>CM064897.1:9438605-12198605 GCA_030347415.2 Decapterus maruadsi
TAATCAAACAAATAAACGAGGAATTTAGACTTAAGCAGGGAAGATCTCCCCCTCTCTCTCTCTCTCCTCCCGCTCACTCGTCGCTGCTCTCGTGTTGCGGCGCCTGTGTTTGTTCTGGTCCGCTCTCTAAAGACAACACATGCAGACGACAACACACAGACATGCACATTAATGCACAAACACCTACTCGCGTAATCACAGGGGAAAAAAGACCAGATTGCATTCTCACCTGTTTGACATTCATCCAGTCACTCATTTCTCTATTTTGAGATGAAACGTGCGACTCGCTCCTATCTTAAGCCCAGAACCAGATGTCTGTTGCTACACCACCAAATACATTTTTTCATCTAAAGCTTTCCACCCAAATTTTTTGTCAAACAGCCTGATACGTCCCGTAAAACATCTCACACTTCGGTGCCTACTCCGTCAGCGGTGGTTGTCAACAGTTAGACCTATAACTTTAAAATGTTAACAGGCGTAACAGCTGTAGCACTAATGCGAATGCTTCTCATGCTGCGTTCTGCTGCCATTTTTTATATCAATGTGAAAAACTCATTGCTGCTCCACAGGATCCTGCCTTTAAAAATCATTATTGTTTTTACTGGATAGTGGAATCAGTCACCTGTCGAAGGCTGCATGAAAGGTTCATTTCCATCGCCCAGAACTCACAGTATCATATCCACCATTACCTTAAAGTTTCTTTTGCTCTATTCTCTGTGTAAATCAACAAGGCCTTAAAAATGTTAAATCATTAGGTCATTACTGTGCTTATCCTCATTTTTAATCCCATCCCTAATACACAAAACTCAAAATTTCTTTTTGAAAACTTAGATGTTATAATAATGCATGTTGACTTTTAATAACCCGGAGCATAGGCATAAACCTCCGGCATTCAGGTGCAGGAGCTTACACAGGTAGGTGGAGTATAACAATGGATAATAGGAAACAAGGAAGGCCTACAATTTTCCAAGAGAAGTCAAAGTTAATTGCACCTGCTAAAGGTGCTATGGTTGCTTTAATTGAACTGATTGTGATGGTTCACACTTTAAATCTTGGTTTGTTTGTTGATTTATTGAAAACAATGTGTTCTTTGTGGGGATAGATGTTACATCTAAGCTTGGTTTAAATGTCAATAAACATTTACAGCGAGAATTACACACAAGCTGTTTTCAACATTTAATGTGTTTTAAATGGCATCTCCTCCTCGAGTGTCTATGATCTATCCTTTTCTCCGTCTATGATGTGATGACGGTGGTATTTGATGTTTCTTTTTTTATGCCAACGTCCACCACCACCATCTCTCAGTATTCAATCTTGGAACTATTTTCTCACCACAGTCGGGAATGCGGCGTGACATCCAAGTCTTAGTGGCAAACATTTGTTGGAGCCGGCTCACCTTCCTCCTCATATCCTCTCTGCACCGGATTATAATATTAGCTTTCCTCATGCTGTAAAACCCTGTTTGTTCATGACAGCTGCAAACACATCAGCTGAACTAAACAAACACATGAGATACAGTGGACATTGCTGCATAATTTATATATTTAGGCATAGACAAGTTTAACACCTCATCCTACCTGGGACTAATGCGGGTGAGCCAGTAGGTTCAGCGTTTGCAAATGAAGCTGTCCTGCTGCTCTAGAGGTTTTATGAAAAATGTTTGGCCTTATTTTATTGCAAAAAAAATTTGCCGTACTTCTTTTCCATTGGTCAATTCTAGTGTCATTTCTATTTCCCTCCCGGCTGATGCCAACACAGACAAAGAGGGCTAATTGACCACACTGAGAGAACGTGCATCCTGTGTGACTCCAGGTCAACTTTATATGAGAATATCTTAGAGAAGAACAAAGTTCAGAAAGAAATCAGGGAGCTAACAGAAGTTACAAGTAAGTAAACTTATTGATAAAACTATTTACAACCCATGTAAAATATGATAAATGACAAAAAATAATCATTTGAAGAAATCATAAATGGTGCAGAAAAAAACATCTCTCCCTCTCCTCTTGCATCCCTTCATCGTGCCAACATCGCTTGTGATATATTTTGACAATTTTTTGCGCTTCATTCACTAGAATCTGCTCAAAGGAGGAGGTGTGAGGACTGTTGGCTCCCATAAAGTCAGAGAGGGGAAAGAAATGGGAATGTTGTTCAGTCTAAACACCAGTTAGTTCACGCACACGTTCAATCACTGTGTCATCTCTCTGCACTTTCAGATCGCTCTCAGTGTTACACGCCGGTTACCATAGCGATGGCTCGGAGGCCCATTCCGCATGCAGGCAACATCTTGATTAATCTAGATGATGACAGTGCGACTCTTGATGGGGACAGCTCCACATTGATCCGTAATGAAGCCATTGAGCTGCATGACGAATGGAGGGGAAGGAAATTTGTGAGCACATGATTAATGAAATAATTAATTAAGTAATTGGATTGACTTAATTATTTATTTCTCAAGCCTTGAAGTCGGAGAGAGAAAAGTTTGATTGCATATTCAAATCTGTTGAGTGCGGCGAGGTGAGCCGTGAGTAAGAGCAAGTGCAGATGAGAGAGCTTTATCCAAGTTTTATCCAAAGAAACTGTTTTTTTCTTTTATTTATTTAATTTTTCTGACTTCACTTCAACACATTTTAGGAAAACGTCCAATGCACGAAAAGCAGATTTCTTCGGATGACAAAGTAAAAGCGGGTTCCAAAGTTTCGGGATGATTAGTGATTTAAATTATCAGATTAATGAACATCTGAGCAGCCCGTCTCATGAGCTCTCCAATTTGACCCAAACACAATTGTTTCAGCTTTTCACATTGTTAATAGTATAGATGATTAACTATCTTAATGAAGAGTTAAGTCTGTGATCCTATTCCCATATGTGAGCCCCAGTAAGTCTGGAAATAGATTTTGTGATTCCACGTTGCCTTTTCCATCTGCTGCCTGCTGTTTCGGGGTGTGTGGGATGTTTCCTGGACCTGCTGTCAGGACTGTGAGCTTTTCCAGGGAAAACATGCAGTAATTTTGGATCTTCTCTTAAAAAGCTGGCGCGGTCTTCCTCCATAAGCTTTTGCATATGTCATACCTGGCATTAGAGCTTTAACTTCACACTAACTCAAATAGAAAGCCTGTTCACATTTCCCATAACTCACATCATAAATAGGCTGATGTTCTGGTTCTTTGGGCCAGCTTGGTAGCGAACCTTAAATTTGCTATTGGATACCACAGCAGCGGATTCTGCTAATGACGTACAGCAGAGTATGACTGCATGTCTGCAAATCCCGCTGCACGCTCCCCTGCTACATATTGTTTCATCACCTCTCTCTAGTCTCTACCGAACCATTTGAAAGTCCAATAAAAAGTCAGAATCACTGTTTTTTGTTCTTTTTTTTTAATCTTCGGAAGAACTTTGCTGAGCATGCATGCTCTTTTTCCTGCTCTGCCCCGATTCACACGCCTCCAGTAAGACATACCCACACCTGGGAGCTACCTACCACCACCACAATATTCCACATACTCGCCACTATTATTGCATTCAGTACGCTACAATTACAAGTCCCCTCCTGCTGATTTCAAGAGGCTGTGCAAGACGTTTCAGTCCATGTTCTGTCCTATGTTTTATGTATGTCAACGAAGTACACACAATTCAAGATGTATCATGTCCAAGAAACACACCAGCATGATGTAATGTGTCTTTTTAATCCACTGCTGACGCTTTCTACAATATCTGGGCATGGCAGCTGCAGAATGGTTAAGGTTAACAGGAAAGTTTGCAGGAAAGTTTGACATGCCACACACCCACATCTACTTTCCACCCTCGCTACATGAAGGGCACACAATGTCCTACACTGGGACTGATTGTTGGGACTGGGTGTGGATTTATCTGGTATGGATACAATGTATTGATGCTGTAGCGTGCAGGCACGTTCAAATAAGGCTTGGCGTGAGATGATCTTGTGAGAGACGGCCGTGTCTTACCATCCCTGTAATCCCTGTGTGGTTGATAAACATGTAGCAACCATTAACACCCCGGCCTAACTCTCAAATTAGTGCTTTTATAGAGTTGAGCAGAAGATGAAGCGATGTGGGCCACCCTGCCCCACCGAGTCACCACCCAAATAAAACAACATTACAAGTGTTTAAATTGAAGCTAATGGCTTAGAATGAATCCTCTAATGTGTATGTGTGACCGCGAGGACTCGCGTGCATGCATCTTTCTACGTGTCTGTGAGCCTGCGTGTGTGTTTGAATGGTGTGCTTGTGTGTGCGTGCGTGTGTTTATATGCAGCGTGTGCAGGTCTCCCCGTTGCGTCGTATTGGAGATCATTGTGCATCCATCAGTATGCCGTTAAGCAGTGGCCAGTGAGGATATGAAATGGCTCTCACTTTGGGGCTATCGCTGATCAATGCTCATAAACATTTAATGTCATAATCAGCCATCAGGCGGCACAATAACGCATCAGCACTAACAGCTTTGGGCACGGACAGCAAGATGCCAACACGCGCACACACGCACACACACACAAAATGCACACACACACACACACTTCTGTAGTGTAACATCTCTGGTACATTGAGTATGTATATTTTATGTAACACAGTCATAGAGGTGGAAACAACTTCTGTGCTGCACCACACACACACACACACAGTGCACACACATTAGATATCTTGCCTCACACACCATTAAACAAACACACACCATCAACCATTTAGGCACTAAAATAATGTGTGTGCTCAGAGTGTGTATGATGTTATGCTATGGAGCGGGTGAGAGATGAAAGAGCGAGAGGGACAGGGAGAGAGTGAGTTGGAGGGGGGGGGTAAAGAGAGAGAGAGAGAGGGGGGGGGTATTATCGGGGAGGGCTTTACAAAGTAAGCCAATTTATACAAGGTATCCCGGCTCGAATTAGTGGCTAATGACTCTATTAGCTTTCATTTTTGCACCGAGGAGATTTGCCTGCATAAATTAAGGCCTGATCATTGGCAAAGTGTCACGGCCAAAGGACAGTTTATAAATACAACAGCCAGGCGCTGTCAGCCGCGCCGGCCGCTGATATAGACGTCTCTGCAGACTTTGTCGTTGAGCCCAACAGACTTGTGCCAGTCAGACACTGACAGGGGACCATGGGGGTCCCGGGGGGAGCTCTCTCGCCATCGTCCCTGAAAAGGTCAACTTGACGCGGGCACAGCCCATCGACCTGCCCCCCTGTCGGCCCCGCTGATAAAAATCAGATAAACTTAAGACCACTTATCGATCCGGGCTGCGAAGCCTTAGGCAAATGTTGGCTGAGCCCTCCTCCCCTCCTTCTTGTCCTCTCCTCCTATGCATATGGTCACGTTAGGATGGAGGGGGGCTGAGAGAGAGTGAGGAGGAAAGAGGGGGTAAGGACGGAGGAGAAGCAATGGGAGAAGGAGGGAGGAAAGGTAACACTGGCAGGGATTCTTGTTTCTCCAAGGAGAGGAGGGGAGGGGATGTTATTAAGAGGTGAGAGGATGAGAAGTGGGAGAAGGGACAGTAAGATTAATCGCAGAAATTTGAGCAGAGACAGGGAAATTTCATTAACTATGAGAGCACTTGTTGGAGCTAAATGGTCAGAGAGAGGCGGGAGGTGGAGGGGGTTGGGGGTGAGGGGGGGGTGGGAGACTCTAAGAGGTGTAAGAAGTGGGGTGGGGGGAAAGAAAGATAAAGATGTACAAAGAACACGCTCAACTCGCCAAAATAAATCCCCTCCCTTTTTCTGTAACTGTGAAGTCCGTGATGGGATGAGAGCGGAGACAGGGAGGGAGAGATGAGTGAAAGCGGCTGTGGGAGGGAATGAAGGAACGAAGGGGCCCTGCAGCAGGAAGGATACAGAGCTGAGCAAAGGGCCAGGAGTCAAAGTTAGTGAGAAAAGACCAAGTACGGAGAGACAGAATTAGAGCAAGAGCTGCAGGAGAAATGAGGGAACAGATATACAGAGGTGCAGCAGCAGCACATCTGGCTGGCAACACTTTCACCTCGGCAATCAGACCACACATCCTCTGCTGATTCGCTCGCCGTCCTCCCTCACAGCGTCTCTCTTTCCAGGCTGGGTGTCTGTCTGTTGCCCTCTGCACCCGCACTATCTTCCCACACTTCCTATACCTCGATCCCTTCGCCAGGCATCTACACGTCTACCCCTCTTTCCCCGCACAGACACATACTGTATGCACACAAACACCCACACTCTCCCTCTGTCTCCGTGTCCCTCTCAGGAGGACGAGCATTACAGCTCGGGGCAAAGAGGTGCTGATAAGGGGACAGGAGTGTGACGCGAGCAGAGGCCGATGACCGCAGATAACACGCTTGTGTGTGTGTGAGGCCCACACAGTCGTCAGGGTGTAAATGGGAATGATGAGGGTAACCCCGTTATCAGCTCTGTCTATGTCAGCACCTCCATCTGCTGTCGGCCCTCCTGCCAGTGTGTGCGTGCGTGTGTGCGAGCGTGTGACACTACGGTTGTCTGGTGAGCAGGAAGTGCAGTCTGGGTCAGACTGGTGACACGTATAGCACAGACTTTAGTGTCTGTCTCCTGTGTAACTCTAATCAGTGCACAAGAAGAGGAATGGAGGTTCCCATTTGAACAATGTGGAGCTGGTTTAATAGAATATAATATATACTGAATGTCAGTCTGCTCCTTTTTTAAATCACCACATTCCACATTATATTTCTTTTTACATCCAGTTGCTGTGTTAATACAACCACATCAAAATCATTTCTCAGAATAATATGTCACCCCGACTCGGAAATGCATTAGTTGCATAAAAAATATATGCAACTTAGTAGATTATAAGAGGTGCCAAAAGAGATGAAAATGCAGGCTGGCGATGGCAGCAGAGGTATGAAGGAGTTTTTGGGGTGAAGCCATGACTCACAGCTTCAGTCCTCTGCTGCCAACTACTGGACAAAATGTGGCACAGCAGGAACCCACAGTGGATGTGAGGATCCTCTTCACACAGCTTGTCCCTCCTCTGTGACTTCCCTCAGCCGTTGGGATTACGAAACATAAGCACATTACGCTGCAGCTGTAGTAGGAGAAACATGTGAGAACTTCAAGTTTAATGTGTAAAAATGGTTTCGGCTTTTATTACTGGGGGATTTATTTGCAAAGGCGAAGCATCAGATTTCAGCGGAGGAGTTTATCAAGGGTTCACTGGGAAAGAAGCAGCACATTTTTCATTTAAATTCATAAAGGGCCACAAAGTATTTTTTCTGCTGTATTCACAACAAAGTTTTTTATATTTTACTAAATTCGGAGATCTAAGGCTGTTGCTGTAAGTGCAGTAACGTCGAGCCCTTTGAGACAGTGGTGTATTAGATTTTACCCTACATATTTTTTAAAGAATGCAAATATTTTCCTTCGACTATGTGGGAGAGTTCAACTATGTGAGAGAGTTCAGCTGTGTGGGAGAGTTTTTTAAAAGTCACCAGTCCCCTTTCGCATTATTCCCCCAGTTTGTTGTGTGATGGTTTGTCGGTCTCTCTGCCAAAACATTTTGCATCAAAACCAAAGCTATCTATCTGAATGCAGGACATTAGAGCCAAAATAATGGCTCGTTCTAATGCATAGTGGCAAACTGCAGGTACAGTGACCACAGCTACTCTCTTATCTGAAACGATTGTGCCTCCTTCTACCGCACAGCACAACACCTAATGCAACACAAAGAGTTGACTTTATCATTCTAAACCTATGCATGATGCGGAGGCATGATTCATATGGACAAATCCTGATATAACTCATAGGAGATAGGTCATTATGATTACGCAGAGTGCTCCCTACTGGCCATTATCATTCAAGTGCATCTACACACTGAAGGACACAGCGAAGCCTGTTTGGATCTGACACTGTGGTACAATTTGTGGCTCTCTCTCTCCCTGTATGTGTGTGTGTGTGCGTGTGTGTTACAATGAGGAAATTCAGTTTTGACTGAGAGGAAAAGGGTACAGGTGCACAGAATACTGCAGAGTGAGTTTTGAAACCTGATCAACAGTATCATTAACAGTAGAGTAACTTATATATGCATTTGACTCTGTGTGTGTGTGTGTGTGTGTGTGTGTGTGTGTGTGTGTGTGTGTGTGTGTGTGTGTGTGTGTGTGTGTGTGTGTGTGTGTGTGTGTGTGTGTGTGTGTGTGTGTGTGTGTGTGTGCATTCATGAGAGCTGAAAGCGTCTATTTCATCATAAGTTGCAGTGGACAGTAAAAGATGCAAATACGCTCAATAAAATATCTCTTATTTAAAAAAATCTAATATCGATGATTCAGTGGCCTCTCAATAAAACGTCGCAGTAAATGGCCAGTGGATTTATATATAACCATAACCTGACATAAGGTTAAGTGTTCCTAATAGTTATAAATGAGAGACTGCCCGTTACTTTTGTTTATTGGCATGGCTTTCTTTGGGTCCCCTCACTGAATCCAGTAATGTAACATGTCGCTCTCAGTCTCACCGCGCTGCAAAATGAGATTAGACTCTGACATGGGCTTCGCATCATCCGCCGACGAGCCCGCACCGTGAACTCTTCACCCGGGCACGGCACGGCGGCGAGACGACGCACGGAAGCGGAATATCCAAGCAGGCAGCCAGCGAGGCAGCGAGGCAGGCAGCCGCGCGCTCACTGGAGCTGCAGGCGCGCGCCTCGCTCCCTGCAAGTATTATTCATTCAAGTCTGCCATCTACTGACGGAAAAACGGAACGACACCGTCTGAAGTGACTGCTGTAAGTAGTGGAGTCCCAAAAGCTACACTGTAGTATTCATGCAAGGACTGAGCTGTTGGTTTGGAAAGAACCCGTGTGAAATCTGTTATCAATATGTCAACATCATTATAGCCTAATATAATGAACATTATAATTATTTTATTCCCTTAAGAATGTGTTGTAACTGCAGCAGTCAGTATTGAGTGTAGAGTATATTGGGCCTAAATTTTTATTAATTAATTCATAATCTTATTTTATGGGTTCATATAACATTTTGGGGTCTTTTGGAAAATATGCCACCAACACACCTTTAAATCCTTTAGCTTTTTTAGACAGACTGGTGTGTAATCTGTAAAGGGTGAAGTTTGATACTGGGAGCAGCTGTGCGTCCTGTTGAGGTATCATTTAGCAAAGCACTTAAACCCCCCTGCCTTTAAGTCTCATTGTGCCTCTCATTGTAAGAGCCTCAGAGTATCAGAGTGTAAGCGAGCGGTGGAGTATATTTACATTATGGTAAGTGAAAGGAACTGTTTACTTTGTCTAATATTCCCACAACTGCTGATTAAATCAGTGAGGAGACAATGCAATGACTCATACTGATAGATAGATAGATAGATAGATAGATAGATAGATAGATAGATAGATAGATAGATAGATAGATAGATAGATAGATAGATAGATAGATAGATAGATAGATAGATAGATAGATAGATAGATAGATAGATGTACATGCATAAGACATGGAGCTGCAGGAGAAGGAGAAACTGAGAGCCATTTTATTGAACTGGTTTTATTGCTCTCACTCAGGACTCATATCCTGAGTTTAACAGGGCTAAAGGCAAAAGGTTTTAAAAGTGTGTGTGTGTGTGTGTGGGAGAGAGAGAGGGAGAGAGAAGAAAGCAGAGAGGGTGGGGGTTATACTGCCCATTACTGGTGGTTGCACATGTAGGCCAAGGCCACATTACGTTGGACTGAGCTCAACACCGCGATGTTGGCCAAAGGCTGCGCTGCTGTCTACTTAATGTGATAAGAGATGGGAAATTACAGTTTATTTTGTGGTAGTATTTCACCTCATATTGAACAAATGAACAATAATCAGTTTCAAACAGCAGTTCTCAAACTTTAAATCAAAATGGAAGATAGAGGCCTGAAGATTTCAGAGCAGGCTAGAGGACGGGGGAGGAAATAACCAACAGTTCATAATGTAAGCTGTCATCCACGTCTCATTCTGCCCCCAAAAAATGTTTGACATGAGCTTTTTTTCACCAGTATCCAACGTCACAATATTTACATATCTTGTTAATAGTGTGATGGATAGTGTTTCCCAGATGGTCTGAGATGCATCTTCCTGCTGGATCATTTTACAGTTTGTTTATAATGCAGGCAAACAAAAGATTCCTCCCTGTTATTCAATCCATCTGAGAATGAGCACGATCTCTTTGAAGAGAGAGCGACGGAAAATCGTTGAATTGTTTCATCCTGATATCACAGCGCTGCGCTGGTGGTTATGTGAGCAGGGAGCATCAGTTTTAATGTGCCTTAATGGTCACATGTTATCGTTTACATTCCACTTAAATGGATTTCAAACTCTTTATGGCTTCGAAAATTTACATATAGGGGTTTGAGTAGGTCAATCCTTTGCCTATATTTCCTCTGAATATTGCTGCTTCAATGAGGTCAAAGTGCACACAGAAAGTAGAAAATAGCTTTGGCCAGAGCCAGGTGGGGAGTTATGCTTGTAAATCATTACAGAAAAATGTCTCGCTTCATTATAGCTTCAGGCAGAAACTTTTCAAACTTCTTTCATCATTTTTTTTTGTGATCATAAAACTAACTGAGCCTAAAATTCTTTTGATGAGGACACGTATTTGATGTAATCTGATGTTGGGTTGGATAGCTTCATGCTGATGATCCCCGTTTACTGATAAGTCTTCCTCCTCAGTGCAGGAGTAAAAATAATATTGAGGTCAGCTTACATCATGTCCACTTTTCTGCCTCAGAACCCTTAAAACAGTTTAATTTATGTTGGTCAAAATAATGAAAGTTTGATTTATGCCACCATCTTAAAGTATTCTCCTCTTTGACATGCATAAAGTCAGACTGCTGAACAGTGTCTACTCAAAGGCTTGCTGAGTGACGGGTGACATGATATACAATATTTTCATTATACATTATAGCACACACACTTCAATGTTGTCCTAAACCTGACCTATGCACAATAAGTGTGATACTGAAACAATAGCTGCCAAGATTCCATCTTTCATTGTATAATGAAGATTATGATGATTATTATTATTGTATTGATATTATAAAGAGGTATCAGGAAAAGTGGTAATAGGCTTCAGTAGGAACAAATAACATCTCAAGACAGACAGGAAAAACAGGGAAAATGGATAAAACAGAAAGATAAGGAATAACATGAAAAATATAAAAATCGTAAAGAAAAAAAAAAAAATCAACAGTCAAAATTGGGTAAAGTTAGGCGCAGGCCCTAAGCTGACATGGGTGTTGGTTCGTGCATTGTTACGATTAGAAATAACTACAAAACAAAGAGAAAGGGTCAATGACACAGTGGGAAGACAATGGACTTTAGCTGCTCAATGATCAAAAACAAAAAACAAAAACAATGTGAGGTGAAAAGGAAAAGATGTCATGGATTTCCCAGCGTTCACTCAGTGGAAGTACCGCACATTGACCTGTAGATGGCAGTAGAAGACAAAGAGTGGGCCCTACTACTGGAGCACGATCAAGTTGCCAGTAAGGCAGTAGTAATTGTGTCATGATGTCACATTTAGGTGACTGAAACCTTACCTTAGTGTTAACGCAGAGACGCCAAGATCGCATTTAGAAAGCTTCAGCACTAAATTAACACTGTAATGCTTTGATAGCTGAGATAAAACTGTGATTAGACCTGTTTTAATGCGGAACGCATCACTGGCTTTTCCCATATACCACATCATCCACACACACACACACACACACTGAGGACCTGTGTCACAACCTCACAAATGTGCTCTACTTGAGCGAAGCCAATTTCTAAAGTGTGTATAGGCTATAACTTGGAGTAAATGGTTGATGATAAAATTACTTGGGCCTGCTTGTATATCAATTCATCTCAGTCTCGCTTTGTGTTTCAAATTGATTCCATCTAATTCTATTACAAGCTGCTAAACCTGCATCCCTGATCATCTACACATAAAACTGTAGGCTAATTGACAATCTTCTTGGCTGTCGTCATATTAGGGCGGATTAGATGCAACATGGAGGCGCGCTTCGGGCAGACTATAATTAATATGAACTGTTTACTGCGTCGACGGGGCCACGTTGGTTAATGGTGTTGTTTATTGTTTTGCAGGAGCCTCGCGTTTCCGGTGCATCAATCCTCGTGTCAGTGCCTGGGCCCCGGTGTCGCCGAGGAGTGATGGCCGCGTGGTGATTATAACGGAATAAAAGGACGTAATGAAGTGCTTTCCGCCCCGTTATTCTCGTGTGCCCGGCTGCTGTCAGCCACCTCCACGCTGCCTTGATGCTCCACTCCTCCCCCCCTCTTCTCTCCATCTCTCCATCCCATCACCGAGTACCACAGCAGGTTGCGTGTTTCCTCGCTCTCTATTTAGTTTTAGCCTATTTCTTCTTCATCATAAGGTTAATGTAAAGTATAATCGTTTAAATTGCTAATAACGTGACAGGGACCGCAGCTGTATGTGCAATGTGTGGTGTGCGGCATTTACATTACAGTAATACCCTGCTTGTGGTTAATATTACCATGTCTCCGACTCTGGGTGTCTGCCATTTTTTTCTACATTCGATGTGTGAACATAGCAGTGTATCCTTAGTGGTTTATGCGAAGGTGTGAGAGAGAGAGAGAGAGGGAGAGAGAGACTAATGGAACAGGTTGGTGGTGATTAATTGAAGAAATAGAGACTTGATTGTAGTAATTAAACAAAACAAGGCAAAGCAAACGACTGGGCTGCCATCTGGGCCCGCAGGCTGAGAGCACATGCATTTACCCACTGCCAAGCACACCATTTATTTACCCATATAAAGATGCTAGGGGACCGGCTGGGGCTCACTGTGCTTGTTTGTGTATGTGTGTGTTTATGTGTGTGTGTATGAGCATTTTTTGTCAGAGAAGAGATTTTACTCATCACATGCCAATGTGTGCACATGTACGTGTAAACTAATGGTTTTTGGATCTTTTTCAAAAGCGAGAATGACAACTTTGCTCTCTTCAACGGCAGCACTTTGTGTCAGTGTGTGTGTGTGTGTGTGTGTGTGTGTGTGCGTGTGCGTAAAAGTGTTTTATTTCCATCAGTGATGGTAGAGACATTCATCCCGTGTCACTCTGCTGATCATCTTTGCTGCTTTGGTGGATAAACAGCACAATCAAGTGATGCTGTGATGGAGGGTAAATGTGCAGAGATGCATAACAGGGGACATGGATGGAACCAGATTAATTAACACACACACACACACACACACACACATGAAGATACAGATACACACACATAAACACGCCATACCAGCTCAAGTGTGAGCACTTTTACGCAGACACACACAGAAACCAAGCAGACATCTCCTCATACTCGCTCACAGGCCGGGTGTTATTTTTGAAGTCAGTCAACCATCAGCTAAATCTGGTCTCTTCATTTTGCCGGGCGCTTCAGGAGAGGAAGCCGTGAGGAGTAGCGTGCGCATATGAAATTGCTTACATTATATGCTGCAATGTTTTTCCAATGGGCTGGAACATATTAAGCTGAAAATGAATAGCAGGTCTTCTCGACACCATGTTGCGCGGTGGCTAAGCCTTCACTTCCCCTTCTCTGAGTGCTCCATCATAACGACAGCTGTCACTTTTATTGCGTGTCTGTGTGGGTCTGCCTGTGCGCATATACTGTGTTTGTACCATATGTTTCAATGCATCTGCATGCATGTGTGCGTTTCCTTTCAGCGTGTGCGCCTGCTAACTCTACGGCTGTGTGCAGTGGCCCTCCATCGCAGGTCATGTGTTGAGCCAAGGGATGACATCTGCCCCTGCTGGAAAGGAAGCCATGCACATCTATTTGTTTTAGTGCTGGTTGTACAAAGCAGGGAGATGTTCAAATGATGTGAATACAGATGATTATCATAAATATGACGTCTTTAATATACCCCAGCAGGTACATTGTGTATGCATCTGAGCATATGTGTGGGTTCGGGTGCGTGCGTTCGGGTACATTTGTGATCTCTGTGCATTCGCATATGCATATTTATGCTGGCGCGTGCATGTGTGTGTGTGTGTGTCAGACGGTGGCTCATTGGTATGCTGAGTGTCTCCGGTTCCCCTGTGGTGCTGGGTGGGATAGGAAGCATCTGTCACCTCTGCAGAGATCCAGCACGCTGCCGACTTAACCCTTTAAGTGCCGCATCACCTGCGGGCTGGTGAGAAGAGAGAGAGAGGGGGAGGAGAGAGAGAAAAAGAGAGAGGCACTGAGGGAGAGAGAGCAGGGGAGAGAGGGGGAGGGATTCCTATTGGCAGAGCCGGCCCAGATGGGCGGGGCTCCTGTCAGGATCTCGCCTTGATTGATACATTTGGGGGAGGAGCAAGAACAGACAGGCATGGCCTATCCGATCAGGAGGCGGAGCCTGGTTGCTGCGGCAACCAAACACCGTGACAATCTATTGGAGGATCAAGAGAATTGCTGACATATTGCTCTCCTTTCTTCACTCTTTCCTTCTCTCTCTCTCTCTCTCTCTCTCTCTCTCTCTCTCTCTCAGTATCTCTTTTTGCCTCTCCCATTCTTCTCTTCTCTCACTCTCTCTCTCTGTGTTTTGGTTTGTCCTGTAGGTGCATATATGAGGAGCGGGTGACACAAAGTGACAGCGATTACTCACAGGCCACACTGCTGGGACCAAGAGACAAACTCCTACACAAACACTTAATTCACTGTGCAAACGCATGGCAGTGGGAATGGTAGTATTTGTCTCTGCTTACAACTGTGAGTATGAGGGATAACAATATGAAAAGTTACGTGTTTACGCCATGTTTACATATGGCATCAGAAATTTGAATTAATATAAAACTGGCCTTTTTGCACAACTCCTGGTTTCAGAAACTCAGTCTTGATGCACCGATAAGAGGAATTGCTTTTGGTGTTACAGATATGGGTCGCATCACCATCTCTTATTTTGGGATGCTTTTTGTTTTTATATATTTTTGCAGACAGGACTATGTTTGTGCCCAAGGTGACGAGGCCCTAAAATCTCTGCTCACTAATTGGACAATAATGCTCATGTCGTTTATTTATTGTCCCATAAGTTTGCTCTCTATGAACCATTCTTCCTTTAAGCTTTTTTTTAACACCCAAACACATGAAGTAAATGTGCATAGTGCAACACAGCTTGTGTAAGTGTATGAAAACTGGTTAAAGCTGGGGTATGTAATCCTGGAAAACTAGCAAGAGAGCGAGCAAGATTTGAAAAAAGCACCTCCTCCTGCCTCCTCTAAGTTCCTCCCCCCTGCTCCCCCTCCCGTCAGTGAGTCCGTCCAAGCCACGCCCCCACACACAGGAACGCGCACACCAAGCGGCACGGAGGGGAGCTAACCTGGAGCTAACTAACCTAAAGAGCCAGCTATTTCGGAGTATTTTGGAGGACAACAACGAGCAGAGTCATGTCTCATTTATCTGTAAGTAAACTATATTATTGTGTTTTTTGTTTTGTTTTCTAGCACATCAGTCTGTGCAGACCCAGAGGCAGGTCGGGTCTGAATCTGCCGAATCTCTCCAAGGATCCGGCTGGATACAGACCCATCAGCTAAATTACATTTTAACAACGTTACCTGTTATTCACTGACAAACGTGTTTTATTTTTATTCTTATTGTTATTAGTCACATAGCATGTAATAGCAACTCGTTTTTTTCATTGACAATAATGCAGGGTAATGCAGAAGTGTTAGAGAAGTAAATTTGGGCCAATATGTCAATTTTATTCTAAAAATTAGTTAGACAGAAATGCTATTAGGCTAACGATATCTTTGTTGTTTGATTGTTAGAGTTTACACGATCAGAACACTGGTTCAGATCCGAGCTACAGTCCGCAACCAAGCACGTCTTCAGCTCCAAGAGGACGCGGTCGTGCTAGAGCCAGAGGAGGCCGTGCTCGAGGGGCTGCAAGGGGCAGAGGCTAAAATAGCCTTTTGCCCCCCATGATCTCAACATTATCTAGAACGGTAAACAATGACATGCCATTTACTGTGAGCACAACATTTCTGTTAGTTTATTGTCATTCATAAACTGTAAAAGAAAAATATAAACAAATTAAATTTTCAACTCTGGTCTGGCAACAAACCAAAAATAATATTAGTAATAATAAAGGACAAGGTCTAATCTTCTTGATAAACTGTTTTTTTTTACAGGCTAGAATTGAACGACTGAGCTTGGAAGAATCCCATCAGGTGCTTCAGATCTGCCTTACAAGGGACCCAAGCCTCCTGTTCGACGTCCTGCAGATCTCAGCATCAGGAGATGCTCCTCCACCAGGCCCTCCAGCTCCACATCTACCCACTTGGTGTGTGTGCAGGAAGTGCCGCGAGATGCCCACAGATCTAGAAAAAGTGCTGTCGGCAACAACCTGCTTCGAAGCATGGGGCAGAGTCCCTAGCAGAGTCTAAACACAGATTTACACTGAAGCCCTGCCATTTATATGGCAACATTTGCACTGAGGTTTACATTATGCACATAACAAGGTTGTTTTATAATTGACTTTTGTTTAAAATTTGTCTCTTGTTATTTATATTTTGTCATTTTGGAATAAAACTTTTGAAAAAGATGAATGCCTTTCATTTTACTATATCTGCAAAACAAGCAATAGATTTTCTCACCACCACATTCAAAACAAGTGATTACAAACAACAACAAAATTGGTATAAGTCTTTTTATTGTTAGATAAATAATCTGTAGATTTTCAAGAATAGTATGGTGTTTCCAGGGATGGGAGACAGGTCAGGCTGTGTTGAGTAGTTGTCAGCTGTGGTGATCTACTCCTTTGGCAGTGATTTACCTTTAGGAAGAATATCACAATTACACATCTGATAATAATTAATACATTTTTTGAGACAATCAAAGAATAAGAATACGTTGTACATAATGTGTACATTATGTTATAACTTCATCAAGCTACAATATTGTAAGAAAACTCACCTAGGCCTCTGCTCAGTTGGGTCTGCAAAAGTTCCTGCATCGATGGAGCTGGGACACCTGACAGAACCCCATGTTGACGTGGATCATCTGGCCTTTAGACGGCGTCTAGGTTGATGGATCCTTCTCATAGCTATGAAACATAAATGAGCTACGTCACTGCGGTTGTAAAAGCCAATATATGTACGTCTTTTATCACAATAACACAGACACAGACGACTATGGTAGTAGAGTAATATATCTTTTAAAAAATCAGTATCTATTCAATACTAGCGTCATCGTTTTTACACCACAGAGAAGCTAATATTAGCATTTGGCTAATACAAGCTACAATAGTAGCTACGTTAGCAAAAGTTAGCCTACATTTTCATGAAAATAAGAAATCCTCCCTGAAGCAAAACAAATAATTACCTGTCCAACAGAAAGACGGCAACCTCAGCATCACTTTTGAGTCTCTTCAGATCCCTCGGTTGTCTCCACCGCTCAAAAGCTGAACCAATGTTGACTCTGGTTTTCGCTCTTGCTTTATCCAGAAGCTTTTTGTTTGCAGACTTTTCTTCCTCTGGCTTTCTCTTTTTTGCCTTTTTCTCTGGAAGAGCCGTAACAAGTATACAGTTGAGGCGGTTTGGGCTGCGTTTTCTCAGCCATTGCTCAAATGATCACGAAATCCGTCCTGTAACTCTGTAGTCCTGCAGAGGTGTACTGAATCGGCAGCAGGCAGCAAGACCCGAAGGCTGTGTCCAGTAAAACTAGACATGAAGGCATCTGATTGGTTCCTTAGTCTCCGAGCAAACTTCGACCAATCCGTGCTATTCAGACCGAAGGGAACAAATTGGGCGGAGTTTTCTCAGTCTTGCCGCTGTCACAGAGCTCTGTTATTTTCCGTTCATTTTACAGCTGACATAGCGTACCGATTCCTCTGAAATTAGACGGGCCATTTCCCCCAGTATAAGAAAAAGTGCTTTTGAACAGGATTACATACCCCAGCTTTAAAGAATAAAAGTCACAAGTCAAAGATACTCTCTTCTCATGCGAGTGTCCACTGACTCTTACAGTTTCCATTCACATTGATATTCTAAAAGTTAAATGTCTTCCATGAAAACAGTCCGATGTTAAGTTGTTTGTTTCTACTTAGGGCTTTTACATTTCTTCGATCTGTTGAATCTGTTCAAATGCAGCTCTCAAAAGAAAGGATCCAAGGAAACATAATAATGTCTATAAGTTTCTCTTCCCCTCTGCATTCATGCAAGTGCATCTGTGTGAGTGTGTCCTCCGGGTGTCATTGAGCTGCGGTATAAATCAGCTGGGTGTGCGAGCGTCGGGCTGCAGTAAATTAGCCAGGTTTTAATTGTGTCTGTAATAGATGACTATAATTAGTCAAGGCTCTTCCTCAGCCTCTACTGCCCTGACATAATCATCTTCTAACCAAACTACACATCCCTTCGTCTCACCATCTCTCCATCCTTCATCCCTCTGTAGCCTGGAGGGACAGGAGGGATCTTCTCCTCCTCCTCCTTCTCCTCCTCCCAGGATCCCCCCTCTGACAGCTTCTCTCAGAAACCCACCATAGAAAGTCCTTCTCCCTTTGTCTGAGGTCTTCTCCCTCCTCTCTCTGATGTCTCCACTGTTTACACAAAGAAAGTGTCATTTCCTGATAAGTTTCATCTTCAAGTTAGAAAGTTGCCTTTGAGTGTGTTGCTGTTATCATGAGTGTTAAAATCGTCATGAGCGCAGTCTCTGAGCCCGAGGGTAATATACAAGGTAGTATAGGTGAGAAGAACAGATGTATTTGCTGAGAATTCCTTTGATTCTGTGACGGCACAACATCCTGTTTATCCTTGTAGAGTTGTTATGAACATAATTAAACTAATTATCTGAAATTACATCACTAAATTATCCCGGAGCTCCACCTTCTCTGCCTCTGGCATCCAAACTAGACATCAGTTTAGTTTTTAATGTGATGTGGACATTAAAACTGACTGTTGAAAGCATTTAGAAAACACTGGATCGGACCAAAGCTATCAAAACTAGATGCATCATTCATTTAGACCACGCCTCATGTTTCTGGCTTTGCATGAGGGGATGTTTGTGTTTCAGCTACAACTGGGATTCATTCATTTTGTGAGCTACAGCATTAAGCACAGTATAGTAACCCCAACTATTGATAGAGACCTGTATTAGCCCATAACACACAAATGTATTTTCTTGGAAGCTGTCAATAATGGGTCTGACCTTTGTTCTTTAAATACAGCACTATCTTCAATTTAATGACAAACCACAAGTCACCCAATTGTCTGGTGCTACAGAAATAATCTTTAGGTGAATGTGTGTTTGATGATAGCGGCAGAGTGGATTATAACGCATCTTTCCAAAATCTCTACTAGGGTGATGGGGTGATATCATGTAACTGCCATGATTAACGTCACTCACCCCTGTATATGTACTGTATTGACAGTTTAATGATGTTTCTGCATTCACTCAGGTTTTTAACTGAGCTGTAGTTTACATCATGTGCTCAAGATGTTGGGCGATCCATACTGGCTATCTGTCTCCCATGTAATATTTGTGTTATGATTATGGGGGGGAAAACTACATACATGGCTCCTCAAACCACCCAATCTAAATGCACTTGTTTAAATGTGATTTGTCATAACCACATTGAGCAATTCAACTGAACTTAGCAACAGTGATTGGGCAACACCGTTACCCTTGAACTCATAGGGCTACTGCAAAAATCACAGACCCAGTTTGATAATTTGTAAAGCACCTAATCACCAATGGGTGTGAGTGACAGAGGGGCTGGACCAATGGGATGTGACAGAGCTGACGGCCTGCACCTGATAAGGCAGGACAAAACTGAAAAATGTTGCTGCATGGGGATCCATGCGCTGATTAGGCTTGTGTTCGATTCCTGCGAGTGCCGATTCATCAGTGTCCGGCGGCACCCGTTTACCCCGGTTCTCGGGTGTCAATGTGGTCACATCGCTGCCGGGACCTCGCCAATCTCTGTCGCACAGAATCAGTGTCTGAGAGAGCAGGAGCTCACCCCTGCCCCAGCCTCACACACACACACACACACACACACACACACACACACACACACACAGCAGAGCCGTGGCTCTAATCACAGCAGCAAACACGATAAACTGTGTACACTAACCCTGCCTGTACACATACAGACCACACACAACTTCATCTGGAACTGACCACACACACACAAACACAAGCCAGTCCATTCTGAGATGTAACCGCTCCCCCCCTCCCCCATCACCCTCACCTCACCCCCCTGAAGTGGCTTGGTCACCAATCAGGACCACTTTGTTAAGGCACAGGTAACCGTGACGACTCTAATCCCTCGGCAATCAGCCGGTCATTCATCACGGCCGAGGGAAGGAGAACGAGAGGTAGAGAGAGAGAAGAAGGGAGGGAGGAATAAAAGGGTGGCGGTGATGGGGGAGGAGGGAGGGAGGGAGGGGGGTGTCACAGACAGGGGCAACTGTGCAGACAAATGGCCCCAAAAATTCAGTATTAATCAGCAACTGATTTGCTGCCCCCTTAAAGCCAATACCACTTAACGACTGGAGAGAGGGAGGGAGGGAGGGAGGGAGGGAGGGAGGGAAGATGAGTGTGAGGCTGAAAACAGACAAAACAAGAGAGAGAGGGAAGACAATGAAGGAATGAGAGAGAGAACGACTGAAAGAAAAAAGAAGGAGAAAGGAGAGAAACCTTCATGGGGTTTAATGTTGCATTCTGTGTTTGGTTTGTGACAGTAAAATGCTGTGTAAGGATCTCTCTCTCTCTCTCTCACGCACACGCACAAACACACAGACACACACACTAGTACCCCCCTGTTGATTTGTCAGTGGAGTTGATCAATAGCTGTGATGGAAACGGAATCAGCCCAGATGGATTAAACGTCCCAGTGGCTCTGACGTTATTTTCCCATTAAGAGAAGGCTAATCATTACACACGCGCACACACACACACACACACACTGGTTCACTGAATCAAACACACGCCTAAGAACATACATATGCATATATCCGTCCTGCGATGCATGGATGCATTTTCATATCAATTTAAGCACAGTTATCAACCTTAATAGGTCTTTATAGACGCACACACACACACACACACAGACACACACACACGCACAGACACACACTGGCTGTTAAAGAAGTTGTGACTACAGTGCTAACAGTGTGACTGTATTGATCCAAGCTTGTTTCCCTCAACAACACACACTTTGGTCTTAAACAAAACCCCACTCATCACTTGAAATGTCGAGAAAGTAACACATTATAGTTTTGTCACATTTCATTACCTGCAGAAACCCTGTAAGAAATAAACTGGAAATGAATCTCTCTGGGTTATTTCCCATGCAATGTAATAAAATAATGTTGATTAGAAAATTATGAATGAAGGGATTCAGATTGAATAATTACTTTGTGTGCAATCATTTTTATTTAAATGTAAACTGATCTGCGGTGCATGCACTGGAAGGATCACTTCACCATTATGAAAAAAAGTAAATCTTCTAATTTTCCTCCAGGGATCTTGCCAAGCAAATAAATTTGTATGTGCCAAGTTATTTGAAGATTTACACCCTAACGTATTGGAATGAAGCTAAAAAAAACATCTCAAAAAGTGATTAAGACGCTTGATAACTTCAAGGTCAAAAAGCAAAACAAATATTATCTTTGTAAAGTGGTGTCTTGGGTTTGATTAACTGGGTTTAGATCTGGTGACTGTGAAAGCCATGATTCACACTCACTAGACCATCCAGTGACCCTCTGTCTGTGTGTTTTCACTTATTTATTCAGGTCGTTTTTTTGTTTTTGTTTTTTTGTCAAAGGCTGTATAGTATAACTTTTTCCAACTACCTCCTAAAATAAGAATTGGTAATAGTCTGGTGTTTCCACTGACTGATGTCATATGAATAAAGCTGGATTTTCTGCTCTTGCAATATCAATCCAATTAAATGTGACAATAGTTTTCCAGCAGTCTGCCTCTTGATTGCAACTGGCTCCCTGGGGCATGATGCAGATACTAAGAGGTTTTTTTTTTCAAAATTCACAAAATGTTGCCTTAAGCAGGTTAATAGAAAAAAGAGAGAAACAAATACAAGATATAAACTATATGGTTTCAACATCGTCACATCCTGAAACAGCCAGGAACTGTTTGCAAATAGCTTGTGTACATTTGTTGCAGTCTATTTACACATGCATATTTACAGCTCCAAGACAGTCAGTGGGATTGATCAAAATAAAGGACAGTGGGTTTGTTCATGATAATGAAGGAACATGTCACTGATTGTTGTTCGCTGATGTGTTCTGTTCGTAATCGTTTTTAGACAACAAAGCAGCTCTTTGCTACAGCGGAGTCAGCTGCAGGCTTTGAATAGCCTACATATAACTTTGATAAATGCGGCCTATTAATTGTTTTGGGTCTTTTCATGAGATTTGACATACTGAATGTCACAAACATATTCCTCTAATATTACCTCATCTGTGACAGGTTAACCCGGGCAGCAGAAGAAAGTGCAAGATATGAATGAGGTGGATATACTGTACACGGCCAAGGATGCTGAGGTGAGACCATACATTATACGACATGCGATGCAGAAAAGAACATGAGGCAGGAGTGCAGAGAGAAAGAGGAAGAGAGTGATAGCTCTGCAGGGAGGAAGCCTGAGACCATCTGCTGCTGGCTACCTGCTGTTCTCTCTCTCTTTGCTCACCTTCCCTCTCTTCTCTCCCCCCCCCACCCACCGCCCACCCCCCGTTTCCCCCTGCAGTCTATGAAGGAACTCAGTCCGTTAGTCTCAGACTTACACACCAGGGACTCAACACCACACAATGCACGTGCACAACAAGACACAATAAGGTTCCAGTTTCAGCTCAATTGTGACTTTATATTTCATTTTTATGCTCTGTATTGCGTGTGTTGTCATTGTTGCACTGCTACTTCGTCTTCACGCTCCTAACAAATGTCTCATTTTTCACAAATATGCAAACATGACGCGCACACGCATACACAACAAACACACGCACACACAGAAAGGTTCTCTCTAATGGATTCTGAAGATTCCAATTTCCCCTCTGCCACCAAAGACAGAAAATCCTCTGAGCTCAATTACCCCTGTCCCACACACACCAGACGAGACCACGAGTGCACCCGCGCACGCACACACACAGACAGCTCTTCACACGCACACACGTATCCATGCACACCTTAAGCCGCTGTGACAAGCCGAGAATCACACAATCAGAGTCACGCAGGCAAAGTGAGAGGAGTATTAGTCTAAGGTAGATTTTATGTGATAGGAGATAACAGGATGAGGTAGAGGGGGGAGGGGATGAGGGTGAGGGGTTGTTGGGAGGTGAGACTTCGGGGAGAGGGGGCAGGAGACACAAAAGAAGGAGATGGTGGGACAGAAGATGGGAGGATAGGATCAAGTTAAAGATCCAAAGAGATATATGTGAGTAAGGGAAACTGCAAAGCCAAAGAGAGATGTAGTGGAGATGTAAGAGCCGAGCGAAGAGGAGGTGCAGGCCTCTGGCTTTTACAGAATCCACTCTTCCAGAAACCTTATTAAATTCTACAATTAGCTGAACGTCTCAGGCTATAAATAGGCTCACTTTTCCCATTCCCTGATGTCAGTCAGCAGGCACAGGCTTCGACTGTGGGGGGAAACAAAACAATTTAAATTATAGCGAGGCTCTCTCTTTGTCTGGCCACCCTTTTAACGGGATAATTACTAGTCTATTCATTCGCGCTCAGCCAGGGCGATATATCACCTCACTGTGCAGCGTCCCCGCTTTCTGTGATAAACGTCCTTTACTGGGGATGCTGGAAAGGAGGGGGGGGAGGCTGGGGGTTAACGTGTGCCCGGTGATATCAGCTCACTGTCTGCCGCTGGCTTTCACCAAAAGCCTCGTCCCTTAGATTGAATAGCCTCCTGCCAGAATCTGGAGAGCACCAGGAGTGCTGCACCTTGGTTTCCAGAGTGACACCGACACCTTCCCATGGGCCCCGGCGATGAGGAAATGAGCGAGAGAGGGAATGAAAGGGAAAGAGAGGGAGCGAAAGGCATCTATTATTCAGCATGGCCCCGACCCCTGCATACGCACGCCATTAAAAATAGGAAATCCATAGCGGAGACAAATGGCTTCTAAATGAAGCGCTACAGGAGGAGAGCGGAGATAGGGACCCCTGTCACATGCGCTTTAATTGTCTCCCGGGGCGATAAGAGGATTTATCAAATTCATCGTGCTGTTCGGCCTAGGACGACGAGTGGTTGGAGAAACAGCGCAGCACGTGTTTGTACGTTCAAAGATACGCGCCATGAGACAGGAGTGCGGAACAATTAGAGCCATCATAAATTGTGCCAAGCTGAAACAACCCCAGCACAAACTGACTTATGGTTAAATAAAACCCAGTCCATGTGCTGCTCTGTTGTAAATAAAAAAACAATGAAAGGAAAGAGTTGCTCAAACTTTCCATGGAAACAACAGGCTGTGATTAAAACCCATTGACTCTGTAGGTATGCAGCACGTACTTCAGTAGGTACTTAACACTCAACCGGTGACACACACAGAAGAATCAGTAACTTCATCCCCATAAATTTTCTCCAGTCGCCAAAGCGAAAGCTGCTTTGTCATCAGCCAAGCAGCTCTCACCTTAAAAACCTCTAACGTTCAGAGACTCGTCTGACCTTTCAAGGATCACAAGAGCCTCCCTCCCATCGAGGCCAGGGAGCCACTGACATAGATGTTTTTTTTATTAATTAATTACCAATATAATGGTGGGGGATGACGTTTTGAGTCTAATGGGGCTGAGTGCAGATGTGGCATACAGTGTTCAGCTCAGAGAAAGTGATCCAGACTTAAAAGGTTGTGTCTCAAGGCTGTTTTAGTAGTACACTTTACCTATACTCACAACTATGCACATTACACAAAGAAGATAATAAATACATCATTGAGCAAGTAATTGCATTAGATGACTTGTTTCCAAGCAGCAGCCCTCAAGACTTAGAAATGATAAGATGAAAATTGACAACTGAAACCTGCACTACTTCGCATGGCCACTTGAGGCTGCCCCCAAAGTCCCCATGTTCCTACATTACCATGCTCACCTTAACAGAAGAACTTGTTTACAGTCTGTTAAAAACAACAAAACAAACAAAAAATTTAACCCACTCACCGTGACACCATGTTAGACCCCCCCACCACCATCACCCTTGAGAGATGAAGTCTGCTGACCGCTAGCTTCTCTAGCTGTAGCAACTTTAGCATTTCTCCACGCGCAAACCGCGATCAAAAAGCCACTCATAGCCACAAATAATGCTCAGAACACCACACGTCATCAACAGTAGGCTACAAACAGGGTCCCAGCACATAATACAAGGCATCAAACATCTGTTAGCTTAGCCTGGTTTCTACTGAAAAGAGACGAAAACAACTCACCCACTCTCCTGCAGTTATGCAGCAACTTTCCACGTCCAGCATACGTCCAGGCACTGACAACACACGTCCGAATCCGACTGGTAGCACAAACAGTCCATTTCAGCGGCCATTGGCGGGCAGTGACCACTTGACCACTTCTCCAGACTCCACCGGCAGCTCTCCCCTCTTTCACGTTTCTCCTCCATTTCCTTCAGCTCGTCTTCGGTAAACTCGGTCTCAAACTGATAGGGCGCCCATCGAAATGAAACCAGTCGTCGTTGTTCTCAAACTGCAACTCAGCCGTGTTGTCCCTGCTGTGATGTCTGCTTCGCAGTTACAAGCAGTCTCTACCTGCATGGTCTCTACCTGCAACGAACGCGTCCATCTTGCGTGTGACGTCACGTCTAATCTCGCGCTTGTTTACGTGATTTTCTCCCGCAAATAAATGCTCAATTCTGTTAATTTCCCTTTGAAAACTCGATAATAACTTTTATAAATTGATAGGCCAGATACATAGGAACATAAACTGGAATGGGAGCGCGTAGAGTGCACTATCAAGGTTTTATCACATGACTATAGGCCAGGGAGGGCTTTTAGGCCTAGCCTACTTGTTCGATCCTCTATGGTTTGATCCAAAACACTTAGCTAAATATAATAGTAGGCTAATAAATATTCATGCATATATAAGAGGCTGTCACATGTTACACATGTAATGATTCCTCACAACAGCCTATAACAGTGACTTTCCATGGTTTGAAACACATGCAAATTAAATAAAAATGCATCTGCACAAAATGATCAGAAATAATTTAACAATGTGCTAATGTTCAGACTAGTTCAAGACCAGCTGCAAATATTACGAGCAACAGCAGGTCAGACACGTAAACTAAGCAGACATTGGGTTCGTAAAAACTACAGTGCTCTATAATTTCTGGAATCCTTTAAAATAAATAAAATGACTTAAGAAACTCAAGGTCTGGGACTTGGTTTAGACTTATTGCTTCATTAGGAGCCACAGACAGAGCAGGAAATTAGAAAGTTTTGGGAGACAGACTAATACATTTTTGGTTTTGGTATTTTCACTGAGTTGACAATAAAAATAAAAAAGATACCGTAGTTAAAAGGCAAAGTAATACCAATTCTATTCTAAAACTGTATTACCAGGTACACACCATTTATAACATGTATTTTCATGCAAGAAATGTCATGTTTAGAAATTAGTGAAATGCAGAATTCCATGTGCTAATCTAAAGAAACATTTTTCAACAAACTAATTCCTGCTGCTTGTCTCTAATTGTTATTTACATCAGACAAACGTGCCATGTGATCTGCATTTCGGGATGAAAACAGCAGTTACACAGACTGAGAATCTAATTTGGTGTCGTGCTGTTTTTATTTTCGCTCTAGAGACACATACACAGCATATTTGCTTTCACAAAATGCACGGAGGCATGCAGCATACGTGGTTCTGTTGTTGAGATATTATAAATGACCCCATTAAAATTAATGACAAAAGTGATTAGAATTTAATTAGAAAATGAGCACTTTTTATGATCGTTACAATTAACCCCAGCTGATGTTAGAACTGACCCTAGATGTGGAGCAGATTATGCCACTGTTCCACTGTTTCAGATAACCATGTGTTCCTTTTTTCAGATTTCCCAGGATACTTTGAATCACACAGATATGGCTTCTCTGTATCCAATTTGAAGTCACTGGTCTAAATAACCACAGATTAATGGAGTAATAAACCAAAGACGTTTCAGCAGTCCCTGCTCTCATTCAGAGCTGAATTTGGGAGGCAGTGCCTTCCCTGAAATAGGTCTGTGACAGTTATGGTCTGGTGTAGAGACAGAACGAGAGTAAGAGAGAAAAATGTATCGAGAGAGACCCAAAAAAGTGTTTTGTTTAAGTGGAAATTTAGATGAAAGCAGAAAAGCGTGTTTGGGTTTGCATCCCAGGTAGATGTGTGTGTGTGTGTGTGTGTGTGTCTGAGTGTGAGGGTGTGTTCTGTCTTTTGTGATGGATGAATGACAGTCGGCATGGCAGCTCATCTCCTCTCAGGCGGCTGGGTGACAGAGAGAGATGTTACAGCGCAGAGACAGCACAACCAGCCACACTGGCAGGCAGGTGTCACACACACACAAATGCACACACACACACATCCAAAGCATGCACCTGCATGCAACATCAAGATTCCCTTCCTGGCTTTCACTTGCCACCTCTGTCCACCACCTGTGTCTACCTGTCTCCTGCACCCCTCCCTGCCCCCGTTCCTCCACCCTGCCCATGTACCCTGTAAGTGAGCTGTCTCTTTGCAGGCGGCGGCCTTCTCGTCTGCTTCGTAGCCTCAGACCTGAGCCTGTCAAACGCTACCCCCCCCTCACTCCTGGTACCTCCCATCCCAATCAATGGGAGCACCATGAATATTTCACCCACCTCAGGCAAGGAAGCAAGAGGAGGAGGAGTGTCCTGGTGGCCTGGGGGGAGGAGAAATAGAGGAACGGGGTGGTGGGGGGGTGGAGGTTTGGGGATGGAGGGTGATATAGGCTGTCAGGGCGCCACAGTGGTGGAGAGATGGGGCTTCTCTTCCTGAGTCAGACAGGGCCAATAACTCATTAGAGAGAGAGAGAGGGAGAGATGTAGAGGTGAAGACGTGGGAGAGGGGGAGAGGAGGAGAGGGGGAGAGGGGGGTGAGAGGAGAGCTCCTCACCGCACAGACAAGGAGATTTTTGGTTCTCTCCATCTCTCCTTTTGCCTTTCTCAGCCCCCCTTCCTTCTGTCTCTCCTCTTTCTCTACCGACCCTATCCTCCTCATCTCTATACTTTTTTTTATTACCCCCCCCCCCCCCCCCCCACCCCCACCCCTTCCCCTCTTTCCCTCGGCAACTCCCACGACCCCCCCCCCCCTCTCCTCCCTCCTCTCCTCCCTCCTTCCATCTGTCTTTCTTGCTGCAGTGCCCATGCTGCCAGGCAGTATAAATCACATCTCTGGGCTTGGCTGCAATGGGCCTGAAAATAAAAAGGCATAAAAGTGTCTGGATGAGCTACGGGCTGAGGGGGAGAATTCCTTTATGATGGGTCTAAATCCTCCACCCGCCCTGCATCCTCCCCTACACACACACACACACACACACACACATATATATATATTGCTTGTATACGCATACACGTGCACAACATACGTCCCTACTCTGAAATTATCCCCCCAAACAGCAGCAGTTTGGATCTCTCTCTCTTTCACGGACACCTGTGCAGCCCTCCCAACACACATGCACACACATGCACTCGTGATAAGAATTGAGACATCCTCTCTCGGTGCTCTGCTGTTAAAGGGACAGTTCAGCTAAAAACTCCAGTCTGTCTCTGTCATCTTCCCTTGCTCACATTTCTCTATGAGCATTTGCAGCGGCCCAGGAGACAAACTGCTCTTCTTTTCTACCGCCAAAGAGCAGAAAGAGATGAAAGATGATAGGAGTGTCAGCCACAAATTGGTACCAGTTCATTGCAATTGATTCAAATGTGCAAAGGCAGGATGAAAGAGGAGCTGGTACTTATATGCGCTTTGAGGTGGTTCAACTCTTGTTATTACTGATGTAACTGCCATAGGTATGGAGTTCTATAAGTCCTCCACAAAAATGAAACATCCGTCATCTGAAAAGGTGGACGGAGCCCTTGCAAAATGATGCAGAAACTAAAAGTCACAGGTGATAGAAGGGTAATGCCTCTGGACTTTCATTTTTTGGTGCCTCAAATGATGAATTTTGTTCACAAAAATGACAAACAGGGAGCTCATCTGAAGTTTATTCTTCTATTAATGAGGGGTAAATGCAATGGATGTGAAAGTAAATGTGCACCAAGTACATGAAGCCGTCCTTATTCACTGCCTGAGATGGATTTTACAAAGGTTCTCAGCCTGGATTATAGCACAAAGCACTGTCACTTCACTGTGTATAATGGTAATTGCGGACAATTTATGATCTCTCCGGTCTCCATCTATGTATCGTTCTGAGTAAATAAACCAATAAAAAATGATTGAGGTGGCCTATAACATATTGAAATGAGCCTGCTGGCAGAGATGCATTGTAAAGGTTGTCTAAATGATTATAGGAATGAAGATGGAGGTGAGTGAAAGCACGGAGAATGGGCAACTCCATCACCTGCAAAAAATCAACCTATAGCTCAAAGTTCTCCTTTAATCTATGTCCTGGTGCGCACTTTGTCAATTCTATTAGATCACTCTGCGTGTGGTTTGAGCACACACGCGCACACACACGTGGAGAGATGATGATAATGGTGAGCACCTCCCAAGGTGAAGCCTATTCAGTCACAGTGGGAGCCATCTCAGACCTAATTATGCTTGGTTTGGCGTTTTAACTGTATTGATCAAAGCGCTGAAACAAACGAGAAATGCTTATCAAGCTAGAAAAGAAGAGCCCTCAGGAGTTGGTGTGCATGTGCGTGTCGTGCGCGCGCTTGTGTGCGAGCTCCATGGGAGTGAGTGAGAGTGATGGCATAGGTCTGAGAGGTGGTGAGATATTGGTGGTTATAAAAAATTGCAATTCTGAGGTTTTGAGTTATTAATTACAGCCTCTCCTCCTTCACCCCTTTTTACCAGCCATTAGAAATACTGCCACACATACACACAAAACCACATACACATGCACACAATTTATACACTCACATATTTCTACACATATACACTCATATATGCAAGCCTCGGGACATGCACAAACACACACGTACACACATGCAGGACCACGCGCACACTCCCTCACATAAATTAGCTCGTCCATACCAGCACTAAGTGCACAATACCCTGCTCTGATGAGCAAGCTCCCGTCGACCTTGGAACTCTCTGGAAAGACAATGCAAGGGGAGCCATGCTGTGAAAGGGGGGAGGGTGGGGGTGGTGGGAGTAGATAAGGTGGAGGGAGGGATGGAGAGAGGGTGACAATAGATGAGAGCAGGAGGGAGGGAAGGAGAGAAAGAGGGAGAGAAAGAGAGAGAGTGCGAGTGGAGCTGCTCAGTATAGGGCAGGAGGGCAGCACTCCCTCCCTCCTCTCCATCTCGGCTCATCTTGAATGCAAATGTGGTTTCTATATGGTTCCTTTGTGCCGCTTCTAACTGCTCCAGAGAGAAGCAATTACAACTGCTCCATTCACTCAGAGAGAGAAAGACACGCATGGATAGAGAAGGGTAATTAATAAAGAGATAGGAGGGATGAAGGGGGAGGAGAGGAGGTGAGAATATACCTGTGGCGGATCTTCACATAGAATATTGACACGCACACAGACCCTGACATGAAGCCGACCTGACTCAGAGCTTCTGGCCAACCACTCCACGAAAGGTCAAAGGTCATAAACAATGGTGTCATTAGCGTTAAGTAGCGAGTGTAATGCAGAATAACACCGTGTAGCCCTCAGTAAATATGTCACATTCATCTTACAGTTGTTATTCCCCAATCACTTCCTCTGAGAAGTGAACCCGGAGAATTTATTGAATCAAAAGAACGCCGTCCAGATGACATCACCCTCCATTCCTCTCTGTCTTCCTGCAGACAGATAGTTACAGTGCCTGCACCGTATCCTGTTGCAGTCACAGTGGCCCGGGTGGCGCTGCAAGGTATGGTGGGAGTTTTTATGGCAGTCATTTGGGCCGCTAATATGTCATCTCCATTAGCCAACTTTTAACACTCACAGATAGATGGCCCTGTGACATTTATCTGCGCGCGGGTCGTATTTTAGCTGTTAAATGGCTGGTGATGTGCGGAGTGCGTGCCGGATGAGTGTATGTGTGTGCAAAGGTGTGGTGGAGAAAGGAGGGAGAAAGAGAGATGCATTGACTTTTAATGATGCTCTGTGCAATAGCACTTCAGAGGTAATAATCACAAATACAATGCAAGTCATAACCTTTGACCCTCTCGCCTGGTGCGAAGAAGAAGAGGAAGAAAAAAGGCCTCTTTCCTCCACAGCTAGACGACTGAGGTAGTGCAGCGGACCTGCAGCGTCAGCAGAAAGAAACACCCGACTACAACAGAGAACAGCTAATTAACGTAGCAGCCTGTGGAGAGAGAAAGAGAGGGAAACGGAAAAATGAAAGAGGAAGAGTGATGGAAAGACACAAAATAAGCACAGAGGCAGAGCGAGAGTTACACAGGCTAATTGCTCATATGGATTTTGCCATTGTTGGCTTTTGTAGGGTCAAAGAGGTGAAGTCATTCCCTGCGGTGGCTTCAGGTGAAACTCTAAATGAGCTAATAATTTAGACTCATAAACTAATACTAATATTGATGGCCGCCACATACACCGAAAAAGCATTAGAAAGATTCCCTACCATAAAACAGCTGTAAATATGATATAAGATCTCGTCATGTAACTCATCACGTACAGCGGGACCTTTCCCCACCCCCTCAACCCTCCAGGTTCCACATAAAAATACCATCCACCGCGCTGCATCAAAAAGCCGAGAATGTGTTCTGTGTCGTTTTATGCGTCGCCTACGGGAGCTCGGTCACCTGTCCAGAGGCACTGAAGTTGACTAATGTGACAGAAAATTAACAATTAAAAATATCACACGGGCCCAGAGCCACTGCAACGTGGCGTGTTCACAACTCAGTGGACACCCTAATTGCTTTGAAATACAATTGGGTTTGGGCTTTGTTTGGTGTTTTGGAGGTATGAAGCGCATCAATGCACACTGGAAATTGAGTTATAAATTACTGAGCTGAAATAGACATGTACCGTGAATACTCAATATCCAAATAGCTAGATGTTCTCTACTACAAAAAGGCAGATGCGTGCATGTCCACACACACACACACAGAGGATGCCACCGCTTCACTTGCAGTTGCATTTCATTTTGTCAGAAAATTGACTGGCTCTGAACCAAACAATGCATGTGTATGTGCGTGTCATGCTGTATGCCTGTCATGGAGGTTGGCGTTGATAAGGTCAACCTTAACAGCAAACACAGATGGAGAGCTCCAACCACAAACCGGTGGGACTCGGGAAATGACAGAGGATGAGGGGGGGAAAAGAAAATGTTCATTCATCTACAGCTTTCCCAACAGGGCGTACACGTGTGTGTTTGTGTGGAGTACTTGTGTCCACAGCTGTCTGTGTGTTTTCAGACGCTGTGTGTATGTATGAGTATGGGCCTGTGTTTGCAGTGTGAATACAGCTCAGCGGCTGGTGCGTGAAGTCACTGACAGCTTCATTATGGCTTGTGCGCACAGGGAGACAGCACCATCCAGGGGAAGGAGAGAAGAGGACAGAGACATGGGACAGGCCGGGTTTACTGCTGGGCCGACCCACGTCAGTCCAGAGGTTGGTGGAGGAAAGGTGGGGGGGGTGGGGTGGGCAGCTCCTGTCTTCTTTAATGAGTCTTTGCTTCTTTCATCAGCTTTCAATTTACAGGGCTGTCCAGCAGCCCTGCAAGCCCCCCCCGTCCCATCCACACACATCTAGCCATATCCCTAACACACACACAGTTCAAGGCTGTCTTGTTTCTCTCAGGTGATTTGCACAAGCAGTCGGTTTATAGTTAAATTAATTTGCTGTCTTCCTTTAATTAGACCCATCTCACCTGGGAAAGCTGCGACACGGGGCTGAGGTGTGACCAACGCTGGACTCTTCTTGTCAATATTGCAACAGTGAAGATGCTTAAATCAAACACAGCAGGATATCGACATGCACATACACCACACAGCAGATATGGTGAATTAATACCCGCATCTACAGCAGCAAGACAGAGTCCAGCTTTCAGCTGAATTGTCGCTGTCACAGGCTGCTGGTTGGGGCTAACTGGTCCTGATAATATGATCATCTTTGTATTGCTGTCCATTACAAACTCAATATAAACATAGTTGCCAGTTCATCCCATTGTCACTTAAACTGAACATTATTGTTAAACTGTTAGATTTAACAGGTGTACCTGATAAAGTGGCCACTCAATGGAGAAATTTAATGGCTTTCTTAGCTGTCTTTTTGTTCCAATAGGAGACTGTAACAATACAATGATGCTCATTACTGGTGGGAGATGTTAACTAGTGACAGGATGTTTTATCTTATTCAGTCACCAAGAGAAGAGGTTCAAGACTGATTTTCTTTCCTGACAAGACACAAAAATGGGAGACTCACATTTTCACTGTGAACTGCTGATATGAACCCTGACACAATTTGACAATTTAAGGATTACAGCGACCAGTATTTTAAATTATGCACTTCAACAATGTGCACATGATCTTTAAAGGCCTGGGTTAACATTATCAACAATGTGAAATCAACATCCCATCCCTCATGGTCCTGTGTAGTCTACACTCCCTCTACTGGGCAGATAAATCAGTGCATGTTGAACTGGTTTCACCCAAAGTCACAGAGTATAGCCAAAGACAAGACCAATTCAGACACAGGAGGAAAATTAAAGACACTATTCTGTTTTTCTTCAAAACACAATTTATTCATCCATATTGATTATTAAAAGTATTCTCAAATGTTTTTCTAAAAGACACTCTGCCATTCAAAACATCCCTTGCTGAACACATACAGCTTCGGTGCCGATAAAAAATAAACAAATATTAATTTACCAATAGAAACACATTTACTAAAATATGAAAAATATTTTTTTCAAGTACATACCAAATTAAAGGACAGGGGCATTACTTTAAGAAAAACTAATTAAAACAAACATTTAAGGAAGTGGAACAGAAGTAAAAAAAACAGCTTTTTTTTTGCTCTTTGGACATCAAGAAAAGAGCATTGCAATCTCATCAGTACTGTAATGTTCAAAGAGAAAGGAAGGTAGAAGTACAACTGCTGTGTATCAGGGCTCGATGAGTGTGGCAGGTGATTCTGACCGACAGCTGCACAGCTCCGGGTCTCCGTCAGAGGACTCATAGAAGGGGAGCGGGCTTCCTCGCATTGTTGTGTCCACGCTTATTCCCAAACCTGACGACGACGATGAGCTGCTGTGAGGAGTGGGGGAGAGGGGGGTGGGGTGGGGGTGCAAAGGTCAGATCAGAATTAACAGACTGAGAGGTTTTCAAGTTTGATATAAACTTTTCTGTCAGCACTGATACCTTTCACAGTCAGAGTCACAAGAGCCTTTGTCCTCTAATCCACTGAAGTAATTCCTGGATCGCTGTATGGCTTCTGCCACCGTGTATCTGGTCTTACCAAGAGCACACCTCTCTATTCTTGTAATGCTGAGGTCTGACTGGACAAACAGGTGAAGCCGGCTGTCTGACAATAATAATGGTGTATGCAGAACACTAGAAAAAAGGGGTTATTAAAAATGAGACAATGTCAAACAAGGAACAATGACAAAGACGGTTGAAAAGGTGTCAGGATACACATTTGAATGTATTTGCTTCCACCCGGGAGATACACCTGAGGTGTGGGTGGAAGCGCACCACTAGGTGGCAGGTCTACAAGCTGAGTGCTGCTACTGATTCAGCTGCAAAGCTACTTACTTTTCTAAAAACCTTTGTAGGCCTTTCATCCTGTGTGAGACCTGCTCTGTGTTCCTCAGACTGAAGAAAGGGTTCCATGGAGGCAACTTGGGTAATTCACTGGAGAAAGAGTATCAAATATTTATTTAAAATCTGATAGAATAGAAATGTCAAGTCTATTAACACTTTTCAAAACCTCCCAAACAATTTAAACTAAACCAAAAACTAAACTTCTTCAAGGAGGATTGATTGCAGGACTGTTGCATTAGATTACGTTAGCGTTAGTTTGGTGTTCCTGCCATACTGCCAACTGAGTGTATACATATCAAGGTCAAGAATTTATAAGTGTACATACATCATTAGGGCATTCTGCTCCAGACAGTGTCGCAGCCAGACAAACTCACTGTATCGTCGTCTTACACAGGAAGTCTTCTTACGAAAACACAAGCTATTGGTCTACAAGGAAACATTAGAAATAGAAATGTAAGAGACATAAACCAAGACATCTGCCCTCTGCCCCCCTCTGCAAAACAAAAGACTTACCTGTAAACAGATCTCATACTCTACGTGCGTGTGCCAGAGGTCGTCTTTAAGGAGCCTTGGGTTCCGAACACAAAGGCTGATAAACTCCTGTAAGAGTCAAAACCAGGGATCCATTAGAGTGAGGGGGGTAAAGACTGATGTATGTGTTTAAAATGACAATACATAAATGTGCGTCTCAGTTGAATGTCAGTCGTACAAAATGAGAAGACAAAAACAGATACAGCGAGGGAACATGCGTTTGGCCACTTACAGTTTTTGAGAGATTGTCCAGCATGCTCTCCATATCGGGTTTCCAAAACCTGCAAGAAGATGATTTAAATAAAGTGTTTATTGCATAGAAAGACTAATGTGTTGCAGCTGGCAACTTTCTACAGTCTGTGGCAGCGAATGAACAACTGAAAATAACAGGTTTCAGCTATGCTGCCTTTTCATCAAGGAGGAGGAAAACAGCCAAAGTCCACATTCAGAGAAAGATTTGGTTTGTATAACACAGGCCTGGCTGGGAATTAATACCATCAGGGCTCAGAAACACTTGGAGCTGATACAGCAAAAGCTAGAACAAAGGGCAAAGAGGGGGATTTTGCTTGCAAGGAGAAAATAGCGGACCTAAACACCTTAACATGGACTCACATGCACCAAAGTTACAATGAAGTGGTCTTTTGAGGTACACGGCAGAATCTCAGTCCATTCACTGAGTACACATGACAGGCATATCAAAAGGCTTCAGCAACAGATGGATCATCTGCCCCTTCACACTCTAATGAAACACAATCAAGCCTTAAGTCCAAGTCAGTACAGAAGAAATTGTAGCAACTTCCATTGTTCTCATGCCATGGTACATGTGTACATATGATCATTGTAGGCCTACTTTGCTTTGGGCAGGACACAGTTAGCAAAGAAAATCAGAGCTTTATGACTAAAAAAAATTATATCATCTGCTTGTTCTGATGATCCACGATCATACCACAGGGCTGAAATGAGGCGTAGCAGAACCTCAGCAGGCTACATAGTCTAATGCAGGCATTTTAAACAGTCAAAGAGGCTATCAAATTCAAACCTTGAGTACAATTCAATACAAAATATATTAAAGCTGATAAGAAAAAGATGGTCCACTTTGGATTGAAATGATAAAGTCCCTGCAGAAGACATTTTGCTACATCAATAATAGACCTAATAGGTCAACTTAACGTGAATGTTAACAGAAAAGGTATGGAAACTACACTCCTGAAACTTCTGCACAAACTGCTAAACTTTTGCAAAAAAAAAAAAATCCACCAATTCTACCTCAGCTGGATAGTCCTACCTTTTCCCTTCTTCACCTCAGTAGCAGCAGTGACTTGGCTGGTGGCTGGTGAGACACCAGGAGCAGTAACGGTGGTGTGGCGCGAGGCTCCGCTCCGTCTGGACTGAACTGAACTCTGCTGACTCAAAGCTGCTGCGACTTCACTAACTGTGACCTCTGCCTTGGCTCAGGGGTTTGTTCACGGATAAAAATGCGCACAAAACACACAATAAACAGTCTTAAAATAAATATAATTAAATTCCACTGCGTTCACTGAGCCCTACAGCCAGACAATGAGTCGTCGTCCTTCGTCCTTCTTGGGAGACAAACGTGCTGTGCGCAACCTCAGAGGCGAAATCAGTTTTAAATGGTCTCACCTGGTGGGAGGAGGCAGGAGAAGTGGAAAGTAACGGATGGTAACACGAGTTAGATAAGATACCAAATTGACCATTATCACTCACTCATTTAAAATGATAGGACTTCTGTTGTTTTGTTTTTTAATGGTCCAATTAGATGATATTATCTGATATAAAATATTTAAACTTAGTCAAAGAGTCAGTCCATTTCTTCTCTTAAGTGAATTTACCTCACATTAGTAGCTTAGGAAATAAAAATCTTTATAAAGCAGCAGGTCTCCGTGTACTCACAATTTCTGAGAAAAAAAAAACCCTTCTTCCATAAAAATAAATGTTAATAGGCCTACATTTTCAAAATATATGACGATTTTAAGAAGCCACTGTATTTTGGGGGTCATATGTTTATGTTCCAGTCTTCTTCCAGTTAAATGACACTCACATTCAACCACACAAAGAAATATCATACTACATGTATGATGTGTAGGACATCCATCCATAACAGTAAGAGTGAGGGAAGCTAAAAATGTTCCCATGGATCAGCCTGTCCCTGAGATTTACTGTGACTCTTGACAGGATTTGGTGACAAAATGTTATTTCTTACAGTTGGTAATTTGCTGAGATACAGTAGTTTGTTGACACTGCAGGCAAAGTCTGTGTCCCACTGAGAAAAAGATGTGACAACACATAGAAGCAACATGCCTCAAGCTCTTTACTCTGTCATTTATAGCTCCTGTAAGCCAAAAACCTGATTTTTAAAAACCCCCAAAACAAAACAGTTTTCAAGTTCTCTCAAGATACCAAAGGATCGGATGAGACACCTGCATCACTCACTTTAACTCTTTCATTAAGTGAGATACAAGCACTTGCTCCCCTGCTGGATCCAGGCCACAACACAAAGAACCACCACCCTAGAAAGATTAATATCACCAGCCAGACATATCATCTGCAATTACAGTTCAGATCTAAGAATGGAAAAGAGAGTTCCCACCTGTTGTCCTCAGAAGTCTTATTCAAGATGCTGTCCAGTCGAGGAGTAAAACACAACTGTCCCGTCTTGTGACCTTAAATATAATACTCCCCTTCCTCTAAAGGTGCTGAGGGGAGGCAAAGGTCTGCTCATTTTCATATAAAGGCCTCTTAATCTTGGGGGACAGATGAGGAGCCTTTCAGTTTCACCCTGTGATGGTGATTTTCATTTGGTTTAACGTTTCATTTGATAGGCTGCATATGGCTGGTAAATTCAGTTCAAGAAGAGGAAAAAGGAAAGGATGACTCAGTAAACTGCTCTTTGTTGTGGTGCATAGACAAGCATCATGTGCTACACACAACAAAGCCACAAATGATGTTCTTATAATGAGGTCAAGGGTGACCTCAAAGAGACCACTTCTTCCCTTATGTTGACATGCATGTTGAAAACAGCTATATGCATATTACATAATGCAATATGTTGGATATTGACTTTATAACTGTTATGTGGAGACACAACATAAAGAAAATGTACAGTTAAAAGTGGGGGTTAAAACTATCATCATCACTGCCATGTGGAGGTGTGTAATGTCATGGTCTGAAGAGATTTGCATACAAGTAAGGACTGCTCTACAAAGATAAGAGGTTTGACTTAATCAAGATAAAGACATGGGAGTGTACTTGTCCTGTCCTTGTCTCTTGTCCTTAGAAAATGTGTTTACATGAACTTTCTTGTTGTCCATGTCCAAAGCGCACACACACAGCTCGTGATCTCCATTAGGACCTTTGTAATGAGATGTCTTTGTTGTGGTAAAATGTTACTTATCCACTTGATTCATTGTGATTGGTCTTAATTATAGAAAATACATTTAAAATACATATTGAGACGACAAACATTCATTAAGATCCTGTTTCGTAACATTTTGAACATCTATCTGGGGAGGAGAGGTGGGGTTACTTTGGTGGCTTAAGTATGTGCCATTAGGGATTTTTCCATGGAAACTGAAAATTGAGTTGCCATAGAAACATCATCTGCACTAATGCACAAAGGGCCAAAGTCCATCTCCCACATCCTAATACCAGTCATGAGACTGGTTCTCCACAACAGAGGTGGACGTACCATCTGGTGACATGGCCCATCGCTGCAGATTGCAGCTGTTTGTTAGAGATGGTGAGGACATTGAAAGGTGTCCCTGGGGACTGGCAGGGATGGAAATGATTTACCTAATATAATAATAAGAAGAAGAAGAATGTAAGTAAAAAGCAGAAATGTCACAAAGTCACAAATAAATGCCCTATGTTTAAACCTTATAAATGGAGAGACTAAACTGTTATATAGTAATGATTCTACTGTTTGGTAGGTCAGACTATAGCAATGTACCCTGAATATCCTTCTCCTTTTTAAAGCAATCTTAATGCAACAAGGAACTGGTAAAGATCAGTCAAATAGAACGTATATTTTCTTAATGACATGATCTAGAAGTGTAATGTTGTCTCCTAACTGCTGTGGTATCTAGCATTTGCATGTGCAGATGGGTAACTCAGGGCCACTGAGTTGTCCTCACCATTACTTGATGAGCATGACTCCTTAAGTCCTGTGATGTGCAGGGAACAAAAGGAAAGGAAAACATATGATGAGACAAGAGGTCAAACTCCGTGGGGAACAGATGAAAAATGCTCCAACTGTGGTCAAAAACAAACATTGTGGAATGCCTTTATCTTCTTTGTACTTTCCGACACCAGCCCAGCGTCCTGGTTTCAAACATTACTATGAAAGCTCAGATTAGTTCAGTTTTCAAGATCAAAATAAAACCCAAGTTGTATAAATCTGATTACCATTTACAGTTAGGTCTGTGTATGTATTTTACTTTCCATAACTTAATATAAATTTTCTTGCGTTCATAAAATGTTCAGCCATGGGATTTGGTCACATAAAACCTTTATTAGAACTTCAAATAATATTTACACACAAAGTATACAAAATGTAATTCGACAAAACATCAGCACTAGTGTGAAAAAGAACAAGCTGCATCTCACTTGAGCTTGAGACGGTAATACAAGAGGTGGTTGACAGATTAACAAAGTGGTCGTTTGAATTTTTACAATTTAACCAGGTACGAATAAAGGCGGCCGCCACCACAAATTATAATATGATTCCGGAAGACTTGGTTCATTAAACATCAAAACACCATCACCTGTTTTCTCACAGTCAGCTCAGCTACTATGTACAGCATAACTCTCCTGACTGCCACACAATTCAAGTCTTGAAACAGCTTCAACAATAACTAAAGGTAGCTAAAACTAGAAGGCAAGCCAGGGAAGAAAAGTCAGTCCTGAGGAAAAGGGCATAGGTGGTATGAAGGACTGGAGGGACAGAGGGGAAAGTACTACTGAGCTTCATCCTCTGGGCAGGAATGCCATGTCAGTCTCTCCTCATAGAAGGAAATGACCACCTGAGGGCAGCGAGTGTTCGCCTCACGGGCCGGGACCAAATCTGCTTCATCTGAATCTTTCCTAAAAAGGAAAAAAAAAAAGAAAGGAGAAAAATATGATAACAAACTGTCATAATTTATTTTCTACACATTTAAACTGTAGGAAAGAAAGCCAGAATGTTAAAACATCTTCAGTGCAATACATGTAAAGAGACAGTGAGCTGTTGGCACTTAAGGAGGATTCATTTGCTTGTATACTCACCATTTCATCAAAAACATCAATTCACCACTGCTGTCTGTTGCTCCAATGATCCGTTCTGGGTCAAGGTTTCTAGCAAAGCCACGTGGTTTTTCAGGCTGCAAGTAGTCACGACAGAACACATGAGGATATGCAATAAAACAGATCAGTGGTTCATGCTTTTGTCCCCCCCTAGATTACATAACACAACTCTGACTGCAGCTAATTGCTTGATCTCTACAACAGTTTCAATAGCGGTGTTTCAAAATTTCATTTAATCTCATTTTGATTTATTCCATTCATGGTTTACATACGTCACACGGTTGCACATATTTGCACAAGGCATCATAAATGAAAAGGAGCAGGGTGAAGAAAAACTTCTTTTTACCTACCTGACCCTTTCTATTGTGCATTGGCTTACTATCAACACCAATATTATATATAAAATCAATTCACACCCAGATCTTCCTAAATCTCATGTAACAATGGTGCTACTTCAATCTTCTGGGTGACTTGTGCAACACAGTCACAATTACATGTGGTGTTATATTATTTCGGAACTTTTATTTTCCTGAATTTTGACAAATATTTTGATTTTTTTTTTTCCAAACAATCCTCATGTGGCAGATTCTCTTTGCCTGATTCAACTCGTGTCATCTCATTAACAGAGTGCTAGGTGGAGAGACGCACACACCTGTGCAGTGAAACTTACCACATTTTTCTTCTTTGCTTCAGTTTCTGCCTCTTCTGTTGATAACTTCCTCTTTACGGGAGCAGGCTTCTCTGTGATGTTCTTCTGTGCCTCCAGAAACGCTGAAATCAACTCTGGACAATCCAGGTTCTCCTCTGGCTCCCAGGTATTATCAGCACTAGAAGGAAGCAGGAAGAGGTGAACATTTGCATCTGAAATTATCCCTTGACAATAAAAATGCAAATTATATACTTTAAAAGCTATTTTGTATGGAGAACTACAGCTTCTTCAATGAACCACACAGCACAAAAGCATAGCACAACCCCATACCAGGGAAGCACTTCCAGCTTAGCGGGAGTGGGGGGGGGGCAGATGTCCCAGGCAACTCACTCTGTAAATCCTTTCCACTTCAAGAAGAACTCTACTTTCCCATTGACAAGACGCTGGTCCAACACTTTCTCCACCACAAACTCCTCAGGTTCTTCCTGTGACTCTGCTGCATCCTTCTTCCCCTTGGTGTTCTGCTTCTTGCCCATATTGTGCCCTGACAACAGGAAGTGTGGAAGCTGTTTAAGTTTGAGCAATACTTCAAGTCACATCACTGAATGAATGAGTAAAATAAAACCACTCGTATAGCAAAAGTAAAAACAGGACAATAGCATGCTCCAATTCTTTCACATGTGAATGACCCATAAAGCAACCTGTTGTACTGACTGATGGTTTTGTCTCTAAGGAGGACATGCTAATGTACGCAACTGTGGGACCGTGCACAAATCATTAACTTACTATAATAATAATATTAATGGATTGAGACCCGAATTAGTTAGTCGATCATCGTGCAAATGATCACTCAATATGAACCATTTGGTCTCAGATAGCCAAACGAGACAACATTATGGACATTAGCATGTTTGCTAACTGTAGCTGGTCTCTTGTCTGTCCTGGGTAGAAAAGGACATTTCACCGACTTTACTTCAGCGCACTTCAAGGCAATTTGTTAAAATAGACGAATGGCATGAAGAAACTACCTAGAAGTGCGGGTTAGCTGCTAGCTGTTAGCCAACAATTTACAATTACAATTACAAAAGTGGTTAATGCTAGGCTAAACGAGATAACAAAAAAACACAAAAAAAAAAACCCCACACTCAAATTAGCTTTACAGGCCCGACGGTACAACTAAATCACGGACTGGACAGTCTTGTGCTTTTAGCTAGTAGTTGTTCATGTATCCAAGACATGACATCATGTTGTAAAATACACTTGCATCACAAACTGTTAGCATACGCCGACGACGTAGTCGTATAAACAGGTTCTGATAATAACACAGCTAGCTAACACAACCGGGGGGGTGATGCTACGGCTCACTCTTCCCTCGCAAATGTCCCTCTTACCCATACTCGGCGCAGCTGGAGAACAAAGCTGCTGCCGCGTTGCTTTGGTCAAATGCGCGCTAAATATTGCACCGTTTAAAAAGAGTCTGCATACGCACCTTCAAATCAGAAAAACGTTTCCGTGATGCTTCCTAACCACGCGGTCAGCCACTTCTTTATCTTTGCTCCGCAGCTCTGCAGGACGGGCGCCAAGCTAAGATCGTGGCACTTTCTACGGCAGCCTGGAAGGAAAACGCGCTTCGCCTCTTCTTACCTTCGCGGTTGCGCCTCAACAACTCTATTGTGCATCTGAAAGGCCGGCCCCTATGCAATCAACTGCAGGGCTTGGACCTTGTAATTAATAGGCACGCAGTCTTATTGCATGACGTATGGAGACTGCATAACTGACATGCACTTCTTCAGAGCTTCAGCTTTTTCAGCACCTAGTGACACAACAATGGAGAGCAACAAAGAGACATCACTGGTTGAGTTTCTTTTTTCCTTTTTTTTAATCAGAAAGAGCAACACTTGCAAGAGCATTTGAAATTCCCTAAGCATTTATACAAAGAGCAAAGTTAACGCTTGGTCAAAACAGGAAATTAAATACAAATTCGTGAGGGACTAGGGGGGGAGGATACTTATTGAGTCACACTATTAACTACTTGATGCGCTTTTCTTCATTTAACTCACTCACTCTGCTGACTGTATGAAGCAGTGTGCCTATGAATCACAGGGCAACCTACTAAATACTTAATTTGTCTCTCATAATCTCAAATATATAAAAAAGCAACATCCAAAAACAACATTCAATCCTATTAAATAGAGTTGGTGATTGTATTTTTACCTTTTTCAGAAATGGGATGGTTTTCGGTCCATTGCGGGCCACTTTAATAACAAAGGATTTTTAGTTCATGAGTGCACTTAAATTCCCCTACAAAGGGCTTTTTTTGTTTTTATTTAGCCAAAACCAAAAACACAAACTAATGAGTGAGGTAGAATATAATCTTGTCAAAAGGAAAGGGGTAAAGCAGAATTGTGCTTCAAACTAATTATTCAATACTAATACAACAGAAGAAATGGTTGCCTCAAAAACATTTTTGTTATGACAATGTTCATCTGTGGCTCATACTCGCACAGTAACCAAAACACTTTTCAAGCAAATTAAGGCCTTGTCAGTTTAATCATTGGTATACTGTATGCCATCAAGGCATAAAGAAAAGAACAAAATCTTTTTTTTTTTTAAAGTTTCCATTCAATTTCCTGTTCAACAGTACATGCCCTCAATTATCTGAAACAAACCTGTAAACTTTATGTAATGTCCCAATAGCCCTAGCACTTTGAGATAAAGTTTCCATTATGAAAAAAAGATACTGCCCTTGACAGTCTTGTATGATGCATACTTGCATTTCAGGAACCTCAGATCTATTAATAAATACAATCTTTAACCGCCTCCTTAAACTGAATAGGTATACATTGAGAGGTGAGAGTACATGGAAACAAACGAACAGAATCGCCCTCCTAGATTTCTATCCAGTAACTGTCATGCTGGCCATCATGAAGTTTAGACATGTCTGGTTGTCTTCGCTTATCTGTAAAGACAACAAGACTCAAGGACTTAAATGTTAACAGGCACAAAGAGATACTGGTAGCGTTGCCAGCAGCTTAGTTGTTCCCTTAAACCACCCGTTGGTGCCTTGTACATCTTTAATGAGCAAAGAGTCTCCAGTGTGTAAGCTACATTTTCCCCATGAGATGTTTTATTTACAGAGATTTTTTATTTATTTATTTATGTTCTGAGTTTGTTTGTTTGTTTTTTTTGCAGCTTTTGACGATTTAGGCTCCCATCAGCGGTGAATCCACACACACTCTTAAAAAAGGAGATCCCAAAACCAGAGTCAGGCAAGTGAGTTCAGAAACATCCAAACTGTAAAAGCTCAAGTCTCAGCTGGCGGTACTGCATCACTGCTTTTTGTCCTTCTTCCTCTTGTCCGTTTTGTTGCCAGTTGCTGTGGAGACAGCGGGCCGTCTTACAGGCTGAACTACTACTCTCCCGTTAGCCCCGCACTGCAGGGTGAATCTCTCTGGGTTCAGGGGCTGTCCTGACTCATCCCTTAGCCGGGCCAGGACGTCTCTGGTCAGCTGCTTAATCTGCTGGCCCACGGCGCCCATTGTCTTGGCTGTAAGCTGTTTCTCCCTCAGTAACCTGTCTCTCTGGGCTTGCAGCCTTTCCACCTCCTCCTGGAGCCCTGTGATGGCGTCCAATTTGCGCTTGCGGCAGTTTTGCGCTGCCAATTTATTCTTCCCCCGCCTTCGGATGTCCCTCAGGAGCGTCACCTGATCGGGGGAGAAGCCGTGACCGTCGAGAACCTCCAGGAACTCCTCCACAGGCATGTTGACGATCTGCAGGACAGAGAACGGGATGCACATGGCGCGGGCACGCAGCTCATCGCGACTCATCTCCCTCTCGTCCGACCTTGACCCTTCGTCATCGCTGAGGGGCTCCTCCTTGATGCCTTTGTGGGGAAGTGTAACTGAAGGCGGGTTGAAGAAAGCAGGCGATGGGTAGCTATGGTCGTGCCACACGCTTTCACTCAGATCAACAGGTGACCACACCGAAGTGTAGTCCACGATGCCTTTTGAGGGGACAGAATCCACATCACTGCTGTAGCCGGTCGCCCCGCACTCATCCTCACAATACGAACTGGATGACGATGACATCTCAGATGAGCCTGGATAAGGAGGAAGTTAATGATTGTATTAATTCACATAACAAACAAATTCTTGGCTAAATAAGTAAGGGGTAATAATAAGTTGAATCTGCATTACTGCTAAAGTTTCAACCAACCTGGGGAGACTGGACCCCCAGAGCTGCTTTCCAGGGACAGGCCAGAGTCTGAGTCCAAGTCCTCAAGGACCTGTGGGTTTATGCTCTCCAGACAGCCCATCAGTTGAGTATCGATAGTGTCTAGGCCTTCCAAACCGAGCTGATTGATCTGGTCAAACACTGCTTCATCCAGACAGCCGCCCAGTGCGCTCTGTGATGACTCATTTGCAGTTAAATTACACACTGAAGCGAAGGGAAGAGCAGCCAAGCCCAGGGCCATCCCCGGTGACACGTCTGAGTGCGAGGAGCCCGTGGACTCCAGGCGGAAGGTGGTTCTTTGTTGTTGTGCGACTGGTCTGGCCTCGCCTCTCTCCAAAGGCACCCCAAAGGCTCCAGCGCCAGTTACCATAGCATCGTGCAAACTGACATTATGGCTGATGGCGTTGGTGATGATGTCTGTGTCCGTGACAAGAGAGTCCAAGTCCTACACATGAGACATGCATTTAGGGTTATTAGTGATTCATAGCTCATGCATATGAGTTTCTGTTTACAAACCGATAATAAGCTTCATGTTACGTTTATTTTCCGGCATATACAAGGCGCATCAGCAGAAACAACTTACATCAAGGTCAGTGACAGACAGAGAGAGCAAATTGCTCCAGTGCTGGTCAATATCAATGGAAGGAGTAGGGTTTTGTGAAGGATCAGACAGTGCAGTGATACCGTCGAGCAGACTCTGAAAGAGACAAAACATATCATTTACACACACGTTTTGTTGCTACAGTCACGTCCCAATCTGAACAACTGTGTCAGAGTTTAAAGTGATACCAAACGTACTTATGACAAAATGTAAGAGGAAAACTAATGTTAAGTACAAACACTTGAATATTATATTTTGTAAAATACGCTATGCTACAGAGGCTAATGGCTAATGGGATTTCCTGGTGTCCCGCACCAAACTCATCAAACACACAATCCAACAGCTCCAAAACACTCTCGTGGACAAGTTGTGACCTGCATTCACCACACTATGAGATAATAATGGAACGAGACAGAGTTGTTTTCGAGGTGAATTCATGCAAAACAGCTGATGTGCGTTCAGTTTTTTGGCAAGCAGTCTCTGCATTTGCCTCAAAAACAACTCTGTCTGGTAACATTCCCTTATTATCTCATAGCGTGGTGAATGTGCAGGTCACAACTTGTCCACGAGAGCGTTTTGGAGTTCTTGGATTGTGTGTAGCGTAGCTCTGAGAAGCTCGCGATTCTGCTCCACTGTTCTAAAAATAGCTTGCACCGACAAATAAAGGTAACAAACCTGCTGCTGTGACTATAGAGATTATGGCAATAGGCCAGTTTGCCAAAATGTTGAACTATCCCTTTAAGTCTTTCCCTGTGAGCGATAGTAATCGTTGTGCTTCTACATGGCTGGCACTGGCATCGCAATGGTGCAATTTAAGTGATGAAGTCACATGAATGTAATCCCCCACTTAAAAATAGGGACAATGCAAGATTCAACTCTGTCACATGACGGTAAATTTTATTTAAGTAACACACTAACAAACACTGGAGTGTGTACTCTTGCAACAAAAAACCAGTACAGCTACTTTTCAGAAAACCGTTTCAAACAGTGATGCCAAGTGCAATATTTGCAACTAATGCAAAAGCAAGTGCAACAGGCCACCTCATACCTCTTGCTCCAGTGTGGAGCTGTGAGCCAGCTGGATGAGCGGAGCAGGTTCTTCCTCTTCTTTAACTTTAACTTCACTTTCCTGGCAGGCCAAAGACAGGCGGGTGTAGAGAGAGGAGAGATAGAGTTGGGGCACAGGAGAATCAGGGGGGGTCAGGATTGAAGGAAAAGAAAAACAATCAGTTATTTGGCTGACACACAAAGACCCTGAATACAATAACATCTCTGGTTCAGTGACCCCAGCCATAGCTGATAACTGGATACCTTAAGCAATGACTGGTGTTCTGGTGTGACGGAGAAAGGATTTGTTTTAATGGCAGTTGTTTTACCTCCAGAGGGAATTGACCCCCAATGTGCTGACTTGGGCCAACAATTAATCTCAGCTGACTTCACTGCTTTTTGAGACACATTAGAAATGTATGAGCTGGTGTGCAAGTCTTATATACTGACCAAGTATCTTAACTGATGATGTAATCTTGTAATAGCTGTTACATAATGTAACATTTAGATGTTATGTTCACCAGCTGTTTGCCACAGGCACATTCATGTCTCCGCACTCATTTTAGAAAATTATTTCCCACCTCCTTTTGGCCTAAATGCAGTATCTCATCAAAAGTGATTGCTGAATCTGATTTTACGTTAATGCTGGAGGCAAAAGTACACTACACCTGCACAGTTCTGCCCAAGCCCTGTCTGAGCTTGTCGACTTCCATTGGAGAAGCTTTTGCAGCTTCAACCGGCCTAGCAAATGTAGATAGTTATTGATTTTTTTTCTTTACTGTCAGATATCACAGCTGTCGTCCTCTCCCTTGAAACATTGCACCACTAGCAGTTAAGTCGTATTTAAGTGGCCTTATTTTGCGAAAGAGGGGTACACAAAAAAAGATGTGTCAACATGTCATTACCCATTTGAACAGAACTCAAAGAGGAGGTAGTGTTCAAGCATGGACCACCGCTTTTGTATAAGCAAATAGGGTGTGTGTCTAAGCCTCCCTGCTCCACCTCTCAGGGCTCACAGCTGGCGGCTGTGTCTAAAGAAAGGGGATATAGTTACACAATTGACCACATCAACAGCCCTCAGGACATAACATCCACCAGGCAGCTGTTTATACCATGTGCTAGAAAAACTGGCCTACTTGGAGAATTACTAATCTTATTGGGCTCCCATTTGTGGAGTCAGTGGTATTGTCCTATGTTACTACTCAGGGGAGGGGGGCTTAATGTGGCATAGTGAGGAGTAAGGAGTGACAGGTGCAGCAGACAGTAAGCTGAATACTTGTGGTGCTGGACATCAAACCAAACTGCCTCTTTATCTGGTTCTAATCTAGGGATAAGTCCATTATTTAATAGAGGTTAGGTATTGTTTAAACTGAGGCAGGAGTCGTGCTATGATCAATAGAGGTCCCCTGCAGCAGGAGAGCAAACACTGCCACAGTAGATCCGCACAAATGTGAAAGTAAATGCATTTCAAGTTTTACCACGAGGTAATTACATAGTTCCCTAACGCACCAGGAAATGTTCACAGCATAATAAATGACTTGTTGGATGGACAACCCAGATTGTATAATAGGAGTCAATGCAGCTAATTAGCCTGTGATAGCATTAGCAAATCAGTTAACCATAGAGGAAGTTATACATGTAGCTCACAAGCTCTTTTAGTCAGTATACTTACTTTGACTGTGTAGCCACTTAGCTTTGTTAGCTGTTAAGTCAGCTTAACTTTATGTTGCACACAGACACAGATGCACACTTGCCTCTTTAAGAAACCCGCAGGCTCCAGCGCTACAAGGCCCATGTCCGAGGTCAGGGGTTGTTTGGCACACCTCTTGTCCACTGTCAGGCAGGTGCTCGCTGCCATCCCTGGCTCCGTCCTCGGGGCTCTCTAAGCCCGTGCTGGTGTCAGTGTTGTTGCTGGTTGAAGGCCCACAGTCGGCCCGGTCAGTGGCAGACACCTGGTGCACCAGCCATGCGTTCAGCTGTGTGGGGAACCGCGGGGAGCCGAGAGTCCTCACCTCGTCAAGGAGCCGGCGACTCGCAAAGAAATAGTCCAATTCAGGACATTTTGGGTGCACACTGTATCCGTCAAGGGTGTCTCTCAAATTGTGGAAAGGTGTCTGGGTGTAGGCTGAGCTAGGACCCAAGTTAATCTCTATCAGGGGCGAATAATAGCCGCTCAAGTAGCTGTCGATATCTACACGAACTCCTATCAAACTGAGTAAGATGGTTAACTGAATCAGGCCTTCTGTGAAGTATTTTTTCGCGATTTGCATTTTCTAAATACTTTCAGAACTGCGGATAATTAGGAAATCCTGACCAAACAGTTCCTCTTTCCCCACTGGACAAAGGGAAAAGCCTAACAAAAGAGCACGCCTTCCCCTGTCAGACAAAGAGGTCCGCCTGTACCGGCGAAATTGTAGATAGCTATGGTAGCTGTTAGCAGTTAGCTATCGGCTTTAATTACCAGTTAACAGGAACCTCTGGTGTAAACATAGCGGACCGCGGTGCTCTTCAGTCCCGTACAGTGCAGGAGTTATTCGTCGGTGGTACCTCGGTGATTAAAAATCTTCCTAATGTTAGTACTTAAAGCGAAAATGAAACATCTGAAAAGCTAAATGCTGTCACTCTAGTGTGCTGCTACTGGGGAACTTCGGTTCAGATTTGCATGGCTCATGCTGATTGGACCAGAGTCCTCACCGCAACAGGCTCTGATTGGACGATCCGGTTGTCAGTTGCATCTGCGACCAATGGGAGCACGGGACAGTCGTTAGCTACCGCAAGCCTCCACCCCATTTATAACCACATACATTTATTTACACGAATAATGTCCGAAACTGACCAAATAGCTCTTATACGCGGTAATGTTTAGTTTGTAGAAGTAATTTCTCACACTCAGCAGGTCACCGGTCTCAAAGAGATTTCTCAGAAATGCGGTTAGGCTGCAATTCCGGGTTTGTGCTACTGACCTGCATTTGTCATGTTTGGCCTACTGGCAAGTAACTGAATTACAATTTGAACTTGTTAAACAACTCCCAAACAAAGGGGAATACCAGTGGAGGAATCCTGACATGTAGAAAAACACATTACCCACTGGACGTCGAAAAGAAACGATATTATATGTTATAGTGGAGAAATGTATGAGGCCTGAATCCATTCATTTGGGCTAGGCTTGTAAACTACAACTTCTCACCTCCCACAGATAAGTTTTATAGTAGTAGTATTTAAATATGTCAGTAGAAAACAATGCACTGTTGCATAGGATATTCAACTACCCATCAACATCATTGTTTTGTTTAACTTAGTACCACCTGCATCCTTCATCATTAAAATTAGGCTTACACTAGGCTAATATACAATGTTGTGCCAGTCAGAAAAAAAGGTCATTCTGGATGTTGAGATACCTTATCAAACTCTACTTTTAAGTAAGGTAGTGAATGAATTTGTAGCTACTTTGTACTGTAGCCTACAGAATGCCTTTATGTTTGAATCCAAGACTATTCATGGTATTAATATGAGAAGGTAGGAGGAGAAAGATGGATCTTTAACCTCCAAAAGTTCAGTTTTGTCACACCAACATTGTATTATTGCAAACATAAAGAGGAAACAAAACATTTGTCCCTCTCAGTTCAATGTGTTGTTAATGTAATGAGGTAATTTTACGGTGTCTTTGAGGCAACCAGTGGTTTTATAGTCCAGGGTGTTATCCATCTCATAATGTTTAATCAGAGGTTGTTACCTGTTCATAACAGTTTTACTGCCTACATGGTTCATGTTACAACATGTGTGTTTCTCCTCCTCACCAAAGTGGTCAAACAGGATAAAGTTGCCAACTTTTTGGAGCTGTCCCCTCCGGCTAAGGGAGGTTAACCTGGGCCTACTGTATAGGTTCACATACTACAAATCCTATAGAGACCCTGCACAGTTTACTTCTATTGTAACAGAGACACATGATGAACAATGTGAAATAAGAACTGGAAATCATATGTGGTAGCTACATTTCTGTGGGCTGTTTTCCTCCGCTGTTTTCTAAAATCATTTTATGCAGCATGTGCAAAAGACAAATGCTGAATATTAGCTACACAAAAGAATTACAATAGAGGAGCTCAGGGTGTCTTTCTCTGAAATCTCAAGCATAAACTAGCAAGGCAATATTGAGCAGATATTCTTCTTGTGCCTTGACAGATATCTAAGGTCTCTGTCTCTGACCAATATCCAAGGCCTATGCAAGCTTATGTAAGTGCTGTGTAGCCTTGGGCTTAAAGAACACCACAGGAGAATTAACATGCATGCTCTTTTCCCTGTTAGAAAACTTTATTGTAAAACAAAACAGTAAAATACATTCATTTACAGAAGCTGAAGTGACTGAGAAATATTTTCCTTCATTTAAAATGACACAAAACTAAAAACAACATGATGCAAGATTAGCTACTCTACATGCACTGAAAAATACATTCAAATGGTAGTGCTGAAGTCATAGCCTACTACTCAAATACCATAGGCAAAAGCATTCACTATGCTGAATAAAAAACTTCCATTGCCATTGTTACGTTTAGAGATATCTCAAAGTGAAAACAATGTTTGGATGTTGATGTCTTCTGTCACTTTTATGTTGGGTGGTTTAATCTGTTACAGTCTGCAACCAGTCATGGTCATGCTGCTTATCACAGCTGTGGCTGTCACAATGAAATTGTCAGAAATATAAGCATAAGGACAGCTTTTATACATGGAGCTATTTTCAACAGCGATGTAAATTAAATATCTGCTAAATTAACCAAAATACATGTCAGACTTATTTGTTTCAGTTATATTATGTAAGTGTATTCAAACAGGCCTAACTACTTGCTTTAAGTCAGTGTGAGTGGATCTCAGTGAGGCCGGTCAGCATGACTGTCAGTGCTGTGGCTCACTCGCGACTCCTGCTGACGAATAGTGGTAACATCAAAGGGTAACCATCTTCAGGTAGTTTTTCAATTACTGGAATGAAATCAACATTCACTGGAAGGTGCAATATATTTTGTAAATCATCTTTGTCCTTGTAGACTTGTAAAACCTTCTCAGAAACAAAAACGTGTTGCATAGATATATTTAGATGTTCTTTCTGTTGATGCATTTAAATTTAATCCAGTTGATTAAACAGCGAGATCTTATTTTTCTGCATAGATTGCATTTGCCATAGAAAAAGCCTATTATTATTACTATTCGGGTACATTATATAAATATGAAAACTAAGTAGTAAGATTTTGCATTACACCACTCTATAAATGAAAATTCGTAATGTTTGAGCCCAGATGGACAACACATAGTACTGTACCCTACATGCCTCACTGATCCATACAGATCCTCTGTGCAACGGAGATGAGAATGTGTGCCATTGCATCACAAAGCTGCAATGCTCGAATCCAATCACAGGGGCAACAATGAGTGGACGCAGTAAGTCAACACAACAAGTTCAACTCTCACTGCCTGTGTCAGCTTGACCGTCTCAGCAGCAGACAGCCGAGCCCCCACTGAAGAATAGCTGCACACAGTGCAGACCAGTGAGACGAGTTGTTATCTGACAACTGGCTGCACCAACTCTTCATTGAGGAAGCAGCTGCAACATTGTCAGACAAACTGCATTAATGTATCATTCGCACACTGTGAAGCTATAAATAGGCTATATAAAGATCTAGCTGTGTCAAAATTTAAAGTCTAGTCCATGGTTGGATGAATTGTTGTAGGCTATAAGCGCGTCCAAAGTTGTAGGCCTATAGTATGCATTATAAAGCTGTAGCCTTGCTAAAAAAGAGAAAGCCTTTAAATAAAACACAATATAAAAAGTGACACCGCGATCCGCCTCATTCAAGCCTCTCGGATCGTCTTGGTGGCTCGACAAATCCCGAGTCTTAAGCGCTCCAAATCGCGTCGCTTTAACAAAGCTGTGAAGAGTAATCTGCTCCAATTGATCTGACGCCAGCACGCGGCCACTTGATTAATCCAGGAGTATTTTCATAACGATGTGAAACACATTTAAATCAACTTTGTGAAGTTCTGACAGATTTATTGGGGGAGAGCTCTTAAATCACCCCCACGCACTCCTCTGAGGACGATGCTGATTGGTGGAATTAAATATGATGTGTGGGGAGCGAGTGCGCCTGCGCCCTTGTCTGAGTCCCCGCAAAGGCTCACGGGAAACCTTGGGGAAATCGAGGTGACTTCCATGGGACTATTTTCTTGTGATTTTCTGTGTTTTCTGTGAGGGAATTACAGTTTTAACTCGTTATAAATGTTATTATAAAACGTTCACGTGTCAGATTTAATGTCCTGGTGAGTTCATAACTAAACGGAAACTGTTATATATTTTCCCCCTATATTTTCATAGTAGTTAGCTATTGAAAAAAAAAAAAGTTATTTAGCTTAAGGCAGACATAATTCATAAAACGTGGAAAGTCAATGAGACATAGGCTGCCTATTACATGTTATTGTTCTACTTGGTAACCCACAGTGATTAAACATATTTGCATCAGTAGTTTGGGTAAATTTGAATGAGCAAAGGTAACAGTAGGCTAAATACTGTGTAGGCATGTAGCCTATGTTTAATAAGCTACGTGATTTTGTTGTCGATGTTGTATTTGAGAAAACATATTTGACATTCTTAATTATTGGAAAAATATTTAGTAAATGAAAAACAAATTCTTTGAGAATAAGCGTGTGCATAACTTGCACATTAAAAAAAAACTATTCACCCATTCAGACTAGGCTACAGGTCAGTAAGACAGGCTCTTTTATTTTATTTGATTTTTTATTATTAAAAAGCAGCTTATTTAATGTGAAACGCATTTATTGGGAAAACTGTAGGGAATATTGTAGCTACCATAGTTATTAGAATAGCCTAGTATTTCTTCTTTTTCTTTTTTGAGTTATATTTACAATTAGGATTTTTTTTATCATTTTAAATACTAAACAAATAGGCCTACCAGTGTTAATTCCAGATCAGTAAGATACAGCATAATAGGCTAATAATGGTGTACCATAAAAACCTCAAAATATAATGAATGTATTTTTTTAGATAATAATTTACATAGATTTAAATTACCTTTACATATACGTGCCATAGCCTACATTTTAAAATCAAAAAATATTTTATTTAATTAATTGTTTCAATATGTCCAGTGGAAATGTATTTGAGGAGTTGTTTAGTGTGTGTGTCAGTGTGTGTGTGTGTGTGTGTGTGTGAACTGGCTCAGCAGCAGAGCTCTGCTCTCCAGAGAGAAAAACAACAGACTGGCCCAGCTCTGCGTTCAGACCCCGTCGCTGCTTGATTGACACCCCGGTGCAGCCAATCAGACGAACGAATCACAACCCTGCCCTCCCATTGGTTCACTTCTCCGGCATGAATAGTCCACAGTGACCAATCACAAAGCGCAGATCACCATAAAAAGATTTGGCAGACTCTGTGGCGCCCCGCAGCGGAGGCATATGGAAGTAATTTTGCATCAGACTCGTTCCCTGCAAATTGAGTTGTAATAATGACAAATACGCCGCTCTCTCCAGAGCTTTATGTCTTTTTCCCTTTTCAATGCAGGGTTTGTTTTAAAGCTGATTGACCGAACAGACTTCTCTGCCTTATGTCTCCCACTGGTCTGCAAGAAACTGAACGCTTTGTATTTGTCCACTTAGCAGCGTTTCTGCCTCCATCCATCAGCAGTAATACTCCTCTTATTGACAGGATTATAGGATTGCTGCTTTTATGGCCATGCTAAGCCACGTAAAACACAATCATCTCGAGTCTTTATTCCCACTTTCAGTCGTTTACATGCTGAAACTATCTCCGCAAAGCTGTCGTTTTACCCTCAAAGTGTCCAAGCAGCATCGGCCACAAGGGGGCGCGACTGTCTAAGTTTTGAGACTCACAGGGCTGACCTGTGGGTTAGCCTACTCACCACCACTCACAACTGGAACCTGTGTTCACTAATTGAAATGTTACAGCCCCATAGGCTCTGTGCTGTGCTGCTGAGTAGAGACATGGCTACGATATGTAGTCTCATGAAGAATAAAAAAAAAGAGAGAGAAAAGAATCAAAGCTGCTTTAATCACCCACAGTTTTTATATGCGTTCCTCACTTTCTCCTCTCGTCTTCCCCTTCTCTCACCATCTCCTTCTGAGACCAGGGGCTGAGGGGCCAACAGTGGGGAGAGGCGCTGACAGTTTTTTTTCCCCTTGACTTTTTTTTTTTTTTTTTCAAGCCTGAGAAGCAGTCATGGATTTGATGTCAGAGTCTGAGATGGCTGCCTTGATAAAGTCGGTCTGGCTCGCTGAGATTGGCAGCCATCTCCTTGGAAAAGAAAACAAAAAGGGCCTACATAAACAGAGGAAAATGGCCGTGGCCGAGCAGAAAAACAGCCCCGTATGATGTGACCTGGTAACTTTGGAACGATATCAGAGTCAGATGTGGACTGCACACGCATACTGCATCATAATGCAGTGCTGCAACGATGCTGCAATGATCTTTATGTGTAGCCTTGAGGAGGAAAGTGTCAGGACCTTGTATTGTCTTTGTGCATCCACTAGCATACAGGATGTGTGTCAGCGAGCCTATCGCTCCTCTCGCCTTTTTCTGTGCATGAAGGAAACGTCCCTGTGTCGACTCTGTTCCTGTAGCTATTGTGTCTACTTCACTAATGGACTCCTCTCACCCTGTCTCCTTTTCCTCCCTCTTTCTTCCCCTCCTTTTTTCTCCCATATCATATCCATGTATTCCCCTGAGGGCTGATTAAAAGGCTTTCTGGCTGGGGTGAGGGGAGAAGAGAGGAGAGAGAAGAGGAGATTGGGGGCGGTGGCACTGCAGAAGAGTGGTCGTTATTACCCCATATGTCTGGACAGGAGAGAGCAGAGTGGAGGTCCTCTTCCACTTAATCAATAGAGATACCGTCCTTCTACTATCTGTGTGTGCCTCTCTTTCCCTGTCTCCTCTTCCCTCCACCCTCAGACTCTCCCATTAGAGATAATGTGTCTGGTATTGACACTGTGAGGTCTGGGTACTATGGCAGAAATACAGTTCTCCTCGGTGAGGCCGAGTTCCACGTCAAAACTCTGTGGTCAACGAAGCAACCTGAGTCATCGACTTGCTGCTTAACCAGGTTCACTGGTTCACTGCATCCTCCCTCTATTGGCCACTCACTGTGAGATTTACCACTGAATCAGTGCAATTGATTTCACAAGCAATTCTGCCTCCTCATGGTCTTCAATATCTTTATTAATGATAAATATAAAGAGATTTAAAATGTACACGGATTGCTTCTGCATACATCCATTCAGTGCTGAGAACAACTCATATTTATCTCCCGAGGAAATGAATGTAAAAGCATCACTGCTGACTGTATTGGTTCTTTTCTATAATGAGGTACCTGAGATATTTTAGTATTTTTTCCAGGAAACTGATGTGTGTGAAGATTTTTATTTCATTAGCCATCGATTTTCATGGTCACTCACTTTTCCAATACGCATATCATACTTGTTTAGCTGAAACATGTTAATTTTAGGCCACTGTGCTGCAATCTTAGATATAAAATGTGTGTTTCTAAGATATTCATTAATACTATCACAGTTGTGTTTTCTATTGAATTGTTTCAGATCTAAAAAATACACTGAATCCAAGGACGACATGATACAATGGAGTTTTTCAACATGCTACCAAGTGGCTGAAAGTGGGTCAACATTCACCCAAGAAACTGCACAGTAGGATTTCAGCCAATCATATTACATTAATTGAAATGTATTTAACTAATGCAAAGTTGCACATGAAAACAAATTTTAAAAGAAACAATTAGCCTGCTAGATTAGACTGACTGAGACCATCGTTGGCAAAAACCAGGAGGGGGACCCCTGTCTCGACTGGCTGCCCGAGGGTCGTGTGGGTGTCGCTTTGGAGGGCCGCAGGGCCTCAGACACGGGGCCGGAAACTTCTGAGAGATGCCTGGGGTAGCTGTGGGGAGAACGACCCCTGACCCGTGACCCCCCCAGGGTCAGAGAGGGAGGGGCCGGCACAACAGGGGATAGGCTGTAATTGATGTGGGGAAGGAGGGAGGGAGGCCTGCGGGGGCTGCTGGAGAGGAGAGAGGGTTTGAGGGATGGAGGGGAAACCTGAGGCCCCAGAGAGAGAGGCAGGAGTGGGAGACCTGATCAGGGCTCTGGTCTGTGTCCACGGGTCCATGGCACTGGTCTGGGTCCCATGGGAGGCAGGATGAGTATGGCTGCACTCAGAGATTTGATTGTCTGAACCACAGACAAATCTTATTAGTTGAAGTGAGTGGTTAATTAAACAGGAATGAGGAACAAAATCCTCTATGAGTCAAAAATAATATTCCAACAGCTTGAATTTCCTCCTCGGCAAATGCAGGGAAAAGTCTTTAACAGCTATTTGGCTTAGTTTTAGACAGAAGAATACAGAACATAGTCCTGTCTTCTTCTTTTTTTCATCCATCCACGTCTTTAAACCTTTAAAAAAAACAACTGGTTTACATTCTGCAGTAATCACTAACGTCCTCTTTCCTGGACTGTGAACCACGAGCCAACCAAGTATTTGCTGTTATGATAACACTGATTTATCCATATACAGACATGTAGTTTAATTATGTCTCCCCTTTTGTTGTCAGGCAATTATAGTCTTTGCTAGTTTTCTGGCAGAAAGTCACAGTTGCTTTTTCTCCAGCTGAAGGTGAAAGAGCAGAGTGAATTGCCGGGGTCTGGGGAGGTGGGGTGGACGAGGGAGGCAATGGCTGACAGATGTTTACAGAGGCCTCGCTGCACTTCTCCGACCATAAGAAGGGAGAGGGATTTTTGTGTGCAGTGCTCGTGCTTTACCTCATGACCACCGTGTCCACTGTGAGGGAAATCTGGTGAATGCTCCTCTTTGCTGTGGCACAGAAACCCAAACACTAGGCTCCCCTGTCAGTCTCCTCGGCCCCCCTACCCTATCCAGATGGCCTGGGTCTATCTCACCAGGGGCCCCGGGCCCTGCGGTTCCTGTGTGGGCTCCATTGCACCGTCCACCCCATCGATTTCTACCCACCTCAGTGTGTGTACTGGTTCTTGACTGCCTCTCTTTCACAGCCAATGGATTCCTGAGCGCTCCACGTTCTAGCAGGCCGCTCTCGAGTTACCCGCAGCTCGGCGCAGATCGTGTCAAAGCTGTTATTTTAGAGAACTGGGTGAGGAGAGGGGAAAATGTGTACGATGTTTGTGAGGGAGAGAGATTCAGAGTTTCCTGTCCACATCATAGCACTCATGAGGGTTCAAGACCTGTCATAGCGTCAAACATAAACATGTCCTCCCAGAGCTATAAACACATGCTCACAGAAAATAGTTTGGAGGTGTATTGGTGAAGATCAGTGTGGCTAATCCAGTCGGGGCCTTTCTTAAGAAATTGTGAAGGAATTTATAATTACCACAAACCCTTGGGAAATAAAATTTACAACTCCCACTTGGATCATATTTGAATTTTTAACTCCATACCTTCACCTCTGATGGACCACAGAGAGTGCTGAGAAACTCAAAGTTCGGTCTAGAGTGAGTTAAATTTTAGTGTTGATAAATTCACATAACCTTAAATGGACCAGCACTTACGTGGAGATTGTGAAGTGGGACTTAGCGAGCACGGATATTAATGATGATGACCCCTGATTTGCCATGCTTGACTAGGGGAAAACAGATGGTGTTATGAGGGGAAAAAAACTATTTGGCTCACAGAGCATGTTCCCCACTCCAAGACCACTGGTTCGTTAGGCCACTGAGACAGTCCAGTTCGCATGTTTCCAAAACCCCTGTACTTCAGGGTGGAAAAATGGCAAAACAAACAAGCAAACAAAACCTCATTGGAAAAATATAACCAGTCAGCCAGGCAGATCTGCTTAACACAGGGCTTTCTCCACTATTTTGTGTCGTGCATTCAAAATTCATTTAATTTCTTCTTGCAGAGACGAAAACAGGACCCCACAGTATGCGCTGTAAAATGAAATGAAGTGGAAAGAACGCTTTCCACTTACACAGAAAGAGGTGAAACCTATGATGAAAATAAAACAAAATTATAATATACACCTGGAGATGATTTAAATGCATGGAAATTGGGAAGGATGTTTCACAAGCGCGGACAATTTGGAGTATTTGTGCTGCTACATTACTGTCCTTACAAACCAATTTGAAAGGGAAATACATTTAATAAATGGAGACAAAACTTCAAAGGTATTCATCTGCAGTTGTTACACGATAGGCTGCAAAAGCACACCCCTCCTCTCTTGTTTAAAGCAACTGATCCCCATGGCTAATACCCATGATGGAGCACTCCCTGTGTCTCTTCAGCCTCCATGAGTGACACCATTGTTGGAGGAGGGAGGAGGGATGTGTGTGTGCTGGGGACACGGTGCTGGTTTCACAGGACTGTGACTGGTGGAGTGTAACGCTGATGAAGACTTCATCCAATCTGCTGTGTTCATGATAGGAGAGCAGAGAGAGTGACCCCTATCCTCCTCGGACCCCTCGACCCCACAGCGCTGTCTCTTCCCTCCGCTCTTCTTCTTCTCCCTCAGCGACTCCTGCTTTAACCCAACAGTGTAGTCACTGTATTTGTATGCACATGGCCTGCCCAGCCACCACCATAGACTTTAGTGTGGTTTCAGTGTGCCGTAATGATTTAGCTGCTGCTGTTGAGGAGGTGTTTCTTCGCTGCCAAAGCTTTAATTATTGTGTAAACGCTGTTGCATGCATGCACTATACGCATGGACGCAAACATGCCCACGTGCAAACACAGAGCAGCATCTATTACAACACCTCACCCATGCATTAACACCATTTATGCAAGCATAAAGCGTACTTCAGCCCGCCTTTGTTTGTGAATGGTAATGGAGGAGCTCCTAAAGGGAGATGGAGGGGGAATAAATGGAGGATTTTCAGCTTGTTAAACGGGGCATTAGAGGGCTTGTGACTAGGAGTTGTAGGCTATAAAACCCAACAGTTCGGCTGCACTCATGTTTTAGTGCGTTGGCTCATGGGCTGACAGCTATGCTGTTTGGGTGTCGTTTTGGGCCATGCCTTGGGGCATGCTTTACGCTGCTCATTTGGCACAGGGGCACTTTCAGGACCCACCGGAGACAGATTTAGGGAGAGGCCGAGCCTCACATGGAGACCGGCTCCCCTCCACCAATCTGAGTGAAATAAAACAGTGAGCAGAAGAGAAATGTTAAACATATATCTCGCTCTCGCAGGTCATTTCTGCCTCGGAGACTGTGAGTCTCAGTTTGTCTTGTCTCGATGTTTCTTTTATTCATCTCTGTATTGTCACAGGATTTCAGCTTCTAAGCCAGATGTAAAGCTAATTGAGTTAGAGGAAGATATGATTTGCTATCAAGCTTTCTGAGAAACAGGCGGACATGTGTTTGAAATCTGCACATCTGAGCTCTGTACAAATGCAGAGGCATACATGGGAGACTTCATGCATGCACACACACATTTATTATTTTTCTCCATGAGGCCTGGAGGTAATTTTAGGGGTGCTTAAATGATCTAGGCTGCCATAATAATGTCCGCATGCTGACATATTTTCAGTGAAGTATTCCTCTTGTCTGTTCTTCATGTAGGATCAAACCATCTGGAATAACAACATCACTTTGAGCTACAGGACTGAGAGGGGAAAAAGATGAGGGAAAAAAAAAAAAAGGAACAGAGAAATTTGTACAAAAGGCTCTCTGCTATCTGCCTGTGTCTGCGGTGGAACATTCCCACTCAGCAGTTCTTACACGAAACTGCTGGTTTCGTCCATGCCGTGCATCATTTTTATTACCCCAAAGGTCACTGCCATAAGAGTACAAATTTACAGTCATCAGCCTGATTGCATTCAGCTGATATGTCAAGGCATAAAATTCAAAAGTTGCATCAATCAATAGCAGCATATGAATAGCAGGATGTCCTTTTGTGAGCGGCAACCTTATGTGATCTGAGTGAGATGTAGCTGTGAGCAACAGTGTCCGGGCAACCATTCTGAGCCCTCCGAGCATCCATGCAAGGCACTCAAAGAATCTGTGGACTGTCATGGTGTATGAACAGCCTCCTGGCTGCTTTCGACAATGGACAAAACTGTCAGCAGGCAACACATCACGGGCGAGGACATTCAGCAGAACAGCCTGTTCTCCACAGAGAATGTCTGCATGCCTGTGTTTGATTGGTTTAAACTGAAGATCAATGGGTTACACAGAGACAACAAACACAAATCCCTCAAACATCACCAGTATAAATAAATGGTTGGGAAAACCATGATCTCCAATCAATGACGAGTTTACGACGTTTCGAATTTCAAATAACGAATCGATAAATACATATTAAAAAATGACATCTCGGGTGGACTCAATCCTCCAAATATCTTCCAGGCCTTTTAACATTTAGGTTTTAATCTGTGTTTCATAGTATGCATCAGTGTTCATTTATTTCCTTCCACAACCTTTGAAATATCACCTTTTGACCCCAATACAAGAAATCAGACAGAAACCAGTGAGACAGAGAGGGAGAGTAATCAGACCTCAGAAGACACAAGTGAGGAGAGAGGGATTTCCTCTCTAAGATGATACAGTCATCCGTCATAATAGCTGTCACAATGATATGGTTCACCAGTTCCCATTTCCCCCTCTGCTGTGTCTGTTTGTGTGTGTAATGTGAGCCTGCTTGAACACACATGTGAGCCTGCCCGTATGTATATGTAAACAAACCTGATCTCATGGCATACTCAGTAACAGAAATACTCGTACCTGAAAGAAAGACATTTTTCACTCACATAAATGTAGCATGAAATGTGAAATATTACAATAAGAGTTTTGCTTTGGTAAACGTGTAGAGGTGCTATAGGAACATAAAACACTCTGGGATATTATTATTATGTATTTATATATAAGTAGTATTTTACTTTGTGTCAGATTAATTCTATGTCATTGGGTAGTTTAGTACTTTCAGACCAGTATCATATTTAGTTTGTCTGTTTCACTTTGTCCATCTCTCCTGAATGCACAGATCATTTTTCAAAATACCTGTTACCAATAACGTTAATGATCTGTGACACCTGTTTCAACAGTGACATGTGAAGATATCTTCATAATAAAGGCCTGCATTGGTCCTATAGCCAGTGTGGACACGGTGTTCTCAAACAGGCAGCACTGCAGCACAGCAACATTGAGATAACCATCACAGAAACCACTTCTGAGCATTCCTATGGCTGCAACAGCTTTTCAATAACATCACACAGCCTGTGAAGTTTCTTTTTCTGTTCTTTTTTTTCTTTTTTGTTACAGCGTATATACAGAGCCCTGTGCATGTCAGATCCTTCTTTCTTTTTTCTTTCTTCTTCTTTCTGCCCATGCATGACAAATACACAACAGGCGCTCCCATCTCACAGGTTTGCATCAGCCCTCGTCCCAACCAAAACAGTGCACTGTGACTGTGAGCCAATAGAGACAGACAGACTAAATTGCACACGCGAATGCCAGAAGTGTTTTTCACTGGACAGTCACTTCATCATTATTCACAAGAAGTCCCTTTGTCTCCTTTGTTTTAGTGACCATGTTAAATTAGTTCAAAACAGATGGGTGCTGTCTTGTTGCCAAGCCGACACTATAAGAGCTACGTGTGTGTCCTCTTCATGTATGTGTGTGTACGTGTACGCGTTTAGGTAAGCGAGCCAGGGTTTATTCATGTGCTGGTTCCCCTCTACATTTATGTGTGTGGCTAATTACAGCCAAGATGTATGCACAAATCTCCCCTTTCCTCTTTGGCTGTCTTACTGTCCAGCTGTCGTATGTTCAGTGTGTATTCGCGTTCTGGTGTGCAGATGTCCTGGGGTTGTTGTCCTGCCAGTAACAAGGGCTTTTTGGGGAGCAAAGTGGAGGGGAGGACAGCCAAGAGACTGGCAAGGCCATGAGGTACAATCCACAGGGAGGGAAGGGTGTCCGTGTGTCTGAATGCACATGTGCGACGTTGTGCAGCAAAAGGTGTTGATGGTGTGTTATTTCCATCGGTCCAAATGTCCAAATTTAACATACATGCGTGTATGTTCTCTGTCACACGCTGCGTATGCGTGCTCCAAACCTGATCTTGGATGATGTCATGTGCAGCTGCTGCGTGGCTGACAGACAGTTTCCGCACCACAACATGGGGCCCTGTGGTCCGCCTGTCAGGCCGATTGACAGGTGAATGACACCAATGAGAGCCAGCCATCCCTCCCCCTAGGAGCCAGGCACTGAGTGACAGCCAGTAAGCAGCCAGAAAGAGCGTCTCTGAACCTGAAAGTAATCTCTTTAACTCACTCTCTTTCTCTTTCTCTGCACCACTCTCTCGCTCTTTCTCCTTCCTCTTGGCCTCCCCTTCCTTTTTTCCTCTCTTTGGCTCCCTCTCGTCTTCTCACCCTCTTTTCAGACAAGTCACTCTCTCTCTCTCTCTCTCTCTCTCTCTCTCGTTTTCTTTCTCTATCCATGGGTATTTTTTCACTTCCACTGAAGGCCTCTGTCTTTTCTCACTATCTCTCCTCCTCCCCTCTCTTTCTCCCTTTCACTCTGTCTGTCACCGCTCTGTGCTGTTTTCTATCACTGTGTCACTGAGTCTTAAGGAGCAGCTTGACTGCCTCTCAGTTCTGCCTCCCAGTCAAAAACAGGGATGAAAAGTGTTTGAGTCAAAATAGGTGCACGGTTGTGTGAGAAGGACATCTGTGTGTGTGTATGTGTCAGCATAATGCTGTGCCACCCAAATTCAGAAGCTTCTTGGGAAATGTTGCTGGGTGAGACTTTATTGGAGCATCACATTTTTTGAAACATTACACGGGTAGGTAACTTTGATACACAGTTGGCTTTATGAAATCCTCCAGTGTGTATCTCCACCCTTACCCTCTGGACCTCCACCCTCCGCTCCATGCCCTTCTCTCCCATCACACCCACAGTGAGCCCACCCAAGTGCCTTTCAGCCTGGCACTATGCCCAAGGCCCACACAGCCATCTGACCTCGTAGCCACAGGCCCATTGCCCCGGCCCCCTTTTGCGTGCCTTGACCCCTCACCTCTTGACCCACTGTCCCACGCTCCCTCTGCCTTTTTCTGCCACTTCAGTCAACCACCAACACCCACACCAACACTTAACTCCCCCTAAAAGACAGACAAAATCTTGCTAAAGTTTGTTGTACATGTGCACTGGATGTTGACTCTGTATTTTGGGTACACATGCACGTGTTAGTGGAGAATGGGTTTCCAGCAGGGTTTAATGAGGCTTGTTCAGATGTCTGGCTGTAGAGGAAAAGTCTGCTCTCTCCTCTTTGCCAATACTTCTTCAACTCTGCCTCCCAACCTCTTTATCTCAATATGCTTCTGTCTCATTTGTCCATCACATCCTTTCAGTCCGTCTTCATCTGCGTGGCATCTCACTTGCTCAGTCAGTCAATCTCCATGCCTCACGAGCGTTGATGTGTCCCCACGATAAGTCTCTCGCTGTCTGTTTCTGTCTTCTTCTTTGTTGTGTTTCTCTGTGTGCCTTCCCTTTGCCTTGTGAGAAACTCTTAAGGGTCTTTGTCATGAGCTCGAGTCACTTCCATGGTGACCAGCATTGACTGACAGCTCTTGAAGGGGTCTCTTCATGGCAGGGGCCAGTGGAAGGCACGAAGGAATGTGTGTGTGTGTGTGTGTGTGTGTGTGTGTGTGTGTGTGTGTGTGTGTGTGTGTGTGTGTGTGTGTGTGTGTGTGTGTGTGTGTGTGTGTGTGTGTGAAATAGAGAGAGTGCGTCTGCGGGTGCATTTTAACATCTGAGCATGTACACATAAACATGTGCGAGTGGTTTCTGCTCACCAGTGTGAGCGTTCTTCCTCTCGTGGGTTCATTTTTCTTGTCGAAGGGTTACTGTGATGTTTATCTCAGTGACATAGACAAATAAACCAGGGCAGAGTCAATCTAAGCCGGGCAATCAGCGCAGAGCCTTCTACGGTTCTGCAAGTCTGTTTGTTTATCCTCCATGTTTCCTTTGAACCCCCCCACCCCAAACACACACACAGATACATATGAACTTATATAACCCAAAAGAAAGAAGGAAACGCAGAGGAGAGTTAAGTGCGCACGTGACAGAGAACAAGGGGTATACATAGAAAGATGATTAATAAGGTTAAAAAAACAACCCAAAACAGCCAAACTTTCATCTGATGCCCAGCGCTGGGGTTCATCCTAAATTAGGTCACCATGAAGCGTTTGTGGCTGAGGTTATTTCAGTCCCACTCAGCTCCCATCCAGAGAGAAAACCCTGCAGGTACTATCTTGGAAATCTGACGAAGTGAAACAGAAGGAAGCTTTTATGTGAGTATTTTGTAGTAATTATTTCAATCTTCAAAATGCTCAAAACAGCAAAAGACTATGCTCCGCACTTTATGCACTTTATCTTGGCTGGACTTTTTCTGGAACGGGCCTCATTATTCTCTGTCAGCCATTAGAGCTGAATATCTGTGCAGTGATTTTAATCAAAACGATAACATCAATTGCTCTGTGGAATGGAAAACAGAATTGTTGAAATGAAAGGCTGCGCTATAACTACCTTAAGTGGACTGAACGATAACGAGAGGCGGGACGGGACGTGGTCAGAGGTTGACCTTTTGACTGACAGGAGTCCCGCCGTTTTGACGGACAAAGGCAATGGACCTGTGTAGCTCAAAAATGTCGACTTGAGTTTAACCTGAAGACTGACCTCATTCTCCACGTTTCCCTGTGTCTGTGAAATGTCTAAAAGATGGAAATATGTGTTCGTATACTTCGTATTCGTATCAACCCAAGTCAAACATCAACACCATGGCAGTCCGAAACTAAAATCCATGCAATAACACAACCCATAGACATTCCATAGCACCCAGTGAGAGGGCTTGAACTATTGCAAAAACAGCTCGCCATACAGGGAAACCCCAGAAAATACAAGGGTATACGGTATTTGATATTTTTAAGAACGTTACTCTTGAACTGATCTGGAGTTGGGAATAAAAGCAGGTCTTTTTCCTCCTCTTATTTGAAGCCTGCAAACCACATTACCAAAATACCCAACTGTCGAAAGAGTGGATTGTTTTGTGGTAAATGGCTGACAATCAAAGTGGTCACACGTCTTAGAAAAGCAGCAAAGGGAAACCATCTTGAACTGGCAGTGGTAACGGCGCGCTGCAGATTCGTGGTCATTCATTTCAGTGTTGCAGTATTTCAGTTTTCTGTGGGAACCTTCGTAATTTGGAGGCAGAGGAGAAGAGAACGCAGATGGGCAAGCGAAAGTGGAGACTTAGTCCTGTGTTATTTATGTATTTTTAGGTTGCCTTGTTATCGTGGAGTCTTTTTGAAGTCTCTTTGAAAAGATCCAGCTCTACGTTTTGGACAGAGATGGAGTGAGTCAAGAAAGCGACAAGAAAGAGAAAAAAAAAGCCCAAAAAACGATGAGTATCACGGGTTCTTGAAAGTGACAGCCTGCTGCCCCATCTCTCTGAGCTATCAATCTCCGGGGCATTCTAATTATCCATAATTGGTCATAATTGGATTTAATTGGCTCTGATTGGCTGTAATTGGGGCGATGGGCTAATCTGATTCGAGATCAGAGGACTGGGGGTCCTGTGTGGTTTGTGAGTGAGTATTCCCTCGCCCCTCCGCTGACCCGAGATGTACACATCAAACGTATTCGTTTGTAACACAGCTGATTGCTACCGGTCATTGCCGTGTGATTTGGGAGCAGAACTACACAACAAGTCTTCATGTGTTTATGTTGTTAAGCCACAACTTCCCTGACAATGCAGTGAACTTATAGGAACCCAAAGTGGATTAAATTCCTGCTGGGTAAGTGTGTACATCATGTGTGTAAGCGCATTCATGCATCCAAACACACACACGAGACGGCCTCAAAGAGAAACTGAGAGGGTGTGAGATGGCAGGAGAGATCATAAGTAAACAGTAATGTAATACAGCACTAATTTGAATCACATTTTCTTGCCCAGAGCCGCTGAATTCCTAATTGTGCATGAAACTGTCCAGAAGTCATGCTGAATTATAATATCCCGGACAGAAGGAGAAAAAGGACTCTGCAGCATTTTGACTTGGTCTGACAGGGGACTTTGAGTGGAGGCGAGGGGAGGGAGGAGATGTGTTTATATTGGAGAGAAAAATCCCTCCTGCCCTCTTTTCGTAACTCGCTCTCACTGTCTTTTGTTCCTGATCTCGGTCTACCCGGTGGCTTGACAGGCAGATGGAAGCGATTATACCGTAATAATAAACCATGGGAGGAAACCATGGGAGAGACGGAGAGATGACAGAGAGGGAGGAGGAGGAGGAGAAGAAGGGGAGATCTTCGGAGCGCTCACGGGCCAGCACACGTGTCGATCAGGCCCACGGATCAGCGCCCGTGCTCATTTCCATCACCTTGACGGCTCAGACCTACATCGCTCCACCGGGAACCGAATCAGGAATATGTCCTCTCTTCACAATATATGCAGTTCCTTTCCCAGGGATGTGAGTTCTTTGATCACGCCTTGATTAGAGTTGATACAGTGTGCAGATGTTTCACGCTGTGAGGCCTGCTCTTGAAAGATGAACTCATTCTCATTAAAACAACAAAATCATTTCTCCCACCTCCATCTTCTCATTCTCTGTGGCAGGTACTGCGTGTTTTTGTCAGCTTTTGTGCTGCGGTCAGGCTCTGACAGTAGCCCTGTCTCTCGCTCTGTCTCCCCTCAGTCACAGTGTGTTTAACATCTGCCCCACAGGCCTGTAGCTCTCACAGCCTTTCAGCACCCGCTGGTTGCAGGTTGCTAGAGGCTGCGGCGTTTGTGATGCCCTGCGCTTGCACCGACTGCAGAAGCGCCAGTGCCACTCTGGTTGAACATGGCATCACCATCAAACATGGACTGCCGCTCAGCCATCATAGAGAGACCGGTGGGCTGAGTTAAAGTCACACCGCAGGACGAATCTGGAAAAGACATGAGGCGCTTGCATGAAAAAGGGGGGGAATAACATTGGCACCAAACGGTGAAAAAGTCTGTCGAAAATAGAAGAGACAGAAGGTGAGTGGGTTAATGCGTAGAGTGTGCTTACGCATGGGCATGTGCGTTTGTATGCATGCGTCAGTGGGGCAGCTGGTGTACGGATGAGGGAGAGAGCCGTCATCCAGCGGCAGGCTCCCAACCCCCTGCAGCACCACACCCTCCCCATAGCCTCTAACCTCTCACCCTTCACCCTAACAGCAGCATAATATGTCTGCTGAGGGATCGGGGCATAGGCAAGGCTGCTTTCTGCTCGCATCAGCATCCTCTCTGTCCTCCAAATTGCCTTTGAAAACACTGAATGCCACGGGGTGGGGGCGGGGGTGGGGTTGATACACCCCTGTTTTGTTCTGTTTTCCATGGTTGCAGCATTCGCTTTGGCTGAGACACCTACACTATCAACTGTGGAATCTGTTGTGTAATCCCACTGAGACTCTGATGGTGTGGTCAGAGTGAACAGGGAGCCAATTCTAGAGATGGTGTGATTGCAGATTGTCAATGGCAAAACAAGAGCTGACTCAAAACAGCCACAGATTGACTCTAGATGGTGTTAACTGAGCCAAAGATGCATCTGCATAAACTGACAGTGTTTAAACTTGACTAATAAAAACGGTGTTTATTCCAAGTCTTCGTGATCCCAGAGCAGGAACGATGAGAAACAAAAGGTAAAATAAAGACTGACCTAAAAGCTGGTGTGACAGTTGAGGTTCCTGTCACTATGCCTGCAATTGATCATGTGCCCTGGCTACTTGGCCGCAGGGACGTCCCTTTGGATGACTGGCAAGCACACATGACTCTTACCCAGGAGGTGTGGGTTCAATCCCTGCCCGGGCCCTCTTCACCTCGCCACACTGGTATAAAAAAAGAAGAATTTCTTCAAATTTGACTTCTCCCACTTCATATACACAATGATATGAAACTTTTATGAGCCTTTTCAAGATATTGTTTGCATGATGGTGATGGTTTGGAGCCAATAAATCAAAATAGCTGCATAGAAAGTTAGGAAAAACTTAGCTTCTGCTCTTCTTAACCAATCAGTTTTAACACATTTCACCCTGACGACTTCAGAAAACCTATCCTTCAAGATTCACCAATGGCCAGGGGGATTCCTGTTTGTGTGATTTGGCATCTGACCTCATCTGAAGGTAACAATTTTAACAGCTGTTCCCTACAACTGGGGAGCATTTTGCCGTGATTGTTCCAATGGGGATAACACACTTTTGGAAAGTCGCTTACTCAAGAATTTATTCTGTTGCACTTATTTCACATAGGAATAAGATGAAATGAGCAAATATTGACACAACTCTGCCTTCGGAAAAGTGATGTGGTGGCGATGGAGGATTTCAGATACTGTTGGACAATCTGACGAGTGCTTCATTTGGAGCATACTGACCGGTCACTTGTAGACAAAAGTAAGCTCTTATTTTGGTGGCATGAGAATTATAAGGCTCTTTGTTAGTGAGACGTGAACACAATAGTTTGTGGAGATGTAGTGGAACCAAATGTGTCACCACTGACAATCATACAAACCGACATCCATGCCTCTCCTGATCTGCTTTGTCTCCCAGGACCAGGGGAGTCGCTGCATTCATCACAGTAAAACAACCATGATTTCACCCAATATTCCTGTCATGTTTCAACAGGCTGTTTATTAAAAACCCTCAGTCAGCCAGCAACCGCACTGCACACTCTGAGCCACGGCGCCCAGAAATGCTCTTTCACATCACAACCGTCGCCTCCAATCTCTGTCTTTCCCCCTCCTTCCATGCTATAGCTCTTATTTTCCTTCTGCTGTCCCAGCGGTGGTTTCCGAAGTATGACATCATCACTCAGCGCCTGAGTGAGGGCTCGGTGACCTGTGGTGCACTTCAGATGCAACTTGAGTTTGACTTGTTCAAACAAAAAAAAAAAAGAAAGAAGAACATTCCATAGAAAATTTTATGCTGGGGTGTTGAGTCATTGACTGTATTTCTGTCACATCCATCAACAACATGTCAATTATTGGGCTCCGAACAAACACACTGAAGGCCACACCTCCCATTCAGGACAGGATCCTAACTGTAACTGGATTTGGGAAAGACGGAGGATGGGAATGGCAGTTTTCCTTTTCCTCAGATGAATAGATGTCCGATTGGCGCTGAGGCCACGGCTAAGCCAGCTGCACAGTATCAGACAGGCACTTCCTAGAACAGGGTTTCCTTCCGGCTACGACAGGGGCCTCAACTCTGATTAAAGAGCAGGAGGAATGAAGGACACCTGAAAGAAACAGCAGCTAATCAGACAAGGAGGACATGAGCACTAATGCGTGCACGCCCACATACGCTCACACGAGCAAGTTCACACAGAAGAGAAGTTAACATGTCCTTACACGCTGACAACACCGAGAAAGAAACATGTCATCAGCAGAAACATACATCACACAAGCGTGCAGCCTTTAATCAAGATGGGTACTTCTCTTGCCAAATGTTTGTCAAATAATGGTGTGTGTGTGTGTGTTTGGCTGTTCAGCTGAACTTGATTTCCCAATGCCTGCTGCTCCGGATACCACAAAAACACCCCGCTGCCTCCATTGTCTGCCTCTCAAGGAATTCCCAACCTCTCCCATCGCTTGATTAGCAGCCTTGCCTGATCGCGTGATCCTCGCTCCACTGTCGGAGCATCCCCATGTCGAGAAAAACATGTGCCGCCGCCGCTGCAACAACGGTACGAGCTCTCGCAGCAGCATGTGCTCCCAATTTGGCTCCACAGATGAGGAACAAGTACATGGGAAAAAATCAAGGGGTTTGCAGAAGATGTCAGGGTAGAGATTTATGCAGAATGTGTTTTCATTTGCACAGTTGCAGTGATGCATGTATTGGGGCATACACCCCCACCCCTCTCTTTCTCTCTCACATACATGCCCACATGTGGGCACAGACACTACCTCAGTTTATGAAGCTGCTCTGTATTGATTACATAGCAACTCTGTGTCTATTTTGATGTTAGCGTTTGTGTGTCTCGGCAGGATACTACTTGATCAAGGCGATGGAAAAGTTCAGCTTTAGATCATGTCTGTGCTGCGCTCGGCAATTTCCCCCCGTTCCGAAAGGCTTTTCTTCGTCTTCTCTAATTGCGATTTACACCTCTTCCTTTCAACTCTCAGTCGCTCCATCCCGCCAACCATCTGGTGCCCCTTCCCTACTGAGCTGAGTTCGCTACTAACAACCCACAGCTGGGCTCAAACACACACACACACACACACTTAGACACACATCCATTTATTCTAAAGTTAGGAGAATTGGCCAGCAGCAAGTGATCCCCAAGTCTATCTCTTAAATGCTTCGACAGCGTGGCCTCGGGGGTTAGGGTGGCACTGGGTTATGCTGTCCCAGTGATACTTAGGGCTTGTCGGGGGCTGATCGCTGGCAGATGCTGTTTGTGTAGTGGCAGGAGGTCAAAGCGAGGTAAAGCGGTGGGTGACAGCAGATCTGCAGAAAATAGAACAGACGTTTGTTGCAGCCAACTGGAGGACGAACGGCGAACATAGAGCAGGTCTCTCCGAGTCGTGAGCTGGGATCCGAACCTTGGTTCCTTCTCCTGTCAGGACCTGGGGGCCTGGACACTGTCAGCCACCGGAGGCAGAGACACACGCACACACACACACGTACACACAGAGTATTTTAGCTGACTGAGTCCTTGTTGGAGCCCTTTCACACCTCTCAGACTCATTTCACCAGATCCAAATCTAACATGTCATGAGGCCAGAGGATTAATTGTTAATCTTAACAGCCGTCATTATCTGAGATAATTCGAAATTCCTTCGCCCTCGTCTTGCCAGCACATGTGGCCCGTCCATTTGACTGCTGAGGAGGTCCAGAACACTTTCTTCCTCCCCTAACTTCACCCTTTTTCTTTCACTCTCGTTTTTTTTCCCTTACTTTTTGTCTGTCTTTAGGACTCCGTCTCCCTCCTCTCACTTCCTGGAGCTAATTTTCAGAATGATTTCATGGCCGCAGAATGTCCTAATTGCAGAGAGCTGGTCTCCTTCGCTGCGGGGCTACTTTTTAGGCCTGGTATTTCTGTGTGAGTGTGTGTGTGTGTTTCCACATGTGTATGTGTGTGTGTCTGCAAAAAGGAGGGAAAGTAGGTTTGGGGTGGGTCAGGGAGTTTTAAGGCAGGGGTACCTGTCATTTTGATGGACGTCTGAGGGACCTGACTGCCCTAGCGCCCCTGACCTCCTTCTCCAACCCTCCACCGCGCCAACATCTCACTCTGTCAGACAGTTAAACCCAGGTGGGGGGACAAGATGTGTATTTGTGTGTGTGTGTGCCAAAGAGCAACACAGAACAGGGGCTCCTTCACAGAGAGACCCCAAAAGGACGAAAAAACACACTTAAACTCTGCTCATAACGTCTCAGTCAGTGCCGTAAAGTAAGCTAACACAGGCCTCTTCTTTTTTTTTTTGCATGTTTTGCACAATATGCTGAATTCCCTCTTGATAAAATCAACTGAGAAGAATGCCCACTATCCCCTGTTTGTAATTATGTCATTTGGTGGCAAGTCCATTTATTCAGTGCATTTTTTCCCATCGCTCAGTTTGAAGGTAATGAGTTTTGTCTCTTGGCTTATGCAATAGCGTAGCCTACTTGTGTGTGTTCGTATGCGTTTGTTCACGTGTGTGTTCCCTGTGTTACACGCCATTATTTACACACGCTCTTTCTAATTTCACACTTCACACACTTTCTGTCATCGGCTGGAAATAGAAAAATGAAAAAAACAGGCGGCAGCGGTTGATGAAAGTGAAATTGAAAAATGAAAAGAAGTCGGGTCTCGGGGAAGGAGGGAGCGCTGTCGATGGTTTAGCCCTCGGACGCGTGATGGAAACCAATCACCGTGGAAACAGCACGAATCAGCAGACCGCATCGTAACGCTCACAAACACACCAGACCTAGCTACAGCGTGTGCACGCTCACACGCACAAACGTAGGCATGGTGCGCTCAGTATTGCTTTTGCCTGAGATCTGTACTGTTAAATGAACATGATGGGCTTCCCCCAGCTGCTCCGAGCTTCCATTAAACACACACACACAGCCAGCCTGACACACAAGCACGCACAAACATGAAACCAGCGCCACTGTACATGGGCCTTGCATGTATCTCCCTGTGAGCTATATTCTTTGGCTGCCTCAACCTCAAATCTGCTTGAATTATTCTCTCATTTCTGCCTTTTCCCGTCTCTCTGTTCATCCCCCCCCTTCCCATCAGATGCTTGTGGCAGGGACTATAGCATAGGCCATGTGGTGGGGGTCCTGTGGTGAAGGCGAGAGGGTGTGAGGCAGGAGGAGGGGGGGAGGCTGTCCATGTCTGTGGCTGACAGGAGCGAGGCTGCCTTTACACTGTCCAAACGGGCCGAGCCGTCACTCCTGATTAGCCCTCGTGCTGCACAGAGCCAGGGAGTCGGGGGTCTCTGGAAGCCATTACTCAGCCAGTGAGTGAGTACCCTGTCCATTCCTCTTACCCCTCCACCTCCACCACCACCCGCCCCTCTGGCTCAACTTAATCACTCACAGCTGAGGAGAGTTCGAGGAGAAGGAGGAGGAGGAGGGGGGAGAAGATGCAGAGGTAGTAGAGCAAAGGGGTGGAGCGGTGGGTAAATCAGCAACAAGTGCGATTGATTCCTTATTGTATGCGTGACTTTTTTATTCCCACTGGTGAAGGAAAAGACACACACACAGACACACACACAAACAGACATCCTCACAACAGGAACATTTGCTTCCCAACGGTGAGCTGCCATGTTCTGTAAGAGGAAAGTCTGCCTCACAGGAGCAGGAAATGAAGGAATAGACACATATACAGGCTGCCTTGTGTCACTCTGGGTGCCCAGCGCACACGCACACACACACGCACACATACACATTAATGCACACACTCTGGCGCCCTATGTCCACCCTCAGCTGGAGCTTGTTAAAACTGAGACTGCTGGGCCAGCTTGTCTTTGTCAGAGCTCTGATGCCACATACAAGCTGATGGCTGGGACATTTTCATGTGTGTGTGTGCATGTGTGTGTGTGTAGACTGGCAACGAGGCCAAAGGACACTGAGCAATGCTGACACGCCAACCCCAGGCCCCCGTGTTTTCCCACAATCCCTCTCTTCCGTTAGCAGCTATACCCATGATGGCTGCTGGGTGGGCAACGAGTCAGAGGGAGAAACCTTAGCCTTCATCAAACATGCGCTAATCAGCCACACAGACACAAACAAATTCACTGTTAATATGGATCAGCACAAAGAGCGAGGGCCTAATGGTCGTCTGGAAAACCGATTTATAACGAACGTGTTGCCAGTGCTCTTGTGCAGTAACAAGAGACCGTCTTTCGTAAAGAAAGACTCCCAACAGAATAGTCACGTTCACTTTCCTTAACTTTGACCACGGTGTTGTGAGATCATAAGACTTATTTATGTTTTCATCAGTGAACTGTAATGATTTAAGAAAGCTCAGTGTGAGTTTTATTTCCTCCAGTTCCTCCACTAATCAGATTTGATCACAATCTCAACCAGCCAATCACGTCGTCCCCGTCATACTTCAAAATCTCTTCTCCTCTCTCCCGCTGTCAGCTGTCATTTCAGTGTATTTTGCTCTGACCCTCTTCCACCTCTTTCACCTCCGGTCTTCATGTCCAGTGTAAATCGCTGCAACCCCCGTCCACTCCATCATCCTCCAGCCTTCATACCCTGTCAGGCCAAACTCACCATCACTCCTCATCATGTCCAGATCTCCAGCTTCTCCTCCTCTTATCTCCAGGACCACCACCAGCGTCTAGACCCCACGGGTTTCCAGTACTTCACCCTGGCCTCACCCCCTCTTTTCACACACCAACGAGTACCACATCTCTTTTCCTCCCTTGTTTTTGTACATGGTATTACAAGTTTATTCATTTACACAATTGAAGTCGTGATTGAAATCCTGCTGTTCTGCCGGTGTGAGGTGAGGAAACGCGTATGTGCCATTCAGGAGATGATGGAAAAGCAGCGCCTTTTCTTTTGTCATTTAAAGTGGAGGATAAAAGGCACTAAAAACTGGATAAGGCCTCAAGTCTGCTTTGATTCAGGGACACCCCACAGGACAGACAGGGGGGAATGTGGCTCAGGAGACGAAAAGGAAGACCCGTGTGATGATGGATCACATTTCCCTCTCTCCTCCACCTCTCATCTTCTGGCTTCTGCTGTCCCCTTCCCTTTCATCTTTAAAGTGCGGAGCCCAGGTGCAGAAAAAAATGCATTTAACTATGTGTGTATGCGCGTGTGTGTGTGTGTGAGAGCGAGAGACACCCACAGAGAGGCAGAGAGGTGAATGAAAACATTCCTCACCTGTCGGCAGAGGAGCACGGTTCAGCTGACAGCTTATAAAGTGTGACCGCGGATCAGTTTGTTGCTCTTTGGGGTAATGGTTCCGAACCGTGAGCCATAAACCTGAGAAAGGGAGGCTCTCTGGGAACGAGGGAGATTGACGGAGAACAGACGAGGGAGAGGATGGTTACAGAGATAGAAGAACAGATAAAGGAAGATTGTTTATCTTCCAGTTCCAATTATTGAAAAACCACAGTTGCATCACCTCGTTTTATGTGTTACACTTCATTATCTTTAGTACCTGGGCACCTCAGAATCCATTTGTTTCAAAATCCATCTGCAATATCCTTGAGAAACCTCACATGATTCAACAGCAACACGCATTGTTTATTAGTCTGAACATTACAGCAAAGCAAATATTTAACCCCTGACTCAGTATAGGAGCCGCTTTTTCCGTATAACAATGACGTTTTGTTGACTGGAAGCGGCATGCGTCATGGCTGCGGACTTTCAAATCAATGTGTGTTTTTACACTTGAACCACAATAATAAGAGTCGGTTGTATTTGCTGCTGCCGCAGCGACATTTCACATGATGCGTGCTTTTGTAGTGGCGCAGAAAATCAACTTAAAGGTTATATATTGTCACAAATTGAAAATAATAAAACTCCCCTTCCCTCCTCTCTCTCCAGGGGTTTACCGGGCAGACAGGGTCCCTGGCTGCCATGGGACTCGAAGGCCAATTAGTGCAGAATCTGAGCGTAGTAACGAGCCTGGGGGGAATAAAGGGAGTTTGATTACAACACCTAAACCTTCCTGTCGCCCCCAGCCAGTACCCCAAATGTCTCACTGACAGCCAAGTCACAGCTGGGGACACCGGCGTAAAATACAACAGCCCACACAGCCGTCTGTGTTCGGTACAATTTGCGAATTAGGAGTTAGTGACGTAAAAACAAAGGAGTGTAGTTTTTTCAAGTATTGTTTGCATTTATTACAGTAGTATGAGAAAAAAAAAAGTTACATTTTTCTTTCAGAACAAGAGGCTTATTGAGGGAGCTACAGTACAGACAGAAAATGGACGAGAGGGAAATATACAAAGCATAAGTGCCTAGTTTTTCCTACATGCCTGTTCGTGCTCGGGCCTTCATTTGGAATGCATGGCGTAAAAACCATAATAAACGGTGGGATTGAATCATTCAACAGCACTGATTTGCTTGGCCAAACGCAAGCTTGGGGTTTATTTGTCTCTGTTGTAGTGAATCAGAGCCGGAGAGGGCTGGATTCAGTCATCCCTGTTACAGAGACAGAATTCAAACAAACGCAGGGCTTCCATTATTTGGAGATATTCGTAAACAACACTGTAAAAATTGAGTGGATTGGCACCCTATCTGTGTGGGCTACATGGTTTTACCAACATGACATGTTTTATGAGGTCTGGGTTTGATTGAGTAAAACTCCCCGATCGGACCATAGAGATATAAACTAGCACTTCTTGTCGAGTGTAGTTTTGGACATCAAGGCTATAAAAGTAGGGCGTCCCAGCTTCTCAAAGTTTATCCACTTATAGATCACACACACACACACATACACCATGTGGATTTGTTTCCTGGACGTGGCCCAAACTCCTGCAAAATCCAGGAAAAGATCAATCGGATCACCAGAGAACGCCCTGCCCTCGAAACGACTCGACCTGACCACCTCGGATGTCATCATGTTCCACTGTAACCCCGACGTGATAACCGGCACCAAAGGATTCTGTCGATGCCAATATTATCCTCAATGTCAGCTCGAATCTGCCGTCAGGCCTCTCCTAATGCACAGTGACAGGAGCCCCGCTGTGAGGACCCCACTCTGTCTTCTGATCGGGCAGCCAGATGGACAGCTCAGCAGCAGGAGAGGACCTGATATCGGTGTCAGCAATCAGATCTCACCCTCTGAGAGCTTGTTTGTGTGTTTGTCCATGTGTGTGTGTGTGTCTGTGTGGGAGAGAGAGAGAGAGAGTGCACAGTGCCAAGTGATTGTTTGGAGCATATGTGCTGACGGCGGCCAGAGTGTGTGTTGAAATGAAGATTAATGAATGAGAGACCTGAATGCGTGCGTGTGTGTGAGAACAAGACTGAAGGGTCAGCAGACGTGTGTCACAGAGTGCACAAACTTGAGCTTGTGTGTGCCTACGGTGTGCATGTGTGTGTGCAAGATTGTAAATGTGTGTATGTGTGTGAGAGATTATACTTTATCTTGAAGGTTTTCACCACCTCTTGTCTCGCAGCTGTGAGGTGCAGAGTGACATGAGAGAAACTCACAAAGCTTCACTATAACCGCACAATTCAACAAGTCCAAAGTGTCTACTTTTCTGCTGGGTGTGGTTTGTGTGTGTTTGTCTGTTTTGTCTGTGACACAGAGAGAAGAAAAAGGGAGATGATTGTTTGCATCTGTGCATTTGTAACAATTTTGACATCAGACTCACTGACTGACAAACAGCAAGTCCTGCCTGCTCCGCATCTATCAATGAGCAAAGTGAAATAATACACACATGGCTGGATCTGCAACTGTGATTTACACATTGCACAGAATGAGCCAGCCCCTGCATCAGAAGAAAATTGCATCTAAACTGGTTTCATACAATATCGTTGGCAGATGTCGCTCTAAACAAACAGTAAATCAGAATAATGCTGAATAACCCCCGAGGGAAACAAACTGCACTGCAAAGCCAGAGCCCATAAACTGTAAGTGGGTAGTAAAACTTTATCTCTCCCTCAAATGTGTTGTGGGTATGGAAGAGTTTGTAGTTTCTATCACTTTATAAGGAATAATAACAAATAAAACCCATGACGTTTTTGGATGTCATATCTCAAGGCTTCAAGCATTTTCATGACTTTTGACCTTTGAACAACAACTAACGCTGCTGTTTGCCTTTCTTGTCGAGATATGGACTACTGACACTGTTATTTACTGCAGCTACTGTATTGTGCTGCACATTCACCGCAGGCCCATGACTTGCTGGGGCTGTATTCAACATGCACAACAACTAACAATCGCCGCCCCAAAAGTTTTCATGCATTCCTATTTAAGTGCCATGGGAGGGAACTACAAAAGGACCTCTCAGTGGCTTAGCAGGATCTTAGAAGGATTTTCACTGAAGTCTCGTGTGGATAAAACATCTGAAATACTGAAGCTAATTCGATTATATGTGTGAATGAGGCACTGATTATAACATTTTGCACATCAAAATTTGAGGGTTTATCTGGTGATATTTTGAATGAGGAGCCATGACCAATCTTGTTTTCACTTTCTTAAAAAAAAAAAAAAAAAACAGCTGCTGCATCAGTTTCCTTGTGTGGCAAGGTGAAGAGGGCCCGGGTGGGCTTTGAACCCCAGACTCCCAGGCAACAGTCATGTGCGCTAACCACTTGGCCAAAGAGCCATTCCCTTGGCCAGTAGATCAGTTGGAGGCACAGTGACAGGACCCTCAACTGTCACACTTGTTGTCTGCACTAAATGTTCAACTAGTTACTTTTTGCTGTATCTATACCTGTTGTAAGTGCCCTTTATTATTGTTTTGCTAGTAGCGCTGATTTATACGGACTAGGAATACATTTTGAGTATGCTTTGAATTTTTGGTTTTAAAGGGATAGGTCAACATTTCCTGCAGTTTTAGCAGTAGGTTCGTTACCTTTGATTGTCGGTGCAAGCTATTTTTAGAACAGCAGAGCCAAGCCGCGAGCTGCTCAGAGCTACGCTACGGAGGCTAGTGGGATTTCATGGTTTCCCTCATCAAACTCATCAAATACATAATCCACAAACTCAAAACACTCATGTAGACAAGTCGTGACCTGCACATTCACCATCAAGCTTGGGGAGTAACGGAATACAAGTAACGGCGTTACGTAATCAGGATACAAAAAAAAGGTAACTGTAGTCCGTTACAGTTACAGAAAAAAAACTGTAATCAGATTACAGATACATTTGACAAAAACGGAGATTACTTATCTGATTACTTCACATTTTTAAAATCAACCACGGGCTGTAGAGCCGCCGTAGAAGACACTCGCCGTCTAGTTTCATTTCAGAGTTGATCACAGACGGAGCTCCTGCCTCTTCTGCCCGTACGTGTATGTGGCGGAGGCTACGCACACTACGCTGCCTCATTACGTAACTCTACTGAGTGTGAGCGGCACGTACGTTTACGTTGCTTTCGTGAATCGTCCAGCAGTTTAGCCAGAGACGTTCTAGAAGGGCTTTGGTTTAGCGGCTAATTCAACAGCAGTGATGGATAACTGTACCGGAGAACAAGTTCATGAGCTTCATCTGAGGAATAAACGGCAGCTTTTACCTGACGAGACCGACGTCTGAGCCACGGTAGCACGGTCAGCTAACTGTTAGCAGCTTTTACCTACTTTCTCTCTCCCCCCCTCTTTCTTACACACGCACGCGCGCACACACATACACTGCCCAGCATATCTGTCACTGTTGTAAACCTCTTAGCTTGTTGAGTACAGTTCACATTATTGTTGCTTCGGTTTGAGTGTGGATTAATATCAGGATGAGTTGGGTTTTAATAACAGCTGATCTAGACAGTGTGGATTGTGATGTGAAGGTGTTGCACAAATCTTAAGACTTAGCTTATCTGTGCAAAGTGCAAACCATTGTGCAAAACCTGTTTGTTGTGACTTTCTTGCGTGATAAACTGTGATAAGCTACCCTCCCCTCCATTGTGCTTTACTTTGAAAATTACCGGATGCTCTGTGCGTTTCATTTCCTGTTTCCAGAGCGATCTAGTCTATGGCATGGATGTATTATATTAACGGTCTATGGATGTAGGCTATAATACATCTAGGGTCATCGTGAATTGAAGCGTGATGGCTGCGTGACTTAATTTGGATATGTTTGGTATTAAAGTAATCCAAAAGTAACTAAAAGTAATCAGTTACATTACTTTAATTTTGGGATACTTAGAATACGTTACTGATTACATTTTTTAACAGGTAATTTGTAATTGTACTGGAATACATTTTTAAAGTAACCCTCCCAACCCTGTTCACCATGCTATGAGATAGCCTAATAACGGGACATTACGAGACAGAGTAGTTTTCAAGGCAAATCCAGAGACTGATTGCCAACACATTGCCCCCGACGGGAACGCGTATCAGCGCTTTTGCATGAATTTACCTCAAAAACAACACCGTCTCATAACGTTGCATAGTTTATCTCATGGTGAATGTGCATGTCACAATTTGTCCACGAGAGCATTTTGGAGTTTTTGGATTGTGTGTTTGATGAGTTTGATGAGGGAAACCAAGAAATCATAGCCTCCATAGTGTAGCTCTGAGCAGTTTGCAGCTCTGCTAATTAAGAATCATAACTTTCTAACTTCTTGTAGCTCCCTGCAAGACTGTAGCTGCAGCTGCAACAGCAGGGATTCACATTTCCTGTTGAAGATTCTCAAATGTGACAACGTTCCGTTTTTGTTACCTCATTTCCTAAGGAATACTTGGACTGCTGCAGCATTAAACTCTTCTTACTCTCTATAGACCTAGTGATATGACTGTGTATTTCCCAGCAGAACAGAATTTGACAAAAGAAAACAATTATTAAAGTCTTCAATGTAGCAGAGATTTTAGCAGAGATGAAAGTGAGATAGGAGGACTACCTTCAATTTTATTTTTTTATTTTTACATTGTCATACTGCTGGTTTTTAAGCCCTAACTTACACTGACTCAAATCAGATCATCCACAAAATTGACTTAAGATAGACTCATGCTGGAGGAAAGGTCACTGGGAAAACACTGTAATGGAAAATTTGTAGTCAAGCTACAGCTGTCCTTTGATTACATTCATGAGTGCATTTCTGGTGGATATGAAACTTGAATGGTCGTAAGTGTTGACAGTTACATGCCAGAAATGAAATACTGCCGGGTGTCTTTTTGGTGACGTGCCTGTTGTGTGCTTAATATGCACTTCAACAGATTAATATCACAGCCTGTACAAGACAGTTTGTCTCAAAATGACAAAAGACAGCAAACCAAGACAACAGTTAAAACTAATGGGCAACACCAGAGACATAAATAGTAAGACTTCAACACTCACAGCAAGACACTGTCGAAAGACTTGGAGGGTTGGAGCCATACAACATAATTATGAAGTACAGATGTATTAGTCAAATTTCGACACCTCCCTCCCCTCCCTCGTATACGTTTGAGGCTGTGAGAGCTCTGTGTTTGCTCTCCCGTCAGCCGCTGCATTGATAGATGTGACGGGTTGAAGCAGGGAGAGAGGGAATCTACTCTTTTCAGAGTCAGATGGCTCTATTGAGAAGCAGCAAGGGAATGCCAACCCCCACCACCACCACCACCACTCCCACCCCCACCCAGCCCCTTATCCCATCCTGCCTTTCTGCCGGTCCAGTCAAGCGGAAGAAATCGGAAGTCCACTCAGAGACAGAGGAGCCAAGACTAGTTTAGATGCTGCTCCTCTTTTTTTCTTTTTTTTTTTAAACTTTGGAAGCTGTCAACACTTCAGGCCTCAGGTTGAGCCACAAAACGTGTAAAAATAAATCACTTTCAACACAATCAGGCGGCTCTGGCGGTCAGCGTTTTCGTCACTCACGTGCTTTAACGCGATATCTTCTTTCTTCTGTCGCCCGTTTGTTGCTTTCATTTTTCTTTACTCTCCTTTTTTCGTCACTTTGCGTCTTTATTCATCTGTCTGCCCTCCCTTCCGTCTGTCAATCCATCCATTTGTCCAGCAGCATCTGTCATTTCTCCTGTCACTTAAATCATCCACCCATTAGACCATCCATCTTTCAAGCTACACACTCATCTACTTTTCTGCACATCCCTTATTCATTCATCTGTCCGTCCTGTCTTTTGTGCGCTGGGTGACGTTGTTGTGGCTGCCGCTGTGATCTCGACTTCTCCTCCGCTGAGTTATGGTGACAGATTTGAAGTAGAAAATAGCTCGGGCCTACAAGACGCTCGCGCGCTTTGGTGCGAGGCCAAACACACCTGTGGGCCTCACAACACACAAACACACAAAGAAACATGCTGTTTCCCATGACCTCGTGTTCCTGTTTTCACCTCACATGCCAGGTGAGCTACAGTCGCACACTCACATGCACAGCTGAGAGTTTCAGTAAACAGGTTGTGTAATTTCTGTGAAATGAATCGCAGGCTGGGTGAGCGACATGAATAGAGAGGATGAATTTGCTATGTGTGTGCGAGAGGGTTTGTGTGCGCGAGTGTATACATTGGTTTGACAGGGGGTTAGAAGCCATGGGGGCCTCTCTCGGTCTCTCTCTTTAGCAAGTGAGTGAAATACAGGCCTGGTTGTCAAGGTGACAGGCCCTGACAGCATACTCCAACTAAACCGTCAACGTCCTTTCATCGAGGAAATAGAACACACACAACACTCTCTCTCACACACACACAAAACACACAGATCCTTCTTTTTCCTGCCCACTCCCTCTACACTGCATTACTCTTCCCTGAATCCTCATTCTGTGATTTCCTGCAGATTTCTTTTTCCCAAACTCTCTTGACTCCGACTCTCGTGTCTGCATATCTTCCAACTGCATGTTCATACTTGGAAGCAGCTCACAGATCAGCTTCCCTCATGCTCAGGCAAGTTTACAACACTAACAGCACTTGAGGTGTATTTGGATTTGCCTGTGCAACGCAACCGGGTGGTGCCGTTTTTTTTGTCCAGGTGACGGCCAGGTGTTGACAGACGAGAAAGCTAAGAGAGAAATCGTACAGGAAAAGGGAGGCAAAGAGACGAGAGGTGGGATGGAGGGAAGAGGAATATGAGGAGTGTCAGAGGATCATTTATTATTCTCATGTTTTGTCTTTCGTTCATTCATTTTTATGTATCCATCCCGGTCCTCTCGGCTCATTGGTCCGTCACTCTGCTTGTCTCGGCGCTCTTTATCTTTGCTTTCTTTATCTCTGGTTTCTTTGGTTTGTGTGTTTGTTTGACAGCTACGAGGTCTGCCACCATGCTGTACCTGTCAAAGCTTGTCACAAACCTCTTTCTGCCCTTTGGGTGCACACACACTCTCACTCTCACACACACGCACACACACAGATCAGAGATAGACAGAAAGACATAGAGGTAGAAGTTTTTTTTTCTAAATGAATGCACATATTTACAAAATAAACAGCTGCCAGATCATTTCATCAGATCTTTTTTTTTTCTCATGAGAGTGAGTATTGTTGAGACAGTCGGCAGTTGTTGATCGTCCACAGAGCAGCTTTGTTGCTTTCTGTACATATAAAAAAATATCCTGCAGATTTAGTCTGGTTAACCTGCGGATTGGATGCGATCCCACAACTGTCACCACAGTGACCAAACGCAGCTGCTCGCTGCATCCAGTTCTCCTTCCACGCTTCCACCACTGACCACCAATGAGGAGTTTATTGTAGCGTCGTAGGTGGATTTGTTCTGGTTAAGCTGGAAAAGTTCTCTGGATGTTTCTACGTTGACTCATCTTCACTTTCACAGGCAGAAATGAAATTCCAGACACTCTGGCAGGAAAGACGCACAGTGAGTGATAGGAATCACCTGCACACGATCTGAAACACAGAGGTGTGTTCCACAGAAAGGACGCGATTAGTCAGTTCATGACCACTGTCATCACTGGAAAGAGTAAATGATTGGAGCAAATTGAATTATAGGGACTGAATTCGCTGTGAAGCTGCGTTTGCCAGCTGACATCAACCCTTTGACCCCGCTGCAGCATAGTTTTGGCCCGTTTTAAACGTTAGTGCTGGGAGTTATTAAGGGTTTGTTGTTTTTCCACGGCTTCCGTCATCAAATGTCCCCCTGGTGAGGTTTTTCATTGAAAAAGAAGTGAAGTGAAATGAAACACTCAACCCTTCTTTCCTCTGTTCTCTTCATCATCACAACATCCTTCACCGAGAGTGATGTGATGCAGATGCTTGATCAGATCTGATGCAGGCACATTAAAATACCAGGAATATAATTCATGCTGTAGAGCAACAGACCTCTGTCTTGCAGAATAATGCATCACCGTACCACAGGCATAAACAATAGCTGATCTGCTATAACTCAGTTTCATTTCAAAACACACAAAAAAAAATATTTCCAAGTGCTTGTATTTGTTAGTTCACAGCTTCTGTGTCAACGTATAACCTCAAAGTACTTAAAAGGCCACCTTCAACCCGGGGGTGAGCTGCGTCGGCCTTTGGGAATCGGCTGACTGAAAGACTCCTTCATTAATCTGAGGCCTTTGACAACTGTCTGTCAGCAGCTGAGGGGGATTTCCACACTTTCAGTCACTGGCTGTCTTTGAGAACAAAACCATTCATTAGCACAAAGCATAAATTTTGACGTGGGATCTCTCATCAGTGGCTGGCTTGACGTCCAGTGTCTCTGAGTCAGTTCAGGTGTTTCCCTGTCTACTTTTGAGCTCATAAATTACAGACAGGCAGATCCACAGTTGCGTGCACCGACATTCACACCTCTAGGTAGACAATCATTGCTAACTCGCTTTAAACTCAGGCCAAAGAACATCGCTAAGCTGTCTGTGCAAACACAGAATGTAAACAGTCAGTGACAGAAATGAATGGATACACAAAAGCTTTGAGCCGACAGCGCTGACACTTCAATAAAAGAATCTGTGGAAGGCAAACGCTGACATGTGGTCATTATATCAGGTACGGTTTAACGACAGCTGCTGACGACAGTGGAGTCTAACCTCTGAGTTTACCTTTGGCTACATTGTTGTGTTTTTGACATGGTTGTGTTGTTGCCGCTAGCTAGGCACTAACCTTGTCTGTGCAGGGCAAATAGCTTACAGATGGTTTAACAGAGCCATTAGCCAGCTGCTAGGTTTGTCTCCATAAAAACCATTAAACATAGTCATTTTGTCCATTTGTGAATCTAATTTTTGATTAGAGCTTTGGAGCAATAATGTGATTAACATGAACCAGATGAGCCAACGACAGTAATCAGCTGGATGATGATGTGAGAAACATGAATAACTCTTACTCCTCATAATGCAACCAACCCACAGAGTCACTTCTAACTCAGATTTGATGAGTAATAAATAGGCTGCAAAATGTTGGAGTTGGAAATCCCCTGGTTTGATGCTAAAGGATGCACATTATGTGTGATCATGGATTGCGTGATTGCATGTTTGTAATGTCTATGCGTGGCATGTAGACCTTCTGTGGTTGCGTGCTCATGCGACTTAGTGGGGGATTGCTGCCATGTGGGTACAACGCTCCAGTTGCACACCCCAAACTTAGATGCTTGAGATGCTCTCGCTCTCCGGATGCCTTACTGTCATGCTATGACATGACCTGACTTTACCGTGAGAATTTCCACCGAGCTTCTCAAGTATATAGACTCGCCATCGGAGGATTAATCTATAAATCGAGTGCACGTCTGAGTTCAAATGATGCCACATAATGTTCGCTAAGCATTATACGCAAAATGGAACAAAAAGTCAAAGGCTTCTGCTCTCAGCGTCTCTTTATTTTTCTCTCACGCCTCTTTGTTTCATTTTCCATTGCATGATGAATGGCTGCTGTTATGTTGCAGCGAGCGTGCATCTGTGCTTGTGTGCTGTATGTATGGATGTTTGCATGCATCCACAATCCCTTTCTGCCATCCTGTCCCCCGCTGTCGTAACAGTTGCTCTCCTTTCACCATTGTTGCTCAGAAAAACACCACACGTGTTCTCATTCCCAATACTGGAGGCTCACGCAGCCGCGCCTGCCTGATTCAGTCACCACCTCCTTTGTACTGGCTCATGTTGCGAAGTTGCTCATCTTCATTCATATTTTCATACCCTGATTCAAATATTATGCTGATTTCAGACTGCCACGTTGCTGTATTTTTTTTTTCTCTAGGGGCTCTGGAGATGCAGGGGGTCCTCTCTCCCACTCACTCTCACCAGGAGCAGATGGCCCTGGCTGGGCTGGACTGCGTGAATGAGCCCCTATTGTCTCTGGATGTATCGTAGCCTAGCCCAGATGGCTTTTGTACCTTTTGTGTCTATGCTGACTTTCTGTAGAGTGAGACAGTGTGCGCTGTCTGCTTCAGTGGGTGGTAGCCCTCTGCTTGCTTTCATTAGCCTCTCTCTCTCTCCCTCTTTGTCTCTGGTTCTCTTGTTTCTCAACACGTCAATGCAGTTCACTTCAAATAAGCTTTATCGACACAACAGTGAAGAGGCACTGGCAAAGCAAAATAAACATTTCCATGTTACAAGTAGAGCCCGACTTGAGAAAGTGAAGAGGACACCCAAGCATTACACCCACATATAACAACTGAACATCTTATTCCAAAACCAAAAGCATTCAGATGCTGGTACAACAGTCGGCACTGGATTTTGGCAGCAGAGATGACCTTCCATTCATCCATGAGTAGCCTATTCACCACGTCAGACACAAAACCTGGGCAATGAAACCTGTGCTGAGCTCCAGTTCATTTTATAAGTTGTGTATGTGGTATTATTGTATATATTTTTTTTAATCTTTATTCTTTTCTTTTTTCATTCTTTATTATTTACTAGGAGCATTGTTATTTCTCTTATTGGGACTAAATACCTCATTGAAACAGGAAAAGTGCCCCAAAGTTTGTTGACACAGGTGTCCACACACCTCTGACTACATGTACATGTAGATGTAGCTGCATGTAGAGATTTTCATGTATATTCTGTCACATTTGAATCATTGTTATTGATGCCGCATTGACTATTATTGTATAGATAAAATGCAGATGCTGTTTTTTTATTGTAAAATGTTCCACTCAGTCAATATCTTGGCCATGGCTCTTTATTACGTAAGCATTATGAAGGAATTATTCTTTTAACTTTTAATTCTTAGGGTTAAAGGAATAGTTCACCCCAGAATAAAATGTCACTAATTATTTACTCACCTTCATGTCGACAAAGGGCTGGGAGAAGTTTCAGAGTTACAGGGGGCCTTGGCGTAGCAGTGCATGTCCATAGGAATGGTTGCAAATGGACACCACCGGCGGTCTTCGTCACAAAAAAAACACACCAAAAAACATCCAAATACCTCCATGCTGCTCGTATGTAATGTCCGTCTTGTATTGAAGCCCCAAAATGTGAAATTGTCCCGAAAAAAATTAAATAAGTCCATATTTCAAGCTTGTTTGCAGCGGGAGCTCCTTGCGTCGGCGTCAGTTAATCGTAATTATGGCGACACGAGATTTGGACGGACCAGGAGCTCCCGCTGCAAAGCTTGAAAAATTTACTTTTTTATGGCATTTCAGGGCTTCAATACAAGACGGACATTACAAACGAGCAGCATGGAGGTATTTGGATGTTTTTTGGTGTGTCTTTTTGTGAGGAAGACCGCTGGTAAAAATGTTGTTACTGTTGATGAAGTGAATGCGTTGGCTCATCTCAGCTCATTTGCCTTCACAAACCTACTGTACGTGTCCAGACCAATGTGATGTCTGGTCCCGTACAACAAGCATTAGCAAATGCTGAAAGCATCCTTGTGTGTGTGTGTGTGTGTGTGCATGTGTGTTCATGCACTAACATGTTGTTTTGTTTAACCCGTTTTGTGGTGTTTTGTGTTTGTGGTGGTGATTGCTGAGTTCGCCGTTTAAAGCTACGCTATTTCCCCATGTTCTGGCTCGGTGTCAAAACCCACACACACAGACACACAAGCACACACACAAAGACCGACACATGGAAGGAGACCCCACTGTATCTCTTGCTAACTGGTGTGTGCATGCGCGTGAGTGCATGCAAATGTGTGTGTGCTCTCTCTCTTGTGTCATCTTCACCAAACCGCAAAAACTCACATCAGTGCACCACCTCGCTGCTCCTCTCATTTCCATGCAACAGCTAATTTACTGCTCAAATCAAGTCAGATGTCTAATGAATCTACATGTCAGTGCTAACAGAGACCGTGATGACCCCTCGCTCTGTAATACACAAACATACTCTCTCATCATCTCGTCATAGGCAGGCATCATGTGTTTCCTCATGCCCTCGGGGCCCACACCACAACACAATGCCAGGCTTCAGAGTGTTGGCTAAATCCCCGGCAGAGACAGTCAGGCTGTCTGGCAGACTGGCACTTCTGCCGACTGTATTTACAGCAACCTCTGGAAGAAAAGGATCTGATTACCACAAGGAATATATACAAGACATCCATCAGCAGGCAGACAGGGAGGGAGAGCGACAACAAGAGGCAAACACACAGAGAGACAGACGGAGAGAGACAGAGAGAGGAAAGGAGTATAGTTCACTGTTGTGTTTTTATTGGTGCTTTTAAACCTTCACACAACACACACAAACACACACACACATCTGCAACCGTGTGCACATGGGCACAGACACATGCACTCACAGACACTCAGAGTTTTTCTGGCAGAGGATGTGGGTCCAGAGAGCTGTGTGGTGTTTCACTTTCAATCTTGCACTCAGATCAGATCAAATACACAACTCTGCAACTAAAGATGATGTCACTATCCCACAGCTGTCCCTACCACTCAGTGCTGCATTACGCTGTATGTGTGTTTGTGTGTATGTGTGTGTGTGTGTGTGTGTGTGTAAAAACCTCCACTGAGGTCAAATTGGGCTCTCTCTCCCTCTCCCTCTCTTCTTTCAAAACTCTGGGGATCCTCCAGTCCGTGCTGAAAGCTATGGTCCAGATCAAGTTCCCTCTGTGTGTACGTGACACACACACACACACACACGTACTGTATACTCCAATTCTTGCTGCCGGGAATGGCATGAGAAGAGAGTGGGAAAGGGAGGGGAAATGGGGGAGAAGTGGGGATGCTTTTACAGCAGAACCATCACAAACCATCAGAGGATAAGAGTATTTTATTCACACATAACTGTACACGGAGCATGTGCGTATGTGGAGATAGAAACCCAATATAGACAGTGTCGTAGCTGAGTGCTGTTTTCAAGTGCTTGAGTCATTCATTCAGTTTTGTCAAACTTAATACTTCCTCTCTACTGTTTCAAAGCCATTTACTTGTTCCCCCCTTAAAGGAGGATGAACAAGATGAATTGCATGATGATAAATGAATCCCTGTTAAAATTAAAACACATTTTACTTCTCGAACTTATACAGACCTACAGTATAAAAAACAGTTATGATGATAATTAAGTTGATAAAAAAAAAAAGATCAGAAACAGATTTAGTCCTCAGGTTTCTGTGGACATGCCTCATCTTTTGTTTATTATAGAGAATGTAAATCCAAATTTCATTGGTTATGAAATCAATTTCTCTCTCATATCCTATAATTACAACCATTGTGATGATTAATAGTGTAAAAGCCCTCGATAATCATTCCCATTGTACAGCCTTGTTAGAGAGGTTTTTGGGCAGGACATTTACCTTTAAAACTCTGTAAACAGTAAAAAAAATTTAAAAAAAATTGGGGATGCTCCATATAATAGTGGTAATTTGGCACCATATTTGATTTGATGTATCATAAATGCCATATTATGTCCTTTTAAAAGCTCACTGGTCATCTGTAAAGGTTGGAGAAACCAAGATTACCTGTGTTACTTTAGATATCACAGAATATGAAATTCACTATTTTCACTTTTAAGAAGAATTTATACATTTATGAAATGATTTCCCTGCAGGACTCAGCCCTCAATATTGTCATTTTGTACAAAAACGTTTTCAAAGCGAGTGTAATTTTAGAAAAACTTTTCCAACAGGGTAGGAAAGAGATCACATTCACCCGCGCAACAGCAAAACAGAGCATTTAATATAACGTAACGACTTTACGCTCTTAATTTATGGAGGTTAACGCATCAGAGGTTGAAAGCTTCCTGGAAGTGAAACATGAGTGTTCGTGCTGTAACTGTGCACAGCTGAGTGCATGCACTCCAATATTTGTATTTAAGCCATTTTTCCCAGCTGAGGACTTTTAGATGTTGTTATATCCACTTTGATTTAATTAAGGCTTTTGTGTGTTTCTCCCATCACTGGTCCACAGTGCTGACAAACACTCAAGCAGCATTACAACAAAATACTGTTTTGAATTTGGCTTTACGTAACATTTCAATAGTTTCATTCGGTGTAATAACTAAAAGAAAATATTTTTTATAGATTTGTTTACACAGTATTTGTGTAATAAAAAGATTCTTTGCAGTGATACAGCACAGACACACTGAGAGGTGATCAAAATAAACAATTAATCATCAAAAAGAGAAATATTCCTTTGAATCAAATTCTGGTATTGCTTCATTTTTCTCTTGTTGCTGTTTTTCTAAGCATGCTGCTTCCTAAAGCAATAAATAAATCAGAGCAACACATGCTTCCTCTCTCTTGTAAGGAAGTCTCATGTATTCAATTAGTGATAATATTGAACAGTTGCATTTGCAGAATTATGGTTAGAATCAGGATAACAATTCCTGAATAAAAACTTGAATCAGACTTTTTTTTTTCCACATTACAAGTTACAAGTGGTTTGAGCAAAAGTTGAAACATGTGCTTTGAAGGAAAACAAATCAGATTTTTTTTTGTGTGTTCAAAAATGCAGCAGGGCCCATGCACTCCCTCTTCCCTCTCACTTTGCTTTAGGCGCTGTGCAGGGTTCAGCTGCCTGGCAGGGAAGGGTGGGAGGTCACAGTGCAGCTCCCCGTGTGGGTGTCTCGGTTGACTTTCGACCTCCTCTGACCCGCTGAACAGCAGCCAAAATGGTCGCCTAACCAGGAGCAGAGAAACCCCAAAGGTCAGGAGAAACGGGGGGAAAGGATGTCTTCTACAGTCTCTTTCACTACTTCTTTTTCTTTCTGGCTTTATCCTCCCATAACTGTAACTGAAGAAAAAATATTGACAAACTCCAAACCCTTCATTTAGCAAAAAGAGTGAAGTAAAAGGTGCTTATTTTCTTTCTGACTCAAGTGTCTTTGGGATTTATGCACCAGGATTTTAAGAGGTTTCCAGGGCCCAGGGATCATGAAACTCACTCAACAGATAAATGACCATGTAAACATTCAAATCAAGTAGAAAGGAAAACAACAAAATGACAGGGACTTGTTTTGTTTTTACCCAAACAGCAGGGATTTCTAAATCTTGCACATCAATGTTTTACTATCAGATAGATTTGTCGTATTTTCTTGAATCCTTTGCTACTTTCTGTTTTCCAGAAACTCAGCCCTCTATTTCTTCATCAGGATATTTTTTACTTCTTGCTGTCTTTTATTGCTGAACCTCAATCTCTCATCTTCTCCATCACCCATGCGCTGTTTATCTCTTCACACTTGAATGGACCCTTAGTGCTTATGTTTGGGAAAAGGAATATATCTTTTAACAAAAGATAAAACATATGTTATGGCATATTTTTCAACCTACCCACCACTCCTTCTCCTATAGGGCCCCTCTTCATCCCTCCATCCTTCCCATCCTCCACCCCCCTCTCTCTCATCAAGGGTCATTTGCTCAGTTTCCTGACTGCCTCTCCTGGCTTTTCCTCTGTACCTCTGATTGGAGAATTTCTACTAGAATTTGATTGGTCGGGACTTTGGCGCCTCCCCTTGCTAACAGCCATGAAAGCACCTCCCCCTTTTTTTGGAGACACTCCTTCTTTCTTGGAGGGAGGCCTCCTCCTCTGACTCTCCTCCTCCTTTCAGTTGCTCCTCCTCCTCTGCAAACAGAGGACAAGTGTGTTAGGGTGCCACCTGGTGGAATACACCTCTGCTACGCTGTAATGCTGTTAAACCTTCACTTCACTTCTACACCTAATACAATACAAAATAAATCACCTCCACCATATGGATCCTCAACACAAGTGTTAGATAGATAGATAAATGAAGTGTACAAAGAAGAATTGCTAAACTGAGAAAAAGGAACTGATAAAGAAATGAACAACCAGCTCCTGCAAACAAATCTGTAAACTCTGGATTTCATAATTCAAGCCTAGAGTGTCCTCTAGTGGTTTCATAATGAAACTACTGAATAGTCACTGAGAAGCCTAAGAAAAATATGAAACAAAAACACAAAGGAAAAAATACATTTAATTATTTTAAGGATTTATTTTTTCTGGCAAAATATATCTGGTATCAATTTAAAGCTGGAAATGGAAAAGCTGTTTGAGAGTTAATACTGTACTGAGTATGACTAAAGGTGATAAAGATTACTGAATTTTTATCTTATTCCTTATTATATTTCGTATGGCAAATCTAGGCAAAATATGGACTTTAAAGCAGTAAGATGCAAAACATAAAAAATCTATATCAAAAATGACATTGTTAAGTTAGTCGGACACAAGCAGACTAAACGTATAGTAGCTATAATATTATTCTAGCTATTTAAAGACATGAAAATGCCCTAGATTGGAAAAGGTTCCTGTTCATTCTGGTAAGGACTGTTTTTTGTATGTTCATTATCAGATCCAAAAACCACTGCACTGGTATAGGTGAATATGAGCATTGCAGTTTATTTTGAAGCAATATCCACTGCTGAAAATAGTTCCAGCAAATGTAACATTTAGTCCCGTCCCGTCTCAGTAACATTTTCATGTATTTAATGACAGTGTCCAGATGCTACAGGGAAAAACAGGCCCAGTGGTAAAGGTAAAAATATATCAATATACTGGATATTTCCAACACATTTGCAAAGATTTATGTCGTCAGTGGTAACAAATAAAGTTGCGATTGAATGAGAAACAGACTTACAGCTCATTGGTGTTGGTCTTTTCTCAAGACTTGTTGGCAATAACCAGACCAGGCTGACAATATAGAATATAAAACATAGAATATTTTCAGCCTGATCCTTTAAGTAATGCCATGTCCCATCTTCTGCAGGTTTACTGCCTGTCATGAGATGGAAACTAAACAAGATAATTTACTGTCTTTTGCAGTGTGAGAGAGACTGTCAGATTCTCCTTACAGCTCCAAAAATGGTCAGGCCTCTGAATGTTTGAGGTTAAATACTTCAGCATAAAACTCCTGCTGTCTCTCTGTGGAAAGACATAAAAGTAGCGCTACCCCCTGGGCGCCTGTGTCCGTCTCCCAGACTTTCCATATGCTCAAAGATTTTATTCTGAGACATTGTATTGGATGTGGTCATATGAGAGACGCAGATCCATCATCATTCGCTGCAGTCACAACAACACAACTCAGAGTTACAGCAGCCACACATACAGCGCTGTAGTACGAGCCTGTCTGCCCGGCGTAAGAGCGTCTTCCCATATATCATAATGCAGTGATCCCACAGAAATGGATTTGATCATTGATAAAACTATAACCCGTCACAGGGGCTTGATGAATGTGTCTCCTCGCTGAGTGTACGGGCATGTAAAGTGTTGTGATGATGACCCGGCTGATGTCTAAGTGAGGGGGAAGATAAAACTGGACATAAATCAGCTCAACAGGGGGATAACAGCACATTCCCACAAATCATCCAGGGAATCTGAGGGTGTCCCTGTCCTGGTGTGGAATTCTGGGAAAGCTGCCAGATCCCAGACACAGAGAGACAGGCGAGGATCAACGGTGTCATTGTGAACTGCTTCCCTCTGCTTCCTGTTTCTGTCGCTTTTGTTTCTCTTGTTTGGATCTGTCTGTATTTATTTTTTGCCTCTGTCAGTTTTCCTTCTTGATTAGTCTGGAGTCCACAAAAACTAATTTATTAGGCAAACAGATGAATATATGAGGAAATTCAACATGTCCGCATGCCTCATACAGAATATACAAGTGTATGTACTGTATGAGACATGGTGCAAGGTTAGCTAAGTAAGAAAAAGACATTATTTATCGACAGTTGAGGTGTATTAAATCAAAAACTGTGCAGGACTGTATTTCAGTCAAGAGGACACCGTTTGTTTTAAAGTAAGTGGACTACATGGAGAGGCAAAGAGGAGGGGAGGGGGAAGCGGAGGCCAAAAGCAGCAAAATGGAAAGATGAAAGGCCGCCGGGGTGGCGAGGGATGCACATTAAAAACATTAAAAAAAGAGAATTACATCTGTGGAGAACAAGGTCTTTGAGGGAGCGCTCCGAGGGGCTCGGTGAAAGAACAAAGGGAGAGCTTGAAGTATAGGGAAGCCCTGAGCGGATAAGACTCTGGATAAGTGTCGGAGACAGGATCGTAAATCCTGAACCCCATAGTCTGCAAGCTGGGGCCAGGGTCAGAGAGGAAGAGCACAAAGAGAAAGGCTTAAGAGAGGTGGGAGGTGATAATATAGAAAGATAGACTGAAACTATAGCCATAAAAAAACATCTTAAGGTTGATACTCGATGACTAAAACCAGATGCAATTCGGATACTTCACCGCTGGGATGCTTTCAGCCACTCTGTTAAATGCTCCCTGTGCGCTGAATATGGCAACATGGCAAATGGCAACAATGTCAGGGTCATGACGCATGGATCAAATTAAGGGCTGTCATTATCACCCTGTGTCTCACTCCAGACATTCTTCACATTCTGTCCTCCTTGTCATGCTAATGCGGCTCCAGTGAGTCATGTGTGCATCTAAAGACACTACCCACACCTTTAAAACAGGAATAGTGGGTTACGTCGCCCACTCCTGCGAATACTTGCCAAAGCTGAATTGTCCAGTGGTTGCTAGATGCCTAAGTAAATGAATAAATATTAATACTAATAATACACTAAAACAACACCAAAAAACACACAGCTGCAGAATAGATTATGAATAAAGATGAGTAGTGTCTGATGCTGCAGAACACAAGAGATGAGATAACCACAGACTTCAGGAGCTTTGCCAGGCCAGAGAAAATAATCCTAATGATCACATCAGTTATGTCAGTCTGGGCTTGGAGAAAAACACTCACAATAAATTCTGCACAACAAACTGAAATTGATTGATGGACGAGGGTATTTAGACATGGAGGGCCTAATGAGAAGATGCTGTAAAGCTGCATTATTGGAAGTGCAGTGATTCTGGAGATTGATGATAATTACAGACAGTGTCAGGATACATTGACCTCTGCTGTACCAATTTGTCCACCTTTTTCAGTAAAAGTTAAATACATACATCGACAGCTAAAAATAGTCCTCAACAAATTCACCATTTAATCCCGTGTAAAAAGCTTTTTTCTTTTTCTAATAAGAAAAAGGAAAAAGGTTATAAACAATATTATCTGTCTGGTCTCTACTCACCCTGATACAGGCGGCAGGTTTCACCCACAGAAATGGTCTTCGTTAATGGCTGAAAAGACAAGAAAATGTTATTCTGTCTCTCTAATTAGGTCCAAAAACATCCTACATTTCCCATAATGCACAGATCAAACATTTTGATTTTTTTTTCTTTAGTGCAGGTCTGATGATGAAATGATCCCTAAGATGTGAACTGTGTTGCTCTTGTAACTACTTCATTATTAGAATTGATTAAGGCTTCAGTGAGGACAGAAACATATTCTTTGGTTTCAGGTTTTCTATGACCTGCTCTCACGTGTCTGCTTTAATTAAAAATGCAGCCCAATTAGGACACACATACCCTTTCAAGTATATTCTTCATAGCTGATTACTGAATCAGGAATTTATCAATTTGAGGCTTATATGTATATGTGTGCGTGTGTGTGGAGGGGCGGGGGGGCTGTATTGCATGACACAGGTGACGTATGTTTCCAGGGGACTTTAATAGCAGGAGATAGTGTGGTCAGGAAGTAAGTGATGTGTCCTGGTGCTGTCTGGGGAGATGTCATCTGCTGTGAACATGTCGACCACGATGTTCCTGTCGGTGCTCCTGATGCTGGGAGGTGTCGGAGGGGCAGCAGCGTCTGACCTTCCAGTCCATGGGAAATTAATCCGCAGTGATAAGACAATGCTGAGCAGCGAAGATGGAAGACACACTTGGAGGAAGCAGCCACATCATCATGTAAGACACATTCATTCATGATTCATTTATTAGTTGACTCTTCCCTTGAAAGATGGTATCTGGAGTTTTTCTTTGTCTTGTATGTTGATGAGTTGAATCGTATAAGTTTGAGGTTATTGTTCAGTACTTGAAGATATTTTCACCTTTTTTAATATTATGGAATAAAACAATTGGTAATTAATGTTTCATCTATCTGCAGCCTTACTTTTCTCATGTTTTGAACTGTAGAGACAGTATTGATGGAGTTGACTTAAGTGGGTAAAAACTGAATTATGGAAATGAAAAAAATGTGTTTAAATACAGATATCACTATTTGTTTTAAAAACTGTTATTACAAACATAACAATGGAACTCATCTGGTAGAAAATAGCAGATTCATTCATGTTTATCTTATCTGATTGTAGGGGAGCAGTCAATAGAAGATTACTTTTTATTTCATTTTATATTCTTTTTACAATAGTGATTATTATACCTACAATTATTTTTTAGTTTGATTTGAATAGATAATTATTGCTATATTATTTAAGAAATGTTATTAATAGACTGGTCTGTTGCCCTTTTCAGTTTAACAGTGGCATCCGCAGGAGTTTGGATCATGAGAGCCTCAATATGCAGATGACACCGCCCACCAGCAGAATCAGCCTCCCTACCATCATCAAGCTCTACCCGCCCACTGTCAAGCCTGCGACCATGCACGCCAACATGCCTATGCGCTTCGGACGAGAGACGGATCCCGTTGACGACAGAGCATCAAGCTCAAACCCCAACATGCCTCAGAGGTTCGGACGGTCCTGGGAGCTGATAAAAATGTGTGCCAAATGTCCTGATACAAGAGGAGCACCAAACCCAGCACTGCACGACAGAATAGGGAGACACAGTCCGTTGTGGATCCTCCTCAGGACTTTGGCCGATGAGCAGTTATTGCACTGGTAGGCAGATCCTGTTTTAATTAAAGCTCAAGTCTAGAATCTTCATTTTCTCATATTATTATTCCTGCTCGGGGTGATATGGGGTGAGTGTCCCATAATACATACATAATATAGGCAAAAGATCTTGACATGCATTATGTAATGTAATCCAAATGTTTAACTTCGTGTATATACTTGGTCTATACTTATTATTTCAAGATCAGTTTTTCTCATGAAGAACATGTGTTCTCTTCCCACAGGTCTGAAATTTCCAGACTTAGAACGAGCTCAGAAGAAGTGAAGATAGAAGAACAAACCTTTAAAGAATGAAGGGGGGTGCACAGACCTACAATAAGCATCTAAATATCAACAAGTGTTTTTACAGTAAAAATGCAGTTGTATTCAAGTGATGGAAAATACATCTTGAAAATAAAAGTTTCAATTACTGGCTTGTCTTTGTTTTGCACCTTCATGTTTGTTCTGCTAAATTAAATCATTGTATTATGAAACCATTTTTGTTCTCAATGCACCTGCAGCTCAGCCCTTTATACTAATGGAGAGTCTCCATGACTTCAAACAAAGAAACTGTTGTTGTTTTTCTGCAAAGTCTTTTTACTTCTATAGATCTACTTGTTGGAGTTTTTACTGATTTTGGTTAATTTTGGCCACTTCCTTAACCATCTATCAAAGTGTAGGTTTGCATGTTGAAATCAAGTGAAACACTAAACAGCAGCTGCTTATGTTGCTGTTTTTTTTTTTTTTTAAACTATTCCTATTAAAGGATCCCATTTAAAAATATTAACTAATATAAAGAAAATATACTCAATACGCCCTTGAAAGTACAACTAAATATCACTACTGAAAAAAGGCATACAGGATTGAAGAGGGTTCATTCAGTACAATAACATGCCACTAGAGGGTGGTAACACATCAAGTAAAAAAATATTTACTGACCCCTGTCTCTTTTCTCTCTGTCAGAGACACAGAGACTGCACTTCTCTCTGTGTGATGTTTCTGTCCACTGAGTTCAATGATCTGTCAGAAGGTGCTGGACACCATGTATCATAAAGAAGGACAGAGGTGCTTGTTATTTAACACATGGATTATCCACAAAGTGACATCAGTCATCATCATCCTATTTAGATATATACTGTGCAAATATAAAATATGAAAGTAAGTGCAATCAATATAATGATTGAGAACAAGTGAGCACACTTCTTGACATGGATTATAGTGTGTTACATGGAGCTGACATAATGAAAACACAAAGGAGAGACCATCACACCAGACATTTTGACATTATGTCAGTGATGTGTCAGCTCCCCACATTTCTTTTGCTAATGCATTTTGTTTTAGAGGTCTATTGCTTTTTGGGCTTAATTAATGTACTTTGTACTTATTCATATCTGCTTTAGATGTTTTACGTGTCATAATGGCATTTCCACACCTACAAGTGTCTCAGGTATAGAGGAGCATTAGAGATGAGTCTCAGATGTCTTCAACCCTGAGGATAAACTTGTTCTGCAGCTACAATAGGCCTAGGTACATAAGCACCTTGTTAGAATTAAGTCTTAAAACCTACAATGACTCATGGTGATTTTACTTCAGAGGTACGGCTGGTTACTCACATGCATTTTGGAAATGGGTGTGACCCTTACTGTGTCGTCCTCACTGAGTTCCGCAGAAGCTACGAGATTATCACGCCTTACTTTACCCGATCCAACAGCTCTGCCCCGGAATTTGGCGTTTCTTGTTTTGAGGTTCAAATCCGGTGTCATCCCAGGAACAAGTTTACAACCAGAGACGCAGAAGAGGAGCGATAACGAAACTCAGAGGCTTGATCTGAAAAGGTGAAACAGCTCAAGACGACTCCAGGTACGGTGACGTATACTTTGGTTACACTGCGGGTGTTAGTTGTGTTTCCAGACGAAAACACTCCGTCTCGATCCTGATGTAACCTCTGTCTGTGTAGAATCGGATTACATGCTACACTGTTTTCTACAAGATGTTTTCTCTATAATAACGAGGTTACTTTTAACAGCGAATACTTCATACAGATTTTTGGGGGGGAAACAAACAAAAACAGCAGTAACTTTGTGTTCCGTGTTTTCGTGACACCACAAAAACTTTCTAATTTTTTGAAAGCTGCTTTGATTTCCTTGTTCTCTCCGCAGCTGGATAACAAATGTCCCATAACTTTTGAAACAACAATCCGGAAGTTTGAGGGCAACTGTGCCCAGAATGCCCCAAGCTACATTGTGTCTAACATGTTGTTTCATTGGTATTTTTCCACTCACAGTTATTGTTGTCCACTGCTATATGACTGATCTCATCTTGTTTCTCATCATTTCTCTGGCCCCCAGCTGCAGGTCATGGGCGACATCAAGAAAGGGAAGAAGGCGTTTGTACAGAAATGTTCCCAGTGTCACACAGTGGAAGAGGGGGGCCGCCACAAGGTGGGACCCAACCTGTGGGGTCTCTTTGGGAGGAAGACGGGACAGGCTCCTGGCTACAGCTACACACAGGCCAACATCGATAAAGGTATGAATCACTGTTGTGATCATCTCAGAGAAGTTGTCTGACTGACTCCTTGGTTGTTAGTCCATACATTGAAAAAACTGACACTGATGCAATTTAAGATAAAAAAGGAACCAAAGAGGAACAGGTGCAGCAAGAATGTGGTTTCTCTCTTGTCCCTTGATAGATGAGCACAAGTTGCATTGCTTCTCCTCACAACTGACAGCAGTCAGAGCTGCCTTGCTGTTACCTGAAACTGTAGATCACCATCTGCTCACTCAGCATAGACAGTAATACACAAAACTACTGTCTTCATACTGATACTATGACATTGATGTACAAGTCTCAACAGGTACATGCAGTATGGTTCAGTGTTTGGTATGCATGGTGTGCCCTGTAAAGTCCAAACAATTGCTAAACTCAAGTTAAGATACTGACTGACTCACTGACTGGCCCAGCTGCTCTCAATAAGTTGCTGTGGGTATTGGCACTTTATGAGAAGCCATTTTAAGTCTTGGCAGTTTTGCTCCACACAATGTTCTCTAGTTTGGAAGCAGCAATGTTATACCATTATGGGATATCCCAATTCATTTTTAGTGTTTCCATTGGTTTTAAGGTAGTGTTGAATACTTTTTTCTTCCTATGAGCATAATATAAATGTGCATCTGATTGTTGAAGTATGTGTAACAAATTAGCAGTGCTGCAAAGCAGCTCAGTTGTTGTATTCACTATCATAGATATATATGTATAAGAAGACTATGACTCATCCGCCATTGCTGCCCAATGACACGGCGTAGCCAGTATGGCGGTCATCGTGGGACAGGCAACTCTCTCCCTCAGAGCATTGAGCCTATGGTGCATGTTCTGCTATAATGACCACAACTTGCTCAGTTTTTGTCCGATTTCAAAATGGTTTGATTTTTTATGAATGTTTATGCAGTTATGATGCAGCATACTCAAAACCATGGATAATTTTAATCATGTACTTTTTTTTTGTAAAAGTAACATAAAGTAATAGCTACATACTGATTTATTTTTCTCAGAGTTAGGAATAGTTTTTTTTAGTGAAGGTGACTGGATCACCATCTATTGCACTGTAACTGCAGCTGGAGTCAGAGCAAGTTGCCCGTTCCAATATGGTCTACGCCTGCATGTAGTCCAATCATCCACCCCCTTGTTCACTATACCCTGACAGAACTACATACTAAAATACAACAATATGATGAGCTGCAAGTGAAGCAATATTCTGAAAGAAGCCAAACAGCGCCGCAGAAAATCACTGTGCGCACACACACACAAACACAACACAATGCTAGTTTTCCCAGCCTTACAGCAGGCTTCATTTTCTGTTCAAAACAGAGCACCAAGCAGAGCTCTGACCACTAGAGAGACAGAAACCGCTCAGACAGTTGTAGTCCTTAGACCAGACCTGGATACATAGATGTAGAAACAGTGTTTGGTTATTGTGCATCAACACTGACACCATACTAGACAGACCTACAAACAAAAAGGAATGCAGGAGCAGCAGTTTTTTCTGGTTCAAAGCACTATAACAATTTTTTATATTCAAGTCTTTTTGATCTAAAAATGTGAGAGTAAAATATTTTTGTCTCCAGTTGCTTATGAATATGGTGATTAAGGTTATCAGTAATCATTACAATCCATAAGGAGGAATGTGCATTAGGTCCACATGAACTGAATTACATAGCCACCCCACAGAAGAGCAGGTCTGGACAGGTTCAGTTCAGTTCAGTTCATCTGACTCTCAGTTTTGCGCTATGAGGCAATAAATCCTAATTACAGTCAGAGGTGTGAGAACGCAGGTTATGACACATACATACACAGTGTTAATTAGAACAGTGGAAGACTTTCCAAGTTTTAAGGTGTTTTCTTTTTTTCTTTCTTTTTTTTAGGTATCATATGGGATGAGGACACTCTGAATGTTTACCTGCAAAACCCAAAGAAATACATTCCTGGCACCAAGATGATCTTCAGTGGTATCAGAAAGAAAAAGGAAAGACTGGACATTATAGCTTATTTAAAAGACGCCACCTCCTAATACAATTACTAGACAGAAGCCACATACAGCAGTGGACAGAGGCAATATGGTGCTTTTTACATAAAATAGCAAAGTGTTATCTTTGTTTTAATTTCAAGTTCACAATTTACAATATTTATATGACTCCATTTTGATACATTACAACAGTGCTGCCACACTATGTGTAGGAGACTGTTTTTGGTTATTACCCCTGTAGCTTTAGGATTTTTCAGGCGCTTTTCATTCAGAGCCTTTTGTTTTCTTTTTAAAGTTCTTTACTGAAAAACTACTGCCACACTTGCACAGAAACTGTGGTTTCACATACTTTGCATTTTAGCCACTTTAAGTCTTACCTCTTACTGGTTGCAACTGGTTTTTAAGTTTAGTCTTCTACTGTATTTCTTTATCTTTTCTTTTAAAGTATGTATTCTGTTTACATATAGTTTTCTACTGTGGTAAAACTGAGTTAACTTTAATAAAAGTGTTTGTACTAAACTTACTTCATCTTCCCTTCTTTTCAAGTCACTGTCGGAAAGTTGCACTTTAAAATGAATGTTTTCACACACACATTTAGTTTTGACATTAAAATGAAAATCAGTTTTGTATATTTAGTTTTAAGTCAAGTAACCATGCTTGAATCGGGTCTGTTGTTCGGTTAGTTGTTTCATGTACTTTAAAAACACTTTGGTCACTTATAGGGTGGGTCAAAAGTATTTTGAGTTTTGCAACAGGCAAGCTGGCCTACTCACTTTTCCTGCTTAGCAACTGACAAGTCATGCTCAATCAGGCATTACGACATCTGCACCAGGTGAGCAATATTTTAAAACAGATCAATGTAAAATGAACTCTAAATTGTTAATTTAGCTTTCAGTTGTTTTCCATGTTTTAAGACATGATCAGGAATTGAATGACCTCCAGCAACTTTAATGCCATGCAACTGAAAACTGGGCGACTAACAGTGTTTTATGGCATAGCACCAGTTGAGCGCTTCTCATGGTAATGTAGGCTTTGTCATCTATTTTAAAGATTTAAAGATTTTTTTCCATAATGTCCCATTTTTAACCCAACATTTAATGTCAGTGTTTACCTGTACATGTTCTTATAAAGTTGGCTTACTGTTATAGCTTTCGAGGTTATACCTTGACCTTGACTTGAGTTTGACTTGACTTTTAATGTTCATTTAATGTGTCTTAATGAGCTTTCTTGATGTGGACAACATTTATTGTCTGTAAGTGTCTTTGACTTAACTATACAGTATTAAGACAAGACACTAATGAGAACCATCGACATCATGATTATTTAATATAGGCTAGTTGTAAAGAATAAGGGTATAAAAATGGAGTAGGCCTATGATATAATTAATCAGAGTTTTATTGAAACACTTATTCAGCGAAACAGAAAGTGACCCTGTCGCGGATGTAGCGTAAATCCATCAATTATTCTATTAATATTATTATTACCAAAGATATATCATGTTTTCATTGACAGCTCTTTAGTGGCAGGGAAGTTATGTAAGACTATGGAGTACTTATCTAAATTGTGAACTACGCTATCCAGCAGGGGGCGCCGTTTCTCTAGTTCAGAGATCATCGGCATCACAGAAAACGTGCCAGGCGAGTGAAAGCATGCAGACGTGTGCCACAAGCTTCCCAGTCATTCAACCTGCTGGTCTGACACATGAGGTAGTGTGTCCCTGATCCTGAGCTGCTGCTGCTGCTGCTGCCACCGCTGTCTCTGCTCCAGTCTGTATTCATTTGGCGCCCGAGGAAGAAGGTTCTCCCTCCACCCAACTGTTGTGTTATTGACAGAGGGAAACCAGCGGATCGATAAGTGGATCAGATTTATTAGTGGTCCGGATTGGCTACAGCACGCCTAATGTCAGAGGAGACACTGTCCATGCGACGGCACACTGCGCGCTGCATTTAGGTGAGAGAAGCGCCAGACCCAGACTGCGCGTCTGCAGGTGCAGCACAATTTCAAGTAGAAGGTAAGGAGAATCTTATGCTTTATGCCATGGGTGTGCATGACATTGCTTTAATTGCTTGAGACAACGCGTACATCAATGCGAACCAGAGTAAATTAAAAGGGGTGTGAGCCATAAATCGATGCAGCATCTTCTCTGCAAAACATGTGCCTCGGCACGGGACTGTCATTTCTGAGGGTTTTCAATATCTAGCCTATCCACATTCACCAGATTACCTGTAAGAAATGCTGATGATGTTTGTGTGACTATGTGATTGATTATTGTTGTTATCGGTGCCTGTGATTCTGGCACAGGACTGAGGGAGGCTGCTGCACAGCTGGAATCACAGCGGTGGCTGCATCTGCTGCAGTGTGGAGCTGCAACAAGTTTATTATGCCGCGAGGAGAGGGAGGGAGAGAGAGAGAGAGGCTTAAGAGGACTAAAGTGAGGGAGTGATGAAATAGTGACACCCTCAAGACAGATTAGGGAAAAGAAAGTGGCAGCTGCCAGTAACTGCATTAAGCTCAGACAGTATAAATAGTGTGTGTGTGACAGCTTGTGTTGTGTGTTTTAGGGGGAGAACAGCAGCAGAATGGAGTTGGTCAAAATTGCAGTGTCCTTCCAGATTCTCCTTTGTCCTGCATGGACCTCATACCATCACACCTACATGGACAGCATCCTCTCAGCCCAGGCAGGTAAGATATCCACCTGTGTATACATCTGACTGACAGATGCAACCATCACTGCTGTGATTCACTGCAGCAAGCCGCCGGTGGTTTACGCTGCTCTGTTTTCCTCGCAGCCCTCAGGTTGTTGGATGATCCGCTGAGATTTGACCCCTGTTGCCTCATGTCTCCGCCTCCGCCGCCGCTCTTCCCTCCGCCTCCTCTGCTGTGGAAGCGAGGCAGCTCTGTAAGGTCTTCACAAAACGCACTCGCCATAACCCAATCATTCACATACATTCTTATAGCTGCTGATTGAAAAACACACTTTCTTGGGTTTTGTTTAAAGGATGGTATCAGCATGTTAGAGGCAAGTGCAACTGGAGGGGAGGAGCAGCAAAGAGAAAAACCTGTAACGCCGGGGTGTCCACCTGGACCACCAGGACCTCCAGGACCCCAGGGCCCTGAGGTAAAGCCATGCCTCAAAACAAAATACGTCGCACTTTTGTAGCTGTATGGCTTGAAAGCATCTGTCACACAGCGTAATCAGCCTGTTTAAGGCAGCGAGGGGGGGGGGGGGGGGTTATTGTTCAACATCAACAAGCAATGACCTTTTTAGTATTGATTTTTTTATCCCACATGCACTACTCTCTATATGGGATATGTGAGCTGTGTATAAATGTGATGTCATTTTTCAGGGTCATGGTGGATTACCTGGCATAAGAGGACCAAAAGGGGAGAAGGTGCGTGTCTAATGTATTTTGCTGTAGAGGTATTTGTGCGTGTGCCCTTGTTCCTGTCTAATGAGAATCTACCCTAATGAGCGCTCCATCTTGTCTCCCCTCATTTGTCCTCTTCCAGGGAGAAATTGGACGACCAGGGTCAAAGGTGAGCCACTCCTCCTCCTCCTCCTCCTCCTCTCCTGCACATCTTGTTCTCTCCCGCTCATCTCTCTCTCTCTAGTCCATCTCACGTGTCCTTGGAATAATGCAATCTGGATTTCTCCCTCTATCTGTCTCTCCGTTGTCCACTCGCTGCGTCCCCAATCTCTGTGATGTGATTTGTCTATTGATGTGCTCAGAGCGTCCTCTGCAGCTGCTAAATGGGTCGTGCTACATTAGTCTCAGTGGCCACCGTAACCGTGGAGCAAAAGCTTGGTAGCATATCCCTCTGGATGTCTTCCTGTCCATTCTCCTGCTCCGCGCCGCTCCGTCATTCCTCCTCTTCTTTTCTTCTACTTTGCTCCTTCTTCTTCTTCTTCCTCCTCCTCTCTCTCCTCCTCTCCTTGGCCGGGCTCCATTAGCCCTCGTACTGGACTCCAGTCCTGCTGATCCAGCCTCTCCAGCACTGCACTTCTGCACTTTAATCTCCCTAAGTGCTTTTGCTCTCCGTGATAAATCACTCCACACAGCAGCAGGTCTTACAGTGTCTCTACAGGCTGCTGTTTTAATGACAGTCAGCTAAATGAGAGCGCGCTGCTAGCATGGCAGCTGCTCTGGGATACTGGCCCAGGTGTCACAGAGATGTGAGACTGTTGTGTAATATATTTGGCTCTCTCCCGCATGCAGCGAATCTGATAGAGCATGCTCAATTAAGGTTTTATTCCTGTCCACTTACTAGCAAATCTCAGTGGCACTGTTAAAGCTTCGAGGCTAACTTATGTCCTCTGTCATTAGGACATCACAGGGATTTTGTTTTGCTTTGATCTGTTTCTGACACTTTCAAAATCTGGTTTGTCCTCATTAAAACATTAAACAACTATCAAGTGGAGAATACATTTACATACAGAGAGAAGGCACCTGGCTACCTATAGACTCTCCATTACATCAACCTGTTAATGCCACTAGAGCAGCAGCTTCTGTGCACTAATACTGTCATTGGTGCTGGTTTGTTTCTGTAGGGTCGCACAGGAGCTCCAGGTCTCCCCGGGAAACAAGGGCTGCCAGGATGGCCCGGTCCAGAGGGAGAGAAGGTACATCTCTTCTCAGCAATAATAAGTTTTTGTGCAAAGAGACTTGTTACTGGTGTTGTACTGCACGCTAAATGTCCTGAGGTGTTATTATATGACCTGTCATAAATCAAGTAAAAGGCATCAACGGCAATTGTTTTCAATTAGGGTGAAAAAGGGGATCCAGGACTCATGGGATTACCGGGACTGAGGGGACCACCAGGGACGAAGGTTAGTCACATCTTGGCACACAATCATGCTGGAACCATGTTGATTTCCTTCTATCAAAACTAATGTTACATTCTTCATCCATCTATCCAGGGTTTACCTGGTTACAAAGGAGAAAAGGTAAGTTCTGAATATATATTGTTGTACTATTTAACTGTACTTGTTACTGTTAACCTATCACACATTGCTATTGCCTTTTCTTTTCTGAAAGGGGATTCGTGGAGACCGAGGGTCAGCAGGACCAAAAGGCGATAAGGTTTGAGAGAAATGTTTCTTTTTTGTGCTCCTCATCATTCGATTAGGCTGTGAAATCCTCTACAAGAGCCTCTTGAAATATTGATTGTACTCCAGAGTGGTTCATGAGACACTGTCTTTTTGGTCTTTACATTTCAAGCTGATTTAATAAACTGCCTGTCTCAGAGCCAGATTAAATGAACATTAAACACTTTATGAATGCCTGTTCTGCTGAGGGAAAGATTTCTATCATGTCAACCTCCCATTTTGTCTCTATTTAGGGCTCCATTGGTTTGCCCGGGATGCTTGGCCAGAAGGTAAAAATAATTCATCAATGACTAATTGATTGATTGAGTGATTGATTCGATCTGATGATGCTTAATTTCACGCCTCTCCCCAGGGTGAGCAAGGACCAAAGGGAGAGCCGGGAGTCTCAGGGAAGAGAGGACCAACTGGGCGGCCCGGGAAAAGAGGCAAACAGGTGAGGGAAAGTCAGGTAATACAGAAGTGTGCAAGCTGCCAGGCTAACTCTAAATTATAGAACATGCATGTGTATGTGTTGGCATCAGATTTTTTAACACATATTTCAAACAGACCTTGACAGCACTGGCACATGCTTCTCCTCATTTTATAAATTTAGAAACTAAAGCAGAAGAGCAATAACTGGAGCTGAGAGCTACGTCTTCTCTCTGGCTAATTCTGTCACCGGTGCAAGGCAACTTCACTTCTAGCTCTAAGTTTAGATTTCTGCAGGGGCTGTGGGGTCTTTGGTGTCTCAGATCCTCTCAGTCTACACATTTATATATGAACACACACACACATGCGCACGCACATACACACCATTTTCCCAAATTATCACAGCTGTGCACGAGTGGCAGTAGCATGTAGGTCACCTTCAGTGACTGTGTGTGTGAGAGAGACAGTGTGTGCTTGTGTGTATTCTCTAATGCAGTAATGTTTCCTGGTTTGCACAGGGCATGAAGGGCCAGACTGGAAGCCCAGGAGTCACAGGCCCCCCAGGTCCCGCAGGTCCAAATGGTCAGCCTGGCCCACCTGGTCCACCTGCTTCAGGTAACTCATGCACATCAAACAGACAATTAGCACAATTAGCCTCAATTTACTATTTAATATTACATATTATGTTTGTTACCCATCCTTCTTATCATACACTTTTTTTTCCTGCAGGTCTCTATCTGGTGGGGGAAAAGGGAGAGAAGGGTCTCCCAGGTCCACCGGGTCAGTGTGACTGTGACACCAGAGTTGGAACTAATAATGCTCCTTTTGGAAGCTACACACAACGAGGCAGCCCCAATAAAGTCCCAGCAGTAAGACGCTTACAGTCCTCCTCTATTCAAGCTCAGTGTGTGTCATTACACAATTCTTCACAAACTCATCAACCAACACTGTTTGCTTGTAGATATTTGTGGTCAACAGTGAGGAGGAGATGGTCCGTCTTCATATGGACAACGCACTAGCTTTCAGGAAGGATCAGAGGATGCTGTACTTTAAAGACAAAGATGGATGGAAGCCCATACAGGTAGAGTGCTATGCAAATGCAAAACTGAGCCGTAACTACACTTTATTCAATCTGATAGTGTCGCATGAAGGCTAAAACTGCTACATTTGATCATGAAAGTTTATTTTTGACCTAAAAACATTTTAAAACGTTCACATGAAGAGTAAGTCCAGAGTAAGTCCATCTGCTGATGAAAAAAACCATAAGGTGAAAGCTGTATGTGGAAAAGGCTAATAACAGAGCATTACTCAATTCTGTATGTACTAAGTAACATAAAAAAGTGTTAAACATCCAAAATGTAAAGTCAGCGCTTGTTTTCTTCTCTCTAGCCCTTCCAGCCATTCCAGTCAACAGAGAAAGTACCTGACAGAGTTGGTGTGTGTGGCGATGGAAAGGTGCAGCCCCAACATGGAGAGGAGTGTGACGACGGAAACCAGATTGTCACAGATGCCTGCCTCAGTGAGCTATACATACACACATGCCCCTTGTTGTAAAGATAAAGACAGATTGTTAGAGGATGGTCTATGGACAGAGATTGTATTGATGTAAGCCATTTAAAAAAAAATTATTTATATTATATATATATATATATCTTGGATTTTTTGCTGCACACAACACAGCTGTAAGCAGCCGTAAGCACAAAGAAACCTTTGCTTGATCTTTCATTAATCTCACCCTCTCTCCTGACATCCTCTCACTACTGTCTTCTTGGCTGTTCAATTTAATTAGCAGGAAAATGCTGTATTGGCATCACTGAAACACACGGGAGTGCCAAAGCAATTAGAAATGTCTTCTCTCTCCCTTGCTCTCCCTTACGTCTGCCGCGGCGCTCTCCTCATCTCTTTCAGACTGCAAGTGGGCCTACTGTGGAGATGGCTACCGACATGAAGGCATGGAGGAGTGCGATGGAAAGGACTTCGGTTATCAGACCTGCAAATCCTACCTTCCTGGGTATGCTCAGTCACAGCTGCCAGAGTGGACACATGAACATACTCTAAGTGTCCATGTACTTTGGTGCTCCTTTGCTACGATTGGTCAGGATTCGACAGAGGTCTTCTATGCCAAGATTGCACGATACAGTTCCTTTTAATCAGCGCTATATTTATACTGAGAACATATTGGAATTGTAAATGTCACTTTAGTTAACTATTTTGCCTTTACAGTGATGTCTCTGAAATCACCCAGGGATGATGAGGCAGTGTCCCAGCACATTATTACATGCTCATTTTTTAAATTTGTAAATCTCTGCATGTTATGGATTTATGCTTTGATATACAGTTTCCTCCCCTCTGATAGCTCATTAATAATAATAATCTCTCTTGACAAAGATCTGTATAACTTCTTGTAATCTTGAATTAAACACCCTAGATGTAAAGTTAATGGGTTTTAGAGGAGCTGTGAGGAAGCAGATGCTGCTGTACAGAGCTGAGCTAGCTTTTTTCCACAGTTTTCAGCAAAACACTGTTGACTCCAGTTATGTATTTATTGCACAGCCATGAGATTCGCACCAAATCTTCTTATCTAAGACCTTCTTCCTTCAGGGTCCTTGTCAAGCAAATTTATATATTTCTTAAATGTTGAGCTAATAACTCAGATGATAACTTATTGTAGAAATTATGAGTGAGGTGTACTTCAAATCCTGGGTACATAAAATATGCATTACACTGCACGCAATCATTACACATGTTAAAAACATTTCTCCATGTCTTCTGCAGATCCTTTGGGCAGCTGCGATGCACTGATTCTTGCCTCATTGATTCGACTGGCTGCAAGTACTTCACTTGAACTGAGAAGTTCCAAAATGGCAACTTTGCAGTTTTCTCTTTCTGAATGCGGGGATTACACTTCAGATTTCTATCTAAGTCTCACCCCCAAAAAATAACTGAGACTGAGAAAGAACTTATGGGAAGCTCTTGTGCTTGCTCTGAGCCATGAACAGTTTTGGGAGCCAGCTTTGAAGCGACTGGCCCCTCCCCCCTGGAGGTTTAACTTTTGTTGGCCCCAGAGAGCAGCTCCTTGCTACTGTCACACCACTGGCTGCAGCACTGTTATGAACACTGGTGGTGGTGGTAAACAATTCATGAATCATTTAATGATTGTAACAAATGATATAGTTACGATGTGTATGACTTGCTGACTGTTAATGCAGAAATAAGCTGTGTTCTGAACTTCTTTTGTAGTGAGAGAAAAAAGAGAGCCAAAGGAGGCAATAATAATATTGATACAATATGTACTGTAGTATGCAAATCAGGGGTGTGTAAATGTGTTTATTTTTGTGCACTGTATTAGAAAACATATATTTATGTAGTGCAGTGCTGTGATATTGCATGTAAATGTGTTTTCGGTGCACATAAGACTGCTTTAACCGGTGCTGTAGATCTACTAACTGAAGTGTGGACCTCTAGGAAACGATTGTCCAAATAATCCGACAGGAAGAAAATGAATGTCATACCGCAACAACAGCAAAAAAAGAAAAAAGAAAATAATGGTTAGGTAATACTACTTTTTGATTATTCCAGCAGCATGAAGAAACTGCTCTGTTAGATCAAGATGACACTAAGATAAATTCAGGATAATGTGATTACTTGATAATCTGCCTGCATGACTGTAAATTTCCTAAATCACTGTACACTAATAAAGATCAGGCCTACACTTCCATAGCTCTCATTCAGCTGCAGCAAAACAGGGGACTGCGAGTGGGAGTGGCTGGGGGCGGGGTTTACGAGGAGGAGCAGCCAATCAGGGGAAAACGTCCTGCAGCAACTTGCAAGATGAAACGTCACTGCCACGTAGAGGAGCAGCTGAACACTTCGTTTCTGGCTTTGCACTTTAGAAACAAACTTTTAAGGTATACATAGCCTACTGTGTGTGTAGTGTAGTGGCATGCTGCTGCTGACCGTGCTGAGCTGGCTCTGCTCCGGCCTGCAGCTGGCCTCCGTCAGCGGGGGGAAGCTGCCGGATCCTGAGGTGACAATAGAAGTTATGTACAGACCTTTTATCTGCCACCGCAAGTCAAAGTATGGAGACATCCTGCTGGTGCATCATGATGGCTACTTTGAGAACGGCACCATGTTTCACTCGAGGTATGTTAGACAAGGGGACTAATATTCGTCTTTCCCCCCTTTTTTTTAATGGTCCTACTTCCTTACGCCTGTAACCGTTGCTACGTAAGCAAAAGCACGTAAATTGATTTCATATCAATGCGCGTGCAATTAATCTCCTTGGCAACGCTGCTACCTGTGATCAAGTGATACAAATAACAAATTTCATGTCTCTCAAACTTCCTCTACCATCCCACCAGTCGAAACCAGGGTGACAAGCAGCCCATGTGGTTCACACTGGGCATCAGGGAGGCGATCAAAGGCTGGGATAAAGGCATGCAGGACATGTGTGCTGGAGAGAAGAGGAAACTGGTCGTACCACCAGCCCTGGCCTACGGAAAGGAAGGGAAAGGTAGGCTACTAGTGTAGTGTTCATGCATGCAGGCTGGACTGCATGCTATCTAATGTTCGTGGTTGTGATGTTATGTGAATGTAATGTGCATGTGGCACCTATGTAAAACTGTCTTGTTCTGGATGGCTTTTTAGGACACCCACACTGAATGAAGGTTTCATTCAGTAATAGTGCACATGTGACAAATGGAGCATGTACTAGTATGCCTTGTCCTGGTAAGCACACAACACTAACCAATAACACCCACTCTCTTCTGCAATCTCTGTGTTCGCTCTGAAATGAGTTATAACATGACTAACAACACAGTTTAAGCTTGCTTCATATGATAAAGATCATAACAGCTAGTTCTCAATATTAGTCTCAGCGTTGGTTTGACAACATGTCCTGTGGTCTTATCCTCAAACAGGGAAGATCCCACCCGAAAGCACATTGACCTTTATAGTTGAGGTGCTGGAGATCAGAAATGGACCAAGATCACACGAGTCCTTCCAGGAGATGGACCTCAATGATGACTGGAGACTCTCCAAAAAGGAGGTACAGACAAGAATTGCATTGCATTGGCTGTGACTTGAAGTAAATTAATTAGCCATCAGCTCCAAGAAGCTGATTTGTCCAGAGCTAGAAATAAATCAGTCACTGTTGTGGTGGCTACCCACCAACTAGATCTAATCTAATCTAGATAACTGTCTGGATCCAAATTATTCTCTGGATCTACAACAAATCAGTCATGTTGTTTTACCTCAAGATCCCAAAATATCCCATGTCACATTGTTAAAAAGGGGGGGAAAACATGGATCCACACCAAAATGTTTCCCTGGCCCCATACCACACCACATCCCCCCACCAAGTGTGGTGCAAATGTGTAATCGCAAACAGGAATCCACACAGTAGAGCAGCACTGACTTTCATTCATTAAAAAATTACTCTATAACATGTAACACAAGCTTTTTAGGAAATATCACAAGTGTTTTACAGTGAGGATCAATATTGGGGATATTATTGGCACAGTATTGCACAAAAATTAGGACCTAAATGTAGATTTCTAAGTGGCAAAAATTATGTCTCAAAGGCATTTATTAGTCCTGTATAACTGGATTTGCTTCCAGATAGCACAAACGTATTTTTCTTTGTCTACCCACGTCATATTAACCTGTGTCTGTTCTCCTCTTGTTGCCAGGTCAAAGAATACCTCAGGAAGGAGTTTGAGCGCCATGGCTACCCTCCCAACGACACGCTACATGAGAACATGGTGGAGGACATCTTTGCCAAGGAGGATGAGAACAAAGATGGCTTCATATCCTCCAGAGAGTTCACTTACAGGCATGATGAACTTTAAAGTCTCTCCCAGTCTCAAGGCTCATGGTCCATGATAGGAACACATATTGAGTTTAATGCAAAGATTCTCTCAGGTTACCTTTGTGAACAGCTGTAGGTGATGGTTTTGAGCCAGTGAGTTTGTTAATTTGTTACTTTTGGTGATATTTCTTCTCAGCAAATTTGTGCCTTCCTGTGTTCCTTGACTTGCTTAACTATCAAATTAGCTCTTTTTGCAACCACTGTCATCTCAATTTCTCTAACCCTCGAGCACCAAATGGATAGAGGTAACATCCCACTCCACCGTGAGGGAAATCTAATGTGTATTACTTGTAGATTATTTCCAAATTCATGCAGTTTAATGTTTACAGGTTCACTTTGAAAGCAAGAGTACTTGGCTGTTTTATTACATTGAGTGTGTTTGTGTTTTGTTTTTTTCCTTTTGATGTACAAGTGGATTTTCTCATGACAGATATTATGACACAGCAGGACAAGCAGGTGCAGGTAATAATGTTGAGGCTCCATTCTGTTCAGTTGCTCCCAGTCATTCATGATGCACAATACTAAGTCTGTGGCACTGGTACAGCTAATTAGAAATCCAGCCATTATTAATGTCATTTGAGGCGCCTGTGAAGCCTAACTGTCCGTGAGAAAGGTTTGTTGCCACATGCATACACTATAGTCGGTACTGAAACGATTTAGTTCTGTTCCACTACATCAAACTGTATGTGCAATTTTCTTGTGATTTTCAAACTTGCAAAATGTATGAATTTAAATTTCTACATTTCTTTTTACATTTGTTTTATTAATAATTATCCCTTTGTGATTAAAAAGTCATGTGACTGCACACTTTTCCACTGTGCCAGATGTCTTGTAATTTTGTGCACAATTGTTCTCACAGAGCTGAAATATTGCACAGGCAAACACATCTAAAGACACACTAAACTCAAATTCATGTCCATATACTGCCACATGCCATCACTCAAAACATTAAAGGTATAATAAATGTCTAGTACAGAATATCAAGAACCGACAATTTATACTGTATATATTGTCTCAGTGGTGTTAAGACTGGGAAGTTAAGCCATCTTGCTTGAGAAACAAGTGCTTAACATGCAGCAGCGACCGACCAATGATTTGACAGATGTTGTTGCCTACTTGAGGGATTAAAAGGCTCCGACCAATGAAAGTCTTTGATGAATTCAAACAAACTACCTGAGCCCGACAGGTGCTATAACTTAAGAGACAAGCAGTGCGTGATGGAGACAGCCCACTAACTCAAAAACAAACGGCAGATTTGTTTATCAGTTTCTGCTGTTAAATAAATGTGACCAATAATGTGACTGTCAGTGTTTTTTTTAATTATTAAAATGCAGTGGTTTATTTGTCAGTCACATCTTGCAGTACTTTACACATTGAACCAGCAGGTGGCACAGTCTTCACAGGTGTTAGCAACAGTTACTACAGAGGCAGACAGGAAAGAGTATACCTCACTCATTATCTATTCATGATGGGTGTAACTTAAAACAGATGCATTTCCATTCTCCCCTCAATATAATTGATTTCACATCACATATCCTTTTACATTCATATAGATTAATTTGGTATTTAGAAAATAATCACATAAACATAAGAGAGCACCACTATACTGTATGCACAATGATTTATGACCACCTTAAGTTTACATAGGCTACTATGCAAGAAAATGGTGAAAAGTTCACTTGTGGTCCTGTTCTTTAACGTTGAAATTATGCAGACTTGTTGGCTCTACTGGAGGAAAACTGTGCTGCAGAGAGTTTCATCTTGATCAGACATGTTGTAGTGCCCGAATACAAGTCCTTGAGGAACATCTCTTCGAGGTTGTTGGTAGACAACCATTCATATTCATGAGCTGTACTATCTTAAAACTATGTGTTTAATAAGGCTTACGGGTTCAATTCCAACTTTAAAAAGTGCCAGTGTATAAACCCTGATGACATAGAAAACTCTCAAGACATAAAATATGAAATTTCTGTCCTGAATGTAGACACTGAAATGTTTAAGTTGTTAAAATCTGTGTCACGAGCTATGTCAAATATAGCTACGGGAAGACACTGTCCTTTGTGTGTGTGTGTGTAGTTTATGAGTAGGGGGAGCCGTCCTCCTCCTCACACACATTCAAAACATTCCACACTGGAAAAGGTCAGAGGTCACATTGTCAGTGTAAGGCGGGAGCCTGTTTGACACTCACATATACACATACTAATACAGTGGACACAAACAAAACACACAGGGCTTGTATCCAAATGAGTTCATGGCAGTAATGTGATTGTCATGAGCTGCCACAAGAAAGAGCTGGAACAGAGTCTTTTTGCTGTTTGTCTGGGATGAAGAGTGGGTGAGGCCTTGACTCATCTGAGGTGTGTCCTCATCCCAGGTGGTTTGGGGTTCACTGGGAGAAGAGGAAAGAAGATGTTAAAAGACACCTTTCAATATGAGAAACAGATGTGAGAAAAAAACAAATACTGCTGCTACCTCTGTTTTCTTTACTGGGGTATATCCGCGGAAAAGGTTTGAATTCATCAGGAGGAGGTAAATCTTCCACAGGGTGAAACTGGAACTTGGATTCAAAATCATCTGTATGAGAAAACAGTAGGATAGTTAAGTAATATGTTCATGTAAGATACATATTATATCTTGCAAACTGCTTTTAAAATGTTGAGTCTCACCCAAGCTGTGCAGGTGTCCATTCCTGAGACTGGATGGGGGCAGAGGAGGGGGAGGAGGAGGGGGAGGAATGCGGGTGGACAACTCGGTGGTGGGAGAGCGCGCCGGAGGAGCTGGGGGAGGAGCCAGCCGACCCACAGCTGTCACGAGCAGCGAGGAGAGGAGACATTAACAAAGGGAGTAGGACCAAATCTGATGCACCCATCTCTAATATAAACTATGACAGCAAGGACACTGTTGTTTTACTCAGAGAAACGGCCTTGATCTTTTTATATACTGCTAAAAAAAAGTTAGTTACACAACACATTCTGTGTTTGCTTTAATGACTACCTGCAGCAGCTGCTCCAGCTTCAAACCTGTACTTGCCTGACAGTTTCAGACCAAGAAAAACAACCAGAAAGCAACAATTACTCAACCTATTTTAACTCTGTCCCATAAACATTTGTTGTAAAGTCACATCTGTGTGAATGTTTCACATTTTTGCATGATCATATAGCTTTCTTTCACATCGTGTTGCAAAAGACGTTTCTTTCCATGTTTGTGTGTAAAGGACCTATTTCCAAGTCTTGCTTTTGCTACGTTGCTAAATTTAGCATTAACAGTTAGCATTAGATGTTGTGTACCAGTCTTTCCATCAATAATTTAAAGTACTGGAGGTTATAATATGCACTCTGAGCAGCACTACTGGACACAACAGACACTCAGTATTGGAAAGTGGAGTGGAGTTAGGTGGTTGGCATGCCAAAAGAGAAGAGGCCTGAGAAATGAGTAAGTAATCTATTAGTCTCTCAGAATGAGTCAAAACTAAAGGAGACAAAATCACATTTAACCAGTGGATATCCTTTTTGTCTTTTTGCACAACAAGTTAATGGAAAGAAAAAGAGAAGTGGCCATGTACCTGCACTTCTAGGCACAGCCGGTGGCCGTCGGGTGGGGGCATTGCAGGGGTATGACGGTGGCAGAGAGCGCATGGCTGGGGAGGGCACCGGAGCCATCTTGGGCGGAGGTGGAGGAAGGGTGGATGGGCAGGTGGGTGTGAAGGAAGCCGGGAGAGGAGGTGGAGGAGGTGGGGGAGGAGGTCCCAGGTGGCTGTCCCGCGAGATGGGGAACCGGGATGGCTCGGAGTGAAGCGGAGAGGGGGGCGGAGGCGGGTAGAAGCAACCTGAGGAGCGGTCCCCCGGGATAGCAGAGGGAGGTTGGAAAGGTGGGGGAGGAGGCGGGGGAGCCGTCGGAGTCGTGGGCTGGGACACGGCGGGGTGGTGGGAGTGCTGGATGGGCAGCCAGGTGGGCTTGGTGACCTGGGAAGGAGGCGGAGGTGGAGGGCAGGAGGGGAGAGGCGGGGGCCTGTTGGCCGGACGGTCTTGAAAAGCTTGAGGTGGGGGAGGCGGAGGAGGAGCGGAGGGATGGGCAGGAGGAGGCGGGGGAGGCGGAGGGGGAGCGGAGGGATGGGCAGGAGGAGGCGGGGGAGGCGGAGGGGGAGCGGAGGGATGGGCAGGGGGAGTCGGGGGAGGAGAGGGAGCAGGGAAAGAGGGTGGGTGCTTGCTGCCATGAGAAGGAGAGGGAGGAGCAGAGGACGAAGGAGCGAGTGTCCGATGGTTGGGGTTTCGGAGCTCCAACGTCCTGTGAGGCTCAGGGACGCCGGCCGTGTCTGGCGACGAGGGCGCGTTCCACAGCGGCTTCAGGGACACAGATGAACTCGAACGAGACACTTTAACACACAAATGGTCAAAATGATCAGAGAGAGTTACTGAAAATACACAGATCTTGTGGGAAGAAGTCACTTTACACCAACCTGGGGTCTTGCCTGCTATGTCTCTTTGTCCTATGGGCCTTAGCGTTGGAAACCCTCCAGCAAATAGCCCCCCCAACGAGGGTCCCATGGGGGCCATGCCTGCTGATGAACCCTGAGAAGCACCAACACTGCTGGATACATCTCCAGCACTGGTCTTTGGTTCTGAGCAACAGAAACAAACACACAAATCCATTACAGGTAAGTATTAATAACAGGACAATAATGACAAAACTCAACAAAAATAATGGAATATTTTTCACATATTTAATCACACTCTCACTAACTTCGTGCGTGTGCTCTAGCGTGAGAAATTTGTTAATTGTTTCTCATTCAGGAAAGTAAACAACATTAAGATGATCCAAGTAATGGGCGAGGCAGGAACATGAGTAAAATTTGGACCACCCATATCGCCTGATCTCCCAGAGGGCCGACAGAGTCTGTTTCTATTGGCCTGGCTCCACGCGCTTAATGTAACTCACACTGTTACCTGCTGCTGCTGTTTTCTGAACCAACAGGTGCCACTGATCCACCATCCATGCCTTCAGCTGTTGAAGTTCAAATAATCCGACGCTAAACTAAATGGGCATATCCTTAAAAGTGTCCTAAACAATGCTGCTTGATGAATGTCCAATCATTTTATGGTGATTTTATTATGAGCTTTTAGCATGCATTATTTATGTATAGTGTATGTTATGAGTAATACTGTTAATTGTCAGTGATGGTATGGCTGAGGATGTTGTCATTGTGGCTGTCAAGGCATTTAGCTGCCGAGACAAATTTCCCTGAGTGGGACAATAAAGAATATTGTATTGTATCGTATCGTATCATAGTGTAGCGTATCATATTGTATCATATCGCCCATTACATCAGCTATCCTTTCTAACACTATAGATACTATAGTAAATGTAACTGTTCAATTTTTAGGTATTCAGCTTTAATCTTTAACTTCCACAGTAAAGTTAAAATGTAAGTTTATTGCACCCTTGGGGCAAATGTGTCTTGTACAAGATATAACATTAAAATACTCAGACATCATAAACCGTACCATGTTAAGCTTATGATATACTGAACACAATGCATGTCTTGTCTATTGTGTTTGCCACTGTACTGTATATAGTCGTTTCCTACTTGTCTACATCCTTATCTGCTCTAGTGCATTCTTTCCTGAAGTGAGCACTGGCCTGTGTGTGTGTGTGTGTGTGTTCACTTACAGTCCTGAGAGACACATGCTCCCACTGAACCGAAAACTATCCCCTCACTGTCATTATTAAACCTCATGTGTTTCCACTGTGAGAGCGGATGAGTCAGTGATACTGGCAGCATGTGAGCACCATTAAGTCTGAACACACAGATTGACTGTGTCTACGTTTGTGCTGGTAGGACAGTCCGATTGTTTTTCTTACTATCGACGGCGGGGGCACTGCGGTCGTTGACCTGTGTGACTTTCCTGAGCCTGGCTCCTTTCTGGATGTCGGCCAACAGGGCATTCCTTCCACCTCCTCCTCCACCAGACTGGAGCTTAGGAGGCTCAGACGGACACTGTCACACAGGAGGAAAAAAAAACAACACTTTTATATAACTCTGTAGAATGTTTTTACAGTAGAATATAAGGTATTTATTACATCTAAACAGTCCACCAGAGCACAATCACCATCCAAAACTAAGTATGATTTGGTCAATAGGGAATTAATCACCAGGTATTCTTATAATAATCATTTCATTGTTTTTTAAAGATAAAAATGTAACAGATTTGCTGACTCTTCTCACTGTAACTTGAATGTCTTATGTTTTTTCATGCAAGAAGGTGCATTGAAAACATGAAGCAACACAGGAGGACGACACTCCGACTCTCTTGGACACTCCACTGTAGCTTCAGACTATTGTTTCATTTAGAAGCTGCTGAACTGTGCATGTGCACTGTGGGGCTGTTAGCAGGCAGCAGGAGCTCATTTAACCTGAACCTACTGGGGAAACATAACACTCTTCTGCTACTGAGAGTCTGCTGTCCGTCCTGCTCTGTGTATTCGTTTGTGTGTGTGCGTGTAGGTGTGTGCGCACTACCTCAATCAATAATGCAAATCGCCCCCTGCAGGTGTTTGGTTGATGGTTATAGTGAGAAGGACTCGAGTGACTGTTTACAACTGCATGGGAGAGAGTTAGAGGAAGACAAACATCCAGCCTTACCTGCGGCAGGGGAGCACAGGGAGGCGGCGGAGGTGGAGGGGCCGCTGGGGGAGGTGGAGGTGGAGGAGGGGGGGCCGGCATGCTCGGCCTCAGATACCTGCAGAAGACAAAATCAGACGATATAACTGGCAACAATGGTCGCCATCACAGCAGCCACTGGAGCGGCCTCGAGGATGTTTTGTTTCTTCATGTCAGAGGCTGCTACTGTGCAGAGGGGGGCACACTCGCTGACCTCCTACCCTCTTCTCTGAACAGGAAGAGCTTTCACCACCATACAGCACAAAACAGGAAGCAGCAAAGGGCTCCATCCTTTCCAGAGAAATCTGACACATCCCCCTGTCCCTGTCCTCCTCCTCTTCCCACAATGCTCTGTGGCGAGACTTTGGAGAAGAACAATGGTTCTTGTTGTGTGAAAAGTAGTAGACCCCTCTAGACGACCAAAGGCCTTCACTGCCGCATGTGAGTGGAAAACACATAAAGGAAAGGCCACAGGAATACACAACATTGTTCTTTACTCTAACATCGAAGGTGTAACTATGAACAGGATGCGCTCTGGTTTAGTAATCAAAGTGGGAAGCACCAGAGTCCGACTTTCCAGGATTATGTCAACACATTTCAATCTCCACACGCTGCTGGCAACTGGGCTTGTAAATGATCCTCAGTGACAGTCATTGAGACCTCCACCCAGCCTCTTGACTTCATAAATTCTCAACTATCCTTGGCTGAAAGACAGAACAGCTCGAGGTCTGCGCACATTCAGCTCTGAGGAATTTGCACATGATCTTCATTAGAAATTGAATAAAACACAGGGCAGAACCTGTTTTTGTTGAATCTCTATGTGTCCACGGCCTTGCCTTAATGTGTTTGTGTAAAGCTCATGTATTATGCTTCCCGCTGTGCAACTGGCAGACTGTCCTTCACTGCTATTTCTGTCTTCATATCTGTGTCAAGCAGCCTCTGTGACACTGCCAGTGTGGATGGTTAAAGGGGTAAAAGCTGGACACTGGTTAGTCAAGCTCCTGCACAACAGGTGGAAACAGTGGAAACGCACCTCTCACACCAGTTGTTGTTTTCATTGACCTGTTAAACGTCTTGTTCATCCCTTGGCAGTGAAGCTTAAGTGACACAGACAGACAGCTGGACCTGGCAGCTGGTGTTACAGCCAATTGGACACTTTTTGTGCACAAAAAGGTGCTTTGATGAGGACAGACCTCCACAGTTTCCAGTGTGAATCAGCAGTAAAGTTGGACCCTGGTCATGTTCTGACCAGAGTCCATGTTTCAGAAGTCTTCAACAGAAACTAAAACATTCTTTCTATTTGGGGTCTCACAGACTCTGAAGATCATTTATATTTTTATATATAAATCAGAAAAAAAAACATATTATCAATTAGATTGTTCCATTCCAGTTCATTATGAATATTTGTTTGATCTCACCTCAACAGGTACAAAGTGTTGATTTACTTTTATTAGCGTGTAATTTGTCTGTGTTTGTGTTAATGTAAACAAAGAGCTTCATCTGATGATAGCGGTTCCCAAACTGTATCTGTTGCTATTGGACCTTCGTTGTATTTTATAAGAAAGAATAAGAAAAACGACCTGTCAGGTATATAATCACTGTCCAGTGTGGCTTACCTTCAGAAAATAAAGTATGGAGTGATCCACCTGTTTGCAGGGAAAGCCTCAGTGAGATCCTGCCCTCATGGTGCGCTCCTTATAGCGGGTCAGTGCGAAAGTTTCCAGGATATTTTTAGTCAGTAAATGAGGACACCGCTTCTCCAGCGTTTGAGCTGCCAGTGACTGAACCTTGCGGAGCTCCTGTCAACATATCAAAAAGCTGCAGGAAGCTGCTGTTAAGTGTCCACATAAGCAGACGCTGAAAACATGCAGCTGTGGTTCGGCACAATGGTCCCTTTATGGGTCTGGCTGTTTACGGTTTATTCCTCCTGTGAGTGCACTGCAGGAGGCGCACGCAGAGCGAGGCCACACCTTTTACCGCTCCACGGGCCGCTCAGCGCGCGGCCAATGAAGAGAGGGAGGAGGGCGAGACGCTTGGCTCAGTGTCATCGCCTCAGCTCGTACTGAAGCTGCCAATAAACTTGCCCTCACCTTGAATTACACCTGTAGATGAAAGTAAACATGCCCCATGACAGAGTGAGAACTGGTGCTGACCGAGAGGTAATCTGCAGCAACATCTTATTGGATGGCCTTTTTCTTCTCAACTCGGTGCGTTTTAGTTCAATTCAACTTTTCTTCTTTTTTTTCGGGCAAATTTCTGCCCCCATGTGTTGAGAACATGGCATTACAGGTCGCCCTTTCAATTTCAAAGAAACTAGTATCTGTTTCACCTACAGCACCAGAGCTGCTTTGATGCGTCCAATCTTACAACAACAATGCGGTTTCATAGTTATTGGGTGTACATCAGTCACAACCCTCTTAAGCACACCTCAAAAGGCAACAGTGATAAAGGAATGCAGTGACACAAGCGTGCTCCTCCCTTCTTAGTGACAGTACAAAATAATTTATGACTATGACATAGGCTGCTAATGATGAATGTAAATTACACTCATTTCTTGTAATTGTCAAATGTAATATTTGACCCACTTGCTCTCCTCGTCTCTTCCAGATGAGTGATCACAGCTGAAGTGATACAACGTCCTGAGAATATTGTGTCTTGCACTTTTGGATATAAATTATGATTTTTATGTGACTTCTTGCAATCCTCCGACAAGGAAAATCAGGTCAATGAACACGCACGTATGCACACTGATAGAATGGATTGTAGCAGTTTTCAGATTTATTTCCCAGGTGATCCAAAAATACAGTCGCCCTGTAAAGCAAACTACATCAGAGGTTGGATCATACTTTCTTAGCTACATGGCTATGACTCCTTCAAATTTATTTCCTACTTTAACATCAGTGTTTGTCTAGGACGCATCATTTTAGAAAACATGCTGGATTTCTTCCTTCATTTGACCTTTTATGCATTTTCCTGGCAAGTGTCATGTGTCTGACTAAAAGCTGCTCACAAGCATTTCTTAATTTCTTTCACTAGCTGATTTTTTCACACTTAATAAAATCATTTACACCTTGATAAAAAAAAAACATCCTTCTAACCCTTAAGAATCAACATGCATTCGCTTTATACTTATCCTTCATTCTTAAACATATATTATTCTTATTATGGAAACAATGTAAACATCTCATAAACAATATTTTTTCAAAGCATTTCAAACTTTGAGTATTGCTAGAAAATGACATTTGCTGGTTGTGTTTTCATACAGGCTGTAGGTTGTTTTATGAGTTGCCCAACAATGGCGGCAGTGGACATGACTAAAACAGGGACACTGTGGGACTGGAGGCTTTTAAGTGCTCACTGTATTGCTACTGTATCCCCTCGCTTAGGTTCTGATTATGTGGTATTGTTCATGAAATGGTTCAAAAACCATAACAAACAAATACAATCCCAGGTCTTATTGTTTCTGTGGCTCTGACATAAGTCCATCATCTCATTTTCAACATTTCTTCTACCACATAATCTGCAGTATTGGGCTAAAAGTTGAATGCTCCTTGTCATTTCCATCATCCCCATCACAACCGATACACAGTAAACCTTATGGAAGGCCTCAAGAGTTTCAAGCATCTTCATGCGCTCAAATCCCTCTCCTCCTTGTCAAGCATCATCTTTGCGAAGCAGTCTTTTTGGAGCATTTTTTCCTTCTTGTCACCGTCTGTCCTCCCTCCCTGACGTCACTGTCTCTGTCTCTTTCCCCTCTATAGGAAGAGTTGAACGAACCCTCCTCTTCTCCTTAAATCGACCGGAGCGGGACACCTTCATATTCCTGCGACACGTCTGCTCGTTGAAAACCGACTCCAGATGGGAGTCGTCAAAGGTCTCGTCACTGAAGAGGCTGGTGTTCTTGCTGGGCTCCTGAGGCTGGTCGCTGGTGGTCTTGGAGGCAGCTGCAGCGGACTCTTTCTGCTTATCTTGACGCGGTGCAAAGGGGTCAAAGTCTGGGCCAATGTTGTGTGGCGAACCTGGATCTTTAGTCCCAGTCTTCCTCTTTGGCAGGAATGCCTTCCACCATGGCGTCCTCTCTGTCATCTCTGACTGGATTAAGGAAACTGGGACAGAGAACAGAAAACGTAAGTATTCAGGTGTTCTCCTGTAACTTGACTAATGACATTTCTTCTATGCCATTGTTTTGCTTGGTGGAGTGGATATTCCTGATTTACCTCTTCTCTCATTTCCCTCTTTTATAGCTATAAAACATCAAATTAATCCCTTTTAAATTAACAGTGTGGTCATAGCATTGCACAACTGAGCGTAAGGCCTATTTATCTTTTTTTTTTTAAAAATGTCACAGCATTCATAGCACTAGCCTAAATCCTCATAAATCTGCCTGACAGATTCTCAGATGCTCTGTCAGGCACTGAACATGTTTTGGTGATAAAATATCCTGTTGTAACTGCATCTCAGAAGTAGCCAACTAAACCTATGAATAACCAGTGTAGCCATGTTACCCTTTTCTGTAAAACTGGTTTGGTGGTTTAATGGGTCGTGAGAACACATGAGCAAAGCCAGGCCGTGATTCACTGATGAACAATGAGAAAAAGGAAAAGGAAGAGAAAAAAAGAAGCACTTAAGAACTCGTACCTGAGCCGCAACAGCTGTAATGTGGACACTGGGGTCAATCAAGACGCAAAAGGTCACTCTGTTGTTTCTGTCACACACGCAAGATGTACAGAGACATAAACCCACAGGACAGTTCCGTGTCGTCGTCTTCTTTTTCTTCTACAGTGGTGGAGCTCTCACAGCAGCCGTGACAGTCCCTCAAAGGGTCGCACTAGTATCCATTTCACGCATGACCCAGGTGTCCTGACTCTCGTCACCCGCCTCTGACGCACGCTTCCTTTTCCCTTTTTTAAAAACTCAAATATCCCTCGACTTCTTCAGCAGTTCTCCACGAAAGCACAGATGAATTTGACACATTTATAAGGAGCAGGCTTTCGACTACTGCTCGAGCAGGTTTCCGCCTCCGAAACTCTCACCTAGAAGCACCTGTACTCACTCCTGATTGGATGGAAGGCTCAGAGTCGGTCACGTGAGCGACGCTCAGGTGAATTCACTGCAGGGGTGGGCGGGGTTTGCGGTTGCCGGGACAACAAACCCCATGGGAGCGTGCTCTTCTCCAGTAGCCTGACAGATTAAGACAAAAACAGAGTCCTTTGTATCAGCCGAACCCAACCCAACACAGGAGCCAGGTGATGTTCTCCGGACGGGAAACAATGGAGCGTCACACAAAGAGAGGAATGGGGTAGAAGTTTATTCTGCCATATGGTATTAATAGCCAGAGACCCAAAACAGGTTGTAGAATCGCGCAGCATGCTGTCGGACGACATTTGTTTTAAAAGACCCTTTGTTGAAATTACCTATTAGCTGTTGAGGGCACGCGACAGGAAGAAGTCGGCGCTCTCCTAAAATGACATCACTGCACTAAAACGTGCAATTGTTGCTGTTGTAAATTCACTTTAAGTGAGGGGGAAGCAGTTTGGTCTGGCGCCTTTTTGGACTCCTGTCCTGTACTGGGGTAGTCTACTTACAGGTGAACCTCCGGATGTTTTGCCCCAGTGCTCTACAGTAATTTCATGTCTGGCTCTAGTCCGTTATTTGAAGGTTTCACATAATTCTCATGCCCAGTCTATTCTGAATTTAGATGATTACACATGAGCAAGACACATGATCATGTCCCATCTGACCTGAGATGACGCATCATCATCAGCAATATAGTATAGTCACATATAGCTATCCATTCAGACACTAGATTAGATGCCACCAAAGTTTTTTTTTAAATATATATAAAAATGTAACAGGTTGAATATCATCCTCATGAGATAGCCTAAAATTATATTTATACATTGATTAATTAGGTTGTAGCCTATACAGTATCATAGCTAGGCTACACGTGTGTGGTTAAAATCTATTATAAAATCCATTACACCTTGAATCACACTTTATCGTTCAACTTCCTTCTGCATGAAAGGTCAAGTTTCAGTGTGCCATTCAATGCAGCAGAGGGAATCACGTCCATGTGACGCTATGCTATGAAGAAGCTCATGCAGTTTCTGTCGGTGTGACTCTGGAATCCCTGGCGTAATGGTTTCTGTATGTTGGTGCCAAGAGGGAAGACCCGGTCTGGGCTGTGCAGCAGATACAGTCACAGATAGAGACAGAAACAGAGAGAGGAGGGAGGATTCAGGGAATGCCTTTAGTTTCCCTCCACTGAGGTTTAGTGAAAGTTGTTGTGGCAACATGAATGTTTGCTATTTCTCTCTCTCTCTCCTTCAGTCTGGTGGCCTGCATACCTGGGGGACTCCCATCTTTTCTCGAAACTCAGTCACTCACTCCACTATGAGCACACATCATCATCAATTAAAATACATGAATGAATTCACTACAACAGCTACAGTACAACAAATGGATGGCACAAGGGTATTCTGGTTAGCACTGTTGCCCCGGCTCCTGGCCTTTCTGGGTGGAGTTTGTATATTCTCCCTGTGCTGGTGGGGGTTCTCTGCAGGTTCTCTGGCTTCCTCCCACAGTCCAACGTTATGCACAGTAGGGTGACTGCCTGGTTACCCTAAAGGTAAAACTTTATTCGACATAAAGCATTATGATCATTTATGAGTGTTTATAACTATAGTTATACTATAACTGCATTATAACTCATTTTAAGCATGGTTATGATGCGTTATAGAGATAGGCATCAAATAAAGTGTCAAATAAAGAGCGGCCCCACTGCCCTACAACCATGCACTGAAAAGCAGTACAGACAATGGATGGAACTACACAACAAATTATAAAGGTTTAAAAAAAAAGAAAGAAAAAAAACACAGATGTCAGATAAAACTATAACAGTTTGTGCTGAAATGACTGCACAATGATAATATTGTGCAGTAATACAATACACTAAAACACACTGTATGCATTAGTGCAAGTGGGTGTAGCTGAGCATGTTTTAGATGATGGAGTTATTCAGATAAACATCCTAGGGTCACAACTAACCCATGTTTTCATTATTCATTTATCTGTTGCTTATTTCTCAGATTGGTAAACCATTACAATGTTAGAAAACTGCACATGCACAAGCTGCACAATTATATTCTGCCATGTCCACTACCTAACCACAACCCTCATGGTTACAGCCATTTGTGGTCTAAACAACGTCGCAATCACACGATGTCATCTTGCCGTATCACCTCTCATATTCACTTTGCCTCTCTAATTCTCTTTCCAGTATCTCAACAATTACTTCCCGCTCAATAAAAGCAAAGGTAGTCTCACTGAAAGTTGATCCTTAACTTCCTTAACCACATCAGATAATGAAAAGCATTCATTAAGATATAGAGTCGGAGACAGGGAAGTATGAGGGGAATGTGTGTAGAAAACTTCACAACGCAGCCAAGAGATACTGACACAGTGACAAGGATTACATAAGGCACAGTAATCCCTGCACCTGAGTCTGTTTCAGTCTGGGAAATGGTTGAGTTTCTACCATTTCTTCTCCATGATAACCATGCAGGGTCACGGAAGCAGGATGATCAATGATGGAGTACTTTATTCAAATTAATTCAAATCATATAGACAGTGAATGCATTCAGTAAAAATGTCCCTCTAACGTTAGTACATGTAAAGTTGATGATCCATAACAACTATAAAATCTCTAAAAATTGTGATTTAGCAAGGTCAAAGGTGACACACTCAACACTCAGAAGTGGCTCATTCAACCATGTATAAATATTTGTATGTACTCAGATGCACATGGTTGAAAACATGCACATCCGTGTACGCATCTCTTCCATTGTGATGAGGGAAATGTGTTTGCTTTGTGCATGTGCCGTGTGCGTACGAGTCCACCAGAGTCATTGTTTTTGTCATTGTACAGTATTGAACAACAGGTTAAACCAAGGTGTGCGAGCCCTGGGAAAGAGTGCAGAAAAGCAGCCAGTTGGACTGGTGGAGTCAGCTGAAGAAAGAATGAAAAAAAGCAAGCGAGTGGCTAATGTATCCAAAACTGGTAATGACACAAACGCATAGCTGGTTCACTAGACCTCTCAGACAACACAAACCATCAGCTACTCTTGAAACATCAGATACTTTACAGTTCGACAAATGTGTAGGTCGCAGCTCATGACATAGCAATAGGCTACAAACTTGATAGATACATAATTGCTTTGTCCAAAGTGTTGGGTGGAGCAGGGCCACACATTGTTGAGCATGTTGCTTTTCGAGGTATTACACTAGCAGCTGGAACTACCTGAGCTGCTCCACAGACACTACAGATGAAACACTCAGGAATGTAGAAAGGAATCTAACACTTACTGGTTATTTTCTTTGTATTTATTGTTTTTACTTGGCTGCTATTCTTATGACAGACAGACAAACACAACAACTCACAGCTATAAAAAAAAAAAAAATTTAAGCAATGCACACGAACAGGTTGATACTGTACTTATGAGGATTTCCATAATAACCCCTAATCAAAAACGGCCCCTTATAGAGAAAGTTTAAAGGCCTTATAGCTTCCCACTGAGGATAATGAGAAACAAATTACATGTATATCTTTCCCAGCCCTGAGCCCTTTCTGGGGACTTCTATTTATTTATTTATTTTTACTAATTTTGACCCATGAAAACCACAACTCCTTCCAAAAGTCCCCATGGTCCCTAAGATAAACACTTTCCCAATTGTGATCAACAACATGACATGCTGAACAAGCTATAAAGCGTTCAGAGAATAAAACATCCATTCAATGTCCTGGAGAAGGTCAGCGAGCTTTTCGAATGCCTTATTTAGCGTTTGCTCCATCTCAGCGTCCAGTGTTGACATGGTGGCTCACTGGGCCTTTCTTTAAAAACCTTAAAATCCAATTGTCCGATCACTAAAAAACTTTCACCCAGTAAAAGACAAGTGTTAAAAGCAAACATTAGCCAAAAGCATTAGAGTAATTCAAACATTTTATAACTGGGTAAAAAAAAGTGGGCTTACGGAGCAGTAGATGTGGGAGGTAGTTGATCGTGTGAAGGGAAGAAGCTTCAAATATTTAATCAGAGACCTTTAATAAGTGAAATCAACAATCAAATCAATAATTCACTTCACTAGCTCTGTGTGCAATAACACATAAGTTTGTGCATCTATGTTTTTTTCCACTGTCAAGTTACAAAGCCAAAAGAACAACTTGTTCTCCTTACTCATCTTTTTTTTTTTTCAGGTTCTGCTGCTCCAGTCTCAGAGTAATTATCTCTGTATCTGATCACTGCAGTGATGACCTCCTTCTTGGCATTAACTCGCTCCTCCAGCAGAAGCAGTGCCTCTTTTGGCTCTGTTCCTTCAGTTTCAGTTTTGGATTCATACAGTCTCATCTCCAGGCTTAGCGTGGCCCAAAGAGCTCACAGTAGGTTTGAGAGCGTTTATGACCTCTGTGGGTGTGAGGCTGCAGACCAGAGACACATTTCTGACATCCTCCATCAGCCCCCCTCCAGACAGCCAGCTGTTGGGCAAAACCTAACTCAGCATCTCAGCTCTGAGTGGCTGGCTGAGCTCCCGGCTCAGTTTAATTTCTCCCTTCTGGTTATCAAGACGTTTAGTGTTTTGGACATAGACTCCATTTTTCTTTGGCTCCCTTTTCAGCAACAAGTGCACATGCTTCGCCATCTCCTTTGAATGACCAGAAGGTATTATCTCAGCTTTTAAATTGCTCCTATAGGACACAGTGAATGGTGGATTTTTCAGCCACATCTCTTCCTGTCTTCTTACTTTCAGAGTCACTAATTTCACCGTGGTCAGTGGTGAATACAAACCAAGACTTGAGCCCATTACGCCACGACTGACTCAGGGGAAACTGAGAAAACCACTGGTTCTCCTCATAACTGGTTGTCTGGGTGGGAGTGGATTAACTGCAGATGGATTCATCACTGTTGTGTTGTTTTTGAAACTAATATAAATATTCATTTGAATGAATCAAACAAAATGGACAACTCAAAATTGTAGATGATTGCCTATTTGAATGAGAGTTGATTCAGCTGTAGCGAGCATGTCTTGAGTCATCACACATAAGAATGTCAAAGACTCTCCCTTAAGGAGGATTTGTTGACGGCTTGGACGTGTTATTGTATGTGTAATCAGTGTGAGCTCTCCCTCTCTCGGCCACTTTGCTGCCTGGCATCCTGTGACTCACCAAACATTTGTACTGAAAAGTCAAGAATCCAGAAACAAAAGATCTGAAGTATATGCAGCTGGAAAAAAGAAAAGAAAAAAGTGTGTTAATCCAAGTTTGTAGCCTAACAACTTATACATGGTATGAACAGAAAAGCCACTATCTGTAGAACTGATTTAGGCTACATTATTTTCATTAAGTAGCCTAACACAACTAATGAAAATAATTTTAAATCTTTGCATTTTTGTGTGTTGTCAAACCTGGCATTTCTTCCACTTATTTTTTTTCCTGTTGCAAACAGAGAGGACTGTGAGCATTCATTATAGCTACACTGACTCCTCCTAAGTTAAAACATTCATCACAAAAATGTAGGCTAATTGACAAATTTAAAATTTGCAGAATTTACACTTAAGTAGCTAGCCTATCTTATGTTAGCCCTGCTCTGAAAGCTGAAACCACTGCAGAACAGAAATCTGTTGACTGTAAAAGTGTTATAATGTAGGCTACTTTGACCATGGAAAACGTGATATTAGTTAGGCCTAAATCACAAATGTGTTTTGTATGGCAAATTCCATATACACAAATGTGAACATTTCAAAGTATCACCCAACTCCAGATGGGTTTTTTTTAATGTACGAAAAAAAATGTCACAACTACCAATCTATATGAGAATCTTTTGAATGATAATGCATGTCTTTTCTGTTTCATTTTCTTCTAATCCAGATGTCATTTTATTTATGTGTTTGTTTGTTTATTCATTCATTTATTTATTCTTTGTATAATATAGCCTATTGAGTATTACTTTTCTCTGGTAAGATTTATGTGACATCAGATGATGCACCTGTCTGATGTTCTCTGATTGTTTGATTGTTCAAAAAGTTCATTGAGGGGGGAAAAAAAGTGTCAAATCATCCACAGGAGGGCGATGCTGCGACACACTGAATGCAAATCGTCCGAAGAAGACGTCAGGCTGCCGACACCAAAGAAGAAGAAACGTAAGATGTGTGTCATGTAACCACAACATCACCAAGGTGAACCCGAAGATACCGGAGAAAACATTATGAGCGATATTTGACATACAACTTTTCTTCCCCTCTTATATCGGTAAGAACAGGAGCTGTTTGTTTCCGGTCGCTAAACGTGTCTGTTGAATAGAAACCACCGACACTGAGCAGCTAACAGCTGAGCTAACAGGCAGCCATATGACGAAAGAGCTGACGACAAACTGTTGGAAATAAGTGTAGAAAAAACACACACACATGGTTGTGGTGTCACATTTAAGGACCATAATTGTTCTGTGAATCTCTGTTTAACCAAAGCTGGCGGTGAGCAGTATATTAGATATTTGTTGCAATGGGTATACCGCTTCTTAGGTGGCTACACTGTATAGCCTACCTCACCTGTATCATAACTTAGACAGTTTTGTTGTACCGAGCAGTGAGCACATACTGAAATATGAATGGATTTTCAGTGGGTAGTATCACATGTACTACTACACCACCGGCAGTGAGTGTCACCACTTCCTCTGAGGCGTGGTTACTGTAGGTGCTGTTCATGGACCTGGATGTAAAGGTGGACTAGATTATTCTGTGGCAGCACTTTGTTGTGCTCCCCCCAAAAAAACTTTGTTGTGCTCCCTCCCTCCCTCACAAAGGCTAAAAGCACATTGTTTAAGCCCCAGCTGTTGAATACGGGGGTTCATCAACGGAGAGAGGTTTCAGGAGACGACATGTGTATTAATCCGCAGTGTTGACGGTGACACCTAACTAATCCCAGATGTTCTCTGCTCCTCTCTCTCTGATATCTACGCAGGTCGTCATGAGCGCCCCCTGTTTCTTGTCCTCAGCTGCCCGAGGCCTCAGTCTGTCCGGTCCCGCTGCCGGTCTGTGGTGCTGCCGGCTCCTGGGCCCCAGCGCCGCCGCAAGGTGAGTTTCACCTCAACTATACCCACTATGTGTGGTTGTGTGTGTTGTATGGTCTCCTGTCCTGGCTACTCTCCAGAGAGAGGGACAACAAAGAGACTATATTTACCCAGGGAAATGACTAGTGGTTGTACAGCTGGATATGTTTTAAAGTTGGTTTTCCCTAAAGGGATAGTTCACCTAAATCACCAAACAAATATTTCCCAGTAATCTTTAGCGTTACACAGATAGTTTCCAGTTTCAGACTCCATCCATTTAAACTTTTGCTAAGTGGCGTTCTTTAAGTGTCATTTTTTGAAGCACAATGAAAACTTGTGTCAGAGACCAACATCCCTTAATTAAGGTTTAGAAAGACTAAACTATCCACAAAGGGGTGAGTTACATAATATGTTGTGTGGTTATTTGTGTCGCTGGCCCTTTAAGTTGGTTCAAGCGTGCTGACAATGAGGGCAATGTCCATTTGCTGTTTTCAAAACTTCCAGTCATGTAAGAGCGAGTGCTGTCACTTTGAGCTGACTCTGTGAGGGGATGTTTGACGTTCAAGGCAGGTTAACAATAAACTGTCATTTCTTTTAGAAGAAACATGTCCTCCAAAAGACAAATGGACCATCTGGAGAGGACAGCGAACAACTCCAGACAAAACGTAAGTTGATATTTTCATCAATCATATCTTCTTCTTGTCAATTGTGACACTTTTGTGACTGCATCAGATTGTGAAGACCTGTCCTTTGACAATAAACTGTTAATTCCTGACAGGATCTGTATCCAGCTGAGGTGTGTGGAATCATTAATGAGTCGGAGACAGTGAAGCGTCTGAGGATAGCCGTCCATCCAGACTTCAGCTTCAAAGCGGGACAGTGGTGAGTAGATGCTCGCATAAAGTTGTTCCTAACTTGTTAAACATTTTCTGTCAGGTTAAGAAACATATTGTGTTGTGACACCTGTGCACCACTGAGACTTAGACAAATTAAAAAGTTGTTCTGTCTTAGAGGTGGTTTTATACTAACTTGTCTGCTTGGGACAAATAAATAGGATGGAAGAATTTAATATGCAATATTTGGCTATTCATCTCCTGTTGTTCCTATTCTGCCAATATTGCATTGACATTGACTTTTATGTTAATTATTCGTACATCTGATTATAACACATGCAGTGCTCATAGCGGCCACAAGGTGGCAGTGTTGAGCTGGATTTGTACCACCACTGGCCTGGTGGTTTTCCTGTCCTATACAGAACTTTTTATAGTAAACAGTTTACAGCCTTACACCACAGCTCAAGACCTTTGTTGATAAGATGAAGACGAGGAATGCACTGCATCAGTTAAAGGAAACATAAAAGAGTTTCTTGTCGAACAAGGACAAACCAAATAGTTCTTGTGACTTCATGTGAGCTCATGTGAAGTCATAGGGTTTGTGCAGTCAGTAGTTTCATGCACTGAATTGTATGTATGCATGCGTCTAGTTGTGACTTGCATGAAAAGCTGGCTTGTTTTTAAACTGCTGTCTATAACAGAGGAATGTTTCATTTTTTAGAAATCCCCCTTGTATTTGTGGCGATACAGTTACATTTACAACAAAACAGGTTACAGTAGAGAATAAGTCCGACTTTGTACAGCAAAAATGAAAGGGGCATAGCTATCATATAACATTGATTTGTTTAACTGAGCTTTCTGTGAGGATGTGGTATAGATGATGAGCTTTCAAACAGAAACTTCCAGCATCTCTCTTTTAATCATAATAATAACTTAATAATAACTTCTTTCCTGATGAAGGCCCCCGCCTCCTAAGTCTGTGTCTGTCAGTCTGCGCTGCCAGTGTTAATTAGTGTACCGTGCACATGCACAACATGTTCATGAGCCCATACTGTAGGTGGGCGGTGTTGAGATATAAAACCAACAGCCAGTTGCCCTGCGGCGACTGATAATGAATTTAAATAGATGGAAATCTTTGAGATTTACTGTTTCTGAGGAAGGAGGACTGTTAGTCTTTGGTCTCCAGGTGGGAGAGGAGGAGGAGGAGGAGGAGGAGGAGGTGGTTGAGATGGAGGAGGTGGGAGGAACATATGCGTGCATCCTCACAGCAGATCCATATTTATGATGCCTCTGAGGGTTGTGGAGTCGTCGTCTCTGCAGCGTAACAGTGGGTCATTGTGTTGGTGGAACATTAGCCCGACTGTTCAGCGTTGCTTTTTTACTTGTTGATGAACAGATGCGACCACATCGAGTGTAAGACGGGGTCAGTACACTTTAGAAAAAACAAACCAAGCAGGCAGTTTTCCATCTGGCTTGGTTTTGTTCCCGTTTTCTTTCTGGAACCACTGACCGCCCTCTCTACCGAGGTCTGAGGTCACCACTCTGCCTTAGTTCACACTTTGACCCCTTAGTTCAGCACATTTTAATCAGCTTCCTGGTTATGGTTTAATAAGATGGACTTAAGTAAAGTTAAGAACAATGGGCATGCCTTTTTTTTCTGTTTGTAACGTATTTGGTTTAATATTTGTATTTTGTAGGAGAAACCTTTTTGTAGCACCTTTCACAGGTAGGAACCGCAAAGTGCTTCACAATGTTAAAACAGTAGCAGAAACAGAACAAAACAAATGCAGTAATCTTCATCTCCCATCATGATTTGTGTTTGCGTGTGCAGGGTGGATTTCTTCATTCCCGGCGTGGAGAAGGTTGGAGGTTTCTCCATGTGCTCCGGCCCGGGTCTGCTGCAGCGGGAGGGAGTCATCGAACTGGCTGTAAAATACGCCAAACACCCGCCAGCGCACTGGATCCACACTGCGGTGAGCGCAGCAATACACGCACACTCTCTCCGTGATCATTTAAATATAGCATTTATAATATTGAAAGCCTCCAATGCTACAGATTGTGGCCATTTCCCCAGGTAAATTATTTACAGTAACTTGTAAAGATCATTGGCTCGGAGTGGGAACTGTCTCTAAAAGCAGATTGTCTAATGGTTTGGAAGACTGGGACTCCAGTTGCAAGCGTGTGTGTGTGTATGAGAGAGATGATGAAATGGTGTGAAGGTGTGAGCGCAAGAAAAGGGATATGGAAAGCAAATGAGTGGAGTTAAAGGATGAGGGTGGTGAGAAGGGGAGCTGTTATATGGTTAGAAAAATGAAACACCGCTGCATAATCACGGCACATCACTAAAAGTGAAGTGCTGAAAGAAAAATGGGAAGTCAGATGATGTTTCACGAAGTCGTGTCATATCTTTTCTCTGCGGCCGACCATGCAGAAGGACGAACTGTACTAAAAGGCAGCATGAGAAAGTGGTGATTCACACTAATTGTACATGTGGCTCATTCAACCAGTGAAATTATTAATTTCCTTTTCATAATTTTCTCTCTCTTTTTTTTTTTTTTTTTTTTTACCTCACCACGTTGAGTGAATTCAAGAGAGTTGTTAATGTGTATGACAGGTGCGATGTACAGTAGAACTAGTGCTGATCATATTGAAACTGTGATTGTCACTGGAAAAGAAATATGATGATAATGATGTGATTTTTTTTGTTGCGGATTCTTCATACTGTATCTTGACAATATGGTCTTTGTCTCTGGTGTGGCACAATTGCCCTTAATCAAAAAACAAAAGTATCTCTTGTGGTTTGAATGTTGCTCTTGGCTTGTTAGGGTATTGATAATACTTCAGTTAATTGTTCAGCCTGTAGGAGAAGCAGGTGTTATCTGTGTAAGAACATTCAGACAAACGCAGCTGTGCTCGGGAAATCTACCACAGTAGATATATAAAAGTGAAAAAAAAAAGTCATTTAAATATAGACAGATTGTTCAAACAAAATACGCAGCAGCTGTGTAACACTCTACTGTATCTATGAAGAACATACAGCTCAAATGATGTATCCATTTTTTTTCTAAATCCACCGCATGTGTTGTTGTGTGAATATGAACAATGTTTCCTGCGAGCTCGCCTCTCCCTATGTACCGTGCGTGTTTGTTTGCAGCCTGAGTGTTTGATGAAGGCTCTTAATAAACAGCTTTGAGCTACGGCGCCGTGTGTAAATAAGTAACAGAGAGCGGTGTGATGTGTTTGAGTATTCAGAGACTTGCAGCTCTCAGCTCCGGGATCTTTTGATGATCCTTTTGTTTGATATGGCGCTCAGGCTGCTCTGCGAGAGGCGGTGGAAGTGCTGCGACCATGATAGCGGATTAAGAGTGCGGGTGTTGTTGCACTAACAAGTGTACAAAAGCAGACGACGGCGTGTTTACTGCTCCTTTTGCCTTCTGAAGACGTTTACTGTGCAATTTGTGAAATCACTTTCACCTTGGCAGAGGCTTGTTGTGTATTCTCACTGATCTGAAAGTCTCTTTTTTCCTCAGGCGTGTCTTGAATGTAGTTAATGTAACACTGTACATAATGTAGACTTCATATGTTTGAGCTACCGAGCTCTTAGAGAAGTTGGGAGTCCAATGTCCAGCTCCACACAGTCTATTGCCACTGCTTTCTCTGACTCTGTCTAAATTGAACGCTCTCTCCTCCGTCCTCTCAGTGTACAGTGGGCTCCCAGGTGGCCATGCGCGTCGGTGGAGACTTCTTCTTCGACCCATTGCCCTCTGACCCCTCTGTGGACTTGCTGCTGGTGGCTGGTGGTGTAGGGATCAACCCTCTGTACTCCATTCTGCTGCACGCTGTAGATCTGCAGCATCTCAACCGCAGCTCAGGCGGTCGCGACTACAACATCGGCACCGCTCACTTATGCTACAGCGCCAAGAACAGCCAGGAGCTGCTCTTCAAGGTGCCTTCTTGAATTTCATTTCTGGAGATTATTGTCTGGAATCCCAGGAAATCTTATTCTCCTTGTTTAATTTTTCTTTAACGGGATAGTTCAACATTTTCGCAAATTTGCCTATTGCCATAATCCCTATAGTCATAGGGGTAGATTAATTAATTACCTTTAATTATCGGTGCATGTCGTTTTGAGATCTGCGGGGCAGAGACGCCAGCTGCTCAGCGAACACAATGGAGGTGAACGGTACAGGTTCCCTGTCCCTCAAAACTCATCAAATACACAATCCAACAACTCCAAAACACTCTCGTGGAGAAGTTGTGACCTGCACATTCACCACACTATGAAATAATCATGTAATTTACAACACATGCAGCAAATACTCCATCCAGCAGCCGTATCTGGAATGTAGTTCTGGCTGTATTTGCCTCTAAAACAACTCTGTTTCGTAATGTTACATTATTATTTCATAGTGTGTATCTGGAATGTAGTTCTGGTTTGCTGAGCAGCTTTGCCGGATCTCAAACAACTCTGTTTAAAGTAATTAACATTATTATTTCATTAGCGTGGCACGAATATGGCATTAATATCGGTCACACAATGTTAGTCATTTTTTAACATATCGGTATCAGTCCGATGAGTAAAATTGGGCCATATACTGTATATATCGTTATACATTCTGAAAATAAAGGAAGACATTCAAAAATTCAGTTTGCATGATTTTCAGTCTGTACAAAAATTTATCATCTCAGAACCTTAAAAAAAACCCAACACATAATAAAATATAATTAACCCACAGAAAAATTCATGATCATTATTTTCAGATCGGTGCATCCCTATTAGGGATTATGGCAATACGCGAATTTGCCAAGATGTTGCGGAATGAAGGGTCTTCAACAGATTCTAAATGTATGTGTGCACTCTAAGGAAGCTGTGCTCCAGTGTGTAAGGATGAGAAAAATGTCTCACTATCTGCCCTCTGTGCTCCTAGAGCTCCATCATCGAGGCGTGTCGGGAGTTCCCTGACAAGTTCTCCTGTGACTTCCACGTCACGCAACAGAGCACAGATGTCGACCCACAGCTCCAGCCATTCATCAACTGTAAGTAATGCCCATACACACACACACACATGTATGTACACTCCTACACGTTAGACTGTTCTTTGTTAAGATGGGATGATTGAGTGACTGTCACTTTGAGGCTCAGTCTGTCTTTGTTGATTTATCTGTGTCATCATGTAGAACAGACACTATCAAAGCTCCATGTGGGAGACTCAGAGGGAATAGGTGCCGCCACACCAAGTCTTGATTAATTGATTGACTTCCCTTGTGTCTCTCCAGGCGGGAGAATCACAGAGGAGGAGTTACGAGCTCATGTGGACCCACAGAGGACTTTGTGTTACCTGTGCGGGCCCCCGCCCATGATCGAAGCAATATCAAAAACCCTCATGGGCCTCGGCCTTTCTAAAGACAGGATCCTCTTTGAGAAGTGGTGGTAAAGCCTCCGACGCCGGCTCCCAGAAATCAACAGGGTTGTCCTCCAGGCTCTCGATTCCCTTTGTAGCCGTCAGGCGGAGGATGAATGGGGTGTGGTGAGAACGGAGAGCAACTGAAATATTCCAGTGATGTGGATATTAATGAGTGCCGGTGCAGCTGAGGAAATTCACCCACTGATGCCTGCTGCTGAGGCCTGCGCCTGATGCGCGATAGACCGCTGGGACCGCCCACTGCTCAGTTTGCAGCTGACTCATAAAGACAATAGAGATGAGTTTTATTTCTTAACATCTTCAGAGGAAGACTGAGCAGACTGTAAAAACATGGACCACTCCACTTCCCTTGCTGAATAACGCAACAACTTTATGTGATGGATACATTTCACCTCTTTATCTCATTTCCAAACCTTTAACTTGCTTGACTGAGGTTCTGCCTAAACAGATTTACAGGTGACCTTTAGTGTTTCCCAGAATTTTCACCTAAATGTTTACGCACCATTTAACCTACACAAGCATGTCTCAAAGAAATAGTTTGACATTTCGGGAAATGCGCTTATTTGATTTTCTGCTAAGCTAAATGAGAAGATTGATACCACAGCTCCTGACGGCTTTACCCGGAGACGGTAAACAGGGAGAAACTCGTACTGTACATCTCTACAGCTCGCACCTTAATATTCATCTTTTCATCTAACTCACAACCAGATTAGACGTTTTTACCAAAATGTCAAACTATTGCTTTAAAATCTCTAGAACGTAGAGAATCAGTGCAAAACAATAGCAACATGTACTGTGATATTTACACTGCACACAAGCGTTTGAGTGGCTCATTTTCCTTTACAAAAATACCTCTACTGCTCACTTGGTGTAAAGTGTGCTTAGAAGTGTTGTTAGACCATGTGTATATACTGAAATAACTGAGCTATTTATTTGCAGAACTGAGGATTTTAGAGTTGTTTGGCAGAGTTACAATGGAGTGATTGTTTCTACTTTTTACTCGCGCAGACTTCACACCGCCCTGTGTATTTTTAGAGTCAAAATCTTAACAGTCTCCCACATATTGAGCAGCGCCCCTGCTCGTTTTTCTCGCTCACACCGTTACATACATACTGTACATGCACAGTGCCTGTCTCCCACACATCCACACATGCCCATGAACAGTTTCTCATCCCAGAGCGGAGTGAGTATCCCACCGTGCACGGTAATGGAACCTCTAGGTGGTCTCTGATTGGCTTGGATCACTGAACATCCCTCGGAGATGGTTGCGAGCTCCTTGTCGCGGTTTCTCAGTGGGGTTACGCCGTTGAGACTCATTTTCGAGTTGTTTTTTTGTTTCTGCCTCTCAGGAGGAAACCTGTTTATGCTGGTTATGTGAGAGATGAAAGAAATTAAAAAATGAATCTCCTTTAACACTTTATTGACCTCTTCTTTTATATAAAGACTTACATGTCACATTACTTACACACAACACAGGTGGTCCAGGAAATAAGTAATAAATAGCTTATTTCTAATGTACATGTTTTCTGGAGAGAAAACCCTTAAAGGGTCAGTTCACTCAAATTACAAATAAGCAACTTCTCACTTGTCTCATGTATCTTTCAAACAGGGGTTTGATGTGACCAGGTTTTAGACCACACCCCTTCAGGGGAGGTGAATGGAAATAAGTGGCGATGAAGATTTACTCACTATGTTTAGTCACTATGTAAATTATGCTCCGGAGTCACAGGTGTTAAGATTCTGATTTTTCTTCTCAAATAAAAAGTGATACTGAGGTGGAGGCAGCATTTCTAAAAACCGGACCAAAAAGAACCAAAACTATGTGCATAGCTAGTTTCTACTAGAGCTAATGGTAAACATTCCTGGTAAGTTAAATGAACTCACCCTTTAATATTTAGAGACCCATTAAAATGTTTCACATTGTCTTACTGATACTTTCTAATTTGTTAACATTATTTTTACCAATTGATTTTTATATTTTATTCTTTTTGGAAAAGATTGTGAAAGGTATGTTTACTTCAAAGTGAAATAAACTCACTCTGATGGACGAATTATGTTCTGTTAAAGTTTCAAACATCTTTGGCATACCTGAACTATATACCAGCCAACATGTAAATGAGCTAAAATTGATCAATGCAGATGTATCTGTTACAGTAAGTTTCAATGCTGTTTCCTACACACTTTGTGTTACCCCCTTCTTCCTGTCGTTTTCCTCTTCATTTATATACATTACATAGAAAAATACAATAAACCCAGTGAAATCAACGCTCCCTTTTTTAACAGTCCTATGACGAGAAAGTAGTAAAATACAACAATGGGCAAGAAAATAATACTTAAGGCTTAGACTGGAGTCTTGTTCTGGGTCCTACTGTATTGTCCTGTACAGTCAAACACATCAAACAGCAACACTGACCCAAAGCAGAGGAACCGCACAACACTCGCCCATTTGATGGGAGCTACAACCTCAAAGCTTCGTGTCCTAAACAGAGCAGACTGAAGCGTTAGCAACAGTACGTGATATAAATACACTATATACGACTTCTGGAAGGTCCACAGAGGAACTAAGAAACCAGATCAACAAGACACTCCTTTTCAAAGACTTTTTTTTTTTTGATAAACTACCACAGTTTCAGCTTCCCTCTCGCCGCCTTGTGCCCAACGTGTCAACAGACGCCAGAAAACAGCTGGTGTTTGATCCTCTCTTCCGTCTTCGCCTCCTCCTTGACCGCTCCGTCGTCTCGGTGACACACATCTGTCCATCTCACCGACTTCTCCTGCGCGGACAGAAGGATCTTGTCAATGTCAGTTTCCTCCTCCTGGTCTTCAAGAGAAACACTGCTCCCCGACAGGAACAAGGAGGCCTTTTGATGTGGCCCATCCTCTTCCCTCTCCTCTCCGTCTTCCTGAAGGCTCGCCCTCTCGCTCTTCCTTGCCTCCGCTGCTTCCTCCTCTTCCGTGTTTCTTCCCAACCTGTCCATCTCGGCCTCCGTCGCGGGGGACCTGTTCTCTCTCTCCTCTTCTCCTGGAGAGTTTTTCTTTGCCTTGCTGCGACCCCTGAGGCTCAGCATCTGAAATCAAATAGATGTGTCTGAGACAGTTTGGCGCTTTGTGCTGCGTCTTTTTTCTTCCTGTCTCTCTAGACACCTGACAAACCACAACAAAGCCTCCGTCTTTGACGCCTCTTTCCTGTACAGTTCCAGGCCGACTGTTCGCCTATTATTAGACTTTTTTCCTGAGCGCGTTTATATTTGCTGTACATCCCATATTTAGTAACATGACTTTTTAATGGCACCTCCTGTGACATAAAGTCGCGTATCCCGCAGGCGCAACAAAGACGAGTGACAGATTAACTGCGAAGAAGCGAAAGGGGAACAAACCTTGAAGTCTTTTCTCTTGCGTTGCAAAACGGGCCTCTGAAGGAAGAGGATCTGCTTGGTCGACAGACTCCCGTCACTGCGGAAACAAAAAGAGCAGCACTTTTAACCACGCTTTTACCTGTAATGTTATAATGTGACGAGCCCGCATTTCACTACGTGTATCGAAAGCCGCTTCTCCGTTCCGCCGCGCTTTGTGAAGTGGCAGGCTACAAGGCGGGGGAGCATTTCGACGACAGCGCTTTTGTTCGCAGCTCCGACAGATTTCAAAAGCAGTTTCATGTTGCGATGAGCATATGATAGTGATTTGTCAGATCTCAAACCATCTGTCCTGTGTATCTAAGCTCCACTGTCAGTCCTAATCCCAAAACAGAATGAGACGGCTAGGGACGAAAAGAATAAAGACTCTGAAACCAACAAAGCACTAATTAGTCTTTGTTGGTTTTAGGTGATGTTGTGATGTTGCTCAGTGATCAAACACGAAGACAAAGACGAGTTATGCAGAGATTTGAGTTTTTGCGGTTGTCATGGTGATATCTTTAGGTGTGGATCTGTACAGATACCTGTTGGTCTTGACAATCGGCGTGGGTAACACACACATTAGCCTCCATCCGTATGGAGCTAGAGACTGCAGCAGTGGGATGTAGTCCGTTTTCACCACCACGCCCTGAGCCGGAGAAAACACACACAAACAAAACACTCACTGACGGTGCTCGATAAACTTAGAGCAGGTGTGCAAAAAGTTAAGCTCAACCAGAAACTCTGGCACACACGCACACACATACAGTGCTTTCCTTTCATCTCCGCTCTTACGCAATGTTTGACAGAAAACAGCTTAAGCCTTCAGTCACAAAGGATTTCTCCTCTCCAGAGTATTAAAAACTCAAAGACCCACATCGACTACGGTCCACTGCTCAACCACGATGGCATCATAGGACGTGTTTGTGGTCTCCTCCGCAGAGCTCTGGAAGATGAACACGCTGTCCACCGATGAGACGCCACTGTCTGAAAGAGAAAAAAACCAGGACAAATGAAGACAGAGGCCGATAAACAGAGGAGAGGCTGCGTATGTGATTCAGACACTCGCCAATCTCTCCGCTATTGATCCCCCTTTCCCGTTGCTTAAGCCTACTTATTCCACGGGTGACTGAGCAGTGACTTCTGGTGTAAGCCGCGGACTTACGGCACATAACTCCATGCATATCATCCATTACCCAGCAGCCGAGCAGAGATCTACAGCCTGAGCAGCTTTTTGCCTCCTGTCAAGCATTGATACAACTAAACCAAGGGAAATTCCTGAGCCATTCATTTAAGAAGTCATCAAGTAAAAGAAGACTTACAGTAGAGCTGTTTTTAGCTCTACAGGGTTCCTATGCAAGAATGGTAAGTATGGAATTTGATTTTATACATTTCTAGGTCTGGAAAAGTATGGGATATGGAAACTATTGTACTATGGAAATTTATTTATCTTAATACTTATCTGGGTTTGGTCTTATCTGACGTTATTTGAGTTAATTATTTTGCTATAGCTACAATCTCCTGGAAATCATTTGATGACATAATGGCATACAAATTCTGAATAATGAAAACAAATTATTAATTGCATCATTTTTTTTACATGATACACATCTATGTACTCAAATGTCACAAATAGTTGTGGCTCTATCTTTTTATGTCCGATTTGAAGAAACAAGCAACTTACTGTTGTCCTCCCCGAGGTGGAAGAACCCGTCGATGAGGTGCGCGCCGCTGGTGAAATGCTGAGTCATGTGGTCGAGCCAGTGCGCGTCGACTTCGGTGATTAGCCCTGCGTCCTTTTGCACCCGAAGTGGCACCCTCAGCGAGTAGAACCTCAGAGACGTGTTCAGCTCCCCTGTGTGGTTGTACAGGGCGAAGAGCTGCATCCCTGCAGACACAAAGAAGCAGGGAAATCAGCCACTGGAAAGAAGAGAGAAAGAAATTCGCTTCCTGATGAGCAGGAGACAGGTTACTCACTGGCATGTGGCGGTGGCGGCGGTGAAGTCGTATTGTTGTCTCTCTCTGAACTCTTGAGCCGAATGTGGTTGTTGTTGTTGTGTGTCGTTACTCTGCTTTGTCCGTCCGAGTAGACGGAGCTGGATCTTTTCTCAGGGTTGCGTTCCAGGTCTGGAGAGCTGTGCCAGCTGTCTGAGCTCGAATCCTGCCTCTCTCTCTGGTTAAATAGTTTCTCTGTAGATTCTTTTGATAGACCGAGCTCGTGCCGTCTCTCTGTACCTGCGCTTTCCAACGGCCCGAGTCGCGGCCGGCTCCCTTGGTGATCTGCTGTGTGTGTGTCTGCGCCGGGTTCGCTGTGATTTTGAGGTCGGTGGGTTGATTCCAGTGACTCTTTGAAACTGATCTGTGAGGTCGGTTCATTGGACTCCTCTGCGTCGGGCTCTGAGCTCCTGGAGGGTTTCAGATGGCCCGAGCCGGGCTCTCTGGGCGCCGGAGGCTGCGTGCTACATTCTACATTTTCATGATCTGACTCCTGAGGTTCAAAGGGGCGATGCAGAGGCTCTACGCCGTTTTGATGTCCCTCCGTCGGATCTGTCGGGCTGGTGTTGGCGCTGAAGGGGTTTCGGTGTATGGGCGAGGGGCTGGAGTGTAAAGACGACAGCTCCTCTGGGTCCCAGTTCCCCAGGTAGCAGGGTCCGCCACCCGGCTGCTGGAGGAAGCCCACAAACATCACCCCTTGTTCCGCTACATCCTGGATCTGTGAAGGCAAACATACACGCACACAATGTTATCACCTACACACACCCATAAAACTCTATTAGAATCCAACTTGAGTGACAGATGAATATAAAAGCTATCACTCACAGCAGCAGAAATAAATCTCTACTACTACAGGCACACAAACAATGCCTCATTTACACACAAACAAAAGGCTGACGTATGCCGAGTGGATATCCTGCAGAATAACAACCTACCTAATCATCTGCAAAGATCAAATATTCAAATGACAAAAGGACCTCATTATCTCAACGCACCCGTGTGCGTCTGCCCTCGTGCGGATGTGTGTGTCGCTCCCTCCCACGGAGCTCTGGTGGTTAATTGTCAGTTGATATTTGGGCTGACAGTTTTAGACAGGCTCGACGGGAGAGAAATCAGATTGCAAACTACCACCGAACAATAATGAGACACATCTTTCCCTATTACCCACTACTTTTGACACTTCACTCACCCATAAACACACACACACACACACATGAGGTCGGTAAATAGTATGTCTATTACACTCAACACACTCACGCCCAGTTTTTATCTGATGAGTATGTCCGGAGACAAATTGAGGGCGGGGGACGGGGGGGGAACTGGTGAGCGCTGGAAAAAATAGAAGTATAGAATATCAAAATTGAATAGACAGACAGACAGACTGACACACACACACACACACACACACACACACACACACACACTCCTGTCACCCTGTCTGCCCAGTCCTGCTCCTGGGTTCTTATCTCGAACTCTGTGGCAGCTTGTGATCTGATTGGTTATTCATGTCACGCTGCTGGAGCCGATCACATTATACTCAGTGATGTGCATTTCCATCCAATCAGGTTTCCCTTTGTGCTCTTTGGGTGTTCAGATGCAAATCAATTCAATAGAGCACATTTTCATTTCCCATTGTAGGACTGCTGGCGAATTCACGGGCGGAGACTAAAAGTGAGTTTTACAGCTGATAAATGCCAGTGATGGTGCTGTGGTTGGCCGGGGATCTTAAGGTTAACTCTCGCTATAGTTTACCCCAACTCCTATCTACCACCCGCCCCAGCCCCATGCATTGTATAGCTTCACTCTTTGTTTCTCAGCTACAGAAACATGGACGACGTTGCACGAGACGCATGAGTTCAATATGTTTTGATGGTTTCCTTTCCTCTCCCATCTGGGACCTATCATGTCACAACTCGGTTCTTGAGCAGCTTTCCCTGGATATGAATTGTTAAAATCATTCCAATCAGATAAATTTGCAATATTTTGAAATTGAAAACCAAATGTGCTCTGTTTGAATTGGAGAAGCTGCGCGTGTCAGGACCAGAGGCTTGTTACCATATGGCACAAGCAGGCAATTATAGACAGTTGCCTGTAGCCCTTTGAGCGCCTGAATGTTTACTCCGCTGGCACAGCGACGCTGCGGCAACATGAAAGGAACATATGAAAACACGCAACAAGTACAAAGACGATAATGAAGGGAGGATCCCACATAGATCGAGTGTTCTGTGAAGACACAATGAAGATGTCAAAATGAATCTGTGAGCTCCTCTTCCTCACACATGACTATTGACTCTCCATGGATACACTCGTCCGATGCACCTGATCAGTATCGGTGCAGGTACTGGCCTCATTTAGCAGATCAGTAATGAGGTAACCAAGTCCAGCTTCTCAGTCACTGTCACAATAAAATTCATCAGTTTCATTCATTAAGTCACAACCTGCCACTTTCCTTTGCAGAGCTGCTCTTACCATCGTTCTGCCTGTCTTATCTTGCTTCAGTGGAAAAACTCTTCATCCCCGTTCCTGTGTTAATGGACTGAAATAAATTCTTTTTCGTGTTGTTAAAAAAGATAAGAGTTTCCATTAGAGAGTCTGCTGTATCTTTCTGCGAGATGCGTCTTCTGGGCCGTTTCATTGGAGCCTTTCTTCAACTCAATGATGACGACGTGGTTACTTTTTTTAAAATTCTAATCTCTTTTTTAATTTCATTTATTAATACTGTGCCCATTGTGCCTGATTCTCTGCCATTATGTTCAGCCTTGTGGGTGGGCGGCTGCAGGTCTATGGGTTGACCTGCGATAGGACTCTGGCAGGTGAAGGAGATAAGGGCTGGATGGAGAACAGGCTCCTCTCAGTCTGGATTTTGCACCGGGAAATTCTGCTCTTCTGGGAACTGCTCTTTCTTTTATTTGATTTGAAATATATTGCACAGGTAGATTCTCTTATGTAATTTTTAACCTAGCTGGGTACGTCTGTGCAGAACTAATAAAACATGTTTTAAAGAGTGGACCGGCTGCCAACTCAGGGTTACATGTCGCAGAAATCCTTAACGTCGTCATGTTAACTTATATGAAATTACGGCCAATCACAGTGAGGTTTACAGTGTGGGCTCATTTACCGTTTGGCGAAACTGGTCTCAGACTTTTGCACCAACGACACTTGGTTGTGTATCTGTACCTGTAGATTCTGAGCTGAAGTATCAGCTCCAGGACAGAGAAAGATGAACCAGTTCATTGACTAAAACTCTTACAGCAGTTCCTTGAAATAATTCTAGCAAATACATGCCTCATCACTAAGATCCTATTTGAAATCCCCTGAAAATGACAGCCTTACAAAGCATGAAAGAGTCACTATGAAGACAAATCCAAGAAGATGTAATAATATGAATCCCAACTCCCTCATTTGGCAGCACTCAGCTTCCCACTGAACTCACCCTCTTGACGTAGCTCTGGATCACCTCTGGGTCAGCGGCCTGGTGACCCGCCACGCAGACATCCGTCTCCAGGCGATGACCTGCGCACCTCAGTTGGCTTTTCTCTGAACTACGGGGTGAGAAGTGAAACAAAAAACATTCAGCCTCCGACATCATTCACGTGTGATTTGCTCCAGTTCCATCCTGCTCCCATGAACCAGAGAACGTTAAATGCACCTCGACCCGGACCGTGTACCGCAGGTTCGTTTCCCGTTTATTGCCAGAGCAGTCGAAGCACCCGCCGACATTAGAGTCTAAATGAGCCTTGACTCCACCAATTCTGGTAGCCGCGCTCATGTTCATCAGCACTCGTTGACCCAGAACGATCACAGCAGAAACATAATGTCATCTCTGTAACAGGGTTGAATTTCCCATTTAAAGAGAGCTCGCATTCACCCACAACCACAATAGACTTATTAGAGAGAAAAAAGGGGCTGAATTTCCTTCTGCTCCCGCTGCAAGACACCATCATAAAAGGCGTATTCAGATACGCCACTTCAGATTTGGATTGAGGTCAGTGGGAAGGCCGTGGTAATATCTTGTGCTCTGAGGCATGAGTGACATTCCCAGCTAGATTTGAAACAGTAGATCTGTCAGATTTCTCTTCTTTCACTTTTAGGGTTTCTGATGAAAGGGGATGGCGGCGATGGGGAGATAAAAGGCGGAGTAAAGGGGACGGAGGGGGGTGAGGAGGACAAAAGAAAAGTGGGGGGACGGCCATCACTGAAGAAAGCCAGATGAAAGGATGGAGAGATGGTTCCTCTCTTTCAGCGCGCCGTTCCCCTCTGGCGAGCGCTGATGATGCAATCAGCCGTCTCCACGGTGACAGGTGCCAGGAAGCAGCAGGACCACTTGGCAGGAGGGGCATCAAAGGAGCAGCCCGGCACCTGCCTGTGCTCTAGAGTGTGCGTATGTGTGAGTTGCGTGTGTGTGTGTAAACGCTACAACGCTACAACGCTATTCCCTGAATTCACATTAAAAGAGCAGATTGAACTCAGGGGGGCGCCTAAAACTGTAGACTCAGCAAAGTAATTCTTGTAATTGCAACGAATAAGTCACAACAAGTAGGAGGTTACAAATGTAACCACGGTTCTCTGAGTCAAAAGACTGGTCCACAGGGGTCCCTCCGTCTCGATACAAGACATTTTTCCTCCATCATAATGATCATGAAGTTCCAGTGAGAGACAGAGAGTGAATCATTTGATGTCCTGAAGATCAGTCACATGTTATGGAAATGATATGCAGACCTATGGCGACGTTATGTTAATTAATAAGTAAGTATGTATACAGTTTCTCTTTGGATCAGATCTGTCATTTATTTCCATGGAGACAGAAGTGAGAGCGGAAAACTAAAGTCAAACATTGAAGTTTTTTAGTGTCAGAAGAAGGTTAAAAAAAAAAGAACTGGGTTACAGAGGAGACAGCTCCTCAGTATACAGGGTAGTCACACGCTATATTATCATGAATAGTCAAAAGTGAAGGAATTGGGGCACTGAGCTAAAGTTAGCCATTTTTGTGGCTGACTCATGTGTAATTAATTTTCCATCAAGAGAAGGAGGTGAGGTGCAGAATTTTGCTTATGATAATGGGATTCAATTGGCTCCCAAACAATGAAGCTTGAGCAATGAAGCGAGCTGAAACCTATTAACTGCTATCTTCATCACTCTGCAGCGTCACAGTCCGACTTGTTGGTCTTCGGTGGGACGAGGGTGGGTTACTTTGGGTACCGTACCTTGGCGTCTCTCGGACCAGCACGGCCCGGTGGAGCTGGCGCTGGATGTGCGCGTGGCGAGGGCCGCAGGGGTGGACGAACGGGTGGACGGCGACCAGGACGAAACCCTGCGCGTAGAGTTCCCTCACCTGGACAGGTAGCTCTCTGACCGAGGACAGACACAGCACCGAGGACACCGGCACCTCTGCGTGGGAGGAGAACGGGTGAGAGGGGGAGGAGGAGGAGGGGGGAGAGAAAAGCAGTTTTATCAAGAAGGGGGTAACGGGACGTGATCGAGACGAGGAAAAGCAGTGGAGATGTTTGTGTGAGCAATGTTGTTCTGGCCCTGCCCTGAGCGGGTTTCGAACCCGGGTCTCCCGCAAGGGGACGATGCTATCCGTCTCGCCAAGAGGTCATTGACCACTTGGTAAGTGGGTTAGCATGTCTTTTACTGGAGAGAGTTTAACTTCAGTACCGCTAACCACCACACGCTGTCACTTCTCCTTACTGGTACCTCCTTACTGTGACTATACCCGGAAGTGGACAAAAGCTGGAACAAAGAGGAGGATGAGAAAGAGAAGGAGAAGGAGGAGGGGAACGGGGCAAAAAAGGGACAGAGGGTGTGAAGAACAAAGCCAGAGAGCATGTTTCATTATGATAATTCCCACTGAACAACAACACATGGCATCTTCACGCTAAATCTGAAACTAATTACACCAGAACTATTAGCCACTGTCTTCACTGTCACCAGCACAGTCTGGTTTTCACACAAACAAGACACTTTGCACATGCACGCTGGCAAGTAAACACACTAACATACTCTTTAATGTAACACACTTACATACATCAAAAGGCTCCGAGAGACAATGCTATCACATTGCCTGTTGTTGGGGCGTGTGGCATTAGCGGCAATCACCGACACAGAGCTGTTTGCCTTATTACCAAACACAATGGAAAGAAAACAGCTTCACTTGAGCGGGGATGGTTAGCGGAGCTTATCTTACAGAGGCAAACTGTCACAGCAAATCCACCGAGGGGGGGCGGCGTGCAGTGTTTGCGAGAACCACCCTCCCGGGGTCAGCGCATTGTGGCGAGGCTCTCTCTCGTCGTGTTCACCGGCTTTTAAGGGAACACGTGCATTTATCACCAAGCGAAGCCAGGTGTGAGAGAGAGAAAGAGAGAGAGGGGAGGATGGAAAAAGAGGTGAAGAAAAGGGAGACAGGGAGAGAGAAAGAGGCAGTTAGGCAGAGCAGTGTTGGAGAGAGAGATGAGGCTGTCTGTGCCTGAATGCTTGTCATCCTTTCCCATTCAATCTCATTTGCATGGGTCTGGAGAAGAGAAAATAACCTGAATAAATTAACTCCACACACACACACACACACAGAGAGAGAGGAAAAAAAAAAGATGTGCAAACCATCTCATTTTCAATTGGTTCTCCATCATCTGGCGTGTTCACACATACACACACGTATGAGGGGCTGGCTGGCATGTGAGGAAGCAAGCACATGAACACACACTCTCCTGAAGCCCATCTCAGTGAAACAATAGGAGAGAGAAAAGAGAAAAGGGGGGGAAATAAAAAAACACCCTGAGAAAATCCAACCATCACATCATCTTGGCATAGCTGCTTGGAAGCAGGAGGGCCTTTCATCAAGCAAACACTTAAACGGGTGTCTGTGGGGACTTATCAAAAGCAGTACAGTGATAATAATAATAACAGCTGGAGACTGGGTTGGCGGGCGGGCGGGCGGGGATAACAACCATCCTGTCACTGTAAACAGTCATTAGCCGTCATTAGCTGTGCACGGCTGGCACTCGCCCACCGACGAGATGCACGGGCAAAGCACGGCAGCTAATTCAGGCAAAAAAAAAAAAGGCATACAGAAGTTATTAGGATGTTATGCAGCGCTTTAGGCTGGGAAGCGACTTCATTTATACTGTCTGCCACCGTGGGATTTAAAGGAGAGGGAGAGGGGGGGGGCAGAGGCTGCGATTCCGCTTCAGAATGGGAACAGCTCAGGGCAGAAAGAGCCGGGTGGAGTTTTATGGTGCCAGCGATGAGGGAGCAGGGCAGGGGAGGTGTGATGGAAAAAGTTGGGTGTAACTACTGCAACATTTGTGTTTTTGGGATTCTATGAGGTGAGAGCGAGTGTTTGTCTGAGATACAGACACGTACATCCAAGGTTGCATTGTTGAACAGATACACACACACAGAGACACACACAGCTGTTGATTCCCGCTCCTCTGTTCCCGTCTTAACCCGCTGCTTTGACCACATGACAGCCGCCGGGTGTTGTGAGCGACGACTCACTTTTTGACCCGGGATTTCACAGGCAGAGTGTGAGCCATTTGAAAAGGGCCTATTAATTCCTTGTACAAATCCCTGCATCTGTGTGTGTGTGTGTGACTGTAAAGCACATTTTGTGGGTTGAATGCGCTCCACGGTATCTCAGAGAGTGTGTATGGACCATCTTTTTTTTTTTGCCCGTGTTTGTCTGAGTGTGTGATCATGAAAAAGAGTTTGCACTAAGCCTGCTAGGTGATGCATGAGGATTACTACTCACAGCCCCCCTCAAGGCTTATCCCTCTGCCTGGTGGAGGTTCACGTTTATTTAAATGGCCTTCTAATGACTTGCAGAGCTTTTAGGCAAGGATATGTGCCAAAACAGTGACTATAAAATAATCAACTTCCTGGAGCCCGTGGAGCTCCCCACTGTTCGGGGAATGTAGCCACGGGCCATGACAGTTGTTGGTCAGCATCTGAGCTTTTTCAAACGGGGCCTGATCTCCTCGGAGAGCCTGCTTTACAAGAAATGTCTCAGACAGAGCGCCGGGGTTCACGAAAATGGCTGACAAGTACAAGCTGGAGGGAAAAAAGGGTTGTTTTTTTTTGGTGAGAACACAGTGTAGCGCTCATGGTGCATACAGTACCATGTACTTGTGATGGTGTGAAGTCTAGTCTGGCTCACTTTTGACACGTAGCAGCTTTCTGCCATCTTTCCTGGCATTCTCTACGCAGGATCTTTTGCCAATAAGACACTTGCATAGAGGTCCAGAGAAAAATGGTGTCGGATCAGCGTTTTCAACGATCTCTGCGGAAAAAAATGTTTACCCGAAAGAGTGCGTCGCCATAGATGTCACAAACTGATGGATTTGTGCTCTGCCTGCTCTCTGAACCAAATGCATCACACTCAAATTCTGATAGCAAAGATATATCATGTAAGGCGGAAAGAATTTATCTCCCCTCGCCAACAGAGGGAATATCTATCATAACATTCGGGTGTAGATCTTTCACACACACACAGTGTATCCACATGATCAAAATCAACTTGCCCACAGGTATTGAGTCACACAAACACGCACACATCTGAGCATTAGACACATGTTGTAAGTTTTAATGAGCAGAGTGGGTCTCCGTCTCCGCAGGGTGGCAGAAAGTCATCAGCAGAGTTCAGCTCCTCGCTGTCTGCTCCAGAGACCGGCGTTAGTCACACAGCATCACACCTAGCTTCCTTCCTCACACATCCACACACTCCTGACTCCCACTCTCTCCTTCTCACACCTCTAACTCTCCCAAGACTTCCTCCTCCTCCTCCTCCTCCTCCTCCTCCTCTTCTTCCCCGTTCCAGGCCTGACTAACACTCGCTGCATCTTTTGTTTCCATGTGTTGTTCATTCCCTCACCTGCACTTCTCCGTTACACCTCCTTGACTTTCTTCTTCTTGCATTCCACTTCGCCCCCTCCTCCACCACCACCTTCCTCAGCTCCACTCTGCCTCTTTTCTGCTCGTGCTCTCTGCTCTCTCCGTTTCCCTCTGCTCGTTATCTGCGCGCAGCTTCGACACAAAGGAGGCTGGGTTAAAATGTCACACCTGGCTGTTACATTTCCTACGCCACATCCATGCCGACTTGTCAAGGTAACCAATCAATGTCACAATGGGGATAATGGAGATCACGGCGCTTTTTGTAAAGGCGGGAGATGTGTCAAGGTGCAGCAGATCGGTGATTAGGGAGTAATAAGTGGAATAAGACATCGGCTGTGACGGGATGGAGCTGCGGGGTCAAACGGCTGGAACATCGAACATATTTTTTCCTCCTCGTCCTCCCCGAATGCACCGCGGGGTCGCCGTGACACAGCGTGAGTGAGCCAGAAAATATTTTTCAGCTTAAACATCGCCGGGAAGGCTGACGCAATATTAACGGCCGCGTTGTTTCTGGGGAGTTTCATCAGCCACCGGGTCAAAGGTCAACTTAGACACCAAACCTGCGCTCCTCTTCAGTCTGATCATTAAGCTCCTCTTCCTGGAGACACAACTTAGTTCAATAAACAGCCGTGCAGTCACACATAACTCAAGGAGGGGCGCCGGCGGAGATATTTGTTTTTCATTACTATGTCGGAGTCGTCATGTCACGCTGGCAGGGAAATAATATTATTAATGGGAGCCAAATTGAATTAAAGCATGGATTTGACCGTGGGTTTCCTCAATGTCATGGACTGACATACAGATTCCTCTATCTGCCTCCTACATACACACACTCACATACACACACACACAAATACAAATAAATCCCTTTGCTGGGAATGAGGTCTCTCAATCTCCACAAACAATCAGATAATCCTTCAGGAATCCTTCACTTCTCTTGGTCTCTCTATCACAAATGGAGAGAGGAAGAGAGACGGAGCGAGGCAGGCATACACCCACTCACAACCACACAGAAACGCACACAATCAATTCATAGTAGCTGTGTCTATCCTAAAATAGAGTATACTCATCTTAAGCAGCTCAGGTGGCGTCATTGAGTTTACCATATAAATGACCTGCCTGTATGTTGGGAGATAACACCAACTCTGTTGACTAAGTGCTATAAAGTGTTTTGCGTGAGTGCGAATAAGACACTATGGCTGCTTGTATGAACACTGTATATGTATGTGTATGTGTAGGTGTGTGTATGTGTGTACGCACGCGCATGTGTGGTCTTTCTATATCTATAGATGTGCTGCTGCTGCTGCTGCCGCCCATGCGATTGGGCAATTTATCTACCGTTTCCTCCAGCAACGAGAAAGACGAGCAATCCTCAGGTCTATTGTCTGTTTTGGTCACCACCACCATTCGGGGTTGCCAGATCTCTCCCAGCCAACGCTACGGCCTAACCCGTTTGCCAAACATAAGAGAGCTGGCTGAAAATGAAGCCGACTGGCAACCGGACCGTTGCCACTTGGCTGTGGTGCTGCGCCTGCTGCCTGTTACAGTGTTGCATTGGAAATGCTTCTAAAAAAAGGGGGTTTTCAGAGAGCCCACTTGCACCTGTTTCAGCTTGTTTGGTGACATCGTACACAGCGCTGGCTTGTAGAAACATCCAGCCATCAGGAAAAATAAGTGATCTGCTTCAACGCTATCTGTTTCTCCTCCTTGCCTCTATCTTCCCTCGCTCGGTCCCTCCCTTCTATCTCTTCACAGTCCACACCAACACAATGCCAGAATTAGTATTTTTAGAAGCCAGATGCCTCTGGAGGATTCTCATCAAACATACTCAAGATGCTGCAAGCACACACACGCACACACACTAACAATTTTTCATATTCCCGAACAGATACACTCACAGTTCTGGAGACAGCATGCAACAGACATCAGCTTTAGTGTATTGTCATTGTGTGAGGCAGAGGCAGGGGGGAGTTGCAGGGCATGGCTACGGCGTGCACAATATAGCTGAATCGGAGAATTAGAGAACTCTTTGAACTCCCTGCAACAGGAGCCGCAAACAGACACAACTTCAGCTTATAAGCCACTTTCTGCCCCGCAGATACTTACAGTATGAAAAAGAAAACAGCTCCGCAGAGTTGCTGACCTAAACATTTCATTTAACTGGTTAAGTCGGAACAGCAACTGTGGCTGTTTTATGAGGGAAACACACACAAACAGTCGTATCCCCGTTGTCAAGCAAGACAAAAAAAAAGCAGTTTAACAGAAAACTTAAGTAAACAAGCACATTTTACTTAAGAACAGGAGAAGGTGCTCAGTGGAAAAGAATCCTTTTGAACTGCGTTGGATTCCAACCAAAATGTGAAGAAACATTCCTCGGAGCCTGTTCCCTCCTCCAGACTGGAACTGAGACAAATGTGAATCAGATCTGAATGAAGCTCGACTGCTGCATCTAATGGCCAAGATTTGTTCTTTTCAGCTAAGCTGTGTTTCACCTCTCCTGTCACTCATTCATTCACTGTTTCCCTACAGCGCATAACAAACACAAATAAGGCAGTGATTTCAGACTCTCCGAATTCTCATCACATTGACATGTGAGGAGCGCAGGTGCAGATGAGCACTGAGAGCAAAAAATTAGTAAACGAGCCATGAAAACTACCTCATCTGTTGTTTTTTCTATTTGATTTAGAATTGTGAGGGAATGGTTATTATAATCCATAACCATGGATGCTAACGTTAATCAATCCCAGAGATGAAGGGAACAAGATGCAACTTTTGTGATACTCTGTATTTACATCACTGCCTCTGTTAAATTAACCTTCATTCTTGTTTGTGATCATCTCCTTTGACAAAGCTGATACATGGAGAAAAATCTCAAGTATGCAAGAGTGGGAGAAGTCAAGTCATAAGAAGTAGCCTACACATCCCAGTGGATTTCACAGGCTGAGCCCAACCTCTCAAAAAAAAAGAAGAAAAAAAAAAAGAGACGAAGAAAAACCTTTAACACACTGTGAGGAACGGTAACAAAGAGACTGTTGAGAGTCTCAAGTACTGTACGCCCATACTGTAGCCATACCTTCTTTTCCCAAGAGGAAATCCAGGAAGTGGTAGGTGTACGCCACACCCACTTTGGTCTCCACCTGAGGCCGTCGGAGAGTGGAGTAGATGTTGCCCGGGCTTCTCCTCTCCTCTGCCTTCCGCAGCTTAGGGAGCCTACACCCCATGTCTCCGTGCTAGAGGAGAGGAGCAGAGCAGAGGATACAATAATGGGAGATAATACAGAGGTTCTGTTAGCAGAGACCCAACTGGGAGAGTTTCTAAATATACAGAGTACATTTGCACTTTCCAGTGGAACATGCGTGATAGTCACACACAAGCCTGCACGCTGCCGCCGCTGCTGCTCACATGCAAGCTCTGGAAACGACGTGCGCATCTAACTCTCTCTTTCCCTCTTACACGTGCACTCGCTCACATGTGAACACATACACACACACTGCTATAATGCTGAAATCTGAGTGTCAGGCATTACCTGCTTGGTGGGCTGTGATACGGGCATCTTCTAATCAAATAGGGCTGATTGGGAGCGACATGTTTGATCAGAACGAATTACAGCAGAAATGAGAATGATTTCCTGCCCTGTCAAGCACAGCGACATGAGACTCGATGAGGGGAGGAGAGGAGAGGAGAGGAGAGGAATGGAGAGGAGAGGAGAGGAGAGGAGAGGAGAGGAGAGGAGAGGAGAGGAGAGGAGAGGAGAGGAGAGGAGAGGAACGATACATATTGGTCTAAGTGCATATAGAAATCAGTGTTATTTTAAGACTTTCAGATTGTGTAACTAACTAACCAGCAGATATACTCAAGTCCTGGTGATCGAAAACACAATTTGGACGGAAGCTCTTGTCAAATTCCTCCTTTCCTGAATTCCAACAGGCAATTTAGACTTAAAAAGATCTGATTTGCGAGAAAAGAGAAACAATTAAAGTGAGGTGGCTTTGGAGACAGACGACTGGAGACGGAAAGAAGAAGAATGACAAATTGGTGGATGGTCGTGACAGGACGTGGGTAAGGGACAAGAGCAGGAGGAGGGTGTGGCCAAATATCGTCAAGCTAATCTAATGTGACAGCGTCGGTACCCTCAAACCATCACCACAGTTACGATTAATATCCTCGTCTGCCACAGCTTGTAAGAGCCGAGCGGTGAGGTGTGCATCTGCATGCGTGTGTGCGTGCATATGTCTTCCCCAAAGGCAGGTCTATATCTGTATCCCTGCATCTGTTTTGGGGAGCGTGGAGAATGACACAGTAACTCCCATTGGGCCAAGTGCATGGACGTTAACTCGGCTAACGATCCTAACAGACTACATTAGGCTGAGTGTGTGTCTGTGTGTGTAACTGTGTGTGTGTGTGTGTTTGGTGACTGAATAAGAAGGTCAGAAAGTTGAATAAAGCAACATCTCTGATACATTCAGGTCATCCGTCTTGAGACAGCGCACTCTGTCTTTCTGAATCTCACAAAGAACACGCAATTAAGAGTAATTATTCTTTCAATACAACATGCTCTTTCATAACAAGGACGAATGAGGAGCGATGGAGGGATGACGCTAGATGTGGGAGGAGAGGAGAGCAAGTCAAGACATATATCTTATCTGCTTTATCCATCTCCCCTCTCTTCTTCCTCCCACCATCCTTTCCTCTCCTCTTGACCCGTGTGCCCCCTCATTAACTCTTCCACCATTTGCTCTCCATCTTGTCTTCCTCATGATTTGCAAAACTCTCTCTCCTTCTCTGACCGATGCCTTCATCATCACACCCCCTCTTTGGCCTCTGCTCTGCTTCTGTCAGCCATTCTTGATTAGGGGAACTCCCTTCTTTCTGTTGGTACAATGGCCTTGATTAATCTTACAGCTATTCCTCTTTGTCAATCTTTCTTTTTGTGTCCATCTGATTACGAGAATTCCCAACCTCCCCTCTCTTGTTGTCAGTTCTTCCTGAATTTTCTTTCCACTATCACAATGCCAACTTCCCTTGACAGCTTCTTCAATCCCTTCCCTCAGCTCGTCTCTCCTCCTCCTCCTCTTCTGTCTCTCCATCCTTTGATCCTTCCTGTCATTACATTATGTTACGTTATGCCCTTCTACACTTTTACTCTCCAACTCCCTGCCTACTGTACACTTGCTTTAAGCAAGACCTCCGTCCCTCTCCACCCTCCAATCCATTCAGTCTGGTGACTCAATGAGTATTCGCTGCAGAGGCGGCCCCCTGCTGAGCCTGTTAAGTCTCATAAAACTATTACAATGTCTCCAGACAGACAGCCAGCCATGTAGGCTCCGGGTTATGTCTAAGTTAGAGCGTGTAGATCCACTACCAAACATATTTTCCTCCAGGCCTGTGATTTCATAGGCTCCGTCTGCTGCATGGACAAAGCCAGGTTAATGTGAAGATGTTTACCAGGCTTCATCTCTGGCTGGTTGGGGGCATGGGAAGGTGAAACACAAGACAGAGGAGGCTGATGTGGTCAAAATATGACAATGATGATGACCGTCTGACAATGAACATAAAGGGAACCCCCAAAGGGAAGCAGTATGGTTTGCATCCTCACTTCTCGCACAGTCATTTTGCTCTATAGTATTTTAACACAATTACAAACCAATCCGGATGCATAATATTCTCAATTTACGTGAAGGCAAAAAACAAAAACACATTCATTCAGTTTTCTTATTCTTCTTTATGCATTATGCATTATGCAGTGGTAAAAAGTCATAACAATTTGGAGTGGTTTGCTTATTATTTTGCTCATGGCAATTGGAAATATTGCTCTACAGAAAAAAACCTGATTGGTTCTAGTCCTGGTCTCAACTCGCCTACAGCTCTACCATTTGATCCAACGTCTCATCATCCTTTTCATTGTACGCTGGCTGTTTTGTTTCAAAAAAAAAAAAAAAAGGCCTTGCGTTATCATATGAACTCTTGTCTGTGAGCTTTAGAAACAGATCTCTGTAATTGGACACAACGTCAAATGAAAAAAAAAACACAAGGTAGCTGCAGCGAGCTCAAGACTCGAGGCCTTTTTACTCCATATGAGGCCTTTTTCTCTACATGTTGACATCAAACAGAATCTCTCACTTGCTCTCACAAACACACAGGCAGAAAAGGGCCTTGACAGGAAAAGAAAAAAAAATTCCATTAAACAGAGAGAGACAGCGGGGAGAGACAGATAAAAGTAGTGAAAGAGAGAGAATGGAGTGAGGAGTGAAAGAGACAGGGTGTAGCAGAGGGCTTCTCATTAGAGAATCTCTTGTAACGGGAGAGTTTTGAAATGACAGCGGATTTACGCGGGAGCATAATCCGTCTGTGCTGTGCCACTGCTCCGCTACCTCCCGCACCAGTCGGAGTGGTGGTGGCGGTGGTGACTGTGGTGGTGGTGGTGGTGGGGGGGTGCCTGCTTTCCAAGAAGCAGCAGAGGGAGCGCTACAGACACGCACAGGCTTGGGAACATTGACAGTAAATATAGACCGAACCACTGAGGAGGATCTTCAACGGTGCCAAAGTTAAAGTCTTCATGTTCTTCCTGAGCACTTTATATTCCCCTCGCCACTGCTTTTAATAACTTCACTGTATATAATAAATCTGTGATTAAACCCACAAATCAAAACGCACAACTGAGCTGATGAGCTACATGTAGTGAAAGCTGTTGTGCTTTAATGCTTTAATGCTCCTGTCCTGGCAGTATAGGTTGTGGTCCTGTAAGTTCTGCTGCTATTGTTGCATTCACTCCTTCGAATAGCAAGAGAATCTTATACCTGCAATTAGTCCATCAATCAATATGATAATCAATTATTCTTGAGCAAAAATACCAATCTCCGGTGATGTCTCTTTGATGTCATACAAATTTAATATCCTTGGTTTCTGGACTGGTGGTCAGACAAAGCAGGATTTTTCGTTCAGATTTATTCTGATTTTAACAGAAGAGACTATGAAACACAGTTTGACCTTTGACCTTTAACCACCAAAATCCAAACTATTTCAGAATTTGAAGTTCCTGAACCATTACATGTAGCAGAATGGGATGGACGGACACGGACAACAACAAAAAAAGTCACTCCGCTCATTCTGTATTTTGGCCAACGTGTGCATCATGTTCGATGTTAACAGAGGAAGCTGCCTTCTCATGACGGACAGAGTGAATCCACAAAAGCATTGACTTTTTGATGATATAATCAATAACACATCAATTCCTGTGCCAAAAACAGGCAGTTACAGTGATCTGTACTTGACCAAAGCTCAACCAGTTAAGTTGCCACACAAATGACAATTTCATTTTGTTTTTATCATTACTGAGGGGTTAGATATTTCTTGTGGTCCTGAGTGAACCGTTGTCATAGTGCCCAGAATCTCTGGTATCATCCCTGCACCACAAATACTGCTCACCACCCGAGGAGAAGTGTTTGTTGTTGCTGTATATAATATAGTTTCTTGCTGTGTTCATTTTTGCACCTGATGCACTAAACTGACTTACAGCAAGTATCAGCAAATAAAACTGTCACTGCTGGCCTCCAGTCTCCTTTATTATACGACTTTACGGGTCTGCTTTGGAGGCCACGATTCCCACTGCTTGTAAGCTGGATTGTATTACAACTACTGTATATGCGAGGAATGTTTGGCCTGTTTAAAAGCCTGTCATAGAAAACAGCTGCATTATTATTAAGATCCTGTATTGGATTGTGTATCACTGAATTTTTAAATTAGAGGTGACAGACTGAGTCCTGGGGAGCAGGCTTCTCTCCCACTGGGTTGAGGCAGCACTCTCTCTATCTGGGGAGGATGGGGATAGAGAAAGGGTGCAAAAAGAGAATGAGGAGAAAGGCGGGAGGAGGAGGAGGAAGCGGGGGAGGCAGAGAAGAGAGACAGACAGAGAAGGCAAGAAAGACAGACAGAGAGCAGACTGGGAGCATGTCAAGTTGCCTTGAGGGAGATGTGATTCCCCCGGAGCAACACAATAGTCACCTCAAACGGTGTTTTAATGAGGCTGCATGTGGAGGATAAAAACAAATTGTGACATTGATGTATTAGTGTGTCGGGCAGCTCCTTGCGTAGCCTTTTTTTTTGCTCTAGAAGGAAGAGTTTATGAACAAAGGAGGGGTGTTTGGACCGGGGCATCATTTTTACTAAAACCCTGAGGTGCGCTCTTTAGGTTCTTGAATCCATCAATTTAACTAGTAAACTCAATTTCTGAGGAGCGAGACAAAGTGATGAATACTCGTCTACTGTCTACATGGACATTATGATAAACTGGGTGTCACTCACTGCTAATGAATGCGTTTTCAAATGCTTTCAAATAGATTTCCAAAAGTCATATGGAGAGCGCCCACACATATTCATGTAACTAATTGATGCCCTATGCATTTTGTGGGTGCAGCCTTGCTTGAAATTACATGTTTCTGGTTTTCCTTTTTTCAACCCTCTTTAGAGCTTCCAACCTCAACACACACACAACACGTGGCTAGCTGTTGCTGCCCGTTAACGGAGGTAGTTTAGTGAACGGGAAATGATGCATGACAGGTCGCTTACGCACCAGATCCTTCTCCTCCTGACACACACATACACGCACGCGCGCGCACACACGCCGCACGCACCATCCCGCCTCTCTTCCATCTGCGCTCGGCACATTTACTCCGTCACGCATATCTTGAGTTCACTTCAACCTGTGACAGCGAGCAGAGGGGCTTATTCATTTCGTTCCGCCACGAATAAAAATGGTACACAACATCCCACAAATCAAATGACGGGAGGCTTGCTGTCTAAACCGAGAGGGCTTCTGCTTGTCACAGGTGTTTTATTGTGAAAAGGCTCCGGAGACTTCTTCAAGTGAGCTATGCTTTTATTTTTGAAGTTTTAAAAAAAAATTATTATTCACACGTAAAAGTGCAAATCGGACATAGGGTATGCAAACGAGTTTGGTTACTGTTAAAACGACTAAGAATTATGAATATCTTAATTTATTCTGCAAAAGACGCCAAAAGTATTAAAAAAAAATAAAATTATTCGATTTCTTACCTGAATAAATGAACCAAAAGAGACAAACTCACCAGTCAAGTCGTTCCCAGTCAGTACGAAGTGTTTGCTGGACCGACAGTCCTGGTTTGTCCCTCTTCTCTCTCCGTCAGTCTGTGTACCTCTCTCTAGTGTCTTGAGCGTCTGTCCCCGTCACGGCTGCAGGAACGAGACACACAGCAGTCGCTCCTACTCTGCGATCCAATGGGAAGAAAACATGAATCCTCCATTTATAAACTACAGCTGACTGCAGCTCAATCTCACCGGCAGCTCAGCCCGTCCACCTCCCTCCTCAGTCTCTGTCTGTCTGTAGCTTGTGTGGAGAGAAGGAGAAGGAGGGAGGTTTAATCATCTCCTCTCCTCCCTGCTCGTCAGGCTGGATCATCTGTCTGAAACACTCCAGGAAAACAATATGTATCGCATTAGAGACTTTGCATTGATACAATTAATCACGGGAGGGGAGGGGCACCCACAGAGGATTTGTGCTACTTGCACTGCTCCTGGATGTTTGACATGCTTGTCTAAGTGTAAAGTTTGTGTTCCAGCGTTAGTCACACGCTGAATGTGAGTCCTCTAACAGGGTTACCGGGGTTAGAGGTGTTTGTGTTTTTTTCAATAGTCTACTTTGGGAGATTTATATTTCATAAGAAGCCATCCAGACTTATCCATAATTCACAAACGTCTTACAGGGGAGTGGGTGGGTGGAGCTGGTGGGTGGTCACGGGCTGGACGGGGGCACCCTGGGGAGACCAGTCGCACCACCAGACTGTGACAAAAACAAAATGCTCTGTGACCAAGAGATGATGGGCTTGTTGCCAGGGAAGACAGGCAATCCAACCCTGACTGAAACCCAGCAGCCGGCTGACAGGCTGATGGAGGCTGGGAGGGGGGTAGCAGCAGCAGCGGTGGTGGTGGTGGTGGGCCACACTGCAGACTGAACATTATGTGCTCCAACACTCCCAACACCATCACCTGCAAACTCAAAAGTAGAAAATAAAAGAGCAAGTTTTAAAATGAACACTCCTAAAAATACACAGCTAGAGTTCAAAATGACACGATGAAAACAAAAGTTTAAATGATCACAGTTTTAACTTTTATTTTTCAAACAGAGATCCAAACCCTGAAAAACAAACAGGAACACGAACAAAAACCCAAACCCAACAACTATGGTGTCCAGGCTCTCTGAACTAAACAATCCTAACAATACAATCAGATGTCGGTATACAGAGACCCTGAGGTCAACGCCTTTATAAAACGATGCGCCAATGGAAAACAAAATCTGTGATGTGCACCATACACCAAATGTGCATCTACAATCATACAAAGCTATTCTTAAAATTAAAGTTGAAACATACCAAGTGCACTTCTTGAAAAAGAAAATGTAAGAAAAAAAGTATTGTTTACACATGTAATATTGGTAAAATGTTTCCTGCAATTTCACCTGCGATTAAAACCCAAAATGTTGCCAAAAACCAGTAGAAAAGTGAACCATGTACAGTGAAGATTTTCCCTTGACAGATGTTGATAGAGCACCTTACTTCATTTTCAAAGTGGATTAAAACCGTTTTCCACCTTTTTTTTTCTCCCCCCCAAATTAAAGTTGATTGATGAGTAACAGGAAACAAAATTGATGCCGTGATTGTTCTTCAACGTGAACCCGTGGAACCATTTGAGAGGGTGGTCACAGGATGAGACAGTGTAGAAGTGCAACACACACAGATGATCAATGTGCCACAACCAATCTTGAAAAGTCTGGCGTTGGACGAGAAATCACCGATAGCGACAAAGCGCCATAATGTGAGAAAACTGCCATTTACCACCTCAAATGACACCCAATAAAATAAAGAGCACAAAATAATGAATGAAATGACTGTGTACTCTCATACTGCAGTTAGTTAATGACAATTCAAATCAGATAAGCATTAGACCTGAAGTGGAGTTTAAGATGCTGAATCAACCAGACTGCTGTCAAGACATTGTTATAATGTATACAAACAGCTTTTTAAGTAAAGAGAGCCCTTACAGAGACTAAAACAAGCCCAAACCAAACATTTAAAATAATAACACAAAGATAAATAATAAAACATAAAATATAAATAGGCACAAAGGGTGAGCTTAAAAGTCTTTTCCATCTTCTGTTAGGGGTAATTGACAAAGAAAAACAAAAGAGACTGTGAGCCCATATCAGCTGGTACTGTGAGGGTGATTTGCTCTTTCTGTGTGATTGATACAGTGATCCGTGTGGGTTAAAAGTAGCTGACACAGCACAGGTCAACTCTACCACTTGTGGTCAAAGTGACTGTGATCAAACTAGTACAGTTAATGTCAAGAGCTCCTGTGGTCTGATGTTAAAATCGGTCTCAGAAACTGAGGGGAGGGAGGACAGGGGAGGGCAGAGTGAGGAAGTGGGTCGTTTCCAGCCGTCCAGAACGTCAAGATGTCATCCTGTCTGCATTTTGACCCAATGCAGCCACTGTAGTCTGTAACAGACAGAAAACAAAAGACAGGACAATTTATGGCAAGCAAATTATGGTCCCTCAATTAAACATACAACGAAGATTAGTCTTTTTCATAAGTGTTGGTCAAATAAAAACTAAATCAATGTGTTGTTGTGGCTGCTGTAATGAATGAGAACAAGGGAAGCTGAGGACAGAAAATTGATGGATTGATGTTGGGCAAAACTGCAATTGTCATAAAAGAAAATCATCAAGCATCAAAAGTGACTGTGAAACAGGGACACCCATGTAAAAATAATTAACCAACAATATGCAGTTTTCCCCCAAAGTACTAAACCATAATGTGATCACACAAAATAGTCTCCTCCTTCCTAACAAAAGGACTGCAGACTCTTCCCGTCTCTTGACTCACAGAATCCGTGGCGTGATAGCATTGTGTTTGTTAGAGTAGTGTTTACCTGGCAGGAGGCTCAGTAGCTCTGGACTACAGCACAGTCAACATGGTTTGGACTCCGCAGTCCACGAAACTCTGGAAAGGAAGTGAAACGTCACAAAACAAGTTCACTTAGTGTAATCTTAAGGAAGCTTCATAAAACAAGCTCGCCAAAAACATTTGTTCATGTACACAATAAGAGGAAACTGATAAATTCACTGTTTAATCCCACAGTTGATGCTTCAAGATGTCAACATTGGACAGACAACACCATCTAGTGGAAACATCTGACACTACAGTTTGTGAATACAAGTGGAAAAAAGTGCAATTATCAGGTGTAAACACTGATGACCCAAAAAGCGAACAACTTCAAAGGACAAATAGACAAATTCAAAAATATTAATCTAACAATCATTTACCATAAATAGGTGGATTATGCAATTTTCCAAGGTGCATGTTTTCAGCCCACTGGCTGTGGTCATGTGAGATTCTCACATGACAAGTGATTTGAGCTGCTTTGAAACGTAATCACACTGACATCTACTCTAATTCCCAGTGAATACAAAGTCACCTGATTGACAGCCCGTGTCCTCTGGTCCGCTGTCCATTGAGGTGGAGTGTACTGCATGTGGGGGAAGAGGGGTCAGCGGTCAAGCAGAGGCCAACAGGCACATCCAGGCTCACTTCTAACGGAGGGATGCGGGTGGCGGTGTAGAGTGTGGGGGGAGCCAGGCACAGACGGACCTGAACCAGGCTGAGCCCCTTCATTTCATATGCAGGAGCATCTGTGCGCAGCCTTGGAGACCCAGCACAGGATGTTTCTGACTAATTGGTGTGTGGGTGTGTGTGCATACCTGATAGGCATAGACGTTCTGTGCGTAGTTCATCGGCATCTGTGGGATCATGACCCCTCCAAAGTTGGAATAGGAGTACGGCTGCAAAGGGCCACATCACAGTACAGAGGTTTGTATAGTGCTGATGTTTTTGACGGTTGGTATTGTATGAATAATTCAACATCTTGGCTATTATTAGCAATAACATTTATCATCCATAGCCAACTTTTTTTGTGTGGTTTCTAATAAATTGAAAATTAAATTGATGGATTGTTCTCCACATTGAACCTCTATTCTTGGCTGTGATAATGAGTTCACTTCCCCTTAGAGAAAATAAGGTTCATTTAATTTTACATAGTGAGAATAGGAAAGTGTGTGTGGCTGCATTACTAATAACCACACACCCCACAGTGTGTTTACTTGTTGACCTGCCTGCCTACTGAAGTGAGATTCCTGTTGTCTGTGTATGTGTCTTACCTGACTGTACGGGCTGCTGTTACTGAGTATGGGCGAAGGTTGTGCCATGCCCCCTCCCATTGGTGAACAGCAAGCACAGTAGATGTACTGGGTGGGGCTCATCCAAGGAGCTGGGCCAACCAGGCGGGATGGCATGGACCCTGGATGAAGAAAATAAAAAATAAAATATGAAATTTTGTAACAACGTCTTTTATATTTTACAGAGAATCAATCATTCACACAATGCTGCTCTAAAGTGCATCACAATACATACGGGGGCTCCTTTCTTTCATGATAGCAGGGCCCAGCTTCAGTTTTCGGCCCTTAAAACTGATCTGTTGCTATGACAAAAGAAAATACAAAACAGACGAAATATTAGTCTCAGTTTGAAAATAAAAATAAGTGAAAGGGAGCTGCGGACCTACTCACATCCACAATTGACTGAATGTTGACATCTTCATTGAAGTAAACAAAGCCATACCTAGGGACAGATAAAATACACACACACAAAAAAAAACACTGACTCAAGACAAATATTCAACATTAAGAAAAGACTAAGAGTTAATTTAAAACAGACTATAATAATCTTAAAACTGATTTACTTATGATGAAAATCCCCCAGTTTACACAAACATGCAACTTCATGTCTGTCTTAAGTGCCAGTTTGTAATTGGATGTGGATTTATACAGGCACATCCAGGTATGTATACCCAGTCTGATCGATCCCCTTGTGTGTGCATGTGAGAGAGGGGGAGATACAGAAAGGGGTAAAGATGGATTGAGCCAAACATTGCACTACACCCAGCCTAACAATGAAATAAGGGCAGACAGCAAAACTCACCCTTTGCAGATCCCTCCTCGGTAAGTGATAATTTTTACTTCCTTGACAGCACCATATCTCGTAAAGAAGTCCCGCATTTCATTCTCATCCACCTGAATGTTACAATTAATGTAAGACATTTTTATTAACATAAATATGTGGACAGTCCACGTTTATCTATTTTTAGTTAGCTACTATAAACCTTAACCCAAAATCTAAAGTAGCAATTCTACCAAGAAAGCATTGAATTAGCTGACAGGTTTGTTGGCAGAGTGGGAAGGTCAGGGTGAGCACAGTCAGCCATGGCCTGGATGGCTGTGCAGGCAACCAGACGTGCCTATCAATTTTTCTCCCCACACAGCACATACATTAGTATTTTTTAACTCCATCACAATTTTCATCTTTACAACAGTGCAAATAAATATAACTGCTGATAGGTATGACCTTACCTTCATGTCTATCCCACCAACAAAGAGGGCGTTGGGTGTGAGTTTTCCCTCCGGAAGAATGTACCCATTGGACAACTTGAGGGAAGAGGGAATCTGGTTGCTGTTCCGGGGCTTGTGGATATCCTGAGTTTTTTTTTTTTGCAGATAATGATTTGACTAATGAGGCTCAAATATCAAAATGTAATGTATACACACATATTGAATAATTAGATACAAGCACGTGAGACTGAACTGACAAACATGGCGCTCTTTCCCCCCCTTCCATGCAATAAATGCTATCCAAGCTAACCGTAGACCGCGGCTTGGGTAAATCGAGTTTAGTTGCTTCACATTGCTTCAGGGTTTTTTTTCTTTCTTTCTTTTTTTTTTTTAGAACTTTTCCGCGACTGGCGGTATCAATGACAATTACCTCCGAAAAAAAAGATTTTACTTTTTGTTTACATTCCGGAACAAATGTTAACTCCTGTAACACGGCGTTAATTAGCAAGAAAACATGAACCCGTTTAACAAAAGTGTAACGTTAGTTGCAATCTTTGCAAAACTATAACACCGACTCAAATAGTTTTCACATTAGCAGCAACTAGCTAACAGTTCACCGCTGACTTTACGAATCGATATTCGGTTTAACGTTAGCTAGCAGCGGCTAGTGCGCCTTTTTCTGTTGTTCAGGTGCAGGTGGTTAACCATGGCGTTAGCTAACACTGTTGAACTTGTTCGCACAGCAATTAAGTAGCTAGCTTCGTGATTGACAAGTCAGTAAATGCCCCAAACCCCGCAAATCGACAGCATGGCTGGAACTGTAACAATACGTTACATTGTCGTGCACGTAGGAATGTGACTTCAACTTACCATATCTAAAATAGTTAAAACTAATAAATTAGCCAGACACGCTCGGATGAAGCCGCCAGTCCTTGTTCTGCCCGACAACAGACGAAGCCACGCCCCCCGTTAACGTGCTGACGTATCGCCCTGTCATTGGCCAACCCGAGACTGTTTGCAAAAAAAAACGGGTTGCCACATAATCACGCAGAGAGGTCACGAATGACTGTGAACTTCTACTTGATCTTACCTCCTCCACTCAACACTCAAGTGATTTGCAACAAAATGTAATGCTGGAACAAAAGGTAAATACCTTTAATTAATTGGGCTGCATGCCACAGGACTTATTCACTGCTGAATTAATTTTCTGAAACATTTTAATCAAACCAGTCTTGCTCCTTTCAACTGTAATTTACCATTGTTGACTTATAATCATCAAACTCATACACAGTGTATTCTGTAAAAAAAAAAAAAAAAAGAAGAAAAAAAAAGATTCAAATACCAAAATTGATATGTTATATAGACTCTTCATTTAGTTTATTAGTTCATTATATCCTGGAAAATCCCAATTAATTGACAGTGCAGTTAGCCAACATTATTGTAACGTTAGTCCCGGGCGATGACAAGCACCCTAAAATACAGTAAAATAAAACCAATAGCATATTCTAAGAGTTTTAATATCAAACATTAAAATCGATCAATGAATCAGAATAGAGACTAGTCACTAATAGCGTTTTTTGTTTTCTTTTTCAGAATGTCCCTACAGCAGATTAAAAAAAAGAGATGGCCTCAAAAACCCAGTTCAAAGTGGTAAACATCACCTCCTACAAAAATATTCTATTGGCGTCAGTGATGCTGAAACCGTCCTTCCTTGGTGGGCCCGGTCTCCCCAGAATGTAATTTGGGAGACATGGACCACAGACACTGAGGGCCTGTTCACGGTTGAAGGCTGTGTTTCATTGTCTACTGTATCACCACTACCACAAGAGTTATAAACATGATTAAGTTCACACATATGATGCTTTTATAAGTTAAGTTAATTTATTTAGGTACTTTAAATGTAATTGTATTGTTTATCTGTCGGTATTTCATTTATTTACTTTTTTTTCAATGTCTACAGCGTACACGGATAAGAGTTGGCACAGTAACACTTGGGGGGTGGCGGTGGGACCTTTTTTCTTTTTTTTCTTCTTTCTGATGTCTTTTTTACTTTTTGGGGTAAGGACAATGAGCTATGTCATTTGGGTTTGGGTTTGGATGGTGGTTTTTCCTTTCTGTTGTGATGTCTGAGTGAGACAGCGAGCACTTGTATGTTGTCAATGTTTTGTTTGGAAAAAAAATTCACATATACAAGGAAAGTATTCAGACCACCTTCATTTTATTTATTTTTTTGGCAAAATCAAAAAAGTTATTTTTTTCCTCATCAATCTCAATTTCCACTCAATACACCACAAGGCTAGCCCAAACTCAGAATTTTAGAAATGTTTGAAAATTCATGGACATCATTGATTTTTTTTTTTTTTTGCTCTGATACTATTGACTATGGTTGGCCTTATATGCCCCCTGCCCTGTGTGAGGCTCGTCCGAGGTGGGGGAGACAGACAGTCTGTCACCATGGATGTGTCTGTCACCTATGTCTGTCACTAGAGGGCACGATTCAACCACTGACTGATGATGCTCTCAGGTAAACGATGGGGGCAGCCCCACCAACTCATCCCAGAGCCTGTAATCTAACGGAACACATCTGATTTCAACAGGCACTACCAGTTGGTTGGTTGTGTGTGAGTGATTATATATGCACGTGGGGCACCGCCCACCGCAGTCTCTCACATAGTAACAAGGTAGTTGGTGTTACTATGGAGACGTTCCTGGTTAACAACAGTGTTTGAGTTTCAAGCAACGTGGAGGCTTTTCCTCAGTCAAAGATCTGACAATGCGAAACTAAAACTCTCAGCAGATTAAAATACCTCTGTTACTTCAACAGCAGGTAAGTGGTAGGTTAATACTAAGACAATTTAACAGCGTTTGTTGCTGTCACGTAATATTGACGGAGTTTTTGTGCAAAACGTTTAAGCTAACTTAACGTGTAACAGAGTGAAGCTTTAACGTTAACTTACATCGGCTGAGCGAAGGCAAAGGTAACTGATATGTATGGAAGGTCATCTCTGCCACTCGATGGGGAAAAACAAGATCTAATAAATAATGAGATACTTTCTCAAAATAAAGATATATTAAGTCAAAATAATGAGATATTAAGTTACTAACTCAAATTATTACTATACTTACTCAAAACTAACGTTATGCAAATAGCATTTAGCAGTTTGCTGTGTCTCAAAGCCACACTATTCGATATGATGTGAGTTCTGTTTTGAGTCAGTATCTCTCTATTTTTGATTCAGTATCATTATTTTTTGGATATCATCTCAGTATTTTGACAGGTTTTTGATTTTTTTTATCAAGTTGTCAATCTGTAGTTTTTCATTTTTGTGTTTTCCCTTCTTTCACTAACAGAAAAACTGAGAAACATGGAACGACTGAAGCAGGTATGCTGTTAACCCGCCTTATGTTTGAGACTGTTAGGTTTGCAATGGAAAAGTTGCATTTTCCCTTAACATTAATCTGTGAATGGACTCTATCATGGACGTGTTTAGGTTTAATTAAGAGAGCATGAGATGTAGCCTATTTCATGCAATTGTCAAATAAGTGTCCCTATGCTTCTGTACTGCAGATGGAGGATGACTCCATCTATAATATGAGTCAGAGGAGAGGCTATTCTGTTCCTCCGCCTTTGCCCATGACTTGTAATGCTGAACCCTCAGAGCTGTATCAAGTAAGCATCTTATCAGTGTCACACATGAACCTTTTGCTGGTAAATCTTATATCACTTCATTTTAACACTGTTATTGTACCTCAGATGGTCTTGAAGCACAGCCATTACCCACCCATCCTCCAGAGCAATTCATGGACAATGGCAATTCCTTTTAAAGAGCAGCGCCACCATCACACTACCAGTGAATCTATTGCAAACAACTATAGCCCATGTGCCCAGGAACTGAAAATTAGGAAACTCCTTCAGAGGCGACATACTCTCTCTCAGCCCTTGGCGAAGTCAGAAAAGTCTTGTATCCTTCACATCATTTGTATTGAAAGCCATTTCGTCTTTGGGAAGTTTTGGAGGTTGCTATGTATAATTTAAATATGAACCTTGATACTTTGATGTCTGTGTAAACTTCTCAGATTGGTCTTTTTGATCTTAATGAACATGTTAGCAGCCATCCCAACTGGGAGGAGACAAGCCATTACACCAAGGAGAAGGTAGTCACTCCCTTACAACAGCTTTTTATCATGCTCTTTTTCTCTTTTGGCACTTGATCTGAATTGTTCCTGCTTTAACAGGGATACGCACTCTCCTCGACTCACACCTCGACCAAAGTCTAGATCAAGAAATCTTTGCACTCCCAGCAGTCAGCCTATGAGTCCTGAAGAGCAGCTGGATATCATACACACACAAGAGGAGAAGATGAGGGCTTTGCAACCAGAACCCAATGAGAGAGACCTTGAGGTGAATATCAGTGAATTTAGTTTTGAATTAGTCAGTTTCAAGTTGAATGCCCTTTTTCTGACACATTGATGGTCTCGCTTTTACTCACACAGAGATACATGTACTACATCGTGACTGGTGTCCCCAGCTCTGTGCTGGCCCCGCAGCCATGCCAGCAGATGATGAACATCTTGAGCCTGCTGCCTCCTGATACTGAGAATAGTAGCAAAAAGATCCACATTATGAGGGCTAACATGGAAGAGGAGGTCAAAAGAGATTATTACCTCAGCCTCAAGAAGAGCATAGGTAAGAAATAATTATCTCAGTAATTCTGCTATTTAGACACCCAAGTATACCAGTTTTACATTCAACACTGATTTGGTTGCCTATATAGTCCTGTGTGCATTTTTTTTCTCACAGTCTGTACACATGTACGTCAAAACATTCAGCCACATCGGCCCACCAGACATTGAGAGAAATGGAAAAAAAAGAAAAACATAGGAATCCGTACAACATTTCATAGATGCTGTCAATCCATTGCACTTCTTTTTGCTTCCATTTTGTCTTGTAGTGGACTATATTTTGATAGACCCAGCTGAGCGCCAGCGACTTTCCATATCCAGCACCGTAAAGCCATTCCCGAGAAGGGTGATTCGTGCACCAGTCCCCTGGGCAGCTGGTTACAAGGAGGCCCATAAATGGCAAAACCAGCATCTATTTACTGTCAGTGATATTATGATCCTACTGCAAGATGTCTGGCTAAACAGGTAATTTACTGTCCATTTAAGGAATGGTATGGATTTTATTATATTTTATCTGAATGAGTAAATGGTGTTGCCACGGTCATGGTTCCTCCAGCTAATCTTGCACATATTCCTTGACAGCGAGATCACTAGAGCTTATGATGACACTTTGACACAGGAGACGTGGTGTCAGATACAACCACTAAATTATATCTAGGCTCTGCATGGTGGTGTTAAGTTAAAATTTTGGTTGTCAGATTTGACAGACAAAAAATACAAAGCTGATTTTAAAACATAACTGGAAGTAAAACCAAAAATGTGCCATTATACATCATTATTTTTATTTTTTTCAGCTTCTCATCCTTGAGATTTGTCAGACTCGAGGACCTTTTCGCCAGCAGCCTCCCTCTCCTGCCATCTGAGTTTGAAGAGTTTGTCCAGAGACAGTGCCAAACCACCAGAGAAGAGCTGATCCAAAAGTGAGTAATGCTGGTTTACTTGATAGTCACGAAACAGAAAGTCTGTCAGTCACACAATGAGCTGATTTCCAGGCTTAATCATTGCAGTGTGTTCTCATTGTATAGGCCTGCAGTATGTACACGGCCAATACAGCTAATCCTGTTGTAGGCTTAGGCTCATGTTTCCAACTTGTCCACTTTGTCAGAGCCATGTCAAGCTGCCTTTCAGGGGATTGCTTTACACAACACCTCACTTGAGGATTGCATTGCATCTTTTGTTGCATGGCTGTTGTATTGCCCGTTAGTCCTTGTAGCAGTCCTGTAGAATAGCTGACTACATAGGTTAATTGAAAAATGAGCCATCGTAATTTGTACAAATTGACCTCTGTTTGTTCATTTTCATGTTTGTAATTTGTACCTGCTTGGATGCCATTATTCTACCATGGCTCAGTTTCCCATGCCAGCCAATGCCATAAACAATTCAGGGGGCATCATGGATCTCGGTGAGGCTGCCAGCACTGGCCAGGGAATAAATAAAACATATAATAACTAGTACATTTAGTGGGGCTTTTATTGAGAGGTTTTCAGAATTACCAAACATACTCTTTGACGAGAAAAAAAATTAATAATTAAATTTGAATTGGAAATAACACTGAATTTCTTTAACAGTTGAAGATTTGTTTTACACAAATTTTCACTCTGATCTTATCTCACCATTCTCCCATATCTAACTACAATTTTTATTTATTTATTTTATTGACCTTTATTTATACAGGTAAAATCTCATTGAGACCCAGGGTCTCATTTACAAGAGCGACCAATAAATAACTATTTTGCAACAACTCCGAATCAGAATATCATCTACTAATATAATAATATAATTGACATGAACTTTGATATGTAACAAAAAGTATCACTACAGCAGAACTTTTTCTATTCATCTTCCAGGTGGCTGCCTCAGTGTGCAACACTGTTTGACACCTATGAGAACCTGTGGTTGCCCCTCATGCCCACGCGTGAGCAGGAGGCTCCAGTCGCTGTCCAGGAGTTCTTCAACTGTGTGGCTGCTCTCATGTCATTACAGCTCCGAAGCCTTGTCATAGATTCATTAGAGGACCTGCTATATTTCTTCACTATACATGAGGTTTGTTTTAATGGCTGTTGAAATGGTGCGAGGTGGGCACCCGAACCTGCTGTTTGTTCCTTAGAAAAATTCTGACTGAACTGACTGTGATCCTTTATCACCACGTATCCTCTGTTCTGTGTTCCTCAGAGAGGCAATGACTTCGATGGGGTGTTTGATGAGACTACGTTTGTTCAGTCTCAGGTGCTGCTGGTTAAGCTCAAAGTGAATGAGCCTGACATTGACTTTAGTCCGAGTTTTCAGGAGTGTTGGGAGGTCATTGAGAGAGCCTTCCTGGAAATCATCAAGGGTGCAGAGAACCTACCGAGGGTAGAGTATTTCCTCAGTGCCCTCTGTCCATTCTGTACTATGCATTGTTTTCTGTGTTTTATCATTTTGGATAATACACACACATAAAACATCTGACTGACATGCTTGTGGTTTCAGGTGGAATGTAAGCTCTTTGCTGATGTCCAGAACTTGTATCTACGCACCATCAAACCCGATGAATCACTGGTCACAGACCTAATCAACAAGGCTAAAGATATTTTCAACAGAAACACAGTTGGGCCGAAAAGGTTATGACATTTATCTGTCATCTGATTCATTTGATGATGTGTAAAGAAGATGCTAACACTATTTGATTTTTTAGGTATTTGAATGTGTATGAAAAGTACCACAATCTACTGGACAACGCAGCGAAGCAGGAGATATCAGCATTCCTCAAAGAGAAGCAGTCGTTAGAAGAATTCACCATGGTAATTAACCTTTCCATCTAAAATATAAACATTTTCCATTTTTTAGTGGCTATTGTCTGCTTGCTTCACACAAATCTATTTTGCTCGATCTTCAGAAACTCGAGGGCCTTAATGACGTGCGAAAGGAGATTGCCTCACTCCGGGTTATGGTGCCCCTGTCCCTGTTGTGTCTGTATGCTGGCAAGCTGAATGAAGACCTGTGTGACCGTGCTCAAAGACTGAAAGACAAGATTATAATGTTTGAAGTGGAGGAGAACCGGGAGCTGAATAAGGGGTGAGAGAAAACTGTGGTTTAACATACAGTACATTATTATGTTTATGTCAGTTGTAAGTGACACAATGTTAACGACTATTGTTCCTACCCAGGATCTGTCAAAAGTATGAGGAGATCACTGAGACCGCCAGAAGCATCCCAGAAACCACAGAGGAGTTGGTGGCTCTTAAACAGTACCTTAAAAAGACCAAGGAGGTGACCATTCGCCAGCTGATCAATGAGATTGATGAAGCCACATACCGCCTCAGCTTCCTCCTGGACTACGCCACTCTACCATGTATGTGAAACATCTTGTGGTATTTGTAATTAGTGCAAACAAATTAAAAGATATGGTCACAAATACAACTATAGATTATTATTTATTTTTGGCTCAGTAATGCCATAAGGCAGATTCTTTAAACTTGGCACAAGTTTATTATTCATACAATTTCTAAATATTCACAAGAAGTTGCTGATGTATCTGTCTCTTTTGCTCCAGCTGATGACTTGAGGCTGAACTCCCGAGTTTTTCTGTGGCCCAATCAGATTCTTGGTGAGCTTGATGACTGCGAGGTTCGTCTAGTCACCTTAAGAGAACAGGCCGAGGACTATCTCCAAAAGAGGTTACAGAACACAAAAACACTTCTCGCGTCTTTCGTTTCACTCAAGGGAGAGCACAATATGGTAGCTGTATGTGGGGTTTAACACTTGTTTGTCCCTCTTCATCCAGGCTCCTCACATTCACTGTTTTGTGTTTTGTTTGAATCCAACACCAGCGCTCTCTGACAAACTGTACTAACTGTAAAAGCTGACAACTGAAATAGCGACTGCTGTCTCCATTTGTCTATCTCAGGATTTTCACCTTTGAGCAGAGGCTGCAGGATGTGGACAAAGAGATACAGGCCTTTAAGAGGAAAGAAATAAGTAACATTGAGGACATGAAGAACAATGTGGGAAATCTCTCTCAAATCACTGCCAACCTTGAGGGTGCTGTCAATGAACTAGAAGTAAGAGATACTGCTCTCTTTCAGTGCAAGACTAAATTTCACCACATTTCAGATGGTAGCTGAAAACTGCTAATACCAGTGTACTTTCTACAGGACATCAACAAGGAGCAGACTTTGCTAGAGAGAGAACAGAGCCAGTTCCCTATGCTGCAAATTCTGATAGCTGACAAACAGCCATATGAACAGCTCTGGGGCACGGCACTAAACTTTCACACCAAGTCAGAAGTGTGGATGAATGGTAGATAACAGACCCATTTCTTTTTATTTAAAGCCACAGCGTGACTGCATTTTGAAAGCTCTGAATGTCTCTGGTGGCACATTGATGTACTTCCTTAATCATTTGATTCCTAGGTCCTTTTCTACAACTGGATGCTGAGAAAGTCTCTGATGAGCTAGACGGCATGTGGAGGACCATGTATAAACTCACAAAGTCTCTGTCTAATCTTCCTGGCCCTTGTCGTGTGGCCAAAAATTTCAAGAGCAAGATAGATAGGTTCAAGCAGCACCTTCCCATCCTGACAACCATCTGCAACCCCGGCATTAAAGAGCGCCACTGGGAGAAGGTCAGCTGAATCAATACTTTTTGCTTCATTAGATCATTGCACACTGATAGAAATCCAGTGCCAGATTCACTTTGTAAGGACCAAGTGTCCTGCATCTCCTGTGATCCATGAAACTCGTGTGAATAATTCATGACACTTGGCTTGCCTACAGATTAGCAGCATTGTGGGTTTTGAAGTCAAACCAGATGTGAACAGCTCACTGATGACCATGTTGGACCTGGGGTTGTCCAAGTTCTCTGACAAGTATGACACTTTAATTATAGCACACTGGAACTCATGTAAAGCTCAACATGAACGCATGATTAGAAAACCTTGGGTTGAAAAAAAAAGCAACGATTTTCATGATTTTTCCTACTTCTACCCTAGAATGGAAGAAATTGGAGCAGCAGCAAGTAAGGAGTATTCTCTTGAAAAGTCCATGGAGAAGATGCAAAATGAATGGACAGATCTTCATTTCTCTTTCACTCCATACAGAGACACAGTAAGAGACTGCAGTCAACAAAAGCTGCCCCTGAATTTTCATACATGATACACAACAGTTGTACTAAATGCATTTAATATTAAATCGCAGGGAACGAACATTCTATCAGCTGTGGATGAGATCCAGTTGCTTCTGGATGATCACATTATTAAAACGCAGACCATGCGAGGTTCACCTTTTATTGGGCCAATAGAGACAGAATGTAAGGTAAGATATGGCAACACAAAAGTGTTGGATGTTTGGTCCACTTAAGACATTGACGCATACTGTAAGTAACGGGATGAAGCTTTATCTCTGTCAATCGGGCTGGCAATACAATTCATTCAATTCATTAAATTACACAAACCTTTCATTAGACTCTGCAAATAAATCATAAAAGGCTCCCACTATATGAGGATACAAGTATTCATACATCCTACAGACTGCTGTGGATTACATTATTTTGAGAATTAATCCTTTAACAAGATATAGTATTTAAATACTGTACAGCAAATGGTAAAATTAAAAAGGAAACATTAACATTCCTGTGTGTGCTTTTGCCACATAGAGCAACTAAAATAACTCTGTGTACTTGTGGCTGCAATGAGAGGTGGTCTCAGCAGGAGGAAATGAAAGCACAATTTCATGTCACAACAAGTAACAAAATTACCTGATCTGAATAAACACAGCCTCAGCTGTGCCACTCTACCTTAAAGCTGCTTTGCTTGAAGTAAAAAAGAGGTGGTTTTGAGATGATTGTAGGCTCACTACAACGTAATCATCCTTTAAAACTACAATTTTCGAGCATTGTATTGTATAATTTATACTCTTTTGCTCTAACTTAATTTACATTTTTGTGTATTCTTGTTTTAAGTTAATTGTGTATTTCTGCTTTTGTTTGATTTGCGTGTCTTTTGGTAAACAAAGCTTTAGAAAGAATGAAACTATACAGTAACTTGATAGTTATTGCAATATTGTGATTTTCCCTAGAAATGGGAGGACAAGCTTGTGAGTATGCAGGACATTCTGGACTCCATGTTGAAGTGTCAGTCTACCTGGCTCTACCTTGAACCCATCTTCAGCTCTGAGGACATCATTGCCCAGATGCCTGAGGAAGGACGCAAGTTTGCCATTGTGGACGGTTACTGGAAGGATATTATATCGGAGAGCGTAAGATCCTCTTCAGACACACTTCCCTGTTGGCAAAGTTGGTATAAATAAATCTAATGTACTGTGGTTTTATCCCTTTGTGATTATACTAATCCAGGTTAAAGATACTCATGTGCTGGTGGCTACGGGCCAGCCCAACATGCTGGAACGCCTGCAGGAGTCCAATGTGTTCCTTGATGACATTCAAAAAGGCCTTAACACCTACCTGGAAAAGAAGAGACTCTATTTCCCAAGGTTTTATTTCTATTACACGTAGTTATACCACTAATGTTAGTTAGTTAGTTAGTTAGTTTATAAAATGTAAAAATGGAAGATGGCATTTCTGTCAAGTGTTTGTTTCTTCATTTCTCTCCTAGGTTCTTCTTTCTGTCAAATGATGAGCTGCTGGAGATCCTGTCACAAACCAAAGACCCGCTGTGTGTACAGCCTCACCTGAAAAAGTGCTTTGAGGGCATTGCCAAGCTGGAGTTCACCGAGGACATGGAAATCACTGGCATGATCAGCTCTGAGAAGGAGACCATCCCCTTCACAGACAAGATTTATCCAGCCCATGCCAAGGTACCAGACAGACAGTGTTCATCTCAACTGTCAGCAGCTGTTTAATTCGTTTTTAGGTTAAACAGACATATATCTATTTTATATTCTTATATTTCTAACTTGCTAAAAACTGTTTACTGGACATAACAGAAAACAGAGTATATGTGGAATGCTGCCATTTTATTTTTAGGGTATGGTGGAGAAGTGGCTGCTGCAGGTGGAGAACCTAATGCTGAAAAGTGTTCGACATGTCATCCATAAAGGAGTTCTTCAGTATGCTGAGGTATTTAGAGACATCACTTTATGACAAGTATGATATTGAGGTTTATTTATGACTGTTATAGCCATCAGTTCTTTGGAGTAGTATTAAAATGTGGGCTAAGTGTGATGATTCTCTTCACATTCATCCTGTAGATGCCCAGGAAGAAGTGGGTGTTGCAGTGGCAAGGCCAAGTTGTCATTTGTGCATCATCCATCTTTTGGACGAGTGAAGTGTCAGAAGCCATCCAAACCAACACCCTGCCTGTCAGTCTTTACAGCCACTCTACTACATTTGCTGCTAATCAGCATGTTCTGTAGTCTAATACATGTTCTGAATCTCAATTCCAAAGGCCTACGTACAGAAATGTAATGCCCAGATTGCTGACATTGTGGAGCTAGTGCGTGGGAAGCTCCCAGGAGGGGCAAGGATGACCCTTGGTGCCCTTACTGTGATTGATGTTCATGGTAATATCTGTCACATATTTTCTCAGTTCAATAACACATTTCAAAATGATACAGTCTATTCTCCTGATTATGATTAAATCTGTTTCCTTTCCCCTCCTAGCCCGAGATGTCGTCGTGAAACTAGCAGAGGATCACATCTCCTCACTCAACGATTTTGCATGGATTTCTCAGCTGCGCTACTTCTGGGAGGATGGAGATGTGATGCTGCGCATGATCACTACTTATTTGAAATATGGCTATGAATATCTGGGAAACTCCCCTCGTCTGGTCATCACACCACTTACAGACCGCTGCTACAGGTAAATTACAGTGAATAGTCCTTTTATTTATGGATGTAAGGCTGCAAAAATACAAAATCATGGCAAGAATCAAGCTGATTAAAACAAACTGTAACCTCTTAAGTTAATTCAAACGGCCAAGATGTGAATTCCTTTATTACGTATAATATATATATATATATATATATCATTTGGTCAAATGCTATAGAACTCTGATGGGGGCTCTGAAGTTGAACTTAGGAGGAGCTCCGGAGGGTCCTGCTGGAACTGGCAAAACTGAGACCACAAAAGATCTTGCTAAAGCTTTGGCTAAACAGGTATACTAAAACTGCACCTACTGTAGTAAAACACTGAAACACTTTTCTATTTTCTAAATGGTGACATTAAAGCTATAATTTGTTTGTAGTGTGTGGTTTTTAACTGTTCCGATGGTCTGGACTACAAAGCCATGAGCAAATTCTTCAAAGGATTGGCTCAGTCTGGAGCTTGGGCCTGCTTTGATGAGTTCAATCGCATTGAAGTGAGTATTATCATTGTTTTTGTGATCAAATATGTGTAACAAATTGGATCATTTGAAGCTTGGCAGGCTGTATATCCTTTTATATTTCATAACTGTTTCATCATTGAGAGAGAAACTGACAGATTGCAACTCACACAAAATACTGCTGCTCCAGAAAACAAGGTTTCATATAACTATTTTTGAATTACAGGGAGTAAACTTTTCTTAAATCATATTTTTTATCAGGTACTTTAAAGCTCGGTGTGGATTTTCACATTTTTTATAGTATATCTGTTTGTTAAATCTGATCTGTACTCTCAGATCTTTATTTACAAAAATCATCACGTTGTAAGTATTGATCTTAATGTTGTCTTTGTGTTGTCTCTGAGTAAAATCCATTTAAGTTCAGTGTCATGAAATTGGTTTCAGTGATGTTGATATAAATTATTGATGATGATAATGAATACCATTGTGGCTATTTCTTCACATTGCATTGCTTGTCTGAACTCAAAGCACTGAAGCATTTATATTATTTATTAGATCTATTGCAATACATATTCAATGCATGTGTTCAAGGTGACTGAGTGTTTGTGTGTGTGTGTTACAGGTGGAGGTGCTTTCTGTGGTGGCTCAGCAGATCCTTTGCATACAACAGGCTATTGCCAAGAATCTGAAGACCTTCCTGTTTGAGGGGACAGAGCTGTCACTCAACCCAACCTGCTCTGTCTTCATCACCATGAACCCTGGTTATGCTGGTAGGGCTGAACTCCCCGACAACTTGAAGGTATATCACTGCAGCACTGCACATCACTAAATGGAATGACCTCTAACAAGGATGACAGTACGAATAAAGGACAATACGTTTTTGAACTGGATATATACAAGTCCATCTTGCCTTGCAGGCTCTTTTCCGCACAGTGGCTATGATGGTTCCAGACTATTGTCTCATTGGAGAGATCTCACTATACTCCATGGGCTTCATTGAATCACGCAGGTATGAATGAAAAATGTCTGCAGCACAATTTTTTTTAAATGAGTATATTGTTCTCTGAGCAAGAATCATATACCAAAGCAAACCTCTTATTTTACTGTCAGTCTGGCCCAGAAGATTGTGGCTACCTACCGATTGTGCTCAGAGCAGCTGTCCTCCCAGCACCACTACGATTACGGTATGCGAGCAGTGAAGTCTGTGCTGACGGCAGCCGGGAATTTAAAGCTGAAGTACCCGGAAGAGAACGAGAGCGTGCTTTTGCTCAGGGCACTGATGGACGTCAACATGGCCAAGTTTCTGTCACAGGATGTGCCCTTGTTCCAGGTGACAGATCTTAATCATAAATCCAGTTGCAGCCACTGTGTGTTTTTCTTTTCTGTGTGGGTTCTCACTTGGTTCATTAATTATTCTGTTTCTTTTCTCCTGCTGTCACCCACAGGGTATCATCTCTGATTTATTCCCTGGGATTGTCCTTCCAAAACCAGACTACGATCTCCTCCTCAAGGCTCTCAATGACAACATTGCTAAGTTCAACCTTCAGTCTGTCCCATGGTTTATTGGCAAAATTATCCAGGTACCAAGGAGAACCTTTCATTGCTTAAAATGTGCACATATGAGTTGTTTGACCACTTTAACCAAATAAATCTACTGTGCTTGTGATTGTGTATAGGTGTATGAGATGATGTTGGTGCGCCATGGCTTTATGATAGTAGGAGAACCTCTTGGAGGAAAAACCTGTGCTTATAAAGTCCTGGCTGCTGCCCTTGGAGACCTTTACAAAGGTATGTTATTCAATTTGTTTACCATTCAACAAGCCAGTAACACATTCTGCCTGATAAAAACTTTTATTTGATTGATTGATTGATTGAATTTGTTATTTAGCCAAGTTGATGGAGGAGTTTGCAGTGAACTACTGTATCATCAACCCCAAGGCCATCACTATGGGCCAGCTGTATGGCTGCTTCGATCCGGTCAGCCACGAGTGGTCTGATGGCGTCCTGGCCGTCTCCTACAGGGATCAGGCAATCTCCACCTCAGACGATCGTCAGTGGATTATTTTTGATGGGCCCATTGACGCTGTCTGGATTGAAAATATGAATACTGTGCTGGATGACAACAAGAAGGTACATGTTTATGTTTGGAGTGGATGTTCACGTTTTGTAAAGGATTTGTCATTTGATTTACCAAACTCAGACAAAAGGCTTCAGTCTTATACACTCTGTTCTCATACACTAGCTCTGTCTGATGAGTGGTGAGATCATCCAGATGAGTTCAAAGATGAGTCTGATCTTTGAACCTGCTGATCTGGAACAAGCATCCCCAGCTACTGTCAGTAGGTGAGCAACACAGACAGTGGCTGCACTTGCAACAGTACTATACAGTATGTAAACCCTAATCATGCATATTAAAAACCTTCAGATAAAGTGAATGTAATACTATATTTAAAGGTGTGGAATGATCTACATGGAGCCTCAACAGCTGGGCTGGACTCCTCTCAGAGACTCTTACATGAACACACTACCTGGAAGCCTTGACACAGAACATAGAGAGCTGGTGAAATAACAAGCATGCTTGTCTTGATTTGCTCAATGGTGGTCATATATGGTTTGATGATTTCAGGTCCTTTAAAATCTCCTATGATGCACGTTTTTCTTCTTCTTTGGTCTCAACATTCCACAGATCATGGACCTTTTTGATTGGTTAGTTCAGCCCTGTCTGGACTTCATTGACAACGAGTGTCGTTTTGTGGTTCAAACATCTCCCATCCACTTGGCCAATAGTCTCATGAAGCTGTACAGTTGCCTGATGGGTTAGCAAACACATTTTATTCATAATTGATCAAATGAGATTCATTTCTATTTATCAGTGGTGTTTGTTTACGCTCCGATCCAATCCATTCTATATTCAGATGAGATATCTGCATCAGGAACTGATGGCAGAGAGAGTATGTCCAGCCAGCAGATAACCCTGTGGCTGCAGGGCCTGTTTCTGTTTGCTGTTGTATGGACTCTGGGTGGAACCATCACCGGGGACAGTCGTAAGAAGTTTGATATCTTCTACCGCAATCTGACCATGGGCATGGACGAAGAGCACCCTCGACCTAAGAATATTAAACTCAAAAAGAACAACCTCTTCCCTGAGAGAGGTAACAGCGTTTAAACAAAATGTATTTATAAAACTTAGATAAATCAAAATTGACTATTATATTACCGGTATATTAGAAATGATTGATGCTTATATTTATGCAGGGAGTGTGTATGACTACTACTTCCATAAGGATAGACAAGGGCAGTGGAATGTATGGACTGATTCAATCACAAATGAAGAGAACGCCATCGCTGATGGAGCCAATGTGAGTATATCTCAGTCGCAGATGTTATGGCTCTCAGCCATTTTCCCTGAAACACAAATTTTCTTCACCAGGTGTCAGACCTCATCATTCCAACCATGGAGACGGCACGTCAGCTTTTTTTCTTGCGTACCTACCTGGCACATGAAATACCCATGCTTTTTGTTGGGCCCACTGGTACTGGCAAGTCTGTCATCAACAAAAGCTTTTTGGTAAAGCTGCCTAAGGAGCAGTACACACCAAACTGTATCAACTTCTCAGCCCGCACCTCAGCAAATCAGACCCAAGATATCATCATGGCAAAGCTGGACAGAAGAAGGAAGGGCGTGTTTGGACCTCCTGTGGGGAAGAAGTGTGTTGTCTATGTTGGTAAATGAATGGTTTCTTATCAGATTTTACAAAATCGATATGACACAGTAAGAAATCTTTCAAGAAAATGTATTTTTCAGATACAGATATTGTTATTTCTTCTCCATAGATGACTTGAACATGCCAGCTAAAGAAATCTATGGTGCCCAGCCCCCAATCGAACTGCTGAGGCAGTGGATTGACCACCGCCACTGGTATGACAAGAAGGACACCTCAGTACTGAACATCGTGGATGTGCTGTTTTTGTCAGCAATGGGTCCTCCTGGTGGTGGGAAGAATGACATTACAGGTACGGTGAAATAACTTCTGCAATATTAGCAACTTAAGCAACACTACTAAAAGGTTTATTTGGAATAACAAGATCTTTGAAACTCTAGGCCGCTTCACTCGGCACTTGAATATCATCTCAATTGATTGCTTCGATGATGAAACACTGACCAAGATATTCAGCTCCATCACTGACTGGCACTTCAGCAAAGGATATGACTCCTCTTTCTGCAGGTAACTATTCTAACATAATTTTGATTGTTTTATAGAGGAGAATGCCCTGAATTATCTTTGTATCAAAATATTTTGACTTATGTCTTAGGCTAGGCAAGATCATGGTGCAGGCTACCATGGCAGTCTATAAGGATACCATAGACAGTTTCCTCCCCACTCCATCTAAATCCCACTACATCTTCAACTTGAGAGACTTCGCTCGAGTGATACGAGGCGTACTCTTGGCTCCACACACGCACTTGCAGGTAAGACTAAAAACAGTTGTGAAATGCCTACATTAATTGTTGTGAATTGCTATCAGAAGTCAGAACTCTTCTTCATATGTTTTGGCCATTTTTGTCAGGATGGAGACAAACTGATCCGTCTGTGGATCCACGAGATCTATCGCGTTTTCTATGACCGTCTCATTGACATCGAAGACAGGGAGATTTTTTTTGACATTGTCAAAGAGAGAACATCAAACTTCTTCAAGCAGAGTGTGGAAAAGGTGTGTTCACAAACACACAGACACACACACATACACATACACACAGTGATAGAAAATTGTAATGAGGTAGTATTGAGACTGGTACAATACATGTCTTGCATGGATGCGATTAATGTTTTTTGTCTCTCATGTTTAATTTTTCTTCTGTTTTTGTCTAGCTCCTGAGCCATCTCAGTCTAGATGGCAAGGTAGTAGATGAGAACATCCGTAGTTTGTTCTTCGGTGATTTTGCCAATCCTGATGCTGATGTTAAGGCCTATGATGAAATCACAGACATGAGTGCCTTGCAAGAAGTAATGGAGTTCTACCTGGATGAGTACAACAACTGCAGCAAAGCCCCCATGTCTCTTGTGATGTTCAAGTTCGCCATCGAGCACATTTCCCGCATCTGCCGTGTACTGAAACAAGACAACGGACACCTTCTACTCGTCGGCATCGGTGGCTCAGGACGTCAGAGTGCCACGAAACTTGGCACCTTCGTCAACGATTACGTTTTGTTTCAGATTGAGCTGACCAAAAATTACAGCACGACAGACTGGCGAGATGACATTAAGCGGATGATGATTAAAGCAGGCATTGAAGGCAAGAGCTTAGTGTTCCTGTTTAACGACAGCCAAATTAAGGATGAGGCCATGTTGGAAGACATCAACATGCTGCTTAACACCGGTGATGTCCCTAACATCTTTGCTGCTGATGAACGAGCTGACATAATTGATAAAGTGCAAGGAATCGCCCGGATGGAAGGCAAAAAGATTGATGCTACTCCACTTTCAATGTATAACTTCTTTATTGACCGTGTGAAGGCAAACCTTCATATTGTGCTAGGTAAGCACCTTACCATGTCACTTCATTTAACTTGTTTTTTTTCTTAGTTTTGACAAGTACTTGTAACTGTCATTCTATTTAACAGCTATGAGTCCCATTGGTGATGCATTTAGGAACCGTCTTAGGATGTTCCCCTCCCTAATTAACTGCTGCACCATCGACTGGTTTCATGCATGGCCAAAAGATGCTCTTGAGATGGTGGCGCACAAGTTCCTTGAGGATGTGGAAATGGAGAATGAAATAAGACTAGAGTAAGGACATGAATATGGATGCAGCGAAGTCATATTTGTTCCAGTTGCATAACACCATGCAGTTTGCTTACAACTTAGTCTTTCTGTGTCTCAGGGTGGTGGAGATGTGCAAGACCTTCCAGACAGGTGTTGTAGAGTTGTCTGAAAGGTACTTCTCCAGATTAAGAAGGCATAACTATGTTACGCCAACCTCCTACCTTGAACTTATTCTAACTTTCAAGACTCTACTCAATATTAAGAGGAATGAAGTTGACAATGCAAAGAAACGCTACATTGTTGGTCTCCAGAAATTGGACTTTGCGGCTTCTCAGGTGATTCCTTCTTTAAAGTCACAGTATCACGAATGTGAACTTATTTCTCTGAACAAATTAATGATTAATACCACTTATGATAACTCCATACCGTGTTTACAGGTATCAGTGATGCAGCAGGAGCTGACAGATTTGAAGCCGGAGCTCATCCTGACGTCAGCAGAGACAGATAAGATGATGATTAAGATAGAGGGTGAAACAGTGGAGGTGGATGCTAAGAAAGAGCTAGTGTCTGCGGATGAGAAAGTGGCTAATGAAGCGGCAGCTGCAGCAAAAGCCATTAAAGTATGGATGTATTTCAGGAGCAATGGCACATTTTGTAAGTATTATCAGTGAATTGGTTTGGCATTTACCTACTGATAATGGCATTTGTCTTTTAGGATGAGTGTGAAGGAGACCTGGCAGAGGCGATGCCTGCCTTGGAAGCTGCTCTGTCAGCCCTGGACACCTTAAAACCTTCAGACATTACAGTAGTTAAGTCTATGCAGAACCCACCTGGTCTAGTCAAACTAGTCATGGAGTCCATCTGTGTCATGAAGGGCATCAAACCTGAGAGAAAACCTGATCCAAGTGGCTCAGGTAAGATCTACACATAAGAGAATGATGTTCCTAACGTATGGATGGTAGGATAAATTGTTATGTCTTTGTGTTACAGGAAAGATGGTTGAAGACTTCTGGGGTCCCTCTAAGAAGCTCCTAGGTGACCTGAAGTTTTTGGATAGTCTCAAAGCTTACGATAGGGATAACATTCCTGCCCCTTACATCAAGAAAATCAGAGACAAGTTTATTGACAACCCCGAATTCCAGCCCTCTGTTATTAAAAATGTCTCCTCGGCTTGTGAGGGTCTCTGTAAATGGGTGCGAGCAATGGAAGTATATGAACGTGTAGCCAAAGTCGTAGCCCCCAAAAAGGAGAGATTGAAGTTGGCTGAGGAGGAGCTGGGTGTACAGATGGAAATGTTGTCTGTGAAGAGAGCTGAGCTCAAAGAAGTAGAGGATAGACTACAGAGCCTGAATGATGACTTGGCTGCCATGATTACTAAGAAGAACGAACTGGAAGACAACATTGAATTGTGTGGTCAGAAGCTGATCAGAGCAGAGAAACTGATAGGAGGACTGGGAGGAGAGAAAGACAGGTGGACGGAAGCTGCCAGGCAGCTAGGGATAAGGTAGATCAAGATTTGCATACTCTATATTATACTGTTTGTCATGATTGTGGTATGGCGTGTCTCAAGTTTAATATTGATCAGATTTATGTTTTGTTTCCCCTCTACAGATACACCAACCTGACAGGTGACATACTCCTCTCCTCAGGAACTGTATCTTACCTCGGGGCATTTACAGTAGACTACCGTATAGAGTGCCAGGAGGAGTGGCACAGGCTGTGCCAAGAAAAGGAAATCCCCTGCTCAGAAGACTTCACCCTCAGCAACACCCTGGGTAACCAGGTGGCCATCAGGGCTTGGCAGATTGCTGGGCTGCCAGTGGATTCATTTTCAACAGACAATGGTATCATTGTGTTTAACTCCCGCCGCTGGCCCCTAATGATTGACCCTCAGGGTCAAGCAAACAAATGGGTCAAAAACATGGAGAAGGCAAATAAGCTTGCTGTCATCAAACTGTCAGATGGAAACTATGTGAGAGTCTTGGAGAACTGCATCCAATTCGGTACCCCTGTTCTTTTGGAGAATGTTGGAGAGGAACTGGATCCTGTACTTGAACCTGTGTTGCTGAAACAGACCTTCAAACAGCAGGGTGTAGAGTACATGAAAATAGGAGAGAATATCGTGGAATACTCTAAAGACTTTTTGTTCTACATGACAACGGGACTGAGGAACCCTCACTACCTTCCTGAGGTGGCCGTCAAAGTCTGTCTGCTGAACTTCATGATCACTCCACAAGGGTTACAGGACCAGCTGTTAGGGATTGTAGCAGCCAAAGAGAAACCTGAGCTGGAAGAGAAGAAGAATCAGCTCATTCTGGAGAGCGCTGCCAACAACAAGCAGCTGAAGGAAATTGAAGATAAGATCCTACAAGTACTCTCCTCTTCTGAAGGGAACATACTAGAGGACGAGACTGCAATTAAGATCCTGTCTTCATCCAAGATCCTCTCTGAGGAGATTTCTGAGAAGCAAAAAATTGCCAGTGTCACTGAGAAAGAGATTGATGACACTCGCATGGGCTACCGTCCTGTGGCTGAGCACTCCTCCATTTTGTTTTTCTGCATCTCCGAGTTGGCCAACATCGAGCCTATGTACCAATACTCCCTGACCTGGTTCATCAACCTCTACACGTATTCCATTGCAGAGAGTGTGAAGAGTGATGACGTGGCTGAAAGAATCGACAACATTGTGGAGCACTTCACCCTCTGTATCTATAATAATGTCTGCCGGTCACTTTTTGAGAAGGATAAGCTGCTCTTCTCCCTGCTGCTCACTGTTGGCATCATGCAGGGGAAGGGCCAGGTTGATGACCAAGTCTGGCGCTTCCTCCTAACAGGTGGCATTGCTTTGGATAATCCATATCCTAACCCTGCACCAGAGTGGCTGTCTGACAAAGCTTGGTCTGAGATCGTCAGGGCCTCCAAACTTCCAAACTTGGATGGTTTTTTTGAACATGTCCAAGACAACATCTCAAAATGGAAGAAGCTTTATGATTCAGGAACACCCCATATGGACCAGTTTCCTGACCAGTGGAATGAAGTGGTCGGGATGGACCGAATGGTTTTGATCCGATGCTTCAGGCCAGATAAACTGGTTCCAGCAGTGCAGGATTTTATTGTGGATAACATGGGACAGGCTTTCATTGAACCACCTACATTTGACCTGGGAGAGAGCTACAAGGATTCAAACTGCTGCTCTCCTCTTATCTTTATTTTGTCACCAGGATCTGATCCAACTGCAGGTAATTTTCCAAAGACCAGTGCCTTTCTTTCCTAATATTGTTTTGAACAGCACGTCTTTAATACAGCATTTTGATGTTCCTTCAGGTCTGCTGAAGTTTGCTGATGACTTAGAAATGGGGGGAAGTAAGACCCAAACCATTTCCCTTGGGCAGGGACAGGGACCCATAGCAGCTCAGATGATTGACAAGGCAATCAAACAGGGCACCTGGGTGGTACTGCAGAACTGCCACCTGGCCACAAGCTGGATGCCCGCTCTGGAGAGGATCTGTGAGGAAACCATCACCCCAGAGAACACACATACTAACTTTAGGTAACAGACTCTACACAGTCAGCTTCACTGGAACATGTCCTTGCCTAATGAAGACAATGGAGGTGAGACTCTCTTCTCTTCTTCCTAGGTTGTGGTTAACCAGTTATCCATCCGACAAGTTTCCAGTCAGTATCCTTCAGAATGGACTGAAGATGACCAACGAGCCACCCAAAGGAATAAGAGCCAACCTGTTGCGCTCCTACCTGAGTCACCCCATCTCTGACCCTGCCTTCTTTGTCAGCTCCAAGAAACAAGCCATCTGGCAGAAGTTCCTGTTCGGTCTCACCTTCTTCCATGCTCTAGTACAGGAGAGGAGGAACTTTGGACCTCTCGGTGAGGCATACAGTACAGTATAGTAAACTCTAGTTTCAGCCTTTTTTTTTTTTTTACTGTTTATTTTATTTTGAAAGATTTTTTTAAATATATAATTCTGCATTCCAATTGTTGTATCCGTCTAATGCTTTGCTATTTTTCTCCATTCTGTCTTAAGGTTGGAATATTCCCTATGAGTTTAACGAGTCTGACCTGAGGATCAGTATGAGGCAGATCCAGATGTTTCTGGATGAGTATGTTGAAGTTCCACTGGAAGCCCTCGCATACCTTACAGGTCAGAGTTTCATTGCTATTAACATCGTTTTACACCCGTGACACAGGCAGCATACTGATGTGCAGATTGATCAACCTTAAATCAAAGATTATATGATAATATAAGATGATTTAAGGGTTAGGGCTGTATGCTAGTGTTATTTTTATTTTATTTTATCCTTTTTGATTTTTGCTTTCATGTTTTTTCACAGGTGAATGCAACTATGGAGGCAGGGTGACAGATGACAAAGACCGACGCCTGCTGCTCTCACTCCTGTCCATCTTCTACAGTTGGGAGCTGATAGAGCAGGAATGTTACCACCTGTGTGAAGGGGATCTGTATTACATCCCAGCTCATGGCCCCTATCAGGTACTGCCAGAGCTCTGGTCAATTCCTAAATAATGCTGCAGTGTACATTGTCAGTAATGATTTGACAGAAATATAAGCTTAGATTTCAGAAAAAAAAAAAAGTTTAGAAGATGATAATATTTGTCTAGGATGAAATCTAGACAGTCTTCAACCTTGAGGGCACACTGTTGAAGATCAGTGTTATAAGACAAGTAATTATATAATCATTCTATCTAATATAGAAATTTTATTTTTTTAATAATATGCTTTATTCCAGACGTATGTTAACTACGTTCGCAGTCTCCCGATTTGTGCCGACCCTTGTGTGTTCGGGCTTCACAGCAACGCTGACATCACAAAGGATAATCAGGAGACCAATCAGCTCCTGGATGGAGTACTCCTAACTCTGCCCCGGCAGATGGGAGGCGGGGCTAAGTCTCCTCAGGTTTGCACTCAATGCAGTCTGAGCCATTCAGACTTTTATTTTACACTCTTGGTTTATTTCCTTGAGGAAACATTGTGTGTAAACCTTCTGTCTTATGTTTATGTTACAGGAAGTGGTGGATGAGCTTGCAGATGACATCCTGTCCAAACTGCCAGCCGACTTTGACATACAAATGGTGATGGATAAATACCCTGTCATGTATGAGGAGTCGATGAATACTGTTTTGAGGCAGGAATTAATCCGCTTCAACAGGTATTGGTTGCTACATAATTTATTATGCAGCTTGCAAGATACCAGCTTTAATTATGAATAACTTAAATGTTAATCTACCGTACATGTCAGTGAAGGACACACTCATGAAATCCATTAATAATTGATCTCTCATTCCCCGTGTCAGACTCACACATGTGGTGCGGGTCAGCTTGGTGAACATCCGAAAAGCATTGAAGGGCCAGATTGTTATGTCGGCTGAACTGGAGAACGTCTTTACCAGCATGCTGTTGGGCAAGGTGCCGGTGATGTGGGCAGCCAAGTCATACCCGTCCCTCAAGCCAATGGGAAGTTACGTGACTGATCTGTTGGCCCGGCTGCAGTTCCTACAAGTAAGAATTATGGTTGTACGAGGTCACACAGACCTTGGGTGAAGGGAACACATTTGAAATATGACTCCTGAGATGAATGAAGCACATACTAAGTAGCAATCTAACTGTAAATACATATAACAAGAAACGAACAAAGGTGACCTCAGACCAGACTAATTTATTGGAGCAGCACTGGTGTAGAGAGAGTGTATGGTATTGCTTTATTAAATATGCTTGTGCTTTTTATAAATGATCTTTAATGTCTGTTTTTACAGGATTGGATAGATAATGGTCCACCTACAGTCTTCTGGCTTTCTGGTTTTTACTTCACCCAGTCTTTCCTCACTGGAGTGTCACAGAATTATGCCAGGAAGTACACCATCCCCATAGACTACATCGGCTTTGAATATGAGGCATGAAATTTACATTCTTCTCAGTGTTTTTTGCTCATATTATATTATTCTTGGGGTCAATATTCATGCTGTGAATTGTGTTTCAGGTAACCAAAGAGGAGACCAACATGGATGAGAAGCCCGAGGATGGAGCCTATATTAAGGGCCTTTTCATGGAGGGTGCACGCTGGGACAGGGAGAACATGGTCATCGGAGAGTCCCTCCCCAAGATCCTGTTTGACTCCTTGCCCATCATCAAGCTTAAACCTGGTGAAATGGCCAAGTTTAAGCATGACAACGTTTACGTTTGTCCCATTTACAAAACCAGCGCTCGCAGAGGGACCCTGTCCACCACAGGTCACTCCACCAACTACGTCCTGTCCATCGAGCTACCCTCTGACAAGCCACAAAAACACTGGATAAACCGTGGCGTGGCATGCCTCTGCCAGCTGGACACCTAATAATAGAAATAATAGACATTTTATGTAAACTGTTAGACTATTGTGTATGCCAAAGAAATGCCTTTGTGTTTACATCCAAACGTAGAATGGACAAGTCTTGAAGAAGTAACTGTTGTTGTTTATACTGAATCCAATGCTCTAATGGGAGAGTATCACTTTCAGTTTTCAAATACTCTATATTACCTCTGTGGCCATGACATTTTTGAATGAACAGAAAAAAATATTATATTTTAGATATTATATATAAATGTGACTTAGTATGTCTATAATAACCTGCATTATATGTTCATTCTTTTGAGTTTAATAAATTCACTCATTAGCTTCATGGAGTAAAGTGTTGAGTATACACAGGGTCAATAACAATGGCTAACACACTTGTGACTTACAAGGCCTCAGTACAACCACCTCTCCTACGCAGTAACAACCTATGTTGTGTGAATGTATACAATTCATTTTAAAACTAGGAAACACTAAGATGCAGTGTTTGTACTCATTCTAGTTAAGGTGACAAGTAACTAGTGGCATTGTTGGATAAGAAAAAACTGTTGGTGCTGATGTATGTTTACACTATGATGCACTTTATTCTACGAGTTTATTTTATTTATGTTGTATTTTTTAACAATAGGTGGTTGGTTACTCTAAAGATGTATAACTTGTTACTTAATAAAAAACATGATGTCAAAATATTGGATAAATGTCAGTATCTAACAACAGCTGCACCCTAGTTCAGTTATCTGTTTGATATGCAAGTGCATGTTAATGTTCCAGATAAAATCTGTAACATGAGGTCTGTACATTATTTATTTTGATGGTTAGATTAATAATGGTCAGAATCAATTTGATAATGCACAATTGCAAACTTGACACAGCAGAAAATACCTCAGAGGTCCACTAGCTGTGTGGTCTGAAAGCAACCAGTAGATGGCAGCAAAGGCAAACCAGGAGTTTACTGGGGTCTCACTACTGTGAGGTGAAAAGTAAAAAAGTGGTTGATGATGATACCAACAAAACGATCAAGTCTTGGCTTCTGCCACAAGATTTTATATTTAACTGATTTATAGTCTGAATTGTGGCTGCCAAAAATCTACCATTTGGAATCTGTATGCAGTTGGAAATGTTTTGAGAGCATTATGTTTATGGCAAATAAAGGTCTTCATTTTGATGACTGATCTTGCCAATAATGTCACAGAGATTTCTGCACAGATTAAGGGCTGTAAAAGAAATTACCAAGCATGTACTTCACCACCCTTGATTGAAGTTTGTTGAAGAGCATCAGTAATACAATGTAATGGATAACAGCAATTTTCTGTCCTGACAAGCAGATTCATCACAGAGTTGCTGAGATGCTGAGGTTTAGAGCAGGATTAATGCTGCTCTCTTCATATAGGCCATACATTGTGACACTGGATGCCTCAAATCACCACTGAGTCCAATTCGACAAACCTTTTGTGGAAAAGAAGGTGTTTACATAAAACCCTGCTGGTACAGTTTCTCATCCTCGGGCCGATAACTTTAGATCAGATGGCTGGTGAATGGTGCTGCTGGGCTGACGCTGTATTTATGTCCACACTGCTTCATGTTCTGTGTAGTCAGCAGTTGTGGGTTCAAACATAATTCACCTGAATTCAGCTGCTGCGTCAATACACACTAGATTATAGTACATAAAATATCGCAGCATTAAATCTATATTTTATAAAAATGCACCTGATGGAAGTTCCTGCAGCGGGTGCTCTTAACTCCAGGGTGTGTTTAGAGTTGTGTGGGAGCCAGAGTTGTGCAGCTATAACTCTATCTCAAGGTTAGGGACCTTCTACTGTATGGCTATAACTTTGGGGTTAAGTTTGACTTCAGTTCCAGTTTTCACTTGCCTTTAACAAGACTAGTTCAAAGACCTTGCAGCCTGTGGTCATATCCTGATTTTACAACTGCAGTGTCATCTGACATAATCACTAAACACATAAATGAAAGACAAAGACTGAGCAGCGATTTCAGCTTTAAAAAATCTCTAAGAGAGAGAAAGGTAGCTGAGTCATTTTTTTGACTATTGAGTTTATTACACTCAAAATCAAGGGGCAGAGGATAACAAGCAGCAAAGTACTGAGGCCACTGGATTAAAGCCCATATGAGTCATGTTTTACCAGAGGAGGTACCTTATCTTGTCTCTCATACAGCTCACAGCCTCTCCACTAATACATCTGTTTGATATTTGGTCATAGCATTTGAAGCAAAGCTTTGTTAGTGAGAGCCTTTCTCTCTTTCCTCCCCCTCTCCTGCCCTCTCTACTAGAGGTTTCATATCAAGCCATTCCATTTCCTTTAGTAATAATGATACTAGTAGTTTCTTTTTTGTAATGGAGGTGAGGCTCAGTGTAAGTGGTCCTTTTCCTCCCTGCTGTTCCTGAGTGGCCAGGAAACTACAACAGCTTGGTAGATTGTGAATCAGCACTCCTCTCCTCAATAGCGTCAGTCAGTCAGTCAGTCAGTCAGTCAGTCAGTCAGTCAGTCAGTCAGGGTCATTCATGATTATAGCTCTGGCCCCACTGTTGTGATCCAGCCAGGAAGATAAAAGTGAGGGCTGTAAACATCAGAGGAACCTCCAGGTGCGTGTTTTCCTCTGCCAGACTCCTCCAGGCCTCCTTAAGCTAATGTGTAAATGTCCTCCAGAAACACCCCTCTGGTGAACAAGATGATCATTGCCCTCTAATGAAAATGATCAAACCGCGCTGTACGTGCCAAGAGGAGCAAAACACAGACATCTCGTCCAAACACTTTATGAGAGTGTGACACCTCTTTGTACTCAATTTTCCATTACAAAAAATTCCACTTCAGTTTTCTTAGCAAGGACACCTTTTATGGCGGTCATTATACTATATTAATGCTGAGCTGATAATGAAATGGAAGAAGCTCCTGTCTCCTCAGATAAGCTTCCCCCTCAATGATTAACTCTTTATGCCACATAGTATGTTTTAGTATGGGGGAAATTACACTGAAAATGGACTCAAATGTCATTAGGCAGTATGAAGGTTGTGAGTGAATGTCAGTGAATGTCGTACCGACCTTGATATGTGCGAGTAATTAAATACCAAGCAAAACGATTTCATGTATTTAGACTGTTTGTCTTGTGCAGAGACTTTGCAGCTACAGGAATGTGGACATTAGCCTATCTATAGGATGGATGCACCTTCCACTATGGGCTTTCTTTCCGAGAAATTTCCAGTAATTGCATTCAGGGCAAAAAGAGAGACAGAAAAAAGAACTAATTCATTTTATTTGGCATTTACCCTTGAAGGAGAGATCTTGGCATTTATCCCTGAGCAATGCATTACAATAATTTGCCCCTGAATCCTGGAGCAAAATCCATGACCTTGACTTCTGTTGCATTTTAGAAAGGTCAGTGATGCTACATTCTCCTGTGTGTGTAAGTGCAAATCTGGTCTGCAATAAAATATCACATCCTGAAAACGACTCATCTTGTCAAAACATATGACAGAGCATAATAATCCTGATCTATCATGTGACATGTAACCATCTCAAATGAAAGTGAACAATTTTTCATTTAAATTTAGTTGATTTAATCATCAAATCTGCGGTCGTGTTATCGGTTGATCAATATAGTCTGTGCCCTTAACCATGCAAGGGAAGTTTCACAATAGCAACTTCCACTGATTCATTAATGATTGGTAAACTCAAAGGGTCACGGGTGATTTAAAAAAACACATTGTGGGTGTGCACTTCGTTTTTGGCGGGGCTCAAAATCAAAAGCACCCCTGTGCTGGGGACAAATTAAAGACTTTATTAACCTGCTGCTGCTGCTGCTGCGTCCTGAGAGCTGCTGGTGCTGGGTGGAGGCTGGGAGCAGCAGCAGGAGGCACAAATCAACGTGCTTTACATAATTGTGTGGCATAGCGTGGCGAGGATTTTGGATTTGGACCACGTTGGCCACGCGGCGGCAGAGCTGACAGCCTTCATACTTACTGATACTATACCATCTACTACGTTTCCTGAACGCAAGCGCACAGCCAGCAGCTGATGATGATGATGATGATGATGATGATGTGACGAGCGCTGGCAGCAGCGGAGGGCTGGAAGGTGTGTCGGTCACCGCTGTCGCTCAGCTCAGCTGTCATCTCCTCCCTCGCTGTGTGCGCGCGAGAAAGAGAGAGAGAGAGGTGGAGGAGGAAGAGAAGCCACGAGAGAGAGAGAGAGAGAGAGAGAGAGAGAGAGAGAGAGAGAGAGAGAGAGAGAGAGAGAGAGAGAGAGAGAGAGAGAGAGAGAGAAGTTTCCACTGCTCTTGGCGCACGGTCGCCGATCGCTCACTTCACACGATGGCACGTCTGTATCCGTGTGCAGCTCTGTTGCGTCTCGAGCCCGCTTGCCGCTGCTGCTGCCGCCGCCGTCGCTGCTGCCGCTGCTGCTTTCGGGAGAACTGAGAAACCCCATCAAGTGTCACCATGGCTGAATTCGGAGAAAAGACCAACGCCGTCGGTCCACCACCGGTTGCCGGCTGGAAAGCTGCGTCAGGAGAAGCCGGGACGAGCCTGGAGACGCACCGAGGAGAGCCGGTGTCCAACGGAAACTGCAGCGCGTCGGATCCCGCGAAGAGGCTCCAGAACGAGTCCAGCTGCGAGTCCCCGACGTGGGAGAGCACCGGTCCAGATTCAGCATCCAAAGCAATCCCTCGACGCAGCAGTCTGATCAAGGTAGGCCATAATTTCCCTCAAGAAAAACGTATTAATCTCGCTTTAAAACAGAAGGAGGGTGATTTCAAAATGTGATAATGTCTGCAAACTGTTGCACGTCCAGAGAGGACCTGGATAAAAATCCTATCAGACAAAATAGAACTAGGACGTGGGCACTTAAAGGAAACACGTGAATTACACAGCAACACTTATTAAAAGGAAGGAATGTGATAGTGATGCCATGGAAAGAAAGAAAAGCAAACAAAAAACAGTTAAAGGCATTATAATATCACTACTGAATCATGCACACACACACAGACACACACACACACACACACACACACACACACACACACACACACCCCCCTCATCTCAGCATTAGAGGATGAGCCTGGTATTGTCACATCAAAGGTACCAGTGAGAACAGAGGACTACAAATCAGCCCTAAATGCTTAAATGCTCCTTCTCAGGGCCTTTCAGCGCTGTGTGTTACATCAGGCAAAGGTTTTGTTCCAGCCAGACCGCAGCAGGCACTGTCACTTATTAGCACTCCATCAACCAGAGAGGAGGCGGTGGAACTAATAAGTGAAACCACCTGCTGTAGACTTTGATTATAATGAGAAAATGCATTCACTCTGCCCTCCACGGCTCACAGTTGAATACCCATCTCCAATTAACCCCGCTGTCTTCGCTGGTCAGGGCTCCATCTCGGCAAAATGTCAGGTGCATTTGTGTATAGATAGAAAATAAATCACACCTTCTTTTCTGTTGGTTGGGGAACCAAAGGACGTTTAAATAAGCGTGATACCACTAACAGCTAATCAATAACTCATCGTCTTAACTTTGCCCTTTTATGGTTTCTGCCTTTAGGCATAAGGGAGGTCTTATATTGATCTCTAGTTGCTGCTTGTCTCCACAGCTACGGCCTGCAAAGACATGACTATTTAAACATGGCTTCATTTTGTGTGTGTGTGTGTGTGTGTGAGCGTGTGATTGGCTTCAACACGGTGAGACAGGAAGCAGAGCAGTTGGCCAATTTCCTAGCACAGTTCATGTTGCAATACTGCTATTAAGTCATGAGCAGTTGGTGATGACACGTCACTTTCTCCGTGGCTCTCCCTCGCTCCCTCTTACTGCAACGCTCGCACACTCATCTCACCTCCTTGCCCACACACAGGCCTGCTCTTGCCTTTCTTTCTGTTGGTTTCAACAGTGCAGTGCAGCCTGACGGCGGGGATTTAAAAACTCTCTGCTTGCTTCAGTGAAGATCTGGCGTCTGGGTCAGCGTTGGTGATAAATAACTCCTGGCGAAGGAGGGGACCATGTCTGATGTGTGATATGTAATAATGGCTCCAGAACATCAACCCCATCTCTCCCCCTTGGTGCTGCTTTTACTTCAAAGAGTGGTAATTGCAGGGCAGCTTTGCACATGCATCCAATGTAGTGGAGCAGAAACTGTCATGCATTGGTGACACGATGATGCCTTTGACTGTTTGTATGTTCAGTGGGCACGTTTAACGCTGAGTACGTTCACTGATCAACGGACCGAGGAGTGCAGCAGCAGCAGCAGCAGCAGCAGCAGCGCACATATATCTGTAGCTTTCACCATAACCCTGCCAGTGTTTTGAAGCATAAAGTCCTGAGGCTTCAGATAGATAGAGCTCAGTCGGTGAGCCAAGCGGTTATAAATCCACCTGTCGACACAACAGTTTGTTTCGCTGTTTGCAAAACTGCCCCCTCGGTTAAACTCAGGATTCCTCGCAACAGGAGTCTGGGTGGTGTGTGTATAGGCAGATAAACAGGAAACATGACATTCCAGGCCGACTTTAACAGGAGTCAGGGGGTTTATATCCAATCTCTGTGTCTGTGTTTGTTTGTGTGTGTGTGTGTGTGTGTGTGTGTGCAGGCTCTGCTCCCTTTGGCTGAGGTAATGAGAGTACCCTTAATTGTATTTCATCAGTATGTACTTCATGCTGTCCGTCCTCCTCTTTATTCTGCCTTGCTCCTGTGTGCGTGAAGGAGTTGCAGAATCAGGTGCCCACTCAGTTTATGCCTGTTTCAAAATTGATGACGATAACCATCGCTGTCTTTGTCTGTTTTCTTGTTTAAAGTAAGCACACATATGCACGCACACACACAAAAACACAGACACACACTTGCACAGGCTTGCCTGTTAGTAAAGTACAGCTAAGCAGAATGAACATCTGCCTTCCTTCCAGTTCTGTCATGGCTGGCACGTGTGCACACTGTTTGCATGGCCTCTATTTCTTTTGCTCATTCACTGAAGTTGGCATGCTTTGCCAGCCAACGCTGGTCCAGTGGAGCGTCTTGGCACTTCAGAGGTACAGTAGCATTGTGTAGAGGAAGTATTACCTCTTGAATTGTAAAGGCAAGGCAATGGTGGCTCTTGGCAATCATACATCATCACCACCTGCTCCCAGCAAGACAGGAAACTCAAAGATATCACTGTTAATTCACAGGGAGAGCCAGGCTAGCTGTTTCCCCACGATAACCCACACCTTAGTTCCGGAATTCTATTAATCAGACTGATAAGAGAGCGGTGTTGATCCACACATCTGGGATATAAAAAAAAAAACTTGTACAGTCATCATGTTTTTAACTAGACAGCAAATATTTGTGTGGTACTGAAAATGCATTTATTTTATTTATTTAAGGACAATGTGTGCTTGCATTGATCATTCTCAAGAAATGAAAAGATGGGCACACCAGATGTAGCATAAGCTAGTTTCCATCTGTTGTCCCAACGTAAAACATAAAGCACACCATACGATAGAACAAAACATCCAATACAGTACACACCCAACTCTAAACCACATTCACTACAAGCAAAGAAGAAAAGGAGTGCTTAGTATAAGCAAAATTTGCAAAGTTGCTTGTTTGAGAATATAAAAAAGTCCTCCATGACTCTTGTGTTTACCTCCATCAGTATGCATGGCTTGTGTGTGTGTCTGTGTGTGAACATTTTGGATGTGTATTGAGTGTTTTTCAGACTGAGGGAGCAGCATTAGCCAGGGGCGTTAGCACTCAGCTGGGGATGGTAGATGTTTGAGTCACAGCAGCCCTGAGCACCTCCTGCAGTTCAAATCAACATCTTGAGCTCACTTGAAACCACATTTGACTGTATAGAAACAGAGCCCTGCACAGCAGAGACACTGGATCTCACTGACACAGGAAATACTACTACTCTCGGTGACTGAGTCACATAACGCTTAAGCTCACATTCATAATATACATCCTGCCACGCGTGCAGGGTTGTACAGATTATGTGTGTGTGCGGTGCGCGTGTGAGTTTTTAAGTCTTCCTAAAGTCATTTCTGATGTTTGGAAACTCCACGCAGCTCACAAATCGCTACCTTCATGCTAACAGTCGTTGGGTGACTCAAGGCCCCAGCGGCCTGCTCTTGGTTTCAGTGGCTCTCCTGTCTTCAGGAAATGCACCTGTGACGTTTGTCAGCTGAAATCGTGGTTAGCTCGCTGACAAGATGACCTTTTCAAGTCAACCTTTTACTTGTTTCATTTTGTGTGGCGTGTGCGTGTGTTTGATTGTGTGTGCGTTTCTACGTGTGAGTGCTTGTGTGCACATGGGACTTCAAAGGTTTCAGGCGCAAAAGAGCATCTGCTGCTCTTCTTGCCACAAGGGCAGGGGTTTACAGTCAGACTCGCCACATTTTCTGTTGAACATACGTTCAGCTGACGATACGACGTCTTGACCACGTAGTGTTTCCTGTGTCCTATTTAACCCCAGTGTCCCAGCTTCTGTCATGCACCTGTGCAGCCTGATCTATGTACATTTTGTAATTACTGAGTAATTATGCATGAAGATGTCCTGATTAGGACTGCAAATAACAAGTAGTAAAACAATCAATTAAAATACACTGGTTAATTGTTTAGTCTAGAAAATATAACCGTGTGGCTCTGCCAACCAGTCAAGTTACAGGACACATGGTCACACACCATCAAGTTATTTATTGTTATTTTACAGAATATTTTGATGTCACAGTGAAAATGACCTTTGACCTTCTGGATATGAAAAGTCATCACTTCATCAATGTTTGTATTATAATCAGCAAATTCATTTATAGTATTTCTAGTATTCTTAAGTGTTTTATGGTGTTTTTTAGTATGTATTTTCTTTCCATTGGTGTGGGAATGTAATGTTATAGGATGTGTGCAATACTGTTATGTAATTGTTGTTGTGATGGTATGGCTGGTGATCATTGTGGCCATCAAGGCATTTATGGCGCAGTTGCCAAGTCAAAGACAAATTTCCCTATAAGTGGGACAACAAAATGTTGTGTATTGTATCATTAACGCCAAAAGTCTGATTTGTGAAGCCATAGTGAACTTGACCTTTGACCCTTGGCCACCAAATTCTACACAGTTCATCCTAGAGTCCAAATAAACATTTGTCTTAAATTTGAAGAAATTCCGTCTGGGCATTCCTGAGATGTCCTGTTCATGAGACGGATGGATGGACAGACTTGGAAACATAACACCTCAGGCTACGGCTGTCAGCCCACGTGACATGAAGTCTAGAAATATTTTGTCTGACTAACTGTGAAAACCCCAAAGGTGTAACATTTCATATTAAAAAAAAAACAGAGACAGAAAAAAAAAGAAAAAGCAGCAAAGTATCACATTTGAGAGACTAGCATTAGCAAACACGTGGTGTTGAGCTCCAGGGTGAAGAGCTATAAACCACACCATGAATCGTCCATCATCAGCTGTCAAACACACAAGGCCACGGGCCAGACAGCTCAGCCTTCCTATCAGTTTCCACTCCTCTATTCATTATTCTCCCTCAGCAAACAGCAAACAACTTCTTCTCTTTCTCTGATTTTATATATGTCTTGATTAGTACATCAATGACCACGCCCATGGATGCCCTATATCTTCTTTCTGCTGACTTTGAGGTGCATTAATTAGCAATAAGGGCTTGTTGCATCCATATAAACATAAGCTCCACACATACATCCTCCCATGCATGCATGTAAGCTTGCTAATGAAGGCACAAAGCTACACTGGTGCCTACAGTCAAATACCAAGTGCACAAGTCAGTGACTATCTGCAGTAATCTGCCACAGAGCTTCTTTATTTATTTCTCTCCATCCTTCCTCTAGCTCCTTTTTCCCCCCATTTTGTTTATCTATTTCCACTTCTCAAGTTTCAACATTCTGTAATGTCTCTCTGTCATCTTGCATTTCCTTCTCTGATAACTGCATCTAATCTCCTCCGCCACCCAGTCTCCCCGATTTCTCTCACCCCCCCCCACCATCCATCCCCACATCTGCTCATCTGTTCCATCAGTGTGAACTGTCCTATCAGGAACATCAGTGATCTCAAAGTCGCAAAATCATCATCTTTAGTATATTTCCAAAAAGATAAAAAGGGAGAGATAGTAAATTCACTTATTAAAAAAAGAGGTTTGAGTGTTGTCGATGTTAATCAATTATTAGGCTGTAAAGTTTCCTCACAGCAGTGAAACCCCTCATGTGTATCGTTGCATCTTTGTGTGTTTCTTTTATGTGTTGTCACTTCACTCTGCTCTCGGTGGTGACACAGGAAGCTCTCTGTGACGGGCTGACATGGCTGCTTCCTGTTTTCAAGCGCAGTGGTGGTTTTGGAGAGTCATCTTTCTCTGTGAGAAAAAGTAAACGGGGCCTTTTTTGACAGAGACAAACGGTACATCCTGACAGAGATTAAGTATAATGGAATTTGAATTGTATTATTGGATGGAGGCTGGGCTTGTTTCGTTCCACTGTGTGCCTAGCTGGTCTAATCTGCCTGGACACCACGTGGCTGTTTTGCATGAAAAAAATCAACACTTTTACCGTTTTTATTTTATTCAAATGTTCACATACTTGCATTTTAGTGTGAGCCTTCCTGCTTTATCGCATCAGAATAATTTATTCTGAGTCTACAGTGTTGTTTGGTCGTGCCTTGGAGCCCTGTCTCCCTCTCTATCTGTTATTTATATGTTAGGATAACAGAGGTGAAAGTGCACGGCAGCCTCCACACATGAAGTAATTGAATCATATCTGCTCAGAGAATCCTGATGTCTCCCCGGCTTCAAACACAGCTTGTGACAGGCGCACACCCTGCGAGCTTTATTGGTTTTTAAAGGAAGGTATCCATTACCTCAGTGTGATTTCTGTTCACTGCTTGTCTATTAATCAGGGCTGACAGCGATGTGTGTTACTGACCATGTTATTTCATGTGGACTTGCCTAACTGGGTGAAGTGTGCACAGCGAATGGCGCCGAGGCAGCCACGGAGAAACCATTACCGCTAATGTCACACACACACAGGGAGAGAGAGAGTTATAGATTAAGGCCAACATTAATATCCGGTGCCTGTTGCTGTACTGTGCGAAAGGAAAAGGAAAGTGTGAATGATAAGGTGGTGTTGCACGTCGCTGTGTCTGTGTGAGTTGAGTCAATGAGCTTTGGCGCGGCAGCTCATTCTGGGGGAATGAGCTTTTAAAAACAAATTGAGTGCTGCCTTCAAAAATAAATTGTTTTAAAGACAGACAGAGAGAAAATTCTGATTTGATTTACAAAGATCCCCCTGCCGCCGCCGCCGCCGCCGCCAGTGGGACAGAGAGTTACATTTATCAGAAGGTTAAATTTAGAGGTGTTGCTGTAGCTTTTTTAATGAGAACACAAAATCAATTAGCCCATTTACAAGTCAGGGTTTTCTTTTAATGCTTTCCGATATCCACTCTTTCAAATGGAATTGACAGTCGGAGCTGCGCCCGTGGCTTCCTCCGTCTGGAGTGGGGGGTCTTAAAGGAAAGACTTACTATTGCATCCTCATCCCATGTCCACACCCCCTGCACCCCCCTCACTCTCCCAATCATGCCCCAAAGCACCAGGGGTATTTTTAGAGCACCGCCTCCCTGCCTCCCTCACCACACCAGCTTAGAAAGAAAAAAAAAAAACTTGTTGCCATTGGAAACACTTCCCCATCCTAATGAAGTGATTCTCTGAGGATTTGTGATGGTTAGATGCCGCCCCTTCCCTCTGAAGGAAACCTTTTCATCCTCTGTGAATTATGCCTTCTCTCTCTTTCACATGTTCATTCATATTCTTTAGATGAAACACAGGTTTTTTTGTCTCTCTTTCTTTCTTTCTGCCCCTCCGCCTTTCATATGCCACGGGCTGCTTTCATATGAAGCCCCCCTCCGCCCATCTCTTCTCTCTCATAATAGATCCAAGTGCTCAGGAGGATCATATGGACTCTCACTTGATTGAAATCAAAGTTACGCTGAGGAGCAGAGATTCATCAACTGTGCAGCAGTGTTGGCAGATGTTTGGTTCAAATGTGAAAATCTTGATCAGCCTATAGGCGATCAATAAGCCTGCTTAGATACACACCTTTTTAAAATTGTGATGGATATAAATATGAGCTGTGTGGATTTGTCCACCTACGGGCAACAGGTGACTGGGTTTGATCATAATCCTGATGTATTGATCATTTCAAAGTAAATTAATATCCTTGTGTCGAAAGCAGTTTATTATTATTATTAGAATATAAAACACACACACACACACACATATAAATTGTTGTAATATTTAAGTGTTAGATGGACTAGACATTTCATTAATTAAAAAAAATACTGCACATGAATAAATAAGCTGATAAAATAATCACTTTATATTACATTTTGCCTCCCTCCTTTTAATATATGCAGGATGTAAGTAAGACAGGAGTATGTTGAGTATGTGGGTGTCTGCGTCTTCAATCACGCCGCTTGGGATTGAATCAGCTGCAATTATATTATCCCCCTTTATCCTTCTTTAGATTAGCTCCAATGAAGTCTTTGATTAGATTTGATCAGGACTCTAATATATCCATAATTGAATAACATCTCCCACATATATGCACTTATCTATTAGCGTAAGGTACTCTGTGGGGGTGACGTCTGATTGGCCAATAAATCAGGCGGATGAGGTATGATGGTGAGCTCAGATAAACTGATTGGGTCTGCCAATGCTGTTGTGGAAGGGCAGAATTTGAATGCTGCAGCCTGCTGCCTCTGTCTAGGCAGGTATGATTAATGGTGTAATGGTGAAGGACAAGGGCAAGCAAAGGCTTTTAGCTGGGTATCAGGAAAACAATAACAGATTGGTAGGAGGAGGCTCTATGTGCTAGACCCAATAATCTGCCGTTATGTATGGTTATATAAGATGATATGCCTTTTAATCCTTTGAGATCCATTCTGGACGGGAAAAATGTTTGTCATGCTTAAGCAAAGAATACGTTTCAGAGGGATCACTGTCTGCCCGTCTCTCTCTCTCTGTCTTTAAACTCATTTTTATTACAATCCCCTCCTCTGCTCTTTGTCTGTCCCGCCCTCTCATCCCATCCTTCCTTCTCTGCCTCCTCATCAGGATGGGTCACGTGCAGGTCGCGACAGGAAGAAGACGGTGTCCTTCAGCAGCAGCCTGTCAGAGAAGAAGATCAGCAGTGCCGCAGACTGCATCCACTCCATGGTGGGTCAGCCGCGCTCACCCTTTACATAATATATAGGCTTTACATACCTGTGCATGAAATATTTAACGTGAGATACATACTGTACATCAAGGGTTTTCTGGTGGATCAGAGGCTTCTGAGTGGACGGAGCTCCTCAGTGATTGACAGCTTCATCCATGTCCTGTTTCCAGGTTGAAGGGAGTGAGTTGAAGAAAATCAGGCCCAACTCCCGTGTTTACCAGCGGTACTACCTGCTGGACGCCGGCCTCCAGGCTCTGTGCTGGGAGCCATCCAAGAAAGAGTCAGACAAAGCCCGGATCTCTCTCGCCTCCATACGCGAGGTCAGTGTCCAGAGGAAAAGCTTTGTAAATCAACCCGCAGTGGCTATTGCTTTTATGGCTGGCCACACTGATCCTTTTAGAATAAGGTCATGGAAATATTTATAACCCTGAACCATCTGGATGACAGCAGCTGATTTGCTTTTATTGTATCTGACACGGATTTCTTTCTTTTTTTTTGTATCTCTTCTGCTCAAATTCTAGGTACGTACAGGTCGTAACACAGAAACTTTCCGCACCAGTGGAGTTTACGAGCAGATTTCAGAGGACTGTGCATTCTCCATCGTCTATGGAGACATGTATGAAAACTTGGACCTGGTGGCCAACTCCGCTGAAGTGGCTAACATTTGGGTGACCGGACTAAGGTGTGTGTGACACGGCAATGAAATCCTGTGCATCTGTCATTTTTAAATCTAATAAAAATACATGAAATAAAAAAAAAGCCAGCAATCCTTTTCCTCAGTGCTCATGTAAACTGTAGACAATTCAACCAAATAATGAGCTGCAGCAACAGGCTTGTTTTGTGGGTGCACAATCAGATGTTCAGACTGGCATCAAAGTGGAAATATAACAACAGAGATTTAATTTGTGGCTGAGTGAAGAGGGAAGGTGTGGTAAAGCTAATCTACCCAATGTGGTTTGCCCTTTTATGTCAGTCCAACATCTCAAGTCTCAAGAATTTTTTTTTCCTCACGGTATTGATTGTGTTATGATGAACAGTGAGATCTTGGCGGGATGATTTCTTTTTATAGCCCTTTGAGACCTCTTTGTGATGAAAGGCTACAAGCAAATGTGATTTGTCTTTAAACTGATTCCACCGCCGCAGTTATTGTGCTTTTTTATGAGTGTCAGCGAAATGCCTGAGATGAAAATAGAACTGAAGTGTTATGCAGCATTGTAAGAAAAACCTTCTGCTTTCTGGCATCAACCTTGTCCATTGTTTTCTCACCGGACTCCAGGTATCTGATGCAGTATGGGAAACATGCCCTGGACATGCTGGCCAGCAGTCAAGACAGTCTTCGTCTCGGCTGGCTCGTGCAGCTGTTTTCCTCCGCCGCTGATTCGGACAGACAGGAGGATGTCGAGGAAGGGATTCGCCTGCAGTCGGCCATTAAGTTGATACAGAGCGTGAACCCTGGGGTGAGCAGCGGCAAAGTGGAGCACCGGTTTAAAGAGCTTCAAAGAGTTAGGGAGCGGATGTGTGGGCTGACCCTCGATAATGGATCTGGAGTTAAAGATCACATCGAAGCCAAGAGACTAATGGGGAGACATGAGCGAGTCACCAAGCAGGAGTTCATCGAGGTCTTTCACGACTTTTGCACACGTCCGGAGATCTACTTTCTGTTGGTGCAGTTCTCCAGCAACAAGGAGTTTCTGGACACCAAAGACCTGATGCGGTTCCTTGAGGCTGAGCAGGGCATGGCTCATGTGGGTAACACGAATCAATTTAATTTAGGCACAGACGGACAGATGCTCTAAGAGTTTAATTTCCTTAACGTCTCTTCTTAATCCTCTGCTCTATCGCTGTGTCCTCTAGGTGAGTGAAGAAACGAGCCTGAAGCTCATCCACACCCACGAGCCGTCGGCGGAGGGCCGGCAGCAGGGATACCTGTCCTTGGATGGTTTCACCAGCTACCTCACTTCGGCCGAGTGCCAGCTCTTCGACCGGGAGCACAACACCGTGTGCCAGGACATGTCCCAGCCTTTGTCCCACTACTACATCAACTCCTCTCACAACACCTACCTCATCGAGGACCAGTTCAGAGGTCCCTCCGACATCTCCGGCTACATCCGCGCCCTCAAGATGGGCTGTCGATGTGTGGAGGTGGATGTATGGGACGGCCCAGATGAGGAGCCTGTGGTGTGCACGGGTCACACCCTTTCCCCGCCACTGGCCCTGCGCTGTGTGATCGAAGCAATTGGAAAGTTTGCATTTGTGGCATCAGAGTTTCCCTTAATTGTATGTATAGAAAACCACTGTTCACTTCGCCAGCAGAAAGTGATGTGGAAACATCTCACAGGTATACTAGGGGAGAGGTTGTACACAAACCCGCCACATGAAGGGGACCTGTATCTACCGTCGCCGCATGCCCTGAAGCAGAGGATCCTAATAAGGGGTAAGAAGCTGGGGCCAGATTGTAACGGAGAGGACGGGGAGGTAAGTGAGGAGGATGAAGGGGCAGAGATGTGTCAAAGGATGAAAGCAGCTAACAGCGCGGGGGCATTGCAAGGAGGGACGGAGAAGGACACGTTGCAGAAAAGCTTCACCTTCACGGGCGTCACTCCTCCGCAGCTCGCTCGCAAACAGTTCCAACTCTTGAAGGAGATGTCCAGCCTAGTGACTCTTTGCCGCTCGGTGGGCTTCACTGACTTTCAGACGTCATCCAAAAGCCAAAAACCTTGGGAACTGTGTTCCTTTCACGAAACCCTGGCTGTGCGTCTCGCTGGCGAGAGTCCCGGCGACTTCGTCAATCACAACAAACATTTTCTCTCCCGCGTTTACCCCAGCCCCATGCGCATCGACTCCAGCAACATGAACCCTCAGGACCTGTGGAAGTGCGGATGCCAAATCGTGTCTATGAATTTTCAGACGGCAGGACTGATGATGGACCTGAACACGGCCTGGTTCCGGCAGAACGGGAACTGTGGTTACGTCCTGCGTCCGGCCATCATGCGGCAGGAGGTGTCGTATTTCAGTGCCGACACCAGAGACACGGTGCCTGGTGTGTCTCCACAGCTGCTTCACGTGAAGGTGGGAGGAGAGAATGATCTTTCTGCTTGGGACAATTTCAACTTAAATAGATTTTTACTTTAATTTGTAGCTTTGGCCTCTGTTCTCTTGGGTAAAAATAACATCAGATAATGTGGCTAAAAAGTCCAACCACCAGGTTCACTTGTATGTCTAAGGGAAACAAAGTAAATTAGATTTTGGTTGTGCCCACTTGCAGTTCTAGCTCCAAATTAAGTTCTCTGGATCTTGTGGCTCCTTTACAACCAGTCTGATGGTCTGCCAGGTCTTACCCGCTGCACTTCACTGCGGCAGCTCATACATCTCACAAGAACAGAAGTGTTAATAAACTGTAATAATCTTCTACTAGTCATTATGCTTGAAAAGCCAACAATGCATAGATATTGGATAACAACCCGATCCTTCTTGCAGGTGATCAGTGGTCAGAACCTGCCCAAGCCGAGGGGTTCTGAGGCCAAAGGGGACGTGGTGGACCCGTACGTGTACGTGGAGATCCATGGCATCCCAGCCGACTGCACAGAGCACCGCACCAGGACAGTGACCCAGAACGGGGACAACCCTGTCTTCGACGAGAGCTTTGAGTTCCAGATCAACTTGCCTGAGCTTGCCATGGTTCGCTTTGTGGTGCTGGATGATGACTTCATAGGCGATGAGTTCATAGGTCAGAGTCACAACTATTCCCAATGCAGTGATTTCACTGTTTAATTGAAATCGCTGTGAAAGTGATTTTTTTTTATTTTTTTTCCCCCCGCCACCACAGGTCAGTACACCATCTCTTTAGAGTGTCTCCAGCCGGGCTACCGACACGTACCGCTGCAGTCTCTGACGGGGGAGGAGCTTCCGCACGCCAAGCTGTTTGTCCATGTGGCCCTCACCAATCGCAGAGGAGGAGGGAAGCCTCACAAGCGAGGCCTGTCTGTGCGGAAGGCAAGGAAGGGGCGGGACTACACGGCTCTGAGGGACCTGGGCATCCGGGCGGTGGATGAGGTTTTCAAGATGGCCGCTCCACTGCTGAGAGAAGCCACCGACCTGAGGGAGAACATGCAGGTGAGGAAGAGCAATGGATATTCTTACAGTGGACACTTTTTTGCAGTATAAAACAGGTGCCATGTTTAATTAATTATGTGCTATTGATAAACACAATTCTTTTTTTTAATACTCACAACAAAGGGAATTTATTAGAGCACATAACATTTTGTTTCCTGAAATAAACACACAATTTTATGTTCAACAATCAGTAGATTCATATTTTACTGTGAAGATTGTAATTGCCAATAAAAAAGACAGAAATGGAGGAGAATCACATGCACCGACACTTATCTCCACTTCACCTACTGTAACCTTCCTGGGCAGACAGCGGTGTCACCCTGCGGAAATGAAACAGTAATTACAGTATATGTTCAGTCAGTGTGATGTGAGACTGTTGGCATCCACAGCCTTTAGGTTTTCTGCAACAAGCCCAACTGCAGGGGAGCAGGTCAGTAGCCGAAGGAGAAGACAAATAGCTCTGCTGCAGGAGAGGCTTTTTGATTAGCTGTGTGTGCATGTGTGTCTGTGAGAGAGAGAGCGAAAGCAAATCAAGCTGGTGACAAAGTGAGGAAGAGATTTCACAGATTGTTTTTGCTGATTTGGTTTCACTATCATCAGGGTCAGAAAATAAGGAGGCAGAGAAGCAGAGCTGAGTCACATGTTTACATATTTCTTTTTTATTCTCATTTCACGTCAACAGAACTCGGTGGCCGTGTTCAGGGAGCTGTGCGGGGTGTCGGCCGTGGCTAACCTCATGCAGTGCGTCTTGGCTCTGAGCTCCAGAGTGTCGGGACCAGACGGGACGCCTTTGCTACTGTTTGACCTCCGGGATCATTACCCGACTCTGGAGCCCCAGGGGCCCCTGCCTGATGTCCTTCGTCGGGTGGTCTCCACCTATGACATGGTGAGGAGGGGAGAGAGAATAAACAGTTAATATTCTTTGAGGTTTATATAACTCTGAATTTCATCAAAAGGAAGGAAAGTCCAAACAAAAGCCAAAGAGATCACGACTCAGTCGGCCACCTCCCATCTCCTGTGTACTTGACCTAACAATGAAAGCCCCCCTCCCAGACAAAAGCTTCCTTTTTAGCTGATACGTTCTGAAACACAAAAGTGAGCCCTCATTGTTATGTAGCAGACAACATCCCCCCCGCCCCCGGCCGTAATAAGGCTCGCAAACACATCAGCGACATCCTCACCTTGACCTGACCCCCTCCCCCAAAAACAAACCATGCACTTTCACTGACCGAGGAGAACTTATTATTTAACAGACTTAATTTATGTAATGATGTCTAAAAATGAATCGAGCCCTGGAGAAAAACTCCCCTGTGGAAGTCAACACAACAAGAGAACTAGGGCAAGAGAGGGTCAATTGGGCCGTTAGTTAACTCATCAGTCGGTCAATAAAGTCTGGACCAATCAGAGGCTTTGAGTGCGTTGGGGTCTGCTGCACGGATGCAACATCAGTGTTTCCTACTGTCCTCTTTTTCATATCTCACTTGCAACACATTTCCCTCCAGTCTCTTCAGCCTCCTCCTCATTCCTTATTTCACTGGCTCATCTCTTTCTGTGCCCGCCTCTTCCTCTTTTCTCCCTCTGGGTCTTGTCAGATTGTAGCTGGCCGACATACATGGTTTCCATACAGCTGTGCTGCTGCTGCTGCTGCTGCTGTACTTGCCCATTGCTACAGTATGTTGCTGTGCTAAACAACATTACAGCCCATTCTGGCATCTGTCTGGCTGCTGCAATACTTTTTAAATTGGTATTTGCTCAGAGTCTTAGTCTTTCATATTAGATAATCCCCCAGGAGTCTCTTGGGTAGTGACAGACAGTAAGTATGAATTGCCAATTTAGTGACCAGAGTGTCTGTGAGAGAGAGTTTGTTGCATTGCGAGTAAGAGACGGAGATGCTCAGGTTTGCAGCTAGAAGCTGTCTGGAGTGGAGATAAATGGATCTGTTTCTGCTCTTATTAAACTATGATCAGGGTTTTTTTGTATAAACCGTGACATGTTAACTAGGGTTGTTTATCACTGCTGTGCAACTAGCAACAGACCTCTAACCGTGTGTTCGAGCATCAGCGTGTGAGTAAGAGTGTGTGTGGCTGAACAGCTTTTTCCTTCCCCAGCGGCAGGGTCACGTCCCAGCAGGGTTTGTGCATGTGTGTGTGTGGTCACTATTTAAAAGAGCTGTCACATCAGCCTCTGTGGTCGCCTTCACATAATGCACATGTTTATATATGCTGATGCCTTTTATGGTGATTCTGCCTACAGTGCAAACTCCAACAATGACTCACATAATGGAAAAATCTTAATTATAAAATTACAATCCTGTGTTATTTATTCCACTGGTCTCACTCTGCCTTTGTATTATTCAGTGTTCTTTCACAGCAGACAATGAAACAGACTGTTTGTGCTTAACTGTTAGATTTGTGCACAAAAACAGAACAAAACAACCCCACATGTTAAAATGAGTCAAGCTGACGGTGCTAACGGAGGTTTCCCTCTCTTCAGATGGTGCAGGCGAGCAGAGCAGTGATGGAGCTCTCCGATGGGATCTACGACAGGATCCTGCACATACAGACCACGGGTGCGTAGGTTTGTGTGTGAGTGTGTGTAAGAGATTCTGCTGTGTAGAGCAGTTGTTGTGATGTGTGTGCGTGTGCGTGTGATGAGTAGAAACCAGGCTGTGCCTATATTGCTCGTCCACTCGTGACAACTCCCACACAGCCCCTTCAGCAGTGCCGTTATCCACACTGCAGTCGCTGCTTTTGTCATTAACTTAAATCCCTTCTCTCCTCTTCCATATCCTTTCCTTTCCTTTTCCTACACGTTCACACAGCATTTTTTCCCGCCTCATCTTCTGCAAACATAAGCCTAATTGACAGTGCTGCACAAGGTTAGATGAGTCTTTTTCCTGCCCTGGTTTATCTGCATGTTTTGGATGGAGGCGGTTTAAATTGGCAGAGCTCCTGCTGTTGATCACCCTTCAGTCGCTTAAGCAAAGGGCACCGAATCTGATATCATTTCCCTGATCTTTGGCAGAGGTTTGTTTACTTCAGCCCGGCCCCTTGGGTGCTCAGACATTAGTCAGCCAGACTTTCGTCATCATGACAATAAACAAACCCACAAGCACACCAGTGCACACACACAGACCCACACACATTACCCACATTGCACTTGGTCTTCAGCTGTCACCCAGGAGACTGACGTTTGGAGGTATTACAGTAAACGGCAGTTTGGTGCAAAAAATAAACACATTTACTTCATTCATGTGGTTCTCTAGGCGCTGGATTTTAAAAAGCTGGCATTAGAGGTGTGATATGTTTTCAGCAAAAATGACACTTGGGACCCATATTCAAGCATCTGCATGTTTCACAAGAGTTTATGTGGTGAAATGCGCACTAACCCGTCAGTTTTTCAATAACATCCGTGACAGCAGCGTGAATAGAAAAGAGGAAATTAAGAGAAACCTGAGGTGAATAGATACTGTGAGACAAAGATGATTGCTCAGTTGTGGGCCTTTGTGGTGAAAGAGAGCGTTTGACGGAGATGAATGTTGTTTACAAATTCGCGCACTGTTCCTCTCTGCTCCCAGATAAGTCATCCTGTCCTCCACTGAACCTTATTTTAGGTCTTTAAGGGCCACAGCTTTACTCGCTGATCAAATAATTTGTGACATTAGCATCCGTTGTGCGGCTGAGGCTGCAGCGTGGGCCAGCTGCTGCTGCTGCTGCTGCTGAGACACCGTGTTGACTGACTGACAACATGTTTTTTATTTATCTATTGATTTTACGTGTGATCACATGTTGTATTATTAGTTCACAGAGTGAGATCTGAAAGTGCTCGTGCTGGTGGCCTGGTGGCAGTACTTTCATCTGATAAAATGCCGCCGCAGAGCCGGAGGCCGACTGTACGGCAACAAAGCTCCCGCTGTGTGCGTAAAGATGGTGATCAGGTGATCCCAGCGTGGAGGTCCTCCTCTCGGTCCGGGAGTAAGGGGGGGTGGGCAGCGAGGAGCGAAGCTTAAACAGGTCACTGGGGAGCGAGCCATGGCACGGGAGGGCTGGCGGCAGAGATGGATGTCTGGAATAAACATCAGAGCAGAGAGATGAAACGGAGAGGGAGAAGAAAGCCGTGGGAAGATGAATGGCAGAGATGGATTGCTAGAGGCGACGCTGAGAGGAGGACAAGAACACCGAGGGAGAAGAGAGCGTGAATCTACTTACGTGTCGTAATGTGCCGCTGTGTTACAGGACTGATTCTCCTAAGTTAGAAAAACACTTATTTTCTCCCTTGTAGTGTCACATAACCTAACTGTCACACCCCGGGCTGCACGTCGACATCACTGCAGTGAGGTGAGAAGTCAGAAAAAGCAGCATGTGTTAAATTCACCTCAGTTTAGAGACAGAGATGAAGAAGCAGACCAAACTGATGCTGGATATTTGAGAGATAGTGACATTGAAAAGAAATCTGATCAAAATATGTGATACATGACGATCAAATATTTTAGAGAAGTTCTCTGTTTAAGAGTCAAAAATCTACATATCACATGGAGCATAGGCCTATACATTCATACAGGCACAGTGTTATTCATGTTTGTCCTTCACATGAGTCTTTACCAATATCATCAAAATGCTGATATCTTCTTGAAGAGTGCAATTTATGCTTCAAGTATATATTTGTTTTTTCTTTAGGCGTATTATTTTTGTGATTTGTGTGAACCGCTGTCAGGGCCCCGACCTTTAAATCTATGGAGGTTTTGGTTCGACACCAGGCGCACGAGGAGCTCGTAGTGATGATGGTTGTTTCTTACCGAGCAGCAAACTGTAACTGTAACAACTGACTGAAAGTCCAATCTGTCAGTTTTCTGTTTCCTGTCACAGCTGCTCACAGTTCAGACGGCGGACAGGAAGTGGGGGCGCTGCACTTCCTGCTACGTCCTGATTTCCGGGCCCTGGAGGTTGTTTTGGCCTCTGGGTCAGGGCCCTGTTTCTGTTTCTGTCTGTGTTTGTCTGTGGGTGCACACTGTCCCTCGTATTGGCTTGGAAATAATGTTCCCTCCCATTGGCTTCGCTTGGTTTCACAGGGAAATAGACTTTCACTCACACACACAGGCACGTAGGCTTCGAGTTGCCTAGCAACCATGCGGTAAAGGTTATTATTCAGGCAACTTCTGTAGGTGTGTGTGTGTGTGTGTGTGGAGCAGTGACAACATATGTGTGTGCAGGTGTGTGTTTGGAGACATTTAGTGACAGACAGGTAACTGCTTAGTCATACTCACACCTGACATCCAGCCTGTTTACTCTCTCCTCTCCCACGCGCGTGTGCGTTATCCACAACTTGGCATGTTTAACGTCTGGGCTCTCGTTGATGTGTGCCCCATGTTAACCCACGTCCGGGTTTCCATGGTAACAGTGGGACAGTGGCCCGGGGCGGCCAGAGGGAGCCAGACACACAACACAACTCATTGCACACACAGTAACTAGCCGGCAGCCTCACTTGGATGACGCGGCCTCTCTCGCTCCATCATTTTGTCTCTCAGATTTTCTGTCCACTTTACATCATCCCCTTGAATTTTTCATTTCTCTATTCCATCTCTCTCTGTGGTGTCTGCTGCCTACTCTGCGCTTGCAACGGCATTTGTGGCCAGATGATAAACTCATCTGTCGAAGGGCATGTTCCTCTGCAGTTGTCTTGAGTGTGATGTTTATAAAGATCCATGGTTTTTACAATATTTACTAGGATAAAGGACTTTAGAGTAGAACACAGTTCTAACTTCAGTCACTAGGTTTTTTCAACCAAAACAGCCAAAGAAAAGAAGGTGTTTGTTGACAGTGTGAAGCGGTGTGAGATCCCGGGAGTTGGCTCACCATCATACTGTATCAGTCAGCTCTTACAGTGTTAATCATTCAGGGGGTTTTGGTGCTGTTGCAGTTATCCAGAGAGCTCATTTCTACTCCAATTCAAATTAAAACCAGTAAGAAAAAAAATCACGCCCACAAAAAGTACTGAATAATTAAAGTAGTTTCACCAATTCTCCCAGTCTCTCTGGTAACTTTTGATCCAGGCGTTCAGGATGGTTTTTACCGGGAGATGAATTCCCCAGAGGAGTCTCCTGCACTCCAAAACAAACAGACCTGGTGATTAAATCCCATAAAAAAAAAGAATAAAGCACTTTTATCCAATGCTGCCAACGGAGACGTGTCAGAGAGGCCGTGAGCTGAGCTGCCACTGATGTTTACTCAGCTTGTTTCTCTGACAGCTTCAGATCCAGATGTGAGATGACTACAATCCTTAACAGAGCATGCACGTAGCTAAAAACAACCCAGCTTTAAAAGGTATTTCATTAAAATGGGCCTAAACTGGATAAAAAACTCTATGCCTCTGACAGACAACCAACGCACCGCTGGGGATTTAATGCTATCAACACAACAGGTGGTTGAATGAAATGGACTGTTATCATGATTTGAACATCAAATACAACATAATTCTCATTTTCAGACATTTTAATGTGGAAAAGTTACATATTTTACTTTTAAGTGTCGACCCATGAGGGTAGGGGAGAGGAGGGGAGGGGAGGGGGGATCCTCCGCTGGTGGAAACTCTCAGATTGATCGGCTGGGGCAGCGCAGGCAGACGGATCATTAATCAGACATTAGTGATGTCAGAAAATGTGAATGTGAGGACTCTGACAATGTGGTGGAGCAACGGAGTGAAGAGTACAACTGAGAAATCGCTCCTGTCCCAGACGCTCGATTCTAGCCGGTGTACCCAACCGTTGTTAACTGACTTTGAAGTCACTTTAGATGGATTATGCCAAGGGCAGGTGAACAACATCAAGATCAAGTACAAGGGGCTGACCTCTAACCTGTTGTGCCGGTGTGTTTTCAACTGTAGCGATGGAGTTTCATGAGAAGCTGCAGAGCCTGGCGGCGAAGGAGGGGCTGAAAGGTCGCAAGGTCAGCCGAGCGCTGGAGAGTTTCAGCTGGAACATCACCATCCTTAAGGTCAGCAACATAACACACTCTCACAAAATCCCAAACAGCCCCAGGGGGAGACCATTAAAACATGTTTTGGCCTGAAGCTGGTTGCTCATCGGTTTTGTTCTCTTTCATCCCTCTTTCCCTGCTCTGCCCCGCGTCCTCCGTCCTCCGTCCTTCATCCCTCCTCCTTTTCCACATCCAGGGCCAGGCTGACCTCCTGCAGAACGCCAAGGCCGAAGTCCAGGAGAACATGAAGCAGGTCCACGACGCCGCTTTGACCGGAAACCTCACCAAGGAGGGTGTCGGAATCACAAGAGTCCGCTCCCAAACACGACGCGGCCAGGAGGACAAAGCCACCGCGGGTGCTAGAGGACCGTCGGCGTAGCGAGCAAAAGAAACGAGAGAGAGGAGAGGACATGACCAGATAGCTGATGTAGCCGCTGTGGCAGGCAAACCTTCCTCATTTCATTTGTTCCAACACATTAATCTGCCACAGCGAGGGACTTTAATAAAACCGTGGGAGAAAGACGAACAGGGGAGTTGATGAATGTAAAAAAAAGTCTTCAAAACGCAGCCACTGTCCGCCCACCTGCCGCCGAGCACTCGTGAGCTGGAGACGTCGGAGTGCTGAGTGAGCGGAGGGAAGAGAAAAGATGATGGGGAGTTGAATGTAGCTTGATTTGAAGCCAAGGTTCAGCTGTTAGTACTGTATTTAAACTGTAAATACACCAAACGTTTATCATCCTCCTCCTATGTGCAATGTTTTTCAGCTGTGTCACGAAGAGCGAGGAACACTTTTCTAGCTCAGCCTGACTCAAACTTTAGCCAAGTCACATTAAAAAAAAAAAACAACCTTTGAAAAACTTCTGTAAATCTGTACTTTTACTTCACTAAGCTGCTACAGTTCCCAGCAATATCAAGTAAGCAAGGTCTGGTAACATCCTCTCTCTTGGACCAGTGCAGCCCCTTTATGTGTCTCTCCTGTTTTTACATTAAGGTTAATAGGTCATAACATAATAGGTCTTGGGTCGCTGCTCTCCATCCAGTCAACTTGAGGTCCTTCACATTGCCATAAAGTCTTTAACTCCACCTTATAAATGTTGTCTCACATACAGTGTTCTATATTTTTGTATTTCCCCCCCGAGCCCTTGTGGTGAATGAACCACTGTTAATGATCAACTCTGTGACTGTAAACGTCTGCCTCTAGGGAACAAATACCGTTTTGTTGGAAGTGCTTCATTTGTGTGCAAAACACTGTACAGTATTTTATTATGTGATTCTATCCTTTTGCTGTAAAGAATATTTTACATAAGTTATTGATCCTTTAACGAAAAAAAAAAACATTCCAGAAACACGTCGTCTGTGCAGTAGATGAGGCTCCATTATGTTCAGCTGTGTAAAAGGTTGCCGTTCTCCATCACCCTCCTTCAGTCAGGATGGAAATAAACTAGTTTTTAAATGAAGGGATGCTTGTGTGTGTGTTACTGTTTGGCTGCAAGAGTTTTAGTTTAATAGACAGTCATTCATACTGACATGTGACACAAGCTCTGCCTCCAGTGAGCTTCCATTAAAACAGCTTCACTGCTCACTGGGACTCGCTGATGATTAAAGACACAAGCTCAACTAACAGACCTCACAATTATTCTGATGTTTTATGGCCCCAAAATTAACAAAGTCAGCCTAGAGAAGACAATCTCACTACACCACAGAGGTCCAGTTAGCAGCTGGTTTTGATCTTCTATGGTTGTTGTGTTATAGAAAACATTCATTTTTAATTTTAGCCATAGTTGTGGCATATTTACGAGTTTGATGGTCGGTTTAACCACCATTAGTCCAGACTGAAATATCTCAACAACTTTCCAATGACAAAGATGTTTAGACATTCATATTCCCCTGAAGATGAATCCTGCCAATCGCATGCCAAAGGTCAGCAAATCATTCCCAAAATAAAACGGGTGAACTTCAGTGAGTAGCAAGAGCTATGTAGTTTTATTGGTCTAGAGTTAATTAAGCTGAATGGGCAACTAGAGGGACATTCTTTGTGTGTGCTGCTTTACATGGTTTCACAGGACACGAGCTCAGCTGAGAAATGTATCAATAACCACATTAAAATGTCCACATTGGAATCAATCTTTAAAAAAAAAAAGAAAAAAAAAAGAGGAAAAAACAGACATATTCCATAATTTAATCACCTTTATCCAGGAAACTATAGGTCTAAGGGTTAAAAATATTGTCTTAAAAATTAAAAAAAAAAAAAAAAAAAAGGAGAAGAAGAAGCTACAAAAAAAATGAATAAGATCACAGAGTCAGGTTTTGTTTGGTTGAGAGAAGATTAATGGTCAGAGGCACTGGTTTAGGAGGGGGGGGGGGGGGGGGGGGGGGGCTGCCCTCGACACCTGAAAGGAAGACATCGTCCTTCTTTCCTTTCGCCTAGTGAGGACAGACAGACAGACGTAACGCAGGCAGGGTTTATGGCCACATCTCCACATTCGGAAGAAACGGAGCGTCGCGCTCTCCATCAGTACAGCAGGCTCAGGGTCGGGGGGGGGGCTTAGGGGGGGGCGGGGGGGAGTCCTTCCCTGAAGTTTGAGGTCCAGTCTGACACAGTAATCATGTAGTGACAGGGTAAGCAGTTCAATGACGCCCTCTCTCTGTGGAGCCGAGCGCTACAGTCAGACGAGTGACGGGACGTTGACATAATGAGGAGACGAGCATTAGGCAGATGAGATAGCATACAGCAGCATCAGCTCAGACAGGACTGAAGTGGCACAGATGACAGTTAAAGAGACAGAGTATAAGGTATGTGTGACTCAAAGTGTCACAGTCCAACATGTGCAATTATCTAGCCGACGGCAGCCCCAGCGGCGCACCGCCAAAAACTGCAGGTTGCCCCCGCTGATTCTAAGTCAGTTTTCTTTTTATCACTCCCTCAGAGTGGGACATGATACAGATATATGAGGGGGGGGGGGGGGGGTATTCGCTCGTTCACAGGTCGTTGGGGTTGACGATGGTGAAGTCAGAGTCCTTGCTGTGGGTGGAGCCCTCGTCCGGGCTGGAGGAGCCCGAGGTGGCTCCGGCCATCAGCGGGTCGTGGAAGGTCCCGGTCGCCCCCTCGGGCTCCATCCGCACCAGGCCACGCCCTCGCCTGATGGGAGGGGTGTGCTCGGCTGCAGCCCTTCCTCCTCCTCCTCCTCCATCTCCTCCGTCTCCTCCGTCTCCTCCATCTCCTCCTCCCCCCCCTCCTCCTCCTCCTCCTCCTCCTCCTCCACCTCCCTCGGCCGCCTGCAGGTCTCCATCCTGGGACACGAGGATGTAGTCGTCCCAGTTTTTACTTCCCTCTGAGCCGAGGGAGGACGCCACCTGCACACATATTTTAACATAAGTAAAACGGGCTGTATAATCACAACCTGCTGCTGGTTTGACCTTAACGTATTCAAATGCAACAGAAGCCCAACTCCAAGGAACTTAACATTTTCATTAAGCAGCTGCTGTATTATCAACCGTGCCTCTGGGTTTGATCCATCTCTAATGGGACAGATTTAGTGTCACATGTTCTAATCCTACAAAGAATAACATTCTGATACACAGAATACACTAGAAACACTGGATCATTTTTTTTGCACACAGGGTACAATTTATTGGAATGAAGAGGATCGGATTTAAAGGTGTTGAGTACTGGAGCAAAGGGTCAAACAATTTCAGAAAACAACCTAAAATTAATCTTGTCTGAGCCGAGTGTTGAACTGTACTTAATACCAATACAGTTAGAATGAGTGCAGGGCTTTTAATTTGGTAGCATCATAGAGGGCCGACTATTAACCTGTTGCTCAGGCGGGGTCATCGCCTGCTCCTCTTCTTCTTTCTCGTCCGTGCTCACGCTCCCGTCCAGGTCCGAGTCCCGGCTCGGAACGCTGTTTCCTCCCTGCTGGTGGTCGCTGTGGTAATTGTTGGCGCTCAGGGCGGTTTCAGCGGCCGCTGCTGTGGAGGTGTAGTGATCGTCGGCGATGGTGATCTCCTCATTCTCCTCGGCCTCCAGCTGGCTTTGGTTGAAGCGCAGAGCCCCCTTCAGGATGTCTTTGATCTGACGGGAACAACAGCGACAGGCGACCAGAAAAAGATGAAGGATGGAGCGCGATGATGACAAACACATCAGCAGCGACGCTCAGCGTGTAAACAGGCGCATAGACAACGCTCACCTGTTTGAGTCCAGCCAGTGACACCAGGACCTCGTCCTCTTTCTCCAGGTGTTCTTGGAGAATCACTTCCTGGATTTTACCTGGAGGGATAATGAATAAACCATAATTGATATAAAATAATTTTATGACTGCCTGCAATTTGGGGGGAAAATTCAATAAACCCAGCAATGGAGTAAAATATATGTGGGTTATTTTCAGTTAACATGACAATGCAATAATGAATTTACAGTTTCAATAACTTGTGGATATTTTATTACAAAGACGGACACATAAAAAATAAAATAAAATAAATAATTGAAGCCTCTGTCCAACCAAGAAACGGTAGACTGACCTTTCTCAGATACTGACACACTAATGGCTTTAAGTTTTCAGATTCAGGGGATTCATTCACAGATTTTTAACTGGCTGCTGTTTTAGACACAGAGATTTGAGCATCTACAGATGAACTCACAGATGTGTGCGTTCATCATCTTTGCACAGTATTTGCTCATGGCCTCCAGGTCGTTGATCTGACCCTGCAGAAAAGACACCTGGGCTTCCAGGTCCTCGTCCTGTTGATAACACACACACACACACACGGAGGTTAGAGCTGAGATAAGAGACGAAATGAGAAAATGGGAAAATAACAGATAGGTTAATGGAGCACGCAGCAGCAGGTTGAACGGCTCACCGGCTCCTTCTTGCCCATGGTCTTGCTGTGGGAGCGAGAGCGAGTGATGGCGAAGAACGACTCTTTCTTGGTGGCGGACAGGGGAGGAGAAGAAGTGCTGACTTCACTGCCTCTGGAGGGGGGAAGGGGCGGGGAGGCGGTGGGCTGACCTCGCCCACCGGACAGACTCTCTATGCTGGGGGAGGAGCTGACCGTCCTGGAGCTTTGCCCTGAGAGAACGAGAGATAAAAGGACGTAGATCAGATGTTGATGCAACGAGCCTTACAGGGGATGCTGTTGAAAACCCCGGAGAAGCGAGTGAGTGGATCATGACTGTTGTCATAAAACACTACTGAAGAGACAGTCTCGGATTCTGTGAAGTTGATAAATGAGAAAGTAAAAACATAATGAGCCAAGAAATTATGAGATGTTACGGTAATTTTTTGGACATCTAACATCAAAATGAAGGAGTAGAATAACAAGAACATGAAGGCTGGGGAGAGTCACTGGAATAATATATAGACTTCAGTTTTTAATTCAAATCAAGAATTTGTTAAATATGGAAAAAAGCAAGTTTAGGCCAACTGATTAAATTTGCATTTAGATGATGTATTATAACGGACAAAGTAAAAAATGAATCAGTTAGATCATTGTTTTTTTGTTGAATATAGTGCTTGAATGTACAACGTAAACTCCTTTTACGGCCCTTTTGTTTATTTCTGAAATGTTTTAGTTTCCATTGAACTAATGTAATAGCATGTAATCAGTCTGCCTCCTAACGATTAGTGTCCACCCCTCTGAGCTGCAGCAGGAGCTCAGATTGGTCCAGTGTTGCGTGTTGACTGGACTCGCGTGTAGACTCGGACCAATCAGAGCTCCCGCTGCTGCTTTGTGGAACGCTGTTCCATAATCCATCATTTAAATGCAAATTCAATCAATCATTGTTTAATAATTCCTTTCCATTTATTAATGTAATAAAAGATTATAATTAAAAACTGAATGCCTATAATTATTCTGGACTCCACAGAAGAGACACAAAAGGAAACCATCGTCTTTCTGTTTCTGTGCGAGTGAAAGGACACATGACAAAACAAAGCAACATACAAGCTTGTGGAGCACACGTTGAAGGCAACGCTGTCAGCAGACAATCACAACACGCTCATGATATCCATGAAATCTCTTTAAATTTCCACTGATGAGGCGGGCTGTGATCTCCCTCTGCTGGTCACTGTTCACCATCACACGCTGTGTCCATGTGCTGCAGCATGTGCCTCGCTATCATCTAATCCAGCAGCAGGGCGGCTGTGCAGACATGCAGCGGCAGGGAAACAAGAATAGACGAATTTGGAGGGGGGGGAAGGGGGAGAGGGCAATCACACAAGTGGTTGCCATGGCAGCAGTTACCTTGTGTGTCAGTGTGAGTCGGGGCTGGGAGAGAGACCTGAGACGCTCCACCTGCAACTACATCTAACACATAGGAGAGTCAAAGCTGGTGCTTCTGCAGTCACACAAGCTGATGTTTTTAGATTTAGAGATGATCTGCACTGGGGTTCATGTGCACATGCAGCTAATGCCCCCTCCCGCCCCAAGCTGAAACAAACTGGAACTACTTCCTGTCACTCACCTTTGCTGAGGTGGACCGGCATGCTCTCAGACTTGAGCAGGCGATAGTGCTGATTCTGGGCGACACTCTGGGTTTGTGGCGGCGGCGCGTGACCCGACGGGGGTTCGGCCAGCGGGTGGGGCAGAGGGGCCGCGGGGGCCGAGGCGGGGGAGGTCGACGGGGAGGAGGAGGAGGAGGAGTGTACTTCGCTGTTGATTGGTGAGATGCCGCTGGACCCGCCAGACATGGCCGGAGCGATGAGCTTCCTGCCAAAGCTCAGCAGGCTGCTGGAGACTTTGTTGATGTTGAGGGAGGCTGATTTAGTACCGGCGCCGGAACTAGGAAAAGAACAACGTGGACTTGAGACGGGATCAGCAAACAAAGGCCTACAGATAAAAACTACAGTGGTGGTTTTAGACCTTTATTTAAAAAAAAAAAAAAACTGTGGATATTTACATCTCCGCGCCTTTGAATCACAGCGGACACTTCATCACCTTTTGTTACTGTGAGACTTAAACCAAATAATAAACAGCGTGCCAGGACTCACTGATAAATAGCCTTCTTGTTTAATGTGGGGCAAAGAGTGAACTGCTTGCAACGCATTTCAGCTATAAGCCACCATCAGTGTCACGGTGACGATCGCTTAGAGCTGAAACGCATTCAGTCTTTATCTCACAGTAAACAAGAGGATCTATGTGTAAGTGCCGGCTTTCTGTTTGTGTTGCTTAGAAAGCAGCGACCGTGCACCCGATGCACTGCTCCAGAGCTTTGGAGCTGTGAACGCTGCTACTGTCTGCTGTAACAAAATTATAAGCCTGACCATAAACAGACTCAAGACACAACTGATTATATTTCTCTCTCCAAATGTGCCGAACTGTTTTTTTTTTTTTTAGCAGTTTTCAACTCTGATATGTTAAAATACTGGTTTTTTTTGTCTTCTTCTTTTTCATCACATTGCTCTCTGCCACTAAAGGCTTCAAGTTTCAAGTCTCTGCACATTCATTTTCATAAAGCAACGACTAAAAAGAAGGAGCTGTCAGAAGTATGGTAATGTAAAGACTAATTATCTGTCTGAATGATATGCCTCCAAGGCTTTCACAAGAACTACCACAACAGGAGCTCAAACTAACAAACAAGCTGCAGGCGAGTCAACGCACACCCAACACAGTATGAGAACATGAGGAGTAGAAGCAGTGCATTCTGGGACATATTTATCCCACTCTGGAACATATGGATAGAGATTGGAGATGCTGATTCTGCTGTACGAGTGGTTTTATGGACAATCTGGTACTTTTTTCCCACCAAGTGTGTAAACAGATGAATACTGAAACCTCTAGTGAGATGATGGAACTGGAAAACTACACGATTAAAAAGGAGGCGGTAACATTTCATCCGTCTGTGATGTGCGTGTTTACCGTGACTTGTTCATCAGGTCAGCTCCCCTGGTTTTGTAGTAATCCAGGTTCTGCTGAAACTGGTAGTTGACGGGTCGTGGATTGTTCTATAACATGAGGAACAGGACAAACACAGCACGATCAGATGTCAGCAAAAAAAAGTTTCCTGTGTGCGTGATAAACAAGTCAACCTAAAATCTGTAGCTATGCATGACTGGGTAAACAGGCAAACATGTGCCTCTGTGTGTCTGAGTCAGCGCTCATGAGCAACACATCTGCCCCTCCCCCCCACCTTCACTTATTGGGGTTGCTGACCCCACACCCCCTCCCCTCCCCTTCCCTCCAGGTGTAACAGTGATGCGGACGTGGTGTGACACGGCCGTTCACCTGGAGGACACGCTGTCATGTCGGATCAGCACCTTTCTGGAGTTTCATCCTGGGAAAGCGCAGGACGGCGAGCGCGGTGAGTCGTCGTGTTTGGGTTTACGGGTCAGCGACTTTTGAGGAGACGGCTCGTAACGGGACAGCGAGGTGGTCGCTGAAGTCAAAGAGCTGGTGATGCCACATTTTACGTACACAAACACCAGTGACTGCTTTTTATATGAAGGGGTTGAGTGTGATGAGTGACAGAGCAAGGAGAGTGAGCTGAGAGTGTGACGGGAAAAATATGCTGAGAGCTTCAAGGTAAAAAAAAAAAAAGTCCTCATTTCAGCTGCTATGTCCTGATTTCGTTTTTTTCTTTTTCAGAGAGGAACCTAGATTTTCTTTCTGCACTTTGTCGTGTCAATCTAACTATTGCAAATCACATCATATGCAAATTACATCACTGCGACAGGAAGCAGGCACCATAATTAGGCAATGACATTTTTAGGAACTAAAAAGCTTTTATGTTCACAGACAGGACACATTTGCACCTCTCTCCACTCATCGTGTTCATATTTGTACCAGAATGGTTTCTAATGGTCAAATGAATTTGAGCATCTAAAATAAATCGGTAAAAGACGAGAGGGTTCTGTGAGCAAAGCCGTGAAATTGTAGCCGTGTAATCTGTGGGAACGGATTAACATTAAAGATCTTGTTGTAAACATGTATATTGTGTCTGTTACACCAACGAACTGTTGTCAGCGTCTCACACCAGCTGCCAGCTCAGGGGTCACATTGAGAAATACTGGAACATTTCTACACCACTGAAGTTGTGCTGTAGAAATAAATCTCTAAAAGTTTTAATGCAGCTGAGGTGATCTATCACAGCACTGATAAGAGCAGTGTTTTACACAGTGTCTTGAGAGAAATGGATTTAGTTTTTTGTGAACTGACTGAGCAGCCACAGGCCCCAAATAAACACCTACTGCCACTAAATTATAACTTCATGAAAAAACAGCCCCTTGCATTTGTAACACACTGTATACTTCAGCCTTTCATGGCTGCATTCACTCTCTACATAATAAAGGAATGAAACTCAAACAGACATTTGGAAATGTACACAAAAGGGAGTGATGTAATTAGAATGACAGTGTAACAGGTTGATTAGAAGAGGAGAGACGGGAAATAAATAAATAATTTAAATACAGAAGCTGTGTTGCTCATAAAAATGAGTCCCTCACTTGATCATCTGTTAAATCTAAATCCTCAGAAGCATCCTCCATATATTCTTGACGACATTAGCTCTTAATTTGACGGATATCATTTCTAATAGATGCCTTGATAACACCCATCTTATCTAAACAAACATCTGAATCTTATTTCCTCTTCATATACACACAACACTTCCTGCTTTTTCTCTGCAGAACTCTATCATGTCATCCTTCATCTTCCAAAGTTTGTTATTTGTTGTTTTCAGTTAGTGCATGTTTCATATTTGCAAAGTAACTCTGGTAAAACAGGAATACGTAAGATCTGTGACTGTCGCAACCATCTATAAATGTATTTAAACACCTCAGCTCCTAGCTACCATTATTCATGTACTGCACATGCCTCATGATTCCACAATAATGTGAAACACTGAACACCGATATATATTTGTAAACTCTCCTCTTATCTACTATGCTTCCCCTCAATAATAACTATGAGCGGTTCATTGACTGCACCTGTGCTTTAGAATCAATGCCTTGAAATCATTAGTGTGAAACCACTTCAGTATGAGGAACTGAAACATTTGCTGCCAATTTTAACTGAACTTCTTTTTTTTCTCTTACACCTAAGCCCTTTTCTCACAGATCAATAGAGCTGCAAACTACGTGACTGCTTTTCAAGCAGTTCAGCACGGAGATTTGTGTCTGACTGAGTGTTTCAGTCCTGCAATCCTCTTTCTCCACTGCAGCAAACAAATGAAATCAGACACAGTCCCCTCTGCTAGAAATATTCTGAATAAAAAGCAGCAACAGGCCACAAGTAGTGAAGCGCTAGGAAAATGTATACACTTCATTTTCTGTGTAAAGTTTGTGTAAAGCTTTCTCTTCTCCATTTTAACTTGTGACCAATGTGGTGCAGTGAAAGCGTTGACGGTACCACACCAAGACACCAAGAGGGAAACTGAAGCGCCACACAAAAAATATCACTTCACCATGTGACTGTATCTCACGGGAACAAAATCAACACCTTTCTAAGTGAGTCGTGTTACACTCGCAGTTGCTTACTTTGGGATCACGGAGGAACAGAGCCTTTTGGAGCAGGGCGTTGATGTCTCCGATCGGAGGGTAGTGCATTAGCAGGCCCAGGCAGGTCTGGAAATTACTAGCAATGACTGCAACAGGAAAACAAACAAAAAAAATCTCACCACAGCAGTCCTCACCTCAACAGAGAACCTTAAATAAAGCATGTTATATTTATAGAAATGTCTGATCTGAACTTCCCTATGCAACTCACAGTATGCGTCTTACAGTATTAGAAAGAGCATGATTTCAACTCTTGCTTCATCTCTGTTCATTCAGGAGAAATTCAAGTGTATCAAAAACTTAAGTGGTTGATGAGATCAGATAAGTACCTCTCTAATGAACAGCGTTGTTTTGAGGACACTTGGTTATAACAACACTACAATTCTTCACATCAACAATGTGAGTCTTGTGTTCAAGCTCAGCAACTTGGACAGTGTATTTAAGTTATCCTCCCAACTGTGTGAGTAAACATGAATCTGAAAGTACAGTCTATCTTCTTGTTTTCTTATTATTTGTTCTGAAGATGTGAGGATTCAGCGTCTCCTGTCTGTACTGTATGTAGAGAAGAAGATCTACACTATTCTATTTAAAGAAATATGACTCCATCTGATTAAATGAAGTGTAATGAAATTACATGCTAGAAAGACAACACATGTCATTATTGGATTGTTTCAGTAATAAATGGAGCATACGGGCATCTCGGATGTAGAGCAGCATGGCCACAAAGACGTAGTCCACCAGGTCCAGAGTGATGCTGTCGGCAAACAGCGCGTCCCACACCACCAGCAGGTCCTGGAGCGGAAACTCACGGCCGAACAGCAGACGTACCCACCGACTGGAGGACACACAGACAGACAAACAGGGGAACTGTATTTGTGTGCGGCTGAGGGGTGAAGAGCAGGATTGGACACACTCGTGACCGGAGGTGCAAATACTGACATGCCGTAGATTTGCGGTGCAATCTCCAGCCGGTTGAGGTGCATGTGCAGTTCCACGTCGTGCTTCTTCACCAGCTGGTCCTGGATGCGGTTGACTTTGGTCACTATGGCAACAGATGGACCCGCGTCCTGGGGCCGAGCGAACGGTATGCTGGTCAGCATCTCTTCCTTACCCTAAAGGGAGCAGATCATTATGTAATTAGTAAGTCATTATACAAAAAAATGACTTTACAACATCTGTGGGGGCTTGATGGAAATTTACCACATGAAAAGGAAACATTGTTTCTTTTACAGAGGTTGCACAGTTGTTTGGGTTTGAACCAAAGTTGATTTTATGCAGGTTTTTTTCTGTTTAGATGCTGAAAAATCTCTTACAAGTCACAATCCTAAAGATTTTTGATACTACCTGCCATTTCCATGCTGTAGTCAAACTTTATACCCATGTACAAGAGAGAGTCACAGGAAACGACGCAGGCACCTAATCCTGTTTGTTGTTTGTTGATATCGCAGGGAAAACACTGACTACTGCTGTTAGCTCAAATAAAAAAGCATGAGAAACAGAAGGAGACTTTTATTGTGAAAGTACACACTAGAATACAATAAATGTCTTTATTGTCTTTCTTTGTGCTTGTTGCAAAGACAATAAAGACACTCTATTCTATTCTGGTGTTTGCTGCAAGAGTTTGGTCTGACAACACTCATTCATTATGACGCATCGGCTAAATGAGACAGACCAGATTTAAATATAGCGATCAGGAAGACGAAGTCTCTGTAGGTATTTGCTGTGGTAATAAACTGCACTGTCTGTTTCTACGGTAACCACAGGTGTTTTCAAATTAACCAGGGCTAATATCTGAAGAATTATGACATGCCGTATCTTCGTGATAGCCCATATTGTGTCGCCATGCGCAGACAATTGCTGCAATTACGACGTTAGAGAAGCTGTTCTTCAGATCAAACTGACCTTCCTCACTTCCCTCTCGAAGCTGGAGAACCACGGCTCAGCTGTCTCCATTAGCTGTGAGAACATGGCACTGCAGACAGAGGCATGAGAGCATGTGTGGATGGGTGAGAGAAAATAATGAGAAAACAAAGAAGGGGCATATTGTGAGGTGGAAAACGAAATGTAAACAAATTCCAATTATCAGGAAGGTAATGAAATATCTGGCCATGTTATTCTTTACAGCCATTTGTCCATTATGGAGACAACACTCACTAGGCATCATGCTCCAGGTACTCTGGGTTCAACAGACACTTCATCTCCTCACTGTGGAAAGAAGAAAAAAAAACAGAGATCTCTAAAATTGATCTTTTCCCAAATAAATCCAGTTAGCTATTTTGGCTTAGAGCACGAACTGCTGGAGCTCAGGAAGGCTTGAGCTCGAGCTGAAGGCGAGTAGTTTCGGTTTCACAGCTGTGAGGAACTGACCTGGGGCTGGCCGTCTCGCTGGCGTGCTGGAAGGCTTGATGGTCACAGTGCAGCACGAACACTATGGGAGCCAGCAGCTCGTGCATCCCCTGCAGACGGACAGGAAGAGGCAGAGGTGGAGGGAGCGAAGGATGCAGGACAGCAGGGGGAGAGAGGAAACATGGTTCATTTATGGTCAGTTGTTCTTTAATAGTGATGCACGAGGTTTCTAATCTGCGATGACAGCTTTAATTTAGATATTGTTAGCCACTGCCCGGCCATATGTCACTTCCAGTTTGCAAAAAAGATGCTGTACTAGCCGGCTATTCATTTGCTGGCACCTGTTACAGACACTGATAATGATTAGCGTTCGTCCGAGCTCACTGGCCACTGCACAGGCGCAGACACACAAACACAGGCCCGAACAGCCAGAGGTGTTGAAAAGGATTGATTTTCAAATCGCATTAAAGTTTTTACCTTTAATTTTCATGAATAAGTCGTTGGGACGATCTGTCATCACCTGTGCGTACCTGTTTATACAGTAACTGTTCATTTTCTCTGGCATAACAGAAGAGAATATCCGTCAGCTTGGTCCGCACATCCTCATCCTGAAAGTAACGGATCTCGGGAAACCTTATGGAAATGGAAAAACAGAAAGAGAGCAGAGGTTTACTTCATGCTGACAGCACAGAACAATCGAATAAAGAGAGCAGTGATGATACTCACGTTCTCAACACGTCCTGTTTGACCATCCCCTTCAGCTCTTTATCCTGGAAGAACTTGTTCCACAGGCTCTGAACAAGAGAGACAAAAAACATAAGACAGAGAGAAAAACAGAAACCATGGTCTGAGGCAGTGATGTCGTGGTGGTTGTGTTGACTTTGGAAAAAGAAAAACATTTAACTCGAGTAAATACTGAATTGTTGTAAAATATAATCCTGATCTGTGTGCAACACCAAAACAGAAAAAAAAGAAGAAACTTGACCTTTGTTACCATAATTACATAGTTCTGTCAGGGAAATACCCGGTCACCATCCAGAATATATCCTGTTGCTGTTACAGTAGAGTACAAGCACTGACTGTATAGTAAAATATAAAATAACTGACCATCAGCTTTTGGTCATTTTTAAATATTTTATTAATTGCCTGATCATACATCAATTCAATCTCTTTATAATTACTTTAAGATCAGTTAATGAATCACTGAAAGAGTCTAATTATTGTAATGACTATGTCTGGAGGGAATGAATCCATGAGTCACATGTTACATGAAAATATAAAATATGATAGAAAGTCAGATACTGAACAGGGCGCGCACACACACTTACCCCCTCATCCTGGGACAGTGGGTTGTTGACGACCAGGTCCTGCTGGCCTGCAGCTTTGCGAGGGTTAGTGATGTGCTGAGACAGAAAACAGAATTTGTTACAGCACAGATCAGTGATGTTCTGCTCCGCCTAAAAATGCATGACCATATTGTGAGTTTCTGAGCTGTAGCAGCACACAGGGAGTCAGAGCTTCTACCGTGTTTACAGTAGCTGAAACTGCGCAAACTGAGACTTTAGTAATTCATAAAATTCATGAATAAAAAAAACATATTTAGAGGTTTGCACCGTGATGCAGAAAGACAAAAAGCTGCAGAAACGTTTGGCTTGGTGCTGAGGGGAAACAACCACAGAGTGGCGCTCTCACCGTCTCTTTGATCTTCTCATACCGATCTCGGAACTCCTTGGTCTTATTGATCCACTGCCCCTTGTCTTCAGGAAGAGCCTCCAGGTACAACTGCGCACGCACACACAGTACACAAGGTTAGGTAATGGTAATGGTATGGTAAGGAGACCTCAACCGCAAGCTCCCTCAGGCTGATGTCACAAACATCAACACTTTCGAAACCTTTAGGCCTCCATTTCTACCATAAAAAAGGTGTGCAGGCTGCCAGAGCTGCTGACTTTAGTGAGGCAGGGAAAGTGGCAACGCTCCTTTAATCAAACTGGATAGGACGGCTTGATCCATTTGGCAGTTACCTTCCAGCATACGCTCCGAAAGCGGCTGCTCCTCAGTCGACCGTTGATGCCTGCCTGCCGGATCCTGGCCAGGTAATTACTGTTGAGGAACAAGTCGTCCCATTCTTTCCTGCGCGGCAGAGGGGAGGCAGAGGACGAGGAGATTTATGAGCTTCTCACTCCAAATTGGGCACAGTAGTCCATCTAATGTGTCATCCAGCAGTAAACTGGGGAGTCTGGAGCAGTGAATCGGGCCAAGAGTTTATGGTGGGCTCACATGAGAAAATACTGGAGACACTCACCTGTATGAGAGGAAGGTTGACTGGGACTGTGAGTAACTGCTGCTGTCAAGAGACCCTCCTGTTCAAACAGGCACAGACACAACCACAAGGGGGTGATGTAAACAAGGAGTCAAACTAGACATCCAGAATTTTTTTTTTCAGCTTGCGAACACAGGACCTTAAACAAAAACATAACCTTTGACTACCGTAACAACAACTGGGCTGTTTACTGCTTCCTAACGACCCAATGGTTATATTTGGGGGCTTTTTCCCCTTTTTCATGTTGTGCAGCAGACGCGAATGAGCCAGAAGCAAACAAAGTGACGGCACATAGAACCTCTCTCTGTGTCTTTATTGGTGGTAATAAGTCTAATTTGGCCTGCAGGTGAACACACATTCAAGTCAGAGAGCTGTCTATCAACATTAGTTACAGGAGTAGATCATTCCACTGGGACACTCAGCATGAATATTCATCAGTTCCACAACATGCCAGCCCCCAACATTGTCTCTCTGTCTCTCTCACGCGTAAACATAAAAACACCTCAGCCCGGGGGCGTTGCCAGCCACGTCTGTGACTCATACTTCACAGTCAGTTCCAAAATTTCTTTTTTTCATTATCTCGTCATGTCTAGTGCCTCAACTCATGGTGACTTGGTACACTCATTCAAGCCTCAACTAGTAGCAGGAGTGGTAAGAACGGTGCCAATAGGGAGGAAGCACTACTACGTGATGGGTTCTACGAAAAGGTTCAACCCCGGGGAATGTCAGTGAGAGTCGACTTACTGCTGCGGTTCTTGTTGAAATTGTTCAGTGGGTCGAACCCCGTCTCCTGCTGCTCGTCTGTCTGGAGCGGGTGGCGAGTCTCGAAATTGGGATGCTGCATGGCCGCGACCCAGCCGGACCTGGAGAGCGGGATAGAAATAAAGCAGGAAAAAGAGACTTAATTCAATTAGATCAAAGCAGCAAAACAAACTCCAGTTATCTGGTTTTATATTATACGTGACTTTTGAACTCCCGAGGGCCATCCCAAAAGAACTGGTGATAAAACACAATACGTTTCCTCTAAACTAACGCTGCTGATAAAGAAGCCGACCTTCGACCTGAGACTCTGCTGACAGATGTCTTCTCTGTAGGTGACCCCGACCTCTGACCTCTCCAAGGAGAGCTGCTGTGATCAATACACTGTCCCTTCCGGTAACTTACAAATTAATCACGTTTGAACTGTTTATCTCAGCACTTACTGTCACAGCCTTGTGATTCTCCACAGCCAAGACTCAGAAGAAAAGGATTATTCTGCAAGAAGGAGAAACAATGGAGAAAATTAATATATTTAGCACAGAGTAAACAACGACAGTCAAGTGGTTATAGTGACTTTCAGACAGCTCTACAATCAAGGATCTGTGTTTTATTTCCCAATTTGACTATAACAGCTCACCTTTTACATTTAGCACAAGCTCCCAGCATAAAAACAAAACAGTGATGACAGTCAAAGAGAAAGGGCTCCAGTGAACAGGAGGCAATAGAGCTGCCTGATGCACTCTGTGATATATTAGACATAAGCAGTAATGCTAATGAGGTCATTAGGTAGGCTAATTAATGCATTAATTAAATAGTCTAATATTCACATAACACACAAACAGTACTGCGTACTGGAAATGATTAAGGAACTTAATCATTATCAGGAAATCAGTCATTCTTTCTAAAATGCAAATAAACAGCTCAGTCACAACATTAAAACAAGTAACTGGTTTTACTGTTGTCACCAATCAGTGTGTGTTATTAACACAGTTACGAATGTACAAGTAATTTCTCAACAAATATTCTGGAAACTTGACAAAGATATTAAGTGGAGCTCCCACGAGAAAACTATGTGCTTGTGTGCCAAGAGTAGGCTAATAGTTACTGGTTATGAAACGGCCAATTGACAAACAGATATTTCAAATGTGAAAACATTTGATAATCCAGTCATTGTTATTATTATTCTTTTTGAACGTTATTCAAAAAAACAGGGAATATCCAGATGTTATTATAGGCCATAGGATATCCCAGTGGGCTTTTTTCAGTTCATCTGTTTTATCAGGACATTCATCTGCTACTTTTCTGATAATCATTTTATCCATTTTTCAAATAGCTCCCTCTCTGCTCCACTTTTGGTGATATCCTACTGTTTATTGTTTTCCATCACTGTGAACCAAATGTTGTTCAGTTTATGTGGCTTTTTCATGGTGAAAGTGAAGTTTAGGTGAAAACGTCCGGTTTAGCGGCAGACAAAGCCGGCTTCATGTAAGAATAAATATCATACTAATCTGACAGTCTTTACAAGTCAAATATAATGAAAATCCTCCTCAGGTAAATCCTGCGCCAACTCCTTCCTGTCAACAAGCCCAGTTCTGAGAAAAGTTTCAACTTTCTCTGTGAGACATTACAATCTAGGTTAACCAATTCTGCCTCCATTCTTTATCCGGCTTGGGATTATTCCCACGTTTATGAATATGGTTAGCCTAATACACAGGCCTGCAGAATAGCACGCTTCCACAGTGCATTATGGTTTTTTTTTCACTTATTAATTGTGGAAATAACACAACAAAGGCATCTCTTAAACCTATTAACCATGTGAATGGAACACCGCTCGATAAATCAGCTACACACGCCATCAAAATAGAAATTATTTTATATGCATAATGTATGTGCCTGTTTTCTTAGGAAACATCTGTTCTCCTCAAAGACTAATGCTCTCCTTAACTCGGTGCGGTTTTCCTCCCTTCCCTCATAAAAATGACATTATACCATTAAATAATCGTAACTAATCCACAACTATAGGGAAAAACAGAGAAAGGGACTGTTGTGAATAGGTACCTCCAATAATAGCCTGTTTTCTTAGTTTTACTTTGAAGGGCTGGCATGAAAGATTTGAAGTCTCCCGAGCAGCTGCAAATATAAAAGTCATCTTTTCGCACACAATATTAATTCATATTATCACTTTCTGTCTGAAATCTGCCTCAAAAGATATTTTAAGGCACATTTTTTCCCTGCAGGCCAGCAAACACAACCAGCGCTTTGTCCTTTATTTCCAAAAATAAAAAGTCAGTCTAAACTTTCCAAAGAGGCCGTGGCAGATCACTCACTTTCTTTTAAGGAGGTATGTTGTGTCTGTGTGAGCCTTTGTGAGCGAACGAGTGAGTGAGTGAAAGATGATGCGGGTGGAGGACTGGAGGCCTTGCCGTGTTAGCGCGATCTTGCCTGGAGCGAGTCTCCTCTTAGCCTTCTGCTGCCTTCATTACTTCTTTCCCCAAGTCGTACGTGAAATGACATCCTAACTTTACCACATAATAATCAAGGCAAATTAGCTTCTGCATAATTTACTCCACAGCACCTGGAGACACCTCAATAATTCAAAACACGAATCTTTCATGAAATAATCAAATCAATACATAATGAAATGCATAAATAAATCAACAGACAAATAACATTGCGTCCATCTGTTCTGAGGTAGAGGATCTGTTGCTGGGATTTACAACCAGCAGCACATGAAGTTCAAATCCAAACTGTAGCCATTACAGGCAATAACACTTGTCAACCATTTTCTTTGCAAAGTTACAACCTCCAAACCTGATTTCACAGGAGCAATGTTTTGGATTGCGTACCACGTTCAAATATCCAGTGAGACAGCCTCTTCCTTCAGTAACGCTCATTAGTGTGGGCTGTTACACTTCACCCTCTCTTTACTCTGCCACATTCAAGTCGTGAGGGGCCACAGGCATCACCGAATCCTTCCTCCACATCATATTCTTTAAAGTCATGTGAATATATTATAGAGCCACATTTCGTCTGAAAGGTAACAGGGGCGAGAGGTCACATTCAGACTGGCAGCCAAAGTTGACAAAATAAAATTCATCTAAGCTTCTCAAAATATAGACATCAGGAACTATTCGATCCCATTTTCATGCTGAGGTGTTATGAAAAAATGTGAAGGAAACACAAGGAGCTCGCTCCAGGCTCGCTGGCCTAAAGGCACGAAGGCTAAACTATTTTGAAACTAAACCCTGATTAGTCAATTGTATTAAATGTTTTGCTGAAGTGCCTGCAGAGTTTCCATTTGCAGACTTCTGACTGAATTTCAACGGCAGTCGCATTGATATGAACAGGCTGCAGCCATGTTTTCAACTCGGAACAACTCTTCCCATCATTTTTCAAACAAGTCCAGACTTTAAAGAATCTAGTGATGACATTATTCAGTAGCCAAACGCGTCAACTGGTCTTTATTTCAGCTCAACCACTGCCAGAGCAGACTAATGTAAAACAGCTTCAGAGAAGAAACGGGACACAGGCTCTTTAGAGGATGAATATTCAAAAAGGATTCAGGAGACGGTGATGAGGGAAGCTGTCACTGGCAGCTACAGTCAGAGCGGCAGATTGCAGTTTAGTCAAAGTGAAACACCCCAGTTAAACAAACTCACATGCCTCTACTTCAGCATACAGCAGGAGCCTGAGCCTTCACAGTCACATGATCTGCAAAGAGGCTGAGAACATGCTTGAAACCTTAACCTTAGCAAAATACCATGAACTTACTGAGTCTTGACTGATTCAATTAACAAATACATGAGAGGAGATGAAATCTGACAGGCATCCGTCTGTACACAAGGACGAAGAGCAGCGGTTCCCAACCTGAGGGTCAGGGCACCCACAACGAGTCACAAGATGAATCTAAAGAGTGGCATGTTGTTGCCTTTTTCTTTTTTTTTTTCTTGTGTTGCTGAATAAATGTGACCTCCCAGGGGCGCTCAAAACTATTCCAATAAAACAAATGGAAAATCATTTTGGTGCAACTGCTCACAAACTGACTTATGCAATCAGTGCCAGGGGGTGGGAAGCAGCTTTGTTTTAACAGGTCACAAGCCAAAATGGTTGAGAAGCACTGCACTGCACTGACTGAGCAGATGCAACGAGAACAAGAACAAGAACAAGGAAGAAACATTTTCACATTCAGGAAAACGCTGTGATTGGCAGAAACAGGCTGAAGCTCGACCACCACTGACCTACAGCCTATTTCCCTCTGCCTGTCACTGCTGGAGTAAGCAGTAAACACCACAGCCTCTGCACTTGTCTGCAGACAGTCAGGCTGTAGTCTCCCTGCATGCACTCGCTCTGTTGAACTAGTTATTGACAAGGTGAAAAACGCATTAAATCTTGTTGGCTGCTCCAGGACCAGCTGCACTGCCCGGCGGGACCCATCACATAATCTACCAGGCAGGCTGGCCTGTACGAGCACGAACCGACCACCGAGGATCTAATTTTTTCCCCTTGAGTTTAGTCTTAAATTCAAAGCCATTGACTCATAATTTAAGTACAACTTGACATAAAATGTAAACTGTCGGTCTGTGATGCGCCGCGGATGGTGACAGGCAGGATTATATCGATGCAGCCAGGGCAGGACGCCAGACAGCAGCTAAAGCTAAAGCTCGTGTCGGGCTAAGGCTGCTAAATGAAGGCGAGTTAACTAGTTGCATCGTTAACTAGTTGTTAATTAACTCACGGTGACATGTCGCAGGTGTCTATGGCACGAGATGACAGGAAGCAGGTAAGCTAATGTGACGTTAGCCTGGCTGCTAGCAGAGCGGAGCAGTGACCGAGCCGACGCAAAGGGCCCGTCGCTACTTCCGACACATACACACACACAGGCTATACACATACACACACACACACACACAGCTGCGGGAAAACCATGAGACTAAAAAAAAAGTGTGAGACACGAGCGCGCGCTGCAACAACAACACGTACACACGTGGACAGAGACAATAACCCGTCCTCGGTCTGGTTCAGATACCTGCTCGGTTCACACAGGGCTCCTCATCCTGCTGTGTCGGACTCTGCTGATTTGTAAACAGTAGCGGGTCAGGCGGATGTGCTGAAGACCAGCTGACTGATCATGTGACCGGGGAGCTGAGGCGGTGGGGCCGCTGTGGCTGCAGGTAGCGTCTTTGGTAAAGCTGTAGTCTAACTGTAATCATAACAGTGCAGACAACCTGTGTTTGTGGCGGTACATGTGCAAAAGCACAAATGTGAATAATGCACTATGCTGCAACGTCATAGTTCACATGTAAATAATGCAAGTTTGCATTTATTTTGTATTAGTTAAGATTATCACAACTAATATAATAGAGCACATGCAATATATGTACAAGGTAAAAAAAAAAAATCACCTTTCTCTGTGTGTGTTTCAAATTGTTGATACTTGTTGTTCCACTCTTGGCAGGTAAAGGGCAACATCCACCAGCTGTAACAGGTAACTGGCTTTTATGTTGTGGCTTAGCAATTAGATTTGAAACCAAAATTGTAGTTTCAATTATTTTCCATGGCTTTGTAGTTTGACGGACGAAGGGTGGTCATATGCATGATTTAAATAAGAAAATGAATAAATAAATAAAACTCAAATCAGTGCCTCACATGATCACATCTCCCCCATTATTTAGCATTGAATAATGGCCAGAGGTGTTTTGGGGTAAATTATGATGCTCCAGTGAGGATGACCTTTAACCTTTTGGGTATACAATTTTATCAGCTCAGTTTTATCCTCAATGTCGTCATAATTAGCATGTGATCGTGAGGTATAGCTAAAGACACAAGTTTGTTAACCTTTGACCACCACCTTCTTATCACCTCATGCTTGAGTCCAAATAGGCATTTGTGCCAAATTTGACTGGATTCCCACAGGAAATCCCAAGACATGGTGTTCACAAGGCCAGATGTGTGACTATGACCTCACTGTCAACATCTAATCACTTCATCCTTGAATCCAAGTTAATTTTATACCAAATTTGAAGAAATTCCCTGAAGATGTTCCTGAGAATGGGGTGAAAGGACACAGGGATGGACAACCTGAAAACATAATGCCTCCATCCCTGTCAGGGACTCAGAGGAATAAAAAGTAGGAGAGAGAATGAAGGAAGGGTAGGAAAAAACAGCTCTTACTGCTCTGTTAGAGCACAAGGTTGTGGTGGATCATACCACCAAGGTAAAATAAAACACATCATGAATAAGCAGGAACGTTGAAGGAGCTCTTCAATGTGAGGGTTAATTAAGACAGTTTTATTAGAGACTTAATTGCAGCAATTTCTGAGGTCAGACAAGTCAAGTTTCTCGGTGGAGTGCTTTTAACCAGCACCTTCAGCACACTGCGCTTCCCACAGACAAAAGGCAGAAAAACAAATAAAACCCAGCAGCATGATGGGCATGATGGGGAAAAAGCGGTCCACATGAAAATACTAGGACATACAGGTGCTGACATTAAACCGCATTAATGAGTCCAGTGTGTGCATTGGTAGTGTTGTGTGTTTGTGTTTGTGTGGTGCTGAGGGTTAACACAAAGCAGTCATAATGATCATCATCGCCATTACCATCACCATCATCATCACAGGCATGGCATTTCAAGAGCGCCATTATCATCATTATTATAGCTAATATTACTGATGATGAGGCATTCATGGCCTCTCATTGGCCCTAACTAAGGTATCGTCATGGAAACAGATGACTGAAAAGAGCATAGCTTCATTGAATTACACTATAAAGCTATTCTGACCAAATGGGGCTTGAATGTTGGCACTGTCTGAGTGGAGTATGTGAGCAGCAATGTGAAAAGTCCTGAGGAGAGACAGATGAGAGTCGGAGACACGGAGCGAGAGACGGGAACACAGAGAGAAATAGCAGTGGAGAGATGGATTAAATAAAGGAGCAAAGAAAAGAGACGGAAGATAGAAAACACAGTGGCAGCGCTGAGGGGCATGTGATCACGGAGAGACACAGATCCTCTGGTACAGCGGGGCCTGGTGATCAGCACAGAGCAAGACTGTCTGATGCCTGGAAACAATGACAGCGATTCACCAACACTGATACGTTCATATAAGAGGAAAACAGTTGGACATCAGGACCATAGATTGGATCTTTAATGAGACTTTTACCTCTGTCTGTCTTAAAATAGCAGTCTTATCTCTTCTGTGCTTGAGTCTGAAGAGCACGACAGATCTCATAGACTGTCCTGGAGTCCAGTTCTGTGCATTATTAACTAATCCCAACTAAATGTCTGCTGTAGATGTGACCCGCTGATATTATGTTACTTAGGAAGAAAACAGAATTCTTTTTATCTGTCGGAAAGCAGAAATAGCACGATGCCCTCCCAGCTATCTCAGCCTCTGTGAACTCCCACAGATTCTATCACATGAGGTTTTAAACCTGAGCTTCCTTATGAGAAACATCATGCGTCATGCTCTGCACTGACGGGGGAAAGTTTCCACCTTCTGTTTAAATTCTAACGATGATACGTACTGTGAAATGACAGTACGGGCAAATTGAAAGTTATCTGTTCAGGCTTACTCTCAAAGCACATAAGTCTTTATTATCAGATTGTTTGTGGAAAAAATGATTTTCTACTGGAAGATCAGATAGAAGTAACACAAACATACAATTATGACAGAGTTAAAGTCTTAATCTTTGCAAATAAAAGTGTTGACATCTTGTCCAAAATCTTCAATTTACAGCACAGTGTGTCAACCATAGAATGAGAACAATAAATATAAAAGCTTAAACTTAATCTTCTGTCTTTCTCTCGTCTGCCTCTGTATTATGATCAGCAAAACACAAAAACCACAAAATGTGTAACTGGAACACCTATAGCTATATTTTGAGAGATTTACAAATTCATGCATCAATAGAAAATTCTGTATGTAAACTATGAAGCAAATTTGCTCTTTGACGATCAGGACAAAACTTAATAATGCAAATAAACTTGAGAAGCAGGGACAGGAATTTTCATTATCACTTTAGTTGTCATTATGTTGATCAGTTCGGTAACTAATCCAATGTTTAATTTACTGATTTGTTAAGCACTGGAGTAAAATTGCACAAGATGCCCTATATTATGTTATAACTTTTCTTCTAATAAACATTTAATCTAAATCATAAAACCAGAAACCTGATTTTTAATGAGAATTACAAACATGGACAAGAACGAGGAACAATAACAGCGTGAAAAAAAACAAATATTACAAAGACTGACAACTTCTGATTTAAAACAAAAACAAAAGAACACTCTTAAAAAGTAAGTAAAAACAAACAGCTAATTAAGATATTGATCATAGAAAAGCAAACTGGCAGTGCCACTTTCCACAAGGCATTTCTGGCATGAACATACTATAAATTTACATGAGTCATCAACCACTTACAGTTATTGTTTTTAAACAGTGATATGTAATCTGCGGCTCATTGTATCGGTTCCTATTAATCCAGACATAAGCATCTACACACAGAACCCGTGTACTAACATTATCTGTACATATGATCACAGTGCAGTAGGGATCCTCAAATCACATGTGAGTCTCTGGTTATGAAAGCTGTGGTATAAACAGATACAGTCTTCCATCAGCTTTCCTGCTCTTCTTTCATAGGGGGCAACGTTTGAGTGCCAGCATCCGATTCTTTCAAAGCAATATTCTCGCTGGCGTCATCTCTTTCTTGCTGATCCTCTTCCTTTCGTTCCATGTCAGTCTGTCCGTCCGTTTCCCCCTGCTGTTCATCTGTAGGTAGGTCTGCCTGGATGAGGCTGTGTTTCGGGCTCTGGCTGCGGTGTCGACACTGGTCGAGTTCTTGACTCTGTCCTTGGTCCTGGCTGCTGAAGAAGCTGCAGATGATGTGTTTGGGGAGGCCCAGCTGAGCCGACAGGGTGTGGACCGCCTCCTCGTCCGGGTTGAGGCCTACGTCCTGGATGAAGCTCTGCAGGATTCCCAGGGCTTCGTGGGACAATCTCAACCCCTCACCCTGCGCCTCATCTCCACCTTCGACCTCATGATTCTCCGCCTCTGAGCAAATCCCAGCTCTATCTCGGCTCTCGTCCTTCACGCCAGGCCACTTCGCAGACAGCTCCTCCTTCACCGTGCCCTTTTTGCTGTCTCCACTGATCTCATTTGTGCCTTCATCACACACATTCCCATCCCTCGCCTGCTCTTTGCTTTCCGTGCCCTTATCCCTCACCTTCCCAGTGCATCCCCAGTCCCCCCCCACGCTACCGCTCTCTCCTTGTCCTCCCTCAACCCAGTCCTTACACTCCCCTCTCTCACCGTTGCTACTGCCCCTGCTCTGTAAACGTACTCTCAAGTGCCCCCAGCTGACCCCAACCTCGCACTCGGCTGGCGATGCCGCACAGGGTTGCCGTGGAGACAGGTGAAGTCCTGCCTCGGGCTGCAGGGGTTGGTGTGGTTGAAGATGGTGTTGCTGTGGCAGGGGGGAGTTGCGTTGATACTGATGAGACAAAAGTGAAATTATAAAGTAAAAAGCCACACTTGGTCGTCCTGTTTTTAGATTTTCAAGACAGACTAATTTGCATCCTGTTAATGTGGATATTATCTTGTTCCACTTTAATGGTAGATGATGTCAAGTGGAGTCAGCCTTGGCACAAATGTATTTGAAATTATAAGAAACTATTTTAGCTTTTTTATTTGCATATTATTGTTTTTATAGATCATTACCTAATTCTATATAAAACCGCACAAATAGAAGCTTTCAAGATGAAGCTACTGGTTACGGAAATGTGCTGCTTTCATTTAAGATGGGAATAATGGGCCAAAGCAAACTGGCAGCAGTTGGCTGGTTAGGGGTTGACCTCAAATGTTTGTGGTCATGTTTCTCATGAGGGCTCTAAATAATATGAACATATAAATGCTGTCCTGCAGTTTAATAGGGCAGAATGGTTCCAGTCACATTACCCTTTTCTTGATAGGTTTGATGTTTTGACACCTACTGTATCAGTGGGGTTTTTAACCACAGCCACTGCTAGCCAGCGAACAATGCTAACCCCAACCCTAATGCTGATAACTAAATCTGCAGTGTGTAGATACTGGCTGGGTAACAACTAGCAAGACAAAAAGAGGCATGAGGTGGATGGCATAACACAAACTCTACTCTCTCAAACAGAGCGATATACAACAGTTTTCGTCCTGTGTTAACTGTGGGTCTGTGTTATAATCAAGCCATCAACCCATTCAATAGCTATCGAAGTGCATGAAAAATAACTAATCATCCTCATGGATCATTGCTTCATGTGATAATCATCTCTTTTTCTGACATCATTAGCATTAAGCTGTCATAATTGGGTTTCTTTTCCATCGAACGCTCTAGATCTTTCTAGTGTTTTACAAAAAGAAATTCACATCACTTTGTAACTTTGTGATCAGGACAGCCATCTCTCTAAAGCAGGGGTATTCAACTAAAATTCATCGAGGTCCAGTTACTAAACTTTCATCCAAGTGAAAGGTCCGAACCTTATAAAGTCCAAATGGTATCTTATAGACTACCCCTATGTCAATTAAATGAAATCAACAAAGTGCATTTTCATATCTATTGTCAATTTTCAACACATTTAACAGAGTGGACTTGTATCCCCCAGGCAAATTAATTTAAGACCTGCATTTCAAAGAAATCAAGATGGAATAAATGGAAGTTTCCCTATTTGTTTTGTTCTTCTTTATTTGAGGCCAAGGTGTCAAAAGCGTCTTGACAGCTGCACTGTCAGGCATTGTCCCCCTCAATTAAATATGGCAGGACGCTAAATACCACAGGATATGTCTGTTCTGTTCTGGTGATACAAGACAGTTGTCCTGAAATGGGTTTTTCTCTTCTATACTGACATTCTACATCTCGGAGGCGACCTCTTCCCACATATGGGCTTCCTGCTCCTTCCAAACGGGGCAGAGCTCTGCGTGAAAAAGTTTCCAGACCAAAGGAGAACCGGGGGTCTGACACAACACCGGCGGGAGAAGCAGGAAACGGGCACGTCGCACTGAAAACGCACCGCTACGGCGTTGTTTTTGCGGTGTTGCTGTGAGCGCACATGGCAGTTTGTTTGGGTTTGTGCGCACAAGAGACCCACATCTGAACGGCACACACGACGCACACATGCTTTACAGGCGGTGGGCCACAATCCGCCCGGCGGCTCGCGTTTGCCTTCGGCATCAGCCTTTTTTTTTTTTTTTTTGTAATTTTGCAGCAAGACATGCTGTCATCAGTCCGTCTCCTTTCTCTTTCCCTCTCGGACGCACTGGCCGCGCAGGGTAAACGGTGCAGTCGAGTGGTTGAACCAGGGCTTGAAGCAGGAAAAAATCCTGTGCCTGAAAATTTTTATTTGGGTTTCGGGTTTGCAGGAAGAAAATTTAGAAAATTTGCAATCTAAATGAATGAATCTGGTGCACTTTGCAGGTATCAATATCTAATTTTAAGGTTTTTAAGATTGACAGACCTGCAAACTCCAGAGAGTAAAAAAGGTGACAAGGTCCGAAAAGCCTAACCAATGTAGGGGGGTCCGGGGGCATCCCCCCCCGGGAGAAAATTTTTGTGATTTTAATATGCAAATTATGCTTTTTGGAGTGTTTTGACACTAGAATATCTGTATGAAAGTAGATACATGGCTAATGCTAGGCACATAGTATATCTATCCATCCCAATTACAATCCCAGACATGAAAATCACAGAACATGAAAGGAGTGTGTTTCTCTTCTATAATACTATACACATTCTACATCACGTCTGGCACAGGCAGAACTTTAATTCTGGGTGGGTCAGTAGCTACAAAATCTGATGGGCCATCTTTGATCAGAAGGACAGTGCATTTCATCTAGCAGACATCACTGTTAACCATTTAATTGCACAACTTTTTTTTTTGTTTTAACTTATTCTTGACCAACACAATATTTGATACACAGATGAAATGATCTTTCCTGCCACTATGATGATAAACTGTATCTAACTGTACTTATATAAACAATAACACTCAGTAGGCCTAACCAATCACACAGAGAGCTCCATGTTGTCCCTGTGTGATGTTCAGGGACAGGTCAGAGCTGTCTGAGGACAGAGAGCTTTGAGGTTGAAGTCCTCACCTGTGACAGTGACAGGTCTGTAGCACCACATGCCAGCTGATCAGCTGCAGTGGGAAACTCCGCTGTTCTGTTCTGTGTTTTTTTTTTTTTTTTTTAATGAAGCTCTGATAGCGACCGGCTAAAATACGGGAGGATATTGTGAACCAGCGCGGATCCGGTGTGTTTATCAAAGCGTCACTGTGCTGACTGTGCAGCGCGCCGCGTACGCGTATCTACATTGAAAGTTTGATCTGAGTGCACACACGCGCGCGCTTTATTCAAGGCTTGTTTCAAAATAGTCCGACATGTTTATCACTCCCCTGTCGGCCGACGGTCGGTCTCCGTCAGGTAAACGTGGCCGTGTATTCCTGCCTCTCCGGTACAGTTATCCATCACTGCTGTTGAAATAACCGCTAAACTGCTGGACGCAAACACCGAGGGGGCCGTGTTTACAATTTACGAAAGCAACATGAACGTACGTGCTGCTCGCACTCAATTGCAATGAGGTAGCGTAGCATCCGCCACACACGGGCAGAAGAGGCAAATGCTGCCTCATCTCTGAAATACGACGAGACGGTGATTAGCACTATGGATGCAGCTGTGGTATCTACCTGTACCCGCCGCATGCTATGTGACCCGGATCTTAAGCATGACGAGCTAATACTTTCCTCCCGCTGCTGCAATACACTAGTTTTCTATAGCGCAGTAACAAGCTCGGCTGGTTTAATTTTTTTTTTTTTAAACCACCAAAATATTCCTACGCCGGATTTCCGGCACCCTGCCGGAGGTCTTCAAGCCCTGGGTTGAACCGAGTTGAAAACTGCGCCACTGAGCTTCCATACCGCACACAGAGTTTCAACCAAGATTCATTCCAGCAATTGAGTGAAGCTGTCGTATTGACTGAGCCCGCTGTCCCGTCGGAAAAAATGCTCTAGGAAAATGATGTTGTTAATTAATTAGAGATTGGTCTCAGGTCCGGATCGAACCATCTCTCGGTCCGGGTCCGGACCGAGGTCCGCCAGTTGGTGATCCCTGCTCTAAAGACATGCTGACGAGGAACTTATTTGCTCACCTTTGCTGCTTATTTGTTATGAGTTTTTCCCGGTTTGTCACAAATCTGTACAGTATAGCTGATAAAACAAGATTGTAGAGCAATAATCAATTTGTCTCTGTAATCTCACCAGTGTGTTGTCGCTGCTGAGCAGTGTGAGCCTGTCGGCGCAGTGCTGCTGAGCCGCCGAGCTGCTGCTCTCCTGTTCGTAGATGGCGTCTCGTTCAGTCTGGGACAGGCTGAGGAAGCGGCGAATCATGCACAGGTTCTCCCACAGGGTCCTGTTCTCTGGACTGGGATCCTCCTTCCAGCGCAGAAGCTCACACAGCCAGCCCTAGAGGAGTGGGACACAGACACACACATGAACTGAGCAGCTTACCCACTGTGGAAGACAGGAACAATGATGATATGTTGTCTCCTTCATCCAGAGGTCAAGGCTGTTTGCCAGAATACATTTATATTTTTGAGGAGAAACTATCTGACCTGATATAAAAACTCTGAAAGGAGAAAACAACTATTTAGTAATCAGTAACAACAAAGCTGTTCAGTTCCCATGATATGATACGAACACCGCTCTAATCAAGTCTGTTAATTAGTCCAGTAATTAGTGAATGTTTCAACGTCAAGCTCATCTTATATAATAACTTGGAAATCAATATCTTAATGCCTTGATCTTGATATCTGTCATTTGATTCCAACTAAATAAAATGGGTCCTAAAAATGATTTAATCTCCTCTGTTGGATGAACCTCCAATGAAGCTGTAAAATAGTGTTTAGACATTAAATTACCATGGCAACATAATGGAAATGTATATGATGCATTTTGAATAACATCACCCCAGTACACCCACGGTCTTATTAATTGTGAGTAATTAAAATATAATTTAAACAGATGCAACATTGTCAACAAATGAGTGTTCAGCTTGCTTTTTGTTGATAAACCAAAATAATTTACTTTTCACATTTATTCAGAACGGGTGGATGCTGTAAAATCTCTTGTCTGTATCTTGTGCACTATGGTCCAAGAGGCTCTGACAGCAAAGCTGGAACATCAGGGTGAAATTTTCTTATTCACTAGAGTTCTTTCTGCATCATGAGGGAAGAAACTTGCGAGTGGCAGATTGAGAAACGTGAAGCCAAGCAAGTCTCCGATTCAACTAGAAGAACTAGAGCATGATTACGTTTGCAAACAGGCTGATACGCACACATACTGTAGATTCACACACACACACACACAGGCACACACGCGCACACCTGGCTGTAGCCCAACTCTAGCACACAATGCCATCCAGATGCACAGTGCAGATAGAACAGAGAGATCCAGCATGGTTCTGCCTGCCAAACAACCGGGTAATACAGAGAGGGAGAGAGGGATAGAGAAGGAGGTAAAGAGGACATAGAGGAAAGTAAGGTAAAATGAAGGCCAGTGAAGAGATAGAAAAAGAACCTCAGTGGTTTTGGACCAACTGTCCATACTGGCATGACCGCTGAATGACCTTTAAAAACATCTTGATGATGAATAGAGGGAGAGGGAAGTGACAGGGGAAATGAAAGAGAGAGAGAAAGAAAGAAAGAAAGAAAGAAAGAAAGAAAGAAAGAAAGAAAGAAAGAAAGAAAGAAAGAAAGAAAGAAAGAAAGAAAACTGAGAATTGGAGACATGCACGAGAGGAAGAGAAAATGAGACAGCTAAAATCCCCCCATTCCATGAAGGGAAATTATCCTCAAAACAAAAGGCAATAACAAGCTTATGGGGCCGCCATAAAAATGAGAACAATAAACACTCAAATCGTGCTTGTGTGTATGTGCATTAGTGCATTTGTGTGCCTGTGTGAGTTTGTGTGATTCCATGCGCCCGTACAGTATGTCTGTGTGCACAAATGAGTGGTGTGTACGTGTGCCCGTGTATGGTGACTATTAAAGCGATAATTTAGGACACAATAGCAGTCTGATGCACTGATGATAGTCCTCTGCAGAGTACAGCTGCTGGTTGATTATCTGGGCTTTCCTCCACACACACTAGTCAACGCTGCTTTAACTGAGTAGATGGATTCATCATGGACGCTTAAATTTGAAAAAAAAATCAAGCAATAGAAATGATTGGGTGCAATATGTGTGAGTTGAAAATTGGACATCTCCATCAGCTTCACACCAGCCAGCGAGCAGGTACCTGACTCTTGGAAGCAGCAACCTTTGCGAACAAGGCCTGAGACACCTTGGCTCTCTTCATCTCATGCTGGATCTCCTCGTAGATGGAAGAGCTGACGTTGAGGACACAGCTGTCCGTCCTCAGACCTCTGTCTGCTGTGACTGGGGAGAGTCTCGCCTTAGAAGAGACAGACAGGAAGACAAAGAGATGGGGTTGAGAGTGAGTGAGCATTTGCAGCATTCCCCGATTCCATGATGAATGTGAAGTAGATTACGGACCCAGCACTCTGTCAAACACACTTTCAAATTTTCAGGGAAAGGAAACCAGGGAGGGGAGCATGTCCTTAATGCAGCACTATAGATGTTTTTATTTCAAACTAAAGTAGGAGCAGAGTGAATAAAATGTTTAATTCATGCAATCGCGCTCACATTTGCTAAATAGCGCTAAACACCAAGTAAAGCTGAGGGTGATGGGAATGTAATTAGTTTTGCTGAGACTTGGTCAGAAACATATCACAGTTTATCCTAAGGATGGCTCAGGGGTTCACCAACAACAGTAATCTCCACAAACCCCCCAAACATTGATTATTCAACAAAGCACAAAGCCTGCCTGCTTTCTCACCATTCATACAATATACATGACACATTGTTCTTAGCTGAGAATGCTTCAAATCTGTGACATTTTACTGTCATAACCTACCACTTCAATATTTCACCAAGTTGTGTGATGCTGATTTTAAATTTTTTATGTCTCCTGGCTGACCTGTGTGGATCTCGGTGGCGTGTTGCTGCAGCTGGGCGTGAACCCCGTCAGGCTTCTTTCTTTTTCCTCCTGATAGATGCGCTCCCTCTCTGCCTCCGGGAGCTGCAGGAATCCGTACATGGCCCGCAGGTTGACCAGCAGCGACTGGGAGGCGTGTTTTGGGTCCTCCTCCTTCCGCAGGATCTCCGACAGCAGGCCCTGTATGGATAGGTAATGATAGATACTATCAAATTCATTCAGTTGGCTTAAGGCGCTCAATACGCTGGAAGTTTCTCATTCACCCGCAGGAATTTCCCAAAAGCTCCTTATATCTCTGGATCTCTTTCAAACAGGCCTCTGTGCTAAGCTTTGCGACTCGCCTGTAGAGCTAGCATTATTCTGCATGTATCTGTCTATGCAGGAAAGCCTTCAAACGTCACACGCAGATTGTCGGGCTTCCTTCCTGAGAAGAAATCAGATTTCATGCTGGCAGTGAAATGACATGAGAGGAAACAGCCTTCTTATTCAAATCCTGGATCATCTTTAAATCTACCCACCAAACTCCGCCTTCCAAATGGATGGAGGCTTTTACGTGAAGCGCCAAGTGACAAATGTGTCCCTCACTTCTAGATGGCAGGTTGGCATAATGCCCAACTTGTACGGCTGGCACCAGAGCACCTTGGATTTGGCAACGGGGAAACATGGGGGTGGATAATAACTAGCTCGGCTTATTGTGATGAAAATGATAATGACAGTAATAATAATAATAAAAATGGGTCTAGGCTGTCCTTTGAGCTCCATTTACGAGGGTGTGGTGGTGAATGTATGATGATGGTCATAGATAACATAGCAGCGTTTCAGTGGTAAAGGCAACAGTGGAGGGTGATGTGCGTAAGAAACAAGGGGCCCAATAGGCAGAGAAAGGGAAGGATTAAAAAAAAAGAAGAAAGATTAACAATAGGAGGTAGACTTTAAATGAGTAGAGGGGCTGCCAGAGTGAAAAGGTGGAGAGATGGAGAGACAGTGAGACAGAGGAAGAGGTAGAGAGGGAGACAGAATTTCTCCAAGGGGTTGTGATTAGTTGGCCCAGCAGCTGCTTCACTGCTGGCACCAGCTTTTGTGCTGCAGAGAGCTGGCATGAACACACACACACACACACACACATGCATACACACACGCACAGGAGAGTGGAAGTGGGGGGCACTGCGGCAAAGGCCATGCCAACGTGCTAACCACACAAACGCACACAATCACAGAACACGCTTACCTATCACCGCAACACCAGGAAACACGTCCAACAGATAACCACCACCAGACCTTTCAACACCTTTCATTCAGATCATACTCACTGGTTGTTGCCCCCCCCCCAACCCCTTCCCTCCATACCTGGGTCCTGTTAAAAGCCACCCGGGCAAAGATGGCTTGCGAGATGCCTGCTCTCTTCAGTTCCTCCCTCACACACTGGTAGATGTCACTTGGCACATCACACGAGCCCACAGACGACCCGGCTGATGTCTGGGTTGGCGGGCCGGCTGCAGGGCCTCCTCCTCCTCCCCCCCCTGGGCCACACTGCGCCTGCTGTGGGGCTTGGGAATCAGAGGCTTTGGAGAAGACCTTGGCGGGGGCCCTCGCCACAGGGGGGTGGTTGAGATACTGCTGCGGGGACGGAGACAGACCCTGGCCGGCCAGCATGCGGCTCACGGCGTACTGCTGGTTGAGAAACTGGGCCATGACCAGCTGCTGGTTCACCATTTGGGAAGTGAGCGGCTGGGTCACGAGCCCAGGAGGCCGCAGGCCGAGGGGCGAGCGACCGCATATGTTGGCTACTCCGCCGTGAGGGAAGAGAAGGGTCGGGCTCTGCTCGGCGGGGCTTGCCGTGATTGGCTGCTGGGTGAGGGTTATATGTGCCGACTGCTCAGAAAAGCTGTCAATCTCTGGTGGAGGCGAAGAAAAGCAAAGACAGATGTAGAATTATTAACACATTAGACACGAGCAGTGCGCCCTAAATCCATACTGCTCACTAATTCAGTCCAAAAGACGAGCGCATATGAACTACAGCTGATGATGATGTCCTGTAAATTAAAATATTGCTGCTGAGAAACCTGAAGAAGAATTTGGAAAACAAAACAAACATAATAGATCTTATGGGGGAAACTTAGCTTTTTCCTTATTTGAACTCCAAACTGCATTCTACTGCGTTATTTATTTATTATCAATATAACATGGTTAAGTGTTGCCCTCAAAAACCACATTAGCTACTGTATAGTATGTAACATATGCAGTGAAGAATTAGTATGGAGTATGGACTTGGGATGTGCTGTAAGACTTATGCACACTTAATGTTTACAAGCTTGATTGAAATCCCTCACCCTTGAAGCATTTGGTCTTCTTGAAGTGCTTGTACCATCGACCAAACTCGTGACACTTGGCAGCTGAGACATTTGCATAGTAAGTGCTATTTACAATAGATGATATCATACTCTGAAACAGAGGGGAATAGACAATAGAAATTCATTACATTTTCCAGGCTCCTGCTATGGGCGGCCTGGGTGTCTCAGCTGTTCACACATTTGATATTAATGAACTCAGATCTGTGTTATTAAAAAGACCCCCAGGTAAATAGGATAATAAAGACAGATGAGTGTGTCAGTGTGTGAGCTGTTTTGCGTGTGTAAATGTGTAAATGTACAGCATGTGTATGCTTGAAGTCATGTGTGCGTGCGTGTGCGTGTATTTAAACGAAACACTAGAGGTCATCAGAGACTATGCCTCTGTGTCTCCTGCTCGCACACGCGCACGCACACACAGAAACCCACACGGTTTTTCCCCGAAGACCGTCCTGTGCAATCTTTACATCTGATTACACCTTTCATCTTCTCATATTTATTTTAATCTGCTTCTCGCAAACAAGAGAGAGGGTAAAGGGAGTGATCGGAGATGGAGAGAGAGCGAGATGGGGGGGAGGAAAGATGGGGGAGGGAGGATTGGCTGATATCAGATCATAACGCTGCAAAGAAGGAAAGAATCCGAAGAAGAGGGAGATAGTGAGCAATTCCTCTTTATCAAACTGTGGATGTCCTCAGCACCCTCAGGCAAAATAACAGATAGACTAAGTTGATAGTTATGAATATTCATAAAGAGGCCCTTCCCCAAATACTTCAAGATTAATGTAAAATTATTTCTGCAGTTGTGTCTGTTTTTGCTCAAATTAAACACACAAGAATTGAAGGAGATCTTAAAGCCAGATTTGGATTGCTGCTGCTGCTGAATCAGTAAAGGGTGCAGCAAAAAGCAAAAAACAAAATACCAAAGAACGAGAGTGATGGACAGATAGACGAAGCGAGAGTAAGACGGTGGGTGAGGCTGACGGACAGATTGGGTGACAGGCAGACAGGTTGGCAGTCGGCAAAATCAAGATAGGCAGCAGCCAAGGCCGCGTGGCTTTTTAAGAGATAGCCATCTCTCGTTATCTGTTCCTCTCTCCCGCGCTCTGCCCCCACATCTTATCTACCTCTGCATCTGGACTTCCTCTCTACGATTGGACCACACGCTCGCTCTGTGTCATGCATCAAAGTAGGCACAAACACACACACACAGGACGTGGAAGGGCAAAGACATTACATGCACACTTTGAATTTCAGTCCTATTTCCTGCCTGCACTCTTCTTGTAATTGTATGTTTGTATGTGTGTGCATATGTGTGTATTGTACCTGGGACAGAGGACACTCCTTGGCCAGGGAGCTCTGGTTCATGTCCTTGAGGAGCTCTTTCAGAGCGTTTCTCACTGTGGAGTGACTCCACTGCTCAGCTGGCAAGTCCTCCAGTTTGGGGCAACTAGAAAAAGAGCAAAGTAAAACAACTTGATTAGCAGCATTTCAGTATAGTACAGTTTAAAGGGCTACTGCAGCAATTTGGTTCTGCACTCCCATGAAATCAGGGGAAACTCACAGATACAGCCTGAACAGTAAACATTGTACAACAGATTGTAATGCCGCTATAAAAGGAAGATGAAACTTCTTCTAGCATGTAACCACTAACCAGTACAAGATGAAACTCAGACTTGCATTCACTCACCCATAATGTGGACTTCCTGTCTAAATACAAGAAGAAAACACTTGCACTGTGCCACATATTTAAGGAACAAACACATTGTGGGTGCCAGACATATGTGAATACAGGGATAACACATACAGTATGACCCCTGGTTCTTCTTTTCCTCGAGAGAACCGGCCTTTTTTGACAGAGTATATTTCAAACTGCACAGGAAGTGCATGTGTAAATAATAAAATGACTGATGGCTGATTTTTCAATTTAGCTGCTTCATGTTTAGCGTCCTGGTTCTGTGTGACGGCCCACAATCACACTGTCACTACTTCCTGGTCTAAATGTCTCCTGAGAAAAAGGTGGAACAATGTTCTGTCCCAACTCCACTGGCGGGCTACGGGCGGTGAGACCCTATAGGTGGCTCTGCTGTTGGGCCACTGTCAAAAACACAGAAGAGATGCTGAACAAGTACAAACTAACTTTTAATGTCTTCAACTATTAAAATGCTCATCAATATTCATTCCAACAAGCAATAAAAGTAGGTACTCATTAAATTTAATTTAATGAAGTGAAGAAAATGATGATGATGATGACGATGACGAAGACAAATTTTATTACTCTCTGCTGGAGTCTGTCTATGAAATATGATTTTCAGTGGGTCTGATTTGGTCCGTGCCCTTTGGTTGTTTTATTTTCCTTAAGTCAAATCAGAGATGGTGGGTGACCAGAGATTTCACCAGAAGCTTTGTGTGAATGACTGGGAAAAACTAGTCTGGTGTCAAACCCAGCTGACACCTGTGGATAAGCTAGATTCACACGTATACAGTAGATGTAACAGATGTGCGCTTTGTACCTGTGCAGCTGTATTTTAAGCGTGATTACATGGTGAACATCCTGCAGCATGTCGGCCACCGTGGCATCGGGAGCGTCCGTTACACAGGACAGAGGCACCGGGTTCCACCTGCCGACCTGGATCAGACCTGAACACAGACACGTTGAAAAGTCTGAGAATAAATAAAGACAGACTTACCGGTAACCGTGACTCTCTGTGCACGTGTATTGTGTTGTGTTGTGTTGTGTTGTGTACCTTTGGCCTGAGCTGCGGAGCTGTGAGAGTAGCCCAGTGTCAGCAGGGCCATTTCGATCAGCTGGTTAAACAGCAGGTCTCTCTTGACCAACACAAATTCAGCATGTTCTTCTCTCCTCTCTCCCTCCAGTGGGTTTTCCCTGTGCTCCACCACACAGAACACCGGCAGCAGGCTCCCTGGGGTATAATGTACGCAAATGATTTCATACAGCATGACGTCTGAGAATGTAGTCATAGGAAACACGAAAAATTATAAAGCAATAATTTAACTCATTATTGAGTCACATAATGTTGGTTTTGAAATGAAACTGAAGTTTTCCGTCTCAGAATGGGTAATTTACAGTGATTACAAGTAAACCTGAGACACTTATTTTACACTTAGGAGTCATGAACACTGTGTAAAAAAAGATGCAATCTGTGTGGTAGTTTACCAATAATGCATCTTCCTGACGCAGAAAAGTAAACCCATGGGTTCCTCCTTCACATCAAGCTGCTGAACCCCTTCCCCACGTTAGCCACGTACCTCTGCTGTGCCAGTTTTTGCCCTGTGGCTTCACTGCAGTCGGCTTCGGGGCCAGGGATGGGTTTTTGGCCACAGGACTCCCCTGCCTGCTCCTCTCCTGGGCCGAGGGTCCCGCTCCGTTTTGTTCCAGTCGAGCCAGCTTGGCAGGAGGGGGCCTGGGGTCTAGGATGGGATCACTGCCCTCGGGTTTCATGGCTCCATTACACAAGGCATCCATCTGTGGTCTCACACTGATACAGACATAGACAGTTAAAAATCAAGGACTGTGCAAGGTACCCCAATAAAAACATATTCTATGATCTTCATAGTATCTGTGGGATGGTAAACTGTGAGTTAATGATGCTGCTTTATATTTACCTTAAGTTCAAATTGAATATTGCATATATTTTAAAGAAACTTTATATTTTCATGTGGACACAATAATAGATTATATTCTTCTATAATTTCCGTACAGCACGGAATTGGTATTTTTTTTAAAAGTGCACCATCAACTAATTGTGGATACCTGGAGAGTGTTAAGAGTGTTAAAGAGACCTGTTTCAGTCTTGATCAGGTATGCGTTTAACTGGCAAATAAAGAAAACACAGTTTTAACATGCACGTACACAAACACACACCGAAGGATATCCGGATCAGTATTAGGGGGTGACCTTCACACCGATGCAGCGATTAGAATAACTCTGTAAATCCAGTAAAAAAAGTCCAGTGAATGCTACAGCGCAGTTTTTCATAATAAACCCGCTGTCATCTCCAGGCGCGCCGCTGCAAGTGACAGTGATTCAGTTCATCCTCGGCGCCTTAAAAGCGCGCTAATGGTCCCACGTCCAATGCTGCTGAAGTTTGATCGAGGCGAGACCAACCTGTTCCAGCCGACACAACGTGCATCCCCGACCTGCCATCATACATCAGCAGCCCGTCCCCGTGCACATCGGCTGGATCCATACGTTATCCTCGCTTCCATTCGATATAAGACAAACAAGACCCGCTTCTCTCGACTGTCGGTATGTGTCCAACTGTACGCTCCCGCGTCCCTTTTATTTACACCTACCGTCTGTTTAACAACGACATTATCGCGTGTTTGCTGTCCAAGTTATTTCTCCCCCCCTATTCTTCCTTGTTGCACCGCTCGCCGGCTGCGCTTTGCCGTCGTTGTACCGATAAATTGGCCTTAGTGCAAGTTCAGAGCGACCTCCCATCCATCCAGACCGCCGGGACATAGGCTACTGCTGCTGTGGATCAAGCTCTCGGGAGAACAATGCACGGCTGGGACCTCCTGGAGTAGATCCCCTGTCATATATTAGGCTCCTGCACTGACGCCGGGACAGCAGTTGTTGGTAACACTTCAAAGCCCTGTGCGCACGCGGAGAGACAGAGACACAGAGAGGTAGAGCGCGAGAGAGAGAGAGCCCCCCCCCCCCCCGCCCCATACACACACACACAGACACACACACACACACACACACATACACACACACTCACTCACTCACAGACTCATAAATACACGGACCCAGCTGCATTAGCATATGGTGTAATAATGAATTCACTAGCGCGCTCCGTAAATGTATTAAATGTGACAATTGCGCATAAATCTATTTATTATTTTCTGCCGCATGCTGTGCACGCACTTATTATTGTCTTTAGGGTATTGGAGCTCTCCATGGTAACAAAGTGGAGCAGGACAAGGTAGAACTGGCTGACTGATATTAACTTTTGAACGTTGATGTTTTAGTGTCACAAGCTCATGACTTATGTTTAATATGATAGATGATAGATAATAACAGTTTACTCCGGGCAACAGAGAATGTGCTCCAATATTTTTCATATTTTTATATTTATATTTTCATATTTTTCATACTATACTATACTATACTATAATCTTATGTGTTTACAGTATTATGAGCTCCATAATATTGATCATACCCTGCTACACAAAGCAGCAAATAGTATAGTATAGTATACTGTAATGTACCGAGCTAAACAGTACACCACAGAATAGTACTATGGCTCCCGTAAGTAACATAGGGAAGTATAGCACTGTATTATACAGGTGACTATGTTGTTCTACTATATTCTACCGTTGGCAGCATATAGCCAACTATACTATACTAGTATGCACCACTATACTATACTATACTATACTAGGCTATGCATAATATTATGGGCCTAAAATGTAGCGTTGTATAGTATGATATATTTTTAATGAGTTTATTAATTAATAATATTATTAATATTGTAATAATTTAATCCTGACAGTTCTCACTTAATTATATTATGTAAAACCTGAAAGTAAGTTCAACAAAAGCACATAAAGACAGAAAAGAAAAACATCACCGTACCTCAACATTTTTCACAGCTGAATCAGTTCACAGAGACAACAGCGGGTCCTCTGTCCTGTTCAAAGACACCTACAGTTTGCACTCCAATGCAAGATGAGATGCACTTCACCTCTGGAGCTGTGATGCCCAAATGGTGCATGAAATCTCTGTGAAGGTATCACAAAGCCAAGGGTGACAGGTCTGTGTGCCTTGTGGTGTCTGCAAGAGAAAGAGAGAAAGGAAGAGTCAGAGATCCTTCATCCTGGCAGATAAGATTCACAGACTTGCCTTATGAAATGTTACACCGGTGTGCTTACAGGTCTGTCTTTTCTACAGCCTACAGTTGGGTGGATGTTGTGCAATGGGAGTGTATGTTTGGGGAGAGAGAGCATGCTCTACTACTTTTGACTAATTAAACAAAGTGAATTAGCTATCTCCCCAGCCAGAGCGAGTCATGGCTGGTTACACATCATTCATCGTGACTAATTCAGAGAGAGAGATGTCACTCAGCTGGGTGGAAATGTGTGCATGTGTGTGTGTTTGCATCATCCCCCATAAGTTCACTGCTTTGTGTGCGCCTGTGTGTATTTCAGCGATAACTACTACGACTCAGTGCGTGTGCCTTTAAGTGTTTATATGCTCATATTTCTCTCTCTCTGTCACCCTCTGCTCCACTATTTTATCACTGGCTTGATACGTCGTCAATGAGGCTGGCATGCTAAATGATAATTAAGACCATTACACGCTCACAGAGCATGCTACCAGTGCAGCACACGGCTCTCTCAATCGGAGCCTCATCTCAGGGGACACCCTACTACTCACACAGTCGTGTATCTCTCCAAATTAGGTTAGATTTTCATTCCACCTCATTCGCCATGGATGTGATGTGGTTATTATAAACTCATGATATGGTTAGTGAGCCTGCTGCCGTTAGATGGGTGGAGGCATCATGTTGGCGTGTTAAAGGGGAAATGGATTGCCAACACTCAGTATTGCACATCTCTGTTTTCTCTTTGTCGTGCACTCCCTGATCTGAAGTAAGTTTGCAGATACCCACTGACGCTCGACGCTCACAATCTGATGCACAATATGCACAGCAAAACACACACAAGCACACTGACAGACAAACCTAAGCACCTTACCGTACCCATGCACCTCACCTCACTTGTCAAGTGGTTGAGAATCACTAAGTAGCCTGCATTTACTGAATCTGTATCTGGCAGCTATAGTTTCTATCTATCTACAGTATCTATCTATCTATCTATCTATCTATCTATCTATCTATCTATCTATCTATCTATCTATCTATCTATCTATCTATCTATCTATCTATCTATCTATCTATCTATCTATCTATCTATCTATCTATCTATCTACAGTATCTATCTATCTAATCTCACTGATAAGGTTGAATTTTAATTTAACTTTAATTAACAGAGTGTGTGCATTGACATACTTATATTCCTGTTTAAACATACTTTTTCCACCACTGTCCTGGTCATACTTCTAATCTGACACGTATACCAATCCAGAAACCTCTCTCTCTGCATGTATTAGATATTCATACAATAATCTTATCGCTGATAATGTGTGCTAGAACCAAGATTGAGGACAGCTGTTCCTCCTCAAGTTTCTCTTAATCGGGGGCGTGTACAGGCTCACTGGGCTGTCGATGTAAAAGTGCAGGTATCAAATACTGGTTGAAAACACGCCCTCAGGTCAAGGTGGTTTTGATGTATGGAAAAAAGTAAGAAAGTCTTTGACAATAGAGGTTCAAGTCTGAATGCATAAGATAAGCCTGTGAGGTCAGGTCGTAGGGGCCACTAGATTTAAAAACTGATCAGGTTTGTTATATAGGGCGATAGAAACGACAAGACGGAATGAAGGACAAAAGACAAATGGTGGAACGACTTGGTTACATGAGATGATATGAGCCTCATATGTCATGTGGCACATATCCTCTGATATTACTGTATAAGTGCTTGTGCGTGTGGTTTGTGAGTCCTTGTGACTGTGGCTGTGTTCACACTGCACAGACTATTAGATTTGTCAAAATATGTATGTAAAATGAATTTATAACATACAGCCGTGCCCATTTCCTCTATAGCTCCAGGGGGCATCATAAACACCATTTAGTAGTAAATGTTGGCACAGTCTGGCCTTTGCAAGGAAGCAAGGGAGTTTTAAAGCATAAATGCATGAGTGCATGTAACACAGACACAAGGCCAGATCTGATCAGAGGTTAACCAGGACTGTTTTTCATGAAACCAAAGAACACAGAGAGATAGAAGAACCCTATTTGAAAATAAAATGCACATAAACTATAGATAAAAAACACACACAGAACACAACACAACACAATAGCAATGGGCACTATTCTATACACTTACAAGAGGAAATTTAAAGCAGGTGTGTAATGTGCTCAGGAATTTCTTTCATATTTAGACACAAGTCCTTGTTTGTTTGTTTGTGCAGGATTCAATCATTTTAAACTCTGGCGACCTCTACTGACGGAATCAAAAAGGAAATCAGACCCAGAGAGTAAGTGGCTGACGGCAACAATCAAACCACACCGAACTGCTCCGTGCCAGACATAGTAACTCACTTTAAGTAGAGAAGAAGATGACAACACATTACACTCTAATACCTACTTAACCTGCTTACACGTGAGTCTAATAATAAATAACATTAATAGGTTTTAAAGATGTGCAATTATGAGTTTGTCTTTGGATTGTTTGTCCAATAGCCCCTCAATATAGATCTTTACTCTCTGTTTTTTAATCATTTAATTATTTTTGATTAATTTATTTATTTTTTACATTAATAAAAAAATTACATTCTGTAGTTATTTGTTGTTCATTAGTTTACTGCATTAATTTGTTTTGAAGAGTACTTGCTGTAAAGATAAGAAATCTGCTACAAAGACGCAATGATAAGGATGATGATACTGTTGTCCTGCCTGGTTTTGTACACTTTGTACACACTTTGTATGTGTACACTTCCTTCAAAAATGTACAATTTCATTGTGCTGTTTATCCTATAAGGATTTAGGACTACCTTCTAAACTATCGGTGCTTTCACTGGTTTTAAAATGTTGCCTATGTTGTTTTCACACAAAGACAAGCCTTTTTTCTTTCTTTTTAAAAAAATAAGATCTCAATGACATGATGCCTCTTCCTTTTTGCCTCTTAGTCAGTGCAATAATAACTGATTGATGATCGCTTTACTCCTTCCTGAATGTTAAATGGAGTGATTTGAGCAAAAAAAAAAGACTAATTTGTGGTGGTTTAATAGAGCCTCTGGTGAGACAACACCCTGAGCAACAGTGACTCACTTTGACTCAACAGTCACTTCACTATGAACTTCACTATGACACGCAAACACATGCATGCACACAGATTGTGTGTTTGCAGCGGTGATCAGGCTTAAATGATGCATTAAGCACTTCATTACTCAGGTGAGGCATCACTGTGCACTGGCTGTCTGTTTTAATTTTATTAGCTGACATGTTTATGGAAGTATCTCTCTGTGCTTTAACTACTTTGCACTGCCTCACCTCAGGGATTCATGTGCTTTACTCATGTGCACCCTGTGTATGTGTCTATGAGTATTTGTTTGCACATACAGTTTCTTGGCCATCGAGGTGATATATGATTAACAGCAGTCAGCCTTAGAGCACCTGATGACTTCACTTCATCCAGAGGACACAACAGCTGTAATAACGGCTTGACTTTTGTGGAGGATCAGAGTGGGAGGCACAGTGCTTGACTTTTGGTGTTTGGTCTAATGCTGTAACACTCTTAGTAATAGGATTGACCTAGATTGGAGTTTAGTTGCATCTGTTACGTTTTGCCTACATGATGTTTGTGTGTGTGTGCATGTGTGCATGTACTTCAAGTTTGTTGTTGTTTGCTAGAGGTGTTCTGTAAGTGTATGATGAGGCTTGTAATGGAAAAAAAAAACCTTGGATGCAATCCCATTTATGGATTTACAGAAGAGAACCTTGGTTTGAAAATTAGGATTATACGATTAGTGATGATTTCATGGGAAATAATTTTGATGTGTTCATTTGCAATATATGCATCATTTTCATAACCTTAATAGAGTCAACATTGATATTTAGAATACAGGATAGCTGCATAATGTTACTGTAAAGCATACATGCAGGTCTCTTATGTGCCACCCTGCAGTGAATGTTGATTTATTATTTGTTATGATTAGTTGAACTGCGTTTGTTTCACCGTAACATCCACATGAGGGCGCTGCTGTTTCGCTGTTCATCCTCTTGGACATATTCCACCGACCGCAGCCATGATTTACATGCAGGTTGTGCCTCACTGTTGCCATCAGGTGGCGCTGAACTCTAAGAAAGAAAAAAAAAAGAGAGACAGAGAGAGAGAGAGAGAGAGAGAGAGAGCAGCGTGGACAGGTTGCAGACAATCAACACGACAATGTAAATGAACCATGCATCTCCGGGAGCAATTACTCTTACTCTGTCGTGCAATGATTGCATTTTGTTTCACTGTTATTTATTTATTTATCTATCAAGAAATGCTGTTTATTAACCTCCCCTCTCGCCCCCCTCTGTCAGCCTCTTTTGCATAATGCCTGCATGGCTCACCTATAGCTATCTTTTGCCATCTTATTTTATGAAGCCTTAAGTGAAACTGCCGTTAATCTTAATTCTACATTCATATGGTAGAACATAGACATATATAAGACAAAAACGGGGGCAGTGATAATAGTGATATCAATCTATTTGTCATTTTTACTGCTTTTAATGGGATTTCTATCGATTGAGTTATTAGTCGGGTCCGATTGTTCTTTTGGATAATTAAACCCACATGAATACTGAGCAGACGCACAAATATAAACTAATGACAAAAACAAAGTGGGTTTCCCCGCGAAGCCATGAAGAAAAAAAAACGTATGTAAAAGTTGTTGTAATGCCATCGTGTCCCCGCGCTGAGAAACTCCCCTATTTGATTACAGTTGTTGTTGAGAGTGATTGATGCCTTCCACCAATGGGCGCTGAGGAGAGATGATCATTGAATCCGAAGGCATAATAATGGCATCGCTGACAGGGAGTCTCACCCTCGCGCGGTCGTCCGCTATTACCTGAACTGCACCTGTAGGCTTCATCTCCTCTTGTCATTTACACACGCAACACAAGCTCCAGACACGCGGGGGCGCGCATCCCCGTGCACTCTCCCATCGCCTGGGGATCGCATTGTGCTGAGTTGACCGGATAGCTGCTTGTTCATATAGGTTCAGCGCCTTCAGTGGGAGCGCCTCACACATTTGGACCACTTGCACCTTCTCTTCAGTAACTTTGATGGGGACTTCGACATCAAGCAGGGAAAATGCCTGTGATGAAGGGATTATTAGCGCCGCAGAACACGTTTCTGGACACTATAGCCACACGGTTTGATGGCACTCGTAAGTTTGCTTTTAATAATGGCAGCTATTATAGTTGGTGTAAATTTCCAGGTGATGTGGATTCTGTTTTGTAGGATTACATAAACCATACTGTAGCCTGGAGATCCTTGAGTAAATTAACAGCTTCACACCTGGAAAAAATTCAATTAAGGCTTGTAAATGCCACATGCAATTTTGGTTTTTTTTCTTTCTTTTTTTTATGTTTCCCCCGATGAGAATGGCCTTGTTATTACAGATGTTATTACATTTCAAATATATGGGATCTATACACACACATAGTAGAGACAGAGCTGAGACAGACTTGCAACTTCTAACTCAGAATCGTTTCATGTGTCTGGATCAGACAGTTGTGGGAAAGCCTGAGCGCTGCCACACCAATTAGCGCGCTGAGACTGTCGCTGTCCGCGGTGCTGAAACCTGCTGAAAGCTCAGCACCGCGGACAGCGACCAGGGGTTGACGTGGGCGCGCGCACACACAGGCAGCTCCAAACTTGTACACAAGTTAAAGCCCGTCTGACAAAAATCATGTTTGTGAACACACCTGAATGTAACTTTTTTTTTTGAGTTGTCCACAAGTCATCTTCCTCTTCCTCCTCTTCATCCTCCTCCTCCGTGGAGTTCACCTTTATTATCTCTGCTCTTTGGCCGACACGTCCTGCGGCTGCTGCGATCTTCCTCTCTCCTCGGTCTGAAACCAGCAGTCGCATTTATCAAAATTAATTGGTTGGCGGCGGCATTACAGCAATTCTTTCCCTGAGCTGAGGCACACACAAAGGCATTTCTAAAAGACAACTTTTTGGTCTGAACTCTGGTCTTCTTTTTATAATGAACATCCTCTGCCTCTCTTTTGTCCGAAGCAGACATGTTTTACTCTACATGTGTTTAGTCCAGCTGCCCTATTACCACTTTCTATCCCTCGATTTTGTTTAGTTTTAGTTCATCTTTGGGCTTTTGCCACCCAATTTGCAGTGATTTGTTTTGTTTTGGGGCCATCTTTGTTCTTCAATTCAGATATAAAAATATTACTTTTTGCAGGTATTTTGCCACTACATGCTTTAACTTGGTGTTTCATCTGAGCCAATACTCAACATGTACTGTAAAAAAGTCCTTATTCATAGGGGGCTATGTAAAAATGGCAACATTACATCATGCCCATAGCAGCTGTATCTAACCAAGCTCATCAGCTGGTGCCACTTATACCCCACTTGTTAGGACATTGTATGGTTATAGCACTCACAAAACACTACAATTCCCATAGACATCTGTCTTTATTTCAGTTCCCCTTGAGCACCACTGCATAAGAGCAGGCTATATGTTGAGTAGCGACAAACATTCACCTGCCTGAACAGGATCTCTCTTCTAACAACAAGGGAATTGCAGTGGTAGTGCACCTAGCACAAAGGGGTTTGTGAAGCCCAGAGAATGAACTGCTGTCCTTGAGCTGGTTGAGGTGGAGGAAATTAACGTTGGATTTGGACCACAAGATGGGGCAAACTGGAGGCAGTGGAGCTTGACAGGACAAATTGGGTCTGATGGCCTGGCCAAGAACAAATATAAGGGAAATGCCAGGTTCACTGCTATGTGATTCCCTTTGACGTCATCCAAATCCCAGGCAGGCAGTTTGGCCCTGGGAAGAGCATGATAAATGAACAGTGGGAGTAGGCAAGTCCTTAACCAGATCTGCATCGTGGTCAGAATAAAAGGTGATACACCTTTACTGGTGGCCTTCAAAATAGATTATATTTTTGAGCATTCGCAAAGGGAGATATTCATCAATGTTGAGAACCAGGCTTATTTAAATAAATGGAATAGTCCAAGAAATAACCTAGTGGTTATGAAGTAATTATGCTTGCTCGCTTAGATTATAGTGGGCTAGATGTACAACGTTTAAGGCTTTAAATTATTTCTTCTGGTTTGTAGAAACTGGCAGCTTTTCAAATACTCACAATTCCTCAGAGGATGAGATAAGGGAGAAAATATAGATAAATATTGGTGCTGCATCCCAGAGCTGACTTAGGTCAAATCGCTGTTCATTTTGAATGAGGTCACTTAGTTTATGGAGTTTCACAAACACATTTCATTGTGAGCTTTGTGGACTTACTGGTTGGCAGACACAAACTTCTAGTCAGGTTTGGTGTGTCACCGTATGTCCGACTCCGTATCGTAACTGAAATAACAGGATCTATCTCTAGCTCTGCTCTATGGTGACTGCATTAGAGTGCTGTGACACATTGTTTCACATTGTTTCACCACACAACAACGCAAATCCAGGTGATTATTCTCACCACCTGTCAATCACTGAAGCTGTATTTAGTTTGGTGCTGCTCATTAGACATACTGCCACTTCTTTTATATTAGGCTATAATGATTCAGTCTGGGTGGTAAGGCACCACCCATATTTTGCCAATAGGCCTATCCTATAAGGGTAAATAGAATGTTTCAGTGGGCCTAATGTTGTAAAAAAAAAAAAAAAAAAATGTGTGTGTGTGTGTAATCATCTAATCATGACCACAATAAGCCCACAGCCTGTCAATAGGGATCACAAAGCCAAAAAGGCTGACACATGATACTAGCCTACTGTATCCTAGATGTGACAAAGGCCTTCGTGTGAAGCCTGTTATGAAAAAGCAGATGGCACAGTAGTATGAACCGGATGTTATTATAATGCTGTTAAGGAACCTTTTGTTTGTTTTCTTATTGATAGGCTACATAACCTCTGTTACTCTCTGCTGTTACTGGCTGACTGTTAACTTAGCCTTTTTACCAAGACCTTCAACCATTGTTGTGTTTAAGACTAAGAGGTTATAATAGCTTCTGGGCAGAGCTGCCTCTTCAGGGCAGACTGGAGGCTACAATGAATTAGAAAGTGATGAGCTATCTGGCTGCTTTCGGGACAGCTCATCATGGCAAGTAAAGGGAGTAGTGTTAAACTCAACACGTTTCGTCTACTGGCACGAATACAGATTTTAGTGCAATCGCACGAGGGCACAGAGAAGAAACAGGAAATGAGCGCCGTCACCATGGTTACCTCCACCCAACAATTTTCCAAAAAGAAGTTAGGCCTAATGTTTTCTTTGGTAACATAGTATTAAAAAGGAGTCACTATTATTATGAGTTTTGAACGCTGAATCCAGTCAATTGGGAAAAGAGGCTTCAAAGAAAATACACCACAGTCACGTGATTTCTACGTCACCAACCGTCCAACTTGCAGCAGAGTGATTAGCGTGCTTACCTGTTCAACAAAAAGACTGTTCCTCTTCAAAGGTTAGTAATAATGTGCCGAGCATACATACCGTAGCCAACACACAAACATGTACAGTAGGAGGCTGTCAAAAGGCAAACTGGGCCTACATCGGGTTTTCTGTAGAAAACACTGAGACTCAATTTGCCACAAGTTAGCAAGTTAGCTGTAGACACGTAAAAGCTCGTAGGCCTAAATAAAGAGTGGTAGGCTATATTTACTGAAGCAGTTTACGCATAGAGTTTACGTCGTGGGATAGGCTACAGTCTATGGATAAAACGCCGGAGTTTGTGCTGTTACTGTATGTCTGATGTAGCCTACTATAGTGCTGCTGACCGCTAACTTCACTTCAAGCTTCTTCTTCGTAGAGTTACTGGCAGTGGGCAAACAACTTTTATGCATTCTGCCACCTTCTGGACAAGAGTATGGATGTCTAAAAATGGCTCTAACCCTACATCCTCAGAGCTTTTCTAGTTATTCTATTACTTTGTAGTGCCCTAATCTTGTCTGACGGACATTTAAAGTCCGTGTAAAGTGATTTTGGATTCGTCTTCTGAGTTAATCATATCCCAGATATATGTCCTATTAACCATCCTTCCAATTTTGGATGCTAGAAAAATTTGTTTAGTAGGTGAAATTAGGTTTTAAAATCATGACTAAATGAGGCAGTTTTTGCAGCTCAGGCTGGCCAATGGTCACGATGCAGGCACAGAAGCCACGCCCACTCGCTGTCAATCAAATGGCCTCCCAGCCGACTGTGCTGCTGACTGTCACATCGTACCCGAGCAGCTACGGGGTTGAGCTGCACCTGAGCTTGAGTCTGAGTCCAGCTCTTATCTGAATGTCTCGGTCGGATACACACCGAGCAGTGAGGGAAATATTCTGGGACCGCTGCCATCAGCACATGAATCTCCACTGCCTACCCTGATAGCGTTAGCCCGCAGGCTACTATGCTCGGCTAGCCCCGTTCATCCCGAGCTACAGTCCAGCCGAGCCACTGCAGCACCGGACCCACGGCTCACCGCCACAGCAACGGGAGGAGCCTTGAAAGCTACACCGCAACAACAATGAGAGCTGCCACCGTCAGCAAGGGACGAACGGACCTAGCGTTAGCTCCGCGGAGCTAACGTTAGCCTCGCGGAGCTAACGTTAGCCTCCGTTAGCTCCGCGGAGCTAACGCTAGTCGTCGAGCTAACGCTAACAGGGCAGACGGAGCTGCAGCTCTCCCCTGCCAGGACTCTGCTGCTGCTGACGGCGGTGGCCCTCAGTTTTGTTGCCGGTGTAGCTGTTGCTGTGGCAGTTAGCTGTGGGACAGACGCTGCAGAGGTTCACCTGGATGTGGCTGTTTCGTTTTTTACCTCCCTCTGTGGGAGTCTCACTAGTTTGTTTGAATTAAAAGTGGAGCTTCATGTTTCATAATGAGCAGCGCTGTCACTGGGATCTGTATAGACTATGTTCAACTAACACTGCATTTACATAATTAAATAAATGTTTTACAATGACCTGATGCACAGCTGCATTAGTACATTTTATTAAGACAGGGACCATGCTAGTGGACTGGTAGCTCCAACTGTAGAGGCAGCTAACGGTCGCTGAAAAGTATTTATACTGCTACAGCAGCAGGGGCGGGGTTATTTACTGCCTTTAACGCGGCAGTGCATTTAGATACGCCCAATAAATCCTGAACACAGAAGATTTGAAAAAGTTTGTGAACCCCTAGCACCAAAATTCAAATCTCAATGGCTGGAATGCTTCTTACATGTTTTAGAGGAATGCATTTATGACCTATTTAATGTGTTTAGAAGAAAACTGTTGAATTCACTTTACACGGACTTTAACATTAGGCTACAACCTCCACTGTTTCCTGTGGGCTCTATGGCCAAACCTGATCCTGGACATGATGTAGTCCTCTACTCGGCATTTCCTTTCTCATTTCTCCCTCTTGCCTCTAAATAGGCCTAGGCTACTGTAATAATCTGTCTTTGTTTCCTCTATCCCACATTTCCTGCCATTTCTTTTTCAACTCTGATTTAATGATGTTCTGATTAACTTTCCTATACAAACTTGACCACTCTTTGTTTTTCCTTTAGCACACTTGTCAGCAAGTTCCAAATTCCCCTCCACCCCAATAGCCTACTGTATGTTTGCAGGCAGGCACCCATAATAATTTAATATCCACCTCAGCTTCTAATTGTTTTAGCGATGTCTAATTTTTCTGACTTCATGTTATGACCTGCTTGAATCAGAGCATATTGCAACTCTCTTTGGTTACCGTGTTAATCCAGCTCAGAGCAGAACGGCTAATAATTCACCTGTATTGATATTGTAGGTTGTCAATGATTCTTTCACACGAGACAAAATTCTTATCTGGAATGATTCCCACTCTCTGTCTATGCATCTGTGTATTATCTTCATGTGGTCTGAATAATTTATTTTTTTGTATTACCAACAACAACACCTTTCCCTTACTCAATAGATACAAATCAACACCTGCCTCCTCTTTAATCTATGGTGGTGTGACAGAGAGTGGACTCTGCACCTTATCAGCTTTGCCAGTATCTGTAATCTTTTCCTGAATAGTCCGACTAAAACTCCTGATTCGTTGATTTTCTGTTTCTTGCCAGGGTTCTAGCAGCTTTTGATTTTGGTGATTTTCATCATGTCCCTTTAGAGTTGTCCAGTATGTTAGAGCCATCTGGAGATGTCTGGGGCATTTCCCCCACCTCCATCTGCAATGCTGGTGTTAGAGTGGCACTCGAAGCATAACCAAAAACCTATTAAAAGAAGGGAGAGAACCGGAAGTGCATAAACTTATTTCTAGGTTTAAGGTCTCGCCCCTGCAGCACTTTATTTAAGCAGCAGTCACTTGGGTGGTACAGTTGTTAGGGGGCTATGTAAAGTCTCTAAGTGTCCCCCATCCTGCTCCGTTGTTTTGGATCGGTATAGTTCTCAACACACAGGAGCTCCACCTCCACTAGGCAGGTAATTACTGTCACAGTCACTGACACAATGACTCGGAACAGCTGTGTGTTGAGTCAGTACCGGGCGGTGGTGGTAATGCTTAAGTGTGTGTGAGTAAAGGAGAGAGAGAGAGAGAGAGTCTGTATGGGTGTTAAGAGAGGAAGGCAGAAGGAAGTGAGCAAAAGGAAAAGAGGAGCATTGCTGGTTTGTGTCAGATAACTTGAGGTGTGAAAGTGTGTGTGTTCAGCTGTCTCTGTCTTTGAGCATAAGGGTAAAAGCTGACGTTTCCTCTCCGCTGATTAACTTTCTTTAACTGTGGCACATCTAATTAAGCTGTTAAAAAGCAACAGTGGGATTCCACATCATGATTCCCACTTGCTGTCAGGTGAATGTTTAAAAACTGGCTGTCACTATATGAGATTTTGTAGACTGTCCCTATGGCTCAATCTAACCAGTAACCTTATGACCCCTAAGAGCTGGGGAGCCACAGCACAGAAGACAAACTTGCACACATATGTCGTAATAAGCTTTATTGTTACATCAGCAACTATTAAATTTCCCTCAATAAATGCTGAGTAAATTGTTATCTTACGATATGAGTATGCTAACTTGTGGAAAGGCAGGTCTTATGTTGTCCTCAGCCATATAATGACAGTGAAAGAAGTACAGTAATGAGTGCAGTTATGAGAGTGTGAAGGAGTAATCAATCATCATTGACTGTAGTGCTGCGGGGTGCAGAGAGGCTCTCACTTACAGGCAGTGGATCGGCACTGCTGTTCCTATTTTCTCCAAATCCCACTTAATAATATCAAGGCGGGTATATTTTAAGGTAAAATAAACACGAGGGATGTGCTGTCTCCTGGTGAACAATGTAGAATATAGATGGGTTTTCCTTGAAATCCTATCAACACACTGCCATCACACCAGTGAGCAGCTGTGCAGTGATGTTTATTTATGTGTCCCTTTGAAGTAGTTGGTGCTAAAGGCTTGATATTAGGGATTACGTTATGCGCCACAAGATGTGGATTGTAATCTAATCAGTGACATATAGCCATTTATACGACCTATCTTAGTGGCTCGCCACCATGTAGCTACTGGTAAGTTATAGCACACTCATTAAGGCAGAAAGGCTTACACAAGGTTAATACGGTTCATTAACTAAAAGACAAATTGTACGATCAACACTTATTTGTCCTGTTTGTGTCAAACTAAACATAGTATCAGCTTTTAAGTTGTTAAAACCAACATTGTAGCAAACAATCTCTAGCATTCATTTGAGGATGTATTTCAACAGACCTGACAAATCTAAGTATCAAGATTCACTCTTCTTCTAGCTCTTTCTGCCATCTGCCTCTGGGGAGGTAGAATAGAGGAGGCTCATCAATTGTTGTTTTTTTGCTGAAACAACTGCTTGCTACTTCACTGTATACATGTAAGAACAATTATGTGCCTGGAGACAACATGTTTTAACTTGTAGCCTATTAATCAGACATTAGCTGTTTCCTGCAACATCATCATTTGCATGTCCTGTTAAAAGCAACAAGATCCTGAGCATCTGCCCAACTCACGGATTGTAAACAATCATCGCTGAAGGCATCGACTGAGTGTGGAAAATGTTAGATTAGTGTTTTGAATTAACAGCAAGCGAGCAGCATCCACCAGCTTTAACAAGGCTTTTGACCAAGTATCCAGTGTAAGAGGGCACAGCCACCGTCATCAGTACAGACTCAGCAGGCAAACACTGTCCTCACGCTAAGGTCACTACACTTGATTATTACCACCTCCTTAAAGGGGGCGAGCACTTCGTCTGCTCCGCCAACTTTCCTGGACGTCTGCATGAGAGCTTTCCTCGCACACCGCGGACGGACGCTCTGCCTTGTTAACTCACCTAATGAGCGAGATTCCTCTCCTAATCACCGGCTCTAATGGACTGTCCAAAACGATCGACAAACGGGGGTTTCACCAACGGAAGTCTGGGCCAAGTCGGCCATTTTTAGCCTCAATTAATTTTTCAAATTAGAGGATTGGGCTTTGTTAGAAAGCAAAAGGGTATGACAGACATTTTTGAGGGGGCAGAGTTGGAGGCAGACAATAGAGAGTGAAAGAGATATTGACCATGGGAGATAGGGAAAGAAAAGCAGAGAGGTGGGCTGGGAAATTACTGGGATGTAATGACTGGTGTAATGTTTCAGTTGGTGAGAGCCTGGGGGGCTGTATGATAAAGAGGCACTGGAGTGATTAAGGCTGTGGATTTCCTAATGATTTTCTGTCTTCAGTGATACGGTGTGAGAGGATTACCTCTGTTGGCTTGGCTGTGTCGGTGTGTGTGCATGCATGTAACTGTAACTGTTGACAGAAAACACACATAATTGATGATAACCACCTGCACTTTGCACATGCACTGTATAGCCTATGTGAAATCTCATAAAATCCCATCCTGTGTTGATGAGATTCAGCATCTTTTTTTCTGAGACAAACTGTACAATTGTAACCTTGGTTGCCATGGTGTGTGTCATTGGTAACTATGGCAACTCTGGAGGGACTTTATTGTGGCTACTTCATTGTGACGGCTCTGCAGCAGGTTCTTTTAGAGGCCTGTGTGAATTTTTTTTGGCAGAAAACAAGGTGAGGAGGTCTTTCAATCAATCTCTCCACTCTCCCACCAATTTTTTTTTTTTTTTTTTACAACACTACATCTCCATCTTTCATCATTCCACCTCTCACAGCTCCATCTCACTTACTTTCAACTTTTCACATCACCTTTTTGCCCTCTGTTCCCTCACCACCCTCATCTGTCTGCCTCAGTGTATTTCTCAGCCTACCCTTCTCCTCCCCTTACCTGTCCGCATCCCCTCATCTCTCACTTCCTCACCTGCTCCATCATCCATCTTTTTCTCTGCCTGCTGTGTCTCTCTTGGCTTCTGCTTCTCTCTCTCTCCTTCTCTCTTTCTCTGTCTGTATCTCCATTGCTTCCTCATGCTTGCTCACCCATCATAAGGGTTGTGCCTGAAATAGCTCTGGGGTTGCTCTGAGTGGTCGCACAGGGCTGTCGAGGAGCTGGTGATTGTGTGTAGTTTACTTAAAACAGCAAATCTGGGACAAGGCAGTGTGTAGACAACATTAACACACATGCACACACACACCGGCGTCTTTTCCACCACCACTTGTTTAGGAAAGTGCCCTGAAGGGATGCACCATCAGGAATGTTGACATGATGGCCGAGGAGGAAAACCTAGAGTGTAAGGATCCACTCGAGTTCTTGCACCATGTGGAGGAATATGTAATTTAATGGCAGTCCATCCAGTAATAGATGCACCGATATATTTCATTGCCAGAGGGAAAGTTTGGGAATCACTACTTAGGACTCATCCTCTGGGGACCACAAAGAAATTTTATGGCAATCCATCAATGGGACAACAGTCAGCTTGGTTGAAAATGATTAGATTAAGGTGAAGAAAACCTGGTCCCAGGTTCTAGTCTACAAGTACAGGATGATGCTGTAACAACATTGTTTTACTTCTGGCTCAGGAGATAGAGAGTTCATCCACAAGTCAGAAGGTTGCAGGTTTTCCAGACTAAGAATGAATCCCAAACAGCCCCTGACGTACCACCAGCGAATGAGTGAACGTGTGATAGAGATACACTGTACAGTAGCTCAGTGTGAACGCTTGAAATTGCTGACATCGCCAAATGATAATTTATTTTAAAAAAGAACCTGTAAATGCAGTCGGTTTACTATAACAATGCTTTGCCTCTGACAGAAAATAGGTGTAATTCTCCAGGAAAATCCTCTTTTGATCCGAGGAAATAGCTGCTGTCTTCCTCTGGTGTTTTGATGTATCTTTTATTAATAGCTCTCACACATGGTTTACAAATTTGTCATTCAGAAACAATTACAACACTCTCCAGTTGACTTCTGGCACTGTTACCATGTCTCTCTTCCTTTTTCTTGCTCTCTTTCTTCTCTCCCTGCCCTCTTTTCTCTTTTTGCCCTCCCCCGCTCTTTCTTTTTCTCTTGTCTTTCCTCCTCTCTCTCTCTTCTCCACGTCCCTGTGGGGTTTCTCCAGCAGCTGTCATGCAGTAGCGTGAGCATGAGGGGAGATGATCTATGGGCTTTTACATCGAAGCAATTAGCCAGAAGAAATTCAGAATGGAGAGTGGAATACAGTAGAGGAATGGGAGGTGATGAAGAGGTTGAGACTAGAGGAATTGGAGGAGGGAAAAAGGGAGCAAAAGAAGGAGACAAAGAGAGGGGGAGGAGGGAAAACAGAGAGATGGAATCTAGAAATCAGATGAGGATATGATTCCGACTTTTCTTTCAGGGTGCAAAGATGACGATGCTCCTGGGGTAAATGTGTACAAAGAGTGAAGGAAAGATATGAATTTTGGGAAAAGAGGGATAAACTGGCAGAATTTCAAGAGCAGAGAGAAAGATGAAGAGTAATTAGGCGGAAATCCAAAACGGTGGGAGGGACATAAAGAACAGCTGTGAGGAAATGAAGGAGAGAGCGAAGGTCGATAAGGGAGGCAAGGGAAGGGAAAGAGGGATGGAGCAAAGGGCAGTGGGATTGATTGAAAGAAAATGGGGAATATAAAGAGAGGGAGGGGGAACAAAGGTAGAGTCATTGGAGGGGGGGGGAGCAGGAACAGGGGTGTTATTCTGGGGCATTAGCAGAGGTGGGAGGGAAGGAGCCAGGAAAAGTAGGACAGAAGGAGGGAGCTGTAGATGGAAAGGAGAGGGGAAAATGAGGGAATTTGGTGGAAAGGACTAAATATTACGTAAATGATAATCATGTTTTATGTCAGCCTAAAACAAGTGTCAGCTTGTCTAATGGAGTTAGTAGTTATTTTGTTGGGTTAGGGTTAGAGGGTGAAGGCGAGACAAAATCTAGAGTTTTACATACAAGTCTTTAAAGGCTGTTTTCTCAAAATGAGTTTTGGGGATTGTTGATATATCTTTCAAAGCCTGATATAACATTTTATTCCTAAAAACATGGCGAAATTGGATTTTTTCGGGCTAGTGACAGTATTTTCTCATTTACAAAGTGATAAAAAGAGATATCCAAAATCTGCTTTAATTTAAACATTTGACAAAACTTTTAATATGAAAAATATTTGTGATTTTTTGTGAGTTTCATGGTGATTTTATTAAAACATTTTTTTTTTTTACCCTATTTACCTGTTGTGTCTCCTGGTGCTAACCCAGCTCTACAGGTAATACAGAAACATATCTTTAGAGCATTGTTGACCGTCTCTCATTATGACGCAACTAGCTTTCAGTTGAGGACAGTGTGACATATGATAGAAACTTAGTGTCGGCAGCTACATGCAGCGTACGTCATACCCGTCAGTTCTACCAGCAAAGCAATCCACTGTCGAACACAATAGAGTGAGTGTTTCATGGTGAAGCAGTCGTTCCCTGTCAGCGCCGTCCTCTTCGTGCTCAGGGAGCTGCCACCACGCAGGCTGCAGGCCTCTGCTTCAGGTCCCTGAGAAGCCAACAGTCGTGTCGCTCCACGGAGCCGGAGGGGTCTCACATCTGACAGCCGGTCCCAACGCTGAGACCTGCTCTGACCATCTGTTTGGGCCACCCAGTCACAGCACTGCCACTGACAAGAGATGTTCTCTGGGCATTTTTTTCTCCTTCATCACTGCTACGTTCTTATTATTCATCTATGTTGACCACAAGTGCATCATCTTGTCCATCATTACAATTGGTAATAATAAAATCACACTAACTAGATTCCCTTCTGAGACAGGCTTATGTAAGATTCAGATTAATTTGGATTTTTATCTCTTTTATCTTTAGATAGTTGTCTGCAGATAAAGACATGATTAATGTGTCGCTGTCATCATTGGTTTATTTTACTTTAGTACAGCATGTCATAACCTCAAGAATTAATAGCCAAAAAGTGAAAAATAATAATGTTCTGATAATGAACTGAAACATTTTTTAAGTCTAGAGTGAAGGTTAATGTTCAGGATTTTTCTGGGCCCACATCTCAGCACATAAAATATCCTTCATTCCTTTGTTCGATTGCATAATCCTAAATTCCCGTCCGCATTCATGAAAGTGACAAGAATCACAATTTTTAGTGAGTGCGCAGAAACAGTGCTTCATCGCTGAATGGGATTAAAAAGAGGAACATGTTACTCATTCTTCTTGAGGGACACATACAAGGGTTTTGTACCACATCCGAGGTGGTTTCCCTCAACAAAGCTTGACGTACAACATAAAACAATTAAACATTTGGGTTGGTGGAGAAAGGACTTATCGATGCAGAAAATTGATTTTTGTAATGAAATGTAATTGAAACAAGTCACTTTGCAGGATGTTTCCAACAGTGATTATGAACAAGCTCTACATCAACCTGTGTGTTTGTGTATATCACCGGCTTAATGTATGTGTGCGTGTTGTTTCCTGTTATTATGAAAATGTCCCCAAATGTATTGGGCAGGGTTTGAACAGGTTTGACTGCTTATCGAGTTACAGACGCGCGCACGCACAGACATACACACACAGACATAACACACACATCTTGTGTAACAGGCATTGCACTGTAAACATTAGCTGTCTATCAGCACAGCTCAGCATCATTCTGCACTACATTGGCACTGTGGGTGTTTGTTTGTGTGCATGGGTGTTGTGTTTGTGTGCCATGATAGATGGATTCAGGTATAAACAGCTGGTCCACTTCAGCTGGGTATTTAAAGCTCGGCAAAAATAGGCTAATTAATTGTGATAGACTTTAGCACTAATGCGGTTCTGTATTCGCTGTCATCGCTGGAACACGATCCTCACGGCTCCCCATACTCTCTTGCTGTTTCCTTTACTAAAAAAAATCCCCCCCCAACACATAACCTCTCTTTACTGCAACTCTCACTAAAAGTATTATGAATTCAGGGTCACTTTCTTGACATCGGGGAATGAGTTTCAAGAGCAGCTCTTCACTGTGCTGATAAATCAGTCATTTATTGAAGTAAATGACCTTCCTGTTGCAGCCCACACAGGCCTTCATCTGCCTGAGATAGGATCAGCCATCAGTCTTTGTGTCTGTGTTAAAAGTTACATTTCAGTCCATGCGTGGCGATTCAGTTAAACACCCAGAGAGGAACTCCTTGACCAGTTGAATTTGTTTCCATATTTAATATCTGAAGTTTCATACGTGGGAGGTTGAAGTGGTGGTCTCACAATCGGAGTGTTACAACATCCTAGACTGTAATTCCTCTGTTGCTTTAAAGCTGCTCTTGGTTTTTACAGCCCACAATTTTACAACTCTTGTTTTTGTTTGTCCTCACCTCTTTCATTAGATTTAATCATAGCAGACAGATGGTTTCAGCAAAAAGCTCTGGTATACCCTCTGTGTGCTTTGATTGAGGCTCAGCAGTGACAAAGACAGTCAAATTCAGCAACAAGCTGCTTAATATAAGGCAGTATAAGAGATGGTAGAGATCAAAAATAGAGCTAAAAGAGAGTGAAATTGTGATTTAGTTGTGTGACCATAAACAAGAGCAAATTAACTGATTGATGATTGATGATTTTTTTTTCTTGCTGTACTTCTATATTCAAATTTTAATGCATTTTAACAGCACTGGGCTGGACATTTCCTAAAAACACCACTTTTCTTCTAAATGATTCAAGAACTAAAGTCTTGCATTGCATAATTGCAAGAGTCAATCTTTTGTTTATGACAATACAGACTACGCAAACATTTACGTCTTAACATTGTATATGTTATATAACGTTATCCATTCCACTGCTCCCTGTATTGATTTTTCACAGGCTTCGTTGCACATGGCCAGGCGGAGGGTTAGCAAAACAGCAGAAAAGCGACTGGGCTTGTCCTTTTTAAGTGTGCAAAACACCAATATTAGTTCTAGCTGGTTTCAGTTTTATTTGTCTTAAGTTAACAAACACTAGCTCACCTGTGCTATTCAGGAATATTTTGCTTCACTATACATTGCTGTGCTGTGGATCTGTGGTTGCAAAGAGGTTTGTTTTTTGGATCTCCAGGGATTCGTGAAGGAGAGAAAATAATGAATAGTTAAAAACTATTTGTCTGGTCTGTGGGGAGTTTTATTATGTTCCCTTGGAAGCCTAGAGTCAGAAAAAACAGACTGGATGTTACTTTTCATGTCACTACATTCAGTGTGGAGATATGTTAAACAGCCTTTGGGAAAGTTTAACAGTGTATTTCCTGTCTTGTTAGAGGAGCTGGGAATTGAACTAAACGAGGCTAAACTCACTGCTCATTATTTCTTCAAATTACACAGAGGAACATCAAAAATACATCAGATTCAGGCTGTCTGAGTCTGAGTAAGCAGGCAAAAGAGTAGGCCTACAGTTCCCCCACAGCTCCTGCTCACCTTTCCTCTCCTTCCTCCGTCTCTTCCAGACAGCAACTTCATCCTGGCCAATGCTCAGGTGTCGAAGGGCTTTCCCATCGTCTACTGCTCCGATGGCTTCTGCGAGCTCACAGGATTTTCCCGGGCGGAAGTCATGCAGAAGAGCTGTGCCTGTAAATTCCTTTACGGGCCTGAGACCAGCGAAAGCATCATCCTCAGCATCGACGACGCCTTGGAGGAGCGCAAGGAGTTTAAGGATGAGATCATGTTCTACAAAAAGACAGGTGAGACTTGCAAAATGCGATCTCTTCTGTGCTCATGCCCATTTATGTTACCATAAAACAAGGGCTCTGCAGCGTCCTCCACCATTTACCAATTAAGTGCTGGAACCGAGGCAAGGAGACAAGCACAGAAAGCCATTAGTGAGTGCACAGACAGAGTGATTACCATGCGGGACTTTTTCCTGTATATTTCCATAAATGAGTGGCAATTCTCTGTAGCTATTTCTGAAGAAGCTTCATTTTAAATTGGCATAGATGGAGCCATGGGCAGATGAAGCGATGACCAGAGTAAGGAATGGATAACTTTGTCTTTTTTTTTTTATTAGTCCATTCTCATTAAAAGGTGATTAAACAAGGAAAAGTGTCACAAAAGTCTCAGTTGTTACTTAACACTGAGACACACTGAACTTTCCTACAGTAGCTGTCAGCTGGAGACTCTTTAACCCTGTCTCCTTCAAATAGCCAGAGCTGAGCTGAGCCAGATAGCCGGCTGTGGTGTGGTGCGGTTTGGTGTGTGCCTCACTGATTAGCCAGCTGGACAGCCAACAAAATGGAGTCAAAAATAATGAGCATCAGTGGATAGATGCTGACTGTGATGTGGGATGGTGCCATGTGCCCTGCCATGTGCTTATTTGCTGTTTTTCCCACTTTTATGCTTCTTGCTTTTGTTTTGTCGTGTATTAAAACTAGCTGTGGGAATCCACAAAAAATAAATCTTTGTCATTTTTCTCTACACAAAGCAGGAGCAAACAGGAGAGGAGGCAAGTTACTTGTATCATCATATTGAATCGAATTTGTAAATGTTAATTCTTGAGCATGAAAACAAGTTGTCAAAACATGACATAATAGAGTTTTCATAGATTCTCTGATTATTTTAAAGCTTCCAGTGAAAATGAGAGTGATGTTGATAGCTCATTATGGAAAGAGGGTATGTTATGTTTTGGTTTGGTTTGTTTTTTCCCCCGAACCAGTTGTCAATGTACGCTGATGTATCTGACATCGTTTTCGGCTGCCACTGAGAGCGGTTGCTAGGCGCAGTTAACATTTTTCCCGTTGATCAAAGGAATGTGTTGATGTAAGAGTTGTCACAGCGCAGTTCAGCAGCTGTGTCGAGCTCATTCACTCTTGTCATCGTTTGTTTTTGTCACTTCCTCGCTCCGTGACCAAGCTAGGCAGAAAAGGCTCTCATCAAAAGGCTCTGGTTGTTTCAATTGCTTCTCTAAAAAGCCGTCAATGCACACAACAACACCACCACCAACACCTGACATGACTAAAATCGCACAGCAGCAAACGGGAGATGTGGGCAGAGAGGTGTGCAAGGAAACCCCATGGTGCATTAGGATTAAAAGCTCCACAGCAGCTATTAAATACACCTTTTTGACAGCAACTCGTGAGGATTGTTTATGGTGCGGTGTTGTGATGCTACGTTGTACCACATATTCTGTGCTTTTCTCCTCCACTGATTTACAAAGCAGATTTAGCAGGCAGCTCAGTGAAGTTTGCACAGACACAGCTCTGCTAATACCATCACAGATGTGACTGTCTACGCTACTCGGGCTCTCGCTCGGTTGTCTTTTCCATCACAAAGCCCCCCACACCCCCCATCTCCTCCTCCCTTCTGTTCTCCACCACTGTCCCTTTGTTGCCTATCCACCTCCCTCCATCTTTCTCACTTTCTCAACACCGTTTTCCTCCTTTGTCCTCCCTCCTTTACCGTTTCCACGTCGGTTTGTCTGCCTCACATGCTGCTTATCTCACTCCTTCTTCCCCAGCCTCAGCCATTTCTTTTTTGTGTTGTCTCATTCCCCTCTTTCCGTCTGTCACAGCAGAGTCCTGAAAGTTAAGCGTAGCTGATTGACTCAGTTTGCCCTCCGCCTGTCTGCCTGAGAAGAAGAGGGGGGGAAAAAAACTGCATGTTCGCAATCAGGAACGCTCTTTCTCTCGCTGTGTGTGCTTGATAGTGCCGCCGTGTCTCGCAGACACGCACGTATCCGCGCGCGCACACACATATGCACACAGACAAAAACACTGTAATTGAGTCATCACCAGGCAAAGAAGATGTAGTGCGTGGGAGTGATGGGAGGGAACTCCATGGGAAATCCCTCTTAATCAGCAATTCATTTATACTCACAGAAAAGACACAAATGAAAGGAAGAGGAAAATAAAGATTTGAAGCTCAAAATATATATGACATTTATTTTAAGCCAACAAATGTTCTGCTATGTCCTAGTCGTCTCACATCTTTTTGATAAACCAAACTCGAACACAAGCACACTAGCAGAAGCGCACATGCTCGCAGATGCTGACCCGCAGTTCCTTTTGAAAAGCAATCTATTTAGCGGGAGATGGGACCTCAGAGATGGGTTCATCTCTCACTGTGCTTGGGGAAAAGAAACTTGGTCTGTTTAAAGGCTCTGCTTCTCCCCAGGGACTTCTATCTGTAGATAGGCTTACTAATAAGTCTGGGAATCTGTCAGTCTGTTGCTCTATGCACACATATCGTATACACACTCATTGCTAGTGTAATCAAAGACTGTGTTTAACAGTGTTAATAAGAGCGTCTTTCTCTTTCAGCCGTGCTGTTCTGGTGCCTGTTGGATATTGTGCCAATTAAGAACGAGAAGGGGGACGTGGTGCTCTTCCTGGCTTCTTTTAAGGACATCACCGACACTAAGGCTAAAGCCATCCAGGAGGACAAGAAGGAAGGTCAGTGTGTGTCAGAGGCTGTTGGAAAATCCACAATTCAATACACGCACAGACACAAACACGTTTATATATTCTGTGTGCAATCAGCAGTTTAATTTGACAAATGTGTTGACAGTAAAAAGTGATACTGTGACAGTAATGAGAGCCGCCTGCTAACATTATTAGCACCCAGATCATGTCATGAGCCGTCGCTGTGTTAGCCTCAACAAGATCATGATGCCATTTGAGAACAATGCCTGTGGAGCACTGGATGCCAGCTGCCAAGAAATTCACAAACAATAACTGGGGCATTTTGAAGACATTGTTAACAATGGCATGTACTGTACCCAAAACAGAATTTTGGCATCAAATGGGTACTTCAGCGCTGTAGTACTTGCTGTGCCCCTTGAAGGTGTGTTATCATCCATTTAGCCTGTGGATTTTGGTTTATTTAAGGCTGTGGTTAAGAGAACAGGAGATACTGTATTTGTTATTCATCCATCACACTAAACAATGCAGTCTTTTGTAGCTTACACAGATCTTAAACTTACACTTTAAAATGTTCATGATTGTTTTGAAGGTGAGCACAAGTTTGTTTCCTCCAACAAAAAGTGGCGATATCACTTCTATGCCCTTTAAGTTATTTTGACAGCTCAGTTCTGCATGAAGCTGATATCTGCACGCAGCAGTGTGGGTTTGTTTGTAGTTCTCGTAGCTGCAGTCCTTTCAAGAGAAACATCATTCCTGCCTGCTTGCTGTAGGTGTTCGGTGTTGGCGGTGGACCGCGAAGTACTGCACATGTAGATTGAGCGTTTGGGTTTAGACAGCATAAAACACTTTGATGACTCCGGCGCAGTAATGACTCCGATATCTTTGTCAGAACTTCACCTCCTGTTTGCCCTCCCGGTATTTAAATGATAGTCATCATTGTAAATACAAATAACGACCATCAACAACAAAGTTGCAAATTTTGCTCTCAAAATCAATTTCCTCAAAGGGCTACCTTAAGGGCAACATCTAAGCTAAAGCCAAAAGCAACCTACAAAGCAAGAGAGAAGGTCACAGTGTGTGTGTCTGTGAAGACAGCAAACTGACTTCTCTCATCTCAGGCCTCCTGCCTCGCCTGGATTTGCCTAATTACTCTCATTACTGTAAATAAGAGAGAACGGGAAGCAGAAAGCAAAGTTATTTTTTGCTCACATAATGAAATGCTTTTCATAGAAAAGGAAAGAGGCTGATGCAGCATGCTGTCAGACAGAGATGTGCGCCTCACTATAATGGGCTCGGGGTCTGACAAGCAGGTTTAAATGAGAATATGCTTGGTGAGCCTCGGAGAACATTTGCATTTTGCCATCCTCAGTGCACACGTACGTAGGTAACAGGGCCCCGGCTTGTGTTTGCACGTTGAGGCCAGTGCAGGGGTGAGTAAAAATGAGTTAGCGTGAGTGGAGGTTAACTTTGTTTTGTTTTTTTTTGTAAAATATTTGATTGAGTTCAAAAAAACAAACATCAAACCATACAGCAAAGACACAGCCAAACTGCAAAACAAAAATACACATTCACACGAATTGCACATTATACAACATACAAACATTTACATGGGGACTATACTGAGAAAAAGAGAAGAGAGAGAAAATAAAAGTATTCTATGACTTATTGATGAAGGCAAAATATGGTGGCCCTTTCTGCAGCAGGTCAACAAGGTCACCAGGAAGGTAATTCAGGAAGGGTTGCCGGCCAGACACTATAAAACAAGTCGTCATTGCCCTTTAATGTGGCACTGAGGTGTTCCATAGGAAAAAGCTTGAATATTTCCCTGTAACACTGTGTGACCGATGGGGGTTTGTCTTTAATCCGTTGAAACAAAACACATCTCCTCGCCAAAAGAAGAAGCTTACCCATTAATGTAAGGCTTGCTGTCCGCTAGATAATGAGAGCTGCTCCTTATGTAAACTCAGAAAAAAAAGAAAATGAGATTGGTTCCAGCTTTACTGTTTTGTGAAAGGCTGAGCTGAGTTCCTTAGTGATGTTTTTCAATTATCATGCTATCAAAGGACACTGACAAATACAGTGATAGTATGTCCCTACCTCTTTTTTTTTTTTTTTACAATTCCCACATAAGGGGGGGATCTGGATCTGGGGATTCATTTTGTTTAGAAGGTAAGGGGTGCATTGTAGCCCGTGTAGTACCCTGCACTGGCTTCCTCTGAGTTTATTACAAGTAAAAATTTTATTTATAGATTCAAAGGCGTCTGACAATGCGTTGACATCAAGGCCAACCTCCAAGTCCCCTCCCCATGACTCCACATACCTGCTGGAAATGACAGGATTAACAGATTATAGTTTTGTATAAAACAGGGAAATTGATTTTTTTTTACTGTTCATGGTAGTTAAATTAAAATTAAGGAGGAAGCTGTCAACTGGGCTAACTATTGGTTGGTCTGTTGGGAAACTTTGGTTTGTTTTACACCAAAGTTACAAAGAAGAAAAGACATCACTGGCGACCTGGAGTTAAGGCAGACTCTATGACATCAGAGGGGTGTCTCCATCTGTGCTGAGGGAGCCTTTCAAGGACGGGCAGACACTTTGAATGTGACCCAGTTAGCTCTCTGTCCTGCTCACTGACTGGACAATGTGTGCAAAAGAGGGAAACCCAGACTGTGTCGTCAACAGTCTCCTCTGTCTGTCTGTCTCCTCCTCACCTTCTCTATTTTTTACCTCCTCTATCATGAATTTTCACCCTCTGCAAACTCACACTTGTTTGGAGCTTCCTGCTGTTGTCCTCTCCTCGCCCCTCTTTCCACACCACCTCTGTTTCTCATCTATTCCATGTATTACAGAATTCCCACCTCCCCTATCTGCCCTACATGCAACCCCCCCTCTCCCCGATCCCCCCACCCATACACAACACCCAGCCCCCCTCCCCCCTCTCCCACATATACTCCCCCTCTAGCCTCACATGAATGGCTATAAAAGCGCTGGGAAATTCATTAGATCTAAAAATAAGCATGTCTCTGTCTCCCTGCTCCTGCCGTGTCGCGTCCCCCAAGGCTGCACCGCGTTATGGATGGGCCCTGTCTGCTCGCCTCGTCTGGGGTCCATGCATGCACTCACAACACACACGCACCACACAATGTACACACTTTGGAAAGGACACTCAGAGGCAGCTATCACTTCTATTCCCCGGCTTTGTTATTGCCGTTATCTGCCCTGAGGCCAATCTGGCTTTAGTCCTTTCCTGTGGGTCCGTTGCGATGAGAATGGGGCTCAGAACCCATGAGCAATAAAGTGCCTTTTCCCATTACCTGACTCCTTAATCTGAGAACACCACTTCTCCTGCACTGCTCCTCCAGCTTCTTCAACTACTACCACGATCAACTCGGAAGAGGCACACACACACACACACACACACACACACACAAGCGCACCTGCGAGCGCACAAACCCGGCAACAGCAATCCACCATAACAAATATACAACAGTGGATTTAACTGCCTCTCTGCCCCAGTACTTACTTATGAAAGATGAAAATTGCAGTGTTTTTTTCTGCTCAGCTTCTACACAATAAGACATCATCAACCATTATTTATGGATGAATAATGTGAATCAGCACAAGTAACAAATGTCTGACATTTACAAAATAACAGTAAACACCAGTGTATTTTCTATTTTTTATTTATTTTTTTTGCTTCACCTGGAAATTGTGCAGTTTGCTCTGAAATGACACATGTTGCATATTCATTTCCTGAATAGGCCAGAATATTATGTATTTCATCAAGCGTAATAACTGATTCAGTCATCAGGAGGTAACCTTGGGGGGTAAAGTATTGTAGCAGTGTATGCGTGTGTGTGTTAACTTTTTGTGTGTATATTTGCAGAGCGGCGGCGCGGCAGGGTGAAAACAGGCTCTCCGTTCAGCTCGGCTCGTCTTCGGAGCAGCACGGTGCTCTACCACATCTCCGGTCACCTCCACAGCAGAGAGAAGAGCAAGATTAAACTCAACAAGGTATCGTCGGACACTTCAAACACAATGGGCCGCGTTGTTACATGATGTAAGGCCTTTCAAAAGTGTCTGGGGGTGGACTGCAAAAGCACTGGGGGTGACTGCTGTTGCTAAAGCACAGAATAAATCATGTTATCAGGTGTAGGGTGGCTCACCTGTAAACAAAACCCTTCAGTAAACACTTAGCTGATGCTGTATCACAGATTACTTTTGGATGAACAACAGTATAATTTAGTTGTATTTGCTGCTAAATCTAATCAAGCATAGAAAAGCAGAGATTACATGATGTGTCCAGCTACAGAGCTAGCTGCTGTTGCTGTTTCTGCTCTCACTACTAACTTTCAATTGCACCACCACAGACCTGAGTCTACCTCAACTGATAAGCAGCAAGCAGGCAGAATGTTTTTTTTTTTTTTACTCACACACGTTAATCTTATCCAGAATGTGTTTGGGGACCCGCCCGCTCTGCCAGAGTACAAAGTAGCAGATGCCAAGAAGTCCAAATTCATCTTACTGCACTACAGCACCTTCAAGGCCGGCTGGGACTGGTTGATTCTGCTCGCCACCTTCTACGTTGCCGTGACGGTGCCGTACAACGTGTGCTTCATCGGCGACGACGACGATCTGACCCGCAGCACGACTGTCAGCGACATCGCAGTGGAGATACTGTTCATCATAGGTAATGAAGGTTTTAATGAGACCAATCAAAAACAAACAAAACAAACAAAATCTAAACTTTATGACTTAAGCTCTGTTTTTTGTGTTTTTCTTCTATTTTCCTTTCAGATATTGTTTTTAATTTTCGTACCACTTATGTCAGCAAGTCAGGCCAGGTGATCTTTGACGCTCGACAGATCTGCATTCACTACCTGACCACGTGGTTCATCATTGACCTGGTGGCCGCATTGCCCTTTGACCTGCTCTATGCCTTTAAAGTCAGTGTGGTGAGTATCTGGTGGCCTGTTTCTGAACCATTCCCCCTCGATGGGTTTAATGTGGAAGACAATCAATGACCTACTGTACATCTGGATTGTAAATTCTTAATTTTTGTTGATTAATCACATTTGATATTTTCTATAGGTTCTAATACAATGATTACATGAAGAAAAAAAGTGGGAATGATTAACTTAATAAATATATACAAACTAATAGAAAATGACTTCAAGTGGTAATCTAATTTTAATGATTGGTGTCCTGTGTGTAACCCTGTCATCGCCGTGGTGCACTGTGAGAGTGTAACACCTCCTGCTCGTTTGACATTTCATAAGAATAGATCACATGGATTGTTTCCTGCTCCGGTGCCTCTTTGATTCTCTGTATTGATTCCAGACACGGTACAAGTGCTGGGAAAACAATCAAACCTGTACCATTAAAACCTTTTTCTGTTCTGCTTGAGTCAAATACATGGCCCCCTTAAGAATAGTTGAGTGGAGGAGGAAACACAGAGATACAGAGCAATTAGGTAGACTGTCTTGTCTTGTCTCTGGCTGAATGATATTACCCATAGGAAGAGCTGCGCTATAGGGAGACTTTGATTGGTTGCTTATGGAAGTTTTTGCTTTTCCGGCGTCTAATTTGGCGAGCTTCACGCTGCTGTTTATTCTCACTCATCCACTTGTATCTGATTGGAACAGTCCAGTGTACAGTATGGGATAGTGGGACTCGTTGTAAGTGGACTGTGAAGGGAAAGCAAAGAAAGATGCAGGTAAAGTAATATGGGCCAACAAAGTAAAAAGAAAAAAAAAGTGCTGTCTTTTACACTGTTAAGGGGGGGTGGGTGGGTGGGCACAGCTGCAGGCGAAGCTGCTTGGTTCCAGAGTCTATTAATGGAAATACCACACACTCCCAGTGGGTTGGGACTTGGATGTAGGGCTACTGGGCCACAAGTTCCCCTGCTGCCGTCAGGGAGGAGTCGTCGGTAATTGCTGAGCGTTCTGCGTGATGTCCCCTCCAAGGACGGAGCATTCAGACTCGTGTCCCTTTTGACCGCCGAGGCCATCTTTCACCAAAATGAGCCAGGGGGCCTCAGCAGCGTCCCTCCCCGGCGGTCTCCTTTCTTTTTCTTCCTGTCAAACATCTCTCTCTTCTTGGGCTTGATTGTCTGTCAAGTGTCTACTGTATGACACTGACTTTTCCTTTTTCTTTTTCTTGTTACCATTATTGTAGTATGCTTACTTATTTATTGTTTTCTGATTTGCCACGATCACCTACTCTTTAGTTGAGTCCTACAAGTCCCACATGAAAAGGCTGCTCTGTAACAATACATCCCACTGCTTCACCTGAAGCAAACAAAAACAAACTAAACGCTGATTTTGTCTTACAGTACGTTCATGATGGCGAAGTAGAAAAAAAAAATCGCTGAAAAACTCACTGCAAGACAAAAGACAAGACAAAACCTGAGGTGATAGTGTCGTAGCACAATAGATAAAGCAGTGTGTTATCAATACTCAGCTGCTACGCTGAGGCTGCTTTGTCTCCTGGGCCTGCAGGTCGAGATAGTTTTAGAGAACTGCCTCTTGGCTCCATCAATAAAATAAGTGAAACTAAACCTGTCCAGTCACATTGTTGTGATTGGTGTGTATATAGGCCTAAAGGCCTGGCTGCAGGGACAAGCAGCGACTATAAAGATACAGTCTTATGTGCACAAACGCTGCCTTAAGAAATAAGCAATCAGGCGGCTGAATGTAAATTTCACGCCTGATGGGCAGAGGAAATGAAATCGTGAATGGCAGGGCTGAGATGGAAGCGGAAGAGGAAAAAAGTTGAAGGGGGAAAGTGGCAGGAGGTGTGCGTATGTGTGTGCATTGTAGGGTAGATTACAACGCTTTACTGTTCATGCTGCTGGAGGAGGACGGGATGGGGCACAGGCTGCTCGCTCCATAGGTGGGATGTGCGTGCGGTGGTGATAGATGATGGAGAAGAGATGGAGCTTCTCCCCAGGGCTCAGTAGGAGGCTTCATTACCACTCGTGCTGCACCAGTTCTCTATTCCTCACAGCAAGGGTGTGGAAAAACCAGTGGTGAGACATGCAGGAGCAGCTCTGATAGGGACCGTCCACACACACACACTGCAAAAACTCAAAATCTCTCCAAGTTTTAAGTTTAATTTATTTATATAGCGCCTTAAAAGCAAAGACCATTTGCACCAAAGTGCTTCACAGTCAACAGGTCACATTAGCAAAAACCAACATCAAAACAATAATCAACAACATCATACACTTCAATTAATCAAAGGAAGAGATACAAATTATTAATTCCCAGCGTTATCGAAAAAACTGATTAAGTGCTAATTAAAAGCCTCAACAGAGTCAGTTTTTCTAACGGCTTCTGGCAGGCTGTTCCAGAGTCGAGGGGCTTAAAATAAGAATCAGCACTTAAAAAGTAGCTTGTTTGTAGACACTTTTTACTTTTTTTTCAAGAAAATTATCTAAAAACAAGTTATTTTTTAGGTGGTGAGATTAGTTTTGACTAGAAATGAGACATTTTGACAAGAAATAAGACAAATATTCTTGGAAAGATTTTGAGTTTTTGCAGTGCACCTCCTCGTACTGTATCCTGTAAAAACTTTTTTCATCATTCCCTTGTTGCTCATATCATACAGTACATCTTTCTCCCTTCATTTACTGTAGTTAACACAATATACAGTATATATCTACCTGTATCTCCCCCTCTGTCCCACTTTTTCAAACTGCACCCATCCCCAGGCACACCCCCACCCCATCCCCTACACACACTACACACATATACAGTACAACATACATCCTCACAGAAAGGTTACAAATGTCCACCTTGTCCTATATCCTTCTGAGTAATAGTGTGAGTGTGTGTGTGTGTGTATGTGTGCATGCGTGTGTGTGTGTCTCCAATGGGCAGCAATGCCCAAATGACAGACCGTTGGCGGAGATTGCCCGAGGAGCAGGTGCACAATGGATGACATTCACATCACATCCGCAGCGCACACAAGTGTGGGAAAGGTGTGAGGGGAACTTAACATCATGTGTGTGAGTCAGTGGAGGGAGGCTGGCTGACGGCTCATGGCAGAAGTAGTTTGGTGTCTTTAGGATTGACGGAGTGACAGAGCGAAAAAGAACTAAATAAATAAAGGAATAGGAAAAGCCGGAGTTGAGAAAATGAAATGAACACACCTGCGAGGAAGAGCCTGATTTCTCTAGTTGTTCCAGTAGTTCTCTATTCAAGCATTCTCAATTCATCAGGAAACATTCACATGGATCGTGTTGATGTGTTTACAAGCATTTGTCCTGTTCTAATTATAGAATATGAGAGCATTTGAGCAGCCTCTAATGTCTGAGAGACGTGAAGCATGGGTAAGAGCTTTTTGTCACTTCAAGCAGTGTTGCGTGTGTGTGTGCGTGCGTGTGTGAGTGAATCTGGTTTATCAGTCTTCCTATGAGATTCACTGTCTGTAAAGGGGAAACGATTGCAGCGTGCTCCTCACTTTCATGGTGTCTGTCTCAGGCTGTCTGTTCGTCCGTCTTGACTTTGCCCCCAGCAGGACACCAGGAAAATCACAAGAAAAGAAAGAAGGCATTGTGGGAGGTGGGAGAAGGTGTAGGGGGGGTTGTGTAGCTATTGTACTTGATCACTGCTTAGCGAGGGAGCTGTAGCTGTGGAGCCAGAGGTGATAATGGTGTCGTGCTGATTTACAGTGAGGACAATGGTGTGTGTGTGTTTTTTGCAGTACATGAAGATTTAACACCTGACGAACTGTGACACTGGTCGTGTTCAGGAAAAACTCACCTCAGCTTTTCTTCTGCTTAAGACCTTGCATTGGCTCCCAGTCAGCTAGAGAATAGAGTTAAAAGTTCTGCTACTGGTCTGCAAATCACTGAATGGTTTAGGTCCAGAACACATGTTAGTAGAGTATAAACCCAGTAGAGCTCTGAGATCTACTGACTCAGGTCAGATAGTGGAGCACAGAGTTCAAACTAGACATGGTGAAGCAGCATTTAGCTGTTATGCTGCACACAACAAACTACCAGCAGAACTGAAATCAGCCCCAACTGTGAGCACTTTTAAATCAAGGTTAAAAACATTTCTCTTTTCATGTGCTGAGCTCTTTAAACTTTATCTATTTATTCTTCTTTGCTCCTGTTTTTAACTCGCACATTGAGTTGCCTTGGGATGAAATGCGCTATTTAAATAAAGATGCCTTGCCTTGCCTTCTTCTCTTCTTCCCCAGGTGTCGGTGGTCCACCTGCTAAAAACGGTGCGTCTGCTCCGTTTGCTGCGGCTGCTGCAGAAGATGGACCGCTACTCGCAGCACAGCACGGTGGTCCTCACCCTGCTGATGTCCATGTTCGCCCTGCTGGCCCACTGGATGGCCTGTATCTGGTACATCATCGGCAAGAGGGAGATGGAGGCCAACACCTACAACTGGGATATTGGTGAGTGCTGGGGGAATGATGGCAAGCAGCACGTTTCCTTCAGTCCTCCCAAAAAAGACCTCCCAACTCTCTTGTTGTTGATGTTTTTGAAACTCAAGTGGGAAAATGTGCTCTAGTGAGTCTGGAAGCATCATTCCTCTCAACTCACTGGGGGTGTTACTGGGCGCCACGGCAAAGAGGAGGTGTATCATCAGGCACAGTTGGAACTCGAATAAGCGTTACCAGGGACTGTAATATGATGCAAGCGTGTAATGTGACAGACCTTCAGTATTCTAGCTTTGATATAAAACATATTACGTCTTTGTTAGCATGATTCATCAATCTGCTGAATCATCACACAACATGACACACAATAACGCTACAGAGATTCAGATGTAACACAAAGAAACTCTTTGATGTTATTATTTTACCACTACAAGGCCTCGCTCTGTAAAAATAACCAAGTGTGAAAATGGATGTAGCTTCTGTGAATAAAAAATGAGAAGGAAATGGATAAATTAACTAGAATCTGGATCAAAACGAAACTGTGTGAAAAATTAAAAAATGCGATCAAATGAATGAGAGAGTGGGACATTAAAACCTTAAAAACTCTCCTGTGAGTGGTATGTGAAGTGAGCCTGTAGCAGGTCATCGTCCACTTTGTTTGGAGATGCTAATGGAACATGAACAATGGTGGCATTGAACAGGTGCTGATTGGGTGTTTGAATAAGTAGGAATAAGAGAATTCATTGATGGGACAGAAGCTGTTTTGTGGCATTTTGGGAACATGCAACATGTACACACAGTACATGTGTTTTTTGTTTTTTTTGTATGAGTCAAGTAGTGAGGCCAGATGAGGTGTTATTCTAGCGGAGGGAGCCATTATCCAGCTGCACTAAATCAATATAAAGGAAATGTTGGACTGTCCTGGACAAAACTCTGTAGAATAAATGGCTCAGAATAAAGGCCACGCATCTACAGTAAGATGATAAATTCTTTGTTGATCATTTGGTATTAAAAAAGAAATTATTTTTCACTCGAATTTCACATGAACAGCACATATATTTCATACAGGAGACTCCTCTTTTATTTCCCCTCCTTTTATTTCAGCATTTTGTTTTAAGATTTAAGTCTCAACTGTAAACATGTCAATACTCTGGTAAACTGCACTTTCATCACTCATTATTTTCAAATCAGCAGAGGCTGTGAAAACTGGTGGAGGACAGTACAGTCCCCTGTAGACGTGTTTTTTTCCTCAACGTGGTATATTCACAACCAGGATTAAAAACATAGTCTCGCATAATGAAGCACTTTACACCAGTATCGATGGATTGTTGCATTTCAGTGACAGTCCTAACAGATCAATTTAATACCACGTGCAGGTGGGTTTAAAGATATTGAACGGATTGGTCTGTTGCCAATAGCTAAGCATGGTGCTGTCATAGTGTGTCTCATGCAGGACAGAGAGTCTGGATCGCTTAACGTTTTGTTAAGCAGTGTATTTTAGCAGCTAAATTAAGTTTATGATTTCCTCATCAATTTATTGATTCCTGAGTCTGTTGTGAAATATGCATTGAATGGAAAGTGTGAGAGCAATATCCGTATCAGTTGCGTGTGTGTGTGCTTGTAATTAATGATGGAGCCCCCCAGCCCCCCCTCCCCCTCCTGCCTCCAGGTCCCTCACATAATGAGGCCCCCTGGGCTGATCTCCGGTCAGTATCGATGAGCTGCACTGCTTGCATTTACCACGCTTTGCCGTCTTCATAACTGGTTCCGGGTCATGACTGGGTCATGAGAACGATGCAGATTTCTCTTCACCAATTACCACATTTCAGTGTCATAAAATAACAGGTCGGTACACGAGGCAGGATTAATGCCTTGTATCCTAATTATGTGTTTCTGATGCTGAACTGAATGTTGGAAGTCAGGCAGCTATGAGGGGCTTCCATCCAATTACCATTCATCAGTGTCTGCAGGAGACTCTCCTGGGAAACAGCCGCACGTCTCCCCGCTGCACTGACCAGAGATCAGTTCAGGTTCTCAAGCATCCAATCTGTCTCTGTTGCTATTGTTCTGGCTGTAGCATGGAGGGGACCGCTGCTCACTGCACCTTCTACAACCTGATGCTGATGCTTCGTCTGCATCGACTTGCTTTATTGCACAGGTCCATATTTCCACCGCAGCCTCTTTGAGTCTTAAGACAGCCTACCACACGATGTCATCAAGCTCCTTTGCAATATAAGAAGAATATTCAACAGGTTTCATCTGATCCTTTTAATAATCACTCGCACCCTGCTCAGAACAGATGGGCTTTCTTTACAATTGTTTTCCTCGATTTGCCTCTTCGTGACAATGCTGTTGTAACACACACAGAGCGTCAGTGGTGTTGCAAAATGAAAGGGCACAAAGTCTTGTTTTATTAGCTCTAACCACCCATATGTTCTCTCATCCATCAATATCTAAATAATTTAAATCCAGGATGGCTTCACGAGCTGGGGAAACGGCTGGAGTCACCGTACTACACCCTGGGAGGCGTGAACGGGACCAACAGCGGGCCCTCCATCCGGAGCATCTACGTGGCTTCGCTCTACTTCACCCTCAGCAGCCTGACCAGCGTGGGCTTCGGCAACGTGTCGGCCAACACCGACGCCGAAAAGATCTTCTCCATTTGCGTGATGCTCATAGGAGGTACCGTACACAAACAAACATGACCGATCACATCAAAAAAGTACAACAACACGTGCTCATTTTGATCTGCATGCAACCATTCATCAGGATCAGTATAATACAGCGTCCTTTGCAGGATGGAGGGATCCAGTTGAAACTGGATCGTACCACTGGGTTTGTTTTTTGGGGATGAGGAGCGGTCACTGTGGCGGGGTTTTCCCTGTGGACGCTCCTCTCTCTGGTTCGGCTTAACGTTAAATGTCCCCGACTGCCTGGGGGCGCTAGCCGTCACAGACACACACACATCCATGCTTCCCCTGGTGTGTTAATGCAAAATGGAAACTAACGCAACACACCTGTTCATATTAACAGGCTATAGGTCAAATGCGGCGAGGAAATGAGATTATTGCCTTATTAGAATGAATTGAATAGAAATCCACCTCTGAGTCTGCCACACAGAGCGCAGAAGAAAAGCTCTGATTGAAACAAACGTCTTTACAGTGGCAAAGACAGGAGTCAGTGAGCACATGTGTCACCTCAGACATGGAGTCTGCGTCCCAAACGTCTGCGTGTGTGTCCTGCGGCGCTGTTTAAATCTGAATGAGATCAGGAGGATATATTATCTGTGGATGTATGAAGGGAAGGAAGGTGTCACTCCAATCAAACCGGCTCCTCTCGGTTGTGACACCGGTGTTCCTGTCTGCGAGGTGCACAGTCACAACACATGAATGTAAATATGTTATTTGCTGGTTGACTGGTTTTTCTGTTTGTTTGATCACATACATCGACAGCTTCTGATAAGAGCCGTCCACCATCGTATTTACAGGACAGAAATATTTGATATGATGATTCAAAGTCGTCACCACAGAACTTTTAGTCATTGCTGTAGGGATCTAATCAAAGTGGAGACCGATGTAAATTGTGTTATATTTTTTATCTTAATTATTATACATAATTATTGTTATTATTATGGTGTTGCTTTGGAAAATGTGTTTGAATGTAATGGAATATGATCTGCAGCCTGTTGTGTCTCTTTATATTTACAGTAAATTTCCAGTTTACATTTATAGTATTTTTTTTTCTGTTTACTTCCTGTTTGGCTCATTCATTCATTCATTCATTCATCATCTCTTCTTTTTCCCCTGTCCACCCCTCCATCATGCCTTCCTCTCCTCTCTGCAGCACTCATGCATGCGCTGGTCTTTGGTAATGTGACAGCCATTATCCAGAGGATGTACTCACGCTGGTCCCAGTACCACACCAGAACCAAAGACCTCAAGGACTTCATACGCGTCCATCACCTGCCGCAGAGCCTCAAGCAGAGGATGCTGGAGTATTTCCAGACGACCTGGTCGGTCAACAACGGCATCGACTGTAACGAGGTACAAACCGCGGCTAACCCTGACCTCAGCTGGTGTAAATCTTCATCCTCCCTCGTCAGTTAACTTGCATTTTGACACTCGACAGAAACAGCACTTAGAGATCAATACTTCATTTGAAAGATCATGTTGCTTAGCCCTCACATATCAGACACATTTAAACAGTGCGAGTGCAATGATGTGATCGATCAAACGTGACCCCCCCCCCGCAGTGCAAGAACATGTTATTTTCATCAGCATAGACTGACAGGGAGAGGACAGAAGACAAGAAGGGCAGAGAGAGACATCTTTTCTCTGTCTGACAGGACACTTTACAAAGGGGTTTAAACTATCACAAGCTGTTCTGGGCTGTTTCTAGATGATGTCAAACTCAGGTTACATGGCAAGTGCAAGGACTGTAGACACTTGAGATGTGAGGAATGATTCTACTGTGGGTCCATGAAACTGCCATTCAAAGCATTGTACTTTTTAATTACTGAGAAACATTGAATTTACGCTCCTACATTTTGACATTTTCGGTGAAATAACTGCAATAAGTAAAATTAACAGCTCCAAAAAAAGACGGTAGATGTTATATCATAAACACACCAGCATCTTGGAATTTAAGTGTCATGTCATGGTGACACTATGCCAGACAGAAAAGTCGGCTAAATGTCTGGGAGCAAAAAAAAAACAGATTAACATTAACATAAAGAGAAAAACGGAGACAGGTGGAGACGGAGCCGAGTTTGCCAACGTTTGTGTGAGGACAGCTTAGAGAAAACACAAACAGAAAACTGAGGGTGAGCAGCACCTTTTCCTGACAAGCCTGGGGAAACGGGAGGCAGCCAGTCAGTAGTCAAATAGCAGCTCGTCCCTCCAGGCTGTGAAATGCCTGTGAGACAGCTGTCAGAGCCCAGACCAGCGCTTAGATGGAGTGATGATGATGATGATGATGAATTCCAGACAGATGAATTATAGATGGGCCTGTTGATTAAAGTCAGCCCGGCTCTGATGACTCATTGATTGACTGTATGTGTCGGTGAGCCCCAGATCCCCAGACAGAGAAATGACAATGCTTTGCAATTTGTGTGTTTTGTTGTGTGTTGCAACTTTATATAATGTGTTGATTTATATAGTGATATATGGGTTATGTTTGTCTTTTTTCACATTATGCAGATGTTTCTTGTGGGGTTTATTGAGTGTTCTCGACTAATCCTTAAACGCATTTTACCCTCTATGACACATAGAAAATGGCTGGCCGGAAATGACGTCACACATAATATAATATAATGCTCAGACTTTTTTGAGGTGGTTTTCCATCTGTTGTACAGATTGTAAACAGAAACTATTGATCTTCGGCTCTATATATAAACTTGACGTTAATGTTTCCTGTGCTACAACAGCTCAAGAATCAAATAAAGGGCTACCAAGGCTTGGGAATTTAATCACTGAGCTGCAGCATGGGATATTTTCACAGTTGTCACGCTCTCCTCACTCTCGCCTGCCTCCTCCGTCTCTCTCCTTCTGTCTGTCTCGTGCTCTGCCTCTCTCCCTCTCATCGTCTCCACAGCTGTTGAAGGACTTCCCGGACGAGCTGCGCTCCGACATCACCATGCACCTCAACAAGGAGATCCTTGAGCTGTCGTTGTTCGCCTCAGCCAGTCGCGGCTGCCTGCGCTCCCTGTCTCTGCACATCAAGACTTCCTTCTGCGCTCCCGGAGAATACCTCCTCCGGCAGGGTGACGCGCTCCAGGCCATCTTCTTCGTCTGCTCGGGGTCCATGGAGGTGCTGAAAGATGGCATGGTGCTAGCCATCCTGGGTACGATTCACAGATGGGGAAAGAGGGCAGGGTGGTGGTGGGGCTGGTGGTGAGAAGAGGGAGCAAACATCCTTCTGTGTTATTCTTATAGCTTTACAAAGAAACTTCCCAAAGAAAGCCCCATAATAAGGCTCTGTGTGGCTCATTGTGATAACGCTGGGTCCTGTAAATGAGCTCATTGTTTGGACACAGGAGCTTTACAGTGGCCTATAGGCTATAGCTCATCCTCCAAGCCTGCTGTTACTGAACCCACATAATCAACATTGTAGTCAGGTGTCATGTTTCCAATATACAATATGTTGTAGCACCAAGAACCAAAGAATGGCCTTATCTATACAGTAGCTGTGCATACAAAAATTTGCATGGTGGATTTTAAATTCTCAAATGTCGGGACACATGACTGATTTGTGGCCAGTCTAGCGAAGATGAGCAAAGCCGATGTTGAAACAGAAGCACCAATTCAGCCACTGCGCTCTGTATTATATCACAATCCAGTTATCTATTCAGAGCAATTCATGATCGTCCAATTCCATACAAGTTAAACCTCTTCAATCCGGTGATGTCCAGCTGAGTGTGGTCAAGTGCGTTTTAGATAGCACTGTAATTCAGTCCTGTCCACTTCAATCTGTGTTGTCCAGTTCAACCAGGCCCATTTCATCAGTCCAATTCACTACAGCCAGGTAATTTCAGTTCCATCAAGTCCAGCGCAGTTAGTCTCTGTCCAGCTCTGCCCCTTGTACAGCAGGTGAAATCATGCTCTATATGGCACACACAGCCACATTAGTATGTTTTTTTAATTGCAGTGTTCAGTTAATGGTTGATTTTCCAAGGCTAGCAGGTAATTATAATGTCAGCTGTCAGCATGGTGTTTCCTACAACAGAAAACGGAATGAAATTAAAAAAAAAAAAAAAATGAAATAAATGAAAACCAGAAAAAAAAAATGGGAGTGATACTAAAATTAAATAGACTCCTCATTAATGAGGGGTTGAAACTCCATAAAGCTGCAGATCAACTCAGACTAAGAAAAGATTTTGGTCGTATTTGTTCATGAATTATAATAATAACAATTATTTTTTGTGGACTGTGTTGCGCTGTTAATGCAGAATTGGTTGTTATATTGGTTATTCTCTTCATCCTATATGAAGACACGGGTCAAGTCCACAGCAGCTGGAGTCTACGACTCCTGAGCTGATTGGAAGCAAATGCATTTGTAAAAGCCATGATGAAATTAGAAGAGCTCGTGAGCAGCACAGTAAACACCAGGGTGAAGCGCAAAGTCACTTTTTCTCCATTTTTCCCATGAGCTACTACATTTGACATCTCAAAAATGTCACACACATGTACTTCTCTCATCTACTTGTATTTCAACAGTGAAACAGGTCTTTCTGTTACTGCTCTCGCTTTCGTAAAAAAGAAAAAAAAGCCACTTGTAGAAATGGCTCCGTCCTCTCGTCACCATCACAACTTCCTTTCAATAGATCTGCACAAATGTTTCAACTGGTTATTTTTCGTGCTGGAAATCTTCCCACAAATCGTGTTGACATTTTGGAGCTGTGATGATGTCACTCATGCGCGTGTGTGCGCGCGTGTTTGTGTGTGAGCAGCCAAATCTGAAACAAGATGCTAACAGGCCTCGGTGTAGCTGCTTCTCCAACCACGCACATCTGCTGTGTAACACCACCTCTTGTCCTGAGTGACCCCATGACTTCTTCTACCTGACCCCCATGACACAGAGTCACGGACAAATCTGTCGTGTCTGTGTGCCAGGAAAGTGTGTGTGGATGTGTGTGTGGATGTGTGAGTCAGGGAGAAAGAGCAAGATCTGAATCTGAAACTTCATCCATCACGTTGTCTCTGTCGGTGCAGTATTTAAACTCTTTATCTCAGTTTTCATTATTGTTTGTGTCTGTGCGTGTGTGCGCAGATTGTGTCTACCTGTTGTTTGTCTCAGCGCCTGCATACAAATGCTCCTGCTGCACAAAGTTTGTTTGGGCATGTTTGTCTCGAGTAGGTGGAATTGTTTACCGGTGCTTAGACTAGCGTGTGTGTGGGTGTGTGTGTGGGTGGGTCGATGTGTGTGTGTGTGTGTGTGTAGGCTTGACAGGCGGAGAGCATTGTTTCTGCTCGCCTGCTGACTGTGCAGAAGGTCAGGCTGACATTGAGCGTCTGACTGAAGGGGAAGAAAGCTTCACTCGCTCAGTGTCTCTTTCTCTCTTTTTCTCCCTCTCTCTCTCTATCACTCTCTCCCCGTCTTCGTCGTCCGTAGCGACAGCTCAGCATCACGTCATAGAGAGTGGGAGAGTGCGAGAGAGGCCATGGCGAGAGACATGAAACAGAGAGGATGAGGAGGAAGTGAGGTTGATGGAGAGGAAAGAGAGACGTTGTCTGGAGCGTAAAAGTCAACGGGACGGGATTGAGTGAGGGCGAGGTAGAGGAGAGGAAGGAAGGAGAGGTCGGAAAAGGAAACATGAGTTTAATGTGGAGAGTGTGAGGGAGCAAGGCTGTGAGATGAATGGATGAGTGGAAAGATAAAAGAGAAAAATGGGATTGAGGACGACAGGAAAGGAAAGAAGACAGGAAGCAAAACTTGAAGAAAAAAATGGAAAAGAGGAAACAGGAAAAGAGAAACTGGATGGACTAAGAGGAGAAATGAAGATAAATGAAGGGAGGGAAGACAGAAAATGGAAACAACTGGAATAGATAAGTGAGAGAAGGAAAGCAAATAAGGAAATAAGAAACATGGAAATACAAGAGAAAAAATAGAGAAGGAGAACATGGAGGAGGGGAAACAAAAAGATGTTGGAGTGAAGAAGTGAAGGGAGAAATTAGACAAAAAAAAGTGGAGGAAAAGGAAGAGAGGCAGGAAAACACCAACGAACAGAGGAAAGAAGGAAAAAGGAAACAGGTCAGAAGAAGAAAGATTAAGAAAACTGGAATGGAAGTAAGAAAAGAAAAGAAATATGGTGGAACAAAAAGCAAGTTAGAAAACATCGAAGATGAAAGAAAGAAGGAGGGAAAGAATGAAAACAGGGAGGAGAAAACACACAGTAGGTCTCCCTTGCAAAAGAGATCTTGGGTCTCAATGGGACAAACCTGGATAAATAAAGGTTATAAAGCAAAGAGGATGAAAGAAGAAAAGAAATGGAAGAAAAACAGATAGAGGTAAAATGAAAGGGAATGAAATTAACAGAGCAAGAAAAAGAGAGTAGGAACGAGACGGGGAGGTAACAGAGAAAACAGAAGACAGACAGTGACAAAGGGTTTTGATAAAGCAGCAGGGGTGAGAAATCTGGAAGGAGAAAAGAGAGAGAAGTAATGACTGAAATAAGGAGGAGAACGAGTGGACTGAGAGAGACGGAGTCAGAGAGGAGGAGAGGAAGAAGAACAGTCACGACTGCTGCTCCATCAGCTGAGGTTTAATTGAGCTGCGTTCACAGTTCACAATGACCATAATGAATATTTTATCACTGCTTAAGGGGCATTAACACTGATGGGGTACTTAGCCTGGTCCTGTATGTATTAAGAGAACAGGAAACAGCAGCTGTCACAGCCTCCTCACTCCAAACCAGACGATGTACTAAGAGCAGCGAAAGTGATTATGTTTCATAAATAATAATCACAGACTCTGTAAACAGCGTTGTGCTGTTTATTCGCCGTCTCCTCGCTGTTTGGCATCACTTAGTCATCAGCGATTATCTTTAAAAACCATCTCAGGCTCCGTCGCCCCTCACGCACGTTGATGCCTTTCTCAGATGACCAGTTGTGCTACTAGCGTTCTCATTTTAACATCATCTGACAAGTAAGTGGCAACAGTTAATTAGCAGGAGACGTTGATGTTAATGTAAGAATGCACAGAGGAGCTTGTGGTCGTGTTGTTTTTACTTCCAGCCGCCTCGACAGGCTTTGTTGGGAAAGGAACAGCAAGAAGTGGATGAATCAGGAGCTGCCAAGAGCCTCAGTTTGGCAAAAGGCTGAATTACAGTGATGTTGAATAATGGTGGGGAGACAGTTTGGATGCCAGCTTTTTTTCTTTTCTTTTTTTTTTGCCACACATCAGCCTCAGTTGTGGCAGCGTGGACCTGTAGGTAAAACATGGAGTCAAGTTAAAAATGGCAACAGTTCATTCTGTTATTTCTCAAGTATGATAATATTTTAAAGCCGAAGAACAGCTTCTAGGAAAAAACCTGAGACTTGGTCATTTTGGTTGACCACTAACTGTGTGGAGGAGAATTTCATCAAATTCTTTAAGATATATATAGTAATGTCTACCAATATGAGAGTACAATCAGAGGTTAGCAGAGGCAGCAGCAGCACAGATGTTTGCTGACACGAGGGCTTTAAACAAGTCTTTAATAGTCAGGTGGTCTTCCTAATGCCTCAGCCTCGTACTGCTTCAAAACCTTTCACGCACTCCAGGCTGAGTGCTCCCTCAGAAACCCTTCAGCAAATGGAGGATCTGATGCTGCAGCGTCTGCATTAGAGACTCAGCCCCCCTTTTACCAGCATACAAACACGATGCTCTGACCCCGTCCCTCACCTGCCGCCTCCATCTCTCTGTCTGAGCAGGTAAAGGTGACCTGATCGGAGCGAACCTGTCCTTAGATGACCGGGTGATAAAGACCAATGCTGACGTGAAGGCCCTGACCTACTGTGACCTGCAGTGTGTCAACCTGAAGGGGCTGTATGAGGTGTTGGACCTGTACCCCGAGTACTCGCACCACTTCGTCCAGGACATCCAGCAGGACCTCACGTACAACCTGAGGGAGGGGCACGAGACGCACGTGAGTCCATCCAAGTTGTTTTGAATGCTTGAAGTTCTATGTTCATCTTGTATCTGGATTTTACACATACACAAATTAGGTTGTTTTTTTTTTTTACATCGTAACGCATTATGATACAATGTATAACTGACATCAGTGTGATAAGGGGAACTTGAAACCTCCAGTGCCGGAGTAACAACCAGACGATGTGGAAAATCTGTGTCAGACACAAATCATTATTCAAAACAATCTGCTTCTGAGTGTCTGGAAAGGGAATTCACCCACATACTGATTTTAATACACAATGTCAAAAGCTCTTTTTTTTGTATTGTAAAAGGCATTTTCCATCAGAATCAACAGCACAAAAATATAAAATTGGTATTTTCCACAGTCCTTTTCCTGTTTATGCAACCATTTATACAGGTGAGCAACAACGAAGGACACAGTTTGGGTGGTAAAGGACAGTCCTCCTCGTCCTTCATGAGCATCCATTGTCACTTTACTGGGAACATGTCCTTGTATATTCCACTAAATTAAATGAAAGGTTTAGCACATTTACACACATTGAACTCTCTCTTCAACCCACATGCTTGCAACCTGCATAGCTGCAGTTTCTGCATCAACAAAAGTTTTTACTTTTTTTTTTCACCAAAAAATAAACAATTTTCCATTTATGAAGTTGCCTATTAATGTTGACAGGTGGCAGTAACAGGAGGAGGAATGAGACGTAGAGTGGGAAGAAAATGGAAATGATAATGAATGTATGCGTCTCTAAGACCAATAATGGTTCAGCTGAAGTGTGCTTTTGCTTCAAGCTTTACTTTAAAATCAAACGCTTCCCTCACATGTTGATAGTGAAGACTTTTTTAAAACGTCTGTGGTGTCTTTTATTTTGATAATCTAAGATTGATTGGAGGTGCTGTAACAGTAATGGGTTGAGTGAGGGGCAGAGGAGTTGAGAGGGAAAGAGTCCGACTTTTAGAACGGATGGAGAAAGCTCTGAATTAAGAGACGTGTTTGTGTGTGTGTGTGTGTGTGTGAGAGAGAGAGAGAGAGAGAGAGAGAGAAAGAGGGCAAAAATAGCTGTGGCACTTGGAGGAGCTCTGCTGCTGTAATTACAGTCAGGTGTTTCTGTCTCGCCTGCCCAAACACCACTGGCCCACTTACACACACACACACACTGCCTGCTGCAGGGCTTTTAGGTGAAGCTAATGTGCAGCCCAAACTGCAGGACTGAGTTTGAATGAAGACAGAGGGAAGGAGGCAGCGGGTGTTGGACATTACTGTACTATATATATATAGAGAGAGAGAGAGAGAACAGCACAACAGAATCAGTGTATTAAGATGAATTATCACCTCAGACCATACACTCATGTCATTTTCTTGCACACACTTCAGTACTGAGACATTTTGAAGCAACTCCTCTGTAAATTAAAGGGAGATATTAAAAGACCAAGTCTTGATTGCTCAGTCCTGCATCTCATTCACTGTGTGCTTCCTCTCTGTCTCTCTTCCAGGTGAAGGCCAGACTGTCCACAGCAGCTCTTGATGCTCAGGTACCAAACCACAAACACCCTCACACACACACTCTCACACTGATGATAGGTTTACAATCTAAAGGCAATATGCCCCACTTTTAGACAGGTCCCCATTTCCTGCACCATCCTGCACTAGAAAATGATGAAACTCAAATTAACGTTCAACAGCCGTTACATTTTTCTATTCCATAAAAAAGTCTGCAGAGTGAGACCCAGCAGTAGACCTCCATCCCTGATAATGGACTCAATCACTCTTTTTAGACGTAATGATTCTGATGAAGAGATTTCTTTTTTCCTTCGGTGGAGAGGTTCAGGGAGCTGAAGGATCAATTCTGCACAGAAAGTGTTAGCAGTCATTAAATCAAGAGTAACTATGAATGGAGGGTGATAAAACGCTCTACATGGTGTCAAGCTGCTGCTTTCTGTGTTGAGAATGTGCACAACTAACACAAATGAAAATAAAAAAACATCCGTGGTCAGGTGTTTTACAGCAGAATCGATGCAGCCGTCGGAGCCATTAACCCCACGCTGGCGTCGTTTTCCTCCGAGAGAGTCGGGTCATAGGCCGCTGATCAATAGGTTACTGCTGACCTTATTCCTGGTGTTACCTCATTGAATCCGCATTTTACAGCTGATCAGCGTCATAGCAATTTAGAACGGCAACAGACCTTTGACAAGAGAGGACATGGGCCTCTGTGTTTATTAGGACAGAAGTCAGAGTTCACTAATGTTACATCTATTATTCTGCAGGTCACATGTGCATCCTGATCTGTTGATCTGGGGCTGTTTGGTCAACATAGCACTCCTAAATCCAGCCGAGTGTGGCGCCCTTTACACTTACAAGTCATTAGTACATACGTTTGTATTCTCAGCCCTTCTGCGCACCCAGGGTCATGATATTATCAGATGATCAGCATATTTCTGTTTTTATAGTTATGTAATCTGCAAAATTTCCTATAGTATCCACACTGTACGGGATTTTTGCTTTAAACTATTCCTTTTACATTTCCAGTCAGTCGTGAGAAGGAACGGGCGAGTGGTTCAGGGTTACCCGTCCATCAGCGAGGCTCAGGAGGAACACGAAGACGATGAGGACGAGGAAGAGGAGGACGAGGCCATGTCTGTGTCACTGTCGTCGGAGCGTAACCGAGCGGTGAACCTCAGGGACGCAGGTGGGAAGTCTCTACTGAGCCGACCCAGCCAGAAAACCACGGGACAGAGCTCCGGGAGGTCTCGGAAGAAGATCCAGGAAATTACTCTCGCCACTTTAGACCCTTCCAACCTCAGCCCCAGGTGAGTTTGATCACCATTGATTCATCTGTCTGCATGACTGCATGGGCCTATGTCTCCGTGAATGTGTTATGTCTATTTCTGTCCTTCAAACTCACTCTCCAAACTAGAGATGATATAGAAGTGGGAGTATTTGTATTTGTTTACTAGAAAGGATAACTCAAAGTTATTTAGCTGTAATGTGACCTGTTCAGGGCACTACACAGTTACGATGGGGGATTTAAAGTCACTGAAAGGTAAAATATCCACCACCCTCACACTCCCTTCCCAGGTAGTTAGATGAGGAGTGGGAGGATGAGAGAAAGATGAATGAATTGGACCTTGCTCTCACCCTAGCCATTATCGAAAAATACAGTTTAGATGAATTTCTGTTCCTAAATACAAGATGACTCCCAACCAACAAAACACAAGTCAAAGCAACAACAACAACACCAACATGTTGATGAGTTCAGTCCAGGTTCCATGGTTCAGTCAGTTGATGTCACCACTCATGTAAATGTTCCATTTTTCCCAGTTCCTTTCAAAAATGCCCTCCTTGAGTCTCAGAATGTCAGTCTTTCCATTGGATTTCCAGGACAATTTCCATCCACTGCTCCTGATTTGGAGATGAGCCAGTTTCTTGTGACTGCTTTCTTGCTTGCTGCAAGTAATACTTTAGTCAAGTACAAATCTTCTTTCATTAAAAATATTCAGTTTAGATGAATTTTTTTTACAACAGAGTTAACATTTTGCCAGTAAATTTTTACAAGATGACTAGAGGAATATTTTTGTTTTAATTTTATTTTTGTTTATAAAATAGAAAAGATTTTTCCAGCAGAACTCCCTCCATATTAAAGAATTTGTATTTGTGTCTTTTACCACTGTATTTGGATTTTTATTCTGCTTCCCAAATATTGATATAAAAAGCTGGGCAGACCCCTTCTGTTTGTATGAATCACAATGATTCCAATCACCTTATTTATAGTTTCGTTTGACCTTATCTCTTTTGTGAAATAGTCTCTCAACTGCAAGTATCTATAAAAGTCTTTGTTTTCGAACTGTTTTTGTCTTTAGATCTTCAAAACTTAGAAATTGTCAAACTGTAATATTGCTGTCAACAGTGTCCATTCTTTGAATGCTGGATCATACATCCCTGGCTTAAACTTTGAATCGTACGAAAAAACCAAAAATTGCAAGATTGCATATGTCAAGCTTGTATTTTCTTACTACAGTGCTCCAAATTTCAAGTGTAAATGCCACTATTGGGTTCAAACATGTTTCATGATGTTTAAAATATCTGAACAAATCTTTCCATTTAGACTTGTTGTTTAAAAATATTCTGAAAGGTTAGGTAAGGCCATCCCCCCCTTGCATTTTGGTAGTTGAAGTGTCGTGAACTTTATTCTGGGCTAGAGGAATATTTTAATGTTTTACAGGAGAAAAGAGATATGCAAATATTTCTTTTTGATATTTATTCGTCAAATATTGATATAAACTCAGCCGACACATGGGTGCAGTATTAGAACTCGAATGTAACTGTTAGCTTAGCCAAGCATAAACAAAGAAATGACTAACAGCTGACGTAGCTGGTGTACTTCTGGCTCAGAAGGGACTGGACACAGCGTTGCAGTGAAGCCCACTTGGGGTCTTTTATTCTTAACAGGTGGGGGGTTAAAAAAGGGGGGGAGGGACGACAAACAACTGAGATCTTCCTCGGCTTGGTGGCCGCTCAGGGGGCAGTCTCCTGGCTCTCCTGGTCAGAGCGAGAGGGAAACAAAAAGAGACCAGAGGTTAGGGGAGGGTGAAGTTTCCCACTGACCTGTTTGCTTGCTCCTCAGTGATTTCTCCTCGTGCTCCTGCTCTGTTCACTGCTCCAGTCCAGCCAACCACTCCTCTGCTTCTGCAGGGTATATGAAGGCTGGCAATCACCTGATTGTCCTGTGGATTGCTGACACCTGGGGTAGTACCGCCCCCTCACCACCCCTCCCCTCTGCCTCAGCTGGCTGATGGGAGGCCCTGTGAGGTGCTGAGCATGAGCAGGGCTCTCACAACACTTGTGATAGTTTGTGATTGTTGCAGTGAAAACATTTTTCTTAACAGTAAGAAGAGCAAAACCCTGGCATGAAAACATTTTTTTTACAATGAAAATCAATGATACAAAACCAAGACAAGATATATTTTATTGTATTTAGAATATCCAATAATGATCACATGGGTTGATCTTTTCTCACTCCTGCAGGATTGTGGATGGCACTGAAGACAGCGAGGGGACAGAGAGCTCCCTGGCTTTCTCCTTCTCCACCACCCAAGCTTGTCCTGCCAGTGAACCAACCAGTGCCTCAGCCTCCGCCACAGGTCCTCCCATCCTACAGTGCTCATCAGTTTACCTCTCAAATATCATCTAACACCATTTACAATCCCTTCAACCTTGAAAGTTCTGGGTGAAGAGAAATGTTCACATCCAAAACCCTGCAGATCTGTCATATAATGAGGAGGATTAATGTGAATTTGCGCTCCATGCCAATGCCTAGAGTGCCTCGATGCAAATTTGTACTGCTTGTTTGGTGCGTGAAGTGATTTGTAACTTGGTAATTTGTGTCACAGATATGCTGCAGATCAGCACAGCAGAATTAGCAGCAAAAGCAGAAGAGACCAGGGGACAACTGCGACATCTCGACCAGCAGGTAGGACTGTTTGAGCATGTGGTTACGTTTGTGTGTGGTGAAGGAGAGAGAAACAGGCAGAGAGAGAGGTGGGCACAGGTAAGCACCAGCCATATGGCCGTGTCAGCATGTCATGCACAACTGAATCGAGAGAAGTGGTTAAAAAAAAATAAGAGGATGAAATCCTGATCTACAACGAGATCCGCTGTGCCTTGTCACTGGCATTCTCAAGTATCACATTTGGATGTTTCATGTACTTTGGAGGTCCGTTACACAATTTGAAAGAATCTGTCCATACGCACACATACACACACGGTCTGTCGTGCTGTATCCCATGGTTTTGATTGGCGGGTCACTAAATTGACATTAGACTTTTGGCAGGTGAGGAGGAGTGTTTGCTTCCTCCTGCTGAGCCCCGGTCTGTAGAATGATCAGAAAAAGAAACAAAGAAATACAGTGAGAGGTGGAGAAAAAGAATTTAAAGGAGAAAAAGGCAGAGGACAAAAAAGACAATAAAGGGTGAAGGATAAAAGACAGGAGTGTGAAACACAGCGGCACAGCACCTACACAGTTATGCACGTTGGCTCTGTTGTCCTTTCGCGGTCTCTGTGGGTTACCGGTGTTTGACAGGAAGTCTCTCAGCATGGTCTTGTTGGTTGTTAATCCTCACTTGCATCTATCCACACCGGTCACCGTAGGAGATGAAAAGGGGAGGGGGTTGTTTAAACCCCACACACTCTCCACAAACACACACACAAACACAAATGGCAGGTTGGGGCATTGTGTGTTATGTAGCACACGCAGGGCTTGTTTGTGTTCACAAGAAACACAAGAAAGAAATTTAAAGAAAATAAGAATAGTCTTTTTAATATATGTGATGTAGAGTAAGCTTATTTCCTTTTTTTCCTTTTTAAATAAAAATCAAAGAGCAAGAGCAACATGTTACTGAATTACAAATAGTGTGAATACAGCAGTGAGTCAGCTGTGACCTGTGACCTCTTACCTTTGATCTCTGACTTGAAGTCATGTCTGTGCATCTGAAGGGTTTATTCAGGTGGGAGATGAGTAATGCATTAATAGGATTGGAGAGCGGCCTAAACGGGTGACCTTTGTGCTGTGTCACGGAAATCATAATGCACATCTATACAGGAGAGCTCAAGCGTTGCCTGAATGCCCTGAGTAATTGCACTTCTAATTACGAGAAGAGGCTTGAAATACTCGACAACATGATACACACGTCGTACACTGCAGACTCGCTTCAGAGTAAGACTTGCACACTCATACAAGCACAGCAGCGGTGACCTACTTTAGTAAATTAACAGTGAGAAAGAAAACCAAATAGGAAAAGAAAGCTGAGAATAAAAATGATTTCATGAATTGTAAATATAATTTAAAGCAGCAATAATGAATTTTTGTTTTTGGCCACTTAAGGCTGTGGAACAACCTTTTAACACAAGCTTCTGCCAACATTAACATACACATTTATCATCGTGTTTCTACTTTTCACTCTCTTTTAACTCTGTTTTGGTCTCCACCAACGGCTGACTGTAACTTGAGGCTGTTTAGCAGCTAAATGTCCCACCATGTTCACAAGCGAGTCACTAACCTCGTCAGCCTGCCATCTGCCGCGGGGCAGGTAGAGTACAGTGCATGTACAGTATGTGACGTACTGTTTGTACGCCTTTTGTTTGTTTGGAAACAAGTTTGATGAGAGAGGTGAGGCTGAACAATAATATTAAAGCTGCAGGCCATAAAACCAAAACACCACACAGTCAGGTGACAGTTTTCTGTCGATGGACCATGCTGCTAACGTACTTATGAAGCACAAATTAAAGTAAGATCGAATAAACTACTACTAAATGTATATGAGCAACAGAAGTCATAGCACATTTATTTATTGAATCATATAGCAAATTACTTTCTCATTATATAAGTAAGATAACAATTACTATGGTTATAATAGTTACACAAATAAAGTTAACATAAGAATAAGCATTAGTGCCATTTGTACTTTGTTATGTACCTGTAGCTGCTGTGGACTGTGGTAATGTCTTGCAGCTGTTGTGTCTGATGGTTGTCTCTGAGGGGGAGAACTGGAATCATGTTTACAGCGTGTCAGATTGGACTGTCCTGTCGCTCTCAGCTTTTCTATTTTTATCAGAGCCTTTTATCGGCCACTCCAGAGATGGGAGAGACTGGGGAATTGTGACAGAGGAGGTTGAATATTATGGCTAGGCACTAAGTATATGATTACAAAAGATACAATTAGATATGCCACATGCGATGTAAAGTTTTAAGTCTGCATAGTCTGCATACACATGAGTGATTCGCTCCGTCATAATCACAGCCTATTTATGCGTGCTGCCTGATCACCTCTCGACGTGCTCACGCAGCGACTGGAGCAGCTCCCACCTAGAGTTGTGTGTCCTGCTGAGGGCAGATGTGCATCCAGTGGCAGTGATGTGTGTGATGAATGGTCATGAGCGCTTTGACTGGCAAGAAGCAGATGGCACGTTGGCAGGGCTTCGCGGTCGTGCCCACTGTGGACACGCCACGTGCAGAGAGAAACTAATCACCAACCCCGCCTCCCTTATCAGTGCAACGGCCAATTATAGCAACACGACGTTACATGCAGAAAACAGCGGGCGGGGAGATAGAAAACGTAATTTGACCCAAAATGACTGACCTGAAAATACCCAATTCATAACAATGTACTGTATATACCCTGGGGGTTTTTTGTTCTTGTTTAATTAGCCGCCAGAGTTTATCTTCATTACATAACCAGCAAAGTCAGCTACACAGCAGAGACTCCACTTTGAGACTTGTGGGAAAAGAGGCTGTAGATTTAAATGTAAGAGGTGGTGACAGAGTCGGTCGCCTCAAGCAACAAGAGGCATATTGGATCTTCAGTCTCAAAGCCGCGAGTCGCCCAGGCCACAATGAGGAACTTGACTTCTTCCCTTTTTCCAATAGTGGGTAATAGGTGGAAAGTGTGGCTCATTGATTCCTGCAGTGCCAACAGGTTGGTGAGAGATTGAGGTGCATGATGCTAGGAGGGGCTAATGTAATGTAGCCTCAAGCTGCTACTCTCACTTCTTTCTATCACCACACTCTCCAGCCAGTGTCTCAGATTTGACGTCTCATCTTCTGAAATCACAAAAAGCTTTACTGTACGTAACAACCCAGAGACCTGTAAAAACACATTGATGTGTAAACTGAGTGAAGCTGCCCTTTACTGCATCCTCTGCCCTAAAATGATCCCAGCGTAAGTGATTAGTGGAGGAAAAACCACAGCTCTTGTTCCGAAGGGGGAAAAAAAGTCACTACAAAGTTTATGTGGAGGTAATGAGCTTCAGCAGTGACTGGAGATGAATTAGAAAGAGAACTGTGGAGTTTGTTCCCATCTTTTAATGTCCACTGTGATTACAGCAAGCATGTCTGCATGGGGATGTGACTATCGAACCTATCCTTTCATGCTGAGACACATTACGAGTTGATGTATCAATGAGTATTGTTCAGTTTTGCCAGCATTTGATGAAGAGTGTGGAATCAGGTCCTTCTTTGTTTTGTGTTTTAATTATGCGTTAGTCCACATTTATTAGAAGTTCATTATTTTTTACCTACGAACGAGGAGAGAGACATTTTTTCCTCTTAGAATGAAACAGTCTGTGTTTGTGTCTCTGCAGGTGAGCAGCCTGGGGCGGGAAGTGGCCGACCTGGGACGAGTCATGAGGAGGATGGCTCAGCTCATGGAGACCCTGATGTCATCGCCTTCCGTGGATTGCCCGACACACTACTCGCCGGCGCATCACACGTTCCTGCCCCATCCCAACCCCCCCCCTCCGTCTTACCCCTCACCAGCTCAGACTGCCTCCATCTGGACAGACACGCCCATGTCACTGCCCTCCTCTCCTCTCATTACCCCCCAGCAACACGGTGCAATATGCCACGCCGACCCCCTCGCACACAGACCCCAGGATCTCCAGCTGGGGTGCCGCGCCGTGCCCGGCTCGACCCCACCCCTCACCCCCGGCTCGTCGGCCTTTCAATTACAGCCTCGCATGCCTTCCTCGCCCCACAGCTCGCCGCAGATCTCCCACTACCAAGACGGGGCTGGTAGCTCCATCAGGTCGAGGGTGCACAGTCCACCTCCGCAGGCCGGGGGAGATGAGGACCCTCATCAGAGCTCTGGGTGTTCTCCTCAGACTGGATTAGGGGGGGCTTACCACAAGCCAGCCACGGGTTTGTAGCAGCCCTCCGCCTGGACTCTGCAGGACTTTTTCCAGGACACTCTTTTTGGGCTGTGTTCCTGAACTGATCGACTGGAGGACGTTTGCAGGAACGCCACTCAGATTCCTTTTGTTTTTTAAAGGCACGTGTTTAAAAAAAATCCAGTTGCATGAAACAAGTACAGGAGGTTTAGGTGTGTTAGCTTTACCTTATAGAAATGTAGTGTTGTTAGACAGGACGTAGAGGTTGGGCTGCATGATGGCAGCTCTCTGGTTACGGCTAAACCTCCGACTTGCAACCCTAACCCACCCACCTTGAGGCTCCTTCAGAGGGCAACAACGGGATTATGCCATAATGGAGGGAGAAGATGGAAAGTTGTTTCTGCCCTGCTCTTTTCTCACCGCTGGCTACAGATGGTTTAAGGTCGGCTGGGTTGGTCAGAGGAAGGGGAAGTGTCCTGAATGGTGGTGTTGGGAGGAGGAGGAGGGGGGGCAGTTAATATCATCCCCCAACCCTCCCTCTGTCTCTGCCATTTCATCTCCTTTTAACCCTTCTTTCCTTGCTCACTCAACCTGCGCCCAATGCTCTGGATTCCTTGGACCAGCGCACGGCTGGTTGTACTGGGAGAGATGGGATGCATTGTGCTCTTTACCACCGGCCCCTTCAGGGAAGAGGGCGGGAGGAAGAAGTTGGTTATGGAAGCGGTGGCGGTGGTGTCGGGGGAGGGCGGTTGATGTTACGCCGCGGGCAGAACAGCCCCCGATGTCATCTGTCACACTGAGCACAAGGTCTCTCTTTCTCTGTTCCACTCTTCTTCTCCATTCACCACTCTCTTTCTCTCTCCATCTTTCCCTCCCTCTCTCCCTCTCTTTCTCTCTGCATGCCTTTCCGAGCCTTTTGAGTAGTGCCTGTAGACACACATTAACATGCTGCATGTCACCATGTGGAAATCCAGCTTGCCATTTATCTATCTATTTAAAGGAAACGTGGTTCAAACTTTTAATAGCTGAACCTGGCATTTACTGATGCATATTTATTGGCTGTGGGTTCGGTTTTTAACGACCAGGTGATCCCAGGAACAACGTGGCCGCTCCCGTTGCGAAGCGGCCCGGAGCACGCCACCAATACTAAATTGGCCCACGGTCCACATCGAAGGCCGTTTCCCCTGATCGTCACCCAGGGTTACCAACTCTCAAGATCCATTTTCTCAGCTGTTCAGAGCAAAGGCAATATTCCCACATAAAAGCACAATAAGGCGATAAAAGACGCTTTTATATTTCTATGAATGTATCAATACTAAAGATGTATTTTTTTACCTCAAAGAATGCAAGAGTGTGGGGTGGCAGTAAATGATGCTGCTGCATCTGAGGTTATGGCAGCGCTGTTTGCTGCTCGCTGGCGCCAGCCAATGCAATGCTTTCCAAACCAGGAAAAAAGGTCATAACTCTCGGCCCGACAGATCTACTGTTCTCTTTTGAACTCATGTAGGTTTGACTCTGCTTCTCTGCAAATGGAATGTACTGTAATCAAACTTGTTTTTTTCCCTTAACATTTTGATATTTATTAGATACGAAAACAGACCTGTTATGCTAATAAACAACAAATATGACTGTTATGTCTGTTTTTTTGCAGTTTGTTTTGGGTTCTGGTTCTGGGTTTTTCTGTCATTTGTTAAAGCCAAAACACACACAAACATCACCATCTACATAATGAGTATTATGATAGTTGAAAAGACCATCCTTCCTCTCTTTCTATGTGTTGATTTTGGGCATGCCATCTACTGACAGGCATGTAAAGGAACTCTGCTATTAGACTCACCGCTGTCTTCTTTATTCTCAGGTCAAATGGCCTACACACTCTCCTGGGTCGCTCACCTCCATATTTGCTACCATAGTTGCTGTAAAGAATTTTGTTCTGGTAAGATGAAGGTTAAATAAATAAATACAACTTATCAAACAGAAAAGAACAAGCAGGCATCTTAAAGCGTTCTACTGTAGACAGGTGTCTAAAATATCCCAAATACAGCCTGTTGTTTGTGCTTATACAATTAGAAATAAAAGCTTATTCAGGAAGTATTGTTCCGCTGGCATGCATGTTGTTGTGTAGCACTGTTGTCAAGATAATCCAATTTCCAGGTCTTTGATGTGAATCTGGCATGTCGGGCTGCTGCTGAGCTCTAACACACAAAGTCAGTGACACCGGATCTCTGTCATGCACGACTATTGTTTGTCCACACTCTGTTTATAATAGTAGTGTGTATTTGTTTAGCATACATGTGTATGTGTGTGTGTGTTTGTGTGTGTTTGTGTGTGTCTTTTGTTAGCTGCTGCTACGGTTCATCTGAGGTGAAAGCGCGGCAATCGTCGTGTCCCACTGGTGACGTACAGTAGCCGGGGGATGAAAACTGAGTAAGTATGCGTGCTGGGGATCACATTGACACACCTGTCACAGGTCCAGCTGCTCTCACCTGCTGATGTACTGCCCTATGTGTGTGTGTGTGTGGTGTGAGGGGATATACTTGGGTTCAGCAGGGACGCAGGATTTCTAATTTCTTACATGCGGTCATATGTGAGTGTAAATGAATGTATATATGGTGAAAACACTCCCCACTCAGACTGTTTCTTGTGTGTTTTTTACTGAGAGGGTTCTTGCAGGTGGGTGGGGGTGTGTTTGAAAGTGATTATTTGTGTATTTAGCAGCACCCTCAGCACATCTGTGGAAATGCTGTTATTTAGCCCTGGGTCTTGAAGGCCCATCCATATTTAATGGTGTACAGACAATCCCATCCCGGCTGTTTATGCATCATTTTATCCACCTGCTAGCTAACTCATCTTTTATTCACTGCTTTCCCACTTTATCTGTCATTAGCAAACTCGGTCCCATCTGCCTTCCCCCTTTTGCACCCGTGCTTTTTTTCCCCTTTACCACCACTCGTGATTTTCGATTAGTTGAGTCTGACTCAGGGGAGAAGAGAGAAAGGGAGGGAAGGCTCTATAGAAATGCTAAAAGGAGAACGATGATTGTTCAAAAAGAGGTGGGATGTGGGCAGGTTTGATATGCAGGCGTTCAGGTTTTTACACCTAACATACACTTAACTCTGTATTTCATGCTCATTCTCGTGCTCTGGGTTTGTGTGTGTGTCTAATCCACACGATTCACATTGTTTGATGATGGTCCTGACCCAAATACGGCAACTATTCATCCCTGTCCACTCTTTTCATCTGCACGCACACAAAAATGCTGTATGAGCACACGCACACTCTCACACACGCACACATTCACTCTTCCATTCAAATGAGCACTTTATCCCGGTGAAAAGAGCCTCTTCACTTGTCCCTCGCCCCAGATTTCAGCACTAAAAACACCATTGCTGTGCAGGAGGTGAGAACTTCTCTCAGGTAATAAAAACCTGTCCATTTCTCTCTCCTTTCATCTCTTCCCACATAATGGAGATATGTTGAAATCTGCCAGCTGTTGGTGCGGTCTTTCCATTCAGCCGCTGTCTGAGCTCTGATAGGCTGGCTCCCCAGGAACACAGGCCGAGCTGTGAGCTGTGTTTGAATGTGTGTAGTCTGACTTGTGTTTGCACATGGCTCTGGTCATGCGTATGTGTATGCCAATGTATACCGAGCGTCTGCGCCTTTATGCATGTATCAAAACGCACATCCACATGTAAAATATGGGGGGAAAAGCTCTCCTCCACACAAGGGCTTTACATTTATCTGTTCCACTCTGGAGGAGACGGCGGCTGGTGCACATCCAAACAGTTGTATTTGCATTGGTATAAAGCAGGAAGGGAGGGAGAGGGACGAGGATGGGGGATTGAGGGAGGAGGAGGGGGAGGGGGTGAGGCTTGCAGGACATCTTGTGTGTTTGATAAATGAGTCTGAACTGCTCCCCTGGGTGCTGTGGAACAAGTGGTGGTGGTGGGATGGGCAGCAGAACAATGTGCATGTCAGAAGTAGAGATTAATGGTGGCTTCTTCTTTTAGAGGTGCGGGCCTAGCTATGCTCATCAAGCCAGGATCCTGAAGCAGCTGCTAAATTACTCTTTTGTTGCTCAACTGTCAGAGAGAAGTCTGGCATTTTTTAGGCAGCGGATAGGAGGATCATCAGTATGTAAAGCTTTCGGTAAATAGTTGTCTCCCATTGTGTTAATGTAACAGCGGCTTCAGTGTAACAGTAAGGGTCTCTGTTGGAAAGTCAGGAGGTATCCCTCTGCCTGTGAACACCTGGCAGGATTTTACTCTTTAAAACACTGTTAGTAGGCAGCTGTACATAATGTATCTTTCTCTTCTGCCGTGTGATGCTGTGTTTATTTCTTGTAACCAGCCCAAAATAAAGCTTTTCTTTTTAACCATTGAAACTTATTTCATAAGCTGAGATGGCAGTGATAACAGCAAACTAATTGGTACAATATGCAGGTTCTAACACCACATCAACAGCTGGCTGAGAGAATGTGTCAGCAAGTCCCATTTAGTTTTCTGGAGATTTTTCCCCCCACTAATTTAGATGTAAATTGAAGCGGACACACCACCCAAATTTCCATCTCACTTATTGTCTAGTTTATGAAGAATTACATTATCATTATTGTTATTATTGTTTTTTGTTTGTTTTTGCCATTTAATTATAAGGTTTATCTGACCTGAGCACAAAAAACGCTTTGCACCAGAACAAAAACAGGCTGCTTCTGTTTTCTCAAGATGACGGTTCTTAATGTGTTTTTTGGCTGAACTGTCAGTTTTTTTTAAATTGTGTAAATGAAGGTGTTATTGAAACATTGACTCCAAATTTAAAGGGTGCCCCCATAAAGCGTGTGTGTCACCAGAAACTTTCTAAATGAGATGTTCAAAAGCCGTTTTTGTCTCTGACCTTAATTGCTGCTCCAAGCCAAGTTTTTGTCACATTTTAATGCCCTTAATCTTTACTCAGTGTCAGTGCTGGCTCCTGAGGCCTATCCACATAGACCTAATTGCACAACAAGCACATAACGAATCACTGGAAACAACAGTGTCTGTGTAAAGAAGACCCAAGGCTCTTTGAGGCGTGCACAGTAAGTACAGCCACCGCTGTCCTGGGTGAAATAGCACCATGGATCTTCATAAAGAGGCCACAGCTTCCTGCACCGCAGCAGCTGACATCCATCTGAGTCACCCCGGTTCTTTGGAAGATGTGTGTGTTTATGTGTGTATTGAGGGGTGGCAGGGAAGCAGGAAAGAACTGTAACAATGGCTCACGCTCACCTCAGCATGGAGAAGAGATGGAAGATGCAAGTGATGGGAGACAGCGGGGAGGCGAGGGGAAGGAAAAAGGTCACACAGCAACAGAGGGGGAGGACAGGTTCAGAACAGAAAGATGTGCAGGAGAAGAAATAACTTCAGGCCGTCAAAATGAATATCCTAACGCACACCTACACATAAAGTTAACAGAGATTAAGTAGCTAATATTGTCTCACATCATTAATTGAAAACTAAAACAAACTTAGATACAGGGTTTTAAAATATCTCCCAAAAAGCTGGTTCAGGGTTGTGTGCCAGTTGGAAAAACACAGTTGTAGTTGGAGGTTGGTATGTTGGTGATTTATTTGCCAACCTGGCTGCCACATGCAATGAAAACTGTTTCCAAAAGAGAGAGAAAAAATCTGAATAACTTGAAAAAAGCCCAAGTATTATAGGTATACAAACATTAGCCTACAAATGACTAAAATTTCTTACGTCAACTGTGTTCAATAGGCCCAGTTGTTACACAAGCCCCTCCCACACGACTTCGTGTTTCTTTGATTGATAGATTGGTAGTTAATTTAGCCTAATTAAAAATATAATTACACTTGTACCAGGTAAACCAATTGCAGCTTCTTATATCCAAAAAAGTTATATTTGATCATATTTTGATAAACGTTTCCCTTTAAGGTAAACAAGAAAAAAAAACAGGAAACAGCATATCACGTGACCCTGAAGCGCGCGCGTTGATGAATGAGAGGGAAGTGTAATGTCCCTGTTTTGTCAACAAAAGTCATTGATGGGAGGAGAGGTCGTGGTGATGATGAACCGCACACTTCAGCAAACGGTGAGCAACATAACGTCTGTGTAAACGTGTCGCTAAACAACGGCAACAAAGGGTGGTGCGTTCGCGTGACCATTAACACTCACGACGTTTCCTCTTCAGCTCTGGGATCATTTTTGCTGTCCCTCCCTTCAATCATTTTTCACAAGAAACTGCAAAATCCCCGTATTTATTAAACTAGTGAGTCTTAAACACAGCGGCCTGTTCAACGTCTCCTCCTGAATAAGGTTTTTATTTGACAGCACCATATGTCACCATCAGACCATATGCTGTGTTGATGAACCATTCAGTGGCTGTTGGAGCTATTCTCTCGACACTTCGTCTTCAGTGTGATTGACTTGTTGCCGAGAGACCACGGTGACTGACTGCGACTGCTTATGTGGCAAATCATCACATCCCTTTTTGGGAAATATCGTCACAAATCGTCTCGTTATACTCTAAAGGCCAAAGTCATTTAATGTGATGTAAGACTTTTTAAGATGCAGGCTGCAGTTTCAGGACGACAGCTACACACTTTTCAGGACCATGTTGTTTTTTATGATAGGCCTACTAGTCACAGGACCACATTTTGGTGTGTATGTGGATGGACAACATATAGGATGACAGCTGATATGAGAAATTACTCTATTGGCCCTGCCTTTACCAGACTCAATGAAATGATAGGCTATACACAACTTTGGTCTTGGAGCCATATTTAGGTATATTGTATCAAATTAGTAGCCTATTCATATTTTGTTGGTCACTGAGGGAAATGGGCTGTTACTCATGCAGAGTGCTTTTCACTCTGTTTTACAACATAATACCACATTATTCCATCATGTTTTGTCAGTTTTGACAACTCTATCAACACAAAGTACAAAGCTGAGAGATTTACCTGGGGAACATCATCATTATTGTTGTATAACCTACTTGATGTATTTCATAGATAAAGATTCATTTCAATTTCGAATATACAAATCTAAATGTCTTTTGGTCTGGTAGTGGGTTTAGAGATGATTGATATGTACTGTATGTGAAATTAGCTCAAAATGTTCAATTAGAACAATTAGACTGTATAGGTTTATATTGGACATTTTCGATTATAAAACCCCCACCTCTAATGCGCCCTGGCAAGTGGCACTGATGCAAGAAACTGGGGTCCTAGAAATGTGGTCCTGAACCTCTGGTCCTTAAATCGGCTCCTGATCCTCCTAATCTCTAGGTGGCGCTGTTCTGAAGAACTACGGTCCTGAAACTGCAGCCTCCGGGTCTGCAGGATATTGGATAGATCACAATCTGAGGCCCTCAGGTGCATGAACCATGTGTCAAACCCATCTTATTGGGGAGTCGAGGATCAGGAGCTGGGACAGGTGTTGTCCCATAATGCCACAGTGTAGACTCAGTGTTAACACATGAATATATGTATCTCTCTCCTGGGTTTTTTGTTTGTTTGTTATAAATCGACTAATCCTGGGATCAACAGGAGAGGTTGTGGGGAGGCCACATGCATGTACTGTTTACTATGTGGAACATTATTCATGTATGTGCAGCCTGGTGATCAGTCAGTTTGTACTGACACAGATCACACTGCTCCTCAGTGCAACTCGGCCTGAAAGAATTTCATGTTCCAAATTATATTACAGTTAATTCAGTTTTATCAGGAGACTTTAAATCTAAAAACTCTGCTCATAGTTGTCACACAGTCACGCCCCTCTGTAGGAGGACGAAATGTAGCTTCAAAGACAGTTACTGTTTTAATCCCACTGACAAAACTGAGTGCAACCCTGGTTGATATAGTTAAAATGCTGCCCATTTATTTAACCAAAGCCCACGAAGAGTGAAGGCCATTAAATTATACTGTAATGTCTTTCTCGGTATTTTACATGATTGCGTCTCGGGATGTGGAAGATTTTCTGCCGTTCTTCACAGGTCATTCTTGTCAGCTGTTGGAGATGTTTTGTTGCTCTTGCCTTCTGTTTTTAAAAAGCTCTTCTGCTGTGAGTCAACATGTTTGACAGTCAGCACTGACCACTGACCAGTCACTGTGATGATCCTGGCCAGATCCACACCAAACATGCTGGACGCCATCTGATCCAAACAAATTTATTTTGTTTACACCTAACCAAACAATGAGCTGCCAATAGTCACCAGTGGTCTCTTTTCGTGCTCTCTGGCAAAGTTTAATCTCACAGTTTCGTGAGTAATGATTTTCCTCCTGGACGTCGTCCACAGCAGTCGACTTCACAGTCCGATCAGTCGCTGAAACACCAATTCCCTCCAGCTAATCCGTGTGCCAAGTCAGAAACACTGACTCACCTGTTTTCAATACAATGCAGTAGCTCCGTTATTGGAAGTTTTCCTCTTCTCTTCTAATGCCCCGTAACCACCACCACCACCGCTGCCACCGCTACCCCCAAATCTTTACACAATTTGGTCTCAGGCAGTTTCTTACCATGTGGAGCCATGCTGTATTGACACAACCCAGGCCAACACAGAGGAAGCTGTGCTTCTTATATAACCTTGTTCATGCGATTAGTCTCAATTGGAAATCACAGGTGAAATCAAATTTGCAGCAGTGGCCACAGCTGCACTCACTCTTGTTGCACTGAGGTTGTATTTTGTAGATGATATTGAATGTACAGTAGCCTGTTTGTTTCTAATAATGCATTAAAAAAACAGCACACTTTAGAATAATATCATTGTTAAATTGCATTGCATTCAGTCATTTACTGTTTTAGTGATATCACACAGAAATGTTGTTAGTTTTGTTGAAAAGTGTATCCATGAGCAGCACTGTGAAAAAGAATTAAACTAAATCCTATTTAATCATGTTGCAGCTCTATAAAAAGGAATGGAACATTTTTGTCATGACATGCCATCAGTTCAAAATCATATTATAATAGAGAAGTGAAAGTCATTGAGTATCAAGTTGTTAAACGAGAGCCTGGGGTCTTAGCGTCAGGGTTAGAGTGTCAACTCGACCGTTATCTTTTCATTTCATTATACTTCCTGCGAGCTTTACGTGTCATGGCAAACATGTTGCTATTCTCAGTCAAATCAACCATGAGTCTTTGACCCCCTGCCGGCCTTTTGAAGACCCTCAGCTTCCTTTATAGCGGCCAGTAGTTACGTAACTGAGAGAAAACATGCTAATCAACAACATGTTGTTTGTCCAAGTCTTTGACCCCTTGCCTCGGAGCTGCAGACAGACCATCTGACTGGTTTTTATTGAAAAGGTGCTGTGTACTTGACTGGGCTAAGTGCAGCACGGGTTAAAGAGGAGCATTGCTCTGTGACAGAGTATGGGCAGTTATTAGCGCTCGGTGCCTGGAGGCAAAGAAGGGAGTTATTGAGGACGAGCTCGGGGTCTTCGCTGAAACACGTGAGGCTGTGTTGTAGAAGGTGATCACTGGTTACAGACAAAGATCAGCATCCACCCTCTGTAAGAACATCAGCAGCACATCAGGTCGGCCCACTGTGTTACATGAGAAAAAGGGTGAAGTCTGCACACTGTTGCAGCTCCTCACATGTTTATTTATGTGTTGTATAAAATAAACATTTGAGGAGCTACAACAGTGTGGACTTCCCTTTTTAATAAAAGTCTGTTTGTTTGTTCTGCACCTGTAAAACTTTGGCGTGCTCTATCCTATTATTGTGTTTTCAGCACATAATTATATCATAGAAAGCTCACATGGGAACCTCTTTATGGAAATTCACATAAGTAACTCATAATGGGAGGGGTCTCTGTGTGTCACAGTAACAAGTAATCAGTCCAGGCTGTGGATTATTAAAGCAGAAGGCTCCCTCTGCTGTTCACAGTGGAGAAGGTAGTTGAAACAGTAGCTGCTAAATCTTTATCAGTGCTTTATTAATCCTGTAAAAAGCCTTACATGGTTGATTAATAAAGCACTTTTATTACTTTATATGTTTTACCTTATTTGACCTCTCAGGACTGTGTGGGTGTGTGCAGTGTGTTTGACTGATGTCCCTCTCAGTCTTCTGTAAACATCTGTGGACACCTCTGCTCTGTAGGAACATGTCTGACTCCCACTCAACAACATGAGGGTCACTAAAAGGGTTAGAGTGCAGATTGTAACCTCTTACTTTTACAGGTGCAATCTCAAAAAAAATATTGTGAAAACCTGAAACTTTTATATAGTCAATAATACATGTAGAATGACATTACAAGCCATGTTGCTGTTTTGTTTAGATAATTATGGCTTATATCTCATGAAAAATACAATATTTCATAATATGAGAATATTTCCTAATGATTAGATCACACAATCAGTTTTAATAGCTATCCTCTTGACTTCACTTTTCATATTAGTTCTTGTTCACCGTTGTTTTAAAAAGGTATTTGATGCTTTATAACAAGGAACCATTCAGAAAAATAGGTGATATTTGTTCTCATCTCATACTGAGTGTGTAACAGGTCCTCAATGATACTTTTAATTGTTTTTTAGATACAAGATTGGAAGGTTGTACTCGTGTTTAAAGTGTCGTTTCAGATAGAAACTGTTCTGTTTGGGACAATGTCTGACAGTCTTCCAGTGGTTTCCATTGTGGTACATGATTCAGAGAGATGTGTTGTTTTTTTCAATGTCGTTAATTAAAACATTCACACATGCGTTAATGAAAGCATTTACTGATGTAAAATATAATTGATAATTTAAGACAGTTCTCTCTACAGCTTTTTCCACAATGAATATGATTAAATACACAACACAATCATAGATATTAAAACGGATATCTCTAATAGATCATCTGTTTCTTATTACTCGACACAATAAATGCTATTTGCAATCCTTAAAACAGGAACAAAGAAGCCGAGAGCAAAGTGGAGCAAAAAAATTATATTATTAGTATATTTTTCTACACCATTTCACTAAAGGCATACTGTATGCCACTACGCATAGTTAATATAGCCTATGATAATATGTGCCTATGATTCACATCTTTCACATACACCACACCACATGCTGGGCTTTGTGTATCAGGCACCTTTAGGAGCCACCAGTTGCTCAAAGTGCCACTGTTGTCTGGGGTGATGGGTGCAGGCGCGTAGGAAGAGCCCCCCTGTGCTGGTGTGGGTGTCGACCTCTCTGGTGCTGCTCTGCGTGTGCACTCCCTCCGTCACGGCCTCCAGACATAACTGAGACCACTGGTGAACGAGCTGACCGCTGAGCTGAAGCAGAATGCAGATGCAGCGTTAAACAAAACCACCTGCGTGACGAGAGCAGCCTCTTCAGATTAAAGGGATAGTTCAACATTTTTGGCAAATTGGCCCATTGCCATAATCGCTATAGTCATTACCTTTATTTGTCAGTGTAAGCTATTTTTAGAACGGCGGAGCCACAAGCTGCTCAGAGCTACGGAGGCTAATGGGATTTCTTGGTTTCCCTCATCAAACTCATCAAATACACAATCCAAAAACTCCAAAATGCTTTTTTGGACAAGTTGTGACCTGTACATTCACCACGCTATGAGATAATAACAGAACGTTATGAAACGAAGCCGTTTTCGAGGTAGTCTGCTTGTTGAAAAACTGTCCCTGAAGGCAACATGTATCAGCGGTTTTGCATGAATTTACCTCAAAAGCAACTCTGTCTCGTAACGTTCTGTTGTTATCTCATAGCTGGTGAATGTGCACAGTGGTCACAACTTGTCCGCTAGGGTGTTTTGGAGTTGTTCAGATTGTGTATTTGATGAGCTTGATGAGGGAAACCAAGAAATCCCATGAGCCTCTGTAGCGTAGCTCTGAGCAGTTCGCGGCTCTGCTCCACCATTCTAAAAATAGCTTGCACTGACAAATAAAGGTAATGAACCTACTGCAATGAATGTAACAAAATTTGCTGTTGAACTATCCCTTTAAACTGAATAGGTTCACTTCTTCTTCTTGCCTTTATTTTTTTGTGATCAAATGTTTTTATTAATATTTTATGTTTTCTTTTTCTTTTGCAGTAGTGTGGCATCAACAGTTATGTCCAATAAGCATTACAACATACACTTACACCCCCCCCCCTCACCCACCCACCCTTTGGACCGCAACCATTTATGGACAGAATTAATAAAAAAAAGAAAACAATAATATTAACAGTGAAAATTAGAGAATACATAAATAACTAAATGAACAAATGTAAATAAACAAAAGTTCAGGCAAGATTAGTGGGAATTGGACAGGGAAAGCTGCAATACATGGTGTTCGTTTGGAGTACATCTTGCAAGTCTGGTTTTGATTTGATCTGCTGCCATGTGCCAAGATAACATATTTTGTTGCTTTGCATTATTGATTCGCGCTGTAGATATTTCCAAAAAGATAAAGATAAGCCAAATACCAATGAGAGATGTTAAGTGTGTGCGGTAGTTTCCATCTCATTGCAATGATCTTTTTTGCTGCTGTTAGGCCAGCAAGTAGTATTTGTTTTTGAGGCTTTGCTGGTATATTTTGTGCCGTTATAGAAGATAATGCAGCTGCAACCTTATGCAAAAATTCAATGACAGGTTTGCATTCCCAGACCATAAGCATGAAAGTCCCTGGCTTATTCTGTGAACATAAAGTACATAACTAGCTATCCATGATCTTCATACGGCGGAGCTTGCAAGGTGTAAGATAAGTTCTGTGCACAAATAATGAATAAATTAGTGATCTGGGTTCCTGGAAGATGAGATAACATTATTCCATACATCATTCCAGTCAAAGTTTGGATACCAATCTGATATGTCCCTATACCATACTGGATGTAAATGTCTTATATGATTTCCTCAAAATATATTGATATATAGCGGAGACCACACCCCTTGTTTTGGCCTTGCCTTTATGAACTTCCACTGAAAGCTGTTGGTGCTGCTGCTGGTGCTGGTGGTGCTGCTAGTGCTGGTGCTGCTGGTGCTGCTGGTTGGTCTGTGGGCGGGGCAAGGAGAGAGAACCACCCTCTCTCCTTTGGCGTCCAAACACAAAGCCCCCATCGGACCACATCGTACTTCACCCTCCAGGTTTAGGTCACAGTGCTGCAGCGGCAAAACAGATCATCTGTGTCACTTTGACTCTTTTATACTTTCTTTCCCCATGGAAAAAAATCAGTAGTCAGTAGTCATGGTTACCTGGCTGCCCGTCCCGCTGCACGGTGCTATGTTCATGGGCCCGCCTTGTGGTCCTAGTCCTCGAGGGCAGTCTGCGCAGCTGCCAGCTCCCACATTATACAGCTTCAAACACGCAGGAACATGATACATCAGTCTTATCACGCCACCACTGAGTACTATACATCCTGTGTTTAACGTGTGTGTGTGTGTGTGTCACCTCGCCCGACAGTGCAGGCCTGTCCTGGGGGATGTAGAGCTGCGGGTAAACTGACGTCAGGTACCAGTGGAAGTTTCTACAGCCCAGAGTTCTCTTCAGTCGCAGACGCTCTGTGATGTTCGGGCTCTCAGACTGCAGACATGTTATGAGATTACATTTCCTTCACACTCACCAACCAATCGTCTTCACCACAAGCACACGCACACACCTGCCTGATGAAATGAGCCAGAGTGTCTCTCCTGTAGAAAATCTTCCTGTATGCGTCCATCCAGGTGTCCGCAATGCGGATCTTGTTTCTCTCAAGCAGCTCCTGGTCGGGTAAGTGGTGCGGCAGATGGCGGTGGTCGAGGTGGGCAACACGAGAGCAGGGGACGACCTCCATGGAGCCCCCGCACGACCACACCTAGGATAACAGGAGTGATAAAAACTGTGGTTGTTGTTATGATGAGGCTTTAACTGTGAAACACTTGGTGATTTAGGTGGAAAAAGTATTAAACTCTTTTATTCTCTGTCACTCGTGCATAGACAATGAGTTAAAAGTGCATTATTTCTACATAAATCTGAATTCTGTTATGTTTTAATGGACAACTAAGTGGTTTTATAACATTTTGCTCTCACAGTTGAGTATGTGTCGACTGGCCAGGACATTCCCAGACCTTCAACCTGAGATTTCCATTTGCAAAAAGCATCGTGTCCCAGCGCTACATTCCTGAAGCCCTGACAGAAGGCAGCTGAATCACTCTGGGGTAAGCATCTTTAAGATACCATATGCGACTTAAGATGAAAAACAAAGACAATCTGTCGTCTCTCAGCTCCGCACGAGCGTGTGAACTGGAGGATTTAGCTGGAGAAGTTGAAATAAATCACTTTTCCTTTACCCTGATTGAAAGCTCGATCTGTTCCGCCCCCCACAGCAGCATCCCAGGGTCGTAGGCTCCCACACTCTGGAAGAAGTGTTTGTCGATGGCCACGACTCCACCTCCTAATGCTGGAGTCCTGCCACAGTCAGAGCCGGCATCACAAAAATGTGAATTTCAGAGTTCTCCCACATTTCCCATACACAGAGTTCATCCATGGCGTTAAAACAGGTGACTGTTGTAGCCGGATGGTGCATATCTGCAGCCTACTTTAAAGGGATAGTTCAACATTTTGGCAAATTGGCCCATTTCCATAATCGCTATAGTCATAGCAGTAGGTTCGTTACCTTTAATTGTCAGTGTAAGCTGATCATTGTGTATTCACACAGGGAGAAGTGTTTATTTAGAATATAATATTTACTCCCTCTTGATATTTTAGGAATATACCCATGTCATGAAAGCTAGGATGATGTTTTCTTGTGAACTCACCGTAAAGGTTGCACAGCTGAGTCTGGGTCCTTGCTCTCTTGCATCATGGGGCCTGATACCCAGTGGAAGTTCAGTCTCCAGTCAAACACTCCTCTAATTGGCCACTGGGTGGCATTGTACTGAAAGGTCTGCCCGTCTATAACATCCATGACGGGAGATAAAACTCTGGTCCTGCAGAGAGATACCACATCCATCTAAACAGTCATTTTTATATTCAGACCAGACTTTTTTAACTGGCATTTATCAGGTAGAAGGACTGGGTGAATGCGAAGTGCAGCGCTGACAGTCAGACATATGGAAGAATTTGGCATTTAAAATTCATGTGCAGTGAGATGGGTACCAAGAGAAGGAAAAATATTCCCTCATAAGTGTGTGTGTGTAGCCTGTGTGTGTTTTTCTTTCATAATGACTATGTTTGATCACGTTTCAAGCCGTGTCACAGAAGCCAAGTTGGGAAACATGAACTGTCCTTTGTTGGGGTCTCTTCTGGTCCACATATGCTATTTGAAATATTTCACCAAGAGGCCATGTGTGATGTGATGCTCAGAGGAAATGAAATGAAAAGATTTGAGGGGAGGAAGAAAGAGAGCAAGAAATGGGAGAAGGGTCAAACATGTGGCTGAGAAAGTTGAGTGGTTGCAGATTCCAGGCTGGAGAGTTCAGCCTAATTACCTAGTCTAATTAGAACCGCGCTGCAGGCAGCCCGAGACACAAGACTAGAGCCAAATCATGAGAGCTGAGGCTTGGATACACACACAGCACACGTATAGCCCTGCTTTACTAATGAGTAAGGACAACTGATAAGTCTGAGCCCTCATCTTCTCACTTCTCACAGGCAGTCTGTCAAACAGCAAAGAGGAAAAGCTCACAGGCTGAGTCTGGACACAACAGCTGGTCAAATGTTTATCTGGCCCTTGATTAATTAATCCTCAGGAAGGATTCATTGATCTGTAGATAATCAGAGTGGTGGTGGTGGTGGTGGTGGTACCTGTCCTGGGCCACTCTCTCCAGCAGTGGTTCCAGCCAGCCTTTCTGACACTCACAGTGGGAGTCCATGAACACCAGCACCTCCCCTGCAGCCCGGGCAGCACCCAGGGTCCGGCACCCTCCCACACCCAGCCGCTTGGTGCTGCGAATCAGACGCACCCGGTCCAGATGTGACACATACTCACTCAGCACAGTCTTCAAGTGACCTGAGGGATGCAGTGTGAAAAACATGAACATGTGGTCAGCATAGGATGCATGGATGGATGGATGGATGCATGGATGCATGGATGGATGCATGGATGGATGCATGGATGGATGGATGGATGCATGGATGCATGGATCAAACGTACCGTGCTGGCTCAGGTCGTCCACCAGCAGAACCTCCTGCAGGTACTGTGTGGGTGCAGTGTCGAGGACGCTGTGCACTGTGCGCAGGAGCGTGGACCAGGCTTCGTCATGGAAACAGATGACAACACTTGCGGATGGAAGCGACTCGCTGTACTGCTCCCCTGAACACCTGTCAGGTTGGAGACAAAGACATACTGCTATAGGAACAAACTTCATCATCTTTGAAACGCCCCAAAATCGAGTCAGTGTCTTTCCAGTCGCGCGTCTTGGCCACTGTGCCGCCGGCGCGCACTCACCCGGGGGGACGCGTCTCAGGCAGCCTGCGATGCAGTGAAACCTTCTCGCTGACCACCTCGTTAAAGCCGTACTTCAGCACTGCAGCCAGCTCCGCTTCCCTCTCCGCACCTCCCAGGTGTAGCCGCACCGCTTTGCCCATATCACCGTGCGTCGGAGGAGGCGCCGGAGCCGCGGTGTCCTTATTTGCTCCGGGCAGAAGCACCTTGTAACTCCCCTTTTTCTGCGGCGGGCTCTTTGTGCCCTGTGTGGATGGCACGAATAAAAGCTGGTCTTCTTGCAGAGACTTTAAGGGTGCGAGATCGACGCCGAGCTCCATGGCAGGATCTCGAGAGTCCACGATGACTTCCAGGTCCACTGCACTGGAGAACCGCTGCAGGGGGCGGCGGGGAGGGCCTGGATTCTGATGACTGTGACTTTTGTCGCGGTTGAAGAGATCCGACAGCGCCAGTGTAACGAGGGCGAACCCCAGGAGCAGCAGCCAGAGGCAGAGCATCCTCCTCCGGGCAGCTGTAGCTCTGCTCCACAGCCTCATGCTGCTGGAGAGTGCAGAGAGGTGTGTGGGGGGGTGTGCAGCGCTCACAAGTTAGCCCAGTGCTGTGTTGGCTTCCACATTTTTGAGCATAGCCTCAACTTTGGAGTCGATAGCATTTCACCAAAATGATGAGAGTCGACAGGGATTATATCCAGCAAAGAGAAAAAGAAACAACTCGCACATATTCATCTGTCCCCTGAGGAGCAGAGCCGTATCCATGGAGCTCCAGACCTGGGACTCGAGTGACAAGACAAGGCAGGTTCAGGACAAACCCTCAACTTCAAGTGGTCGGAGGTGCGCAGACTTTGCCTCTCATCCAACTCATCCCGCGGTCCTAAAGCCTGCGCAAATTTGAACCCCCTCAAATAACCACTGTGAGATGCACCTGATACATCCACCTGCTCCTACATCTGCTCAAGGAGCTCCGTCTCAGAGCAGCCAAACTGCTCAGATGGTAAGAGGGATTAAAACACCTCCTCAGACAAACCCTGATGTGGAAGAAAAAAAAACATCTGAAATTCCAACTCCCCTGGGACGCACAGCTTATCAGTCAGAGTAAACAGACCTTATTGTTTTTATGGTGTTTGGTGACGTATCATTGCTGTAATGACTTCATAAAGAGATGTGGGTGTAGTTTGGGCTCAGCGTGGAGTCATTATTCCTCCAATGACTTGTGCAGAATCCTAAAAATCCCCAAAAAAGTTATGACAAGTGCTTCTAATGGAGTAGTGGCAAAGATCCACGTCAAGACTCTGCGTGTTTTGTCCCAGCAACATCAGAAGGTTATAAATAAGCCCACATTGCAGTGGAATGAGAGCAGTGGATTGAGTGTTTTTATATTTTTCGTTCCAGTTGTGTGCGAGTGTGTGTGTATGAGCGAGAGAGAGAGAGAGAGAGACTGCTCGGTGCAGGCGTCTCCCCGGTGCGTCACACATCAAAGATGCTCTCTCCGGCCAGCTGGCGGCGGGCCTCGTGGTCCCATGACCGTCTGTCGGTGCCGGGAAGCGGGGCGGTCGCAGCCTCGATCTCCCTGGTTCGCCGAGGAGAACTTGGCAGCCAGGGCTGCTGTTTTCAACTGAATAGAGACAAAGACCTCCGTCCGCCCCAGTCTGAGTCTTTTTTTTTTCTTTTTTTTTGACAAGTGGAAAATGTTTTGTCATGAACTTGTTTTTCCCACTGTATCAGATTATTGCAGCACAGCAAGTGGCACCAGCCTCAGATTGTAAACATCAATTTTAATAGAGAAAATGCAAAGGTCACCTGAGGATTTCAATGGAAATCACTAATAATTTCCAAATACATCTTCCAAGCCACTTCAGGGGTGATATTTTCTTTTCCGGCCATGGCCAACAGGAGGTCAGACTGTACCCAAATTTTTCTTCACCACATCAGTTACAAGTGAAGACCTTCTGCGTCAGCCTCCTGCACAAACCTCTGCTCTGTGCTGAGTGGAGCTGTGAAAAGGCCACTGCAACTTGGCAGGACAGACTGTGGAGCTTTGAGGCCAGTTTGGCCGCAGTCGCAGGCCGGTTCCCTGCCCTGCTGCTGCTGCTGGTGCTGCTGGTGGTTTTTGGTTGGTGGTATAGGGACTGACTGGCAGGCCTTGTGTGTGAAGAATGAGTGACTGGGTGGGGTGAGCAGATCCCTAACCCTCCTCCCATCACACATGCAAAGAAACTCACCTCCCGTCTGCTCAGGATAACAGACCACAGTGGTTCTCAAGATTATGATTAGAGTGCGCAGAGGAGGGGGGAGGACGCACCTGGAGAGACGGAGCAAGAAGTTGAAAGAGCAAAGGGAGGAGTTCAGAGGGCGAGAAAGAGAGCAAGATGAGGGTGTTGCACCGAGGGTGGAAATGAAAGAAAGACATGAAAGAGAAGGGGGAGAAAGAGAGAGCAAGAGAGGGAATGACCGGCTCCTGACTCCTGTGTTCCTGTGGGAATATGTTTATAAGGCTCAACGATGGAGAAGGAAAGAAGGTCTTCATGTATTTCCAGGGCTGCACACTGAACACTCCCATATGTTCCGTCCTGCAGCCAAAACACACACTGAATTGAAGTTTCCACTGCCAGCACATTTTCAGACACACACACACATTAACACCAAAAGAACATGGACACACAGACACACACACAGAGAGACACACACACAAATACACACTGAGAAGGTCCAGAGTCCTGTCCGCATTCCCGGGAATGTGCCTGCATTCCTCCATTCGACCAGAAGCCAGAGCTGTAAATGAGAAGGCACGACAAGTACTCTCATGCATCCTCCCCTCACACACACACAACCAGGGGGAGAGAGAAAGACGGAGAGGTAGAAAGAGGGAGGGGGAAAGAGAGAGAGATAGAAGAGAAGAATGAAGCAGAGGTATTTGGCTGCACGGTGCATTTTCAGGGCTGTTGTTCATTCATATTTCTGTTTTACAACCAGTTGAGTCTTTGTCTGGGTCGAAAAGCAGAAGAGAGACAGAGAGAAAGAACACACACACACACACACATACAAAACAATTCATTAACCACAGAATATTTATCTGGTTTTGATGATCAATTAATCACCATTAAGTCTTATTTTTATGTGAATCATGCTAATAAGTCACTGTTTATATGGGAATGACTGTTGACCAATCACAGCACATGTCAGCATGTACTCTTATACATTATACATAGCCTATCATATATTATAGACAGGCTATTGTTGAGGATGGATTGATTAATCAATATCATCATCAGCAGGTAGACAGACATAGACTGATAATGGTTTGTGTAGCCTATGCTGGGAATGGTCCTACTGTTAAAAGCACTTGGTTTGTCAACAGTAGTTAGTTTTCTTGCTCTAAATTCATAATCAATAATATGCATTGGAGTAATGAAACTACATGAAATCATGCCAGTCCATGTCCAGCAGATGGAGGGGCCTCACCGCCGTCAGCGAGAGGCAGCGGAGAGGTGCTGCCCTCCTCTGGTCACTGAGAGGTACTGACGGTTTCTCCACTTTTCATTCATGTTTATCTGACAAGAGCAATCCGAGCTCAGGCTCCACTTATTACAGCTGTTCTGGAGCTCTCGGGCACGTGTCGTGGCCTTCATCTGCACATGCACGTGGCTCGGTTGTCAGATGGGATAAATGAACGAGAAGAGGTTAAACGTTAGATGTTTTGATGTTTTGATTTATGTTTGTTTCCCAGCATGCTTCGCAATTGTTTCTCTGTTACGTTTAATGAAACATATTGGCTTATTTGTCAGTAACAGACCAACAGAAAATACTACTGGAGAACAATCTCTTTATTAATCATTAGAAAATGTGATTATACTCATCTTTAAGGGTGTGATTTGATTTTTACATATCTGGATTGATTAAGAATGGTGGGGCGAGGCTTTACAAAACATTTATTATTAGCCTATAATTATTAGCCTATATCATGATCGTGATCATCCCTGCTTAGGAGTTTGACTTGGCTATAGGTTATTAATTTAGCCTGTGTGTCCCAGATACTTTGACTTAAGTTAGAAGCTAGTTAAAATTATTAAGATATTACTGTCTGGTGATTGAAAGTTTGGAACATTTTTTCTTGCATGGAGGATCTGTAAGAAACAGAGGCCTAGCTGTGTCTTTCTTAGTGAATAAATAACTCACAATAGGCTAAGCTCCCGGCAGCCTCCAGTGGACATCCAGACTCTGTTCCGAGGTGGTGGATTCATGTCGTCACGTGTTTTGAAGCTACTGGATTTGTCCGCACAGAGAGCTGCTTCTCTCTGCTCATATACTCTCCTCTACGTTTAAACACAAACTTATGAGTGGGTAAATGTATAAATAATGTCACTTCCCAGCTTTGGGAGCCCTTTGCTTCAACTTTCCAAACTTTCCTTGTGACAGCAGAGGAGTCGCTGAAAGAGCAATCACATGTCCGACAGTCTGTGTGGACAACGAACGCATCAGCGCTGAATATCAGGCGCTTTCCTTCTGCTTTTCTTCTCTTCTAAAAGTTAGCCTATTTATTATAATGCGGGAGAAGCTGCGATGTGGCGCAATAACCTGTCCGATCTCACCATGACACAGCAAATGACCACCTCGTGCACTCAGCTGTCACACGCGGTTATAGGTTGTCAAGCGTTCAAAACCACAATGCAAAGAAAAACACGGCTGCCATTTCATTTCATTTATGATTCCACAGATTCAATTACTTTTTTTTAAAATCATCTGTCTCTCTTCAGTCAGAAATACTCAACAAAAATCCAACTAACTCAATTTATTCTGTAGGCTATTTTAATTAAAAACAACAACAATATAATAGACTAGCTAGCCTATAGTTTGTCAAGTTGCATAATGTTAATATTCAGAAGAGGGATGAGGGAAGCCTATCAGTTATAATAATAGCTGTAAAATGAAATCAGGCTGTTTGCGCTCTGTTTTTACATTTTTTTAAATACACAAATACAATAATAAAATGCGAGTGGTCGTGTAGCCTGAACTTAGTCACTATTTATGAACGAACAAAAAGCTCTTTCGAAATATAAGCCTTGATGATTTCTTATCAAAGGCGAGTCTGGGCAAAGGCTGTGGATATAGAGGGAGGGGGGTTGTTGGGAAGGGGTGGCGGTACAAGCGCAATGGGTATAATAAGTGATGAGATGCGTCTTGTTAGGAAACATCACATGTTTGTGCGCTCAGCGGCCCCGAGATTAAATTAGTGAGCATCAGGGCAGAGAGGAGAAGGTACTGGGAGAAGCTGGGCGAGCAGAGAGAGGGACAAGAGCTCTGTCGGTGCAGGGAGACGCTGGGTTTCGGGGAGAGACTTTATTTTTGTTTGTTTGTTTATTTGTTTGTTTTCGGGGGGCGCACAGTTCACAGTTTGTCTTTATAGTTTCCTGCTGACCGGTGGAGATGGAAGCCCTGACATTACTATATGTTTTTCTTTTGGCTTGTGTCTGCTCCCTGTATCAAGTTGATGGACGCAGAAGTAAGTATGCTTTACAATTATAATATAAACTACAACTAACATAATATAATAGGCTAGAAATATCAAGTCCAGACTTGTGTAAGTCATTTTGCTCCAGTTTGAAGATTCCCACTGAACCTCGTGCGTTCTCTTACTAAAATAAGATTATATGGTGTGGTATTATTATCATTATCATTATTGTTATTAATAATAAGTGTTCAATAAATTGACTTTTGATGCTGGATGTTTTGCTCAGAGTTTATGTGTCACCTGTCCTGTCAGCTCTGCGCAGTCAGAGTCCCATGAGTTTAATTAAGGCGCGTGCCCTGGCTCTGCGTCTTCCTGCGGTCACACTGACACAGAGCAGAAGACACACTCAGGAAAATCTAGAAAAATGATCCACACGGAGGAAAAGATTTTACACTCTTCAAAAGCAAACGTCAAACGTTTTTTTCCCCCCTTATGACTTCATTTTTGATTAAAAAAAAGAATCAATCATCGGGTTTTTCAAATAAGCAATATTTTTATTACAACGTAATCATTAATAAAGAAACGTGAAACTACATATTATGTGCCCTATAGGTGTGTCTCGTGACATGCCGTAATTACCAGCAGATGTCTGTTTACACAAAGCTGATCGGACTTTTTCCTTTAATCGAATTATGGCCGGAATTTGTTTTTTTTCCCCCGTCTGTCATCCATATTTGATCGTTAAAGACGAGTTGCGTCTCAATTAAGGGGAAGCGAAGGTCATGAGTTAGTGAGTTAATTCACAGATTAAAGGAATTTCATAGGATCAGATTAATTTTTTGACTAATAAATGTAGCTATAGAAAGCCAAGGCCAGGCAGCGTATGCGCTCAGCATGAAGGTTATTATCACTTCCCTTCCCACTTCCCTGCTGCACTCAGTAATAAAAGGTTGTTCACAGCTCTTTTTCATGTGTTTTTTTGTTTGTTTTTTTACCTCGCATCTGCAGTGATGGATGTATTGCATGTATCCATTAGATTTGTATTCAAATGGGGCTTTTACCGAAATATTTGATTTAAACAATATTATCTAGGAGAAATCTGGTGTCACTGATTGACTTTAGATTTGAAATAAACGTCCTTCTACCCCCTGAAAAGATTTCATTTCAGAAGGGTTTCATAGATCTTCATGCAGTGCAGAAAAAACAAAACCAAAAGAAGACACAAGGAGCTACAGCAGAAATTTTACATAATATGATAAAAGATAAATAAAATTTCATTACAAGGACAAGGATGTGACCATGTGAGATTTTTAGTGACATTTAAAACTGTTAAACTGTGAAGTACTTTTGATTGTGATAATGAAGAAGATGGGATTTTCTTTCAAAATTAAGTAAAAGAAAATCTCCAGTATTCGTATTTTTGAGGATCCTGGACAATCCTGAATTTCAGTTTTTCCCAGTGATCATCAGGGCTCTGTTTTTTTTTTTTTTTAAATTCACATGGTCTCTGAGTGCTCTGGTCTCTCTCTCTCCAGCGTTCGGTGACATGTTCCCCCACAAGCATGCCCTGGGAAAGTTCCCCTTTCCAATTCCACCGATCCCTGGCTGGGGTCCTGACACCAACCCGTGGGACGATTACCTCTACCCACCACTAACTCCAAAGCCAAAGGAGCTCATGCACCGAAGAGGTGAGTAGGGTCATTTTGTTTTCCTGTCAAAAATCCAACATTGTGCTTTGAGTTGTTAACCCAGAACACACAACTCTGCAGGTAAACCCAAGGTTCGTCTGACCAGTGACGGTCCAGCTCTAAATGGATCCTGCATCTCCTTCACTGCCAAGCTGGAGTACCCTCCGTGCCAGAAGGAGGATGCCAGCGGGAACCTTGTCTGGGATGAGCACTGCAAGGACAGTACGGAGCTGGAGGCCTCAGGTGCTGCCAAAATGCCAGGCCAGGCCACGCCCCCCCCCCCAACACAACACATCACACACATAAACACCAAATACATACATCAAACCAAAGCACTTTCACAAAAGCCAAGTAATAAAAAAATGGAACATCAACACTTGAGCTGATCGAGGCTAAATTGATCTGAGGGCAAGGGCAAAATTGGGAGATAATTTGTCACTAAGAGTAACCACTTTAATATTACGTCGACTCAATTGGGATAAAAAAAAAAAGAAGAATCATATTGAAATACAACACAACCTTTACTTAACTCTGTTCTCCTCTGTGCAGCTAATGGGCAGGTCCGTTCTGGCTACGTGTACAACTGGACTTCCTGGTTGGATGACTACGGCTTTGGGAAGTGCACCGACTTGAAAAAGTGCAACGTGTTCCCCGATGGGAAGCCGTTCCCTCAGAGCAACGACTGGAGACGCAAGAGCTACGTTTACGTGTGGCACACGATGGGTGAGACGCACAAGGTTCACAGATCTACACACACGCACATGCAGGAACAAAATAAGAAACAGTTTTTTTTTAACTGTTGTTGTGCTGTCGGTTTGTTCCAGGTCAGTACTATGAAACCTGCGATGGCTCATCCTCCAGTGTGAAGATCAACACCACCACCATCCCAATCGGGGCTGAGGTCATGGAGGTCATGGTCTACAGGAAACGCGAGCGTAGGAAGTACAGTCCCCTCACCACTGACAACTCAGTCTTCTACGTCACAGGTGGAGACAAATTTCACCTGTCATCTGTGTTTATGTTTCAGGCGCAAACAGAAACCCCAGAGACTGAATTATTTATCACTTCCCCTTAGATAAGATCCCGGTGGCGGTCAACATCTCCCAGAAGGCTGCGGTCAATGAGTCAAAGGGCGTTTTCTTCCGTGGTGAGGACGTCGTCTTTAACGTCCAGCTCCATGACCCCAGTGGCTACCTCAAAACCGCTGCCTCCATCGACTACATCTGGGACTTCAGAGATGGCAACCAGCTGGTGACACACCGCGAGGTGACCACGCACGCCTACAGCTCGCTGGGGACCATGAGTGTGAAGCTGGTGGTGGAGGCAGCGTTCCCTGTGGAGTGTCCGCCAGCTGCCGCTACCTCGACTCCCAAGAGCATCACGCCGCCGCCGCCTCACACAGGTGCCAAGAAACTGTACAAGCATTTTGAGAAGATTATTAACATCTTCATCTCAGTTTCACTTTTTTATGCCTTTAATACCAAAGAAGGGTGCAAAATAACTCCACAGTGGTTAAAGTTAAAGGAACATTTCATCATTTTTAGGGTCTATGTTGACTTTTTAGCTAACAGTAACCTGCAAAATTAACACTGAGATTTCTACTGAATTGCATATAACACAGACAAACAACACAAACATCTGTAAATAAAGGTGTTCATAGATGTTGTGACATCACCAAGAGCAGTTTTGACATGCAGCCCTCATCTTGGCAGCATCTGACCACGATGAACTCCTGGCTAATCCTGAAACTATCAAAGAGCAAAGGGCAAGTCTGGAGGCGAGACTTCAGTTTATATGTTTGCTCACCTGTCACTCAACTATCCAGAATTTAACCCTTAATAAGAAATTAGACAAGGAGGATTATAAACAATGTAGCTAGTTGTTACGAAGAAGCCTATAAAGAATGATTTTTGCAACAGGCTGTAAACATAAGTTGGGTATTTTAGCGTAGGTAGGGACTCTAGTGGCCATTCAAGGTAGTGCAGTTCTGGTATGACAATGTTGGCTTTAGTTTGGAGGTTGCTGCTGGGCTAAAAAAGGTTTTTCTGGAGGCGTTAAGGCACAAACCATGAATTGCAGTTTCCCTGCATAGTGTCTGGTACTTTTTCTCCGTCTCTTTGCTGCTACACAACTTGTCCTTCATTATGAGCCGGAGACAAATGAATCAGGGAATTTCCCACCATTTAACACTTTGAAGTTGGAATACAGTGCACAGATGTGTCTCACATACACATGTTCCTGTCTGTCCTCCTCCAGAGGCTCCTACACCTCCACCCCGTACTCATGCTGTTACTGTCAAGATGGAGACTACGAGAGGTGAGGTTCAGGTTCCACAACCACTTTTTTTTGTTTATTTATGTGTGTATGAGAGAGAGCAGAGAGGGAAGTATCTTGGCAGCGGCTCATTCATCTTTAATAAAGAGTCAGTATCTCCATAAACACATGCTTGTCCTGTGAGTCCAACTCTTGCCCCTTGTTTCCTGGTTCAGCACCAGCCACCACCAGCCGACCCATTGCCCACTCCTCCCCCAGTACCACAACAGGGTTGCCCACCACAGAGCCCCTGCCGCCTACTGTCGCCAGTGACACCCCAGAGGTCCTCCCCACCATCCTGGCCGGGCTCCGCAGAAGACGCCTCAACAGCAACGGGTGTTTCCGCTACGCCTACGGAACCTTCAGTGGGAACATCACCATCGTCGGTAGGTGGGAGGCTGCGGTTAGATTTTCACCGTGACCCAATGATGTCTGTCTGCCTGTTGGTCCGACGCCACTGTGGTCCAAACTGAAAAATCTTTTTTTATTTTTTATTTATTTATTTGTTTGTTTTTTTCATGTAGTTGTCCAAAATTAAACACATGTAGAGCTACTAATATGGCTGGAGACCATGAAAGACAGGATGAGGATTGAGGATATTGTTGTTCAGAATTTTTTAAAAAAATCCCTTTTTTTCGTTTCAGATATAAACAAAAGGAAAAAAAAAATTGCAAACTTTTAGCCTCCCGTGTTGAATCCCATGCTGATTTTTGTAGAATAAAAGAGAACAATGTAAGGATTATAAATTGTTGATCCCTATTGTTATAGGAATAAACATGTCTTAGTGCACACATGCACATGCACACCATCTTCCACTAAAAACCTTTGACCTTCATCATTTTAATATTATGAAAACATGATTACACATCTAAAACCAGCTACATTAATCTGTTCCCTACAGAGCCCAAGCACCCGGTCGGCAGCCAAGCAAACAGCCGCATTGTGGACGTGTCGGCTGCCAGAGTGACCAAAACTGACATCAGCTTCCTGGTCAAATGTCTGGGCAGGTGAGACTCTGTGATCAGTGTGTGTTTCATTCTGGTTGAATGTTAAATAGGCAATGTTTGTGTTCTTGTTTTTCCTTTCCACCACTGACCACTGTTGGGTGAAATCCATTATTAGTTGACTAGTTTAAAAAAATGTTTACTTAGATTTTTTGTTTGCATAGATAAATCAAAACTGAAACTGAAACTTAATTTAATGTTTACAATCTACAGATGTTTGGTGATCCAAAGAAAGTTATTATCAGAGCTTTCTAGATAAACCAAAAATTAGAGATTTAAGATAATCTGGTCAAGCCATTACACAATTCAAAGGACTTTAATAGTATTATTGTCTCGTAATTTAATTTAACATTAATCATCACTGGTTTATTTATGGTACATGGCACACTCTCTTAAAGAAAAAAAAATAGTTTGAGTGATTGCATCTTTTCATCCCTCCTTCTCAGCATCCCCACTTCAGCCTGCACCATTGTGTCAGACCCCAGCTGCACTCAGGTGCGCAACATCATGTGCGATGATGTGCCGCCGTCGTCAGCATGCGAGGTGCATCTGACACGAACGTTCCTGGAGCCCGGCACCTACTGCGTCAACATCACCCTGGAGGACTCCAGCAGCCTGGCCCTCGCCAGCACCACCGTCACCATCAACAAGTCCCAGGACCCCCCTGGTTAGTCACACAGACAATGTGCCATGTGTTCTTACATCCCACACATGGTCATAAATCATTTAATCTAATTTTTTTGGTCTGTGGCTGTGTCTGTCCTGCACCTGCAGTCGCCAAGGCTTCTCACACTGCAGAGGTGGTCCTGTCATCCAGCGCTGTGCTTGTGGCCGTCTTTGCATTGATCGCCTATCTTGTCTACAAGTGAGTAGCCATGTAATGAGGGAGCATATACTGTACGAAGCCTGTGCATATTCTCATTTGTCCAGGTCGTAGTATCTCAAACCAAGTCCGGTTGCGTTCAATTTAAACTCCTTTGACTGTACACTGTAATATAAACATAAACATTTATACCCAAGTGAAGTCTGGGCCTCCACATCCACAGGTGTCCTTCTCAATATGTGGTTATAATCTGACCCTTCCCCCTCTCCCAGGCGCTACAAGGTGTACCGACCCATTCGCAGGTCACTGGTGGAGGACGCCTGCGGCCACACTGCGGCTGGAGGGCCTATGGTCCGCCTGAGGGAGGCACTCTTCCCCTCCAGTGAGGAGAGCCGTCACCTGCTGACAGAGCGACGCCCCCTGTAGGCCTTTCAGAGCGACACCAAAAGGCCCCTGCCCAGAAGAAGCATCACGACTGCCCCGTGAGGATCTAAGTAAAAAATGTAATCATGAAAAAGTCAAAGAGAGCAGGAATAGATTTGTGTCCGTGGAGAAGTTTTAATAAATAATACTCATCTTTTTTTTTTTTTTTTGTCTTAATTTAGTTGCTACATCAAAAGGCTAATGTTATAGCAGTATGTGATTGGTAGATAATTAACTAAGAGGCTGATGAATGTCTGGCTGCTCTTTTTAATCTCAGTGTTGAATGAAGTTGTTGCTAAGAGATGAAATGGGTTCAAGCCCTGTCTGTATTTTTTAAATCTAAAGCACTGCTTTCGAAAATGTTGTGCCAAGCATGGCTTTACAAAACTGTGCCTTATTCTGCAGTAACTCATGTGACGCTCAGCTGGGTGAATTATAATTGAAATTGGACAAACGTCATGTTCAATAGCTAAACCCAGGAATTCAGTGGAGACTTGACACAACTAATAAAGATTGAACTAACCATTTATCTTTTCGAGACGTTTGCTTTTGTCGTATGAATCATTTCACCAACTTCGATTCAGATCAAACGCAGATAATTCAAGGTTGAAATAATGTTTTGAGCAGATTAAATTAAAACAACCACTGTCGCAGGATCAGCTGCATCCAGCCCATTTTATACCCAATATCTGTGTCTGTTCTCCAAGTGGGGCCTTTGAATTCAATCATTGATTTTCACTATAATTCCCACCATAACCAACAGTGGCATAATTTATGACTCTGGTTTTGAAACACTAAAAAGTAAAATCTAATCAATCAGGGCTCTGTGGTCCAACTCGTCAGTTTCAGATCAAGTTTGAGAGACGCTGCCTTCGGGTAACTGCAAAGAGAGTGTACTGTAAAAGAACAGTATGGTACAGGTACAATTGGGATGGAGTAACACTATATATTTATATATAATTCTCAGCAAGTTTCAACAGGAAACACTGGACCCTTTGTCACAATCAGCTTCCTTTTCCAACACCCACTCACAGGGATGTTGCTACTTGTCCGAGCTGCAGCTGTAACTACTAAATAGATGTGGAAGTTCCCCTCATTTATTCAAGAAAATCCTTCACAACAGAAGAAATAAGCACAAAATACCTTTGCAACTGAATGTCTATGAATCTCTAGCAGCTAAGATTCAGCTCTGTCTGAACCAGACTTTTTCCCTGCGATTCAACAACCACATCATCCTGGTTTTGTGCCACGAAGCCGCTGACCTTTGAACAACATTCATCCAGCAGTTCTTTGTCCAAGCCTATTGCACACAGTATAAAGTCATCCAGTTACACCAAGTTAAAGTACAGATGTGAAGAATTAGCATCAATTAGTTTCAGTGCTGTTCTCATCAGGAATTGATAAAGCCAAATACTTAACGCACTTTTAGAAACATTAGGGGGAATAAAAAGGATAAACAAGAGTTTAATTACTTTTTTTTTTATTCAGAGGCATTTGACAAGTGGAGCTGTGTGTGAAGAGGAGGTGAAGGGGCACAAGCATGGTTGCAGAGGGGGGAAGGAGGGAATATCATGCTGAAGTTGGATCACTTTTCCAAAAGAAAAAAAAAAAAAACTCCGAGACCCAGTCCCTCAAATCTGTCCCATACCAAGAGGATGTTCCACGTTACACAGCCAAGAAATGCTAACAGAAGAAAATAGCTACCAAATCAGCAAATGAGTGTAGCAACTGTGAAAGACAAAAAGGGAAGAAAAAAAGACAGGACTTGTATCTATTTTGAAGTCTTACAAATCAAAAACAAAAAAAGGCAGGCCCTTTAAAAAAAAACAAAAAAAAACTGTATTTTCTCGTTTTAACTATTGAATGCAAAAATCAAACACGTGATTTGACCTTTTCACAAAAAACCCAAGCAAAAGTTCAAATACATGTAAGCCACACCACCAAAAATAGAAAGCAGAAAGAAATAACCATCATTTGAGGATTCAGTTAAGCCAAAAAGGAGTATATATAAACACTGGCAAAAAAGAAAATATTTTTTGATCACTTTCAATTATTCTCTCAATTCTAAACAGTACATGATTTTAGTTTAAGTTCTCATTCATATCTGGGGAAGCATGGGGGAGGCGTAAAAAGGGTGAGGGGGGGGGGCGGGGGCTAAACTCTAACAAATAGAAGAATGCCTCTACTTCAAATATGTGTCTAAAGAGGTAGATCAAAACAAACTGCGGAGGAGGAGAGGGGAGAGGGAAAGGGAGGCGCGCGGGGAGGGGAGGGGAGGGGGGGGGTTTGGCAGGAAGGAAGCGGGGAGCTGGGGAGGTGTCAGGGAAAATTTTAAGTATCACTTGTGCCCCTCAGTTTAAGCGCGGTGTTAGGATGGCGCGCCCATGTCAAAAAGAAGTGTTCGGGGGGACTGAGGTATCAGTGCGCGCTGGCGCTCAGTGGGGGTAGGGTGGGGTGCCTAGTGCCACAACAACCCCCCACCCCCTCAGCTGAGGTAGACGGCGTTCTACTGTGGAAGCATGGATACACTCAAGCACTTTTACCACAATCAACATATTTACATTCGGCATGAAGAGACAAATGAAATAAAATTGTATTATATTTAAGTTTTGGATTCCTTTCCTCTACTCTTACCCCCAGTCAGGGATCATTCAGTATTTTGTTTTGCCTTTTCTGGCGTGTTTTCCCTGTATGAACAACAAATCGAAACATCACGTTACATTTGTGGATTACAGAGAAAATGTCATTTCTTTTGTTTAAATCATTTATTTTCCTAAAGCGCAAAAAGGAGAAAAAAAAAACGTTTGCGTCTATCAGTGTGACTCCCCCTACCCTCACCATGCAGTGAACGACGTTTACATTGCCTTGATGGCCTGGCTACAAGGGCCACTCCGAACTGACAAAGCTTGCTCTATGAAAATAAACCTAGTCGGGCTTGGACCTTGCTGAGACATAATGGCCTGGGAACAGAACAGACAGCAAACAGACGTTCTGCTGACTTTTCGGGTCCGTTACCGTCCACGCCGTAGAGTCCTGACCACTAGCCCTCGTAGGAAGGCGAAAAGGAATTCTTTTTGACAAATTAAAGTACCATTACCCATAACGATGTCAATCCCAAAACTAAATGGCATTGCTGCAATTATGTACGGTTGGCATTATTTGCATGTCTTAGTTGTTTTGTACTTTTTTCAGAAGATGGTGGACCCTCAGGGGAAAAACTGAGGCGATTTTCTCTCGATACTCCTGTCAGCCGCCAGCTGAGGGGGCGCCAACTCTTGCTCTGGCGCTGCTATGTACAAATAGACTTTATGTACAGGGTCATCTTAAGTCACACATACACATGTACAATGCCACCTAGAGCACCAGAGTTGAAAGCAAGGTCAGTTGGCAGCTGACCAAATTTTAAATTTTCTTAAAAAAATAAAAATGTTCAAAGACTATCAGCTTTATAAAGTATACAAAATACCACAAAAGCAAAATAAAAAAGAAAGGAACATTTTTCATATATATATAATCATTTTTTTCTCTTCTGAGGTACTAGATCCTGAGGTAGTTAAGTAAAATGCATATTAAATTGGTTTTCTTGGGCAGCAGCAGTTCGGCACCGTTTCCCTAAGTGTCAGTCGTGGCGCTGCCCTCACCTCTAAATATATATTCATCTATGTATATAGGTCTATCTATAAAATGCATCCGAATTTATAAAATGCCACTATCATTACAGGGGCAGGACGCCCAATATAATCCACCCTTTCAGGGGTCCTGTCCTGAAACAAGAATCTTTCCCCTAAACATGGCCCACCCGATCTGAGCCAACCCTCCCCCCAAATAAACCTCTCTGTTGGTCCGACCTGGACCTTGATAGCAATGCCTTTTCCTTTCCACAGAAAACTCATGAGAAAGCTTCATCAACCAATTAAACGCTACCAAAAAAAAGAAAAAAAAGGGAAATTAAAAAAAAAAACTAAATCTGAAGTCAACCAAAACATCTTGTCAGGTTTGAAGTACCACACCAAGGAGGTGATAGGAGGGGGATCCTTATTTCTTCTTTGTGTTTCTAGTGTAAAAAAACAAAAACAAAAAAAAAGGGGGGAGAAAAAATGTTTTTCTTTATAAACACACCCGTGGGGGGAGGAGGAGAGCGGTCGAGGGGTGCGTACATGTGAGGGCAGGTGACATTGTTGGGAGCCCTCAGAAGTACATTCTCACAGAGATGCAGAGAGGTGAGGAGGCGTGGAGCCTCTCTGTAGCCACGCTTGAAAGTTCATCAAGTAAGACAAGGAGGGGTGGATGTTCGGTTGGTGAAAACCTTTGACCCCTGAGATGAGCTTGACAACCCCTTGTCTTCTTCTCCCCCTGGACTCTGCTGCATCTGTCCATCTGTCGAGTCTTCTGGCAGATTCAGTCACCATTCCTCCAGGTCCGCTGGACCTTTACTTCCTGCGGGGCTGTGGAGGTTGGGCTCCAGGTGAGGGTTTGGGCTGCTGCTGCTGCCTCCTCACCTGGGCCAGGATCTCCTGGATCTTCCTCTGGGCCAGCTGGACGACACGGAGGAAACGCTCAGATCACCGCACAACAATCATCTAATAACGAGTCCGTCAAGGGTCTCGTGACATTCTCAACGCAATGCGTTATGGTCTGTCTGTCTTCTCTGCATATAGTGGCGCCATATGCGAAACCTCTGAGTTAACAAAATAAAGTGCTCTTATGAAAATCCAGTGTATTTACATATTTTGGTTATCACTTTTTCACTGCATAGCTGAACTTGTTCTTACTGTTAAAAAATAAGGTTGGCGAGTGGTTGCACAACTGTAGTAAAACAATCTTACAGTAATTACTTTAATTCAATTGAACAGATCATGTGCGTCTAGGAAATTAGATCCAGGGCTTTGACCCCTCTGAGCTACATGTATGTTTTCTTTATAGAGACCCACCTGGCATGCAAAGAAGTGTCCGCTAATCTTCACTATGACCTGGTCATTCTCGTCCGGCGTCTGGTCCCTGGGCACCACCACCTCTGCACACGTCAGGTTCTGCAGCTCGTTCACCTGCAGCCGCAACACACATCAAATAACCACCGGCTTCAGACTTGAGTATTTAGAAAGCTCAATTTAGCTTGAGAACATTTCGTTTGTGTTTGTAGTGATTAATGGATAAGTGTCCTTGTTTACAGTTTTTCCGCCCTTCCCGATGACTCGTCCAGCAGCAAAGGAGGGAACCTTGATGTGAGCCTCCAATTTCACCTCTTCCTTAGGTCCAAAGAAATTCTCTTCCTTCAACTTGCCAAAGATGCGACACTGAGCCTGCAGCCACACAGGTTGGAGTACAGATTAGTCATGCTGTATTTAAGACATTTTTTCCAGGAAATAAAAAAGCCTCAGAAAAACTTACTCCTGGCTGTATCAACAGCTGCTACCATCAAATTCAACTACATTCTTCTTTTTTTTCTGCCAGCAGTGTTTTTATGTGTTACACAGCTGTGAAGGTGCCTCACCTTAAACTGAGCCTCTGGCGGTCCGACGATGATGACCATCCTCTGTTTGGCATCCATTCCTTCTGCAGGGGCGATCTGCAGGAGGGCAGACAGTCGGCATTAAAAAAAAAACAGAACAGCAACCTTCATTTTCCGATACCTGACAGTCAAGTGACAACAGGAAGACAGCCTGCGTCGACATGTTATCATTAAGATGCACAACTTCGCTGCCTGTCCGTCACTCACCTTGATTGAGGCTCCGGCAAAGTGTGACAGCTGTTTGATGTGTTGACCCTGTTTTCCGATGATGGCTCCCACTGCCAGCGCAGGGATGAACAGGTGAACGGTCTCCGACTCTGGGTGTCCCTGCTGGGGTATGAATGCTTTAGAACTCATGTTGACCGCGAGACGATCGCACAGACACTTAACTGCGGACCGCTTGCTCAGCTCCAGCCGTCAATGCACAAACACTGAACCTAGCAGAAGCGGTATTAATTCTCTCAGCTACGCCGGAGCTCATGCTCTCCGCTTTAAACAACCAGTCGGTCAGAAAGGGCACGTCGGTCCTGCCGTGACACAGACAGAGACACTACCATCACATTACTAGGGCAAACTGCATGCTCCCAAAACAAGTGTTTTTGCTCCTCACATCAAACTGTGCAAGGTAATTACTTAAAAACAATTTAGTGAAATTCCACAATCTGAATTTGCCACATGCACCAGTTTAGTGATTCCCTCCAGAAAGACAGACAGACTGACAGTGGCATCTTAATGTGAAGCTCAATAACAGGAAATGCCCGACTACAGATGATTATTTACAGATGCCTTGTTGCAAACTGCTGCAGCATGTCACGCGTATTAGCGGGGTGTGTGTGTGATTGACTTGAGCTCTGGAAGGGGAGGTGGCTGTATCGTCAAAGAGGAACAACAAGTAGCACTGTTGATTTTGGATGGAGCCCAATATTCCAGTCAATGTGTCAGCTGAGGGCACGCCAACAACTTGTTTTGGCAGTTTCCAAATCCTGGAGCAGGGCTTTTCGGCGCTGAAGATGTTTTACTCTGCATTTTGAGAGACATGCACCTTATCTAACAAAAGCAAATGCTTCATATTTGGCAGAAATAAGATTCAAGCGTCTGTTGGAGCCGATCTAAAATATGACCACTAGCCAAGTTTCTGTTGCCCTCCACGACTCGTGCCTCCCCATCCACCAGGTTAGACATACATAGATTAGGGCCTGTCTAAAAGGTCAAGATCAATAGGCAGCTGGAGGAAAAACTTGGATGTAGCAGACCAAGACCCCTGATCCTGCAGCGAGCAGCCACAAGCCGTGCAAAGCACTGTGGGACGGGCGACTTACAGCAAGGGGCTGGCTGCTCGCCGACTGCATAGAAGCCCAAAACTGCCCCTCAGCCCCATATGGACTGCACTAAAGGGAAAAAGAAACATGGAACTGAGTTGCTTAAGACTAAATACTGTTTTAACAAACTGACCCAAGAGCTGAAGGTACAGTGAGTTTAAGAAATGAAACACAGCCCGTCCTGGGTTTGTAATGCTATTGTGTGGGGCAAACCACTGCACTCTGTGACATGGAGACTTCACTTACTCCAAATGATGTGCATCCGCCATGGGCTCCAGGAGGTGGGACACTGGACATGGAGGGGCCCATGCCTGGTGCTCCACTGGGAAACAAACCCAAAGCATTTAGATTCAAGCCAGGGATTAGGTTGGACTGGAGCTGGAGAGAAAGGAAAGGAGAACATTTGTATTAGCTATATTCATCTCAAGTTGCACACTTGTAAAATCGTTTGTCTTGGACTGGTCGTACACAATATGTGATGTTGATGAACAACGTCACACTAATAATGCTTTAAATGAGACAGTGGTCATACAGCATCACTGTTCCTCCTATGACCTTAACTTAAAGGTTTCAGGAACACAAGTCATAGGACTACCTACACCTGTGGAAGAGGAGGTTAAAGGGATGGTTCAACATTTTGGCAAATTGGCCCATTGCCATAATCGCTATAGTCATGGCAGTAGGTTCGTTACCTTTATTTGTCGGTGCAAGCTATTTTTAGAGCAGCAGGCGGCTCAGAGCTACACTACTGAGGCTAATGGGATTTCATCAAACTCATCAAATACACAATCCAAAAACTCCTGCACATGACCTGCACATTCACCATGCTATGAGATATAACGGAACGTTACAAGATGGAGTTATTTTCAAGGTAAATAAATACAGAGTCTGCTTGCTGAAAAACGTGCATCAGCAGTTTTGCATGAATTAACGACTCTGTTACGTAACATTCCATTATTATTTCATAGCGTGGTGAATGTGCAAGTCACAACTTCTCCACGACAGCGTTTTGGAGTTGTTGGATTGTGATTTGATAAGTTTGATGAGGGAAACCAAGAAATCCCATGAGCCTCCGTAGTGTAGCTCTGAGCAGCTCGCGGCTGCGTGCCGCCGTTCTAAAAATAGCTTACACCGACAAATAAAGGTAACAAACCTACTGCTATGACTACAGCGATTATGGCAATGGGCCAATTTGCCAAAATGTTGAACAATACCTTTAAGAAACCAAGTCAGCTATTGCAAAGTAGCTGGTTTGTTGAACATGCTGAGATATGCTCTTTTGGTGAGGTAAGTATTATGAACAGCAGGAGAGGAGAAGAGAACCCCCCCCTCTCTCTCTTTAGCAGGCAGGTATCAGGTTTGTTTAACAGCTAAGTGTTTTACTTGTGAACCCCTGACGGAAACACTAGCACCCGATCCTCACAGACTCACAGATGCATCTTTTTCTATATGAAATCTAAAAAAAAGGTGTGACTTTACTATGCCCATCTCGTAAACAACATACTGTGCAATGAGTCTCAATTTCAAAAAACTGTGCCAACATTCACATTTTCAGAGTTCAGCACCAACAGCTCAATGGCAAATGCTCATACACAACTGTTGTCAATCATGTTGAGTTTAATTATACCAGATTTTTTAACCCGTTATCATTTTTTCTAAGGAAAAAAAAAGTTAATCAAAAAGAAACCTGATTTGAATGGTTCTCCATCTGGATTATTTCATGTTTTTTTCAAAGTGTGTATTTATATGACAACAATTCAAGATGTGAACATGCTACTACTACAGCAGGTTTATGTGCATGTAAACAGCATCATCTGATTTTCTTACTGAAAAAAGCTTTCAGTTATTAATCTTCATGTTTTTTTTTTTAAAGTTTCAATGTTCAGATCAGAGGGGAATTCATTCACAGCACAGAGAAGCTTACGTTCATAGCAGCCATGTCGCTTTCGTACGATTCCCTTATCTTCTTCATCACCTCCTCTTCAGCTCTCGAGCACGCCTCAATGGCACCCTTCACTGTGATGGTCCGCTCTGGGTTGTACAAGGTCAGGTCCTGAAGACTGGACAAAGCAATGTGGGGGGAGAGGAGTGGCATGAAAACAACCGTCACAGTATATGTTGCGACAACACACCAAAGACGACAACATTAAAAATGCATGGTGTGCTAAGTGGCACTTTTATGAATGGACTGCAAGGACCACATACTACTTGTATGTGCAGAGTGAGTCTGACACTTACGGTGAGATTGTGATCTTGGTCTCTGTGTCCTGCTCGATTTTTTTCAGGTTGCGTCCTTCCTTCCCAATTAATCTTCCTACAAAGTTGTTGTGTGCAAGGATCTTCAGTGGGATCTCCTCAGTACTGCACAAAACAAAGACAACATCAGAAGGCGATGTTCCTTCACATTCAGATTTAACCTCAATTACCAATATGTCCACTTGTCTTAATGCTCTGACGCATGTGCTTTTTTTTAAAAATACAGCCTGTGTACAAGCTGTCAGAGTTAATTTGTTGGGGGAAAATATGTTTTAAATGTATAAACAAGCCTGACTAATGAATCATTTGTATTTATCTCCCAACAACAAACTTCTGCCAATTATGTAGTGTGGTGCATCACAACATGAACACCATTATTTTTGACTGGATTATAACAAGTATGACTTAAGAATTTTTAATAAGACCATCACTGGAAATCTGATAAGGTCAAAGGATTTATTAACAGTGACTGTACTGAGTTTGTACGTGGCACAAAGAATGTGCGTCTTTTAATCTAATATGGTTCTTACAATACTTCCTATCACCTACCACTCTAGTGAAATACTTACAACTTTGTGTCAAGGGCTTCCTTCTGCATGATTTCCATGATGGTTCTGCACGCGTTCGAACAACCTTCAGGGGTGGAGTGAATTGTAATGGGCTTCTCCGCTGCACCTGCATTTTCTTTCCTATGGATGTCAATCCTGGAAGAAAAGCATCGATGGTTCACAAAAAAAAAATCTTTGATGTTGAAAATGAACAGAACAAGCACAAGAGATGACAACCCACTTGCAATGCTCGGTTTAATTCCTGACCTCTGTGTACGTACTTTGAGTGGGTCTGTTTGGTGATGTTGCGGATGGTTGCGCCCTCCTTGCCGATAATCGCGCCTACGAACTGCGTCGGGACCAGCATGCGCAGTGGGATGTCTGACTGCACTTTAGGCCGAGCGCCCAGACCGGGAGAGCCTGAACGAGGGGGTCCGCGTGCATTAAAACCTCTCCTGCCCCCCGGTGAAGGACCCTCCGCTGCGGCCGTCTCATCGGGGATATAGGACACTTTCAAGGCATAGTTCTCCATCATAGATCCGTTCAGCTTCTCCATCGCCCTGGGGAGCATAGATGTCAGTCTCCATATAAAACTCTTGATTCCCAGTGAATGGAGAATAATTTGCCAACACAGGAAGGCTTTCAGACAGCACTCATTGAGCGAGTGGAGGGGGGCTGGGGGGCTCTGACTGGCATAGCTGCCAAACAATGCTGCTCTCGCCATCACCATAAAGCTTCAGGTTTGATTTCTTTCCCATCTCCTCATTAATGGTAAAATCCAAGGGACAGGGACATTGAAAAAAAAAAACAAGCAAACACAAGGCCCCCCGCCAAATTGTAGCAGCTTCTCAGGTGATGGACACAAGCAACAGCGAGACGGCTAGAGCTTCTTCCAAGTCCAACAAATAGCAGGGCAGCGACTAATAATCACTTCCCTTTAGCTTAAGGAAACTCTAACCTTCAGACTGCACTCTCACTTTAACACACGTCTGCCTTGTTAGCCTCAAGGACTTAGATCTGTGGTGAAACAATTAAGCCTGGAGACTTCTACAACCACTCGTGCGGAGAGAAACGCTGTAGTATGACTCATGTACACCAGGGGGCACCAGATGGCTAATTTAACCCCCTCCCTCTCCAACAAACACCCCACCCCCTCCTCCCCATCATCATTGCATGTCAAATTAAACTGGACTGGTTTTTGGAAGGAGGAAATCAGGTGCACTGGAGGAACACTACGCAGAGGAAGTTGATGCAATTTACAATAGAGAATTCTGGGTAAGGTGAAAAAACTTCAGCAGATCATGTCAAAGACATCAAGACAGATGAGTTGGAGGTCAGTGATGCGAATACACTGTATCTGGGTGTGTGCGCGAGTGTGCGTGTACTCACAGCCTGGCCTGGTCCTTGGCTGCATATCGAACATTGACTACTGCAGTCTCTGTGTCAGTGTTAACTGTGGAAGCACACACACACACACACACAGCAGAGTCAATTCACACACATTCAATAACAGTGACATAATAAACCACCATGGCCGTCTTCTTTACATACAGTGATTGCAAGAAATTATACAGTCATGCATTTGTTTTTCTTAAGATGCCAAAAAATAAAAAATAAATACATTGTACAGTTGGAATAAAACATGGTACAGAAAATCATAAACCAGCAAAAAAAAAAAAAGGTGTGTGTTGAGCAGAGTGGTGGGATTGCATCTCAGGCAGTATAGTAACACAAAGCTTAAACAAGCCTGTATTTACCTTGTTCACAGCTCTCTACTGCACCGTACTGAGCAAGCATACTATCCAACACCTAAGAGAAAGAGAGAAAAGGCATGATTACTCAAAGACTCTGAGGGCTTTGACCAGAACCTGTTAGCGAGCAGAAGCTCATCTGTGGGAACCAGCCCAGCTCGCTGCTGGGACACACTCCATTAATTCTGAACCCCAGAGTTCAATGTTGAGTAACGTGGATAAATTTGCTGCCCTCTTGTAAAAGCCTGTCTACCTCAAATTATGACTCTCCCCTTAGGGCACTAGGCACAGCCCTGAGCATGTTTTTATAACATTTTGCAGTCTTTACTTGAGAAGTCACCATGAAAACAACAATTTCTATTTAAAGTTAGATTTACAAGCAGCAATCCAATACATAGACAGTAGGTGATTTATTGTAAAAATTAACCATTTAAAAAAAAGAAGAGGAAAACTGGAGAACACACACATAGCCATGGCTGCTTTGGTTGTTGTACTTGTTTGATATATATATTTTTTTACACATTACCAAAATGATCAACCTCATTAAAAAAAAAAAAAATCCCTACATGCTGAAATCATACACATGAAGACGGCAAAAATTATTAAGTGCTTCCAAAAGACGAACCACGCTGGCCACCTGCCCAAACTGGAGACCAAAGGATTTTAATTCATAGATGTGATCAAATGTGAGCGAGAGGGGGAGCGAGGGTTCCAAGCTAAGCTAAGACCTCCGACCATGCTCAGTCGAACCCGAAGCCACACCCCCAAGAGCTCAACCCCACTTTCTAGCCAACAAGCATGCGTCCCTGCCCCCCCACTCCACCAACCCACCAACCAAGCAACCTCCCGCCTCCCTGCCATCTCCACTCCCCATCATTGGCTGCTCCAGCACAGATATGAGTTCCCTGAAGCCAAGAGTTGCAGGCTGCCGGCTGGCTGCTCCGCCCGTCCATCTGCCGAGCCCAGCCAATGGGAATCCAGGCCATTCAGGAAAGGGTGGGGTACATTCCAGCAGGAAGCAGTGACTGGGGGAGGGGTACGAGTTCATGCTACACATTCTGTGAATCGGCGCACATGGAGGGGAAGGGGAAACAGTCCAGGCCCACCCACCCACTACAGCTTGTGACAACGCCACTACTCTCGCCACTATTCTTTCGCTGTGAAGCTACATACACACACATACGCACACCATGACCCATTGTCTTATCTACCTGATAAGATACATACAAGGCCTTTGCATCAAAAGATCCCACTCTGTTCTGTTCCTCCATTCTTCAAACCCCTCCCCCTCCGGGAGGGAGAAACCTCCATGTCACCTTTTGAGAAAGCAAACAGCTCGCTCACTACATACAAGGAACATGGGTGGATCTAGAGCTGCAGTTGAGGGACATGCGTAGGCAAAGCAAGCCCACCATTACAAAACACTGAGCCCGTCTGTAGCCATTTGATCACCGTGAGGCTGAAATCTAAAGACATGTATTGAACTTACAGTTTAGAATAAAACTGAACAATGGAGCAATTTCCTAAGGAAATTCTCATTAGGCTTCCATAGTCTTTATGGAGCAGAAAATTAAACTCCACACCACCACAAGCTCACGCTATCACTGCTAAACCTCTGCAGAGGGAGGAGAAGAAAAAAAAAAGTCACGTAAAGATCTGTTTCTGACACATGCAAGCTAAACGTGGGATTTTGAGTCTGACACGTAATTTAAATTTTTTTAAAAATAAAAAAAAGCTGCAGTATCATTTCACGTTTTTCAAATTTTTTGTTAAGAAAAATTGTACGTAATCCCAGAAGATTAGTATGTAGTCACTGAATACCAAAGAGTTTTAAATTAAATGCTTATCACATGCAGAGGAAGACAGACATGCAATGCGCACACACACACACACACACACACACACACGACTGTTGCTCAACACTGACAGTCGTTTTTCACTAATCAGGCAGTGGCCTTGAAATCTGACCATGTTGCAGCTCACCATTTCTATTGATATTATTCATTTTTGCATGACAGCTTTTTGCCTGTTAACCCGTTAGAGGACATGAGACAAGTGGACTGTTTTGGAGACTTAACACTGACCTTGAGCAGCAGTTTTAATGTTTAAAGTCTGTTTAAAAGCCACTGAAGAAACCTACTACAAGAACATCCAGTGAACTACTTATGCAACTGAGGACAGTTTTACATAATCAATTCAAACACGGTTTTCTGAAGATTTTGGGCACAAAAAATTTGCGGGTGCATTTTTGCCTAAAATGCCAAGAGTCATTTCCAGGCTTAATCCAGGATCAAGTCAAATTTTTAATGCAGTTTAAAAGTGACCTGTGTTGAAGCAGTTGTGTGTGTGTCATTTTGAAGAGCTGTAAAAACAGCAAGTTGTGATTGTTTCTTTTCAGATTTTTTCTAAATCTGTATGTGGGACCTCTCTAGTTTGTATATGAACACAGTGATGACCCCAATCACAACGCATGTACAATTTAATCTCATTTGGCATAATAACCCTAAAACTATTTGCACTTGGCTTAAGTTTGCACTGTTGTATTCCACCAATGGAGTAAAGAATATTCAGGAATTTGTGGTGGCACTCATGGCTTGACGCAATATTATTAATATGTAATTTAGTTGCAAATTAACACCTTATGTGTTCAACACCTCAAGTCCAACCATGTCCTTAAAATTTCACACATATCATAACCTCTGAAAAAAAAAATCTCCATTTCAGGGGCAACACAAAGGATTGCATTTAATTGCAGGAGTGCAGATTTTAACACACACCAACACGTTTATGCACCTTAAATTAATATCAGTGATAATTTCCCGACTCACGTTACAGACACCAAGACAACTACAATACACAGCTCTAAATAAGTAAATTGACTTTCTAAAAATAACAAGCTAAATAGAGATTTCCCATGAACCATAAAGGACTTAAACAATTGGACTAGCCGGGTCAAACCCCTCGTCACATGGATGTTTCACAACCCCTTTGACAATACCCTTATTTTATTTTTAACACATTTTCACACGAGGGGCTTTGTGTGATAAAAGCTCTCAAACTTGCACGTCATTAGTGTTGAAGGACAGTCAAGTCAAAAGAAGCCAAAGAAGCAAGTCAAATAAAGAAAACAGCTCTTTCATTATGCTTTAAAACCATGTCTCTTTACACAAGCTGAATTAATGCTCCCATCATGTGCTTTGCTTCAAGTCTCCCCCCAAAGTGGAAACCAGTTAAATCATCAAGACAAACGACACAATTCTCTCATTTTTCAGCATCTTTGTTAAGTCACACGTCCCCATCCTCTCTCCTGTCATTCCCCAGCTCCTGTGCAGAGACACGATAAAAACTAAATCTTGCAAAATCTCCGATGCTGAAGCCCCAGTGACATTACCCATCATTTTCACCAACTGCATTTCCACCCACTGGTCTGAACAGCAATCGTCTTTAAACACATCATCAAGCACATCCTCAATTGAAACCCAAAGGAGGAGGAGGGGGGGGCCAGGTGACTCCAGAGGCCACTACCCCATGGTGCCCCGCCCTGGAAGCAGTTAGCAGCCTGTTAGCACTCACCTCCCACTGCATATGAGGCGGGATGTTCCTGATCTGCAGCTTACAGCTCCTGGAGAGAGAACAAGGGATGAGGAGGGTGGGGGATGGATGAAAGAAGAGCAAGAGAAAGAAACAGATGAAGGTAGATGGGAGAAGAGACAGGGGAAAGGAGGGGGGGGGCAGTCAATAGCAGAAAACACCAAGGGCACAATGATACAGATTAAAGTAAAAACAGCTTTGCAAATCACAAAACACACAGCTCCTCGTTCCCTCTGCTATGTAAAGAGATGGACGAGGGTGGAGAAGCTGCAGATACGACTTCAACTTCAATTCCACTCCCAACTCAGCAAGCAGCAGGTGCAGTGAGACAACCTGGGTAAAAACGTGGGAGGAAGTGAAGGAGAAGGGCGATTTAGAATCACCACTGGGAGGTTGGGGGGGGCTAAATTGAGTTGAGTGTGCTCAAAATTAAAATTAAACTAAAACCATACTACGCCCTTTCTCCCAAACCACCAATTGTGTCACAGAGTGCGAAGGACAAGATGAGGAGGAGAAACCGGACGGTGAAGCTGGAGAAAGGAGTGGGAAGAGGCATCAAGGAGAAAGAGGAGGGGGGGGGGGGGTGGTTGAAAAGACGAAGATATGCTATCCAAATGTCTTGTCGACACAGTTTGAGTCAAGCATGTGCCCTGTAGCATTGCATCATGAGGTTTCAGCCACTGCTAGGCTCAAGCCCACTTCTTTCAACCAAAATAGACACTTATCCAGGAGCATCCAGCTGTTGTTATAAAAAAATAAATTAATGTAAAAAAGGAGGGGAGGGGTGGGGGTGGCAGTGCCACACAGACACTAAAGGGAATCTCCATTAGCCACTTTGCAGTAAAGGAAGATTTCAAATTGTGTGCTTGTTTCATAGAGTGTGCGCACACAGCAGATGCAAGTGGAGACTAGGAGATACAATGGTGCTGCTGTGTGTGCTGTCACAAGAAACAACCAGGACAGAAATTCCCCCATTTTCATCCTTTTAGGAGTGATGGTTCCCAATTTAGTGGCACTGTGTACAGCAGCGTGAATACAGTGGCTGTGTGGAGGTCACGCAGACAATGGGACTTGTGGATCAATGAGTCAGAGTTTCACTGCATGAGGATGTTGCATTTAAAAAAAAAAAAAAAAAAGTGAGTGTCAAGTGAGAAATGTGCAGCCTGCTCCTCAACCTACCGCCTGTTGCCACACACACAAACCTAAAGAATCACAACGTACATATGCTTTGAGCTGAAGCATGAAAACACACACAATGAGGAATCACAACCCCCCCTCCACCACCACCCCACCCCATTTCCACACCAGCCTTATGCTCTTTCACGCATACCTGATACATATGCAGATAATCGTGAGGGTATATTGCGTGGACACAATTTTCCGCCCTGTGTGTAGAAACTTTAAGGTGCAGAGTTACGTTACACACCTCTGGTTTCTTTTGCTCAGGCTTCAATCAGCTGCTAAATGACGGTTAAAAATGCAACTCGTCTGCTTGTACAAACTGCTGCACTTATGATGGTTGTTTTGTAATCTGCAAACACTTCACAACACTCAGCATTTATTAAACTTATTCTAAACACTATCAACTCAAATTCAACAGGATATGTGACCATTTAATTAAAGAACTGCACACAGGCTAATCTAGGTGGTAAAAAAAACTTAAAAAAAAAAAAAACGTACTGCACATGTGCAACAAGGGCTGCAGTAGTTGAAATTCCTCATTTTAGCCACTACGGCCGTAATCCAGCCAACAGAAGTTCAACAACATTTTTATTGTGAGACATTAGGTAACTACTTTATCCTAAATGGACAAATTGTAAAGAAAATTCCCAAATAACTTCCAAAAGGAATTCCAGCCGTTTCCGGCCCAGTGTGCCATTCCTGACTGATCCCGGCCCCCTCTCCCTCTCTCCCTCTCTCCGCACATTCTGTATGCTCTGCATTGCGGTGGGAACACCAATGCGAAATGTGCAAATGCACCAAGCACTTCCAGTCGGATTAACCTATAGCTCCACACAGCACACAGAAGAAGAAGTCAGCCAGGGTATAGGGTGGGGTGGGGGTTGGGGGAGGTATACATTCCCTGGTCCCAGCCTTTGAATTGGGGGTGGGGGTGGCGGGGGTAAGAGTGGGGTGTGGTGTTTGGTGGGGGGGCTAGCCCTGTTTCAGGCAAGGGTAACAAGGGCCCTCTCTGCCCTGTGGGGGTGGGGCCCTGTTGCCATGGACACGGACAAGTCTACTGACAGGAACATGTAGAGCGGGGTTAAAAGTGGGAGGGGGAGGGAAGGAGGGGAGGGCCAGGAGTGACTGGGGTTGGCTCGTCATGTGATGGCCAAGAGGAGGCCTGGCTCCTTATTTACTTTTAAAATGGACCAACACGCTACATGTTCTCCCCCCTGTCCTCCGCCGCCCAGCTGGGACCTCCAGGCCCTGCACCGTGGACATTTGTTCACACAAGTGGGTGAGGAGACACGAATGCAAGGGTGCACAACATGCATCCATAAGACAAAATTATTTAAAAGAAGAAGAAAAAGAAAAGATGGATACCGGTACAAAAAACAGCAAGAGGCTCCACAAGTCAAGCTCCATGACGGTGCACCACACCTGTGTTCATCTCCACTTCTGAGTCGTCCTCCCATACTGAGGCGCTCTACGTCAACACAACCACATACGGCGTTGGTGCACACGTGATCTGTGCTCATCGCCCATCCACAGCCATTGACTATTCAGTATGCAGAGGTTCTGAATGACTGAACTCTACAGTCTGGTTTCCGCTGCCCTCTCACAGGCCTTAGACGCACTGTGCACCCAATAAGCTACATTCAACATTTTGCGTTTGGATAGATTGGTTTGGAATTCCCTCAGAGGATTCCAGTGAGTTGAATATCAACAGTTAGAAATGACTCAACTTCTGCAAAGACTATTACACCTCCCCCCACCGCACACACACAAAATAAATTTACGTATGTTTAAGAGAAGGCAGCAAAAAAAAAAAAGACAATGTGATCCTGATTTGAGCCTAGTAGGAGGCAGAGTTAAGGAACCTTTGCCTGCAGTCTGGGTAAAACAAGGGGCCACATTCATAATTCTCTGGCACCCCAAGTCTCCGTCCCAAATCCCCATTTTTGCAGGTGGGGCCCCACAGTGACCCCATGACCCAGAATTCTTGTAGTAAGAGCCAGGAGCCATTTCTACAAACGGCACTGATACGATCTACACTATTGTTTCAATTTATATATATATTTTTTCATAGCATTTGGTTTGGGGAAAAAACGTTGCCATTTAGACAGAGAGAGAAAAAAAAGGAACAGGGAGAAAGAGCTGAAACTTTACACCACTCAGCACATACAATTGCAACACCATATATGCTGTAAAATAATCAAAGTTATGCACCTTTGAACAAAGTATGTTTAACGCCCTATTCACCCAGCGCACGCACACACACTCACACACACACACTTGAGGCCCCCCCCCCTCCTATAGCCATGCCATTTTCTTTTTCTTCCTGTACACGTGACTAAGCGGCTACATTCATATGGGAATGAGCAAGCAATATTTATATTTTCTTACATTTATCCAACGTGGTTATATTATGTGCAGCCCAACACCCAATGACATTGTTACAAGTCTGTTTGGCTTAACTAAAGGACTGAATTAAATATCTGGATTGAAATTTTTAAAAAAAAGAAAGAAAGGAAAAAATGCTCAGTAACTGCTGATAGAAATGCAGCTTATGTGGTCCAATTGCTCCTACAAGAAATGCAATACACTTTTGTAAAAAGTCTAGGTCAAGAGTCAATAGATAATAGCCATTTTTTAAACACCATGATGTCAATTGTAAAAAATTATATCAGGTTTAACACAAATTTAGATACACCTGTGAGATTCTGATTAATGCTCAGCATCCTACAGAAAATTTTGCACGCTTTCATTAGAAAATAAAAACAACATATTGTCAAGAATGTGTGGGCGTCTTCTTTTAATTCCAGATTTTAAAAAAAGGAAATTAAAATAAAGCTAAGCACACATCATTTCCAGGGGTCAGGCAAAAATTAAAAATAACTGTCCACATGATGATGGGACCGTTTAATAACTGTGAAAAGAAAACAATGCATCCATGGACAAGATGTTTTCAATTAACTTAATTTTTGTTGTGTTTTGTTGTTGTTGTTAATGCTCAGAATATTTCCAGGAGTCACGGCTAAAAGCAGCAGATGTTTAGGTGCTGCAGTGGCGATAATTTTAGTGGCCCTCTTTTTCGCCACAACCATGACAAATTCTTAGGAATGTACATCAAAATCAAATTACGAGATGGAATTTGGCCAATGTGAAACGCCACACTGCAGAGCACGTCACCCCCCTCCCCAAAACGCAGCCCTGTCTTTATGAACCCCCCCAAAAAACTGCAGCTACCCCACCTTGATCCCCTTGCCTGCTGTAGCACTTCCCCTTCCTGAGGGGTTCAAAGGTTAAGCCATGGTGATTGGCCAAGCCCCCAGCTGATATTTGCAGGCAGGAATGCAAAGAGGGGCCCCAGTGTACAAGTGTGTATGTGTAGCCTATACTCAGAATACTGTTCCTATTGACTGCTGCCATGTTCCATGTTGTAAAGGGAGGGCACGTTTTGTACTTTTTTGAAGTGTGGCTGAAACTCGACTCTGTTGCTGCCATGGCCAACACAGCAGACTGCACTGAGAGACACAGCAACGTCACCAGTTTTTTTTTTTTTTTTTTTAAGTGATCAGGAAAAAAAAAAATTGGGGAGTGGGGGGGAGGAAGGTCTACAGATTTGACGCAAATTCCCACGTAGTTCACCTGGTTTATTTTTTCCACCCACCACCACCTCCCTCCAAGCTATCTACATTACACCAACAGCTAACCAGGTGCCAGAGAAGCGTGTCTGTGATGTCCAGGTGGAAAATACAATTCACGTGAAGATGTCCAAAATCCCCTACGTGCTCCGTTTTTCATATCTAAACACTTTGCAAATTATTTCCAGCCACGTACAATAGGTCAAAAAAAAAAAAAGCTCCACACGTTTCACCTCGACTCTGTGATTTCAAAAACGTGGCTGCTCACTTTGCATAAAATAAATCAAACTTCACACGAATCAAACTGTGCACGTCACGTGTAATATCTTTTATAAGTAAATACGCCAATTAGCAAAAACAAGGGTCATTTAATTCGAGCACAGATTTAATTATGACCAAACTGCGTCACCACCTAAAAATCCGCACACAATTCCCCAAAAGCTTCAGTATTTTCACGTCCTCTGCGCACATTGCGTAGACTCCACAAAAACACATTTAAGGGACACTTTGTAAGCAACCATTAAGTCAAACACAAGTGTCCAGTGTGGCTACGAGGGGTCTAACTCCGAAACTAAGGTTTTCCGTGACTTGGGCCCCAAACCTCCCATTCCACTCGCGTTTGGGAGTCCATCTCATGCAACAGCAGCACAATGTGCAGAGGAGGGCGGAAGCGTAGGGCAGGCAGGGAGAATGACGGGCAGATCCTTCTCAAATGGACGACTCCACAAGGCCTGTACGCCTCAAATGCAGCCTGCCTGCACACATTTCCAACCTAACACACTCGGGCTTTTGCTAATCGCCCTGAGGTTGGAGCTCAAATAATATCAAGCCCTGTACGTATACATAAAAATAAAAAATAGTGGAGGGGTGGACGAGCGACAAAATGCAGGCATGTGCTAGTTAAACCCAAATGCACGACGGTAGTGTTAGGAGCACCCCACTGTCATGGCGAGAGGAGGGAGTAACACAACCATACGCCCCTTTCGTTTGACCCCCAGAACATTCACAAAAAGAGGACACCTCGTTTGAACTAAATGAAAATAGTTACACCACTGAATTAGCAAGGGTCTCACAGCTACATACATACACATCACCAGCACCAGGCTACGTCCTTTAAAAATAAAAGAAGGAAGGGAAAACAAAAGCAACAAATGAAAGGCTTCTTGTAGAAAATGGCTACAGTGGAGAGGGGGAAAAAAACTGAGTTGAACCCAGCACTGTTTTAATAAAACTCGACCTACCTTTGACGTTTAGGGACCGAGTGCTCCACTTCGAGAAGTTTCCCATGAAGTTCAACTTTACCTAGAAAACAAAAAATGCAACTATTTTAATTTCCCCGAGTCCTTTGACCTCTTCACACAGGCCTTCCTTTTCTCTGCGTTGGGGATTTTTGTATTCAGGGTTAGTGTTTACTCCTCGTTTTTAAAGGGAGTGTGCTAAAAATCTAAACATGCATTATGTGGACATGGGTATTTTCAGCATGCTGTGATATTAGCAACACAAAATGCTGATTGTGCGAGACACTAATAGCACGAGGACACGAATTGAGCCACACATTAGCTCAATACGTAAAATTATGAGAGTTTAGCTAAATTGTTACGTGTCCTGTGTGTGTGCGAGAGTGTGTGAGTGTGTGTGTGTATGTGTATGTAGGTGTGAACAGACGTAAGTTTAACTTAATAACTAAACCATGAGACGAAGTGGAGAATATACAAAAGCAAATGGTCGTGGGGCTCAGTTAGTTGGCCTACATTTGACCAACACAATTAAACCACCTGGTGTGTCAGCATGGGCGAAATGGCTTCACAATGTAGCGAGTTGGAGAAGGCCTACTACACTTTCAAACTGGGATAAGAGTGCACGTTAATATTGAAACGGGTAAAGGCAGTAACCCACCACGGCCCCGTGCTCCTACCCGTGCCAAGGTGGACTTGTGTGTGTGATAGAGCCCACAGTAAGGGCTCAATACACGGCGTCCACAGCCCGCTGCCTATGCGCCCCACTGCCCTGAACGGCACATAACCTGAAAGCCTTGGTATTCTCATCCTCATGATTGTGTTTACTCGACCATTTTATCAAGCCACACTCAGTGAAATTACAAGAGCCGAATTTCACTCAAACCACGGGCAGCTATTTCTCTGAGCCCACGGTGTCAAAAGGCCAAGTAAAGGTTGTGTGAGAGAAAGAAATGCTTGGATACACCCCCACCCTACAGGACTATACATGCATTTCTCATAAGGGGCCTGAAGTAAAGGCAATCTTCACACAATTTGCAGCGGTTCGTGCGTCTTTCCCCAAATCCCACTTTCAAGCCCAAATTTTCTCACCTGAAAGAACATCGATGGCTTTCATTGCAGCCTTCTCGTCCGGGCAATCCACAAACGCATAGCCAGTTTTGACAAGAAATGGACCACTGTGCGGAATCTTCCACTGCTCAAAGATAGTTTCGAAGTCCTCCTCGCTCGCTTCTGCGCTCACGTTGCCAATGTATAGCTTATTCATGTTCTGCGCCGAAAAGGGACAATCTTTACGCTGAGGGAGAGAGTTATTTGCTCTCACGGATGTGCAGTGTTTGGAGTAGCCTAAATCGCCTTTACTACTACGGAGTGGCTGTGGCGTGCTTCCCGGTCGTTCAAGCCACAGATAGATTTAAACTGGCAGCCTCACAGTGCGTTTGCGCTCCCTCGCCCCTCTGTCTCTATCGCGCAATAAATAAATGCTCAATTATTAATCTCGTGTCTCCAAACGATGGCGGGCTGGGTGAAAAGGAGGAGAAACTACTTTGTGTCTTCCTCCAAACCCCTTGGCAAAGAGACAGAGAATGTCACACACGGTAAGGCTGGCGCCCGCCTCTAAGTCTAGAGCCTAGAATAAGAAGAAGAAGAAGGGGGAGAAAAAAAATCCTCTGCTATTCCGGCTTTTTTGAATGAGCCACGTGTTCAAACTACAAATCAGCCCACACGTGAGGAATCCCAATTGCTCAATTAAGTGTTTGGGATTGGGGAAAATTGCACGGGAATCTGGGGTGGGGACAGCAGAGGGGAGTGGAGAAAAAAGGAGGGGAAGAGTGGATTGGTGTTGGGAAAAAACCTGGCGAGCTATGTGCGTAAAGGGATTCCGTGAGAACCCAGTGTATCTTTACTAGAATCACATTCGTGTGCCTTTCTCTGCAAACCCTCGATCCTCATTGGTCGGTTGAGGAATAGTAAAACGGCAGTGCGCTCACGCACGCCCATAGCAGGGAGACGCTGATATTGCGGGGGCTTGTGCGCACGGCTGTGCTAAGTGCGCTGTGCTGATGACAGTAGGAGGAAAAGGGGGGTGGGGTCATTCATAAATGATGTTGCGCTGTATTGTTAAATTGTATACTGAACACATTTAATTTCTAGAATCTAGCATAGGGAGGGCCCTGTGCCCCTCCTTGGGCCCTCGCGCAATATGGGAATGACACGTACTCCTATCCACATGACGGCATCCATCTTCTCCAACTAGAGTGGAGCCATGCCCTTCCCGTTGCACGGCGCAAAGTCCAACTGCAGGCCCGACTTGTCCAGTATCACTCAAAAATATTATAGAGGGGGTGTCTGTGGGCGAGATGAGAGCGGACACGCCACTTGTTTTTTTCCAACTTTCAGACCATTTTGTAGAACGAGGAAGCTTTCGCCATGTGGCCAGGATGCACATGGCGAAGCCCTGCACCGCTATACCTCGGCTATGGATTTGCATTTACTAAAAGAGGGAGGGGTCTCCTACACCAAAGTGCCCCTAGTGTGCTATGTAAAGGCACAGCCCAATTGGATCACGTGTGGAATACTAAAATCTTACACAACTGTCAATAAGATCTTTTGTAAATCACAGGCGAAGGCCGGCAGCTCACACGTAGGTCACTCTGCGGAGAATGACCGTGTTTACGGAATTAACGGACTCTCTGAAGCCGTATACCTGTTGATGGTATAAGGGCCGGGACGCAGAGCACGACTGGTTCAAGTGTTTCGACACCAAGGACACAGAAATGAAAATGTACACACAGGGTCACACTCGTGCACGGACCCAATCTGACAATAGCCTTGTAGAAAAAGCACAGTGGCACATACAAACATTAAATAGAAACATAAAAATACTATCTATCTATCTATCTATCTATCTATCTATCTATCTATCTATCTATCTATCTATCTATCTATCTATCTATCTATCTATCTATCTATCTATCTATCTATCTATCTATCTATCTATCTATCTATCTATCTGGGTCATAACACAAAGCTGACATTGGGCAATAGGAATATGTGCTCACACATGATCCATATTAATATACTGCACCCACATATAATTATACTGTCACACGTCCTGAGTCTGAATTGGGTTAAAGCTGAGATCTGAACTTTAATGTTGTGAATGTGCTAAATATAGATGCATACACTCAGCTGCTGCTTTACACAGATCTAAAACTAATACAGCCCAATACAACAGTGGTGTAATCAATTCTACCTTTACAAAGCATTAAATGTTCTTTTTTGTTGTTTTTTAAACGGTTTAAAAAGCGATTTTTAGCAGCTACTGTTAAAATGGTGTTGAATTATACCACATTATGTGTTAGTGTTTGTATTTTTTGTCCACCACATATACGTTTATTAGTGTAGCCAAAATGTAGGAAATCCCACAGCATAAGGCAGCTAAAACAGCTTAAAAAACAAAAAAACAAAACAAAACAAATGCTTCATGTAGGTAGAATTTATTGCAGAAATGTTGCATTAGACTGTATTAGTTTCAGATTCTTTATAAAGTGGCGATTGAGTGTATGTGTCCATATTTGGTATGTTCATAACATTTAAGGTAAAAAATTCAGCTTTTGCCTATTACCTTTAACCTCAGGGTTTATGCTACATAAGTGTTTCCATGAATGAACGCACAGGACACGTGACGGCATAATATGAGGTATGTGAGCTACACAGCATTCCTACTTCCTATATGTGTCAGACAGTTTTTTATGTTTTTCATCATGAGGGCATACCCTACCTAATGGGACCTTTTACTTTCAATAATTAAGTTTTACGAGTTGTTTTATATGAACTATGAGTGGCAAATTAAAAACTAAGTGTTAATTGTAGCCAGAAAGTAGCTATGTGAAGTATAAAGAAAGTTATACTATTAATAATGTTTCTCTCTTGTTGGTGTATGTTTTTCATCATAACAAACATAGCCCATATTTGCTGTGTCACCTTTAAAAGTTACTTTAACTGTATTTCAGGGACAGAAAACTGTAGTAAAAGTGAGTTTAGGTGGGTGTAACCCTCCTCGCCTGCAGCCCTGCAGCTGCCTGTGCACAGGGCTCTGCTCTGAGCTGAAATGATAGCACTGTGGCCCTGCTCTGCTTGCTGCTCCACAGCCATAGGTGTGCATGCACATGTAAAGCAGGTTACAAAGGGAGTGTTGGTTTAGTGGGCCCTTCAGCCACTGGCTCAGACTGGGGCCATGGCTGTCTCAGTGGGTTTACTCCTCTGCTGCTGAACAAACACACCAAGCCCTCCGATTGGTGGGGGACACCGTCCAATCAGCTCGCTGCACAGTCGCTCCGTACTACTGCTGCTGGCTCGGCCTCAACGCGCTCATTCATTGGCTCCTCGGCACGACTATTCTATATGAATCAGCGCGCCAATTATGCATTTCTCTTCATGTTTCCTCTGCTGGGCTTTGTCATAAGACATAAAGATGTAACGAAACACGAGCCAGTGGCCAAATCCGTGGCTCTTTTCATAACTGCTCTCAACTTTACAGGAAGTTTCAGCCCAGTGTTTACATCCATGGATCACTCAAATGAATAGGTTAAACCAAATAACAATGTCTAAATTTCATTTAAACTTCACTTATACTAGCTTTTAATTGTGTTATAATATGTTTTAAGTTTCAACTCCCGAAAAGTTCTGTAACAACTTTTCACTCAGTACTTAGATCCATATATCCCCTCTGTATGGACTTATATAAGGGATTTATTCAACCTGGGCGCCTTCAGTCGGCCTATTTAGGCGCATACAATTTTTTCCAACCTGGTTTACGTGAATCTAAAGATTTCTACTGCAAACGAAATAACGAAACGCATGCTGAGGATCTTGGTGTGAAAGTGTGGCGAGAGCCCTGCAGATGGTGGATGTGAGCAGTGGACGTATAGAGACAGCAGTCATGGGAGTGCTCGCCTGGCTCTGTCGGTTTAAATGAACTGATGCATGGCTGCAGCCTGTGTGTGTGTGTGTCTCTCTCTCGCTCTTTGTGTGAGACAGTGTATGTGTGTGTGTGTGTGTGTGTGTGTGTGTGTGTGTGTGTGTGTGTGTGTGTGTGTGTGTGTGGCTGCAGGGTCTGCAGGAGGAGTAGTGAATGTATCGCTGAGGAATGTACAGAAAGTCTCCCCGCCCCCAGTCTCAGGACTCCTCACTATGGACAAATTCCATAGGGGCAAAACTGACATAAAGTTTCAGAGCAGACTGCATCCTATGTGGGAAGATTTGTGCGGTTTAATGTCAGTGTAGGTAAAAAAGAACTGACAAAATCGATCTTGTTAAACATAGTCTAGGTTATTTCTAGAGAGAAAGAGAGAGAGAGGGAGGGAGGGGGAGGGGGGGTAGATTGTTTAAGTAAAAGGCAGCTTATAGCCCAACTTTGAGCTGCTGGCCTCACTCCAAGATATAGGCTACGTCGCCAAACGCAAGGCTCTTTCACAAAGCCCTTTAGGCTACACTGAATCAAGGGATTCTGATTTCCGGTGAGATTGCTTCTTTTTTTTTTTAAGAAAAGAAAATGTATTGTTAGGTGATTTCAAATCTTAAACAATGTTTTCTTTCCAGTTGAATTGTAACCATTAAATCCACTGGCTGACCGCTACGGACAGAGTCAGGCAACACTGTGGTGCTGGTGTACGCCATGTTGAGGAGAATCTAGGTCCTTACAGTAACATTAACTGATGGAAACAGTCCTTATCGATGTTAATGCAACTCTTCTTCTCCTGTTTTTTTTGGGAGGGTCCAGTATATGTGTTCTATTTTAAACCAAGTGCTTTCTTGTAGGCTCCATAGGAAAGAAAAAAAAATTGGATGTTTTTTTCCTCCACATATTCTCCTATGGGATGACACCCTTCATCTCATTAGAAAATGGCGGTTTGTACCCCCTTCAAAACACATGCCAAGGTACATTTCTTTTTTACACAGCAAATAATGAGTTAATGCTTCCTGGCACAATTATGAAAAAGACAATTATATCTCAGCTGATATCTTTGATATTTGAAAAAAGAAAAAGAAAAGAAAGAATAATAGAAAAACAGTTTTATCCTCTGTTACACATTTTTTCCAAATAAAAGTTAAATCCAGGAAATTAGCACTGAATGGTGAACTGAGCCTTAATGAGTAGTTATAGAAAAGATGTGTAAATGTTAGGACATTTTCATGGAAGTAATTCATGTCTTGTTTTACTGAAAATAGCCTCTAAAAGCTATTAAGAGCAGCCACACATTGTTTCCGTCACACTATTGTTTTGTTTCACATGTGACAACAACTCTGCCTGAGTTTTTCTGATGAAATATTTGTTTAATTGGATGTAATTTGATTAAATCCTCTGCAGACTGTACTTTCCATGCTGCGTAGTGTGTAAAAGAAACAGCCTGAAAATTCTCCCTTGTTTTTCTTTTTTCAGTATTCCAAGATAAATGTGTTTTCTTTTGGTTGATTCTTGTATTTTTTTGTGATGTTAAGATGGATGTTTTTTTTTGTGTTTTGTTTTTTAACCGTTGTGAATCATTGGATCAGTTAGTTAAACAGAACATGTTCATGTGCTGAAGTCTGACGAAAGTAGGTGTTTTCACGCAGAGTCACATGAATATTTGCAGACTTGGTCACACACTGCAGCCAACTGTGCATGGCCCAGCCTTAGCATGTAGTTTGGTCTCTCCTGCAGGAGAACTTCCCTCCTGGCTCTGTTGTTTACTGGTTTCAGCACCTTGATTGATTAGTTACACAGTGATTTGTGTTGAGAAAATTTATTTCTTAGCACCTCATAAGCAATCTGCTCCTTCAATATCTTGTTTTGTAACAGAAGAGAGAAACATGATTTATTGTTGCTTTAGAGTTTTCACACTTGTTATTTTACATTAGATTATGTTTATGGCAAAATAAAGTGTGTGATTTGTTGAATCTGGAGTGGAGTATGTCATATTTTTACTCAAGTGGAAAAAACTTTCGCAAATTCTTGTTTGAAATTTAGCTTTTATTTATTGTACATTGCCATAGATTTGGGGGCAACAGTGTTGGAGGTAATTGTTTGTCAACTTTTGGATTTTGAAGAATAATTTCATTACACAAATACAATTTATTTAATGTGGATTTAAAAGGGTTTTTGAACCAGCAACCTTTTTTTAGTGACGCAACTATACATTTTATATTTCTGCTGTCTAAATTGTGAGGTTTACTTATGCATAAAACACTGATCGCAAGCTTCAAATAGTTTTTAAATTGTTGATAAATTATTCCACTGTGTTGAGACAAATTACGTTAAGAGGTGAAAAGTAATATAAACACATTTCTGGCTCAGTAATGGACTGATTATTTGTTGAATTTGGGCAGATATAAATAGATGAATGCATTTAACCTACAAACATTGTCATCTGCAGAAAATGTATTTCATACACTTAAGATGAAGAGACACAGATGACCCTTAAGTGAAATGATAAAAAGGCTCATGTGACGTTTCTTCTGCACATCTCACATCATCAAGAACTCTGGTAAATAAGATAAAGAGCGTGTGCTGATGAAATAACAGACACTTGTTAATATTTGTTGTTCCAAGTGCACTCGGATGTTTGTTGCTCAGACGTGAACCGCTCAGGAGGAGGGGAATTTAAGTCTACCCCACACCCCTAACCCCCCCCTCCAGCAGTCATCCTGTGTTCAGGCCATATAGAACACATAGACCTGCTGCTGCCTGTTAACCTTCAGACATTGTCCTGTACGTTAGGAGCCCGTCCTCCCAGATTTACATAAATCACAAGCACACGATGGTGAAGCCACAGGTTACATCTGGTGCAGACCTTGGGGTGTGTTCACTTCACTACAGTAAATAATTGACATATACACTAAAACTCTATGATAAAGTTGATGTAAAAATGAGAAAAGATGGTGATGGTAACAGACTCAGGATTGCGCTGCATGTGCTTGGTTTCAGAAACACCCAATGGTTTGACTCCTATTTATTTTGTGAAGTAGTAGCCTAAATATAACCTGCCTCCTCTAAGCGATATACTTAACAGTACTCCTGATATTGTCCTTTCTCTGAACCAGAAAATAATGTTCTTGTATCTGTCTTTCTTAATATTGCTCTCCCAAGTTCTATAGGTGAGCTACGGCTGCAGGGAGTCCCAATATTATGAAAACCCATTCTGTCCCCTACTGGTCATCCTATGGGTAGATAGCCCCACGATCACGACACCTGTGTCCAAGGGCACTTTGAGTAAGGACTCAGAAGTTCATAAATGTATAGAACATCACATTTAAGCACAGATGAAGAAAATTATCAGCATTTTGTTAAATGTGTGCACCTGTTCTTCACGGTCAGACCAGGGGAAAGTGACTCACATCCTATAGTCTACTTGTTTAATGACACAAAGCTGTACAGTCAATGTAAAAGTGTATAGGTCAATGTCTATGCTGGATGTGTATGATGATCAAAGTCCACTTAACAATAATAAAAAAAAAATCAAAGGTGAAAATGAGCACAAAAGATACGGACTTGAGCTGTGACTGTGGCGTTGAGTGTCTTTATTGAGAAAGACCTCATACTTTGACCCTTTTATCCTTCCTGCTGGTGGTTACCTTGGAACCTTAAAGAATTATCTTGGAGTCAGTGTGAATGAACGCATAACTCTGAGGGGCCCCATGACATGTCAGTAGTGATTATTAACCCTATTTGAATGAAGTGCCTTACTATTGGGACGAAGGTTTACTGATAAAGAGCCCTCCAATCCGGGTTTATTTTTGCGGTTAGGCCATCCCGTTTCAAGATCTCGTAAACCCCAAATATCTAAACCTGTACCTGTTTGAGACAAATAAATGATTTTGATGTTGTGATGAAATTATCTATGAGGATCAGTTCAATTCAGGAAGGAATGATTATCAGTGCTGCATGAAGAACACACCTGGCCTGGATCTGTCATGTTTTTTTTTTTTTTAAATAATGAGCTCACATTTGGTTACTTTTGATAGTGAAATGTTCTAGTGATGCGTTTGTTGCAGTTAAGTACATCACATCATCATATCAAAGTGAAAGAGGTTTTGGATTTTATAGGCACCATGATGTATGAGAAAAGCAGAAGCTCTACGTGTTGTTACTGTAAATATTCATTTAGAGGCGTTTCTGTACAAATCATACTGTGAGATAGAAGCTTCTTCCTCCCCTTACATGTGAACCTGTTTGTAATGTAATGAAAGTCACCCAATAAAAACGTATTGGTAAAACTCCATCCTTGCATGTTTTCATTCGTGAGAGGAAACTGAACTTGTGGAGAATCTATTGTGACTCCTGATCAGCTGCTTTATATGTGTGAACATAAACTTATCATGCACATCACCTCGTTCTGTGAAACTTCCCCAGCTCCTTTTCCCACCTCACCCACTCAACTTACAGTAATAACTCCCACCTATACAGCCAAAGCTCGACTTCAATTTCATGCATATTAAGTCAGAAAAACACCTTACAATCTTGGAGTTTTCATTATGTTATATTTCCATACAAAGAAACAACAATTAAAAAAATTGAAATACATAAAACTCTCTGGAGAAACAGAATTGATGAGTTCCTTGTCTAAGAAAGAAAAAAAAAATTGAATGTGAGCAGAGAACCAACCACTTATGGCATGGTAACACTTTATTTTACAGCACCATTTACCTGCTACTTACCAGCAAACTCACTTGGCGACAGGCAACACAGAGAATAATCAAATTTCTTATCTTTACTGCACAGACTTTATTCGTAAAATTCCTCACGTAATACAGGTTGTAAAACTAAGTGTCACCGTTTACTCAATAAAATCAAATTTTCTATCTGTATCATAATTAGGATGATGTTAACAGTGATAGCTGAACAGGAAAAATATATATTGTTGCTGCAGAAAAACGAAGAGGGAAGGATGTAGGTCTAAGAGTGAAGCAACAGACACCAACAGTCGCTGAGTTCTTTGCTCACACCCAAAATGGATGCGTGAAAATGTCTACAAATTAAGACATCCTTTGCATGTAAACAAGAACTATCTCAAACTTAAAGAGTTTGGTTGATAAGGACATGCTAATTCAAAAATGTACCCCTCGTGGGGAAAAACAAAACAAAAAACACCTCGATGTGTCACACATCAACTACTGGAGGGAAGCTGAACATTGAAAGAAGCGACTTAGTATCGTCCTGCGAAGAGAAAATATGAAATGCGTATTAGAAGCAGCACAGTCAGTGAAGTAGTAACACAATTAATCAATCTGCTTTCACCAGTCAGAGAGACTACGCTACAGGAACGTGCTTAAATATGCAAACTAGCAGCGGTCTGACTTCATGTTCCAGGATGATACAATGGATGCAGATTGTTGAGCTTCTTTGTTGTACTCGTTTTCTCTTCACACTTACGTGGGCTGTAGGAGCGAGACCGTGAGCGAGACCTGTATCGACTGTAGTAGGGTGATGGAGAGCGCCTGCGACTGCAAAGAGGCAAACAAGATTTAATACATTTTCTCCCACGCAAAAAGAGTAGAACTCTGACTTTGTTCTCACAAATTACTCACCTGTACCTGTAGTCGTACTCATCGTATCTGTCGTAGCGGTCGTAGCCGCGGTCATAGTACGAGTCTCTTCCTCTCCTGCTGCTGCTTCCGCCGCCGCCGCCACCCCCGCCGCCGCCTCCTCCTCCTCCTCCTCCTCCGCCGCCACCGCCATTGCTGTTGAAATAAGGAGAAACGAGGCTGGTGACTTTCAGGCTTCTTTCCCTCTTGCGGAACACAACGCCACGTCAAAAACGGCATATGTGGTGACAAATCACAAAATTTTGTTTCCAGAAAATAAGTCAGAGTTAGATCTCAGATGATATGAGTAAGCTCTGACATCAGAGCATTACACTATCCCCGCTCTTCAGTCCGCGATGGCTCAAATGAACGTTTATGCTTCTCGGGGACTTGAGCTGTGTGATGTAAATCGAATGCTCTCATGTGAAACCGATATGTCAGACTTGACATTAGTGTTGATCTTACTGAGTTGGTCGGCCCATGTAGATCCCTGGTGTCGGGGTATGTGGACGCTTGGTAATGGAATAATCTACCCTGATCCGCCTCCCGTCCAGCTCCATGCCGTTGGCCCGCTCCATCGCCTAGGGAACGCAAGAGGGAGGACAAGACAGAGATGTTATCTGACTGTTGCGAGCTCTTTGGCAAATATTATTTAATTCACAACAACCCACCAACATTACACACAGTAACCCCCTGCTCTGAGATGCAAGGTGAGGGAATTTGTGGCAAGGCAGACACCTAGTGGTATACTTGTGTCATCACAGCTGAGTGAATTGGAAATGAGACAAAAAAAAAGGACCCAACAGGTGGCCTTATCTTGAAGGACCTTTGAACCTGTATGTGCTACAACTATGAAAACAAACTGCAAAACAATATGTAACTGCTAGTGACTATATACGGCTGAAAATATTACAGTTAGAAGAATTTAACATGAACTGATAAAAAAAGAAGAAGTGGCAAACAGCAATAATCATTGCCAAGTCTGCATTCAACTTGCCAGATCTAAGGACTACTATACATAAACAACGAGTGTCTGGAAACAGGACTGAAGCTCGCTGGCATCTGACTGAAAAATAAAAACCCCAAACATTTCCATTACCTCTTTGGAGTCCTCAATCCTCTCGAAGTAAACAAAGGCAAAGCCACGGGACCGACCCGTGCGCTGGTCGTACACCACATTGACCCCAGCCAGAGGACCGTAGCGTGAAAACACCTCCCTCAGGTCACGTTCTGTGGTGTACAGGCTCAGGCCAAACACCCCCAAACAAGTGCTGGGGTCAGGGTTTGCCTGGAAGGGTCAACAATAAGAGTCAGAGTCCTGTCTCGTCAACCCACAGATGATGTGCATACAATTACCAATTTACTTTGGTATACAAAACACGATTCATCATGCATGTATGCAGCATTTTACATGTGGAGAGGAATCTCTTTCCAAAACACAAATACAGAAAACACTACACTAATATCGTACATTGACTGTTTTAAAATCATCCTTATTTATACCTTTGATTCAGGTTAGTTTGAACTTTTTATGGAGAGAATACCAGTCCAACTTCAGTGGATACTTAACTCTTTACATTATGACTTTGTGGCTAGGTTACAACAGGGCACTAAAACTTTCCCACTCAGCATCTCCACTTGTACCAGTGCAAATAAATGCTCAGTAGGTAAACTGTGACAGCTTTAATAACCCCTTAAACTGCTTTCAAAAAGATGCCCTGGGGACACCTATACAGAGTACAAACCCATTGCATTTGCCATCTGTTTGCCTGGAGAATTCCTGCTTTGCATTATCACATGGACCTCTTAAAGCGGCATTGTGCTACAGACCTTACAGACTGTGCTGCTGCAAGAACATAATCTATTTTATGATACTTCATGCCACATGGAAGACAGAGGAAATTAATGTACTTGATTCTTCTTTATTATTATTTTCTATTATAAAAGCGTAGATTTATTTATTTATCCCAACCTTGAAGCATCAGTGTATCTTTAGCAGTTTTCTTAAATATTTAATGCGTCTTTGTCATAGTAAAGTTTCAGCATGCATTAACTTAAGAGGTATATACATGTAGTCTAACATTTTATCCATCCATACATTGCTAATTTTTGGTCAAATGAAAAGGATAAAGAATATTATAGCTAAAATACATGAATGCACACTTTCATATGTTTAGTATCCTCAGTCAGCAGACTGTAATTCTCATTTTACGCTTTGGTAATTGAACCAATATATCAAAATCTGTGTAATATGGCCTTTTGATACTTGCTGTTATTTTCCTTCCACCAGATGTTATTTACACACATATGCATCATCCTGTACCACACTGGGAGCAGCAACTTTGACCCACACAAAAACATTACATTATTATCCCCCCAAAATGTCAGAAGGTCCACATACCCTAACATCAGCATCGCCGCCATGACTGTATGCTTCTTTTGTGAAGTCATGGCTCTGTTGATAAAATGAAAGGAGGGGAGGGTTAATGAAAGGGGTTATTAAATGTCACGTCAGAGTGGTTTCCCACAACATTAACCACAATCTTCTGAAAATTAACTTTCTCACAATTAAAACAATGAGACCACCTGCACTTGACTTTAAACAAAATTATGATATAATATCCTTATGTATGTGTGTTTGTACCAAAGTATTTTTTAGCAGATCTAATACATGGTTTTCTACAGCGATTTATCTAATCCAGAGACAAAGTGCTGACTTGATGATCTTAAAATGAGAAGTTGTGTCTGAGTCTTTTTAACTTACAGAAATGGCTCTTCTCAAAAAAAGTATGCATTTCAAAAACATTTTGACGTGACTATTTTTGTGTTTGATCTATCCAGTAACTGTATCTATGCACTGTCCACTCTGCTCATAAACTAAATATGTGAGAAAACATGTCAAGTGTAGTTGCTGTTTTCTCAATCTCGTCAAACTCACCCTGCTGCCAGTGTGGCGGCGACGGTTCGACATTGGGGAAGTACTCTGGCTCCTCCTGCGGCGGTACTCTGGGCTGTAGGAACGAGAGCGGGACTTCCTCCGATGGGAATAGGATCGAGAGCGTGACCGGCTGTAACGGCGGTTTGAGTGCCGTCTAGATCGAGACCTGCAAAAGATGGGGACAGAGGAGAAGAGGCACTGAATTAAACAGCACTACAGACAACAGAAAGGAGGTAAGCGGTTGATGGATTTCTGTGTTAGGTTTCTTTGTGAGATGACAGAACAATGGCAGAAATAATAGAAAATGAAAATAGCATACCTAGATTTTGACCGAGAGCGGGATCTGGACTCAGAGCGTTTGGAGGCCCGGGATGGGCTCGGGGAGCCGGACCTGCTCTCCGACTTGACCCGAGCTGGACTCCCACGATCCGATTTAGATGGGGAGCGTGACCCCTATTGCCACAGCAGCATGTTAACAATCTTCTCATGGACACATTCATTTATTTCTTTACACAAAAACATAAGAGTATGTTGCACACATACAGTTCAACTGTCTAAGATGTACAGCTTATGTACTGTGAAGGAAAAGGTTAGTAATCTTACAGTGTCACTGAATAAATAGGTGGTGTACAATGTGGCATGTCATTAACCCTATATAGCAATTGTACAAGACAGGTCTATTTCCATGTCCACCTGGGCCATCAAGGGAAAAGTAAAACATGCATGTTTATGTTACAGAAAGGGAGCATAGTAAAGAAAAGACATACGTGACACAAACAGTATATTTACTTAACCTAGAGACACATTCATTCTTCCAGATTCTTTACACGCTACTGCCTTCTCTCAGGATTTCTATCCTTCTTCATTCTTCTTTTTTCAGTTTTCTCATTTTCTGATTCCAGGTCTGTTTTTCCTCTCTTCACCCAAACTGAAACCAGTTTCATTTTAGCCATTACACCGCAAGCGCTTCTATCTGACACCATTCTTCCGTCACATTTCCTCCCTTTCCACTTCTATGTTCTGCTCTGTACATGTTTTCATTAGCCTTCTTTTATCTTGAAAATTTTCTTCATCATTCTTGGATAAAACTCTTCAAATCCTTCTCGATCAATAACCTTAATGAAAAAAGAACATTCAATAAAATTAAGATCATAGGGTTTAAAAGGAGAAAATCTTAAATGAAATGAAAAAGAACACTGAATGCAGTACAATTACATTAAGTTTTAATTATTCCAGAAATTATATATTAAAAAAGGTGAGCAATATTACAACAATTTAAAATATATGATAATAACAAGTAAAGCTCTTAGATAGATAATGTGTTTTTAGCAGTGTTTCAGATGGCTAATTCAGAGCGTGAAAGCAGGGCAGGAAGAGTGGCTTGGTTCAACTACAAGTAAGCTACAACAGACAAAAACCCAGGTGGCCGATGTGCAGTAGCGTGTCGGCCATCATGTCCGAATTAAAGGCTCGCAAAACTACCGTGTACCAATAAGTCATGTGCAATGGAAATAACCGAAAACTGAACATTTGGTCCTCCAGCGGTGCTCGGCCTCAGTGAAACCTGCATGGCAGCACCGCTGGAGGAGGAGCAGGTCGGTACAGTCGGTCCTGCTAGCAGAGCGGGAACCACCGGTAATGTAAGACTAGTTTCGGTTACGTTACGTGGTCGATTAGCAGACTTAGGTACATAGCAGCACCTCTAGCTAAGTTTAGCTAAAAATGTTAATAAAGAAGTGTATAACGTCGACGCCAGACGATTAATTTAGCATTAGCTCGACTTTACATTAGCTCGCGGTGAATCCCCCTACAATGTCCTTTATCGGCAGCCACACGGAGGAGAAAGGAAAAAGGAAGAAATGGGGAGATACATTCACTTAATCACTCGACGTGCTCACTTACCCGAGCTTCGCAGTTTCCATCATCAATGTCGCTCATTGTTGAGTGTAAGCTAACGCGACCGCGTGCTTTCTAAACGGAGATTAGCTGCAACTGAGCTTCCACACAATATATTTGTCTCTCTAGATGATTATTAGCTAGAAGAAGATGGCGCATGAGGTGGGTGTTATGTTTATGTACTGCAGCATCTACGTCATCTCCTTTCTTGTCGCCCACGCCCCCTTCACAAACTAAATCCAAGGCGTCCTTGAACGCCTCATCAAAACACACCCCGGAGACTCCAAAAGTGACGGCGGTAATATAAAACGCCATTGTCACAATGACTTCGAAATTACTCCATTACAAACAAAAGTCCTGCAATGTGGTCTGTGAAATCTGAATTCAAAACCTGTCTTTATAAATTCACTTGTACAGGAACACGCACAGATTTAAGACACATGTGTATGCCCTCTTTGGAAACCACAGCAATGTTTGCATAGAACCAAATAAGGCTGAGTTCTTTGTGAGGCACATCTCACCATCTATAAAGACCTCCTGAATTACATCGAGCCCCCCCCCCCCCCGTCAAAATTAATCTACAATTATCAAGCTGAAGGTGATAATGGGATCAGTTTTCCATGAGGTTAATTTATTAGTAAAGCTATGTCACAGCAGCTGACTGCATGGCTCACCACCATCTTTTCAACTTTAGCATCATGAGGCAAAGTACAACAATGCTGTCATTCAGAGTAAACACAGCCAAACCAAAAGTCAATAAATTCATTCTAGTGACCTGGATATTCGATACATACAGGTGTGTCATATGTCTGAAACATGATGATGTTAATAAGTAAATAAGCAATTGTGACTATTAGCTTATAATTTAATCACATTTCTTCATGTTTTTTTTCTCTTGCTTCGACCCGCATTGACTTTGTCCCATTTAAGTGAAATTTATGAAATTATTGCCCATGTTTGTGGCAGGACCAAGTCATTGTGTAAATGAGTACTGTGATGAGAAAATTAAAGATTTTCCACCTCTGGGCGGGACAAGATGAGGTATTTAGCCCACGCCTCAAATATTATAGAGACCATACTCAGCAGGCTGGCTGGAAGAATGAATATTTCAAAGCCTAAAGTATACCTAAAGTCAAAGTTGGATGAGCCCAGTATTTTTAGAAAATCTCTCACAGAGTCACAGTGCAACATGAACCCTGAACATGTGTAAGCAGTAGGTCAGTCATTTTAACAGCACTACAGGGCTAAATACTGACCACACAGTACATTCAGTCTGTTCCACATCTACATTAAAACATCTCTCAGCAACCAGCAAACAAACCGTTGGATTACAATTGAGATAAATTTTTCTCTCTCTTACACACACGCACACACACAAACACACACACAATCATGTTTACAGTAGCAAATAGACATCGTCTCATGTTCTGCATATCTCCCCACATTGTTTCTCAGCAATTGTACACACTTATGCTTTCTTCGGAGTGCAAATAACATTCTTTGGATTATGTCTTACAAGTGAACTACACAGTTTAATTCACCTTGAAGTGACTACATGTCTAAGCTAAAACCTTGTTCATATGTTTTCGCAGCTGCAACAGCAAAAAAAACAAACCTGAAATGTTTCTATTCCTTACTATAATGACTGTTTAGTTCAGCATGTTGATATGTTGAAGCAGTATTGTAAATATCTTTACAATGTAGACAGAGAAACATTTTGAGCCATGTTATATGATTAAGCATATGGGATTCAATTTGAGTTCCAAAAGTTCATACGTCTTTGCTTTCGCTTTAACAGTCACCCGATTCAAATGTGGCATTATCAAAAATTGCTAAAATGTAAGCTGAATAAAATCAGCAATGAAAATATAAAAATGCACCAAACAGTCTTGGTAAAAAAGAAAAATAAATATCAGCATATGATAGGACATAGCATGAAAAAGTCCTCTCTCTTCTTAGATGCATCCCAAATTTGAAGGTTCTGGATGTCCATACGTCTCGCTATTGCTTTTCAGTTGTCTGATGCTTTTACACCAGTGATAAATGCTGGAAAAGTGTGATGTGCTCGAAACAAAAACAATTTCCATCTATCAGAGCTATGCTCCTTGATGTGGTCGAGGCCTGTTAGGCATGTGTGGGTGTAGGCGGGATGTCCCCGGGTGGCTGGAGGCCAGAACGCCCCCTGCTGTGTGGGAAGTGTTAGTGGAGGAGGCATTGACCACCAGTTCGATTTTCCCCTCCAGTTTGACCAACCGTGTCAGGATGTCGTCCAGCAGCACGGCTATAGTCCTCTTCAGATCAGCTGTGTGTATAAGAGGACAGACAGTAAATACAACAGAAAATAAAAATCAATGCTTTTCCACAGCTATACAACTGTTCATGCAAGATGAACTAAATTTGTTATTTCATTTGCGGGGAAATGTTATGATCCTGCATTCCAAACTTACCGTAACCAGCCATGGAGGTTCCCTGCGGCCCACCTGGTGCATTCTGGTTCTCCTCTGTCAGGACCTTTACATATCGCCGACTGAGCTCTAGGATTTGCTCACGCAGCTCAGCGCTGCTCTGATGTCGAGGCTGCTGCACCGTGTAGCGCAGCAGCATGAGACCCCATGCCAGGCCAAATACCAGCAGCAGCACGCTCAGCTTTTGGGACATGTTCCTCCGCAGGAGTGCACCCAGCATGGTACTGGGGGAGGGGGCAGTGAAGGGGGAGGGCCACTAGAGAGGCCTGGTCTGAGGCTGATGGTCTTGTCTTTGATAATGAGTGTGACAGTTTGTTGATTCCTGTAGGGAAATTCCCCTCTCTGCTGTCCTTATCCTCAGACAGGTCAGGGGGTTAAAGTCCACTACAAAGCATTCCTAGAGCTGGATTGGATTCAGTGTCTCGCTCAAGTAAACCCCAGCAGTGCTTGTGCAATAACCGTACCGTTAGTGAAGTCTCTCAGACTACTAGAGCATCCTGTCCCTGCTAAGAAAAAAGTGTGAGAAAGTGACTGAACAATGGCAGATTGCAGGAAGTGGATCAAGACAAATGTTGACACCCAAAGACACTCATAGTCGGTCTGCTTTTTTGACGTCCTGTAGATTTCCAGCACCAAACCACGCATGCAGATTCAGCCTTCAGGCAGGTTGTCCACAGACATTGTTGACTGTTGAAAGAGTAGTAGAAGAGATTAAATTAATAACAAGGAAGAAGCACAGGCTATTATCAACTTTTTATAGATTCATTTAGCACAGATAATGTCATGAATTGGCAAAAGAACCTGACATTCTGCAAAGCAACAACCATCATCTTTTATGTAGCCCATCTAGGTTAACTCATACTATCCTCAGAGTCCCACTGGGAATTGTGGTTTTTAATGAGAAGAACTGTGAGGATTTCTGAGAGAATAAATGCAACATTTTCCAACACACACCAACATAACCGCATGTGCTGGATGAAGAACAAGATCCACCTCATCATTATTGGCAAGAGGCTGGTGGCTACATCAAAGTGGCTTTCTAGACTATTTAGCTATTATAAAAGACAGATTTCTGTCCTGCCTTGGGTCAGGGTGCACAATAGCCCACTCATCAACAAATCTTTTTCAGCCCTCTTAGCCCAGAAACCTGATTACCAGTTTAGATTTCATGGGTCCCACTTTGCAGCACCAGATAAAAGAAGCAGCAACAGACAGATGCATAGAGGGCATTCAGTCTCTAATCCCATCTTCACAATGGTTATCGGACTGACAAATAGCCCGGGAGTGCACTGTGCACATGCAGGGGGAAATTAGACAGTCATTTCTCAGTTTTCATAACTTTGTCACCAAGTTCATTCTCTGCGCTCTCTCTTGGGTGTGGTAGTGTCACTACTGAGGCCTCCGCAGGGACAATGGCAGAGGAAATAAATTATGAAAAGAAAAGTAACAGAATCTGTTTAGTGAAGCATCACATTGTCTCACACACTTACGCGCACAGGTTCTACTTATGATTGGGAGCTACTGTGCATCAGCAACACACATGAACTAGGCAGGTGAAACCGAGAAGAAAGAAACTAGCCAGGAAGCAAAATGCAGTCTGAAAAACATGCAAATGCACTTAGCATCTTTGCAAAGCTCTAGTACCAACTACATGGTCTAGTGCCATTGACTGATTGATGTTTTTGCATTAGGTGTACAGCGCTTCTCTCTCTTTGTAAAAAATACAGACGTCACACTAACTGAGCTAATTTTAAGTGTTCACCGAAGTGCTGCAAAATTTCTAAGAAAACAGTTATTTTCTCAGCGCTGGGTTATCTGGCCGACACAGCTCTGCAGATAATGCATGATACACAGCAACCCTATACACAATCAAGGACAGATAATACTTCAGGCTCAAGTTCAAACTCTCTGTGGTAGCTGGATTGTTAACGGATAAGGGTAAGCTATGTCAACCACAGAGCAGAAACTGATAAGCCTCTAGGATGATTTTTTGAGCCATCCATGTGTCAGCAAATAGGTCGTATATTGACACCAGAGGAATTCTGGTATTTTGACACTGACTTCTCTTCACTCTCATGCCGGATTATTCACCAGAGCCTGTCATTGTTCTCTTGAAAGCCACACCATTAAGACCACAGCCTCAGTGCAATGAATGCTCCACTTGTTTAAATATAGTGTTCCTAATTGGGATGATTGACAGTGATAAGGCACACATTACCAGCCTGCATACCTAAACTAGAAGTTGAATATTGACCACAAGAGCTGTGACGTGTGACCCCGCCGCAGCTGGAAGGTTTATGGTGCGGATCTGCAGAGCTTAGACTGAAAATTGAAATGTTAATACAGTTATAGTGAAGGTGGTGACACCTATAAAGGTTTAGGAGCTGTGCGCAAGTGTCACCTGAGGCTACAGCAGCGTAAACACGCACAGCGTCAGTAACTAGGCACAGATTGACCAGTTAGCTAACATGCTGACTTGCTGAACTTGTTGTGATTATTTCGATGCGTCAGGTAGGAAAAGTAGGACCTCAAAAAGCACACTTTGATATTCAAGGATGAGAAATGCAAAACACACTAATGTCAGACACTTGAATACAATACTTTTCACTTACTGTTTTTTTAAAATATTAATTAGCAGCCGAAGCTGTTTCCAACTCCACTGACATTTCATGTTAGCTCGATGCGTTAGCTCGGCCAGACTCAAACTTGGCAGTTAATAAGACAAAACCAACAAACAATGCTTTAAAAAATAAAAATAATAAAACTGAGGAAGTAGCTATTTACATTAAAACAGATAATTTACCTCCACGTGTTAGCTTCGGGGCTATCTTGCGGCTGAAGCAGGCATGACCAGGCTCCAGAGCAGCAGGGACGAGGCGGCTGTGAGCTCCAGCTGCTACCGCTGGCTGACACTGAATGATGCTTGTTGTCTGACAACACCCGGGCTGCTGCTGCCGCTGCTGCTGCTAAGGGAAACAGACCCACTATCTCCAGCACAACAAAACTTTAGCTGCCGTGGGATCTGCTCACTCACTCTAGGAGTCACTTCTGCGTCTTCATCCGGCACAGTCTCGACTCCGATGGGGTCCTTGCGTACTAAAGTCAGCAGCTTGAATTCCAGGCATGCAACTGTGCGGACTGTCATGGTTCCCCCGAACGTCCACTGCGTGCGTCATTACCACGGAATCATGGGAAATGTATTCAAATGCATATTTTCAAATTCATTGGCACCGTAGACACATTCAATGCAATAAACATAGGCAATAAAGCCGTCGAGATACAGGCAAAAAATAAAGCTATAAAGATAAAGCATAGCATTGATTCTGCGTTAATGTTCGACATGTTAGCTCAGCGACAAAGCTGCCAGTATTTATGTGACTGACTTCATTTTATGTTTTTCCCCTCTCCTCCACCTAAGGTGTGTGTGCGTGCGTGCGTGCGTGCGTGCGTGTGTGTGTGTGTGTGTGTTTTGATTATTTCATTCATTGTGCTCTTCACTTTGCAACCGTTAGAGGGACGTCGTCTACGTTTCTACCATTTCCATAGCAACCTCGAAGCTGGAGGTAAACAGCAGTTGTTTGCTCACATAACTTTTGGATTTCTGGCAATGGAGACGATAGGCCTGGATGGATCGGCTCTAAAAGCAGTCGATGAGTACTGGGAGTACAGAAGGTTTGTCTCATCGAAAGACTTTATGCTTTTATGTGCTTGGTTTTTAGCTATAATCTCTAGAGGGGTTTTCACTTGGGAATCATGGCTAATGTCACTGTGCCAGCTTGCTGGAACTACAAAACATAACAATACTTTTTGCTATGGGGTGGTGCTGAGTTTATTGTGCAGGTAAATATATATTTAAAACTGTACTTTACAGTGGTTTGTATTTTTCTAGGATTGTGGGTGATGATGATGGCGGCAAGCTGTTCACCCCACATCAATATGAGGAATACAAGAGGAAGATGATCCCTCTGCGTATGAAGAACAGACTGTATGTGAGCTTTGGGATGCCAGGAGGCATCGACTGCAAACTCATTGGTCCCGAGACACAGTGCTTCTGTGCACACAGGTAGTCCATGACGCCATAAATCAGACAATCCGTCTTCCACATATAGAAGTGCACAAACTCATGTGTGACATATTTCTTGTCCAGGTACAAGCAACATAAAACAGACTTTGAAGTGGTTCCCTCTGAGCGACCCCTGGCTCTACCATGCCAGGTCAGGGGATGTCTCTGTCCTGCCTATCAGTATGTTCCCCAGATCGGGACAAACCCCGTCCGCTGCCGATGTAAACACTTACCTCAGGATCACAGTGAAGCGGCTGGCCACTTGTGCAAGAAGTGTGAGTCTGAAATCACTACATTTAAAGACAGCAGTAGTTCACAGGAGGAATCACCAGTGCTGCAATGATCCAGATCATTTTGACATACCTGTTTCCTAATATTCTCGTTCAGGCAATTCCTGTTCTGGGTTCCACAGCCCCTTCGTCTGTGGATGTGGCCAGCCATGCTCTGCCCACAAGACCCTGGTGAGTTGAGTGAAACTTCAAACACAGGCTAATGCTAGACATACCATTTTTTCACATGCATTTACACACTTCACATGATTTCAGCTCGAATCAAATTATCTTTTTGCAGGTTGAGACAAAATCTGAGAGGGAGGCACGGGGTCAGCCAGTAGGAAGGGACGTCCCATATGCTGCCATGGGGGGACTGACAGGGTTCAGCTCCTTGATGGATGGCTACCTCGCACTGGAGGCCTGTGGTTCAGGTAGCCTACTGGATATGTGCTGATCTATACCTATCTGACTATCTATCTCTATGTGCAATGAGAAGCTACACCAATAGTTCCATCTTCAAATATGTCTGAGAAATATTGTAAGTGAGTCTCCAACATTAACAAAAACATCAGCTCCAAGGCAGAACAAATGTCAGTCAGTGTAGTTCTCTGCTGAGATGTTCTTTCATTCAAGGAGTCAGTGTTTTAGTGAAGCTGCCAGTATTATTAGATGTATTAGTAGAGGTGTATGCTCTGAACAGAAGGTAAGGAAAGTTCCCTTCAGAGGCATGTGAGGGCAGCAAAGAGCAGTGCAGCCTCTGTTTAATAAGTCTGCAGAGCAGGTTTTTGTTCAGGTCAGAAGTGTAGATTGCTTTCTTTCCCCCCCCTCTTTCTGAATGCATTTGTATGGATACATGTTTGTCATGTTTGTTGATTATGTTCTTGTATAACACATTTTGTTAAAAAAAAAAAAAAAAGAAAGAAAAGAAAAAGAAAACATACTGGTACATTAGGTTTGCAGTTATTTCAGACGAATAATGGCTTTCTCAATTTTTGAGAGGTCATTTCGTCTTTTCTTGAAACCATGTAAATTTTTATTATTGAATGTGCAACATCAATTACACATTTTTGTCCATTTATATGTAGTTAATTATGCATGATTTAATATGCTGGTAATTGATTACCTAACAATTTGGCATTTGCTTTCCACACACACACAAGTAGTGAGTTAAAAGTCACATGTAAATGTGATGCAGGTCTTGGTATAGGTATAGTGGACATGACATACTGTGAATATTAAATAAGCTCCACACCTGAGAGATACACAATATTCTCTGCTGGGAACCAAAATATCTGATTTCCCAAAATGCTGCTGTATCTTTTTCAGATCGAGACAGAGAGGAGAGCAGCCAACAGAGCAGAGCAGCATCAGGAATTAACCAGACGTCTACTGAGGCATCCAACCGTGTTTTCAGTAAGAAAAAAGAAAAGAAAAAAAGAGACCAACAAATGTTAGAATAAAATTTTACCCCTTAGTGACAATACAGTATGTCGGACTCTGATATTAGTATATTTTAGACAATTAAAATCTACCATATATATTTATGATTTTAATTTGATTGTTTGCAAAGAAGCGCCTTGTCGTAACCCTGTAACATAAACAGCAGTCAAGAACTGCAGTGATTAAACTCCACCAACACAACTCAACAGTTGAACGATCCAATCAGAGGTTTAAGTTAGGGGAGTCATCAGCAGCGTCTCTACGATGATCCAGATTTCAGTATATGACATAGTTTTTATTGTTCACTTTTAAGAACTGAGACTGGAACAAATATCATTTTGATAAAGCTTGAACCAATCTGAGAACATATTAAAGATTAAACACATCCATCATCAGAAGATTTTATCTGTGTAATATTGGATGTTGCTTGTGAGCAGTAAAAAAGTCTGTAAGGGTAAAACTGTGATATTTAGATTAGTGTAATTTAAACACCATTGAAGGGAGCTTCTTTAAGTTTTAAGTGTCCTATGAAAGATAAAGCCATGTCTATATAAATATATATCTCCCAGCTGATACGCTACTCCAATTAAGCCATGCTCACAGCCCCCTTACATTTACCTCTATACGTTCCATAAATTGGTCACTTTACACATCTGACGTTTGTGTGATTGATGTTCCCTTATGGAGAGAAAGCCACCCACTCAACATGTCTCCAAAATAACAGCAGAACCGTGGAGCTACGCGCTCAGCGACGAGCGCAGTTTTTAATTTGAATATAGATGTACTGTCGTCGATTGATTAATCCCATTCCTCACGGCAGATCAGCGGTGATGAGAGCTGATTTAATCCACGTAGTGAATGGAGATTGAAGCGGGTCATGTTGTCGACATTGGCAGCCCACTTTCCTGCGTCTTTAATCGGGAAATAAAATTAACAGGCATCTAAATCAGGATTCACTCCCACTCAAATGTTCCCACTGTGTGGATGGGAAGTCACACTAGATCAGCATCTACATTGGTCAAGTCACCTGTGTTGTAATGTAATTATTACCTGAGGGCACTTGGTGTGTGTGTGTGTGTGTGGGAGCTGAACAGGTGGTCTTGAAGGAAAGAAAGTATGGCTCCACCTGAAGCACAGCAAAGATGCACCTGAGTCCAATCTGTAAACTGACACTTCATATTCAGTGTGTAGCTACAATGACCATGGCATCAGGTTCCCAAAGCATAAAGCATCCACACACACATTAATGGTCACACACACACTTTGAACCACTCTTTGAATCATGTTTCCCACTCGCTATACTCAGAAGAGCTTTGTTGACTGTTTGAATCAAGCACCTTTTAAAAAATCACTTGACCTGTTTCCATCGCTTGCTTGCTCATGGGCATTTTTTTCTCACAGAGTGGCAGAGGCAGTTGTTGGAGTGTGATGGGGAGAGAAATAGCAAAAACCCAATTAATTTAAAAAGGGTAAAGGCCTGACACATTAGTTTGCTACAATTACAATTTAGGGTAATTGCCTCTCCATAGCAACCCTGTTTAGGAGGCTACAGGTAATTTACTTCGGCCATTGGTTGAGGGGGATGACTACTACCCTTACCTAATCCCCTTGGAAACCACGCCCAACTTGACTGACAGGCTCGACATCACAAATCAGGAGGCAAGGAAAGAAGAATAAATTGGCAATTACTGTGCATGGAAACACTTAATTACTCCAGCGACAGTTCTGGTAAGCACACACTGACTCAACTGCAGACGAAGAACACACTCCCCTAATTTCCCCACAGGCGGAGGAAGAGGTAACAAAAACTCAGGGGCACAAAGGGACACAACAGACTGACAGGTACTGACAAATCACTTAAGATTGTCGAGACATGGCAGATGCTACTGAGAGGAAAAATATGGCTTGAAATAGAATCAAAATGCAATACAGACAAATTAGCTCCCAACCTGTACAGTAGGCTATAGTATATTTAGATTTGAGCGCATTCAGATGGGAAAGTGTTATGAGTTCATAATAATAATAATCATCTAAATCTTTGCTTTTATTCTTTTTCATTCTCTTCACGTCATTTTTTCTTCAAGGGACTTGATATTAAAGATACACATCTGACCTGTGCAGTGGTAGTCGTTGCTAAAGTGTGTTTGGCTTACTATTTTTCATCCTGCTTTAATGTTTTAGCTCACTTGCACATGCTCTCGCTGGCAAAGGTTTTAGAACAGGCAACTGCCTCAGTGAAAAAGCTAGATCAAGCATCAATCTCCAAGGCTGAAAAATGAAGCCAAGATGGAAGAACCAAAAACTGCACGTCTGGCTCCGAAAGCAACTCAATCCCCTATAGACTCCCATGTTAAAATATCCAACTTTAGAGCAGAAATAAACATGTTTACAGTTTCACACAAAAAGGTTCTGCATAAAAGTGAGAGCAAAAGCGATCAAATTTTTGATAATATTATAGCATTAACAAAATGTTTAAGGGAGTATTATCATTTAATCTAACACATACGACATTGACATTTGGTGGGAATAAACACATGTGACAGAGAAATAGACTGTGATTCATTCAAAAGTAATGCAATATTATATTCCTGATGTGAAAATACCTAAATTTACAGTTCGTCTATCACAATTGCACGATGAATATTTGAAAATTCAAGGTCTAGAGCCCTTGACAGCTCTTTGTGGTAAAGCTTTGTATCAGCTTTTAATTATATAATGGCCCTCTAAGCAATTTTCAAGCATCAACTCATTGATCTTCTCTCTTTTTTCCTCTAATAATCTGTAGAATCAGAATCTTCAGACTGTTTTCCGCTCCTGGACAGGTTTGAAGATGAAAAAAAATAATCACATTTGCCCAAAAGTGCAGCACAGTCCAACATTCAGAACATCACAAGCATTCATGTGTGTGTGTGTGTGTGCGACTGTGTGTTGCCTCTCTTTTGTGGAAGACACAGTGGGAACCTGACAATGCAGCAACTCGGATTCGATAACCTCCTGTGAGTGCAGACTTGGGGAGTGGTGAGAAATGGATTTGGCTTTTTCACAAAGTACTGTGATAATGAACAGAAAGGGATGTTGTACGGCTGGGATAAATCAATAGTAATGTTTGACTAACAAAAATTGGTTCAGCACCTGCAGGCACACACACAAAACTCATACACATATTAACGGCATGTGTCTAACATAGTGCTTAGCATGCTGCATAAAGGAAGTTATGGAAGTTAGTGTTAATTCTTGTACCAGCAGAGCGGAGACAGCAGTGCCACTTACCAATGGCACACAAAGGGTTTGGAAGAACATTGTAAATGAAGGTACTGAGTCATAAAGGACTTGATGTAAGAGGAGCCCGAGAAGTAAAAACAGCAAACAATGGTTGTCTAAGGAAGAGCTTGTCATATTCGTGTATTCTCATTTTGGGGGGGTTGAAAGAAGATGGTGTCCCTAAACCCAGAATTGTATTATCTTTTTGAACACACTCTTAATGAGAAAGAAATTGTTTATAATTTTACATAATGATCTACAGTATTTTCTTGCCAAGAGTAAGTGTCCAGTGTATGGCTAGCCTATCGTTAGTTGCATGTTAGCTTAGTTCTCTGCAGAGGGACCTTCAATGGCCAGGGTGACAACTCTGTAGTCATTAGCTGTATGTTAGCATGATCTCATGTTTGCATTCAGATCATCCTCCAATCATTCCCCCCACCCTGTGTAGCCTACGTGTAAAACAGATTTATAAAGCCCTGGTTCCAGTTTTCACACAGGTAAAATTGTTACAGTGTAGCTAAGCTAAGCTAGACAGCTGCTGGCTTTATTACAATCAGCTGTCAGATGAGGCTATTGATCTTCTCCTGCATGTGTTAGTAAAAGAGCAACAACAAGGATGCGATCAAAGACAACTCCAACTCCTTTACTACATTTGTGTTTTGATCAAAAATGAGTTGCCTCAATCTGAATTAAAATAAATAATCACTTAGTATCAAGCCTAATTTTTGACCTGATCTTCCATATTGTCAGCAGTTGTGCTGCATGCATCAGTATCTGTTTGTCTGTTGGTCAGAATCATGTGATTTCTAATAACGTTTCACCATCTTAACATGTGTCTGCACATGTTAAATTCAGAGATGAGTCTGCTAATGTGTCTTTGAGCATGACTGCTTGTAGGCTATACTCAAAGTAATTTCATGTGTACCCCTCCACCTGCTAACTGAATGATAAAATTCAACCTGAAAATTACTTCAATTTGCAGAACAAGTATTTGGACATACAGTACATAATGGCTGACTGACAACCATCAAAAAAACCAAACAGACATTGTGAATGCAGCACACACTTGAGGATTGATGCTTTTAACCGGTTTTCTAATGCATTAGGTGGATGGATTGCTTAAATCATACATTTCCTCCCCATTATCAGGGGTCTGTGAAACCTGCACATACAGTGGCATGGTCTCCAATGTGCCGGTAAAATATTTAAGTTGACTGCATCAGTGCTGGTGAGGCATTGTGACGTTTATCTTTATGTTTGCATAATGTCTTGTGTTACATGTGTTAATTTCCTACATTAGCATAAACACAAAGCCTATTAAAAATAGGCTTTCAATATATTTCTAAGGTTATTTCTATTAATTAATTTATTTTTGTCTTATCTAGCCTACATTAGGTCTTTGTTTTAAATTCAGAAATGACTGGATATAACATAAAAACTCTAAAAGTGGTCAGCAATTTAACACAGATTTTGTAGTTTATAGTCAAATTCATAATTCATAGTAAGCAGTTATTCTTTATTGGAAGAGGAAATCAATTTAAAATGTTTTCAAATTATTATATCCATTCAGTAAGACTGAAAAATCCCTATTCCAGGAGCCAAATTACACAGGTATGTGAATACAGAGCACAATACTGGTAAACATATGTATATTTGCATTTATATGCATTAATATTTAGTATCTTTAGGTGCAACAAACACACTGAGAACTTGCCATAACACTGACACATCCAGACTGTGGTCTACCGCAGGTCACAACAGATATTAAATCAAAGTTTGCTGCCCTTTGATGTGGGCACAACTTTCATCAGGGTTCCTAATGTTCACGCTCAGGACTCTGACCCGCACACCTGAGCCGAGCCAACCTGTCACAGCTTGGCGGCCTGACCCGGTGTTTGTCTGTCAATCAAAAGACCTTATATGAGGTTTCTGTTGACGTGGTGTTTGTGCTGCTTTCACCCTGCGGGAGCAGATGTGGCAGGGACACATTTATAAACACAAACAGAGGCAGACTCACTCTCACACAGATTGCAGACGACAGCAAGGAACATTGAGTGAGGAGGTATAGACAGGTCAATTAAAACACTAGAGTCTAGATGGGGTGACTCTTACAGCTGTGGGGGCTTAATTAAAGCGATAGAAGAACAAATGAGAAAACGACAAAGGACATTAATTTCTTGTTATTCCCTCATTGAGCAGCTGTCAGTATTGTGCTATACTCTGAACTGAAAGTGGAGAAAAGCGTGTGTTCTCTGAGATGTTATATGGTTTAGTAATTGTTTGCAAAGGCTGTCAATTAATGTCAAAGCCAAAACAAAGAAGCCGAATTTGGGGACATGCTGCTTTGAAGTGTTGATAGCTAACAGCCCAGAAGAGTGGATCGCAGAAACATCTTTGGTGGCGAACCAGCTTTGTGAAAACAACCTAATTATTGTTAAGGGATTTATGCATATCCGAAACTGCATCAAAATTGTAGATTTGTTTCTTGTTTTGTTGAACATCAATGCAACACACAAAATAGCGCAAAAATATCCCATAAACGACCTAACATCAAAACCTCTGTTATCAATTTGAAGCCGCAGCCCACAAAGGGAAGCCAGGAGGGCTGCCCCTGCCCCATCTAATAGTAGTCCTTGCTTACCAGGAGTAACAGATTGTCGCCAGAGCACAATAGAGAAGTCAAAAGCGGCAATTTAGATGTCAGAGTTGTGTATAAAAACAGTGTAATAGCCAAGAAAGAACCTAAGCTGCACAAGTTTAGCCTGTTTTTATTTGTCTCCCCGGTCCGTTCGCATGCAGCTATAACTGCCTGAGAGAGCAGATACAGGCACTGCTGCTTGTCAGTGTTTTCCTTTTACAGTTGTACGCACTGTAAATTTGACAAGTGTGATTCACAGCAGCAGAAAATTACAGGCCTTTCCATCTCAACAAATCTTGGGGGAGAACTTATTGTCTAAAGTAGGAGGAAGGCTGATGAGAGGAGGAGAAAACAAAATTTGCATTTATACAGCTTGTTCTCTAAAAGGACCCGTTCTCTGCTGAACTGATTTCTGGGAACGACCAACCAAGCTGCAAGAAATGTATCTGTGTTGTAATGTACTGACTGTACTGCTTTACTGAAAGGTGCTACATTTAGCCATACAGTCTATCACTGTCACACTACTTGTAGGCATATTGATAGATATAATTATGAACAATCAGGTCTGTATTGAAGATGATTGGCATCTATCTTTCTAATAACATTAATAGTATTAGGCCTGATTAGAATTAGTGACCATCTTTCCCCTCATCCCTGTCCACAACATCCCATTATCATTTGTCTCCCTTTGAGCTGGAACAGTGCCACCCTCTTCTTCTATTTGTGCTGCACAGAAATCCAGCAGGTTTCCACCAAAAACATGACCTGGTTGAGCCCTTTTAATTATAGAACATATAATACATATTTAATGGATAGAATACTGCCTGAGACTGATACCAGCCTAAGCTTGGACTAATCCTCTCTGTGTCAAACAAGCAGAGAAGATGGCTTTAGGAAAACATCTTCTAACACTGCAGGGTCCTAAGGTGAATTTGTTTATTTTTCATTTCTCAATGCTCCTCGTTTTCATATTTGAACTCACTCTCAACAAATACTTTAACGGACGTTAGTGAGTGTCTTACAAAAGATCCGTCATTAACTAAACTAGGTGGGCGTGTTAGGCTTAGGCAACCACACCTTGAATTAGTTCCAGGTGTGCATTGATACACAAATGTTGCGCTAGCCCCCACCAGTTACAGCCCCCATAAGCAGTAGGCTATAGCCAATGGACGAGCACTTCAGCTATACTGACAATTATCAATTTTTGTCTTTTTTTTAAAGAATGTGCCCTGAGATAAGTTCTGTTTGATTTGGTGCTATATTTATAACCAATTGCTTAAAATTGGTTCGCTGATGGCAGGAAAAACAGAGAAAACACTCACAGTCTCATCTGTTAACCTGATAATGTAAAATGCCCTCACAATAATTTCACTAATGTCTCAACTAATGTTATGCTAAACATATAACCTCTCAGTCAGTCAGCAGAGGCAACTCTGGCAGGAAGATGTGTGTTTCTATGGTGATGATTTGTTTTTATTGTATCAATTACACGACTGTTTAAAGGCAGTTTGACTCCTGCTGCCATGCCAAGTGCTTCCCTAAAGACATGGATTTGTCTGTGAGTGTTTCTTAATCCAATGTGTGACAAGCATATTTAGTTTGGGATTCATCCACCATGTTGTGTTAACATTTGGTTCCACCAGGTTTAGATCAAGGAGCTACGAGGGCTCCGTAAAGAAATAATGTCACTCTGTAGTGGAACCATTTGGTGCAGCATTTGGTTTGAAGTTCTGGGGAAATGATAGAGAGAAGGGCCATGATCTACAGGCAGGGCAGGTTTAGTTCAGGTCAAATTCTGAACAGGGTTTTGTTTTTTAGCCAAAAGTCAAGATGGCTGTCTCACTAGTTGGTCACTTTGGCCCAGACTAAAATATATCAAGAATATTTTGATGGCGTAGTGACCGAAGTAAAAGAAGCTATAGACTGTCCAACAAAGTTTCACAGAGAACCAATATTGTAAACAAAAATCCAAGTCTTTTATAAAGAAAAGTTTCAACATAAACCAATTACACCTTTTCTTTAAAAAACTCACCAAAATAAAATACAAAATAAACACCAAAATAAATGCTGAAATGACTCCAACAGATGGATTATTTTGGAAATGTGTAGAGTTATTCATGGAACATCCATGGAGAAAATGGATTCAAATCCCCTGGGTGACCTTATGACCTTTCATCTCAGTGGAATGGCTCAATTGCTCTGATCTGCACATGGTTCCTGAACTGTAACATTTTTTGATGCAATGCCATTATATATTGAAATTTGTGTATTTGGATAAAACCCCTTGAGATGTATCATCTCGTTTTCGAGGGGGTCCATAGGGTCCATTGGGTCCGAAGCATATCTGTACCACTCCATGTGTGTTTGGTGCTAATTAGCAAATATTAGCATGTCACCAAGCTAGTGTTCGCATTTAGCACAAAGCAGCAACATGCATGCTCACAAAGCTGCCAGCACGGCGTACGACTTGTGTTTTTGGAGCTGACGCGAGTGTAACCCTACGTGACCTGTCTGCCACATGCTGAGTCTGAATTTAGAAGACGAACATTTGGGCAAATCAGAAGACGTCACCTGAGCTGACGCACCAACACAACTGACCTCTCAGCTGTGCCGCGGTGCTTTATGCATCTATTCCATTCACTTGGCAGACACTCACGTAGGTGCATGCTGTTTGCTTTAAAAACAGTCTTATACCTATTGAAGTGAGTCAGTGAGTGTGCATGATCCCCTGAAGAGGACTAGAGGCACTAATTCCTGCCTGTGCTCATCGTGATTCGGTCATGACTTTGTGTTTCATGTTCTCTCACTTGTATCTCATTCCTCATCTCCCTCTTGGCATCCTGTGTCATACAAAAAGCCCTTAACACATCCTCTGCACAACTTAAAAAGCAGCTTCGCTGAAGAATACTGATTTTGATAGATTATATGGCTGCGAGCTTGTATACAAAAGGATTATGAATAGGAGGTAAATGAAGCACTTGGTGATACAGATTCATTTGAAGTGCTATTTGGGTTTTCTTATTAAGTGGGTATCTTGGAGATTGGGCTCTTCTTTGGCTGACGTGTCTCGATATTCACATTTTACGGCTTTTGTTCGCGTTGAGTGTCCCAGTCTCTCTTTCCACCCGTTGGATTGAACTGCAAAATGAAATTAGTGGACTGATTCAGTCAAACAGCATGTCAAAAAAAGCAGTCGTGAACATGTGTCTGTTTGAGATCTTTTTATCCCAGATCACCCGAGGCGTCGTCATAGGAGCTTCATTTCGTAAGGAGGCTGCCTATTGAAGGCTCATTTGAAGTTCGCCCACAGTGTTGCATTACTGCCATTCTTTTGTGACTTCAGATGGGATTATTGATCTCATTATGTAGAAGAATCAGTAGTTGATTGTGAAATCATCAATCACTGTCTTTCGCACCAACACCAAAATATCACACTGTATGCTTGTATAGGCTATTCATCATGCTGTAACTTTCTGTGAGGATATGGCAGATGCGTGTGTGTGTGATGCCTGCCCACAGACACACCTGCATGTGAGATGTAGAATAGCAGCACTGTAATTTCTGTTTCTAAATATTCCATTTGGAAATGACACATGAGCAACAGTGACTAATTGGTGAACTTATTATAATGGAATTACTGTATCCATGTAATGGTCTTATATGGGATATGGGCTGTGTTATCTGATCACTTTCCTAAAATGAAATTGTAACAGCTGGATTGGTCATGTTCTGTAAAAAACAAACAAGCAAACAAACAAAAAAAACGACTCCATCTCCTCCCTCTGGATCTCATTGAAAACAAGCCTTGTTTACTCACTCTATTTTTAGTTTGCAATGTTATTTTACGTCTTAATTTAATAAATAAATAAATAATTGTAAAAAGGACACTAATGACAGCATCAGCTGTGACGTTCACATGAGAAAAGGCTGAGACTTGCGCTAAACGGGCGCAGCTCTGACGCGTCTTTCTGCAGCGCGTCTGGCGCACACGGATATAAAACCCAGCGCACTCCAAGAGCCCAGAAGAGCAGAAGAGACGCCTCGGGACAGCGCGCAACTCTCCCCTTGACCTTACTGGAACAGTAAGTATCTTGATATTTGATTTACAGACATATTGAAATGAATGTATTAACTTGTTTGAAGTCTTTCTACCTGACTTCTGGTGCTTAAGTCCTGGTGGTTTTTGGAGCTCCATCACTATGTTTTTACTTCGACCAATAAGAAATGAAGATGTCTTGACAATGATTTGTTTAGCTGAGTAAATAATAATTAATTTAAATAAAGTGGGAATTGAAGGCACGGTGATGGGAGACTGACAGTTTTCACGTGTCTCTGCAGATGCAGCCTAACTTGGTGAGCTGGCTGGGGACTCTGGGGTTCCTGCTATGGGCGCTGCTCTGCTTGGGCGCCCTGACGGAGGGATACCCGGTGAAACCGGAGAACCCCGGGGAGGACGCCCCGGCGGAGGAACTGGCCAAATACTACTCAGCACTGAGACACTACATCAACCTCATCACGAGACAGAGGTAGGCGGACTAATTACAGCTCTCAGAACAACAAAGGAAAGAACAGAATGAGTTACACTTCGAGGTAAATTTAATTTGAAGGAATACTTTGGAATAATTTTCCTGCTCTGCTAATTGAATCAGTAAAATAGTAGTCCACTGGTCACAATATTGTATTTCTGCTCAATATCAATATATCAGTGTTAAAAACTTCTGTTTAGTTTTCAGATGAAGAAAATGTTTGGAATTTCAGTGCTTCATAATATTCTTCTGCTTGAAACCATTCAGCTGTATCTCTTAACACTCTCCAAGTTGTAATAGAGAGAAATTATGAATTAAAATTTTTGAAGGTTGCTTGTTCTCCTGGCTGAAATGTCATGAGTTCCTCAAAATGAAGTTAAAAAAAGGAAGCTGTTTCTTCATAATACATCTTTGATGATGTGGCCTTACCTTCCTAACTTGACAGTACAGCAACAAGATATGAAGGTTGTCCATAAGTCCATTTCTCTTTGTTGGAACTGTCAGTCAGATTCTTGTAGGTCTGCACCTTCTCCTATAAGTCGTAGAGCAGGAAACACCTGCTGCCCAGTTACCACCTGTAAAAAAAGAAAAGAAAAGAAAAGAAAGGAATAAAAAAAGTGAGGAGAAGCGAGCGCCACGGTCAGCATGCCGTGTCAAATCACCCACAGCTTTCAGCTTTCGTCTGAATGTCAGGAGCTTGGACGCCGCTGCAGGCGTTTATCCGTCCCAGGGGCGCAAGCACGCCGGCACAGCTTATCATCTGAGGGACAGAAAAGGAAATATGACCACCTGTGATGCAACTCCTGTCTGTGCCTGCTGGGTCTCGGCCTGGCTGTGTTCACTTGTCACTGTACTTGTAATTGGACATATGACACAAGGACATGCAAAGTAATAGAGTCAGTTATCTATATTTCTTTTTTTTGGCTTAAGTCAAAGTTTCTTTGATCTTTTTTTTTTTCATTTGACAGCCAAAAAGTAGAGTATCACCTCAGTCTTGAGTCACCAGTTTGGCTGTCTGTCTCTGTGTGTTCCAGGTATGGGAAGAGGTCCAGTCCTGAGATTCTGGACACACTGGTCTCAGAGCTGCTGTTGAAGGAAAGCACAGACACACTCCCACAGTCGCGGTATGTGCGTCAGTCGTACGTTCGCTGTGTAATCGTGGGCACAACTTGTCTATAGCACTTTCTGGAAGCTGACCCTCAACCTTTTTGCTCCTCTCTCAGCAGATATGACCCGTCATTGTGGTGATGCTGACCATCATCTTTGGCTCCACTACTCTTCACTGCCGCCGCCCCACCGCTGCTGACATTCTGACCTCTGCACATCTGGCACATCACACCCTCCTGCACCAAGATACCACTCTGCCTCTACCCCCCTTTTACCCCCATGAGCCGCCACGTATATTCAACCCCTCCTCTATAACCATCAGCTACTGTCAAAACTGCTTATAGTATGTGCCATAAAATTGTAAATAGTTTATTCAGAGTTATCATCTGTGAAACCTCAATGTAAAGTGGGGTAGGGGCATGTCGATTGTATTGTATAATTGTGCTATTAAAGAATCATTGTTTAAAGGAAAGTAGTTCTTGGTATCCATTCTTTTCTTTTTTTTACACATGTGATTCACTAAATCATGGAAAACGTGTAGTTGTATGGACTATGCTGTAGTAGAGATGTGAAATCATTAATATTCTACATGATTAATTAATTGAGCCAGCTGACATCCCAAGTCTTGAATGCCACATCTCAAACACTTGTCTGCATGACGTCTTCCCCTCCTGATAAGATCAAGTTTGGACTTGCTGTGCCACACCTCGCTTGCCAGCTGGAACCGGCTAATGTGTCTCTATGAGACTGGATAATGGGACCAGCGCAAGGAAAAAGCACATTCAAACTGGGCCTAACAAGCACGAATGGTTCAGTAAAAGCCTAGATGGTCAGAAAACATTCGGTCAATTGGAAGCTGCACAATTGGGTGGCTAATGGCGCTCTCTTGTGGCCATGAAGATAAGTACCTACTCTGAAAGTAAATGGGGGAGAGAAAGGATATTTTCAGGGAGCATTATTGCAATTACATGAGTGGTTAGTCTACCGCAACCTGACATCAGATCAGCCCAGAGAGCACAAATCAAGCAATTAGGAGTTACTGCAGACACATAGTCTCCATATGAAATCAGATAGGCCTATAGCGCAAAGACTTAAGAAACATATCATATTTTCCTGCTTTCCTACTGCTTAGGCATTTAACCATCAGTGTAGAACCAAACAGTAGGACACCTGTCCCTATATTATACTGAACTATGAGGTGAAGACTTTAAATAGCCATTCACTGCTCTTATTGTCCCAAGTGAAAATTCAGATAAAAGTAGCCTATATGAAAAATACATGTGGTGTGTGGTAAAGCTTTGTATGCAGCTGTATAGGGCCTCGCCCTTGATGCTAAACTGATATCTTGATGCATAAATTAGTCCTGGTGTAATTGTGTTTGTGGCCTGATTCTATATGCAGGTACTCTGGGATAGCTGCATTGTTTATTTGAAGTCACGCTACACAACAGCTGCTGAAATGTGGCCTGTTTATGTGAATGGACGCGTGAATGATAGAGGGAAAATACTATATGCACAATACAATATGTAGCTATTCTCCAAGGGAGGGTTGAACCTCGGCCGCTATTGGCCGTTTCTCTATGACGTGAGGGGAGGAGGCGGGGCGTGTCTGTTTGATTGGCATCGTGTTCTCTGGTAGTCTGCTGCGGGACCAGGACAGACAGCTGAGGGGGGTCTGAATGTCCAACCGGGACGGTCGGCTGGACTACCGGGAACTCACGCGCACAGATTCACAGGTAAGCTCCGGCTCGTGCTCATAATCGCGATGTGAAGGTTTTACGTTCATTCATCCGCCGTCGCTCCAGCGGGGAGACAAAGACACTTTGCCGTGTTGGAGGTGCAGCAGAGTTTGACAGAAGGGGAGGTTTTGCCCCCCTATAGAGCCCGCTGCGCTGTGAGAGCGGGCTGTATTCACACACAAACCAGTTTGCTTTGGGCACCTATTGTGCAGTCGGTACGCGTCCCTTTTCCTCCTCGTTTCCCCCCTTTATCTCTGCACATCACGAGGAATGATTCAGCCAGCGGATGGGGTTGTAGTCGCAAGTGTGCGCACGCCACAATGGCTCGGATGGGTAACAAAAAATGGCCGCACGTGTGTGTGAGTAAGGAGATCGGTGTGAATGTAGGGCTACAGTTGTGTGGTCAGCCAAAAAAAACGGCGCAGGCATTTTTGGCATGGATCTGGCGCACGGTTCGAGCCAAGCGCACGGATCTGGCGCATGGATGTTTGGCCGTGCGTCACAACCCGTGGCGTAGCTCCATGACAGGGAAAGATAGGTACATGAGGAAGAGCGGCCGGTTGTAGCTTATTGGAAGGAAGACGCGGCACCGTCCCAGAATGATACAGACTGCAACATCTACGGCCAAGCAAAGGGTGGTGGGCTGGAGATAAGACACAGAGCGCACACACACATAGTCATATCTGTAGTCTGTCAGGTAACATGTTCTCACCTGCTGTTGTGTGGATAACTTCCACAACACAGATATCAACAAAGCGTTATTTGTATTGAGCTGGTGCTGAATGAAAACGGAGAAGGGGGGACCGGTGGCTTGGCACAGACTGAGACTGGCCAACCGGAGGCGCAGCCAGACGGTCCTATTGATTTTTTATTTTTTGTCCCCCCAATGAGATATATGAGTGCACCATCTAGCAAATAATAATGCGCTAACACGATGTCAGACCCACTTTATGTGAGCACTTAGTGGAAACATAAAACCACCTACATATCATAACAGACTGCAGTGTGTTTTGGGACTCCCTTGCTTCAGAGGAGCATAGGTCACTTGGCGAAGGTTTATAAGCTGTTTAGCCTCCCGCACGTGATGGGGGAAGCCCATGCATGCACATACGCAATATCCTTGGGGATCCTTCCTGGGAGGGGCTACATAGGCCACCAGACCACCAGAAGAAAGAGTTTGTATGGACCTGGATGCATCAATATGACAGTTTATGGGGCCTTTCTTTTATCCCTTCAGTTGTATAAGGAACTAATTCGATTTTTTTCAAATTGAATAGGAAGAACAAAGGGAGGAAGGGAAGGAGACAGAGACAGCCGAGTGCATGAGAGTGGATGTGTGGTGCCAGGGCAGGGATAAGAGTTTGGAGTCAGGATCCAGGATGACCTTTATTGTTATGCCTCTTGATAAGGCACAAAGTTAGATCTCCCAGCCGTCGTCACCATCCTCCCATCCTCCTTCCCGTCATTAGGGCGGAGGGAAACGCACACATTTCATAACACACATTCCTGATGTTGGAATGTATGAGAGTGAGTCATTTAGAGACCAGATCCAACACTCTGAAGCTTCTACTATTCCATTATTAATACACAGCTATGGGAGAGATGGTACAGAACTAAAAGGAGGAGGGGTAGAGCATGAGAGAGACAGACAGGGAAGTGCACACACACACACACACACACACACACACACACACACACACACACACACACACACACACACACACACACACACACTGGAGTGACTCAAACCTCCCAGCTCTAACAACACATCATTATCTACACACCTACAATCAAACCCTCCCTCCCGGCACCAGGCGGCACCTTCCTGCTGTTCACACATAACTGACCACGCAACAGTTACCATAAGTTAATTGCATCTCTGTGCAGAAAACAAAACAAAACAAAAGACCTCATCTGTACAGGGAAGAACCTTATATTGAAATGAATAACAGATTTGCCAACAGGCAAGTGAAGGCGAACGTCTTTGGCTGTTTTTTTGGGGGGGGTTTTTTCTTGCTGCAGCCTATAGTGCTGATTCACCAGATTTCACCCATCACCAAGGCCTTTAAGGGGCACGCCACTGCGGATAAACAATGAAATAATCCATGGACCATGAGATAGTTTGAGTTTGTGCAGGGAAACGCCTCCTTTTGTCCAATCATAGCAGGGAAATGTTAAACCTGGGACGCTCACCTCGAATTTTAGGAGAACTGGGAACAAGATTGAGATAAACAGCATATTCAACTTAAATGCTTTAAAATCATATAGGATGATCATGCATGTCAGATCAAAGTCCATTCATTTTTACTGGAACAGCTCCTGCGAGTAGGAGACCACAGCATAGTCCTGCCTCTATGATTTGTTTGTAATTCTCACCAGTATCCAAAACCAAGACAGAACGAAGCCAAACACACTCCCAGCCAATGAACTCATATGAGCCTCATTCCTTTTCCTTATCTCTTCCTCCCTCTCCATGGTGCACCCATCACCCTTTTTCTTTACCATCCAACATCACAAAACATCACTTCTCTCATTTCTGAAACTTTGCAGTCTTGTTAAGTGCTGTTGCATCACTCACCCACCCCCATCCCCTCCCTCTCTTCTCCTTAATACTAATGATCGCTAGCAGGAGGAGTGGAAGGCAGAGAGACTGAGAAGGAGCAGGCGCAGCCATGTGGCTGCTTAGATTATGTCACGAGGTGCTCATTATTAAGATCGCTGCATGTGCAGTGCCCAAGGGTTTTGACCAGCTGTGGACGGCTGTGTGGCTCCATCAGCTGGAGCTGCCTGCGTGGTAAAGCGCAGACGTCCCACCAGCTGGATCATCACCCAGGAAGAGAATGAGGTCACTTTTTGTTGGCGATGTGGGGAAAGTGCACTGATGCAACAATTGATGTTTGCGTTAAATGATGGTAATTTAGACTGCAGTGTCAGGTGAGGTGAAGAGATGAGCATGAATCAGCAGAAAACGCGGATGAAGCTGCACCCTCAACATTTGCGGTGGATTTGGAGGAACGGAGCTGATTGCATCAACCTCCTATTGACAGCCGCGCCAACAGCTGCAATAATAATAGAGCAATATCTGCTATGATGGATATATGCAGATATCGATCTGCTAAGGTGGCCATCTTGGGGGGTAGCAGTGTAATCCTCTTACTCAGTGGCTGTGTTAACACATGGAGTGACCTACATAGAGTTTGTCTGGAGGCAGGGGGTGATGGGTGGGAGGCAGGACAGGATGGGGTTGGTTATACGAACAGCCAGTCATTATGCATACGCGCATGTCGATGTGTGTACAAACTGTCTCCTTCAATACGTTGTTGGCTGCAGTGCTCACTGCCACACCAGCGTCATACAGAGGGGAGGCTGCAGCTCAGCGCTCAGGGGAAGTTTACTAATTGCTCTCTGCTACCCCTGGAGTCGGCCAATGAAGTGACATCTGGACTCGCAGGCAGGACAGAGCTCACTGGCCTCCTTTGTGATTCTCAAGCCATTGAGAGGAAGCAAGAGTGACGGCTGCTCTCAGAGGCCTGGGCATAAGTGGGAGAATAGAAACGGAGAGAGCACACAGGCATTATGTGAGCGTTTCCTCCAGGATGGATGCCTTATGGCCGTGGCGGTTGTGTGTATTCATGTTTCATGACCCGAAGGGATGTCGGCATTTTACTCCATCTGAGGCTTTAAACTCACAAAAAAAAGCACTCAGTGAGACACGGAGTCAAAGGTAGAGTGAGATTTCCTGCTAGCGTGACTGGAACTGGAGGAATTAAAACCACACAGGCCCTGCTGATGTTTGCCTGTGCTTTTAATAGCGCACGTACGCACACACAAGCTTGTTTACATGTGTGAGACAGCGGTGATGTTTCGTACAAAAACAAACACTCTGATCCCCCCCCACCACCACCCCCTCTCCCTTCATAATCCTCCTCCTTCCATGAGCTGTCCATCATCTGAGTGCTTGGCAACCGGGGGCACTCAGAAGGCTTTTGTTGGCTCGTCCTTTCCCACAGACCAGCCAATGGCAGCTGGTGTTTGCAAGTGACCGCTTCCTGCGATTTTCTCTCCGTCCCAGGAGGAGGGAGCAGAGAGCGGACAGCGGTGGAGGTAACAGGACATCAGGACATCACTGAGTCCAGTGCCTGCTCGGTGTTACATTCACTGTGAGACACTCTGGCCTGGCTGCTGAAACATCTAATTGTGTTGCAACCCATTTCCTACCAGTCCTTGAGGTGACCTGGCTTTTGCATGCAAATATGTGCACGTGCAAACTCCCTACAAATGCCCCATGTAAAGCAGATCCTCAGAGGGTTAGGTTTAGGGTTACAGTTTCGTACAGCCATCACTAGAACCGTGGTTACCTGTCAGTTTCTAGAGAGTGGGACAGATTAGAAAGGTGTTTGCATGCACACGACCTCTCATGCCACCCTCTTCTCTCTCAAGGCTCTCGTTTCTCCTCTCCTCCTCTCATCCCCACAGGGCTTGAGAGGCTTTTCCCACAGCTCGGTCTAATCTTCGAGGATTCTTCTCTCTTTCCTCTTCATGACTCCTAATGTGTCTTTTATCTATCCCCCTTGTCTCGTGGTCTAAATCTAAATCTACTCTCCTGAAATGCTCCCATTCCTTCTGGACCAACCCCCCTTTTTTATACTCCTCTCTAAAATCAGGTTGTGAACTTTCCAGTTTTTCCTGATGAGTTTTTGCTCCTCATTCAGACCTCTGATTGGCCCGTCTCCTGCTCTGTGGTGCGGATGACTTGGTGACGAATCGCCCTGGTGGCTTTGCCTCCATTAACATTCTTGCAGGGGATATCTTTCACTTCCAATGAGTGTGTCAGGCCTGATCGTAATCTGTGTTGCGTAATGAATCGACCCCTCGCTTTCTCGCTTCCTCTTTCTTCTTCTCGTACAATAAAGGACCAATTAGCTTGAGCGTGATGAGCGAAAATACGCTGGTACAGCAAAAAGGGGGTAATGGCAAAAACCAGCGATGAGTGGACTTCCTCTGTCACCTTGTAAAAGTTTTAGCGCTTGGGAGCTGATCTGACTGTGCATGTTGGTGTGAGTGAGACTAGAGTGGAGTTTAAGGTCAAACTTGAAGTGGTCGGTGCTGTCGCCTCCTGTGAGAGTGTACACTAACATGGAGAAACACTCTCAGCTTTCACAACGTTTAGTAGATGCTTTTACACACCTAGTGCGTGGGCAGAAGTTGTGACTTCTTCCCAGACCGTCTCTCCTTCCCGTGCAGCTCAGGGCGACAGAAGTAGAGAAATGGAGGGAAAGGCGAGAGAGGCTGAACGAAATGAAGCGTGCAAGAGTGAAGAGTGATAATCTATTGTTCTGCGGGTGAGTGCAGGCATCAGTTGTTTGTAATCACACAATTTCATTGTTTTTTTGTTTTTTTTGCTGGCTTGCATTCTCTAATGGTCCATTTCACAATGGTTATTCACAGCAGCATGAATGGGTTCAGAGCTGCCAGACTTTGCACTTCTATTAGACAGATAACGTTTTGAACGTCACACAGTGAGGCAGGGGATGTCGCAGCGGTGGTGGCGGCGATCTGTTCTGTCCACACTTGAGAACAGAGATCAAAGGAAGAGAGGCAAAGAAATGGCCTCTGAAATGCTGGCTTTATGGCTGACAAAGAAATTCATCTTTAATTTGAGTTTGACCTTGAGCGTGCTCATTTCTTGTTCCGCTGCTCTCAATCATCTTTTATGATCTTCATCAGCAGACGTAGTTTGCAGCTGACTGTAAACCCTATGATGGTTTTACATAGTTAAAGGTTGAGATTGACATTTCATTGTTTCTCTACTGAGGTACATGTTATATTATTGACTGTGACTGTGACTGTGCAAATCAATCCTTAATTTGACAGTATCGGTTAATATTTGTAAGATGCTGAAACTTCACTTGATAAGGTTATAGTGGTGTTGTATATGCACGAGTGAATTTGCGAGATATGAGCCCCTCTTGGAATGAATGCATACTGCTTTGTCATTACTTTCACAGAATAGTGGCCATTTACTACGTTGATGGCGCTGTGCCAGCTGATGATGCAGGCCTCCCTGAATAGCTAAGGGCAATGAATCGCCCCTGAATGGCATAGACAGATGAAGCAGATGGAGAGGGCGAAAGGAGTCTGAACGCCCAATGCAAGTGTGTGAGGAATGATGAAAACCAGTGTGGAGGAATGCAAGTAGAGCTGAATATTCATGCCTCACGAGGCTCGGCCTCACAAAGTTTCATGCATCTCTCTATCTCTCTCTCTCTCTTTCTCTCTCCAGGTCTTCACAGTTGACTGATGAGTAGCCAGTAGGACTGTGGTTGGGCTACACCGACTGGCACAGGTAAACACGATTTCCTCCCCGCCTCTTCCTCTGCACCGACTCGCTGAAGATGTTCAGGAAAATGTTTTCTGCATGCTGGCATGATTTTGTCAGTTCAGTGGGAGAAGTGCCAGTCTTTGAAGTGAGGATGTGCCCATCACTTCTCTTAGAAAAACAACTCTCAAGGCAGGAAGGGAGCGGCTGGTTTTCTATGCCTGTTTTATGCTCTTGTAGATTATAAGGTTATGAGACATTTACTGCACTCGACGGTTTCTACTCATATCCATCTAACTAATGAAACTGAAGTCTCAAGATTGTCATAAATGTTTATTTTCATTCATTACCTATGAATGACTAGAAAGAAGCACATCTGTTACAGATGTTGGGTATCAGTTGGTCTATATGATGTCTCCACATGCTGGTAAATGTCCAGGTCTGGTCACAGGTACAGAGTTCTTAGGTTTCTCTTACCTTTTAAAACACAAGTGTGTTTTGTTTACCAACAGAAATAGCCAAGGCTTATTGCTCAATAATAAACCAATTATTTTAATTGTATCGCAGTCTCTTTGTTCTCAGTAGAGACTGGGAGTTGGTGATTACATGTTCTCTTAAATTCTGTCGACTTCCCACGATGCTTTGTTATACCCTGAGTAAATTCTTTCTTTTCTGCCTCAGTCAAACTAAAAACTAAACTAAAATCTGCTCTCATCTTTTTACTCTCTAAAAACTTGTGTGTTCAACAAACTGTGAACTGCCTGTAGTTTGGTGGGGGAATGTACTTGAACGGTGCACTGATTCCCACCGCTGGAAACCATCTTCACACTTCAGAGGCAGCGAGCAACGACAGTGTTGCAGAAGGCCATTTCGACTCATCGACAAGCCAGCGCTGTCGTTGTGGTAGAGATGTTTTGGCGCCGGATGTGAAAAGAGAGGGAGCGAGAGAGAGATTCTGTAATCCCGTGCTTTTCGTGGCCAGATTAAAATCCCATGTCCCGAGTTGGGGGAGGGGTTGACTCGTCGAGTTGAGGATGGAGTGAAGGGAGTGGCGGAGCGGATTAAAGCCTGCAGCTCTGCTCCTTGCACAGCTGTGTCGCTGTAGGAGGGGATTGATGGGCGGGTCAAGGGGAGGAGCCTGCTTTTTTTTTTTTTATGCTGAGTTTTTGTAGTTGGGTTTTGTTCCCTGGCTGCTTGGCAAAGTTAGCCCCCAAGTCGTACAGTCATTCATTGTCCCAAGAGGATGAATCCTAGAGAACGGAGCTCCCTTGACTTTTCATCTTTAAATTTTTCATTCATCCAATCAACTATCCTACCATCTACCGGACAGAGTGTCACAGCATTTGATTCAAACATTCATGATCCCCCACAGTTCATGCTTATTTAATTCAGTGATTATTCATTTGCATCATCACCATATAAAAAAAGGCTTGGAGAAAATGTTTTTAGAAAGGAAACAAGGTTCCTTCTATGAAAGTGCTGCACCCAGTAAATTTGCTCGAAAGTATTTAGGCCCATGAGTGCAGAAGCTCAAGTTGCAGCCAAAGAAATGTGCATAATCCTGTCAGCACTGTAAGTCCACTGACTTAGTGAGAAGTAAGGTAGTAAGGGTGCATTAATTTAAGGAGGGATGGAGATGAAAGAAGAAACCCAGAGAGCAAAAAGCTCACATTAGGCAGACACATGCTGCTTTAAGGAGGTGGATGACCGCTGAGGGAACACGTACAAGTACAATCTGTCCACACTGAGAGTTTTTGCACACCGGTGCGACGGGGCGTCCGAACCCTGAACAGTGTGAATGAGAGAAAGAACGAGGGAAAGAATAGGAATGTAAGGTCAGGCTCCATTCAGTAACACTTATGTAAGATTACTTACATAATGGGCCATTGAACGGGTGTGTATGTGCATGTGTGCCTCCTTCCAGACAAGAGGGGGCAACTTGACTTTGGGTGGGGTCAGGGAAACACAAGGAGGGGTACTCAAGCAAGCCCTCCACAGCAGGAGAGGATTGCGGGATTATGTGTGCGTGTATGTGTGTGTGTGTTATCAGCAGAGGAGGGGGTTAGGGTTAGGAAGGGAAGGTATTAAAGCCAGAGTGGAGGGAGGGGACCGACCAGCATTGAACGCATGTCCACATCTGTGTGTTCAATCCAGCTCTCTACCTCTCAGCCTCCGGCCATGCCTGTCTTTCTGAACTCATCTTCACATCGGTATCTTCTCTCCTCTTAAATATCTCCCCCTCAACTCTCCTTCCTCTCTCCTCCACTCCTTTTCCCCCTCCTCATCTCTCAATATTCTACGATCTTAATCCCACTCTATTGTCGTTCTCTTTGTGTTTCTTTGTTTTCTCTCATTCCCTGTCCTCAATCCCTCCCCTCTCTCTCTTCTCCTCTCTACTCTCCCTTTTGTGTGTTTTCTTCGGGAGTTTAGAGGGTCAGCAGTGCCAGACAAGAGGATTGGAGGACAGAAGACATAGTTGCAAAACTGCTGGTGGTTTACTAGTGGTTAGCCTTAGCATACTTGTGGCAGCAGGGAGGAAGAAGGAGGGCTTGGCGATGGTCACAGCTATGGAGGATGCTTCCCCCAATGGGGTACGGGAGGAGGAGGAGGAGGTGACGCCCCAGGGACAGCCTGGCATGGAGGCGCCACCGGCCATGCGGTCCACCCAGGGAGCAGATACACCTGGAGGTGAGGAAAGGGGGAGAAAGCGGGGTGTTAACATAATCGTAGTCCTTTGGTTTGAAATTTGAGATATACGGATTGATGAAAGTGTTTAATGAAACATTTCCAATCAGAAGGGAGCATTGGTCGATGATCTGATCATCCTTTAGAGCAGTGGCTCTTAACCTGCAATGACTGCACCCATGTCAGATGATCTTAAGTACCCCCTTCATCAACCACCTGTCATGTCCAAAATCTGAATTCCCTAACCCTGAATTCACATTTAAACTGGATGTTACTTAATATCATTATTATGTGTATTTGAACTGACAGTATTTAAGATGACTTAGTAATGTCTGTTTTTAGTTAGACGTAGCTGCTTTCAGTTTATTCATGACTTATTTCAGCAATTATTGTAGCTATTTCAACTCTGCAGCTATTTGGTAAAAATGTTTCCATTTCAACCATTTATCCATAACTTCAAGTTCATATCAACAATCATTCATGAGCTAAAACTTTTGTTGTACTTTAACCTTGTGCACATTCATTTAGTCTGTCAGTTAAACATCCTTTGATCCATGATCTATAAAGGTCAGCGAACCAGCTGTTTCATCTGTTGCACTTAGCTATTTCAACAGGTTATGAAGTAGGCTACTTTCAGCAAACTGTTTGCACTTTTTAAAATTTTAAAGTTTTAAAATCCAGTTTCCGCACATTATCAGTCCCATTAATATTAATGTCATCTAATAAATGCATATCTTTTCATAGTAGTTTAGCTACTCGACAGTCTTTCAATGCACCGTCTGGCAGCTGTAGATCTATGAGCCCTTGGGTACAACTCAGGTTGGGAATCTCCGCTTTAAAGGAGCTTTTGCTGTGAGAGTTGCCTATTTTCCCCCCAAGGTGTGTCCGTGCTCAACCTGCACTGCTGAAAAATACACTGAAATATATTTTGTTATGGGTGATGTTACTTTTTTTTTTTTTTTGCCAGTCAAGGTGCTCCTCTGATCTCCATCTCACAGGCAAAAAAAATAAAAAATCACACGTAATACAGGTTGCCAGGTCTTTCCTTGTGGGATTTGCCTTGCGTTCCTTGAGAAACAGAGTTAGGAATTTTTAAGCAGGGAGTCTCTGCATTGGTATTCAATCCACACAGAGCTGGTAGGTGTACACAGAGGCGGCGGTTAGATGGTGAGAGAGACAGCAGGCGCAGACCAGAGAGCCACAGAGCGAAGAATTAAGAGCAGGTAAGCAGGATGATTCATTAACTAGATGAACCACCTGGGGAAAAAACACTACGGTACACTGTCCAGCGCTGTAATCTCTTGGCTTTTACAACTTCTTCAGACCAGGCTTAGCAAAGAGGCTGGTAGGTGGTTGTATCGCCATGCCATATTTCATAGGATTATAGAGACTTTGTAGTAGGCTTTAGTTCATCTCAAATCTCCCACTAGATAGGAAAACATCTCGTGGTTGCCTGTGGAGATGAGTAATGTACACACAAGTACACGTGGCGATGGGGGCTGGGATGAGCAAACATTCCTGTGGTTGAGGACGCAATGACACAATGAGCTGACCACGCGAGTAGAGGTCAACACAGAGAGAAAGCACAAAACCTTGGTTGTGCAATCGTTGAGTTTGCACTGGTGTATTTTTGAAATTCTGTCCAAATATATTAGTGAGGCCGGTTTAGCCTCTGCTGTGTATTTTTATTCTCCTTCACACAAACCGGCGACTTTACACATTTTAGATTTACTCCCACAAGTTATTGTGTTTTAATTGTGAAATGGGGAACACATTACTCTCCATATTCCCAGAGGTTGCACCATGACTAATCTTAATTAAAGTGTGAGTGACTGCACTGCAATCAGGCTGGTGTTTTAATACTTGTTTATGGTTGTGTGGTTGTGTGGATGCTTTTACTAAAACTACCACTGACTCTGCTCTCAAGGTCTGTGCAGTCCCCAAAGAAACTGCATATCCTTATACTATCTATTGTATATCAGAGCTGAGGTTTAGACTGCGACTTCTTATGGTCTCACGAGATACATGTATTGCTTTGTGGATAACAAGGTTTAATAGTCTGCAGAGCTTCTCCTATTTGTCCTTTAAGAGGATCATAAATATTTAAGGTTTGTTTTTTTTGCATGGAGCCTGCTGTTTATGTAGTCTGTCTGTGCTCTGTGTTCAAGTCACAGTGAGGTCTTCACTTCGCTGTGAGATAAATTGTTTTTACAAAATGTCTTCCTTTGTAATCACACAACTATGTGACTTCAGTGAGGACTTGCTGAATATGGAAATTAGACTGTCAAACTGGTTCAAATGGTGCAGCAATTTTTCTACTGCAAACCCCCAAAAAGTAGAGATTCTATCTTGAACAGAAATATATTGATTATGAATGAAGCACACTATCCAGCCCTCGCAAAAGGAGACGTGTGAGAGCATTCGATGCAGTAGATCCTATACACTGACATTTTGAAGGAACATATTATATCAAACTGCCATGTGAAATGCTCCTCATGTGGTAAATTTAATACGTAAACTATCTGAAACAACAACAACTTTCATGAATTTATCACATGTGAAATGGTGTTCCAACAGCGTGACTGTTTTTGGAAGGTCTAAATTGATTTTTATCTCAACGCCACACATATCACACCAGAAAACACCTCAAACAACGACACAGTTCCTAATTCCGAGGCAACAATTTAATGTGTTACTTTGTGTAAACTAGAGTGTGGTTTTATGACATAAGTCAGGGTTGTTATGGCGTAATAACGAGCTAGTGGAGCAAGGCGTAAAGATATCATGAGAGAGGATCAAGTGCATACAAGTGCTGACTGGACATTTTAACTGCCCACATAAGTGTGTAATGGTACGACACACACACAAACACACACATTCCCAGGGCTTTAAGTGTCTTAAATGGGCTTACATGGGCTTTGAGACCCTGGCATTAGGGTGTTAGCTGGCTGATACCTACAGTCCTCACCACTCCCTCGCTGTGTTTGTGAACTCTACAGAGTTCATTTGTCAGGACAACAACATAAATCCTGGACACCTGGAGTGTATTATGTTTTATTACCTGTTTAATGGTACAAATTATATGTTGGCCATCGAACAGTTAAGTTCTGTATAATGGCATATAATAAGTATATTGAATATTGTGACGTTTTGTAGCATTTGGGCCCATTTTCGCTCCAAGCGGGGAACATGAAAGTGAGAGGCTTGTTCTGACATTCTCAAGCCAAGGACTGTCTCTCTCCCTCTGGCTGCTGCAGTATCCTCAACACCGTTGTGTGTGTGCGTGTGTTTATGCTTTGTATGACTTTCACGCCTGGCTAACTCATCTTATCTCTCTCCCTCTTTGTCTGTCTGCGGGTGTATCTGTGTCTCTCAACCATCCATCCAGCCATGCAGCAGGTTTTGGATAACCTGGGTGAGCTGCCCACCGCCACGGGCGCCAAAGACATTGACCTGCTCTTCCTACGCGGCATCATGGAAAGTCCCACTGTACGCTCCCAGGCTAAGGTAGCACACATACATAGCTCGGGGTGAGCAGCAGTGAGCAGACTAACACTGTAGCCAGCTCCGAGACGTCCGCCCCTCTTTGCTCCCAGCACCGCTTCGCTCTGCTGTGGCTGAGGCACAGTAAGGCTTTGACTAACAGAGCGCACACAGGAATTACAGTAAGCTGTCAAGTCACAAAATAAAGTATCTCTTGCCCTATTGTGCCTGTTTACTGACAATGCATGTCTTGCCCCTGCACACAGACACACATCTCCAGTGCTGTCTGAAAGCTAGTGTGCTCTGAGTTCAGGTGGAGGACAGCTGTCGGTCCCGTCAGGCAGGCTTGTTGTCATTTTCCACCATTCAGCTTCTGCCCTGCAGGGCTGGAACTTGTACAGATGACACATGACGAAACATAAACAAAGACTGCTTTGACTTTTAACAGCATAACATAAGGCAGACAGTGGCTTGCTTACACAGTGAAACTAATCCCACCATAACATGGCTCTACACCCCGTATGCAGAATATGATATAACGTCAGCGATCAGCCCTCTCACAAAACAAAAATATTCCTCCATTCATCACATCTGAAAGAAATGCTCCCTCCCTGAGCCGCTCTGTCTCCCAAACCCCCACCCCCCAGGCTCACGAGCAGCTGGAGGAAGTCAAGCTGGAGGCGGTGCAAGACAACAATGTGGAGTTGGTGACAGAGATCCTGGGTGACATCAGCCACCTCAAGGTTAAAGACGACAGCGCGGCCGAACTGTCCAAGATACTGCAGGAGCCACACTTCCAGGTGAGAAACTCATGCACACACACACTGCACAGCTATATTTGTATTGCCGATAAGGTAACCTGATTTATGAGCGTAGTGGTGCTGCCAGTGGATTGTATATTAACTCATTTTGGGAAGTGCAGGTGGCAGCGACGCTGAACCGGGCGCGTAGTCGTAATGTTTTGACTGTAGTTACAGTAACACAGAGCTGATGTTTTGGATCCTGTCCTCGTGCATCAGTAGGACACTAACCTCTATCCTCAGACTGACCAGGGGCTTTACACGGGCCAGACCAATAGGAGTTGGACTTCTGAGCCTAACAGGCCTCTGCACCAATCAGGGCCCTGTGTGCTGTAAGCTGGAGGATAAGACCCTGTTGACCTACTGAGAGGGAGAGAAAGAGAGGGAGAGAAAGGGAGAGACAGGGAGGGAGGGAAAGGCAAACTGGGGAGAAAAGAGAAGAGGAATGAGGGAAACAGATATTACATCACATACTGAATGTGTGAGTATATGGCCTTTTTTTCTGTCACTTGTTGGTAGGTACTTAAAATGTAGTCCCGGTAGTATATCAAGACACAGGCTAGGACAAAAGCTGGTGGACGGACACTCGGCAAACCAAGAATTAATTGAATGCATTTTGGTTGTAATCCATATTTGGGATTTGTGCCATTAGACGATTAGTTTTTTTTTTTTTTTTTAAGCCACAATTTTTAATATGCTTGTGAGAAGGCACATCTGGGAAGTTTATTGTTTAAACAGCTTTGTGCTCACAATTATCATGCTTTTTTTCCCCCCGAAAGTAAACCCGAGAGACAAATGGTGAACCAACTGTTACAGATGCTGCAGCATTGCAAATTAAACACTTATTCGGTGGCGACACAGGCTTCTGATCGACTGTCTGCCCATGTCTTTGTTCCAGCTCTGCCATCTGTCAACGTCTTTACTGCTGTCATCACTTTATCTTTACTTGAGACATCAAGTCTCAGTTTCGTGAGCAGTAATAATGGTTCAAACTTAAATGCAAGTGCAGTGGCAGCAGACACAGCAAACAGCTTAACAATGTCATTTAAACAGAAATGCACAGGTCATACCAGACCATGTTCAGGTGTAACTGCAAAACCAGTGAGCGTGTTGAACAGCACAATGGTTCATTTTAGAGCTCATGGATTCAACTTTTCCTTTGTCAGAGGAAGAAGGTGCTTTTCTCTTTCAAACTTACGTAAGCATGGCCACTCACTCACCCTCTCTCTCACTCTATTCTTCTCTCTCTCAGTCTCTTTTGGAGGCACATGACATGGTGGCCTCAAAGTGTTATGAAGTCCCGCCCCCGGCTGAAACGGCCAATGACGCGGCCGTGAACAGCGCTCTGATGCAGGCCGATGCCGTGCGCATGATTGGCATCCGAAAGAAGGCCGGAGAGCCATTGGTGAGTGGAGACACATAATGACTGAATGTGTGTATGGATCCTGCTGGCAGGGAGTGGTTGAGCACATAGCCACATGAATAGCTGCGTGAATCATTAATTGTGTGAGTACATGTCAGAACAAGGGGTGGTGGTTGAAGGTGAATGAAAGAGGGTGTGGATGAAAAAAAAAACAGATGTCGAAGGATAAACATCACCGTCCTCCTTCTCTTTGTCTCAGGGTGTGACGTTTCGTGTGGAGAAAGACGACCTGGTCATTGCTAGGATCCTGCATGGCGGCATGATTGACAGGCAGGGCCTGCTCCATGTGGGTGACATCATAAAGGAGGTGAATGGGAAGGACGTCGGCAACAACCCCACCGAGCTGCAGGAAATGCTCAAAGACTGCAGCGGGGGGATTACACTGAAAATACTCCCAAGTTACCGAGACGCTCCTGCTCCTCCACAGGTACGGTCCCACATGAGTGTCAAATGAGATGATAATATAGACAAAAACATGCACACTTATGTAATGAGCGGCAGATGTTGGGCAGTGGTACAGAGCTGGTGATCTGTCCTGCGGCCTTCCCACAATCCCCTGTGCAGGAATGTGAACCCTTGGAGCCCTATTAATAACACTCCACGTCCTATCTAGGTCACACTAGCTGTTTCTGTCTCTTACACACACGTTTCCTGTAATCTCACGCTCCCTTGCATGGAAAGTACAGTAATGTACGATATATCTAGATATTTCTCTCTCATTCATGCACCACAGATTTTTCGAGCTGTTATGCCTCCTGCATAGAAAACTCCTGCAGAGATTGTGTATCCTGAACAAACAGACATAAACTTGGAAATGCCTGTTTGGTTTAAATTGAATGAACAGCAGCAGGACTGAATGACACGTAATGTAAAATCACATCCTGCTCTGTGGCTCACGGCGTGCTGCACTGTATACTTTACAGGCTTGTTTTATTGCTTCCTCTAGCTGCTTGTTTAATCTAATACATTGGCCAGAGCACTTACTACACTGGCTGGCAAAAGCCTCCACCGTTGGCGCAGCATGAGCAGCTGTGTCGGGTGCAGTGTGGGACGTAATGGGCGTGAATGAGCCGCTGTTTCTGTGTTAGAGTGTGAGACAGCATGCTGGGCTCACAGACCTTTTGTTTTTCTAGTTCGTGTGTGTCTGTGCAGTTTGTCCACAACCACTTGACCCATAAACATGTAGGAATTAACTTCTGCAAAGGCTCAAAACACTTCATGTGCTCATCGCAGGTCTATGTGAGGCCGTACTTTGACTACAACCCAGCCAATGATAACCTGATCCCTTGCCGAGAGGCTGGGATGGCCTTCAAGAAAGGCGACATCCTTCAGATTGTCAACAGAGAGGATCCCAACTGGTGGCAGGTGAGCCGTCCTCTCTTCATTTCCTTTGTGTGTCTGTCACTGAATCACAGGCACAAAACAGATTCCAAGTCTTAACTATGACCTAATCTGTAATCTGTGCCAGGCGTGTCATGTGGTGGGCGGAGCCACAGGACTGATACCCAGTCAGTTCTTGGAGGAGAAGAGGAAAGCGTTCGTCCCTCGAGACTTTGACGGATCAGGTAGGCCGCTGCAAACATTTCTTGGCGCTGGTGTGTATAAACACTGTAAATCGTGCTTTGGTTAGAGCTACAACTCAAGTTTCCAGTTTCTCTCTTTAGCAAGGCTGATGTTGAAAAGATGGATTGCCCTTAACTCTGTCGGCGGGTTTGTTGCCAGACCTCTGTCACCTTGCTATTGCTTTTACCACTGAAAACTGATTTATGGTGAAAAAGCCTGGGTAGCCCATGGTTTTCAAACGTTCAGAATATGGTCCACACCTGCCCCCTTCTGACCAAATGCTGTAATTGCAAAAAAAGAGAAAAAGCACAAGTGTCTTAAATGGTCATTCTTGTTTTGTAGGGATCCTTTGTGGCACTATAGCTGGCAAAAAGAAGAAGAAGATGATGTACCTGACAGCCAAGAATGCAGGTCAGAAAGCTCTTTGTCGCTCTGACACTCTGATTATCTTTTTCTTTGGTGAGTTCATAGTGTAATGGTGTCTGTGTTTAAACAGAGTTTGACAGACACGAGCTGCAGATCTATGAGGAAGTGGCAAAAGTGCCAGCATTCCAGAGAAAGACTCTGGTTCTCATCGGTGCACAGGGCGTTGGTCGACGCAGTCTGAAAAACCGACTGATGGTCCTCCAGCCCACCCGTTTCGGCACAACTATACCATGTAGGTCCCACGTGTTGTCTGTCACACCCTAAGCAAGAAAGCTTTACGATGTCCAATCAAACACTTAACTCTACTTCTGTCCTCTGTTAGACACTTCGCGGCGTCCTCGTGACGACGAGCTGGATGGCAACTCCTACCACTTCACCACTAGGACGGAAATGGAGGTCGATGTGAAGGCTGGGCGCTTCCTGGAGCACGGGGAATATGATGGCAACCTGTATGGCACCAAGATCGAGTCCATCCATGAGGTGGTGGGCACGGGACGCACCTGCATCTTGGATGTCAACCCACAGGTGAGAGACAGTTAAAGGAATATAAATTCTATGCAGGGTTTAAGTTTGTCAAAATAATATTTAACATTATCTCCAAGTACGTTTGAGTAATGCAACTGTACTTTTTAATATTTTGACTAAAATGTCATCTTTCGGTCACCTCTCTCCAGGCTTTGAAAGTGTTGAAAACAGCAGAGTTCATGCCTTACGTGGTGTTCATTGCAGCGCCAGATTTTGATACACTAAAGGGCATGCACAAAGCTGTGGTGGACGCAGGCATCACGACTAAACAGCTCACGGTAGGTGAACACCAACACCACCTGGAAGAAAGAAAACCAGACATATGAGCATCTGATTATACATTCAAGTACTTTATTTTAAAAGTGGAAACACTACATTATCAACATACTACATCCACAAAAGTAAAACACCTACGTTTAAAGTCATAGTAAAGGTGACAGTGTAGTTCACATAAATATCAAAGTTTTAGGCAATTTTAGGCTCTTTAACTCGCCCCTTTCAGAACAAGTATTAAATCTTATTTATGATTCATATTTTTTTGTTATGAATATCTTGTAACTGCAACTGTATAATAAATGAAGTGGAGTCAAAATTACAATAATCTCTGGAGCAAAGGAATAAAGGAGCTTAAAGTAGCTGTCCTCTTTTTCATTCTGCTGATGCAAAATGCCTGGAAGAAGAAGAAGTTATTCAAATCACATAATCCCTTCAGCCCCTCATCATTACCTACATGCACCCCTTTATTCTCTTGTGCGTCTCGCATTAGTAGCTTGTACATGGCTCTACAACTCACCTGTCTTGTGTGTGTCGGCAGGATGTGGACCTGAGGAAAACGGTGGATGAGAGCGCCCGCATCCAGAGGGCCTACAGCCACTACTTCGACCTGACCATCACCAACGACAACCTGGACAAGGCCTTTGAAACGTTACAGGCCGCTGTGGACAAACTGTGCAGTGAACCCCAGTGGGTCCCAGTGAACTGGGTGTACTGAGGACCGGCAGCAGCCACTGAGCGGGTCACACTGACCCATCAGCATGTGTGTGTGTGTGTTTCTGACCACAAAGGCCAAAGAAGAGAAGAAAAGGGCAGAGGTGCATCTGCAAAAAAACATAAAATAATAATAAAAAAAATACTACTCCTACTGCTCTTTCTCCTCTTAGGCCTGCACGCCGTGCAACTTTTTTTCTACTCAAAACTCAAAGGGAAAGAGTGCTTATTTATTTTATAACTTTTTATGAAAGATCTTTCTATTCAGTGTGGAATTCCAGTGAGAATGAAACAAAAAAAATGTGGTCACACACTTGGGCCATATTTTTACATTAATTTATTGTTGTAGTAGTTACATGTCTTATTTTGTAGTTGTTTCTCATGATTTCAAGTGTTTTTGTCGTCTTCCTTCATGGACACCTAGGATTTATGATCCCCATCCAGTTTCCAAATTGAAGACAAGGAGCGAGGAGAATCATCAGAAGATCTTTGATTTGCTATTGTCCAAGAAACCTGTCAGCATCACGCATCATTGCCATGTCTGAGTGAACTGTGGAGCTGTGTTTATTTTCACCCCCCTTCCAACTGAAACCTTTAACGTTAAGTAGCTGGCCGTAGATCCTGTTCACAGCATCATCCATGGGATAAATTGGCTAAGAAATGAAGAGGTTGAAAGGCATGTTTTGTGCAGCTCCTCTGCCATGTGAAAGAAGAATAACTTTTATTATGTACTTTTTTCAAAGATGAAACACTGTCTGGTAATTTGTCTAGTTTTGTTTTCTTACAGTAGTTTTTCATCAGTGTGGTGATTTATAGTGTAGTGTTTTATCACACATGATCATTTGCTTTGTTTTTAAATTGTCCTCCGATGCCAGTCTGTCTGGAGTGTGATCATCACAGTGGCACTGATCATCATCCTTACTGTCTTTACATGAACCAATTTGTTTATATATGTGAATGTGGCTCAAACCCACTCCCTCCTTATTGTCCTTACCTCCAGTGTTGCAGTATGCCAAAGCCTGAATTGATACTCTATTTCAAATAAAGTTTGAAATTCACTGCTGTTAGATCTGATTGGTATTTCAACTACAGCCTTTAAAATTGATTAATTCTTACTATATTAACATAATGTGACTTTGTATGGTAAATGTATCTAGCAAAGCCAAAGGGTAAAATGTACTATATGTCTCATAATGTTCTGTAAAACTTTGTCAAAACAAGGAAAATATTTAAAAATTCCATTTCAAATTTCTTCTGACAATAACCATATGTGGACGTTCTCTGTAATATATCATTTTATTATCCTGAGGTCAACCTGTGCCACATCGTAGAAAACAGCCCTACTGCCTGTTAAGTGTTTCACACCAACCTCATGTCTACAGATTTGTTTTTACATTTTTATCAGCAAAGTTATGATGAATAAAGTTTATTAAACCTCACAAAAGTGGTTCTTTAAAAAAAAAAAAAAAGTGTGATTCTAATGTAAAGTTAGGTCTGGAAGTAGGCTACCTTTTGGGAATTTAAGTATTGAAAATACTGAAAGTTGTCTGCTAGCAGAGATGATCAGCCAGTACTAACAAGCACCACAAACTGCATAGATACAGGTGGTAAGAATGAGAGTGGGGTACACAAAGCTGAAACCATTTTCCTTAATTAGCAAGTTACATGTCAAAATGTTCCTGAAATTCCCTGTGTTAGTTTACCTCATCCATGTACTCGCTGTAAGTTACTCGCGTTTCCGCAGCTCCTCTCCATAACCCTCCCTCAACAGGTCACTGACTGCACCAATCACAAACTGTGTCCCAATCCAGCGGCCACATCCCCCGGGGGCCCTGCTCAGAGAGGGAACAGCCCTCCATCGCTGTCGGAGACCGAGCAAAGATGAGACGTCTGGTGTGGTCTGGCCCCATGGGTCTGGCTCCGGTCTAGAGGATTTACGTCGCGCGTCACCAGCTGCGCCCGACGGTACCTTACGGCTGCTGTTGCCAAGCAATCCTGACGACGAACATTTTCACATAAAATCTTTATGTTTAAGGCCCTTTAGCTGCATAACCAAGTTGAAACTGTGTAATCCTCAGATCCTTGGTCATGTTAGTTTTCATAGTAGTTGCAGAATCTGATTGATCCTCGGGCGTTACCAGGGAAACGAAGCTCCGAAACATCACATCCAGATGGGATGATCTCGTCGCGCCGCTTATGACGTATTCGCTCTTCAAATGCAGCAGGAAAAAAAAAAGGGACACAGGGACTGAAGCGGACAAGAGGACCTTTTCAAACATTTTTATTAATTAATGCAACTTACAGTCAAGCCAAAGAGTGAACTATATTAAGTGATACGTATTCACATTATGTCCTAACAGGGTTTACAGCATATCTTGTGTTCTGTAAGCATAATTGTTAACAAAAATAAGGAAATGTAAAATAGAAATCAAAAGCTTACAACTTTACAACAACAAGAACAAGGAGCTTAGCAGTGGATGTGAACAAATTAAATCAGCAACATGAAGACCCTCACCAGAACAGGAATGACAGCAAATTCAGTTTTGGCATGTCGTGGTTTAAATAAGGGAGGAGAGGGAGGGGAGAGAGAGAGAGAAAGAAAGAGAGAGAGAGAGAAAGAGAGAGGGAGAGACAGAGAGAGAGAATAAACAACTCAAAACTGAGCTCAAAATGACACAAATGAAGGGAGGTTTGAATTCACACGGCTGTGCAAGGCTGCCTTTGCCAAGAGACTTTGGTCACTTTGCTTTTCCATCATGGCTTACAATGAAAAATCACACAAGGTATAAAATGAAAATGGCCAATGAAGGGAAAAAAGCATTGAGAACAATGGAGTGTCCTGGAATTTATTCTAAGCAAGAATGGATGAGGGGATGAAGGATGTATTATATATTTTTTCAAAAATCTACAGATGATTGTCGGTTTTTTATTAAATGAGCAAGAAAAATCAAAGGTTTTGCAGTCGATTACAACTCCAGGACAGCCCCTACATTCATAGGAGGTAGATAACATGGCAATGATGTGACACAAACTTTTTTTAAAAAAAATGTGTCTGAACAGGAATCAAGCTCTGTCAAGTCTGTCAAAGTGTAGTGCATAATTTGTTCCAACGTTTAAGGCCAAATAGGAACCTCACTAGAACTAAGGCTACTTTAAGACAAAGGTGTGGAGGGGGTTGGGGGTGGGACAGGGACACAGTAAACAGATACAGCCCTTTCACGGCGATACCTGAGTCAACAGTCATTTTATACCTCAGGGCCTCACAGGATGCTCGACGCACATCAACTCTTTGTCAACTGAACCCAATATATATTTTTTTGGCTACATAGACATGGAGAATATGCAAAAACAAAAAGACAGAAAAAAACAAAACAAAAAAAAAACGATGTGGCTACAGCTTAGAAATATTCTGATGAGATGCAGGTATAAATTGCATAAATGACACATTCTCATTTGGCCACAAGGAACAATGTACTCCTGTGTTACAACAGACTATCAGATTAACTGGATGTGGCATTTGCACAGCCTGTAGTGACCTTCAACCCTCCCAAAGGGGAAAAATTAAAAATTTTATTGGACAATATGAAGTACACTAAAGAAAAAAGTCAATGCAGCATATATCAGGCTTATGAGGTACTTCATGAATATATATAGATATATCAACCTTTTTAGAAAAGCTCTTCAAAGTCATATTATTCCTTATAATTCCTATTGATAGCATAAAATACCTCGTCATTTCTTTTTACTTTCTGCCCGACCTCACGTGGGCTTTTTTTTTTGTCTTGAGACTGCTTTGAAAGTGCAAAACACAAATACTGATCGTTCTATGCAGCATCTACACGCAAGGTTGCATGATAATTACGTTTTTTTTTTTCGTATGTGGTGCAGCAGATTTTGTAAAACCTCTATGTTTGAAAGGACTCAGAAACCCAAAGTCGGGGCTGATGGAAAGGAGAGATATCCCACAAAAGGCACACATAAATCGACTACAAACACACTGGATGTATTCAGTTTAGACTAAATGACAAGAATCTGAAGTTAATTGCCACACAACCTCATATGTACCTTTTGTTGAAGTTTACAATGGCTCGATACAATGTAAAGTCTGTTCAAATGTGTGTATTCCCTTTGTAAATTGTCGCATGCAAAACTATATCTTAAACCCTTAAACAAAAAAACGGCATCGAGTCTGGCTAATCATAGGAAAAGCGGAAATGAACTGAGTAAGAGACAGGGACATCCACCCTGATTTTATTGCAGTATTGGGATAACAACACGGCAGAGAAATGTAGGCATTTGATCTCATGGAGTGGCTCTATCCAGTATGAAACCCTAATATTTCCACATTCTGGTAAAACAGAAACAGAAAAGCTGGTTCTACATGTTTATCTACCCATTTGCTTGAGTATTGTCCTACTAACTCTTAAAGTCTAAGATGGTTGTTGAGAGTTGCCTTGACCTTTGTAAAGAGTACAGACTGGTGTATAAAAGAACAAGTGATTGCCAGTAATCCATAACTCATCCTCTGACATTATTGCTGTACAAACATCTTTCCAAAAACACCTGCACTGCCACTACAGACGTTTTTCAATACCATCGAAACTTTGCTGGAATACGAACACACGCTCATAGTGGATGGTAATTACAACGGCACATTTGTCAATATGGTCCGGTCATGACCACAGTTTATTATTAATCACCACAAGAATGAGTCCTAGATTGCGCTGGGCTATTTTTGTTGCCATCTTTGGAAAAATGAAGGACTTACGGAAAACAATGAGACTCCCAATTACAAAAATTTGGTCCCCTATAAAGTGTAACCAACTAAAGCAACCAACCAGTCATACATGATTACTTGGTTTTCCATTTATTAAGGTTCAAGAAAAGAACAGTGCTCTCACGTGATATTGGCTCGTGTTGGTTTGGTCACTACAATTTTTGATTTTGTTACCATTATTATAAATTAGGGCTAATATTAGCTAGCACCTGTCACTGTTCTGAGGTAGTTTTTTCCAAGTTGGTAAATAAAAAGCCAAGTTATTCCGAAGACTAGAAATGCTTTGAAGGAATACAAAAACATCCACCAGTCTTGCATGATTGGATGCGTGTAGATCAACTGGATGCCACTGGTTTGGTGAAGCTCAGTAACAGTTACCTTCTGTTGAAGTCATATTCACTATGGCCCCATGTAAAACCCCAAATGTCCACCGAATGCAGCTGCGTCACATTCTCGCTAGTTCGGAGGCTGTTTCCCAGCTCCACCAGCAGTTTAGAGCATTGAGTCATTAAATGAGTCACATTCAGCCACAAAGTTTCAATATGCAAAGTAAGAGTCCACAGCCAGTGCCTTGTGACTGTGAAACTGTGCTTAGGCGCCAACATCAACATGCTAACATGCTTATTATGACAAAGCTAACATGCCGATATTTAGTGGCTGGACTTTTACCATGTTTTCCTACTTGATTCAGTGTGTTAGCATGCTAGCATTTGATATCCATCACTGTACAGTAGGTACATCTGAGGTGGATAGGAGAGGAATGTTAGTACTTTGGCAAGCATTTGGTCGTAAACCAAACTGTTGGGCAAATTAAAATTTGATATGATGGTGGCACAAGGTGGAAAGTAAAAGAACTGTTAAATGAATATTTATCGTCTGGACCTGGATTTTTGTACCATATCACTGAATGAGTAAAAACTTTGATCTGCTGGTGCCGGTAGAGGAGTAGTCAGGGGATCAACTAAACTGGTTATGATTCATCCTCCTGGGATCCTGAACAAACTTCCACAGCGATCCTTACAATAGTCATTCAAACGCTTAAGTCAGGACCAAAGTCAAAACAACAAGGTGGGTGCTGAGGGACTGCCTGCAGAAAACAAGACGCTAAAGAACCAAAAACACAAAGTAGCCGCATGTGGTGGACATGAGAGATGATGGCTCTTTCCTTTAGGTTTGTATTCAAATGTGTACTCTATGATTCAGACTTGTAGTTAAAAACAACGACAATACAGCCAAACTTATATTGTCACATAGCTGCAGGTAACTGCGGATATTGGCATGACAGAGACTCACTTTCTTGGACAAAGTGATGCTTCAGAAAGGTTCATCTACGAATAGGAACAGGATGAATATGCCTGCTGAAGCCAACAGAGTGCCATGTAAACCAGAAGCTGTCATTTATAAAACCGGGGGAGAAAAAAAAACCACACAGCTGTGTAATAATAATACAATCACTGAAAGTAAGGAACAGAAGCAACACTCAAACAACCTTAGCCTCATTGCTTCCAAGTGGCACTGCACCAGTGAGTTAGTGAGTCAAACTCATGGGAGGATATTACAGGACAACTCTGTGAGGACAGAAAGATCAGACCGAGGGTTTAAGCAGAGGACAAAAAATCTAACGGCAAACAACGTCACACACCAAAGCAACCATAATATACACACACAGCTCTTATGTTACAGCACATCTCACAAGCATGACCAGAACTGAAAAAATTGACTACTCTTTGCAACCAGTGTGAAAAAAAAATCATGTCTCCTAGAACTACAGTAGCCAACACCCAGACAAAGACAACTGTAGACTCATGAATCTGATGTTAATCAGTGAAAGGATTAATGATATCAGCTGTGATGTGGGCAAATATCTATGTCAATGAAATATTAAAGAAGGAAACATAATACTTTCTGCATCTGTTAAAGCCTATAAATAAGAGGGGGGAAAAACAAACACCTAAAATGAAAAGAAAAGGCTGTACACATGAAGCAAACAAGAGTATAAATGTACTGGATGGATAGCCTATACACAACTTTACAAACCACTCAGGCTCTAAGTACATTCATTAGTTATTATTTGGAGCTAGGAAAATAGGTTTGACTCTACAAGAGGTTCCTTTATGTAGCAATAGTTTCTCTACAAGAGACGGATGAGAAGCAGAGAGGAGAGACATTACTGTACAGAGAGTAATGGTTTGGAATAAGCTAAAGGGTGTTGCTTCTATTGAAATCTGCTTTTTTAAAATTTATTCCAAAACCATTAAAAAGCCACTAAATAACAGGCTGACCATTACACTCAAAGGAATCTGATCCCAACCTTTTCAACCCTAAATTTTAAAACATATCTATAATAGAAGAAAACCTGCTATCTTCAAAATAAAATTAACTTAGCTTATGATATGTTTTTTTTTATTTTATTTTACTCGTCAGCTATTTCTAGAACCTGCTTTGTCTCAGTTTTGTTCACTCCACAAAAGATGATGGAGAACTGCCAAATTCAGGCGAATGTGTGAATTTAACATACGGATCTAGGAAAAAAGTTGTATTAATTTTATGGTTTCCACTGCAGGCGTTTTGAAAGCCTTACTAAGCACCTTGAGCACGATTTCTACTGAGAGAGCAGTGCCACAATCATCTAGGCTGGTGTATTTGTATTTGTGTCATACACATTCTTGTTTTAGCTGAATATAATCAAGCCTCTTCTGAATTTGGATATGCATTGTATACAGTGTGTTTGTGTCGCAACGAGGCCTTATTTTCAGTATGATCAGTTTGCAGTCTTGAACGGGGACTGTGACCATGTAAAACTTTCCGCACTTTGGCATCACGTCTCCAACGAGCGGTGCGATAAACAGAAATCTTATTATCCACAGCTATTCGGCTCTTCAGCTCCAGTTGGTTGGTTTTGTATAAAGCACCTTTCTCCCACATCACTATGCAAAGGCAACCCACTCACACAACTACAAGTTTCACTCTTTCATTAACATTTAAGGGCATTGGGAGAGTTTTTTTTTGTTGTGAAAGACGACATACTGAATGCTGGTTGGCTAGACAAGTGCGCACGCTGAGGCTCAGAAGCCTGTTGACTGTGCGTCTTTTATTTTGAAAAGCCACCAATGCCGACAGCTCCTTCTGAAACAAAAGGAGAGAGAGAGAGAAGAAGAAGCCACTCTGCCACCCGATAAATACTCTTAATGCTGCAACAGCTACAAAGTCCATTCATGTTTAGTGCAAAAACAACATCATCAAATGTTTGAGTTATATCTCCAAGAAAAGCAATGCCATTCTGATCTGGTATTTTAAGGTGCTGGTATAGTTAATGTAAAACACAAAGAAGCAGTGACAACAAGTACAAACTCATCTCCTAAAATGACACCTTGACGTTTCGAATTTTAGTGAGTTGCTCCTTTAGGACACAAAATGGTCATGATCTTGTTGCTCATTTAAGCTTTTTCACTTTAAATGTAATATGGCAAGTGTCTTTTGGAGAACAAGAGACCGCCAACTAAAACACTAAATACTTAGGCATCCCTTTGAGAGACAGTCTGAAGACTGGACATTCAAAGAAGTGAATGATGTGGAGACAAGCGCATTTACATTTCCTAGTACGGAGCCAGCGACAGGCTTTACCTGACAAGCATGAGTAATTTGTTCTGATCCAGTCACACTTGTTTAAATTAATGTTCCGTGGTTAAGTTACCTGATCAGATTTACTTTGCTGTGCCATACATTTTACAAACATCTGTTGACATGGATTTCCACACTTATCTTTCAAGCTGATCCTGAGACGAGGGCTGTTTTCTAGTTTGTTTTAGCTTTCAAGCAACTTGTATTAACAGTCTGACTGACAGCACTGCTGGGATACAATTACAATTTGACCAGATCAAAGATCACACGTCATGTGGGCTTTGCATTTGCCAACATATGGGGGAAAAAAAATAAAAAATCAAGGTGTCGAGCGAAAGTTTGTCATTTCATTGGTGCATAGAATTAAAGGAAAGAAAACAGGGAAAGCTGTGTGTGTGAATACAAACACACTTCAAGAATTTGGTCGTACAGCTCAACACTCAAAACTCCTATTAGGAAAAAAAAACAAAAAACAAAACTAAAAACACATTCTCTCTTATCAGTCTGAGTAAAACTATGGGAAAAAATTCACTACATAACTACATAAACTAAAAGCGCGTTCACCATCATGCACACCAAGCGTTTAGAACCTCTACTGTCAATGCAAGACTCAAACAATGCCAATTAAACAGATAGCAGGGGTAATTATACAGAAATGGCCAGCAGTGTGATGTTACCATAACACTTAAACAGGTAACAAGAGGTAGAACACACGGCCATTTCCATACAATTACACCAGTGTCACACAATATGGCCGAGCCTCCTGCTTCGATTGAGGAACACACATCTATAGAAGTCATACCAACGTTCTGCTATCAAAAGTGCATCCAAATTTACATGTTGTGAGACCAGCACCGATAAGAACAATATTGACATCATAACAGTAAATATCAAGTACGTGATTTTCAGAATGCCCCACAAACACAGTCAGTCGGATTTTCTAGTTGCTTTTACAGGTAACGAGTTGAAAGGGTTAACACAGAGAGGTCGTCAGAGGGAGAGAAAAGATCCTCAAACTGATGAAGCGTCTTTTCACATACGAGTAAAAAGCTTTGCGGACCAATCCAGTGAGGATTTAAGGTGGTTTACAGTGACAACATCTAGCACCTAGAATCAAGATGTTGATGTTTGTGCTTCCATGTTTTGTAAAAGTTTGTAATCTTGTTTGGCTAAGAAAGATTGTGTGTTACAAAGGATACACCCAATTTTATAGGCTATAAAATCTACAATGTTACAAATGACCACATAAAGACTTCATCCCAGTAGAAAGGCATGAAGATGCTGGTAAGCACTAAGAAACGCTACTAAATGCAACATGCTAAAAAAACAACAATAACAAAAAAAAAAAAGCCCTGATTATCTACCTCTATAAATGACCCAAATACATGTGAGACACCCCGCTGTTAAATCTCTTGGCTAAAAATGATGCATAGTTAGAAAATATAGACTACTCGCCTCCAATCAAGACTATGAACATTCGCCAGCTTAACTTAGCAGTAAAACTTAGGTGGGATGTTAGGAAACGTCTAGAATTATTAGTAAGACTGTAACAGTCTTAGAAGGCAAGAGAATATTTGCATTTAAAATCTGTATACAAATAGACAGTGTTAATTTAGACTACACGTGGGCCGGTCATTTAAAAAAATTCTTTACAATATTTTCAGCAGCCTCCACTGAAAGCTTATTCAAAATATACCTTATTACCAACATTACTATATATAGTATAAAGACTCACAAAAAGTCATTTGCATAAAACCCAAGCTGTTGTGCGACAACTGCTCCCAGTTCATGGAGCAAACACTAAAATTCAAGAGGTTTGTCTTTTTTGTTTTTGTTTTAAGGGAATTTCAAATCAGTTCGACTCTAAAACGTTGCAGCTTTCACTCCACTGTACCGAATGCCTGAATATCGAGACACCACACAAATATCGCTCTGACAAAAGACACTGCAGAAAATACTATTCTGCTGCTATATACATTAAAAAATAGAAGTAGGGTTAATATGAATAGAGGGAGAAATTAACAATTGGCAAATGCCTAGATGTCTAAAACATGAGTCAGCTACATGCATATTCATTACAAAAAATGATTGAAATTAAAATAGACTTAAAAAACAGAAGGGAACAAAGGTGAATTTTAACAAGTTCCCTTCTATGTTGATTTCTAAATCATGGGTTTTTCATCAACACGGCTCAGAGTACATTAAAAAGGAGTCCTTGTTGGGAACCAGTCCCAATATGCTATTTGTCTGCAGGGGGATTAGGTGACTGGTGCATCTTTGTCAGTTCAGAGTAACAAGTGAGGCAGAAGAGAGTAAAATCGCTGTTCTTTTAAATCGGAACAATAAAAAGCCCCCCCATCTATAATAAACTGTTGGTTCAAGGGTTGATAACAGATCTGACGCGAAGGATCCTTTAGTAAGCCGTCACCAGATTTGGCATAAAATGATCACCAATGTAAATCAAGGACAAATACTGAAAACCCAGCGGATGTGGGCCAAATAATTCATAGTTTTACATAGAAATGACGACAGAGAGGTGGTCTCGAATGGCACTTTTTCATCACATAGTGCCCTATGTGAAAATCAAACACAAGCCCCAATGTAGTAAGTACTTCTGTCCTGGTTAAAGTACCCGTTCTGGTCAGTGCACTTTGCTTTGATTGGCTGATAAATAATGTTTGTCAGAGGAGCAAATCATTAGGCATATAAACAGGTAATGGGCCCCTCGTCATTTTTGATGTCTCATTCTCCCTTCAAGCACCAAGACCATAACAAATCATAAAATCAGGAGAAGGAGGGTGAACAGCCTTTTTCTAAATCATTAACCACCCCAATGTAAAATGTTACTGCCCACTAGTTTAAAAATGGTAGATTCCATCTATCAGTGTACAAACTTTTCCTTTCCCTCTCAGACTTTGCAACATGTTTCCCTACAACAAATACAAACACACACAAATACACAACATGTAAATAAAACCTCTTCTAGCACAGTCCCCGTGATAGAGGGGCTGTTCTGCATCTTAGTCTAATAGCTTGCTTGGTTTGGGGTGCGTTAGGGGCTGAAGTACAATTGTAGACATGTGGGTAACTGACAGGTTTGTTAAGTAGGGAGATCACGATGTGAAACCACTGTGACGCCATCTACCGCTGAAGAGTGAGACGGCAGGGGGGTAGTGTGTTCCATCAGAGGGTCTCACCCACGCCAACCTGGGGTTGTGTGCTCTCAGGCAAAGTACATGGTACGCAGCGTGTCCTGGTGGATCTGGACAGCCTTGGCCAAAGCCTGGTGGTCACGCCCATTGCTCTGGCCCGACGTATGACTTCCTTCAGCACTGAAATCACAACAAATACATTTATTCCATAACTGTTCAATAACATTTCACAAGGTTCAATTTATCAGATGACGTGTGCACATGAGGCGGGGTGGAGACAGCGAAGTCCTTACCTGTCATGTTCTTTGTCCACCAAGTGATAGCGAGCCCGGAAAGCCACCAAATGGGCGTAGTAAGCTGGTGCTGGGATGGAAACTGACCGGGTGCAGCGCACGTAGGTGTGGCACAGCTGGTATGTGAGAACCTGCAATTCATCTGAAGAGAAGTGGTTGTCGTCCCAGAGCACGTGGTAGTGAGACGGCCTGCTGGTGCCCTGCAAGGAGACAAGATGAATGACAAGTGTTACTCGAGTGCTCACTCTGCCTGCAAAACGCTTCATGTGGCCTGTTTAACTCGCTGGTTGAGTTCCAGTTGATGCCGTCTGCAGTTATTACCTGAATTCCAGCGTGACTGCAAAGGTAGAAGTCAAATTCTGATGGGTGAGTGATCTTGGTGTCCACTGTGGTACCTGCGGGGATGTTGCCGCTCTTTCCGACCTACGGAGAGTTCCACATATATAAATAAATAATAGAGCAACACATGCAGGAGCTGGTTTGGTGTTATCCATATGTGAGTATAGCTTTTAGTGCATGCAAAAATCTTCATGTACTGGTGTTTTATTTTCACTCCCTTTCATTTTACACTTAAGTTGGTTTATAAAACTAAATAAAATTTTAATTCACATCAATAAACTAGTACAGACCCTCTCATTTCTGTCCATACAGAACAGTCTTGTGTGGTGTCTCTTCTGTACGACAACGAAGGTGATACCAGGCTGGTAGTCCTTCTCTAGTTTGATGCAGGCCTCGCGGATCGCCAGCAGCTCGTGCTGAAGAACCTGCGCACATTCAAGTCAAACAATATTTCTGATTAGAAACAGAAGCAGAAGAATGCAGAGAAATTAAATGAAACAAATGTGTACAACATTGAGGCAACTTCAGTAACTATCTAACTAACTAGTATCTTAAAATAACTCGTCAAGATTTTCACCTGGTTGAACTGGCCCTCTGAGATGCCGTCACGGTAGTAGATGATCCTTGTGGGCTTGAAGCGGGTGGACTTGTAGAACTGGATGAGGAGCTCTCTCACCATGGTGGCCAAGTCCTGGATGATGTCTTGACGGTGCTGCTGCACCCGGACTGTGGCACAGTATCTGCTGGGATGAGCATCCATGCTACCAACAACCTGCAGAGGAAAATCAAACATCATTCGTTTGATAAATGGAAGGAGTCACTCAGGGTACATGGATCATGCCCTCTTGATGACATCTTCCTGTGGTCCTGTGATTACAAGGCTGTTGAGGCTAATTTGTTTAAGTTACCAACTCTCAATTCAAGATGACTGTGTAGAGGTCATGTTAACTGTGCCCCCTGTCAAATATTCAGGGGCTGAACTCTCAGTGCCCTTTAGCTCTTTAACTCTGTGGTTACAGGTCATACAGTACACATATAACGCCATGTGCTTCAAATACAATGAGCTGAGGAGTAGTGACACCTGTTTGAGTAACGGAGCACACCTATGACATGCACATATCAGGGATGTGATTGGCCAAGGACAAAAAAGCAGGAAATTATATGAACCCATAGTGCGACACGGCAACAGTACAGCCATTTCACACTCTTATTAAAAGTCTACACAAACAGAAAACAGTTAATTTAAGGAGAAAAAAAGCTCAAAAACAGCATGTCAAACAATAGGTGCAGATATTATTACAGTGTGTGTGTTGTGAATATCGTATATCAAATATCAATTTTTAGGCGTGATAACGTTGCCTGAAAGAAGGAGGCTCAACAAAAAATGTTCTGTTCCACATTGGCAGTGCAAAATCTTTTCTGGATATCCCACAAAAAAGCAAACAACACAGCCCAATACATCTTTTCTTCAACGTTAGCCTAAACATTACTGCTCTATTCTTTCAGGGGGCCCAGAATTCGGGTCAATATCAACACCTATGGCTGTGTGGGTTAAATGGTGGATAATGGCGGATTTGCATGATCTACGAGGGTCGCATTTTCATGTCTCAAAGTCCGGATTTCTGGAAAAATCACATCCCTGATATGCTTGCACTCCCACAGTTAGGTTGTAGCTTGTTTCTAAGGTGATGTAACCACTTGTTCCTAAGGTGACAAGTATACTTAGTAAGAACGATCATAAAGTCAGTCTACCATTAAATCATTTGAACAGTTTCATAATGAACTTGTCCAAGTTATATCAGGAGATACGAGGTGTAGCAAGTTGTTGTTTGTGTGGCATTAAACAGCAAGCAGGAAATGAAAACGAGTAGTTTGTGTTGTTTGAATGGTTTCATTTACTTAATTGCATTCAGCAAGTTGAACAGCGTTCGAGGAAAAGTCGCAGTGCAGGGAGAGGTCAGATGAAGCACCATGGCTGAGCTTGCTTTTATTTCTAGGACGCTGTCCAAGTTTAACAATAATAAACAATTAAATCACTGAGCATATACTGGCAACTTTTAGGGTGGTGGTAACTGAAAATATGATTAGATTTCTCTTCAATTTATGAATTATGTTTGAATCAGTGAAGAGGAAATTATTCTCTTGCTGTAAAAGTACCATAGTGCAGATTTTTACTGGAAACTGCTGCCTGCAGGGGCTGATGGGAGCAGCAGTTGAGACTCAACCATACCGATAATGTGCAGGCCATTAAATGATACAAAGAGACGCAGAGAGATTTTGGGACATTGAGTGAACTTGCATTATTTGCGCTCAGATTACACCACATTAAATTAGTTTGTTCATCTTGTGTTGTGTGCTGAGATGCTACTTACAGCAGCAATGGAAGGCTTTTTTCCATCTCCTGCAGGCGGATGAGTCACATCTGCGCCGAGGAAGATCACTGGCTGCTGGAACACCATCGGCCTGGAACAAATACGCAGTACAGACAGAGATTAGACAAAAATTGTTCTGCTTTTGTATCGAGGGCCGCCTCCCGTCTGTTTGCTGTTGAGATTCCAATCAGGCTGTAGTAGTTGTTCCACTGACCTGCCCTGTGGGAGGAGGATATTGTTGACACCGCCCAGCTTCACGTTGATCTTCAGACAGAGGTTGGACAGAGTCTGAGGTGTGGTCTTCTGAACGTTCTTCACCTGTACGCACTGCGTGGCCATGCCAAGCACCGTGTCCCCGACACGTTTCACCTCAGCTGCAACACACATCAGGACAACACGGAGGTATCAGTTAGTGAAACATCAGGATCATAAATGTATGATTTAAGACCATTGTTGTTTCAGTGACACAGTTGAGAAGCGAATGGGAGAGTCACAAAGAAATTCATCTTTATCTGGTCCTTATTACTATGGTTATTTCCTAAAATAGACGCAACGACTGAAGCTGCCACCATCCATACAGTTGTTCTAGGGAACAACTGTAAGAGCTACAAATACGACACACTCTACTCAGTACAATACAAATCCTTGTTAATTTGGGAAAGTGTTCAAGACTTGAACAACTTGAGTTTGAGTTTTTTTTTGTCAATTTGTATTATAATTCTGTTTAAAGTGGTTGAACAACAACACCAATTGTGTCTTCTTGGTAGCATTTTTCTGTCAAATTATATTTATATTCAGGTTTTAAAAAAGGAACACAAGGTTCATGTGACGTATATCTTGTCTCAAACAGAAAACATTTAACTGCTGGAAAAACATCAAAGAATGAGCAGGAACATTCACATCTTTAAATAAGTTGGCTATGGTCTATCACTTTGTACTTTAAGTAAACTCATTAAAAGTGCCTTGGCTTTTAAAACCAATGTCCCTAACTTCTGGAGAAGAAAGAAAACACAGCATATTCAAGAACAACAAAATGTGTGTGTGTGTTTCCCTCACCATATACAGGTGTCTTTCCTGGTAGGATGACCACCACCAGCTGGAGGCCCTGGTAGGTGTACTTGAGGTGCCTGAACATGGGCTCCACGCTGTCTGCTCCCTGGGCGTACTTACAGAAGCAAGGCTGACCTTGGATGGGCATTCCTGCATCCCTAGAGATCTTCCTCAGTTGATCTGTGAATGCTCTGAAATGGACGAGGAACAGGTTTTAATTTCATTCCCGTCTGAACTATCAGGTGTAACACGAGTCTCTCTAAACTGAAGTTATGGAGCCACATCAGAGCAAAAATTAAGGGGACGTCAAGGATTCAAAACACACGATCCCTTGCTGTGTCTGCAAAAGCCATACGCACCATGTCTCAAGTGTTCAAACTCTACTGATTTATTCCTCTTTAACTAAACACTACATGTGGCATGCAACATGTCTGAGCTTGTAATATACTCAGTTGAGTACATAATTACAAATAAAGTCTGATTTAACACGCACTCTTCCAGTAATTAATTTCAGCTGACACCTACAAACCGCACCAAGCTAAAAGCATCCTTATTTCTGTAAAGCATTAAAGACACATGTACAGGACAAGATTAAATACAGCTGCACACATATTGTGAAATAAAGCGCATGTATTTGGGCCAGAAAGTTATGTTTTATATAATTTGTCTAAAAAGAATAGGTCCCTGTGTGCTCAAATTAGAGCCAGTACACTTGTTCTTCATATCAAGACAGGCAGATATGTAAGCATAGCGGAAGAAGATAGAATTTGTACTTTGTGTGATCTCAAAGATGTGGAGAACAAAATGCATTTTGTGTTATACTGACCATTCTATGACAAAGACTGTTTATTAAGGTAGACCCAAAAACTGAATTTGTGTGATTGGACGACATCTAGAAGCTAAAGCGACTTTTTCAGTTTGATATTGATACTGATACATACTGTATGTACAATCTCTGTATGTCACTTACTTGAGCAGGAGTTCAGTGCATTGTCTCTGTGGTGCAAAGCAGGCGATGGCCCACACTTTGATCTCGATGCCAGTGTGAAACTGCTTGTTCCTCATGTCCCACACTCCTTGGATTGGCGTGGCTATTGCTTTGTTCTGAAAATCATAACAGCAACCTTATGAGTGTTGATCACTGTGCAAAATGTGGAGTTGCAGCTGCGTACTGGACAAATTGAGTCAAAAGATGCCAGCAACAAATGTTGGCTGACAACGAACATACCCTGCCTCCATACAGAATTGAAGGTGCCTGCAGGACACGGCCGTTCACTTCCGTCATCTCGTCTCTCACCATCACTCCAAATTCACGAACGTAAGGATCAGTGTTGAAGTTGGCACTTCTCATCTAAGAGAGACAAAAACATAAGCGTCGAAAACCTTCAAACTGTACAAACATTTGTGTTAATGTTTCATTTTTTACATATTTACGTTTGCATGTACATGGTTTATAACAAAAACAATCATCTAAACAACACCAGTGTTTGATTTTAGATGTAGTGTAAACAGTATAAACTACGATAGGACAGGAGGTCAGTTTTCACCAGCACCGTGAAACCTCTACTCAAGTAACTAATTGGCAAACACCACTGAGCCTGTGCTTAGTGTCAAACTGAAGAACTTGGCAGCACACACAGAGACTAGCCTCTAATTTTTCTTGACTTGAATGATATCGCACCACTGTGTGTGCGTGGCCGTTTCATGGCAGTCACCATGAGCACCGACAACTGGCTGGTGAGAATATCTGTTGGCAGGAGCAGCTGTCGTGTGCTTGTGTTACAGAGTTCTCTGGTGTAGACGGTCACGTGCCAGGAGACGACAACAACCATGTTACAAACTTCTGTTGTTTCGTTTTTGGACGGCGGTTTCAGCTCTGACCGGTGAGCCACTGACTTCACCGTTCTGACATGGTTTGCTACTGACCTAAGACTGTTGGACAAACACCACAGAGGAATCCTGGCATGTAGCGGGCCAATGTAAACAAACACTTCCAGTGTTTACTGTGTCATATCTTTGCAGAAGCAGCGTCAAGCTTATGGAAGCCGAGGTTTAGACGAGGTTTAAACTTTGAGATTATTGCGGTTTTCAGACACATCGAACATTTGCGTGCAGCTTGGTAAACATTTATCCCATGGTTACTCACCAATTTACTAATTTCATCCTGACGGTCTGGTGCTGACCTGGCTGTAGCACGGATCATAGTGGATGTCTGATTGTCTGTCAGCTTTTTGATGCAGCGCTGTCCTGCCACTATGTTACACACCTGGAGAGGAGACGCAAAACAAAACATATTTTAAAGAATGCAAACTGCATCGTTGGGCAACTGATACTGGTAAGCACACGAATCACAGGTTGATGATTACCTCCAGAGGTAGGTAGGTGTGCTTCTGCTCCTGTCCCACCTGTAGACATGGGAGGTGTGGGTATCGCAGGATGAGCTTGTACTTGTCTTTGAAGTACTGTGCTACCGTGCATTCAATAGTTTGGCCGTTCTCCTGTTGAAGGGGGAACCTAAAGGAATGGATGCAACATCATAAATTGCATTTATTTAAAACTGTATGTCATCACCAACTACTTCAACAACAGCATAACTCAGAGAGAGAAGAGTATTGTTACGTTTGGTGGCTGGCAGGTCTTCGGGTCACATTGCACACTCTGTACTTCCTCTTCATCTGCCCGCAGTGAGTGATCTCCACCTTCAGACCTGATCATAGGAATCACAAAGATTTCAAAAACATCAAACAACCAGAAGAGAAATAATTGTCGATGACCGTGCGATAAATCATAAGCACAGAAACAATAAATCTTTTATTTAGAAGATAAACTGAAAAGACTTGAGAGTAACAGTTCAAAGGAGTTTAAACTGACTGGTTGAATCAAGAGTCTGTTTTAAAACTGTGCCTCAGCTCTCAGTTTTTGATATAAATACATTTCACCAAGAAAAATCCAATCAGTCTCTGTCAACTTGTTGCCGAGTGGGCTTCTGGGCTTTACTTACCTTTAATTTCTTTTGTAAATTTCACTCGTTGAGAGTCTGTTAAGGGCTTCTGTTGTTCTTCAATGCTTTTGAAATCCAGGACCTCACACATGAACTCAATCACAGGCTGGGCTTTGTAGAATGCAGTGGCCGAAACTGCAAACAGATCCAAGCACAGAGAGGTGAGCTTCACAGAGAAACACTTATTTTGATTTTGATGAACCATTTTGCAGAAGAAACATCAAAATTACCATCAATGTTGAGCATCATTTTCCAGAGGGAAGGCCTGACAGACTGGTGGAAACCAAACCACACTTCTCTGCCGCCGCCAAGAGGGTTTGAACATCCCTCAGAGGGAGTAAAGAAAGAGCGGCCCACCGGGGTATACCTGGAACAGAAAACATGAAACCTGATTAACATGTTCAGAGAAACCGAGGCAGTTCAACAAACCAGTCAAAAGAAAGACGAGTAAACGTTTAGGATTTGTGGTAGAGGCGAGGATGCATCTTTTGTGATGCTAACAATCTCTGCCTTTAGTTGAGGAACCATGTTGTGCTCAGAAAACCACATAAATGAAAAGCAGGTTAAACAACACCTTTCTATTGTGCTATGTTTATTCCTTCTGCCCTGATTGCTGTAATCAGGGCAGAAAATGAATGTGGCTTCTTTTTTATTGGGATACAACTGGGTTACTCCTATTGCGTGACACGATTTTCACTTAGTTGAATGGATTTGTATCAGTTATGACTATACGTGCACCTCACATGATGTTGATTTAGAGGAGTGGTCTGCGAAATGTCTATGATATATTGTTTGTGCCAAAACAATTATCTTAATTGCAAATGCAACCTAACACCAATGAATGTATCAATATCCAACAATCAAAGTCTCACCTCATAGAGGGCAAATGTCTCATGACCACATCCAAGGCTTGGATGGTCTCAAAGGGGACGCTGGGTAGCCGTCCTGATAGTGCCTCGTGCAGAGCTTGCAGACTAACGCAGGACACCCACTTGATAGAGACTTTGAAGCTGCGGTCCTTGCCTTCGCCAGGAATGGTCACCTCTAGTTCCACCTGTGAGGTAGCCGGACAAGAAAATAAAACGGGACTTATTACAGTGACAATGCTGTGATATTTTCAGACTAACATTTTTAACTCTTGATTTATGTTTTTGTCCTTGGTGAAGAGTTCATCGTTGCAGGTCGTCCCACATGATACTCACTTTGTCTCTGCCTATGGGCAAGGGCATGGCAGTATAGAGATTCTTCCTCCCATCATACACTGGTTTTCGATCACCGAAGATCTGTGTTTTAAAGTGCTGGACCATGTGCTCCACAATTTCACTGGGGACAAAATAAACAAATAAGTTGCAACAATGACCAGAACACCACCGCTGATGTTTCATTGGGACTTGAGATCAGCTATACATGTGCATACCGATTGACCCTCCTGGGACATTTCTCGGGCTTGATATCGATGTCATAATGGTAGACCTCCAGTTTGGGGATTTCCATCTCAAAGAAGTTGGCCTGGAGCTTGATTGTCCTGCCCATGGTGCCAAAGTCTGGTCGTGAAGGTGGCTTGAACACATATTCTGGCACTGGAGAAGATGGGGGTTCTGCAAGGTTGAAAGAAGTTGATGGAGGAAGACAAAATGCATAATAAGTATCACAGGTTACAGATAAGCAACATTTTCAAGTACTGCATGTGAAGATTTTCTATGGTAACATATTTTCCAGTGGCTAAAACATTATAATTGGTAAACAAAAGTAAGGAATTGTATGGTTTATACATCATGTGCCAAATCAAATGGCTGAAAAAAAATATTATCCAACTGTACAATAATTTAACAGGATGTAGATTGTAGTGCTGTTGAGCTGTACTGTATATCACAGAGAGGCGTTTCTGTTACTTAGCGTTCACTCACTGATAACAATGGGGCGGACAAAATAGTAGCTACGCCTATATGTATGAGGCACTTCATTGCAACAGTACCTATAGCTGCACTTTGCAAAATGACCAAGATGAGAGAATACCTCTAAAACAATTTGCACACAAATGTAGTAGACTGCATTCGATCTTGCGTTTATGAGTTGACTTGCAAAACTCAAACTGTAACCTCTTGATGCATGAGTGTTTTCTTAAATATGAACCAGTCTATTCTCCTCACACCCTGAAAGACTTGTGAGGTTTCAATTATTAGATTATTTTGGAGAAGATGTAATAAGCTTTTATTATTGTTCAACATGTTGAACCAAGAAGCTCCATATCTGCAACTTCAGATATGAGTCAGACTGACAGAGCACACTCTCCATTCCTTTCAGTGCCTTATCTTTGTGCCCCAGCCTTTGCTTCAACCAAGCAGATTAATACCCATAAAACCTAATAATATATAGTGGGATAACTAGTATATAGTGTTAGTGTTATTATTGGCTTTGGTGTGTGCATGCACTGCTATTCAGAGCACATTGTGTGGTGCATTTAGAGGAAACTACTCATCTAGAATGACATTACCTTCTTCAGGAACTCACTTCTAACCCTATGACAAAACCACCCATGTCCCATTCCCTGGACAGCTCTAGTATTCAGATTTTTTCCAACAATTTCATACACTTTGAATGAATATATACTTGAATGCTTTAAGGATGTTGCCATTTGTCCGGTCCACTTTTTGGATCGGTTTATCAACTGTATAGCCTAAATACAGGAAATGCTTACCAGAGCTTAATGACCCAGAGGAACGGGGTCCCTCGAGCATCTCGGCTGCTACAGAGGACAAAAATGACACGTTATGAATACTCAGAAATCAACTTGACTGTCTGATACACGCTGTACATCAACATATAAAGTGGTGAAGATGCACATCTGGGTCACTTATTTAAGGACAGAAGACTTTTTTCATTTAGTGTTTCTCAACAAGTTAAAATTAGAAATGTCTTTGTGGAGTTAGCAGCAAGAAGAGGAAAAGCACACCATACACCATCTCGTACTCTCCAATGGCAAACTCTTGCTTCATTTCAGCAAGTCTAGCTCTCTTATCACCTCCACAACGCTGTCCTCCACAATCAAGGGAGACTTTTTCAAAACTCTTATCAATGTGCACACACAGGCAATGGTGCAAGCTGGCAATCTTAACAGTGCTATAACCACCCTTTCTCCTAGGAATAGACTAATGCAATATGTCAATTTATATTTCAGTTCTACCACACAGATGCCTCCCATAACACATAAAACAATCCCTAAAAACAACTACTATTTGACAGGCATACTATGCAGTGTTGATGGTGTTTACTCTAGTTGATAAAAAGTCAATGATTAACAGGAAACCATATATAAACAGCAAATGCTACAATATCCAACATTATCCGCTTGTCCAATGGGAATCAGCTGTTTACACTGTTATTGTAGCTAAACTCAGCCACACTTCATCATCTCTTCTGCATAATTACATTTAATTGTATTAAGTCAAGTGTTAACACTGTACACCGACACTGATTTGAAGACGTCAGGGAATTTATATCGTGGCCAAAACAACTATGTCACGTTTCCAATCCTGCCTCATTTAAGTTGGATACTGCTAGCTTAAACCATAGCTAAGATTGGTGATTAGATTAGATAGCATGGTCGGCCGCTAAATATTGCTGCATCTCTGTGCCTTTGTGTTAAATAAGGATACACAGCAAAACTAGGGTCCGCGTTTGTTGTCGTGTGGTTTATTACGAAAATGTACGCCAATCGACCCCGCCTCGTGAAATTACACCGATGAGCAAAGTAACAACAAGTTTTAGGGAAACGAGGAGGCACCGTGTGAGCTAACGTGGCTAGCAGCAGCTCGTTGTTGTTGCACGCTAGCTAAGCTCACCTCCACTACCAAAGCCTCCTCTTAGGACAAGATTTCTTTTTTTGGTTAGACAGATTTGTTGACTTCAATTATAAATAGCCAAAGGGACAAATACACGTTACAGTGTGTTTCACAACGACCCACTGCGATGTGGAAGAAAAAGGTTACAACTAGTTAGTTCATCGTTGCTGTAGCCGCATCAGTTAGCCGATGCTAACGTTAGCTCGGCACTTACTTACCTCCAGCAGAGGAATACATTTTGTCGAGTTTTTAAGCGTGTGTCGTGGACGTACTGATGATACTCCACTTTATTTTGGCCAAATTCCACCGAAACTCATACGTGGTCGAAAACTATTAGTATATACAAGATAGAATAAGGGAACCCAGTTCAGAAATAAAGATATTTAGTAAGCCAAGTGGTAAATATTTGGAGTCTCTCATCCTCGGTACGGCCCCATCCCCCCAACACACAAAACAGGAGCTGAGAGAAACGATCGCACGGAAAGACATGCAGGGCGAGAGAAATCCCGCCCATTTACTTCCGTCTTCTTCTTACTTTAAAGCAACTTAAACCTTAACAAATTGAATAAACTTTCGTTAGATCTTTACTCTATATAAACGTTATGTGTATGTCGTTATGTCCAACCAGTGCCACAGTTTGAGCTTTTGTGACACCTGATAAGCTTTGCACTCTGGTAACAGAAAAAATACATAAATCACGTTTTGTGTTGCACAAAGTATTTACACCTTAAAAATAGTTATCTAGCATATTAAATAGGCATATATAAACCTGTGGGAAAGAATTATTATTTTAAAAACTTGCACACGAGTTTAACTCTGTTATTTCGCTTCAAAAGACACCCGTCACATGTCTAGGGACGTGAATAAAAGGGGCACTGAACTATCTTGCTCTTGTTTGAACTCTTTGGTGACGTCAGACGCACGCTACGCGCTTTCAGCCTCGACCCCGATTCAAATCGGCGAACCACAGCAACGCTGCTTTTCTCGATTAAATATGTTTAGAAATACGTATATATGACACTGTATTGCATGTTTAACGATAATTTTCAGGTTACATGAAGGTGTTAGGCACAAACCGAGTCAATAAAAACTTGTCAACAAGCAAGACATCACAGGAAGAAATTTGTGTACCCGGCGGGGGATGTATTTCCGGGTTGGCGGAAAAGGTAAGCTACCTGAGAGTGAGAGAAGCTGCCAATTCAGGTGTTGTCATAAGAAAGGCATCTCCATAGATAGCCCAAAGTTTTGTTAATTTTTAATTTTGAAATATAACAGCCTACATAGCCTCGTTTCTTTGTTTGCAGCATACATAAAAAATACTTTAAAATAGGTAGGTAGGCCTACTGTTTATGCTCTGTCATGAATTAACTTGAAGTCTACTGACTAAGTTAGACTAAGTTAGTATTAAATAGTTATGAATCAATTTAGCTTATTATATTATTATTTAGGTATCACAGCTTGCAAACACTTTTTGCAGCAGTTCAAAGTTTTTTTCTGTTCTTGAGCTTTCACCCAAAATGTTTTATGCCGTCTAGCAAATACACAGTGTTTGATTCAGGCCACTGTGAGGGCCAAAAGTGTTTTCGTGTTTGTTTGGTTTTTTGTATCATGGTTTTGAAGCCTGCTTCAGATGACTGTCCCAATTTAGAAGTCAATCTTTTCACTTTTTGACTGCAGGACAATTAGGCCTACATCTAGAACTAGCGTGTAATGTTTTCAGAACAACTAGCTGCTGAACAACCCTCAAGAATAGCATAGCACTTGAATGCAGAACAGTTGGCTCCTTTTGAACATTGGTCGTTGCTCTTCTTTTTTTGTTGTTGTTGCATCGAACACTGCCTCGGTGATTGCATTCAGAGACCTCAGTTTTAACTTAGGCTATTAGTTAGGCTACAGCACTTGTTTCTAACATAGGCTAATTCTGGGTTAGAGTTTTGTCTAACATCTGCAAAACAACATCTGGATAAATATTGCTTTTTGTTATCATGACTTGGCTGCTGAGGTTTCTTTCTGGTTATTTATAAAACCTGGTTGTGGATAAACTCTGTACAGAGTGATGAATGATGCACAGTAGAAGACATGAAGTTTTACAGATCTTTTCTTCACTTCCTTGTCTTCAGTTTATCTTATACTGTCTTACAAGTTCCGAGGAGCCGAACAATATAGCAACTTTGACTTTTAGTTTTTTTTATTTGAAATGGCCCTAGTAGCTATTCTTTTCACATTGATTGATGATTGATTGATGATTATTGCAAACGAGCAAATGTAAACTGACTGCCGCTCAGAAAGCTCAGTATGAGTGTGGTCTCTCTCATCGGTGTCTTGTATCCATCCCTTGTTCACTTTGTTGACACGGGATGATGGAAACAGTGTATCCATAATGATATTGGCAACATTTGATGTGATGTGTAGGCTACCAATGTATCCAGTAGCCTATTGGTGATTTCTATGCTCACAACTGTTGCCTTAACGTTTGGTTTGTTTGTTTTATTGTTACTCTTTCGCTTTTGACATACTCATATGTCCGATTCTACATCCATGTCTCTGTTAAAAGTCCATGTGGGTTTGAGTCCAGTGAGCTTGGCATGCAGTTCCACAGTTTGTCCACTGGTCGGCGCTGTTCACCAGTGAATGTGTGTGGACTGAGGCGCTGAGCATTACTTTTGCTCGGCAGCAGCTTTCCAACAGATAAGATAAGATTAATCCTTTAATGACCCTCTTGGTGGAAGCTGTTCGATATTGGTATTATACATTATCAGTCGTAGGCCAATGGAAAATATTTTTTTGTGGCTGAGTAACTGTTGTAATTATGTTGTTATTATTGAACATATGTGGAGCATTGCGTATAGCCTATTGGATTTTGTTTATAGCCTAATATTTTGCATATAGGACATATAACATTCTTTTGGATTTATATTTTATTGAATGGGACATGTGATTTTTTTGTGCAAATAGTACACAACAGCCAATTAACTCAGTGTTTGACTGAAGGCAATTGGGATTTATGTTTTATTTCTCTTTAAAATTAGATTATTGTAATATTGGATTTCACCCTCATTCTGACCTTTTTTTTGTCCAACCAACACAAATGAAATAAAATAGAATAGAATAACGTCGAGTCTGCTTTAATATAATGCATAAATAACGCAGACAATCGTAATCATCGGTCAGTCTTAAAGCAGAAGGCCTTTCTGGTAATGAGGTTTTGTCCCTCTAATTCGACCTTCTGAAAACGTCGACTGGCTACACGGCCAACACTTTAATTGCTCCCATTGATTGATAGAATAAAAACACAACAATGCAGCCAGATAGCCCGGGTGGTTTCCCTCCTATAAGGAAGCTGGCTGAGTGAATTGGGTGTAGCTGTGTCTGTGTGCGCCTTGGCCAATGGAACCAGATCCTCCCTGCAGTGCGTAAGAGCGCGATTTAGGATTTAACCAAGTCTTTGCTGCGAGGCTGGCTGCAGTCTTCACCAGAGCCCGACGGCCTGAGAGCCCTTTCAACAATGCCAGTGTAGTTTTCACACCACTTTGGAGTCAGACGGCCTCGTTTTTTTTATTTGCTAATTAAATAAAACAAACCCACGCGATCGCTCTCGAAGTATGACTGGAGTATTCGACCGGAGGATCCCGAGTGTGAAACCCGCAGACTTCCAGAGCTCCTTTCAACTCTCCACCATGCACCATCCGTCTCAGGAATCTCCTACTTTACCGGAGTCCACCGCCACGGATTCTGGCTACTACAGTCCCGCCGGTGGAGTCTCTCACGGCTACTGCTCGCCCAGCTCCACCTCGTATGGGAAGCCTCTCAATGCCTACCAGTACCAGTACCCGAGTGTGAACGCGTCCGCTGGAAATTACTCGACAAAATCCTACGCTGATTACAGCTCGTACACGACCCCCGCCTACCACCAGTACGCCGGGACTTACAGCAGAGTGCAAGCCCAGCCGAGTCCACAAGGTACGGGCCCGCACATTTTTATTCTGTAAAAAGCAAATTACTGTTTTGGAATCGTGTTACCATGTTATGGAAACGGTGTATTATTTTCTTTAAATCCAGATATATCATGATCTGCTTTTGCAAAAACAGATGTGTAATCTTAAGATAAAGAAATGTAGCCTAAGGAATTCATTGTTTCTGTTTATATGTAATTGTAATGTTTTGCACAAGATGCACACATTTTTCCCTTTTTTAGTCAGTTTGGAATTAAATTGGTTTTTGAAAAATGATTTACTCGGATTTTAAGGATTGTAGATTATTAGGTGGTTATGTTGTACAAAAAAAGATCTCTAAAATGTGTAATGGGGGCGCATACTTAAATTTTGTTGTGAATATTTTTGGCAGAGAAAGAGATAAGTGAGCCTGAGGTGAGGATGGTTAACGGCAAGCCGAAGAAAGTGAGAAAACCCCGGACGATCTACTCCAGCTTCCAGCTGGCCGCCCTGCAGAGGCGCTTTCAGAACACACAGTACCTGGCGCTGCCGGAGAGAGCCGAGCTGGCTGCCTCGCTGGGGCTCACGCAAACACAGGTGGGATTTCACATCGAATAGATTTTCTCATGCTTTGTTTTGAAACGCAGGACATTTCGTGTTTAAACTGAGTCATTACTTTTTATGAACTAAAATAATTTGCATTTTTGTGCGAGTTTTGGTTTTTTTTGTGCGTCTTTACGCACCATGCCTCTTTGTCTTCAGTCTATTGTTTTTGCGAGTAGCTAAAGAAAAGCCTATATAAGACATTAATAGGCGTGTTTTTTTCTTTCTTTTCATTTCCAGGTCAAAATCTGGTTCCAGAACAGGAGATCAAAAATGAAGAAGATCATGAAAAACGGGGAGCTTCCACCGGAGCACAGCCCCAGCTCCAGCGACCCCATGGCATGCAACTCTCCACAGTCTCCGGCCGTCTGGGACACACAGGGCCCCTCCAGGCCGCACAGCCTACAGCCACAGAGCATCAACACGTCGGCTACTAACTTTTTGGAAAACTCGGGGTCATGGTACACCTCAGCCGGCAGCTCCATGACTTCCCACCTGCAGACCCCTAACTCGATACAGCACTCACTGGTTCTTGGAGCGGGGACGTTATATTGAAAAACCTGTTGTTCATTTCAAACCTTTTTTTCCCTCCTTCTATGGGACTCGTGTTCAAATTTCAGAGGAATATGCAATGTATTTGATGACAGTCATAGAAGAAAACGTGTAAAATGTGTAAATGTGTGCATGTAATTTATTGCATTTTGGAAGAATATTAAACGTTTAAATGGACAATTGAACTTTGAAACCTCCGGCCTCAGTACAGTCTCTTGTCATTTTAACCTTTTAGGGTTTTTTTGTTTTTGTTTTTGTTTTTTTTACACTGAAAACCACGACACAGACTCACAGACATAAATAATGTTTGTGAATCTCAGGTGACATTTGCCACACGGTTGTAAATCACAGCTGCTCAGTGTTGACATGAATTATCCGTAGAAAATGTAAATCTAATCTTTGTAGTTTCTATTTGCCAGAACAGCCACGGCCAGTATTTATTCTGTGAATTTCTCATTTGTTATTTTTGATTAAAGGCTGTGTTGTTTTATTTCTGAAAATGTTACGCCGACAAACTTAATCATTGTCTTGGGAGATGTGAATTACAAATATCTTAGTTTTATTTTATACTGAAATAGCAGTTATGGGGGAAAAATAATTTTAGCACAAACAGACCTCAAGCAAAAGGGAAAAATGTCATTGTAAATATATGAATGAGGAAAAAATGGCTACTATCACAGGAAGCCCATCATAATAATGACACTCATCCTAATTGAATTTTGGTGCTTCTTAATTGAAGTTGATTGATTTGTGCTATAATGTTACTGTTGTGGTTTCTTCGTCATTTTACAGGCTCGTTAGAGATTATTAGCTACTGCTTTAGTGAAAGTAATGAAACATTTTTCTTGATAGTATTGTTGACATAGCAGATTATTATAATAATTTTAAATGAACTCAATTTTGTTATTAAACCCCGCCAGTATTATGCCACTGATGTATCTTTATATTGACCGATTTGAAATCCATGATAATGATATAACAATTATTATCATCATCACATTGCGGTGCCTTTGATGGCCTTCTTATCATGTAGATTGTATTTGTAGTGGAGAACCTGGCTGAGCCCCTCAGTTGGTTCCAGCTGGTCTGGAAAGAAAATGCCTGCGTCTTGCCTCTTGCTTCTTGCAGCAGACAGTCTGCAGTCGCTCTCGCTTTGTGTCCCCTACAATTAGCCGCTTTGAATGGCAGAGAGGAGGCGAGGGGGGCGGCACGGAGATCTGAGACAATCCGCATTCCTGTGGGGGTAGACCGGCTCCAGAGCTCTGCCAGTCCCGGCCGCAGCCCACCTTCCGGGTAAAATAAAAAAAAAAAAATTTAAAAAAAAAAAAAAAAAAAGAGAAGAAGAAGAAGAAAGAAGGCAAGAAAGAAAGAGAGAAAACCCTCCACAGTTTCACCATGTTATTAGCAGGCAGTAATACCGCTGCAAACCGCTGAACAAACCGCGCCACTGTGAGAAACATTGGGGGTTTGGAAATTGATCTAATTGAATTTGCCCGGCCATATGCGCAGAAATCATAAGTGAGTTTTTACAAACGACCATGTTGCACTAACCCCCCCCCCCCCAACCCATAAACACACTAACACACTAAACAATACTGCATCTGACCCACACACTGACCCATGCATGTTACCATATCCACCTGACACAGTCCTCTTCCTTCTTCCTTTCCTGATTGCACCCTACTGAATACACCACACACACAAACACACACTGGAGCAAAAATACTCTTGAAAGATACTCTTCATCTAAAAACTCCACACTGCATGTAGTTGTTGTTTTTCAGTCTAATTTCTGATGCAGACTGAATGTAATTACTACAGTGGGAGCAGGTCACTGGAGAAATTTTGATTTTCACATTGCACGTGCACGCACCCGAGGCTCGGGCACAGCTGCATACACAGACCTCTATATCTCTCACTCACACACACCACTACTGTACGTCCATCCATCCATCTCTCTCTCTCTCACACACACACACACACACACACACACACACACACACACACACACACACACACACACACACACACACACACACACACACACACACACACTAGTGGTGCCATTATATCGAGAGCCCCCGTTTATTTCCAACCGAACATTTTCCACTCAGCTAGTTTCCCCCCGTTTTGCAAATCGAGTCTAAATAATGACAGTTAGCTTTACTGGACAGCTTCAACTGTAACACTCCACAATAATTATTCTCCAGGATTAGAGCCTCCATTATCATAATCTGGACATTGACAATTACCTATAATTTGCAAAGATGCGCTTGGTTCTTGATTGCAGAGGGCTTTTTTTTTTCTTTTTTTTTTCCAAGCTCGCCATCACTAAACAGTGACAGTAATAACAGCTAATTTTGCAGGCAATATATAAGAGCTTACCGGGGTGTGCAAACACTTTCCCACCTGGATTTGCTTATTCAACCACCAGCAGTAAAACCGTGCAGCAGCAGCAGCAGCAGCAGCTCGTTTGCTGGGTTAGCCTGTGTTAGAGAAGCGGAGCAAGGTAAGGATGAGTCTTATACCTTCTGTCCTGTGACTGTTCCTGGGCTTAGAGCAGGCTGCGACACCCTTGACTTGAAAATCCACTCCTCAGTGAGTTCAGAGCTCAGAGTCAGGGCTGTCAACAGAGAGTCTGCATGTTCCTAACATCTGATATATTCTTCTTTTTTTTTATTTGTTGGTGGGAATAATGGATGTCTTTACGAGATTTGTTCCGGCTGATGTTTTTGGTAATGTTGTGTGAAATCTTGTCAGGTGCTACTGGAGCTTTTATGTGAGACCTTTCCTGTAGTGAATCAGCCATAGTGGCACATCCCTCCCTCCCTGCAACCCCCCCACCTCCACCCCATCACTCTGCTGCTGCACTTTGCATCTATCTATCTATCTATCTATCTATCTATCTATCTATCTATCTATCTATCTATCTATCTATCTATCTATCTATCTATCTATCTATCTATCTATCTATCTATCTATCTATCTATCTGTCTATCTGTCTATCTGTCTATCTGCTCTTTTTCCATATGCACAACCATATTGATGAAACCTGTCACTTGTGCACATGTATGTGTGTCTGAGCTCTGCTGATGTTCTCTCCCTGCTGCTGCCGGGCTCCCTGCAGACCCCACAGATCAGGGTGCACATGGCCCAGGAGCAGCCAGGACCCCCCCACCCCCCACCCACCCACCCACCCCTCCTAAGCCTCGGGGGCCCCAGGTAGAGCTGAATGCGCGCCAGTGGGACATCCGCGTCTTGACAGCTGCATGGAGCTTTTCAGCGTTGTAATTTCAGATAATATCCCGAGCGCTCACTCTCCTCAGCAATTTGTATATGAATAACCGAATAATTTTCTCTTTTGTTCCATCTGTGCTACCTCAAATCCAAATAAAGATGCCTTTTAGTATTAAAAGTGGTAGAAAATTACAGGTAATTATCTTTGACGGTAAAAACGCTGTAATCAGCGGGCTACATCAAAAATTACCCTAATTATGCCTGCATTTATGAGAATGGAAAAAAAGCCTCACTTGGATAAAAACCCACAAATTGTCCCAAATATCTCCTTCATATTGAACGCCACTGCAGCTGGCTGCTTTGTTCAACATCGATCCCGTGGAGCTTGGCATTTAACGCCCTGCATTAGGACGGAGAGACGGGAGAAAACATTTTGTCAATACTTCTAATAATTGAGGGTGAAATGACAAGATAAGCTGGACCTGGAGCAAGTGTCTTTCGAGGTGAATATAGACAGCAGCAGCGGTGCAGGGTAAGTTCATTTCCTCTGCTGTTGAGCGCATTTGATAAATCTATATACTACTGTAGCGTTCTCCATCAGCCCACTGAGCGCCGTGGATTTATTTAAGATGTTTACTCTGGTGAAATGGGCTTTTCACTTGAGCACTGTGTCATTAACTGATGTTCATACACACCGGGGAGACGGGAAATAGGCCTGTTAGATGGTGATGTTGGCCCAATATGGAGCATTAGGAGAAAAAAAAAAAAAGAATAGGCCTCGTTTTGAAATGCTTTTCATATTTGGAAATCATGCAACAGCAGGCATCTGTTTTGAGTCACGGTTTACTCAATCTGACAAAACATAAAAAGTGTATGTACAACTAAAATCGCAGATTATATTTACAGACAGACAATTTGCTTGGTTTTGCATGTTGGAGAAACAACCAAAAAAGGAAAAAAAAAAAAAAAAAAAAGAGGAAAAATTAAAAGCAGTCAGGAGGAGTCCACCATGGCGACAGGTTCTGGGCGCCACAGCGCACGGAGAGTGTAAGCAGTCTTTGCCCAAAGTGGCTTGAAATGTCACTGATAATATTTGGTATATTGACGTTCAGATGTTGACATGAATGAAAGCGTGACAAGAGATGCGAGCCCACTCAACAGCCATGTACGCTGGACAAAAAATGGTTAGTTCCCTTGTTTGTGTCATCACGCCGAGGCTTGGGCTGCGTGTTATCCTTCAGCAGAGAGGCATCGGAGGGGGTTTCATGTGTGTGTTGTTGTTGCTTTTTTTTTCTACCTCCTCTCCAGCATCCAGTCTTTGCGCTGACACAAATTGTAGGCTACGTTGGAAACTGCATGGCGGAGATCCGGAGGCCTCCAGACAGCTCACTGACCTTTTTTTTTTCTTCTTCTTTTCCCTGCCTCATCAGTCTATCTCTGCATTGAATCTTGATGTGGGGAGGAATACCAGTGAGAGTAGCCGGGCATGTAGCTGTTGGCCGGCATGTTTACTCCTTTGGAAGAGGCCGAGACGTCCCAGATTGGAGGGATGGTCGGGGAGCGCGGGGAGAGCGACATGGAGCCCGGGATAGGGTCGCTCTCGTGCGGGTTGCCGCCTTGCTTGAGCAGCTTCTTGAACTTTGACCTCTTATTCTGAAACCAGATCTTTACCTGCAGGGGAGAGGACAGGAGGGGAGGGAAGAGGGGGGGCATGCAGTTAGAAGTGGACACGTGGATAAAGAGCATTTGTTTCTAGTAGGCTGTTAAATCTATAATACCAGAAAGACCATCATAATAAAAGCATTGTAAAAATAGCATACTAGTAAAATAATGTATTATAATTAATCAAGGAATGTTGGTGATACTTTGAAGGAAGTGGTGTAAAGCAAAATGTAAAAAAAAAAGTGCATTCTCCTTGCCTACCTGGGTTTGTGTCAGTCCTAGAGAGGCAGCCAGCTCGGCGCGCTCCGGTAAAGCGAGGTACTGTGTTTGCTGGAAACGGTGGTTCAGTGCTTGAAGCTGCAAACTGGAATAAATTGTCCGAGGTTTGCGAATCTTCTTGCCCTTCCCATTAAAACGAATTTCCCCATTTTCAATCACCGTCGTTTTCTGCTGCTCTGCAACAAAAACAAGCAATGTTATTATTCAAAACCACAACAGCGAGATTGTGCTCATTTTTGTGTGTAAGCGTGTGTGCAGGTGTGCGTGTGTGTGTCTGGGGAGGGGAGGGGAAGGAGGGTGGTGGTGGTGGTGGGGGGGGCACACCGAGGTATCAAACAGCATAAAATATCTACGAAAGGTGAGGATAAAATCAAAAGCGACCGATCAAAGTGTTTTAAAAAAAAATAAAATAAAATAAAACAATCGCCTGATAAATGTTGGCATCTTCACTTTGGCTTCACGCGCCGTGGCAGCCCCAGTCCTCATACGCTGTCATATTTAGGATATTGCTGGTAATGACATGTCAATTAAATGCTAATTACAACATTCAAGGCGTGCGGGCTGCCTAATTTCCAGTAGTTGGTGAGGATTGCACGGTCGTGATGATCACACCCCGGGCATTAGCACAGGTTTTTGTGGGAACCGAGGGGAGTGCTAAACGGGACAGCGATGCAGGCAGCAGCAGGCTGAGGAGGTAACAAGCTGGATCTTGAGTCATACGGTGCCATTTACGCACGATTTTTTTTTCTTTCTCCGTGTAATCGCCCACCTACGCCTGAAAAAAAAAACAATCGTCCGAAATTCGGAGTGGCCGAGTTGGGGCAGCGGGCAGGAGAGCCAGGTTTGATCCCCTCTGTGGGCCACCCCGTAGGCTACTAAAAAAGAAAAAGGTATGCGCTAATGGTGCTGTCATGAGGCGGTGCGTTTCCCACTCGCGGCTGTTGAAAAGGGGGTCTCTTACCTGTGCCGTCTAACCTTGTCTGTCCTCCCGTGTTGTTGTGATAGGATGGCAGGTACGGGCTGTGGTGCGGATGGCTCACGTAGGGGTAGGGTAACGACCTGTTGTAGGTGTTGGTCCCGGGGTACGGGGTGTTGTCGTGCTGGTGGTGAGCGTGTGAGCCGGAGTGGAGACAGTGCAGCGGGTAGTGGCCGCTGGCCATCGACGGGGAGCTCTGCTGTGAGTGCGACTGCTGCCCAAACTCCATGAAAGCAGACTTGGACGAGTCCTGAGCGTCCAGACCGTCAGCCATCGTAGTCATGGTCATCATCGAATTTTCTGCCTTGAGAGCACTCACCCCCCTCTCTCTCAAGACCAAATCGGTTTTCTCTCTCGCTGTGTTGTTGTCTCTCTCCCCTCTCTCCACCGCCGAACAGATATTGTCCTATTAACACCCGAATTTTCCAGACGCGTCTTTATTTCCCCCCCTTGTCCTGTGATATTCTCACTCAAAGTGGCGGAAGGTAGGCATAAGTTAAGGGAGAGATTTTAAGGTGGATTCTGTTAAAATTGAGCCCTTGCTTCCAGACTTGATGCAGACACTACAAGTAAAATGGTTTGTCTCCAAAGGGCAGCGCCTCCCGATTGGTCATCCAACCCAACGTCATCAGTGCTTTGCGCTTCACGGAGACTTGAGCTGGAGTTAACCCACCTTACCAGCTCCCACCACAACTATGGGGGAAATAATATATGGTGGGAAAGACGCCTAATTCCTACAGACAAGCTTCACACGTAAAACCAGCTCTTTTGGAATTGCCGAGTCGATTTTGTTTTGTACCCAAACCCCCCAAATTACGCACGACGCGCAACATATAGTGCGCACTTTGATTTAGCCTGATGAGCCAGCAGTGTATATGTGCCTCTTTTTCTCCTCAGCTTTTAACTCCTCCTTTCCTCTGGAATTAATTACAGCATATACATATATACATATAGGCTGGCAAAGCACCACACAAGCACCCCATTTAAGAATATTAATATCCTATTTAATATAAAATTGATTTCTAGACCAAATACAAACAAATTATTTACAAATAAACAATTTACCCACGAGTCGTCTATCGTCGCTCAGGGGGATTAAATATGTTCTCTTCAAATGCATAAACATTTACCATTGCTTGTGCAATAATCCCAATCGTATTAAATGTTCATTAAAAGACTTTTCCACATTTAGTGGCACTATACATATTTACACTAGTTGAGTGATCTGTTTTATGTCAAGGGGAACTCCTGAAACAGGTGGAATTACTTTGGAAATGGGAGAAAACAGGCCCCCATCTCTACTGATTTATATGTAGAAAAAATAACTTTTGCATTTATTTTATGTTTTTTTTTCTCAAATAATTGCATGACACATTTTTTTGCAGTGTAGTATTTGCTTTGTTGGCGCCTAATGAGCAATCCCTCTTCAAGCCCCCCTCTGCTCTGAAAGTAATATATATTATAACTGTTCGTTTTTTTTCTGGGGCTACTGACCATATGATTAAGGATCCTCAGACAATTCAAAATACAGTACATGTGACACATCAAATAACAATATGCCTGAGGTACAATAGGTTATTTTGCAGATAGAAGGGTGGATACCGAGATAAACTGACAGTGTCTTTTATCCCTGTTGTAATATGAGGCCTGATAGGGTCCTCAATATATGTAAATTATACAGTTTGCCTCTGAGGGCTGCGATCTTCGATTCGCAAATAAGAATAAAATCTTATTTTTTGCTTATAAGCACAAATGCAATATGTATTCAAAGCATGTTTTTGCACCACTTTCAGCACTTTTTTTTGCCGCAATGTAGCATTCAGTGATTTCACACAAAAAAAGCGATGAAAAATAATTATGGTTGCAATCAAGTTACTACGAAAACCTATTTGATTAGCGGCCACACTTTACTCAAATTGCAGCTATAAAATTAAGAACAATTCGCCTGTAATGATTATGGACTGGATTTATTTTGGGAGGGTGGAATAAAAGTGGATATAGCATAAATTATCCCCTAATTATACGCCAGTGTCGCCTCAATTATCCTCTTATCAAAAATGGTTGTCTAAATGCAGCGTTTAGTTTCAATTTTCTCCTTTTCTGTAACAAGAACTTGGTACCTTGCTATTATCGTCAGCTACGGTTGTTATTTACTTTGTGGGATTTAAAAAGTGCACAACCCAGCCGGATAATCATTTTACAGCAGCGGACCAAGAGAGGAGCACAGAGGCTGGGGATGTGAGCCGCGCGACACCCAGGCGGATTCCTTTGATTCTTCTTCCACACTCTTTGATGAATGAATAGTTTAGAAAAATCCGAGCACTTCTGTGTCTTCGGGAGGGGGGCTGCAGGTAAGAGCTGCTTTTCGACCATCCTTCCTGTTCGCTCAAATTGATAAATGACTTGTTTATGGCCTCTGGTGTATAGGCTGTAGTCTGTATTTTGAGGCGCACTCCAGTGGCCTCGCAGACCTCAGCACACCTTGGTCACCCCTCAGTGGTTTAACATAGTGGCCAATTCCCCTGTCCGTGTTCCACTTGGACACGCAGAAGAGAAACCAGATCCCTGCACCTTTTCTAATCGCTCCTGAGCGCCACTACAAAGACATGCTTTTGCTTTGCAGCGACGCTATGGTCGCGTCCTCCTCCCCCCCCCCGCGGGCACGAAACCTCTGGGTTCGGATGTATGTGACATCTCCTTTCTTAAGGCTTTGCAGCATCATGCATGCGTGTGTGCGCGAGTGTGTGTGTACTACCGCAGGATTATTAAGTTGCGGGGCGGCAGCCCGGGTAATGTCACAGTCCTGGTGTCCCGCAGGCGTGTTGGGAGGCTTTTCTGGGCACAATGAGATTAAGTGAAGTGGTGAAAGGACGGATTTGTTTGAACAGAGAGAACATGACTTGCTCGACCTTGCTGCTTTGGAAATGTTTAAGATGTGGCCTACTGCATGCATGCTGACAGCCGTGTGTAATTGCAAGGCACATTAAGGCAACCGTGGGCCAATCGGATGTTATCAGTGGACTGAATTCAGAAATTATCATTTCCTTTTTATATATATTTTTAAAGAAAACCTGCAAAAACAATTTGCATTTGTGCAAAAGAATATTTTAGAAAATGAGACATTTAAACCTCGCGCATGTTTCACCTGCTGTGCCGTGGCCTCTGTTGTGCTCTGCCCCATTAATCTTGGATTACAGGAGTTCATAGCCTTATTCTGGAGAGAAATTATTTTATATTTCAGTTCGTGGAAAATGTCAGTCACAAAATGAACACCGTTCAGCTGCTCTAGATCTAGAAATCACTTTGTCCCTAAGTAGATGATTGACCTTCAGCACAATCAATGGCCGTGGTGGTTTAACAGAAGTGGTCTTTATTTCCAGCTGTCTTATAAACGCTGATGAATGACTCTCTAAAATCACTCCAATAGCCTACCCAATCGCTGCGGATGTATCAGACCTGGGATTTCCCTGGCATCTATTGTCTGGTACGGGGGGTGCATGAAAAGTGAGAATATTTTACACTACAGCAACCTGGTGATATTTTAAAGTTAACACGGCCAGTGACAGTTTATGTCTTCAGAGCAGCTTTAGGTAAATTGGAAATAGCTATCTGTGCGCGCATGGATAGACGGTGGATTTACGCACAGATTCAGAAGGCCAGTATAAAAATATAACTAGTTCCCTCTCTCCTCCTCTCCTTGTGTGTGTGTCACCGGCTATTTTAACACTGTGCCTCTCCCTGTCTATCTGGCCACATGTGTTAATCATCCCCGAGCGTTAACACCGAGCTCCACCGAGGCACAGATCATAATTGTAGCGAGAGGCTGCGGCGTTTGCGGTCGGTCTCTCTAACAGCTATCGACTGACTCGCATGGAAAAGCCACCTCCTTGGTTTCTCGGGGACCCGGTCGGTTGGGGACGCTGAGGCTTGTCACTGCAGAGGGAGACCGGGGAGGCACTTAAACAACATGTCTCCCTTCTCCAAAGCGCAAAAAAAAAAAAAAATCCACTGGCGCGTCACAGACAGCCAGGCGTCAACGATTCTCCATCTCTGCAGCGCGAGGGGCGGGAAGTGGCGAAGGGAAGCGCAGATGCATACCACACAGCTGTCAGTGTAACACGGTTCACTGTAACTGGATTCAGGGGGAGCAACACCCCCGCCCCCCTCACACACATTTACACACACGCACACGCACACACACAAACCAACATCAGCCCAAAATGATTAACGATCAGCCTCTAATGCTCCAGTAGAATGTATCTGTGCCCAAATGGTGGCGCGCCGCTTTTACGCACATAAATTGCGCACATCGCACTAATGCAAACCCACTTATGCAGAGCTTTGATGTGTTTTGTAAAAGCCTGCAACTACACCAAGAAAAATTAGTGTGGTTTTGTCATAAAGAAAACCATGCGCTCCCAGGCAGGCGACTGTTTACAATAAGTTTTGCATCATAAATTAGGATTGCATTATCTCTCTATAGCGAAATTGGCATATGCATGGCCCCAGGTGCAGGGCCTTCAGATAGACCCGGTGTAGCTTGTTGGTAGTGGTAGCTAAATGACCACAAATAAGCAGAGTCCTGCACCACTGAGCCTCCACAGCCTCTCAAAGACTAATGGATTTAATTTGGCATGGCTGAAGCTGCACTGGTCGCACTCAGGGCCTGTGTCCCTAATTAAGACTGCTTGTTTCTCTTGTCGCCCTCTGTCTCTACATGTTTAGGTCCACCTGAGTGATTGCATCGCTCGGTTTCCTGCAGCAGCCAGATGGTTTTTATATTTTAGCATTTGTCACTGAGACGAAAAGGGGAAACGAAAGGCGTTGGATTTAGTCTTGTGTTGGAAAGTGAGTGCAGGCAACAGACCCATGAAAATCCTCATCAGCACCAAGGCGTGGGAATGAGAACACTCTCCTTGGATTAATCATTATAGCTGTATTTTCAATATTATTAAGACAATGGAGGGAGGGAATATGAAGTGGGTGAGATATTCTGTCAGTAACTATGTGATCCTGCATGTCAGATCAACAACAAAGGAGCTATATCCAAAAAGTTGATGTGAACTTTATGTTGGCGACTAGTGAGTACCGGGCGGGCATTGCCCCCCCACCCCAGATTTTTTTTTTCCTCTCTCGACTTAATACGCGACATTATTAGGTCTGACAGCACAGTGGTCGGTCTTGAAGGAGAGGATTTGGTCGCTAGATGACAGACAGGAAGGCCAGCAATCATGGGCTCTTTTTTTATCAGAATGTACTGTTCGATGCCGTTTATCCCTGATGATAGAAAATTGCTCTGTTGCCAGGACGCTGCCGCCGAAATAGAGGGCAGGAGCAACATTTCCATTTTCCAGTTTGAAAGCCATTGAAATGAATTAGTAAAAATGAAAAAAAAGGGGGGGAAATGAGAAAGAATCCCCCGGTAAACAAAGGGGAGCAAACAAAGATACCATTTTCTTTCTTTCTTTTTTTTTGCCGAGAACCCACCCTCCTCGTTTTGCCGTTTTCCCCCTCTTCCTGCAGCAGAGTGAAGGTTTTACTTCAACAGTTGCAAATCACATGCTTGGCTTCTAATGTAGTCCAAGGCCCGGGCCTACTTCAAAGACAATCATTTAGTTCCCAACCTCCTGGAATAATTACAGCGCCTTTTCATCTGTCGTGACAGAGAAGAAGAGAGAGAGGCAGAGAAATTAAGACAGAATACATGGCAACGAGGAGCATTAAGAAAACTGCTGAAATGTTGAGCCAAATGAAAAGCTACGCGTCGAAATGAGGAAGCCACGCATATTGAAGCACAACATTTGATTTTATTAGTTTAGAAAATGTGAAATGTTTTTATATGTGTGGAAAATATAATAATTTGACGTTATTTGTTGTAATATTTGTTATTCTGCTGCATTTTACATCAAAATCCTTCTTATTATCATGATTATTGTTGCTATTATAATTGGCATTTTTATTATTCGGCTAATACTGTTGATGTTTTTTGTGTCTGCTGTAGTTAATATCGTCATAATCATCACGTTCATGGCATCTACAGTTCCTGCAAAGAGTAAAAATCCTGTATTGAATATTATAAGGCAAGTGGTCTTCAAGAAATCCAATTAAATTCACCATATTGTTAAATATTAATAATAATCACATTGTTTAAAAACGATTTACCTTAAATATTGCAGGCCTCGTGTGGTTCTTCGTTCCTAATCAATAGTGATTTGAGGATTATTAATGGTTGGCACTGACTGACCATGTGGCGAGGCCATCGTCAGTTACAGGAGTGATGACGGGTGTGTGTGGTGGTGAGGGGGGGGTCGTGTCCGTGTCCGAACAGGCAGGTGGTTTTAAACCTCCACAGGGTCTGAGCGCGCCGCCGGTGCGCGCCACACGCTGCATGGCGCCTGCAGATAGATGGAGAAATGACACCCGAGGCACAGGATTATGGTCAAACCCTTAAGGAAGGATCTAATAAATCGTGTGGGGGATATTAAATGTCCCACCACAACTGTGTCGGTCCCTTGTAGGAGCGTAATAACAGGTTGTTAGCGTGGCAGCAATAGTAAAAAAAAAAAAAAAAGAAAAGAAAAAAGACAGAAAATCACAGGAATAATAATGATTTCGTTTGGACATCAATTAAAAATGACTAAATTCTCCAGGTCTGGCATCCGGCCAAGCAACAGAAAATGAGCTCAACTCGTTATTAGTATTTTTATATTAAGGAATTGAGATAGAAATGAAACTCACATTTCTCTGCCTCATAATATCACATCAGTTTAAAGTTACATATCTCAGCATCTTTAAAGGGCCTATATGTGACCATGGTGTCAGGGGGGTTTATATTTGGAACATGCAGAGGCTGGATAGAGTAACAAACTGCAGCTATTAAAATCTCAATTAGACCAAAGACTGAGTTTCATCCACAAATACAACCAGATGAGTTTCATTAAAGAGAGAAAAAAACACATAGGAGAAAAGAACTAAACTCTGCATAAGATGCTTTAAAGATGCATTGGAGAAAATATAAATGACTGTTAACATATGTTTGATCTTGCACATTGTGGCTCATTTAAGAATCAGTGGTTGGACACAGTATTTTGTAGATACATCTCGATAAATATCAACACACACACACACAAAATAAAATATTGAATGCACACAATACAACACACTAATAACAAAATGTGTGTGTATGTGCTCCAACGGGAAAGTCCTGGCTCTCATGTAGGAATGAATGCTCCAGTGGAGGAAGTGCTGCACACAATAGCTAACAGTGACTGAAAAATAAAAGAGCTTGAAATTTAAGAGCACAGTGTGAAGTGAAGTGTAAAAAAGGTGAAGAGAAAGAGAGAGTCACACCTGGTGAAATACAGCGTGGTGGACAAGTACGTCTTATTCTCAGACGCTACTCGGGTTCTCATGAGCTGTTGGTTTGCAGGAGGTTGTCAGATGAGAGCTGTGGACCTTTGTCTGCTGCACCTCAAGACACTCCTACCTGAAACTGCATTTCAGGCCGGGGCTGGGTTTTGGTCTGGTCTTGTGCTGTGTTAAGTCATCGTCTCGCTCACAGAGAAAGTTTGAGTGAGTGAATGATGTGAAGCTGTTTATGGAGGCCATGCAGTTTTCATGATGAGGAGGTCTGCCATTGAAAAGTCCACACTCTGAGACTCAATCCTGCTTATTTCTGCATTGGAGCAAAGAGAGGAAAGAGACAGATGTCTCGTTTGTGTTTCTGTGAGGTGCAAGTCTTAGGAAATGACCTGTTTTAAAGAAATGTGTCCTTTAAGGACATCATTTGTTTACCCTAAACAGTAACATCACAACTAAAGTTTTGAATTTAAATAACACATTTTATAAATATTGAGCAAGTACTCAAATATAATCAAATATCAATCATTTTGGCGTTAACTAGCTATTGATACTGTACTTCTGTTCTTGCTCATTATATTAATACTCCAGTTTAGAGCCTTTATTTGGTTTTATACTGCAGATAATGCTTGAAGCCATCCCATAAAGGAAAAAGATAGGAAAAGTGAATTTCATATAAATATTATAGAAGGTTTAAAAAAAAAAAAAATCTATTGCACCACAGACACATTTAGAATTTCTCATAAAACGTCAGAAGAATATAGTGAAGGTACCTGCAGGAATATACTGCTGCACGTGCACAGAGTGATGGGCTTTTAAAGTATTTATTTTTTGGCATTTATGCCTTTATAGATAGTTCAGTTGAGACAGACAGGAAAGGGGGAGGCAGAGAGAGGGGGAATGACATGCAGTAAATGGTGCCCGACGCGGGACTCGAACCAGGGCCGACTGCAGCGAGGACTATTCCTCTATACATGTGACGCCTGCTCTAACCACTACGCCAAGTGACGACCCGTGATGGGCTTTTAAATTCAATTTTCTCCAGTTCAGTTTTATTTGTGTAGCATAAAATCATTATTATCTCAAGGCACTTTACAGCCTAAGGTCAAGACCTTACTTTATTACAGAGAGACAGCCTGTTGTGTAGTCTCACCTCTAACACTGATAATAACATCCTTCTTTCAAATGTTCAAAATTTAAAAAAGCAATATTTCATCAAGTCCATCCGGGCCTGTCGGTTCTATGAACCTGCAACCTTAATGTTTTCTATATGAAATGAGTAACGCTGCATTTTTTAAACCAACCAACACTCCACCATGTTGACGTCACTTGGGCCTTACACATTCAGTTTATCAGCTTTCTAACACAAATCAAATCTGCTGCTGTGAAATGCTCAGCCCAGTGTGCTCTGAGTTAACAAACCACAGATCACAGATCAGCTTAATGACTTGACCAGGAGCTCATGTCTATAACAAGCCCCATAATATCATAGTTATTAATTTGTTGGCTGGAAAGACCTCCGAGCCTTTATTTTCATTTGCTCTAAACTGTCAGACTCAAGTGGAGAGATTTTTTAGGACTTTGTCCATTTTGGTGAAGTGAAGGTAGCCAATTATTGTCATCATTGCCCCTGAAAATGCATTACGCCTCACCTGAGGGCTCACTCAATCAAAGAGACTGAAGGGGCGATTAACAGATGACTTCTGACCTTAATCCATCGCAAAGTCACCCAAAAGGGCCAGACAGCAATCAGCAAACTCTCGTTCAGCCTCATGTTGCAAACTTTCTTATCGCTAACATCTGACCTTGGGCGTCATAATGGCAGCTCTACGTTTGGGGGCCTTGAACATTGTCTTTCATCATTAGTGTTTCAACATGGATTTTGCCACATTCCCTAAAAGTTTGTTCAACCTTGAATATTTCTGCATTGAGTCAAACAAAGCAGTTCAAGGTTGTGGATCTCTTGTAAAAAAAAAAAAAAAAAAAAAGTAGATTTCATGATTTAATTTGAATCTCATTATTAAGCATTGATCAGCATTTAACACATTTAAGCATTTGTGTGTCAACTCATTCACTGTATTCCTTGCAATTATGTCTCCTATAAACACATTTTACAATATTATTGTGTGTTTTACTTTGGCATTAATTTTCAGTTTGTGTCCACAGGACATGAGTTGTTGCTCAGAACTACACTGTAAGCATGTATTACATTAAAATATAATTCTAACTCTCTTACAAAGCATTTTATTTTATTAAAATATCATTTTACCTGTCTTACAAAGCATTTATTATATTAAAATATCATTTTAATCAGATGGTTAAAAATTGGTTTAATTAAAGCAAATTGAAGAAAACGAGAAGTGAAAATAGGGACTTAATTTGTGGCATTTATAATCAAACTAATATTTAGCGTTAAACTGTTAATAGGCTCGCTGAAACTGTGCCCTGCAGTTTTAACTCACTTCAGATGAGCTCACTGTCTCCTCTGTGGAGGTTTTTCATGGCCATTATTGGCATGAGTGCTGCTTCTTCAGCTGCACTCATAAATATGATCAGGTCATGGTGTCCTGGTCGGAGCCTTTTCTCTCTTTTTTAATTGAAATTGTCAAATTGTTGTGTTTTTTAATTTTAACTATCTGCAAAAGATGATTTTTTTCCCCCCGAGAATATAAATATAATAACCTTTTCTGTCTTTGTCTCCCTGTCTCCCCCTCTCCCATATCTCTCCCCCTGGCTTCTCCATCACGCCCACCTCCCTCTCATGCCCTCTCCATCCTCCCCCCTCCCTGTGCATCATGTCCAGCCACTGGTCTCCGTCTCGTCCCCTTCTCTCCTCTCCATCTCCCTCTTCATACCCACTCTACCCCCTCTCTCATTCCCCTCAACCTCGCTCCCTTCTCCCTAACCCCACACCTCTCTCCCCCTTTTCCTTCAACTCCCTCCCTCCCCCCAAAATAGGTACGCCTCCTCCACCACCACCACCCCCCCCTCTTGGCAGCTCCGTCTCCTGCTCGCCTCCCCCTTGTCTCTCCTGGGTTGGTTTCCACAGCTGTGGTGAGTGAGGGGCAGATGACCGGAGAATTGGCCCCTGGGAGAGCGCTGAGCCATCCTGGTGCTATTAGGCTCGTGGCTAATAATAGGTGTTTCAGACCGGGGGAAGATCAATCAGGGGGAATCATGGGGAATGTTCGGAGCAGCGCTTTTTACACATCGGCCCAGATGGATGAAATTACACTTGTCAGTTTTTAGTTGCATTACTCCCAAATTGGTTGTCTACTCTTTTTTCTCTCTCTCTCTCTCCCTCCCTCCCTCATGCTCTCTCCCTCTCTCTTCTCTCTTTTCTCTCTCTTTGCCCTCATTCATGTGTCAGTGGCCTGCTAAAAGGATTCGGTGGTGAAATCCCTGTCATTTTTGTCTTTTCCTTGTTTAGCCCTCAGCCAGCAACTCTGTTGCCTGCATATGTGCACTTAGGAGAAATCAGCGTAAGATCTTGTCTTGCACCTCAGGCAATTTCCATAACTGACATTCTCTATGTGTTCTGCATGTATAATAAAACAATTTGATGGACGGTGTTCAAACATTCAGAGTGGAGTTGAAACAATTAGTCCTTTAATTGTCTTGTTTATTTTTTCAGGATTTCTTTTTCCAAGCCAAAAAACATTTGCTCATAGCCTGATGTGAAGCCTTGTTGTTATTTCTGCCGACATCATTGTAAATTGAATATCTTTGAGCCGTGGACTGCTGGTCAAACAGAAAGATAGATTTAATGATGTCACCTTGGATTCATAGAAGACTGTGATGGACATTTTTTTTTTTACCTTTTTTTTGGTCACTTCATGGACTTACAGGATTCATTAAGAAAATAATCGGCGTAGCCCTAATTGAGAGTGCGAAATACAGGCTTACAATTATAATGTGTTGCTAATAATACGTTGATTTACAAAAAGCTGCACTGTAACCAAACTGATAAATGTGTTAAGTGCAATAATTATATTGTAAGTGCAGGGAATTCTTGTCTAACAGTAATGTAATTAAATCTGTCAGGTGGAAATGAAACCTTCAGGCTGGCTCAAAGCTAAATAAAATCTACCACAAAAAACACAGTGTGTCTTTGCTGTTTATTTTACACACACATTGGTTTTCTTTCAGCTTGTCTGAACTTGTTGCTATTTTTCTTTAAGGAATAACCCCTTTGAGGAGGACAAGAAAACAATGAAATAATGCCACAGGAGTTTTAAATTGAGGCTTGGAGCAGCAGCACAATGACTCTTTATTATATTCCACCCTAATACTTGGAACACCTCTTGAAAATGATCGAGTTGGACAAAAAAAAATACAAATTTGAAAATGTTTCACCAACAAGACAGCTGAGAATATGATAGCGGAGCCAGAGATGTGGTAATTGAATGACCTGAGCTTCAGCGCTCGCGTGCAATTGCAGGCAGAGAACAGGCTCAGTAAGGTGAATGGGGTTTATGCCTGGCAGTGCATGCAAGCCATACAGCATATCATCTAAACCCCCTTAAGCTCCCGATGTGTTACATGATAACTAGCACAGCGTGTCAGTCGGAAAAGGTGACTATGGAGGCTGAGAGGGATCATTTTGAGGCAGCCACACAACAGCTATTTGTGTCAGTGATTTCCACTTCTGACTAGGCGCTGACAGACTAAAATGTTTAGTGTTTACAATGCTTTCCTTGCAGCTTGTCCTCACATTAGCAATTTCCCCCTTGATATGGCTACCGGCTAAGTCTCTCCGGCTCAAAGGGGGGTATGGGTATTGATATATTAAAGTGGTTGCTTGTGTTTTCTCCTGTGTAAGACAAACGCTCCTATACTAACACCCTGCCATCAAAACACTGGCATGACAATCACAGCAGAAGATTGGCTGTGTGCTAAAGTAGCTGCTCTGAATAGCTCGCTGGGGAGACATTTCAACCCCCCCCACTCCCCCACTGGAAATCAATAAAGCCCCCAGATGTTGGTGTCTCCTCCTCCCGGTCCATGTAGCAGCAGCAGCAGCAGCAGCCTGCTGCATGATGCTGAGATGTTCCTCAGTGTCTGATTGCACAGCGACAGAAGAAGACTGGAAACAGAAAGGCTCCTTTGACTGAAACCACGGTGACCATGGGGGAGGGAACCAGGGCCTCTGTGTGTGAGAGAGAGAGAGAGTGAGAGAGAGAGAGTCTCCTTAGCAACGGGAAGAAAATTAACATTGACATCCTGACTTCCCAGCAAAAAACTCGTCTTGGGGCTTCTGCTGGATATTTCCATGGACGAGCAAAAAAAAAAAAAGAAAAAAAAAAGAGATGTTCAAAAGCTGATATAAAGACACACACTCCCTGCTTGTCTTCCATTTATATTGAAATGAGTTTTTTTTTTCAACCTCAGCTCGGCTTGTGTGGAGTGAATACAGAGAGTCCTAATGTATGTATTTTGCTCATTTTACTGTGTCTGGCGTTTCCGCGCCTCTCCTCTGTGACTCTGTGTTTGCCTCCTGCTGTGGTAAACACAACATTGCTATGATAGCACATGCATTTCAGAAAGCTCAAAACACCGCCAAGGAGCCGAAACATTCACTCTCTCGCTCTCTCTTTCCATCTCTCTCTCTTTCCCTCTGCCTCCCTCAGTCTTCTCCCTCACTTCCAGCCAAGGTATTCAGCTCCCATGATTGCAAACACGCATAATGACAGCATCTCCCGGGGGCCAGCGGAGGTACCCCACTGATGCTGAGAGACTCTATCCTGTCGTCACATTGCAGGAAATTTGTCAGCAGTACACATTGGAGCCTGGTGAGCTTTGGCAAGGCACCGCCAGAAGCTGGGCTGGCTGTTTTTTGTTAATAAAATGAAGTGCAAATTGTGCCGGGGCTCGTCTACGCATTGGAACAGCTCACTGCTTCCTCCCATTACGAGGCCAGGGCGAGAGCGCCATGGAAGCATAAGCGTGAATACATTATAAAGTAATGAGGAAACATCCAGGAGAGGGTCACGGGGGGCGTCAAGCGGCTCCAGAGGCCTTACCGAGAGCTTTCAGTGTGCTCCGTGATGGATTAGTCATTCGCGTTTGAAGAGCGAGCGAGAGGTGGAGTTCAACAATGTTACACATAGCAACAGTTGCTAAGAGTTGTGAGGCCTATTCAGTGTGTGAATATACTGTACAGTTGCTGCCGAAACAGGAATATAGGTGAATAGAGATAGAGCTGTTTTGTGTATCAGTGATGATGATGTTGATGGTGACATTTCTAACAATGCCACATAATCATGGACATGGAAGCACGTGCTAGGAATCATGGGTAGTGGAGAGGACAATAATGTAAACCATTCATACCATAGCAGCCGTGAGAGTCAGTGATATTTGGAATTTGAAGCACTGCATCGTGGATGTCGAAATGACACTGCAGTTATAGGCTATCGTTGTGAAGAATCCCCCCAAACCCCTTTCCCAAAACTCAAACCCACACAGCCTGGTAGTATAGCCTAGGACTTGGGGCCTATAGGGTTGTATATGCACATCGCTCCAAGTTAATGTCTTTTCAATGTGTCACAGAAAAATGTGAATTTGCAGTGACACACTTAACAGAGAGAGCCAGCCGCCAGTGCATTATACAAACCCTCCCTGTCAATCACGCGTCGCACAAACAGGTCACAGTCTATACATTCCCATATGTGGGGTGGGTGGCAGCAAGTAGCTAGAAAAGGCGGAGGAGGGGGGTGGTGGGGGGGTGGGGGGGCTGGTTTAAGCCCAGTGCTTTAGAGCCACTTTCGGTTTCTCCACGGCGTGAACACCCTCCCATTGGCATTCAGTCACTGATGAGCCCGCTGAGCCGCAATGGAGTCGCCTGATGGAACGCCATGGCAACGGCCGACACCTGGCAAGAGTTCATCCCACCTCCTCTCTCTCTCTCTTTCTCTCTGTCTCTCTCACTCTCTCTCCTCCATCACCCCCACCCCCCACCCCTCCCTCCCCCCAGATGCTGGAACATATTTCCCTCAGACTGACTGAAAGCCCCTGTGAACAAATAATGGGTGCACGCCAGTCTAAATAAAGTGCGGTTTATGAGTTGCGGTCAGAAACGTCTCCCTCTGCCCCTCTCTCCCTCGCTCTCTTTCTCTCTCTCTCTTGCTCTCTTTTTTAATGTTCTGCACAAAAAAACAGTTGCCAACATTTTTTTCTTTTCTTTTTTTTTTTCAGGCCACATGGCTGGTTGGTGATTATACAAAGCCATTTTTTCCTCTCTCGCAGTGAGGCACATAGTCAAATAAAAGAGACCGGCTCCACACCAGTAGTCTGCAAACCCATTTCTTAGAATGGAACAAGGCTCACCAGCCAAAACAAACCAGTGTGTCCCTTTGCCATTTTTCAGCCTCAGCTTTTCAATAATATGCTAGACCTTGGCTTTGGATAAATGTGCAGCGAGCTTCAACAAGGCTGTATTATCAATTAATCAAATTAATCAAGACTGGTGGGAGTTTTGCAAGATCCTTGCAATTGACTTAGAGGTTGCGTAAATGTTCAGGTAAATCACCATTTGATGGAGAGTCCTTAAGTATTAATCATATAAATCAAACTAACGATGATAGAAGATCTTGTAATGTTGATTTAGCCCTGTTTGCACTGAAGTCACAAAGTTTTCGCTATTGTAATTGGTTAGTATAATTGGTTCAACATTTTGGGAGTCGTGCTTATCTTTCCAAAAGTGACCTAAGAAGAAAGACTAATTTATATATCATGTTTTCTATATGGAGACAACCCTGTTGAGCCTAGCTCAAACTAAAGACAGCTAGCTTGGCCCTGCAAGAAAATAAGCCCACTGAGAATTTAAACACAGACTAATGAACATATTCTATCATTGTACATTTAACTTGAAAATAAATCTGAAATGGGCAATTTGTGGTCTCCGGAGGATTTATGTGCTAAAGCCTTGCTAACAAATAATGGAGAAAACTAGCAATCCTTACTAAATGGATAACCATAACACCGTGTGTGGAGGCAGTTTGATTTTGACACCTCCAGTGGAAAATCTTCGGATAAAGGTAAGGCTGTTTGCTGAGTCTGTAAAACTTAACTACCTCACAGTAGCGTTAGCTTGTTACTCAAGTGAGGCAATGGAGGCAACGCTAATGAACCGAAAACAGACCAGATTTCACCTGGCAAAATTTAACATGCATGCTGAGGCAAAAAAAGCAGGTGGGGCAGGAAAACTGGGGTTCTAAATAAACTGCGGGAGTTAGCGTGGCCAGGCTAGCAACACCTCTCCACCAGCAAAGAATCTTTCAAAACACTTTTGTCATTTCCGTCTATTAATGTCTTTCTGCTCGCTACAGCCAGACAGCATCCCTCCTTCTTTGCTGCTTCAAATCCAGATTTATTTGTTCTTAATTTTTTGTCAACACAGATATCAACCCATGCTCTTTGAGAGAATCAATAGCTGAGCTATATCCCCCACAGAATTATTCTCTACAGGCTACACCTTTTCTGTTCCCAACCCTTCATGTGTTAAATAAATAAAACGCACCATGTAAAAATGAATCCTTAAGATGGGCATGTTTGTTCTGATAACTGGTCCAGGTCAAATGCTTCACCTGTATTCAACAGATGATCAGTCTCCATCTGAGAGAAAGAAAATAAGCAGCGTATTTTCCAAATCTCAAACTATTCTTTTTAGCTGGAAATTTTCTTGGTTTTGAAGATTGCTGTGCTATTATGTTCACTGAGAACATTTTTGCGCCTGTTTGAATTCAAGGTATCAAGTAACATCAGCAATGCGTCATAAGGTACACCTGATACGCCATTGTACACAAGACATGACAAGATGAATTTTGTTTCAGATGATAATAAAAAAAGCAGAGGAAGTAGATGGCAACTGACTATTTTCACTTAGTCCCCTAGTGATTTTGCACGTTCATAAATACACTAGCTATCAAGACTTGGTTTAGCAACCTGTGATTAGTGGCTGGTTCAGTGCTATGGTTTGGTGAAGCCCTTAGTCTCAGTTTCCCAAGGTCTGGCAGCATTTACATGCCTCATTTTGTCCCCCTAAAACCGATCTGTGGAGGCCAAGTTGTGCCAATAGAAAAGTCAAGATGGCTGCCGCAGTAAAGAAAATCTAGGAAAAAGCCTTGAGGTTTTTGAAAGGAGACTGGCACGACGGATCGCATTTTTAAATGTAACACGTTTACCAGAAATTATGTCTTCAATTTGAACAGCTCCCTCTCGGAGTTAGTGACCGGAATACAGAGCTTTCTTTTCATCTTTCTGTTTCTGCAGTGAAGCATGTGGCCATCATCAAATTATTTATGCTAAATTGCCAGGTCTATAGGAGGTATGAAGTAAAAGTGGGATGGAGAAAACTGTAGAGAACCATTGAGTTGTTGCTCATAAAACCGAGACCGAGTAATAATTTTAAATAGTGTAACAGAGCTATGTTTAATTCTGGTAGGTGATCATGCTGCTCACACCATCATCACATGCATGCAAGGAGGAAAATAACGATTTGTACTGTACTAACAATCGCTGCTTGAGCCAAACAACGCTCAGCAAGTAATCCTGGTCACAACACGCTATTATAACTTGGAGGAAGGTGCATTATCCTTGTTTAAAACTTTGCCAAAGCTACAGTAAACGTGAATGTAATGTAACAAAAACAGAACTGAGAATGCTCTGCTTTCAGTCTCTCTGTGACAAATTGTGCTTAATGTGTAATGTAATGTGTGTTGATTATTTAAGTGGGTTTATATAAAGTTATACCAGCAGCAGACTAACTCAGTGTTTGTGGAGGCTTGAGAGGGTCTGGATAATGTCTTCATATTGTGGCACTTGCACAAAAAAAAGCCACTCAAGTATGTCAGAATGACACAAACTCACTCATGTATCAAAACTTCTGAGAAATGTCCAGGCCTGCAAAAGTCATTCACAAATTTAGAGTTGCTCTCTTCTTTTCTTTTACGGCAGGTCTCCGAGGATTCAAGAGTGTAATTCATGTATCAGGTACAGCCTTGTGTCAGCTATGAGGGAGAAGAAGATATGATTTAAACTCATGCAGGCCTGAGTGGAGCCAGAAGTGTTAATGATCATTAAAAAGCTCTTCAAGTGCAATCATCTCCTTGGACCCTCGCTCTAAGTTACTACCCATCTCATGGCCTCCGTTGGCATCCTCAACCCTAACCACAACCCACTCCTCTCCGGGCCAACAACAATGAAAACTGAGCTCCTGAATCGACCAGCTCACTACAGTGTTTTAGGACATGCACTATGGCGAGAGGGAGAAGATGTAGCTACGGCGTGATTGCATGTAACACAGCAATCCACTCTCAGCTGTGAGAATTCAGCTTAACGTCAAAGTCGTTCATTGGGAGAACACGTCTATGGCTATTCATGAATCTTCATCTTTGTGGGCATAATTAGTAGGTAGGCTGTCTTTTGTGTAAGTTGGACTATCGCATATTTGTCCATTCACTGGGAAAATGAGTGTAGTTCACAGAAAAGAACAGACTGGGAGAGATGTGAATGACAGGTGTGAAGTGGCCAAAATACTCCACACACAACCAAAAACAACAGTCTTTGTGTTTGCTGGAAGAAGACAAATAGGTGACAAAGAGCTTGTGCGTGACATGCTACATCAATGTCACATTGAAGTGGCAGATGTTTGTTTTTCTTTAGATGGACTACTTCTTTCTGGAATTCCACTTTAGTGGGAAAGAAAATGAAAAGTGGATACTCTTGTGTCTTACATCAGCCAAACAACCATCTCAAGAGACAGAAAAAGAGGAACTTCCATCAAATAGTGGTTCTTGGTTCGGTTTTTGGAGGAAATGTTCTGTCAAACCCTGTGTCATATGTGGCAGTGATACCAAAGGTAGATTTTGGCTGAACTGCCTATAAAGGTAGTCGATAAATAGACGAGGGCCTAGATTATTAACAGACAGAACAGGGTTACTTTACGTTCACACCAAAAGCTTCCAAGGAGACAAAGTTGTCCGAGGATGCGCTTCAGACAAGACAGGTTCCAAAGAGGTAAAAATATATTTTTAGCGGCTTTGGTCGCTCTTCACATGACTGACGTCAAAGTTCGATCGTGCTGGTCATTTGAAGGAGAAGGACACCTCTATTCTGACTGGTTGCCACCGAACCGCGTCATAGCTAATTACCATAAAGTTAACCGAGCCTCAACTTCTCGTCTGGTGATGCTTTGGAAGTGCGCCTGACTGCAGTTGACGCTTTGGTCGCCGAGCTTCATTGTAAATGAATGACTTCCGGCGTTTTTTAGCAATCTGGCCAGCACCCTGGATTTGAATTAGGAGGTGGATAGTTTTATACAGAAACTCCATTTAGGCTAAAACAACTTACTGAGTAATTCTGTCTTTATGGCTGCGGCTGTATTCAATATTTCAGTGTGAAACTGGGTGTTGTTTTAAGTGTAGACTTGATATTGGATGCGTGTACCGTCTATTTCCATTAATTGATATGGATAAATTATATTTATTGAGCCCTATATTGGTTTGGAGCATTACATTACATGACATTCGTCTGACATCAGGTTTGACTGTAATATGAAAAATCTGGTATAGGCCTACAGTAGGTTCGCTATTGCTAGACTACACGTAGCCAACATTAGCAACAATTGTTTACTTACCTGTCTGGAAGGAATGAAGTGGGTTCAGTATTGAACTTAATTCCTTAAAGCAGAAGTAAGCGGAATATTTGTGTTAATATAGGCTAAAATCTTAAAAATTAAAAGTCTTCAATAGTTATATCTTCCGACAGCAATCATAGAGTGTTTGGTCCGAAACACGGGTCTGTCAGTCACTCTGCTCTGTAAGCCGAGGAGAAACCTTTCCTTGTATCCTACAACCTTTATCCAATGAGGGGAGAGAACGGCATAAAGGGGCGGTCCTCTCTGCGTGTGCAGCCAAGGGATGAGCGTGCATGTGGTGACGTACTGTAGGGACGAGGGCGGGGACTGCGAACTCCATCCGCTGACAGGAAGTTAGCCAAAACGACTGGATCGCTTACTGCTTAAACTCAACAAGAACAGTGGTAGAGAGCAACCCATTCTCGCTAGACAGCCATGGTTGAGTCTGTCTAATCACTTTGCAATATGGATCACAGTACTCCAGTGTGACCTGAGGATTTTGTGTTTTTAAGACCCAATGATGGCTGAAAAAGACCTGCAAATATAGGCTACAACAGATAAAACTAACAATTTTGGTAAATAGCAAAACCTACACATGGCTCCTGTGCTACCTCACAATGGTTTTGGAGATACCAGGTCATCTTTTAGTACAAGAGCTAATTTTGTGCGGCCTAGTTAGTTTGATTAATCATAATCGTAATCATAATAACTTACTAACTTGTGGCTTAGCCGGTCAAAAAGGGTTATACATAGGAAGAAAAGAGAGCAACAGAGAGATGCAAAGTGTCCATTAGGAGGAAGAGGATGGTGATTTGTTTATAGTGTGCCTTTCATGCAAAAAGCAACTGAAGTGCTTCACAACAGAAATACATGTTTAAAAAAAAAAACCCACAGACGGGCAACTTTAACAAGGAAAGTTACAAACATGTACATTCAACAATAAGATCTATAAACAGACTGACAGGAATGAACAGCGGCTTTAGACACATAACTGGTTTTAATTCCATTGGTGGATTTTTTTTTTTGCTGATGGATTTACATGTGCAGCATTTGGACACTCACTAAAAAAATGTGATCAGCAAACATAATGGACTTTATCCACGGAGTGATTTTGGACACAGGTCTTCTGCAATATTTCTTTTTTCAGAACCAGCAGATTTCAATCAACATGGTGAACGTGAAGAGTATCTCTCTTGTGGCCTTCAGCAACCACACAGCGACAAACAACCGCTTTGAAGAAATAAACATGTGTAATCTGTAATTTCAGCACAGTGATACCAAATTTCTTTTCCCTTGTAAAGTACATCAACACCTACTGGGTGTGACTAATATTCATCAAAACAACAGTTACCGTTGCACTAACTCATGGCTACCTCAGGGATTTATTAGCTGTCAGTGCAGAATTAAACAAGCCTGCTTTTACATAGCCACCTTAAAATGTCCATCGTAAATTATCACACATTAACAGACGTTTCTGGTGTGTAACAGTGTTGTACCTCTGCTGGAAGAGGAATCACAGCAAAAACAGCAAGCTCCAGTGGACAAACATCACTCTGTTCACTTGATTACGACAAATAAATACGACTGGGAGAGGGATACATCTTCCCTCGGAGTGTATATGGAGCAAAGCGCTGGGATATATTTATGAATTAGAGCAAAGAAACTTGAAATGTCAATCTCTCCTTGAGCAGCGGGGTGGCGATGGTTGGTTATAGAACATTTTCTGACTCCCTCAGTCAAACTTTGTTTTACAGCGCTGACACGCACTCATGACAAGCAGCTAAACTGCTGCCTCATAAATATCGCCTTCGTTTTTATGCCTGCTTTGAGGTAGCTCTAATTAACCAGGCACTACACGCACTACCCAGTGACATATGTCCCAGCCTGAGCCAAAAATAACACTGCCCTGAGGGAGGACGGAGGACGAAGGAGGAGAAGGTGAGTGCTTTGTTGTGTGTCTAAGTTGCATGCGTAGGTATCTGTGTTTCATCCTGCATGTGTCTGTGTGTGTGAAAAAAAAAAAAAAGTTCCACAGGGCCACAGTCAGACTCCGATTTTCAATTCAAGTGTGGCGGCACATTTGCATTAAGAGTGCAGGCCTGGGTCTCAGGTGGGATCTCCCAGAGGAGTGCTTCAGAGGCCGAGGCCCCGGGCGTCGAGAAGAGCCTGCTTCCATGTGAGCGAGGCCGAGGCACGGGAACCTTTGAGGAGCTGGAGGAGGAATGAAGGGAAAAGAGAGATGGTAAGAGGAAGCTATACAGTGATTAATTAGATGCAACAATTCAGCTTCTACAATATCAGTCGCTTTATATTCACATACAAGCCCATAGTCATAGTCGGAAAAGGAGGGCTGAGCTGATCCTATAAATCCAAACCAGCGTTGTTGAGACTACACAGAGCAGTGTGTGTTTCTTTACACACCTATAATAACCTTTCTGTGAAATGGTTGTGTGCTCTGTCTTCTCTTCAACTATTTCAGCCTTTACTTATCCGTCATCTTGTGTTTTTTTGTTCTGCTTGACTTAGCCTCAGAGCAGACTTAACCCTACATGCCAGGTAAATGTAACAGGTTGCATCTCTATAACCTTGGATTGCCTTTAACTCAGCATCCGTCCTCTCAGGCAGGGAAGAACTATAGAGGGGACAGTATTGGTTTTTCAAAATAAAACCTTTTATTCACAAAACGTCCTCATCTCATCTAGTGCATTGTCAAAGCTTCTCAGACTGTGACTTGTTACCATTTAATGTGTTACATATAATATTATAGAGTTTATCTAAGTACAGTTTATCTAATCCTATGTGGCAAATATTTTTTCATAAAAGCATAAACTTTTTTTTTCCCCCATGGAGTTTCCAGCAAAGCCAAACATCTGGCACAATCAGGTTAATATTTCGGGGCACAAAGAATAAAGTACAAAGAGAAACAGTGGGATGCTTTATGTGTCCTGCTGACATTGTTCTACATGTCTTTTTATTTGATCAATGAGGAAAAATACTCCCTGCGCCAACTCTGCCTCCCTCGGTCTTGCTCTCTTAATATGTACAAGGAACTGTGTGGTTTATGATGAAGAGCTTCATTTAAAATGTCTAGGTGCAACCAGCAATATAGTAATGTAGATTTGATGTTAAAACTGCATAAATTGATTTTTTGTCTACTGCGATGCAACAAGCTGGAAACACAACACTGACATACCTTTTTAAAAGTCCCATAAATGTGTTGGTAAACGTCCTTCAAGACGACACAAACATTAACATTCATTTGGGTTTTGTGTTTCTGGCCACAGGATGAATTAATGAATGTCCATTACTGTCCCTGTAGTTCTGTTTGCGGTCTGAAACTACTGTTTTCAATAAATGTGACAGTAATGACAGAAAATGTCATGTGATAAATGGTTGAAATATAGACTTAGTAAATTCAAGTGTACCCAATTCCCACTACTTGTTGTAACTTGGCTCTCTTAAATTAATATGGCACTGCAAAATCCAAAACCCATGCATCTACCACTAAAACCAAGAGCCAAGAGTTGAAGGGCTGGTCCTTTTAATCCAAGAGTGATAATTATTTGCTTCAAGCCTCAATACAAAAGTGTGGTTTCAAGAAACAGCTGTTTCTTATACATTTCTCTCTGTTTCTTATACAGCGCTGTATATGTGCCCCTTAATGTTCACTGAGAGCCAAAACGTAAGATCCAAAACATAAACCGCTTCTTCGTAGCCAAGAGCTAATTGATATTTTTCCACAAACAGCATCCAGTAAAGTTCTCTAATGGCCTTAAATCTTAATCATTGCAGTTGCCCTAGACTAGACATGACATCATGGCAACAGGTAGCCCGGTTTGTTCCACGGGTCTTTAATCATCAAGATTGCCATCATAATGGCTGAGTGGGCCACTGGTTCACAAAAGAAGGCCTCTCTGTGTGGAGGAGTCAGATAAGGTACAGTATGTCTCTGCTTCAAAAGCCTGGAAACAGAAGAGAGGAGGACACTGTTTCCTTCATTTTGATAATCTTGGATGAGACGATGCTCCAAACTGTTTAAATCACAAATACCTGCAAATTGCAAATAATCAATAGCAGGAGAAATCCACAACAGAATATCTTACTAAAATTAAGACATTTTCCAAATATGTTGCAATGGAATTGACTAAACAACCACAGATGGTTCTCAGATTTTTGGACTCCCTAGACAATCAACAGTTATAGATTCAAACCATCACCAATAACCAGACCTCTGCCAAAACACAATCAGCTCCCTGTCAACACATTCACTGCACTCCTTCCTCTTTTCTCTCTCCTCCTGCCTTCTCTTCTGTTTAGCCCGGCACGTTGGATGCCTCGGTGTCAGCCACACCAGTTATTCCCCTAATCCTAAACAGATTGGCTTCCGCCACAGAAGAAAACCCTCAGTCTGGCCGTCTCCTCGGCGCTTGCTCCGCAGAAACCCCATTAATCGGCAGCACATGGCGATAGGTTATGGAATGGATTATGGGCCTTGCAACGTATGTGGTCCTCTGGCTGCTCCGATGGTTACATGGTGGCGTTCAGGGACACACTCTCTAACGAGGAGACAGAATTGATAGGCGCTGTTCTCACTTTTACAGCCTCCTCGACCAAAGGGGGAGGGGGACAGTTGTCAGTCATTCCTAATAGTTGCTCCCCTCAACAGCGGAGTCAATGGCTTTCTCCCTGATGTGAACACTGCATAGAAACTCATGCGGCGGGCTGAACGTGTAATTATCAAACTTGGAGCTGCTTATTAAGATGAGAAAGAGGACAGGGCGATTGTGTTTCTTTTATTTTTTGTTTCTCGGCACAATGGAGTAAGTGGAGGTCTGTGAAATCATGGTGAGGAAGAAGGATCCGAGAGGAGGAGGACAAGAAAGGGAGAGGGAGGGGGCAGAGAGAAAGACATGGGGAGAACGAGATAAAGGAGAAAGAGACAATCAAATACACACATACACACACATTCGTAGGCTTGAGCGTGTTCACACACGCACACAAACACACACAGTAGTCACAGAATATAATAGTAAGGTGGTCTTTTTTCCACTGCTGTGCCAGTAGGTGGTATGTGCGAACAAGTGTGTGTGCGTGCACCTCTTAGGGGGTGGGTGAGGTCTCAGAAACACAGCTGCAAGGCCTGCTCTGCCTCTGTCATTTGTAGAGCACGAGCCTGCCAAGGGTGAAAAGTGACCAAAATTATCCAAGCATCCAGGGTGTGTGCGTGCGTGTGCGTTTGTATGTATGTGTATGTGTTGGGGTGGGGGGTGTCCTAATTCAGGAGGAAAGGGTGAAAATTACACCTCTGCACACATGTCCAAAAGAGTGGATCATACACCGGGTGGTTGCAAAGCCTTCGGAAAGTAGAGAAGAGTAGAAAAAAGAGAGTGTGTGTTTGTGCGTGTGAGGGTTGTGTTATGGATTGGACAGTGTTGGTTTATTTGTTTGTTTGACAACATGATATTAAAGGGCCAGTTCCGATGTTTAACATTTAAAAAGTGCATCCGTTCAATTTAAGCAGCATGGTGACATTTTGCACCTATGTAATATGTTTATTATGTATGAACTGATTTCCTTTGCCAAATTAGATGAAGCACAGTGATTTGTCTATAGTGAGCAGCATCCATGTCCTGTCTCTTATATATATACACAGGCAACCATAACTGCACCCGTAAGAGGTTATGGGCGCCCAAACATAACCATGAGAACCTCAGTCTTGCTTTAGTTACCGGGAGAAGGTTGAAGAAATGAAACACGTTGACAATGACTGTTTTGCAGATACGATCACGGTTCACGTTCAGGCCAGCGTTGGAACTGAGCAAGCAGTGTGTGGGTTTGAAGTGTTTTAATATGATTCATTCTCCAGCGGTTGAAAATATCACAGTTTGAAATTCACATGTTACTGTCAGGTCAGGATTTATGAAGTTCGTTTTATTTGCTGTCTTAATTCCCTCTCTGTGTAATCATTGGAAAAACTGGTCAGGGACAAGTTAGCATGGTGCGGCAGCTGGAGGTGTATGTAGGAGGTTAGCCAAACCAAAGGGGAGAAATTTGTTTCCCACTAATTCTAAAGTTGCCTTGTTTTGATGTGATTTGATCTTGGTCGAAAACCTAGCCTCTGCCCAAGCGAGGTTCAAGGGTTACCTGAGTCTGTTTGGATCTGAAAGCATCAGCATCCACATGGGCTTCAGGTTCACATTGAAAAAAACCTTCAAACTATAATGTACTGATCTCTATTTCTGCATGAATTAAATACAGAAGATATGAAAAGCCATCTCAGTTTGGCAGAATAATCAAAGGTAACTTAACAATGTTAAGTTATTACTTTTGCTAATAAGTCATTAGTAATTTAATAACATTTCAAATGTGAGTAATGAGTGACTCACTGCATTGTCAAGTAACTTATCCAACACTGTTCAAAAACTCCAAGGCACACTTTCAAATTATGACGCTGTTTGGCATCAAGCCTTCTTTAGGGAATAAAACAGACAATTTGGAAACACCTAGTTCTGTTCATGCATCTTGTTAAGGACCATAGTTCACTGAATGAGTGTGCTGACACTTGATGTATGTGCAAGCGCACGAGACTGACAATTATGTCCAAGTGTGTATGTGTATGTATGTGTGTGTATGTGTGCGTGTGTGTGTAGGCCAATGTCTGTAAGAGTGAAAGAAGAGACAATAGGACTGGTTCATAGACGCCACTCCAGGCAGCCCAAGGCCAGAGAGACATCAGGCCGACAACAGCTCACACAGACGACTCCCTGGCTGCACGCCCATTATCTTCCTCCAAACAGTCAACCAGAACTATTCTGTCTTCTCTGACATTTTACAAGAGCTAATGAATAGACGCAGTGGCAAATCGCGAGGCTGTCTGAAAGGCTGTCCGGGGCGTAACACAATTTTGAAAGGACTGTCTACTTACTCACTAACTAGTTGAGGAATGGAAATAGTTTTGGACATTGTGTCTTAGAATCACAAAGATATTGTCATGTTTGATCAAAATCAGAATACTTGAAACTTGATGAACACTTCTTTGCAGATGATAGTCCCTTTTTTAAATTCAAAATTAAGCTAATAGGCTATGTTGTTTGTGTGTCAGCCATAGCTGTTGTGCTTTAGTTTTTAAATTCTTATGATTTTAATTTTAATTTTTATTTCATCCCATAATCAGCTGTATTTCATTTCATTCAAGCCAGGGGATCACCTCTTCACTGCTGCAGCGTACAGCGTGCATTGTTACTGTTCACATAATGGAAGAGAAGAGGTGTTTCACTGAACAGGTCAACTCAAAGTTAGATAATTGTAAACTCTTTATCGTCTCTTCACAGAGTTAAAAGCATTTAAAAAGTGCACACTTTAACGGCATGAGAGGATTTTCAGGAAACTACAATAAAACACTTGCATGCTCACTCGTGTGTCTGTGTGTGCTTTGAAAACTGGTTCTGTAGGCTTACGTGTAAAAGCAACCGCAACAATAAAATGCCACTGAATTAGCATTAGCCTTTTAGAGAGGTATTCTTTGACGTTTATGACTACTAATACCTTTTTTTTGAAAAGGGGAAATTTACTGTTGTCAAATGTTTGGTCGACAGCTGTGGAGAAGCATTTTGATTTTGATTAAATAACTCACTCTCAACTAAAGGACCAGGTTCTCCATCATATTTCTAGGCAGGTGGGTGGATGCCATTAACTTTGCTAGTAATGAACTATAATCTTACGTTAAAATTACTCCAACTCAATCTGAACCTGTAGGAAAATCTCATTTCTGCTTTGCAATGTTGGGTGGGAAATGATCCAGAATAACCATGAGCTGCCCCGTGTTTCCCCTGTTGCGTGTGTCAAGATCTGAGAACCTCCCACACAATCCCAGACTGCCTTGCTCTTGATCAAAGGTGCAGTGTGTTATTCCGAAAGCCCTGAAACTATGATAAAGGAGCTCCTGTTACAATTAGTGGGAAGTTGCACCACTAACCGCCCCCCGCCCTCATCTTGTACGTGGGTTTGTCCAAAGATTGTGGACATGAGAGCAATGTTGTTGATTGTCTATTTGACAGGACTGATCGTGTCTCGACCTCAGGCTTTTCTTTTCTTTTTGTTTTGCCTAAGCCTTGTTGACCCTGCGTGTATTTCGCTGAGACATGACTTAGCACGAGCAGAGGTTAGATGCTCGGCTGATATGACTGCACAAAACGCCACTTGCACCCACTGTAGTTTCGCTGGCTGTAACCACAGCTGATCACACACACTCTCCTGTCTAAACTTCATCAGCCTGTCGGACTCTTTAAATCACCAGCTGCAGTTTCAGAACCTCATATCCCATAGGCACGAATGCATGGGAACTTGTCCTTTTTCCCCGGCATTCCCCCCTCCTCCCCCCTCCTTGCATCCCCCCATCCACTTCCTGCTATCTTCAGGGCCAATCTAAAGCTGCGCTATTATGAGTCCTGTACTCGGTGTGTTGGCGGCCGATTTAGAACATCAACACCATCAATCAACCGGCCGATGGGGCCAACCAGCTGGCTGAACCGTCCTGTCCCAGTGCCGGACAATTTGTCATCCGACGAGGCCAAGTTGCGTTCATGTAATTACACTCAAACCTTTCGTCTCTTTATCTCCCTTGCTAAAAACCTCTTTTGATGACTTTTTCGACTCAGCTACTTCCTCCGATCCTCGACTCACAACAGCTTCTTTACCAAAGTCTTAGCAATTGTTTTATTTATGTCCTTCCTCGTGAAGGTAATTGAACACCTTTGTGGGACATGGCTCACTTTTGTTTTTCTTGAGTGATGGTTTGGGTTCTGTTTGCAAGAGTAGCAGCTCGTTTTATTCACTGTTTTGGCCATTACATTGGCTGGAAAAATAAGCTGTGCATTGTGCCATTACAAATGTTTCCCCTTTTGCTTTATGTGTTTCGCTGGGGTGGGTCATTATCCACCAAAATATGCAGCCAACAAATAAACAAACAAATAAACATGCAATGGAGAAACCATGAGTCATACTTCTATAAAACATTGGATATGGCTATCCTGCTCACATTAACTACGCAAATATTTGATTTTATGTATGCTTCCTGTATACTTGAGCGATAATAATAGAGTTGGACAGACTTTATATGTCCATAAAAGTCATAGACACGCTCGATAAAAAGGAAGGCTTTTCCCAAACGAATAAAACAGAGGCAAAATTTATCTTTCAAATACATATCATCACATTATATGCAACAAAAAGAAAAAACACAGACACTGCAAGTTTTTATTACTTAAACAACTTTTCCTTATTTTGCATAATGTAACAGGAAACCTGGATTACTACATATGGATATAACAAATGTCTTTTATAAATTCCCTTTAACAATGATGTCATGGATTCCTTGTCACCCCATAGTTCATAACACACACACATGCACACGCACACACACACACACACACACACACACACACACACACACACACACACACACACACACACACACACACACACACACACACACACACACACACACACACACACACACACACACACACACACACACACTTCCCTTCTTAATTGCTCAGTGGTCACTGCTTTGCTTTATTTCTTCACGGCCCTCACTCTCCAGCCCAGCTGAGAGGCCCCTGGGGGCACTGTGGGGGCCTTGGAGTTGTCCAAACACCCCAAATGAAGGTCTGGGGAAGTTCCTTGCTCTTTTGTCTCTGTCGTCTCTGCCAGGGGAACAAGTGCAGCACAGTGCGCAGACTTGGGAGTGTGTCTGCCGGGGTCACGACGTGGCTGCTCGGCGTTCCCCCTCGCAGTCACGCTACCATTTCTCCTCTTAGCGCCCCACTGCCCTGGACGGCCAGACAGCGGGCCCCAGCTGCACAACTGGCTGCCCTTTACCAGTTCAATCAGCCAAGGTCACCGACAATCAACCAGTGATGATGCACATCTGTGTGTGTGTCTGTGTGTGCAAGCAGGAAGGTACTGAGCAGCTATGCCTTCTCTGAATCCTTTAAATAAAACGTCCATGTATCCCCCCTTTTACCCTCCCTCTGGTCATGTCGCCGCAGTTTGGGCATGAGCTGTGTTAAATTCAGATGATCAACTTTCAAGTGTGTGCGAGGGATTAACAAGAGTCTGCAGCAAATCGCAGTCGACACTTCCAAAGATTTTGGAGTGAAAATGATTTCTGCTAAACAGAACCATACCCCGAAATACTGGGCGCCTTTTTACACGGTCGCACGCAACTTTATTTGCCTGTAAATAATTTTCCAACATCCCATTCAAGAATTGGAGCGTTTGATTTCGGTTTTATGAGAGCATGTTTTACAAACGCTACACGGGCCAAGAGAAACTGTACCTGGCAGTCACACTGAAAAAGGCTTTCCTCACCTTCTCTCAGTATTAATGAGCCCAGAAACAGCTCGTATTCAAAGCCAAAATAGATTACACACAGTGTGGGGCAGCTGCCAGACATATTGCATGACAAACATTAATGCAAATACTGCTGCAAAGATACTGGAGCGAATTACGACTCATTAAACAGAGACTGCTTATAGCAATTAATGTTTAAAAATATTTCTGTCAATATGATTGATTGAAAAGGCAAGAGGGAAATCTATGGCAATATTACAAAACATTTCTGGCATTGTGAGCGATGTGATATTTTGGCCTTTAATCATGCACTTCCAGTTGCAACTTGTGTGGTGTCCTTTGGATACCTAGAAGAAGAATGTGTTTAGGGGCATGGGGGAGCGATTGGGGTGAAATTATAACAAGCATGAATTGGACCCTTGGCTTTGGCCTTTCTTTGAAAAAGTCTTAATGACAAATCACCACTTTCCCTTTCACCTCCTAGTGTTTCATCTGGGCTCTACACAGGGCGCTCTGCTCCGATACTGCAGCGCCACATCATTGGCTGAGCCGCTTAAGCCTCGCCCATGGCCATATTCTCAGGAAAACATTTTTGGTTTTATGCCTGCCTGGACTTTAGTGCTAAACTGACTTTTTACTGTTACCGCTGGCTGTTACAGCAATTTGAAAATGCAGACGGGCAAAGCGTGTGGGAACTGTGGTGTTTTGTTGTGGTGGGAAGACACAATCTGGCTTAAATGTTAAATCATACGTGTCTGAAACAGTTTGTCTGGTCTAAATTCAGTCGATGTGACTAAGTCTGTGACTATGCATGTGGGATATACTGTGGCCTTACTCTATGCTTGATTTAAGATGTTTCTTTTTTGTCTTTTCCGTCCCTTAATCTTGTGAAATTGATAATGAACACACACACACAAACACACACGCACTGTGATTTTTGGTGAAAAAAATAATTGAAGGAGAAGAAACAATTAAGAAACAGTAATGACTTTATCAAAAGGGGGGAATGGCGGGAAGGGGTTCAATGCCTAGTGTTGCATTATCTTTCTCCCTGTTTCATCATTAACTTTCTCAGTACAAAAACAACACCTGTGAAGGGAATCTAATATGATACCAAGGGGATGAATTTAAGGGCTGAATATCTTGTGGACAAAGCTGGATTGTTATCTTGCAAATAATGAATGAAAACCAGTTTGCGTTTGCCTAGTTGTTTAGATTAAGTGCTCATAATTACATCTCTTTACCTGACCAGGCTGAACAAACACACGACCCTTGACTTCAGTGCAGAAGAGAGGATTGTGTCTCATTCACAACATGAAACCACAGTCGGACCCCGAGATCCGACTGTTGGCTGAGGGATACCAAAACTAAATCCAAGTCCAGGTGACCACCGGCGGTCCCTGTCTGCAGCCTCGTCTTGAGGGTCTAACTACTTAATAAGTGGCTGTCCCAGGTTTCCTGGACATAGTCCAGACCCATGGAGGCCCCCTTCGAACGGACGCCCAAAAGCATAAGGAGAGCTTCATTTATCAATCAGACCAATCACAGACTTTTCCGGGGCTAGGGATGGCCACATGTTGGGGATTAGGTGCAGGGAATTCAGTACAACTAAATTGTGCAGAGTAAGTCAGCTAGAGATTATAGCAAATCAACAATGAAAAGAGTTGGATTATGTTACAGTTGCAGCTGGATCAATGGGCTGTTGGCATCACCTGTCAGTGTAAATTCAACACACTCAAGTACAACTATGTGACTTTTGCCTAACGGAGGCCACAAATAAAAACTGCAGCTTATACTACATGCAAATACTATTCAGTATTTGGCTATAGTGTTCTTTGTTAACAGCATGGAAGAAGCAACGTAAGCGACTGGTCATATACCAGAGCAAGTTTGCTGATGTAGACAACCTAGCAAAAGGAGAAAAATGAAATTGCTTCCAGCACATATAGGCTTGTATGCAGCATTAATTCCCAACGTACACTATGCATGATTCCCACGCCACATCCACAGCATCCCAACTCAGCCGCCTGAGTAATGTGACATCACCGCACTACAAATAAGGCTCCTCTGAAAGCTGGGGAGTAGATAATTATTGTTACCCAGCCTGCACACGAGCCGCGAGATGTGCAATTGATTTAGAGGCTGGCGGAGAAGAGGTGAGCCGTCACCGTCACCTCTGGCATGTTGTGTCACTCCCGCTCATTTCCATCTCTGCACACAGATGACTGATGAGGCTCTGACAGGTGTCAGAGAAGAGCAGAGCAGGTCCTGTCACTCATTCACTGAACCCCCCACTGTGTGGGACACGCACACTTTGACATACCATGACTAGAACTGGCGAGAGAGAGTGAGAGAAGAGGTGTGTCCGTTTCTGTGTGAGATATATAGAAATAGAAAATGACTGGGGAGAAGGAGAGGGAGAAAAATGGGAGAAAAGAAGGACGTGGGTGTTGAGGTAGATATGGACGCAACAAACAATATATAATGATCCTCCTAAAGCAGACAGAAACATCGACAGTATATGAAGTGTGGACGGGGGGTGATGGGTGTGTGTTTTTTTTTCTTTTTGGTACACTAGCAGAGAACTAAAGCTAAAGATTTTTAAAAGCAAAAGAAAAGAAAAAAGGTTAGACATCCAGGTATAGCCAGCATCTCTCCCTGGACATGTGACATGTGTCATCTCTCACAAAGCCCCTTTTGTGCCGCTGATCTTGGGACATGTCACGCCACAATAGATGCAATTCAGGCCTAAATCAGCAAAGGCTCAATAAGCAGATGGAGAGAGAATATGTATCATTTTATCATATATAGCTCCCTAAACTGCACCATTATTATTTTGCAAACAAAGAAAGATTAATGAAGAAAACATGTGTGAGCGGAATTACGAGACGTCACGGAGCACTGTAATTTCAACACACACCAGAGCGTAATATTTTATATCCGTGGATTTCCTCGCTTAAATCATCTGCAATTCATTTGCAGCAGTCAATGGAAATATGTTTCAATTCACCATGCACCGTTGGCAAAGAAATTAACTATGATTTTACACAGAGGACAGCTTAAGCTAATGACTTAGTGTCAGCATGAGGATAGACTTTGCAGATAATGGGTACTTCCAATAAGAGTGCTTTTCACAGAGGGGGTTATCACCTATGGTAAGAGTGTGTGAGTGCTTTTCACGTGCAGTATAGGTCCATGGCATTGGACCATGGACACAGAGGTAGCGCACTATTAGCACACTTTACTGGAAATAAATTAGCATGTAATTTTATGATTTTATTAAATGATATTTTGGGGGTCTAAAAGTACACCTGCTGTAATTGTGATTGAAAGTGTTTTGAGCAGTGCGACTATCATGCATTTATGCAAAGAAATTAAAAACCCAATGCCGTTGATGTGGCTTGTAAGTGGAATTTGTGACGCATCATTGTTGGTTACAAAATTCAGCCGCCTAAGGGAAAGAAACATTATGAATATCGTGAGTCATATTCTGTTTATTCCAGGCCCATAGACGGTCTAGATCCACCAATAGAGGTGTCATTGTTCCCCAACTCTAGATTTCAACTAGGGGCTCAGGCAGAATGGAGCTAGACCCCCCATATTTCATTTCTCCCTCGCTGAGAGCATTTATCAGCAGTGTCCTGATAAAAACAAAATATGCAACTTAAGCCCGAGCAGGGCTAAGCCGCCGAGGTGGACAGGATTACCTGGAGGCTAGCCGGGACAGGCATCAGATTGTACTGTCATAAAGGGCCATTAGCCTCTTGGCAAACTGTACCTCAAGCCCAAGATGACAGAGCTTTTCAAGACGGACAGGGAGGAAAATATGAAACTTAAATTCGTCATGACAGACATCTCAGTGAAAGAGACCGGCAGGAGAAAAAAAAAGCTGAGAGCTGTAAAGCAAAACAAACAGAGAGAGATCCTTTCTTTCCTCTTTTTGAAATGAATTTCATGCCTACAGGATGTAAAGTTTCTGCATGAAATGATCGATATCTGCTGTTCTTGATACTGGACATAATGATTCAAATGAAAACAGAGACAGGGTTTCCACACAACACACAATAGAGCAGACTTACTGAATGGCTGGGATTAAATTTAATACAGGACCTTGACAGACATATCCTGGAAGCATATCACTCTCTCTGCTGATTTCCTAGGAGCAGAGCTTACATGTTTTTTCTTGGATTTGCCTCATTAATTGGATGGTTAAGTCCCCTTAATCCACGATGATCACTCTCTTGTGTGTCTTATGGCATTTTCTTTAAGCTCATGTATCTTGTTACATTGCTGCCCTAATACTTCACAGCTCTGAAGACAACATTAAACTCACACCAGAGTTTCTAAGGGATGAACATGCTCCGTTTGGAGTGGCACCATATGGAGGCCCCATTGACAAAATATAATAACGCCATGATAGTAATGTCAGCTGCCTTCCTCTGTGAGAGGAGGTGTTGTCTCTTATCTCAGGGAGGTGATCTAGATTGTTTGGTGACACACTCACACACTTCTCTCTTTTCTTTCAAATCTCCACCCATTTACATCCATCTACTTTTCACTGCTCACCGCCTGAAGGCCATATCATGAGCCATGGCCTGTTTTAAGGGGTTGAAGAGGGAGGGGGGGTGGTGGTTAGAGACTGTCAGACTGGCTGGGCAGGCTTCGGTCGGAGTCGTCCTCTGTGTCCCCTGTCTGCCTCCGTCGGTGCACTTACAGCGGCTGCCAACCTGTCCTTTTTCCCAGAGGGCTTTGTGAAAGGACAGAAATGTGATGCGGGCCGCTCAGACACAAGTTGCTGTGGAGTCTGTCTGCGTTAGCCATGTTGTATTTGCCGTCTATGAGCCTCCTGCCCCCCCCCCCCCCTATTTTCCCTGAGAAGGAAGACTCCAGGCGCCAGACGCGGTGTAACTGCAGTCTCAGGTATGCTGGGTGGACACTGCCGCCACTTCCCAGGGCTTTTCCTGCACCTGAGACTGAGTGATGCGGCGACAGTCTATCATTCATAAAGCAATTTCTCAAGACGTGAATGAAATTGCCTCTCCTCCTGCCATTACAGCTTATAGCATAATTAAGTTTGATGAAGGCCAACACTTGAACGTTATAGTCTCTTTAACCCTTTAATGATATTCTCTATCGTTTGCTTGAGTATATTTAAAGTTGTCACATCTTGTTGAATAATTGGTTGTCACTTAACCTGTTCATCACTAAGTGCTCGGGTCAAGACTTCTTCTTTTCTTTTTTTTAATAACATGCTCAACCAATTGGTAGGTATGTCCCAAAAATGCTGACAATATCATAGCTAACAACCAATAGAATCTGATATAAACTCTTTGTAGTTTGGTAAATGTTATTCTCATCAAAAGCTTTAAATCTCCTCCATTTTTCCACCTGTTATTTATTTTCAATTCAGTGTCTCTGCACTGATGGCACTGGCCTTACAGTAGAAATCACATCACAAGTTTGTCCCATCACTGTTGTAGAAGTTCCTACAAATGTGTCTTACACACACAGACCAGCTCCATCCATAGGGTTGAAATGTGGAGGCTGTGAGGGAGTTCTGGTTGAGTTCTCTTCTTCTACTGTTGTTTCTACTTCAATGTATTGCTATAGGCTGAAGTCCTGACCAACCAGTTTGTCTTACTCATCTTTCTGACGGTCAATGCCTCCTGCATTGAAGTCATCCTAATTATGTCTTTTACAGTAAGCATTTGAATTGTTAAGCTTAACATTCACAGTTTGATTTATGTCCACTGCTGAAGAAAACTGGCAAATTAACAAACTGTTTTATATTAAATGTTAAAGATTTTCCAGTTTTTAATGACCTAAACTTTCTTTTCGTCTCTGTCTTCTCATCTTTCCCCCCTTCTTTTTAGACTTAAATCGCTTAAATATCAATAGAAGTAGGCCTACACATTTATTCTGACACTTACTCTGAGAGCAACAAAGAGTCAAGACAATTCAGTTTTAATTTGTATAGCACCAGTTCCTAATAGTAGATACTTAACTTTTTCCAATAGAGCAGGTCTTGACCTTCTCCGTATGATATTATTTATAAGGACCGAATACTAAGAGCCAGCAGTTGGTGATGGTGGTGAGGACAACTGCAGGGTGACAGAAAATATCCATAAACATGTCACCTCTTTCTTCATCCATTACAGCTAATGAAATGAGTATTTCCCATCTTCTTGATAGGTTGATTTTATTCTAATGTGTGTTCAGGATCTTTTTCATCAGTTCCCACGTATTTTTCTAACTGGAATGATGCAGTTTAAACACAGTGACATTTACTTCCTGCACCCTCTCTCCCTGTCTCGTTCCCCTTCCCTGCGAATGTTGTGGCATTGTCATGTGTAAAGGCTTAGGATGATTACAAAATAATTTGAAAATAGAATAAGTACGCACAGCCTAAGTTGAGGTTTGCTCCATCTGTCAACATATGACAGCTGCAGAGCAATTTTCATTGTGGTACAAGTGGTTTTGTGGTAAATGTGCGCTCTCATTTATCTAAAATACATCCTAAGCTGTGGCTAACGCTTCATTATTGGAGCAGGCCACATGGGTTACAATGTGCATTTGTTCCTAAATGAAAAATCTTTGCCGAAATTTGACTGACTGAGTGCATATGTTTTGAGGAAACAGAGGACTGCACATAGGCTTTTGTGGTGGTGTGGGAGAGAGAGTGTGTCTGGGGAAGAGAGTGGGAAACATACAGGAAGAAAACAGAAAGGATGAGAGAAAGACTGTTCTGTTTTCCAAAATATTTGCAAGTGTTTTCCAATGTTGCTCCACCTTTTCAATGTCAAACCACTGAAAACCAACCATGCTGAAAACAAGGAAACAAACAGATGCTTCACATTAGCCTTAGTGAAAGTAGATCTATTCTCCAATATAGTCTACTGATGAAAGTCTGGCCTGCACACATTTTTTTAGTTTTTATCTATCAGCTTACAAAAACTTCCATAGAAATACACAAACTTTGCACAATGCTAGAGTCCCTACAGTGGATACTAATCAATTAACCCTATGGTGCATGAATTATGTTAGCCTTAGTCAAGATTTTTTTCTCAAGTGTTTTTATCCTTCTTAGGGCATGAAAAAAAGTTTAAAAAAATTTTTTTTTTCAAATATGATTTTTTCAGAGAGTTACAGACATGTCCACTCCAGTGGACTACATGCGCCTAAGCATTCATATAAAACAATATGAATTTAATGTAAAAAATTAATCAAAACTTTTATTTATGGTCAATTCAATAACTATAATTTCATTTTATGCTTTGCAAAACATTTCAACACATTTTTACATATTTTTTTACACATTTTAACGTTGTACACAACGTTAAAATAGGCCTATTGTGTATAGGCCTGAATAATAGTATAAATGACTCTTACAACTCTATAAGCCAATTCTTTGTTTCAAAACATTCCCAACAAGAAGAACATCATTATTATTAGTCACCATTTTCTTTAAGGCTGCAGGACTGGTATTACCATGTCATTACACTGTAATTACTATGTTTTCGGCAACAAGAACTGAAATATTAGTCTCTTCATCTCCAAACATGTCTTTAGAAATAATCCTCACCTCAGTAATATGGTCAGTTCATCAAACCTAGGCTTTATGAAAGGTGGCAAAGCATCCAGATCACACTGGCACACAGCATTGCATGAAGATGTATTTGGTCTTGAGTGTGGCCAGGTTAACAGTACACATCTTCCACAGCTCCCTCGTCCTACCTCTGCTATCTGGCCCCACAAATTACAGCTAATCTGCACAAAAGTGTATATTTTTAAATAAGTAGCCTATAAATAGAGCAAAGGAATGTATTTTTATATTTATAATATAATTTACAACCAGAACAGTCACAAGATAAGGTAAAGCAATTACAAGATTTGTGTTGTACTTGATGCATGACGTCCACTTCAGTGGACGCATGGTTAATCCTAATTTACTACTTATTTGAAATATTTTTTTCAAAAATAAAAGAATAATAGTATTACTGAGATGTTACTGTATATCAGCATATTTTTTTCATATCTAGGGTCCTTCTGGAAAAGACGGTTTGACAGGATATGCCCGGAGCCGCCCAACTAAGTGGCTGTTGGGCTGCCACCTTGGATCCAGATAAAATTTACTTGCAGTTACAACGACTGACCACTGAATTAACCTCAATGGAGTGATGCAGCAGAGAGCCCTCTACTGTATGGGCTGATAGGCAATTCAACCATAGAAACCTTAGCATTTAGGATGGAACGACTTTTAAACAGCTGTCCACTGTAGTGACCATGATGCACCATAGGGTTAAGTGAATCCATTATATTTCATTTTGAAGTCCACATCAAATGAAATGTATTGTTTTGTCAATTAAATTTGAGAATAATATATTTTAATGGTGAGCAAATGGTAAATTATAGATTTTAATCATTTTTAATCATTATATTTGAATATCGATTCACAAATTCATTGAAACCAAGTTACACTATAATAATGTAACATTATGAGACAGCGTTGTTTCGAGGCAAATGCAAAGCCAGTACTACATTCCAGACATGGCTACTGGGTGGAGTGATTTCAAAAGCGCAAGTGGTTAGTACTTGCTTCATGTGTCATAATGTTACATAATTATAGGCCTACATGATTATTTCATAGTGTGGCGAATGTGCAGGTCAGAACTTCTCCATGAGAGTGTTTTGTAATTGTTGGATTGTGTATTTGAAAAGTTTGATGAGGGACAGGAGACCTGCAAATCTTAAAGCAACATGCACCCATAATTAAAGGTAATGGACCTACTCCTATGACCATGTCTCTTTAAAAGTTTTGGTAGCCTTATCCAGCTTATGTGTTAATATTCATTTACACAACCTATTTTATGTGCAGGTCACTCAGTAGCCTCCTGGCTGTAAATGTGGTGAATGTATGTTTTTCTCTGTTTTTGAGTGCATGTAGCCTACCTAATGCATTTTAATATAGGCTATAGCCTACTGTCTATGATTTTAATGTAAGACGCAGTGAGTTGACTTGAATTGAGAAATGCCACCCAGAGAAAACCGCTTCACTTTCCCCTGATTGTGACCAGGGCAATTGATATAGCCTACACATAGCTTAATAGGCTACTGAAACTTTAGAAGAGGGAACTGTAGCTATTAGTGTAACTCAGTTTTAATGAATTTATGAATGAATTGTTCAAATACAATATAAAACTATTAACTTATAGCTATTATATATAATTTACCGTTTGCTCAGCATTACAAATTTCATGGACAAAATAATTTTTTCCTTGAATAAATAGGGACATCTCTCTCTATCATGGCACTTGTGACCATACAGTACAGTATTTATGACGCGGAGACTGCTGCGTCCTCCTGCGCAGTTAACGCAGTCTCTACCTGCATGAAGCGCCTCGACGTCCTGCGGTTCATTCAGAAACAACAGCAGCAGCAACAACACAGCCACAGCACAGCAAACATGTCGGACAAGAAACAGACCGTGGACCTGGGTCTACTGGAGGAGGACGATGAGTTTGAAGAATTCCCAGCCGAAGGTAAATAATAATAATAAGCACACTATTTAAAGTCACGTTGCTCTTGTTTTATATTCAGCAACACGCCGGTAGCTGTAAACGGGTTTCTCAGCGCTGGGCCCCGCAGCAGTGACTCAGCGGGCCAGGCCGCGTTAGCATTAGCATTAGCGTGCTAAGCTGCTAGTGACACGCCACAGGTAGCTTGTTTTGGTGGCTAAACTGGTCGACTCGTGGAGCTTATAGAGATTTAATATGATGCAAGTTCCGTGTTTATATGTAATAATCATTTTAAGCATGTCCACTGCGTGTGCACGTTAGTTGGTCGTGCTAACCTTTGCTAGCTATTAGCCTGCCAGTGATATAGCATTAAACCATCAAGCTAAGCCGCTGACTGCGCATCTTATCAATATAAATAATGACTTCCACTCCTATTGTGTTTGAGGTTTACCCGACTTATTTGAATGTTTTAGACGGAACTTATAAATGTGGATTTGTGTCCTTAGTGCATAATGTTGTCCTTTTCTTGGTTCCACTGTGTAATCATCAGACTGGACGGGGCTGGATGAAGATGAGGATGCTCATGTGTGGGAGGACAACTGGGACGATGACAACGTAGAAGACGATTTCTCAAATCAGCTGAGGTAAATACAAAATACCAGAATCAGTAGTGTGTAGCTACAACCCCTCTATCCTGACAGTGTATCCAGTACATAGTTGGGCTGCATCATAACCACTAAATCACTGTCATTCTTCGTTGTGAGATGCTTTTGTTATGTAATTCACACTGGCCAAATTACTTGACACATTAAAGAGAGTGACACTGACTGCTCTTTGATACACATAATGATGCACACCAATTGAGTGATCATAGTGGTTGTATTGCCATCTTCCAATGACTGTAACGTTACACCATATTTTACAGTTTGTGATGATTATTTTTTAGTCATTTGTTTGTGCAATCTCCACTGTCGTCTGTACTGATGGGACACGTTTGGAGTAATTTACTTACGTTGTTCTTTAAATGTGTGTGTTATCAACAAAGAGGTGTGTAACTGTGTAACTCTACTAATCAAAAACTTTGCCAACGTTTTGAGACACAATGTTTATATAACTGCAGTTCATGTTGAATCACTTTCTTATTTGTTTGGGGAAGATTACACAAGCAAACCAGATATAATTCAATTCTTTATATAGCAATCATGAGTTGCTTAAGATGAAGTTATCATTTGGAGATCCATTTCATTTTTCTACTATAAGCAACAGCCAACACATCAGCAGCTACAGTAATTACTGCTTTCAGACTGTAAGGTGACAATTTCTTCAATATTATTATTATTATTTAGTAGTTGTATCTATAAGACCTTGAAATGTACTCCAAATGCAATTGAGAATGGAATTACCAATACCAAGTATATTATATATACTTATATTATATATAATTAAGATATAGGAGGAGATATTCAACTTGAAATGTAGAACATGGGAGCATGGACTCTAATACTCAATCAGGCTTCCTTTTGTTTTTGGGATCCTTCTTTCTTTGTAATACTTTGTTAAAAACACACTGAAAACATAAAAATTGAGTAAGACCAATAGTGTCCAAAATGTGGCATGAACCTAGTTAGCTGTGATAAGAGATTGTTTTCATTTTATTTCAAATCAAAGTTATCATCATAGCATCTTTTCTGCATTACAGGCTTACCCTTACACTTATTGAATAATCAATAACTTGATAGATAAGTGGCTGGTCTGTTTTTATTTGAGTACACTTTAGACAGTAATATGCTACTGTTTTATTTGGGTCAATTATGACAGCTATGCTATTAAGCTGTTTCTTAAAGATATCATTATTGTTAAAGGGCACAGCCGCCATATATGTAATCATCAAATCCATAGCTGCACGCATTATGCAATATTTATATATTTTTTCACTCCCATCTCTTAATGGTTCTCACAATCAATAGAGGGTACTTATGCCTCAACCACCCACCTGTAATCATCTCTGCTGACTTGATCTTTCTATTTTCCTTTTCCTCCCTGCAGAGCAGAGCTGGAAAAACATGGTTACAAAATGGAGACATCGTAGCGGCTCACAAGGCCTTTTCAGTATGCGACGTCATTGGATATGGACATTAATATTTGACCATTACTGGTTGACCACACCCCACCGGAAGAGATTTGAGGATCTTCATCTGTTTCTTTTTTTGTAAGAAATATTGTTAAAAGTAAAGTGTTTGGAGAAAATAGTCATTTTGTGTGTTTTTACTGACCAACCATACTGCAAATGTTAAAATGACAATTCCAGGTAAATCCTGTTGTTTATGAACCACATTAGTGTTGAAGCTTTTTGTGCATAGCCCACCACAATAATGCTGAATCATCTACAGTGCCAGTGTTCATATAATCTGAAACAAGAATCCATTTCATCTTTAGTAATCATAGTCATTGCTGAATTAGTCATTAATTGCCTTCATACCTGCAATTCATGCAGCATTACCACTGATGAAACAAAACAGTCATTACCAGAGACTGAACTCTCATCATTCTGTTCTTACACTGCTCTTATTCTTTGATACATACTCTTAATCCAAAGGTTTTTCATGGAAGATGACAGGCAGGTGTTCCAAGTCAACACAACGTTCATGTATTTGGTAGCTTGTTATCAGGCTCTGACACATTGTGCATTTATTTTATAGTGCATGAATTTTGCACAGTACCACTCCAATAATATCTAGGGATATTAGTGATCATTCTGTTGCAGCCATACTTGTGTGTGATTACGTATGGCTCTGTTTATAGAGACGTCTGAGACAAAGAAAATGCACCTAAGCTAAGGCACACTGCAAGTACACACAATGCAAACAAGTATGTGTAAGTGTTTGTGATGCATGCTACACACATACAGAGGCAGTTCCTCTGCACTGTGCTGTATAACATCCCCCTTCCCTCTCAGCCCCACAGCGCTGGGCCGAGTCCCTGAAGGAGAGATTATCCACTGCCGTGTTTGTCAGAGGCAGGGAGGGGGTCTCAGCATGGGGTCTCCCAGCCTGCCTTGCCTGGGCCTGCCCCTACTGCCAGCCAGGCCCTTCTCTTCCGCTTGGCACAGCGGGGACTCTGGTACTGAACCAGAGGCCAATTTATCCCTGCCACACTCCCTCGGCAAAATGATTTCTCTCAGTGTTTTGTCGACTCTCAGTCCCAGGGTCCTAATGAGGTGAAATGGATGCTAGTAAGACCGAGGCTGCAAGAGCAGTTTTCAGCCTGAAAACAACATCTATCTTTTGCCTGCACAAGTGGAAAGTAACCCAAATGCATTCACTCAAGTACAGTATTTTCATACAATTTTTGTAGAGTATTTCCATGTTGTGCAGTTTCTAATCATATTTTGAGAAAATCTTAATGGACTGTCGGATTATATGGACTGAGATCCTTTAATGGACTATAGTTACCCAGTTTATGTAGTTATATGTATACGAAACACTTGAAGCTATTATACCAGGACAGTTGAGCATATTCTGAAATAAAAACACTAGTTTCCTCTGTCTATGCAAGAGTATAAATCCCTTATACAATATTTCAAGTCATTCCTTTTAATGCCTTGCTTCAGAAGAGTGATTGGATGATATTATCAGCATGATAGATAAAAAAAGAGGTGAATTTGAAAGCGTAAGGGCTTTCATAAAAGTATTTATAGACTGAAGATTTTTATAATATTTAAAATATTTTTCTACCACTGCGTGTTGCCTGTGGGTTGCCAATCTTTCTAGCTTTTGTACTTTTCCCCCATTACCAGCACTACTTTATGTTTTGCATCCGCTTTATATTTGGAAACAGTCGTCCTGCACTTCAGCGTTTCACTCAGATTTTGGCATTAAAAGCTGGAAAAGGTAGAAGTGGAAATCTGTTTGCTCAGGTCAAGCGTTTAAATGTTGGCAAGTGAAAGCATGCTGACAAGTCTGTCGTTCTCTTCTGGGAAAATACACAATCCCTGTTTACGACTAGTTATTATCTCAATCAGCTCCATATCGCAGCCCAACAGCTCTCCTGAGTGCACAGCCCATATTGTGTTTGAGTGATGGGGACCCAGCTCCTACCGATACACATGTAGCCTACCAATAAAGAAAATAAACATTTTATTGGCATGCACTGCAGGACATAGGGGTTACACGTTCACCAACTAAACTCAAAGAGCCCTGACTCATACATATGGGATACTCAGATCTGTTTATGCCCTTGAAACTAGGGGCTTTGGGCCAGATGATTATTCTAAGGGTTGGGAAGTCAGTGAAGTGAGAGAATCGTTAAGTGAGAGCAACAGAGGAGGACCTGTGACCATTTTGTTTGTGCTGAGAGCGTAAGATTGGTCCCTTGTGTTTGACGCTGCGAGGGCCTTGATGGGGCCCTCAATATTCAACCACACACAGATCGCCAGGCTTTTCAGTGTCTCTGCAGAAGTTGGTCTTTGAACCCATTTAATCATGACTTTAATTTGTGTGAGCGTTTTTGTCATTCTGACGTGACCCACATGATTCATCTTGACATGTATTGACTGATTCGGTGAGAACTGAATAAAAATCTGCTAAATTTGTATATTTTGATATCACTCAAAGGCTGCATTTTAAATCTTTTAAACAGCGGATTACTTTTTAAAAAGAGCGATCCAGTTTCCTTACGCAACTAATGGAAAGTCTGGCCTTCAAACAGAAATCCGAAACACCTGTATCACTTTCACCAGATTTCTTTCTGGATCACTTCGATTGGAAACTACTGAAAGCAGCAGATTCTGTAAACTGATTGTTGTCTTTCTGAAAGCACAGATTCCTTGAAAAGCATTTTCTTATTTGCAAATCGTTTTCTCCTGGCCCACGCAGTTCTGAGACCACATGACTTCATGCAGCCGAGCAGTCAATGGAACTGTGGCAAGCACTATTTCATAATACTTCATGTTGGGAGATGGCAGATCCATTGTTCTCCAGGCCTACGAGCCTGTGGGCGAGAGTCCCTGCTGTGTCTACACTGAAGAAACACACCAGCCTCCCAGGCTATATTTTCTTCTCTTTTCTGCAGACACTGGAGGCTACTGTGACCATAACTCTCCCCACTGCTGCAGGCCTGCTCTCTCTGCTTCTCCACTCTCCAAACCCTCCACCGCCGAGCCAGGGTGAAGATGAAGCCGCCACTGCACAGCTAGGAAGCATGCAGCTGCTACTATAATAGCCCTAATTGCACGTTTCTTTTGTTGGGCTGAAATTAGCGGTGGGGCTACAATACTACTACTAAAACCCCCAAAAACCTCCAAGTAAAGATGGAGGGGAGAGAGTTAAAAAAAAAAAAAAAAGACACTCAGGGGTGCGTTCACCAGTGAGACTGCCAAGCCACTGCCGAATGGCCCACACCTGCACGCTCGCACCCCCGCTAAAGTAAACACAGATAATAAGGTATAATTACTTTTGAAAATAATAACGAGAAGCAACCCTCCAGACCCCCCCTGCTCCCACTGACAAAGGGCTGCCTGTTTATTGTGGGAGGTGAAACAGCCCCAAAGGACGTTGGCGAGTGCCCTATCAAAAGACCCGAGGGCCCTACTGAGGGTCCCTTATAGGACAGCCATCAGTGTCAAGGAGGACTGAGGCTTTTATGTCTCTTCTACCCTAACTGCCTCAATTAACCAGTATGGATTGACCACAGACTACTTTTTCAGTTCCATTCATTCTCATCAAAATGATCCTGTGTAGTCTTGAGTAGTCCCCCCCCCCTTTTTGGGGGGGGGATCAGAAGGAACACATCCAAAATTATACCAACAATGTGATGTGCGGTGTAAAATAAAGGTTTAACCTCTATGTGTGTAAAACAAAGACTAGATTAATACAATGTAAAAATGCAGATGAAATGTGGGTTTTCCATGCTCATGAATGTTTTCTCTGGAAAGCTGCAATTTAATGTTGGGTTAGTCCACATGAAGCCAGATCACTGATAGCTTATAGCACTGAATAATGTCAGCTAATCATAGTCATATTTACACCAGGAACCACAAAGAAAATAAGTGTTATGTTAGAACAAAAGTGATGAGGATATCGATACTGCTAATATCTGCCTGAAACTACATTCAGCTGATGTTTAGCTTAGCTTAGCATGGTCACAGCCAAATAACACCCTGTAATGGTGCATTGTAATTTCTTTTCACATATCAGTTTTTGTATGATTTTAATATTTCAGTTTTGACAGCTAGCAGTCTGCTCCTGAGGTTTCAATATTCATGCTTAATTTCACAAACTGTCGTAGCTTCATATGTCCTAGTCATTATTATCACTAACCAAAGGTTAGATGTGTGTTCCCCATGTTGCTATTTCTTTAACTACCTTTCTGTCATTGTGTGTGTTTAAGGTTGTATTAAGACAGACATTTGCCCCACGTTAAAACAAGCTGTGTCACTGCAGATTCAATTCATCATTCATATCTGAAGCCTCAAAAATCAAATTCCCTTTTAATCCCCCCCAAAATACATGAAGTTGACACATCTATATTGATCTTAAGAAAAGTTAAGATGTTTCCACACTATGAAGTAACCATCAAACGACATACTTTGACCCAAAATTCCATACTTGTGGTTGAGGGGAACATAAATGTCTAAAATGGAAATATTTCACTCCACCTAGTTACACATACAACCAACAGATACAATATCTGGATTATATTTCACGCTTTCCTATGTGTTTTTATGAGAGTCATCACAGCTCGGCTGAAAATGAGGATAAACTCATCCAAGCATGTGAACATGACACTGGATAGTTCACACAGTATGCGATCATGCAGCGGCCTCACTGTCACTTAAACCTGTCCAGATTTTAACCTGATCTGACATGTTGGCACACAGAAAGAAACAGATGGGTATGTTTCAGTTTACCGCTATCCCTGGTGCTTGAGTCACTATGAAAACACAAGACTCTGGTTTGATGTCAGGGCCGATTATGAGTCCCTGTCTCAGCCACGCAGTTTATGACACGATCCATCTCACAGGACTTTGACAGATAAATGTATAATTTCACAAGTATGAAAAATGGAGCACAGAGAATAGTGCCCTAAAAAGCCAAGACCAGAATATGACTTATTATTATTATATAAATAAGACATTTTGGGGGATAACCATATTGTAAATTTATGAGAACTAAAACAGGTAGGCTAGAAAACAAAGCGTGAAAAGCCATAGTTGGTCTACCAAGGTTTTTATGTTGAGATGGAAAATATAGTACTCTCAGACATGTTTACAACAGACAGTAAATAGTGTGCGGTGGTCGTTCTTACATCTGTTTACAACAGATTGTAGTAAATGTAATAATAGCCCAAAGAACAAAAAAGTACGCCGAAATAAACAAGTCAAAAAGTAGCATAGACTGCAGTCATCTTATTTACAGTTAGCAGGTAAGTTATCCCTATAGTGAATAATATTTGACTCACTTTTTGTATGTTCTGCATTTCCTCAGTTTATGTTGATGCTCCAACATCATAGTAATTGAGTTTGTTTACTTGACATAAAAGCACAGGCAAAATCTAATCAATGTAGGCCTATACAAAAATGTAACTCATGAAGAGTGAAATAGTAATTTGCAGCCTCTAATCTCATTGAATTGAAATGCTAAAGTTACATTTCCGTCACATATTCAAATGTATTTAATTCTATTTTAATTTACTTAGTATAAATTTAAACAAGAAACCTTTTTGTTGCTGCATTTTCCATATTAGATTGCTCAAACCTACATTCTCATATCTAAAGTCTGTGGCAATCATTCTGAGAAAAATCAAGGTTTTACAACAGTGTGGGCAAAATTGCCTTCAAACTTCTACCCCTTTTTTTGGTTCAGCGTTGTACTGCTCTCTGCTTTTTCTGGGGGAAAAAAAGGTATACGATCAGCGTCAGTGAGATATGATCCCAACAAAACCAATACTGCTCTATTCATCCACAAACCACCCAATTCACTCACAAACTAAGCTGATGGTAGCCTACGCCATGAAAGAGCACACATGACTGAAGTAGAAACTCTCACTGAGTAAATGTTTTGCATCGATTTAACACAAGTCTTGGTGGAGTCCAGTACTATTACCAACACAATGGAGGGATAATAGCTGCTGTGGGTCTAATGTAAAGTGAATCAGTGTTGCATGTGAGTCATCTTCATGCCATCATTAAATCACAATGTGCAACCGAGCCAAATGGCCCTGCGAGGATGGCAGCGTGTTTTTAACTGTGACGTCTGGTAACAACACCCCCTGCAGAGTTTCCTTCCCGTATGCCCATGATACCTGGCAATTAGGGAGTTTGTTTTCTATTTTTACTCCTGATTTTTTAGCCCTCGTCCCCTCCCAAACCACAAATGTTTGAACACAGTGGATCAGCCATCCACCTGTCCTGCTGCACTTAAAAGCATTGGACAGTGAAGGAAGAGAAATTAACAGGGGGGACAATTTAGACACCGGAGAGGCTTTTTTCCGCCAGAGCAATAAAGCACACTTGATGTTATTATCATCTCTGGTGAATTATCAGGCCTCTGATAATTGTAATTAATCAATCATCAGACTCACTCATGCACTCCCATGAAACCCAGCATCACTGTAGATCAACCTGAGCAGTGTTGACCTATGAGAAATCAATGTGCAGCCATGATTCAAGGCAATAGCTACAGCTTCTTTCACTTGGATCAAGTAATTAGAGCATGGTTAATTACACGCCACAGTATCTGCATCATAACTACACGAGGGAGGGAAACAATTGCAGGAAAAAGTCCATTAAAGACCTTTAACATTGCACAATCCAATTCAAGTGAACATAAAAAGGTTGCAGGACAAATTCATCCCCTCAATTCGCATCGATCATTCTCACCACATTCAACCAAAAAACCTCACCACTTCACTGTGTGGCCGGCGTTCAAAACAATAGCACATGCTTAAAAAGGGAGTTCAGTGACAGACAAACTTGTAAAATAGGACATAACATTCTTTCCCTCTCTCTACTGTCTTTGCCTTTCATCACTCTCTTGCTTGCTTGCACACACACACACACACACACATACACACGCCTGGAAAGGCTGGGTGGGAGGCCTTGGCCCAGACACAGTCAACTGGTCCCAGTCCCAACAAGGAAACAATTAATCATGTGTGAGCGGCTGTCTGAGTGTCTGCTCTCTGGACAACAACAACACTCGGCCATTTATCTCCCCTCAAGGCAGGACAGCGAGCCAGCACACCACGCAGGCATGCAGTCTCTCATCCTCACACACACACACACACAGATGTGGAAGAACAAAAGTGCACAGATACATTCAAATGTACAAGAATGCACACATGTAAAGTGCATAAACACATGCATGTAGGACAGCAGATATGAATGACATTTGGCAAAGCAACACTTGTGTGCACTGCACGCACACTCAGGCACAGGTGCTGGCTGTTTTGTCATCCTAATCAGATAGATGTCAGCACTTCCTAATGGCCATGTTGACATATACAGGAGCTACATATTGTTGGCTCCCTACAAATCTCTGAGATCAAAGGCAGACTAAAACAACTCAACTTAGTTTCATAATTCATCCGAGAGCGATGACTTCTACCTCGGGTGCCTTTGATAATTCAAAGTCTGTTTGCTGTTCAATTGGCAAAAACAGAATGGAAGGACTGGCTTATTTTTCTTGCGCTCTTCTGAGGTGATGGAGCAAAGTTGAGTTGACAGTCATTTCATTTCAGGAAATTTAGTCCTCTCTAATTTAACTCTTGGTCTTCCGATGTGGCAAGGCGGGTTAGGAGTGAGCAAAAACAGGCGAGACTTGGTGAAATGAAATAGGAAATTTGTCGTTTATACCTCATTTTGCTGCATCTACCTCAGACGGGGGTGCGCGTGGGGGTGTATGGGGGTACCCGTGAATTTGCACTGGTTTAAAAGTGTGTATCTGTGCATGTGTGCATCTGTATATGTGTCAGTGCATGTCCAGCGCTTTGAAAAAAACAGGGGGACTCTAAACTTCAAGTGGAGCAAACAAAGAGGCCGGTGTGTGTTTCAGGATGGGGCATCTGGATGGCATCAGGAGAGCCTGGCAGATTGGTAGTGACACAGGTTACTCCCGAGGTCCCTGGTGAGAAACATTTCGCTGCAGTCCGCGGTGGAAAAGAAGCTTTGAGTGCTACTGCGAAAAAAAAACAAAAAAAAAACACATCTGCATTTCAGTGTTTCCATGCAGCTAGTTTTCTTTATTGCATCATCATCACATCAAATTGTTATACTGAATTTTAAGTTATACATAGTTATCGAGTTATATTTGATGCATGATGTAATGGTTTGAAGAGAAGAATCAACTGGTGAGTGGCTCATGTTGGGAAATGAAACTTGTTAGCCTAGCTTAGCATAAAGACTGGAAACAGGCCTTTCACTTACCAACATCTCGGAAGCTTATCCATACATTTTTTTTTATATTGTCATTAATCTGTACAAAACTGCAGTGTAAAAACAACAACATTGTGGTTTAACCAGGGTTATGAGCTGGACTATTTCTTGGCTGAAAGCTGTAATTTTTTGGGTGACTTGTTGACAAGTAGCTGTTGGCTGTAGCTTCATATTTACAGGACAGGACATGAGAATAGTATCAATCTTCTCGTCTCACTCAAGGCAGTGAAAAAAAATCACACTTCTTAGACCATCAAACGATTCCTTTAAAAGAGGACAGACACGACTGACTGGCAGGTATTTATCCTATAGAGAGGAACTACGAGCAGGGTGGCAGCCCTGCATCTTCAATCAAGTGCACTGCTGCGGCAGAGAGCCGGTCCAGCTAATGTATAAAGTAAGTCACACAAAAATGTAGTCACAGCGTTCATGTTACAGTGTAAAACTTCCTGCACCGACTTGAACTTCAATTAAGTCATTTAGACAAATGCGACCATCACTCTCTCACCCCCTCCTTTTTCTCTCTCTCAGTCCAGGTGGCAGTTTGACAGGAAGAGGAACAGGAAAGGACTTAAAGATTTGCTGCTGCTCTCACTCTCCTTCAAACGCAAAAACGCCCCCCTGATCATTTCCCACAATGCTCCATGCACTGAGGCCTCTGTGATCAGTGGTTATGAGAAAGTGCAGAAATCTGACAGACAACTGCGAGAAAGAGAGAAAAAAAAGAGGTAAGCCTCCTCTTTTTCCGTTTCTACCACCTTCCCCCCTCCCGCCCCCCCGCCCTCACTCCCTCAGCCTGGTCGCTCTGCATTTGCGGGAAGCATCTGGGTTCATTTATCCCAAAAACCCAGGCAGGCTGGAGGACCCCTGTGCCCTCTCTGGTTGCAGGGTCCGAGCATGCTTCAGTGTGGGTCCTTGTTGTTGTGGGAGAAGAGGAGGCCTGCCCACCAGCCTGTCTGGACCGTCTCAAAGCTCCCATCCTCCCTCACCCCTGCCTCCCCAGGCCCACCGCCCATCCCAGATGCCCTTAAGCATGGTTAGTGTAGCGTTTCATCTGAACTGAAAGATACTAAACAGATTCATCCAGAAGCTACAGAGAAGACAAGCCCGCCTGGAGGGTTTTTGGGAGAGTTTCATGGCACATGGAAAAGAGAGGGAAGAGTGTGCACATGAAGCAAGGCTTCAAATAAACGTGTGTAGGTGGGGGTGATATTAACTGTCTCACATGTTTATGGATGCCCACGTCGACATTTGCATAATGTGACAAGCGGATGTACACTGCATCCGAAAGCGTGCATGCACAGGAAATGCACTCGCATGTCTCAGGACCACAGGTGAACTGAATGAGACGTCCATTCAGCCCCTACTGTTTGGTCTAATCCACAGTCAGCTCCACGCCAAACGTCAGTCCAAGTTATCAAACCGCACAGCTGAATGGAAGCAGAGTGAGTCTGGCTGGTTACTTAAAGTCACTGAGAAGTTATTCAAACACCCAGTTATTATGGTGTAAACAAAGGCGGCTTGTCACACACTATTACAGATATGGTGTTTACAAGAATGCCACTTTAATGCAGTGCATATTATGTATGGTGATTAAGCATAGTGTTTGACAACCAACTGATTGGAGAAATGAAAGTAGATTATAAAAGGCATTGTTTTGTTGTTAGACAGGCAGCATAGAGAGAGAAGGCTCCCCTATATGAATGATAAAGGAAGGACATGATGGCTTTTATGTATTAGCACAAATAATGCTTTTCTTATGGAGGAGTAAGTAGGCTACACCAGAAAGACGCAGAAAATAGAAGCACTTCTTTGCTTTGTGAGTGCAGCATATTAGATGGATTACAAGGCTGATTTCATAAGAATGGCTCCCCCATTCTATTTTCTCCCATCCTCTCTATTCTTGCCACCTTCTTGTCTTTTATTCAAAACAGATTTGTCTAAGTCATCCCACACTATCTGGGTAGTCTGTCTATTTTGTGGTTGTTTTTTTCTTTTTTTTTTGGTGGGTCCCCTAAGTTATATAAAATTCCTGCTTTGGCAAGTGTGAAGTTTGCAATGGTTTGTCGTTGCACAATGGGTGTTTTCATCTCAGAGTTTTTCAAACGCTGAGCACAACTGGAATGACTTTGGCATCAATCTTGGTTTTCACATGAAACATAGTTAATTAGAGGGGGAAATAAAATGGCTATAATCAAGTGGTTGCAGGTTTGTAGCCACTATGTGTCCATCAGCAGTCATGTGTCCTGCTGATGTGTCATTGAGCAAGACATTCAACTTCTCAGGCATGACAGGTCTAAATAAGAAGAGCGTTTGAAACTTTAAAAAACAACAAAAAAAGTGATTGTTAGGAGAAAGAGGGTGGAGGTTATGTCAGGGTTATAACCAGGGTCAACTGGAAGCACATAAATTCAGATTTTGACAGTTGTATAAAAAACGTTCTTCTCCACTTTCAAATGCTTTTACTTTTATATAATATTTCTGCTCTGTGTGCACACCAAGTGAAATAAATCAAAGTCAATAACAAGGGGTCATAATTCTGCCTGTCCATAACATTATATGGCAAATTTGGTCATAGAAAACATATTTTCCCTGTTCATACAAAATTCTGAAACTTAATGGTCATATTCTGCTTATTTATCTCGTTGTCCACAAATCCCAAGAGAAGAGCAAGACCAAAATTGTACATCTTTTACTCACTCACTCACCACAGCACTCATGGCTCCAAACTAATTCCATTCCTACTGAAAATGGCTCACAAATATTGTTTCACTTTTTTTCAAATAACAAAAAAAAAGGCTGGGTCCTACCAGTTTTCAGCAAACATTACTCAAACAAAAGTAAGAACTGGACCTGACCTGATATCAGCTGTGAATGAGAAGTTTTGTTCACAAGATCAACAAGTGTTTTTGATGAGGACGATATTCAGCAGCGGATGAATACACATTTGATCTTCTGATGAGTATTCAGAGCAGCAGCAATTAAGTGTATGCAGGATTATGGCATTTCAAAATTAGAAAAGTTAAAATGTAATATTCCACTCTGGCTGTTTTTGTCTTGAGCTTCAGGCTGATGTGTTAGCTTCTTAAATTCCCAGTGGTGCTCAAGAGACTGTCCATCTCTTAACATGTCTGTTTAATAATTCACAAGCAACACCACAGAGACATGTCGTCCTCATTTATAATGCATTATCGAAACCAAGTATCAGAACCAAAACTACTTTATTGATCCCTGGAGGGAATTTCAGCGTATCAAAGACATTGCAGGCCTATTGGTCACTGCGCAGGCACAGACTAAAGATTTTGAAATTAAACTTATGAAGCAGCAGAAAAAGAGTGAGTGAGAAATTTTCCTGCCCTCCCTATACATGTCTTTAGGATCAAGTTTGTAAAATGCTCCTTTTATTTCAGTTCACAATCACTTCTGTGGTGTATAATAATGTAATGTAATAATGAGTCATTAAGTTTACAGTTATTTCTATCTTGTTTGTATCATTTTGAATTTGAATATAAACTGTTATAAAGGTTTACTTAAAAAAAATGTTTTCTGTTCAAACAGAAATCCGACAAACCCTAACAAAACAACACATTTTAAGATAATTTAGTGCAATAAAATAATACAGTGCAACTCGCCAATGACCCATGCACTCCTTGGTAAATTTGTTTTGACAGTAAGTGACAGATCAATATATTCCTTAGTCGTTACAGAGTTTTCTTATATTTTATGTATTTTTGGCTTCGTGTCTCTATACAGTGTTAAAATGTTCTAAAAATAAAAAAAACAAAAAGAGAAAACTGGGAATACTGAGAGTGACGGTGTTCCAGAGCAGTCGGAAACAGGACAAAGCCATTGCCACAAGCGGCCTTCTTTTTCAGGTCAAAAATGTCTTACAAATTTGAATCTCATTACCATGTCATGAATACGTCTTTGGGAATCCATTAAGGCATTTCCTGCCTAAAAATACAATAAGAATTCACATTCAACCCTAAAAAGAATAGAAAGTGTGGGGAATGAGAATAAAGCCCCAGTGAGAACATTACTGTAAATCTGTTTTAGCTCTTTCAGTCCACTTAAGAAATGGCAGAAAAAAAAAAAGAGAGAGAGAGAGAGATGTGAGTGACTGACAGATGATAGCAATAAAAGTAAGAACAAACTGGCCATTTTAGTGCGGTAGGGCCATTTGAGAAGGGATTATTAACTTGTCAGCATTTCAAACTGAGACACAACTTTTTCTCCTCCAAAACACATCCCCATGTCTGTGTTACTTTTATTAGAAAGTCTTTAAACCTTTTGACCTCAGAGGCCTCCGTTATTGGCTGTTAATAGGGACACACTGGTCAGTGGGGAGGCCCTAAGTGCCCTATTAATCATTTGTTTAGAACTCGGGCCTATTTTGGACGCTCTCTGTTTAGTGTGGGTTAAAAATAGGAGGGGGTGGATTGAGACAGCCGTCCGCCACTCATCGCTCAAGCTGTCAGGACACGTGGGCCCTTGGGGACGCGGGCAGGAGACCCCTAAAGCCATGGAAGTTGAAAGGTCACGAAGGTTTATCATTATTACCCACTTACTCTGTGGCGGCTGACAGAAACATTGTTGGTTTGATTGCTAAAAATAGAGAGCTTCATGTCAGAGTCGCTAGACACCGTAGTTTATATGCCTCAAGAAAATTTTCAGATCATGAATAATACAAGAGCAAAGCAAATGCTGCTACATGCTTCCTACACTAAATGCCACAAGTAAGAGTTGTTTGCTGGCAGATTGACAGTGATGGGAAATAAAATGTCATGGGATCAAATCATTAATCTTGTCAAATATTGTCATATGACAGGAGAAAATACAGGTGTGGAGATTGCATCTGCTGATAAAACATTACTTACAGCCATTTTTCCAATAAGCGATGGACTCAGTGCTGTCAATATTTGGAGGGGATGCGAGGTATGCCCTGGCGAAGGCCATTTTGCGAGGAGCAGAGAGCCTGCTGGGAAAAATACAGTGGTTCATGCTGGGTCTCCGGGAAGCTGAAAAGCCACCAGCAAAAAGCTATGAATTATTCTGAGCGCAAAATACATTTTCTTTGAAGACTGTCGGGCCATTAGAGCCCTTTTGCTCCCTTTTAAATTGTTTTTATGCTGTGAGTAATGTTAACCTTTGCTTTTGTAGTCATGAAATTCTCTCTGCACCTTTTTCCCTCCCGGCACAAAGCACAGATGGGCTGGAAAAGCTGGAAATAAAGTATAGGAACCATTTACTGTGTGAGGAAAGAAGAGGCGTCAGGAAGGAAGGAAGACGTTTATACTGACGTCAACAGGGTTCTTTAGTACAGTAGACACTCTGTGCATAACAATAAACTCCCACAAAACAACTATATTTCATGTACAAGCCCAGAGTGAATATTGCAGCAAAGACTTTGAGTTGAGTCGCTGTTGAGTATGAATTTTCAAAAAGTAAGTGGTCCACTATATGTAAAGGAAATATAAAAAATCAATCGGATTTTGGCACAGTAGTCATTACTGCATTAAACATCGGATGTCCCCAGTTTCAACTACTACCACTTAAGTCAGTAAAAAAAGAAAAAAGGGGGTCATGTGTCCTGCAACACCTTGGGCCCCTAGGATAAGTTACATGGCATTTAACCAGTAAAAAAGTTTAATAGACACACACACACAGAAGGGGTGCAGATCCAATGTCAGGATTGGGGGGGGTGGGTGGGTGGTGCACAAATTTTTTTGTTTTTGCCCGTATACAACTCATACTATGTCAACTCGCCATATAATTCAAAAGTACTCGAAAGTACTGCACAGCGAATCATTTATTGTGCTTATCTTTCTTGTTTATTTGCCCTAAACAGCCAACAGCACGTGTCACTGCTTACTCAACTGTTATATTAGTAAATCATAATTTTAAGGGTATGTAATGTCTACTCACGTTCTTATCTTTCACCTCTCTCTGTCCCTCCCAGATCCCAAATTCTTCTCACTATCTTCCTTTTCTCCCAGTGTATGGGACTACTTTATACACGATTAATTGCTATGGATGAATATCAAAATATGAAGCCTTAAGATTGAGGGAGTAGTTTTTTTTAAAAGCCTGCTGATGTCATCAGTGTCTGTGTAAGAACCTACGCATTCATTTGCATTGTAGTGGAGGAGAAGAGGATGTAGAGTCAGAAATATATTTGTCAAACATTATTTGTTCCATCATTTCAATCATTTCTTTTTAGATGTGAATCTAAAATGTTAAGAATGTGAAGTCTGAAAATACATTTGTTCAATTTTGAATAATTTAGGGTAGCCTATTTTTATTTGGGGGGGACATGTCCCCCCTCGTCTCCCCCGGGATCTGCATGACTAATAGACTGAATGGATTTGACATGCACAAGCCACTGACCAGTTGACCTCTCGTGCCCCGCACCACGTGCACAGCTGATCCTCTCTCATCCTCCTTCTCACTGCACCGGCGCGTGATCTGATCTCCATGGGAACATCGTCACGCAGGAGGAAGTGAACGGGACTATTTGACGGTGAGCTTGCTTAGCATGGCAGCAAAGGTAAGCAGCTGATGAGTTTTCCCACATCACCTTCTCCTCTCCCCCCTCCTCCTTTCCCTCTCTCCTCGCCGGTGATGTGCTCTCTGCCGCCGGCGTCTCCCCCCGCAGCCCCCGGCAGGGAGGCATGGACAGGCAGTCTTTCCCGGAGGGCTCGCTCTCCACCGGTTAGCCTATTAAGAGGATGTGCTAGAGGTTAACACTGACCGTACGGCAATGACATTGAGGCTTTACTATAGCCGGTTAGCTAGTCCATGTAGCTGTCCATTTGGCTATTAATGCACCTGAGTTAAAGTGACTGAGCTGTCGTCTGAAAAAAATGATGCGAAGTGCACCGGTGCTGCTGCTGCTGCTCATTGTTTTTATCCACCCTGTTCCTCCCAGGCCACAGCTCCTCTACCTGCTGTCTGCTCAGTCTGTTGTACTCACTGGTAACCTTGGTTAGCTCCATGCTACATGTTGTGGCATCCTGTGTTTAACTACCTGCAGGTGCAAGAAGTTTCCTCAGGCTTTTAGGTGGTGGGCTGCCGTGACGTCATTGTTTGTTTGCAATCAATAAGTTCAGAAACTGGTTCAGTTTACACTGTAGTGCACTCACATCAACTTTTAACATGATTAATAGCACAATTTTTGACAGCTGGGGGGGTAAAGTTATAGCAAAAGTATCATCCTCTCTGCAGTGGTGTCCAAACAGAGGCCTGGGACCCCTTATTGGCCCACAGGATAAATCTGAGTGGTCGAGAGCAGGTTGATGAGAGCAGAGCATTAAACGCCTTTCCTATACTAGATTAAGTTTGTGACATGGACATAGATAATCTACTTACCTTTCACTGGGGTTTTAAAATGCACAAACTGGTTCTTCCTCACAACCTTCCCACGTTTACAAAAGACAGAAGTTTTATAAAAAGCTAGCCGTTAACCTTAAGTGGGGTTTTTCTTTTGAATCCCTGAATGGTTTTACATCAGCTAATAGTATGAAAAAATATTCCTTACTGGTCATGCCAACCTGTGGCAAGAGGTCAGAAAAAGACCAAACTTTCTATTCAGAGGCGCCACTTCTGTGTTGTTCAAAGTGTGGTGAAAGTGGCTCGATGTGTTTACTCATTGTGGATGAAAGTTGCATTCACCAAATATTCACCTTAATGTTTTGCAGGCAATTCTGCCAAAGAGGGCCGACCCCACTGAGTTGAAAGCCATTTTTGAAAAGGTAGGACTTTACTCAGATGCTTTTGTTTTCGCTCTTGTGTTTCCCTCTCATAAAAGAAGCTTTTCATTCATCGTTCAATTTATGTTTGTTTCTTTTATTCAACAAAGTCTAATGCTCAGCATCTGCCCTCCTGCCTCCACCTGATTTTCTCTTTACAGTATGCCAGCATTAAGAAGAACGATGAGCACTTCATGTCACCGCAGGATTTTGTGAGCCGTTTCCTCCATGCCCACACAGACATCCGGCTGTCGGATGAGGCCACAACACTGCTGGCTGGAGTGGTGGACCAGAAGAAAGATGGGTAGGTGTCCTGACATTATATGATGTCATGTTTCACACATTAAAGGGATAGTTCACCCAAAATTCAAATTTCACTCATTATCTACTCACCCTCATTATCCTCCGTTCCTTCTCTGAGTTACGGGGGGGTCTGCGCAGCAGTATTTGTCCATATAATGGTTGTCTACTCAAAAAGACCCATCATGTCTGTAATGTCCCTCTTGTATATTGTTCCATCGGTCAGTGCAAATCACACAGGAGGAGCAGTGAACTGAAACACAGGGAGCTTCTGCTACAAACAAGCTTAAAATATAGACTAATTTAATTTTTTTTGGAACAATTTCTCATGTCGGGGCTTCAATACAAGAGGGACATTACAGACAAGCAGTATGGAGGTATTTGGATGTTTTTTGGTGTGTCTTTTTGAACAAAGAAAGTTGGTGTCCATTGACAACCATTATATGGACAAATACTGCTGCGCGGACCTCAGTGACTCAGAGAAGGAACGGAGGACTCTGAAAATTCTCACAGCTCTTAGTCGACATGAGGGTGAGTAGATAATAAAATTTGTATTTTGGTTGAACTATCCCTTTAAGACCCTGTTACACTTTGAATGGTCTTTTCAGACTAGATGTGATAGATACAGAGCAAATATAGCTGTAGCTTTTTTTTTTTTACACAATGATAAAATTAGAGTCTCATGAGGATTGACATCACCAGTCTTCGAAAATATCTCTGTTAAGTCTCTGCTCATCTGACTATGAAATGTCTATGCTGATCCTCTCATTATGCCACAAATTCATCTACTCTCATTGATATTAAGCCACCTATTAAGTAAGCTTATGACAGACTCTTATCAAAGCTATCACTATCTCCATTATGTCTCTCTTTGATCTTGTATAACTACCTTTCTGGTATTGTTTTGCATTGCATGAACACATTTATGTTGTACTGAATCCTTTGGTGTAAAAAATTCACAGAAAGATGCTCATACTTGAATTATATAGCAAATAGACATCAAACCACCAAAGGCCCCTTTCAGGTGTTTCCTTCTTTGTAGATACACCCCCAGTTTCACACTTACTCCTCCCCCCATCTCCACCGCTCCTGTTTTTTACATTAATATGTATGTATTTAATGATACATAATGATGGGTAATAAAATGTTAGGGTAAGTCAAAAAAGATAAAAAAAAAAAAAAAAACCTACATCGCCATGGTAACCACCTGGGCTTCTACAAAGAGCAAAGTGCACATGGCTGTGTAGTTTCATGTTATTACATCTGCTTTAAGGTGTGTGTATGTGTGTGTGTGGTGTGTGTGTATGTACAGGGGATGGTGAGATGGAGTAGTGGGGGTTTTGGAATTGGAAAAAGAGAGAGCAAGGCGCATGCACGCAGAAACACACACACACTCGCACACACACACACACGTGCACTATAATTGCCCATGCTATTCAGGATCACTCCGTTGCATTGTGTAGCTTTGGAGCAGGATAAATGGTGGCCGTGGCATCAGGGTAAATCTATTAGGAACCCATGGCCCAGGCTTTGTATCTAAACCTCATTTTGGTTTTGTGGAGGGGAATGGAAATGATATGGGGGCAAAACAGAAAAAAAAAAGTTTTCTTTTTTTCATTTTTAAATCTCTGTGCCCCTGAATAATGTTTAGACCTTTGTTCAGATGCAATCCTTTTTTTTTTTTTTTTTTACAGTTGATGTAAAGGCCTTATGATGCTAATACTTTGCGGTGGGTTATTTTCCTCCTGAACTTTGATAGATAAATGATTTGACGAGACAAAGAGAGGAGATGATTATTCTGCAGACCAGCGTCTCATGAACACAAAGCAAATAGATATAGAAAGTGGAGATGCGGCAACGTCAGTCCCGTCTGCGCTAGCTGGAAAACACAAATGCATTGTTTATCAAGCGCTCAGCCGTGCAAACCTTATGAAAAGAATAGGGAGCAAGACAAAACAAACCACTTTAGTGGCTGTATTTTCCATCCAGCTCTGCCCGGTCTCATGCAAATATGTTTGTGAACAATAAGTTTTGCTTGGTATATGAGTGTAGTATATTTGAAGCCAGTGCGCCTGCTGCTGTTTTTGTCAGGTAGGACTCCATTTCAACAAGATGAGTCAGGGGTAATAGATTTAGCGGGGGGTCGGACGGCAGGCAGCATGCTCGCTTACTTTTGTGTCGGGGTGTATCTGTGTGAGAGAAATTTTACTTAGATGCCAGGGTGTAAACAGTGAAAATGCATTTGTCTGCCTCCCTCTCCGCAACTGTGTAAATCAGGGGATATAGTGACAGTCGTAACAATCTGTTATGTGGAAATCACTTTTCTCCCTCTGCTCCCAGTGAGACAGAGAAACAGACAGATAGATGGATAGATGGATAAAGAGAGAGAGAGAAATAGAGATGGGACTTCTGAGATGTCTCCATTTCCAGGGATCAAACATTTTTGTCTGCGTGTGTGAACTGACATCCAGGAGCTCGAGATGGTTTCAAGATTTTCCTCTTTCACTCAACTTATTTATGTCCACTCTCTTCACTTTTGACTTTCTTTACATACTTTCTCTCTCATCGTCACTTCTCTTTACACTCTCACATACCATAATGCACTCTGAGCTTCCTCCATTTCGTTTCGGCTCTGTCAGGCTCCCTGCTTCTCTGCTTCTCGATTCCCTCTGATATTTTGATAGAAGCATCTGTTCAAGTGTGAAGAAAAAAACACTTTCGCCGTACAGTCTTGCAGTTAAAAAAAAAAAAAACTTTGTTAAGGGAGCGTGCTGGGAAAATAGCAGTCTGCCAGCTGCTGTGGGCATTCTGGACTTGGACTGGTGGGTGTCCACTCTTATAAACCGAAAAGATCCTGGCAGCTAGCACTCACCTGTGTGTGTTTGTGTGTTTCTAGGGTGTGTCTGCGTGCGGATGTCTGTGTGCAAGCACGCTCTAGGTGGGTGGAAGGCTGTCAGTAACAATGCCAAGATGCCAGGGACAGGGGATTATTGAAGTCCCTCTCTCCCACTACTATCAACCTAGGAGAGCTGTCTTTCTATCAGCCAGGCCTAACAAACACCATGCATTTATGTTACTTGTAAACAATGTTTCCAAGCCCGGCTCTCGGTTCAGAGGAGAGTATTTAGATGCCTGCTGAGATGAGACGGAGATAAAAGCCGGGTTGGTGAGGATAATATAAAAACAAACAAAATATATGGAGTATAGGGTGGACTTTTTATGCGGGAGAGACACTTTAAATCGAAACGTATTGGCATCTTAACAGCAGCATCTTTCGGCTGTCGTCTATAGAGCTACCTTTCTCGGAGTGAGTCTTTGTTTATGCAGTCGTGTGTTGCATCTCCTGTCTGATACATGTCATGGATATGGCTGGGGCCTGTTTAAAGATTTAACAAAGTCCTCTCGCAGTAAAGCAAGCACACAGCTCGCTGAGGAGATGCCATGCCGCAGTATCACATTAGCCCTCGTCTCCCCGAGTTCGTCCCGGGCTGCAGAGGCGCGCGGATGGGGCAGCCCCTGGACACATGCCATAGCAGTTGATGGTTGGGAGATGCTGTCGGTTTATTTGATTATTGAGTGTCTCGTTTGGGTCGGGCCTGCATAGCGAAAAAAAACGATGGCTTCCCCCGTCTCGTGGTAATCATTTCTCAGCCGTCATGGCGCTGCTAATCAACCATCATAAGCTTCATCCCCGGCTACAGAGCTGCACGTAAACGCTTATGAGTATGTGGAATGTTTCTCGTGTGTGTGCGTGTTATGGAGATGCCCCCTGGATCTTGTCTGGACTCCGCCGGTCTAAACCGTGGTCCAATCCCTCAGTGATCAACAGCCCTCTCAGTTACACTAATATGCTGATTATCCATGTCTGGGAAAACACAGACGAGATGACCAGCGTGTATGTAAATTGATGCATGTGAAAAGAAAGAGAGAGGGGGGAAAAAAAGAAAAGAAAAAGAAATCTGACTTTCTCCCTCGGTTCTGTCTGCGAAACTAGAGCTCTGAGACATTTGCGTCGCAGCCTGTACCTGCGAGAACTCCTTTATTAACCGCTCAGAGGTATAATTTTAGAGTGCACTATACATCTGTCACAAAGGAATGATCATTATTGGAGTTTGATAATACTCCAGCAGCGCGAGTGGAAATGGTACTGGCTTTGTTTTTAACAGTGGATCCACAGTCACAGCTGTGTGTTTTTGTGGCCCCGTCCACCTACTTTGCCGTCAGCGGGGCCTTGCTCTTAAGAACTACCTGCTTCGTTAATAAAACAATTAGACTTGCCTTTGGAACAATGACAGCTGATTTCATTTGCCACCGTATGCTCACATTCATTCCCTCCCCTCTTCGCCTCCTTTGCTTTTTTTTTCTTCATCACACACCTCTTTTCTTTGCTGCTTGTATGATACAAGTTTGTGTATTTCTGAGTTTTTATTAAAAGCAGCTTTTGTGTTCACTGTTTCTCTGCCCTGTGAATGTTTGAAGGAAGAAATAACATTCTCACAGACTAGACTCAAAAGCCAGTAATCTAAACATTGCTTTTCAACCTTTATGAAGTATCTCAGTGGCGCTCAACAATTTTCAGAACATGTTGCCTCTCTTGGTATTATTTCGATAACCAATACTTTTATCTTCTTCTTCGCAGCCTATCCCATTGATACAGTTTATCCTCTGCAGTATAAAGATGCACGTAAGCATCTAAACTCAAAACAGTCCACATGCAAACAAACATCTCTAAATTTCGTTGGTAACATAATTAATTAAAGCGACCAGGAAAATGTAATCATTGTAACCCTCCCCCTTTTATTCTCCACACTCCCCCTTGGAAATAGAAATAGGTTTAATAGATGGATGCTCGGGGACTGCTCATTAGCACTGACCCTTCCTGTAATTATCAGATCCATTTGTGAAATTCATAATGGACTTGTGTGCAACTGTGAACCGGGACCTAAATAAAGGCTAGACTGCGTGGTCCAGTTCCCCACAGCAGGATTCTCCCAAGGGAGCTGTCTTTGGGTTCACACAATAGCAATGTTTATGTTTATTTGATTTTTTTTTCCCTCTGTTGATGATGCTAGTTGGCAAGTGTGTTACCATGCAGCGCCACAGCGTGTAACACTGACCCCTATGTAAAAAGTCTGATAAAGAACAAAGAGAAGTCTCATCTGCTCATATTGCTCACGTACACAAATTATGTTCACATTTTTTTCCAATTTTTTTTATTCCCACCATCCATGCCTTCTTTAACTTCTACATATTATGTTACATGTACATTGAAATATATCATATTTCTTCAACTGGCTCCCAAGTCCCGACTCCCTCCTTGCCTGTCTACTTGTTTAAAATGGCACACTAAAATATAAAACTTCCTATTTAATAATTTTTTTCCCTCGGTGGTGTAAAGTTGGCTCTCTCCATACCAGCTGCCAGCGCAGACCGGGAACACACACTGAGCTTTTAAAAATGTTTTCTTTTCTTGCTGTCACACTCGATGAGTTTATGACATTACATATGGAAGAACAGACTACTGAATAAAAGGCAGCTTGAATTACTCACACGGCAGATTGATGGGTTGAAACTGGTGTACTAGTTTTTAGTTTAATGCAGTGGTAAAATAACTTGTTTTGTTTTTTTTAATCCAATATTTTATTTTATTAATGCAATGTGTGGCTAAACGAATATCAGATTCTCAGTGTTTCTGCATGTGCAGCGGATGAGGTTTGAAAAACAGCTAACCTGAAAAACAGCAGTAAGAAATCAACTCAAATGACAGCACATTACACCCTTTGACAGTCCTGCATGTCCTCTGTCTCTCTACCCTCCTCTCCTCTCGCAGGTTGATCTCCTTCCAGGAGTTTGTAGCCTTTGAGTCGGTGCTATGCGCTCCGGACTCCCTCTTCATGGTCGCCTTCCTGCTGTTTGATAAAGCCGGCAGCGGAATGACCACTTTTGGTGAGTAACTCTGCCTTCACAGGATTAGATAAAGCAATACCGTAGTCAAGTTTGCACAGATGTGTTTTGTTTCTCACTCGTCCATTAGTATGAACACAGCAGGTGTTGTAATGTGCCTTGCAGGACACTTGGAGGGATAAATCTTTCCTTGAAAATACAAACCCCGGCAATGTAGGATCACTTTTGTTACATGGACAGATTTCTCGCTTTTTTTTACAGTGTTGTTAGTATGATATTTATTTGGGCATATTGTATTAGCCTACTGCTTTTTTAACTTTATTTAATCTCTTCTTAAAAATTATATATACTGTACTCCATTATCTTACCTCTTCTTTTTCCAGGATATTAAGGAAACTAACACTGATGAGAATTTTCTTGATTAAAACAAAGTTGTGGACAAAGTAAATCTGTGCCGGTCAAATAACAAATTACAATTGGGATGCAGCGTACGTCTAATGGTATTATATAAACATGAGGTAAAGGTTCAAGTCTCAACACAGCACTTATTTCTTTGCATCTGACATTTAACTGAGACTTTTTTAGCCAATCCAGGCTGAGCACTGCGCAGACTGCTCCTCTTAAATGTGTCACTAAAGAAGTTTGCATACAAAGTCCTCTTTTATTTACGTGGGCTTCTGACCTCCGCTCATCTACTCCACAAACAAAAATACTGTACCTTGTCTGTAAAGAAGGTGAGGTTAGAATTGGAGGTGGAGGGGGCTGGTGGCAACTGCGGGATGGAGATGAAGATTGAGGAGGGGGTGGGTAGGTCTATGTGTGTGTGTTTGTGCGTGTTTGTGTGTGTGCATTGATTGGCACCATTACTCTGATGCCTGGAAGCTCTGAGGTGAAAAAGGGAAGACATTTGTACTCGTTGCTTATTTCACATTTGCCTAATTGATTTAAACAAGTCTAATGCCAGCCTTCTGTAGGTGTGCGAGGCGTTAGCACATTAGGCTTGATTTGAAATGCAGTGCACACATCCCGCTCGCAAACAGGGAAGAGTAAGTGAATTTCATTTTAATTGTTGCTGTCGACAGGGTGCAAGATCATTGCTAGTGATTATATATGCACATATGTAAATTTTCATATTTAAAAGGATCAATTAGAGTGACGTTGTCTTGGTGGCAATTAAAAGGTCCGCTTTTTTTCCGCGTCTCCCAAAGGTTAATGAATATCCCAATGCCTGTGAGTTATGAGACTCACATACAAGTGGAAAATTGCATGAAAAACACAACACACATCATGCCACGCACAAACACTGACTGCAGTGTCTGCCACTTGCAACTGGCTACCATTTCACCAAAAGCAAATAACTTGTGACTGAGATTATAGACTTGTCAAAGTCGCTTTATTGTGATACATTACAGAATTCACCCTTTTTCCCCTCTCACTCTATTTTTCTCTGCGCCGTTAGATTAAAGAACTTCACCATGGCACCAAGTAAAGAACTCCCTTTATTACCTTTTAAAAACATTAATAGCTGCAGCTTATGTTGCATTAAAGGCCTGCTTGTTCTCCCGTGCAATAAATGTCTGTGCTCTGATTTCTTTTTTATTTCATTTTTCTGTAAAGCTGTTTTAATTTGATAATAACCTGAGTAATTTCTGTTAAGTACAGGCGGCACAGTGCTCTGATTTTTTAGCACTTAAAATATAAATGCATAATTTGGTGGAATGTCGAGTTCATAAAAATTGCAATGTAACACGGCGTATGAAATGCGGTCGTGTCTCAGCCAGAAAGACAAAAAAGAAAAAAAGAAAGCCTGAAAGACGACTGAGTGTTGACAGGTCTATAAAAGCTGATAATATAAACGGCAGGCTCCGGAGCAGCCTCTCCTTTAAAGAGTTAAAGGCTGTATATTTATTGCCTCATTAAAGTGTAAAAAAAAACAATGCACAAGCTGTCTTCTCTCTGAAGGTAAGGCTCAGCTGAAGTAAATATCACCTTTTTCTCGCGCTCCCCTTTTCCCTCCCTGTCTGTCTTTATAAAAAAGTTGTTTCTTTCCTCCTTTCCCTTCTCCCCTCGTTCAGCGCGGCTTGTTTGGTAATAAGAAACAGGTCACTCTATTGGTTTGTTTTTGTTTCTTTAGTAAGGCTGTAATTTAGGACTCATGTTCAGTGTCTCTCCACTCCACTGGCTGTAGAGGCTTAGAGGGTTCAGGCAGAGGAACATAAGTGAGAAGAAAAGGCTTTCCCTCTGAATACAGAGCCTACACAGCTCAAACAACTTCTGCCATGTGTCATTCAAAACTGATTTAGAGTTGAGGAACTTAAGTCTCAATCAGAGTTGAATTGTGTTCTGGAGATTGACGTTGACATTTTTGACAGAAATAATCACAGACTTTTTTTTTTCTTCTCAAAATTAAATAATTACTAATGTTAACCACAAGATAGGAAACACGTGCAGTTTGTTAAGACGTGACTCACAAGACTTCATACCGACAGATTTTAGGTCTTAATTGGAGCAAATTAAAAACTTATGCAGGAAGATAATTGTTTGTTATGGAAACATGAACATACAGAGAGGAGAATATGGGAGGTTTTTGATGGTGGTGACAGCCTCATATGTAGTTGGTGCAAAGTAATTTGCCTTATTAGAAGTGTTATGTAATCTGTAAGGCCTAAACAAAACTATTCAATAATTGTCATGGATATGAAAACAAAACTTTTACCTTTGCTTCACTGCTTGCAAATTCTTATCTAAATTGTCTCTATCTGCCTCATGTCAACATGGGAAATCATGATGGGATGTCATTTACTCATATACTGCACTTTTGTACAGTTTCTGTTTTCAATGTATTTATAGCTCTGATGCAGGAAATATTGTTCTTTATATGCACTGTGTTTATTTGACAGTTGTAGGAAGTTTACATGGAAGAAATTTAATCAGCTTCTGAAACATGACACATCTTTATAGTTCGCACAACAGAGTATACAAAGCATCTCTTCTCATCTTGAGACTAATGTTATTTTGTACGTTGTCCCTGTTACAAATAAACTTATTAAACTAAACTATAATACCGACTACAATAACAGCCACTTCCACATGAGTGTATCAAGTACCAGTTCAATGCAACAATGTAATATATGACAGTGAAATGATCATTTTTGTGTGCATAACATAAATAAGACATCTTTGTTTTAATGCTTGTATACGTTATACATAAAAAGTCTTTCACAGTTGTTAGGCGTGTGCATGCTTCTTCCACTGCAGTCAGATATGTTGATCCACTCTCACACAGTGTGACATCTTGTCGTTATTCAGCCATTGTTAAAGCAGCAGTCTCTTGTTTGTCTCCTCTGCAGGGGATGTGAGGCAGGTCTTCAGCCAGACCACCATCCACCAGCACATCCCCTTCAACTGGGACTGCGAGTTCATACGGCTGCACTTTGGCACGCAGAGGGACAAGCAGCTCAACTATGGAGAGTTCACCCAGTTTCTCCTGGTAGGTGCAGTGTTGATCACCTGTTCTCCCTATGCCACACCCCTCCAAAAAGGACACTTTCCTTGTTGCTCCCTATGTTTCTGTCTATGCCACTTATTGCCATTCTGTCTGATTGTGATAGTCAGTGAATCTGTATCACCCAGTTTATGTGTCTGCATACACTGTCTTATCCTCACACATTGTTCATAAGCTGCTCATACAATCCTGTCACATAACTTTAAAAAAAAATACTTATCTAAGCTTGTCCAGACGAACGTGTGCACTAATAGACTCAGGTTCCTAACCCTCCCAAACACAGCGCCCCATATTGACCACATTAGTCGTTAATGAAACACTGAGGTTATGCACCGTGTTTTGAACAGTTTCTGCATTTGTTTTCCATTAGCTGACGTACACCTAGCATTTCTCCACTCCACCTATTCTGAAGCAGGTAGAGACACGGTCCTACCTCCATAAATAGTATAGCTGGAATATTCCTGGTGTATTTGTGGCGTGTGAGCCATTTTCCAATATGATGTCTAGACTTAAATCAGGCCTAAGCAGGGTGAGGTGGTAGAGGGGGTGGGAGAGAGGGCCCGGGCTGTGCCAAGTTTGCATCCACACTCACCATGTATTTGAATGAGCTTTTTATATTACACTTAACTTAGACCAGATGGCTTACACACAGTGGGCAGCAACGCATGGATATTGGGACATTGTTATATGTATGTGTGTCCTTGCGTGTATGTGTGTGTGTGTGTTTGAACATATAGTATGTCTGCTTATAAATATGTGGTTCTATGCATGTATGTTTATCTTACCTATCCGCTGTGCTCTACGTGATAGCTTTGTCTAACTGTCTTTGTGTATTGGTGTGTTTGGTTTCGCCTATGCACTGTATGTGTGTGTGTTGTGTGTGTATGTCTGTGTGTGCATGAGTGCAACTGTGTGGCGTTGTGGCCAGTAGATGCTGTACTTTGCATTGACAGCATGCCCAGTTCCCTCCCAGTCAGTCACTCCGTGGTTTCCAGCCCCTCACAGCAGCAGGCCAGCAGCCAGCCGCACTCATTGCTCAACTATGAAATGCACATTTCCTGCTTACGCTCTCTGCATTTGATCATTTCTCATAGCCTTTGATTCATGCCTTAATAAATGGCAGAAGAAAGCGGATTTCACGTTATTATAGGATGCCTCTCTGTGTAGGTAAGAGTAAAGGGATGTTCAGCAGAGAAATTCTTTTTTTTTAATGTGTTGTCAAATATTACCCTGGATTTCATCTTTTATCACGTCACTCTCCTGGACTACACATATTTGTGGAAGAACCTTATAAATATTTGAACTTGAGCGGTCCGCTGTTGTTGTGCACTCTTACAAACTAAGTCACATCATTAAGACACAGTAATAGCACTGTGATGGTGCATTACTTACTGCAATTATAGTACTTAGGTACAAGTCAAATCCAGGTATTGGCAGTTCACTCCTATAGCGTGTTATCTGCGACACCAGTGATTGATGACAGGGCAATTAGGACAGGCACAACAACATTTCCTGAAGCACAGTTTAAGCCCGTACAATTACTACATACTTTGTGATTGCGCTATTAGCCTGCGATGTGACGATACTTTCGTTTGCAGACTAAGCATTTGTAAATGTCAGCCTTAAAGAAATGAAGGGATCAATGCGCAGCTATAGAAGTTCTCACGGAGTTGTTGACTCCCCCCCCCCCCACGCACCATATTCTGAATATTTCTCGGTTATTTATATGATTCCCTATCCCCAACTTTCTCCCCCAGGAATGTTCCTGTCCTTTATTTCCTCTTCTTCCTGCCATACATGCATGTGTTTATTGTGTTTTTTCTGCCATTGTAACCATGCCACTGCCAGATGCTCACAAGATGGGATTATCGGGGAAAACGTTTGCGCCGCATATTTCTCACAAGGGCTCTCTCTGGCCAATTACTGTCTTGATGGAAGCCAGAGATTCTCACCAATTACATGCATTTTTCTCGTCTCATGCGTGGACGCTGGCCAAGGCTCAGCTCGCACTGTCAGTGTGGTGTTGTCTCTGGCAATGGCATCACCGATGTCCAGAGAAGTGGCACATAGTGGCACATTTTCGCCCATATTATAAACACCCAACAAGTAAAGGGCTTGAATTACATGAAGGGGACAACACATGTCCCACTTCTTGCCTAAGCACTCCAAAAAAAAGTGAATTGTTGGCATTGCTCACGTTTTTAAAAGACCCAATTATATGTTTGACTCTCCCAAGAATCATTGGGCAGCCGTTAACATCACTGCGTAAAGGGCTCAGTGGCACACATGTAAATGGGCAGTTGTGCTTAAGCTTCTCCTTATAATAACTTCAGCCCTGTGCTGATGAGAAGCAGAGACTGGAAAAGAGAGAAGCAATCTCCTTCCACTCATATCTGTTGTTTAAGTTGTGAAGTGAGAGGGAGGAGAATCACAGCCATTGAAAACAAACAGAGGTGGTTTGTCATGTGTTTTTATTTTTATTCTCGTCCAAGGACAATTAAAGCGACTGCGAATGCCTCGGCGGTCTCCTGTTGGCTGTCTTAAGCCCCCAGCTTTATGTCTCCTGCCTGCATCGCTCCCTCCCCAAATAAAAACCATGGCCCTGAAACACTCATACAGTTGCAACAAGTTAAGGTTTTAAGAGGCTGAGTCTACAGCCACAGTTGTTTTGTTGATCTGTGTGGTTGGTGTGCGGCTTTTCAGACTTTTGACTTGTCCAAAGCAACGGGATCTAATTCTTATTTCTACATTTACAAATGGACACAAACACATAGATAAATGTTTGCTCTTATTTTTGCACATGCACACCCCTGCATGCAAAACAAATCACTTCCACACTTTCTTTTTTTGTTTTGACTGTAGATATTTTAGTTCCCCTCCTCCCTTTCCTCTCCCCAGTTTATTTCTCACCAAAGTGTTTTGACCTACTCACAACCGACCGGAGAAATGAGTCACGACACTCAGGATGCTGACACCAAAATATCTCACCTTATTTACTTTGGAAGTGTTTACGTGTGTCAATCTCTCTTCGTTTCCTTGCCTTCCACTCACTTATACACTCTCCAGAACCCCTGCTGTGCTCATAGGTGATACTGACACATGGCTGCTACATTTGCTGTTTTCGCAAATCTGGCTCTTTTGTTGCAATGTCTATTCTTACTCCCCTCCGGTCCCCATTCAGCTTTGTGTAAATGTCACTCTTCCCCAGTCATTTCTCTTGGGCGCTGCGAATTTAGAGTTCGATCAGTTATGCTGTCAGTGAAATATCACTCAAATTCAACACAACAATAAGTCATAGTCTCATAGGGTTTTGTGTTGTGGTAATACCACTTTTTTGAGTTCCATTTATAACAATAACATCTGAATCAATCAATTGAATAATGCCAAGCATGTTCAAGATTTTAATCAGTCCCCTTGCGGTACTTTTTGTCCTTCGCATGTGGCTTGGAAAATAATGTCCATTCTTCTTGGATAAATTGATTATCATTTATTTTTGAACTGAAAAAAGAAGTTATTGTACTAAAACTACTAGCCAGTACTTTTTTTATAAAAGAAACATTTTAAAAATCTTCTCCTGACATGATTCAGCATTTACACTTTTTTTTTTTCTCAGTTTTGACATGTCATTCTTTCTGTTCCTATCAAATATAATATCTGAGTTTTGACATGTATGGGGATATGTGTGCAATAAATTGATTAATTATTTCCCAGTTAATGCATTTGGTCTGCAAAGCACTTTTTTTTTCATCAGGTAAGATGGGACTTGACATTTTCAGATTACTCACACAAATACTAAAACAAAACAGAAGCGACAAATCCTGACATTGGAGAAGCTGAAACTAATGAGTTAATCTCATTCATGAAAAATAGTTTAATTGAAGATCAAAATTTTCCAATGACTGACAGAAACTCTTTTGTTGCACGGATGCTTCAGTTGACCTTAAAGTGAGTCAGCTTGAACTGGTCGTTTATATCTTTGTTGTTATGTTTTGTTTTTTGTTCTTTTAACGTATTGCTTATTTGACCGTAAATGCACTATGGGTGAGTCAACAGCCAAATCAGCCAGCCTCAGCTCACTGTCCTCCTGCCTCTGACTTACAGTGTTACACAATCACTCTGTAGATTATTATTGTTCTCATAACCCCGTCTTCTGCTGTGACTTAGTGTCTCGTTGTAAGACAGAGAAAGCATCGGTGGCAGTGGTTTGTTTACAGCCTCTCTCCGTAGACTTGTGGTTGCAGGTACCGATAATGGCAGCTAATTTCAAAGGCCTTGTGGGATCTTGTCCCCACCGCAGCCTGCTGTCGTCCCTCTGGACCTTTGTGTGTATGTGTGTGCAAGAAGAGAGACAAAGTGAGCAGTTGGGTGATTAGCCGTCTTTCCTGTGTGTGCACGTCTGCCTGTGTGTGTGTGTGTGTGTTTGTATGTTTCTTCCCTCAAGTGGGTTTAATGGGGATTTGGGGAGGGTGTGAAAAGCCCAAGTGACGCCTCACAGTAGGCAAGCCGCTGTTGGGAAAGGAGACCAAGCTGAAGCCCGGCCAAACTCTGGCTACCCGTAACAGAAAGGGGGAGATGGCACCAGGGGGCCCATCAAAGTAAATGCTGTGTTTTTATGCTTGTGCGCTTACGCGTAGTGAGTATATGTGGATTTTAATTTATGAAGGCAACTTAAAGAGGTGTATGACCCACATGTGTGCGCAATAATATGCATTCACTGTATGATCTAACACCTAGACTCCCCATTCCTTCTTCTCTCCACTCCCCTCCGCAGGAGATGCAGCTGGAACATGCACGACAGGCTTTTATCCAGCGGGACCAAGCCCACAGCGGCTCCATCTCAGCCCTGGACTTCAGGGACATCATGGTCACCATCCGGCCGCATATGCTCACGCCCTTCGTGGAGGAATGCCTCGTGGCGGTGGGTTTTTTTGTTTGGCCTTTGCGGTGTTCTCATCTCATTTGTTTTACTGTCATCCACAGAGCCAAAGTCAGACTGGATAAAAATAGCAAGTTTGACCACAGCTGTGCACCTGGGAGTTATGATATTATATGATTTATGTAAAAAAAAAAAATGCTGCACAAATTGGACGTTCTTTTTACAGCAGCACCAATTTGATAAATTACAACTTTGAAACACAGTGATAATTCAATTTCCCTGACCGCCATCACTTGGTTGCACTGTTGTGATACAGCAAAGAATAATCTATATTATTTTGACCAAACTTTTAATGCAACATGATGCTCACTCTGAATATCAAAGTGCAAACACTGTGTTTCTTCAAGAGCACTTTTTACATCCATACGTTATAAGCAACGCTTGCTAATGGTTTGGTCGCTAAAATCAGCTCGTGAACATAACATCCTAATATTACCACAGGACTGTTTCCTCCTTCCTTCTCTTGTCTTCTTTATTCCCTTTTACTGTATCTTCCCTGTGTCCAATTCTTTCTCTCACACTCCCACAACCAAACACCATGGCTTTCCCTCCAGCTCTCTATCTCTCATCGTCCTCCTCTTCCTCTTTCTGTCGCCTCTCATCCGTCCTCTCTCTTCTTCCCTCCCTTTATTATTTTTTTCTCCCTCTCTCTCTCTCTCTCTCTCTCTCTCAACTGCCCCTCTTTCTATACTTCCCTCCCCCATGTCTCTGTCTCCCTCCCAACATGTCATTAAGTCTAACCTCTCTGGCAGTGTCAAAGCCAAGCAGGCCAGCTGAATGGGAAGATAGAGACAGAGATAGAAGGGGACTGGAGCTTTACAGTCCATCATCTTTGCCTGTGTGTGTGTGTGCGAGCAGCTGTGCATGTGTGCTCTTATTTGTTTTCAACTCTCAGATGTTTGTCTTTTTATGTGTCTTGTCTCTTCCTTCTGTGTGTGTTAGTGTTTTCCTTGCTCGTGTGTGCGTCTGTGTCCATGTCTTGCCCCATTTCATAAACACCTTGTAGACTCTGTCATTTTCTCCACTGTGTTTACCTCACCGACCAGACATCTTGGTGTGCTGTTAGTAAACTCTCTCGCTCGCACGCACTTGTGCGAGTGCGTGCGCACACACACACACACGCGCACGTACGCACATATATCAAAAATCTCATAAACACTGCAGACACATTAAAGGCGGTATTATGGCAGGACACAAACAGTGAAACAGCAACCTTTAATCCACTCACCAGAAATGGTAAATGACCAACGCCACACTCTCTCCCCCCAAATATTGTTCTCCTCTCCCCCTCTGTGAAGGACTCTGTGTTGGATATCGTGGGAAGATCCATGTCTATAGGCTCATAGATATGAACAGATACAAAAGTGTCTCTCTGTTAGGGCAGTTTCACTCAAGCCAGAGCTTCCCTCCCATGTTGCAAACACAAGAGACGCTAGCAATCCCGCCACATGTGTCTGTAAAGCAAACAGTGCCATCTAGTGAAAGGAAGCTCTCAATTTTTGAGTGGAGAACAGCAAAGGCCCAAGGCTCATCTGATACTCTGGCCTTAACTACCCAAAACAGGCAAGAGCATTCAGGGCACGTACTTGAAGACCACATTACTAAACATGCAGCAGTACGAGCCGCTTCGCAAAGAGAGAAAGAGAGAGAGCCTGGTTTGATAAAGATGGGATCCTGACTCTCATAAAAGAGTCTGTGGACAGTCTGGAATGTCCTTGAGGGCCCAAGCGTCTATTTTTAATCCTTTACCTTTTTTCTATTTTCTGTTCTTTTACCACTTCCTCCGCCTCATAAAGAAAGTTAATTAAACTCCCCGAGAGCGCTCGTGTTGTGATGGAAAAAGTAGCGGTCGACGCAGGTTTACTTCTCCCTGTGGAGCGATAGTAGATAGCCGCTGCTGATTAACCACCGGTGTTTGTCAAGATATCCGCATGATGTGTGACTTACTATTTTATTTTCATAATCGTGATATCTCTTGAGCCTTTATTCTATTTTGGGTTTGACTGCATTTTGTCTCTCCTTCGTCGCCCAGGCCGCGGGTGGCAGCACATCCCATCAGGTCAGCTTCTCCTACTTCAATGGCTTCAACTCGCTGCTCAACAACATGGAGCTGATTAGAAAGATCTACAGCACCATGGCCGGCCACCGCAGAGACGTAGAAGTCACCAAAGGTACATATGGAGAAAAAAACAAACAAACTTACATTAACATTGGCATCCAAAAAGCAGAGGCACATTTACGACTATGAGAACAACCACTCACACGCTGCAGTGCAAGAAGATAGCCAGAATACAGGACACACAGAGTCACCAACAAACGAGAGCATGCAAACGTATAGCTCTCATGCACAAACTAATAGTGGCTTACAGGCAGTATTGACAGCCTGTCCCAGATAATGTATTTACATCTGTGTATGTGTTGAAATGAGGGTGGAAACTTGTTTTTGTTAGGTTTTCCTCCTTCCCCGTGGCATTTAAATGGGCACGCTGGATGTGACCCAGCACACGTACTGCATACCCACAATCCCTGATGGTGCCTGTCTTCTCTATTAAACATCCTGGCACTGAGCTGTCGACCACTTTATCTTTCCCGGGATGTTTTTTGGTTGAAAATCAGATTTTGAATCTTTCAAAAAACAGTCAACATTTCATGTGTTAAAGAAAAGATGGGAGGTCACACCATGGAGATCAAGTCAACCTTCAGTGTTTATTACCGTAAATTGTTGTGGAACAAGTATGTAACCATATGAGATGCTGAAATTTGGTGTATTGATCCAAGAAGACCCACCAAGTTCACTGTTCCGCTCTTTCTCTCATGGTTAGGTTCTTATCTCTCTCTCTGTCTCCCTCTGTTTCTTGCCCCACTTGCTGTCCCTCATTCTTTTCCTCAACACTTGGCCAGGAGCCTGCTTGGCTCTCTCTGTCTGTCTCCTTTTCTCTGTCTCTTTCTTTCTGACTCCCACTCCTGTTGTGGTTGTGTTTAAGAAACCGTTCTGAGTTGACCTCTCTCCACATGGCCCAGGGCCACTAGTGTAGCCTTATGATGCTATCTGAAGCCTTATCAGGGGTGTGGACCATAACCGACTCAGACCAAGAGCCCATGTGCTCCCCAGGCTGTTCCCACCAAGGGTACACCAAGACTGGGCTTGGCTCGACCCGTAGTGGCCCATAGCCAGCCAGACCTCCACAGCCACCACCCATCCACCCTCCACTCCCTGAGTCATTAAGGCCTCCTCTGGGACCTGCAAGTGCTCCGCTCCATCTACTACTTGCTGGCCCACAAACACATACTGTACACACTCCAGCATGTATCAAGTGTATGTGTATTTTTGCAACACATTCTCCCCTCACATTTCTCACATACACACAAGCATTCAAATACATTAACACAGCCAAGCATGCACACATGCGTAATAATCCTGATTGATTCCGTATGTGCAACAAGGCCACTGTTTTGCCTTGGGGATACCGCTGCAGCATTGAATGCGTACACAGCTTTTATTGAGCCAACAGTGTACAACCGCAAGGCAAATAATGAGTGTGTGTTTTTGTGAACAGGTTAAAATCAGGTGTATGTCGATGAAGCATATGCGTTGACATACAATTGATTTGAATGAACTAACGATATGTGAGCCAGTTGAGCTCCTCGCTCTAAAATGTAAATGAATCAGGTTATTTTCTACTGCAGTTTCTTAGCTATTTTATCTTATATGAGTACATTTAATCCAGTGACAGTATTGGCCTCTTGTTTCAAACTTTAATGTCAATCAAATACCTGCAAAGCATGTGATGTTCCCGTCCGTTAGCGTCCTGTTAGCATGCTGATGTCAGCATTTTCTCAAAGCATCCCATCCTCACAGAGCTTCAGGCCTGATTGTAGATGATTTTTAAAAAACTTTTTTTTAACATAATTGCTTTTATGTAATTGCTCTTTCTTTGTTTATTTATTTAACCTTATTTTACCCTAGTTGTTTTTTGATGTCTTTTTTATATTTAACCCATATGTTTATTTGTTGCTTTGCTTTCACTACCTTTTTCTTTTTTTTAACGCATGTATAATGCACTTTGTAATGAAAAAATTGCTGTATAAATAACAATTATTATTATAATACGCTGAAGAGACCTCCATTAGTTCGCACTCATTAGCAACAAAGCACTAATTGTCTTAACAAAGGATGAGAGGATGAGTTTAATTTTCAATAACTCTGAAGTATTTAGCTGTTGAAATGCTCCAAGTGTCAGTTTGCAAATGTGAGCAGCTGTATCTAATCTGTTTTTTGTTGTTGTTGTTTTTAAAAAAAAAAAATTTTTCATCCTGTGTCAATTTGAAAAATTTAGACTATTTTATTTTTATTAGGTGAACAAGTAAAACAAATGTAGTAAAATACAGTAGTCATGCAAAAAATCCATAGATATTGTGCAGTTGACATTGTATGTAGGAATGGTTGACATATAGCAGGTTTAATACAGTTTAATGCTTCCGAAATAACCATTAAGTTTAATAAACCACTAAAATCGTATTTCTAAGAACTAAACATTATAAATGGAAGGAATGTGTATTGCAGGTACTTTTAGATTAAAGGTTTTGTGTGAATTATTGTATACTAACAAGTACTTACATGTAAACAAGGCATTTAGATGCATTTAGATGTTACATTGCTTATCAATAGACTAATGGTTCAGTTACTTTATTAATAGGCAAGTAAAGATAAAATGTGAAAATGTGTAGACGTTAGTCGTGTGTGTGTGTGTGTGTCTGTCTGTCTGTGGTGACTACAGGCTACAGGTTGACGGGTTATCAGCATTGATATCTGTGATCTCTCCAGACAGAACTCTGTCTATGTCTGAGGGTGTGTGTGTGTCTCCAGTCTTGTGTAAGTATGCTCTCTCACATGCTTGAGAGCATTACCTGCATGTACCCATGGATATGTGTGTGTGTATGAGAAAGAGAGAGAGCAAAAGAGTGCATGCCTCAGGGGTAAGCTGAGCCTCGGCGGGGTGAATGGCTCCAGTGTAGGACGACTTTGTCACAACCCCAGCCTGCTGCTCTTTGAATAAAGCAGGTCAAACAATGCTGACTCTTCCACTGTAAGCCAGCCTACAGTCAACCTGTTCTTTATTCTACCAACAATAGGCCAGCTCTCAGGTTACGGCATACTAGAGCTGCCTCAGAGAGCTCCATGGAGTCCATAACTCCTCATGGCCATATTTCCTATTCTGTTTTCCTGTGATGGATTTAGTATGCTTTGACACTTCTCAAATGTAAATTACAGCCATGTTACAGAGGCAAATCTGTGTCAGTGACTGAAGAGAAATCCACCGTAAATCGTCATCATTTAAAAACAGTCGCTGTCAATGGATTCTGCATGTCACGAGCAACTAAAAAGAGCAACACGAACATAATGTGACTTTCAGAACAACCCAGCAATTCACCGCTCATTATCTAACTGCCCATCCACCTCAACCTGAGATTAAGAAGGAGCAGTGCGGATGCTGTCCTGGTTGTGGAAGCGGTGGACACGCTGTTATTTATTTCACATGTACATTCGCCTGCAATGGGTAGTGGCTGCCTGAGCTATTAAGCCAATTCATCCAGTCTGTATACTATTGTCTCTGTGTTGAGTCAAGGGTGTTTTTAGTGAACTTTTCGATCCACCAGTTCTGTTCTCTGTCATCTATTCTGTTTGTAATTTTTGTGGACAGAATCCCAAGGTACAGCCAAGGAGTTGAGAGTATCCAGTTTGGTACATCACAATTGCATCCCTTTCTCTCCTGATGATGTAGTTCTGTTGGCTTCATCGGGGCATAACCTGCAGTATGCGCTGGACCGGTTTGCAGCCAGCTGTGAAGCTGTTGGGATCATCATAGGCGCCTTCACATTTTAGGCCCGGAAAAGGGTGTATTGGAGTTAGGAAAGAGTCGATGCCTAAACTTAAGAGGTTGCTGAGATGAGGTTGGGGACTTGATGCCTGAGATCAAAGCTCTTGATTTACTTGTCAGTTTATGCTTCAACTCTCACTGATGGTCATCAACTTTCAGTTTCTGTCAATCAGGAGCGATTCAGAGTTGATCTATTGCTCCATCAAGTGATAATAAGCCTGTTTGAAGGCGCTGAGGTGATAATGGTGGTGTCTGATCACGATGCTCCTCGTGCGCCTTCTTGTGGAGATTCATCGGAGTAAATTGTCCGGACTGATACAACATCTGTTTAGTTTGCTGTCACCCCCCAAATAGAGTCAAGGGGACAGATAGGGATGTATTACATTTACATGTCTTCTTTATTTAATCTTTGTGCTTGTCTATAAATGTTGGTTTTGTGTCTTAATTTCAGTTTAAACTAAATAAAAACTTCTCTCTTTTCCAGAGGAGTTTATTATTGCTGCTCAGCGGTTTGGCCAAGTGACACCCATGGAGGTTGACATCCTGTTTCAGCTGGCTGACCTGTCACAGCCCCGTGGGTAAGACGGGCACTAATACACAAAATTCAAGGTTCAAAGGTACTTCCTTTGTAACCGTATGTACAAAACATATCTGAAGTTTCAAGAAAAGTCATGGGAGTCCGAAATGACACCTCAGTTTGATAACGTGACATTGTTTTGGATGCTGGATAGTATGATCTCTGAGGAAATGATGGTAAGACATTCACTGGTAGTTTGACTGAGATCAGGCACACTGTAACATCAGATAACCGTGGCTGTTACATGGATGTAATGTAGGAATAGCATCTACAGATTCATACGTCAAATCATTTCATTTTTTCCTCATCTTGACAGGGAGGTAAGTTTATCTACTCGCCCCCCCACAGCGCACCTTTAGCCTCAGGGTCCGTAACTCAGAGAGACGATCACTTTCTTCCCTCTCAAACTGCTCTGCAGTGGATCAAAAGAATCAGACATGACTACATCAGTGCCAGAGAATCCTCTTTCAGTCCAAACCCAATCCAAACTCCCATTCATCTCAAAAAAGGGGGCAATTCCAGCTCCTATAATCCGTGGCACAAAACAACTGTATATGTCTCACATTCCACCACTTCCTCTGCATCTGCCTCGCGGCCCGACCAGTGCACTCATAATTTCTAACCCCGGCCTGAGACACCACCTGATTATTATTTCTGGGCAATGGGATACTTTAATAGCCCTCTCCACTCCCCTTGATTGGAGATGCGAGAGATAATAGCCCCAATATTCAGAGGAGTAGCGGCAACTGGAGGGGGGGGTTCTCCGTTCCCTCAGCCTGGGAAATCTGGGACCATTATAGAGATGCAATGGAAAGACTTATAAAGGCACTAGTTTTCAATCCAAAGGTTAAACATCTTTGTTATCGTTGGATGAAGGGATAAAAGAGTGGGAGTTCCTGTAGATCGGTTGTCTAACTCAATCATGCCAAGCACAGGTCTGGATTTCTGAATGTCACAATATTTTCATATGGAGCGATGGCAAAGCACCCGCACAGTTCGAGTAACTTCACACTGACAGATTGAGCTCGCAGAGGTCGGGAACTTTGTGATGCATCATGCATCATGAAACATTATAATCCTCTGAGAGTTTCGACAACAGTTGAAAGTTACTCGAAACCTCTCTTTCTCCTCATTCTTTCTCTGTCTCTCTCTTCGCCAGACGTGTTGGTTTAGTGGACATCGAGATGATCGCTCCGCTGGAGGAAGGCGCCCTGCCCTACAACTTGGCAGAGGTCCAGAGACAGGTACAGAATATGAAGACTTGTTGATGTGTTTGGTTTCCTCTTCCACATTGGCAGCTCTTTTCCATCTCGATACAATCTCTGGGGTTAAATGTCACCATGCAGATGACTGAGATTTATAATTAAAGATAGTGATATCTCCTTCACAGGTAATTAATCTGCCAAAACCAAAACATCACTTTGATTTAGGGTTCTGGCATGAATGATATAATTAATCCACTGTGACATGTGTATTAGAGTCACACAGAAGTGAAATAAAGTAACACAGGAGATGCAGGGCCAAATAGGTTTTGTTTGTAGTTTGCCCCCAAATTGCCGGTCAGCCAGCCCACATCAGCCCTACTCATTTTCATAAGTTCATACTAAGGTTCAGAACATGTTGTGTCCATGCAACACCACTAGACCTCCCCTTCACTTGTGGTTGGTGCCTTAAAAAAAGGCAAAAATCCACACAAATGAGGAAAAGCTACAAGATCTATCTTCAATAGTGAAGGTCAAACATGTTCTACATCCCAAACAATAGATGCGAAAAGACTTAAAGAGGATTTGTGACCAAGAAGAGGAAGGAGGACATATTGACAGACACAGATGAGCAGAGGAGTGTTTTCTTTCTCGGGCTGTTTGGTCCGAGCTGTGTTGCCGGGTGGGTTCCAGCTAGCGCTACAGTGAAGGCTTGGCCTGGTCACATTGGAGCAGGCTGGGGCCAAAGGGGAGCAAGCAAAGGGGCCCAGCACTACACAGACGCCAGTCCCACCACAATGAGCCACTTTAGGCCCTTGTGGTTCAGCCTCAGGGGCTGGCTGCCAGCAAGCTGGAACTCTCTCTCCTCATCTTTCGCTTGTTCTCTCCATTTCCTTTTTGATCCGCTTCTCCCTCTCTCTCTCTTTCTCCCTCGCTCTTATTTCTCTGCATGTTTCCCGGTTCGCCCTCTCTCTCCCTTTATGTCCTGTTAACTTGTTCCCTCTTTCTCCCTCAAACATCCTGACAGTTTGCGTTGCCAAGTTTCATGAGCCCTCAGGCAGACAGAGCCGAGGAGGATGGGAGAGAGCAGTGGAGGAGTTTGTGTAGGCGACAAGGAGACTTTTCGGGCAGGATGGATGAATTGTGGGGGCGGGGGGGTGGGCTTTCTCTCTGACAGGTGGACCTGTTTTAGAGACTCCCATCCCCCTCACACAGTCTCACACACACACACACGCATACATACTTACCACACTCAACCCCCCCCTCCTCTCCCCAGGGTCGAGAGGCCAGGGCTGGGCAGACCAGACAAGGCAACAGGTACCTCAGGTGGAGGAGGGAGTGTGGCTAATGTTACTGTGTGGCTAATGCTACTAACACCCTGCTGCTCTCAGATCAGTTTGATTCTGACTCTGTTTGACAAATGGTTTTCCAGACAAGTGTAAGATAGATTCAGTTACACAGCGGCTGCAGACAGAGAATGTATTATATATGCAACACAACTAACTGACGTTGTTGAGCGATTAGAAATGTCTCATTTTTATGAAAAAAACATTTGGACCAAAAAAACAAACAAATATGAGACATAGTTTAATCTATAGACATTTAAATATTTACTTATATTTATTCACTTATTATCTTGTGCGGGCATTGATGTGATCAATTGAATAATCTATTCACAGTTTGTTTTTTGTTTTTTTAAATGATTCATTATTGTTATTTTTTATGCAAATCGTCTGGTTACGAATTGGTAGATGAATCGATTGGTTGCTTCTCTGTTTAAATGTATCTGTAATGACAAGTCATTTATAGACATCTTCTTGAGCTATGGAAAATAGCAATCACACTTTGGTAAAACTATTTTCTCACATTTCACGGCCAATTAATCAGTTACTAAAGGATTAACTCAATACCTGTTAAAGGAAACGTCATTTTAACGCGTGTTTATTGCACTCACCAACAAGGAACTTTACTCACTCTCGTTTCTTGTTAGCATTGATTCGTCAAAGGACCATTATACTTCAAACAAATGAAATTCAGACATGGCAACCACTGGACAACATGTGGGACAAATTCTTGATTTAATAGCCTGTCACTTATCTTGCAGGGTGGTGCAGTTAGGTGTGTGGCATGCAGTGTTTTTGTCATCTGTATAAAAGTCTGTGTGGATTGATACAGAGAAATGTCTGTGGGTCGTCTGTGGGCGCGTCTCGCTGACTGTGTTCATTTGTTCTGTTCCACTGTGAGCAGCAGTTGGGCAGCGACGGCTCCCGCCCCATCCTGGTCCAGGTGGCAGAGTCGGTCTACAGGTTCACCCTTGGCTCGGTGGCAGGGGGTAAGAGTCACGCCCCATTGGTTCCCTGCATACCTTCAACCCACCACGCACCCACCCACCCACCTACCCGTTTGCCTGCCTACCTGCCCCCCCCGCCCTCCACTGTCCTCATAAGGAAAGGGTGAGAGAGAAGGAGGACAATGGCCCCTCTATTGGCTTTTTCCTTTTCTTTGCTTACGAGAGCAACGGTCGCATAGAGAAGTTCACCTTCTCCTTCTTGTTCTCGCTCAGTTTCCCTCCCTATGTCTCTTTTCCATCCCTCTGTCTCACTCTGTCCCGTGTCTCGCCCCTCTGCATGCCATGGGAAAACCCTCTTGTGTGGATTCTTTTGTACCTGTGTGAGTGATCACAAGAGGGAGGATGAAGGTGGGGGTGAAAGGTGGGGCCTAGGCCTTGTGTTTGGCTCCAGACTCCCCACTGTTTTTCTTCTCCTCCCTCCCTTCCTTCATTCCTCCCTTCTCCTCCACCTCCTTCTATCCCAAGAGAGACAACTTAATAAGGAGGTACGGGCTTGTCCCTTCTTCTCTCTCAGTCGCTCTCTAATTAAGTCTGTCGCCTTGGGTCAGTTTTTTTGTTTGTGTCCGTCTGACAGGCCAAAGACCCTGAACTCAAAACACTTTGACTTTTTTTTTTCTTAACATTACTTCCACAGACTTCCCCTTCCTTCTCCTCCTCCTCCTCTTCTACCTCTTCTTCCTCTTAAAGTGTCAATTCACTGAAAATACAGAAACCTCAAGTGGTATCAGTGAAAACAGTTTTTATTTTTTCACCTGAATGTTAAGATGAATTTCACTTTGTTTGCATATTTTTGAGACTTTACCGTTAGCATAATCAATGACTCTTAATTGCTTTATTAGGCCACTTCCTCCGCTCAGTCCTGACTTAACCTGTAACCACCTTGAGATTTAGATGTTGCTTAAGACGAGGGGAAAGCAGTGGTCATATCAGTAAACCACTGAAGTGTAAAATATGCCTTAAAATAAACAGATAACACTGTCATAACACATGGTCAGTGTCTAAGAAATGCCTCTGTTTTGTTCTCGGTAGCTGTGGGTGCCACAGCAGTGTACCCCATTGATCTGGTGAAGACGCGCATGCAGAACCAGCGGAGCAGCGGCTCCCTGGTGGGAGAGCTGATGTACAAGAACAGCTTCGACTGCTTCAAGAAGGTGGTGCGCTACGAAGGCTTCTTTGGACTTTACCGTGGTAAGTACGCATGAACGTTCGGAGCTGCAGTTGTGATGGTAAACAGCATAGCCAATACAATAACTGATGCTTTTATCCTGCAGCACAGAAGCTGCTGTCGCTTACACTTGCTGGAATCTTTATCATGCAGAGCATTGAACAAGTGTAGGTTTGAATCACAGAAGATGCTTTTAAGTCAAAACTAAAATAAATTGGCCAGTCTGACATCTGTATGTACACATAGCATAGGAGAACAACTCAGTGGCAGTCAAATCCACAAAATGGGTTTTGGCAAAAGGAAAAGAGCTGGGATTAGAGAAAAGAAAGAAAAGGTGAGGAGTAAGGACAATAAAAGAGAAGAGAAGCTAGAGGAGATGAGAGGAGAAGTGCATGGCGGACAGGGGGGCGGTGCGAGTTCACCTCTCTGTTGACCTGTCTCTTTTGAAGTGATTACCGACTGGCTGGGGACTTTCAGAGCAGGACAATGAACATCACATGCAAGGCCACATACCTTTAGGCCTGTGTCACGATGCGGCGATGTCGCACGTCTAGACCTACACACTCATACAAAGTCATACACAGCATGTAGACGTACACACGCGGACGCGCAGCCTTCTACTTGGGCATGCAGGTCTGCACATACCAGGGCATGACATCCCTAATGACTACCTGCCCCATCTTCAAACACTGGGGGTTTGTGTGTCTGTGTGCGTAATGCTCGGGAAGGATTGAAGAAGGATTGAAAAATGGTCCCCTGGAACGGTGGCGGGCTCTTTTCAAAATCCCATGATTTTGATTGACAGCACCGCGCTCCTGAGAGGAAACTTGAATGCTTGAATTTCTGTGGGAAACACAAAGGCCATCAAGGGTGGAATGGCTCCGCAGACACAGAGACAGACAGGTCTGGCTCCAGACAGACGGCCAGACAGGTATCCTGACAGCCAAGCTGTAGTTATGTAATACAAGTTGAAAGTGCATTCACTTTTGGAAGAAAAAAAAACCTGCTGAAGGAAAAAATTTTAAATCATCAGCACAAAATTGGTACGATTACCCTCGTTTGATGGCTGGATCCCCCATAAACAAAACATCGTCACAGTTTTATACGGATTATGTTGAAATAAAAGAATTGTATGTTCCAAGTCTCTGTCTGTGTGTGTTCACATATATCTTGTGTCTGAGAAATTATGTAAACGGTTGGAAAAAATATTTAAAAAATGACTTTGGTTTGCATTTTATGAGGTCCAGGCTGGTCCTTTCACCAAGCTCCAAATTGAGTATATGATTGTGTGTGTGTGTGGCCTTGCTGAACACAAACTACTGTAGACTATTGCAACTTTGAGGGGATTTTATATGCGTGTGTATGTGTGTGTGCATGTGTGTGCTTCTTGCCTAGGGGCTGGGTAGGGGGCCAAGTTTCATTGTGCTCTGTTGTGATTATTTTGTTTATTTTTATCCAGCTCTGGGTTGTAATTGAGGTCTGTGTAAACTTTTGGTTGGTTTGTTTTATACTCTGCCCTTTTTTCCTATTCTGGGAAGCAGTTTCTCTTTCTTCATCCTCTCTTTCCCCCCTTCTTCCTCTCTCTCTTGTTGCTACTCTGATGTCCCCGCACTCCACATCAATAGATTTCATTAGTGTCTGGGGGATCTCGCAGGGTTGGACGCATTGCAGCAGGAAGCCACACTTCATGTGGACTTTGTGGAAGTGGTATATGTATATGCATGTATGTGTGTGTGCGTGTGTGTGTGAGGAGGGGTACCACAGCACTCTTTTTTTCTAATCATCTCGTCGTTTCCTAATGATAGGTCTGGTACCACAGCTACTGGGTGTGGCACCCGAGAAAGCCATAAAGCTTACAGTAAGTTACTGCATTAGACACACGCGCACACACTAACAGACAGACCCATTTTTTGAATGGATATTCTATTGTTTAATACAGTCGCATGTAGAACACCTTTTCAGTATTTGTGATCATTTTTTATTTTATTTTATATTATTTTATTTGCAAAGGGACATCAGCATAGTAGCAACAAAACAGCGCAGACAATCTTCATCTTATTTATACATGTATGAACTGTATTTAAACTATTCTGAACCAACTTTAGTGTTTTATATGAAACTATGACTTGTGTGTTTACAGGTGAACGACTTTGTGCGAGGTAAGACCAGACAGAGAGATGGCACCGTCCCTCTGCCTGCTGAGATCCTGGCTGGTGGATGTGTAAGTGTCAAGTCAGCTGTTAGCATTAGTTGAATTAAAGTAAAATTATGAGACTCTATTGCTACATTTGCAGAGCTTTTATTCACAGTCAGGACACGGTGATATAGCCAAAAGTTTTTTTTTCATGTTGGTCAAAACCAGTTAATTGTGGTGTTCAACTAATCTTCATGGCCAGAACATGACAAACACTTGCCAACGGAACATTTCACGCACATCTGTGGAAGAACATTTAAAGTAATTATAGTCTAAACTCATCTAAAACCTAATTTATGCAATAATCCTGCAATGGGATCGACAGTTTGTTATTAATTTCTATGCATGCTAAATGTGAAAATTAAAGTTGTTTTATTTTTCATTGAAGAAACATACATTGTAATCATTCTGCTTTCATTGCTCAGCCGTATTTACAACCTACACAGGGGTTAAACCAATGGACCATTTGGTGTTAGAGTCAGGAGCTCTTTAGAGCCCAAGACCCCAAAAGACACAGCAATCTAAACATTTAGCCAAGACCCTATGTAAGAAAATATTACAAGCAGATGTCCCCCTCAGAGACATTTCCAAAAGAGTGACCACAATGGTAAAAAGCCATTTAGATGTTCTGTTATCTTAACTATTTTAGCCTTTTTAACGTTTTGACTTTCACAGCAGAGCTATAATTATAACACCAACTGTTGAGTTCAATCCAATCAAACACAGATGTGAAATATCATATCATTCATAATAATACTGCCAGGCTTTTTAAAGTGATCAGAAATTATCATATAATGGTGCCGACATATTTATGTCATGGCTGCATATGGCGGCAACGATAAGCTGAGTTGGGCTCCGCTGGTAAGAAGTTGATCAGTGCCGTATGGAAGTGGAGGTGAGGAGATCAAACTGCACCACTGAGTCATCATAGCTATTTTATTAACAATACAGTATAATAAAGTTATATATTATATTTATAGCGAGCCATTGATTTTTATGCAACATAAATGGCAGATTTTTGTTTTCACACAAACAGTGAATGCGTATTGAACTGTATGGATAATGCAGTGGAAAGCAGATATAAGACACTGTGCACCATATACTGTATGTCGCCATGGTGTCTGCATCTATATGTGAAGGACTAAAACAGCACCGCTGGGGACTGGTCTAATCAGCCAGCGTCTATTCATATCATAAGATTTTCAATCACGCCTCTTCACCGAGATAAAAGTTCTGAGTCTTTTCTTGTTCAGACTCACCCTGGGAACTTCTCCCAGTTTTCCGCCAGTGTAAATACGTCCCAATAATATTCAGTAGGGATGCACCAATATGAAAATTTTGGCCGATACCGATATCCGATATGAATTTTTCTGTTATGGCTGATAATCGATATTTACCAATATCGATATGTGTTGTTTGTTTTTTTTAAGTTGAGATGATACATTTTTGTACAGACTGAAAATCACACAAACTGAATTTTTGAATGTCTTCCTTTATTTTCAGAATGTATTTTACTTCCAAATAACAAGGTTACAGGCTACCATCCTCCTCGCATTACCTCAACTTTGCAGGTGTTGCATACGGTTATACATCGGTTGTGCATATCGGCCCAATTTTACTCATCGGATCGATACCGATGTGTTATTAATGCCGATATATCGTGCATCCCTAATATTCAGCCTTTTGCCTCAAATACAGTCAACGTGACATATTTCAGCATCCACCTTTTTTTTTCTCTTCCTAAAGAATCCAAACATGGAGAGCCTCTTTTTCACTCTTCATCATGGTGGCTCTTCAAAGTGCACGGTGCAGAAATGATGCCGTGCACTACGCAGACAGCGCGTACAGTGATCTCTTAACTATGTTTACCTGTTTTCTGAGTGCCGCCCTCCTGACAGCTGAGCAGACAGACACTGACCTGTTCGGAGGCCGGCCGTCGCTGCGTGTTGATGGAACGTGTAGAGATCACACATGAAAGAAACGCAAATGCACATGCTGTACACTCGCAAGACTATGTGCGTGCGTTACAAACAGAAGACCGCACACTCGCACACCAGCAGACGCACACACGCACGCTCCCTCTTACAGGGAGGAGACGAAGATTGACAGCAGCTGCTACCTGAGACCCCCCCCCCCTCCTCCTCCAGTCTGTTACCTGCCCCCCTCCCTCCCATCATAGGTTTTGATCATTGAGCTGTCACAGTCCACCCACAATCCATGTATGCACGCACACACGCACGCACACACACACACACACACACACATGCAGTGAGTCCTCCAAGGCCGAGCAAATGAAAGAAGGTCTTTCACTCGAGCCTCTTTTGATGCTGATCAGTAAAGCAAAGTATTTCAGGATACACAAGTCATTATGGGTTTAGCTCCACTCAGGCACATTCAATTGACCTTATTTGTTCTGGGAATAACGTTTAAGAAATGTTTTAACATGGTACATTTGCTGTAATTTAAATTTTGGATGCCGATTTTGTTTTTAAAGAGAAAGAGACAGAAATAAAACAGCAAAATAACTCTAGGAAAGCTAATTTACTAAAGAAGTGTTCTCCACTGTGCTGGGTGTGAAAAGCGGTGTCTGCCCCTTTTCTCTTTCTTTCTTTTTTCTTTTTATACAACCCATATGGATTCAGAAGCAGAACCATAACAGAGGCAGAGGGAGAGGATAAATGTAGTGGAGAGGAGTGTGGATGGATGGATTTTTCCTCTTTTCCTCCGTGAGCCGTCGTGACAGCTCCTTTCATCCTGGCTGAGGCCCCGGTGTTAGTGCTGGCACTACACTCTGCCTGCCACTTTATCTCACACTCGCGCACACACACATACACACACACGCACACACACACACTGACGCGCTTACACATAGAAGTCGAACCCTCCTGAACCCTGTTTTAGTGAGGCTCCAGCCACAGCACATGAAATCTGTTTATATCATTTGGTAGCTGTGAAAGTGTTGGTTTGGACCACAGTGTCGGCCTCAGATCCGCAGTCTATAAAGCAAGAGAAAGAGAAAGAACAGGGGACTAGTAATGTTTTATGTGCACTCTCTGTGTAGTAAACTTGGCTTCTCTCAACACAACTGCTTTATCTCCTCTAATGTGCTAATTGGCCTCGTACCTTCCGCTGTTCTTCTTGTTTCTTTTCTTTTTATGTTCCCTATCTGTTTACCTCCTTCTGCTCTCCCTCTTCTCACCTACATTTTCCTCTCCTCACCCACTCTTCCACCTCCTCCTCCCCCCCTCCCTTTCCCCTCTCTAAACCTGCGGCTCAGCACCATTAAGCTCCAGTGCGGGTTGCCAGTTTCTAATGATTATTTGGTAAGAATGGCATGCTCCGTTGACTGAGCTGGCTGGATGCTTATCTGGCAGTTACTGGCCTGCGTTGCGGGACTTGAGTTACACAAAATGTGCACTGGGTCATTGCTGAGAGGAGGAGAGGGGGCAAGAGCCTGAGTCAAAATACACTAATACTTTGTTCATTTTCATTGTAAATGTATCACAGGTTTGCATGGTTGGTTTAAGTCTTTGTAATGGGTTTCTTATTCAAGCCTGACAGGAATTATGAAAACATTATCGGTGGATCAAACACACACACACACACACACACGGACCTGCACATGTAGCATAAAGGCTGTTAAGTCCAAATCAAAGTGTGATTGTTATTTATGGATGGTAGGTAATGTGTTTAGCTGGTGCTAATCTCTCGTATGGCCTGAAGTGAGTGGTGAGAGGGAGGGGGGAGGGGGTGTGTGGGGGTCCTCCAACTTTACTAAGCTCTTTTTGCAGCACACTCACTCTCTCCCTCACACACAGCCAGGAGCTGCGATGCGTGCATAAGGCGCTGACGTCCCAGGTTTCTAAGGATCACCTTGCCTTGTAATTACCTGAGAATCATCAGAGAGCCGCCGCCGCCGCCGCTGTCACTCCATAATCACAACCCTCAACCTCGCTGCCTCAACCTCGACCTTCCTCCATTTCTCTTGTTTCCTACTCCTCTCTCCCACCATCCCTCTCTCTCATTAGCTCTCTCTGTTTATTTGTCCCATTCTCTCTCTTTTTTAATCGTCTCCCTCTCCGGCCTCTGTATTCAAAGGGTTTTCCAGAAATATATGATAGGAATGCAATTTTTTTTCTTTTTTTTAAAAAATCCTCCTCTCCTCTGTCTTTTTTATCTCATGTTGTCAGGTATAATCGTCATCTCGCTGAACAAGTTGTTGTTTACTCTCCCTGAGTAAACAGCATCTCCATCTACAGTCTCATCAGAATCCGACCGAAGCAGCCAACGCTGCTATGGGCCGGAGCCAATAGCCTCTTAATGCTCGCACTATTAGCCAGCATGTAATCAACTAGGTTATTTCCATAAAACAAGTCATAAAGAGTTAGCTGTGAGATGTAGCGGCTTTGGAGCAGCAGCAGCAGCCCTCCTGCTATTCACAGCCTCTCGTCGGGTCTGGAGGGAGGCTGCAGCCCACTACACTCGACTGAGGAAAAAAAAGAAAAAGTCGCTGCTCACACCTTCAATGAGACGATTATGATCTCTGTCTCTCCCTCCTCCCTCTCTTCTCTTAGGCAGTATATATGGCAACACTTAAAACCGGGGGACTTTTAGCAGAAAAAGAACTGCCCATGTTGCAGATTGGAGCGTGATGCTTTCCCGTAAGGCAAGAGGCGACGAGAACAATCCATCATTCATAACGAAGCCAACGAAGGAGGGGGAGAAAAGGAGAGAAACAACAACAAACAGACCAGGCCTATTTAAGACAGAAGTGGCGCCATGGCAACCGATTGCTATCTAATTGCGATGTGCCGCCCTTTTGCGTGTAGCTACTGTAACCACGGGCAACTGCAGCGAGGGAACACAGCATTAGAGAAGATGAGAGGGAGATAGTTTGAGAGGAAGTTGGAGACAGAGAGAGGGGCCGTGATTAAATGACATCAGGTCAAGAAAAGTCCGCTTTCCAAATGAAAAGCTTCAAACTGTAAACATTTCTCAGTTTCTGGAAGCGTCCTGCGTCCCCTCCCTGACTAGATACAGAAAACCATTTGTCTTGCCACAGCTCCACCGCAGCAGCTACCTCTTAAACTTAAAAGCTCTGCCGACCTGAAAGGCAGGGGAACCGGTCTGAACTCGCTGCAGCGCCGTCCGTCGCCCTCCCTTCCCAAGTACAGGTTTGCAGAGGAGTGCAAAGTGAGAGGTTAGAGAGGAGAAGAAGAGAAGTGAGAGAAGTCCCCGCAGGGTCTGTGTGATGAAGACAAACAGCTGACAGGCTCGGCTGCATCAGCTGGATTTCCCGGCACTGTGCTGTTCTTTCCTCTTCTTCACCTGTTTGTTTTGCAGCTGGTTGCTGAGGCTGCACTACTGCGAAGTTGCATCACACGCTGCATGTAGAAGCAGGATGACAGGAACTGTTTGTTTTCCCTCTTGATACGAACATAATGGTTTTTGTGTGCCATATTGAAACGGTAAAACAAACACATTTACACAAAGTCTCGCAGTAATTGTTGTCAAAGCTGACATTTAAATTGAGTTTAATTTCCCTGTATCTCTTCTAGCTACTGTAATCCTTTTCTGTTTTTCTCGAGGTTCACTCTCTTGATTTCCTTGTGCCTTCAGGCCGGCGGCTCCCAGGTGATCTTCACCAACCCTCTGGAGATTGTTAAGATCCGTCTGCAGGTGGCAGGAGAGATCACCACAGGGCCGAGGGTCAGCGCCGTGTCCGTCATCAAGGACCTCGGCTTTTTTGGACTTTACAAGGTGAGAAACAGCGTTGAGGTCAGAGGTTCACGTAAAGATCAGCACACACTGTGCAACCTGACACTAAAGGCTTGTATACTGTATATATATGTTATATGATGTAGTTTAGACTATATGCGTTTTGCATGGAGCTGTTTTACTCACTCCAATGCCTGATCCTTGTATTGCACTTTAACATTATGTGCTTGGAAAACAATTTTCATCTTTTAGCGACATTGTTGGAACAAGTGTTCCATCTTTTGTTGTGATCTTGTTGAACCATATTGCACAGAAAACACAATTTTAACACAATAAAGAAATATATATTTACAATGAAATGCAGAATTGGCAAATGAGCCAACTTCTCTTTTGAAATATAAATAGATTTTTTCCCATAAGGAATTTTAGTAGTAAGTCTTACATAACTATTGCTTTATTCTTATAACTGTAATTACATGGATGTTCTCTAGTCCCACAAAACAGCCGGCGAGGCCGCTGTCTGCTACATTGGAATGCAAATCACACAAAGATTTTCTGACCTCCTATCTTTGTCCACTCTCTGTATTTTCTGCTAAACTTCAGATTGTCTTGGCTCAGGTCCTTTTGGGATCAGAGAGTTACACAAGTGCAGGAATGCAGAGATGCACACATGTGCTTTTCCTACATCCTTACATCCTCCGCAGTAAAATTATAACTGTTGGGTTACTGTGGCGACCAAGGGATTAAAACGCTGAACCAGGGACTCCGTGTCCCAAACTGTGTTGGATGTTTGCATGTTTCTGACCTCATTTCCTGTCGCCAACTTTACCACCACTTTCTCACAACACAAACACAAAGTGCTCAACAAATGTTAATAAAGTTGCCACTCCCACCTGTTCCAGTATCGCACTGGACACACACCCACCTACACCTACATCACTGTGGAGTTTCCTGCTGTGGTTCATGCACCACTCTCTCCTTTACTCTAAATAATGGCCTTGACATGTGTTAGCCTGAACTTCTGGTGTAAAATCACTGTGTTTGTGTTTTCCCCAGTGTTAAGTTGTAAAAGAACATCCCTGTAAATCAGCTCAGGTGGACATCTGGGGGGGCTCTATGGTATAGATTGTGGTCATGACGTCATTAAAAAGGATTTAAAATACGCTGATTTAAACTGACCAGTGATGTAATGAAACAGAAACCTGCTGCTTTCACTTGTCCCTGTCTCCTCTGATTTGTGAGCACATAGCTCGTTCGTTGCTGTCCCAGAAAACACGGTGGGAGGTGCAGTGTGTAAAATGCTCACTTAGAAACAAGTCATGCCACTGAAGCAGTGGGGGAAAAAATCTAACCACTGTAAGATTTCAGTCCAACATTAGACACTGACCAATATAATGATCAAAGACATCACATGAGATTTTCAGTCTCTTAACCAAAAATCACATTTATCTTTAAATGAAAAAGCTTTGGAAGAAGGCCTGCGACACTGAATTTAAATAAGTTCAATCATTTGACAAATCACTGCCAGATGTCCAGTCTCCATCTCTTGTACTTTCGTCAGCCTCACAACTTCACAACAATCCATTCTTCTCATTACTGTTAGGACTAAATCATATGTGATTTTTCTATTAACCATTGTACAATTACACATATTACCTTACCCCACATCATCTATCATTTGAATCAACAATTCTGTGTGGTCTTCTGTTCAAGAATAAGAAAAGGCACAATTTATGTTAAAAGCTGTATTTAACCTTAATTGCCATAATTGGTATTTTTCAATGGCACAGGGGCTAAAAATTACAGTGCACTGTTTGAACATATTAGGCTTGTGTGATATTATGCACCAACGCATTGTAACGCGTGAAAGATTACAGTGTCATATCAGGGGCTAATATGGCATTATTGTTTTGTGTTTTAGAGGATATTTCCTGTATTTTCATTCAAATTTGCCTCATAAATATTATGACTCTTAACATCAGTCTGTTGGTGCCGTTGAGGTGCACAGTTACAGGTTTCTTTTTTTGGGTAGCACTTAGACAGAGGAGCTGTAGGAGTCGGTGAACGAGCCGCGGCTACCTCTAACATTAGCAGCTTAACAGGCTAGACAGGGACATTAGCCCTCAGGGTGAAACAGAGCATGTCTAATTAAATTACATAAATAAATCCTAATGGAGCTTGGCAGGAGAGATTCTGCCTCGACTGTAAACACAATCAACTGTGAAAATGTCAATCTCATACCTGGGGTTGGATTAATTTGCCTCGTTTTATTTAAGTAAGACGATGGCACCCGTGTTGTCAGATTCATCGTAGTAAACATGATCTCAATGGAGATCAAGTCGTCCCTTGAAAGGACTCTATTTTCCTTCCTTCCTTCCTTCCTTCCTTCCTTCCTTCCTTCCTTCCTTCCTTCCTTCCTTCCTTCCTTCCTTCCTTCCTTCCTTCCTTCCTTCCTTCCTTCCCTCATCACTCTGTACCTGTTTGCTTTGTCCCTGTGATCTGCAGATATGATGACTGGTCAGCGCAGACAGGCAAACCTCTAGGTTCTGTTAACAAGGCTGTGAAAGAACGTGGAGCCTCCTCTTGTCTCCGTCTACCTGTCCTACCTGCACCTGTGTGTGTGTGTGTGTGTGTGTGCACTCTTCGCAATTTATGACCGCTGGAGTGTGTGTGTGTGTCCATATACTGTCTGGGAGAAAAGGAGCTTGTGTCAATGCGTGCATGTTCATGCACACACTTCATTACATTTGTCTCCCGGTCCATGCACAGAGAGGAGACAAAGTGCATTGAGAAAGCAGTAGCCGTGTTGGTTGGTGATGGTGGTGGAGGAGGGGAGGCGGGCGGGCAGGCGGGCGGGGAGGAGACGAGCTTCAGCCTGCAAGCCCCAGACGGGCTGGCTCCGGAGGGGCTGCACCCAGGCACAGAGCTGCCTTTGTCAGGGTAATTATCCTGACGCTCACCCTCCGCTGGTGGAGCTACCGGTTGGTAGGGTGGCTAACGCACTAGCGCCACCATTCATCACAGGGGGAAAGCTGTCATTGTCAGAGTATGGATCTAGATGATGTTTAAAATATAGTCATTATATCACTTACTTATGCACAGATATGCATTTTGCCCGTTCTGAATTGCATTTCGTCTAGGTGTAAAAGGACTCTATACAGGCTCTCGCACTCAGCTGCCACTCTGCAAGTGCATTACTCAACCCAACACTATACCTGATATTAAGTCTTCCAGTCCCAGTCCTTGTGACGCTGCCTGTCTGTCCTGCCTCGATAGAATCTCCCAGCTTTCAGCGGCCGCTCGGGCCCCAGTCAGCGAGCAGGAGGGACAGGCAGACAAGAAGTGCCAGAGGAAAGAGATAGCCCAGGTATCTGCCAGTGTGTGTGTGTTTGTGTGTGCGTGTGTGTGTGAGAGAGGAGGAACTAAAGGATTATCCCATAGGAGTTAAATGAAGCCTGTCCAAAACAGGGAGACCCTGCCCAGCTCTTTAAACGCCTTCTGTTGACTGTAGTTGCTGTATCAAGACGGTGGCAGCGTGCCAACAGGTTTGAAATACAGCAGGAAACTCAATAGGCTTGATGATATAGTGTTGTTTACAGTGGCAGACGAGGAGCCATCTTCGTCAGCCAGTCTGTCTTTCTCTCTCTCTCTCTCTCTTTTCCCACTCTTTTTTTTCTTCTTGACAGTGTTGGTTTGGGAGCTGCTGCCTCTCTCACCTGCTGCTGAGGACACAGATCGTTAGCATTATGCAGAGACATGATTCATCTGGCATGTTGTGGTCAATATCTCCCTCTGCCAGAAGAGATCCAGGAGTCTTTTTTGGAAGTTGCTTATTTGGCAGTGACATCAGTTGATGCCTCATGAACAGACAGTTGATGTTTCATATTGTGGCTTATGAAAAAAACAAAACACTCAATCCATCTTTCAAGCTCCGAGCCAAGAGTCAAGGTTTGAATCCCCCTGAGCCCCATCGCTCTTTCTCTGCTCCCCTTTCTGTTTATACTTTGTCTTTGTTTTCTCTTTCTGAGAGTTTGACTCCAAACCTAATATTATGATCTGAAGTCTCCTCTTTCTCCTGCTCTCTCACTCTCTGTCTTCAGGGCTCCAAGGCTTGTTTTCTGCGGGACATCCCCTTCTCAGCCATCTACTTCCCCTGCTATGCTCACACCAAGTCTTACCTCACTGAGGAGGACGGCACGATAGGGCCAGCCAAGATGCTGTTTGCTGGAGCGCTGGCAGGTAAAGAAATCCTCGCTCCAGTCCAAACCCCCCTCTACTACTAAAGTTACACCTGTGATCAGGTATTACCCAGATGTGACTGATCCAAATGAGATTTAGTTACTTTGTCAGTGTCAATGTCGAATTCAGCGTTTTTCATTAACATCCATCAATTCACCAGCTCAACTATTAGTAGAGATTATTGATTGTTAATCTCTATCAGAACAGAGAGAAAATTAGACTGGCGAGTCTTTATCAATAGAGAAATTAAAGATTTATCATCAGCCCTGTTCAAAGCTGTAGGACCCGTTCTTTAAATAAATCATGACAGTATTGAAATAGTTGGCAGCCTCAATAATTGCATGTTGTATTTTAATATTGTAACCTTGTAGAGTACGTCTGTGACTTTCCCATGAAAATACAGTTTTCTGTTAAATATCTGACTGTCCGTTGCGAGCCAGAAAAGTCCGCTTTGGTCCCCGACACAGTGTGCAGAGCCTTGAAATGTAGGAAATAAAACCTTTTGGTGTGCTCCAGTTTTTGTGCGAGTGAGGTCTCGCTCTGCTCTCTCCTCAGACCTTCACGAGGCTGCAGTAACAGTAGCAGAGCTCAAGAGTTTGGAAGCCAGGCAGCCTCTGACCGCAGGCTCCATGGCGGTAGCTGCTAATTAGAGCGCTGCTCAGTGATTGGGGACTGGGGTTTTGGAGCTCTGCTGCAGGGAAGCGCCTCACATGCCTGCCAACCAGGCTTTCCAATCCTAATATATTGTACATGCACACACACACATGCACGTGGGAAAGCGCACGCTGTTGCACAAACACGCTTGTGCATACCTTCAATGTGTTCACGCTGCAGGAATGCACACAGACCTGTACGTGCATTAGTTTGGCCGCGGACGAGAGTGAAGAGACCAGAGGGGCCAAAACATCCAATGATGACTTAACAACTTTATCATCTCCCTGAAAACCTGATCTATTCAAAGCAGACTTTTAATATTGGATTTATCCTTAGGAAAACACTAATAACAGCCCAGCACTCTCCTGCCAAGTTAAAAAGCTTTAGAGCATTTGCATAAAAGACTTAATATTTGTTTTGAACCCTCAGAGATGTGTCAGCAGCACTCTCGTTTTGACGCAGAGGCACAGCACAACACGGAAAAATCATAAATCCAGCCTCTCTCCTCCATTTTTACTCTGGTTTTCTCACCACAAGACTGGCAGCCACGGCCCACAGACTCCGAGCTGAAACGAGCCTCATGATTTCTTTATTTTTTTCGTTACGTCGACACATTTATCATTCCGCTTTCACATATATTTATCAGCGGTTGCAGCATTCTGGCAATTAGTGTTTTACAGTCAGCACAGGAAATTGAATTACACGCTCAGTTTGTGCAGCATTATTTAGCCAGGCATTAGGTCTGCCCTGTGAAGAACACGGTGCCGGCCATCTCTAGCTGACATTAGCTCTGAATGTGAGAGAGTTTTTGCTCTCATTAGCTGTGGAGTGTGAAGAGCGTCCGGACAAACTACTGTCCAGTCTGATGTAAAATTAGGAATATGATCAAGTCAAAGGTTTTCAACAGTTTGTCTCACGACAGGGTGGAATGTTTTCTTTCTAGTCAAGCGGAGGTGAAACAGCTGATTTATTATTGAGTCAACTGACAGATACATTGTCTGCAGCTATTATTTTAATCATTTAATCGTCTTAGTCACTTTTCATGTGAAATTCTTAAATCTGAATATTTTCTGCTCTTCTCTACTTTCTGTTAAAGGTGCCCTGCGGACGTTTTGACCACTAATAACAGTGCCATGGAACAATGTTTTTATGAGCTCGGACATACGTGCACGACATAACAGGCACATGCACGAGCACATGGTGGTGGCATTCACATTAAGCTGCTCCACCGACCTCACACTTTGTGTGGTAACGCAGCAACGACTGCAGCGATGCAAAGGCAAAGATGACGAAAACTGCTGGCTAGCATCAGTGGATGCAGACAATATGTGATTTAAAAATAAAATATTTTCTAAAAGAGGCTGTAAATGTTTTATATGGGACAGAATGCAATCAGCACTTTAGTGAAGAGCGCAATGATAAACACTAAGACCAGAAATTCAGGATCTAGAAAACCTGCACAGAGCAGATGATAAAGATGTTTGGTCAATGGGAAATTTTGATTTCACATTTTTTTAGATGTTAAATATTGGACATGGTAATATTGTGGCTCTCATTTTTTTTGTGAATAATTATTGCATCTGTGTCTATCCTGGAAAAAATAATTCCTTTGTTTCCTTTTTTTTTTTTGACGTTTCTTCCTTTTTTCCCACTGTTCTTATCATTTTTTTTGCATGTCATGTGCATTTGCAGGGTCACAGTTTTTCCATTAGCCCTACTTCAGATCCCTCTCCTCTCCTATCCTCAGTTCAGTGCAGGTGGTCAGTCTCCACCGGTTGCTAGTCTGCTACCTAATGCTGAGTTGATCAGGCTTGCTGAATAGCTCGTTTGGCCGTTACAAAAACCAAGAAGTCAGACTAAATCGTCAAGAGGGCAGTTGATGGTAATGACCGAGCCATCAATGATTGAGCCCATTCATGGCTGAAGTGGCTGGAGTGGGGCCTTGCAGTCACTCCCTTCAGTCAGCCAGTCACTTTCAGCGGCGCACGGGGCACAGTGTGCATTGCTGTCATTACCGTCCATTGTCTGGCCCCTTTCAAACGGCTGCAAGAAAAGTGGGAGAGAGAGGAAAGGAAGAAAAAAGGTAGAGATTAAATAATGGCCTCGCTGGTGGTATGGATTGGTCGATGGTGAAGTGATAGGAACTGGCCCCTACTTGTGTATAGTGTATGTACGCGCCAGACTTGCTGCAAGATGGTCAAGATCCGAGATGGCGTGTTTTAAAAGAGGGAACAAAGAGCGCTGAAACCACTCTATCAGACGCGGCGACGATGATATGCAAGAGTCCAGTCAATCACTGACGGCTGCTTCCTGCAAATCAGCTCATGTGTTTGAGACTGATTCAAGATATCTGCTCTATTTAGAATCAAACATCACTCCAGGCTCAACAGCTGCTGTGTTTGTCTGTCCAGGCATGCCAGCGGCCTCTCTGGTGACCCCAGCAGACGTGATCAAGACCAGGCTACAGGTGGCGGCACGCGCCGGCCAGACCACCTACAGCGGCCTGGTGGACTGCTTCTGGAAGATCCTCAGAGAAGAGGGGCCCCGCGCTTTCTGGAAAGGAGCTGCAGGTACGTTTAGTAAAATGTCTCATAACATACGAAATAATATCATTTTAACTTTTCCAACCCTCTAATATTTTTAAAGTCTCCCTGGGCTTTGTGGTCCTTCCACCATAAAGATGAGAGAGCTCATAAAGCTCAACAAAAATGTAAATGTGCTCATGTGAGCAGCAACAGCTTTGCAAAGTTTTCTCTGCCCCGAGTTTTGCCTCACAGGCTACACTCAGGTTGACCTGGAGGCCGTGCAACCTGAGGAGAGGAGATAAAGAGACCTGCATAAGAAGGTTTACTGTGTATTTCTGTTCATGGTTTATATTCTCATAAAAGTATTCCAGACAGAGTAAGCCGTTAAGGATGGAGCTCTTTGTTTTCACATATTTCCAACACGTTACAATATAATTTGGATGTAGGTCGTCAGTAATATGTTTGCACATGTACAGACTTGGAAGAGGAAACGCTGATTTGTTTCGAGTTCAGTCTGAATCATGTTTTTACTGGAAACCAGGCAACATTCTGTTTGGTGAGATAAAAACAAAACTTTATTTTGTAAATATGGAGGATCGCTAAAGACTGAGTTGGCTGTTTACAGACTAAACATTTAAATTAGCCATAAAATCTGGCAGATAAGAAGAAAGAACATTTATCAGGATAAACTTTAGGCCTGTAGCTTTTCTCCTCTATCCGCTACTTTTGGTTTTATACATGGTAAGATGCATGGTACTTTTTTGATGTTTGATCACTAGTGATATTTTGTGAAATTAGCCAAACGTTTAGTGTCACATAGAAAGTATAAGTAATAACATAGCATTTAATTTTTTTTGTTATATTGCCATTATTATGGTAATTTAATCATGATTTCTTTTTTGCCTGATTCATTTAAATGTATATAAATGAAAGGAAGAGTGTTCATATTTCAAAAAGCAGTCGTAATTATGCACAAACCTAAGCCCTGGGTGATATACTTGTGGAGATAAGTGTCTATTTTTATTTAAATAAACTCATTTCTACTCCCTCCTGCAGCTCGAGTGTTTCGGTCCTCGCCTCAGTTCGGCGTGACCCTGGTGACCTATGAACTCCTGCAGCGCTGGTTCTACATCGACTTTGGAGGACAGTGAGTCTCACTCTTAGCTACAAAACTCTCCACCACACCAAAACTTCAGTTCCTCTAATATCAAACACACAGAATCTTATTTATTTCACCGACAGTGCTACATCCAGTCCGGTTTGATTTCAGCATTCAGTAGTTGTGAACTCTTTCTCCTCGGAGAGAAAAAGAAATACCACAAGACCAAAAACCTGTGCACATACATTGACAGATTAAAGCCTTCATTCAAAGTTCAGGATGTGACAATTTTCTCAAATTTAAGAGTTTTACAGCACCACGATCAGGGCGGACAGCGCCCATTTGACTTGTGCAGACACTCTGTCCCACTTCTGGGACTGAAACGAGCTCATTCTCCTCGTCCAAATAGGTCACCCTCAGGAATAATTCTTTAGCTGTGTGAAGTTAAAAAGGTCTGGAGGGGAACAAGAGGCAGCGAACCTCTCAGAAATGACTAAGAAAAATGTTTCTTTTAATGGACAGCTGAGACTGTGTTACACACGCATGTACTGGCTGGATGGCTCATTACTTTTATATGAAGCTGCTTCTCTCCCAGAGGCTCAGAGTGAAACAGAATCAGCTGCAGATCCAGTGAACAGTCAGTGTGGTTTGGACCCGGTTCATCTGTGTTCCTTCGCTGTCCGTGACGTGTTGGCAGCGAATCACAGAGCGTGAAATCACAGAGGGATTTGGTTCGGTTCTGTTTAAAGGGAGAAATATTCAATTGTTTCACCTTTGATTTTCTATCAAGATTTTTATTTCTGTGGCGAAACATTCTTTAATGTGATAATATTAATCCAAGATTTAATACTAATGATAATAAAACTCCCGTCGGTGCACGGCCTCTTTCTCCCCTGTTTGGTTAAAATAACAGCTTGCACCATGTTTATGTTGTTTAATAGTTTTCCCATTTCTCCACCACCACCACCACCTTTTTGCATTTCCCTCCTCCTCCTCCTCCTCCTCCTCCTCCTCCTCCTCCTCCTCCTCCTCCTCCTCCTCCTCCTCCTCCTCCTCACTGCTTCTGGCTTCATCCTCCGTCTCCCTCCCTCTCCCTCTCTCCCTCTCTCCACACCGCAGAAAGCCGGCTGGCTCGGAGCCCACCCCCAAGTCTCGGATCAGCCTGCCGGCGCCCAACCCAGACCACATCGGAGGCTTCAGGTTGGCCGTGGCCACGTTCGCTGGCATCGAGAGCAAGTTTGGACTCCATCTCCCACGCTACACAGTTGCGACGGCGGCAGCAACAGCAGAAACAGCAGCAGAAGCAGAAGCCCCTGCAAACGCCCCCTGAACCACTCCACAGGTGGGCGGGGTGGGCTTGTTTAGTGAAGTGGAAGAGAGGGCTTGAATGTTTTTCGTACAAAAGCCATTGTTTGTAGTATTTAAAGTTATTTATTTAAAGTTATTTATTTTCTCTTATATATGAATATAGTCGTCAATATGCAACCATGTCAGTCAGTGAGCCGGTTAGCATGGGTTACTCAAAGAAAACTCTTTGCAGAAGCCGTGCAGTGTTTGCTTCACCTTTGATTGACGTTGTTATAGAGTTGTATGATATTGCGGTTCTTTTTTTTTCATACAGTTTAGCTGGTACAGTATATGCACACAGGCAGTAGAAGGGCTGGCAGATGTTGAAATATACCTTAACTGCTTTGGAAAATAGCATCAATAACTACATACAGCTGCAGCTCTTCCCAGTGTCTTCCTATTGTTGCTATATAATCAAAAGCACATTCCTCATTACGATCATATAGCTGGCTGAGGATGGATCTGTTGATCAGTAATGTGGCAATTCAGTACATATGAGATATCCAGAGACATATTTTCATATCTATAAAGCTGTTTTGATCCTGAGTTGCTCATTTGATCAAATGTATCTAGAATATGACCAAAAAAAAAGTACTTGAATGTAAAGACACAGTGTAACATTCTGACTGTACGCGATGTTTACGGCTGTAAGGAGTTCAGGTTTAAATGTGTGCAGATGTGTAAATATCTGGAGGAGAGAGCTGGCACCCACTGCACCTCTGTAGTGTGTCATGACTGAGTATTTAAAATTGTACAGTACAGAGAATGTAGGAGTTACAGATGGTGTGTAATAATTGTGCCTTACTGTATGTATGGCAGCAACATGTCTACTGAGAGTAAAGAGAAACTTATATTAGTAAACTGAAGGTGTGCTGGAGTTTTCATTCCCATTCAACACACAGAGGAAAAAAGCCAAGGCAGGAGTTCATCAGCTATGCTTTAATGGTGAACATAGCAGGTTTAACAGCGAGCAGCACTCTGCAGTGCTATATACCTCTTGTTAGAATATACAGTCGTAGCTCTCGTTCAGAACGTAAGACAAAGGTGTCAAAACGGCACACCCCCGAAACACTGACATCAAGCAGCCACAAACGCCCCACGTGTGAAAACGTCACCATAACAACCCTAACCCGGGGATATTTGAGGAATGTGTCGCATGCAGGCTTAATACAGAGAAAAAGAAGCACAACGAAAAGTGAACGTGACATTTTGTAAACAATACGTGACTAGTCTATGGACCCTGCTTTATTTTCACGGTAGTGCAAAGCGTCGTTACAGTACACATATCTTCATAAGGCTGCCACTTTGTATACACTGTAGGCTCACGAGTTGCAAGCAACAAATCACCTTAATTCATTAAACGTATAAATAAGAGTGGATGTATCAGTAGAAGTAACAGTTTACCCATTAATAGACAGTTTGCATTTACATTTGCTGCAAATGCAAATATACGGTTTAAATGCGGCCGAGTTCGGACCACGACAGGAAGGTGAACATGAAGGTGGGGGAATGAAACAGGGGTTGGGGGGGAGGGGGGGGGGGAGGACCACATGCTACAGTGACACCAATAAAAGCACACCATCTCTGATTCCCTCCACTTTGGTTCGGAGTCCTGTTCTATGAAGCCAGCTCCATAGGCCCCTCCTCCTCGCCGTCCGCCCGGTTGGCGCGGATCTCCATCAGGGTGCGGGCGAAGCGCGCCCAGTCGTCAGTGTGAGTCACAGACAGCTGGAGGGAGGACCACAGACAGACAGGTACAACATATTAACCACTGGGCGGACACACCTGAATGGTTGCTTGGTAACAGACCTACTGTCACTTCCTTGTTAGGATACCTGGGAATCACCTTTTTCATTTTAACACTGTTATATGAATAATGATGAGAAACCAACAAATTTTGGGTCTGCATTAAAAAAAACCTCTTGTTCATCTGTAGACAGTCTTGGAGTAGCACCTTATTGGAGAAAATCCAGCGCTATTATTGGTCAAACTCTTCCACTTCCTTTATTTTCAAACGACCCAAAAGTTCCCAACAACTGGTCAAACACGAGTGGGACAGTTTTTTTGCAAATTGTAGAGAAATAAATCCCAACAATGTTCTTTTTATATCAAGAAATCAAGAAAACTGCACAAACAGGTGGTGGCAGGTCTGTATGTGGAAGAGGAACAGTTCAGTGTGGCAGCAGGAACATCACATCAGGGCTCCCAGGATTGTCTGACAAAAGCAACCTTTGCTGCATGAATGCTACTTTAAATATTGCTGTAATGATTTTGTTTCTGTAGCAATATCCAATCATCTGGAGCTGAGGAGCCATCACCTTCCCTGATTGATAGACTGATAAATCTGTTGTTTCTGACACAGGGCTGCTGTCTACATCCATGCTGCCAGCACAGCCACTACAGAGAGGCTAGATAAGGCTAATGAAGGACTTGTCAAACTGAATGTTGTTGCTCTTCATGTGCGTAGCAACAGTCGTGCACTGTGGGAGTCATAGTGAGTGAGACAGAAGCCACGGCCGCCACCCAAGCTGTCTGCAACCGCTTTGCATGGCCAGGCTGTAATTAAACAGGAACCAGGAGGAGGAGGGAGGCAGCCATTTTGAACCCTCCAACCCCCCACAGAGCTGGGCTGCCCGCAGTGGGGGGGCTCTGCCAGAACATCATCTATATGGTGCCCAAGTGACTTCGGCATTAGCAGCGTTTTAACAGCAGCTCTAGCACCTTAAGCAACGCTGTTGGACTTTAAAATAAAAACAAAACAAAACAAGCAGCAGGTCCAAAACATTTCCACGTCATGGAACAGCATCAGACCACTGACCCTGATCTGTTAGAGCTTTGTCCCAAGGCATTTGTTTTACGATTTGGACTTTCCATGCAGAGCAACACCAGCACAGGACTAATGTAAACAGTCTTAATCCCTGCTGATAAATGACCTAAAACTAATTTGTACTCAGTAAAATAATACTGAAATAAAAGTATTTGGTGTTTTGTTTTCCTGGAACCGTCTCAAGGTTTGCTATTGGTCCCAGGACCGCACTGCTCTGGATGGAATTGCTGGCATCTCTTTTTTTTTTCGCTTGCTGTTCCTAGTTTTAGCTCTATAGGGGGAGTTTCAAGTAAAAAAAACCCCATCACCACCACACACAACTCTTTGGAGTCATAAAACCTTTCAGCCCCGCTCACTTTTATTGATGACTCTTCGTTACCATCGGCCCAGCGTGGAGGCCACCGGCTCAGCTCGGCCTCAACCACACAGCAGAAAAAGAGGCTAAAATTAGCCGAGCGGCTAGGCTAACGCGCCCTCACATGGGGATCCTGACCAGAGCCCTCCAAACATGAGAGAACGTACAGGCAATAGCCAGAGTGGTTGGCCGCTTTGTGGTGGTGGCAAAGTCATGTGGAGGCCATTTTTATGAGAGAGGAAGGAAAAAAAAAATCAAACACATACATCCATGGCAATGCTGACAGTTGGGTAAACATACAGGGCTACACGACCTAAACAGGCTGGTTGTGGTGCATGTGGAGGCTTAACTGTGAAAAAAATCCACTCATTTCTCCATTTCAGAGCCAGTCTTCCTTCAGACTCTGTCGAAAAATGTGTTAAATATACATGAAACACGCAATGTATAAGTATAAACGTGTAAAATTAAGATTCAGTTACTATTGCATAAATAACTTCCCACATGACACTTTATTTTGAAATCTGGAGAGAGGGATTTATTACTGATGTTTTATTTAGAAAGACCACATACCCTAATTTTAGGCACTAAAATATCTCAGTGTTCTGTAAAACAACTTAATTGCAACAGTGCAATCATTTCTGGTCAGTGTAGTCCTCTCATGCTTTTGGCACCTTGGGTCTAATTCATTTTTGATGGTTTTAAAAACAAAGTTCCACGGGAACCAGCAGCTCTTTGCACCAGAGCACCTGGAGGGAATCCAACAACAAGGAGTGCAGTAGTTTTATTTTTAACCTGCTAAAATATTAATGTTTTATGTGAGAAACACTGGAGTGCATCAATATTTCTAATGCCAGTCATTATTCTGTAATGACAGACCTGTAGCTCCTCAAGATTCTGCTCACAGACACATGGAGAATGTCTCTGCTTTTTAGTGTTATGTGATTTATCTATTTATAACTTGCACAGTTATTATCAAATGTACCTCTCCAGTATCGTAGATCCAGACTCGACCCTCTGAATCCCCCACAGCCACTTCCTTCCCTCCTGAAGACCAGCGGACCCTGTTCAGCGCCGACGCCCCCTCGATGGTCACGCTGGCCGTCGGGACCTGGTGGAGCAGCAAAAATCAGAAAGTTTAGTACACAATTCCACTCATCTAATGCATCAGATTACATCACCACAAACTGTGCGTTCACACTGGGATGCATATAATAAACAGCACACTGAGATGAGAGGATATACTCAGTCTCAGTCACAGATTATTCAGAAGGAAACAAAGAAAGGTCGACAGATCAGCTGATCCTGAGCCGTCAGCTGAACAAGTCCGACTTTTTCATCTCGAATTCTGCTGTGTAATGCTATGCAATCTTTCCCAAGCAACCTGACTCTGACCTAAATTAGAAATTCATTTGAGCAACTGAAATAGTTTAATATATAGAAAATTGTCTGAAGTTGAATGCATCTCAAAAGGATTGTTCAAACCATGTGAAGTCAGAGGGATTTACTTCAAAGTGAAATACCTGAATGCGATAAATCAAGTGTTATTTAAATGTCACATTAAGCATTCAGCGGTGGCATATGCACCATATTCAGTTGTGAAGTGTAAATACAATGTGAGGAGGTGACAAACCTGCTGTGACCTATGACACCTCCATCCTGCCACCTGCAGGCAATGACTTGTTTACAGCTGCTGTTCTGATGCAGTATGTTTGACCCTATATGTTTAAACTGTGATAAATGCAGCTCACTCAAAGTAAATGAGTAAAGTTTCTCATCACAGAACTCAACTTTGCCCTTAAACTTGTTCTTTAAGCCCCAGTTTTCTTTATTTTATAGCCAACTTGCTGTTTACACCAGTCTTCTTGATGTTTATTGGAAAATGGGAGCATTATTCTATTATAGTCTAATTTACTGAACAAATTTGCTACATAAAAACAGCAACTTTATCCAAATATCCTACAAGTTACACAAACATTGCTGTCAAATTTACAACTTCTCATTCAAATGTGGACACAGGGATATTTAGTGTATAATAACCGCCTTCATGTTTGCTGTTGTGGGCGAGCCAGTGCTCTTTTTTAGTAAACACCAGTGCTCGAGTTGCACCTTTCAAAACCCCCAAAAACCATCTGTAGTGTTTCCATAAACTGTTCCTGACATGTGGCAGGCGAGTCTGACACATGTCACCGGTGGAGACAGAGGCCTTGGCATCATGTCGCCTCACACACCGAGCTCCTGCGTATTTAAAGCAGCGCTAACCACAGACTCACTGCCATTAGTCTGCTAGCTTCCACCGCTCCGCTTGAGTGGATCTGTACTGTATCTGTATTGGCTGTGTGTGTGTGTGTGTGTGTGCGTGGTGGAAATGAGAACCAGGCGTGCTTGCACTGCTCCGTTAATGTCGTTATGTTTTTAATATGACGGCAACAATGGGAAGTCTGTTGCTATTAGGCCGACCGTGTGTGAGTGGATGTGTGTGCATGTGTTTGGTACATCCGTTTGTGTGTGTGCATGTGTGTGTGTGCGTGCACGTGTGTGCCTTAGCAAATGTTTCTCATAAAGCACATTGTTAGCCCAGTTAGACCATCGGTAATGAACTCTTCCTCTGTCAGTGAAAAGGCCGCTGTTGAGCGAACCATGGGAAACTCGTCATCTGGGCTGCAGAGGGAAGACACAACACCGGCGATGGAGTCGGGGATTGAGAGTGGGGTTAAAACAAGAAGAAAAGAGAGATTAGATGAGACAATGGAAATGATTTCACCCACAAAATCCTGGGTGGTGAGATGTGATTTTTTTTTTTTTTTTCCCCCGCGCACGTGTGCAGCGCGAAGGAGCTGCGAGAAAATGAGACGAACAAGGAGCAAAAGAGCATTACGAGAGAGGGAGGAGAGCATCTGTAGAGATATGCAGACTCGTATTAAGGTTGAAGGCACTGTGGGTGTTGTCTCCATGGAAACCAAGAGCCAAGGAGAATGGAGGATCCTTTTATCCCTATTTTACCTGCGTGATCAAAGGTTCGGTGCCTCCTCCTCTGTGAGAGTTGGAGCAAAGTATGGTTTTCACACTCGCAGCAGAACTTATATTTTCTCCATAATGCAACTTCTTCTCTCTACTCTTATACCTGAAGGAATGGTAAATGGACTGCACTTATGTCACGCTTTTCTGGCCTTATCGACCACTCCACGCTCTTTACACCGCGCCATCCACATTCAGCCGTTCATTCACCCACTTACTGATTAGCGGACGACCTGCTCCAGTAATAGCTCGGACATTCTGGGGAAACATAATTATCTGCTTTCTTGCCTGGAGTTCGATGAGAAAATTGATACCACACTCGTGTCTGTACGGTAAATATGAAGCTGCTTAACTTGTGTGTTTTCCTCAAGATGTGGAACTTTTCCAAAATTACTAACAAACTGCAAACAATTTGTGGAAAATATTTCAAAGACTAAACATGTTTGACAGTGAACTGGCGTGAATCTGGGCTTCATAAAATGACCTTGAATAATTCATTTCAGATTGACAAAATCTTGGGGAAAACATGTGTCTGAGTCATTGTTTTGAATTATATTTTTAATACGTTTTATTAACTATTTTATATCCAATGCATTTGGGCTGTAAAACAAGATGAGCTGTTATTTACTAGCCTTAAATGCACTCCCCTTGTCCCCGGGCCTGAACTTTCTCCTTTTATTATTTTCATCTCCAGCATGGGACTGCGGACTGAGGGCTGGGGCTCGTGGTCGCCTGCACATCTGTGAGCTCCAGTGATGGGACAGATTGTGGGAGGGAGATGGGACAGGGTGGTGGGTTAACGTTGGACAGAGGTTGGAGGAATGTTGGCCCGATGGCTGGGTGGGAGCCGGGATGAGGAGATGTCACCCCGTCTGATTTAAAGCGAGGGCTTGTGGGAAACGCCTACAGGGGAATTGTGTGTGTCTGTGTGTGTGTGTGTGTGTGTGTGTGTGCAGGAAAGGATGTGGAGGGTGGTGGTGGGGTGTGGGGTTGATGGGAGGGAGACGGCCGGGGTGTTTGGTTGTGCGGTTCAGGCCCAGCGACAGGCCCCGAGGACACCAAACACACACACGCACATCAACACACAAAGAGATGACACAGAAGACACGCCCACAATGACCTGTCTTCACCCGGCAGCGCACTAACGCACGCACACACAGACACACACACGCACACACCTCAGTGTCGTTGTTGAGGTTCCACAGGTCCAAGCGGCCCATGCCGTCCACGGCGGCAAAGATGGCGGGGTGCACAGGTGACCACATGACGTCATACACGTAGTCGGCGTTGTCCTCAAACGAGTACAGGGGCTTGTTGTGCTGAAAAAGAGGAAAAGAGGAGAAAAAACACTGTAAAGAAGAAAAAAAAAGAGAGAGAGAGAGTCAGGGATTACAGCAGATGACACACCAGAAAGAAAAGAGAAGAGAGAGAGAGAGAGAAGGAATGGTGAGAGGGAGTGAGTGAGTTTCAGACAGAGTGGCGCTGCCTCAGCCTTGGGGCCTGTCTGGGTGCAGAGCCTAATTAAAAAGCCTAGCACATTCACACAGCGCCATAAAACCGCTGGGAGAGATGAAAGGGAGGGCCCCTCCACAAGGTGTACTGTAACCTCAACACAACAGCTGTCTGAGAGGGAGGGAGGGAGGAAAAGAGAGAAAAAGAGAGATGGACGCAGAGGAAGGGGCTCTAGAAATGGAATATGTGTCTGAGTTTTTAGGTCTATACCGATACAAATAATCTATCATGAATCAATAAGGTTATGTATTTCAAGCATTTTTATTGGTTTTATAAGTTATTGGCTAAAATATAAACTAATACTGTGTGATAATGATAATGATCACACATTGTATTGGTCTGTGTGAAGTGTGTTTAGATATTCTAATCTACACTTCATATTGTAGTAGCGATACGGCAGCTCCAAGAGACACTCCCGCTGCTCATAAGAAGCTATTACAGGCAAATAGCTCAATACAAATATGAGCGTGTGTGCGTGTGTGTGTGTGTGTGTGCGCGTGTGCGTCCATCCCTCAGACTGGCTGTTAGGATTCCAGAGGCTTACAAACTGCATTCCTGACAGGTAGAGTGGGAGGGGTGGAGGACAGGAGACAGGTTGGCTGGAGGAGCAAATGAAAGAATGTAGTCACTCTCTTTCTTTTTCTCCCTCCTCCTCCTCCTCCTCCTGCCTTCTGTCTTTTTTCCTTTTCCTCCATCACCTTTACTCCCTCGCTCTGCGGTCGCTCTGAAAGGCTGTGAGACTCACACGCACACACACAAACACAAACAGGGCCAAGGCAATTTCAAGCCTCGATTGAACCTGTTTTCCAGCCGAACAGGTGACAGCAGAGGTCATTTCTCTCCACCTCACTGTTTCAGCATTCGATCAGCTGGGTGGCCGCTGTTTATGCTCTCTCCTTGTTTCAGTCTCTGTCACCGTCGCTGTTTGACTTAACTCTTTTACTCATCTTCTCCTCTCTCTACAATATTTTATATCTGCTGATAAACATGTAAGATGGCATTTTATTTGAGAGTCTGGTTTGCCTCTGTTCGTGATTTCAAGCTTAAAAAATGTCACAAGTCAAGGTAACACATAATGTAGGAGCTGAGAGAAAGATGAATAAAGTCCTCTTTCTATCTACTTACTATTCAGAATGTAAACTACTATTTTACTGTTGTCTGGCCATAATCTACCTTTCTTAAATAAGGTGATTTGGGTAAATAATCTGCAGCACCAAGTCTTAAAACTAATCTTAAAATGAAGCTTAATCCTTGTGGCGCCGCACATGAACTAACTGCTTGTCATTATCTTTCCTGTGCTCAGGAGCTGGGATGTTCCTGGCACGCTTAAACTGGAGAACCAATTCCAGTACACTGGATACCGATAGTTAACGTCAAAGTGCTACGATGATTTATTGATATTAAGTCTGGTTTCCCTCCCATGTCTCTGAGCAAGTTAACCATCTGATGAATGGTTAGTTAGGCATTTAATTCTTAAGATTTATTCACATGTTCTTGGAAATCACAGTTACACTGGTAAAAAAAATCATTCAAATTCTAAATTCATTGTTACAGGTCCCATATTTTACACTTTTCTTGTTTTTATCTGAGGTTTTGATATCCATCAGAAGATATATTTATGGTTTTAAGCACTACAAACCATCTTAATGTAGTTTAACACTCCAGGCTAGTAATAACGAGCTGGTGTCAGCCAATCAGAGGAGAGCATCAAAGCCTCTTTCCTGATTGGATGACAGTTTTCTGAGTGATTCAATAGAAAGAGAAATACTCCAAAGAAACAAAATCCTGCGAGGCTGGATGATGGGTCCAGACAGGCTCAGTGTGGACACAGCTGAGAGTTTGTTGTGACATCATAAAGTTACTGTAGTCCTGACGGCTGGTTTTAAGGCTCAGTTTCTGACTACAGGCTGTGAGCATCTCTCTATGGACTGAAGTGTTGATACAAGTATTTTCACAGTAGCCATACAGAACCTGGACTTGATTGATGATTTAAAAAACAAACAAAAATGGGAATCTACCTTTTCACAAAATGGGACCTTTAACACATTCATGATTGCTCTTTCAAAATTCAAAATGTTAGCGAGGTAGTGAGTTTTACAGAAAACTACTTCTCATCTCCTTCCAGAGGGATCCAAGCTGTGTCTTTTCTGCAGCAGCCAGAACTGTATGATCTCTCCGCATCACAGACGCCATACCATCAAAGTTGTCCTCAAATTAAACATTGTTACGACATGCTTCATGAGCAGAGCTGTAAGAGCCACACACTAAACCCTTGACAGAGTCTCATTTTCTCCTTTTCCAAATACATCTACAGACACTCATCTGAAATATTATCAACACTCATTAACAATCACCTGAGCTGACAGTGATGCAGACCTTTAATTAACTTCTTAAGAGAGCAAAAGTGGAATGATTACGCTCCATCCAATCAGTTAGTAGATGCTGGTTTCAGGGTCAAGAGAGCATGACGGTTCAAGTTATGCACAATTATGAACCCACTCCCAGCTGTCGCGACGTCTTCTCACTCTGGCTGACTAGAAATGTTTTCACTAACCACAATATTTGCACCGCTGAGTGTAAAAACATGAGGAGACTCCTGTACGACGGCCCTTTTGAACTGCGAGGGCAAACGTGCATGTGAATGCAAAGAGAATCTACAGCGAACACGTATGTGTGTGCGTGTGTGATGGCTGTGATTGGTGGGTTGAAGGCAAACCTCAAGGGGGTTTTAGGTAAGCAGCGGCAGCTTGCTTAAGGTGTACGTGAGGCATGTGTGGTGTCTATGTTTACACACAGACAGACACACACACATACACACACACACAGGTATTCTGCTTGCCCACATACAAACATGAGTTCTGTGGGATAAGACACAGACGCACATTCCTGCGGTACCCCTCAAAGGAAAGGGAATTCCCAAATCCTGAAAAATAACCCGCTCTCCTGATGAAAATCCACAGAAATGTTTTAATATGTGTCATGGGACCCTTCGCACGTGACTTATGGAGCGGCTGCATGCAAACATGAGCTAAAATTCATCTTTACTGCCTGTCATAGCCAAGTACCAAAACTGTAACTGGATCTTGCATAAAGCTAAAGGTATTATGCAATATGCATTATGTATTTTCCTTACATTGAATAGTTCTCTCTTTGATTTCTGCCTGTTTTTGACGCCCCTGCTCCTGTCGATCTCTCTGTCCTTCAACGTTAGCATAACTTTCCACTATAACCATGAATTTTTATTTCTCCTGATGACTCCTCCATCCTGCGCTCTCTCTTGCAGGTTTTTCCTACCCTCTTCAATCTTAAATTCTCTCTTATTAACACAATCCTATTTTCTACTGTGTGTTAAATTAATCCTACATGTATATACAATCCTATTTAAGCCACAGAAGTCATTTGTACCTTGTAAGCGTACTCCTTTGTGTCTCGCGACCTTCACCGCTGCCCAGAGTGTCCTTTGAATGAGTTGGCTAACTTTTTCTATTCTCCAACACTCACTTTGACAGAAACAGTGACCGTTTGCTTTTTACTGCCACTAAAAATGCTGCCAAATGGAATTCATCACGTCGGTTTGAAAGGAGAACAAATGCCCTGAGTGGACGAGGTCACTCAAAACCAGCGAGAGGAGGAGTGCCCACCTTCACAGTGTGTCTGACTTAGATCCACTGAGTGCCCCTGCAGGCGGCAGCCAGCACCGGTCCCATCAGTGCATTTGGGTTTTTTGCAGGGACGGCAGGAGGGAGTGATGCATGCATACAGGACACACACGTCTGAACACTATCGAATAGCTGTTAGTGAATATGGTACTGTTGGTACAGCTCAGTTTATCAGTAAAAGACAAACTACTAATTGGCCAGGCCCCATTAAGTGATCTGCAAACAATTTAACAAGCTGTGTTGACAATTTAGTTCCTTCGTCACCAGATTAAGCTTCTTTTTTTTTTAAATAAAAGCACCTCACAGCAAATCTAGCAACTTTTTAGGACGAGAGTTGTGCAAGGTCAGGTTTTCCCTTCGCAGACACATGTCAAACTCTCGCTCTGTGTGATTGTTTTACAAGTAAAGCTGGCCAAAATTCAACTTATAAAATCAGCATTTTACCAGCAGCTTGGAAAATAACTGCTACAGTAGTTAACATGTGGTCTTGACGGGCACATTGCAATCAGACAAGTTGTTCCATTGTCTGGCAACAGAATCAGAAAAAAAAAATGCAAATACAGCTTTATGAGGAATTTGTCCATATTAATATCTATCAGCGAACACATCCGAATGTTAAATCCAGCCTTGCTCCAGAACAAAGCTGCACAGGGGATTTTGATCCAGTCTTGTTAAAAATAAAATCATGTTCAAGTCATTTATTCTTTTCAGGCAAATTCAGCTTTGTTAGGGATTTTTTCCCTCGGTTCCACCTCACAGACAAACCTTCATCTGATGCTGGGCAGATATCCAGCCTACTCCTGTACTATTGGCAGTAAACCTGTTTTACCATCTATAAAACTAAAGCATTTCATTAGTACATCCAACTAGTGGTGCAGCACAGCCTGAGAGGAAACTCCCTGGCAGGCGAAACTCAGGTTAGATTAACCCATGTTCCAAAAAGAAACTGTGCAGCAAAAAGTGCAGCTTGTCAGAGTATCGATATCACAACAGTTGTGTGTGATGGTCTTAGTGGGGGGTTTACAACATCAGCACCAACTCTGTTACTTTGCTGCTGAATGATTTCACTGCACACCCACACAGTATCCATATACACACACGACTCCCTCATAATCCCCGCACACACACACATACGCACAGCCACACAAGTAGTAAGAGACTGATTTTCAAAAAGAAGTTGCTCACCTGCCGTTCTCAGCTTTAGCCCCCAACTCGCTTGTTCATTTTTACACTCTCAACACTCACACACGCACAATCTCACTCTGTCTCCGAGTCCACAATCAACCCCCCACACATCCCCTCTCTCGCACTCACACACAGATACACAAAAGTACACACCTTGGTGCTCCAGAGTTTGACAGTCCAGTCGAAGGAGGATGTGATGAAGAGGTGGGAAAAGTCCACGGTGCCCACTGCGCTGTGACAGCTGATGCCCGTCACCGGCCCCTGGTGGCCCTCGAACATCTCACAGATACCTGCCTTACTGGAGAGGGACGAAGAATGAAATTCACAACTCGTCATGTTTTCTCACACGGGTTAAATATAAGGGAGTGAAGTGGTTTGTGTGTCATTGTGGATTATCATGCTCAAAACTAAATCACGGCACATGAAAGAGTTATACCCGCATACAAACGAAAGCTTTCTTGTACCTTAGAATGAGTTGTTACAAGTCGTTACAAATACATAAGGGGGGGCGCACCGAACCGAGGCTGCCATACAGTGTGACCATAGGTAACCACGGAAACTCTCTCTCCCCAATTCCGGTCCTCGAGGGTCACTGCCTTGCATGTGTTAGAAGTTTCCTGCTACAACACACCTGATTCAAATGATCAGCTCGTCATCAAGCTCTGCAGTGGCCTGTTAACGAGCCACTCATTTGAATCAGGTGTGTTGTAGCAGGAAATTTCTAAAACATGCAAGGCAGTGGCCCTCGAAGACCGGAATTGGGGAACCCTATATGTATACAGTATTTACGGTTATTGTACTGTAAAGCTATAAGTCATATTATATAATGTAGAAACATTAAACAGGCACCTAAAGCACCACTCAACACTATGATCATGTGACTGTGTTATTTCCTGTGTAACTTTATGCGTGAGTGTTTAACAGCATGTCTGTGTGTGTCCACTAACCTGCCGTGTCTGGATGCAGTGTAGACGGTGCCCTCCTCACTGCCCACCACATAGTTGTTAACGTCTCCCGTGGGAAAGGCCATACCTGTCACCGCCACCGGCTTGGATTTATTGTACACTAGTTCCATGGTCTCCTACGCACACACACACACACACACACACAGCCAAGCATTAATGTGAGCCCATAAACATGCCTATACAAGTCCATCAACAGTTATAGAAAATAGATGGGGAATCACAGGTAGATTTCACCACTTATTGAGTCATAATATATTGAACGTTATTTGTGCTTTAAGACGTTAAAGGCACATGTTGTGGCAGGTTGTGTGATGAGTGAAGAGTGTGTTGTGTTGTGTTGTGTACCTGTGGTTGGGAGAGCATATCCAGACTCCAGGAGCACATCCTACCGTCTGTAGACACAGTGATCAGGTTGTTGGCATTCTGTGTGCCGACCACGTTCACGCAGTACACTGGGTGCTACACCAACACACACACAAACAAATACATACAAAGTGATTCAGACACAGATACACAAAGGGACAAGATGGGTGGGAATGTACACTTGCACAATACATAATACCACGTGTTTTCAATATCTCCTAACTCTAAACCGAGAAGATTACAACAGTCTCCACTGGAAGGCTGGTTATCCGCTGCATATTGTCAGTAAGTCATGATTTTCACTGTCATTGATTAGATGCATAAGAACTTCTCTGCACCTTTGGTCCCTTCTATAGTGAGTATAAATAGTCGTCTCTCCGGGAACTGAAATACTCCAATGATTTGATATGTTAATATTAAAACAATTAAATTTTTAACATGTTACTCTGAGTTAGCCTTAAGCATGTGACATCATTAGTGTGTGAACCAACACGCAGCTGAACACACACCTCACGTGCCTGTGTTGTCGTCTTTATAAATGACTCTACGTAACCATTATGTCATTACTGGGCAGTAATTAATTTGTGTACTGAGCCGAACAAAGATCCCCTTCAGCGACCAGCACCGGACTGGCTCACTGGAGAAGACAAGAGGGATGACCACAGCCACTATGGATGGATGCGTGGATGACATGTAGCGCTGTGTGTCCAGTTATACCTACAGTATGACCGCTCATTTCAACTGTGTGTGTGAGAGAATGATGATTCTCACACAACATTCAAAGGTCTTTCATGGGAACATACATGAAGTCATTATAATGAAATGTTCCTATTATCCTTCCTATTTATTATAAGATACCTACAATAATATAAGATGTATGTATTCATCATATGCAAAACACGTTTCAAACCTTTTAGCCCCTGAAAACGCAAAAAAACAAATATACCTATAATGTGTTGTTTTTAATGTGAATTTTGATTGTTGTACTTAATCATGAACATCCCTGTGTCAGGAGTTTAAACTCTCCTCTGTTATGTTGCCACTAAATCGCTGTATTATGGCCTTTGAAATGCAAATACTGAAAGCTTTTTCATGTAAGTCAGAGCTTGTTTTAACATTTACAATCACATTGAGCTGAAAATAGCAATTATTTTAATTGTTATAAACAAATTATTTTTTCATCTTTAAAATGTCAGAAAATATTTCCCAATACACAAAATACAATTCCACAATACCTATGTTTGAAAATTGTGTGTTTCTTGTCTGAGTAATGCTGTTGAAATCAAAGAGACATTCAGTGTGCAATGATACAAAATAGAGTAAAGCAGACAATACATTTTGGTATTTTAGACTGATAAATGCATATTAATTTAATTAATTAATAAAGTCTGCAATTGTTTTCTGCAGGATGATTAATTAATAATTGTTTAAGCACTAAAAGCAAAACACTGTATGACTGTAACTCGGAGAGACATGTCTGATAAATGAGGACGTTTTAGGTTTCTGTTCTGAGCGATACTTCTCTGAAATAGCTTATTTTTTACTGATTCTATTTTTATGTCACAGTGGTACTGAGCCTCAGCCTTACAGTGTGCGCAGCAGCAGACAGAGGAGTCCTCTGAACGGGGGTCCGACGGTGACTACGGTTGTCCCACAGTACGATCTGGCCTGAGTACGTGCCCCCCACCACCAGGTTAGGATGAAACCTGGCAAAGCCCACAGACACCACCGGGGACTGAGGAGGGAGAAGGATACAGAATAAGAGAGGATGAGAGGTGAAATCTCTGCAAGTTATTCTGCTGTGACGTTATTTCATACATATATTTTATACATACATCTATATATACTTTAGTATAACATATTTTCACGGAGATCAAGATGGTGAGAAAAGATAAGATGCTTAGATAAAACAGCAGGCAGTGAGAAAAGAGCAGAAACAAAGAAATATGTGAAGCGAAAACAGTAATGCTAGACGAAGCATGAGTGAGAACGAGCGATCGGGGCAGCGAGATGGGTGGCAGACACCGGGCAGATAGGCGGAGAAGGAGATGATGAGTCTGGCTGTGGTGGGGGTCCGCCGAGGAGAGGGGAAAGGGGTGACGCTGGGGCGGAGACCAGACAAAGAGGGGAATTGTAGTCCTCTTTCCCCCAGCCGTTTCACATTACAGCATCAAAACCCCAGCAGCCACTGGAGCGCTCACTGTAGCCTCCATCATGACAAGCGCACCCTTGAACTCCCTCCCTCGCCAGTGCCGTGTTTATTGAGTTTTGGTTCCTCTTCGCTGCCTGTCCCATGTGGGCTTCTGCGTGCAACAGCTAGCCTCGCCTGACCCAGAGCCACTGAAGCGTCTGCGCTGAGGAGTGATGAGAAAATGTCTCAGCCACATAGTGCTACAGGAGGACAAGTGATGTTATGCACTGACAGAGTTACCCCCCCCCCCCTGCTCCCCGCTCCCCCATCCATCCATCTAGTAAAGCAGCACAATCATGTTGTTAATTATGTTAATTTATGGGCATGACACGGCCCAGAGAGCATCCAACAAGAAGCTCAGAGACACAAATCATCATTTTGCAACATGCAAGTGGGTTGTTGCCTGATACGGTCGTAGATTCTGCTGGAAGAAGAAACCCTGACAGATTTAGTGTTCCTGTTGTGACAACAGCTCTGAGACTGCATCTGGAGACAGTCGCTTCATTCATTATCAGAATCCTCCCAATTAATGTATTAAAAAGGCTATGGTTGTTTATGTGGATGTGCTGTAACAGAGTATGTGTTAAAATGATCTAATAACATTACTTATAGTTGTCTTTGAAACAGTGTGCGTGTGCAACAGTGAATTTACAGTATATATTTGAAGTAAATATGATTTAAGAATTCAGACTGAGTGAAATCACTTCCTTGCGGTTGTTTTCCCTCCAAAAATATAGTCACAATCCTCCCTTCCTGGGTTAAAATAGAATGAGAGCCAGACGTGTTTTTGCAGTACACTGTGGTGTCATGATGAAGTTGACCTTTGACCTCTTGGATATGATATGTAATCCCTTCATCATTTTTATCCTGTTAGACATTTGTTTTAAATTGTGTCAAAATTAGCGCTTTACGTCCATAACATGTTTTCGTAAGTCACAGTGACCTTTGACCTTTGACCACCAAAATTTTATCACTTCATCATTGAATTCACATTTGTGCAGCATTCAAAGGAATTACCTAAGGCTGTTATATTATGTGGGAATCGGATGGATGAAACTGGACAATATAATCAATATACCTTAATAAAAACTAATGTTTGATTAACTTAATGACCACTTTCCAAGACAACACTGACCATGAATGCCCTTACATCTATCATGAAACTCAATGGACAATGTAACTTCATAATTTATCCTTTAAGCCTCATTTTATGCAAATTAAGAAATATTTTTCAATCAAGAGCATGGATGTATACCGTATGCCACTAGAAGTAAAAGAACAAATCAATTCATTGGGACGACTATAGTATAGTGACTGTGCTAAGGTAGCATCATTACTTCAGCTGTTCCCTCACATTCATCCTGGCTGACAGTCGATCAATATGAAAATCCTTTGGGCTGTTTTTGAGATGAACCGACTCAATCTGAAAATCTTCAATAGTGTAACATTTCTTTTTCAATTTCTTTCCCTCCTGCTCCTTCCCCCCTGTCTCTACACCCCCCACCACCACCACCACCACCACCACACCATGTGCGAAGCAGCCAACTCAAAAACCCAGTTCATTTTGAAAGGAGACTGGAAAACAAACCAGAGGGAAAGAAAACACTGCGTACTCTCTCCCTCTCTCTTTTTTTTCTCTCTTTCGGTTTCTTCTGAGGAGTCACGGTTTCCAGACGAACGGCTCGGGAGTCGCTTCAGATGTCAACACTCAAAATAAACTGAACTTCGGTGGTAAAAATAAAGCCGCTCGCTGGCCGGCAGTCAGGCACTCTCAGCGAGGTTTATTTACACAATCAGATAAAAAAGAGTCAAAGTTTTGAGTCTATTAGCCTGTATTAACTCACATGAGTTGATGGTCTGACCCGGAGGAGCTACAGTTGTTTGACTTATCATATGTGACACTGACCTTGCCAGGTTTATTCTACAGACTACGTACAGTAAAGGCAGCTGTGCTTAAATGAAAAGAATATGTGAAGCTCAATCCAGAGTCTGACCTATCAACACAGACTAATCCAAAAAGTATTGAAAGAAGGTTTTGTAACAATAACACAGCTACTCTGAGCACTTCTATTCACATTGAACTTGATGACTTTCACCATCCCTGAATATTGGGGTGAACTTTGCCCTCTGTGGTTGTCTGACAGGCTGCTGTCTGAGGCCTGCTGCCCTCAGACTCCATCAGTGGGCTAATAAACCAAAGTCCTGCCCTCGCTGTCATCCCTGCTCACAATAACACACGTCCACACCAGTGCTAAATAGGTGCACCCCGCCACCGAGGCCATTCATCAGCCCCCACGAAGGCAGGGAAACTCTAAACCCTGACGAGCCTCTGGAGGAGACGGGAGAAGCAGGGAGAGGGATAAACAAACATCTAACAGCTGAGTTTTAACTAGTATGTCTTTACCAACATCCCCCTCCTTGCTGACTTTGTTAAGGCTTATCTATTTGCCTGAGGTGATAGTAACCATAAGACTGCTATAAAAATGCCACTTCTCATTTCAGTTATAAATACATTTGCCAAACTGGAACAGTATGTCCTATAACATAGACTGTGCGCTACCTAAAATATATTAATACTCTTATCTTTAAACTCTCTACAGAAACTTTGATGTCTTTGATCTTCTCAGTAAAGATTCTACTTTTACTATTAACACACCATAAAAAAATGCAAAATAAACACGCAAATCCATGAGCACAAATAGAAAACATCCCTGCTCTCCGGTCTCTCTTGTTTTTCTTCCACCGGTTATCACCCTGAATAAACATCTCTATCCCACATGAGTAATGAAAAAGAGGAGCGAAATCAAGAGACCCCTCTATTTGCTCCATATGTTAGTTTAACTCCTAAGCCCTATCAGTGTCCCCCATCTTAAGAGGAAAAATCCCGACTAAACTCTGAATCCCCTCTTTAAGAAACCGCAGGTTATGCCATCATTCCCCCTCGTGCACTGTCAGGCTTAGTGAAAGACCTACTGAAAATTAGCCCGACTTTGTCCCGTTACTGCACTTTGAGGCGCCTGCCAGCCACAACTTGGACCTAAAATAAAAGCCGTCCTTCCCTAAACGCTTCTAATCAAACGTCACATTTGCACATGTGTTTTCGGAATTGTGTTCCTTTTAAATCCACTGTATGTCATTAGGCGTTGAAACAAGATCAATTTGTCCCGTGCTATAAGGACGTTTATGATTTAAACTCAAGGGGAATTGGTTGACGGATTCTCAATTTAGATGTCATGTAGGAAGTTAACGACCGAGTTTAGAGCTGAATTATAGGGAGCCGGGTTGTGTTCTACTTTTCATTCATTCACGAGCTGTTGCCATCGTCAGTCCAAATACTTTTGCATCTATTACAGGCAATTTATTTCAGAGTGTGTAAAACGTGACTGTTCAAAATACTGTGTTGAAGTCTGTTATTTTGAATTGACCAAAAATCTTTCACACTTGTTTCCTGGCAAGAATTAGATGACACCACTGATGCTGCTCTCATGTCTGTACGGTAAACGTGATGCTACTGGTAATAGCCGGCTAGCTTAGCTTGGCATGAAGAGAGAAAACAGATAGACTGAACTAGTTCTTGGCGTGGAAGCGTTAACAGGCAGCCAGAGGAGGTGATTGGTCTCCGTAAGCCTCCAAAATAAGCTGTATTGTCATTTTTACACTTTGGTTTTTGTATGTATTAAACCTGTGGTATAATGTGTTGTATAATGTGAGATTTAGAGATAATGGTAAACAGATCTGGTTCTTTGGGCAGAGCCAGGCCTGATCGTTTTTCCACTTCCAGTGAAGTTATTTGGTTGTTGGCTGTAGCGTCATACTTGGCGTACAGACACAGAGTGGTATCAATCTTCTCATCTACTGAAGCCCCCTGACAGAAAAGCTCCAATGATAGCCTTTTTAATAATAAGCCAATCCCCCACCACCCCCACCTGCCCAGCTCCTCTTCATTACAGATTCATAAGTCTGGACATACCAGCCATACAAGCACCACATCTGTCTAAATAACACCTCAACAACTCTCGTGCCGGCGACGCTCCCGCTACGACTGCATCTCCATATCAGAGCTGACTCAGTACTGAGCCTGACATTTCATTTCCAAACGCTGAGCGGCTCCGCGCATGGTTCTAATCTCACATGCGGCGCAGGTCAGACACCTGCCAAGTCATCTCCTGCCGGCCCAGACGAAGAGGATGTGGGGAGTGACGGCTCCTGGAAGAAAAAGCAGCGGCGAGAGTCACTTTGGTGTATTGGGCCCGAGATAAATTGTGGACGTTTTACAGGGAGACACTCTTGCAGTCAGTACAGTTGGGTTTCATTTCTTTCCTCGGGCGAGGTCTACACTCTGTGTGTGTGTGTGTTTGTGCGAGGGAGAACCTGACACACACAAAGTATCATCTAGCATATCTCACACAGGCTCACAAGGCTAAGTGCTTCTGGCAGCCCTTATTATATTAATGGGAAGTGTTCTGTAGAGGGTAATACACACATGGTAGGCAGTGATGAAAGATGGCACCCAACGAGGGATTAGGGAGATTGGAAGGAATGACAGAGAGAGAAAGAGAAGTTGTAGAGAGGGGAACACTCCCTCCTTTGTTGCCTCCTCTTCTCTCTCCTTCTTTCCTCGGGCGTCAAACTGTTGCTGAGGTCGGCTTGGGAAGGTAGAGACGGAGCCACGGCGCTATGCTGAGAGGAAAAGAAGGAGGTGGTGGTGGTGGTGGGGGGGGGGGGATTGGGGGGCTGATAGGGCACAACAGACAGTATAACGTCCCAAGTAGATCCACGGTCCACCCCCCCCCTCCCCCCACCCCACTCCTCTACCCCCACTCACCACACTCATGTGTTTTCCACTCTGCCTTATCAGGACCAGATGGATCCGACTGTCTTCTCTTGCATCCCCGCTTCTCAACCCCCCCCCCTCCCCCCCATCCCCATCCCCATCCCCATCCCCATCTCCTCCTCCACCCCTGCAACCACCTTTCTCCTCCCTCCCTCCCTCTCTCTCTCTCTCTCTCTCTCTCCCCCTGGCTTTGCTCGTTTATGACACCCCACGGATTTTGTCACTCTGCGGTTTCTGGCGCGGAGAGAGAAATACCAAGCAGAGTCTCCATTTCACTGAGCAAAGAATGAGGGTTTGACGGAGCGAGAGCGTGAGGAGGAGGAGGAGGAGGCTCCGGGAACACAAACAGGCCTTTCTCTCTCTCTCCTTGCTCCTCTCCCTTTATTTTCCATATCTTGTTTGTTTGCATGGCTCAGAGTTTCACTTAGGCTGCTGATGTATTCATGTTGATCAACTCAACCACCCTCAATCCAGTTCAATTCAATTCTATTCAATTCAATTCAATTCTATTCTATTCTATTCTATTCTATTCTATTCTATTCTATACTCTAATTAGATTACACTACTAATTTAAATATTTTGTCAATGGCCTCCAGTCTGAAGTTAGAAACATTTACCTATTTAGATCATAAGCTGCACAAATTCAATATAAAATGTTAAAACTTTACAAATTTCAATGGCGAATTTTATGAACATTGGATTCTGGTTGTTCCAAAAAAAAGAAAAAGAAAAGTAGATTTGATGCCCAGATAGATTGTCTGCTTGTGACGCAGCATATCAATACAGATAATATTGACGTTCATGATGTACGTCAACTGATGCATCATCCACCTTCAGCACAGTCAGAGCTCACAGTACAAATGAATCCGGTTCACTACAAAATCCATCTTTGCCAGTAGACGCCTCATCTATGTCGTGTGCCACAAATCAAGCGCAGTCACACAGTCTTAACTCGTCTGCTCACTGAGCACTTAGAGGATTTCTCTGCTAATCTTTTGAACACAATGCTGCTCCATCCTCCTGTGTAATTTCATGTGGGCTCCAACTCAGACAGAGCCAGTGAATAATGCCGCTGTATTGTTCTTTCTCTCAAACTCTCTTCACCCCGCCACCCGCCACCGCTACTCTTTCCCCCCCCGCTGCTCTGCTTCTCTTACTCAACCTTTTGGAAAGTGCCAAAGGCTTACGGAGCGACACGAAACAGAGAGATATTAATAAAAATATGACTGAGTCCAATGGGATATGACAGTAGCGGCGGGGGTTGTTGCAGGGAGGCGTGTGGTTTCAGGGGTTCAGCAGAGGTTTTAAGTCAAACGGGCTCTTTAATGTGGCCTGACTTTGCCCACTTGAGAGGCTGGTGTGAAGTTACAAGATTGGACCCAACTGGGACAGGGCGATGATGGGTTCAACTGCGGGGACGGCCGCGATGAGGGGAGGCACGCTCAACTGGTACCAGAATCCGCAGCACCAGCAGCCCCTCTCCCGAGGTACAAAACCCAACCCACACACTGATGGATCACACACTTCCTTCACTATATTACAGATCAATGGCAACTGAAGTGGGGTCATGAATCTGCCTCAGGTTCTTAAAGGGGCTGTAAAGAGTTTCCCTTTACAATGGGGGGACATTGTACTGTAAAGACGTTGTATTAGACATGCTGTCTAATTACAGTTTATTCAATGTCTTAAGTAAGAGAGCAATAGCACACTGCACCTCTATGGTGCATTTCATGGTATAAATAAGAATAAAATAAAAAAACATGACAAAACATAACTAAAACAAAATTCATGGATTCATTTATAAGAACTGTATAAAGAAGAAAAAACTGAATCCATATCATAGGTTTGACATCCCTACTTTTAAATAGCACATGTGCTTGCAGTATAGAAGATAGAATAAAATTATTGTCTTTTTACCGTTTGTCATTCAGTGAGTGATTGAAGTGCAAAATAAGAGCAGAAATGTAACAGAGAACCAGGAGCAGAAGTGAACGCATGGCTGTGAGATTTCTGCACCATCTGTTTGTTTACCCCACATGGGACCAAAAATTTGTCAAATGCTGTCTGTGTCGATTGCGTTACAATGCAATATTACAACACCGCTGCGCATTGCCCAAAGTATTTATGCATGATCAGCAGATTTCATTCGCCCCAAAACGTCACTAAAACTCCTCCCAAAACCAAACCAGTGACAGCTTTTAAATGATTTACATCCCTCCCTACCAGCACAACAGAGACATAAACCCCAACAATACACTGCAAAGTAAAAAAAAACAACAAAAACACTTAATATTCTTTAAGAAATCTAATGCACATCAGCAGGTTACTCTGCTTTTCTTTATCTTTATATTATTTTAAATTCTGAAGGAAAAAGGGCAGTTTTTTTTGCATTGCTAAGCTTTATCGAGCTGCACACAGCCAGACAAGAAATATATAAGCTTGACCTCACCAAAACCCCATCTGTAACATGAAGCCTTCTATAAGCCATAGCCTTATACAATAAAGCCCCCGCTGAACCAGACCTCAACCACAAACCCCAACCCTCCAATACTGGCCCAGCACTGTCATTCTTTTGTATCTGTGCTCTCTCCCAAAGACACACGCCACGGTCTTTACACATGTGCACAAAGCACACATGCACACAAACACGTGCACATACGCATACAGTAGTCATCTACCTATCCATCTACCAGATAAAAGCTGCTTCTGTGGGCAAGTCTGGAAGAAACAAAACAAAACAAAAAGTCTGAGAGGCTACAAAACCATCCACTCAGGCCAGGCCAACCCTAACCCATACATACGTATACATACATACATACATAGAATGTGTGCGCGCAAACCGCATGCGCACAGTAAACGGCGTGTGTTCCCGTAGCTGAGCATGGGAGGTGGTTGAAAGCAAAAATATGAGAATCCAGAGGAAGAGAGGGGAAGAGGCACACAGCCCTGTGGTTTGGGGGGGTTAAACGGCAGAACATGCTCGCACATTAAAAGCCATCTGATCCACAGCTAACTAGAGTCGCAACTGCGTCTGCAGCAGGCCCCCGCGCACACACACACACACACACAGAAAGAGAGTCACAAAGTAACGCAATCCACTCGTTCTTCTCCTTCCATCCAAATCCAATCTGTCCAATGTCTTCTCCAGTTTCACATGTAGTTATTTCATCTGTATTTTAACCTCCACTGTTTATCCCTGTTCATTTGCTGCCCACTCTGTCTTTCTTTTTTTTATGTTTCTGTTTTCCTGTCATTGACTTTCATTTCTCCCCTCATGAAAAGACCATGGCACGGCCCCAGGCCACATTGACTCTGACTAACATTGGGGGAGGATGTGGGGCGGAGGTGGGTGGGGGGTGGTAGGACTTTTTTTTTTTTCTGTTTTCCTTCAGTCTTTCTTCTCCCTTTTCTCCATCTGATATCACTTCATCTAATGCACATCTTTCCAGTAAACACTCACTTAAAACAAATCGACTGTGTTTGCAGAAGTGGTTTGTACGTGTCAGAAAATCAAAACAAACTACGATGACGATGCTTCATTCTGTTACAAATTGAAATTTCCCGACGTTTCGCTGCGACCACGCGCCATTATGTTCTTGTCATTGCGTTCCCACTTAAACTTGAATACACTTCACCTCTGTTGTGCGCGTTTGTGGCTCTGATTGCCCCCCTTTTGATGCACTAAGCATTTTGTCAGCTGCTTACACAAATATTCTTGTTCCCCAAAACGTCTCGTGTTTAACACTGACAATTCACAGATCAGCATGTCCCGAAACCGCACTGTTAATAAAGTCTGATGCACTGAACGCACTCTGTCAAAGACCCACATGGAAAAACTACTGAATCCTGCAGCTACAAGATGCATAAATGTAATCCCTACCTAAGACCACATGGATTTCAGCAGCAGCAAAAATTATGGTGCAGCGAAAGAATGGAGCACTTTAAAAATCCATTATGGAGCTGGACGTACAGTATGTGGCAAGTTTCATATTGAAATTTTTGCGAGCGGCGTGCGGTCTAAAGGAATATGTGCGTTTGAGAAAAAAAAGAGAGAAGAAGAGAGCGTTTCCTCTGGCTATAAGAGGCTTTAATGCAAGAATATATGGCTGCATTTCTTTTTCTAAGACAGTGAGGTGATTGTTTGTGACTCCTACAGGTGTATTCCCGTCTTAACAGCGATTTGTAGGATTTAGACCTGTCAATTATTGGGGAACAGCACTGCCGGGATTAAATGCAGCTCCATGTGGGTGGGCTAACACACACATGTGGCAGCCTCGGATTAGGAAGTGGTTGGCCACATCATTTTACTACCAAGACGTCTCTATATGGCCTCGCCTGTCTCCTGGGAACCGTGAAGCCCTCACACCCAATCCCTCCATCCCTTCTCACGTCCCTCCCTCCCTCCTCCTGCCGTTTTCTCAGTGTCATTTACCATTAGCATCACACTCGTCAGTGGGTTTCTTTCCCACCAGAGCCTTGGTTTCTTCGACTGAAGCTTGCCTCCGGTGGCAGTGTTCAGCTATAATCCAATCTACCGGGTCAAACGAGTGCATGTGGAGCCGCCTTTCATTTCCCTTGTGCTTCACGCATTATTTTTCACTCACAAAGATGCTGCCCTTACAGTGCAGAAAAAAGAGAGATTACTGGATGTACTGACTGTTGAGTTGCCAGATATAGTATGAAAAACACATATCTGGGTTGCCAGATATGGTATAAAATTGAGCTTTGGTTGTTTTTTTCCATTTAGCTATGGTATATATGTGGATGTATATGAGTGGTTTGATGAGTTCAAGTACCTGACAGTGAAATATATACTCAGGTGTGGCCTTCTTAAACTTGATGTTCCAGACCAGGGCTACACCATCTGGTTCATGAGGAGCATCTTCATTATTATTATAGGAGGCAACCAGCAACTCAGGGTACTGAGGGAGAGAAAGAACACAGACAGAGGGGTGTTTATTAAAAAAAGATACACCTTAAATCAACCATGTAAACAAAAGAAGAGAAGCAGAAAAATTAAATTTGTTTAAACTGATGCTGGTATCTGTTGGGTAATTATTCTTGAAATGCAGGAGGGAGTTGCAGATTTGGATTTAGAATAACATATGAGGTAGTGTGCCTCACCTGAGGAGACCAGTCGAGACAGGTGATAACACGATGTTTGGACCAGTGTTCATCGTAGAAGAGTCTGCTGAAAGACAGACTGGAGCCGCTACCCAAGTCTCTGCAGGCACACAGTGACAGAGGTAAGGGTTAAAGGTTACCTCATGATCAGATCTGAGGACAGGAGTTTTGCTCCAGCCAGAAAAAGTTAAAAAAAAAAAAAAGGTACCTCCAAGAAAAAATGGCTTTAGTCTGTAGAGGTGAATGACGGAATGAAAATAGAAATTCAATTTAAAGGTTTAGGGTGAGGCAACAATAGAGTGCAACTATTGCTGCCTGTGGTTCTGAAATAGGTTTCGTAAAATTTGGAAAAGTAACTCTGGTCGAGGTCACCGGGCTGAATGTAAGACACTATCAAGTAGCATTATGGGAATCACAATATCCAAGTTTTTTAATCTTATGAACTACAACTCATGGACATAGTTTTTTTCATCTGTATTTTTTGACTATTTCAAATTCATTAAGGTCGATTATTGAATCAGTGAAGTGCCCCTTTAAAATGCCTTTTTTTCTTTTTGGACAGACATGAGAATAAACAGTCCTACATGCTGAACCAGTGCTGGAGTAGGTGGTCAGAGCTCTGATTGGCTGCTCACACTGGTGAGTCAGTAATTTCAGACAGTGGGTAAAAATGTTCCTTCTCAAAGTGGATTTAGATCGTTATCATTGAATGACTTAAACATATAGATATGTTTGCTTAAATAGTGAAGAGGACCATGTCGTAGTGCCATCATAGTTATTGTCTATGTCTGAGTCCTTCTTGTCGCCTCAGTAATGGAAGAATTAGCACATCTCCACTTGTAGGCCAGGATAGAAAACTGTTAACTCAAGTGTTATACAGAGTAAAAATACCCATGACACCTACTTTGTGTGCCACACTATGTGAGAATTAGTGATGGTAGTGAAATGAGGGCTAGGTTGCTACATATTCAGAGAAACCACAGCGATGGAAAAAGAATGGGACTGAAGTTAAGCACAGGGCCATGGCCTGTTTTAGACATAATCTCTATTTGACCACAGGCTTGATGCTCCTCTGTGGCTGCAGCGGTCAGAGTTGAAGTGAGTCAGTGAAAACAGCATTCATCTATCACAGCAGAGCTCTATCCCAAAACAGCTTTGCACTTATGACTCTCACAACTTCAATCACCACTTCTATAACCTCTGCTCAGAGCCAGCCCTTCAAATGCCAAGACAATGCTCTTTAGGTTGTGATGGTTTTCAGTTCACAGGAGTTTTTCACCCTCTGAGAGAGTGACATCAGCAGGAAGACATATATTCTGAAGAACAAAGGATCCTCCCGGGCCCCTGGAGTGAAACAGTGGGCATGAGTCAGGCTTAGCACATTTCTTAGTTCCAGGCATGGAAGTAAACACTCACATGTGCTCGCACATCCAAACACATCCTCTCTCCTCCTCCTCCTCCTCCTCCTCTTCCTCCTCCTTCCTCCCTCCTCCTCCCTGCTCACCCCTCTTTGTCCTCCAGGTCCCGTCCGCTGTAGTCGAAGAAGATGTCGCCGTCCTCAGCCAGAGCTCTCTCCATCACTCGGATGCTGCAGTCAAAGAAACTCTGAAACTCAGAGGAGTGAAGGATCTGCTGCCTCTCCTCTTCCGTCAGTTCCCTCAACACAGGAAAGGAGCCTGTTGGAGGAAACGTCTATGTGAACACACAAGCACAAATATGCACATCCTAGCGCTCCGTGCAACAACTTTTATTTACAAGCTCAGCTAAATAATGAAATATTAGATTATTGGTTATTTTTCCAAAAGTCCCAACACTAACCAAAATGAGACAGAAAATAAAATCCTTACAATTTGTTGCGAGATTGACATCTGGAAATGTGTTGGATTAACTGACTAAAAAGTGGTCGACAGTAAAGATTTCAGTTGATCAGCAAATTTATCAGTTTTGGCTCAATTTGGGTCATTTGGGTCATAATCAAGTTTCAATACAACAGTACATTTTGAATATTTAAAACATTCAGCAGATTTACCATTGACCATACAGCAAAATGCCATTTGTTAAAAATATTACAGTTTGACATCTGCAAAAAGAAAAAAAAAGAAGAAATTCTTAAAGAGATTCTTAAAATTCCAATAGAAACATCCATTATTTTTATGCATTTATAAAAAAAAAAAGAGTATGAGTATGACCTTATATAGAATAAAAGAGATGTGACTTTGGACCCACCGCATTACTGTCATCATGTCTACGACTTCAATGAATACTGTACATGATGTCAGATTAACATTCATTTCATCTCTATCAAAACCAGAATCACATCCAGGACATAATAAACCTCAAACAGTTCCTAATGCATCTTTTCTAATAAAAGCCTACAGTAGGAACTTCATAAACAAGAGAAAAACAAAGCCCTCTGAGCGACCCGCCTCCCTTTGAACGTAATGGCTGCACAGCACGGCGTCCGGGTTTTGAAGTCACTGTCACCGAGCACGCACGCGATTTTACACACACACAAACATGCACAGACACACATATATTGACCTCTACCCTGCCTCTTGACTTTGATCCCCCCCCCATCCCTTTGTATTTCTTACGAGTTGTCAGAAAAGACCCAGTGAATCGAGTGGCAGAGATCAAAGGCCAGACCTTCTAATAGACCAGGATGGAGTGGAGACGTATGACTGTGTGTTTATGAGTGTGTGTGTGTGTGTGTGTGTGTACATGTCTCAGTGTGTGTGTGTTTGGCTCAGACTACAGTGCAGTCAATGATGTGTTTCTGTGGTTGAATATGAATAAGTGTATCATCTGTATATCCATCATGTTGTTTTTTTATTTCACTCAAAACCTGTTTGTTGTTTCCAGATTATTTACTATGTGAAACCTCCTCACACGCACATGTGCACGAACCCCCCCCCACCACCACCACCACACGCACACCCACTTCCTTCTCTATCCCTCTCTCTACTTTGAAGTGTGGTCGAGGGGTCAAGTGACAGGTTTTTAATCAGTGCTGACCCTCACATGCCACGGAGCTGATAATGCTGGACCCGCCTTAACCCCCAGTGTAACCTACCCCCACCCTCCCATCTGATACACCCACTGACTGGCAGGGGGTGTCACACATGAGTCGCCGTGTTTCGTGACAGCAAAGTGTGAGAAGCCGAGGGAATGAGAGGAGTCAGGGATGAGGAATGAGGATGTCTCTGGTGACCCAGGCTTGAACTGCCTCATACGTCAAGTTAATTTATGTGCAGGAAACATCTATGAAGTTAAAGCCCCAGTATGTAACTTATTTGGCTTTTTATGAGCATAAATATCACTTTCATAAATATGTATTTCACTGAAGTCGAATCACACCCGCTGTCGGCTCGGGGAGAAAGTTTTCCAGGTAGCGTTAAAACTGTCACCACTGTGTAGTGTGAGGAAGGACGGAGGCACTGATGTTGCCTTCAGGTGCAGTCAGACACCTGAATGACACCGTCGGCAAACCAATCGGATGTCATTTTACTCGACAAGAGAGAGACGGTAAAACGTGGGTCAGGTAAACAATACGACATCGCCTGCATTGTTTTGCCTCGTGCTGGCGGACCACTTGTTTACAAAGACGCTTGTTTATCCTGTTACATAGAGCGTCTGTCTGAGGTCTGTCCGATTTCACGTGAATGCAACATCGAGAATACGTTCCGATATGCAACCGCACCGCTAGATGGGGGTAATTCCTACATATTATACCTTTAAAAAAACTTGGACATAACTTATTGAGGTGATTGACAGCAGTCAGCCAATAGAGTTTATTTGCATTAGTCATTAAGTTGTACCTTCTTTGTTTTCCCTGTTGTCGTCCTCATCCTGCTGCTCTGACTCGGGGCCCGGCTTCGCCTCCATCATCTCCTCATCTTCCTCCTCCTCTTCTACTGAGAGAGTAAAAAAAAAAAAAAACAGAGAGAAAGCACTCATGTTAATCAACAGCTGTTCCAATTTTCCTCCACCTCCTGCTGTGTGCCGCCTTCCCCCCCTGCTTACCAAAGTAATCATTCCCAGACATGAACTGGTACACCTGACTAACAAACATTTGGTCCAAATGGGTTTCATTTACAAACACACACACACACACACACACACCCTTGTATTTACCAAAAAAAAAAGTGCAGCCCAACCACTGCAGAATTTCCATTACTGTTGCTTATGTACATAAAGTATACATCGTCTTGGGAAAAGAAAATTCGCAGGAAACAACCCCGTGCCCATTTCCGCGTTGCAGCTGAAGCATGAGTTCACATGGTCCCCATGTGTGCAGATACTCACTCATCATGCACGCACATGGCACGCACACACACACACACACATACACACAGTCAGCGGGAAAAGTCAGAGTTGTGTGCGCTCTCCTCTTTCTTTCACCTTTGACCCCATCCAAAGAGAACCAGCGATGTGTGTGTGTGTGTGTGAGTGCAGAAGGGGATTCCCTCTGCATTCCCCCCAATCAGCCTCTGCAATTACACGCCACTCGCCAGGATTCATTGTAAGTGTGTGTGGTATGTGTGTTTGGGGTTCAAGTATGAAGGGTTACTGTCAACATAGGCACCTGCTTGTCAGCTACTGCCTCACTGACCCCCCCCCCCCCTCCCGACACACACACCCCTTGGGGTATGTATTGCTAACCCTCGCCAACCTCTCCTCCTCTTTTCTGCCGCTCCCTCCCTTCCTGAAACAGATGCTGAGAGTCAGAGCGGGAGGGGGGGGGCTCTCTGAAGACCTCTTAACACCCTGACACCGCGGCCAGACACCTGTGATCCGGCCAACACACACTATGCACACAAATACAATCTGTCTTTCTCTCCCCCTCCAGCACACACACACACACACCCGCGGTGCCAGGGGTGGCGAGGGGTTAACTGGCGCAGGGTCAAGCTGACAACAGTCGCTCAGTCCGGTGGGAGGAAGTGACTACATCACACCCTCAGACGTGTCCTGCCTCTCTCTCACACACACACAGAGTCACACAAGCACACACGTCGGGGTGTGTTTAACTCAGCTGGAGTATGGCCTGGGGCGCCGTGGAAACCACTCGCTCAAGGGCCTCTCTTGCACTGGATGAACTGTCCATTTATCTCTTGCCTAAGCTTTTGATGAACTCGCTGGTGCTCTTTAAAAGCAACCAATATGATTGTAATTGGTGAAACAATCCAGTGATTTTACTATTATTATTATTATTATTATGATTATTACTATTACTATTACTACAATAACTTCTGCCATTATTTTACCATATTGTTTCAGCCTCCCCAGCACCTCATTCTCTCGCTCTCTCCTTTGCTTTTTTTTCACTTCCAAGTCAAGTTTTGATATATGACTTTAATTTTCATAGTGTGTACATAATAAATGACTGAGCTGAATCAAACACATGGCGGCGAGGCTCGGTCCAAGTCGGTGGTTAACAGCCAACTGGAGTGATCCAAACACCAGTGACCCACCAGTGTGGAGGAGAGAGACCAGAGAGGACCAGACAGGCAGACTGCCAGACGAGCTGCATGTCTGAGCTGCCAAAACAGACAAGCTGCAAACACAGACACACACACTCACACACACAGGGATAGCCTTCTTTCAAACACTTTTGTGTCCCTCTTTATGCTTGTTTGCAAAGCTACGTTTCTCTCAGGTGATGTTTTCCTTTGTAATCTCTCCATGACTCCCCTCCTCCTCCTCCTTCCCCTCTCCACAAACTGTGGTCACGAAATCTTCAGATGCAGAACAAGCAAGTGGAAAGTGGAGAGTGTGGAAAAGTGGAGCTTACCAACGTTGTGTAGATACAATACACACAAACTGCTATTCTGCTGTTCGGCTCCATCCTATTTTCTTGACCTTATGTGACCAGTCCGGTGGTTGGAATGTGTGGTGACGGGGATGGGAGGAGCGTGAGTAGAGGAGAGAGACCACATTGAGGAGCGGTCAAACTGTCAACCCCCGGGACCACAGGACTATGGAGCAAGGCAGCATGATTCATGGCCTATGGGTTACCTCACTAAAGGGGAGACGGTCCAATTCCCGTACGGAGATACTGCTGATGCCGTTGCCAGTGGCCATGCATCAAGTTGTTCTGTCATGGTCACGCACCAAAAATATCCCAGCAATTTCCTTTGAATGGAAATGTTCAGATACATTTCTGCGTGGGCTCCAAGTTAAAGCGCGAGCTACGCTGTGGTAAGTGATACTGGGAGATGGGGCTCATGGGTTAGAAGAGATAATACGGAACTTTATGTAAAATGTACATGCAGACGCACACAGGGACGCTACAGGGTGTCCCCGTTGAGTTGCAAAAGAAAGCAGGGGGAAGGGGGAATTCAAAAGAGACAATCTTCCCCAGTTTCAGTGTGTCTGACTGCTACCCTGCAAGTATCCGCACACTTTCTTGTTTCCACCTCATTCCAGTCACGGGATGCTTTCTCTTTCCACCTGCTGCTTAATACCGCTCCTCGCTGCAGGACAACAGGTTAACCGGTATCCTCCCCCTCTCCACAGACAGGGGGTCCACCTTGATGAAACTCCGCTTGGGGGCTCCCGTTTTGGCCGGCTACACACCCGGGGTAATGATATCCTCGGTAGCCGAGGTGCCACCGCTTCTGGCTGCCTCAATCTTCCCCTGGCTGCTTCCCCATGCTGACCAGGCCCAAGTCAATTCAGCACAGCCTGGCAGGTATGTGCACACACACAGATTCATGGTGTGGAGATGAAAACATGAGTGCACAGGCGCACACACCAAAATGTGTAAAGGTGTTTGTAAATGCATATGGACACACAAGACAGGCAGACACATACACACAAATGTGGAAAAGTCTGTGCAAATCCATACAAGTGAAGGCATATACAGTACACATGGACTGTATGTAGCTTTTTATATGAAGTATAATGTCTCCAAGTGGCTGATACTGTACCATATTAAATATTCAAAGTGTATTTTGTTTCTGGCCAAGACCATTCATTTGAGAAAGAAGCATTTTGCTAATTAAACTGTAATCAGAGTTTCACATTAAACAACCACGTGCTACAAAAGACAATACAAGCCTAATCAAAGGCAGCCCTGCCTTTATTTCTTTATATATCTGACTTTATTGCTTTATTGCTGATGCTCTCTCCTCCCGGGCCTCGGACAGAACCAGAGAGATTTTCTTCACAGGTGATTTTTTTTTTCAGCTGCTTTTTCTGTCAGTATTCGACTCATACACTTTAATTCATTCAGTCACCTCTTCAACATCTTCGCACTCATGTAGCCACATCTCTCACACTCCCACCTCCATGTTTGAAAGTCACTGTGATGAATCCTGACCAGATCCACACCAAACATGCTGGACCTCCTCTGATCCAAACACACCTGACCAAACAATGAGCTGCCAGTATTCACCAGGACTCTTTTCAGGGCCTTTGGTAAAGTTTAAAGTTTCCTGAGTAATGATTTTCCTCCTGGACGTCGTCCACAGTGGTCGACTTCATACTGTCGTCTGATCAGTCGATGAAACACCACTTTCCTCAGATTCACTGATTCACCTGTTTCTCTTGACACAACCCTGACCAATACTGATGAAGATGTGGTGTTCGAAGGAGCGCTGCAGCTTTTGTTGGAATTTGTGTCGTGAAGACATGTTGTCGATTACTTAATAATCTTTTGTTACGTTTTTTTGATCTCGTTTTACACCCAAAATTAATTATATTATCAGAAACTACTAAGAAAACAAATATTTGCATAATTGAGATTGTCACCTGTGAGCCTGTAAAACATTTAATTTAAGAATAGTTGCCGACTCTCCATCATTCCACTAGTTAATTAATTACTCTACAATTTTATATAATATAATGCCTAACAAATCATGACAGTTCATTATATTACGCATAAAATCTGTTCCTTTTATACATAAACGTGTACATTTTAATATAATCTATAAAACTACTGTAAAACCTAAGTTGTGCTGGTCTAGTTTGTTTTTTGCATTGTTTTATCTCAGTAATGTTTGCTTGTAGCTTCAGTAAAATAAGTAACACTATATGCGCTTATATTTTGACAGGAGATTCTTATTCATTCCCACCTTTATCTGCACCTACACTGAGCTCCTTCAAATACAGAGATGAGTCATAAATAAGAACAAGTAAGCCAGTAATTACACTGCGACTGTCTACTGTATTGTGGCTAATTAACAGTTTTATTATCATGTTTTCTGTGCACGAGGCTCTGGTTCACCACTATAAGCATCATTATTGTTTTTATGGACTTATAGGAGAGTGAAATAGTTCAAGTGAGAGTAACGGGCTGATGTGTTTGTGGAATAAAGAAAACATAGTCTTAATGAAGGCTGATACACCGCTGAGACTTTCATTAGTTTAAACATCTTGTATTATTTCACAGTAGGCGGCAACTATCGAGCGTGTGGAGGGAAGAGCTTTAAAGATGCAGACGACATATACGGGGATGCACACGCTGTCTTCTGCTTTCCTTCGGCTGGCGCATGAAGCACAATGGCGTGGTGTGTCACAGCGAAATGAGCGTGTGTGTGCTGTTTGGTGAGGATCAAAGCCTGAGCTAACCTTTTATTCTCAACCCAATTCACAATGAGTGCTAGTGTGCTGAAATGTGTTAGCGCAAGCTCGGAGCGATTGGCGTAATTATCAAAGAGCTGCATGTGTGTGTGTGTGTGCAGACGGGAAGATGGGACCAGGCCCCACGTTTGTCATCGACTACATTACAGGGGCAGAGCGGCAGACTTATCACAGCAGCATGGAGGTGACTACTAAACTGAGTCACACACAATCAAAGATGACAGTACTCATAATTTTTATACATCTCTATTATATTAATCACAAAGAGAGACATTGATATGAGAGGAGAGGCGGCGGGAACAGGGATGGTGATACAAAGGAGAAATCCAGCAGGATATTGGGGGATCCCACGCACTGGGAATAACCCTACAATATCATATATGGGCACACGCACACACGCACGCACACACATACACGCACAAAGAGTTCGCAGGGGTTCTGGGAGGTTGCCTGTTGAGCAGACCACAACACAAGCTCTATGCAGAGGAGTAGGAGGAGGTCGACAAGACTTGAAAGGCTTCTCTAATGTGGCCCTGGCACGAACACACACACAATTACACACACACTCACGCACATATGCATTAACTCTCCGAGATTAAGACACAACAACCACTACATTCACTTAACCTCTGCATATATCACACACGACCTGAGGCATCTGGGGAATTTTTCTCATTTTTATTGGTCCCACCTCCAGTAATCTAATCCTCGCTATCATATTGCCAAAACAAAACAAGATATATTGAATATAACCGCTGTGATTTAAGATGACACCGGTGACGAATAAAAGTAGCAAAACCTATTGGTTGATGATCTAAAATTCACCTTCATGTATAAATAAAGCAAATATTTGGGAATACTGAGCTTTAACTCCTCACAATGCGTACAGGTTGTTTAAAGCAGCGATATCCCCTCACCCTCGCCACCTGTACACCCAGAAATTAAAATAAACACTGCTCCGTCATGCTCTTTGCAAGCCTGGTGCCCGCTCACAAGTCACCTGGTGACTGTCTGTGCAATCTCATGCAGATCACTGCGTTTTATTAATGCTCTTCTTGCACAGAACTCTCCTTTTTGAAACACAGAGAAAACCCTGCCAACATTTTTTTTTTGGGGGGGGGGGCTCTGTTAGTCTGCACAGCAAATTGTTGGGTTATAGCCAGATGTGCACTGAAGTCAAACAGATCTTTTTTTCTGAGAGGTGAGAGGCCGGCCCAACCTGCTCAAGAACCTCACTGATGTGTCGTTCCGTCAGGACAAACGGGATGGATTGCGGGGGAAAGAGTGCAACAATATGGCAATGAATTCAATCTCAGAGTGCACAGTTGCATCTTCTCGCAGGGTCAGACACATGCTGAGTAACTGTAAAATAACATTTTTCCCCCAAAGAAAAACGTACAAGAAGGATTTTATTTTGGTAAAGAGAGACAAGTGAAAACGCATTTTTAAAAAAAGGAAAAAAGAAAAAAAAGCATCCACTGATAATCCTCTAAACCCGTTCACTCTGGTTTGTTAATGTTATTCATGCTTTCCATTTGTTTTAATAGAAAATAATGTTTAAAAATCATCATGGTTCATCAAGTCATGATTGCCACAGTAGGAGTAAAAGTATTTGCCACATACACACACATTAGCAGCAGGACCTGATGTTAAACTGGTGAGGCTAAAAACCGCAGGATGATTTAGATTAATTCATCTCTTCGACACACTTCCCCACACTGATCAAACTCTGTGTTTGTGTGAAAGTCTGTGTACACCCGAGTCCACACCTTACGCAGACACGCATGCCCACACATAATCAGCTGCCGTTAATGCAGCCGGCTCAGGCCTTTGGGGGTCTGTGGCCAACCCTGGTGTATGCTGTGGGAGTAGTGAGAGTAGATTCTCTCCCCCGTCTCCCTCTCCGTCTCCCTCAGTGGCTCTCTTTCTCACCAGCCCCTCTCTCTTTCTAGCAGTGCCACCCAGGCTTGGCCCTGAACCAGACCCACATCTTTAAACTGAGCCATCATACCACGCCACGCCATGCTCTCAGCCCGGCCGCAGGGCCCTGATTAAAACCCATGACTTCAAACTTTCCAAACTGTCAAAAACCCAGTCAGAGAGAGCGAGAGAGACAGAGAGAGAGGAAGAGGGACAGACTTGCTGAAAAAAAAAAAGTCTTACATAAAATCACCGATGTGGCATCGATTCACTTTTCAACACGTCATCTGAGCAGGGTTTTGTGTCTCTCAGAAATAGCATCGTTTGCATCTTTGTGTGTCTGTGTGTGGCTCGATGGTCACTGGTGGTCTGTGTTTGCCACTTGGACGGCGATGGTGTTTCATTTTGTTTTAATGAGGGACGGACAGACGGAAGAGACAAACAGTTTTTATGGGCCTGCTGGATGTTGATGTTTGGGATTGAATTTTTCTGGATAGTAGTAAAATGGACAACTGTATTCATAGAACCTCAGCAACACTCGGATAAATAAACAAAACCTTAGGAAAATGATCTCAATACCTTTAGGAGTCAAAGGCAACATTGGATTCAAATCTTGCGAAATCTTGTCAATCAAATTAAGACTTTATAGCCAAGACAAGTTTGAGATTATTTATAAAACTGTTACTTTAAATTATTACCATAATTTAATTTCATCTGATACTCTTCTCTAATAATAAATCTCTGACACTTTGGTAGGTAAGCCTTTGAGAGAGCCTTCAATTATCCATCAAGTGTATGTGCCAAGAGTGCTCCCTGCTGGACGGTTTCAGAATCGCACGCCACTCTCCTGCCAAACAGAAAACCAGCACGGTTATCGAATTTCACTTCAATCAACTGTCAAGCTGTAAACTGTGATAATGATGTGGAAATTTTAGGTCTGAATCATTTGCAACTAGAACAGAGCGAGTTGATTTTAAAGCCTTCTGAACTTCCAGCATTGGCAGAAGTGCAACTGAAAAGGCTTGTGGTGACTGGTTAGAAGCACAAGATTTGTTTTTATTTCATAAATAAGAAGGTTTTGATGGCCCGTCCAGAAAAATTGTTAAATATTGGCTGCCATTTTTGAAACCTATTGGTTATAAACACACAAACCAGCCTTGAAATGGTTAATAAACATCAAACTGCAACAAGCAAAGGGAAGCCAGGCTGTGTGCTGCAGGCTAGCTGTGGCAGTGAACCGCTACCCTCTCAAATGAAAACCCTTAGAGAGTCGAAAGGATCTCAGAATACAAGGGAGACCACCCAGGGAAACGTTCGAGCCCCACTGTTGTTTTACACACGTATAAAAAAAAATGCAACGAGGGGGAGGCAGGGTGGGGTGCACATGTCAAAAAGTCAAGTTCAACGAAATACAAGTAAAAAGGGGAAAAAAGAAAACAGTTGAAAAAGGTAAAACAAAAAAATGTGTGAAACTGTATTCCTACTCATCTCAAGTACTCATCAGATGGCAAATATTATTTTGGATGATGGTCATTTTGCCAAAGAGAGAAAGAAAGCCAGAGGGAGGGAGATGAAGGGGGTTCATGTACCTTATTATACAGTGGTCATAGGGGAAAACTGCAATCATCTGTGACTCACTTGGAATACCTGACGCACTGTGAAAGACATTATTTTTCTCTAATATCAGGGACGTCTCTGGGCTTCGACTGCCGTGGCCATTTTGACAGAAACCGCTCGGGACCCTGCATCAATTTCAAAACAGGAGTGAAACTGGAGAGAGGGCTGCGCCCTTTGGAGTCTGATGACGATGAAAGTCGAACTCAGAGATGTTTTATGAGGGGAGAAAGTGAGAGGTATGGGCCAATTATGTGCGTCTGCAAGGAAAAGACGAGGGGGGGGGTCATAACAGAGAAACCCAAAGTCTGATCTATAGTATGAGCGCCTCCATTTGTGTGTCTGTGCATGTGCGTGCGTGACGTCTACATGACTTTCTATTGTTATGTGGACATATTTTGGATACAAAGTGGCCAGGGGAATGCATTATGTCTAGGAGTGTCCTCACAGCCAGTGTAAGACAAATGTGTGAGTTTGTGTGAACATGCATGTGCAGTAATTGCACACTTAGTTTAAATTACATCCTTAGAAGCGGCAGCGTTAAGATAATCACTCTTCCAAAAGTCCAGGAGTCACAAAACATAAAAAAGACAATTCATATTGGTATCATTGTAGAGAATTAAAGTCAAACAACTGAGTACATTTTGTTCGGGTCCTCTGGATACACTCACTGTAGTTATTCTCTACATGGATTTTGCCTTTGGGAAACACACACACATGCACACGCACACACGCACACGCACTCTGGGTCTGCTCCGTCTGTTGTACCCGCCTGGCTGGAACAACAACAATGTATGAGACAAGCACTTCCATATGTGGCTACGCACACATATATATGCACATACACAGACACACGCAGAAACATATAAGTACCTAACCAAGCAAAACACACACTCATGAAACCACATTCCTCCCTTCAGGGCCTTCAAGGCTGCCCGCAAACCCCTCAGTCATGTCGGTTTCTTATAGAACGGGAGTGTGTTACATTCACTGTTTTTATTTGAATGCATCGTTGCTTCACTGGCTTGCAGAGAAGGCCAAAGACAGACATGGGCTAAATTGGCTGAGGGAACTTAGAGGACCTCAACCTCATGAGTTGTGAGTGTTTGGTATGAGTCTCCGGCCGCTGCAGCCTGACGCTGTAATACTTTCCTTCTTGATGTGCTCTGGTAGGAAAAAACCAGACAAAGCCTGACGACTGCGTTCAAGTCTTCCAGCAAACAAACATCACAGTGCACGGACGCAGTTATGTGACGAACGCCATAACAAAACAGTGTCACTAAGCTGTTTACATAATCCTGCAATTCACATGCGGTTACTGTGTTTACTGTGTTGCTGACTTGTGCACCCCCGACTAAACCATAACTAACACTCGAGCGAATGGGAAACCGGTCTTAGGCGTTTGGATCCCCCTGCATTTTCTGTGACTAGTCTATCAGTTAAACCTGAATGTGACTTAGGGCGCGGTTTCAGATGGCATTTTTTAACAATAGTGGCAGAACAAAATCTGAGTTTTGGTAATGCTAATATGAAACTAATACTTAGAGCAATGTAAACATTTTTCTACAAAACTACAAAACAAGACCTAGAAAATAATAAATGTTTAAACACAAGCATTTAATTTAGAATTTTGCCAAAATAAAAGTGTTTAATTCAGAAAACATCTCACAAGAGAAACATAAAAAAGAGAATACAAATCTTTCAGCATTTCAATAGTTGACGCTTCAGACAGATTTCGATAAGTAAACAGATGCATTAAGACTCCATGCTCATTGGAAATACGGAAATAACGTAATCCAGTAATAACATTTGGTTTTTACTTGCTTTAATCTAGTGCTCTAAACTATTAAACTCATGTAGTAATGGGTTTCAGACATTGATTCCAATACTTTTGGTGCCAAATTCAAATCCACCCCTATTGGATTAAATCTTCAAGGGCATTTTTTTGTACGAATGTTGATTGTAGACAGTTCAGGACCTGCTGAATCATATTTAGGAGTTTGTGGAAAAAAACACAAAAGTAAACACTGTAATTGGACCAATGTGCTGCCAATGGTCAGGATCATTTCATATATTAAACTGCTCCATTATGGGATTATGCAGAGTTCAGGTGACGCAAGTGCATGTGTGTGTGTGGCCGCTTTGTCGGAGTTCATACGTGTGCATTTCTGCAGACCTGTGTGTGCTTGTTTATTCCAGTGTATGCTAGTCTGCATATGCATACATGTGTTTACATCTATGAATCTGTTTACTTACGAGCTCTTGTGCCGACTGAGAATGTGTGTCTATTCAAATTAGTACTTGGACACAGGTTTTCTCTTGCAATTAGAGGCCATTACCAGTCCACCACATGTCAAAAGAAAGCCTCTTATTTCAGTAAATATACTTAAGGAGTGAATTACTGACCAGCTATATACTCAAGCTGTACAGACCCTGAAAACTAATGGGCCAGAAAATACTACAGGGGGGAGACGGAGAGAAATGCACACATACTTCTGCAGACAAACGCACAAATTCGAACGCACACTCTTGACCCTGTGAACTTTTAACCCCAACTGAGGGATTTTCCAAAGTTGCAACATCAAATTATTCACAAACACACACACAGGGCTGTATTTCTGAAGGCCTGCTTGTGGTCGACTGCAAACAATTAGGGCTGCAATATCATAACTGCTGCAACATAACCTCGGTGGCCGGCCCAGTCCTTCTGTGTCTCTCCTGCTCGCTCTCTTTCATTCTTCTGTTCATCTGTTTATGGACCACACACTTCTCTTCATCATCTCCCCTTCTGTCTTTCTCCCTCTCCCTTCATTTCTCGATTTCTTTGGCTACCTCTCCGGCGTGGACTATTATTGGTCTTTTAAGGCTCCACTGAGCGAAACCAATTTACAACAAACTGGGTCAGGCTCGTGCTACGGGCCGTGCCAACTTGCACACATGAATACGTGCACAGAATGCCCACGAATCCCTTGACCTTCCCTGGTCTTGCCAACATCTCAAGCAAGAACACACACGCACACACAGATGGACAGATAGTTATCTTCAGATTGGGATCAGTAAAGTGAAAGAGCAGGTTTGTCACAGTACTGACGGTGTTCATAGCCAAGTGGGACTGGTTGGTTTCAGGGAACGGACGCAAAGAGAAACAAGGAGAAAGACAGAAAGATTGGCCACATTTTACTGGAACTTGGAGAAACCTCCTCCCCCTCCTCCTCTTCCTCCTCCTCTTCCCTGTTGAAGAGTATTTGAAACTTGGCTTTACGGTTACGGCCAGATTTGAAGATAATGAAGAAGGAACATTTCAACTGCTGTGGTTAAGCAATCGACATGAGAGAGGGTTCACAGTCTCAGTGAAACTCCTGAAACACGCCACCAGCGTCTGTGTACAAAAGCAACAAAAACAGGGACAAATCATAGCAAAATTTCCATTTATCAAAGGGATTTTTATGTCATGCAAAACATCAGAGGCTGCTCTTTCAGTGTTGCCTTTTGGTAAACCCTCAAAAACTTGAGTGAGACCCAACTTCACTTTTATGATCCACAACATTGACATAATGTATTATCACCTTAGGTTATGTTATTTGTTTGCACAAGATGAACAAGAAACCTCAGCATTCACTGGCTCCTCAACAACAGCAAATCTAATATTTATTATTTTGGTTTCCAAAATATCTGACTCTACAGCTGCAAAACATTCAACAATGTTTAACTCGGCAGCAAGTGTAAGTGGGTTTTAACTGGAAATGACCTACTGTATGTTGATAAGAGATCGTTGAGACTGAGCCATAAAGACAAACAAATACAATAAGCTGAATGACACCTATATGCTAAACAGGGCTGTGAAAGAGGAAGTCCGCACACCAGAAGTAGCTCCTGCAAGTTTTACTGAGTGTAACGTTTCGGGCACCTGCCCTTCGTCACACATCTGTGGAGTTGGGACATCATTTGAGTGATGTGTTTCATGTGACATACAGTCATTTGCGCATTTGTTAATGTGCAGGTTTCTCTTTCGTATTAAAAATAAAATAAGAATCTTAGTGTTACTGTTCATGCTGCATATCATAATAGTGCAGCCTTCTGTGCCTCTATAACTGCTGCTACAGATGTGCTGAAACTCATCCACCTGTCACCTTCTGGCCTCTACCTTGTCTTTTTTATGTTCACAGATACTTAAATGCAGGAAAATGAGGATGATTAAAGCGACGACTACCAACTGACAACTTTTTCAGTTGAGTATGTTTTGGGAGGTAAAGTTTGAAATAAAAGCCAGATCTCTTTCTTAAGACGACGTCAACACGGTTAAACACAAGATAGAGGCATGAAACGCCAACTACTCTTCACACACTTTGTTTGACCTCAGTGGGTTAAGTTACTATCACACACCACATTAGGCCTTAATTTATTTCCCTGCTATGTCCTCAGACAAAGCGTCCATCCCTCATGACAAACACGTCCATTCATACCCATTAGGATAGCAGTAAATAGCTGGAGCCAACCGTGACTGGGGCTAATCCGATTGCTTGACACAATGGACACTCGGGACAGACAGATCACTAAACCGTCAATAGGAAAGGGACATAGACGGCCACACATGACAATTATACAGGCAAATTGGCGCGGAAATGAAAAACCATATCATTAACTAGTTTAAATGAGAGTCACACACACGCTTCGTGGGAGCTTTAAAACACAAGTTGAACTAGATCGACAGACGTCATCAAATCAATCCACTTTGATAAAGCTGCATTCAGGTTTGAACACACGCACACAAACAAACAGAGACTTCCACAGAGCTTTTCTGCATCATACGCACGCAGCCAGCCGCTGTGGGCATAAGGGCAGATATGAGGAGTGGGGAGGTCAGAAGTTCACGAGGAGAAGAAGCCATGAGAGAATCCCTGAGTCATCCGGCAGTGACCATTTAAAGTGATCACGATGAGACTTCACTTATCCTTCCTTTCACACACTCTCATCATGCCATGATGTCAATATTACAGTTGTGGCCAGAATGTGACCCTATTTCCCACATTGGGAACCATTTAATAATTCCAGGCCTGATAACATGTGATAGGGATGGAAATAATTCTAGTCATAGGACACACATCTGCAAAATGAAAAGCGTCAGCTGGACTTTAAAAATGTGTGTCTGTCAATAATCAAATGTATTACTTTTTTGAGAATGTGACATTTCATTTTTTTTTAATTTTATTGGTAACACTTTATTTGATGCCTATCTACAACCACACTTATGAGTTATAATGCAGTTATAGCACTGTATAACTACAGTTATAAACACTCATAAATTATCATAAGGCTTTATAACAATAAGCATAACACATCATAGAGCATTTTATAATGGCTTATAAGGTCAAGTATTATAATATAATAGTTATAATGCTCTATAATGTATTATGCTTATTGTTATATAGCCTTATGACAATTTATGAGTGTTTATAATTATAGTTATACATGTTTAGAAGCCAACTATATTTATAATGCATTTTATCAATGGCATTGTCGGCGAATTACTAACAATTATAATGTATTATAATACCTGACCTTAGAAGTCATGATAAAATACTTTAAAGTGTGTTATGATTATTGTTATAAAGTTATACATTATGATCATTATAAATATGGTTATAATGCGTTATAGAGATAGGCGTCAAATAAGAGGTGACCTTTTTATTTTATTAATTCACCATACATTAACTAATTGTTGGAGATTTGTCTTCTTACTTTGACAGGCCAGAGGTAGATACAAATCCAAACAACTGTAGTCTCTCCATAGAGACTTACACACTGCCGGGGCACAGCACCATCATTACGACGGAGACAGATGAACTGCATTGATCCATCCAGTGCAGCCAGCAACTGGTTACCTTCCACCACATCATCTCACCCTGTCTCCTGTCTCTATAAACTACATAATATGTTTTAATGACACAGAGGTATCTGAGGTTGAGTCCTGGTCCAAATAAGGAAAGGAAATTATGTTCAGACGCAATAATGCAATGATTTAAAAAGGATACATGGAAAAAGGACGGGAAAGAATGCAGATATGAATGCAAAAAATCCCAAACTGGAGCTGATTCAGCCTGGACTTTTCCTTCAGACAATAGAAACTCTTATGCATGTGCGTGTACAGTCGCATTGTAATCCACCAGGAGCTTAGAGGTGAGTTCACTGGCTCTCCATGCCCAAAACACACACACACACACTCTGACAGCCTACAGAAAGGTACAAAAGTGATACACTCCAAGTCTCCAACATGTACGAACTGACCACAGTCCTGCTTAAGAAGCTCAAACAGACTTTTAGATCCACGTGTGATTGTGCCCAGGTGTCCAACCCTACAGCAGGTTGGGGGTCAGTAGCGTTTTATTGAGCGTGAATCATTTCGCAGCCCGTAACGACCCCACTTAGCTATAGCGTTCAACATTTTAAAATACTTACAGTTGCAAATAACTTAATATTAAGCTTATTTAAAGCTTCCACACATTTCCAGTTGTAGCCTAAAGCGCGTGTAGCGGCATGTAGCTACAATGTGGAAAAGGAGACGTATGTTAACGTGCACGTTGGGTTCGGTAATCAACAACAGGAACTGGCCTGAACAAACACACAACCAGAAGTGCAGGCAGGTGCTACCACCACCAGCCCCTTTCTTCTTCTTCCTCCAGACACACAAGCTTTGTGGTAGTCTGCAGAGGGAGGGTCTCCTAAGGCCAGGGTCACCTCCCTGTAGACCACCACAGCTCTGCTCTGGCTCCCAGATGTTCTCCCTCGCACACATACAAGCACACACGAGCACACACGCGCCCCCTGAACACACTGTTAAGCTGAAAACAAACAAACCAAATAAACGGACAGACATGTAGCACTGCTACAGGCACTAACAAGTCACACTGTGTGTTTTATTCATGTGTATACAAACTATTTGTTCAGTCTACAGTACCTGCTGCTGCTCTATTTGTTTTGTTTAATTGTTGGTCTTGTGTCTCTTAAACTAATTTCCCAGTACAGTTGTATATTGGTTTGTTTGTGTGATCTGTACACTGACTCTACGTAAACTCGACTATAAAGCCTGATTGTGATTCTGGTACATATTGTGTACACAGAAGTGTGTGTACGTCTCCCAGCACATGTATGCGAGTCGGTGGCTGTGCACTTGTTGAATAAAGGATCTATTCCTGGGTCTGTCAAGGAAACGGGGGGAGTTGAGACAGGCCATTTGGATGCTGATCAGGAGAGACGTGTGTGTATGTGCGTGGCGGTTGCTGGTGGAGGAGGGCGGTGGAATCCACACCAGACCATCTATTATAATGACAGGAAGCAGGAAGTACAACCCCTTCACAGTCACATGGCTGCCAGCTGTCTTGGCAAGTAGAAGAAGGAAGACAGAGAAGATGATAGGGAGTGTGGGTGCATATGTGTGTGTATATATATATATATATATACGCACACACACACACACACGTGTGTCTGACAATCAGTTTGGACTGAGAGCGTATAGGTGGAGTAGTATTTGTATGTGCATTCCTACACGTGAAGATGACATTTCTGAATGGGAGATCTGCATTTGCAATAAGAGCGAAGGCTTAAAGTTCAATTCAGTGGAACAACTCCAACTGTCGTCCGTCCAAATCTCCACTGTCTTTCTCTTCCAATAGAAATATACTCACATCTATAACCCTTGGATGTGCAACCACCGCCGCTGTTGCCAAATCCTGCGCATTGACCATATGGATGTGTTTAGTAACTGCTGCTCAGCACACGTGCACGCCCACTCGCAGATACACACAAACACAAATGCACACATAACCTCACATGGTAACAACACACATGAAGCAACCTACACACATGCACAATTTCTTATGTTTTCTTATGTGCTGTACTTACCCTGTGAATCACAATGGAGTGAATGGCATGCCATGATTACATGATGGTGCAGTTTGACAGTGGCAATATATGGCTATATTTAATGCTAACATTAATATATGTAGAATTCTTTAAAACTCACACATAAATATATGTGGATACTTCTCTCACACACACACACAGAGCGGTTCTCCAATATCGATCAAAAGTCATCTGGGGGTCTTTTCATCTGTCAGTCTGTTTCCACTTATGACCAGGAGTCAAAAGCATGATGTTCCGTGATTGAAGACACAAAAACTGACAGGCAGACACTTGTCAGCTTCTCTAAGCCCCGCTCTCTCTTTCTCCCTCTTTGTAAGATCTTTAAATCATTCCAGGTTTACAGGCCGTGAACTAGCTAACTGAAGGAGTATCAAATTCAGCCACACAACGACAACAATCGTTGCAACACAAAACCAGCTGTTGCCTCCTGTGACCTTTGGTGCCCCCATAGATCCTTTAAAAAACCGTTTGGATGTTGGATTGCTTTCGTTTTAGAAATTACGGATGATAAGGAATGTCAAGAGAATACTCACACATGCACACACACACACACACATATTCACCTTCAGACAGGTGGGCGGTGAGCGTCTGTGTCTCCTTGCTGTAAGAGACCACCTCTTTGGGAAGGAAGTCTACCTGTGTGATCTTAGAGGCTCCCAGCCTCAGCATCCTCCGCCTGGGTAACAGAAACAAGATGGTCTCATTAGTGTGGTTATATTGTGCTTAAATCCAAAGCGTTCTTCTTAGAGTATAATATATTTCCATTTGTTTACAGCAATACATAATAAGCAGAGATTCATTTATTATCATTTATTTTAAAAAATTGCCTATTGCCATGATCCCTATAGTCATAGGAGTAGGTTCATTACCTTAAATTATCGTTGCATGTTGTTTTGAGATCGGCGGGGCAGAGACGTGAGCTGCTCAGCAAACACAATGGAGGTGAACGGTACAGGTCCTCTGTCCCTCAAAACTCATCAATCCAAAATCCAACAACTCCAAAACAGCCTCGAAAACAACTGTGTTTCATAATGTTACATTATTATTTCATAGCGTGCTGAATGTCAAGGTCACAACTTCTCCACGGGAGTGTTTTGGAGTTGTTGGATTGTGTATTTGATGAGTTTTGAGGGACAGGGGAGTATGATATCTACCATCACCTAAGCAGCTGCCGTCTCTGCCCTGCAGATCTCAAAACAACATGAACCAACAACTAAAGGTAATGAACCTAGTCCTATGACTATAGGGATTATGGCAATAGGCAAATTTGCCAAAATGTTGAACTATCCCTTTAACATTTATCCCTTCAATGCACTATTGAATTAAAACCAAGCATCTTTTGAATTCGTCATGCAGTTAAAATTAAAAAGAAAAAGTTTTAAATCCACATAAGGTGTCTTTCCTTCATTTATTTGTCAGACAATAAACAAGAGGACAGGAGGAAGATGTACCCGAGCTCAGAATCAGCCTGCAGCTGCAGCACAGACGGGTCTGTGTCCCACTGCAGCGTCCTGATGTCACCAACAGGGGGCGGGGCAAAAGAGGACATGCATGTTTACAAGCAGACAGTTTGTAACAAATACACAAACACTGGCACACATCAGTGGTATCAGTGGCACACATCACCACATGTATGCACACACACTCATCCACAGACCACTTATCTAGAGAACGGCTTAACACGGAAATTCCCATCGAATTTCATGCAGAGATGGCACTGTTAATGGAAAATTGTTTAGATAAGTGGACATAGCGTGGGAGGGCCATACATTAGGGAGACATTATATTTCATTATACGTCAATGTTTTCTATTTATTTAAAGATCTCTGCTCATCTCTTGTTATAGAGTTCCTGGTCCTGTGCCAGGGATGCACAAGTCAAAAAATACAGATACATTTATGAACAAATGGTTTGATTCTTGTGAATGTGAAAACTATGGTGATCTGGTGGCTGTCTCATCCAGGCTTTGCAGAGATAACAGTGTTAATTTTTGTATAACATTGTATCCGTGTTTGTTTGTTTTTTTACTTAAATCATATTCATGTGTGTTAGAGTGTGAGTTAGATTTGTTTCACATTTTTATTTTATTTTGAATGCAACACTGTGCCATATAACGCATGAAAATCATGAACGGTATCTTCCGCGACATAATTTACACTTTGCACCCACAGAACGACACGTACTAAACGCACACTGCACGTATTTACTGTACGTGGCAACATTCAGCATATTAACATCAAAATAAAACTTGAATTGAAAGATTTAGCTTGCTCAGCACCCATGACAATATCCTTGTCATGCGTGATCAATGAGTTTGACAAACCATGAGCTCATTCAGTGCATTTGTGGTTGTTTCAGCAGCTCTAGCTTGTTTTATATTGGGAGGGTGGGAATCGTTTACCTGCAGGGAGTTTAAAAACGAAACTAAAACCTAAGGAATCTTATGGCGAGTTGGGTGAAATCTACCAGCTGTGAAAGGATACCACCTCCAGCCCCTCGCTACCCTGTTTGATGATACCTTTTGAGGCCAGGGAACACGGCCATTAGGCCTTCAGCTTGTGCCACGCAGCACCAGGTGAGAGTGGCAAAGTATCTCTTCACCCTGACAGGCTGTCTGTTTTACAGTAACAGCGATGACACTTTAAGCAGCTGATTGTCGACTCTGTGAAGGCTGAAATGATATCTGTGGCTCAACTCATGCAAGCAGCAATCTTTTGGGGGCTGGTATTAGGGGAGACAGCACAGCTTCAGACAGGAAGTCACCAGAGGAGAGTGGAAGAAGAGAGGAACTGCTCCGTTTGGATCTTAGAAATAGTGTTGCGAACAAATCTGTAAGACCACTGACAACGCTTTGGTGCCTCTCTGTGTTCACATGAGGGTAACCTCGGCTAAAAAAAATAAGTAGAAGAGAGGGGGTGGGGTGGTGGGGGTTCCTGGGTTTGATGTAAAATGCTTACCTTATGCTCTGTGCTTGGGGCTTGTTTTTAGAGAAACCTGACCTAAGAAGGGACACACACATACACAGCCACAAATGGAGAAGCTCAAAATGGCATGCCATCATCCAGGGTGGATTTGGGGGGGAAAAATCTTTTATTCCAGGTATTGGAGCTAACAGGTCAATTTGTAGGGTTAGGGTAATCCAATTGGCTCAAGCTAAACTAAAAAAAAAAGGGTTTGTTCATCCCCAATTCCACCCCTGGCCATACCAGAACAACACATCACTAATGACCCCTTAGGGCATCCCCTCACACAGTGGCTGACCGTACAGTCCGCCACCATTAAAAAGCAAATGGAAAGCGCTTGATGACCACTCCCTTTCTCCCTGGCATGCTTAATTCACCAACGTAGCCATGTACAGACCTCGGAGATAAATGGTTTATAATCCAGTCTGGTGTGTGTGTTAGTTGTTTGTTTTTTTTAACATTTTGTCCCTTGTGCTCCAATCAGCTGCCTACCTGTTAATGTATGGTTTGTGCCCCTAAAGCTCCATAACAGAGGCTATTTTTGTCTTTGTCTTTCTGTATCTCAGCACTAACATCTACTTCCTTACTTAGAGCGTCTACAGCTGCAACTTACCTCAAGATCAAACTTATTCTCTCAGGACTAACTACTGAGAAGTAATGAGCTGCACAGTGGTCATCAAAACACCAGATGTCATGACAAATGACAGATATACCACATTCAGAGCCTAACGATGCACCACAACCTCACCGGTAGTGACACTCGTTCTTACCTAAACCTGTTGCGCAATTGACAGAAAAAGAGACAGAATGTGTGTCAAAAAGGAGATTCATCCTAACTAGGCCACATATTGCCCTCAGGTTAAACACTGTTCCTCCTCATACATCAGTGTTTATTACAGTATCAACCCCTTTTAAAGAAAATGCCTGGTACGTGAAAGTGTCCAGTACAGTTTCCTTACATCATATTTGATTAAAAAGGAATGTGAGGAATTACTGAGATGTTTTCACCCAGTTTCGGAATTTAAAAATATTTTCATATCGTATAAGGGACAAAAACTTCTTTTCAAAGTTACCACATAGAGATGAATGAAAATCATCCAGCAAACAAGACTTCTGACACTGAACTCTAAAGTATGAAGTGTGTGATTTGGGCCTACCTTCCTGCTGCTCCGCCATCAGCTGAGTCCTGGCTCCCTGTCTCACTGGGTGTGCTCACTGATTTGGAGGGGGACACAGGGGTCGGGACTAAATAATGAAAGTAACATGAATCTAACATTAAAGGCTGCAAAGAATGGACTGCATAAAGAAAAATTGGGATGAGAAGCAACAAATATAATAAATGGATGGACAAATATAATAAATGTTTAAAAGAAAAGAGAGGAAGGGCAGGGTATCAAATGCATTGTTGATTCTGTATGCACTATTTATCTGTATTCAGCTGTAACTGAAGATGCATTATAAATAACTTCCAACTAATAACAGGCATAGATAGCAGTGACCCAGTTCCAAGGTGTTAAGGGTGTTGTTACAATTTCAGACCACTAGAGAACAGTGCTGCCAAAAGCTTGCTAGAGATTTGTGCACAAGTAAAGGGAAGACATTTTTGAGCCGCAAATTTCATTTTAAAATGCCGTTAAAGTCCAAATACCTTATTACAAGTAATAATTATACACTCAAGGCACACAGTGGAACGAAAGATGATGATAAAAGTAAGTTGTCATAAAAAAACAACACAAAAAAACTACACATCAAAGTCACTATGAAAAATGCACAGCACGTTCCAAACACAATGTGCACAACAAATCATGAAATAAAAAAAAGATGACGTGTGATGTGATGAAATCTAATAAAAACACTACGTGTGACAAAGTTACTATTTTTGTAAATTAATAAAAGAAAAGGAAAACACAACTACTGTGTTATGCAGAGTCATGGCAACACAGATGACACATGATACATTAGTTTTACATCATTTCCTTGTCAGTAAGGCAGGACTGGACAGGTCATTTTCACCAAATTACATGCACAGTAAGTTGCATGCATTTTATATCTGCATGAAACTGTCTCTCGTAGGTTTCTTGTAATTAATGACATTTACTATGCTATGAGAATTAACTGATCACTTTCCATCACAATCACAAGAGAAGGACTGATTTATTTTTTAGGGTGTAGAAGTCTTATGTACCTAGAGGAGGCTCCGGTGATATGCCAATGCTCTGTAGGAGGGCCTCAGTCTCCCTGCGCTTACGGTCTAAGTCTGAATCCTCTGGGGTCACCTCAGCCTTCTGCTGGCTCTCTGACTGCACAGGACACACAGAGAAATGTCAGCTTACCCATCATGAATTCAAGAAGAGGTTCAAAACTCACCCATCACGAGTTGCAGAGAAGACATGCATGCACCGTTGCGATTAAAAATTCCAACACCGACCTTGTGCACACACATAGATGTCTGTGAGCACGCACGGACACACACAACCGTAGTGTCACAGCTTGACGAGGAGCAGGTGAACACAGAGTGATACAGTATGCGTGACAGACCAGTGGTGCTGATTTACTCACTTTTTTCCTTACCTCTTTCTTCTTCCTCTCCTCCTCCTTTCTCTTTTTTTCCTCCCTGATTTGGGCGAGGCGCTGCTTCTTGCGCTCAAGCTCTGCTTTTAGGTCACTTTTGTCCGACATGGTGTCCCTATAGTGGGGGCTTAAAGCAAGAGGATCGGAAAGCAATGAGCTAATACGACACTGTGCTTTGGTTTCATTTTGACATGATGACACTATGGATGAAAACCCACCAATATCAATAAGGACTTGATATTGACATAACAGCTGTCAATACTAGGTCATATTCAGTTGACAAGGATTTCCACATTGGCGTAATAAGTTGAGTTGATGTGTATGCACCATAGTTAGAGCCACTGTTTCTTCTGATCGGTTCCTTAGTCAGATCAACTTTCTCATGAAAGAGAAAACTAAAAATGTGCATCACAATAATCTAATTTGATGACTCTATTTCATAGAAACAGTTCCAGAGCTCAATCTTTGTATTGCCACTATCCAATTAGTAAGACAGCTAAGTATAAGTGGATGGAAACCAGACTTACTGTAGCCTTAGCCTATATGGATCTGGTATCAGACTCAATATGCCTGGCCTGTTACAGAAAGGTGGGCTCCCCTTATTTATAACAGTGATTAAATGGATATTAGGCCAGTGTCACATCTCCCAGACACAACAACTGAGTAGAAAGCAACTAAGAAACAAAACGTGAGAAACAACTAAAAGATGTTGCGTCTCCCAACATAACAAGTGACAATATCCTCATGACACAAAACTTAAATTGCATTGCTTAATGTCCCTTCAAATGAGTAAGGTTATGAGAAACTAAATGCATTAGGAGCTAACGTTAGCTAATCAACATTTTTGACATCATTTACTCCAGGGCCCTGCTATAACACAGCCAAGTGAATTTGGCAAACGAATAACGTCAGATGATAAAGGGGGAGGGAGGGGTATTTAATCCCATACAACCGTATGGTGTTATCGTTTCACTCGTACCTTGTCCACTCGCACTGATAATGATGTGTCACCGGGTAAAGATGCTGTCTCACTGCTGCACCCCGAAAAAAGACTCAGCACATCCTCCACCTGGATCACACTGAGTCCAGGCCGCTCGGTCGGTCACCACCGATAAGGTCGTCTCAACCCTTTCGTGTGGCTATTGATGACACTGGTTAAAACAGAACATTTTCAGCGGTCGATGACCCGAATACAACACAAAACAGGTGCACTTGCACGCCGATACATCCCTAGGCGGAGTAGGATGATGATGTGAGGAAGGAGGAGACGAGAGCCCTCCTCCTTTGACACGCGCATTGTCATCGGCTCCTGGTGGGTTTTGCAACGCCGCCATCTTGCGGCCAGTTGGAGAACTGGAGAATTAAACAAACGTTGTTAGTTTTCATTGTAGGCGTTGAGTCGTGAAAAGGCAGAGGAGCTTTAATTTTAAAAAGGTTAATATTTACGTCAAAAAGAAGAAAGCGGCCAAGTAAGGTCAGTTGAGTTGGTTTGTGGCAACGTGTTCCGGTCTCTTTCTAACCAAGACTTGTTTAAGTTATCCAAAAAGATGGACCCGTCTAATTTCAGTAAGCGTTCAAATCTACGGTTCAAAACCGGGGTGAAATTGGTTTCAATCGGTTGGTTACAATCGGTTCAAATGTGAAAATGAACAAGTATTACCAATCCGTCGGCAGGGGATGCTCTAATGACAAGTTTTGCCTGGTTTTCACAGCAACGTCTGGATGGTCTGGATCCAGTTTTCTTTTTTTTTTTTCAATGAACTTTATTGAAAAGTTTAAGTCATTGAACAATCGAATGCAGCCAGATAGCCTAGGTGCTCTGTCAAGAGAAAAATAATACTCAATATTATTAGGTGTATACTAACAATGATTCAAAAAGTATAATGATAATCATAAAATATAGCCTAAGTAATTAAACAAATAAATAAAATGGCATGGGGGGTAAGAAGAAAGGAAACAGAATAGACTCTATGAAAAGATTCTTTTTTTTTTATTTGTAGTTGTGATACCTTGTTCAGTATAAATAAGTGTTAAAACGTCTGCAAATCAACAACAAAAACAACGTGCTCACCCTCCAAAAATAAAACGTCTGGAACCATCATTTGTTTTTCTTTTTTAAATGAGCTTTATTTAAAAACATTTTAACATTTGAATGCACAGAGAACATTAGACAGGTGCTGCATTCCTCTCATTAAGAGAAAATTCTCTGTTAATACTCAATATGAGCAGTGTTTGTCTGGAACCAGCAGGCGGACGTCGCCCCGCCTACGTCACGAAAAACCCTGCTGCTCAACGCTCATTGGTTGATGTAGACGTCAATCTCCTTTCTCCGCCTCGTCTCGAGACAGCACAAAACGTCCCGTGCCGTGGACTGACTGCCTTCGAAGGAGGAGACACAACAACTTGCCAAGATGAGAGAGAGCTGCTCGACAGAAACAGTGATGGGGAGTCATAGCCGGGCTCTTTAAAGATGTTAATTTGACGCAGGGGATTCTTGCAACAACGCGGAGCTTTAGCCTTGCTAGCCTAAAGTCGTCAAACTGGAGCGCGGTGGGAAGAGAGAGCAGTTTGTCTGTAACACACCACTGACAGTCTGGGGGTCTCTCAAGGACAGGGAAAATGAAGTTCGCCCAGTTTTTGCTGAAAAACGGCTCCGTGGCCGGGATACCGAAACAAGTGGAGAGGTTTTCCAAGTTTTCCCCTTCTCCTCTGTCTATGAAGCAATTCATTGACTTTGGTAAGAATTACGAGTAGCATTGATCAATGGTTTCTGTCGGACAGTGCATGTTTTTTGTTTTGTTTTTTCCCCCCACACTCACATGGCTGTTGCACAACTCGCATCATTCCCTTTGTGTGCAGTGACAGCTGACTTTGCACTATTCTGGGCATTGACAGACAGCTGCTGCTAACGCCAGGGAAATACACATGTTCATGGAGATGCTAATGTTTCTCAGTCATTGATAGACAACTGCTGCTAACAAGCAGGGAGATCTTTAGATTGTGTGGCTGGCTCAAGATGAAATGCATAATGGGAATTATGGCTAAATCCTACAGTGACAAGTAGAAGATACACACATTGAAAGGGATCTGAGATTTGGGATGGGGTGAATATTGGATGCTTACTCAGCCATTTTTTCTTTCTTGTCCTGACTCTGTCCCTCATGTGACCACAGGCTCGGCCAATGCATGTGAGAAGACCTCATTTGTGTTCCTGCGTCAGGAGCTTCCTGTCAGACTGGCCAACATCATGAAGGAAATTGATTTCCTCCCTGACAAGCTCCTCGGCACTCCATCCCTTAAGCTCCTCACCAGCTGGTAGGATCTCCAGCATCTGTTTCTATATCATCTGTTGTGCCACAATCATTTTACTGAACTTCTACTAAACCAAACGACTTTTCATTAAGCATTCTGCAGCAGTCTTAGTTATGGAGATCTCAGTTTGTCACATGCAGATTGGATTGGATTACAGTGATGCTGTTGGTATTGTCTGGGGTTGTGCCAGGTCACTGTGTTCTTGAGACGCATGAAATCCCTTCCTTCCTCATCCACCTGCCCTCCCTGCACTTATGAGATAACTAGATGCCACCGATCTGAGTGAAGGCTTTATGATCAAATAAGAGTAATCAATAAATCAATAAAAATAAAATTGCCATGAACATGAAAGATGTTGTGAGTTGCAAATATAGTGTGAATAGTAAATTGTGCATTTCGGTTTCACCAGAAAAAACACGTAAAAATGAAGCAAGGGGACATCTGGATGTGATATTATCAGTAATTGCAGCTCCTTCTATTTGGTTGCTGAACCACTATAATATTTTGATAAAATGTTTCAACCCTAGCCAATGCCTGTTTGTATTTAGTTCATGTAACAGGTCTTAATAACGTGATTATGTCTAAGGTTCAGTCAGTGTTATATTAACCCATGAAGATGCAGGATAGATTTGGAGTTTTGAAGAATACACACTTTTACCATTTACCATTTTTACCTCATGGTCACATCCTTCACACAGGTAGAGCTGAACCAACATGTGTGACTCTGTGAGCAGACACTCCCATTTCAAGGTACATTAAAAGAGTTATATAAGGAGTGAAATGGTATAAACATAAAGGGTGCACTTAAGTGTGTGTAAGACCACTGGTGATTATGTCTGTTCAAGTATTCATGGGTTATTCTACACCGGTGAATGTTGGATACTAGGTTCAGCCCCATTCCCCTCTCTTTTACCTCCAGCTTCTACTGTAAATATCACATGAAAGGTGCACAACAGCTTTTCTCAAAAGCCAAAACAGAAGTCCTGTGTGTGTCCTCTCTCCACTTGGACTTTGTTTTTCCTCCACAGCTGCTGTTTCCCAGCAGCATCAGGTTAAAACACAAGTGTCACGCCGCAAACAACTCGTCTGAGCATGTTGATTATGTTTGGTGTATGGCGGGTCACGTGAAAACGTGACAACAGAGGTCGTTGCCCCCCTCCCACCCTTTTCATAAGCACCACACAGTAGTGTCTATATTTGGCCATGCAGCCTCCCCCCTGCACTGTGACTTTCTCTTCCCCTCCTATTCCACTGCTCTTTGCATTTCCTGCATAAGAGCTGATCAATCATTTGTCAGTGGTGTTGACACGAGGTGACGTCTCGATGTTTCATTGCAAGCTTGCAAAAGGAGATGTTGCAAAATAGTCTATTATAAGATGTGCATCTGTTTGAATGGCAGCACTTACCACATAATCAAGAGCTGAAGGTCAGTTGAGGGACAAATTGAACACGTAGAAAGCGCAGCCACCCTGCCGTTCACCTTTCACCCAGTTTTTCCGCAGCAAGAGAGAGTGTGACTGAGTGAGTTCAGCATTTGAGTCCTCTTCTTCCTCTGGCCTAGATAAAAGGTCTATGACAGAATAAGCTAAATGAGGGACAATGTTGTTAATGATGTGGAAGTGAATCTGTCTAATCAGACGGTTGCTCAACTTGCTGTAGTTGTCTAATTAAAAACTGACCTCTCAGAACAGGGTTCGGTACTTTCATGTCAATGTTTTGGAGCTCTTTTTGTAAATAAACCAGAGCTATGAGTTTGATGTATTTCTCTTTGTCCTCCAGGTATTCACAAAGTTTGTTGGAGCTGATAGAGTTCTTAGAGAAAAACCCAGATGATAAGGACGTCCTGTCAAGGTAAATCACAAATATAGGGTTTTTTGCTGCTGTTTGAAACAGTTAATAAAACCCCCCCACCTCCTGTATTTACCTGTTAACTGACCATTTCCAACCTCTCAATGCAAACATAAGCCCTGACTGCAGTTGCCTGAAATCCAATAGTCTGTTATGGAAACAGTGATGGTTGCTTATTTATTGTCCACATACCTTGCTGTGTGGCTGCTGAAGATCACTGTCAGGCTCAAAGACACAAGACTAATGACAGTCACGGTGAAATCCAACATACTCCACCACAAACACAAACACAGGAATAGTCTTTATATATATTTATATATTTATTATATATTATACTTAGGGCAAGTAACAAAGGCCTTTCAGCAAGAAGCTGTCATCAGTGTAAGAGACAGTGGTGAACTCAGGCACATGTGTATAAACATCTGAGGTAAGAACTTCACTGCCATGAGCCACTCTGTTATTCTCTGCTGCAGCTGTTTCCCTCCTCAGTGATTTGAAACACATCTTGTTTATTCTGCATGCATTTTGGTATTTACTTATCAGGTACCATTTTAAGAACCAGTTTGGCTAATTTAAATGCAGTTTTTCCAAATGCTGATTAAATGAGCACGATTTTAAATGGCATTTCCACAGCAGCATTGCAACATAGGTTTACGTGTTTGCTGGGATCAGCTCTATTGGATACCAGTACATCAATAGCAGGATGATGTATGCATGTTTGTCTGTATTGAAACACTAAATTCTGTGAAAATAACTTGGAAATCACTCATTTGAATTCCCTTTGTAGTAAAATAAGGCCGTAATCAACAAGATAAGATGATATTAGTGTTTCATAAGAGATATCTTGACATATTTACTGGAAGCTGGTCTCATGTCCTTCTTGTTGTATGTATATACATGTACTGTACACATATGCTATGGTACTTTAAGTTCATGTTTATGTTGCATAATCTGTTGTACCTTCACTCTAAAAGCTGCTCATCCATCATCATCACATTCTCTGCCCTCAGCTTCACACAGACTTTGGTAAACGTGCGTAACCGGCACAACGACGTGGTGCCCACCATGGCTCAGGGTGTGGTGGAGTACAAGGACGCCTTTGGCGTGGACCCGGTCACCAACCAGAACGTTCAGTACTTCTTGGACCGTTTCTACATGAGCCGCATCTCCACGCGCATGCTCATGAACCAGCACAGTCAGTATAGCACTTGGTGATTGACTGTGAGTTAATCAACATGGTTGCTTAACACTCAACGTCATTGAATTTCACTCAGTGTGCTGGAAGCTCTTGTCTTTCTGAAGAAAGAGCTCGGTCACAGAATGTCTTGTCATTGTTGTAGATTTGATTAAGCAGTGATCTCAGTCAGTCAGTACAAAAACACAGCACTGCAGCACTTTTTTCATACTGAATGATTACAACACGTGATATGTGTCTTTACAGCTGTATTTTTTAAATCACGCAGTGTTTATCGTTCTGCCCTCTAGCATTGATCTTCAATGGCAGCGTGAACCCAGCCCATCCTAAACATATTGGCAGCATTGACCCCAGCTGTGACGTTGCGGAGGTAGTAAAAGGTAATGAATGATCTTCCTCACCTCTACACACACACACAGACACACACACTGGATGTGTTATCTGCCTTCCACCACTCTCTGTCTGTACAGACTCCATGACCTTTTACACAGTGTTAACTAATATTTATAGAGTAAATAAAGCGTGGGAAGTTATCCTATCAACATTTACAGTATATGACTGTTTTACAGTAGACACACCTCTGAATGTTGTGTTTGCTGCTTCGCTCCAACGCCCATTTGGTCACGCTGAAGTTTAACCACAGATTGTTTTTGTTTGGCTTTGCAGACGCCTATGAGACGTCAAAGATGCTGTGTGAGCAGTATTACCTGACCTCGCCTGATATCGAGATCACGCAGGTCAACTGTAAGTCTTACAGAACAACTAGAATCTTTCTGTTTGCAGATGATCACACAAAAAAACAAATTGTGTGTGCACATTGTAGGATCTTTCTAGTTTAGCTAATTATCTGTGTGAGAGGATAGTTGTACTGTCCTTGTGAATTTTAATGCAACCTGCCAAGATTAAACCTTGGCTTTACCGAGCCCCCCTGTGTCTGTTTCCTGTCATCTGGGCGTGCCACCGGCCAGTATCAGCATTAGACATTCCTCACTGTGAACCATACAGTCAGTATTTACAGAGATAGAAACACACTAGGGATTTATTTATGCTTATACTGCAGTGTTTCTCAATCTTGGGGTCGCCTCAAATTCAAATGGGGTCGCCTGAAATGTCTAGCAATTGATTAAAAAAAAATTAACTCATAATTAATATTCTTTTTAAAAATAATGATTAAAAACAGCACACACAATCTTAAACAACTATAGACTATTCTTTCACTTTCTAGAATATAAATCGAGTTCAAATAAAATGGCAAAGGCAATTTTCCACCATGGTGGACTGTAAAGATTTATTGTATTGTGTTGTAAAATGCAGCATATAAAAATATCTGAGCTGGTGCTTCTTGATTGACGGTGGGGTTGCCAGAAATTGTGATGTCACAAAGGGGTCACGAGGCAAAAAAGATTGGGAACCATTGTTTTATTGTATAATATAGTCCAATATATTCCTTCTTTCTGTTGTAATACACTGTATATCAGCGCGAACACATACCATTGCTTTAAATACACACTGCACTCAGACAGCATGTTCTTGGCAGATAAGATCTAGATGTTATAAATAAAGTGATGAATGATGTTACTGTATGTCTGTGTATATAAGGTTAGATTTAACATTGAGATATAAAAGTCTGTTTTCTTATGATCAATAATGTGAAATGGTTCACAGCTAAAAACCCTGACCAGCCCCTCCACATCGTCTATGTGCCCTCCCATCTCTACCACATGCTGTTTGAGCTCTTCAAGGTACAGTAACCAACGCACCTGAAGCACAGAACCTGTTGATGTTTTCCACCACGTGTCTGCTCACTTGTCTCTGTCATCCATGTTGTCTGGCAGAACGCCATGAGAGCTACAGTAGAGACCCACGAGATGAGTCCAACGTTGCCCATAATCAAAGTGCGAGTTGCTCTGGGTGACAAGGACCTCACCATCAAGGTGAATACCGACTCTGAGAGTGAAGACAAACCACAGTTTATGCACTGAAGGAAATGTTGTTTACACATTTGTTCTGTCTGGGTTAAACCAAACACTGATGCATCTTGAGCCATCAGTTTTTTACAGCACACAGATCCACATGGACCGTATTATCTTAGCACAGCCACTAGGATGACACCACAAAGCATCACATTGTTCAGATTCCAGAGAGTTGGACAGATAAGTAAGAGAACCCTTGTCCTTTTTTATTTTTAGATGTCGGACAGAGGAGGCGGAGTCCCTCTGAGGAAGATCGAGCGTCTCTTCAGCTACATGTACTCCACAGCTCCCAGTCCTGTCCACGCAGACAACTCCCGCAATGCACCTCTGGTGAGACTGAACCTGTTGCACTTCATCGCTCACACACCGTCTTCAGTGTTAATGATTGTCTCGGTCGGTACTTTATGCTGCAAGACTACAAGCTTTCAAACATGACATGCAGCTCAGGAAATTTCACTGCACAGCTGAGCATGACTGCAGATGATCTTATCCCAGCAGCAGTCACAGGATTAAACTGTAACCACAAAACAAACTTAAGATGTGTTTACAAAGCCAGCCCTCTACAGGACCCACTTCATGTTCTTTTGTGCAAGTGTTGTGGTATTTGAACTAATGTCTCTGTGAAGATACTGGAACCGTGTTGTTTTTCCCTCAGGCTGGTTTTGGATACGGCCTGCCCATCTCCCGTCTGTACGCCAAGTATTTCCAGGGAGACCTGCAGCTCTACTCTATGGAGGGCTACGGCACCTCGGCTGTCATATACTTAAAGGTGAGAGCAGGACAACTTCCACACACAATGTTGAACGTTAACTGAAAGCAAAGTTCAATGTCACGTCCTGCTTTGACTGGACTGAGTGGCGGCAGATGTAGAGTAGAGTAGTTATAACGCACGAGTCTTGATGCCGGTCACAACTCACCACGTGTCCCTTGTTAAAAAAAAGTCTTAATCAGGCTCAGATGGAACTTTGTGGCCTGACCAGAAACAAGCTGAACGTGACTTTCATTCATATGTATGTGTGCGTGTGTTGGCGTGTGTGATAAGGATCCAGACTAATCAGTTCCCTTTTGCCCTGCATCACCAGGCCTTGTCCTCAGAGTCTGTGGAGAGACTTCCTGTTTTCAACAAGTCAGCCTTACGGCATTACCAGACCACCATAGAGGCTGATGACTGGTGCATGCCCAGCAAGGATCCAAAGAAACTGGGCAATTATGAGAGGACTCAGTGATGACTAAGCAACAGAGTTCAGGACACAACGGGATAGTCTGAATGAATTAATAGAGGAAGAGGGTCCAGGCTGGAAGAAGTGGATTAACTTGTACTGTAAGTGAAAGAAGGCACCAAATCCTCTCGGCGTAATGCTGGACTTGGACTCGTTTGCACGTGGAATCTGGATTTCTTTCTCACACCAGAAAGAGAGAGAGGGAGAGAGAAACCCAAGAGGAGAAAATTGCTCATTGTTGGTGTCAAGAATCAGATAAATGCAGTGAAATAACTTGACTCAACTATTATTGTCACCCTCCAGGCAATTTAACCCAACAAAAGCTCACCACATTTAATTCCATTATACGATGATTACAGGCTGCTAATGGTAATGGAACAAGTCGAGTATTAATCTCTTCTCATTTACCCATTTTTCAGTTATTTAGCTTTAATAATGTGGATACACTGTGAAACAAATACACTAGCTGTTTGTGTTGTCTTTTACTTTTCAATAGGTATCATTTCACAATCTAAAAAGCTTCAAATGCACTTTGGTTAATGAAATCACTGGGTAAAGTAGTGTTTTGCACGAGGTTAAATGTTTATCAGTGCCTTGACAAAGCCACTCAGCCACTCGTGCTAATCAGAACAGGGACATGTTCATTCCCCGAAGACAAAGGGAGCAAAGTCTCCTCCTGTTTGCCTTGTGGTCTTTTATAACTGGCAGAGCTGCTTCATGCAAACAACAAGCATTTCACGTTCAGCTCTGATACAAGCGCAACATTTCAGACTCATGAATGACTCGTATGAGAAACGTGTGCTGTGAATTGTCGAGGCTTGAAATGACTCGGTTTTTAAATCTGTTAACTTGTCTCAACAGTAATTTAAACTAATTTTGATCCTTTTTATTAAAGGACTCTGAATGTTTGTAAACTACCTACCTGGTGCCTTAGCAGTGACCTCGTGCCAGCTAAGACCTTTTTATTTTTTATTGACAAGAAGTGAAATTGTTAAAACTAAAGTATTTAAAGTTGATGCGAGCGTCCGAAAACAGAATAGTTGCATTTCATTTGCTACAGCTGCCAAGTCAACCTTGACCTTCACAATAACTTCCCTTTGTTGAAACTGATGTGTTAAGTCAGTCACATTTTTCCAAGAACATGCTCGGTGTCCCCAGGAGAAAGCGTCTAGAGTTACACAGCTGCTTCTCATGCATATTGAAGGTAATTAGATAACATCACCCTAAGCGTTTTATAATGATGCATATATATGTTGTATATTTATGTAACTTGCTGTGCTTCAAAGGGAGTGTGTTTGTGCTGTGTGCGTGTGAATGCTGAACGTCGCACTGCAGAAAATTGTTTAGCTTCATGACGTGGTGTAAGTCATCATGCTGAGATTAGTATGGCATGTTATCTCTGTTCGATAGGCTGATACACACAGGAATCACACAGATGGTGCTATATATATTATGTATAGTGTGAGCTGTATTGACACCTGTGGTAACAATTTCACATATTCCAATACCAGTCATACACTTCAACTTCTCTATTCAGCCCAGTTTTAAGGTTTTTAGAAATTGCTTATTGTTTTAGAATTTGAAATATTATGTCATTCTTGCATTTTAGGTCATAATATTGAACTGATTTGTGAATTAGTAGACATGTTTTGGTCACTTTTTATATGGTGCAACATCACTCTCAAAAGGCCAAGTGTTCATGTACTGAAGTTGTGGTTCACCACTAAAAGGACTGGTAAATGTAGAAATAAAAACCTCATGTCACATCACACAAACATGTTTTTCCTTCTGCATGCTGTTGTTTGCTTGATAGTTGTTGTGGCTGTTGACTGATCACCTCCAGTCTTTGCTATTTTTCTGTTTTGCAGCGTTTATAGTCGGAATTTGTTTCACTAGCTCTAGTAAAAATGAAACAGTGACACTGTGAAAACTCTAGCGGGTTATGTAAATGGCTCCACGCGCGGTGTCCTCCTGACTCCCTGTTTTCCCTTCTGCAGCTTGTTTTCAAGGAAACTTTGCTCTGTTTCTGTGTCAACGTTGCAGACACAGACCGTTGGCTTTTCGTGGCGGGCTGCCATTAGGCGCTGAGAACAGGCTGTCCTGCTCTGTTCTGCCCCTTCATTAGTGTGCCCACACGTTGTGCTCTATTCTGGTTTTGTTACTTTCTCTCTCTCGAGTCATTTCCACTTCACTGAGGTATGGCAGCAGTACACAAAAAGCATTATTCAAGGGCAATACGCAGAATAATAAGTAAAAAATAAAAACACTTCAATGTTAGAGTGACCACAGAAGTTAACCTCAATGTGGATTAAAGAGTAATCTTTTCCCCTCCTCATTATTACAATATGTCTCAGTCTCTGACTCTTGCTGGTTTATTTTAAGCTGTCAGAGTGTGAAGTCTGACCCTTTAGTCATCCTGACAATGTTCCCTACAGAATATGCTGCACATACACGCCAGTCCACAGCTACAATAGAGATTCAGTTTCATTTGGTTCAAGGTTTTTCAATAGAATCTGAGGAGGGAACGACACAACAAGGCTGCTTTCATTATTTATGATCATTCCAATATGAAACAAGAGTAAACAGTGGAACTACAGCGTGCATTTGTCTGTCCATTTTGGAGCGTCGTTGCTGCCCGAGCCTGCGGGTGCTGCTGCACCCTGTTGCACCTGTTGGCCTCCACACTGTAAAGGCCACCGGCCAAAAACCCAATCAGCTTTTAGCAGTCATTCATGTTACAGTGTGCACACGTAACACACTGAGTGAGTGTGTTTAACACAGAGCTACACAAATATATCAACATCAAACACCGTAGTAAAATCAATATCACTGTTGACACTGTGGGGACTTGTTTGCTTTCCAAACCAACAGGACAACAGGAAACAAACAGATAGAGGATGTTGGCTAACAGATGTGTAAAGGTCAGGACTCCTAGAAACTAATATCCATGTGCACTGTTGTATATAAGAAACAAACCTTTGGTGAAGGTAGTTAAATAGAAATCAGAATTTTTTGTTGTTGTTTTGTTTGTTTATTGTTTACTGTCTGTCACCCTACACTGCAAAACAAATTTCCCTGTTGAGGGACAATAAAATAAAAATGACTCTGACTCTGTGTGTCTGTGTGTGTGAACTATGGGCTGTGGCTGCACCAGCAGTCCAATGGTTAAAAACAACTGCACTCTTGTTTTATTGTGGTCAGCAAGGTCACTGATCCAACAGGCATTTAATTCCCTTGCATGAAACAATATGACTGTATACTGAACCATGCAGACAGTATTGCAAGAACATAGGAACTGGCAACACACAATGATATTCCTGTTATTTTTACCATCTGTGTATCTGTGTGCAATTGATAATTCAATTTGTCGGGGACAAAAGTTATAAATCAATCTTCCAATGACGGCTCATATCGTTACATGTTAGGGGCAAAGGTGTCTCGAAAATGATATTGGTCCATGTTTGTGCCGACGTGCAGTCCACTGGAAAAACAAGCACTTGTTGTGGAGTGCTCTGTCAAGTGTTTGTTCTACGCTGGAGTATCATGAGAGTGACCGTTAGGACCGGTTGCCAGGTAGATGAGGATCCTCTGAAGTGTGAGGCAGAGCTGTAGTGGAGAGACAAGGTGGTCAACACTGCACAGGTGGAACATTAATGCATAAAAAGACAGAGAAGGTTCCTGAAAAACACTGTGAAGAGGCACCTAAGGTCCCAGGAAAGTGTTTTTTACCTTAATAAGCTCAGCAACTTTCTGCCATGTCGCTCAAACCTGAGCACATTTAAGGTTGGACAATCAGTTGATGTGTGATTGGTAGAAACTTGTATGGCGTCCTCTTGTCCTATCCAACCTCAAACCCCATTTTAATATCACTAGTCATCTGATGTCTTGCAGAGACAGTCTGCATGCGGTTTCTTCCTCACAGCCAAGCAGCAAACGGATTTCTCATGTTCCAGCCAAAGGTTTCAGGGGAATTAGTGTTTGTTTTAATCATCAGATCACGAGCTTCATGGTCAAACATCCCATATGCTGATTAAAAATCTACAAAAAGGTCTCTATATTAGTACAGTATTCCCTCAGGTTCCAGTAAAATGTATTTCTTCATTGGAGGTGGCAGAGGCAGATGTGGCACACGGCTGTGACAGAAGCCTCCCAGGCCGCCTCTGACGGCACATCTGGACAGATGAAGCAGGCTGCGAGGACTGTTGGTGCACACAGCAAACACAGAGTCGTAGAAATCTTTATGTCGCTGAGGGAGGAAGAAGAAATTTCATCCCATCAAATTTCAAGAAACAGCAGAATTCAAAATTCTGGTGATTATTTTCCAACTTTAAGTATCTAGATGCTGTACTACCTTGTAACAGTCATCAGGAATGGCATCTCTCCACTTATTTGTGGGTTTCAAACGTTCATACGAGTTGATCAGGACTTCTATTACTCTGGGATAGTCATGGCAAGACTGTAGAACCTGCGCAAGACAACGCACAACAAAATGTCGTTCAGCACAACACGCTTACATGGCCAAAAAGAACAGCTATAAAAAGTCCTTACTTCATCAGCAGTGGCTATTCTCAATAAAGGACTGCCCAGACTGTAGGTCCTGCCAGATCTACCACCCTGCACACATACTGATACCAAATGTTTGGACTCTTAACAGTTCTTAAGACTGAAACTTGAACTGACTATATAACTTGCTCTGCTTAAATGCTTTTATGGTGACCATACATGGACAATAAAGTAGTCTGAGTCTGAGTTTTTGTTCAGTTTAACTGCATGTGAAGTGTTGGTCCACACCTTATGGAACTGTGGCGGGTAGACCCGTGCTGCGTTGTGGTTGAGCAGCAGCTGATAGCAGAGCTCAGGTATGGCCATGGGCCTCACACAAGTCACTTTGAGGAGATACTGGATGGGCGCACACCCGTTGATGTCCATGCTTCTTGCATCTGCTCCGGCCTCCAGCAGCATCCGTATCAGGAGGTGATCACAGTTCCAGGCTGCTTTGTGAAGAGCTGTTTTATTGTCTTCTTCTTGGAGGTTTGGATCTGGAGGAGAAAGGACATGTTTTTTTTTCGGAAAGGGGGTACAAAGCTTTCATTAAAACACAACAATGACAGTATCCAATACAGAGGATCTCACCAGCCCGGTGGTCCAGCAGGAGACGACAGACAAGGTGATGGTTTTCACTGTAGATTTGCTCTTTAGTGTCAAGAGCCCAGAAGGCGGCCGTCATGAGGGGCGTCTCCTGAAGAGTGTTGACCGCATCCACAGACGCCCCGTGGACCAGATATAAGGCCGCCAGCCCTGGAATGCCAAATCTGGCTGCTGTGTGCAACGGTGTGTCCTCTTCATTGTTGTGACTGGGCATGTTGAGTTTTGCACCTCCATGGGGAAAAGAAAATGATTATTTCACTGTTTCATATGTTTCACATCATATCTCTCTAATCCATACTTCTGCGTCCCTCCCTCCTGACCTTTTAGGATGAGCTGCTTGGCACAGCCCACAGACTCCGCAGTGATGCAGTAGTGCAGAGGCGTGTGCCCGCTCAGCGACAGGCTGTTGATCTTTGCCCCGTGGGCCAGAAGCACCGCCACCAAGTCGCTGTTGGAGACCTCACAGGCCACATGTAGTGGAGTCTTCCCATTGGGCATCCTGTTCACAGCCACACCTTTCTCAAGGAGCATCAGTGCTGTTTCTACAGCGTTGTACATCACACACACGTGAATGCCCATCGCCCAGGAGTTCTCAAGTTTGTAGCCTGGCAGCCAATAACCTGGAACGAATCAGTTAAAGGTCAAAGGTGCTGATGTAATTTCTGATGTATTATAGATTCATATGACGTGCTTGCTTTTGAATTGAAATGAATTTATGAAGGTGTAAAGGTGATGTTGAAGTTGAAATTAATGATTGAAGATAATGAATTAATGTATATTAGCTGCAGCCTGTAGATCTTTGTTATTGCAATTTACCTTGCACAGATGACTCGGCCTGTTACTAAGTATCCATGTGTATTTACCACCACCTAGTGGATACACTGCAGAACTAGTCTCCTCAATATGACATTCACCAAGTGTTGACAATCCCGCTCTTATAAAAATCTATTTCTATGGGGACTCATCCAAATATATAACCACCACTTTATCAGTAATAACTGCTGGTTATGTTTACCTATTTCCTTCTTACCTTGTTTGTATGAGGCCAGGACCATGCTGGGGTCCTCCACCTCCAACACCGTGTCGATGTCTAGGTTGGTGCTGTGCAGAATGTGCAGGACCTCCTGGGTATCGTTGGCCTGCAGGGCCTTCAGAAACCTTTGCTTTAGCTGCTTGAGAGCCAGTTGTCTGGGGTTAAGCTCCTCCATGAACTGAACCCCAACAGAAGGGTCTTGCACTGCCAAACCAACCACCTCAGACACTAAAAGTGCTCTCCATAAAGCATGGAAGAGATTGGAAACAAATGCACAAATTGCTATAATGAAGTAATTAAGCATACCAACATTAGAAGGCCTCCAAAAGCCAAGCCATGGGTAGTCTACGAAGAGGAAGTCGGAAATGAAGTATAAGAAGAGGGGCAACAAGTGACAGGAGAAAAATAGTCCTGGAGTGAAATTCAGCTGAATATAAATAGAAAGGAGAGAGGGGGGTTGGGGTGGCTGGAGAGCTACAACTAGCTGTAGCTGACTCACAGCCAGCCAGTATGCTGAGATGTTCACTGAGAAGCTTCATGCAGTTGACGGGCGCACGGTAAAAATAGCAGGCCATGTGAACATGGCAGGGACATGGAAAATGTTTACTTACAGTATCTACTCCATTATTCTACGTGACTGACCTGGATCCACACAGAGAGCCCAACTTACCAGGCCAACAATGAGAAAATCTAGAAAAAGAACAGTCGAAACAAATACAGATTCTGTCTCATGCTTGCACATGACCACCTCAAACCTGAAAGACAAAAAAAAGAAGAAACAAAAACAAGCTCTGGACAGTGACTGCACATTTTATTCAGTGTGACAGGTAGCTGCCCTTTCAAACTTTTGAGATTGCGAAAAAAAAAAGAGAGCAAGGTAATGACAAATAAAGGAAGAGGAGAGGGGATTAAGCACAGCTTTTTAAAAGAGTGAAAGCATGGCTAGCAGTTTGTGGTGATTATCTTTTGCTCTCTACGCACATGAAAGACAAACCCTTTTCCAGACATGACTCAAAAAAGTCGCAAAGAGCACCGGGGGTCTCATCCATACGTTGGTGTCACTGTGTCAAGCGAGCTCGCTAAGCACATTGAAAAGATCTCATTTCGGCTCAGGTCTGACCTTTTTAGCCACCCATCCAACAAACTGTGTACACACACTGACACAATAGAAAACAAGGCTTCTTTAGGATTCTTACAGCATATTGCTCTCAGTGTTTTTACTATACATACAAAAGAGTCAAAAGAGTGCAGTCTGCTGACCGACTTAACAGGGCAGGGGGGGTATTCACAGAAGGGTTCAAGTGTTACAAAATATTTCATATTAGAATACATCATGAGCAGTTTATTGGAGTTGCACTGGAGCAGCACTATGGTTGTATTAGAGGAAAACCACAAGCACAATGGGGGAGTATTACTTTGTTTTCTTCTCACTTTGCAAAAACTCCAAACTTTCCTTCATTTGATAACAACCATTTAAATCTTGAAATCATTTTTCAATTAGCAGTTTTCATTATATTTGGCAAAAGGAAGTGATCATACAATTCTGGATAAATTCTTATTAGTTGTTAATAATACTCTTATTTTTTGTATAAGTTATCAGAAACAATAGTCAAATTCTTCATTAAATACAGAAATAAATAAATAATAACATTAACAGATCAGTCTTACTGTTGCATTGCATGGCGGTATCCGTAGCCCCAACTATTCTTCCTGCTCTTAACCTGTTACCAGTACACCAGGCAGGGCCCTTAAGACAAAAGGGAGTATTACTGAAGCTGCCTTCATTTCTATCACGGTGAAACTGGTGTCTCTATATTTATTGTAAACCTACGCAATGATTCCTGGGAATGATAAAGAAGTAACACAGGGAACTTGTCTCTCAGTAAGCTTCATAGTCCTAAAAACAAAAACTGCATAAAGTACATAAGTCAAAATCAGTTTAAAAGGTATAATTCTCATCTTACAAGTAAATTAAAAGTGTTTAAAGTCTTACTGAATCAGTTTCATAAGAAAATTATAACTATATTGCATCTATCTGGTGCAATTTCCAGTGTAACATCAGTAGTAATCAGGTACTTTTTTAGACATTTTCTGCACCTCCAGCATCTGTCTTCAATCACAGAGATGAACCACGTATATGGCAGGCATTCCTAAATATTATTAAGAATTTTCCAGAGTAAACTGCATGATGAGCTTGACTTCCTCTGAAAGAATAAAATAACCAGGAATGGATGACTCGGTTTAGTCTACTGTATGTGTTTCCACACTCACACAGAAGCGGGTAGAGTTCAGAAAAATTCTACTACTCTAGAATTTCTAAAGGCAGCGGCGGGGTATTACTTTGTCATCGAGAGAATATAAAAAGAGGTCAAAAGCAGGTTACAAGCAGAGTCAAAGCAACATTATGCATATGCATATAAGCAGGAAGTTTCTTCATCATCTTTTTTTTTGTTTGTTTGTTTTTATGGTACGGGTTAGGTAAGTTACAAATTTCATGATTACGTTGTACCTGAAGTCTCCATTAGAACCAGTCCAATAAGTACAGCATGTCCTTGTCATTCATAGAGAACTGCTTTAGTTATGGTACATGTGTACAGCACGGAGCACTGGGCCAGTGCAGTGGTTACATCTACAGTGTCCAGTGTTCTTGCAAACGCAGAGAGAGTTTGTTTCTCTCAGTGAAACTTGGTTCACAGTTCAGTTCCCATTGGAAAATTCCAGTGTTGTCCTTGTCAGTAGTGAAGGGAAGCAGCATGGGGACACCCAGTGGAGGGAGATGAGTACTGCCTGACCTGTATGTGCTTCAAAGCAATAGAGATTCCACTGATCAATGTATCTGAGCAGTATATACATAAATCTGTCAAAATGGCACATCAGAGATATTTGTATCTGTATTTATACATGGTTGTTGTGTCTAAAGGTGCGGTGAAGGATAACGCAGATGGCTCTGAGGATACGATATGCGTTGTGGGTGAGATGAGTTTAGCACAGACTTACTCTGAATATGAATAAATAAACCCAATTTACAAGCTATAAACAGCAAAATAAATAGAACTGAGTAAATTTCTTCTTTCTAAAAACACGGGAAGGGTGTAAAACGAGGCAAATTAGGGGGCAACATACTATTATCCAGCTGCTCGTTTTGGTTTAATTTGCTTGGTGAAAAAGTCACTCAATAATCTCTGACAGTTTGAGGTGGAGCTCCACCACGGAGAACTACTGAACTACTGAGCAGGCGTCCCTCAGGGTTCGTTTGTGGGGCCTACTGACGTTCTGTTCCTCGATGCTACTTGTTGTGGTGCTACAGTAAAGCAGGAGGTGATCTAATAATTTTGCTTCACTCTGCCGCGCTCTCTTTGCGCGCTTCTTTCTGCTGCTGCTCCAGCTCTCTTTTCCTTAGCTTCTCGCGCTGTTTCTCCGCCTTCTCCCGGTTCCTCTTGGCCTTCTCCATTATAACTTTGAGGTCTTTGATCTTCTTCTTGATCAGGGCACGGTCCTGCGAAGAAGTGACTCCAAGGGCCTGAAACAAAAGAAAGAACTTGAGCATCCTGCTTTTTTGACCTATAACAAGAAGTATCTATCACAAAAGTGAAAAAGGAATCTGTAAGTATTAACATACTTGATATGATATTATATGATTTGAATTAGAATAATTTTCTTATCTTTTATGATGTTTTTAATAATTATTTTACAAATCATTGGTCTCTTAAAAAAACATTATAGACACTTATATCGATTATGTTTGGGGGAGGAGGGGGGTAGTGCATGTATTGTTTGTTGTTGTTGTTACAGCTGTTGGTACAGCTGCCGATACAAGATGAGTTTTTTTATTGTCGTCTGCGACAGTGCACTTACTGTAAATGTTAATTCCCACACTATACACACAACTGTTTTTTTTTTTTCATCAACCAATCCGCGGACCAGAGCCGAATGGATCATGGATCAACAACGATCCTTTTTTTTTTTTTTTTGGGGGGGGGGGGAAAATAAACAAGCCAAAAAACAACCAAAATATATGTAAATCCCAATATATTATATCCATATTTGCAGGCTCTAATGTATCTGTAGGTGCAATGTTCTGTATGTACAAAAGCATTTAGTTTTAACCTACCTTTAACTCAGAGCTATCCAGCTGTAGCAGCTGTTCTCCATCTATGTTTTTGGCAGTGAATTCTGGGATATGATGTTCTAAGTTGAGGCCCATGAGCCAGCGGGCCACTTGCTGGGATGTCCACTCTGTAACGGTGCGGTTCTGCCACTGATACTGCTTCGAAAACTGCCCCTCGTCCAGAATCTGAAAAACAGAAAGAAAACCGAATCAGTCTGTCATACATCACTGCGCGGAAAGTATATTTTCTACAGAACATAGTGAAGAATGACTCAGCCATAAAAAATGTATAAAGTGGAAATAAGAATAAGAAACACATTAATTCTGTGTGACATGCAAAAAAAATTAACAATGAATTGTGTGAGAATGAAATATGAGCACATGGCTTATACTCGACACACGCACACACACATACACCATAAGACACACTTTCAGAAAAACACATTTTCCCTGTAGGCTCGCAGCCTCAGTCTCACCTCATCATCTATCATATCCAGACTCTGAATGTGGCGGCATAGAAAACAACAGAAAATGACTGGATTGTTAACAGAGCAGCAACAAAATGGCTTCCACTACAGCAGCGGAAAACAACATTTGAATACAATGAGTCAAAACGGGTGCACTGATTGTAGCTTGTTTGTTATCTGCAAGACGGATGTGAGGAGGCAGCTCCCTGTAGACTCTAGAGAGTAGAAGATGCTTTCCATAAAGATGATAAATGAGAGCAGAGGCACAAATAAAAAAGCTATTTGTTTTTGTTTTTTTTACTGCAAACTAATTGCATTGTAGGAACCTTTTTTGTGTTTTTGAGCATTATTTTTTTGTTCTTGATTGCATTTACAGTACATGTCAGTTTATTAAAATATAAATCTACTGGCAGGAGCTAAAGCTGGTGTCCGTCAATTAATTGAAAACTTTTTGAGTGTTCTATGACTTTATATGAACTGATAAGAACTTTTCCAATGTAATAAGTTTGAAAGAATGTATTTAGGGTTTGTACAGCTTCCTGCCAAACAAAAGGAAGGAAGAAGGAAGTATTGCAAGATTGTGCACGTACCTCGTCTGAGGACAGGGCCAGGCTGTGTGAGTGTCCTGACATCTTGGCTTCGCTCAGCAGACCACTGATCTCCACTGAGCTGCTGCTGCTGGCGCTCAGATCATCGTTCAAAGCAGGTCCCTAGAAAAATATTTTTAAAATCAAAAACACTTCTTCTAAAGACTTGTGGCGTGAGACCCAACTGGCTCTGATGCTGAATTTAGTAGATTATTTGGACGCTTCTCTCTCATTGATGTTTCTGTGAAGAGTCATTGATTAAAAGCGAACTGACGCTGCATTAGTATGTTAATGCTGCAAATTTAATCAAGTAGGAGTTATTAAATGTATTTCTTAAACAGACAGATTAGACAGGAGTGAATGAATCGAGAAATTGAAGGGCTTTTCCTCCGAGCACACACCAGAATGACTGATGTGCTTCGTGCTAATATTTGAAAGTCAATAAGAACTACAGAAGACAAATATATTTAAGTCGGTAGATGGACTGCAAGAAGACATGGCTGTGTACATCCCTCATTTCTAAGCTGTTCCATTACAGCACAAACTGTAAATGTGATTAGTGGTGAGGAATGATGTAGCTGGATGCTGTCCATCTCCAAAAATCTCACACTCTCTTTGTCCTTGTGTGTGTGAGAGAGTGTGGACATTCAGGAAAATACATTAAGATCTGTGCTCAAACAGGCACGCTGCTGCTGCTGCTGCTGCTGCTGCTGCTGCTGCTGCTGCTGCTGCTGAGAAATGCAGACTATCTTCCCCTGTATGAGACCAATATTTTCCTGTTTCTTACATTCAACAAGATAATGCAATTTCAAGCACCTCTGAGTCAGTCTCAGTTAAGGATAAATCAAGACTAATCTTTCAGATTCAGACTTTCAGCTTCCTGTGATGAATCTTTACTTCACATTACTATTAAAGGGCATAAATTGTGTATTGATTTAGCTTTTGATGTGAGCTCATCTGAAGCTCAGAGCAAGTCCAAGGAGGGAAAAAAAGGACTGGATTGATCCCGGAATCTCCTTCTTAATCCTAAAGTAACCACATCTGATATTACACAGGATTAGAAACAGCTCATGCAAGTTCCTACACTGCAACAAATGCCCATGTTAACAGTTTTAATCTTATTGAATTAGTATGACATTTAACTCATTCAACATGTCTTATGAAACAAGCTGTTTTGCAGTGGAAACACTGGGGAAGAGATTTTTTAATTGGATTTTAATACTATAATATAATCTAAAACAGATCATATGACTGCTAAAATGGACATTTTGGCAGTTTTGCTGAGGACAGAGCTACGATTAGAGAAGACATTTAGGATCATGTCAGTCTACTCATTGACTTTCTTGTAATTAATAATGCAATTAAGCATGTATATACTTGTGCCACTACAATTAATTTTACTACTTAACCCTGTTTACCTCTTAGGGCACCAACACATACAGTACAACACATACCCATTTCAGTGGATTGAAGTACAACTGAACAGAACACAAAATTATACAATACCAAATAATATGAATAGGAGAAGAAGTGGGGCCATGTGAGGGCAGTCTGTTCAACACAAGTAACACAACACATTAAAACTAAATGATGTACCACAGGAAAACCTGTCATTAAACTTACAATATCTAAGTACCTGCTCTGACTGGACTTAATAATCACTTAATAATCACATCACTGAATCTTTATTTGTCCACTCTGTTACCAAACTTGTTGTACCTTGGCCTTCAGCTTCTCTGGGCTGTTCTCTGCTGATGGCTCGGTGGAGCTGAAAGTGAGACAGGAAGAGAAACAGAGGGGGGAAGATATGAAATAGATAAACAGCTGCTGGTACAGGAACATCAGAAAATGTGCTCCAGAACCTGCCCTATAGTTTTGTGTTTATTAGCTGGAGTCAGACAAACAAAATGAAAAGAGCTGTAGCTCTGATACAATCATTATTACCTGTTTCCAGGGGAGCCTCTGGGATCTGTGTCCTTCACTTTGGTTTTCCTGAGGGAGGACCTAAAAATAAAAATGTTAAAAGAAAGAGTGAAATACACAAATTTGGCCTTAGAGTAGTGTCTTTGATGTGCTTTGCTAACCACAGACGTTTCATAACTGCTATTACGTTGCTAAAGAGTTTTCAGATTAATAATAACTCAGTATCTGTCCTTAATACATGAAATAAACATGCCACCCATCTGTACAGTATGTACCATATTAAGCATAAGCCTAACCTTTAACCTATAATGAATTATATGGCTCCAAACTTCTCTCATACTGTATCAGCACAAATAATATGTAGAAAAAACACTTGAAATTATTTTCATATCGCTTACATCACATTTGGTCTCAAACAATCCCCCCAAAAAACTGACAAATACTTGTGCCTGACGACTCCAGTTTCATCAGTAATATGTGGTGGCTTCATACACTCATAAAGATAACATGGCATACCACTGTTTGTCATCTTACCCAGAGTCCAGAGCTTGTCTCTGCTCCCCCAGGCTGTGAGAGGGTGAACCTGTGATCACAAACACAGATGTTACTCCTACTTAAGTGCGTATATAAATACATACAGTAACAAAAACATAACTATTGTAATGAGGGAAAAGTGAGAGATACAGATACTGTAGACAGTGTGTATAGTTACAAATATTTCAGATTACTGGGTGCAGGTGAACTAACCTTCCTGGAGGATTCCTGTGGTGGACGACGGGTGCAGGGTTCGTCTAGGGGAGCTCTCTGCGCTGCCGGGAGCCCTGTGCACCACAGCTGCTCCATCACAAGAGGCCACACTGCGGATCGAACCGGAGCGGCTGTGGGCTGGACTCCCATGACCCTCTGATACCTGAACAGGGATGAAAAAAATTAAAAAAGAAAGGCCGAAAGAATTATAAAGTCAGTGGCAGAAAGTGAGATGAGAGAGAAACGTCAAAGAGGAGAAGCAGAGAAAGATAATTGAAAATGAAAAATGAAAAGGGAGGAAAGCAGCAGCTGAGAAGTGGTCCCATAAAAAAAGAAGAATAAAGTGCAATCAAAGGAAAACTGATCTGAGCAGCCAGCAGCACTGCAGACTAATCTCAGAGAAGTCACTTGACATACTTTCACCATTTCTAATTCCTTGCCCTCTTTACCCCGTGAAGCCTCACACCGCCTACTTTCTGTGTTCTTGCCAATTCTCATCCAATTCTCGGCCTGTTTATCCAATCTGAACTCGTTCCTGCTCGAGCTGAGTTATGGGACAGTATTAGCCAGACGAGAGCCTTTTCATCCAGAAAAAAGACTGCGGCTGTGATTATCACACTGGGAGAGACAATAAGTTGTGACAGCGCCACAGACTCAATTAGTGCCGTGGAGCAGCATACAGCAATTAATCCATTAAAAGGAATAAAGTGGAATGGACAGGGGTTAAAGACACACAACACACTGATAGACACATGCACATACAGTAATTACACACCCTGTGGTGAAATAAGAGGCATAATAAATGTAAGGGAGGGGGTCTAATGAGAATAATGGAGCTTGTTTGATTAGAAAAAAAAATCCAAAATCACATCTGGTTGGTATTTGAACAGATGTTGTTAGGCAGTAAATCTGTTTCGTGTTTAAGCTTCAATGACTAAAAGGAGGGAGAAGGTGCAGGTGTGTGTGTTGTAATACAAACCTCTCCCTCTGTAGAGCTGATGCTGTCACAGGTGAGTCCTCTGTAACTCTTCTTTTTGCTGGGTGAGTGGGGAGCGCCCTCCCTCAGGTCTGCAGCCACACACACACACACACACACACACCACACAGACAGACATACGACCGTGATTGAGGTTGACATGTTGGAAAAGAAACACACACACTGTAATGCATCTGTTCATCAATTATGTGCACGGTTCCTTTTTTTTTGTCCCAGTCTTTATTTTTAGGCTCACATTTGGCCACGGCCTCATGTCGACACCTCCCATTGAATAACTTTATTAAAAAAACATCAGCTCCGATGAAATATCACATCTTCCTCTAAAAGTAACACTATTAATTAGGCAGGCAATTATCGTGTTTCTGCTCATTCCTTGAGTGTACAGGGAAACGCTGTCAGATGAGACAAATCTGAAAAAGATAATTTCAGCAGATCCTGTCTTCTCCTCCCACACACCCTCTCTCCTCCATATCCCTTTCCAGCCGTCTCCCTCGATCCCCCTCTCTCTCCTTTTTAATATTGCATAATGGGCTGCATCACTCGGATCAGTGCAGATCCAAACACTCTGATATCCCGTCTGCGCTGTGCACTAACAGATATGGCACTTCTCTGTGCAGACTCCGCTCTGACAGATGCAGCCACTGAAATGAAGCCAGCCTAGCTTAAGGAGGAGAGGAGAACAGAGGCAGACAGATGTGCTCAAAAGGGACAACTTGTTTGTTTTTGTTTGCAGAAGAACAGAACAAAACGAGTTCATGTGAAGGTCAAGGCAGTGAGAGGAAGGAGGATTTACACATAGGACCATGTGTTTGAATTGTATTGTGTGTGTGTGTTTGTGTGCACTCTTTTACACTTTAGAACAGCATAGCAATGTGTTGTCACTTCTCTTCACAGGGCAACATGTAAGGGCCGCCAAATGTTGATTGCAGCGTCATTGATGTGTATCATGGTCAGTGTGAGGACGAGAAGAGTTTTATTTAAACAATCGGAGCTTTGAGGGAACTAAAACTTTATTTATAACCATTTTCTCTGATGTAAATGTGAAGGCTGCAGCTGTTCGTGTCATTTTTTACTCTCCTGTTTGAAAAATCACTCTGTTCATCAGGCAACATGTTCATTTGCTTGCTTGGTAAAAATTCCACAAAAAGTTCCAGATCTCTCTCCGTTCAACGTGAAGCCGGAGCCAATTGGCCAATTCTCATCTAACTCTCAAAAAGAGAGTGAATAAGCATATTTCCTGAACTTTTCCTTCATATCAAAAATATCAGAATAATGACCAATCATGGTGAGACAGACCTCTGGCTGGTGCTGCAGCCCTGGCGGGGCTGTGCTGCTGAGCACTGAGCCTCTCGGCACTGTTGCTGTTGTTGTTGTTGACCTGGATGCCGTTCTGCTTCATCAGCTGCATTAGCTCGGACTCTAACGCTGCAATCTGTCGTGGGAGAGGAACAAATCAATGTTAATCAGCCGTAGGCATTTACCTGTAAAAAAAAAAACCAGCTGCTTTTAACAATTGAATGTCAATGGCCAACATGTTTCCATTAGAAAACAGTCTCTTTTGGGAGTTGGAAAAGTGGACGCCCTAACAGTAAGATCTACAGTATAAGGTGTAAACAGCTGCAACAGTTTTTGTTGACGTATGGCTACTGTGTTGTGTTTGATTTTAATTAATAAAACCTGGTTTGATGTTCACAGTTTCCTATAACTTGACTCTTGCCTTGCTTGATGTGAGCAATGATTCAGCTTGTCCTGTTTGATTCTCATCACAATAACTTGGCACTAGCTTGAAACCCACGGGTTAAAAGAGATGACATTTGCTTTCTTCCATTCTCTGCCATTCGCCCTGTGCAGTGGAGAGCAGGAGGAGACTGAGAGTCCAGTGTGGAGGATAATAGTAGGGGACAGTCAAGTTGACTGCCCATTCAACTGTGGGACACGACCTGAGACTTGTGCAGAAAACAACACAACTGTCATGTTTTAAGACTGAGAAAGCAGAAAATCAGTTGACAGCAGAACGAACTACAGGCCCCTGGACACCAAGTCCATCTGCTGTTGCTGTCCAGGGCAGGAGAAAAGCTTTTTTATATGTGGCAGAAAAAAAGCACAGATGGCCTTCAAGAGGAAAAACAGCAGCGATGAAATGCTGTTACTGATCTTTCTTACAATGATAACGCGAATAGCTTAACCAAACAATCCTGTTAATCATCAAGCACAGAGAAGAACCAACAGAGAGGAACCGCATTGTTCACACAGACAGAACAACTGAGAGGCAGACAGGTTACCCAGCTGGGACAGACATGAGAGACAGAATGAAATTAAGAAGATGTGATTTACCCGGACTTGCAGCCCCTGGATCTCGGCCAGGTGAGCTTTCTCAGCCTCCTCCAGCCGCCTCCTCTCTGCATCCTCCTTCTGGACAAACTCCACCTCTCTGGAAGGAGAGGAGGGAGGAGAGAGTTGTGGTGTGATGAAGGTGAAGGGGGGGTGTGGTAACACAGGAAAACAGGATGCATTCTTTTGTGTGAGCACATATCGCCGTGTGTGACTCTGACTCTCTCTCCTGTTTTAGGATGTCAGTGTGATTCATTTTACTCTAACCCCACACCTCACAGCACACACACACACACACACACACACACACACACACACACACACACACACACACACACACACACACACACACACACACACACACACACACACACACACACACACACACACACACACACACACACACACACACACACACACACACACACACACACACACACACACACACACACACACATCCCAAAAATATGAAATGCTTCCTGTTTTGCTCTTGGTCTGGGAGCTCACTGTCTCTTCTGTGCAGCTTAAAGATAAGCATGGAGCGTTTGTTTCATTCGTTAGCTTCCATTTGGCCTGCAGGACCACAGCCAATTAGAGGCAGTCAGACTGGAGCTGAGCAGGAGAGGTTGTGATGGGACTGACCAAAGAAATCAACGCACTGAAAAAAGCAGGAGAGCTCCACTGCATTGAAATAAGAACCTCGGCTCTTACTGTTGAAACGGGATGAGACTTGGGCTATAAAAAGAGCCACGCTCTGCCTCACAGATGGAAATGCAGCAGATAACAGTATTTCTCCTTTTTTTTGTTCACTGAGGTAAGTGAGAGTGGATGTAAAGGAATAATGAAGAAATGTATCTTACAATTATTTATGAATATGTTCAATGGCAGGATTCAAGTGATGACCTAATTTAGGAAATGCTTTACAGTAAGTGTGGGGAGTTAGTTATTTAAGTTAAGTTAAGTTATTTAGGGACAATGGAAGTAAGCACAAGCTACTGTGCAACTATTCCAACAACTGGTAATAATTCACCTACTTCACCTGCCTTTATATTTACTATAGCCACTACTGTATGTGTACTGTAGGTCTTTCTTTCTTTTCTTTTCTTACAACTTGATTTGATTTGATTTTTATTTGTCTCAAACAAGCACATCAATAGACAGACAGTGTAAAAAAAACAAATAAACAACAAAAGAAACAAAGACATGATACTGTGCAAGTTTGAGAACTGTATTTGTATCTGATCTTAGCCCAACACAATGAGGAAGAGAATTAGTGAAATTGAATTAGAGAATCCAGGATTAGTTTAAGTCTCTTATCTTTTCTTATAGTTTTAGTCTAGATAGATGGTATTTTATTTGTAGCTCTGACATGAAAATTTTAAGACTAAATCAACAAAAGGCATGTAATTTTTAAAACAAGTGGTGATCCGAGGCATCACACAACTGTGATGTCTTGCTCTACTTTCTACATTAGGTAATAGTCAGTGCACATTCCTCTGTCACTGATCACCATCTATGATGAACAGCTTTACCCGGGCATCACTTACTTCTGCTGGAAGTCTTTGATGAGTTTCTTGGCTTTGTTGTATTTCTTCTCCAGAGCCTGGTACTGGGCCTGAGCCTCCTTCAGGTGTTCATTGACAGTGTGGCAGAGGGTCTGCGCCTCGATCCAGTAGCTCTCCAGCTTCAACATCCTCTCCTTGTTCTCCTCGATGCTGGCCTTCAGCTGGCTCTTCTCCTTCTCCCAGCGCTGCTTCTCCTTCTCCACTGACGCCAACTGGAATCATTCAGAAACAACTTTACTTGCAATCTGGTAATTCTTCATGACAACATCTTACAACATTTCAAAACCTGTTCATACACAAAAGCTTCACAAAAGTCTCTCTTGCAGACAGAAAATTCACTACTTTATTTCAGTACTGTACAAGTGACCTCATCATTAGCCCTAAAAAAAGCTTTTTAGGCTCCACTTCATTTAATCATATCGTCTCACAACACATTAATTTGGAAATGAAGCAAATTAGGCCATTAACATTTGACGGAGCATATTAATTATCAACTTCCAATGTGTAAATAGGTACAAAGTGAAATAAATGGCAATTCTACTAGGTCTTATTGAAGACATGCAATATTAAAAATGGATAATTTACAGAAAACTATTTCTGTGTTTCGAAGGATATGTCAGGTTTGTATCCACCTATATGAGTAAAAACTGGTTCCTTAATAGGCATGTTTTTGTGACCTACCCCTGAAGCTTTCACACCAAGCATGAAGCCCTGCTCTCCCACTGCCCTGACAACCATCCCACATCCTTTCACAAATTGCTTGAACTCTGACAAACTTGTGCCGTTTGCCCTCACCAACAAGCCTGACACTTTTAATCTCTTACCTTGTTTTTAAGCTTCTGGATCTCGGCCTCAGTCACTGTGTGTTTGATCTGGAGCTGTTAAGAGAAAAGAGAAGATAGGGGGAGAAAAGAGAGGGCGGTTAGATAATCAAATGCATGGCTGCGCAGGCTCTCTGCGCTGTCGATACAGTGTGATGGACGGAGGCAGCCAACCCCGTCCTTCCCTGACAGCATCCCAGCTCCACCATTGACACGCGCTCTCAAGGGAGAGATGAGGAGTGGTCAGTCAGAGATAGGGGTTGATGAATGGATAAAAAGTAATTAATTAAATGGCAATAAATCTAAAAATGTAAACATTTTCCAACAAGGGAAAAAAAATCTAGAAAAATATCATTTTTTTCTAATGTTCAACTGTATTAAAACTCTTCTTCAAAATCTAAAGATGTTTTCTGAAGTGTAGCTTATCAGATGGAAAGTGAGAGAGACTTGGAGTCATGGATGGAAGTTGAGATGAGCAGTCATTTTCGAGGCATACACAGAGAGGGGGAGCAATAATGAAAGAGCAGAAATAAAAAAAAGAAGAAGAGGAGATAAAGAAAAAGAACTGGATACTGACCAAGAAATGTAAAAAAAAAAAAAAAAAAAAAGGAAGCAAATGAGGGTGAGACAGAAATGGAGAAAAGAAAGAGCAGTGATAATGACAGCTGAGGGAAAGTTTGAAGTGGAGCAACACTAACAACGATCATCTTTCTTCTGTCTTTTGATCTCATTTCACCTTAAAGAAATTGGTTCACAGTTTATCAAGTCTGTCTTACAATAGCCAAGTGACTGTGGGGATTTTGTTTGATAAAAACTGTTGTGGATATTTTGGAAGATACCCACTAGATTTCAACTCATAAACTGGGAAAAAATTTTGTCACCATCCCTTGAACAGGAGGCAAGATTATAAAAACAGTTTCAATGCACATACTGTGGGAGCAAAGTTTTAAGGAAGACCCCCCAAAAAATGTCACCGTACCTTATAGCCTAACAGCACCCATCTTACTCATGACACAGGAAAGGACAGGAATGTTGCTGAGAGTCACGTCTCTTGTAACTACATAGTAAAACTACATATTCTATAGTTGATACACTGGCATTATTTAAAAAATACATTTCCAAAGCTCTGTGGAGCATATTTTACCCTCCTCTTGCAGCTGGATTTTGTTGGGTCTGCCAGGTTATCAGTAAAGTGTATGTGCATTTGAAATATGGTCAATTGTGAATAACATACAGATAAGTGCATGTCACGATGCCTGACGTTTATACCAAGACCATGCTCATTATCTCTGCTAATGAGAACACTGGGATTATATATATACAGTATATATATATATATGCTTTCTAAAACATATGCTTGAAACCTCGTCTACATTTCTGCAGCTCCAGGAAGAACCATTATCATCTCACTGCTTAAAAGGCTTATTCCCCAGCTGGCTTCTTTTCTCCTTAGGGGGTGTGTGAGCGTCAGCAAAGAGGAGAGCCCTTTAAACAAAAAAGGTAAAAGCTACACTTTGAGGTGAGAGAGGTCACGATTCAGAGAAAATGGAACAACTGTATACATCCTGAACCCAGGGATTACATTATGCTTTCACTCGATATCCCCTGCGGTGCCTGCAGTGCAGCTGAAGCCATTTGTTAAATGTGACATATAGCTTTTGTGGCAGTCTACAGAAAGTGTTATGGTGCCAACAGTGCTGGACTGTTTAATCAATATTACCAGCTTTGCAGAGGCCTAAAAAGCATAAACTGCTTTACAGTCAGTGAATCCATTTTCCATTTTATAGCTGTAATTTTAAGGTGAGCTCATTGTTAGTGGCGGTAGAAAAGGTGGAGCAAAATGAGTTTCTATTCTCAGAGGCCGATTGTACAAGTTGCCAAAGTCTGGATTTAAAATCAATTCAAATACAGGTTTAAAGTGTTAACTCTTTCTGTCCATCTGTGGATTTTCAGCAATTACAGTACAATAAGCATAGGTCTCACACATAGCACACCACTAATTATCCAAATTAGGAATTTGGGAAAAAATACAACGCTGCCAAGTAGAGCAGAGTTGCTAGACTCTATTGTGTTAGTGTCTTTTGTTGTTTAATTGACTTAGCTGTAGGTTATGTGTGCATGTGTGGGTAAATTTGTAATCTATTTGTCAAAGCAGTGTCATAGGAAAATATGGTGGGCCTCTGTCAGTTGTTTAATCTCTACAATGAGATATTTAATGATTAGACTGTAGAAGAGGATGAGTTTACCTCTCTAAACTTCTGGTAGAGTTTGGTGGCGTCCAACTCCGAAGGAGACAAGATGTCTTCTGTCTCTGGCAAGTCAAACACTTCGATGCTCTTCTCTCCACCGGCCACCGCTGTCCCTGTGTCCTCGTCATCTGTGGCGTACTCTCCTGTCTGCTTTAAGAGGAAATGTAAAGTCAGTACCACAGTGTACAGTTGTGAGTGGAACATACCTTCCTTGAATATTACAAGCAAAGTGGAGAGTTTACCTCCTAATTTGGAAGTAAGGACGGAAAGGATGTACCATATGAGACTTGTTAATGTCGATATACAGCCAGAACAAAATTGAAATCTTTCTTTCTTTCTTTTTTTTTGAGCCATCATAAGCTTTTCTTTGTGACGTAACTGTAATGGTAGTAAGTGAGAGACAACATTCAACAGCCTACAAAACATCTTTTAGGAGAGACTTGACCTGACTCAGCTACAGACATTAAAATCAGCAGTTTTATCCAACTCATGAAGCTCTCTCTAACTTGCTAGTTAACAAGAGGTGATAAAATCTATCACTGACAATTGTAAGTCAGTTGCAGCTGAAAAAAGTTGCAAGCTGGAAATAAAATAAGGATATTGATTTTTCTGTAAATCTGACACAAAAAATCATTTGTTTCATGACTAAGAACTCCAAGTCATACATCTGTCACTGTTGTTGTTGAAAACTGCAAAGCTTGACAGGAGCAGCAACACTAACTCAAGGGGTAGTGTGGTTTCGGGAACTTTCTGCCTTATCCAGTAAAACTAATAGTGTTCAACCTTCTTGCTGCAAATCCGCAGTCATCCAAGTGCAGCATCCGTTTGTCACCTCCTGTTTTCTTTCTCTGTCTTCTCTCATCTGTCTTTCTCCTGTCACTCCTCTAAGTGGCATCAGTCAGAGTGCATCACATTGCTTTACCTGCTGCACATCACTGGAACTACCAGAAACTTCATGTTCCCTTTTTCTCACGCCATCCTTTTTTTTTTTTTTTTTTTTTTACATAACTAATGCTATTTTAATGCTACTGCTTATACAACATTTAGTTAACCCACTTGGTAGCCCAAAACTTTGTCAAAAATGAATTGGTCTGACAGCCTGCAAAGCTACACGTGTCATTTCTATGAAAATAAATCACAAGATAAGTAGTGCTGGTAAAATCTGAATGTCACTTTTCATACTCATGACACATGAGTCACCATCTTGCTTCAAGTGCAAGGAGATTACAGGTCAAAACTAGTAGGGACTGAACACGGAATAAAATCAATAATGGAACAAGTTCTAAATGCTTGCAATATAAGAGTCATAAAAAGAGTCTCTGACTAATAAAAGTCCCCAGAAACAACTTATTATAACAGCTGTAAGATATTTAATAGGGTTGAAATGAACAGATTTTGGTTCGACACTAATGTTAGTCATTATGCTACTGTACATGTATCTGAGGCAGTTTTTCTTTTCTCTGATTCTCAAAATACTGAATAGCCTCGTGAATGTTGGCATTGGCCATTAGGTATTAGATCTAAATGCATCGGCTGATTCAGTTGTTGGCTGATGACCAACACAGCCTGCTGTTACCAGTGCAGCCACTCTATGAAAACATCTCTGTCTCCCTCTGAGCATCATGCAAGCCTTATCCTGATTGACTTTATTTATGTCACGTTCCATGGATAGATTTCATGTCCTACATCTGAGATAAAAATAAATAAATTGTTTTTACAATCTTGAGAATCAATAGTAAACAATATTTCTGACTCATCTGGCTCTACATCTCTTTTGTTTATGAATGTCTCTATCTTACAGTATTTGGTCTGTGTGCTATCCTCCTGCAGTCAGATGGTGTCTTCCCTGTTACTTCCAGCCTTGTTCTCTCACACATGTGTTATCACACATGTACACACACACACACACACACACACACACACACACACACACGGTACCATCTCTCTCGCCATCTTGGCCAATATCCTCTATCTATCCCTGCATCTCATCCTCTACTCTCCGCCCCAATACAACAGTACTCAGGCCTGATTTGTCTGCATACATGGCTGACACCGACTACCATCTCCATAATGGGCTTGTTTGTTGCCATGGTACCGGCATTAAGCATTAAGGTCCCATTTACTGAAGGTGAAGTCAACCACTGAACACATGGGAGGGCAGTCACCAATTTGCATATGATAAATGGATCACCTCCCACCCCTCGCATGAAGTATCAGGAGAGGAAAGGACGATTTGAGGAGAAACCCTGTTGTTTAGAGGGTTTTCAGCATCTGATGATCTGCACTCTGATTGCTAATACGGGTGCTGGTGCTGGTATAATGGCTGTCAGTCAGAGCTGGGGACAAGCTGTGACCGCCGTTTTGATTGGAGGGAGAGGAAGCCACTATTAGAGGACTTATTTTTTCATTTGATTCTTAAAGTTGCATTTGTAGGTCTGAATTGAACTGTCAAGCTACAATAAATGTTCACATTTTGCAAACACAGGAACCTTTTCAATCTCCATCTCACCATCCACCCTTATATGATATGCTATGTGTTTGTGGTAAATGTCTCAATCTTGCAGGGAAATACCATTTAATAATTCATTGGTGTCTTCGATTGCTGACTTCTTCAATAGCTAGCTTTTCTTCAAACTTTAATCTAGGGCTGCAGCTGCAAAGATTCCAAATCTGTTCAGACATTTGTAGTTTTGAGTGACATATCTTGACAGCTACTGGATATAATTTGCAGTGAAATTTTGTGAACATGTCTCCTTAGAATAAACCCAAATAACTGGATATCTAGAGCCACAATCAGGTCAAAACAGCTGCACAACTAATGTGTGTCATGCTATGTAATCATTTCAGCACTTCACACGGGGTATGTTTTTTGTGTGTGTGTCCATGCTTTTCCCCTGTGTGTTCACATTTAACTGCTGACAGATGGGCGTGCCTGTGTGTTAGATTACATATAATCAAACGCACAAATCGTCTGACGTGTGCATTGGTGTGTGTTTTGTGTGTGTATTGCCAACTGAAGAGAGATCCCTTCCTCTTGGGACATTAGCCCCACCGCCAATAAAGAGCTGTCCGTCACATCTAGCCAGGCATCACGCAAAGTGAGAAATAACCTCCCTCCTCATCTGCCCAGTGAGAACTTGATCTAATATTTATAGAGATATTAATATTGATGAGCCTCTTTTATTGGCCCATAGATCTATGTAATGGTTTTGTAACTATTTACCCTGCTGGTGGTAACATATGGAGATATGGATGCCTTGGTGCTCCTTAGTGGCAGTGTCTAATGTGTTTACAGTGGTTCGCAGTATGTATTAACTATTTTAGCACAATCACCATTCTTATGTTGATGTGCCCTTGTGGAGAAAAAATGACATGCATGTACCCCTGAGTTTAATTTGAGATTGACTATACAGTATGGTACTCTAGATCTGAAATGATGACACACAGCAGGAGGAAAACGGAAGAAGGGAGATTTCTTGAGCATGCTGAGGTTTACTGCAGGAACTTTAATGAGAGCTGACAGTGTTACATGTGTATGAAGTCATGATTATGGGAGTGCTGGGATCAGTTTCCAGTGGCCTGGAGAGAGTTCCTTATGCATGAGGGCTTTCAATCCACCTTCCACCAGGAAATGAAAGACTTCAAACAACGCTGATGAAGTTGGAGCAAGAGGAGACGCCTGAGTGAATGTGTCTGCATGTAAAACTATGCATGAGTGCAGCTGTTCCTTCGCGCGTGTGTCTGTGTGTGGATACGCTTTGATTTACTTTACTACGGTGTGCACTTAAATGTAAGTGAGTATGTGCACGTGCATGTGTGTCTCCAGGGCACATTCACACATACATACAGTACACACTCACATGAGAAGCATGAGCGCCGAGTCTGGTGGATTAAACGTGCTGTGAATAAACAGCAGAATCGGACTGGGAAACGCTGAGTGATGCTTTCTAGGACAGAAGCTCACATGGTATCCTCTTAGCATGTGTGTGTGTGTCTGTATGAGATAGTGTTTTGTGTGGCAGAGCCTAGCGTCAGTCAGTTTCATGGAGTTCATAAACTAAAACTTGGAGTCAACTGTCATGCAAAGGGAGCTGATTTATATTAAGTGACAACAATTTTTCCAATGTCATGTCATCTCTAAGAAGTGTGCAGAGCAATAGCAAATGAACTTCAAATAAGCTTAATTTCCACACGTTCAAAGAATCTGTTCTTCATATGAAGTGTCTACTATGTACATAATCTCCATGAATAATTCCCTGTTCTAGTTTTAACAGTGTGGTACTGTATCCCACACAGTGTTCAGGGTTGTGTGTGGTCAGTACCTCGTCATCATCAGCGTCATAGTGTGCGTACTGTTGCTCCAGTAGCTCTCTCTGCCTCCTCTCCTGCTCCAGGGTCTGCTGGATCAGAGTGGCCACCTCGCTTTGTTGCCCTGGACGCTCTCGACCAATCACAAACCTGCAAAAACAGGCAGCGTTTTAGATAGCACAGACCAGAGTTGCAGCACCAAATATTGAAATATTGACATTTACATCGAGAGCTCTTCAGGAAAACACAATTATATATTATGTATAATATATAATATTAAACAGATATCTGATCATCTTTCTTACCCTTGTTGTTAAAAGAAAAAACTGCCAAAAAACTACACAGTTCCTTGCTTCTGGCAACTGATAAGTAAGTATGGTCACAATCTACCTCTCTGTTCCTCAGTTGCAGTGTTGTAGTGACCCCAAATGTTTTTGCACAACATGATGTCACATGAAATTGACCTTGGACTGTTTGGTCATCACTTCTTCATTTTATATTTTAGACATTTGTGTTCAGTTGTGTCATGATTAGTCATAATTGTCACTTGTTGAGTTATGGCCAAAACTCTGTTTTATGACATCAGATTGACCTCTGACAACCAAAATCTCATTGGTTCATCCTCAGTTCATCATTGACACTGACCCAAATCTGAAAAATTAAATTTGAAAAGAAATCAAGGTGTAATGGAGAGTATGATATTTGTCTATATTTGTCACAAGAATGGGGTGGACTGATCAACAACTTGAAAACATAGTATCTCATTCTGTATGCGTGCTTGTACAAGATGAAAATCTGCTTCTAAATCAAAGTGTTCCTTGAGGAAATTATGGATTTCTGGGAAATCTGGGCTCTGATGGATGAAAACAACAACACTGCCCTATTTGATTATGGCAACATACAGTACACTCTCACACAGTGTGATATTGATGTTTAAAAGCAAGAAAGTGACTTTGATTAAATGAAAAACCATGTTTATATAGTTTTATTTAGATGTTTGATCTCTGATTGAATAGAATATCTTGTGATACTGCATCTCTGCCCCCATTTCTTTCATATCACTGCGTATCTGTACAGAGAATTGGCCACAGCAGTCACTGTGTGACACCAGCAAAGGCCCACAGACACACAGCAGTGACAGCGATATGTGCTGACGTATCAGGGCAGGGCAGTGAGCTGGGATATACACATAATAATGTGAGAGGAAGGTCGGGCCGGCCAGGCAGCCTGTTATTATCCTGGCGTGGAACTAACTGGAGAAAGCCACAGGCTGTGCCTACAAGCTATTGACCGCCTACTACTGTAGTTGAACATGGGATAGCTACAGTACATCTCAAACTGGGACAAAAAGAGGAAGATGAGGAGAAAGGACAGATGATTGATGTTTGATGTTTGATAAAACAAATTTGCATCACTAATTCAAAGAGTTTGTTCATAAAATGATGCAATCTTATAAATAGTGCGCGTATAAAGGAGAGGCATCCTCTTCTCAAGAGCACAGTGTATATTATCAGATATCTAAAAAATAAAGAGAGAGAAAAGCAGCTGAACAGTGTGTCCCTCCCTCCATATTAACCTCACTGCCAACAAAGGCTCTACCATCCAGAGGAAAACTCATAAAATCATGTAATTCATTCTTCTGGTAATTCTGATGAAAGCAAACAGCGATGGATCAGATATTCTCTATTCTAAGAAATCTCCAAGACAGCAGGGGGCCTATAACTGTGTATGTGTGAGCCTGCTCCAATCAGCTGTATGCATGTGTGAGTTGGTGTGTCTGAGTGAGGGACGGAGACAGACAGAAAGAGAGAAAGAGAGAAAGAGAGAGTGGATTCGAGGCCTAATCAAGTGAATTCAGTTCCCGGGAGCTCTTTTATACAGTATATTTCTAAAGGCGATGTAGAAAAGGCCTTACGCTCCAGCAGAGAGGCGTATTTGATCTACATGAGGAGGAACAACTGAAGGGCGGGACAAAGAGAGTATGTAAAAAAAAAAAAGAGGGAGAGAGAGAGACTGGCTGAGCTAAGTAGTGTACACTGTAGGAACGAGTCTTTGGACAGCAGGGCGGTCTGAGGAGGAGCTGACCTGGAAACAGCCTCTCTCCTCACGCATGGGGAGTATGTCTTGGTTCCTCTCTGCATGCCACTGTTCTGGGGCTGCCACACACAACGCTGCTTCGGCTCCGCTGCAGAAACCTTCACTACTGATCTCATTTACTCTGATTACTACAGACACGGCTCGTGTTACATTTACAGTGTGATGCAGGAGCTTCATTTTTCTCTTGTGTGCTTGTTGAGTAAGTTTTTAAAAAAAAGTGAAGGGAGGTAAAACTACAGGACACATGTCTTCTCCACTAGGTTATACTGGAATGACAGGCGTTTGAAGATGTCAGCACAGATAAAACAGATATGACTTGTCACCCCCAGTGGACATGGGTTATCCTGTATATTTACAGTTATACAGATATTTACTCCTTTTTTTTGCAGATTTTTTCTAAATGTTGTGAACATTCAGTGTTTCATGGCAGAGGAATAAAGATGCTATACTTCTGTACGTAATATAATTCTTCATTTTTAACAAATCCCATGTCAGAGAAATAAACAGAAATGTAATATATCCATTAATTAAATTGCTGGGTACTGTAGTTTAGTCAACACTACTCAAACCGGAGAATGCAGTGCTTTTTCTGGGGTCTATTTTCAGCTGCAGACTAATACACATTTAGTGATCTCGAGAGTATTTCCAGCAGGATGGTGACTGTGTGTGTGTGTGTGTGTGTGTGTGTGTGTGTGTGTGTGTGTGTGTGTGTGTGTGTGTGTGTGTGTGTGTGTGTGTGTGTGTGTGTGTGTGTGTGACTCAAAATAAACTATGTACCCATGCTCATCATAATGAAGGAACATGTCACCTGGTACAACAGTGTGGCTCACTGATGCATAAACAGTTTTTTTTTTTGGATAACAATGGATGTCTGTGGCACAGAGGAATAAGCTATTATGGGGCTTTAGCTGCACAAACGTTACTTTGACTTTTATTGTTAGTTATTGTTGTTGCTCCTGGTCTTTTAATGGGATTTGGTGACAGTATGATGAAGATAGAACATATTTTCATTTAAAACCAGGGAGAACAACCAAAAGAATCATTATCAGTGTTTTTTATGAAGGGAAAACAACAATAAACTCATGTAAACTCGGCTCTTTTAGACAATTAATGTGAGTACATAAAGCCAATAAAGGTGCATTATGACATGTTTGGCTAAAAGTAGGTCTAAATTCCAGTAACTATCTTCCATAAATAAAAAAGCAAGCATTTTATGTTCTATTCTCTGATACAAGTGCATATTTCTGTTTCTGTGTTTCCCCTGAGGCAATGTGTATACCGCTGTTTTTATATAGTGAGTGGGGTGAGGGGAAACTTCTGACTAAAACCTGGAGGATTTGCTGCTGGAGGTCGAGGTTAAATATAGCTAAAATGGCAAATCTAGGACAGTTGGCCATAAAACCTCTGGTGATCAGACAGAGAGAGGGAAGGATTTACCGAGGAGGAGGAGGAGGAGGAGGCTGAAGAGGAGGAGGAGGTGGAGGGGTGAGTGGGTGAGATGTGATGGAAGAAGATTGAAATAGGAGAGAGGAGTTAAAATGGGTCCGGTGGCTCTGGGAGAAATAATTGTGAGGAGTGACAATTACCATCACAGCTTGCCAACACCCAGTCACAGTGTTGTATTTTCATCTGTTTGATCAAATTATTTACAAGTATTTCTTGCAGTTCTAGATATCTGACAGGCAGATTAGCTTCCTGCACTTCTCATATTAATCCATTTATACTTGGATAAAAGGACAGGTGACAGGTGGAGCTTTTTCAAGGCTGCCTCACCTACAGTGCTACATCCTGGTGAGAGGAAAACCCCCATTGTCAATATTAGTTCAGCAAACAGCATCTGTCTGTTTTGATACTGTTGGACACGACTTTGCTCTGCCACCGGCTTTTCCCTGGGCGCTGTAGCCTCCACGCCATCATCCATCTTTTCCACAGCTGAGTCCCTGTAGAGACGCGAGGCGGTGACCAGAACAGGCCTGAGGTTGAAAACCACACTGAGGTCTCTGGATTATTTAACAGTAATATAACAGTCTGCCTCACCACTGCACAAGCGTGCCTGTGGATGGACCGACGGCCGAAGTCGAGCAGAAGCAGAATTATGACAAAGAAGGAGAGGGGCAGTGGCGGAGAGCAAGAGTAAAAAAGTGGAGTCGGAGAGGGTGGATGAGATCAGACAATGCGGCACACTAAACTGAACCAAAGGAAAGAGAAGACAAGAAACAACTGAAATCTGAGATGGCAGGCTCACACAGTTGCCAAGGACAGCACAGGCTCTCCAAATCAAAGCCTTCCTGCTATGCCGTGCATGTGTGCGCATATACAGTATGTGTGCGCTATCTGCTCCCCGCTGCTCGTAGTGGGACGCTTCCAAACTCAGCTTGACTGTCAAAAATAGGAGACTTTTGTCACATATTGCGTCCCTGTATCTTCACCTATCTCAGATGTAGCAGTGAGGTTAAAGGCCCTGCCAAACAACGGCTCTGACTCACTGTCACTGCAGGGTGAGCTGCTGTGGTGAAGAGTGAGGACAAGAGATGCTGCACGCCATGTCTGAGTTTCAGAGACATTTTTAGAGGCTGTCAGGAATTATGTGTGACACTGTACGACGGCAGTCTGGTCTACAGGGCTTATAACATTTGACACACTTCTTTCTATAATCCTAGAGTAATCCAAGGTTCCTCATCAGCTGCTGAGAAAAAACACAAGTGTAATGATGCATGCAATGAAAAACTAAATCAAATGTAATCCACCCAAGACTCTTAAATGATTTTATGTTTAAGTTGGAAATCTTTAGCTGCATGATTACACTTCAACGCGCTCCTGTTCACTTCTGATATTTGTGTTAAATGATATCTCACAAGTTTGTATGTGGGGTTGTGTTGATGTGTGTGTCTTACCGAACCACTCCTGATGTGTTCCTGAGGACGGAGGCGGCAAAGCTCTGGGTGACGCCCACCAGGCTGGTCCCATCCACCTCCACGATCTGGTCGTTCACCTTTATCCTGATGCACAAACACATGAAAAATGTCATTTTGTATCCACAAATCTGTGTGTTTGTGTGAACTGAAAGTGACACTTATGTAGATCACACGCAACATTCTTCTTGAAAACAACTGTGTCCACTGGCCTAAAGAAATAAACCTAAAAAAAATACATTAGGCCTGATGTGGGAGACCGAAGGACTTTTAATGCATATTCACGATACAGCTTCAGACGACTGCCGGACCAAGAGACAGAAGAGATGAGGCTCAAACCAAACTAGGAGGGCTAACTAGCCTTTTGCCCTGAGCCACAACACAGCAAGCGCTTCTGCTCTCCTATTTGGTCCAACGACCTGAGGAGAGGTCACCTAAGTTCTTCTACTGAAATAAAATGTCTGATGATTCATTGGCCCTGACAGGGGAATTGTGAACAGATCGCTTACAAGAGACATCCTTGCTAAATGTTCAGTTTAAATCTGCATGAAAACACAGACGTTAAAATGATTCTGAATCTGAGCTTTGAAATATTGCTTCATCATTTAAGTAAGGCAAAAATATTACTTGCCATTTTTCAATGAACCGCCCCACTGCAAGGGCTCGGCCTCTTTTTGTGGTAATGACTGGACGAAAACCATACTCTAATAATCCTTTATGCTATCACGGAAAAATAAAAGGGTCTGATAACATGAACACTTTGTTTCGTCTATCATGAAAGCACATTTATTATTGACGACTGATTTATAATTTGTTTTAGGAGAAACTGATGAAAGTGTCTACTAAAGTCGAGGAAAGTTATAAAAACATTTTTGGATCCGTCCTTTAACTGGATCAGCTACAGAATTTAATTTGTTCCACCCTGGCGAATGTCCCATGCCTGCACCAAGTTCAAGTGTAAACGAGTTCAGTCTGCATAACAAATAAAAACAAACAAACCAACAAACACAGATGAATGAAAACATAACCTCTTTGTGGAGGAGGTGACAACACACAACAGGATACAACTCTTTACTGGCCAATCATGGACCCCAGGAAGACTAGCTGGCTACTAAGGTACCAGCTAATGGGGATCCTTAATAAATACAAATACAAATCATCACACAGACAGGCACACACGCACACACGCACACACGCACACACGCACACACAATGCTGGAATGTGAACATCATCTTGCTGCTGACAGATGAAAACCTCATGAATCAATTTCTCTTGATTTGCGTGATGGAAGTGTGAATGAAGGGCCCAAAGGTCTTATTATAATAATGAAAAGGTAGGCAGTGGTATTTGATTTGAACCCATTTCAGAGGCATTTGCTGTGCTATGTTAAGTGGCCTAGAATCACACGTGCATAACCATGAGGGACTCACAAGAGGCAGATTTAAATGAATGAGCGGCCAATGCAGATTAGGCCAAGATATGCTTTCTTTTTAACGGATTAAGCTCTAAAATTTCCTGCAACGTCAAAATCATTTTCAGAAACCACTGTTTTCTTTCAGTCTGTCCCTGCATGCAGCAGCTGCAGAGCAGCAACAGGACCGTGACACCCAACACATCAAACAGAGCTGTCATATGGATGCACGGAGACGCATCAGTCCGTCTCATAGACAGAGAGCGAGCTGGTGGTCTGTCAGTCAGCGGCTCAGATGCTTTTCTGACCTTCGCAGCTTCTAATGTCTTAATCTGGCTTTGTGCGGCTGAGGCCGGCTGGCATACGGCTGCCAAGCAAAGCCAGCATGAACAAACGACTCACGCTGACAACAAAGGAAGATAATACATGCAAATATAACAACACAACACACGCACACACACTCATCTCAGCACAGCGCACACACATCCAGGGTCGTCGGCACCAGACGTAACAGTGAGCCACAGCCAAGCCCATCTATCTGTCTGGTTGTGAGTGTGTGAGTGTGTGTGTCTGTGTGCGTCAGACCATTCAGTCAGACTCAGCAAGAGAGAGAAAGAGACAGAGAGACAGAGAGAGAGAGACCGATGGCTGGAGGGTTAATGATGGAAGGAAATTACATTCTGACAAGTGACTCCTCCCCCATCAGAGTGTGTGTGTGTCTGTGTGTGTGTGTGAGTCAGAGTGTGAGCACTTAAAGTGCAAATGAATGTGTTTAAGTTATTCAATATCTGTAGCTATTGAGACACTGATATTGAGCCTTCAGCTTATTTCTGTCATGTTGTGATCAAGGTTGATGACGATGATTCTTTTCCCCATCATCTATAATCAAGGTACAAATCACGGTGTTTGAACACAAAGCGAAGCTGAACTACACTAACAAAACATTTTTAACAGATGCTGGGACTGTGGAAAGGTTGGTGTCTAATGGGATCAAAGCTGAAACTATAATGAACTGTTATCGCAGTGGATGGGGCACTCATAACTGAGGGTCACGCTGTTGACTTCAGAGGGATTTTACTAAGTGTCATAATTGGGTTGCAATAATCAAACTTGAAAGTGTTTTGATAACACCATGTATACACTCATTTAATTGAACAGATTCATCATCTTTTATATGTTCACAACACTACAGAGGGAGAAGGTAAAAAGTATGATGTTACTTGTACCAGGAAATGTAACCTGATCAAAAATCTGTCAAATGTCCATGTTTAATACAAGTTATTTATTTACAAAATCATAGTTATTTAAGATAATTCATGCTTATACCTTTATTGGACTGACTTTCTAACTCTATGGTGTTTTCTTCACACCAGGAAACCCACTTCAATAAATTGTATTATCCTACAGTATAAATCATATTCTAGGTACTGTATACTAAAATATACAGAACATGTGTTGCAGGACTAGACTGCACAGTGTGATTGAGTTAAGTGAGAGTAAACAAAACTAAGAGAGCAAATAATATCATGTAGCAGTCATAATATGAATGTCATTGTTGTTTTCAGTTTCACGCTGATGAGAGACATTTCGGTAAAAATAGCTTCTAATGGACAACACGGCTGCTGTCTTTGAGTCATGCATTCATTTTCATTCATTATCAACAAAGCAGCTATTCTACTGGACAAACTGTGAAGAACCGAGGAGCTGTAATGTTAAACTTTGTTCAGCTTAAATAAAAGAGAAAACGACCCAAATCTGCTGTCGTGGAAACGTATTGAACTTGAGCTTGTGCATAGTCTTCCTCTGATCTTTTAGACTTTTCACACTTCTCCCGCTCACGGAGGGAAATTAGACTTTTTCTTGTCAGTGCAACTGTCATCTTAGAACAAGCTCAACTTTTGAACACGCCATGTTTCCACCCTCTCTCACTCCTCACTACTCTTTCCTACCTCCCTACTCACTACGTTTGAACTAATCTCACTCTGTGGTGTGTGAGAAAGGCACTCCCTGCTTTTACATAAAAGAAAAAAATAATCCCTGAAGAAAACACACCTACAGCAAACCACCGTAGTGCCATAGAGCTCCCAGTGTTTGAGGAGCTTACAGTACTTACTGCTCTATTGCTGTATTAAATGGAAGCGCCTATCACTTTTTAAATCTGTTTATGGGGAACCTGAACCACACACACAAACACACATATACACACACATACAGTAATAGGTAGAAGCCTGTGGTTTAGAGGCAAACACCACCACTCGCCTGCCGAGGAAGCTGCTGTGACCTCCTGCACCCCTGGATGAGTGCTTACTCTGCACTGTTCGCATTTTATAACGCACAAAGACACACAACACACATATTAGGGGTGTCAACAATAATCGATTCGGCGATGCATTGCAATGCGGGACATGCGCGATTCAGCATCGATGCGGCGACGTGCCATAATCGATTATGTCCCTGTTTATTTTCTGGCCTCAAATAAAGTTATGAAGTTTCAATTACCTCCGAGGGCATTTCCGGCGCAACGACATGCGCAGCCTGTAGCTGCTAAGCGGCAGCACTAGTAGCAGTGTTGCTGCTGGTTTTCTTTTTCTTTTCTTTTTTTACCCGCGGTCGGGTTGAGAATTCATTAATTAACGCTCATGAGTCCGGCCGCGTTAGGTCCGAGATTCAACAAGCCGGTCAGGTTTTACTGTTTACTACAGGCAGTACGCCCGTTTATCAGTAGCCCAGGCTAGAGGAGGAGGGTGAGTGACTGAGCTCAGACTGGGGGGGTCAGTGATGCAGTGGCGCGATCATGGATCTGACCCGTGACCATAGACTGTAAAAAGAATGGACGTAGCATCCGTGACGTCACCCATTGGTTTTGTGCAGTCGTTTTTGTGCCTCAAATATGGCGGTTTGAACAGCGCCATGTTGGATTGGCCGGCCGAGAACCCGCCCACTGGCCTCGAAGCAGCCTGTCGCTGTGCCGCTACGGACCTGTAGCTGAACGTTTCCGCACCCTGATTGGCCAGAATCTTATCCGAATAACAGCAAAACGGTAGCGTTAAAAAAAAATTCACCCCCCTCAGAGTGTGTACGGGGGTAGACACTATCGATTGAGACCAAAAAACGTTTTGGTACCAGGCTGTAAATATGTTTTTGAAAGCTGTAAAGTCGGCGATTTTAACATGGGGGTCTATGGAGAGTTGCTCACTTCCGGTACCAGCCCCCACAGGAATCGGCGGGGATTGCAGTTTTTTGAACGCGGAAGTGAGCTTCACTTCTCAGACCGACAACTGCCCCCTTGCCCGTGACACTCGCTGTGGAGGCGACACGACGGCAGCAGCACCCGCTACAGCGCTTTAGACAAAAAAAAAACTTGCCGTGCCGTGTAAAAAAAACAACAAAAAGTGTCACTGCTTCCTGTATGTGGCCCTTCAAAATAAAAGCCCCATAGACTTTCAGTCACATTGATTTTGAGTTTTGACAAGACACGGTTCCAAAGGTTTGTTTTTTTCTGCAACCAATCAACTAGTGATTTTTGGGGGGCAGCCCTAAAAGTGATTCATGTTTTCTTTTTCAGGTTTGAAAATGCCATATGCAATATCCTGTACCATTCAATGTTATTTAATGACATTTATGTCAAAGATACAAGAGAGTGATAATACTAACATAGCAGCCGATAAAATCTGTTGTTCAATATCTCATGACTGATGAAAAATTTGCCGTGTTGTGTGCAGTAGAATTTTGATGCATTGCAATGCATCGCAATGCATCGGAGAATCGAATCGAATCGAATCGTTACCCTCTGAATCGTAATCGAATCGAATCGGGAGGACAGTGCCAATGCACACCCCTAACACATATACACAGTTTCTCCTGCACTACACAAAGAGACAACATCCAGGGACATGGATAGACACAGTGAATATGCACACCGATGCAAAACAGTCTCTGATTTTAAAACACCTGCAAACTGACACAAAATCCAGAGGACACAGGACGCTCCAATGCAACGTGTCTCTCACACAACACGCACATACGGCGCACACACATGCACGGTCCTGTGAGATTTCATGTCCCAGTCTCTGTCCCTCCCAGCGGATCTAATCCGAACCCCTGCTGCTAAATCTGACAGGCACAGAGTGTGACTGTGTGTGTGTTTATGAGTGTTATGTGTCTATGTGAGGCAAAGAAGATGTTGGGAAAACATAGCTGATGAATCGCTGGGTGCATTTTTCTGCAATAAATGACATGGTCATCTAGTCGTGGACACACAGAACTTTCATAGACTCGTATCTGCGTTAATGTGTTTCCAGGCATCAGTGGCAGGTAACGTCCAATAAGGAAGCAGCTCTCACCTGCTGTCTCTCTCAGCAGCTCCGCCCTCGATGACGGTCTTGACGAAGATGCCCAGTTTCTCCAGGCCTGCATCAGCACCGACACCCATCCCGATGATGCTGATCCCCAGGCCATCCTCATCTGGAAACACACGGAGGATGTGTCAGTTTGTACACTCCCTGACCCTTAAACACTGGACACTGTGGTAAAAGAGATATATCTCTCACTCCCTTCTTTCTATATTCACATAAACCTTTTTACGTTTAACGTTGAGACCCGGCACATAATTTTCTTTCAAACTGAACGCACTGGCGCAAACAACAGCTGTCCAAATTGTTGTGCCTCCATAAGAGTGTGATGGCGCACAGCAGGGTTAAGCGCTCCCATTTCCGAACTTTCCAGTGAGCTTGAATGCACTCAATGAAACCCAAAATGGCTCTTGGGAAAGTGATGTCGGATGTGTAAAAATACACCCAAGGAGAAGAACAATTGATTTATTAATGGAGGAGAAGAAGAAACATTTACTATAGATACGGTGGCCTTCACTTAAAGAGGAAATGTGCTGGATGGGAAATTCCCTTCCTGTGTGCAGTGACCGTCTCCATACTGCATTAAACATTCGTGAGTTGTTAGGGTTACATAACAGAGGGTGGATGGTGAAATCCAAAAATGTAAAGTCATTCTATTTCAGGCTTTTTGGCAATGTTGGATGACAAGTGAAGCATTTCTTCTTTGCAACAAGATGGTAAAGAGCAGGATGGCACATGATGGATGGGGACAGGAATTCATAATGGGGATTTTGAAAAACATAAGTGCAAACCAGAAACTACTGGGATAAAAAGAAGGAAAATAGAAATGTCCAACATGTGAGCAATTCTGTCTTCTGGGTCTGATGGATATGATATAATATTCTTAGATTTTCCTTCCCACCTTTCTCCAGTTCCACAGGGAAGAGCTCCAGTTTCTCCACCCGCTTCTCCAGCTCGTACTCTGCGGAGGACGCCACAGGATCCACCTCCTCATTACGTCGGTCATAGTCCTCATTGGAGTAAGTGTTGAACACCTGGAAAAGACACACGAGGAGTTAACGGACGGTATGCACACAATCAAATATAGCAGCTCGTTCACATAGATTCAACCATCCCAGCAACGTGAGTCTGGATCATACTTCTGAATGATTACATACTTTTATTAATTTAGCATAAAAAAAGTTTAGAAAGCTGTGATACTTTGTGATTAGGGATGGAAGTAAATAAGACATTTTCCGTCCAACCAGTGTGTGATTTTCACAACAAACCTAACACGGTGGTATAAAAAAGGCCCTTTAAACAAAGCCACAACTACAACCAAACAGTTTTCTAGTCAATGGACTGAGGGTCCATTGACCTACTACAAAACTGTAACACAGACAAATATAAATGTGGTGATGGAGGATCTAGGGATGCCTTTCTCCTCCTCTGTGTGTGGACCTCGTAGGAACCTCTCCGCCTCCCTGCGAAAGTCAGCTGTCACTTAAAATCTCATCCCAGCCCGAGTGCTCTCTGCACTGAGGAGGGAGGAGAGGGAGCTGTGCACAAACGGGCCCAAACGTGCATTCTGTTGTCACGTCTGTGGCGCAGTGTTCGGCAGAACGCAGGCGACTGGTGCTGAAATAGAGGTGTGCATTGAGGATGCAAAGTGTTTATGAAGTCATGAGAAGGTGGAGGAATGCTTGAAGGTGAAATTAGAGACACCAGCAGCCTGTGTGTCTCATTCAGACACCCGCACTGATGGTAGCTGCTGTTATCAAAATGTAACGAGCACAGACTTGGAGGAAACATCACACGTTTGTCGAGATGACGTCAATCATTACTAAAGTCATTCGCAGGGCACACAACTCATCCGTGATCACATGTATCTGAATTGCTGTGCATTTAGAAGACAGAAATAAACCGTCACACACTGCAATGAGAGCACAGTTGTCATCTTATCACGTCCGCCCGTCTGTGGTGTCACTAAGCACGTCAGTATCTGTCTGCCAGCTCCTCGGTGCCCTGCCCGCTTTGATTTGGGTGAAAGAGGAAGTATACTGTACTTGCAGTAGAGTTCAATAAGGCATCATGTCACATCACATGTATTGATTAAAGCCTGAAGCCAGATTTATGTCAGTCACTTGGTGCTGTAGGTATGCGAGTGGAAACGGAACAAGATCTGAGTTGTGTAAGGTCACAGCAAATACAATAATCAATACTGACGTCTGTTATTATCAATATTTCAGTGTGATGTTGTTGGAGAAGTGAAACACCGCAATAATGAGAACAAACAAGTTCAATGTATGAAAAATGCATGATAAACGCTAGTTAAGGTATTTGCGCTTTTAGGCTAGATACAGACTTTAAATGCTGTGTTGCTGCTGCTGCTGACAGGGCATAGGTTTGACTAACACCTTACCACATGATAGAGATCTAAGGAGCGACAGTTAATCATGTAAGTAAATAAATAAATAAATGCTGCTCTGTTGTGAGGACAGTGCACCAGTTGTACACACAGCTTGGGCACAGTGATGTTGCGTGACGCTGTCAGGGCTGGTTTTTATTCTTTCCTCTGTACGAGCCTGCGTGAGCTCTACCCATGACCTCCCTGTCATCAATCATTCAGTGTGATCAACAGCTCTGCATTATTAATGCTCACATGCACACGGACACACACAGACACACACACAATCATATATACATGCACATAATGTTGTGCATAGCATTATAAGCCTGTTAAATTGAATATATAGGTACATGGTTGTTCAGCCATTAGTAAAGCACGTACATACACACACACAGAGTTACAGACATGCTGTTAAATTGAATCCCGCGGTCAGGTACATGCGGGTCAAGAAATCTTTACTTCATTTGCGGTGTTGATTAAGGGCAGAGTGTGTTATCAGGGCCGCGCTGATGTTGACGGGAAAGCCGGCGTAGGTGTGACGAGACGGTGGCTGGACGCATCAGCAGAGCGGGGTTGCTTTCACTGAGAGCAGGGACCGGGGAGAGAGAGAGAGGCGGCGGCGGCGGCGGCTGCTGCTGCTGCACGCTGCACTTCTCTCCCACTACTCACGAGCTCCACACTGACAAGCTACCGGCAACACAGCGCCTCTGTCTGCACTTTTAAAGTAAAAAGTCCGCTGTCTGACGTTTAATAGCGGCGGGGCGGGGCGGGTTGTGAAAATAGATGCGGTGGTGCGGGGCGGGCTGGGGCGGGTTGAAATACTTCATAGATGCGGGACCCGCGGGTTGGAAAAAACTCCGGCCCGCGCATCACTAATGCACGTACTGCTGATGAATGCGAACACCAGCATTTGGGCTGTCCTGGACGTCCTGGATGTGCTGCTACCATTGGCAGCCAGTACACTCTCTAATGGCTTCTCTCTGTCACTGTGTGCTATCTACAAACACATTAGCATGTGGCCAGTCACTTGAGAGGGTGGAAGAGAAAGAGAGAAAGAGACGGGAGGTCATGAAGGGATATAAGGACAGTTGAGGGTGGATCTGGGAGAGAAGGCGAGCAAAGAGGAGATGGTGGGGGCGCAGAGATGGAGACAGATAAGAAAAGGGCAGGGAGAGAAAAGAAAATCAGACAGAGGGACAGGCAAACAGAAAAAGGCAAAGGATGGACAAGAGAGTGATGAAGACTGAAAGAGGGAGGGACAAGATAAATGAAAGAGCATGCTCAGGGAAATAAGTATTGGTGAAAGACAGAAAGACAGTGACTGTGCTGTCAAATAGAGCGCGTTTATTTAGGATTCCCAAAGCAAGGCCACGGCTGCAAAATGTGATTTGACTGCTTTTTTCAGCCTCTTTCAGGTTAACTTTGACTTGAGCAAAGACCAGAGATACAAGGTACAATATCTTCTTGCTCTCTGACAGTAAAAAAAATGAGGCACATTTAGACCTGAAGTAGAGGAGAGATAAATGGACGAAAGAGATAGTAAGAGAGAATGTGTCATGGTGAGAGTGTTTAACCTTGGCTACAGTACAGTATATGGCAGGATGATGCTGGCTGCTACTTGTATTACAGCCAGAGTACAAGACCAGGCATGTGGATGGCAAACACAAGACTGATCACTATTAGGGCGCAGACATTACAAAAAAAGTGCCATTACTTGCTTTCCACCAGATGCACACTGTGGAGACAGAAACATGAGGCACGACCCAACTCAGTCTGCAAGTAGGGACGCACCCCAAGAGACAAAATAAAACTTGACAGCGTCAACAAATGTAATATGACGTGTATCAATGTGTTGACCCACATAATCCAATAAACTGATCCCCTTGAAACAGCAATGTCAGAGCATTCAACCCTTATCTGCGTTAATAACTACGTGAAAGCTGTGTCGTCGTCGCGCCAAGATAAACAAACGGCTTTAAATTTTGACTTTTAAATTAACTTCTGTTTGTGGTTTACATTGTGACTAAGCACATTGGAGTCATAACGTGCATTCAAGGACACGCACTTGTCATCGCACTGCAAGTATTTCAGTGTAACGTCACTTCTGATCCACCATGCACACACACACACACACATACAGTACACTGACAGACACACCTCTTTCAGAGGTCTGATAAAGGCAAATGTCTTCGTTCTTTTTGTCATTCCTCACCGTATCAGCCAGCGTCTCTCCCTCTCCCCCTGCTTATCTTCACAATCATCCATGCCTGTGACACCAAGTCACACACATCTTTTGCTTTTTTTTTCCAGTGATAAAACCCCTTACAAAAGAGCTACTGGTGCTTAAGTGCAGACAGCAGTTCTGCTTGGGCGTCACATTTTTCTTGTTATCTGATCTCCAGACCCCTGCAGGAGGGTGGATAAAGTTTGGTTTTAGTCTTCTGAAATACTGTTTTAGACGTTTGTCAGCGGCTGCGGCTCCTGGATGCCCCTCAGCCACTGACTTCAGTAAAGCCGAGCCCTCTTGTTCTAAGTGCCTCTCTCTCTGGTTTTTAATATGGGTGTTAGAATGAGTTGAAAATACCTATCAGGTGATAACAATGGGAGTGTTTATGCATGTTGATTCTGTATGCGTGTCAAGCAAATGGAAAATTTGCTGTGGGTACAAGCCTGCAGATTCAAGCATGCATGCTGTTGATGCTGATGTGCAGAATCAAGATTCATCTCATTGCCTATGCAGCTGGATGACACTACATCAACCACATCACATCTCACTGTGTGTCAGGACATCAGTCTGTCTGGATAGCTGTGGGCTGGCCCGATGGCTCTCCATTGGGAGAAGAGGGTTAGCGTTTGGTCAAGGGCCCGTGGAGAAAAGAGAAAGAGAATACAAAATACTGTAGAGATAATTCTATATAAGAAAAATGTAAAAAGAAATAACATAAGGAGAGAGAAACTGAAGGTGAGGAGGATGCAGCAAAATGCGAGGAGAAAAGGGGTGGGTTTGGACCAAGAAAGGGACAAATGAGAGGAGAGATGTGAGATGCAAGAAGCTTTGAGATGATGAGAAAATGGAGGAGTGGTAACTGCAAAGGAAAAATCCAGTTAATAGAGGATAGGAGGCAATATCCACTGAGAGAGAAACAGAATGACTCATATGATTCATGGGTTAGAGCAGCAATAGACAGTGAGGCCATTGAAGAGTGAAACGGGCAATAAGAGAGAAATAAAGAAAAGAACAGGGGGAAAAAAGACAAAGCTAAGACAAATCTGAGGAGCAGGCAAAGCTAGGGGTAATTTGCTCCAGGCTTGTTTGAGTCCTTGCCTCAGATGTCACGGCGTGGTGCCCAAGACCGGCCAACCGCCTCTGATGGTATTAAACTGGGCCTTCGGCGTGTCGGTTGCCAGTGCCATCCCCTGCCCTGCACTTTCCAGACAGTGGATGCTGCCCAGGGCAAAAGGAGGCTGTAAAACCCAGGAGAAATGTTCCTACTGCTGTGGCACGAGCCCAGCAAACCCTGCAGTGGATTAACTAGAGGCTGGCACACACACACACACACACACACACATATAGAGACACATGCAGTTTGTCTCTGCTGCGACAGCTCAGCACATTTACATTCCATTACTTCTACCTGTGGCCATCCACCCACTCACGCAAGCACACATAACACCGGGCCATAGAGCTGACAGGTGCTGAGGAAAGTGTCTGGATGCTGAGGGGACGAGACAGCTGCTGATGATGGGGATGAACTCACATCTTGCAAAAAGAGACTGAGATTGACAGATATGAAGATGCAGAGATGGGAAGAGGACAGAGTGAGAAAAGAGATTCACAAACACAAAAAATCAGTTTCTATGTCTAAAGAAAGGTAAGTGAGAATAAGCCTGTGAATATTCTCATTCATCCAGGTCATATTTATCTCAAGGAAATTTAAATCAAACACAACAACAGTTGGGTTTGATTTAAATTTTCTTGAGGTACAGTAAGTGAGAATGTATAGGGGTTTATAGTCGATTTATGGCCAACCCTGCTGTCATCTTGCTATACAGCACATCAGCCCTCATCTGAGGAAGTGACTTTTGACACACTGGGGAACGCCACGATCTTACAAGTCAGCATTTCTTTTTTTAACTTAAGATGGAGCTTCTGCATGCAGAGTAGAGACACACTGTTAATGCAGAGCAGGATTAACGCTGCCAAAATGTTCTCTTTGAAATGTAATTCCAATTTCATCTCAACTCCACATGATGAAACTCAGTTCAGGCTTTGGTGGCCAGTTTTTCCCCCCTCTTTTAATCAAGAATGCACTTCAGTCTAAAGTTTATGGCACAATGCCACGTGGTGCCATGACTCCCACCTACAAACCAAGTTGAGGGCCAACTACAGAATGAGAGACAAAGAAAAAAGGGTGGTGGTGTGGGATGGGGTTACAGATTTAAACAGGGGGCAGAGAGTTGTAAACAACAGCAACTGACTGCAGACAATACCCTGCTTTATGTTATGCCTTGGTCATATACACAGGGTGGGAGGCTGGGATAACAACTAACACAACAGTGTTACAGTGCTGATGCTCTAAGCCTACTTGCTATGCTTTGTAATTCATTAAGCTGCAACAATGACTCGGCAGAGTGTGGGACCATATTTCTACATAATAACCAATCTGTGAGCTGGACTATTGGAAATGTGCCATAAAGCTTAAAAACTCATCATAAACATGACAAAAATAAATACAGTAAGGGCTGATAATTCAGAATTTGATACAGGTTAAATGTAGACAGTTCACCTTAATAATGTTTCATGACTCACTGTAAACAAGGACATGGTGACTGTGCAGCACTCTGAACCCTCCTCAGCACCTGCTGAGCAAACACTGAGAACGCTGTGTCACTCTGAGTCTCTCTGTTCTGTGCAGTCTTTTACTCCTGTAAAAACTGTCTGGGCACTGATAATATCATTAGCAGGGGATCAAAATTGCACAGGTGGGGGGCTGGATGATGGTTTATGACACAGTCCACTGCGTGGTAACTGACCAGACTTAAAAACCACAAGGCAACCTCTCCCCTTTCGTGGATCATTAAAAATGCATCCCCTAGGGAGGATCGGGTGGCACCGAAACAAGCAAACAAAAACACTGCTGCATTAATAATGGAGTGACTCGGCTATATACACGCACAAGTACGCACAAAGCCAACCCCCCCAATTCTGGAGTAGTTGTACTGTACCTGTCAGAGATAAAACAGGAAGGGAAAATCATTTTCCAGTTCCAGTTATAGCTGTTAGAACAAAACACAAATGGTTTGGGCCAAATTTTAATGTACAATCCATAAGAAGACTGACGGACTGCTTATGCTAAACTTTCAACTCTAACATCAACATAATATAAAGTTATCGTACAATGGTCGACACTATTTAATCGTTCTTTAGGAGTCGAAATACTACTTTTGTCAAGATTTCTGGTTTAGCCTCCCGAAAAGAAGCTTAACCAAAGTACCAGACTGTCGCTGTGACTGAGCTCAGCCGCTGTTTTTGCTGGTCTAACCAAAATCTCAGCTGTTATATAGCTGCTGTCGCAGGGTGTTGGAACTCTCTCTGAACAAAACCCTGTTCCCTCCCATTATGCCCAGCGCAGCTTGCATAACTCGGAAGTTGACAGCCAGCTTCACCCAGCTCACAGAGGGAAAACATCAGAATTCAGGGCACAAAGGAGAAGATTTGGATACTGAAGAAAGTAGCGACTGAGCTATGTACAGACACAGAAAACCATGTAAAATGAATGTGGCAGAATATCATTTTGGAGTGTGATGTTGTTGTGGACTGACTCCAGTGACAAATGGCTGGAGAAGGACTTATCTGAAGGGGCATCCACCAGACTAAGGAGGCTAAGCTGTAGCAATGCTGGTTCAGACCTAAATACTATGTACAAATGACATCGCCAAAATCCATGTCAGTATTGGTTCCAAAATTCGAGAGATGCTGCTGTATATACAGTATCACCAGCCAGAAAGACAGACTGCCCTGAAGTAGAGTAATCCTCTCCATCAGAAAAAACGGCTAAAAGGTCCTGGCTGAAGGCCATTTAATTTCAGTTGGTGAAGCACAAGACTGTATTAGGTCATGTTCCAGATAAGGAAGATGTTTAAAATCACACAGATGTTTACTGTTTAAACATGTGGGTGATGACATTGTTGGATTTGAACAGTCATGTACAGTACAGAAGGTAGGTCAGAAGTTACATCAAGCCGCCACTATCATGTACTGTATTAAGGGCAGTGATTGGAGATAGAAATATTCAAGTGAAATAAGTGTCTCTTAATGCCTGACAAGTCTGAAGAAAGCCACTGGGATGGTATAAGTTGGCAGTTTTTCTCTATGTAGGTCTCAGCGACTTTGTCTTCATGGTCTGCTCCAATAAAAAAACAAAAGTCTCTGAATTGGTTTGATGTACTGCAGCATGAGATGCAAACCAGCTGACTTACACCAGAGGATATATGTGCAGACTATCTTTACATGAATCAGATATGACTCTGAGGAAAAGAGTCAGTGATTTGTAACTAAATCTAAATATTCAAAGACACAGACATTTGTTCAGAAAAAGAAGGATCACAACCATCCCAACCATACTAGAGAACACCATCCCAGTCAAAATATCTATAAAAGATTTTCACAAAAATGTGCAACAGATTATGTGTCTGAGCTCAGATTCCTCAAACAAAGCATCAGCACAAATTCATGGACAAAATGCCAGTCACTTTGATCCAGTCACAGGCAGCATGCAGAGCAAAGGGGCTGATTTTCAGAACCACTTCAGTGGCCATTTAACCACCACTTCACTTGTCACATCTGCTTAATCCCATTAAAATATCATAATGGCTCCAATGAGGAAAATACACTGTTACTCTACAGGCGCAAAAAATATAAAAAGACAATATAAATGCCATTCACGTTGAGAGCAAGAGAGGAAAACAAGAGGAGACTGACACAGCAGACTTCATGCAGGGGGAGAAGACTTCTGCTGTCAAACTCCTGGGGTGCGGTTCGACAAAGGAAAAGAAAATACACTGCATGGAAAGAAATCAGCAACAAGTGAAAGACGGTTAAAAGGTTTTGGGATCAGTGTGCGATCAAGGCTGAAAATTTTCAAACCTGTAGGACCAAGACAAGGGAATAAAGCACCGACTGAGATATATGTGATGCCTTCAGATTTAACATTTTTTTCTCTGTGTCATATCAGCTGCACAGAGTGTAGTAGTCTACTGTAAGTGTAACCCTGTGACAGAGGATTGAATATACCACATTCATTTTATGCCAAAGACTGAACAATCAAACTAGCGATACTACTGTCAGGGTTAGAGCCAGTTGCTTGAATGAACATGAGATCTGATTCTTCTCTGTAGGTCAGTGCCTTCGGAAAGGAAGACCGTCTTTGCCTTGGGACGCTCACAGCAGTCGCTTCTCACTGGGTCAGTGAGTGAAAGGATGTGGAAGTAATCACTAATTTAAAAACAATTTACCATGTCACTATCTTACAATTAAAGCTACAAGAAATGGAATCAGCTTTGCAGGTGCTGGAAACAAAATGGGGACAAAGTGATGTGAAGTTTTTGAGGTAATCAAAGTTATCACATTCACAATGATCATTGTTGTTGTGACATATCATTGAAAGCCCATGTTAACCTCATTGCAGTGCTAAAATAGAGCTATAGGATCACCAAACTCATTAAGATTCATCATCTGGGAACTATGGGTCTGTATTTTACCAATCCATCTTATAGATATTGAGATATTTTACAGGATAAGCGAAAACTTCGACCTGATGGCGGTGCCAAGTGCCAACACAAAATTTAGGAAATCACCAAAGTGACTGATTTCTCCACTGGGAATCCATCCAATAGCTGTCAAGCTGCCGATAATGTCAACCTGATGATGCTGACAGATGAAAAGTCAGGAGATTGCCATGCAACCAGTGACATTTATCCTCTGGAGACAAGGAATGCCTTTAAAAATAATTAATACTGGGAGCAAACCAGTGACCAGCCAGACCAACCAGACTTGTCAGGTTTCTTCACTTAATACCAGTGTCTTTTTAAACTGAAGTGAGCAGGCATGTTAACAATATGTTGTCAAAAGCTAGTTGTGTATCATCTTCTGATCATCTGATTTCTGAATTAATTAAACTTTCAAAGCTCGGATGCTGAAATTATTTATCCGTTTTACAGGTCAGGACGCTAAAATATTACATGAAGAGGAGGGAACGTCTATTAGATTATAAGATGGCAGTTTTTGTTTTGTTTTTCCAAGGCCTTCTCTGTAGTCTCCTCCAACGGGGGTCAAGCTGGACTTGTGCAGGGCAGAGTGCTGAGAAAATAGCTTTGTCTCTTTCACTATATAGACGAACAAAAGACAGAACCCTGTTTGTTCCTCATGTGCAGAGAGGCGGGGGGCGTGTGATAGAGAAGTGGGAGGGGTGCATGTCTAATTGTGCGTGTGCGTCTGTGTAAAGGGAAGGGGGAGGCGGTGCCCCTCTTTAATATTCCATATGATGAACGAGCGTCAGTCCTTTTCATGGAAAACAGAAGCCTTGAATCAACAGACAACAGAGCAGCAGATTCCCCGCCTGTCCAAACCAAATGGGACAAGTTCTACAGTGCTCAAATTCAAATACATTCAAAAATAGATTTTGTAGATGAAATGTGGTAATAGTTAAAGGCTTTGGCAAATACATATTTATTGGGCCAGATAATATAAGGCATGAATCATGACCAATAACTTTAAACATAAATAATATAATGAAGAAGGTACCAACGTTTCATAAGAGGATTTTATATACTTGTAAATGTGTATGTGAGGTTGAGTCCTGAGAGTTAGGAAAGGAGAAAAAAGTACTGCAGAGACAGTCAGGCATAATTAGTGAGCCAACATCACATTTTCTCCTGAGAATAACTGGGCTAATTGTTCTGGTTCGTTACAGCAAGTTAATAGGATTGATCCTCAACCTGTGGAATGTTTGTGTTAGCTCCAAATCCGTCGTACATATGATCAGTCGCAAGATCACAACTGCACTTTGATCATGTAGACACAAACACATCAACTGTATGTCAACAGTCTAAAGATCTCGGAAATAACTGATATCACTGACAAATTACATAGAAATGATGAAAAGGAACAGAACGAACTAAAGCGAGTTGTTTATTCCTACAGATATTAAGCTTATTGATTCCTAATGCTTGAGGATAAAGGCTAAAAAATATTTTCCATAATCTTCCAAATCCATCTTTCCAATCTACAAACAACACTGGCTGCATTGTGTCTAACTTGGCACTGTAAACCTTATCAAACTACTCTAAGGCATTGATGTAACAAAGATAATGGTAATGCTATTTCTGTTAATTGCTAAAAAATAAATAAATAAATAAAATATAAGGAAATTGGTTTGTTACCAGGGAAATTACACTGGGAACTGGGCACAATCACCAGTAACAACCTTATTATGAAATCCCATTGGATGAATGCTAAAAAAACATGTAATCTAAATATATGTCTGCTGATATAATTGGGCATAGCGGTCACACACACACACACGCACACGCACACGCACACGCACACGCACACGCACACGCACACATACACAAGGACTATTACACATGTGTAAACTACGCAGTATATTTGACACATTCATAGTCCCTACCACTGCACTGTACAGAACATCCCCATCAAACAGTTAAATAAACAGGTTCCTGATCTAAAAGATGGTAATAGGGCTGCTTGAGAAAAACAAACACAGCATCTTGTGTGAAAACTGTGTGGGTGCAGAACCAGCATGACTAACACATGCACAGATGTTGTGCTCATGCACACGTCAATTTCCCAGAGGGTGATGCTTTGACCCTCAATCTCTGTAGCACAAAATAGCTACAACCCCTTCCATCAAAGAGCAAAAGCTACAACATTCGATAATTCATCTACCATAAAAAAAGATCATATCAAAGATGGGAAACGCACACTATATAGGGACGGTATTGAGAAGATAAAAGATTACTGATGTCAGATCATTTTATCACTATCAAATGACCTCATAAGAATATATGTGAAGACAGCAAATCCAACCACAATGAGTAGTTCAACGGTAACTGTAAGTACAAGCCCATAAAAAGGAAGCTCTGAATACAATATTAGCTCTTTGTTGTTTTAACCTACTTTTGAAAAGAGCAGCACAAGGGCTTTTATGCTGGATTGTGTTCAGAGTGTTTACACGATTTAGGCTTCCACAACAGTTTAGTACGGCACCCGACTTACTGTAATGGGAGAAGAGCTGAAGCGGATCTTTCTCTGTGGAGGGATGTCCTCTTTGTTTTCTTCTGGCAGACCAGGAATCTCTGTCAGATCAGAGCCCGGGTCGTAGACAATATCCTCGTCGTCTCCATAGAGGTCATCCTCAGGATCGGTGCAGCTTTCACCCCAACCCTGGTAGCAGGCATCCCCGTCTGCGTTAAAAATCACACGCTCATTCCCAGTGTATTCCTCATCGGGTTCTTCCACCTGGTCATTGGGAGATTCAGAGGACTTGTCTTCTTTTGAACCACTTCCATCTTCCTGGCTTTCAGCTGGTGTAGTTGGAGTTGGCAGGGGCTCTGGAGTGGCACCTTCCAGAGCTTTGCTGGTAATCACAGTATCATCTGTAGGTTTTGTGGCTTTGGACACCCCCAGATCTTCAGTACGTTTTCTTGTGTCTGATGGTTTCTCCACTTCTTCACAAGAGCCATTAACATGGCTTCCATTGGTGGTAGCCCCAGAAAGGTACCGTTGATCTCTGGCTGTAGTCTCAACCTTGTCTATTTTGTCTTGGGCTTCTTCCTCTTGTGGAGCTGGTTTCAGTCCCGCTGTCTCTGCCCCAGGACTGGGGCTCAGGAGGTCCTCAGAGGACGAGGATGTGGGAACCTTTCCCCCTATCCTGCCCCGGTAGTTCCCACAAACGGGGGACTGTCGTGAATCATCCTCACTGACATCACCTCCATGGCGGTGGAATCCGTCTGGGGAGTAGAGGGCTCGTCTACTGACTCCTCTGTAGGGCGCACCCTGGCCCTGGTGGTCAGCATTTTCAAAAACAGCACTGAGCTGACTGACAGTCGGAGAGGATGCCTCTGTTCTGGAGCAAAGCGAGTCCAAGGAGTCTGTACTGCCTCGATTGGACCGTGCCCCTCGCCAGTCATCAAGGTGCTCATGGGAACCTCTTTTATCGCGTCCATAGGGAAAGACTGGTGACTGGGACTGGTCACGTGACTGCTGCTCAAACAGCTTCCTGGTTTCAGAGAACTTCGCTCCGGCGCCTCCGACCCTCTCAGCTGACGAGGAGTGCTGGAGTTTAATCACTGAGCCGTCAGCCTTGTTGATGAAGTTGGTGGGCTTAACTAGCTTCTGTGGAGAAGTTTCTTCTCGACCCCTTGTCTTAGATGTTGAATTTTCTGAGCCCATCTGCATGAACATGTCCTTAATGCGACTGACATGGCTGCCGTACTGGCGACCCCTCGGTTGTTTCCGCTCAGGGTTGGGCTTTGAGTCTCCATCAATCCGAGGCTGGTCAAAGGCCTTCTTAAGTGCCTGAAACTCAGTCCGGTAGGCATTACGGTGGGGGGAGGCACTCCGGAGGCTGGTCCTCTCCCCCGTGGCCTCCGTCTTCAGCATGATGATGTCTCTGGATGCAGAGGAGATGTCAGCATTGCCGTGGCCTCATTAGAACATGGGAGCGAGGAGTCAAGGTTTGACCTACTGCAGAGCTGCCTAATTTGACGAAGATGCTATAGTTCTTTTAGGCCCATTCACACCTGCAAAGATAAAGAATTGACATTTGTTAAATAGAAGCATTTTGTAGCACTGTGAGTTCACGAGAGATAACCATTTTACCATGAACACGGTGGCATCGCTTTGACTGAGTGGCACTTTCACATCAAAATCCTAAAGCCAGAATAGGAATCATTTTCACCTTCTGTCAATAACACCATTCAGAAACATGTGACATAAAAGCTCTTAGTACAAGCGAACTGTTTGTGAAAGCTTATTGGCCTCTAAAAGCACTGTGATGATGTTGTCTATTCAGCAGTGCTGTGCTGTTTACCTTCTCAGATCGATGCTGCACACCTCAGAGTAAAGATGCAATATGTCTGCATTTAATGTGATGCTATAATGTTTTCCCCCTCTCCCCACTCTCCCCCATCACTGTGAGCCGTGACCCATGTACACTGCCACATCCCACAGCTTTGTAAACCATCACTGACATTATGTTGGGTCCTATTAAATGTCAGTGCTCAAACGAAACAGTATAGTATATAGCCATATACCACCATATGCTGCTATAGCCTTCAACCTTAACTGTACAGAGAAAACGTTGAATAATGATGTAACATTTCACAAACGGTAAGGCTTGCAGATAAAATGTTGAGTCTATGCTTCTGGACTCTGCCCACCAATACACAGGGTTAGAGCAGGTTAGCAGGCTAGTACAGAAATATAATATCCCATATACACAGCCATTATTGTTTAATGCTGTTTGAAAATGCATTTATCACAGGGGGGGATGAAATATGACACAACTAAGCATGGATGAAATAAAACATTCATCTGGGACACAGAGAATTAATTAATCTAAGTTGTGCTGAAAACCACAGTCTGGGCGGTATGGATGCAGCAACAGCAGCAGAGGCAGCAGCACTGGCTGAAACCTAAATGTCCTGGTTCAGTATTCATTATTCACCATGCTGGATTGACTCTTGCTGGCCCATGATAACACATATGTGAAATCCTTGGGCACAAAAATATCCGTCTGAACTTGAGAAACAGCCTGCAGCTGCTTTGGCGGATATTGCACAGAGGAAAATAAAGTTAAGAGGTGAAAGATGAATCTGAGGATTTAATGTTTGTGTCAGTGAGATGAGACAAACAGAGCCGCACATCAGCCACACCACGCGCGCGCGCATACACACACAACATGATGACAGCTCAGGTTCATCGCTTCTGACTGTTTAACATGTATTTATTTACATGTGTTCCCCTGTGCAGATTTCTGCAGGGGCCAGGACTGAGATTACGGATCTTTCTCTATGGTTGCAAAAGGGTGAAGAAAAAACAAAAAAACGAAGTTAACTGTTTAGCACAAACCACAGCGATGTTGCCTCAATGTTGCAAAAACAAAGAGTCAGACTTACATTCATGGCTCCGGCTTCGGGTTGATGCGTGATAGAAATAAGCAGTAATCCAGAGGGTAAACCGGTGGAAAAACAGGGATGCTCTCGTTGCAAAGCCCTTTGAACAATAACATAGCAAGCCCACGCTCGGAGAAATAGTCCGGGACGGAATCGCCACTATGGAAACGTTTGGACATACTCGAGCCGCTACAACGCCATTGCAGGCAGCGGGTGATGCTGCCAGTCGCACAATGGGGGTGTCGGTGCGATTTGGCAGCTCATCTCACTGAGAGCTGCACTGTAGCAGCGTTACACAGACGCCAGCATCCGATAAACGTCCGCAGGGCAGTAAAGTAAACATACTTATCCGTAACGATAGCCGGTGATTTGCAAATGTAAAGCCATCATGTGACAGGTGTTAAAACCTGAACTGCGGCAATGGTTTGGTCCGGTAATCTGCTGCGCGGAGGGGGTTTCAGTGAGCTGCAGTCTGGCATAAATACCAGCACACAGCAACTGTAACTTCAACTGGCTGCTGCTTGTTGTTGTTCATCTGTGGGGGCTTTGGGTGTGGTAGAGAGAGAGAGAGGGGGTCAATGACCAGACCTGGCCACTGTGATAGATGATCACATTTGGTTGGCCAAAGTGTGGGGCGAGGACCACCAGGTGAGGAGGTCACGTGGGCGAGAGTCAGGAGAATGGGTAAAGTTGCTCTCCACTGTCTCCACTCATTAAAAGCCAGTTGAGACTATAAATTAAGACAACATTTACTCCCTCCGTCTCATTTATCTGGATGGGCAGTTGATTGGGGCAACAAAAAGAAAAAAGTTTTTAAGTGGACTGCAATGAAATGAAAATTATTAAAGTTGGCTGCTGAACACATTAAACTCTATCTCACACACTCACCGTGACTAAATGCATATTCACAGTACAGAATTATCTAATGTTCGCAGCAGCCTCTCTCTCAAATTAATGCATTAATATTTCAACAGCCCCCTAATATAAAGAAGATCAGAGTGTAAAAATTCTAGCTGGCTGGGTCACGCAGGAGTCAACAGACACTGCCTCAAACACGGGACTGAATCCATGTGATAAAGCATTAGAAAGGCAGCTTTGTCCACATCTAAACGTGTGATTATTTTAACCAACAGGGCTGAAGTTATATAATTCATTCTGATGTGTTATAAAACATGGCATTGTTGCTTACGTACGTGAGCATGAATCAATTTGGAAAAAGGCACACCGCAGGAAAAACATGTCGCGGTTCCATCAGATTTTAATCACAAAGTGAATCTGATTTATTGGGGTCAGGCCTGTGCATTTTAACGAATTTCATACTTGAATTACAAATTTCACCTTGTCAAATAAAATCATACATTATAACCTAAATGTTAATTATAAACATGTGCAGTCATATAATGTAATCAGCCAGTACTGACATTTACATTAATGTGCAATCTCAGCGTGCACTAAAAGCACTTAGAGCACAGTAGGCTACTTGTTCTCTACTGGGCTGGTTGTTGAAATATCATGAAATAAACTTTGTTTACGCTGCATATCATGTACAACAGAGGCTAAGGTGCACCTTAAATACATTATAAACAGGCCTAAATGCTGAGAGTGAGTGCGGGTCAAGAAAAACAAAAGAGGTAAAAGAATACGCTCATTTATCATCTAAAGTATCATCATCTTAGTTGACTGCTAAACACAACCAAATGTAGGAGAATCATTGTGTAGTCTGAAACAGTGCAGACTATCAGGCCAAATCAGACACATTTGACCATTATCTTACACTGATACCAAGAGGGAAGGCTACTGTATCCCCAGCTGATTATATGCATCTTGGTGCATGCATAGACCTATAGTGAATGTTGTGATGCATTCATACCGAGTCCAAACACTGACTACGTGAAGATGTTGCTAGGCAACCTAAAAATAATCTTAAGGGGATAAAAGGGAGGGTGAAAGAACAGAGCAGCCATGCACTGCAGAGCACAGAGGATGGCATCCTGTTTATCACAGAGGAAGAAACAAATCAAGTTTTTATAATATTAAATAAGACCCATGCAGTGACCACTGTCAGCATGTTGACTAGAATTAGGAACCTTTTTCTGCAGGATCAGAGGCGCTCACTCGGTGGTGGGGGCTCACATCAGGAGTCCTGCTGGCCTTTAGCATGCAGGCCTGACTGGGAGCCAAGGGGCCAAAACATGACCATCTGTCTGCTACTACTGGCTCTGCAGGGGGTCGGGACAGATTGGAGCAGACTCCTCCAACATGTCTGTGCCCTCCTACAGCTGGGCTCAGGAGGTCAAACCCTAGGCGGGGTTAGTGTGTGTGTGTGTGTGTGTGTGTGTATGTGTGTGTGCGCGTGTGTGTCAGTAGTGGGTGTGTCTGTTTTATGGCCACCAGGGAAGGCTAAATGATCCAACATTAACCATTCATCAAACGAAAGGGCAACTTACACGTGGAGTGGGTTTAATGGATGAGGACGACTGATGAAGGGGACAGTGAATGTATCTGCACACACTGACCTAGTGGACAAGGACACAGACAGACAGACAGACATTGGTTGAGTTTTGATAAGCAGGCTGACCAAATTAAACATCATCCTAGATCTCCAGTTACACCACATGGAAACATTTCCTGAAAGGCGTGGTGGCGCTCATAATTGCGATTCACATCTCGTTTTTTTTTTAGCCCGTGTTGTACAGAGAGACAACCACCATCTTTTTCCATCCAGATGTTCAGCCAATGAGAAGTGCTGCTGCTGTTTCCCAGTGAAGGAAGGAGGCGGAGGGAGGAGGAGGACTGCTGCTGCTGCTGCTGCTGCAGGATGCTTGTTGTTATTATGGCTGTCAAACCCAGTGGCTATTAAGACAAAACGCCCATTTTCATGCGAGATTTACGGGGACGATGAGCGCCATGTCCCCAGCAGCTGTCGCGGTGTGGCTTGGGACGGGTACGTATCGATTAACGGCGGGATTGTCATGATTCCTTTCGTTGATGCCGTTATCCATGCTAGTTAGCCACGTAGCTAGTTAGTTAGCATGCTGCTGCTCATTTTTTCCAAGCGGCTGAGGAGGAGACATGGAAAAAATGACTGGCAATAGATAGGAATACCGTTACGAGTGGGGTGCCTTCGCATACAGCCTGTTTTAACCGGGTTTATACCGTACCTTGTGTTTCTAGCGAGGGATATCACGCTAACGTTTTACGTTGTTGTGGTCAGTCGTTCATTCAGCTTTAATGTCCTCTGGGGAAAAAAAGGCTGTTTCCTCTAGCGCGCAGGCCTGCGTTAATATGAAGCACAGGTGTTTTATCAATGCATAATTAAGCAGTTTAAATTATCCATAATTAACGACATATTAGGAATAGATGACATCATGTTATTTTATATTACTGTACTTTATGAAACAGACTTATCTTATTTGTTTAAGCTGTTTTTCTCTTTGTTTGGAAGGAAAATATTTACACAATTCATGAAAGTCTATTAGGAAAGCTCTGAAATAAATTCTACCTTCATGAAGGTTTTATTGTCCTACCTTGCAACCCTTATTTAAAACACACATAATAAAGCAAACCAGATTATTATTATAACACACTACTGGAGGAATAGAATAGACATTAGCTAGATAATAATATAGATATTTAGATGTCCTAATCCACCTTGAGCAGGTTAAGCTCTGCCTCAGGGCTAAAACGAAACATGGAGGCCAGTTTACATACTCCATGTATCTTATCTTATATAAACTTTCAGAATGTATTTTTAATCGAAGCTTGAAACCTTTACCTTTGCCACTGTCTATTACTGAGCCACATTTGTGGGTGTTAGGCTATGTCTTACTCTCTAGTCCTCTGTCAATTCAGTTTCATTTTAGTTTAAGGGTTTAATTCCTGCTTTATTCATCTTAAATTTAATGAAGGTGGGGTTTATCTCAGGATTAGTTTCATTGAGGTGTATCAAACAAACTGCCAATCTCATGTAAAGTTCAAGATGTCTTCAAGGGACACACTTGTTCCATTCACGCTCTTATTCATTGATCCAATAGTTTACATTGTGCATGCTGTGAAACACTGCGCTTTGCATGAGAGACATGTGCGCATGGAGCGATCCATGGGCTTGACGCTGAGAACAGCCGTGTACAGAGACGGTGAGTCGCTGTGTGCGGTGGCGCACTTTGTGTGTTGACCTGCTGCCTCCTCCTCCTTTGTCATAACACAGTGACACGCTCAACTGGTTCCCCATTAATACTGGTATAACTGTTTGCGATTGTCTGTGGTCTTACAGACTCGGCCCACTTCCTTTTGTTTTAACTGCAGTCTACTGAATCTAGATTTTGTCTAAACCTCGTCCTTGGTAGAATTACAGTAGATCTTATCCTAAATCATTAATTGTGTGACAAAAGTCTATTTCAAACATGTGACACACAAATTCAATACTATTGATGATGCCTAACTTGTCAACAATTGACAAATCAGTAATTTGCTTACCGCTATAGAATCGTAGAATTGATCCGGCTGTTTCCTGTTGTCGTCTCTTGTCTTCTTCAGTCATCGCCTTCTGCTTCTTCTGAGACGAGCTACTTTCACTTCCAGGTCTGAGCCTAGAGCAACGAGGCTCAAACTCATCCCAGGCACTAGAAAACCAAACAGTAGCAATCCTTGTTGTCTGGGCTTCCAAAGAAGCACATGGGCTCCTCCTGACCTGCACTACATGTATATATGAAACTGATTGAGCAGATCCAGAGGACTTCCTTCCCAATTGGCTGTGCCACAGCTACAGTAGCTGGAGGCCTCGGTTGGCTCGAGCTATCAGAGGGACAAGGCTGGCTTATTCACTTCACGTTGCCACTGGCATTTTTAACTAAAACATCACTCCTGAGACTTCGGCCAGCCCAAGGTCGGCTCAGAAAAGCATAAAATCTGGTTAGCCATTTCCACCCCCCCTGCGGGCCAGTTAGTCATGTAGTATATAGACATAATGCAGCAGTATCTAAAGGGATGTGTGTGTTGTTTTGTGTACCGTATGGATAATACCTGAATTCTTGTATGTATGTGCGCACAATCATTGCAAAAGTGTAGTTTATTGCGCACGTTATAACGCACATCGTTGTCTCCAACCCTAACCCTCAGCTGGAGCTGAGAGTTCAGTCTGCAGGCGACAGTTTAGTATTAACCTTTAATTGGTGATGTATTATGGACTGTAAGAGCGCTGCAGTTCATCATCTCGAGAAGGCCTGGCAGAAAGTGAGCTCGCCACAAATAAGCAGATCTGCTGCTATTAGCAGAGCCACGGTGCAGCTTAGTCAGTGATCTTTACTTATACCGGTTGTTCCCTAAATGGAAGTGACTGCAATTAAAAGGCGAAGGTGACACGCAGTCCGGCAGGATCCTGTAAGCAGGACTGGCTAACAGAAGGCGGTCAGGAGTGTGTCTGTGTGTGTGTGTTTGGATAATAGGCTGAAAACGGTTGTTGTTGCATCTTTAATGTTGATAGGCTAAAACACACTTCAAATCCCATAGGTCGTTTCCTATTCCTCAGACCATTAGGTGAGACCAGGCCATCTGGGCTCTCTCCTGCGTCCTGCCCCGTCTCATCTGTGGACGTGTCACAAATGTTTTTCCACCACATCCAGTTGGTCTTTAAGTAGAAAAGCATAGCTATTACTTTGACCTTGTTTCGGGAGCGTGCGCGACCTTCGTCCTTTGTGTGTGTGGTGAAGAATTGATGAGGCCCAACGGTCGTCTAATAGAAACGTGCATTCAGAGTGGGATTTTGTGGATGGAGGGCGCCAGTTGGTGTGCTGAAACCGAATTAGGTTTTATTCTTGGTCTCTGAATAACCTAGATCCTAATGTCAGGGGTAGCAGCAAGAAGAGCTATTACGTGGAGTAGTCATGCGCAAGTGGGTTTCCTCAGAAAGAGATGTCGCGGATATAACCTCAGGTTCCTATAAGCACCACCAGATTTAGTAGTTGCTAAATGTTATTGATTGTATCTAGCTGTGACCAAGCCCTCAGGGACATGAGACATATGGTCAGTTCAGGGTCTTAGTTTGTGGCCACAGTTGTTGCCCAGTTTAACATACACATGGTTTTATAACTAAACTCTGAGGCTGAACTCGGGCAATTTGGCTTTGTAGATGTGGTCTCCTTTAATAATCTGGAGCTTACTGTGTCACCTAATCTTATTTAACCCCGTTGTGCACCCTGGTAATAGATAACGCTTAACAACCGAAGATCACATACTGACTTCTTTTTTTATGGGCCCGGATTAAAATGTAAATCCTGCTGTATTACTCTCTTCAGCAGAGGCTCTCCTTGGAAATCAGCTACTGTTCAAGGAGAGGGCTCTCACATCGCAGACGTGGAGAGAGCCACTTAATATTGTGATGATGATGATGATGATGATGACAGTGTTGTGGATACAGTATGTTGTTATTGTCATTGATGAAAAGATGAAGCAGGATTTATAAACATGAGGAGAGGAAGGCAGATGCAGACTCACAGCTTTCCTAGGCCCTCCTCTAGCTGCTGAATGCTTCTCAAGTTGTGTCCGCACGCTGGCAAAAGCAGCTCAAACTCTCCCTCTCGTACTTCATAGCACAGATCTCCAGCCCCCCTCCTTCCCTCTCTTGCACCCTCCTTCTGCTCTTCCTTGTACACTCAGTCTCCCATGGTGATTAAAAATTGAGTGCCCACCCACTGAGGGAGGGGGAGAAGAAAAAGTGAGAGGAGAAAAATGCTGCACAAAAATGCTGAGCGCTTGAAAGAAGAAGAAGAAGCTAGCAAGAGAGGGAGAAGTAGTGAAAGAGAAAGATGCAAAAAAAAGGGGGGGGAGTGAAAGGAGGGAGAGCTGGCTAAAGCACCTCCGGTCTTACATTGTGCAAACTTTTCTCAAGGGGGCTGCCATTTTCCTCACGATGCCCTTCACAAATAAAGACTAAATGTTAGCATTTGAAATGGAGTGGGGCTAAACAGGAGGGCATAATAGAGACAGAGTGGGAGGGAAGGCCTGGAAAAAAAACAAAACAACCTCAGCCAGTAGAGTCTGAATGACGCTCATTATTGCTGCTTTTACTCACTGTAGTTCAGCTGGCTGCCGGTGAAATTCATTGATTTAGCAAAGTGTCATCCTATATACAAAATTACAGTGTGTCTGTCAGAGTTTTTACCATCTTGCTCTGCTGTTTCTGTACAGCAACCATGAGTGAAACTCCTGTTTTTACCTTCAATTGAACAAGAGCACAGGAAAATTACACAGACAGTGAGTGAGTTAAAGCTGCTGGTACCAGTACCCAAACGTCTGCTTTATTTGTTTTCACCTTAACGCCTTCTGCTCTTGTTTAATTAGTGCTGCTGGCGGGGCAATAAGGATGAATAACACACACAGATTTGGAAAATGATTTTCTCTCAGGAGATAATTTTCTCTGTTTGAAATCTGTTTTCCAGTGGTCACCATCTTGTCGAGGTCTCATGCGGAACGTAACGTCTACCCGTCTGCGGGAGTGCTGTTTGTCCACGTTCTGGAGCGAGAGTACTTCAAAGGAGAGTTTCCTCCTTACCCCAAATCAGGTAGTGCTGTTGCCACGTTTTGTGGCATTTTGTTTTGTTTTTTTTGTGTTGAATCATTTAATTACCTTCATGTCATTCAAGCGGTTGTAACCCTATTACACAGAACATTGTTAATTCATCATATATCACCAGTAGAAAATGCTTAGCTGCAGTTGGCAAAACTTCCACAATTCAGCTAATGGGTCTAAAATACATTACTGAATTAGTTGTGACCCACAACAGAGCAAATCGAGCGCCCCCTCATTAAACCGCTCTGCCTGCAGGTGACGCCAGCAGCGACCCCATCACTTTCAACACCAACTTGATGGGCTACCCCGACCGGCCGGGCTGGCTGCGTTACATCCAGAGGACGCCGCACAGTGACGGAGTGCTCTACGGCTCCCCCACCGCAGAGCACGTTGGCAAGCCCACCGTCATAGAGGTGGGTGGCTGGACCGCGTTCAGACTGAAAGGAGTGGAGATGAAGTAATTTGTGCTGCTGCTTATTATGTCAGGGAAGGAAACAGGGTGATCCTTTTAACGCTGAAATGTTGAACGAAACGGGACCATTAAATGAAGACGTGAGATTATGTTCAGTCATTTAACAGGGAGACAATATCAGGTACTTTGTAGCTCTTAACTAAGGCACACGTGAAGCTAATGGTTACAGTCTTCGGGCTTAAATTCCATTATGTTTTTATATGCTCTCTTTGTTTCCCATAAGCTACTGCAGACATTCTTTTCCCAAAAGGCTTAGCATTCCCAGCGGTGCACGTGTGCCTCTATACGGTGTTTCAGTTGGGTATGGAGCCTTCGTTACTGTATCTAGCTCAGCCTTGTCCAGGGGGCTGCTGCCATTTAAGCTGCACTGATCTGGGCTTAAACTTTCACCCCTGTGTGTTGCAGATTACCGCCTATAACAGACGCACTTTCGAGACGGCACGGCACAACTTGGTCATAAACATCATGGCCACGGAAGGTAAGAGGCGCCAGTATGAGAGCTTAGAGTGAGCAGAGATCAGACTGTGTGCAACTTCCCTGATTAAACCCTAAAGGGCACATTCAGTGCTTGAACGGAGTATATCATTACCAATCAAAAACTATCAACAAGTTTTCCGATTGTCAAAAACAGAAGCCGGTTTTGCTCGTGTCTCTGCCCCGTAGATCAAAACTTTGAACTATCCCTTTAAGCAGTTTCCATGACAACTTAGCAAACTGCATTTTCAGATGAAGCACATGTAAGACAAAGTTCTAGAAAAGCTAACAGTCCATGTATTGACAGTATTGTTGTTTTCTGCTATTCATTGCTATCCTGATTGGTGCACAGTGTGACACTGACCTCTCATCACTCCAGTCTTCATAAATCTGGAGCATCTGTTGCACCGTCTGCAAACAGCACGGGCCTGTGCTGAAATGCTACAGTTATAAATGATTACTGTCTGCAGTATCTGGTTCACATCTGTGCATCTGTATGTTGGCGCACTGGCTTGTTGACCAGTCACGGTACATGCAGTGCAATATGAACTGAGTCGTGCGAACACGCAGCAGATGTTCACAGCGCTAACGTGACATCACTCTCCCTGTGCCGTGATGTCACCTGCCATCTGGCCTCAAAAGGAGGCCGAGTCATAACAGAGCGGTGCAGACTCGCCAGCGTCTGCCGGACAGACTGGTAGAGTCAGCGTCAACCGCTGTACGCTGCAGTAATAAAGTAATAATGATGTCTTAGTCAGCGGAACAGCCCTGCGTCATCATCGCGCTTATCTCAGGGTTATGGAGTCTAATGGTTCGAGTTCACCCCACTGTCGTCTTCTTTCCCACCACATCTTTCACCGCTTTCAACCTCTGTCCTCTTCATCCCTCTGCAGAGTTCCCTCTGCCCTTCCAGGCCGAGTTTTACATCAAGAACATGAATGTGGAGGAAATGCTGGCCAGCGAAGTGCTGGGGGACTTCCTGGGAGCAGTGAAAAATGTGTGGCAGCCCGAGCGCCTCAACGCCATCAACATCACGTCAGCACTGGACCGCGGGGGCCGTGTTCCCCTGCCCATCAATAACCTCAAAGAGGGGTGAGGATCTTGGAGGTTGAACCGAACTTGGTTTGAATTTTTTAACAGTTGGAGTGCTTTTCATAGCTGAACAAGAGCTAAATCATAGTTGTTTTTTTTGCAGCAGGTAAAAGGCTTAGCTCGACTTGTGTCCTTATTTTCCTGCATTTGAAAATTTGTTGCGAATCACATACTGTGAATAATCTCTCCATCGATGACTTCCTCACTTCTCTCAATCAAACAAATGCCATTATATTTCGGGCCCACTCACATCATGCGAACATTATCTAATTGGGGCCTTGGGAGTCGTCCGTTTGCTGTAGATTAGATGAGCACACTTGGCCGTCAGCGCTGACAGACACTGTCAGTTGGTTTGTGTCAGCGGGGAATAGCCCACATGAACGGCCATAAGTTGTGCATCAAAGATTCATGCTGACGTTTTGGAGGATGAAAGCGTCCAGGAGAACACTCGGTGGAGGAGAGACACTCTGACTATTACAAGCCTACCGAGCATAAACATGTGAAATGAGACTTCTCTTCTCTTCTCTTCCATCCTACTGCTTCTTTCTCTTCTTCTCCTCCTTCTCTCATGGTCTATATTTCCCCATCTCCTCCTCTCCCTAGAGTGTACGTGATGGTTGGTGCTGATGTTCCCTTCTCGTCGTGCCTGCGAGAGGTGGAGAGCCCACATAACCAGCTGCGCTGCAGTCAGGAGATGGAGCCTGTTATCAGCTGCGACAAGAAGTTCAGAGCTCAGTTTCACATCGACTGGTGTAAAATTTCTCTGGTGAGAAATTTTCTCGTACAGTTTTCACTGCTGAATTAACTTTAACTTGATTCTGGATACGTGAGCCTCTAACTCTTCACTGATTTCTGTAGGTTGACATCAACAAAGTAGTCCCAGTGTACATTACCCGTCCAGACCCAGGCACAGGGATCCTGCCAGAATTTGGGGAATACAACCCCCCCTCTGAGTCCCTGAAGGGCCGGGACTACTTTAACGACTTCCTTATCACGCTGGCTGTTCCCTCCGCTGTGGCGCTTGTCCTCTTCTTCATCCTCGGCTACACTATGTGCTGCCGACGAGAGGGGGTGTAAGTGTGCTATTTTTTTGCAAATATTGCACCAAACACCCCAACAGACGTGTGAGGGAAGCAAAAAAAGTTACTAAAGTGTCAAATGAGACAGAGAAAGGCTAGTGCACAAATCTGGACTGGACTTGCAGCTTGTCATAACCATCCAGTTGTACCGTCCACATATATTAAGTTCTCCATCTATTTCTGTCACAGGTTTTTTTGTTTGTTTGTTTTGTTAACTTCATGTAACGTCTTGATGTTTTGAAGCATAGCTGTGACATCGATGGTCGCTCATCCATGATAAATCCTTTCATCATTCTCCATCATTTACAGGCTGGGAGAGACGTGCCCCCCCCCATCCACATCGTTTCCATGCTGTGTTTTACCCAACAGTCCATTCACTTGTGTGTAGATGTCTCTTTAACTATTAATATTAGTATTTAATTCATCCATTTTGTTTTGTTTCTAGGGAAAAAAGAAACATGCAAACACCAGAGTAAGTGTTTTACCTCTCCTGTGTTTTTCTTGATTTTGGGTCTGTTTCTGTCCCCTCCCTCTCTCCCCTCTCTCCTCTCTCTCTGTCTCTTTGGTTTGCAGTTTTGTCATCTATGTTGTCACTGACGGCTTTCTCATAACCATTCATATGCTCATCTGTGTGTTGACATCCATTCATCCAATGGGCTGCTCAAAATTTTAATGACCAGATGAAAGGAATTGTCGCTGCTTTCAGTTGTCTCAAATATTAAAGCACATATCTTGCAGTCAGACACAGTGATAGGTGAGAAAGGGTGGATGATTTCTGTTGTGCATGCATGAACTGACTGCACTGGCATATTCAATTATTTTTAAATGCCTTTCCAAGAGATAAAGCATTGCTACACGGGATGAGATAAGTAAAAAGCCACTAGATGTGACGACAACACTGGCTTATGTTAAAAATGTGCTGCCTCTTCCCGTCTGTAGCATCCAGCTGGTCCACCACAGCTCCATCCAGAAGTCCACCAAGGAGCTGCGGAGCATGTCTAAAAACCGCGAGATCTCCTGGCCGCTCTCGACACTACCAGTTTTCAATCCGGTCAGCGGGGAGGTGGTGCCGCCCATCCACCCCGACAACTACGAGACCACCAGCATGCCCCTCATGCAGACACAGACGTGAGTGAAGGGATACGGTGGGAGGGAAATCACATTCACACGCTTATGTTCATTAGCAGGCGCAGCCGACGTACAGCTCACAGGCGTCTTTACGGGGAAATATAAATCTAAACAATACCATTATCGTTTAATCTTGTTTTCAGCGCTCTCTAACCGCGCCGTGTTTACAGCTAAAGCTGCAGCAAAGCGAGTCAGGCCTTTGGAAAATACAACCACAGCTTAAGAGGTTCAAGCCGTCCCATGATTTTTACTAACAGGCTCGATAGTCAGAACATTTTAAACACACCACGCTTTCACATGATACGAAAGACTCTTGTGCATGAATGTCTGCTCACCATAATATCACTGTTTATTTCAGGAACCTGCAAAATCAGATTACAATACCACAGCAACGGCCATCAGGTTGGTACTACCTCCTCCTTTTTATTCTAGTATAAGAAGCCTAAGTGTACGTATGTCTGATATGTAGAGGGACTATTTATCGCCATGAATAATCCACTTAAAAGGCTATTATGAATAAATAAATCTAGATTCCTGCCTAATGTTTATCAGAATTAAGCACATTAGTAAAATCATATAGCCGTATTACAGCACACTACCATGAGTACTGTATATTGACTCTTTTCTGACATTAACAATATATATATATAAATATGTGATTTCTGAGTTGCTTTGGTGTGTTGCTTATGACCTCAGTCTGTCCTTAAACACTGAAAAAAAACCTGAAGGATCCAGACTTTACTGAGTTGGACACATTATTATTGAGAGCTAATCATTCTGACACCATAAGAAATCAGGCATGACAGCTTCACTTGTGATCGTGTGTGTGTGAGCCCCCCTGCAAGGAGGATAACTCATTCTGGTGTTGGTGTGTAAAGCGCCCTCTTGTGTGCATGGTGGCAAGCTGCATGATGCACTAACCCGCTGTTCTTTCTGTTAAATGCTAACCAAGGAGATAATTATGTCATGTCGACATTTCGAAGGCTGGAGGTAGGTGCTGCGATCTGTTCATTAGCCCATGTAGAGATAATTAATACTGATTTCTGAGTTATTCTTATTAGCGAGATTGTCTCAGCTCATCTCTTGTGCTGAACACTAACAGCACATCAAAAAACATGCATTTCTTCTTGGTGTTTTGAGGGTTAATATTTTATTGTTTTTATTTCAGGTAAATGGTATTCCTGAGGAGAGAAAGGTGGCCGAGGCCCTTAATTTGTGACCAGAAATCACCAGCGTCGGACCTACTGTTTCTTCCATATCTATATATTGTTTTTTTCTAACATTTGTGCCAATCTGCATGCCTCAGAAGTGTCTTTATAAAGTTCTATTGTCAGTATGAACTTATACTTTAAGAGTGACTGTGTGGAAGAGAAAAAGAGCTTAGCTGATTATAAGACAGTAAAGATGCATTACAGTATTTTTGGAATATTTGTGTGAATGTTAAAACTATGATGTTTGTATTTCTACTTGCTTTGCACATTGGACCTCTTAGAGGAAAAGGGAGTTTTACATAGAAATTATCAAATTGTCACTTATAATTAATTCTGTCATGTGTCACATGATGACAATAAAATATTTCAAAGTAGTTTGTTTTTACTGTAAGGACCCTTTTGTCTGATATAAAAAACTAAATACTGGGTAATGTCTAAATAAGAGTAGGAAAAAAAAAGAAGTCCAAACAACACATTTTATGAAGGTATTATTAACAATGTACAACAGAATAAAGGCATTTATAAATAATATGGATACATTTCACATTTTGAAGACATCACAAACATATTTCAAAGAGGACCTGCACAGGGGTATAAATAGTTGTTGCTTTTACACAAGATCTATTAAGGCCTGAAACAATTTCCAAATTCTTAACTGTTGATCAGAAATAAGACAAGAAAACGATCAGTAAACTTTGCACGTAAAAGGAAACTGCAGCATGGAAATGCCATTCCCATCTATACAAGGAGGTTATGACTGTTTATACAAATAACAATTTCACTTGGCTCTTGTCCAGTTTGAGAAGACAACCTGAACTGTACATAATCAGAGAAATGACAGGTGACAGCTGTAGACAAATTGTTCCACCATGAAGACAGTTTTACTTTTTGTGGACCCATGTTATTTCTTCAAAAAGGGAGGCTACATAAATGTGTAGAAAACCATTGACACTGCAACCTTTTACTACCCCAGCCCATACGTAGTAGGTGAAATGCAACTCAAGTTTTTTATGCAATACAGCTTGGCTCTTACAGTATTACCGTTTCTTATTAGCAAAAATGATGGTTGCAAAGCATTTTGATTTACCAAATAAAAATATGAAGGTGTCTGCACTGGTATCGTGTTGTCCATTGTGTTTCACCTCACAGATCTCAAATCTAAAAGTGCTAATTTCAGCAAATGTCTTGTTAGGATAAATAGGCAGAGACAAACACCATTTGTCAACTGACAAAATACACATTTTCCTTAACGCAACAGCAATGTCTTCTCAGCTCAGTCAGTGCATTACCAAGTAGTTGTTTTTAAAATGTTAATGTGGCCCTGATGCAAAGTGCGTAACGACGGAAGATTGTGATCCCAGGCCGAGTGCACCTGGAGATGTGCTGTATGTATAAGCCACTGAGAAAAGCTGCATGTTCAAAGGCATTCAAATCACTTATTCATTCACTCACTGACCAAAGAGTTCACAGGCTGTGACACTAGAGGGAGCATGTATATTCAGCTGTGTGCCCTATTGTACAATAATATGTGCAACCCAGCGTTTTCCTACGGTGTTATGAGGCTTTTTTTTATGATGATGACAGAATGAAGGACTAAAAACACTGCTCAAGTGTTGCTGTATAAAATAAATCTCTCACTCTATTGTACATATATACACAGACTATGAAATGAGCTGCTAACAGGACAGACAGGTGGCAGACTAAAAAGATTGACCTCTGCAGTGTGTCTCTCAGAGGCAGGTTATCATCTATGAGATGCTGGGATGGGTATGTAAGATGAACTATGAAATACTTCCTTCACAAACAGCAGTCATGGGCGCAAAGTACAGAAATAAACAAAGCCAAAAAAAGTGTATAAAATATAAGCTTAATTTAAATCATTAAATACTGTACATATCACATAGAATTTCAGAGCTACAGCAGGTGACCATGTTACCTTTCAGCAGAAGGCAAACTTTTTTCTTCTTCTTCTTTTTTTAAAATTACTCACAAAAACATTAGCAAAAATATGTTGAGGAATATTCCAACATTTTGACAAATTGCACTCCAATTTTTTTTTTTTTTTTTAAAGTTCAGTTCTGTCAGTTTTTTGATCACCCAAACTAGTTGCTGGTCCATATTTTGCATATTTAGATATCTATTGCAGTCTTAGAGTCACCAGAAATACTGTACAAAGTAATGCTGATAATAAACTGCAGCACAATTGAACATGTTATCATAAAAGAGTAGATATCTGAATATGTAGGTTATGGATCCACCTGAGTGAAAATACCTTCAGCTGCTTCTGCCATGTGGACGGAGTGTGTGTCCAGTGATCCCTTCCAGACCGAAGCAATGACAGAGAGTGGTGTACTTGTGTGTTTGGCTAAATAGAAAGCAGCGCAGCAAAGAAATCACACAGCAAGCACAAGGCCTTTAAATGATAGGACCTCTTGTACTTTGAAATAACTCCATAGTCCATGGGCCAGAGGCCAAAATTTCACTTGTCAGTACCACTCAGGATGGCAAAGGTTACTTATAATTTTTGAAAACATCCATGTCTGTAGATGATATTTAATATGATAACCCTTCCTGAGTCACAGCTAAATTATCATCTGTTGAAGTTAATTTCTCTTGGAAAAAAATCATTTTAGACACTGGTACATATCTTGGTTTAGACTCAAGTTCAGGATATTTATCAGTGCTGTTTGGTATCATTTTAACGTGTGAATATTTATGACAAGTACAGTCGTCACTGGAGCTCTTCAAACTTTTTTAATCACATTTTTTCCACAATTTCTGTCTTTTAGTCTTGTGACATCAAGGAACAATGGAAACACAAAACACCAGCACCAAACTACTCACAGGACTCAGAGTGTTCGGGAAAAGTGCAATGCACCCATACTGCTTTTCAGGCTCAAGTGTTGCATGATTGTCAGTGACTGGTTTAGCACTTCAATGACAGTAGACATTTGTGTTGCTGGAGCATTGATCCATAGATCCATCCTGATTAACTGGAACAGCTCATTGTGAGACTGATTTACAGCAGCCTCACGTTGGGCTTCAGAATGATCAGATTCATTGTCATTGCAGAGTAATTCTTTTGAACTCTCCTCTTTTGTATACAATCTAGAGCAAGACCTGGTACTTCCCCTCTCGCACACTAAAAGAAAGTATATGATTTTGGCGGAAATTGTGGAAAAATGTCTGTGATGAAAAGTTTGAAGAGCTCTAGTTGTACTGTACTTGTCATAAATATTCACAAAAGGGCTTGAATGAAAGCTTAGAGTGTCCTCTTTAAAAGATACCAAACACAATATTTTATAAATATATAAAATATATATTTTTAAGCACTGATAAATATCCTGAACTTGAGTCTAAACCAAGCTATGTACCAGTGTCTAAAATCCATTTTTTTCAAAGGGAGAAATTAACTTCAACAGCTGATAACTCTAATTTAGCTGTGACTCAGGAAGAGTTATCATACTAAAATGTACAGACATGGATGTTTTCAAAAAATTATAAGCAACCTTTGCCACCTTGAGTGGTACCTGGCCTGGTCCATGGACTACCACATCTCAAAGTTTCTCCTATGTTGAATCCAGATAATGTAAACGTTTCGAGTGTTATTGTTCTTTTTTTCCTCTTGCAATTTGCACCTAAAAAAAGGAGCAATGCCCCCCCTCTTTTCTGGGCATTTTTCTTTTCTTCAGTGTGCGACTTTCACAGCAGTCAAAAAGTACAGACTCTGCTCAGACGGGGCCAGTGGTGATCTCCTGTGGGTTCCTCGTTGTCGCCTATGGTCACAAGCAGCCCCCAACCCCCTGGGGCCTGCTCCTTGCTTGGGTCTGTGCCTTGCTTCAATCTCAGCACAGGCTTAGCAAGTCTTTTACGCCCCCTCCCACAAAGAGGAGTCTATGTAGGTTGGCTGCCCCTGGCTAGCAGCAGTACAATCAGACTGAGGAGCCCCACTGCCCCCAGTCTCTTAAGCAGGGCCACGCTGTCTTTGGGGATGACCACCTGGGCCAAGTCATTGGTGATGAGGGAAATCTCATGAGCAACACAAACAAAGATGAAGGTGCTGACCATGATGTTTAGTGACGGGTTCCCTGGAATCAGAACCAAAATTCCCTTGGTGTCTGCAGCCAGCCAGATGTGGTACTGGCATATGAACAGCTGGAGAAGAAAAACAAAGTGTGCTCAATGATGGGTAACAGAATTTATGCTAATTTCATCCCTTTTTTGTGTTTCCACATGTTTATAAGATGTATGGAACCTTCTGCAAAACACTTATATAATAAGTTTTATAAAGAGCAACATAAATACATCATATTGTGAACTCACCTCCAAGGAGATCTTGCCAAACCATGCAAAGAATGAGCTATATATGGAGCGGGCGTAGCCAGGAATGTTCCTGATGAGAATAAAGGCCAAAATCTGGAGAAAAAAAACAACAACTTTGACATTTCTGAGAGTCAAAGCATGAAGACACACTGGGTGTAGTACGATAGGGTGTGCAATCTCAATCCCTTTGGGGGAGGAATACTCAACTACACAGTGGCCTTATCTACTGCACTACTTTAAACAATGCTCCAGTGAAGATCAGCTCTAGATAAGGCCTGTGCTATCTTTAGCCCCTACAAGAGGGAAACACCCTCAATATTACACACACATATTATCACACAATTATGGTAATGACATTTAAAGGCAAATTCCAAAGGGATTACAACTATCTAACTAAAAGCCAAACTATAAAGATGAACAAGAGGCATTAAGATAGGGATCATAAAGCACATGATCTCAACAAGAGTAAAGGCAAAGAGCTAAATATTGTACCTGGACCACAGAGATGTAAGGATGCATCTCGTTGCACTCTGTTTTAGTTTTGCAACTGCTGGCCCATATTGAGTAAGTCTAGAGTGATGGGAGGAAAAAAGACAACATGGGAAACAGTGTTTATTTTCAGCTGTGGCAAAGATGAATAGATTGATTTAGTCTGATAAGTCTTTGTTCCTGTGAACTCCCACTGCTTTAGTGGAGTCAGAAAAGAACAGGGTGCTGCCTCAGTGCTAAGGAACAGCCACCCAATGGGCGTTATCCATAAGAGATGAGTTTATTGTCACATACACTACATTCTGTGTATCTTTCTCAATATGTGGCCAGTCTTACATAAGAACATCATCAAGAAGATAAATAGCAGACAATTGTGGTTGTCAAGGCCGTTACTAGTCGTGGCATTTATCTATGAACACACTCATGACTGTGTAACCACTCTCTCCCAACTGACTGTTGCAAGCGAGCTTATTGTTTATCAACTACAATTGGTTCAAAAGCCTTACTATGAAGGAGACGACGGAGAAGAGGAGGAGCAGGTTGGAAATCCTGGCAGAGAAGAGAGCTTCTCCCTTTCCCTCTGACAGCACCTGGCGTTTCTGCAGCACCAGATAAATGAAGGCAAATAACATGCCGTGTATCACCGCCTGCAAAAGAGCATTAACACATGAAAATTACTTTATAGCAAGTTTAGTAATTTAGGCCGTACGTGAAAAAGCTTCTGAAGTACTGTGCCACATGTGACATTTCAGAAAACGTTAATGCAGCAGCTACTAGATGCGGGTGCATGTGGAGCGAATCGCATTTGACTTACAAATCGGTCCAGCTTCCATCTGAACCACCACTCGTGGATGCTTCCGTTCAGCTCAAAGAGTTTGGAGATGGGCCACATGGAGAAGATGCTCTCAAAGAAACCCTGGAAGTCACAAGGCCAAAACATGAATATTACATGGGTTCTCAAAAGACGACCAAACCATGAATTTGAGAGAAAAAAGAGAACATGATATTGTCATTCAAAGGTTCTCAAAGTAGAGTCTTACAATTTGCGTCTACACTACACTGACTACCCATTCAGAATTTAACTGCAGGCTCATTTAGACTACAAAAATGTGATCAAATACAACATTCTTAGATTGGAAAGTATTAAACTCCTATTGAATTGCACTGTAAAGCAATAATATCGACACACGTCAACAAATGCGCCTGTCACATGAAAACCAATTTTAAAACCTGTAGTATATTATATATTGAGTTTTTACCAACTCTGACTGAAGTTGAGTTACAGACGTTCATTCATTAAAATTCACCTACCTGTGAAAAGGCAAAGAAGCATATGAACAAGAGGAGGCCCAGTAACTTTGCCAGGACTCCAAGGTGCCATATGCCACTACCTGTTCAGAGAACAAGACAGTCATTAGTGAAACTCTTCTCTAAATAAGACCCTGCCGCTGAAAATTGGGAGCAGTTTCACATACATGGTGTACAATGATTATGATTACTATGATTCAAATGAGGGAATCAAATTCAGCAACAGCTTCTTCAACTTTCACCAGTTCTCTGACACCTACTGTTGGCTTTCTTCTGCAGGATCTGAGGCCACATGGCCAGTGTAGCGTAGATGACAACAAACCAGAAGGTGACCAGCGGGACAAAATAATAGAACTGATAGGGTCTGTCCATCACCACACACAGCACCAAGACCAGGAAGTTTAGACGGAAAAGCACCTGGCATAGAAAAAAAAACATAAAACCCATACCAAATTAAATCATAGCATCACATCAAAGGTGGTCCAAAGTGGCTCCAAATCAGGTTAGATGAGCGTGATCACTATAAGCAATGTCCACTGTAATTCATTCCAAACTGTGAGTCATGGCAAGAGGCTAGGTTAAGTAAAACTGTCTGAACCCTCACCTGGCACACTCTATACAGTCCAAAGTCTCCTTTGAGCCAGAAAAACGAAAAGTGTCCATAGCCAGTCTGAAAAAGATATGCTGCCACCAGCACCCGCACGTGCATGTACACTGGAATGAACTGTGGGAGGGGAAAAAAGTAAATTTGGGTTTTTATATCAAATATTAATAAGACACCTCCTCCAAGCAGGTTACTCGCAATTGCATGTGAAGGGGAGAGATGTAGAACTCACAGCGCTGGCACCAGATATGTGATATATGAGGATGACAAGCTGCATCCAGCCTTTCCACTCATCTGTCTGCTCTCGGTTGAGTAATTTGGTCTGTGCAGAAGGAAAGTAAAACTGTGAAACAAATATGACTTTGCAAACTTTAATCAAACAAATCCATCAAAGCAGACAGCCAGGGTAATAAGATGCTGGTCAGAGATTTTCACTGTTTCCAACCAAAAAGGGCAAAGATACCTTTGTAATGTTTTTGCATACAGTTAAACACACAAAAGGGTGTGCATGAGGCAGGCACAAACAAAATTAAAATTTTGGAAAAACTTGATTAATACTGAAATGAGAGTGAGTTTTGCCCTGGGCAATACTTCCGGTCTTACCTCCTTGCTGTTCTCACTGTAAAATAGTCCCAGGACGAATATATAGATGAGAGGGATGAAGAACGTGGAGTGTGTGTAGAACTTCTGCTCTTTCATGAACACATCTGCTCTGTCACAAAGGTAAAAATAGCCCATGATGATCCCCATCCTGCAGAGCGCCTGGAAGGGCGCCTTTGGACCCAAGGGGACAGCTGCAGTCACTGGCTTCTTCTCCTCCAGGCTCTCCACATCAGGGGGCACAGGTCGGCGGTGGCGGTTGTTGCCAAGGACGTGGAGGACCAGGAAGACCAGTGCCGAGCCCAGGAAGAAACATGCTGACAGTTTCTGGAGGAAGTTGGGGGGTGGTAATGTTTGGCAGCAGGAGCCATCTATGGGTCTTAGTAGCTTGTTGCACACAGAGTTCATGAGGACCATGGCACCCTGACAGGACAATTACACAGGATGATGAGGAGGATGTGAGTAATATTCCAAATTTAAAAAATACAACAGCTGTGCTGCCGTATTGAACAGGACAATATATTTGCCACTAAATGCGCTAAAATTAACAAAAAACACTGCCTACCACGTTCCTGGTGCTCTCAGGCAGGTGCAAGCCATCGTCCGACTGGGTGATGGTTTCCAGTGCAGCCTGACGGGATGCGGCCAACAGTTTGACCCGGGACCTGCCGTTGCGCTTGCTGCTGTTGAGCACTTCTGCTGCTGCTTCATTGTACAGCTCCAGCTGCTGGTTGGTGATCATCTTCCTGTTCCCACTCAACACTTCCTCATTTACTGGGTCTTTTAGGTGGAGGTGTGAATGTGTTGTGTGAAATGTGGGAAAAAAAGTAAAGTTGAGATGGTACATGTATAAGAATATAGGCAATCACACATGAAAATACTCATGCATGCATTCATGCTACTGTAGCTGGGGAATTTGAATTTACAGTAGAGATCACATTATAGTACCTAAAATACTCACAAGATTCCAGCCATCTTCATTTTATGTCATTGATTAACAAATGAATATATGGATAATAAGATATAGTGTAGTTAATGACAAATAGCACACCACTTTGTGGCATTTGACCATATGAAGTGAAATCGATTACAGGAACATTTCACAGTCAAAGCTCTGAACCATCCAGACGTCTAATCGTAATCCCATTTGACTTGAAAGCAGCACGGTAATCACATGACAGATTAATCACTGTAAAGGGGGGAAATGGCAATAAGCTGCTTTAACGCCCTGACTGAGATGACCTATGATAAACAGCTCCCATCTTGGACACTCTACTAGAGCCTGAATTTACCTTGCAGCACCCAGTAGACCTCTCCATGGTCAGCCAGCCTCTCTAGATGCACAGCAATGGCGCTCAGGTTGACTTTGTACTGATGGAGGGTCTCAATGCTGCCACTGTGCAACTTGATGGACCACTGTAGATAAGCAGAGGGAGTTAAGATTGACGTACCTCAGCCAACACCTTGCTTTTGTCCGTCACAAAAATGCGCACACATCGCTAAGCACTGGTTTAAACAGCTTACTGTGGCAGCTCCAAGGATGACAACATCTGGCTTAGTTGAAGCTTCCTGCCACAGATAAGAAAAGCTGCAGTCAGAACAGCAAATCCCTGCCCAAAACCACTGTGACAATGTCAAGTATATGAAACTGCTTTGATTAACAATGTTCCCAACTTGCTAAAAACACAACACAACATCCAAAACTCACATGTGTCCATGATGTCAAACGCTCTTTCATTGAATTATTTGCCTCTGGATACCACAGGAAGTCCTGAACACAAAGAGGAGAGGGATATTTTAACTGTTATCAGAGTGTTTTGACAGACTGAGGAGAGGAGATAAAAAACGCATCCAGAAATAGCTCACCACATTCACAGCAGAAGTCTCTTCTTCAAAGGAAATGTCCTCATGCTTCAGACATTACATGGGGACAGACAGAGAGAAAGTCTGTGAGGCAGATATTGTTCCTGTTTTTCCCAGCTCGAGATCAGACCAAAATAGTTCAGAATGCTGCATAATTGCCATGCATGCCAGTGCTGAATCGTTTTATGTTTGAGTTTCTGTGCAAACCACTTGCTATTATATATTTGTTGTAGCATATTTTTGCTTATTTTTCACCCCTTTCAGGAAGGCTTTAGAACAGCAAGTAAAACTTATCACAAATGGAATATTTTCAGATTAAGCAGTGCATGCATGCATTGAATGATTGCCCACGCTTACATTTTTTAGGGTGTATCCAAAAAAAAGAGGACTGTTTTTAAATACTTCCTTGTCAGACACTATTCAAGTCCTCAATCAGAGCAGAACACACAAGCAACCTTGCTTGGCTTGTCAAGCTGTTGTGACTGATACAGATCACACAACCTCTCTGTCTGCTCTTCTAAGAGTATTTTTAGGTGGCTGTGTGAGGATACAGCTGCAGGCTATACGTTATGGATTATGGTAAGTTAAAAAGTAGAAATGTTACTTTTATCATCCAAGGTCTATTTGATCAGATCAGAAAGCTCAGGAAACATAAATGGAGGAATAACCAACAGTAGCTAACCATTTGTCTTATTTTTTTTGCACCAAGTTGTGCTTCAGAAATGCAGATTTGTACATTTGCATACTGTGCAGTTTCATCTTTATTTGTCCCACGTTTCTGCTGTAAAACATATCCTGACTAAAATAGCACTGTTTCTCATCATCACCTTGTTTCCTTCTTCTCTTCGCTCAGGGTCAATAATTTTGATGAAGGAGTAAAATAGCTGCCTGATTCGTGAATCACCGACAAAGGCAACCCGCTTTTCAGAAAGGCATGTTTTGGCTTCACTGTAAAACAAAAAATGATGGTGAGGCATCTGAAAATTGTGCATTTTAACAACTGCAGATGGCAATAATTAAAGTGCTGGATGGTTTAGTGCACTGATCTTATTACACAATGTCTGACCATGTGATCTTTTCAAATTGATATTTGGCTCAGGAATCACCCATCCACTCTTACAGACAGAAACACACAGACACACACATCTCATCCATCACTACTACACATTTAAATCTTTATCTCAAACATAACAGTAACCGTATACAGTTAGTGTGACTCACTTGCTTTTGTATTTGTGCATCATACAGCCATAAGGCTGCCATACATTCTCCCCCAAGTAACGTCCTCTGGACAGCAGCCATTCACATGAGTCCCCACCTGGAGGCAAGACACAGAGAATCTACCAGTAACACCAAACAAAAGCACTAATCTCGCTTTCACCCACAGTTTCCCTGTAGCTATGACTGCAACTTGCTGTTTCAATAGCACCATGGCCTTTCATTCAGTGCCGTCAAAAGACTAGGATACAATGTAGAGCTCTGCTGGGGGCCATAATATAAAATGAAGTCATCAGTAATTTAGCCCAACCATAAATCTCTCCAGCTATTCATTTGTGTGCAAAATGAATAGAGTCATCTGCAACTGAATCACTCCATAGAAACAGGCGAACGTGAAGGATCGGCAAACGTGGGCATTTCAGTGTCATCGCCAGCCAAGGCAGCTGCTCTCAGTGTGTACACAGAGGTCTCTGGTTCCTATCCATTTTCATAAACAAAGTCCACTGTATGTGACCCAGCTGTGAGGTGGATGTATGCCATGCTAATATTTTTCTTTAAAGTCAAGTTCTGGGCTCTATGCCATCACTGCCAGTCTCTGTCTGTGGAGTGTGGGGTATGCAAAATAATGAGATCACACTATCTACACCTGAACACAAGTGTCTAGTCCAGTTCATGTTTCTGTCTCCTTGTGTTTCCTCCAAAAGCCAAATAAACTCACAACAGACCTGAGACAGAAATCAGGCTGCTACAGTACCATACTGTTCAACGGTAATAACACCAGATACTAAACAAGCTCAGTCACAGTATTGTGGTCGAGACCATTACTGTTTTCAGTTCCAGTGTTCATGATAATCATGTGGGTTGTTTGCATCATGCCTTAGCTAAAAAGAAAAGATGATTTTACATCAAAAGCTACACTATATGTAATTGAAAAGAAGTTTGGATTTAACAGAAGAAAACAGCACAGAGCCTGTTAAAGTCTCCCACTTTGCAACCAAGTTTTCAGATGCATATAAACAATTTCAATTATCTATAAATAATTAAATTACATAAACCAAAATGAGCGAGTGACAGAAGAAACATTTGCGGTTTCAAAACAAAAGATGTCACTGCACCTGTGGTCTTGACTGGTCTTGACAAAGAAAAAACAGAGTACACTTGACCGAGAAAAGATCGAGTAAAAATGTTCGTTTTTTCGTTGTGGTCTCAAGACCCGGGTCTTGAGTATAAACAACACTAGACACTCAAGTATTTTATTGACAAGTAAAGGTAACGAACTGCACTAAGTAACTAACTAATTAACTAACGAACTACTTGAACTGACTAACTGACTGTGCCCCCTGATAATAAAACCCTTGTTAATTGAGGCAATTGTTCATCACTCCCCACACGTCTTGAAGCGTGCTGACAGGAGCATGTAAACACAGCTAACTGCAGTGTTAGCTTGACTCAGCTAGCCAGTCGGATAAAGCTGACTGAAGTTCACGCTTTTCCCGTTAGTTAATAAAGTCTACGGTGATGGTGTGTCTGCTTGGTGTCAAATCAGTCACAGCCTGTATGTGTCACCTTTTTTGAAAAGCGACAGTGGATAAACGAGCCGCTGAGAGAAGCACTGTGCAGCGCAGCTAGCTGGCTAACGTTAGCGGTAGCTTGTATCAAGTGTCTCCCTGTCTGCATCGATGTAAGTTAAATTAACGGAACAACACTTACCTCCATGATACCGCGATGCAGTGTGGAACACGAGGAGAAGGATAACTACCGCTAGCGATATCAATTTGGCATTTTTAATGGTGAAATGTTGATTTATTTCGCGTTTGCCCAGGCTATAGGCCAGGACCGCCATCTTTGCTCCTCCATGACAACAAGCAGCTGTGCGGTCCAGCAGCGGCGGCGTCGGCGGCGGCGGCAGCAGCGGCGCTCCTCCCGGTGCACCACCTGCCCCGTCTGCCTCATGCGACACCACCTCCTCTTTCTCCATCACTCCTGCTCAAAGCAGCTATAGACACCAAAAGAAAATCATAAAATTGTTATTGTTCTTTTTTTTAATTATCCGTGGAGGTTCTCAGTCATCCAGATCATCTTATTCTTGTGGGGTTAAAAAAAAAGAAAAAGAAAAGAAGAAGCACCAGTTGCCTTTTTACTACAACTCCACAAGAGTTCTTTTTTTCTTTTGTTTTAATTCCATATGCTTTTACTGGAGGAGTCAGCACAGGTTGCCTGAGAAAACCCACAAGATCCGTATTTTTAACAGGCCAATCTGTTCACACACTGCCTTCACTTACTGATGTTACAGGCCTCCTTGTAGCAGTAGTCCGTTGAGGCGGAACGTTAGTTTTCTACTTCTGGCAATCACATTTAAGCTTCAAATAGGTAATGCAAAACTCTCATTCACTTTCTTTTCTGGGAACCAGCTCGATGCTAAACTTCCGTGTTTTGCCCTGTCCTGGCACACTCTATTGGGTATTGTTTGTTTAACCATGAACTCAGTGTACCATACTAAACAGGTTGAGTAGCTGTAGGACCTGTCCTACAGGACCTGTAGCTGTAGGACCTGTCCTACAGCTACTGTGGGTAGACTATAGCGCAACAAAGAACGGGGAAATAGCCTACTACTGTTCTCCTACTCGTCTGGCTGGTCTGTTAATCTGTCTACTGCTGTATACTGGTCCATACTAGTCTGTAATGGTCTATACTGGTCCATAGTATGTACTGGTCTACTGGTCTGTAGGCTACTAGGCCACTTATGGCGCGTTTCCACTAGCACGGTACGGTACGGTACGGCACGGCACGGCGCGCTATTTGCGTGTTTCCACTAGCCCTAGTACCTGTACCAGGTCCCATTTTTCGTACCTCCTCGGCCCTGGTTCCAAGCGAGCCGAAGCGTTACTATAACGTGACGTCATCCGACTGCCTTCCGCGGATTGGGCAGAGGGTCAGCGCGAGGGCGACGTCGGACATGAGAATCAAACCCGGAAATTTCAAAAACATTGCGGCAACAGCGCCAGCTGATCTGTATCGAGACTGTTGTTATTCCTTCACCTGAGGAAACTGTTGCTGTGTGTAAATCCACACTGTGGTCTGTTAACGAGGTGCAGACGAGTGAGTTTGGAGCTGACGAGCGGATCGAAAAAAGAGAGACGGACAATGCGATCTCCGCGATCACCCCCGTGCCGACCCCGCCCCCGCCGAGGAGTTACTAGAGAACTCAGCTGTAATGGAAACACAACCAAACCGAGCCGAGCCGTGCCGTGCCGTGCCGTACCGTGCTGTACCGTGCTAGTGGAAACGCGCCATTAGGCTACTTGTCTGTATAGCTACTGGACTATACTGGTCTGGTCAGGCTACTGGACTACACTGTTCCATGCTTGTCTGATAGCCTGGTCACTAGTCTGTTGGTCTGGTCTGCTGGCCAATAGGCTACTGGGCTATACTGTATACTGGTCCAGTATACTGGTCTATGGTCAAGGCCTACCGGTCTGTAGGCTACTACCACCACTGTTCTAGAAAGCTACTGGACTATATACATAGGCTACTGGTCGGTTGGTCGATACTGTCTACTGGACTATGCTGTTCACTGATACGTCTTTCTCCACCCCTTGTTATGCAACATGTAAGGGGTTACAGTTCTGCAGATTGGACAGGTCAAAATCATACTGTAGGGCTAGCTAAAGTTTGGGGATAAGGTTGTTGTTCTCAATCAAGAAGCAGGAAGGCCTGGACAGGGTTTAGACAGTCAGTTTTTAATCTCAGCATTAAAGTCAACTCAATGCTGAGAGTTCTGATATCAAGTCAGATGATTTGAAGCCTTTCCTGTCTGCAATCTACACACTCAACAACCTCCCCGACCCAGCCTTCCTGAGAGTGTCACAAGTGTTTGGTTGTCTGGTGTTTGGTATATAGTGTTGCTTAGTGTCCGGTGGTGGTTTGGTTTAACATGTTGCTCAGTGTTAGTGATGTTTCTGTTTTTGATAATGTATTCATGTGGCTTAGTGTTGGTGATGTTTCTATGTTGCTCAATGACAGAGTGTGAAAATGAATTCCCCCTATGGGACAATAAAGGCTTCTAAAAAAAATAATCTTTGTCAACTTTAGTGTCATCATTTTCAAACTTTGCAAATTGGATTTAAAATTAAAAAACCAACTGAGAACTGTAGACCGCAAGGTCTTGTTGTGGGGTCAGTGATCAGTAGGCCTACCTATGTTGGAACTGACTACCAACAGAAGTAGAACCTAGATAAAGGATAGCCTACTGAACGTGAAGGTGGCAAATTATGTTTATTCTAACTTTATTATTTATAATGTGTAAGTGCACACATGCAAATGTTCTTGTTTTTTGTGAGAATGTTAAACTGAAACATGAAAACAGGATTTTACTGTTGTAGTTAGAGCTACAGGCTACTGTAACTTGTTAATCCTGACTGAATTAGGGGAAAAAAAGAATATCTGTCACAGTTGCCCTAAAAGTTCAGTCTTTCAAAGTGCAATAGGCTATAATCTGAGGGTCTACACAGACCTCGTCTTTGTGGCCTTCGTAGTCACACTGAGTATGATCTATAAAGATGAATTCAGTAGGCAGTATGAAAACCTTGGACAAAGTTGTTCTCCAGCAGAGGTGTAGGCCTACTCTCTGGAGCCCTGTAAGGGGCAAACAAGGGAATCAACAATACATTTTTGCTTTTGGGGCCACCCTACATGTTAATCTCACCATCCTCACTATCCTTTAATCTCACCGTGTGGTTTGGTAATCTGCAATAATGCTTCATGAAATTTTAGACAATCCTATAAAAGTTGGCAACTAGCTCCATTAGAGCTTTGGTTAAGTTAAAAAAAAAAAAAAGTAAATAGAACAGAAATGTGAAATATTAAGTCACATAAAATTTGACTTTTTCAAAATTAGGCTATACTTTTGTAGTTGAAGCACCTTGTTAATTTCCATTAGTGCTTCTGGAGAAGATTTCATACATTATAAACAAACACAGTTTGCTTAACCTAATAACCTGTACCATCCAAAGTCCAGTCTCTTGTTAGATTTATGCTAAAAACACTGCATACCCACAGATCCAGTAGACACACATCTTGGATCCAGGGACCCCCAAGTCTTGCTCTTATTTAACATCCCCTGAAGCTATGTATAACTAATAAAACATGTCACACTGCCCTCTAGTGGTTATTTGAAGGCTTGCAGGTGACCTTTTAAACGTAGATGCCTTCAATTCACCTTCAATAGAAATGCAACTACATATGGAGAAATATACATACATTAAAATATTTACAAATTGTGCGTGTCCCAGTTCCCTCAACACACTGAACTCAACAAAACAAGTATCTATAGCAATGCCATGTCCCCATACTGAATCTAAGTAAGATCCATGTGCATGCACCACTGCAAATCAAGCCTTGATCCAAATTACAGAAATTTATTTGGATGCAAAAGCTGTATTATGCAAGAAAAGGCAACATGAGAGGATGCATATTTACAAGAGACAATGCACGTTAGTAATCACACATTGGCATGGACAGTGTAAACAGAAATTTACTGTACATTAAAATTGGATGTACCGTTGAAAGGCAAGGGAGAAGGGGGGAGTAAATCAGGCTGTGCTTCCACAATAGGAAGATGTTTAAGTCAGTGATGACATGTAAGTCATCAGGGAAACTATTGAACCAAAATACAGTGACACACCTTCAATAATGTCATTAAAACATGAAAGCACTTAAGTCACTGAGTAGTGTGTTTTGGAACATTGGACATGCTTTATTTCAGAACTTTTCACAATTTATTTAAACATCTCACATATACAAAATAGGTACAATAGACTTTGTGGTGTCATTTTTTGAGAGAGAGAGAGGGCGCCTAAAAAAACCATTCAGAATTGGATGAAATATGTGCTGTCAGTATGAACACTGGGTGTGGGATTTGAAGAGTAAAAAAGCCTGAACAAAAAACCAAAACAAAAAAAAAACTTCTAGACAAAACAAAAAAAGTAGAACAAAATAAAATAAAACAAAACAAAAACCAGACATTAGGTTTAGCAACATTCCACCTGCTTAAAGTGGGGGAGTATCAGGGGACGAATGCAAGACTCCTCAAAGGTCAATACAAAGTAATACAGTAAAAAGTGGTTTGCTCCACAGCTGCATAATAGCACCATAGATCTCTGCTTCAAGTAACTGAGCACCTTCCGATACGGGACAAACCTTGAAGCATTAGAAGTCATAACATCTCGGTTGTGGACCCAAGTTTTGTCAATAGTATTTTCTTTAGGTACAGGCATGAGGTAGTTTAAACCTTTTTTCATGGAAATTGTGGTTTTAAACCTCCTCTTTGGAAGATATACAAAGACCACAAAGTGATGCATACTTTCAGCGTTTTTATTACACTTCTTTTATTTTTTACAAAAGGATGACATGATGTCCCACAACAAGGTGTTTTCCCGCGTCCCTTTGGGTTGCTGTATTAATTTGCATTGCACAAACGCTCCGTTCAGTCCGTTCAGTCCTCTCCGATAGTTGCCCATCTTAAGCAAGTGGATGCGCAGAGAGAAATCAGCATTCAGTATAAAAAAAACAACACAGAAAGAAGGGCAGAGATTTTGTTTTTTCGTTCTTTCTCTCTTTTTGGTGTTAATTTATCATGAGTCTATTTATTTGAAACAGACTGGGCCAATGTCCAAACCAAACTCCTGATCAGCGCCACCAATGTCCAAAGGTGCAATGTCGAGGATGGGCAGGCGAGATGGTTTATTCGTTCTGTACTCAATCACTGTCTTGCTCCATTCGCCAGTGTGTCTCTGCAGGGATGGAGGAAGGAGAAGAGAGAATTTCAGAATAGTGTACTGTGGCAAAAGAATACAAATCACACACCTCCATGACTTTATACAGATCAAACCAAAACTGCCTTATTTTTACTGTTCATCAACGGAGCAGCTTCTCTCTCGCTAGGAAAAATGAAAGTGAAATAATAAGCTACTCACAGTGCAGCCGTCCTCCAGCACGGAGAAGGTGAAGCGGCTGTTGCCCTCGGCTCTCAGCTCCACATCGTTGGAGCCCTGGAGCACCACAGCCTTCTTCAGGTTGCCGCTCTCACCATCCATGTAGGCAACGCTGTTCTTGCAGTGGTAGGTGACGTTCTGGCTAGCCTGGTTGGACAGCAGGCGCATGAAGGCGAGCTGGGTGGCCATGCTCTGTGGGCTGAGGGTCTCATCATTGTAGGTGAACTGCAGGACGGAAAGAGAAACAGTCAGTATTTCACATATATAGATAGAGAAACTGTTGCATGTCTTATTTGTTACTTTCTGGTTTGGTGCGGTGCTAACACGCTGTTTCTTTTTGACTTAAGCCATCTCCAGTCTGCAGACGCTCACCTCGGTACCGCCGTTGATGGTCTCTCCGAACCAGACGTGCTTCTTGCCCTCGGTGCTTCTGAACCAGTTCTTGCGGGCGATGCTCTCGGGGTGGGCATAGATGCAGGTCTCACGGGTGGTGAAGTCGCAGAAGACCTTGATGGCGTCATTGATGCATCCCTGGTTGGGGTCAATCCAGTAGAAACCTACATAGGGACAGATGGGTAAACAGTATTTTAAAGTCATTCGTCCAAAATGTTCAAAAATGTATGGGCTCCCCCCCCCAAAAAAAGAGAGACCTTTCTAAATGTTGACATATTTTAACCCCACAGAACTATGAAGTTGCCCTTACCGCTGCTCCAGTCTGGGTGGCTGAGCTTGATGTCACGGCAGGTGCGGGCGGGGTTCTTCCTGGATCCCTCAGGGGTGAGCAGGTTCTCAATCTGGCTGTTGAGGGACTTGATGGTGGCATCAACCTCGTAGTCCTTGGCTCTCAGAGCGGGCTGATCAGCTCTGTACTCATCGTATCCGGAGACATCGTATCCACCACCAGCGGGGCCGGGAGGTCCGGGCAGACCGGGAGATCCAGGAGGACCCTAAGATGTACAAGAGAGTAGACTTATTTGCAGATCACAGATGCTGTTGGATCCTGTGCAGATGATCATACAAAACGATATTAAGTGTCTACACAAATAAACATGTGCTTACAGCGGGGCCAACGTATCCAGGGGGTCCACGAACACCAGGAGAACCAATAGTACCATGGGCACCAGCTCTTCCATCCTTGCCAACGGGTCCATGAGGTCCAGCAGGTCCCTGAAGAAGAGATCATTACACAAAACATTGTAAAGTGTGTATTTTGTGAAATCCTGCATTATCATGTAAATTACAGCATGTGCTGCATCTCATGATTTTGTGCTCAAAGGAAAAAGAAAATACAAATTAAGACATCTGAGTGGGTGGGTAATTTCATTACAGTGGTATTGTTATTGCAAATGTTTGATGTGTGTAAGGTGCCACTATGGATATGAGTAAAACAAGAAAACTGCAGGTGTATTGTGAGTAATCAGGGTTCTACTCACTCTGGGTCCAGAGGGTCCATTAGGTCCAGCAGCTCCAGTGTCACCGGAAGGTCCCTGCAGAGAGAGGAAGCACATCATTGAATGAAAATGTAGTGGCAGCGTTAGCGAAGCATGTGCTGTTGTACTTGCACATATTTTGTGAGCCTAATGACGGTGTGATGTCACTCACAGAGGGTCCAGGCATTCCCTGGAGACCAGGATGTCCACGCAGACCCTTCATGCCTCTCTCTCCCTTGTCTCCAGCACCTCCCTTCTCACCACGGGGTCCAGCAGGTCCCTATAACACAATCATACACACACATAAATGTACAAAGTACCAGAAACAATATATCATTTCAAAAGAATACAATTTCATGCCCACGTGTCATGTGGCATGTTCTCTGGATATGGACCGATAATAGCATGGCATACTTTTTAATAGTCCCTGACCACAACACCATGAATGCCTTGTATAGTGTACTTACAGCAAGTCCTCTAGCTCCAGCTGCACCAGCAGGTCCAGCGGGGCCTGAGGGTCCCTAAGGAGAAGAAAGGACAAGAATAAAAAGATGAGTGTAGATAGGAAATGTTGTATGCTGATCTATCAGTGTGAACTGTCAATTTCATGCAGGTAGCTGTTGGTTCTTACAGACTCTCCACGGTTTCCAGGTCTGCCAGCACCGCCAGTGGGTCCAGCAGGTCCGGGGGCACCAGCGAGTCCCATGGCACCAGGAGATCCAGGCTCACCACGGTCTCCCTACGCATGATGGTAAAGGGCACATGCAGTTCAGATCATAGTATGCTATCATCTCTTTGTGAGTGTATGTATGTCTACAAACATGTTTTTAAGGTGTATGAAATGACATTACCTTGAATCCAGGAACACCAGGACGACCAGGAGGTCCATCGTTACCAGGGTTACCCTGAGGATGGCAAAGAATGTTATAGTTTAATGGTGTCTGTTGTATTTAGGTCAAATGACTTACACCCGGGATTTCAGTGAGTGACCTCTTCACATCTGAATACAGGTCTGTGATACAGGTCATTGCACTCCTTGATCAGTCCTTACCTCACGTCCAGCCTCTCCCTGAGGTCCGGTCATACCAGCCAGGCCAATGTTTCCAGGGGGACCACGGGCTCCGGGGGGACCAGCAGGTCCAACTCTACCAGGCTCTCCCTGTGATGCAGTAGGTTGTAGAGAAGAGGGTCAAATATAATCTGTGGCTTCATAATGCAAATGGTACATTACGTTATGCTTTTGTTTTTTTTAAGCAAGATGTATTCATAGGTTTGAATGATATAGTCAAAGTATATAACATTGCTCTGATGGGGCTGTTGAACAGGTGAACATTTTGGGAGGTCCCACTACCACTTACCACAGCACCAGCACCACCAGGGGAACCACGATCTCCTCTAGCACCAGGCAGACCAACGAATCCGATGATTCCAATAGGTCCAGAAGTTCCAGGAGCACCAGGTGGGCCCTAAGCCGGCAGGACAGGTAAAAAAAACAAACCATGAGGATTGAGAACTGAGGCTCTCTAGGCATGTAATAAATAGCCTACATAAGATAATGTTTTGGTTTTTTTAAAAATAAAGAATTAGCCATAGCTTACAGGGGGTCCAGCCTCTCCAGAGGGTCCCTTCTCTCCAGCTAGACCAGGGGGTCCAACCATTCCCTGCTCTCCACTGGGACCAGCGGGACCAGGATCACCACGGAGACCACGAGGACCATCTTTGCCAGCGGGACCAGAAGGACCGGGAGGTCCAACAATACCCTGAAGAGATGAGGAAATGTCAAATATCGTGTGTCAGGTACGATGTGGTGCAAGAAGAAGAGCAGAATGGATGATAATTAAAAGTAAGGTCAGTGTGTTTTTACAAATAATTATCAAAACATAAAATCAATACTCACAGCGGGACCAGCAGCACCAACTCTGCCAGCAGCACCAGGGAAACCAGTCAGACCCTGATATTAGAAACACACACAATCAAAGGTAAAACAGCCATCAGCCATCAGGCCTTATGAATGCTTTCTTGTTTAATGAGTGCAATCAGTGTGACAGGAGGTTTTGTTTTTAATTGTTCAATACTCACAGAAGGACCAGTGTCTCCACGAGCACCAGCAGGTCCAGCAGGGCCAGAAGGACCCTAGATACACAGAAGAAGAAATCAGAACTCAATTTCATGTAAGAAAAAAATATTGAATCTCATTATAATTTATGAACTTAAATCCCATTAGGGTTTTACTATCTGAATGCAGGATGATACATCATGAGACACTTTCCCTTACTTATATCCTTCTGATCCAATATTAAATTGTGTCTCAGGTGTGAGACATTTCTGCTGCTCCCTATGCTGAGCCTTGTATGTCACACCTGTAGTATCCCAGGCGGGTTATTTCTGCCATGACGCAATGCATATATTCTATATGTGTCAAGGAATGTTACTAACGGCAGGTCCAGACTGTCCAGCGGGTCCAGCAGGGCCAGAGGGGCCAACTTCTCCCTTGGCTCCACCAGGTCCACGCTCTCCTCTTGCTCCAGGCTGGCCATCAGCACCCTGCAGGGAAGGTTAGGCTGGGTCAATATCTGTGCAATTGTGCATGTATTTGCGCATCGATAGTGGTATTCAAACAGGATTTATATGGTATATTGTTTTGTAATGTGACGAGCTGATGACTTACAGGGGGTCCAGCGAATCCGGGAGGTCCAGCAGGTCCACCCTCTCCACGCTCTCCCTATGGACAAGAGTCAGTTGGTCAGAGAGACTGTTTAGACTACATAAGATTTCAATGTTGTGTAAAGGTCTTAATTTTATATTGATCAACTGATGATATAGGATCATTAAGGCGCTGCAGATAATATTTGTTATGATGAAGGACATAAAGCTCAGTTTCTTACAGAGGCTCCACGAGGTCCAGCGGGTCCAGCAGGTCCGAAAGAACCGGCCTCACCCTGCAGGAGAGGACAGTGAGTGTTTGATTAGCTCAGGATTAATCCATCCTTCTATTGATTAATGAATCCAACAATCTGTTTATAATTAATATGCTTATTCAATATATATATATATAAATCTGCATTCTATAAAATGTTGTGATAGCTTTAATAGATATGCTTTATGCTAATAGTACAGTTGAGAGAACATGTGGGGAAAAAGTATTATAACTGATTTTAGTCAATAATAAATTTGAAAACCAAGTCAGCAAATAAAAGTGCACTTCAAAACTAACTGCTTATTCATTGTTTTATGTCTGCTCCCAAAGTGGACAGGTAATAAAAAGTAAAAACAATAACAACAAAAAAACGTCAGTGTAAAGTCACTGCAAAAAGTCACCTGAACAGACAATTTATAAAAAAAGAAAAGAAGAAAACAGCAACTAACATTTACATTTACATTTAGTTGCTCTTTGCATTCATCATAATGCTATTGTCACTGTCATCCTAGTTTAATCTGTTGGTGAGCCATTGGTGTAAGATCATTTAACAGCCATCTGGGGGCAGTGTTGAGGTTCTAGTTTAAGACATCTTGATATGGGTGCAACTGCAATTAGTGCAACAACGGACCGGGAGGTCAAAAGTTAATTCATGGGCTTGTTCATTAAATTACAAGAGTAATTCAAACTCAACATGTTGATGGTATTCATTCACACAGTAGGTCACTAGTACAGGAGTCAGCCATCTTAAATACTGATGATGGCAGCCATTTTTGGGGCATTCAAAGGCCCCTGGATATTTGTCTGTATTTACAATGTAAATCCTAAACATACATCATTTGATGGGGTGTAGTGGGGTCAGTGATTTGCTTTTGCGGTAAATGCATCAACTGTTTACCTTATCACCATTGGCTCCGGTGGGTCCAGGGGGTCCAGCAGGTCCAGGCATACCCTAGAAAAAATGACAATAAGATCAAAGTTCTGGTTTCAACGTTAAAACTACTGGCATGAAAAGATATAATTTTCATATAATTTTACTGAGATTAGGATTAAAGATCTTAACATACACGGGCACCATCTCTGCCAGCATTGCCATCAGGGCCACGGTGTCCAGGCTCTCCCTGTACAAAAAGAGAGTGGGAGAGGGTGGAAGACAGAGGATGATAGAGAGGAAAGATGTATTTGTTAGCAAATTGATGTTATACTGTATTGTGAGATAGCCTCTGCCTTTGCACCTTTGCAGGTGGTTAATCTTTGGAACTTGCCTTCTCTCCCTTAGATCCGGGAGGACCAGCGGCTCCACGCTCACCAGGCATGCCACCAGGTCCCTGAGGTCCTGGGCCACCAGCATTTCCAGCAATACCAGGCTCTCCCTGGAAACAGGCAACACAAACTAGGGTTCATTTTTGGGTGCTTGAAAAAACACTCAAGTAGATCTTAATATTTCTGCAGCACTGATGACAAGTAAGCTTTGCTAACATTTCAGAAGTCAACACTTCCATCTGTGTCAGTGTCAGCTTGTCTCAGCCATGGCACATCATCTTACCTTGCCACCATCAGCTCCTGGGGTTCCAGCTGGTCCACGGGCTCCAATGGGTCCCTGAGCGCCAGAAGCTCCAGCAGCACCAGGGTTACCACGCTCTCCCTGGAGGAACATGCATAGATGAGGTCAGTCTTATGTCTGTAAGATTGTTTAATATGTTTGTTTGCTTTTATTACACACACAGCATTTAAGGATAGCTCTGTACGTGTGTTAACCCTCAGTAGCACTGCATGCCTTCTGGCAAACAAGGGAATGGTCAGGTGAACTCACCTTGGCACCGGCAGGTCCAGCAACTCCCTGGTCTCCTGGGATACCCTATTGAGACATCAGTGTTAATCATTAGAGATGTAAAGCTCCATCTACATTTTTTGCTGATTAAGTGCATTTCATGTAAGAACTCAGTGGGTGTTGTGTGTATTATTTACTCTGTCTCCGGCCTTGCCAGCCTCTCCAGCAGGTCCAGCGGGTCCAGGCAGACCCTGAAAATATCAAGCCACAACATCAGCACCAAGGGACTCAACAGAAGAATGTGAGGAAGTCAGGTTTAGTGAGATGAATGCATCACTCTATATCGTGTTACTGTGTTGCTGTTTTTGAAATAGCATTGGCCTGAAGGCTTTAAATCAATGTGCTGTCTCCTTCAGAAATCCTGCACGAAATTGCTAATTTAGAGGAGAAATGTAATGAATCCAAACCTGGAAGCCAGAAGCTCCAGAGGGTCCCTGCTCTCCCTTCTCACCAGGACCACCCTACAGGGACAAAGAGAGAAGATCAATGTTAAAACTGACACACTGATGGTTACAGTAAGAAACTCCCATCATAAAACAAATTCTGTGCATATATACAGTACATGACACTTACAGCGGGTCCCATAGCACCAGTGGCTCCATTGTTGCCATCAGCTCCAGGGGCTCCCTAAAAAACACAGGTTGGATCATATGGATGTTGACATCTATATTATTGTAGAAATTATATTTATGTTACATGTGTTTTCCTTTTAACTCACTCTCAGTCCAGTGGGTCCAGTGGCTCCCTTGTCACCAGGCTTGCCAGCCTCACCCTGAGGGAGGCAGAGGGCAGGTTTAATACAGGATATAACAAAACAAAATGGCACATGGTCTTATTTGCCAGTCTTGACCTCACTGTTACTTACAGCAGGTCCTTTGGGTCCAGGGAAGCCAATGTTTCCGTGCTGGCCTCTAGGTCCAGTTGGGCCAGGGGGTCCAGTGCGGCCATCTTGTCCAGCAGCACCCTAGAGGAGGAAATAGGTTATAGCACGGCAAGTGATGCTTACTGTATTTTTTGAGCAAATAAGTACATAAACATTACAGAGTTAGACTGGAAATGTGTTTGTAGCCCTAACTTTAAGTGGAAAATTCAGTGTTACTTACAGCAGGTCCCTCCTTTCCTGGGGGTCCAGAGCTTCCAGGGCTTCCTGGGAGACCCTGTAGAAGATAAAGATCCATCAGTCATTAAGATCTAGGGGTTGCAATTAATTGGTACAGTTCACCCCTTAGGTAAACTAACATTTACCAAAATATTGGGTTCAATTGCCTACACAAGACGAATCACAGCAGTTATTACTTTTGCGCTAAATTCGTTACAACACCACCAAAGACTTACCCTGAGACCAGCTGCGCCAGGCTCACCAGCACGACCAGCATCTCCAGGGGGTCCACGAGGTCCAGGTGAACCACTACCACCACGGGCACCAGGCATACCCTAAGAAGGGGACAAAAAATGTGGCTAAGTTTCACTACATCCCAGAATATTGATTATGTTCACATCTAAGACTCAAGTGTAATTAATTCAATTTAAATTTGAGCTATTCATTTTACTTACAACGGGACCAGTTCTTCCCTCAGCACCAGGCATACCACGGCTGCCAGGGGCGCCCTATAGGAGACAGACAGGCATTAACAGGTGATACAGGCAACATGGCTATGGATCTGTATGGGTACACCACAACACCAACTAGCAGAAATAGTGGTCTGGTACTCACTCTAGCTCCACGGTTGCCAGCAGGGCCAGATGCACCAATCTCACCAGTGGGTCCTCTCTTGCCCTCCTCACCAGCAGGTCCAGGGGCTCCCTGAGGACCAGCGTTACCCTGAAGAAGACAAACAGAGAAGATGAAGGCCAGTAGTCATGGACAGTGTGCATGTGTGTCTTCACTTTCAGTTTTGTAAAATGATTACTCACAACCATTAACAGGATATGAACTTACAGGCTCTCCTTTGGGGCCACCATCTCCCTTCACGCCCTGAGCACCAGGATCTCCCTAAAACAGACAGATGATATGTAAAATAAACAACTAGTGCTGTTGCATTTGAGAATTCATGTATAAATTAAACATGATACTAAGAGGATATATCTGTTTTGGGGAATGTTTATGGACTCACTCCAAGGCCTCTAGGTCCAGCGGCACCCTGAGGTCCCTGTGGTCCAGGTCCTCCTCTTGGTCCGGGGAAACCAGGAGCTCCAGCAACACCAGGGGTGCCCTAAATGACAGCCATGACAGACAGGTGAGCATCAGTTAGCAGCTTGAATTCAAACACCAAATATGTTTTAATCATATTTGTGATTTCTAATATGAAAATGAATATTAATAAATAATAATATTTGTGTGCTGTACGTGACATTACATTACATTGTACTGTTGTTGAAACAACCTCAATATTAATATGTTGTGTTTGCATCATGGTTTAGGCCTGATCGACTTGACATGTATGATTCTGGAGGTCTCTTTGACCAAGGCATTTCTGGTACAAATTCAACACTTACAGCAGCTCCCTTGGATCCTGTCAGTCCATTAGTACCAGGGTTACCCTAAGGTGAGAGATCAAGAAGTTAGGGAATCCCATCAAAAATAATTAGCACTGTAACAACATCAACAATACTACCACTTACTACTACCAATGATGATAATAATTAGTCTGTTTAGATGAGTAGACATGTGCACAAAAGGAGAGATAGTTATGAAAATGAAATACTAATCTATGGACCAAAAGGTCAAATTCACACTTTTTATCTCATACATACATTATAATATGAAATATGTGATAATGTAACCAAACAACAATAGATACTTTGGACAGGGTTGCCTCTGAAGCTAAATCATTGATGATTATGGTACTGCTCTCAAGGACATACAACAAAGGTATATAATAATGATAACAATAATCATGATGATGCACAGAAAGCATCAGGTATCTGTAATCTTTGCTACAACAAGACAAACATCTTTTACCCATTCAGACATAATCTAACACTTTCACTGGCATATTTGTTTACTTACAGCAGGGCCAACGGGGCCAACAGCACCATTAGCACCAGGCTCTCCTCTAGATCCCTGAGGTCCAGATGGGCCAGTGGCTCCAACGGGTCCAATCTCTCCCTGGCAAAGTTGAGATGCATTCGTTGTCATTAATAATTGTGTTATAGTAAAAGTATCAGTGTTATAGCTGTGTGCATTTGAGTGATTAAATAATATCTTAAATGTGAGTACTTGCAATGTATGGATCATCTACTAGTATCAGATGCATAGTTATGTTACATATGAGAAATTCCCATGGGGATATTATGCGAGGAGATATTGTAATAGTGAACACTGATGGATAGTGATGGATTTAAAGTGCTATCAGAGAAGACGCTATCACTGTTTGTTAATAGTTAAAGCAAGTTCATCTTGTCTTTTTCATTGATATTGATGAGTGTTTACTCAATATTACTGTACATAAATATAATGTGTCTCTTTTTTGTAAAGGCAATGTTGTGAAAGGACAGGAAGTGACATCACACCCACCTTAGGTCCAGGACCACCGGGGAAACCTGGGGGACCAGCAGCACCAAGGGGACCCTGTATAAAGGGAACGGCAGACGTTATGTCAGAATATATGTTGTACAGGTCAGACTTATGTCAAATGTGAAATATGCTCTTTTTGTCCATTAGGGCCTTCATCAGGCAATGGGTGTAACAATTAATTGTAAGGTACACCCTAACATACCCCTGGTGAGGTGCGTTTTGTGTATTTTTTTCTTGAGTTTAATATTCAAAAAGGGCTCATTCCACTATCACAAAGGGGACTCACAGCAGGGCCGGCGGGTCCAACATTGCCATCAGCACCACGAGCACCAGCGGGGCCAGCAGGGCCAGCACGACCTCTCTCACCAGGCATACCACGAGATCCCTAAAGGGAGACAGAAGTGATGAGAAAAATGTCTCTACGAATTCAGGTGAACTGTGTTTTGCAGGTTCTCATCCTGAATGGTGAATCTTGAACTTGATCAAAAACTTACAGCCAGTCCAGGGCTTCCAGCAGCTCCATGGGCACCAGGCTCGCCCTATAGGAGAAACAGGGGAGGGGGGGAGGAGGGGTTGATTAGGGTGATGAGACATCTGTAATGGTCTTACATGGGCTAAAAGGTTAAAATGTATATACTGATTGTAGCAGGAAAGGTTAAAAAACAACACTTTATTATTGCATTTGTTGTTGTTTGTTTTGCTGTCACAAGGGTACGCTTCTTACCTTGAGGCCAGCGGCACCAGGCTCTCCCTTGCGTCCATCCAGACCAGTGTAACCCTGAGAGACAGAAAGAAAGGGATGGTTGAAGATGCTTCTAGAGATCAGGTCAGAATAATATACATTAAGGACAGAGTGGAAGATATTAGGGACATGCTGAGGAGATCCATTTCCATTTCCGACAAGAGGGGAGTAGGTTTACTGTATGATGTATAGTTTCTATGATATGATCTCTATCAACAATCAACATGGGAGAAGAGACATCCAAATTGTCATGCCAAAAAGATTTTTCATCCTCTAATTCTCATTCCTTGTTGTACAACAATGACTTAAACTCTTTAGTGGGAGCCATAATCTCTTCCACTGGTGCACATTATGGGGTACAATGCACAGCACAGGTGCGACTCGTCGATTTCATTCTGCTTCAGAACAGATTTCTTCAAGTCCTTCAGGGACCAGGTGAGCAGGTAAAGTTCAGGTCAAGGTCAGCAAAAGATCAACACTCACTCTGTGTCCCTTCATTCCTGGAAGTCCAGGGGTTCCGGGGAATCCACGAGCACCCTGCAATTAAAAGCAAAAAGGATTTAGTGAGGAACTACATATTTACACCAATGTCTGTTTTTTTTTCTGTTTATGTGCCATTCTCCATTGCAGAGAAAATCTCTTACCTGAGGGCCAGGGGTACCTCTGTCGCCAGGCTTGCCAGGTCTGCCATTGTTACCCTGCGATTTAACAACAAGTGGATTTTACAATTTGACATTTAAGAAACAGGAGACTATAGCTCATAGCCCTTAAAAAAAGGTCTTTTAGAAAATAAAATGCATACGTACGTCCTCTCCAGATTTGCCAGGAGGTCCGGGGGGTCCACGAGGGCCGAGGGCACCCTTTAGAAAGAGAACCAGAGAGTTAACATCTCATAGAGGACAAATGATTTTGACTATCAAGATGGTGTCACCTGAGTAAGTCTCAGAAGGAAAGTGATACCAAATCATCCCAGTTCTATTTACATAATGAACTGAACAATTGTGAATATTTTGGAGGATGATCTTACAGTCTGTCCAGGCTCTCCGGGCTCACCAGCATGTCCGGTGTGTCCCTGGGGTCCCTGTTGAATGACAAGAGGCACAATTAGTCATGATGTAGACAGCATAACAAGTATGACAGCGTATTGCATTTTGAGGTTATGGGCATGAGACTATATCCAGTCTGATAGCGGGTAAATTTGCAGCAGGCGTTGGCACTTACAGGGGGTCCAGGAGGTCCGGGAGGGCCTCTAGGTCCCATCAGACCCTGAGAAGGAGAAATAAGTTAGTGATCAATCATCACAGTTGGAGCATTTTTGTCAGAAGCTTTAATAAAACTGTATTATAACTGGAATAAATATGCAAAACAAATGTATTGATAGACATGTCTAGGAATGTACGCTATGGTGCTACAAGTATTGGTGAGTGTCTCAGTGTTTGTCTAGTCAGGTGTAGGTGTTGTGTACGTGTATGTGGATGGGGGGCCTCACCATGGGTCCAGGGCCGGGATCGGGGGCCTTAACACCATCGTACTGAGCAGCAAAGTTCTGTAGAGAAGTAAAATGAAACCATAGATTAATACTCTTACATACTCATCTATTAATATAGCACATCAGGAACAATGAAAATAAATAAACCAGCAGCCTAAATTTCCATAGTTTAAATTTTTGATTGTATATTTGCCCTTCTTTTCCAATAAAAAGTAAAAAATGAACTGTTGAACATATAATTTTTAAAATACTTTTCTTTATACATCTTCATAGTAACAATAAAAACTTCATTATGTATTAGTCATGTGTTGTGTTTTTATAGTGACCTTAAAGTCATATCAGTGAGGGACAAAAGGTCAAAGGTCATGGGGTTACAGTGTCACTAAACAGGCAGAGAGGTCAACAGAGAGATTGACACAAAACATCTGTACAGTGGTTTATAGGGATGCTACAACAGTATGTTGTCAATGTGGGTCAGATTCAGTCAGAAGAGAGATTTTGGGTCTAGAGTGCTTTAAACACTGGGTCTAACCTGGTTATTTTGAAAATATAAACAGTGGACTTACTCCTCCAAGTCCAGGGGGACCAGGGGGGCCAGCGGGGCCGGGGAGTCCGGGTTTGCCATCTTTTCCATCAGGACCCTTAGGTCCCTGTAAAACACAGATGGCACAGCGAGTTAACACTTTTTGTGGCTCTAACAACAGCTGCTGTCAGTTGATGAAGCTGCTATAACATGAACTCTGGAAACTCTGCAGGAGCTGAAAAGCTTCTCAATTTATTATATCATAAATATACATCTATAATGAATCAATTCAATTTAAACTAGATACACTTGAAACACACAAGTTGCAAATTGTATAATTGGAAATAATAATGACCGTAAACTTAATTTCAACAACAGAGGATACAAGTTTAACTGTAAAATAAATAAATCAGTCTCTGCTGAGTATCATCAACAGCCATAAGACTATTGGTAGTGTAAACAAAGGGGTGTGGCCTACTGAGGTTAAAAGGTCAAGTGATGTAAACACACACTGTGCCAAAGATGCTTCATAAATAGACTTAATTGAATACTAAAGTCACATATTTATACGTATTATCAAAGCCGCGTTGCAGTGTTTGAGTTCAGCTTACCATGTCACCTCGTGGCCCTTTGTCTCCTCTGGGGCCCTGTGGCAGAAAAAATCACTTTGTCAGACCAAAACACAGGACAGATGGCTCAGCTCAGCTCATCTTATTGCTTTAACAACATGTCTACTTCAAACTGTGCCCCTAGCAAAGCAAGCTGGTGTCTTCTGAACTAAGCTAAATATCACTCCAAGCAAATCACATACAAAAAAAACCCAGATTAGCATTCAAATGATCTGGTTGATGTTAATATTAACAAAATGTGTAAACAAACCTTACAGTGGCAAGTTAAAACACATTTCAGTGATAATACAAGATGCACTCCTGAGCTAAACTATTCTATGGGATATACCACACTCTAGGTGCTAAATGACACATACGAACATTATGTGCTCACCTTGACTCTTCCCTAATTAGAAAAGAAGATAAACAAATATGAAATTTATTTATTCAGTCTTTTCAGGGTTTGTCAGGTCATTTAATGTGCAAACTACTATATCAAACATTCAGCTTATGTTTTACTTAAGCAGGACAATAAATACCCATGCAATATATGTATACAACAACATGCTCATGCAGATACAGTAATTAAAATAAAAGCACAGCAGAGCAAAATGCAACTGATTTAAATGATCCATACACTTTATGGAGCAGCAAACCAGGCTCAACAACCTCTTAGCAGTAAGAGCATGTTAGCGTAAGGAGTGTTTAAAGCTCTGAAATGTCACCAGAACCACACGGTGCGTACCGCACCTTTAAAACACTAAAATGCTGCTACTGAAGCTGCAACACCAAGGTAGGAGCTGTTTTATTTGAAGCAATCTCAATGATAGACAAAGCAAACAGGCCTAAGCCCTTCATTTCATTCAATCTTTTTTTAAAATTAAATCTGAGCTGAGGATATCAACCTTTACTAACAGGTTTGAGATCAGCTCACAGTTTCTAAATCAAATCTATACTACGAGGCAGAGGAAAACTCCAAACTGACCCAAAGCCAGCTGTTAGGAGAAAACCTCCCTCTGCCCCCTCTCTGCTGTCCTCAGAAAGGATCCTTTGTGCCAGGCCCCACGGGTGCCTCAGCAAGGTGGTTTTAGCTTTCACTGACACAAATTTTAGCCAATAGGACCCTCACCAATCCGTGGACAGGAAGGGGGGAAACTGTGAGAAATAGCTTTGGTTCGGGGACCTGAATTCCCGGATAAGATGCTCCGTCATCATTCAGATTGCTCAAATGGTCAAGAACAACCGACAGGTCTCTCCTGTCATGGCGCAGTTCTCAGTGTTTAAAGGACAGAAGGCAAAAAGTGGCAAGGTAAAGCTATCTTTATGATGTTGCATGCATGTACTAACCGAGACTGTGGCGATGGAGAGATGTGGAGGAGAAGAGGGAGGAGAAGGGTAGGGTGGGGAGAGAAGAGGGAATACTCCGTTAAAAACACGATAAGCAATTTCAGAGCAAAAGAGTCACCTGAAAAAGAAACAATGTCATTTCTATCCATCTCTGTGTATATTTGCTCAGTATGGTAACGGTCTGCTGCAGGTTGGATGAAAGGTCCTTTGCATGAGAAAACAGTCTATGCAACAGAAACAACACGTGCATGTGTCCATGTAGAAAATCATTAAGCACAATTTGGCCGCTAATGTTTAATAATCCCATGTTCAGAGAAGACTGGAGCTTGAATATTCATTATGAGGTACAAAAAGTCAGGCTCAGGCTCTGTGTTATTCTCAGGGCCTCAACCTTCATATGTGGCACTAACACTCTGCCAAGAGTCTGCCATCATGTAACTGCACTTCTAATCAACCGAACCCGGAACTGCTGAGCCTTCACACATTATTTATCATTTGACGGCTTCCAGATGAGAAACAGTTCAGAGCCTATGTCTAAAAGTCAACCTGAGGCCTGTCTCTCTCTGCAATGTGAGTCCCTGTCTTCAACAGCATTCCAGATATCAAGGCTCCAGCTGCCAACAGGCCTGAGCAGGTAGCGTACGCCCTTGGGACAGGAATAGTTGGCTCTTGCTACTGAGGACTGTAGGAAATTGGTCACTGACGACTACAACTATTATCAAAGTTACATATAAAGGTTATAGGTCTGAGGCAAAAGGGTGACTTCCAGTCCAATTAAAAAAGGCTTGTTATCCAGAACTGTAAATTGTTTTAATTTCGATGATCTGTTTGACTGACTGCATCCTTTATTTTGTGACTGGGGGTTGAATCTCAGATCTACACCTTCCTGTGGGTGGACATCAGATGACCCCCTTTCTGAATCTGGATCAGCTGGCACACCTGGGACCTCCCCATGAACTCATGACATGTCGTGCCTGAGCTTGACCACAGGGTGGCGCAGTTGGACCTTCAAAATGACGTAAGGCTATTTATTTCCCTATTCCTTTTACTGAAATGATGGAGAAAGTTACAGGGAAGCTTCAAATTTAAATGTAATTTTGAGATCTTATCTTTCAATGCTTCTGTGAATTGAATGTAAAACTACAGGATGATTAGCTGTAAAGGAAGTCAGAGGCTGTTTAGGTTGAAATAAAAAAAAAATACTGAATATGTTCTAAATGACTTCATGAGTAATTTCGAGTAAAACTTTGCTCAACACCTAAATCTCTTAAGTGTGGGGAAAATCTAAGCAATGCCAAGTAGATGTTTACACCCATGGCCACCAGGGGGAGATGTCACATTTTCCTATAATAAAGCTTCATTCCCTGGACGTCTGGATGGAACAATGTGTCCAACGCCCCAGAAAGTTTTTCATCCTATGTCTAAAAGAAAATCCACATTTAGCTTATTTTCATGCATTAAAAGCTTTGAATAGACACTCGGTCGACTACTTATACATCTCTTTCAAAGCGGCAAAACTTTTTTCTCAGGAGCGCAACTTCTCCCTCTCGGAAACTAATCAAATGATAATAATTGTATCCTTGGAAAAAAAAAGTGAAGAATCCTCTGTATGAGCTCAATCCGTTGAGTTTAATTCAGCAGTGCTTTGAGCTGTCTTCACGTTGACCTTGATGTAAGTCCCAAACAAAAGCCAAGCGCAAGATCCTCAAGCAGTGGGACCCGAAAAAGACGATATCCATCAAAGAGAAAAAAGAGCAGATATTGAAACTTACATTGACATGATGCTAGGTATGAAGTTACTGCAAGCAGCAACAGAATCCGGGTATCCACAAAGCTGAGCATGTCTACGCAGACATGCAGACTCCTTGTGCTGCTGAGCCCCTGTTTTTAAACCACCTTCAGACAGGCATACAGTTGTGGTGACAAGAGTAACTCCAAACTTAGCAGAAACCTGCTGCCGTGATGCTAGAATAATAAAGTTCTATCAGGCCTATTTATACGGCAGGAGGGTCCCTGGTCTGCGTGTCAAAAGTCAGCCCACCGACCAATGGGAGAAGAGAAACCCAATCTGACTCCCATCCCTCTGCAGCTCGGAGTCAGTCATGTGGTCCTGCATCTCCCAGCCTCCTCTCCACCAGAAACCGTTTGGCAAAGCTTTGGCGATGATGACGAGTGCAACGTTTTAATTAGATCCATTCTTTTTGAGGACGTGGACAGCGTCGAGGTTTAAAAGGGAGAAGAAGGCCTACGTTTTTTCCCTTTTTTTACGGGCTGCAGTGAATCCGGACCGTCACTGTACCGAGGTGCAGGAGCCCGGTGTGCAACTTAGCCCGGTGTGCAGTTTAGGTCTGTGCGTAAAAATGTGCCCATTTTTGGTGCGCGCAAACGGGCATCGTTTGGCACAAGGAGGGCCTGGGTCTTCTCTGCTGCGGTGGACTTTATAGGAAAAATAGCTTCGAGAGACAGTTTCAGCTCATCCAGCAAAGCGTTGTTGATCTGTGGGAGCTGGACCTGTAGTGTCTCGGCTTTTTCGTGCGGATTTACAGAAAAACTCTCACCTCAATCAAAACCTCAGTTTTATTTTTTCATTGATTGATTGGAAGATGTTCATGTGGCAGCGTTGCTATTTTAGTGGTTTCTAGGAGGCATTCAAGCAACCAAGCAGATTTTGTACATTAGTCCACTTTTTTCTTCACATATGCACCAAGCATTGCCAGTACATTCCCCTCATGTGTGTCAAAATAAAAGCCTGTTTTTTTTGTTGCTACAGCTGATCTTTATATTCCAGATCAAAACATTGTAGATCTGTTAAGAGTTTATGGATACTGAACAACTTAAAAACAAGCACATCCGTGGAATGCAGTGATTTGTATACAATGCCCTAATACTGCTGGAGATCCGGTCTGACAAAAGACAGGTGTGAAGGGGAGATCTCTCTCTCTCTCTCTCTCTCTCTGAGCAGCTCTTACCTGCCCACATGACTAGACATGTCAGCTACTACTCCAACAACACTTAGCATGGCCCTCATACCACCTTACATTACACACCCACTGCCCATTCTATGGAGTGAAGCACACAGCATGGCCATAATCCTATAAGACTTTCATAGAGAATTGCAGTGATGCACTCCATATTTAAATACTTACATACTAACTAACTTAATTGGCATGGTTAAGTGAAAATATTGATGAAGGAACGTGAATAGAGGGAATGTGAGCTTTTTACAAAGTCCAAGTCATTGTAGTGCAGTAGGAAAAGCCTTGGGTCTTATGGTTGAACCATTTATAGAGATAATTACCCTGAATTCATATTCTGTGTCCTGTGAAGGAGATTTCATGCATGTCTTGTCTACCAAGGACAATTATTATGATCCTCAACATAGAATACCCTGATATCATGAAGAAACATGGTACAGGTGGCATGGAAAGCTATCACCACCTCCTAACTGTTGGGAGCTTGGGTGGGCACGTCTATTGGCGTTTATGCTGCATGTCAGTTCAGTTCAGTTCAGTTCAGTTCAGTTTATATACAAAATATTTGAAATACAGATACAGTTCATGATCTCCAGCAAGATAAAGTTTTGTAAAATGGGACTCCCCAGGCGCAAATAACGTACTTTATGAAGATAATTTCCTATTTCTACCTAATTCTACCCTAAAACTCTAAAGCATCCTAAGATTATCCCATTGTAAAGCTTGTGTCTGAATTGTCCAGCTTTATTGTTAAGACCGTTTTGCAGCATGTTGTTGCACATGCACGTTTATCAGAGCTCAGTGAACCATGCAGTATGAGCCTAGGTTATATCCAGGCTTTATTCTCTTACTGTTTACTGATCCTTTCTCAAACAACTGCACAACTTTTATTTTCCTCCTACACACAGGCCTGTTCTCTGCCCCCCGCCTCTCTTCCAGAAGAAAAAAGGAAAAAAAAGTCATTATTGGACACTCCCGACCGCTTCACCTCAACTCTTCCCTGAGTCAAACTGGAGAGATAGAAAGAGAAAAAAGAGGAGGAGGGGCGAGTGAGATGAAATGTGTTTTAAAGATGGCAGGGCTCCCACTCACTGCAGAGTTACATTCTCATGTTTGTTGAGGAGCTGAAGCCTTGAAGTAGCTGGAGGGACCAGACAGGCGGTGTAGGAAATCAAAGATGGCTGCAAGGCTCCACATCATCAGACTTGTGTCTTTTGATTCAGCCACATTCCACATGAAACAGCCAATTATGCGTTGCACTGTTGTGAAGAATTGCACTTTATAGACATTCAGGGGCATTAAACATTTATCAGAAGATAAATAATTTAAGAATAATTCATTTAAATCTGGAAATAAAGGGTCATGAACAGGGCAGCACATGGAACTAAATAAAAATCACCTCTTTAAATTCACGAGTTTAAAATGCTCCTCTCCTCTGTTAGTTCATCTGCTACCATGTAGTTGAATATTTACAGAAGTTGCATTTTCAAGCAGCTCTTTTCCTCAAGAATGTGAAGTTGTCCTATAGGTTCAAACATTTATCACTGGGAACAGACATGTGCCAGAAAAGTCCAGACATAGATCTGCTTTTTGACTGAAGGTCAGCAGAGGTTATTGTTGGTGGATTCAAGTACCAAATCTTTAAACAATGAGATGTATTACATTGCACTGTTGGGAATCAGTTACACATGGATCTGATAGAAGTTGTATAAACCCAAAATCAAAGAAAGAAGGGTGTGAAAAGCAAAAATAAAATGAAACAAAGTGAAATATAACCAGATAATATTGTTTCCATCCCGTTATATGGACACATTTCTCTAAATCCTTCAGCCATTTTGAATCTAACATCTTGCTCCTCTCCTCTTCTGTCTCCCATAGTGCTACCAGCTGGGCCTGCAGACAGATTCCTCCAGATGTGCTCCGCTCTGATTGGCTGTCTAAGTTGTTTCCTCGCTGGCCTCAGTCACTGTGTCTCATATTTCCATTCTGATGCAGAAGAAAGCGCTGGGATTATGGGCGGAGCGTGTCCTCTCATGTCAGGGGTGGCTGTCCACCTGTCTGCCAGCTGGTAAGGAAACAGCACACAGCTAGGGAGACGAGAAGGAAACAAGATTTGATCAACTACTGTATGCTGAGATGTAAAAGTATTGACCTAGTGGAGTATATCTGATGTCATGAAACCATACTGCAGCTTTAAACAGAAATTGGATTGTAAGTTGAATGTCACTGTTTTCGATTGGAAGAGGCATCACTATGCAAGTCACAGATGTTCTGGGAAGGATTATTATATGAAACTGGAAAATAAAACGTGCAACAGTGCAATGTCAGTCATACCTCCCAATTTTATTAATGATATAAACTCGCAGATAGATGTTGCAAATGATAGCCTATACACGTCTGCAGAGAATACGTGGAGGTCACACTTTAAAAGGTCACACATAAAAAACCCAAAAGATTAAAATTCGGAAAGCAATGTAACAACAGAGATCATTCAATGTGGAAATGCTTGTCTTGTCATCAGATTCACAAAACTAAGTCTGAAAGAGCAACATACATGATTACATTTATGATCCATACAGTGCTTGTTCTTTATGTCAAGTTATAGTAACTCAGAGAGAGAGAAGTCTCAACTCTTTTTTAATTGTGCTGCTTAGGAGTCTAGGAAACACCGTTCAGCAGTAAACTGAAGTGACTTGAATAGATATGTAGCCCACACACCCAGACATCGGCAGCTGCCGGCAGAAGAAGGAAGTTGAGTGATAGATAGAGAGAAAGAGAGAGAGAGTTAGTGATTAAAGAGGAGGAGCACACACACCTATAATCCTTTCACTGACTGAAAGCAAAGAGGTAGAAGACAGAGATGAGAAAAGATGAGAAAAAAAGGTTGAAGGAAGCCGAGAGCGATGGATAAAAAGGTTCAGACACACTGCCCTCTGTGACACTCACACAGATAAGCTCTAATTAAACAGGGCACTGAATGCACACACACACACACACACACACACACACCAGCAGACATACAGGGGCGGTTGAGGTTTTCAAATTACAGCCTACAATTCAGTCAGTTTTTCTCTTTCTCCGCTCTGAACACTTGCAACGAACTTTCCACTCAGGAACACTGTCAGGAGTGAAAAACTATGAAACTCTGCTTGTCTATGTTCAATAATGACATTTACTGTAGGCCGTGGAGTGTAGTAAATTGACAAATACTGTAATAGCTAACAAATAGCATAATAGAAAATAACATTGTTTTCTCAGAACTCTTGGCCACCACTGATTTCTAGCAGTGCTCTTAGGAAGCTACCTTAACACCAAGATTTCTGCAAAGGGAAAACTGCTGTTCAAAGATAATGAAACCATCTACACAAATTGATAGTGTAATGCAATCTTCCTTTTTACTGTTTAAAGGAGAACCTGTATACTGCTAGCTCTTGTACAAGTGTGATCAGAAAGGCAGGCTGAGCCAAATAATTCAGCTCTCTTGTTGGCCCTGACAGGCCTGAGCGCATATCAGCATGCTGAGGCCACCGGCAGCATATTCACCCCGCTGACTGACTGTGTCGATCTCAGGAAGGAAGGAACTGAGGGAGAACTAGTAAAAGATAGGCCAGGCTTTTTAAGGACCGCTCATTTATTTTAAGTGCTTTAAATTATACAACACTCTGGCCAAGTTTGTGATGTGTCTATGTGTATGGAACGCCTCCTCATCACCCAGTCCAGTCTTTCTCCTTTTCCCCTCCTACCCGACATTGTTCATATCATTTCAGAGTCTCCCTGAGCCTCCATCGCCATCTCCGTCTCTGTGTCTCTTCCTCCTTGTCTGATTTCACTCCCTCAGGTTACCACATCTGCAGGCTGTTTCCAGTGGAATAAATATCTAGAGCGTTTAGACTTTAAGGGGGCGGGGCTATTGAGAAGTTGGTGTAATGTAAGTTTGGGAGTGGGTGCAGGGAGGGAGTGTGAGATAGGGGCAAGAGAGTATAAATATGTGGCAGGCAATACGAGCGAGTATGGCGGAGAAGTTGAGTCAGAGAGGAATATTTCTTCCACTTCTATATCTCAGAGTCTATTGAATCAGGCTTCATGCAGCTTTCTTGTATTGTTCCTCAGGATTTATCAAGAAACAAAACCAGTTTGCCCCCAAAACCCTGTATGTCGCTGAAAAAGCTTAAGAGACGAGAAAGAACGTGAGAATCGCAAAAAAAAAAAAAAGTAGAAGGCAAAGCGGATGAAAGTCAAAGAAGGGAACCTCCCTTGGCTGGGACTAACACATGGTTAGATTTGCCTGTGTGTCCACATGACTCACAGTCTGGTCAGCAAAGGCATAATAAACGTGACAGAAATAACCCCACACAATGTCACCAGAGTCCATGGCAGGCAGTTAATTGCTAGATAGAGCTGGTCCGTGGTTTTAGACAGGAAAAAAGTCCAACTCACAGGAGCAGAGCAAGAGACTGTTCATATATTTATATTCATATAGTTTTAATGCCTTAATCTTTATTTTTCTAATCTGTTTTTGCTTTGACATTGTTTTGTCAGCTTATTGTTAGTTTCTTTGGATGAAACACACATCTCTGATGAATGAGAGATGATGAGACAAAATACTGCCCACTTCTCCCTGCCCACTTTTACTAATTATACAGAATTCAATTTGAGAATAGAACTGTATTTATATTGGTTTATCAGTCATTCACTCTGTAAGACACCTGCCCAGTAGTTTACTCAAGACCTTAACCTGTTCAAAGGTAACAAGTGTCTATCTATCAGTGCCTCTTTAATTCACTATGGTTTAATATATCAGAGGATTGACAACAGCTATTTCACATTGAGACAGAGTCATACTATCTCTTTCTCCCAGTTCCAGTCTTTTTGCTAACTCATGCTAACCACCCCTTCGCTTTAGCTTTGTGTTCGTCTTTTGGACATGAAAACCTCCTTTTGAAAATCTTGGCCAGTAAATAGTTTCCCAAAATGTCAGACTATTCCTACAATCAGCAGATGAACTGTAACTCAGCTGTCAAGAGCCACATCTAACAGCCACTGTAGGATGATGTCATGATGTCTATGTCATATTAAAATTAACTTTGGTCAGTTAAGACTGAACTTTGCTATAGCAGCAGCATTGGCATCATTAGTGGGAAATACTGTATATTGATTAGTAGCCTAAATGTATATTTTTGAAATGTGCCAGGGGAAATTATTCTGTGTATATGAGACAAGTTCTATTTATATGAATAGCAACTGTATTTTTGACATTCTTTTAAATGCCCTCTTTAAAAAAAAAAAAAAAAAAGAGATTCAAATTGGTATATAACTTCCTCTTATAATTAGAGTTAGCTGTCTTTTTTCAGGTTAAAATAAACATTAACATCTGTAGTAAATAAATATGATACTGGGCAACTGGAGACCTCTGTCTATGTGGAATCTGTGAAAGCGAATACTTGTAAGTTTTCTATATAGTGAGTACAAGTTTAGCATGTAGCATAGGATGGACAACACAGGATGTGCATGCTGTGCATAGCAGCCTTATTGTTGTTTAGCTGAGTGGGTGCAACCTGGGTCTCGAAGGGTTAAGCTTAGCTCAGTCATGGTGAGTGGAGGGGAGAGCGCTGAAATCTTTTCCATATTACAGCACACATGAGGAACACATTTAAGTGAGTTCAGCTGTCTGGAGTCTCTCTCTCTCTCCTTCTCGGGCTGGTTAGGGGCAAGTTCAGCAGCCGTATATCATTACACATCTGGGAAAATGCACTCAGCCCCGGATAACACACACTAGAGCAAGGAGAGACAATGCTCTCCTTCCGTAACCAACCTACCAAACCTTGTAGGTTAGACACTAGAGAAGAGAGACACTTTGAAAATGAGACAAATTGGGAAAAAGTCAGATTTACAGTATTTAGCTAACTTCAATGAGCGAATATGATGCTGAAAGGTCTTTGTATCTATGAGGTAGGTGGAGAATTCAAAGCTTAGTAATGCAGTCAGCTGTGTCGTCACACTTTCAATGAGCAAAATGTCTGAGCCCTGGTTTGTATACAACAAACTGTGGCATTAGTATTAACACTAACAGAAACCTGAGACTGACATTTTTAGCTCCTCCCATCACTTTCCTGCAATAACCCCACCTCTTTGAAACTGCTTTGGTTGCTGCAGTTTTATTTTGGTATGATGAATGTCGACTGGCAGAGCTTTCAGGAGGGAGGAATCTCTACACTTCTTTTTTTCCAGTATGGAAAGTGTTGTTTCCTCTCAGTCCCAGGTCCACATACCACAGCGATACTGCTTCCATGACTTCAACCGCCTCTGAATGCTTCTCTCTGCAGATAGTGTGAGCTAGAAAAGGTGGTCACTCTGTTTGAAGTTCTTCCCTCTTGTTCGCTCCCTCTTCCCATCTCTGTTTCTGTCTCTGTCAAGGCACCAACAGGCAAAGGTGGCGGTGGGGTCCCTGCTGAGGGAGTGATGGGTGGGCAAACAAGAGTTATAGTGGGAAGGTCAAAGTTGAGCCCTCCACACATGATCAGGGCTCACATACGACAGCCTCTTCATGCCTGACCTCAAACCTTCCATGTCCTCTAAAAAAGAGAGGCATTTGTAAGAAGTCCATCATTAAATGTCCTCTTTTCATCTCCTCCCACGATTAATTCACTTTCTGTCTAGTCATTAAGCCATGTAAACTTCTATTGTAACCTGCACTTAGTTGCTCACAGGGCTCAAAATACTGTCATTATTGTCAGATAATAAATGAGAGTGGATTACATTTTTATAATTAAAAAGAAATTGCTGAAAGTGCACAATTGAAAGCCTGTTTAAAATCCCCATGTCATCACCAGTGCTAAGGAATTACTCTAATGAAGTTTAGTTTCACCAGCGTAATTGCAGTTAACCCCCTTTGCATTCAGCTTTGCTCACTCTGCCTATGAGCTTTTGGCATCTCTGGCTTCACGGCTGATGCAGTCAGTGTGACAACAAGGAAGTAAAACGACTCCTTCAGCCCTCCCCTGCACTTGAATGATTTCACAGATGGGAAAGAAGAAAATGGTCCACAACAGTTGGACCTTGTAGGGCTATAGGCGAGGCTTCTGATGAGGGAGAAAGGGTTTTAACACGTTTCATGTAGTCAAACAAATGTTTGTGAGAATGTTTTCTTATTTAATTATTCATGACCTGTTTGACATATAAGATTGAGATTAGATACTTGAAAATGTGCAAACTTGTAGCCTGAAAGACTTAAAACCATAACAAGTAAAAAATAAACCCAACCTCTTTGAGTTTAAAGTTTGTTATTCCCATTCAGTCCTCTGTAGTCTGAAACCTAAAAACATCCAAAGACTGATAAAGTTAACACTGTGAAAGATTAATCCAGGGCAGACTGGGGTCAGTGTGTATTAGTTTTCATCAGTGGATGCAGTTTGCTCAGTATTTGCACCACAAGTGGGCTTCATCTGTTAACTTCATCTGTTTGGTGATGGTATATTAAGCATAAGTTCATTCTTGAACTAAATACACAAGTGCTAATGTTAATCAATAGCCTACGTACTCATACTTGTTCTGTTCAGCTAAACAGTTACCCACAAGATTGAAGCTAACACCAAAGAACCAGAAACTGTAGTTCTTTAAATGGCCACATAAAGACAAGAAAAAGATAATTTTCCTGCTTCAACCACTTTAACTTGCACATTTACATTTCATTAAGCTTTGAAGTTTGGCATTATTGAGGCTTTACCCAGTGACAGGTAGGTGTGGCACATACTTGCCACAAACCGGACGCACTGAAGTCTTTCTTCTTCTTTCTTACCATATTCTTGGATTATATGGAAGTTTAATAGAGCCCACTACTGGCACGATGGCAGCGGTATGACAGATGGCTTTGAACTTCATCCATCTTTACACATAGCTTGCTAACATTTGCTAATTCTCACAAAATACAATACAATACAAAGTTTTGCTTTTTAGAAACTGCTGATAGCCTGGTTGAATTAAACTTTATTTTCAATACTTAATGATGTTGTTATGTTATGGTATGTTATGGTGCCTTTTTTGTGTTTTAGTCCTGTAACTCTTTAAAAATGAAATAAAAAGTTGTTGTTTCATGCTCTAAATTGGTTAGTTAAAAATGTTAAATAAATCCTAATAATCCATATTCCATCCTGGCTGCAACTATAGTCATAAAGCCAAATTTCATTTTATCCAGTAATAACAAGTAACCACAGCTGTGCAGAATGAAGGTCAATATATGACTGAACTGACATCAGCTCAAAGCTTCATGTCATCCTACTCTAGCAAGACTAATCTCAGGGATGTGCGGGTGCAGTCAACCACTAAAACACACCGTCCCCGGTCTTGCTGGGTTATGGGCTTAAATGGGTGCTTGAACTGTCTGCCACCTGCCACCAATCAAACCTCCACCTGCCACATAAAACACCTGGTGGCTGTTTGCTGAGGGCAATCAGGTCTTTTAAACTTCCCTGTGTTTGTGGTAAAATAATGTGGCCTGGGGACAGAGACAGAATCATAGCCACAGCTGAACCCCTGTTGTCTGATTTTAGTTGTTTAATGGGTCAGGCTGGAGGAGAAAGAAGCAGCAGCTTAAGGGGATTTGAAGCAAGGATAGCTACTCTTTTGTGTCTTCTTCATGAGAATGGATCAGTCCTGAATGATTTGCCATTTACAGAAAATGTCCTTGATTATGTAAATAATAGATTGCTATTAGTCTTGCCTGTGCTGCTATGCTAACATGGCTGACACATCTAGAGTGCAAACTCAACAAATGAAAACTGACACCTTTGGGTCAGACTATATCATCTATATCATCCAATTGAATATGTTCGTGTTTCATACGTTATGGTACATCTAAACCTTTGGGTCCATGTCCTTTGAATTGTGCTCTGTTAATGGTGGCTGATGTATTGTGAATAAATCTTGGAAAAGTCAGACAAGTTGTGTGATCTTTTTTGTTGTCTCCATTTGACCGCTTTGTCTGGGAGCAGTGTTACCTCTTGCATTTTAGTCTGCTGCTGTGTCATTTTTTCCACCCGCTAAGCCAGTGGGAGGAGGGCCATCTAAACCTTGGAAGACATATCCTATCGGGGGAAAACCAGATGTTTTAAAAGACCCCAGCAGTGGTGGATGAAACTATGGAACAATTTTACGTAGCATTTTATCTTGTCCAGTCAGTTTTGGCATTTCCCACAATCTGTGTCTGAGAGACAGACATGCTAAAACAGATACTGTAGATAGAGTAGCTATCAGAGGAGGCTGGTCCATTGAGGCAGAGGAGGTTGGTCCTCCTCTATTTTTGAGAGGCAAGAGGGAAATTTATTTTTTATTTAAGAAAGATTAACTGGTTGAAATAAATCATTACCAAATCTCAGTATAATTTATAAAATATTATTTATGTCTCACAAAAAAAAAAAGTTTTGGGAAGAAAATCCACAGCAGGAAGGTAGGGGCTCTTGGAGGTGCTAAGATTTTAGTCCCTGCTGCCTGTGGGATCATTTTTCTTCATCCTGACCTGTGATTGGCTAAGACACAAAATGACGTCATGGGAGGACGGGATCAGAACACAAGATTGACAGCAGGTTGGTCCAATGACAGTCCAACCCCCTTGGTTACTGAGTGGAAGACATATCCCAGCACAAGAAATATTTTCAGAGATATTGGCATTGATTTGAAAGTAAATATCAGCAGATTTTTGATAAACTGTTGGGAGATATCAGAGAAAGCAGTCAGGAGCTACCAGTAGTGACCGTGGATCTTTAAACTATGGAACAATTTTACCCATAAAACACCTGCTAATCAATTTATGCTTGTCCAGTGGTTAGCACTGTTTTGAGACCAGGTTGTGACAAGTTTCCCCACATGATATCATTAGACCTGTGTTGATCTGAAAACAGTACGATTTAATAAAATTATGTCGTTTTTACAAAATCTTGTAAGACATTGCTTTACTGTTACATTATAAGAAAGTAGGGATAAGTAGCCTAATAGTCAAAATAACATGATGCTGTGGGCTGGTGTTCCTGTCCTCCCCAATTTTTTTAGTCACCAGCCGCCACTGGTAGCTATATTGTTATAGGCTATTCTTTCTTTGAGAACATCATTACATGAAGCCAGTATAGAGTATATATTTCATCCATGAGGTGTCATCTGGCCTGTTGATATGTTTTGAATGTAGTCAAAGCTACATTGAAAATTGTTTTACAAGAGACAGCCATGCACTGGTCTGGCTGCCATGTGTTGCAGACCATGAGGACAAGTGACAAGCTTGCATCATGAAGTGCAGAATCTGGACCTTTAGATGCAGGGAGTTTCTACACACCTCAAATGGGATCAACACCTGTCATAGCAGGATGAGCTACAGTACTGCTTTGAGACCCCACGATCTGTAATGAGCAGTTGGGATGTAGGGGATGCTTTTGATGATGAATTAGCCTATATTCCAAAGTCAGGACTCAGCAAAAAGCCGGCTGGAAGATAATGAAGAAGATAAACAGCGCTATTTAATGTTGCCAGTTCATGAAGGACAACACCGTCAATGAAGTTTGCCTAATTGTTGTTTAATTTAATGAACACACTCTCAAATGCGCTGATTCAATGAAAAACAGTGAAACAGTGATGAATGTGCATGTATCTCAAATGAGATATTTAATTGAACTGAGGCAAAATAACTGGTGCTTTTCAATTTACAGCAAATGTGTTGTAAACAAAACTAATGAGCAAATTAATTATTTGTAAAGCCACCCACTGGTATTCAAGAAAAATTGTGGCTGGGTTTATCTATTATTCTCTCCCACTCTTCTAAAAATCCACCTCACTCTGACTCTGACTGTGCTCTACTTTCACAAGCTCCACATCATCACTTCTCCTCCTTTTCCTCCTCCTCCTACGGCCTCCTCTTTTCTTCTCAGCTTGTAGCTCAGCTCTCCTGGATCCATGGTTTTGGATCATAGTCCAAATGTTAGGGTTCGGTGTCCAGAGAAAACACTGTACAGAGCCAAACAAAAGGAGAAAAAAATAGGGGTGGGTTGGGGGAAATAAAGCTAGAGTAGCGAACAGTTTTCTGTGTCCTGTGATAGAGATACTGACTTGACTGATTTGACACACTGCTGTTTACACTTGTTATGGAAATGCACTGCTTTGTTTCACAGCTCAAATTACAGATAGTTTTCACACATGTTTTTGTCTGTAAATGACCTGATCGCACTACAATAGGAAGCCATAGTTTTACTGACAAAAGAGAATATGTGCAAACCCTATTCAATAAACTGATGAATGATGAGGATGAAGGAGAAAAGGGCAACATGATAACATGTTGACTATTACAGAAGCTGATTTGGATCTTCTGTCCCTGCATGGCACCAGTTTCAACATAGGCCTACGCAATTGGCTGATTGAGATCATGGCGAGATCTGATTGCTTGCTGAATATCTGATTACAATAATGGACTGACAGACAAATGCAGTCTTGTTTCTGATAAAGTGAAGCAGTAATTGAGATTTTACTACAAAATATTCAAGCGAGCTTTTATTTCCAAAATCTCCATTTTGGAACCCCCTGCCACTATAAACAATTTAATCTTTATTTTCACACAATTTACAAATAAACCAGGATTAAATAACAACTAGCCTACTTTCTAGTAAAGTGCCTAAATCGAGGCACTCTACTTTCTAGGCCCTCTCTGCCCCTGCCTCCGCCTAAAGCAGTTATGCCTTGCTCTCTGCAGCAGATTGGTTAATTCGAGTGATTGACAGTACTGGCAGCCAATCAGAATCAACCAAATCCTGAAGCATGTGACGCACAGGCTGTTGTGTATGGTTGTGTGCGGGGCCCAAAGGTTCCTCGCTCCTAAAGCCCGTTGTTGTGGATTTACATGAAAAACAAACTTTTCACGGCAAAACAGCAAAGGTAAGAGGAAATTTACAACCATGTTTTGGCCAAGCAGTGTCTGTGTTTGCTCGACTTTGCTCGCTGTTGGCTTCTCCCTCTGCCGTGCTGCTAGCTTCTGTGTTAGCCGCGGGTGCTAGGGCTCCAGTCTTTGCAGCTGGCTCTTTCATATGAGCAGTAGCTGATGTGTTTTGCATAATATACAGTAGTAGCCTAGCCTATGAGCCAGAAATGCGGCGACTGGGTCCACACAGAGGTGCTTCATGAAGTTTGATGTTTAGTTGTTTATTTGTATAGCCTAGTGTTTGGGCTGTGTTTGCGTCATATTTATAAACATGATTTTTGGGTTGTGGGTCAGCTTCTGCTGTTTAATTTGACATAGCATGTGTAGCCTATTCTTTTATAATTGGTGGCTCTGATTTTTCTGCATGTCTTCATGATTTTTATATTTTTCTCAGGGGTCTGCCTCATACCCGTTGTAACCATTTCGCTGTTTAATTTGATTGACCAACGTATAATCACGCATATGTCAACAATCGCTCTTGCTCTAGTTTAAGTTCTGTTTGATGGTAATTTAGGTGGCTGTTTGTTGATTTTCCATGCATGTCTTCAAATGGGGAACTACAGCGGGATACGCTGATTGGCTCGGTAATAGCCTATAAAATACAAAATGTTGAATGCATTTCTGGGGGAGGCTGGTTTACGAGCAACTAACTATTATAATGTATAAAATACAAATGTTGAAGACATGCAACTACTATTATATGTAAGTAGCCTATTATTTTCATGTTTTTACTCTAGAGAATAGAAAATGTGCTGTTCGGTGACAATCCCTTTGTTACAACACAGCTGGAGCATTAGTGAGACTTCATTTACAGTGGAGTTCACTACTTGGTGAAAGTAGTGTGGCGTGCTGCAGGAAAACCCCAGGTGAGTTCCTGCTGAGCGTCTGTAAGCTCAGGTAGTTTGTTTGGAGGTTAGTGGCTGACCAAGTATGTTTATTAGAGTCCTCACAGAAGACAGCCTGGCCTCATGGTGGCTTGTGGTTTTGCACACGTGAACATGTGTTGCATGTCTTTAAAGCTGCACGGGATGAGTTGAAGAGGAAGAATCCATGGTGTTGACAATATACAAATTAGATAGTAGCAAAATATAAACTATTGTGCCTTTAATTATTCATTTTACTGTACATACAGGCTCATACACAATAATGTAAAAAAACACTGCAGAATATAATTAGACTTATTTCTAGGGTATGAAGGCACCAGGGAGTCCTTTCCCATAATAAGGGATCATGTCGAATTTGTGTTGTGAGTGAATGTGATTCACTTTCAGAGAAAAATATAGACAAGATAGTCGACCATGTTGTGTGTATCTGAAATGTGTCTGTGTTTATTCTTGGTTGTGTGTGTCCATGTGTGCATGTCATTAGAGGTGTGTGAAGCTGCTGTTGGTCATGGTTGGTTATCAGGGTCGTTGGGGTCTTCGGCACAACAAACTCCTCTCTGCACTGTGACGGTTTCATTGATGCAAAAATAAGTTTTACTTTTCTGTCATTTTCATCTCTCATATTTGTTTGTATACATGTATACATGCATGAGTGTATGTGTGTGTGAGATAAGTGTGTAAATTCTCAGTGAAAACCATCTGGAAGACATTATGGAGCCATGTGGTGGGCACATGAGTCTTAAAGTTGCAGGGAGCTATCTTTCCCACATTACAGTCATTAGTAAAGGCCTCACCCCCTGCCAGCCTGCGCGTTTGGACCAGTCCGATGACATCATCACATGCTAGGTGATATGGACCCCTTTTCCGGGCAATGTTAGCCTATATCCTCAGCTACTGTTGTGTTCCTAATTACAGATTTTTGGGTCCCAAGTGGACATAAAAAAGATTATTAGAAAATATTCACACAACATAAAATGAGATGTTTCACTTCCTGACCTTCTGAATAAGGACTAAGACTTGTGACGACTTTCTCCAAACCTCCAGTGCACATCATATACAACCTTCTCCAGAATTAGCTCAAGTAGTTTTGGTTTGGGAGATCGTCCTGATTTAACTATAGGTGGGGTTATGTTGATCTACAGTGCATGTAGGCCACTAGCTCCACCAGACTTAATGTGTGTGTGTGTGTGCTGACCTCCTCTGCTGGTTACATTTGGAGGTTTGGCTGATGATGGAAGAAATTCCAGTTCAGAATTACAGATGGTGTTATTTTTTTTCCCCAGTTTCTTTTGTCTAGTCCCTCCCACTTTCTCTCTCTCTTTCTCTCCCTGAATGTCTCTCTCTCTTTGTGTCTCACTCTCTCATTTCATGACTGCCCAATGGAAAATCACCATCATAGCAAACGCTTGCCTGTGCGTCTGTTCAGACTCACTCAAGACTAAAATGGATGACTGCAGCTACGTTTACAGTCGTTGTATTTTGAAGTCATGTAGTTTAGTTTTTCTCGACTTCTTTCTACTTATTTCTAAGACTCGAGGAAATTGATGAACAGTGTTTATCACGACAATGTCAAACATATGTTTATATGCTGTGTGGGTGAGTCAGAGGCTGCAAGCATGATCCAAAGGAGGGGGACAGAGAAAGAAGGGGGGGATGTTACAGAGTTTGGAGAGGTTGAGAGAAAGAGGTGAAAACACATTGAGAGAAAGAGAGCGAGGGGGGGAGTAAAGGAAGAGGAGGAGGTTTAAGGGTAGAGCAGGCAGCCCATGACATAGCTAAAGCATGAGTACATGCCTGTTGGCTGACGTCCACTGTGAGAAGCTCTACATCTGGTTAAAATCTACTGCCTCTGCTTTCCACCGTCCACTTCCTTGCTTCTTCTTTACCTCTCCCTTTAATCTCATCTTGTTTTTTTTGTTAATTACATATCCTATTCTTTTCTTCTCTTCTTTGTAGCCTGGCTGCTCATTGTTTCCTTTTGCCTCAGCTTTGCTTTAGCTCAGACAGATACAGAGCGAAAAACAAGAGGAGGTTTCTCAACCTACTTCCCTCGATGTTTCAGCATGTTGGAGGGGAGACTTTACCTCTTTGCCAAACTGTTGTGTCGTGTTGCTCCCACAGTGTGGTTTTGCTCCTTCCTCTCTCTCATTTTTAAATCCTAATTACTGAGATGTCTAGATAACAAGAGATAGTGGATTCTTCATATAGCAAACATCCAGCTAAATTAAAATCACCATTAAAAAGTTCAGGAAAGCATGTGCAAAGTACGGCTGGGAAACTTTCTGGTTATTTTCTCTCTTAGAAAGTTGATCATCTGTCATTATATCTGCACAATACAGTATGCAGCGAGCATTTTATTATCTATTATACTTAAGAGACTCTATTTGAAGCTGTCTCATTTCAAACAGCATGCCTTAATTGTGGCTATACCTCCATTGCATGGATCCTTCGTGGTCCAACCTATCCTTAAGACCAACTGTGCAATATGAAAGTAGCATGGTGGCATACAACACAAACAGAAAAAATTCAACTTGTATGTAAGCATTGTAAGCTGGCACAGCTGGGGATGCAACATCGTACGCCTCTGTAGACTGGACCATGTCAGCAGTCTTCACAACCTGCAAAGGCAGGGCATGGAGCAAGCTTAGCTTTGTTTGTCTTTAATCTGAACAGAGGCTAAAAAATCACTTGCTTTGAAAGATTAAGATCAAGATTTCATGTAACATTTGATCCCAAGCTAAGATAACTTCAGATAAGTGCTACTGTACCAATCTCCACATCTAACCTTCATCAATGAAGTGAACAAGATGACAGCCTACTTTTATTTATTGGCATGTAAATATTGGCTCAATTTGTTTCTGTTGTTACCTTGTCACCCAGAAAATAACCAGAGACCTCAGAGGTGTCATTAGGAAGACTCAGCTTTTTGTACTGTGTCTCTCTGAAGTCACTGTGAACAGGAAAATAACATGAGCAGGGAGAGAGAAACAAAACTAACCAACTAATTTTGTCTCCAAGTGGAGTTTTTCTTTTTCTTTCTTTTTTTAATTAAACAGGTTTTCCTGCGGTGTCAATGACACATAGATTAATCCAGTATAAAGCCCTAAGGTGACCACGACTTACAATAATGAACCATGTTTGCACAGATCAGCAGGCACGTTTCCTTTTTCGCCTCCAGATGGTGAAACAGTGATATGCAGATTCTCTCGGATTACTGCAGGTAAATCATGTAAATGAGCATAATTACTTTGCACTCTGATTGTTTTGCAGCCATAGAAGTCTTTGCACCTTGCATCGACCAAACATCACTTGCCCGAGGTGTTTGGTCAGGCAGCTGTGCACTGGGTTTGTAATGACAATAAAGACTAATGGATGAGGCCACGTGTTGAAACACCGGTGGTCCCAACTGCACTAACTCCCACTCATTCCAGGGTTTACGTGGGGCAGTGGGGCAGGTATGAGCTTGTCTCACTCCCTCTCAAACACTTTTACTTATACGAGCTCATAAGGAAACTGTCTTTTTTGTTGTGTTTCATATTCTCACAAAGTTAGTTTTCTGTCTCCATGTCTTGCTCCAAAATTCCTTCTGTCCCCTCTCCTTCTTTCATCTTCATTTCGTCCCTTTTTTTCTTTGTAATACAAATATACAGATGACACACACACAGCTTCAGGGCACGTCCACACTTCCACTCTTTACAGAGTTCATTTTGTTGACCAGATGATCTCCAGGAGCCAGTCATAATGCTGGGGTGGAGTCTAAATTTTAGAAAAAAAAAAACCTTTTCTTTTCTTTTCCTTCCTTGCCCTTTTTCTCCCGTCCTCCTTTCTGCTTTTTTCTTTTTTCCTTAGCCGAACTCAAAACTTCATGATGACCAAGAAATTCTTCCACGTGTCCACCGCTGGCTTTGGATGGAGGAGGGGAGGAAAAGAACATGTCCAGTTTCTCATCAGCTTTGGTTTCATCAATTCTGGAATATTAACAACTGTTTTAGATGGGATATAATGCGCATAACCAAAAAGTTGCAACACAAAGCTATGAGATGAAAAAAGTATCTGAAGGAAAGAGGATGAGCTTATTGAAGCAGACTACTGAGGCAGTTAAGATGTGACATGAACGAGAAGATGTATGAAAATTTGTTGAAGGAACAAATAAGTCATTGTGATTTTGGACTGGCCTGGCTCATTTAACCCTTTAAAACTTTACAATTTGTTTACAGATCATGACAAAGATGCTTGGTTCAGATATGCGCTGATGTGACCTGAGTAACCCAGGCTCTGAGAGAAGGAGAGAGTGGAGGCGTTCTGCCCCGAGGGGGGTTGAGAAGACAGAGAGACACTGAGCTGAAGGGGACAGGCCCTGACTGGTGAGAGGATGAGTGAGTGAAGTTAGTGTTATACTTTCTGCATCTGCGAGAAACGACGGTCAGTGTGACATATGTTTCGTCATCAGGCAGGGGGGGTGGGGGGTGGATGTATGTGTGACTGGCCCACAGTTTGTTGTGTCTGTTCTGACGTGTGCAAACACTGCTCTGCTCCCAACACAGAGGGATATATCAATGCAATGAGAACAACTATGCATCAATGGTGTTTACAAAGTCTCAGGGCTCACTTTTATGTGCAAATGGACAGGGACAGCAGCACAGATGGTTGTTCTTATAATACCTCTGTCTAGTCCACTGGGAGAAAAGCACGACCAATATGTGCCACTGCAGTGTAGTCCACACAAACACAATCACCGTCAGATCACAAAATTCACATTACATTGATATCTTCATGCATGCAAAAGATAATGTCAATACATTAAAAGTGGGACTTCATGTGTTGTATCTTCCTGTATATCTCAAACATATATTTAAAAGAAGTTCATGCATGATATTTAGGATGTGTTGGAATAGCACAGATCCACTGATCACTAAAGTGAGCACTGTGCATCACCACCATTTAAAAGATGACACTTGCTAAAAAAATGTAACTGATATCTTAGATAGTAAAAGAACATGATTCAACCGTGTTGTGCCTTTAAAGTAAAACCACTTTTCAATCAAAAGGTTTTCTCCTGTCTCAAATCAGAAATAGCCCTGGGCTCTTTTTTAGTATCTTTTTCCTATTGGATTAAAAGACAGAGGAGAAGACTTTGAAGCTGGTGTAACTGAAAAGTGTATCTCAGAGAGGATGGCTCCAAATTATGATCTAAATGTGGATAGCAACACTTTAAGTGATGGTAAGCCATGAACCTAAATTCTCTGTCAGTTTCCTCTCATGAGAGCAAAAGAGAAGATAGTTTATTTGTAGTTTAGTTTATGTATTTATTCAGATATTGTCTGAGAAATCATTTTCTGCATAAGAAGGTAGAGCAACCCATGAATCCCATGAATGTTTAAGTTACAGAGACTTGCACCTTTTTGACTGCAGGTATTCATATTATCTTTGTATCAGCCATTTTTACTATTAACAATCTGACAGTGACAATCTATTTTTGTATTTGTTAATGGTTGACGGTGATGTCTGAGAGAGTGGCCACTCTGGTTGGAGATGTGCTGAGACTTGCTATAAGCTCTGTGAAATGTGACCCCGTTCCTTCCCTCAGGGACAAAGAAGAAAAGCCCCAACAATGTTTTCTCCTTAAACATATATGTTTAACAAATCTTTGACTCCAAGTCATGATCTATAACTGAAAGGAGTAGGACAGAGTAATAAATGCCAAGTCAAGTAAACGCATCACATTGGTTTCAGAAGCATTAGGAATAGACTACCTCGCCCACAATCATTTCTTTTTCACATCACTGTTCATCTTTTTCACTTCATGGATGGACCATATAGGTTTAAATAAATGCTAATCACCATCTTGATTTTTTCTCCATGTGGAAATCTTCTGCGTGTATTCAGACTTTAATACTGTAAAACTTGCTGCTTTAGCTTCCGCCCCATCATTAGCATTTTACTTGGTCCTACCATAAAAGTTTCAAGTTCAACATTCAACGTCACTCCTTTATTCAACAAGAGCTTTATCCAGTGGTGGAAAAACAATACCAATGTTAACTAATCCTGTCTTTATTAAGTCTAGCTAGCTCCAGCCTGCTTTGACACTTTCTGTTAATGAGCCAAATACCTGCTCAGCTGCGTATTTGGCTACAACCTCTTGTCTTATAAACATAATGGCTAGAGCTCATATTTTACACTGAGGGGAACTTCTCATAACAAATAGGTACTCACTGAATTGTCCAGCCGTCTACTGTGTCAGGATGTAGGATGTGCCTAAAGCTTTAAGATAATCATATGCTAGGCATCACCATCTATGATGTCCAGCCTGTCTTATCAGTGAGAGACACTCATCATGCATGCAGCACAGGATCTGACAGTATCAACACCTTCGTTTGGGATTTTTGGAACAGACTAAAAGCTTCCCTTCGTCATCCTTTTGAACGTGAGCTGGATATTTTATGATGACTCACATGTTGTGTCTTGACTGAAGAGTAGAACATGTAGGCAGAGGCATTACACGGCAGTGACAAAGATATCTGAAGTGAATGAAAACATGTCGGATGGCAAAACTGACTTTAAGGAAATATAATTAACCTGAGTTTCAACCTGAATACAGTAGCCTACATGAGATTACGCAGTCTGTATCTTCCACCAACTGTGTAACGTTACAGATATGAAACAGTGAAAATGAGATTCTGGGTCATGAATAGGCCAGATCATTGACCACCGCCTGAAAACTCACAGTTGAATGAAAACACACGCACAGACACACACACTCAGGTGAGCATGTATTCTGAGGAGGGGGCCATGTTGCTGTATTTTCTTAGCCTGTGTCAGACAGGATGACCACACTGAGCAGGAATCAGAGTTTCCTCTGACTGCTCCCATGGGGTCTTTAGTGTCAACACACGCACACACACATGCACACACACGCACACACACACACACACACAGAGCCATGTGTCCATGACCCCTTTCAGCCGAAGCAATGGTGAACTTTATTGTCATTTCAACTTTTTTAATGGGCAACGTTCTGAGACTGTGGGAGAGGAGGATGGGAGCGAATGCCAGAAGACAAGCAGTGAGACACTTCTTCTCTCGTAGTGTCCAATTTTATAGACCTTCACAGAGATGCCATTTAGGCTTTGGAGAGTGGCAAGTTTTTAGTTTTACTGAGGACACCAGAAGAGAAGAGTGACAGAGACAATTTTCCAGCATGTAGTCTGATCTCTAAATCTGCAGCCTCCAGCCTCACGAATCTGGTTTTCTTCCAACATGTCTGGAATTCTCTCTCCTTTCTTCTTCTTCTTTTCCTTCTGTCTTTCCTCTTCCACGTCTCTTGACCACTCCCTTTGTGGCAATAATCACACGTGAAAAAAAAAGCAAACCTAACCCCATTACAATTCAAGAGGTTTACTCTGCACTACGTATTTGTAATAGTTTTTTTTTCTTCACACTTTTAGTGATTAAAATCTGCAAACTTACTTTTCTCAACAGAAGTGGGGTGAGCAAGCTTTTACAAACCCAGGCTGTGTAGAAGAAGATAACTCATTTTGAAAGTTTAGAAAGATCCCAAAGTTTCAGTTGGTGCCAGGTAGTATTAAGGTTTTTTGGGGAAAACTATCAGAAATGATAAGGCATCAAAAATACCTCCTAAATTTAAAGGAATTGAGCAGCCATAAAAACAATTTGACTGAACTGTATCAAATGAATGTATGATCCATTTACAACATGATACAACAGTGTGAAATTTAACAACCTTAAAGGCGTAGGAAACCATGAGTTAAAACAGCACAAATGTCTAATTTCTATCTTTGTCTCTGCACCTTTGGTATAATTTCATTTTTCTAAATGATGTGATGCACAGTGATGATTTCCCTTCACACAGACTTGTAGATGACGTGGCTGGGCCGGGCTCCCTGAGACAGTCTCTGCTGCTCGTGGCTTAAACCAATTTCTAAAAGAGTACAGAAAAAAAGAGAAGAGAAAAAAAAAAAACTTAATGACAAGCTCCAGCAGCCAGAGTGAATCGAGAGCTGGCAGCACCGGGTTGCGTTTCCCTACACTGTACGTCTGCCTGCCTATTGTGGAGAACAGTCAGTGTTTAGGGAGGGACGTCTCCTGCTTAGAATAACATGGCATTAAACTCAAAGACGACAACTCACAGTCTCCTCCATGCCCCCCATTTTCTGCTCATCTGTAAACTCTCTGCCTCTTAATTTTCTCTCCTGCCTTTGTCTTTATTTTTCTGTCTTTTTCATCACACATTATTCTGACCAAAGCACTTCACATCTCAACCTAACCATTCATTCCTTCCTGACAATCCTAAGGAAAATATCTTTCCTATTCTTTTCTGTTTTCTTCCTAACCAGATGTGTTTCTCCTCTGGATCTCCCCCTGTGCAGGCCCCCATGATTCATTTTCCACAGACATCTTAAAAGGTCCAAGTCTCTCCCTTCCCCCTACGCCTCTCTCCCTCCTCCCCACTTTCTCTCTTTCTCTGTGTTAAGGCTCCTACTGCTGGATTGTCTCAGCCTGCAGTGCTTGTCAGTAACAGTGGATCCAGGACGCAGCAGAGGGAAGGAATGAAGCTCATGTGGAATCTCCGTAGCCACAGGGTTGGTGTTTTGTGGAGGATCTTCTCTCGCCCGTCTTTCTGTCCTCCCCTGGTGGCCACAGAGGGAGGTGGGACCGGCCTGCCCAGGTGCTGTCATGGGTGGATCCGCTAGGCTAGATGATACCCCGAGGGTGGTAAACACACCTCCAGCGTGAGGGAAACCAACCCTCCTCCCTCCTTATTCTGCCGCCCCGCCACATTCCCACCCTTCCCCACTCCTCCCTGTCCCACCCCAGACACACTCCTCACTCCTCACCCACTCCCTCTTTCCTATGACTTTCCAAGGTGGATGATGCTTCCTTGCAATTGGTGGAGGGATTTCCTGACTGGAATCTCATAGGCTTAACAGTTTATGTCTTGCTGTGGTTGATTGACACTCTCCAGCTGAGTATTAGCAAGTAAATGTTTGTCGTTCTCACTGTCAGGCTTATTTCCCAAAATGTCAAACTATTCCTTTAAATATATGTGAAATTTGGTCATAGGTCATAGGTCAAAGTATCTAACAACTGTGGTGTAATGAAACCAGGGGACCTCTGCTTTGTGTTGGAGTTTATTTAATCCAATCATATAAAGCAGAACCTTAGTGTGGGTTAAATATACACAAATAGGATAATAAGTAGGCAGAGATCGGAGGGGGGTGGGAAAGCATGTTATGGGGGGAGTGATGAAGGAATGGAGGAAGTGGAAGGGCTCTGAATGTAAACTGTTATGCGCAGATACACAGAGGTCTGCAGGCCTTCTGCTCCAGGTCCATGACCTCTGTTCTGACCTTGTGCATAAATACTATATTATTTATATAAATAAACTTTGCCATGTATTTGACTTGGTTGCAGCCTAACCATAACTTATATTGCACAGAAGGGAATAAACACACACACTTACAAAGCCCATGCCTGGTTTTCTGAAGTGTGCCAGCCATATACCTTTTCTGAACAGGCACGTGTCCTGTGATTGCACGTTGAGAGAATCCCCCCATTTCAACAGCAATAAACAGTAAAATTGAAAGGTGGGCTGAGGAAAGTTGAAAGCCACAATTACCCTTCGTCTCCTCTTCTCACACTTAAAGTCCTTTTTTGTTGAAGTCTGTCAAAATGTGAGCAAGAAGGACACATTTTACACACGTTTTCAGAAGTAATAGCCCCTTCCCCACAGCAGCAGCCAACATGGATGAAAAGTAAACACAGTTTGAAGCCCCAATCCACAAGGAGAACGAAGGGCCAGACAAAGCATACTGCAAAGGTCAAACTTCCTCAATCAAATCATTTTTATTCACAGTTTTGCAGGGTTTTGATATATTCACAAGTTTTCTTCAGTATCCACTGACCTCACAGAGGCTCCTGATTTATTCAAAGACCAAATTGCTCTTTCTTGGGGATAAACAGGACGTTCCAGTTTAATAGTACAGCCCGATGCATGCTTGTGATAAAGTCTGCCTGCAAAGAGAAAACACAAAGAGAGGTTAGGATTGTGCTTTGGAAACACAATGAATTCAGTTATTATATGAATGCATGGCAGTGTAGTGCTGTTATTACATGGGAACTGTGTTAATCTATGGCTTCAGCTATAAAAATGCCCTCTATTAGACTTCATTTAAGGCCATGGGGTGTGGTATCAAATAGTGAAAACTTAATCACATGATGCAGAGAGCTTCATTAGCTACGGTGCAAACAGCAGTTAAACAGGGCTGAAAGTTAATGATTGTTTAGTTGCAGAATGCTTATGAATGGTTATGCAGCGCTTTCTACTACTCATCCTCAGATGAACCCAGAGCCCTGCCATCCCATCCAACATCTACGTCGGACGAAACCTCCTGCCACGTTGTCTCTCCTGTTCTTTCTCTCCTCCCTGTCTCTCTCTCTCTTCTCTCTGAGTCTCTGTCTCTTCCTCATTCCCTTGCTGTTTTCTCACTGTATTTTTTTTTTTCTTGGGACTTGTCAAACCCATTTTTCTGCTACCCCCCGCCCCCATCTCATTCTATTTCCCTCTCAGCCTTCAATTTCTCAACTTTGTCCCTCTGCTTCTTCACTATTTTACGTTTCATTCTCTCGTTCTATCTTTGGCAGTGTAGTCTCTGGCAGACTTGGGACTCTTGCCGTATGATGTGGTTGTTGCAGGGATGAAGGGAGGGTCAAGTCCAGTAGATCTGCTTCCTGTGCTGTGAGCAGCCTAAATGCCAGCTTGGTGACCACACGGCAGTGCGTGTAGGGGCGCAGTGATAGTTCAGCTGCTGCCTCTCGGTCACAGGCCACTTTTTAACCGTGCTGCACTCTCTCATTTTGTCAAGACTCTCAGACAGACACGCTGTCGGGTCCTGTGAGCCTGCACATACAGACTACATGCTGAATGTCTGGTAACAGATAAGACTGAGCTCTTGCAGATGACACTTGGAAACTCAGTCCTGCTTTATTGTACCTGCTCATTTTCACAGCTCAGTTCAGTGCTTTATTTTTTATGGATCCAAATCCTCTGTTGTAGCTTTATAACAGAATTATGGAGACTTAGGCTACTACATTACCGTGATTAATATTATAACTGAAAGTTAATGAACTAAAACCTTTGATAGTGATTTTTTCATTGATTTGTATATTTTCACCCAGTTATGGTCTGTGCTATATTTCTTAATGGATATCCAATATAATGCATTATCTCATGATGTTTTCTCACCAGTACCCCCTCTTCTGCTGTGATGCAAACCTGCCACATAAACCTGAGTTAGAGTTACCATTCTGTGTGCCTCATTTTGACCATATGGTGATGCATTTAGCATTTAGATTATGCTCTATTGACTACATATTTTTGGACTAGCATGTACATGTTTAGGGTACTTGACTTTAAGGCTGCAGAAGTTAATGAATCACTTCCGGATCAATAGCTGCATTGCAGCGCAGGAGCTGGACGTGGCTCCTTCAGAGGACCTGCAAGTCAGACTCAGCTGACTCCTCCTCCTCCTCCTCTTCCCTAAATGAGACGGTGCAACCACACAGACTCCAAAGCAAATTGTTAATTTGAGCACTTGACTCATAAAGATAAACGTTGTTCCTTGAGATAGACAAAAATGTAGCGAATGGGGGTTGATTTTGATCACGTAGTATATGATTAGCCACTGGCACCACATTAATTATACCTGTTTCATCCTGACTGCTTCTTACAGATGAATTTAAGTTACGTGAAAATCTGTCGGTCTGTGATCAGTCAGTACCTGAAGGCAGAGACCTGGTGAAAATGAACTCCTCGTGTGATGTATACCAACTTAATTATTGAAAATGTATTGCTCTAATGCTCCTTTAAAGAATCTAATCTAATCTTCGGCCCTGTGACGACATTTAGATGCAGATGGGAGGATCCAGCCCCTGTGTTTGGACACATCCACAGTGAAGTTACTGTTAACACTGCCAACTGTAAACAATTCATTACATGCATCTCTAGCTTACAGAGTAACCACAGATACAGAGCTTAAATCCTCCTCTCCTGTGTTCTACCAAGCGTGAAATGTACAACCTCTTGGGCTTTATCTGTTTTCTGCAGACGTCACATTTATCCACTCATTGCAGTGGGTGCATATAGCTTCAAACGCACATACACATTGTTGATCAACCACTTTAGATGATCACAGTCTCCTGTGTCTAGACTGCAGTGTCTCATTAAAACACTTAAACCTAACTTAGAGAATCAAACCAACATTTCACCTCACCAACAATGTGAGAAACGTGCAGCATTCTAAACGCCTCCCACAAGCCGTGTCTGGGACCACCCCTACCATCTGTGCAAAAAGAAAAGAAGGAATGAAAGGCAGAAAAAGAAGGAGAGAAAAGTTAACTGCTTCTCCCAAAATAACTGCTGAGAAAGAAAATGTGAAATGAGCAGGCAACCTTAAAAAACAACAACCAAAAAAAACCCCAACGCAATTGCCCTCTTTTCTTTTAACATGCCAGCACACAGAGAGGCGCTCTGCAGAAATGACTGTTCAATGTTCAATCTACTGTACAAACAGTTTGTCATCGTTTTCTCTTCTCTCGGCTCGTTCTGTTATTGTGAGACAAAGACTTTCCGACCACAGATCCTGGAGGCTCCTCCGTTCACCCCAGCCAGAAACTAACTGCTGCTTTTTTTCTTTTTTTTTGCCCTTTCATGAGTGAGAGAGCAGCAACCTCTTCTGGTTAAAAGACTCAATAAACAAGACACTCCCTGTGTTGGATTCCTCTTTTCTTCCTCTGATGCCTCAGCATGGCACAAAGCAAATTGTCAGAAAGAAACGTTGCTCTCATCTCCACTGATACCAGTCTGCGCACAATATTTTAACTCCATCAAAACAATATGGAATTGACATTTTTGCACATGTTAAGTCCTCTTTTTCGTCCATCATAAGTAGCAGCTGTGGTAAACACTGCACCATTGTCCACTGGAGGGTGCAACTGCATCACATAGGGAACCACCAGTGCCTCCTTTAAAATGCAGGAAGCGTCAGGAGCTGTCCCGATTTGTGAAACATCCTGTGAAGACAAGTTTCTACAGCTCGGATAAATAAACAAACCACTTGTCAGTTGTCGTGACTTTTGCTGACAATCTCAGTTTGTACCTGGGCAGAGTAAATGCATGCCCTGTTCTCCACGCTTGCAAGTCTGAATCACTGTCTACACTGGAGCGGCTGTGAATCTAAATCCTTTGTAAAAGATACCTTGGTGCTTAAATTTATCCTGCAATTTCTATCACAACAAACCTGCACTGATCTGATTGTAACTCATGTGATTTCCAAGATCCTCTTAATCTTCTCTGGGCAGAGGAGTGCCAGTTATTTTGTAGGAAAAAAAAGTACATGCATACAAACAACAGGAATAAATCTCTGCCAACAGACCTCGATTCATCCTGTCTCCTCTTTTAACTCAACTGACCTCAGCGTGTTCATTCATCGGAAGCATTATGCATGATAAAATAATTTCCCTGGAGATCTCTGTTAAAAACCTCTGCGGTGCAGATTGATGTGGCTTTGTTTACACCAAACCTTTACACAAACTCTGCTTCATTTACCTATTCATTCTAAACCACTCAGGCCGAAGAGAATATATCTGTTTGCTCCGTGAAGGCAGCCTAAAATAATCTGTTTTGTTTGCTTCCAAGCAAACCAAACTCCATTCTCCATTTCTGGTTTCATGTTGCGATACAAGAAGCATTATTTCCTCTCTGTTTCTTGTTGCCTTTGGTGGATATAGAGTCAATTTTCAGACTGCACTGAAATTTTGAGTAACCTCCAAAATATTCCTCTGCAAGCTTACTGAACTCTCTGTGACCACCACGGGACATAAACCTTTGAGTTCAATGTGACCCAGCTGTCACTTAGCGGAATAAATTTTGTTTTGGATTCCTCCTGCAGCTGATACTATCCATGAATGAGTGGCCTGTCCTTCTGCATTCATTGGTAATATAATACATCAACAGTGATTCATTTTCTGTTTTTGGGTCGAGTCAAAAGACCTGACCAGTTTGAATAACTTCAGAAGACTGTCGTTGCGATCCAAGTACACAATGTGTTACAACAGGTTGAATTATGATGATCACCGGCTGATGAATCAAAGCAGTCTGTGAAGGACTGTTGGGCAAGAGAAGAAGGAGAGACAAATTAAATTGTCAAATGAAAATTTGTCTCAGGGAATCATAATAATACTGTAAATCAAATGTAGCACTGTTGCCTCACAACAAAATCAAGTTCTGAGTTCAAACCCTGGCTGCGGTTTGCATGTTTCCCCCATGTCTGTGTGCGTTCTCCCACACTCCAAAGACATGCAGACTAGGTTGACTGGTGACTGTAAACTACTCATAGGTGCCTGTACGGTCTATCAACACCATTATGAACTGACCCTTGACCTGTCCAGGGTGTACCTTCTCCTCTGTAGGTGGGGGGCTGGCTGTAACTCTGCACAGATTAGCAGCATAGACAATGAATGGATGGATGGATGGATGGATGACAAAGAGACAGTGACAGTGATAACCTACTGAGAAAATCAGCCAAATCTGCAGATCTGTTTGATGCGTTTACAGCACTAGCATCATCATTCATTCCATCATCATGGTCACCCACAGCAGACGGCTGCATGTAATTGTGTATTTTTACATTCAATCAAATCTATATCCTTTATATATGCATGCCTCCTTCTCCATTTTGAGGCCTCTCGATGCAGTGTTTCATAGTGCCTTACGTTTTGTCACAGGCGATGGTTTCTCCACCCACCATTGCGTTTTATATGAAAGAGTGGGTTGGTCCTCCCTCTCTTCTGGGGATTGGGAAGCTCCCAACTTACTTGATGTCCCTTTTGCACTTGAGTCTACTGTACCTAGACCCACCCGCTCAGCTTCATATATTAGGTTAGACACTCCACGTGTAAATACAGAGGGAGGAAAGAAAGCTTTTAGTTTCTTTGCTCCAGATAAATGGAATAAACTTCAGGACTCGCTAAAACTGAAACAGTTTATTTCGGTAGAATCATTCAGGAGTCTTTTGGAATCTGTCTTTCATATTGAATGCTGAGATCCTCAAGCATAAGTTGTTTTTCCTTGTGTCTGCCTTATGCATCTTGAAATCTGACACTTGATGATTATACTGATAACTGTGTTTCATTTTTGTTTTTATGCTTGATGCTTAATTGGTGTTACTGTTGTGTATGTTGTTCTATCTTGTAATCAGGGTGTCATTGTAAAAGAGAGCTTGCTCTCAATTGGCTTCCCTGAATAAATAAAGGTTTGAAATGAAATGAAATAGCAACCTGCTCAACTTTGAATAGGCTGTTAATCAGACTGATTGTTGAGTAGTTTGATCAGTAGCAATGAATCATAAGCTCCTCTCAGAATTTGTAGAAAGATTTTAATCCTTAACAAGTAACTAAGTTACTTTAGGTGTCAGGTGTGTGAAATGCAGAAGAAGTATAAAGTGTAATAAATTAAAGCAATGAAAGAGTTAAAGAAGTGATAAAATGGTACTTGAGATATATTTACTGCCTGAGTGAAGATACAGAGTTACATTGAAACACATGTGTCGCTTGTTATAATGAAAATGGATGTGACGTGGATATCACAAAGTCCATACTGTACAGTAATAAAATGCTATGACATTGCTATTACATAATGAGAAGAACTATGATTTACTGGAGCTCTGCTTTCATTGCAGCACACCTCACCTCCTCTTTTATTCATGGTTTCTCTTGTACAACGTGACATTGATTGACACTGGTTTAATGATATCTTCACTATACAGCAACGCTTCAGTGAATTCCCTTAAATCATATTATTTTATATATAAGCTTTTTTTATTGGGTGCAATATTCTCCCCGGGTGTCATCCTACAGCTCCTAAGATCTGGTTTTCACTACCAATATGTGAATGGCTGCGTATTACTTTACTGATACTGATACATGAAAAGAAGCCACATGTGAGCTCTGATGTTAGACATCAATTGAAACCACAATGAGCCGTGTCCGATCTAATCTAATTTTGATTCACTGCTCCGGTAGAGCCTCTCTAAATCTAGTCTGATGTATGTTCCAGTGAAAAAGAACCTGCCATGTTTGCTCTCTCTCTCTGTTCCTGCTTAGCTGTATTTACTAAAGGTCCTATTCAGTCATTCAAGAGTCACCAGGCGACTTGTGGAGGAAATGACAGCTGCTCTGCATACATTAGAATTGTTAATGAAGTCGGACGCTCTCAACAGCAGCCATACATAAAGATTAGTTTTAGAAAGTGTCAGAACTTCATAGACAAGCTTAAGGGAGAAGGGAGGCAGATCAGTGGACTAGAGACAGATAGGCCACCAGGACACATAAATAATCATGCATATGATAATTGGCTGAGTTAAGTGAAATGTGCCCTTGAGGGGAAACAAAATATTTCTGGTGCCCTAAAGATTTAATTTCAATATCTGGGTAATGGGATATTTTGATGGGTTTGCTTAATTAACAACCAGGAAAACTGCACTGCAGAATGGATTCAGAACTGTACAAGCTAATGATATTTCCCCACCATGTTAACGAGCAAACCTTTCCCTGGGATTATTTTTGACATGGTGTTTTCTGACAATTTATCTAGATAGGCTACTACTAGATGAGCAGGTATAATGTTGACAATGTTCATCTCAGTTCAGTGTGGTAACACATCTTTTTGAATATAAATTAGGTATTATTGAAATATGAATTATTGTCTGTGTGCTTTAGCCTACATTTAAAGCTGAAATGTCTGCTGTCCTGCTTACAGATTTTTTCTTCCTGGAGGTTTCTTTCTCCTCCTGTTGCCTCTCCATAACTCAGTCTAATAGACATGTAAACATGTCCAACCTGTAACTGTTCACTGTCTTCATGTAAATTCCCACCCAGAGGAAAATATTATCAGCTGTAAGCTCTATAACGTCCCACGGAGCTCTGCGCAGACAATCATGCACTTAATGATCAGTCATGGGTCCACACCAACAGGAGGTCGGCTGCCACTCCTTTCCTTCTCGTCACCCTGAGTGGAAGTGTGTAAACACTTGATTAGCTTATGTGAGTCCATGGCACAAGCTGAGTTCTGGTGATTAGTGTTTATGTGAAATGAAGACTTTGTGTTCTTCACACAGTATGTGGTTAGAAAACACATACGTAGGTGTGTCGCAAAAAAACAAAAACAAAAAAAGACTCTTAAGTAATCTCACCAACTTCTTGGAATACCAAGTAGAGGATCAAGTCTGGAAAATCACATGTTTACAAAGACAAGCAAAGTTCACTCATTTGAAGGACCTGATTGGTTACCAGCTAAGTCTGGTGTAGCTGGACTGTCCGTCATGCTTTATGATACTGAGTCATTCCAGTCTGGCCTGAAGACGGAGTGCTGCTCAGATAACGTCACACTGTGACCTCGTGCATTGTGAATGCAAGGACAGCTAAAGCTTTTGCAATGGCAGCCGGCCAGCCGCCACTGCTGCTGAGATGGCGTTCCTGTGTGCCTCGGAAAGCAGAATGTTTTTTCTGACTATAGCCATCACACTGTGACCATGAGAAACCATATACAAAAAAAAAAAGTCAAAGGAAGTGCTTTTGACTGAAAACAGACAGCCAGGTGAGTTGGACTGCAGAATGCATGCAATAGGACTAAGTCTGCAGCCATGGACATTTATAATGTAGAATGAACAGAGGAAAGTAGAAGCAAGCGTGGCGTACGTGTTTCTGTGTGTGTGTCCACGTCACACGCTATGTGCAGCCCCATCCACGAGAACTTGTTAACGCTAAGCGATAGTGATAACAATAGCAAAACTTACAAATACCTACTGTTAATGTGTAAAAGAATAACGTTAAAATGCAGGTATAAGGTTTAAAGACTTAATTCTTGTATCAGTTTTGTCCTGTTGTTGTTGATGTTGCCTTCCTGTCATGACTTTCCACAATGAGTCATCAGAATAGCTTCTGTGACAAAGGCCTTGCTATTATTAGTTCAGAAAATCTGGTGACATGGTGCAGTTTCCAGCATGCCCACCTTGGTTCAGTCTGACACTGGTCTAAATAGCAGGGTTAATTGAAAATATTTGTCTGTGTGCAGGACTTTTAATGCTTTTGTTGCCCAAACCCTGATAGCAGGTGTAATTTAGCACAATGTGAATGAATGCCTCTCATCCTGCCCAGCCACCTTTTACAGCTCTAGTGTAAATTCCTTGACAAGAAAAATATAATACAGGCAATTACATTTCCTTCAAAACATATTTGGATGAGCAAATTAATAATATGCAAATGCATTTCTAGGACATAGGGCAACAAGTTGTTGCTGGGTGTAAGCTTGATCTTTAACACTAGAACCGCCGTGAGGTCATTTTGACCTCTCTCGGGCAAAATGCAAATTGTTGCTGGGTAGGTCTCCCAGTTGGTGACTTTTCCTAAAAGTGTGTTCTACATCATCTTAAACAAAGGAATTTTGACCTCCATTCACTCTAATGCAAAAATGCTAAATGGACAATTTATATAGCCATATATATTATAAACCCAGCCAGACACACAGTTCAAAACACTTTATGGTAATACTTGACATTCATATACACAGACATACTTTACCAAAAATAACAATAGTGGTTGCTAGGCAACCAATATAGATGACTCTTTATTTTTCTACTGTTCGAATAGTGTGTTTATATAAACATGTATAAAATTGATTTTCCAATAATTGCAATCTGGGCTAAATAATGTCCATTTAGTCACTCAGTTTGCCAGTTAGTTAGTTATAGTTAGTTATTTAGTTAGTTGACCTCATTTTGACCTCATCCCACAACACAACACGAGTTCAGATACTAGAAAGTTGTCAAACAGTTAAAACAGGTCAAACAGATAAAAAACTAATATTACTCATAAACATTGAACATAACAATGACAATCCCTTGCTCTCATGAGAAATTTTCAAAAATTTGAAACAATTTTGAAAATTTTTACATGTTCGAAAATAGAAAAATAAAGAGTCGTCTATATTGGTTGCCTAGCAACCACTTTTGTTATTTTTTGTAAAATATGTGTATGTATATGAATGTGAAGCATTACTATAAAGTGTTTTGAACTGTGTGTCTGGCTGGGTTTATAATATATATGGCTACATAAATGCAGTCCATTTACCATTTTTGCATTAGAGTGAATGGAGGTCAAAATGACCTCTTGGCGGTTCTAGGTATACATGGAATGTTGGCGGTTCTAGGAAAACAACAGCTTCAGCTCCTTGTGGGTCTGAAACCTGCCTTCATGCATGACCACTTCCACTGAGTTTTTGACAGGGTTTATGGTGAAGGTGGATTTCTGTCACTTTGTTTATTTTTCTAATTCTGATTTTTTGTTAATACCAAATCGAAACTATTCTTTTTTTTTTTTAGTAGGCTACTTCTTAATTCTGACTTGTATGTGTGTTTGCTCTACCTTTTGTATGTGACTACATCACGGATGAGCATTAATGCCTGACGCTCCATGGAGCACCTATTTTAGCAGTGGTGTATTTCCTTGAAATAAACAGCTGACAGCACCTGAATCAGCCATGAGGCTTTTCAATGTATTCACACCACAAAGCTGCCCCATGCTGCAGAAATTGTGACTTTTCATGAATTTACTATTACAGCAGCCAGCATGGTCTCAGCACCCAACAGTGAACAAGCGCAGCCTTGTTTGACATGTAGAACTGACCTGAGTGCAAATCCTGGTAAGTGAAGATAAGGTGCCAATAAATTACCTTCCAAGTACAGGACAGGACAAAAGGCTTCATGAGGATACATATTCAGACATATGGGAAAAATCAAGCAACTACTGTATACTCCATTAACAACGGAGGTCAAAATTTAAAATTAAACTTCATTATCTAGGCAAAAAAAAATACTATTGTGTTTCATGGCGTCCCTAGATTGGGATTGGAGCATCCTGTCAGTATATTATTTCTCTTCATTTAGCTGGAGTAAGAGTTCTCATGCTGTTGGACGAGACAGATTTGCAAACCCACAGAAGCATCATCGCTCTACAATCCTTGTCTGACTGGTTTGGTGACAGAACAGGATAAATCTGTCAGTCAAAACCAGTCATATTGATTTTCCTTTGGCTATGCAAGAGCTGTAATCACCATTTATGTCATATTGTATTTGTATAATGGTCTTTTTCTTTCTGTTGATGGCTTTTTGATTTGCTTTTGCTGTTGCTGGCCATTGTTATTTTCTATCCTGCAGCTGATTTGTGTCCACGATTTAACTTCAAAGCATGGATTTGAGCACATTTGAATGAGAATCTGCTGCCTGAATCCCACAGACAAGAGCATAAGATTAGATACAGTGATTCTGGTGGCAGTGCACAGAAAAGGCCTTGGATTGAACTACTCAACTTTCTCTTACACTGTGGCCTCAGCAGCATCTGCCATCGCTTTGTTTTCTAATGTTACAATCAACCTCTGTGTGACTCGTCTGACCAGAGCCTCACCTCAGCCCTGTCATCCATTTCTGCTATATTTAAACGTCAGGACGGCATTGAAGCCAAGGCACATCTCAACCGTGGCAGAGGACAGTGTCGTTGAAATGAGCAAATAAATGAAAGAAGATTGCGAGGCACTAGCATTCGCATAACTTCAAAGCTTGTGTTTGTGGTTCAGCTTTACAAAGAAAGAGGGAAGAAAAACAAAGTCTCCCATATGTCTGCTCACTATCTGAAAATATGAAAACATCTCTTCAGATGTCATATCAAAGCTCATGCCACACTGCATCACACATTTTCCTCAAATTACACCCGTGACTCTGGTCTGCGCAGATCAGCTTTACAAAGGTTTTAATGATGTTGCTTTCTCCTTTCCACTTGTGTTTACTGAGGAAGTCCCTAATCTATCAATCAATAAAAAGCTCCTCATTCGTAATCAACTGGCCATTTAAACCGTTCTCATGCTTGCATACACAGATTTGTGGATTTGTTCAAGGGGTTGTCAGGATAAACATTAAACCTGTTTGCCAAGGAGTCATTAACAGCAGAGTACAAGTTTAAGAAGTCCATTGTCTGTAGGATGAGACCTCAGTGGGACAAACGGACCCTGTAGGCTATATATCTGTCCTATAAGGCTGAGTTGCATTTTGTTAAATATTTATCAGCTGAGGCATGGTGACAAATATCAAACAAATCCCTTCTGCTAATTGTGAAGTAGCTTAAAACTTGAGTTCAAACACTTTTTTGCATAAATGTTGCATTTTCAATATAGGCAAAAATAAACTCTTGAGAAAATATATCCACTGGAGTAGCATCCCAGAAAACAAAATCTTTATTGAGAAAATATTTCCCATTTCCCTTCTCTGTAAAAAAGCCCTCTACTACGTGGGCTAACATATCATCTGTTTTGCATAAGCCATGGTTAAAATGTTTAGACCACTCAGACACAAAAAATGAATTTGAAGCTTTAAGACTACCTGACACCTTAGACTGCTTTCAATTTTGATTCATAGTGCTTGTTAGGATGTGGCTTTTTATTCATTTGGGAATTGAATTGACATTGACTTGGTCCACTACTCTGACCTACAGACTTGTCCGTCATGACTAACAGTTGACTTTGGACTTGTTTGTCTTGACTTGAGACTTGACTTGAAACCTACTGTTGGTCTTGGCGTGAGGACTGACTTGGGTCTTTTTTTTCTCTTGACTTGCAGTTGAGCAGGGACTAGTTAGTCTGACTTGTAACTTGGGGCTCATTATTCTTCACCTTGTTTACCCTGACTCAGTTGACTCCACACTCAGTCATGACTGAGGACTTACAGTTCTTGACCTGGCTCTGAAAACCTACTGTTGGTCTTGACTTGAGTCCAAGAACTCTACCTGGCACTTTTTTTTTTGCCCGCCTCAGTCGGGCAGTATCAGAATTTCTGACCCCCAGACATTACAGTGTCTGGTGTCTTCAAAGGAGATGCTAATGTGCTAATGATACTCCCGACACTTTGAGATTTATAAAACATTCAGGACTAAAGAATAGTCAGGATAATAGGCATGGAGCTGTTTCTAAATTACCCTTGAGACTTAAAACCAAACAAAACAGGAAGAACAGGCTCTATGCCATTTCACACAGAAAAACACAGACATATTCGTCTTTAACCAGGCTGACTTGTGTTTGTTTTGAGTCGCAGTGACAGACAAAGTAAAGAAAAAGATTATTTTTCTTTACTTTCAGCTTTTTTTTCAATGAGTTTGTTTTCTCCCCTGACAGTGCTACGATGACTCAATGTTTGGGCCATGCCAGGGCTGTGAGGAAGACAACATTTGCATGTTGTCCTCTGAGGAATTAACAACACTAGGAGGAGCTGACCTACGACTAATTAGAGTCTGTCTAAATAAGGTCTTTTTGTGTGCATGCGTGCATCTTTCCAAAAATATCCATTAGCAGTCACATTCAGGAAAGTCACATCCAATATATTCCAACACGCAGTATGTCGATGTGTTCTTGTCTGTAGTGTCTCAACGGGGGTGGATACATTTTGCCAATCACTCAATCTGTCAATCAATCTTAATACAGATGATCTAATTGTATTCTTTGACATTAACAGCTGTGTGTGCCTCTGGAAACAGAGGATTGTGCTGATGCTGGGACATTGATGTTGTGCTGTAAACTAGGTGGCACTGTTGCTTCACTTCCAGTCTTAGTTCAGTTGCAGAGGGACGTGTCATTGTACCATTAAGTAGAAAATAGTGATTGATGTGGTCAGTGACATCTATTGGACACAAAATCAGTAATGCTGGCATGGGTAAGATATCAATAAGCCATGGGATTTTATAGTGATGTGGTTTTTCACCGAGTGAGTAATCAAACTCTGTGAACTAACAAAGTGCTGCATAATAGTTGTTGTGTTGTGATTATGACCCACTTGCCGTATTTAGTTAAAAGATAAATCTGATTCCGTCTCATGCCCCCCAGGCTTTTAGTTTCCTTTTAACTGAGGTATGACAAATTTCAGAGGTTCACAGTTGGTCTTTTTGAAAAAATACTGCAGCGCTAATACCTGTGCTGGTTTTATAATCAGATTACGGTTCATATAGTCAAATTGTACTTTCCAAGCTGGAAAGTGGGTCAGGATGTTGTAGAATGATAAAAGCAGAGGGGGGATCTGACGGCTCCTCCCACACTTGTTCTCTCTCTATCTCACTCTTTTTTTTGTGAAGATACTGATGTGTCTGCAGTGGGTGATGTTGTGAACTCAAAGTCACTGTGTAACTTTGGTGCAACTTCCAAAAACAAATGGCTTCACTGTCGGTTTTATGAAAGCAGTCACTTGGATGGCAGGGTAAGGCTCAAACATGAAATGCTGTGTATAGAGCTTGTAGAAAGAAAAAACAGAGAAATTCAAGGTTTGTTTTAGGGCTATAATTATATAACTGCATTCCAGTGTTTCAGCTGCTTCAGTGTTCAGTGAATGAATGCTCCTTGCACGCAAAATGCATACTTTATCCAACCCCCCCCTTCTGCCGTGCCATCTGCCCCCACACTCTGGACTATGACACCCCCCCCCCCCCCCCCTCAGACTACTGGCACTACTTCACTCCGAAGCCACATATCTGCACATACATATTGCACAATGTCACACTTTGCACAGTAAATATCTATTGCCCTATACTGTATATACTTTTTAAATGTATTTATATGTTATATCAATTATATTCTTTTAAAAAATATATATATATATTTAAATGTGTGTCTCTGATTTTTATATTGTGTGTATTGATTTCCTTCTATTTAAACGACACCGTGAACATAGAGAAACACAATTTAAATTTCTATATATCATGCCAATCACATATAGCACTGACAAATAAAGTTGACTTTGACCTTGATGAAAGTATATTGAAAAGAAAATCTAAATCTATTGAACACTGTGCCTGCTCCTCTTGTTCCACTGAAATGGACAGTAACCAATGGAGTGGTGCAGTGACTGTGATAATGTGTCATACAGGCCACAGAGCACTGGACCAGTGTTGCGACAACAATGTATCACAATAAACAGGCTGTGGTTCAGTCCACGCAACGCATTGCCAAATTCAGCAGCTTGCTGTGCTGCTTTACTCTGAGGGACATTTGTGAAAAAAAAAAAAAAAAAACTCATCTCATTATGTCCACCATATGGCGCCTTCAATGTTGCGCTCAGCTGCCATTGCAGTAGTTCAGTGGGAATTCACTGTCCAAACACTGCCTGAAGCCACTCCTGCCTGGACATAAATACATAAACTGAACCTGTGCGAGGCTATCTTCGGTCATAATAACTATTCTACAGGCACAACAAAACAGGCGGTTTGACATTAAGCCACGTCCCTGGGGGGAGATTACGGTAAAGCAATTCATAGCAGTACTCAGCAAACTATGAATTACTTGTCAAAGCTTGTCATGCCGAGCACCAGGGGTGTAAGAGGGTGCTGGAATTGAGCCCTGGTGATACTCAATTATTGCAGGACAAAGGCATGCAGCATAGTGACATATTGTAGAGAGGAAAAGTGCAGCAGACCAAGGCTTTGGTGACATGAGAGACACAGCACTGCAGAAAATTACCATTCTGTTTGTGGTATACAGGTAAGCCTTTCAGCTGGAATTCGCATCACAGTAGGATTTGTCTGCTTTTCTCTTTAGTCAAGAGAATAAAAAAAACCAAAATATTCATGACAGTTAGTAGAAAGCTGTCAGGCTTGTGGTAGAGGCAAATGATTCAGCGGTGTATCAGCACGTCTGTGCGGTCATTCCCACTGTCACCACCATCGCAATTAAAAGTGGAAGACTCCCATGTGAAAATGAGGCTCGAACAAAAACAGCTTGCACATTTGTGATCTTGTCTAAACCACACCGAAGATAAAGAAGCAGAGTTGGCTGCAGGAGTTGCCAGAGACGACAGAAATGTTCTTGCAATACGATCAAAGACAACAAGCTCAATCTGCTCCAGGCTGATTTATGACTCACTCTGCTAAACTGTGTCCCAGTAAACCGTCTCCTTCAAGTGGACACAGGATACAGGAAAAGCTAATTAGTGCACGCTGTATTATTTTGCATGACTTTTCATTATGAATCATTATCTGTGCATGCTGGAATGGGCTCCATTCCCCATTTTAGACGATGAATGAACTCACTCTCACACATTTATGCTGAAAAACAAAAAAAACTAACACTTTCCTCATCCACCGTGTTTTTCTTGGATGACTCTCAAACAAATGTGAACAGTTTTTTTTACATTTTCTCAACTAAGTGGATTTGCATTGTTTTTTCCAAAGCTTTTCCCAGACTTTGTAAACAAGTCAAGCCAAGGTTTAAAGCTCAGGGCATGTGCAGTTGTGTGTGGGTGACTATAATCTCCATGCATGATCCTGCCGACAGAGCAAACCTCCTGACTGATCGCTTATATTAACGCAGCCCACACTGTAGCTGTGCAGCAGTACGAGTTTAGAGTTACAGACTGAGCTGCGTCAGAGCTCCAACTAAAATAAGTGGGACCAAAAGAACCAGACTTTAACACAGGGATATAACTAGAACACAAACTAAAATGCAGGATGTAAAATAGGCCACGTCCATTGTGGAAAGAAATTGAAATGCTCCACTTTCAGAAAATTAACTGACAACTGTCCTGTTCATGTATGAATTAAAGCTGCAGGGTGAGTGTCTGCCCAACTGGCTGGAAGTTTCCAAATCGGAAAAGCTGATGAAATGTGAACACAAATGCAGTTCAAAGCTGTGAAAAAGAAAAAAACAGGCAAAGAGCAGAATATTTAGTGTATACAGTAATATTCCTTTGAAATAACTTGCATATTTATTTTCTTTAAACCAACCATACTGTGATGTCGTTGCTAATCAAGCAACCCAGTTCCTCCCTCTCCCTGTTCCAAAATAATTCCTGAGCATGACCAAAAGTGTTTCCCACTTTCAGATGTTCAATCAAGGAAGTAACAGACCGTGTTGTTAACATGACGCTCACCCTTCACATCAGGCCACTGAACTGCCCATTTACAGTAACATAATATTCAGATCAGTTGTGGTTAGCTATCCATAGCAGTAGAACTGTCCAAAAACCCCAACACAAACCCTTTAACATAATATTTGATTTAAAAAAATAACATTTACAAATTATTGTTTATTATTTGCTATAAGTGAAGGATTACAATATAATATTGTTGGCATCTTAATGTTGATTTTCATTGCAGACGTACAGATACATATTTTGTGTCCTGGGTCCTGCTAACTTAATGGCTGTACTGTAGGTAGGGATGCAACAATACCACTTTTTTCAAACAAATAAAAAAATAAATTCTAAAAACAAAAAAACAAACAATTAGGCAAATCATTTGGAAGACAAGTTTTATTTTATTTTCTAAAATTTGTTGTAAGGATTACAAAAATAATCAAAGATGGCCATCTTAATGTTGATTTTAATTGCATGCACTGGTATCGGTTCTTGGTATCGAACACATATTTTATCATACATCATATATCATTAAGAGCCCAAGTATCCCATATAGGTTATATTTGAGAATTAAATCTAAATGGTTTCTGGTCATGAACTGATAATCACGTTGTGTAAAAGTGGGAAACTTTACTTTAAAACACACTCAGAGTTATCTGTGTTTTTATTTTTTATTCTCTAAGAGTAAAAAAATGTTGCACTTAGGCACTTTTCACTCCCGCACTAAAGCAATCATCTTCAGATGGAGTGATGCAAAGTCAGAAGGTATTTCAGCCCCATTTCCATAATGCAAGATAATTTTCACCAGGTGTAGATTCACTGACATTCTGTTACATCATACTTAGAGGTAAACAGCCCATAGTGGGCTTGAATCCCAATGCTTGTGTGTGGCCAATGAAAACAAGAAAGCATTCAGCAAAGCCTCCTTGGTGTAGCTGACGCTCACACACATGGACTCTGAAACAGAGACGTGCATCACGAAATACAGTTCAATCAGAAAACTCTGGAATGAGAAGAAATCATTTATTGAGCACGAGCATGGTTGCATATTGCAGCAGGTTTGGCGTCAGGCTCTGTCTGATATTCGTTGCCTGAATGATCTGCTTTGCCTGTGCATTACAGGGAATGAAGCAGACCGGGAATCAAGAGACAGACCCCCCAAGGCGGATGCTGGGGTGGGTTTGCAAAACCTCACGGGCAAGGCAGCAGTAGTAGGGAAAGGCAGAGGCAGCAGCAGAAGCATATAGCCAGGGATGAGCAGGTAAGATGGGGGATTTAAATAGCCTGCCCTTTTGGACGAGGAGAGCATGTGACTGATCAGCTGATAAGGATGGGTGTGGCTTGAGTTGTCTGAACTAGCTTTGAGGCTTTGCATATGCTACTGATGTGGAAATGTTTTCTCATGTTAACTGGTTAATTGATTCATTGTTTAAACAAGATAATGAAGAGAATACAAGCCAACACTATATGACTCTATTGTCCTTGATGTGTTTTCTTTCTATTTCATGTGCAGTAGCAGCAGCTAACATCAGTGTAATCACACAGCTCATGCACTGTATCTTCACTTTCTCTTCAAGCTGGTCTTCATGCAGCACTGACACTGACAACATATTTACTGTGCATCATGTGCAGAGAGAGAAGACAGGGTTGAGGATAAATATAAAAGCCCTTTGTGTGTTTCTGTATCTGTTATATGCTATTTTTGGGGACAACTTTCACACTAGAAAGAAGTTAACTGCGAATGGTTTGTCCAATTTGGGACAAAAGCTACTCGTTAAGGTTAAAAGGTAAGATTAAGGCCAGTGGGTGTGTGTGTGTGTGTGTGTGCGTGTACCAGTGTGTGTGATTGCCAAGAAGGATAAAAAGCGAGGCCCTGGCATCAGGTTACTGTCCACTCCTCGGTCAGATAAAGAAAACAATAATGTAATTTGCTGTCAGATGCACTTTGAATGACGTTCATTGATCGAAATGTCATCTGAGAGAAAGGACTTAACAGTCTTGTGTACATCCTAGTCAGACCGAAAACAAAAGCACTCGAGCGGTCGGAGTGGGGTTAAAAGCTCTGTAGTGAATCAATATCTCAATTCAATTTTAAATAGTGTTGCTTCTACTTTGTCAGGTGAATCAGTGTCAACCCATAAATCAAAGTTCAGTTTGAACATGAGAAGCACAGATACAAAGCCTGTGTCTTATTTTCTAAATCAACAGGATTTAAAGGGATATTTTAACATTTTGGCAAATTCACCCATAGCCATAATTCAGCCATAATCGCTATAGTGTTAGGGGTAGGTTTGTTACATTTAATTACCGACAATTAAAGGTAACAAACCTACCTCTAAAACTATAGCGATTATAGTAATGGGCGAATTCGCCAAAATGTTGAAATATCCCTTTAAAGGGGTTCATCAGGCTGCAGGACCCACATTCACACACTCACCCACAAACAGAATCACACGCAGATGATATGAATGAATAATAGCAAGGCTACAATAGGGTGACAACTTATTTTAGTGTGAGTAATAGTCTTGTTCATTAGGAGTGACGGGGGATCCCCTGAAGGAATTCACCAACATGGAAAAACCATGAAACAAAAAATGTGAGCTCTTTAACAGATGAATCTGAGAGAGGGATTTCAATTTTCAATTTCAGTTGTGCTCTACTTGCATGAATAGTTGGTAGCCATTACTGATAAAGCAATTTGATATCAAACTGTGATGGAGCAGAATAATGCAGGATGACAATGAACTATTCTGTGATCTAAACAAAAGGGTTTTAAAAAGAAAAGAAATGGGAAACTAAAACAATAGGCCAACATAGAAAGCCGATGTGTTCATAAACAAATATCTGCGTTTTCATGTAAAATAATGTGCACAGAAGGTTTACCAGGACTCTGTTTTTCTCTGTGATTGGCAAATATCATTCTGCAGCTTCTCCTTTATGCTTTGGCTTTGATTTGGAAACTCTGGCATTGATGATGATACTACAGAACATTGTGCGTAATGTGTTTATTACTCAAATTCCTCCATGATTACCGAGGTCCCAGCGGCCACAAGCCTTGCAGGTCTGAGGAAATCCTACTCTCATCACCATACTGATCAAGAGTTAGAGAAGCTTTTCCTAGCTTAGAGCCATGTGGTGTAAGCTCTGTCCTTGTGTACTCAAACCCACATTATTCCCCTCTACACATAGTCTGTTTTCATATCTGACTGTGATGGTGTTGCACATCTGGGCCCAGTGCCCAAATTAAATTTATGAAGAAATTATTTGAGAAATAAGTAGGCTATGTGTTTGTGTTGAACTCATGATGCAATTATTCAAATGAAATCAAAAGATCAAGATCATTATTCTGCTCTGTCATTCATTCAGAATGTCACCTGATTTTTGGTTTCCAAAATTTAGCCCCCAAAAAAGTAGCTGAAAATAAACATAATACACAGTTGAAACGCAATGTTTTAAATAGGTAGAGGTCATACATTTTTCTCATGGCACAATTCAGTTGGATCAAGAAACTCAATTTTGAGTCCCGTTCACTTACAGGTCCCATGCTCTCTATACTTTTGCTCACTAGCTACTTTGACTAGTTGTAGCCAAATACATCTTACTCCACTGGTTCCCAACCTTTTTCAGCTTGTGACCCCATTTTGACATCACAAATTTCTGGCGACCCCCAATCACATGCAGTCATGTGATTGCGGCCGTCAATTATGCATCAAGTCAGATATTTTTATATGCTGCATTTTACTTGAACTCGATTTATATTCAAGAAAGTGAAAGTATAGAATACAGTTGTTTATGATTGTGGTGTTTTAATTATCACTTTTAAAAGAATAGTAATTAGTTAAAAGAATATTTTATCAGTATTTTTTATTTAAATAAATTACTAGACATTTCTGGCAACCCCATTTGAATTCCAGGCGACCTCATGTGGGGTCCCGACCCCAAGGTTGAAAAACACTGGCTTACTCACTAGAGAAGCTGTTTATGGACGGTACAGTATTAGCATTGTCACATCTACAGTAAGCAAGAAGTTCCTGGGTTTGGTTCCTGTGCCTGGAGCATTTGTGGGGGGAGATTGCCCGCGTGGGTTCTTTCCAGGTTCATTAGGGTGATTGACAACTTTAAATTGCTTGTAGGTTGTAGGTGTGATTGTATATTATTCATCTTTGTGTGTCGGCCGTGTGACAGACTCGGGACCTGTCTAGGGTGTCAGTTGGAAATGGCTCCACTTTAGTTTTGACTATTTATTTCATATTAGCTTTTGCTATTTATCTAATATTGAACACCTTATGGCCTTTTGTCTTATTTCAGCCTCCATCCTCTCCCTCTCTTACCTTTTATTTCTATCTCTACTTTACCTAACTCTCACAGTTTAATTCACCTCCAAAACTCATTACTGATGAATGAAAGCATTAGTTCCATTCTGAACAACACACATCTATTGAGACACCGAAATCCTGATATAATAATTACAAGCCAGAGAATTTGTTAGCATGGCTAAAGGGCAGGCAGAGTTCTTTTAAGTGTGGTTCAAAGCAGTGTTAAGTGTGGGAATCAAAATCCTTTCTCCAGAGACTAATAGGAAGCAGAATAACATCCTTTTGATTTATCCTCTGGCCTGTTTCCCTACGCTTCTCCTCCGTCATCTGACTCATTCATCACGCCATTCTCTGGAGAAATTATGCTAATCAGGGCGAGCCAGATACTGTTAAGCATCAGCAGTAAGTGCGAGGTGCAGTGCAGAGAGAGATGAGCAGTTCTCATTTTCATCAAATGATGGTCCTGTCTCGCCAAATGGCATGCATACTTTACAGACTGGCAAGCATCCTTTTATCCTGATCCATGAGTTATTGACTTCATGTGAAAATTAGGCAATTCATAATTCCCTCAGCAAGCATTTACATTTTTCTGCCATTTATTTGATTAATAAATCATAAAACACACAATAATGATTCTTCATTATACTGATTAGAGGAACTGTTTTACATTTTGTGACCTCTACTTATTTGATTTGCTTTACTTGAGGTGAATTAGATAATAATTTTATGACATCATTAAATTAAAGCACACTTAGGGACTAGTGCTCACTACTGCACCCATGTGTGAAAGTAACACAAACTATTATTGTTATTTCCTTTGGGAACATCCAGGCTTGTAGCTACTTTATTATGTAGTGTACACGATTCAGAGCGGCATTCAAATATAGACAAGAAAATATCTGATGGTATGGACCACATTAAAATCAGAAAACATTTTAACCAGCATTTAAAACGTACAGTTGGTGAAGTATATGAGCCTCTTTAGGGACTGGAACATGGTGGCTGTAACACAGCATAACGTCTGCATGGGAGCACTAATGCAGATGTGCATGTGAGAATGTATGCATTTCAGACAGTGATTTTGTTAATCATTGTATCAGGACTATTTAGGATTTTCAGTAGAGATAAAGACCAATTTCAAACTGTCTTTCTCTACTCTAAAGACCCGTGTGATAAATCCAATCCTCTCAGATCCACAAAGGCAGCTAAGATGTGCACACACAGTTCAATCAATATCCTTTGTTTCTGTCACACTCCTGTCAAGGTCATGCAGCGAAGCCTTTGGGTAAGACATAAAAAGATGAGCACTGGGGGATTGAAATGCATTATGGCAGCTAGGAGCTTATGCTTGTATTTATTTATAAGATATTGGATTGGAATAAATTAACGTCATGAAAGTCATTTTAATCTCTTATATCATATTAGATGTCACCTGCAATATTGGTGCAAGGCTAGGTGAGAGATGATGCATGAGGAGATAAGGAAAGCTAATCACTGCTAAATAGCACCTCTAAGATTTTGGAAATATTGGAAAACTCCTCTCTGTCCTTCGCAGCACAGATGGATGTGTCAGTAAAGTCTGTTAGTAAATGCACAAAGGAAATTTGTCTCCAGTTTATGGTGGTCACATTTCAAAAATGGTCAAAGGATGCAATCTGTGTCTAAAAGGAACATCATAGCAATTTTCTCCCCATAATAATATGTTTCCTCTATAGGAGACCGATTGTGATTGTGGCCTCAGATTTTAAAGATAGGTGTAATATTCAAGGTAATAGCCAGTTGTTTTTCTGCTTAATTATACTCTTTTTGTCTTGGTAATGTAAATGATGCACTGAAACCACAGTCATTTGAAATACATTTATTTTCCATGTTTTATGGGTCTACACAAACAACTGCCTTTCGCCTGGCAGCCAGAAGGATTAATGATGTAACTGTAATTCATCTTCTCTAGGCCACAGAATACAGAGTGTCAGAAAAATATAATTACATGAATAGATGTGGGAAATTCTCACTACAGCATGTGAAAACAAGGGAATATTGACTTTACAGAGAAACAAGTTATTATCTTAATTAAAAAAAAAGAAAAAACTTGTGTTGTGACTTTTCTTTTAACAAAAGTTAAGTGTTTTTTTTTACTCTTGAATGCAACTAGTCTATAAAAAAGAAAATTTTAATTGAACAGGACCATTTAAAATAGATAAATAAATAAAAATGACTATACAAGAGAAAACATTTTCAGTGAGGAATTAAAATATTATTTTGAAAGGATAGTGCACGCCTGATAAACACCATCCTTTAACCGCGGTAAAGTGAGCCGCCGTTTGCGAGATAGTGGTAAAGTGAGCCGCTGTTTGATTTTCGTTGCGCGCGCGCTATAGTAAATACGGTAGGCACGGTTCTCGAGCAAGGGGAAGGTCCTGAAAGATACATAAAGCCTATGTGCTTTTACTGGAGTATGGTGGAGGAAAATCTTTTCCAAGATGAATCAACTTTTTAGTCATATTTCACTGCCGTAATTGGGAGAAACATCACCTTTCATCAACATTTTTTCATTCATTTATTTTACTTTACTGTACAAATGTGAAGAAAGATTAATTTAAAATGACCCTTATAACAAAACCCAGTTACAGTATGCTGACCTTTGACCTTAGGTCACATCAATTCCTTCATAGGTGTCATCCTCATTCCTTTTACATACTGTTCCTGACATCTCACTCTACCTCTGGTATCATTTTGGTGGCATTTTACTGTAGAAATCTGGAGAAAAATGACATAAAAGTCACCCCTATAACAAAATCCAGTTACAGTATGCTGACCTTTGACCTTAGGTCACATCAATTCCGTCATAGGTGTCATCTTAATTCCTTTTGCATATTGTTCCTGGTGTCTCACCCTACTTCTCGTATAATTTTGGTGGCATTTTACTGTAGAATTTTGGAGAAAAATAACTTTAAAGTCACCCCTATAACACAACCCAGTTACAGCTGACCTTTGACCTTAGGTCACATCAATTCCTTTATAGGTGTGTTCCTCATCTCTTTTGCATGTTGTTCCTGGGGTCTCACTCTACTTCTGATATAATTTTGGTGGCATTTTACTGTAGAAATTTGGAGAAAAATCATTTAAAAATCACCCCTATAACACAACCCAGTTACAGTATGCTGACCTTTGACCTTATGTCACATCAATTCCTTATAGGTGTGTTCCTCATTTCTTTTGCATAGTGTTCCTGACATCTCACTCTACGTCTGGTATCATTTTGGTAGAATTTTACTGTAAAAATTGGGAGAAAAATCATTTTAAAGTCACCCCTATAACAAAACTAGGAACAATATGCAAAAGGAATGAGGATGACACCTATGAAGGAATTGATGTGACCTAAGGTCAAAGGTCAGCATATTGTCACTGGGTTTTGATATAGGGGTGATTTTAAAATGATTTTTCTCCAAATTTCTACAGTAAAATGCCACCAAAATGATACCAGAGGTAGAGTGAGACACCAGGAACAATATGCAAAAGGAATGAGGATGACACCTATGAAGGAATTGATGTGACCTAAGGTCAAAGGTCAGCATATTATAACTGGGTTTTGATATAGGGGTGACTTTAAAATGATTTTTCTCCAAATTTCTACAGTAAAATGCCACCAAAATGATACCAGAGGTAGAGTGAGATGTCAGGAACAGTATGTAAAAGGAATGAGGATGACACCTATGAAGGAATTGATGTGACCTAAGGTCAAAGGTCAGCATACTGTAACTGGATTTTGTTATAGGGGCGATTTTAATGTCATTTTTCTCCAGATTTCTACAGTAAAATGCCACCAAAATGATACCAGAGGTAGAGTGAGACACCAGGAACAATATGCAAAAGGAATGAGGATGACACCTATGAAGGAATTGATGTGACCTAAGGTCAAAGGTCAGCATATTGTAACTGGGTTTTGATATAGGGGTGATTTTAAAATGATTTTTCTCCAAATTTCTACAGTAAAATGCCACCAAAATGATACCAGAGGTAGAGTGAGACACCAGGAACAATATGCAAAAGGAATGAGGATGACACCTATGAAGGAATTGATGTGACCTAAGGTCAAAGGTCAGCATACTGTAACTGGGTTGTGTTATAGGGGTGACTTTAAAATGATTTTTCTCCAAATTTCTACAGTAAAATGCCACCAAAATGATACCAGAGGTAGAGTGAGACACCAGGAACAATATGCAAAAGGAATGAGGATGACACCTATGAAGGAATTGATGTGACCTAAGGTCAAAGGTAGCATACTGTAACTGGGTTGTGTTATAGGGGTGACTTTAAAATGATTTTTCTCCAAATTTCTACAGTAAAATGCCACCAAAATGATACCAGCGGTAGAGTGAGACACCAGGAACAATATGCAAAAGGAATGAGGATGACACCTATGAAGGAATTGATGTGACCTAAGGTCAAAGGTCAGCATATTGTAACTGGGTTTTGATATAGGGGTGACATTAAAATGATTTTTCTCCAAATTTCTACAGTAAAATGCCACCAAAATGATACCGGAAGTAGAGTGAGACACCAGGAACAATATGCAAAAGGAATGAGGATGACACCTATGAAGGAATTGATGTGACCTAAGGTCAAAGGTCAGCATATTGTAACTGGGTTTTGATATAGGGGTGACTTTAAAATGATTTTTCTCCAAATTTCTACAATAAAATGCCACCAAAATGATACCAGAGGTAGAGTGAGATGTCAGGAACAGTATGTAAAAGGAATGAGGATGACACCTATGAAGGAATTGATGTGACCTAAGGTCAAAGGTCAGCATACTGTAACTGGATTTTGTTATAGGGGCGATTTTAATGTCATTTTTCTCCAGATTTCTACAGTAAAATGCCACCAAAATGATACCAGAGGTAGAGTGAGACACCAGGAACAATATGCAAAAGGAATGAGGATGACACCTATGAAGGAATTGATGTGACCTAAGGTCAAAGGTCAGCATACTGTAACTGGGTTGTGTTATAGGGGTGACTTTAAAATGATTTTTCTCCAAATTTCTACAGTAAAATGCCACCAAAATGATACCGGAAGTAGAGTGAGACACCAGGAACAATATGCAAAAGGCATGAGGATGACACCTATGAAGGAATTGATGTGACCTAAGGTCAGAGGTCAGCATATTGTAACTGGGTTTTGATATAGGGGTGACTTTAAAATGATTTTTCTCCAAATTTCTACAGTAAAATGCCACCAAAATGATACCGGAAGTAGAGTGAGACACCAGGAACAATATGCAAAAGGCATGAGGATGACACCTATGAAGGAATTGATGTGACCTAAGGTCAAAGGTCAGCATATTGTAACTGGGTTTTGATATAGGGGTGACTTTAAAATGATTTTTCTCCAAATTTCTACAGTAAAATGCCACCAAAATGATACCAGAGGTAGAGTGAGACACCAGGAACAATATGCAAAAGGAATGAGGATGACACCTATGAAGGAATTGATGTGACCTAAGGTCAAAGGTCAGCATATTGTAACTGGGTTTTGATATAGGGGTGACTTTAAAATGATTTTTCTCCAAATTTCTACAGTAAAATGCCACCAAAATGATACCAGAGGTAGAGTGAGACACCAGGAACAATATGCAAAAGGAATGAGGATGACACCTATGAAGGAATTGATGTGACCTAAGGTCAAAGGTCAGCATACTGTAACTGGGTTGTGTTATAGGGGTGACTTTAAAATGATTTTTCTCCAAATTTCTACAGTAAAATGCCACCAAAATGATACCAGCGGTAGAGTGAGACACCAGGAACAATATGCAAAAGGAATGAGGATGACACCTATGAAGGAATTGATGTGACCTAAGGTCAAAGGTCAGCATATTGTAACTGGGTTTTGATATAGGGGTGACATTAAAATGATTTTTCTCCAAATTTCTACAGTAAAATGCCACCAAAATGATACCGGAAGTAGAGTGAGACACCAGGAACAATATGCAAAAGGAATGAGGATGACACCTATGAAGGAATTGATGTGACCTAAGGTCAAAGGTCAGCATATTGTAACTGGGTTTTGATATAGGGGTGACTTTAAAATGATTTTTCTCCAAATTTCTACAATAAAATGCCACCAAAATGATACCAGAGGTAGAGTGAGATGTCAGGAACAGTATGTAAAAGGAATGAGGATGACACCTATGAAGGAATTGATGTGACCTAAGGTCAAAGGTCAGCATACTGTAACTGGATTTTGTTATAGGGGCGATTTTAATGTCATTTTTCCTCCAGATTTCTACAGTAAAATGCCACCAAAATGATACCAGAGGTAGAGTGAGACACCAGGAACAATATGCAAAAGGAATGAGGATGACACCTATGAAGGAATTGATGTGACCTAAGGTCAAAGGTCAGCATACTGTAACTGGGTTGTGTTATAGGGGTGACTTTAAAATGATTTTTCTCCAAATTTCTACAGTAAAATGCCACCAAAATGATACCGGAAGTAGAGTGAGACACCAGGAACAATATGCAAAAGGCATGAGGATGACACCTATGAAGGAATTGATGTGACCTAAGGTCAAAGGTCAGCATATTGTAACTGGGTTTTGATATAGGGGTGACTTTAAAATGATTTTTCTCCAAATTTCTACAGTAAAATGCCACCAAAATGATACCGGAAGTAGAGTGAGACACCAGGAACAATATGCAAAAGGAATGAGGATGACACCTATGAAGGAATTGATGTGACCTAAGGTCAAAGGTCAGCATATTGTAACTGGGTTTTGATATAGGGGTGACTTTAAAATGATTTTTCTCCAAATTTCTACAATAAAATGCCACCAAAATGATACCAGAGGTAGAGTGAGATGTCAGGAACAGTATGTAAAAGGAATGAGGATGACACCTATGAAGGAATTGATGTGACCTAAGGTCAAAGGTCAGCATACTGTAACTGGATTTTGTTATAGGGGCGATTTTAATGTCATTTTTCTCCAGATTTCTACAGTAAAATGCCACCAAAATGATACCAGAGGTAGAGTGAGACACCAGGAACAATATGCAAAAGGAATGAGGATGACACCTATGAAGGAATTGATGTGACCTAAGGTCAAAGGTCAGCATACTGTAACTGGGTTGTGTTATAGGGGTGACTTTAAAATGATTTTTCTCCAAATTTCTACAGTAAAATGCCACCAAAATGATACCGGAAGTAGAGTGAGACACCAGGAACAATATGCAAAAGGCATGAGGATGACACCTATGAAGGAATTGATGTGACCTAAGGTCAAAGGTCAGCATATTGTAACTGGGTTTTGATATAGGGGTGACTTTAAAATGATTTTTCTCCAAATTTCTACAGTAAAATGCCACCAAAATGATACCGGAAGTAGAGTGAGACACCAGGAACAATATGCAAAAGGCATGAGGATGACACCTATGAAGGAATTGATGTGACCTAAGGTCAAAGGTCAGCATATTGTAACTGGGTTTTGATATAGGGGTGACTTTAAAATGATTTTTCTCCAAATTTCTACAGTAAAATGCCACCAAAATGATACCAGCGGTAGAGTGAGACACCAGGAACAATATGCAAAAGGAATGAGGATGACACCTATGAAGGAATTGATGTGACCTAAGGTCAAAGGTCAGCATATTGTAACTGGGTTTTGATATAGGGGTGACTTTAAAATGATTTTTCTCCAAATTTCTACAATAAAATGCCACCAAAATGATACCAGAGGTAGAGTGAGATGTCAGGAACAGTATGTAAAAGGAATGAGGATGACACCTATGAAGGAATTGATGTGACCTAAGGTCAAAGGTCAGCATACTGTAACTGGATTTTGTTATAGGGGCGATTTTAATGTCATTTTTCTCCAGATTTCTACAGTAAAATGCCACCAAAATGATACCAGAGGTAGAGTGAGACACCAGGAACAATATGCAAAAGGAATGAGGATGACACCTATGAAGGAATTGATGTGACCTAAGGTCAAAGGTCAGCATACTGTAACTGGGTTGTGTTATAGGGGTGACTTTAAAATGATTTTTCTCCAAATTTCTACAGTAAAATGCCACCAAAATGATACCGGAAGTAGAGTGAGACACCAGGAACAATATGCAAAAGGCATGAGGATGACACCTATGAAGGAATTGATGTGACCTAAGGTCAAAGGTCAGCATATTGTAACTGGGTTTTGATATAGGGGTGACTTTAAAATGATTTTTCTCCAAATTTCTACAGTAAAATGCCACCAAAATGATACCGGAAGTAGAGTGAGACACCAGGAACAATATGCAAAAGGCATGAGGATGACACCTATGAAGGAATTGATGTGACCTAAGGTCAAAGGTCAGCATATTGTAACTGGGTTTTGATATAGGGGTGACTTTAAAATGATTTTTCTCCAAATTTCTACAGTAAAATGCCACCAAAATGATACCAGAGGTAGAGTGAGACACCAGGAACAATATGCAAAAGGAATGAGGATGACACCTATGAAGGAATTGATGTGACCTAAGGTCAAAGGTCAGCATATTGTAACTGGGTTTTGATATAGGGGTGACTTTAAAATGATTTTTCTCCAAATTTCTACAATAAAATGCCACCAAAATGATACCAGAGGTAGAGTGAGATGTCAGGAACAGTATGTAAAAGGAATGAGGATGACACCTATGAAGGAATTGATGTGACCTAAGGTCAAAGGTCAGCATACTGTAACTGGGTTGTGTTATAGGGGTGACTTTAAAATGATTTTTCTCCAAATTTCTACAGTAAAATGCCACCAAAATGATACCAGAAGTAGAGTGAGACACCAGGAACAATATGCAAAAGGAATGAGGATGACACCTATGAAGGAATTGATGTGACCTAAGGTCAAAGGTCAGCATATTGTAACTGGGTTTTGATATAGGGGTGACTTTAAAATGATTTTTCTCCAAATTTCTACAGTAAAATGCCACCAAAATTATATCAGAAGTAGAGTGAGACACCAGGAACAATATGCAAAAGGAATGAGGATGACACCTATGAAGGAATTGATGTGACCTAAGGTCAAAGGTCAGCATATTGTAACTGGGTTTTGATATAGGGGTGACTTTAAAATGATTTTTCTCCAAATTTCTACAGTAAAATGCCACCAAAATGATACCAGAGGTAGAGTGAGACACCAGGAACAATATGCAAAAGGAATGAGGATGACACCTATGAAGGAATTGATGTGACCTAAGGTCAAAGGTCAGCATATTGTAACTGGGTTTTGATATAGGGGTGACTTTAAAATGATTTTTCTCCAAATTTCTACAGTAAAATGCCACCAAAATGATACCAGAGGTAGAGTGAGACACCAGGAACAATATGCAAAAGGAATGAGGATGACACCTATGAAGGAATTGATGTGACCTAAGGTCAAAGGTCAGCATACTGTAACTGGGTTTTGTTATATGGGTGACTTTAAAATGATTTTTCTCCAAATTTCTACAGTAAAATGCCACCAAAATGATACCAGAAGTAGAGTGAGACACCAGGAAAAACATGCAAAAGGAATGAGGATGACACCTATGAAGGAATTGATGTGACCTAAGGTCAAAGGTCAGCATACTGTAACTGGGTTTTGTTATAGGGGTGACTTTAAAATGATTTTTCTCCAAATTTCTACAGTAAAATGCCACCAAAATGATACCAGAGGTAGAGTGAGACACCAGGAACAATATGCAAAAGGAATGAGGATGACACCTATGAAGGAATTGATGTGACCTAAGGTCAAAGGTCAGCATATTGTAACTGGGTTTTGATATAGGGGTGACTTTAAAATGATTTTTCTCCAAATTTCTACAGTAAAATGCCACCAAAATGATACCAGAGGTAGAGTGAGACACCAGGAACAATATGCAAAAGGAATGAGGATGACACCTATGAAGGAATTGATGTGACCTAAGGTCAAAGGTCAGCATATTGTAACTGGGTTTTGATATAGGGGTGATTTTAAAATGATTTTTCTCCAAATTTCTACAGTAAAATGCCACCAAAATGATACCAGAGGTAGAGTGAGACACCAGGAACAATATGCAAAAGGAATGAGGATGACACCTATGAAGGAATTGATGTGACCTAAGGTCAAAGGTCAGCATACTGTAACTGGGTTGTGTTATAGGGGTGACTTTAAAATGATTTTTCTCCAAATTTCTACAGTAAAATGCCACCAAAATGATACCAGAGGTAGAGTGAGACACCAGGAACAATATGCAAAAGGAATGAGGATGACACCTATGAAGGAATTGATGTGACCTAAGGTCAAAGGTCAGCATATTGTAACTGGGTTTTGATATAGGGGTGACTTTAAAATGATTTTTCTCCAAATTTCTACAGTAAAATGCCACCAAAATGATACCAGAAGTAGAGTGAGACACCAGGAACAATATGCAAAAGGAATGAGGATGACACCTATGAAGGAATTGATGTGACCTAAGGTCAAAGGTCAGCATATTGTAACTGGGTTTTGATATAGGGGTGACTTTAAAATGATTTTTCTCCAAATTTCTACAATAAAATGCCACCAAAATGATACCAGAGGTAGAGTGAGATGTCAGGAACAGTATGTAAAAGGAATGAGGATGACACCTATGAAGGAATTGATGTGACCTAAGGTCAAAGGTCAGCATACTGTAACTGGATTTTGTTATAGGGGTGATTTTAATGTCATTTTTCTCCAGATTTCTACAGTAAAATGCCACCAAAATGATACCAGAGGTAGAGTGAGACACCAGGAACAATATGCAAAAGGAATGAGGATGACACCTATGAAGGAATTGATGTGACCTAAGGTCAAAGGTCAGCATACTGTAACTGGGTTGTTTGTGTTATATGGGTGACTTTAAAATGATTTTTCTCCAAATTTCTACAGTAAAATGCCACCAAAATGATACCAGAAGTAGAGTGAGACACCAGGAACAATATGCAAAAGGAATGAGGATGACACCTATGAAGGAATTGATGTGACCTAAGGTCAAAGGTCAGCATATTGTAACTGGGTTTTGATATAGGGGTGACTTTAAAATGATTTTTCTCCAAATTTCTACAGTAAAATGCCACCAAAATGATACCAGAGGTAGAGTGAGACACCAGGAACAATATGCAAAAGGAATGAGGATGACACCTATGAAGGAATTGATGTGACCTAAGGTCAAAGGTCAGCATATTGTAACTGGGTTTTGATATAGGGGTGACTTTAAAATGATTTTTCTCCAAATTTCTACAGTAAAATGCCACCAAAATGATACCAGAGGTAGAGTGAGACACCAGGAACAATATGCAAAAGGAATGAGGATGACACCTATGAAGGAATTGATGTGACCTAAGGTCAAAGGTCAGCATATTGTAACTGGGTTTTGATATAGGGGTGACTTTAAAATGATTTTTCTCCAAATTTCTACAGTAAAATGCCACCAAAATGATACCAGAGGTAGAGTGAGACACCAGGAACAATAAGAAAAGGAATGAGGATGACACCTATGAAGGAATTGATGTGACCTAAGGTCAAAGGTCAGCATATTGTAACTGGGTTTTGAATAGGGGTGACTTTAAAATGATTTTTCTCCAAATTTCTACAGTAAAATGCCACCAAAATGATACCTAGAGTGAGACACCAGGAACAATATGAAAAGGAATGAGGATGACACCTAAAGGAATTGATGTGACCTAAGGTCAAAGGTCAGCATATTGTAACTGGGTTTTGATATAGGGGTGACTTTAAAATGATTTTTCTCCAAATTTCTACAGTAAAATGCCACCAAAATGATACCAGAGGTAGAGTGAGATGTCAGGAACAGTATGTAAAAGGAATGAGGATGACACCTATGAAGGAATTGATGTGACCTAAGGTCAAAGGTCAGCATACTGTAACTGGATTTTGTTATAGGGGCGATTTTAATGTCATTTTTCTCCAAATTTCTACAGTAAAATGCCACCAAAATGATACCAGAGGTAGAGTGAGACACCAGGAACAATATGCAAAAGGAATGAGGATGACACCTATGAAGGAATTGATGTGACCTAAGGTCAAAGGTCAGCATATTGTAACTGGGTTTTGTTATAGGGGTGACTTTAAAATGATTTTTCTCCAAATTTCTACAGTAAAATGCCACCAAAATGATACCAGAGGTAGAGTGAGACACCAGGAACAATATGCAAAAGGAATGAGGATGACACCTATGAAGGAATTGATGTGACCTAAGGTCAAAGGTCAGCATATTGTAACTGGGTTTTGATATAGGGGTGACTTTAAAATGATTTTTCTCCAAATTTCTACAGTAAAATGCCACCAAAATGATACCAGAAGTAGAGTGAGACACCAGGAACAATATGCAAAAGGAATGAGGATGACACCTATGAAGGAATTGATGTGACCTAAGGTCAAAGGTCAGCATATTGTAACTGGGTTTTGATATAGGGGTGACTTTAAAATGATTTTTCTCCAAATTTCTACAGTAAAATGCCACCAAAATGATACCAGAGGTAGAGTGAGACACCAGGAACAATATGCAAAAGGAATGAGGATGACACCTATGAAGGAATTGATGTGACCTAAGGTCAAAGGTCAGCATACTGTAACTGGGTTTTGTTATAGGGGTGACTTTAAAATGATTTTTCTCCAAATTTCTACAGTAAAATGCCACCAAAATGATACCAGAGGTAGAGTGAGACACCAGGAACAATATGCAAAAGGAATGAGGATGACACCTATGAAGGAATTGATGTGACCTAAGGTCAAAGGTCAGCATACTGTAACTGGGTTGTGTTATAGGGGTGACTTTAAAATGATTTTTCTCCAAATTTCTACAGTAAAATGCCACCAAAATGATACCGGAAGTAGAGTGAGACACCAGGAACAATATGCAAAAGGAATGAGGATGACACCTATGAAGGAATTGATGTGACCTAAGGTCAAAGGTCAGCATATTGTAACTGGGTTTTGATATAGGGGTGACTTTAAAATGATTTTTCTCCAAATTTCTACAGTAAAATGCCACCAAAATGATACCGGAAGTAGAGTGAGACACCAGGAACAATATGCAAAAGGAATGAGGATGACACCTATGAAGGAATTGATGTGACCTAAGGTCAAAGGTCAGCATATTGTAACTGGGTTTTGATATAGGGGTGACTTTAAAATGATTTTTCTCCAAATTTCTACAGTAAAATGCCACCAAAATGATACCAGGAAGTAGAGTGAGACACCAGGAACAATATGCAAAAGGAATGAGGATGACACCTATGAAGGAATTGATGTGACCTAAGGTCAAAGGTCAGCATATTGTAACTGGGTTTTGATATAGGGGTGACTTTAAAATGATTTTTCTCCAAATTTCTACAATAAAATGCCACCAAAATGATACCAGAGGTAGAGTGAGATGTCAGGAACAGTATGTAAAAGGAATGAGGATGACACCTATGAAGGAATTGATGTGACCTAAGGTCAAAGGTCAGCATACTGTAACTGGATTTTGTTATAGGGGCGATTTTAATGTCATTTTTCTCCAGATTTCTACAGTAAAATGCCACCAAAATGATACCAGAGGTAGAGTGAGACACCAGGAACAATATGCAAAAGGAATGAGGATGACACCTATGAAGGAATTGATGTGACCTAAGGTCAAAGGTCAGCATACTGTAACTGGGTTGTGTTATAGGGGTGACTTTAAAATGATTTTTCTCCAAATTTCTACAGTAAAATGCCACCAAAATGATACCGGAAGTAGAGTGAGACACCAGGAACAATATGCAAAAGGCATGAGGATGACACCTATGAAGGAATTGATGTGACCTAAGGTCAAAGGTCAGCATATTGTAACTGGGTTTTGATATAGGGGTGACTTTAAAATGATTTTTCTCCAAATTTCTACAGTAAAATGCCACCAAAATGATACCGGAAGTAGAGTGAGACACCAGGAACAATATGCAAAAGGCATGAGGATGACACCTATGAAGGAATTGATGTGACCTAAGGTCAAAGGTCAGCATATTGTAACTGGGTTTTGATATAGGGGTGACTTTAAAATGATTTTTCTCCAAATTTCTACAGTAAAATGCCACCAAAATGATACCAGAGGTAGAGTGAGACACCAGGAACAATATGCAAAAGGAATGAGGATGACACCTATGAAGGAATTGATGTGACCTAAGGTCAAAGGTCAGCATATTGTAACTGGGTTTTGATATAGGGGTGACTTTAAAATGATTTTTCTCCAAATTTCTACAGTAAAATGCCACCAAAATGATAGAGGTAGAGTGAGACACCAGGAACAATATGCAAAAGGAATGAGGATGACACCTATGAAGGAATTGATGTGACCTAAGGTCAAAGGTCAGCATATTGTAACTGGGTTTTGATATAGGGGTGACTTTAAAATGATTTTTCTCCAAATTTCTACAGTAAAATGCCACCAAAATGATACCGGAAGTAGAGTGAGACACCAGGAACAATATGCAAAAGGAATGAGGATGACACCTATGAAGGAATTGATGTGACCTAAGGTCAAAGGTCAGCATATTGTAACTGGGTTTTGATATAGGGGTGACTTTAAAATGATTTTTCTCCAAATTTCTACAATAAAATGCCACCAAAATGATACCAGAGGTAGAGTGAGATGTCAGGAACAATATGTAAAAGGAATGAGGATGACACCTATGAAGGAATTGATGTGACCTAAGGTCAAAGGTCAGCATACTGTAACTGGGTTTTGTTATAGGGGTGACTTTAAAATGATTTTTCTCCAAATTTCTACAGTAAAATGCCACCAAAATGATACCAGAGGTAGAGTGAGACACCAGGAACAATATGCAAAAGGAATGAGGATGACACCTATGAAGGAATTGATGTGACCTAAGGTCAAAGGTCAGCATACTGTAACTGGGTTGTGTTATAGGGGTGACTTTAAAATGATTTTTCTCCAAATTTCTACAGTAAAATGCCACCAAAATGATACCGGAAGTAGAGTGAGACACCAGGAACAATATGCAAAAGGCATGAGGATGACACCTATGAAGGAATTGATGTGACCTAAGGTCAAAGGTCAGCATATTGTAACTGGGTTTTGATATAGGGGTGACTTTAAAATGATTTTTCTCCAAATTTCTACAGTAAAATGCCACCAAAATGATACCGGAAGTAGAGTGAGACACCAGGAACAATATGCAAAAGGCATGAGGATGACACCTATGAAGGAATTGATGTGACCTAAGGTCAAAGGTCAGCATATTGTAACTGGGTTTTGATATAGGGGTGACTTTAAAATGATTTTTCTCCAAATTTCTACAGTAAAATGCCACCAAAATGATACCGGAAGTAGAGTGAGACACCAGGAACAATATGCAAAAGGAATGAGGATGACACCTATGAAGGAATTGATGTGACCTAAGGTCAAAGGTCAGCATATTGTAACTGGGTTTTGATATAGGGGTGACTTTAAAATGATTTTTCTCCAAATTTCTACAATAAAATGCCACCAAAATGATACCAGAGGTAGAGTGAGATGTCAGGAACAGTATGTAAAAGGAATGAGGATGACACCTATGAAGGAATTGATGTGACCTAAGGTCAAAGGTCAGCATACTGTAACTGGATTTTGTTATAGGGGCGATTTTAATGTCATTTTTCTCCAGATTTCTACAGTAAAATGCCACCAAAATGATACCAGAGGTAGAGTGAGACACCAGGAACAATATGCAAAAGGAATGAGGATGACACCTATGAAGGAATTGATGTGACCTAAGGTCAAAGGTCAGCATACTGTAACTGGGTTGTGTTATAGGGGTGACTTTAAAATGATTTTTCTCCAAATTTCTACAGTAAAATGCCACCAAAATGATACCGGAAGTAGAGTGAGACACCAGGAACAATATGCAAAAGGAATGAGGATGACACCTATGAAGGAATTGATGTGACCTAAGGTCAAAGGTCAGCATATTGTAACTGGGTTTTGATATAGGGGTGACTTTAAAATGATTTTTCTCCAAATTTCTACAGTAAAATGCCACCAAAATGATACCGGAAGTAGAGTGAGACACCAGGAACAATATGCAAAAGGCATGAGGATGACACCTATGAAGGAATTGATGTGACCTAAGGTCAAAGGTCAGCATATTGTAACTGGGTTTTGATATAGGGGTGACTTTAAAATGATTTTTCTCCAAATTTCTACAGTAAAATGCCACCAAAATGATACCAGAGGTAGAGTGAGGCGCCAGGAACAATATGCAAAAGGAATGAGGATGACACCTATGAAGGAATTGATGTGACCTAAGGTCAAAGGTCAGCATATTGTAACTGGGTTTTGATATAGGGGTGACTTTAAAATGATTTTTCTCCAAATTTCTACAATAAAATGCCACCAAAATGATACCAGAGGTAGAGTGAGATGTCAGGAACAGTATGTAAAAGGAATGAGGATGACACCTATGAAGGAATTGATGTGACCTAAGGTCAAAGGTCAGCATACTGTAACTGGATTTTGTTATAGGGGCGATTTTAATGTCATTTTTCTCCAGATTTCTACAGTAAAATGCCACCAAAATGATACCAGAGGTAGAGTGAGACACCAGGAACAATATGCAAAAGGAATGAGGATGACACCTATGAAGGAATTGATGTGACCTAAGGTCAAAGGTCAGCATACTGTAACTGGGTTGTGTTATAGGGGTGACTTTAAAATGATTTTTCTCCAAATTTCTACAGTAAAATGCCACCAAAATGATACCGGAAGTAGAGTGAGACACCAGGAACAATATGCAAAAGGCATGAGGATGACACCTATGAAGGAATTGATGTGACCTAAGGTCAAAGGTCAGCATATTGTAACTGGGTTTTGATATAGGGGTGACTTTAAAATGATTTTTCTCCAAATTTCTACAGTAAAATGCCACCAAAATGATACCAGAAGTAGAGTGAGACACCAGGAACAATATGCAAAAGGCATGAGGATGACACCTATGAAGGAATTGATGTGACCTAAGGTCAAAGGTCAGCATATTGTAACTGGGTTTTGATATAGGGGTGACTTTAAAATGATTTTTCTCCAAATTTCTACAGTAAAATGCCACCAAAATGATACCAGAGGTAGAGTGAGACACCAGGAACAATATGCAAAAGGAATGAGGATGACACCTATGAAGGAATTGATGTGACCTAAGGTCAAAGGTCAGCATATTGTAACTGGGTTTTGATATAGGGGTGACTTTAAAATGATTTTTCTCCAAATTTCTACAGTAAAATGCCACCAAAATGATACCAGAGGTAGAGTGAGACACCAGGAACAATATGCAAAAGGAATGAGGATGACACCTATGAAGGAATTGATGTGACCTAAGGTCAAAGGTCAGCATATTGTAACTGGGTTTTGATATAGGGGTGACATTAAAATGATTTTTCTCCAAATTTCTACAGTAAAATGCCACCAAAATGATACCGGAAGTAGAGTGAGACACCAGGAACAATATGCAAAAGGAATGAGGATGACACCTATGAAGGAATTGATGTGACCTAAGGTCAAAGGTCAGCATATTGTAACTGGGTTTTGATATAGGGGTGACTTTAAAATGATTTTTCTCCAAATTTCTACAATAAAATGCCACCAAAATGATACCAGAGGTAGAGTGAGATGTCAGGAACAGTATGTAAAAGGAATGAGGATGACACCTATGAAGGAATTGATGTGACCTAAGGTCAAAGGTCAGCATACTGTAACTGGATTTTGTTATAGGGGCGATTTTAATGTCATTTTTCTCCAGATTTCTACAGTAAAATGCCACCAAAATGATACCAGAGGTAGAGTGAGACACCAGGAACAATATGCAAAAGGAATGAGGATGACACCTATGAAGGAATTGATGTGACCTAAGGTCAAAGGTCAGCATATTGTAACTGGGTTTTGATATAGGGGTGATTTTAAAATGATTTTTCTCCAAATTTCTACAGTAAAATGCCACCAAAATGATACCAGAGGTAGAGTGAGACACCAGGAACAATATGCAAAAGGAATGAGGATGACACCTATGAAGGAATTGATGTGACCTAAGGTCAAAGGTCAGCATATTGTAACTGGGTTTTGATTATAGGGGTGACTTTAAAATGATTTTTCTCCAAATTTCTACAGTAAAATGCCACCAAAATGATACCGGAAGTAGAGTGAGACACCAGGAACAATATGCAAAAGGCATGAGGATGACACCTATGAAGGAATTGATGTGACCTAAGGTCAAAGGTCAGCATATTGTAACTGGGTTTTGATATAGGGGTGACTTTAAAATGATTTTTCTCCAAATTTCTACAGTAAAATGCCACCAAAATGATACCAGAGGTAGAGTGAGACACCAGGAACAATATGCAAAAGGAATGAGGATGACACCTATGAAGGAATTGATGTGACCTAAGGTCAAAGGTCAGCATATTGTAACTGGGTTTTGATATAGGGGTGACTTTAAAATGATTTTTCTCCAAATTTCTACAGTAAAATGCCACCAAAATGATACCGGAAGTAGAGTGAGACACCAGGAACAATATGCAAAAGGAATGAGGATGACACCTATGAAGGAATTGATGTGACCTAAGGTCAAAGGTCAGCATATTGTAACTGGGTTTTGATATAGGGGTGACTTTAAAATGATTTTTCTCCAAATTTCTACAATAAAATGCCACCAAAATGATACCAGAGGTAGAGTGAGATGTCAGGAACAGTATGTAAAAGGAATGAGGATGACACCTATGAAGGAATTGATGTGACCTAAGGTCAAAGGTCAGCATACTGTAACTGGATTTTGTTATAGGGGCGATTTTAATGTCATTTTTCTCCAGATTTCTACAGTAAAATGCCACCAAAATGATACCAGAGGTAGAGTGAGACACCAGGAACAATATGCAAAAGGAATGAGGATGACACCTATGAAGGAATTGATGTGACCTAAGGTCAAAGGTCAGCATATTGTAACTGGGTTTTGATATAGGGGTGATTTTAAAATGATTTTTCTCCAAATTTCTACAGTAAAATGCCACCAAAATGATACCAGAGGTAGAGTGAGACACCAGGAACAATATGCAAAAGGAATGAGGATGACACCTATGAAGGAATTGATGTGACCTAAGGTCAAAGGTCAGCATACTGTAACTGGGTTGTGTTATAGGGGTGACTTTAAAATGATTTTTCTCCAAATTTCTACAGTAAAATGCCACCAAAATGATACCAGAGGTAGAGTGAGACACCAGGAACAATATGCAAAAGGAATGAGGATGACACCTATGAAGGAATTGATGTGACCTAAGGTCAAAGGTCAGCATACTGTAACTGGGTTGTGTTATAGGGGTGACTTTAAAATGATTTTTCTCCAAATTTCTACAGTAAAATGCCACCAAAATGATACCAGCGGTAGAGTGAGACACCAGGAACAATATGCAAAAGGAATGAGGATGACACCTATGAAGGAATTGATGTGACCTAAGGTCAAAGGTCAGCATATTGTAACTGGGTTTTGATATAGGGGTGACATTAAAATGATTTTTCTCCAAATTTCTACAGTAAAATGCCACCAAAATGATACCAGAAGTAGAGTGAGACACCAGGAACAATATGCAAAAGGAATGAGGATGACACCTATGAAGGAATTGATGTGACCTAAGGTCAAAGGTCAGCATATTGTAACTGGGTTTTGATATAGGGGTGACTTTAAAATGATTTTTCTCCAAATTTCTACAATAAAATGGGAACAGTATGTAAAAGGAATGAGGATGACACCAAAATGATACCAGAGGTAGAGTGAGACACCAGGAACAATATGCAAAAGGAATGAGGATGACACCTATGAAGGAATTGATGTGACCTAAGGTCAAAGGTCAGCATATTGTAACTGGGTTTTGATATAGGGGTGATTTTAAAATGATTTTTCTCCAAGTTTCTACAGTAAAATGCCACCAAAATGATACCAGAGATAGAGTGAGACACCAGGAACAATATGCAAAAGGAATGAGGATTACACCTATGAAGCAATTGATGTGACCTAAGGTCAAAGGTCAGCATATTGTAACTGGGTTTTGATATAGGGGTGACTTTAAAATGATTTTTCTCCAAATTTCTACAGTAAAATGCCACCAAAATGATACCAGAGGTAGAGTGAGACACCAGGAACAATATGCAAAAGGAATGAGGATGACACCTATGAAGGAATTGATGTGACCTAAGGTCAAAGGTCAGCATATTGTAACTGGGTTTTGATATAGGGGTGACTTTAAAATGATTTTTCTCCAAATTTCTACAGTAAAATGCCACCAAAATGATACCAGAGGTAGAGTGAGACACCAGGAACAATATGCAAAAGGAATGAGGATGACACCTATGAAGGAATTGATGTGACCTAAGGTCAAAGGTCAGCATATTGTAACTGGGTTTTGATATAGGGGTGACTTTAAAATGATTTTTCTCCAAATTTCTACAGTAAAATGCCACCAAAATGATACCGGAAGTAGAGTGAGACACCAGGAACAATATGCAAAAGGCATGAGGATGACACCTATGAAGGAATTGATGTGACCTAAGGTCAAAGGTCAGCATATTGTAACTGGGTTTTGATATAGGGGTGACTTTAAAATGATTTTTCTCCAAATTTCTACAGTAAAATGCCACCAAAATGATACCGGAAGTAGAGTGAGACACCAGGAACAATATGCAAAAGGAATGAGGATGACACCTATGAAGGAATTGATGTGACCTAAGGTCAAAGGTCAGCATATTGTAACTGGGTTTTGATATAGGGGTGACTTTAAAATGATTTTTCTCCAAATTTCTACAGTAAAATGCCACCAAAATGATACCAGAGGTAGAGTGAGACACCAGGAACAATATGCAAAAGGAATGAGGATGACACCTATGAAGGAATTGATGTGACCTAAGGTCAAAGGTCAGCATATTGTAACTGGGTTTTGATATAGGGGTGACTTTAAAATGATTTTTCTCCAAATTTCTACAGTAAAATGCCACCAAAATGATACCAGAGGTAGAGTGAGACACCAGGAACAATATGCAAAAGGAATGAGGATGACACCTATGAAGGAATTGATGTGACCTAAGGTCAAAGGTCAGCATACTGTAACTGGGTTGTGTTATAGGGGTGACTTTAAAATGATTTTTCTCCAAATTTCTACAGTAAAATGCCACCAAAATGATACCAGAGGTAGAGTGAGACACCAGGAACAATATGCAAAAGGAATGAGGATGACACCTATGAAGGAATTGATGTGACCTAAGGTCAAAGGTCAGCATATTGTAACTGGGTTTTGATATAGGGGTGACATTAAAATGATTTTTCTCCAAATTTCTACAGTAAAATGCCACCAAAATGATACCGGAAGTAGAGTGAGACACCAGGAACAATATGCAAAAGGAATGAGGATGACACCTATGAAGGAATTGATGTGACCTAAGGTCAAAGGTCAGCATATTGTAACTGGGTTTTGATATAGGGGTGACTTTAAAATGATTTTTCTCCAAATTTCTACAATAAAATGCCACCAAAATGATACCAGAGGTAGAGTGAGATGTCAGGAACAGTATGTAAAAGGAATGAGGATGACACCTATGAAGGAATTGATGTGACCTAAGGTCAAAGGTCAGCATATTGTAACTGGGTTTTGATATAGGGGTGACTTTAAAATGATTTTTCTCCAAATTTCTACAGTAAAATGCCACCAAAATGATACCGGAAGTAGAGTGAGACACCAGGAACAATATGCAAAAGGCATGAGGATGACACCTATGAAGGAATTGATGTGACCTAAGGTCAAAGGTCAGCATATTGTAACTGGGTTTTGATATAGGGGTGACTTTAAAATGATTTTTCTCCAAATTTCTACAGTAAAATGCCACCAAAATGATACCAGAGGTAGAGTGAGACACCAGGAACAATATGCAAAAGGAATGAGGATGACACCTATGAAGGAATTGATGTGACCTAAGGTCAAAGGTCAGCATATTGTAACTGGGTTTTGATATAGGGGTGACTTTAAAATGATTTTTCTCCAAATTTCTACAGTAAAATGCCACCAAAATGATACCAGAGGTAGAGTGAGACACCAGGAACAATATGCAAAAGGAATGAGGATGACACCTATGAAGGAATTGATGTGACCTAAGGTCAAAGGTCAGCATATTGTAACTGGGTTTTGATATAGGGGTGATTTTAAAATGATTTTTCTCCAAATTTCTACAGTAAAATGCCACCAAAATGATACCAGAGGTAGAGTGAGACACCAGGAACAATATGCAAAAGGAATGAGGATGACACCTATGAAGGAATTGATGTGACCTAAGGTCAAAGGTCAGCATATTGTAACTGGGTTTTGATATAGGGGTGACTTTAAAATGATTTTTCTCCAAATTTCTACAGTAAAATGCCACCAAAATGATACCGGAAGTAGAGTGAGACACCAGGAACAATATGCAAAAGGCATGAGGATGACACCTATGAAGGAATTGATGTGACCTAAGGTCAAAGGTCAGCATATTGTAACTGGGTTTTGATATAGGGGTGACTTTAAAATGATTTTTCTCCAAATTTCTACAGTAAAATGCCACCAAAATGATACCAGAGGTAGAGTGAGACACCAGGAACAATATGCAAAAGGAATGAGGATGACACCTATGAAGGAATTGATGTGACCTAAGGTCAAAGGTCAGCATATTGTAACTGGGTTTTGATATAGGGGTGACTTTAAAATGATTTTTCTCCAAATTTCTACAGTAAAATGCCACCAAAATGATACCAGAGGTAGAGTGAGACACCAGGAACAATATGCAAAAGGAATGAGGATGACACCTATGAAGGAATTGATGTGACCTAAGGTCAAAGGTCAGCATATTGTAACTGGGTTTTGATATAGGGGTGACATTAAAATGATTTTTCTCCAAATTTCTACAGTAAAATGCCACCAAAATGATACCGGAAGTAGAGTGAGACACCAGGAACAATATGCAAAAGGAATGAGGATGACACCTATGAAGGAATTGATGTGACCTAAGGTCAAAGGTCAGCATATTGTAACTGGGTTTTGTTATAGGGGTGATTTTAAAATGATTTTTCTCCAAATTTCTACAGTAAAATGCCACCAAAATGATACCAGAGGTAGAGTGAGACACCAGGAACAATATGCAAAAGGAATGAGGATGACACCTATGAAGGAATTGATGTGACCTAAGGTCAAAGGTCAGCATATTGTAACTGGGTTTTGATATAGGGGTGATTTTAAAATGATTTTTCTCCAAATTTCTACAGTAAAATGCCACCAAAATGATACCAGAGGTAGAGTGAGACACCAGGAACAATATGCAAAAGGAATGAGGATGACACCTATGAAGGAATTGATGTGACCTAAGGTCAAAGGTCAGCATACTGTAACTGGGTTGTGTTATAGGGGTGACTTTAAAATGATTTTTCTCCAAATTTCTACAGTAAAATGCCACCAAAATGATACCAGAGGTAGAGTGAGACACCAGGAACAATATGCAAAAGGAATGAGGATGACACCTATGAAGGAATTGATGTGACCTAAGGTCAAAGGTCAGCATACTGTAACTGGGTTGTGTTATAGGGGTGACTTTAAAATGATTTTTCTCCAAATTTCTACAGTAAAATGCCACCAAAATGATACCGGAAGTAGAGTGAGACACCAGGAACAATATGCAAAAGGCATGAGGATGACACCTATGAAGGAATTGATGTGACCTAAGGTCAAAGGTCAGCATATTGTAACTGGGTTTTGATATAGGGGTGACTTTAAAATGATTTTTCTCCAAATTTCTACCGTAAAATGCCACCAAAATGATACCGGAAGTAGAGTGAGACACCAGGAACAATATGCAAAAGGCATGAGGATGACACCTATGAAGGAATTGATGTGACCTAAGGTCAAAGGTCAGCATATTGTAACTGGGTTTTGATATAGGGGTGACTTTAAAATGATTTTTCTCCAAATTTCTACAGTAAAATGCCACCAAAATGATACCGGAAGTAGAGTGAGACACCAGGAACAATATGCAAAAGGAATGAGGATGACACCTATGAAGGAATTGATGTGACCTAAGGTCAAAGGTCAGCATATTGTAACTGGGTTTTGATATAGGGGTGACTTTAAAATGATTTTTCTCCAAATTTCTACAATAAAATGCCACCAAAATGATACCAGAGGTAGAGTGAGATGTCAGGAACAGTATGTAAAAGGAATGAGGATGACACCTATGAAGGAATTGATGTGACCTAAGGTCAAAGGTCAGCATACTGTAACTGGATTTTGTTATAGGGGCGATTTTAATGTCATTTTTCTCCAGATTTCTACAGTAAAATGCCACCAAAATGATACCAGAGGTAGAGTGAGACACCAGGAACAATATGCAAAAGGAATGAGGATGACACCTATGAAGGAATTGATGTGACCTAAGGTCAAAGGTCAGCATACTGTAACTGGGTTGTGTTATAGGGGTGACTTTAAAATGATTTTTCTCCAAATTTCTACAGTAAAATGCCACCAAAATGATACCGGAAGTAGAGTGAGACACCAGGAACAATATGCAAAAGGAATGAGGATGACACCTATGAAGGAATTGATGTGACCTAAGGTCAAAGGTCAGCATATTGTAACTGGGTTTTGATATAGGGGTGACTTTAAAATGATTTTTCTCCAAATTTCTACAGTAAAATGCCACCAAAATGATACCGGAAGTAGAGTGAGACACCAGGAACAATATGCAAAAGGAATGAGGATGACACCTATGAAGGAATTGATGTGACCTAAGGTCAAAGGTCAGCATATTGTAACTGGGTTTTGATATAGGGGTGACTTTAAAATGATTTTTCTCCAAATTTCTACAGTAAAATGCCACCAAAATGATACCAGAGGTAGAGTGAGACACCAGGAACAATATGCAAAAGGAATGAGGATGACACCTATGAAGGAATTGATGTGACCTAAGGTCAAAGGTCAGCATATTGTAACTGGGTTTTGATATAGGGGTGACTTTAAAATGATTTTTCTCCAAATTTCTACAGTAAAATGCCACCAAAATGATACCAGAGGTAGAGTGAGACACCAGGAACAATATGCAAAAGGAATGAGGATGACACCTATGAAGGAATTGATGTGACCTAAGGTCAAAGGTCAGCATACTGTAACTGGGTTGTGTTATAGGGGTGATTTTAAAATGATTTTTCTCCAAATTTCTACAGTAAAATGCCACCAAAATGATACCGGAAGTAGAGTGAGACACCAGGAACAATATGCAAAAGGAATGAGGATGACACCTATGAAGGAATTGATGTGACCTAAGGTCAAAGGTCAGCATACTGTAACTGAGTTTTGTTATAAGGGTCATTTTAAATGAATCTTTCTCCACATTTGTACAGTAAAGTAAAATAAATAAATGAAAAAATGTTGATGAAAGGTGATATTTCTCCCAATTACGGCAGTGAAATATGACTAAAAAGTTGATTCATCTTTTATCAACTTATGAATTTATGAACTCTCCTCAAGAAACACACACTCAAGCTCTTTAATTCAAACAGAACAGAGACACACAGTTATCCTTCTTTTTTCAAGTTACATTATTCCTAAAGCAAAAACAGCGTGGGAATAAAACACACCGCTCTTTTCTTCTTTGCATTCAGGCAGCTCTGTTTTTGCTATCGCGATTTGTTCAGGAATAAGATTGTCCTCCGCGGCCACCATATGACATCGTGGCGTTTGCTGATGTGTTGATACTTAGCTGGACTTTCCCCTGTGATCCTGTCACCCGATTTAATTGTCGTTTCAGGTCTTATTGATCTAAATTAGCAGCCCCCTACACGTCGGACAGTGTTTCCCTGAGCTGGTCAAGATGAGGCGCGCTGGTTTGGGTGAGAAACAAACACTCACGTCATCTTTTTGACACCATAGCTAGCTCCTGTGCTAGTTAGCTAACGTCAGCTGATGTTGTAAATTAAATGTAGTAAATTAATATTAGTGGCTCTGTGCACTGAGCCGAAATGCACGTAATGATTGAAATGAAACGAATGAAATAGCTAACTAACGGTGTGTTAACTGTGTGGCTTCATAAAGGTGAAGGAGGCTCTGGGAGTTATGTGGCCAGTGGGTACAGTATGCATGAAGAGGAAAATGAACATCTACAGGAGGGACTGAGAGCTAAAGTCAACGCTTTGAAAAGTGTAAGTGACTACAAAGGAAATATGCCACCGAGATAATGATTTGTGTGTTGTCTGTTTATTCTCCTCCACGAGAATTGATGTAATTGATGCTAATTTATCGGTACTTCATGTTCACAGCTGACTATTGACATCGGGACGGAAGTTAAATATCACAATAAAATGCTGGATAAAATGGTGAGTAGTTTGATTCAGACTCTAACAATACAGAGCTCCATTACAAGTACATTTTCCAAGTCTTAGTAGTATATACTGTTGGGTAGCTCAAGCCATCATTTTTTCATGAGATTACCATCTATTTGGTTGTAGAGGGTTACTAAAGCTATTGAATTTGAAGTAAAAATGTAAACCAACAAGATACGGAAGTATGCAAGTAAAGCATTCTTGTAATGTACTCAAGTAAATGTATTTGGTTTCATTCCACCGCTGAATTTCTTATCCATGGATCAGGATGCTGATTGTTTGCTGGCCTGTCTGGACTTTAGACTTACATCCCTCTTTCCCACACTAGGACACAGACTTTGACTCAACAGGCGGCCTGCTTGGCGCCACCATCGGCAGAGTGAAGCAGTTATCTAGAGGCAGTCAGACCAAACTGCTGTGCTACATGCTCCTCTTCTGCTTTTTCGTCTTCTTCGTCCTCTACTGGTTCATCAAGCTGAGGTGATGAAGAGGATCCTCCTGAATTCGGCCCCTTTAACTTCACATCCCCAGTCTGTGCCACGCTGATGCATCTCTAAACTAATCCACATAATGATGATGAGGAGGAGGAAAGGCAGGATTTTTTGTGTCTCAGTTCAACGGGTGTCCTGGTGTGTGTGTGAGCATGTCATACAGTGATCCCAAAAATTGAGTGACGGTAGGATTGTTTTTGAGGAGTCCTCACACATTAAAACTGGTTTTAGTGCAAACAAAAGTGTAAAAGGTGCCAGCTGATAAATTATCATGTGAAGTAGGTTTCATATAAACCTTAAATAGACAATGCCAGTATTTGTATTGTATCAACTTAATTCACCTTAACTGCAAAGATGCAATTACAGATTGAACATAACTGGAGGAGACACCACTGTGTCAACAATCTTACCGCAGTAATTTGCATATTGAACAGCAAACAAAACCTTTATCAAACCACCCAGGTGGTATCAAAAGTGGTTAAGTTATAGAATGCTAGCTGAAACAAATAAATGTATTTGATTTTAGGAATGAATGGAAATATTGCACCATTTGTCATTCATATTAACAAAAATAGCAGTCTGTCACTTTGTTGTATAAATGTTTTTTAATGTAAATAAAGATTTTATGCCCTGAATTGCCTGATATTGGTGTCATTACCTAAACACATACAGAATGTGTTTAAAACATTAAAACAGAGCTAATAGTAGAGTTTTTTTTTTAATGAACAGAGAGGCAAGGACTTTACTGGATATTTATTTTACACAACAGTCACTTGATACACATTTAGTTTTGTCTATTTAAAAAAATAGATTTAGTCTGTGAAAGACAATATTTAAATGAACACGTAGCGTATTGAATCACAATCTTCATCATTGTGTGTCAGTTCCACACAGTACTGGCAAAACAATGGCAAAATGTACAAAGTCCTACTTTGCTGAGTTCTTCAACAAGTCTAAACATCAGTCAAAAATCTGCACTTAGGTGATTTGTTTTTATTTTAGCAATTCACTGTAAATGATTAGTTCATTATCAGCATGGTTGTGCCATCAGTCCCTGGGTTAGCTGTTGATGACATCACTTCCTGGGTAGTGTGTCCATGTACTTGCAGATGATTCCCAGCATTACCTCATCAGCCCCTCCACCAATTGAGATTAAGCGGGAATCCCTGGGGAAAGAACAAAGTTGATACAAATTGAGGATTAAGATATGAGACGTTTATTTATCCCACTTGTAGGAAATTCACTTGTTACAACAGCAATAAAGACAAGCAAAGGAGAAGAATAAAAATATAAAAAGAGACACTATACGTTTACGTACAAACTAAATATGGAAAAGTGTACACTTATTTTAAAAATTCTGAGTTACTCAAAAAAAAAATTAGTACTTTTTTCTCTCACTGGGAGCAGCCGTTTATTTTCCTGAAAACCTTGTTTGGCTGCATTATTTGCCCCATCACTAGATGTCAGCACAGTGTAAAGTACGTGGTTAAGAGAATCTACATGAAATACTGTTGCTTGATTGAACACTGAATAAACAAGGCGGGCGGCTTCCTGCAACACTGCACAACAGGAGGCTCAGCCTTGCCCCCAGAATTATTATAATCACGTGATCACATGCTGTGTCTCTGTAAAATCCATCAATAAATTTGATTCCAACTCTGTGGTTTAAAAATTATTTTTGACTTCCTTGTAGAATTCATTGACCGCAGTCTTTATCAAGATCCTGCCGTCTGGTGAAGTTACTGTTACCACAGAAACATCATACCCTCACCGAAGTGCACATACTTGGAAGCCAGATGCAATAACAGTTGGCTTGCAACCTGACTTAGTGAGTGCTGCTGCAATGTCGCTCGTGGTTATGTGGTCAGATATTTGTTTGAACAGAGTGAACGGGTGAAAGTAAATGAAAATCACAGTGCATCACGATGCCATAAACCGCTGCTATATGGCTCATAGAATAACGGGGAAACTGTAAAAGTGGTTTTGAAACCAGATCACCCAACAAAGGACAAGAAACGACTGTATTGCAGTTGTGCTTCTGTTCGTCTCACCTGTAAAATCTGCTGACCATCACATCGCTGGTGAAACCCATCCCTCCCCAGTACTGGAGACAGCTGTCGGCCACCTCTCGAGCCAGACGGCCACCCTTCAATTTGGCCATGGACGCCAGCTTGGTAACATCATTGCCTTTAATGTACAGAGCTGCAGGGAAAAAGGAAGAGGGGGTGGGGGTGTAATGAGAGTACAGTGAGAAAAACAAAAAAACATGGTCACCTGTGGTTGGCTTGAATTCAGTGTTCTTTCCCCATTCAGACCATTTCCGAGTGCAGCTGATCAATGGCTCTATTGTAGCTACCCTCCAGAGGAACATGTGTGAGCTGCATTATTTTTTTGTTTCAGAGTGTGAGAAAGTTTGTTTGTGTGTCAGTGTGTGCCGATCTACCTGTGCCAAACAGAGGCAAAGGCTTTGATCTCTTTCTGGGAAAAAAAAAATCTGGTTTAAACTGTTCCCAGGTAGATTAATTCATTCTAAGCACTGGAGTTGTTATAAACACAACAAGAAAACCACAAGACCTTGGACGCCCGCCTGCCTGCCTGACACGTACACCAACATAATCATGTCACAAACACTGAGGTGGAAAGCCTTTGGGCTGTATTTTGGAGGAGCTGGGTATGTGCCAATTTTACAGGTGGCCGAGACTTGAAGGTAATGAAGTGAAGCCAGTAAACGCAGACACAAATTTGGTAGCACAGGTTAGCCATTAATTATAAGGTTTGATCTCTGCCTCCTCCCAAGTGCCCTTAAGCAAGAGACTAACCTCTTGTTGAAAACCCCAAAACTACTGCATGTTGTCCAGATAACTATGATAACTAAATATTTTTGTTATCTCACCCATATTCCAAACTCTGCAGGTGTGAAAACTAATGACTTCAAATTTACATGAGTGGCATAATTTTTCTTAAATAGAAAACGATTAGATTTTCAAGTTTGTAATTCACTAATATTCACAGAGGTAATTTAATAGACAGTAATTAACACAAATAACTGCTCTATAACTGAATTACACGGAAAGAGAGAGAAGAGTTAGCATGGCTCTGAAAGTGCCTTGCAATAAAATACCCTAGAATATAACTTCAGTCTAATCACAAGGAGTAAAAATGGAGGCTTTCGTTGACAAGAAGCTACTAACTGTAACGCTACTAATTATAGCCAGATAGACACAGTGTTGTTCACCGTCATTACCCAAACCTGAGTTAGCAGACTGATCCCTGTGTTTATAACCAACCTGCTGCAGTATACATTACACATCAGCCACTCAAGGCTAGTTTAGCATTCACATCATTCTTGTGGAGCTGAGTCAACCATGGTCTCTGTTACTGAGGCCTCAGTCTCATCTGTAGTATTAAGGACAGTTGTGTGATGTCATTGGGCATGAATTTTCTAAAATACTGCTCATCCAAACCCTGGCATGTACGTTTCAAAATCAGACTTTTGAGGGGGTTTTTTGTGAGTTATCTCGACAAGACAAGCAACTTTAATCAGCGGATGTTGTAGCTATACTCATTCTGTGTGCCTCCATGTACTGAGCTGAACCTGAAGCTGCTCACAGGGAACAGAGCAAACATTAACACTACCAAGATAATTATCAGACATATTTTTTGTGTGTTATGCTACCTTTTCCACAAGACTTTTACCTGTAGCACGGTAGAGGAGGGAGCGAAGCAGCTCCACCTCCGTCTGTAGCTCAGCCAACCTGAAGTGGACGGACTGGTGGTAGAGGACGGGCAGCTTGAAGATCTTCCTCTGCTTTGTGTACTGGATGGTCTCCTGTATGATGTTGTCCATCGTTGTCAGGACTGGAGGTGTTGAGAGGCAGAGGGAGGGGTCTCATTTTTATTTCCATTTATTTATTGTATTTATCGTGTTAAGCTGCATTCATGTCTGTCAGTGTCTGATTTACATGAATCCTGCACATGTTCTGCTACACTTCTCCTGAAATTCTTGAAATTAAAGTGCAAAAACAAACAATTTAAAGTATGTGTGACCTGGACTCCGTGTTTTTTTTTTAACAGAAGTAATTGCACAAGCTCACTGTACTTTGTCCTGATGAATCTGTAGGAGGCAAATAACTGGGAGGCAAAGAGATGAGCGGGAGAGCGGAAGATAACAACAAGACTGACAAACTGGAAGTGATGACGTCTGATGACTGGATGTGGTTAAAGGAGGGGGGTGGGGGTGGGGGTTGGGGGAGAGAGATCAAGATCATGAAGTAAAGCTCACTCACCGTTGGCCACTGCCCAGAGCCTCTCTTCCTGGAATTGAAGCATCTGGTAGGTAAAGCCCATGCCTTCCTGGCCAATAATGTTCTTGCAGGGAACATGGACATCATCAAAAAAGACCTCCGCTGTGTCTGATGACCACATCCCCATTTTATCTATCTTGCGGGCAATGTGCACTCCTGCATTGGGGAAACAAAAATAAGTGTCACTATTCAGTTCAATTCAGCCAAATCATAAAATACATCGTCTAAAGGCAGTCACAACATTTACCACCATGAGCGAGCACTTGGCAACTGTGGAGAGGAAAATTCCCTTAGTCATAGAAAACTAATTCCACTTAACACATGCTCTTTACAGAACGGATAGAGGAATTCTGCAGGGCTCTGCAGGAAGGTAAATGTTAAACGTTTCCCCTTTGAGAAAGCCTTGTGCTGTGCTGACTGTTGTGACTCCCACCTGGCAGGTTCATGGGCAAACAGATGAGAGATTTGTTTTTGTGCGGGGGCCCGTCGCTGGTGTTGGCAAGGAGACACATCCAGTCAGCCTGGGTACCATTGGTGGTCCACATCTTTCCCCCGTTGATCACGTATTCATCTCCTTTCCTCACCGCCTTGGTCCGAATACCTGAATCAACGAGAGAAACGAGAGTGAGGACAGAAGGTCAAATGAAAAGTTTCAATGGATGAATAGATAATAAAACTTTGGGCTTACAGATCAATGCACTTTGGAGAAGGGCTTCACTGCAGCTGAGGCTGGTGAATTACTCTTAAGTGTCAAACAATACATACCAATCCAGAAAAAAATACCCCCAGTAAAATACCTTCTTTCTACGGTTAACTTCTGTCTGTGTCGAGTACATTGCAATCTGTATGCTGCCCTCCTCTCTGACAGAATATCTGTGCCAAATTCATTGTAGAACGGCTGTATTTCTGGTTCCTCAATTATTTCTGCAGTGAATTCAGGGGCTGGAAAAGGAATTTATGTGATAACATAAATGCCTGAGGACGATGAAGGCGAGACGTACTTGAGACATCAGAGCCAGCTCCAACTTCACTGACTCCAAGGCAGGCCACTTTGTCCCCCATGATGGACGGAAGGAGGAACTCTTTCTTCAACTCAGCTGAACCAAACCTGTGTGAACATGAAAAATATGAAGACATGGAAAAATATTAGTTGCTTTGTGACATTATAGAGAACCTAAGTGCATCCCACATTGATTTCCTTTGCAAAAGGAGATATTTTATATTTTAATTTTTGTATGCAAACATGATTGTTGGGTCAAACAAAAGGTGAAACAGTGAAATCTGTGCTTTAGAAACAACACTGACATATTTCAGGCACAACAGCTCCAGTGGGACAGAGGATCCTAAAGCTCTCATGGATTTTTTTTTTTGCTGCTCTCTCGGTGCTTAAATGTAATTGGAGGCGAGTGTAGATCCGCTAATTAAGCTCCTGAGACTCTGACTGTCTATTCCTCTGAAAAGTCTTGTGTCACCAGCAGCTGTTTCATAGCAGGATGATATCCCACCACAAGCCAAGCCCCTACAGGAGTCAGACAAACAATTACCAACTGTATTAATACACATGCCCTTTGGGGAGTTAAGCTTTGTACAGCCCAACTCTGCGCTTGCATGAGTCATGACACATGATACAGTTACAGAGGCCGGGCGGATAAAGACTTTATAACATTTTACTTTTCACACTTCACATAGCCAAGCTTTGGCTATTTGGTCAGATCAGTCTCTTCAGGACTGAAACTGGCCTCATGATTAAATTCATGGATTGAATCTAAGGGTGCAGAGCTTTCCTTCCACAAGACAGGATATTATTGGTCGACTAGGTCTCGATATTGGACTTTAATATTGTGAAGTGAATGTGTTCAGCCTTGAGCATAATTGATCCCGTGCTACGATCTGACAAGACTCTCTTAACTCGTCACAGTTATATCTATGTTGTATCTACTAAGGGATATTTAAGAGATAAATCTTTACACATAATTCAGTCCAAAGTGATTGATATTATCATTAGGTTCTGACGTGGTGCACTCCAATGTCAATTGTTTTATAATTCTCTTGCCACCGTGTTGGCAGATTCACATCACAGCTGAGCAGATGGTGCTGCGGACTGGTAATCAATTCACTGATTCGCTTTAAAACATCCAGCCTCCAATGTACAATATATAACTGTTTCACTTTTTTAATATTATATCACTATACCCAGCATACAAAGTATGGTTATGGATTTAAATAAAGTGTACAATTATTATATTACATCAGGTGAAATGTGAGCCAGTCAATGGCAGTCCAATAAAAACACAATAAATTAAAAGAGGGTGTAAAAAGGAGGCAGATAACTGTGATGAAAAAACTATTTGAAGTAAAAGCTCTTTTTAAAAAAAAAATTTGGACATGGTTTGGCTTTAGTACACCAAACATAAAAAATAGGGTAGAAGTCATTGCCAGGGGTAGAAACACAAGCAAACTTTTATCATCCCAAAAGGAAAAAGATCCATGTTGGAAGAAAACATTTGAACATGCACTGGTGTACACTGGAAGGGGAAAAACCCAGAGCAGATGTTGTTGTTTGAGTCACAGACTAGTTGTGATTCAGGCACAGAAAAGGCAAAAGTGAAGGGAGATGAGTTTTGTAGGCAAAATGATTTTCCTTTACATAAGGACCTGGCAGCAGCACAAACTGTTATGAGTTTATTCCAGGGGAGGATTGAAAACACTGGGTTCATGTTACGTAACGACGCTGAAGGTTTCTGGGGCTGTACCTGGCCAGTGCAGGAGTAGTCATATCAGTCTGTACACCGATGGCCATGGGGATGCCTCCACAGCGGATGTTGCCCAGCTCCTCTGACACTGCCACGCTGTAGCTGAAGTCCAGTCCCAAGCCTCCATACTCTGCAGAGGACGAAACACACACTCCTTCAACTACTGCTGACACCTGAATTCACTCTGCATCTGTACACGTGGTTTTTTTCCCTTTTTTGTATGCACATATGATATTATATCTCACAACTTGAAAGAGGAAGAAACAATGGTTTCTCAATGAAGATAACTTAAATATAAATATATAAATACTTCCCATCACTACATTAGTCACCTTAAACTGGCCCTGGACCAGCCTTTCCTGTCTGTCTTCCATCTTTCCTTTTATCTCTGCCCACCACGTTCACACACAGCACTGGTATACATACATAATATTCTGCACTGATCTGTTGGCACTGGAGCATGCACTCAAATTAATTACAGGATGTTATCATTAATTGCTCTATCTGTAATTATGTGTAAAAGGCACTACTGGGAGATGAGAAGCATGCCGCAGATGAGGGTCACTGTCATCTCAGTGTCATTTCTACTTTGTGTATAAAACCTGATTTTGATCTCTTAAACAGGCCATTTGCTGAATAAGACAGAAATGGATGTGTGTATTTCCTGCACTCTGGCAGTGGACACTTTTGCAAAGACCTGAGGTCTTTAATGGAGTTGAATGGTGCATCATAAAGTGTGTTCAAATAACACCACTTTCTGTCACTTATCCTCATAAAGACCCATCTCTTTACCTTTCATCATCAGTTTTAGCATCCGCTGTGGGATGAATGGACTGTGTTTTACACTAATACACTTTCATCTGCCCACTTCTTGTGGCATTAGTTTGCCAATGTTCTCACATTCCCACTGCATTTCCCTCAGGTTGTTTGTGGTGAACAATCCTGTCAGATTAAAACAATATGAAAATGAAGGACCTTTGCAGTACAAAATAATACATGTCATTATCTTATGCCGGTCTAGCAAATGTAATCTGACAGTTATTCATTCAGGACAAATCTTTATGTTAATGTCTGCCAGAAGTAACAAGACTGAGCATTTGTGAAATGCTTTGTGCTCAGTTTTCCCACGACAAAATACAGTATGCCAGCCACTGGATGATGGATACAAGCTCTGATTGACAATGAATAATTATCAGCTAATTTACCACATGGAGGCAAAGCGGTTCAACATCACATGTCAGACTAGTTATCGAATAATGGAAAGCACAGTCTGGCAGACTGTCAGAGACAGAAGCGTAATAAAGGAAAGCGAGCTAAATAAATGGGGACAGAGAAAGAGGGAGATATAACGGGGTGAACAAAAAGGGGAGAGGGGGAGCAAAAAAATAAGAGGAAACAGGTGCAGCTGTGCCGCGATAAGTCTCTGAGCATCGGAAACCCTGTGGTGGATGATGTGGACGAAGGGAAGCACTGAGGTTTGTCCCACTTTAAACAAAACAGCATGCTGCCTGGTTGAACAAGCAAGCAAGAGGGAAAGCAAACAGAAATCTGTCACAAATGTCAATCCTAAACACATATGTTTCGTCTGAACAGCAGATGCTCCTCCGCACATGTTCTCATCAGGTGGAGCTCCATATGAAGCATATATGGAAGAATAAAGAATAAGAGAGGAAAGTGCCGTTCGGTAGTTTTCTACTCTGTATTGGATATGTCGACATGAGGGTCCTGAGGACGAAACAGGAACGACACCCAGAGATGAGTCACTGTCATGAGCTCATTTATATGAAAGATCTGCAACCACTACAATGGGGATGTGTGTGACTATTGCCATGGTTGCATTCATCTCACAAACACATGTGTCACCAGTAGGCTACAGAGTCAAGTCACATAAAATCAGTAAAGTCAAAGTTAGTGATGACTTTCAACAGAAAAAGCAGAAGTTACTTGTTTCACATTCGTCATGATATTGCCAAAGATGAAATTGTGAGAAAGGAAACAGGATGGAGATTACTAAGGTAAACATTGGTATCCCAAATGTTGAGTTGATGAGAAAACTGTGCAGCCTGTTGGTTTTTTATTTATCTGGCCGGACGTAGGGCCAGTGCCATGGTGTGAACTGCGGATCCATCCCTGTCAGAGCAGAGGAAAACGGGCAGGGAGCCAAAGGTCATCCCTGTCTTCTTCCTCAATATGGCTACCTTGGGAAAACTTCCTGTTCTCATGTTTTGAAAAGTAATAACGCCTTTCCTTTACAGGGGAGAAAAGTGGAAAATAAGTAATAAATTATGCTGTCTACAGACTAAATAAATGAAAATAGTGTAATGCATGGCTCCAGGAGCTGGATTTTCTTTGTGGCCAGTTTCAAATATATGGTAATTTAAAGTTAAAGAACTGCCATAAGTCTAATTCACTCACTGTCAAAGCTCTGTTTTTCTGCTGCTCTCAGATTTGAATGTCATCATTGCCCATGAGGAGGCCTAAGTAATTATACTGGTGTGGCCTATTTAACTCTTTAAAATTGTATTTTGGATGTTAAATGACCCCATCATCACAGAAAAACAGAATAAATTTCTCACTGATTGACAATTCTGTTGATAATTCAAACAGAGTGAAATAATTCCCCCTTGTTCCTGTGCAATTAACATTTGTGTGGCAGAAAAAAAGACAGACATCATGACAATATCACTTGATTTTGTATAATTCCCAAAATAAGTGGATGTGTATTATGAACAAATTACACGTCTCCCACCTCATTTCTCCACCAAACAGTCTCCTGAATCCTTATTCCCTATCGATCTGAGCCTCTAAATCAATTAACCTCGCACAGAATTATGTGGGAGGAGTAGGTCTCATTAGTCAGCACTGCACCATTGTAGTAACCACACACTGAAGACTTGTTATGCCCTTTCTAATATTATCGTAAATATTAAGCCAGAATGATCAGACAGAGCTCGATTCCATGATGTGGTCACTGTCCTGTATCTGAATGTGAAACAGTGGTTGTGTATTAGCTCTTATCAGTTTTAAACTTGCCTTTGGCTTTTTAGTTTCAAAGACTACAACCACTGCTCCAATTAAAATGTACTGCTATAGCACTGATACCTAACCCTACACCTTGTTTTTCATGCTTATCATTTTCTAAACTAATTTTCTAAATGGTATTTCTCGTGCGTGTTTCTTGTGCTGCAAGTAATCTACCAACTGATAATACACTGTCTCCACACAGCCTTCTGCTGGGCTGCTGCTCCTTTCTAATCCTGTCAACTAATACTTAAGGCTTGTGTACTCAGCACATTTTAATTCCCTCGCCCTCCCTCTTCTTTGACCTACAGACCTGTGGTGGACTCTCCTTCACAGGACTCGCTGTGCAGCACAGCTTTGTTCATTTCAACATTAATTGTCAGATAATCCTCAGCAGTTGTTTTTATAACTGTGATGTTTGCAAAGCCAGACAGAGAGAGTGACACGAACAGGCAAGTTCACTGAGATTATAAATAAAACTTTCACTCTGGGAATCACTGAATATATGAAACTTTAGACCTCTGCTTTTGAAAGTCAAATGTTTCCCACAAATCTCTTCGCATATTCAGAATGAATTAGACATCATAACCACAAATATTCTGTGGTCCTGTCCTGTGCTTGTGCTTATCCCTCTCCCTCCTCCACCCCAGCAGTGACCCAGCTGGCTCCACATCTGGAAATGGGCTATATAGCAGACAGCTGTTTGTGGGATGCTGCTGAGACACCAGCACCCATCATCACAGTGGGAACATTTCAAAACCAGACCAACTCTAATGTATGGCTGTCAAACAGAGAGAAAATGAATGGAGCATGAATTCAGCAGTAAAAAAGACATGCCAAATAGTCACTGAAGCGAAGGCAGTCAAACTGCACACACAGTGAGGGATTCCTCAGTTTCTAGCAGGATATATTTTGAACCGTCTATCCTCTGGTTCAGACAAAGTCTAACCACCAATTCAAGGATTAAAAGTGGCATCCCTAAAAGCAATATTTATGTTATGCCAAGGCCTTTTCAATTTTCCGATATATTATTGATTTATCATGGAAATTTTTGCAATGGAAACAGAAACAGCACGTCCCAACTACATGTATCATGTATGAGAGACAGGTGATGGATTGGTCTTCATAGTTTTACGTCATTACCAACTGGAAATCCTAAGAATACGAACGGACCAAAGTTTTCTTCCTCATAAACTTACATACAACTCATGCACCACAGAGCCACTCTCATGCTGTTCACTTTCTGCTTCTAGCTGTTTTAATGGTCTTGACTTGTCCATTTAAGGCAACCTGGTTAACTAAAATAAAGGCGAAAAGCAGGTGGGTTTTCAGTAGTTTGCACACAGACATGTCTAGACAATAATCGCTTCGTTTAATAACTCAAAAGAATTTCTGTGATTTGTGAAAATTAAAGCCACATGTGAGGCACAATCAGGCAAAAGCCTTTTGTTTCCAACAGCAAGAAATGTGCAGTGAGTTTGGCACCTCAAAGTAATGGTTATCATCATTTCCTAGGAGGCTTAGCTACTTTCACAGAAAGCAAAATAAAAGGAAGGGCTTCTGGGCCTTTTAATCAAACAGACTTTTCCCTACCTCTCTGCTCCTGATAACGCACAAAAACACACAAGATTAATTGAACCCATCATTTTTCAGAGGGAGCCGTCTCTGATTAAATATAACCCCAAAATCGCTCACATTTAGGCAATCCTAAATTTCACAGCAGAGTCACAGAGGTTGGAACTCACCCCAGCATGCACTGCTAATCAATTAAAGCTCCAACAAAGATACAGGTGGCCAAACAAGCGCAGCCTTTCATTCCCGTGAGCGACTTCATGCCAAACTCTAAACAGGAGTGGGAGACTCAACCTCTGACACTGTTGGTGTGATGCGCTAATCACCAACCCACTGCATCATCCAAGAAGTGTGTTTATGACAATGAATTTGGAAAGCACAGAGCGATAATCTAACACGCTTACCGACTGGTTTGTTGACTCCTAGAAAGCCGGCACTTCCTAAGATTTTGAAGACTTTATGGGCTGGAAACTGGCCTTCTGCTTCCCACTGATCTACATGGGGGTTGATCTCCTGGTCGATGATCTACAGCACAAACACAATAGGGGAAAAATCTGATCTGTTTGCATCTTGATGTGTAACTTACAGCATATAGAACTATATTTAGCTTTCTCTCTGTTTAATTTTGAGCAGAAATGTGAATATGTTTGCATGTTTTTTTTGTTTTCATGTCAACAAATTAAATCTCTGCTGTTCTTTTGACTGGCTCACAACTGACACCAAAAGAATAAAAATACATACAATGATTGTTCTACATACACAGGTATCCTGCTGTGTGGTGCTCATCTTATTTCAGTCTATGTAATCTATATCCCACAGACAGCAAGATAAGGTATTACATATCAATGAATAGAAAGCAGGCTGGAAAACTGTATTACACGTTGAATCTATAATGATGACAATGATAAATACAGTACAGTACTCACACTATGCTATTTCCTATATGTACATGTTATCAGTGTCCAACTGATAACCAAGACTTGGCTGGTGACATGCAATATGACTCGCTACGGGCTCATAAAACAATGACTGGGGGTTTGCTACTAATCCTGATCTTAGCCATTTTGGAGCAGATCATTTGTACTAAAAATTGAACCACAGCAGAATAACTCAGTGAAAAAAAAAATGGTATGGTTGCGGAGAACAAAAAAAAAGAAAGAAAATTTATGAGGAACATGAGGTTTTGAGGGCAGATACTGATACTTTTGTCCTGGCCCAGTTGGTAGCCAACGTTGCGATGATGTTCGGCATCTTTCCATTCAACCATTCCGATGCCAATATTTTAATGACTCACAGTTTTTTCCCCACCATTTTCTTCTTGGCAGGGTAGAAAAAACCTCTCAAGTAATATTTAGAACTGCAAGCAAAAATAAAGCTTGGTACTGAAACCCATACTAATGACATTCCCTCTCGGTTAGCAGCCACTCCATCTATCCGACCGCAAAGCCGGGTACGTATACACAACTGCCTAAGAATGAAGGATGACTGTATTACATGCTTTATAAGTGGATCAACAAAAAAGCAACACATTGCAGCTTTGGTTAAGGTTAAGAAACAACTTCCATCACAGGATAGAGGGATGACATTAACTATCTAATATATGCTTTTAATAACAGGATGATATATAACCAAAAGCAATGAATAAATTAATGAACTCATGAGAGAGAAACAAATGCAGGTTATTTTGGGTAGCTTTTGTTTTGTCTCTCCAAATACAACCAGCGTTGTTTGTCATTTGTGGCATGGTTTTGTGTGTCGTGGACAAAATGTCGGCAGGGAGGGATGCGCGGGTTGTAACCTGGCATGACTCAATTGGAGGACCGCCAAGTGGTCCACAGCTGGAGAGGTGCTTGTGAATGACCAATCTATTGAGATGCTCGCACGGTGCTATTTTAGTGGGAGCTCAAGCTGCTCCACAGAAAATAGGCACTAGATCTGAAGTGAAGGTTACAGTTTATGTGGTATTTTTACTGTCAGTCTTTTCATTTTTTAAACAACTCTGCCTGGCTTTGTCAACAGGAAGTTTTAGTGCATAGCATGTCCATGACAGTTTTCTCAAAATAATGTTAGAATGAAGCACCGATTCTGTCATTTAAAGCCATACATTCAAAAATAGAAATATATAGAATTAAACTGATGCTCCATGACTTTCCTTGTTTGTTTTCTTGTTGGATGCTTTTCAAATTAAAATGTCCTCAAACAAATGGCTCTTCCAAAGTATCATAAGCAACTGCAACCTGTTTGCCACTGGTGTTATTCACATACAGTAAATGCATCAACATCTTTAATGGGCCATGATTTCAACTGACCAGTGATGGTCTGCTTATAAATGTGTTTCTCTGTTCAGTGGGAAAACTGATGAAAAGTAAAACATAAGAGGTATTTAGTGGAAATAAAATTCAAGTTACAGCCAATTAATGATGTTAAATGGACCGTGTGTGATACTGAGGATTCTGGAAAATAAACCTCTGCTTGAGAGTTAAAGCAATATTCAGTGAGTTACACCAGGCTTGTGCTTTCCCATTCAAAACTAACACGAAAAAAAAAAAATCACAAAGTACTGAGGAAGAATTCAGACGTACTTTTTCCCGGAGTGTTGCGCACTCATTTTATCTTTCCAGAACACAATAAACCAAACCAGTCAGCCATTTAACCAGCCAAGAAAAATACTGAGTGACTGGCAAACATTGCACCAAAAGAAACAAGAACATGAATGCTATTTCAACTGATTTGAAACTGTAAAAACCAAGCAGATTTTTTGTCACGTCAAAAAACACGAGAAGGGGTTAAAAAGGGCAGGTACTGCACCACTCTACCCTGCATTACACACATCTGTGTTCAAAGTTCAGATCCTGACAAGGGAAAGGGAGGGACGACAAGCTGCTGGAATCACGAGAAATATAAAGGTCATCAGGGAGTAATTCCACATTTCATACAAAGGTTACTGCATACCAGAACAATTTCACATTACTAGACTACCATGTAGTAAGACAGGGTCAAGAACAGATCAGGTCTTACAAATCGTCCAGTCAGGGGAGTCTGAGCTATACCCCTGACGCCTGGCGTTACTCCACCTAAAGTACAGCTTCAGGTTAGTGCTGGGGATCACAGGGTAACTGCAAAATTTGGTGCAATCAAAGATATTTTGCCAAAAATGATACTTCGCAGGGGGGCTAAGGGACAACATGCAACTGTGAGACAAAAGATCATCATTGGCAACCAATAGCCAATGCTTGTTAATCAACCATTGACCAACAACCAACAGGATTAAAATGTACAACAGATTAATACCTATAAACAAAACCTCTGGCATCAGGTGTGCAGTGTATTACTTGCATAATAGCCCAGACTTACTATGCAGAAAAATATTAAATAACTTATTAAATTACACAGGCTCCAGCTTACCCGTGACCTTAGTGCAGGATAAGCGGTAGGTATAGAAAATGAATTAAATTACACAGCAAAGAGTCGGCAGGCTTTCTAATAAACATTGAATCCTCCAGCCCCAGGAACTCTGTATTGAAAACCTCCTCCTCCTCCTGTGCTCTCAGCTGATTAATGATCTGCATAGAGTTTTACAAACAGAAACTAAAAAAAATCAAATAAACACAGCCTACCTAAGCCCTCATCATTGTGGACGGCTTGTTTACTTTTTTCTATTTTAGAGACAGCGAGTCATCTCCACCTGATTATTTTTCCACTATGTCACAGGCTACACTATCACATTAAAGGGATGGTTCAACATTTTGGCAAATTGGCCCATTGCCATAATCGCTATTGTCATAGCAGTAGGTTCGTTACCTTTATTTGTCGACGCTATTTTTAGAACCGCTATTGTCATAGCAGTAGGTTCGTTACCTTTATTTGTTGACGCTATTTTTAGAACCGCTGAGTCGAGTGGCGAGCTGCTCAGAGCTACGCTATGGAGGCTAATGGGATTTCTTGGTTTCCCTCACCAAATACACAATCCAACAACTCCAAAACGCTCCGGTGAACAAGCTGTGACCTGCATATTCACCACGCTATGAGATAATAACAGAACTACGAGACAGAGTTGTTTTTGAGGTAAATTCCTGCAAAGCCGCTGATGCGCGTTGCCTTCAGGGACAGTTTTTCAGCAAGCAGACTCGGCATTTACCTAAAAAACAAATCACTCAACTGTCTCTTTCCATTATTATGTCATAGCATGGTGAATGTGCAGGTCAAAACTTGTTCACGAGAGCGTTTTGGAGTCTTTGGGTTGTGTATTTGATGAGTTGATGACCAAGAAATCCCATTAGCCTCCGTAGCGTAGCTCTGAGCAGAACTAAAAATAGCTTACACTGACAAATAAAGGAAACAATACTGCTCTGACTATAGCAACTATGGCACCAGGCCAATTTGCCAAAATGTTGAACTATCCCTTTAAACATCAGTACAAAGATATATCTTTTATAATTTTTCCAGAGTGTCACTATCATGACATTTTGTGATACAAGGGTTAAAAACAAGAGCTAATAGTAAGGAATCAAGAGATGGAAACAACATCCTGGGTGATACTGATGTTACATTATGAACTATTTTGTTTTTGTAAAATAATCCAAGCATTGAAAGCTTTTATTTAGCCTGGCAAACCACTGTATTTCAAATATCAAATAACAGATTCTACTCGATGAAAATACCAAAATGTACCCTAATTTGTTGGTGAATGCCTCTACAGATGCCTGCTATGGCATTGTTGTGTGGAGAAGGAAATCCCTGTCTGCAAAGAAGGGAGGCAGCACATGAATAGCCTCTTCCTAAAAGTGCAAGGGAAATCACCTATGGCTCCTTGTCTTCATCAACAACAGCACATGACCTTCTACACACACCGACTTAAACCAGTTTAATGTTTTCTACATGTGAGAGGCTCTGGATGCCTGAATGACTCATTTCTTGGCATGGATGCTCTTTTATTCAATCTGTAAATGAGCACATGAACACAACCCTCTATGTTGCTCATACAGCTACACAACCAAGGGACTAGAGGATTTCCTATAACCCCATTTGGCTGCCATCTATAAACACACAAAACCCTTGAGTGAATTCTTTTAATAAACCTCATTGCCTCAAGTTCCCTTTCCTGCACCGGCAACATATTGTTCTGCATTTCCTTGTCAATTTTCATCCTTCCCAAAATTCCCAGTGCTAGTTTATTTTCAACCTACTCACATCCTTTGAAGGTTTAGTCACACAACAACCTCCCCTCCATTTACCGCAACCTTGCCGTTGCCGACTTTAAATCAGACTCTTGTTGTTATTTTTTGCAGCCTCTGTCTCTAATGTCTGTCTAGTAATAATATTAATAGACTTTCCCAAATGAGTCAGACTGATTACTAATGCTTGCTTACCGTAGATTTCTGTGCACAATCATTTGCAGCAACTAATATTTCGATCCTGCTCAGCACGCCATGAGACGTAAGACGCTCTGAGTTTAACTGGAATAGGGATGCACGATATATCGGCATTAATATTGGTATCGGCCGATGTTCGTCATTTTTAACATATCGGTATCGGTCCGATTAGTAAAATTGGGCCGATATGCACAACCAATCCGTATGCAACACCTGCAAAGCTGAGGTAATGCGAGGAGGATGGTAGCCTGTAACCTTGTTATTTGGAAGTAAAATACATTCTGAAAATAAAGGAAGATATTCAAAAATTCAGTTTGCATGATTTTCGGTCTGCACAAAAATGTATCATCTCAGAAACTTAAAAAAAACAACAACACATATCGATATCGGTAAATATCAATTATCGGCCATAACAGAAAAATTCATATCGGATATCGGTATCGGCCAAAATTTTCATATCGGTGCATCACTAGAAAAGATAATTGAATGTGCTACAGGCTTACAAGCCTTACCTATTTTATTTTTTAACCATGTATTTTTCAGATATCTGAGAGCAACGTCAAAGACAAATTTTGCAATGGCCAATAAAGTTTTTTTTAATTCTGATTCTGATCTGACTTTGAAACCTGCTTTTTCTACAGCAAAGAGAAATACTTGACGTATCTAAATTCTTTATAAATTAAGATATTGATAATCTCCAATATAATTAAATCAATTTTAATACTAATCAACTCTCTTCTCTTCCAGTTTCACAGTGGACTCAAGCCAAACATCAACATGTTGATATTGAGACTTAAAAATAGCTGTTAGTAAGTCTTTTTTTGTGGTACCCTATTGATTTAGTGAGGTTGAAGGACCCCTTTCCTCAATGCATTTCATTATGTTTGCATTATTTCAGGGTTGTGAATCACCACAGGAGCTAGCACACTGTGACAGTCAAACAATGATTCCTGGCATGTAACACTATATGTTAAAAATCAGAATTGACAATGTAATCATATAGCTTTAGATAATCCCAGCCCAAGAGCAGAGATGGATGTCACATATCAGCGGGGATGTGGGTGTGTAGGATGCATCATGAAAACACCAAAGGCACAGTCTGTGGTGTTGAGTTCAATAAACCTTAAGAATGAGGCCTCGGTGCTCCTCTGCCTTGAAACAAGCTTATGCAGTCATCTGAGGGTCACACACTAACACCCATTCTCAAGTGTAGCACAAATTCAAGGTTGATCTCAGTATTGCTTCTGATTATGAAGCTGTAGTAGGTACACAGTCCAAACGGCTACATTATGTCACAAGCTAGCACAGTGACCTCTCACCCACTTCAGTATCACTGCCCCTGCCCTACTTCTTCTTACCCTTACATTAAGCTAAATGACACTGCTCCTCTTTTCTAAACACTGCTCCTTTTTTATTTACCGTAATACCGTTTAGCTATCACCGACATGTAGCCAAATATAAAAACATTTCACACAGCCACGTCTTGTTCTCATGGTAACCTCACAGCTCTCTACGACGTTAGCCGTCCGCATACCTTTCTGAGGGACTCCTTTAATGCAAAGTGCTCTGGTGTGTAGATTAAATGGTCACCCGTGGTCTCTGTGGCACCGGCCGACACGGGTTTAGATAACGCATTTTCAGAAAACGACCGGACGCCAACATATGAGGTGAGTTTGTAAAAGTGGCGGCTGTTGACCAGCAGGTTTAAACGCAGAGCTCCTCTGTGCAGCACCATCTTTGTTGACAACAGCGAGTGGTTTGCGCATGCGCACATCACGTCCCTGATAGAGAAGCATGCGAGGGGTTGAAAGTGGAACTTCTAAATCACATTCATCAGCTTGGGGAATGCCGCTACTAAACAAATAGGCTACTGTGTGTGGGTGGTATGTCTGTTACAGTAAAAGCAGGTTTATCAATCCAAGAATCAGCGCCCTTGAGTGGTCCCAGGATAAATCTAAGGGCCGGAAAAGGACAAAAACTGAGAGGATATTTCTGCTGAGAGGATTTTGTCTTGTGAAATTCTGTATATTCCTAAACCTCTGACACATGTCAAATGAAAGTGACTATAATTGAAAGTCACTCTTCATCACTGGAAGTGGTGACATATTCACTCTTCAATTGACAAAAGTTCACAGAAGGACATAAGTAGGCTGTTGAAGGACAACACTAGCATTTCATTTTAGGAAATTCTTATGTGAACCCAGACATAGAGGGGATTGCATTTATTTTGAATGGCTGATAAAAGCAATTAAAATCAAGTCTTTTGAGTGCTGTTCTGAGATGAACCTGCACCTCAGACTGTGGAACAATGCCAGAAATCAGATAATGTTCACTAAAATCTCTAACAACTTTCAAGAGTCTGACGATTGATTTTTGCACAGAATGAAAGAAATGAAATAGCTGCCTGGAACTAGCCTACGAGAGGAATACATCCAAACATAAAAAACTGCAGAAAAGAGTGAAAGAAAACCTTTATGAATATCTGATATGTAGTTAGGCTATTGTACTCCAAGATAATAATGCTCCCATAGAGAGTTATGAAAAACGGAAAATGATAAATATGCAAACTGAGTTGTAAGATGAAAGTATGATGAACATTGGACAATGGAGACAGGCTGAGTTATAAACAAGCACATTTAATGACAGTGGACACCTCATATAGGTCCATTTGCTCAGACTATACACCGGATGAGAGGGAAGCATTATATTGCCAAATACAACTCTTTTATGCCGCATCTTATCAAAGAAGAAAATTGTAAGGTTACAAATCTGGCCAAAATATGGGGAGACATTTACATGGGAGCTTGTGAAGTTTTATAAATTCTCTCTTTAAGATTTCCTTCTAGTCTTTTCAATCTGTAAATCCTTTCCATGAAGGGAGGGTGAGTGTCCTTGGGTGCTAATCTGAGATATGAAAAGCTCCTCAGGTCCAGTCTAGCAGATGACACAGCCACCTTTCTCCTTGAAGGGATTCTTCTCCTCTGGGATGCCTTTCACAAGGATGTCCTCCTCCTCTCCAGCCTGAATGTAGTCCTTGACTTCTTCACAGCATTTTGATGTCTGGAGCGATCAGACAAAGGTGTTAAGACAGTTTTAGCACTTTATTTCAGCATCAAGTAGGCTAATCATCCTGGAAGGATGAATTGCACTTTGCTTTCAAACAGGTTGACAACAACTGTTGCTTGCCAAAACCTACTTCATTCTCTGGTAAAAAATCACTGACAAATTCATCACCTCAGTGTAATGAACTTACCAACCACCTCTCTAGTTTCACTTCAAGTTTAAGCTGGGTTACTTCCATTACAGCCTTGTCCTTGTCTGTCAGTTCCTCTACGTTTATGACCGGCATTTTCTGTCAAAAAGAGAGAGAGAAAAGGCACAGTCACTACTTTTTTGCAAACTATTCGCCCTCTTAAAAATCTTAAATAATTATATCTTCATATAAAATATAATGTAATAAAAAGAGAATAGAAATGGACTTACGGATGCTTACAGGGAGTGGTCCTTCACTCCCAGAATCCTGCTGAAGAATCTCTCTCCACTCCCTAAATCTGGGTTATAAAGTAATCTGCATAAACAATCCTAATCCACTAATCTGATTAAAACAAGGCCTCAGTGTTTAATCAAGCCACTATCTCAAGTACGCTGACAAGGGAAGGGCTGAACCACACAGGTGTCTATTTGGGGTCTTAGAGTTGCATGTAAAAAGAAGGAAAAGTATTCAACATGTTGGAAGTTCAATTTGTCTTTTTTTATTTGCTGCCGTAGCTCAATTTTCTATATAAATCCAGATATGGGTTACAGGGTGGTGGCTCATCATTATCAGGTCACTTTGACAAGACGACTAATCTGTATTTAGCCCACACCTGTCAAGGTGGAGACACATCACTGTCCTGAACGTGACTGCGCGGCACTTTTCCAACAACATAAACCTTTAATTAACTCTAAGAACAGGACTGGATCCTACACTGGAGGGAGTGGGAGGGGGGGCACAGCAGAAGAAGTATGTTTATAAAAACCAAAGCTATATTTATAGTGCATTTAATTTCAGATAATGATGCTTTCAGTTCTGCGGAAGAAGGGACTTCAGTGCCGAGTGGGGCATGACTTACGCCTGCAAGAATGCTGAAGGCAGTAGCAGTCATTAGACAAAACCAAAGATAACAAAAGGCTGGAGGGGGAGTCGAGAGTGAGAACTCTTTCTGTGTGTGTGTGTATGTGTGTGTGTGTGTGGATTCAGATCCAGTCAGACAGGTGTCGGGTGGGAACTTGGCCTGATGCATCAGACAAGTGAGATGTACTAGTAATATTTCACAACAGTGTCTGTCCCTCTATACTACTTTTGTAATATACTGTAGCAAATTAACAGGAGGCTGCAGAGTAAAGCCACTGGATGTCATGATCATCATCATCCTCTATTGTCCTCATCAGCATCATTATCCTCTTCATCATCATAGTGACCATAAGTGTCTGTAACACTTTCTCCACTTCTACACTGAAGGAAACTTACTTACATGCCACTGCAATTGAGTTTACACCATTAGTCACTGGTCACTAGCTACAGTAACCGTCACACTAACGCAATTACTATTACGACAAACTATCGACGAGCGATGTCATCGATGGACTCGTCACCTCTCGAATCCTGTTCTTCTTTATTATGGAAATGAGTCACGACTCCCCGCCCCTCTACATTTCCAGTGGGAAACAGCTGCTCAACTATAAAAGTGGATGTGGTCGACACTGCGGAAAAGCCAGAAGTTGGAGTTGGAGCAAAAGTTTCACAATGGAGTTTGGCATATTCGCGCTATTTACGCTTTTCTCATCGTTTTACAACGTGTTGGCGTTGAAACCTAAAGGTAAAGACAAGCAGAGAGTTAAACAATGTAATACTTGGTTGCACTGTTTGTTCTGCGGAACTCTGTAATTGTTCATCATGATTTAATCCCGGATGTTGTTGTGGAGTTTTAAATAGAGTTTGGCTGCTGCAGTGTTTACAGCATAATTAGTTTATTTCTCTGTGGCGGTTTCGTGTTTCTTCAATCATATCCTTGTTGCTTACAGACGTGTGTCTCCTTCAAATGGACGAGGGACCCTGCAGAGCACAAATTGAGCGCTATTACTACAACACAATCACTCAAAAGTGCGAGGTTTTCTACTATGGAGGGTGCCAAGGCAATGCCAACAACTTTAAGAGTTATCAGGAGTGCCAGAAGACATGTTTCAGAATCCCAAGTAAGTTATCAGTGTTAGTGATAGTGACCATGGACACTGAAACCTGTTGAATGTGAGCAGGGCGTGGTTTTACACATTGTGTTGTATAGCCTATGAATACTCATAAATACTATTTAATTCTAGTCCAGTTAAAATATGTTAAGACTGATATGTTACATATGTATAATTATAATAATAGTATAATGTACATGTCTCTCTTGATCCAATCCCAAGCTCAAATCCTGGCTGTGTTTTCTCCACAGAGATCCCACAGATCTGCAGGTTTCCCGCAGAAGAGGGACACTGCCGGGCCCTCCTCCGCAGATACTTCTTCAACATGACCACCATGCAGTGCGAGATCTTTTATTACGGGGGCTGTCAGGGGAACTCAAATCGCTTCCAAGACCTAACCTCATGCATGGAGTACTGCAGTCCACATAAAAGTTAGTAGTCAAGTCCTTAAGTCATGCAGCATGCATGCAACACATACGTGGGAATAGTATTGCTTAACAACTGTCATTATGATGTTTAAGGTATTATGCGTGATCAAACATGAATTCTATTTTTTAAGAGAAGTAAATTTGAATTGAGAATCTGATTGCTCTCCTCTTCAGAGACTGTGATCTGTGGTCTCACCGTGTCCTTTATCTGTATGGTTTATCTTACAGCTGTTCCTGTGCTCTGCCTGGACCGTCTGGACAAAGGGAAGTGTTCAGCCTCTATAACTCGATTCTACTACAACACAGTCACCAAGATGTGCGAGGAGTTCACCTACACAGGCTGCGGAGGGAGCAGCAACAACTTCGTCTCGAGACAGAGCTGCATGGACGTGTGCGCTAAAGGTGTGCGAGTATGATTAGGAATAGGTGCACAACATAGTTTACATTTCACCTCGTCCACACTAAAGATGATTGTTTAGGAGAATTTGCAGACTCATTAATTCCATAGTCACAGTATTTGGATCTGCCATTAGACCACCTGTTGGTTTAAACTTGGAGGGAATTCAGAAAGTCATAGGGGAACTGGGGAGAGCCCAAATAATACTCAGCTGATTTCATTATAAGGCTTAAAGACTGCTTGGCATGTGAAGAGACCATTAGTAAACACTAAGGGATGATGTCCTCCAAATCATTTTTGCACTACAGCCAATCATTAAATTAAGACTGAGAGGAAACCAAAGAAAATCTGGCTCCACTTTATTTAGAGTTCATAAAGTCAACAAGGGTTAGAATTACAGGCAATCATACTAATCAGTTATTGTACATGTTTTTGTGTTGCAGGAGGGAAATCGCAGACCGGCCAAGGAAAAGTTCGTCGCATGAGGAGGAATAGAAATAAAAGCGTCTTTCGTGCAAGGGGTGTGTGATTGAAGATCACTCACATGCATGAACCCTAATTTTAAGCTAACATTTTTAAATTGGCTTTGTTTATGCCAAAACGTTGACCAAGTTCTTTGTTGATACTGGGAGAATCTTTGAGTGGCAGACTAGTTTGTCATGCCTTAAAAGCCAAATGTGTTTTTATACTGTATGTTGTTGATGAAGTCTGTTACTGCTGCACTAATGTTCCTGACTGTGTATTTTGATACTGTATGTATGTAATGTATGTTTTGTATAAGTAATACACCTTAACAGTGAATTTCAAATTGTTTTATAAGCACTTTTTTATATAAAATATACAATATTTTATAGAGTTTTGCCTCTTTTTGCACTTTTATGCTGCAAACGTTGGTGTGTGTTGTTATTTCACTAGCTGAAAAGTGTTACTTCTTCAACCTCAATGTCAAGTGAGTCTTTTTTAATTCTACCAAACACAACACATAGGAAGAAAAAACAGGCAAGGTTGGTTTCCTCACTTTCTCTGTCACTTTCACTTTATCTCTTGGCCTCTCTTCCATTCCTTACTAATGCTGCTGTCTTCCCTTCTTATCTGCTAATGCTTTGCAAGGCACTCGAGCCTATTTTGGTTACTTCAGTGTAGCCTTGAACGAGGACGGAAGCAATCCTGAAGCACCGTATGGGTCTGTGGCAGGTTCATTTGAAGACTGCTGCATGTTTGGAGGACAAGTAGCTGCAAGTTAACAAAAATGTACAAGTTATGATATAATGAAAAACATAATGGGCACAATCAAAAACACCTCTACATTTTCATGCAGTATTCTTATTTTCTTTTTTTGGTGAATGTCACCATTTGTCAAGTATTCTCAGATATACTGTATGTTTCATAGGACAAATCATTGTTGCGTATCCTCATTGAGGAAGACAGGCCATTAATTGCAAAGTGTCTCTACTATATCCAGACTGTCCTAAATCTGTGCTCTGTTCCATCTATTCTAGTCGAAAACTTGAGCCACTGTGTGATTTTTCAGACAATAAATATTTATGGAAGATATCAAAGGAAACTGCTCACCCATCTGGCTTGGCTATAAATAGCAATAAAAGGTAATACATCTGGCCGGGCCCTGTGCTATTAAGAACCAAAGCTAAATCATCTATTAGGCAGCAATATGAGGGAGGATGTCATCTTAACAGTGGCCAGGTTCTCAAGCAATGCATAACCTTGAAATCATCAATGCACACTTACCATGGAACAGGTGGCCCTGGAAATTGAGGTTAAGCTCATTTTGACTTCCCGTCCTTTAAAGGTAAACTTTTTCTCCCCTGCCTGCACAAATCAATCAATAGAAATACAAGCGGTAGTGATTTTAAGAGAGGCAGAAAGCAGCAGAGCAGAAGGAGGGTGCTGAATCTCATCCAGTATCTGGCAGTGGTAGTTCATGGCTCCATTAAAGCTCCAAAATAAAGGCTGATTGACACATAGGGACAGTTTTAAATGGAAGGAAGCCAAAGTGTCACTCACTCTGTTAAAGCAACATTTCAGATCAATACTGGCCAACACAATAACATCATTTGCCATGAGTCCAGTCACACCGTGAAAGATTCTCATGGTTTATTTTCATCACCAAACAACATAATGAATGTTTGAGGTGGTACAAAAAGATTCAGTGGCTAACTTTTAATTGTAACAAAGCTCTGTCTTGGACCATTAATGGGTGCTAATATAATACTGATTATATAAGATTTTCAGTGTGGTTCATCCTGCTCTGGTTATTTCATTAGCTGCAGTACATTAGGCTAGGTAATATTGTCTCATTGTAGATGGTGATTGATTGGATTTTACATTGAAACATGACTTTCATTTGAAATGAGATTAAATCTATGTAGTGGGCTGCCTGGAATCATTTCTCACACAGTAATTGTTATGATTTTATAAATTATTATCAAGCTACTGCACTGCTTTTAAAACAGGCACAGTGAGTACTGTTGCTCAGTATTCACTGCTAAATGCTGAACACTTGCAAGTATGATTGTAGGTATGCTAATTTAACATTTAAAGTGACACCAAATGTTCATGATAAAGACATTGTAGGTGTGAGTGTAGATGAGTGGGAGCATCTCAGACACCCCCTAGTGGTAGATTCACATATCTGATAAATAGCAACGAGGCAAAAAAAAAAAAAGAAAAAAAGAAAAAGAAACAGAAAAGCTACTCTGGCACTCCTATTTTGGGGTACAAATAAATGTAAATATTTTGAGTTAATTTGCAATTAAAAACTATTATTAATTGTAAAATGTCAGCCATTTTACCGACTGCTAAAATTAAACAAGTAAAGTGCAGATACCAGAGATTCTTGTATTCACTGTGTGTGTCAGAGCAGCCCTCACCGTCCAGGTCAGGACTCAGCAACATTTATTCCACTACAGTCTGTTTCTGTAGGTGGATTTTGTTTTGCTGAAATGCCTTCAGAGTGCTCTCACAACTCTGGCAGCATAGTGGACTAAAAACCACCGGGTGGAGATCCAGCTACATGGTTTACAAATTTCTCTGAGACTTCTGGCACAGAGCAAAATCATCTTAGCTTTCTGACATTGGTCATGAAGTAATTGAATATTTAAAAGACACATTTCCTCAGAGGAAAACTATATCCTCAGATTTTGCTGTAGACAAATCAATCTTGTTCAGTGTCCCCAAAGCCAGATACAGGAAATCCATTATAGTTATTCGTGATATTATCAACAAAAAAAACTTCCTTGTGTATAGATTGATGGCATACTTTGTTATTGCTCATGAAAACTCCCTCAACGATACAACAGGATGTGAGCATGATGGTGCAGAGTAGCATGCCTCAGTGTTAGGTTGTATATATTTACCAGTTTCAATCATGAACTGTTTTTTTTGGTCAACACAAATAATATAATATATATTTCTTGGAATAATATTGGAGAAAAGAAAAAAAAGAAAAAATATACTGTATATTGAAAAGAAAAACTGTAACTAAATGTATCTTGATTTCCTACTGTTTGCAACATCTTGACCAATTACATCCTGGCATGACAAGTATAATAATCTCCCTAAATAGACTAAATAACAACAACTCTGCACCAGATAACTCTAGAAAACGTGGCTGGTTTCATCAAGAACTAAAAAAAAAAAAAAAGACCTATTAAAATACAAACCTACTGACAGAAATTGAACCCCACATGCAAATTGACTAGAATTTTTATTCTCAGGTCCACTATTTCTGAAATGTCAGCGTTTGGTCTTTTTAAACTGTAGACCAAACATGTCAGCTGGCTTCCCTTCCTCGCCCCAACATGGCATCAGAGTTTCCCAGACATTCATCACCCTCTGCTGGGAGTAGAACGTCTCTCTACCCCCTCCACTCACACGTCTAAGATTGATGTGTCTGGTGAGGATATACTCGGGCTTCTCCGGTCTGTCCACTTGGCTGCCAAACACATGTATCTGCCGTATAATTAAACGAGTCAGACGACTCCATTTTTGAGCTTCTGAGATGTTCTGGAAACATTCGCAGGTACAGATTGCCAGTTGATTCCCAGAGAAATACCAACTGGAGGAGATTAATTTGTCATATGTTCTGTGTGTGGACATGCATGTGGAAGCTTACTAACAGTCATTACACTTCCTTACACATCCGAACACTGTGCTTCTGAAGTCCTAATTTAATTTCATCCTGCTTTGGCTCCAGTCACAGTGCAGGAATTGATTTTTGAGGTGAATACTAATTTCTCCAGTTTATGTGTTATTTATTATTTTAACAAACAACTAACAAAATTCTACCTTGTTGTCAACAGAGCTTGGCCTTTACTGTAACAATCATAGCATGCTTTTTATTGTTTGGGGGATAGGATAGCATCTCTCGTTGTAGCAGATGACTCATAGCTGTGAATAAATCCACTGCTTTCACCCTGCTGCAAATGTGCCAGAATCCTTTTTCATCAAGACTGGGAAGATTAAAAATGATTTGAGCAGAACAAACAATACACGTGCCCATTTCTCCATAGGCTGTACAATGATTATTTTCTTCCAGCAGAGTTGAAAAGTGCTAAAATAAAATACTTCTTTTTTTTTGAAAGGAAAGAAAAATATCACAGTCTGAGCAGGAGACTCTTCTTCTTCTCCTTCTTCTTCTTCTTCGTCTTCGATTGTACGCTTCAGTTAGCAGCTTTCCACAGTCCAAAGACTTTATGTCAAGCTCCTGCTCAGCAGTTCTCTGCAGACTCGGCAGCTAAACATATTGGCACGATTGAATACGCTGCTTGATAATGGGATTTTAATATATATTACATTTAGGAAAGCTGACCCCCCACATGCTAAACCATGAGGGGGTTGAACAGCGCTGAAAAAGTCCTGAATAAGCAGGTTGTAAGCAAACTGGAGGTTGAGAAAAAGCTGTCTTTTGTGATACCTGCAGCAAAAATAAATCAGGACATATTTTTAGAACCTGATCAGATATGAACAGACACTTCCTGCAGCGCAGATTGATGGCAATTTCTCCATTTGTAGTTACTTCTCATTTCCTTTTATTTACTGATTATAATATGACACCACTGAATTCTCAGGCTCATTTTTCCCAGCATGACATTTTGACTTGTCACAGTAGGAAAAAGCACTAAACTGTGACAATATGAAGACACCGCAATCTGAAACTGAATTAATCATACTGCCAACAGGGAATTGTGCAGGGAGATAATGCATTAAGTTATGGGTAGGTGATATTAAGGCACATGTTAAAGGGCAATGTACAGTAATACAATATTCACTTGCCAGTTTAGTTGCTGCAGTTTTGCCCCCTGTCTATACTGTCCAATCTGTGAGTGAAGAACACTGAACAATGAGATGCCATTGAGCTGCAGAGTCGGTTGAGTATTGTATCCTGATATTGATAAAACAAAAATATTGATTATTGCAGCTTTAACATTATAAAAGTATCCTTTCATAGAAATGATGATGGCTATCAGGACAATGATGATGGTGATGATGCTTTAATAACACTGTGAAATCGTGCCTTAAACTGAACAGCAGAGAGCAGGACCAGCACCAGAGTGACATGATGTCATGCAGAGACTAAATCCCGGTTCTGCTCCGTTGAAAATGAAGAAGCCTTTAACAGCATCCATAGTGATTTTTCTAGGATATGAGGACATTTCCTGATTCCCAGCTTGAAGCCTAAAACCCGACATTGAAGAATGAAACACCCAGCGAAGCCACAGTCAGTAACAAATTCATTACCAGCTCCAAAAAGTATCATCCACTAACATCATTAGTTCACAACTGAGCAAGCAAAAAGTTGCAGATTAGGATTCTTCTGCCTAAAAACGGAGGAAATTTGTTTTTAATTGGATCTCCAGTTATCTGTGTTAAATGGAAAACATATAGAAAGCAAGCAGTTTGATAGAAATTGCGTCTGACGTGCTTCCGATCTCTCTTGCGTTGTGCATAATTATCAGAATCACACCCTGTCGTCTGAAACCTTTAATGCAAACAATCACTCCAGGTTTCCTCTATCTCCAAAACGCACTGACCCCAAACTCTCATGGCCTTTTCTCCAGCATGATTTTCCTCTACATTCACCACACAGCATGTCCCACAAAACAGGCGCCTCTCCAGCTCCGTTTTCCTCATTCATCCTCCACCTTCCATCATCACCACCGCTGACCAAAATGAAGGGCTTCTGCGAAGAGGACTTGCTATTTCATGGAAGTGTCCTCTAACCACAATACCATCTGTAGCACAACTTCTAATGTGAGCCGGCAAAGCGAAGACTGTGCCAGGAGGGATTTCTCATGACATGACTATATTGCTTGTTTAGGGTGATTGTTGTTCCAGGGTAGATAAACTGTAAAACAGTCACTGACAATCAAAATATGAATTAATTCCCCCTCGCTGCCAAGAAAGTCACGTTCTATATCAGATATTTAGGCTTGATGTAATTAACTTATGTGAGCAGCCGTATGTCAGCTGACAAAGGCGACGTTGTTCCCAGCATTGGAAGATGACTAACATTCCCAAGTAGATTGTGTTTGTCCACTCCTGTCCCTCTCCTGGGTGGATGTTCTCTATCTATTCTGCTGGCAGTGCCGCTGGTTTTTTGTTGTTGTTTTTTTTTTAGATCTCCTGGCTTTAGAGACGACAGGCTCATCTTGTCTGTCACTGTTTTAATATGTCATAAATATACAGCTACATGTCCTTGTTGTGTGTATGTGTGTGTAAATGTGCACGAGATGAAGAGAAATGAATGTTAAGTTTGTGACGCGGGTAGATACGGACAAACAGCTGCTTGTGTTGTTTTTAAGTGTAAAAGAAAGTTCTGGAGCAAAAGTACAGAACTGAGAATATACTTCCTGATATTTTTTTTTCTTCCAAATTTAAGTCCTCCCAAAGTTGTCGTTACGCAGATGTTTTCTGTTGTAGACACCACTGTTTATAAGGCGGATAACTTGATATTCAACAATATCTGCCAGCAGCTTGTCAGATGTCCACTGGAAATCAACTTGGCCTGCAGTGTTGTCAAATAAACAAAGAGGCCGTTGTGTGTGATTCCAATGTCGATATGCATTACGGTGATGCTGATGGTGTAGAAGTGGGGACGGAGCAGTCGGATGCCGCAGCGATGACGCAGATTTCATTCTAGTCCTACTCTCAGTCATTATCACATCAATAAAATGTTTCCTATGAGTCCATCAAGCTTGAATTATGGTCGTATTCTTAAAACAACACTTGAGGATACATAAAAGTTGAAAATGTCTGCATGTGATGTTGTGACATTGCAACAGAAAATCATAACCCAACAACAAATGAGAAAAGATGCACTTTTGAAACTGAAAATTAGATTAGAATTTTTCAGTGATGAACTTAAGACATCTTTATATGTCTTAAGGGTGGGGGTGGAGTAAGGTAATCTAACCAGAGACTGCAAGTAATGTAACTGATAACATCTAATGGTGATCAGCTAATAGTGTGATGCTTCTACAGTAATGTGTGAAGGACATTATTGCCTGGTACTAGTGATAACAAGACATGGTTACTTAAGCAGAGGTCACTTTAAAATAAATGTTATCTACACTGAGGCGTTAAAAAAAACAAAAAAAACAAAAAAAACGTTTTCAAGGTCATTTTAAAGTCACTACACACCACTGAGTCGCATTTCTCTTAATTTCTCTTCGTGCCGTTTGATTTAGCAGCGGTATATGCCGAGGATTGTCCAAACCGAAGGGCTGTGTGTGTCTTTAACGCACAGACAGAGATAAGGCGAGGAGGAGCTCCAGCACCACACGCTCGTCCGCGTAAACGGGAGGCTGTTAGACGCACTTGGATTACCGGGCAGTCAACTGTCACCGCTCATAACGGCTACAGCGCGGCGCCCCTGCCCCGCGCTCCTCCTGCTGCGCGCACCGCCGGCCACTAATTCATCTCATAAACAAGGTAGACACCTGGGCACGGCAGCAGCAGCACTAACATTTGATTGATTTTTTTTTTATTGTGGGGTTTTATCTCGGTGGATGAAAAAAAGAGAAGTTTTTTACATTATTATTTTATTGACACTGCGTTAAATAGGAGCGCAGGAACTGGGTGTCAGTCCCCGAGGAAGGACAGCGCACCTCCTCAGCATCTGTCTCCTCCTCTGAGGCTGCAGTTTCTACTGTTGGAGTAAGGTAAGTCACTAACTCAGGCTGCTCTCATAGACTAGCCGAGGCATCAACTTCTGTAAGCTTTAAGATGCTGGTGGAAAACATTTAAGATGAGTAATTAGATTTGATTAATTTTGTCAGTTTTCACCCAATTTGTTTTTTTTTGTTTTTTTGTTGTTGCACTGAATGAAGGAGAACTCGATTGGATTTGCATGGGATGACTGTGACTGTTGACGTACTGTGAATTGGATTAAGATTTTTCCCGTGTTTATGCTATAAATTGATTACTACTTATTATAGCTACAGCCCGTAGTGGCGTCGTTTAAAATCAAAGCACCAGTTTAGCTCAGAGTTATTTTAGGCAAGGAGGGAAAAACATACAGAAAATGCAGAATGTGACTCATACTCATGTTGAACTGTACAGTTGCCTATAATGCTCTATTTATATGGATGGAGAACTCGGGGGAAAGGCTGGAAAGAGTGTCCATTATGATACTGTAATGAGTGTCTGCATTGTGCCAGTGGAGAAAATCTCATCCAGTGTTATTGGGGTTTCTTCTAAAGGAATCCTGATGCACTGAGTGTTTAATACCCGGAGGCAGCGCAGCCAGCTTCAGTAGAGCTGATACTCATTGGAGGACCAATGCAAATTTACGGAGGGATTTTCAGTAGTGGAGCAGACACTGCGAATTTAAGGCAGATCTGTCATGTTTTTTCAGATGAAGAGATCTGATGAAGAACATACATATAAACATTCACAGACATACACACAATCATTCATCACTGTGTTGTGTCCATACAGACTTCTGCAGGAGTCTGGAGAGGAAACAGGGGAAAAAATGGAGAGACATCTGTAATGTTCCCAGTAATAAACAGATTTTTTTACAAGCTAATAAACACACCGGGTTGCGCACACATACACACACACACACTCACATATACACAGATTAAAGGTCAATGCATGCAACCTTTCTGCACTTGCTGGATTAATCGCTCTGCCACACATTCGAGAAAAAAAAAAGGATGGCGAGACTGAAGATGCTTATTTTTGCTTAGGACAGGACATTGTGTGAGTTATATTTCCACAAGCCAAGTCCACCCAGGACTTCTCTTTTCCTCCGTGAGAATTTTTGACACTGCTTTAAACCGCCCTCATGCGTTCACCCTCATATTGATTATATTAGCAAATTCATGGAAGAGGGAAAATAAGCATTCCTACATGGACCAAGCGGCCCACAAGCCGGAAACGAAATAAGCCAAAATCATCGCTGAACGCTGCCTGTCTCACTTCAGTCTCCAGTTGTGGCAGAAACAGAGCAGAAAGTAAAGTGTCTGCCTCGAAGATGTCTGCGGCTAAATTGGGATTCTTCTTTTGGGGATTCCTTTGCATTTACGTAAGCGTGTTTAGAGTAATGGCTCGTGTCGTCTGGGGGGTTTATTAGAAGCAATGGTGAGTGAAGTGGCTTCACCGAGCCGATGCGTCCGTGCAAGGAACCAGCGCTTCTGAGCACATACAGAACGCTTGATACGCCGTGCAGCTCAGAGGAAGACGAGAATAGCAAGAAACGCACAAGCTGTCAAAGAAAGAGGGAGAAAGTGCAGAGAATGAGAAAGACAGCAGTAAGGAGACACGTGCAGACAGGAAGGCAGGCAGGCTGAGATATGTGCTGCACCCTGCGGTGAATTGGGCTCGGTTGACAATGTGTCTGGCTGCTTTCTGAGTCTTAGAGATAAGTTTGTCATTCATCATCCCACACGCTGTCTGTCTGTCTGCCTGTCAGTCGGCCGGTCGGTCTGCACGCATGTCTGGTCAGAAATGGGCGAGCGGGTGAGCAAACAAGCAGCAAATCTGCTCCCCATTTCAGGAGGTCTGAGAGAGCGAGAGCGAAAGAAGGCAAAGATAGGCCTTCGGACGGGTGCGTGTCCACTCTGCGATCCATTTCAGTGGTCAAATGTTCCAGGAGCAGCTTCTTACGGCTTCACGTCCAAATGACAAATGCAGATGAACGGGACGGAGATGCATGGTTATGGTGTTTCTTTGTGCTTTTGTGTATTTCTTTCTGAATTTTGGAAGACGAACGCTCATTGAAATTCATAGGAGAACACCATTTACTACACAAATGTACAACCACACACAGCAGCAGCAGTTTCTTTCTCCTTCCCTCTCTCTCTCGAACACACACACACGCTCAGTCATGTAATTGAGACCCATCACTCAGGGAAGGTCACCAGACTATTCACTGTGTGTTGTTATTCTTCAATATTAATCAAGCTAATGCTCCATGTTTTATTCATAGATACATGCGATGACCCTAAATGTCACTCGTTGCCTCAGTCTGAGCTTCATAATCGACATGTTCATGAACAAGACGCCGCCCATGTTTTACTCCTTGGGGCTAATGGCTCCAATCCTACGGCCGAACACTTTCTTGGCAAAACAAACCAGAAAAATCGAGGCTTTACGTGATCCGGCTCCGAAGTCGTTAATGTGGAAAACTCTCTTCCTTGACCCCGTGACGTCTTAAGCCAGTCGGATGATGTGGGCAATTTCGCTGTCACGCAATTAACTACTTGCGTTGGCTGTTTTGCAAACTTTGTAAAAGGAGCCGGGCTAAAATCTCCTGAGAAAATGCATCATTTGGACTAATGCTAAAATGTCACACGTAAAAAGTACGAGTTCCCATGCTAGCAAGCCATACATCAGCCGATGAAAGAGCCAAGGGTGTGGTTTAACCTTTTCCAGTTTGTAATGAATAGGACTGTGTTGTCAGAGCCAGAGGTCAGGCTTTACTTCTTCTTTTCATGCTACCATAGATGTATCATCCAGCAGCACACAGCTGGCTCTGTGTAAAATGATAAAGACATTTATAGAGTAGCAACAGACACCAAAGTTTACTTAGCTAAAACTATTGAGCAAGCTGGACTGGTCATAGGATGCGATTAGAGTTAAGTGTTACAATATGTCCGGCACAGCTGCAGCCGTTCTGTATGAATCTGTCCATCTTTCATGCTACTCTGCTTTCACTCCTGTTGAGTGCGAGTCAAATATGAACTTTATTCAGGCAAACGCTCTTGTTCATGACTTTCCATGAAAACAAAGGGATCTGCTGTAGTAAAATTTGATTTCACAGTCATCTGTTGCAGTTATCTCTGCCCCGTTAAGCTGTTTACCAAGCGCAGGTGGCTGGATGAGCAGTAATATAAACTCGAAGCATTTGCATGATTTGTGACCGAACTCGGGGATGACTCCAGGAAAGAGATGCACGTGACATTAATGAAACAAAAAGGTCTTTATTTCAGCTTTAATGCGAATGGAGACGTGTGTTCTCTGTACACACCTCCTGCAAGCAGTGCTGCATCTACAGCCATGCACATAGTGAACAGCTACAGTAGTATCAATAGGTGGTGCTAGAATAGAGTGAATGGCTGATGGCTTAGTAAACACAGGTCTATACAACAGAGATGGTAGAGCAGCGTGTGTGTGTGTGTGTGTGTGAATGACAAAGAGATACAGACAGATCCATTTCTCATGGTTTAACATTTTCATAGTAATGTGTCTATGTGACTCCTCTGGCCTGTGGTATCTACCCCTCCTCCAATACCTGAATTCAATTTGCAGCACCAGTGCTCAAGATGCTACCGCCGCTCAGCTGAAGGCTGTGCTCCCTTATACCTCGATTGATCAAATCTGAAATCATCACGATCTGTTAGGAAAGCCAAAGAACGTGCACTTTTACCTTTCTATATTTTCTAGTTTACCTCAAGGTCATAAAAATCACATTATAGGTTTGGAAACATAAACCATTCACTGAAATGGCAGAAAACACTTTGCCCGGGTTTTACAGCTTAAAAACAGATGTTTCAAACAGCAATGTAATTCATTATCGAATAGCTGTTAGTTTGTGAAAAGACTGTGGTTTCATTAAAGCCTCATAGCAGCTGTTAATTTGGGCGTTTAATTGCAAAGTGGATTCTCCAGAATGGTTATTACATTTCCACCAGACAGATAAGACTGTTAATCTTCAAATATATGCAAATCTTACATCTATGTAACATTTTTAACAAGTGTCTCCTTGTAAACCAGAGGTGTCAAACTCATTTTGGTTCAGGGACCAAATTAAGTGCAATTTGATCTCAAGTGGACTGGACTGGTAAAATAATAGCATAAAATCCTATACATAATATTAAGTCTAAACTTTTCTCTTTGTTTTAGTGCCAAGAAGCGCATTATTAAGATGTTTACATTAATGAACTATTACAAAACATATTATGACCAACCTGAATTTTCTTGAAAAAAATACATGTAATTTCAACAACATAATGAATCTTCTGTCTTCTATGTAATTTTTACATCTGGTAAATTCATCCTACATTTTTAATAGGCTACCCCTGTTGAAAATAATAGTTATGAATTTCTCAGGTAAACATTTAACGCTGATAACAAGCTCAACACCAAACCCTCACTGGGTGTGTGTTACAGTGGCAGCCACATGCCATGCATTGCAAATCCCTTGGGATAAAATGCGAAAGCCTCACGCATGATCAATATACCGTATGAAATTCGGTGGAACCAACTTGCTATAGACCCATCTCTATCCTTCTGGATGACTTTGACAGTACATGGAACAAACACATCTGTATAAAGGATCCAATTAGCATGCTAATGTCCACATGCTTATTCTCTGCACAGCAGGAAATCATACTTGTCTGCTTTTTTTTCTTTTTATCCTATATTTCTTTATCTCGTCAGTTCTTTACTTTCACACTTCTTCACAATACACTCTCATCTATTTATGTGATAGTATTTTACATCCTCCCTAAGTATCTCATTTCATCATAGTGTCCTCACCTCACACTTCTGTCTCTTTTCTCTGTTCTTTCTTCCCTTTTTTGTTAATATCAGAGTTCAGGCTGACACACCGACCTGCCTCCTCTCATGTGATTTCATTTTCTCTGTCTCTCTTCATCTCTGTCCTCTGTTGCTGCTCTGTCCTTTCACTCTTTGTCCTTCACAGTTAATTGCATTCTCAGTCTACTCCTGTCTTCTGCCCATCGGTCTTTTACTCTCTATCCAATTTTTTTTTTCCAAATCTTTTCACCTTCCCTAACCTGTGTTTGGTTGGAAAACACAGGCAAACCCTGAGGATTTGTCTCCAGTCGCTTGGAGGGACACATCGTTTTAGAGTTTGTATAATTCAGGGTCACTGACACAGATAGGGAATCTTATGGCTTCACTTGAACAGATTAGAAGTCTGGCTGAAAACGGGAGTCCCTAACTTTAAGGCCAGAGAAAAGAAGGACTCAACCTTCTGTTTCTGTATGTCGTTGTTTACCTCAGATCTTCCCTGCTGTTTTCCAGACAGGTGTCCAGATTATCACTCCAGATATGCTTGTCCCCTTTTTTTTTCATAAACACTGACATTTAGAGTGACGCACTGGAATATTTTTGGCTCCCATTTTCCGGATCTGGCGCTTCCACCCAGCAACGACGCATCTGTCTGCAAATGTGCCTGCAATCTGTCAAGACAGTGGCACAGATAATGATCTTTTTATTAATGAAAAAATGTGTTAAGAACTACATATAACTCTACACATGGTACTCTTGGTTAGGATTTACTTTGATGTCACACTCAGGTCGATTAAGTGAATATAGCTTTAGCAATATGACCTAACCATCTTAAGTAAGTTTGGAAAAAGGGGGGGAGTCTAAAGGAACAATATACCCTCCGTCACCTCTAAAGTTTACAGCAAGTGGTGGTTTTATGGGGCCTGTTTCTTGGCTCCGTACAGAGAGTTCCTGACACCTAATAAAACTACCACATGTCAGTTTTACACTTTGGTGTAAAACCGACAAGATAGATTAGCTGTTTCCCCTCGTTTCCATCCTGTATGCTATACGCTAACTAGCCGCAAACTGCCTTTTTTTCCTTTTTTTTTTTTTTTTATACACCTCAGAGACATAAAAAATTAAATGGCAGTTTCATCATCTAACTAACTCTTAGCAAGGAAGTAATTCACACATTTAACAGACTTTAAAACTGCAACTGTGCGTTTGATTAAGAAATGACTAATGTTTTGACAATGACAAATACAACAGTAATTATCTATTTAGGGCAGATTAAATGTCCTAGCATGTCAGGTAGCTCTAAAATACAAGGCACCTGCTGATCAGAAGTAATGCTTTGTGTTCAATGGGCCTTACTGCTACTTAATGGGCTTTTTCCCTGTAAGGGCAGCTCTGTGTTTTCTGAGTAACACTGGTGACTGACTTATTATAGTATCCCCAGACAACTCATTGATTAACTTTGCTGTTAAGCTCTGTTTAATCCTAATTTTGGCTGACACTATGACTCAGGGTCGTCTGTAATACCATGTGTAATTGCCCTATAATGAGTCCCATGACTGATTGGCGGTACCCAGGTGGAGGCGTAACACTGACCATGTGGCCAGTGATTTCCTCCTTCCTCTAACATACCCATTTTCTTTTTGCCAGTTGGTGTCGGTATCGGGCAATTTTCTCGGCCGATTCGGAGTTGCACTTTCAAGTTGAATCCGACCATGATGGTGCTGAAAAAGGCATTTATCATCGCACAAGTTGTATTTGCACAAGAACACTCTCTGCATAATGTATGTGAAACTTCAAAGGCTGCCTCCTTTCAGCCTTGGTATTGATGCTTGTGATCTTGGTTATTATTACACACTGGTGTCATCTCCTTCTCTTTCTCACTGATCTACTGTTCTGACATTTTCCCAAATGTAGCAAAAAATTTTTACAAATGCGACGCTCAAAAACGGGAATGAATACGGAAATAAAACACTGTGCTGTTTATCATAAAGAGCCATTGTACGGCAGGCCCTTCACTCTAGACAGCAGTGAGTCAGAGCCGTAGAAAAGTCCATGCTGACTCTTCCAGAGGGTTGGAGAGGGCTTCGGGGGCTTGAGAACGAGGCTTTAGGGGCTTTTTGAGCAGAGAAAGTGTGATTTGCAGCATGACTACTTGGTTCTTCAAAAGCTCTCTACTCCCACTACTTTACTCATTTCCTCCGTGGACTGCTCTCCTTTTGTCTCTGTTCTCAATTTCGCTCCCAACTGAATGTATTATTGTTATTAATTGAATTTTTACTGTAACGTTTTCCCTGGCTGTTTCTCATTACTCTCTTTATTGCCGGGTTTTCATTTCTTTGCATTTTTACCCTCAGGTCACAGTAATATAGGACTGTCACAGAGCTTGTACTTTTTTAGTTAACCTGCTGCTGGCTAATGTGCAGCACTCGTGATAACAGCATCCATCCCTCTCACTCTGCCGCCGCTCTCCCTGTCTGTTTACAGCTTGTAGCACCCAGACACAGTCCACTCCCTGACCCAACAGAGTGTGCAAGGAACACGGTGCCCAGAAGGGAATTGTAGTTAATGGCTGAAGTCCAGCGACAAAATACCTCTTTAATTGCTTTCCCATAGCCCTCAGCTGCAGTGTGTGCCCTCTCCAATAGCACATGGAGGCAAGTGGGAGTTAGCGATGTAGGACAAAAGTGCATAGTGGGATGTGTGTTGCACGCCAATGGGAAAAAAGTCAGAAAAAATATTTTCAATGCAATGTTCTTTTTAATTTCATGAATTTTTAAATCTAATTTTCATTGTTTTGAGCAGACTTAAAAAGCATCCAAACATCTGCTCAATGTCAGATAAAGAATATCGCAGCTTGTTGTACCTGCTTGTTTATTAGTGCCGGATGCCCTGGCCTAGATTTTGTTTAGATTTTTTTATGCAGCTCAGTGACTGACATATTTAATGTGGAAAGTAAGAGGAGCAAAAGTTGAGAGGGAAAGGCTCCTGAGGAGGCCTCCTACTTTACAATGATAATTGACAGCATATTGTGCAAGAATGTGTGTGTGACTTTTTTATTATTATTTCTCTGGAATTGAAAGTGCAAGGTTATCTTTAAGATGAGACTGATGATCTGCAGATGGAGAGGGAGGAATAGAGAGCACTATACAGTAAGTCACCAAGATGACAGTGCAGGCCGGGGCTCAGCCCATCTGTCACTGCCTTTCTTCACTCTCAACTGGCTCTTAAGATCTTGAAGAGGATGTTTTCCTGTTTATGCTAATTAAATCGCAGTGTTTGAAGCTTCATTTAAAAGCGAAACATCAAAGTTAACTTTGTAGAAAAAAGGGTTGAAAAATCAGACTGTATACTAACAAACGATCTCTGACCATTTGGAACAACACAAGAATTCATGAATTGCCAAAAAATAATAATTATGGGTATTTAAATGGCTTATATTCACTTACATTCTGATATAGTGTGTTTTTAAATGTTTTAACCATATCTTAAACCTATTTCGTTTAGTCCATGACATACTTGGAAGCCTTGATGGCCCATGTTTGTGGTATACCCTGTGGATTTGAGCAGCTATTTATGTAATTTTCTTTCGTGGTTCCTGATTTTTTATGCATAAATGTCTGCTTTAGTAATGGGAACCATGATAAATCTCCCATGACAGTAACATCATTTTCCAAAAAATGTAAATGTTTTAATGTCAAAAACAGCAGTGGAAGCAGAATTACTCACAGAGGGATGAAGAGGGTTGTCATATAACCACAGTTTATTCACTGAAATTAATTGTACAGTATGAAAGGTTAGTCTTGACATTTAAATGAAAGTTGCAGTTTATATAATCCCATTTAATACATTTGATTAATTGGCTAATTATAACAAAGTCAACATATAAATTATTATAATTAATATATCTAACAACTAATAAAAATGACTGATTGGTGGACTTGGTTAAAGACTAGTAATCAAGTAAATACTATTTAAGTAAATAATTTATGGTACATTGAATCACAATAATTATTATTTATAAATGTTACTTTACATATTACATATAAAAATCTAAGTCACTTAAAGTTTAAATCACAATTACACAACAATTTGTTTTATTATTCATAGTGTATCATAGTGTATTATTGTGTTTATCTTCTAAAAACATCATATTTGTGAAATATTTACACAATATGACAAGCCTCTTAAGCTACTGTAAAACTATGACACCAAATCAATTGACACACTGGAAAAAGAAGGAGGTTGGTGTGCCTGCATGTGTAAAACATGGTAGCTATTTAGTCACTGAGGACGTTTGACTGAAAAACTGCTTGGACACCAAAAGTTCAATATTTGGCAATCCAAAAAAAGACAATTTAATTATGAATAACTTTAAAATCCACATTTTCAGTTGTTAATTGCTAAATTGATGAATTGCTACTTAGTAATGTCTTAATTGTTAATGCACATGATGAACACATCACCATGTCCATGTCAGAACTTGATTTTGATTGTGCTAATGGATTATTATGAGGCCGACCGTGATAGTTACAGTACAGAACATTAGACACATCAGTGTACATCCATCCACTGATTAGTTAATAGTGGGGCAATTTGCAGTGTACTTTTCTGGCCAGACTCTTCCTGGGCTCTAAAAGGTTGCCATGAGCATGGCACAGATAATGGTAATGGTATCAGACAGAGAGGAAATGGAGAGACAGAGAGACTCTCCTCACTTCTGTGAATATATGTGAGAGTTTGTGTGTCTGTGAGTGTGTGTGCGTTAATCCACATTTCCTCTCGGGCCAAAACCACATGTGCAAAAGAACACCTTCGGCTGCTGCTGATAAGGACTTGTCTTGCAATAAATCACTCTGAACTAGTCGACCAAATGAATGCACAGGTGGATCAAGTTTCCAACAAAAGAGAGAGAGCTATTAATTAAACCATTCCTCAATTTTCTGCTTTATATAAATGGTTTGGAAAAGAACATTCAAAGGCTCAATATTGAAACTTAGCCTGAAATAAAGAGTGATTATCTCATTCAGAGTTATTTTTAGAGCAGTGATGTCAAGTCAGCCTGAGACGATTTAGTTGCCTTTGGACGATAGTGCTCATTTCTTCTCTATTGCCTGACAGTGAGTTTTGATGGAGTATCTATGCTGTTGTTTTTCCAAACCGTCCAACATCCATCATTTTGATGAAATAATATGTTGATCTCAAAGCATCTTTATGCATTTGGCTGACACTGTGTACGTGATAAAATGTCCTCAAAGCAATATGACTGATATATAGTTGGTCTGTGAAAGACCTTCGACAGACTAGCCAAGTGTTTTATGAAATATTTTTACATCTTTGCTTGTTTACATGAGAAGTATAATGAAACTTTGCACAAGCTTTTAAACATTAAAATGGTTTAGTCCTTTCAGTTGTATCTATTTGTGTTCCCCGTTTCCAATGTGCATGCTAAGCTTAGCTGAGCCAAGCTAGCTCCTGGCTGTAATAATGTAGTATTTAAGAGACAAACATTACAGTGGGTATTTATAGCAATATTTCCATCTAACATATTTCCCAGAGTGTCAAACTTTTACTTCACGGTCGTACATGACCACATTTCCAAAACACCTTGAGGCATGTGTAGCATATTAGTTAGAATCACACCATTAATGATCATTTCTGCCAAAGAAAGTACTCCTTAAAAGATGGGGAGACGAGTGTGGGAAGGTTAAGGATCTGGCTACTTGCATGTGAAATTGAGGAGATTTGTTATCACCACTTATTTGAACTGCAGCCAGTAATCCAAAGCCAGTTTAATGTGGTCGTCTACTGTAGGTGCCATGGTATATGACCAATTACAGGGTAAGATTTACTCTTTCTTGTGTGTTTGTTGCAGCAGCCATTTGTTAATTAGAATTGCAAATGCCATAAGACTTTTGTGCTGCTTTTGGAGTGCGTCTGAAAATGATAAAGATGTAGGCTAATCACTGTTAGAGTCAATGAACAGTCTTTAACTTATATTCTTTAGTTCATTACCCCAGTCACAGCCTATTGTCATTTTCATTGTGTAAAAGTTATTATGCTACAGTGCAGAAAAACTAACACAAAGTACACTCTGGCCCCAGCATCTTTTTCCCGGTGAGGAACTGTCTGTCCTTGTGTAAGAGATCTACATCCTTTCCATCTTCAACGATGTAATTAGATCCGTTAAAATCAGCTTGCCCGTGTCTGTTAATGATTGAGGAGCTTTATCAATGTGGGCTTGGTTTCACTCTGTTCAGGCAGCAGCGCTCAAGCCTGTCATTATCTGCTGCCTCCAATCAAAGTTGACTTCTTTTTTCTGTTTTTCCTACAACTGCTCTTTTGGCCTTCTTGAATGACGACATCTTGACAAATAGAAGAAGTTGAAGATTTGTCAGTGAACTGGTTGTAATTATCGAAGGCATATATCGAGTCGAAGAGTTGGCTAAAGGCAGTGAGAGGCTGTGTGTGTTTGTGTGTGTGGCTTCAGTCAGTGCTGCTCTGTCTGTGCTTAACAATACGCAGAAGAAAAATAGTTAAGAGATCTGCTTTGGTCTTCAACAGATTATTATTCTTTGGCTAAAAATAACACACAGTCCACTCTGAGAGATGATGATAGTGTGTGCATGTGTGCGCGCGTGTGTCTGTGTAAAAGCGATAGGGACGAGTGAGTGATTGCATTCTTTACCTCCAGGTTTCTTAATGTTCCCACACAGGACATCAAAGCCTCGCTGCCTGATGCTTTTCTGCTGTGAAACAGTTTGAAGCTGCAAGGTTTTGTGCATCAAACACGCTGAATTGTGTTGTTATAGGCTTAATCATCATATTATATTCTAATATTATATTATCTGCTTTTTGTAATGAGATAAAAAATGAAAAATATTTTCCCAGTCACAATGACACTTGTTGAAACTTAAATGATTATTTTCTCTCCCTCTTGTCCGATAATAAGACCTGACATTTCATGACACTTTGCATCAATCTGAACGAGGTGGAGCTGGTCATGGACATTGATTATTCATTTGCTCAGCGTAGAATCAAACAACTGTCAGAGCTTCGGAGCTGAACTGAAATAGGTTTGGCCTGTGACGGCAACATTATGACCACAACTAATGTTGTTTTTGCAGTGAGTCTTAATTTGCTGTTTAATAAAAATATGGTGCAGATATAATACTAAATCCACACGATGCTTGGGCATATCAATATCTTTAGATAACTTAGTTAAAAACAAGGTTTTACTGAGATATATATATCAATTTGACTGGTAATCAGTGAGGAGAGGCCAGTTCAGGGGAGGATATGGTCTATTTCTTGGGAACCAGCGAGGAATCTTCTGAACAGGCTTCAGACATAGAGAGAGAGAGATGTGAAAAGATAAAAGCGTGCAAGACAGTTTCCAGATCTAAGAAAAGCGAGAAAAGCAAAGTTTTATTTTTTTTTGCCGTATCCACCATTGAAAAAGCTTTCAATGACAGAGTTTAGATGGTTGACAAATATTGAAAAGTGACACCATCGTTTATGTCAAGCGAAAAAAAAAAAAAAAAAAACACTGAAAAAAAAACTGGCTGCTGGGGAAGATTTTTATCCATCAATCATTTTAAATCTCAAGATACTTTAAAAAGAAGATTCATTGAGATTTAATGTGCTTCCTGTGGGTTTAGGCAAAGATGCAGTTGTGTGACGTCAGCATAGCAACGGTAATGGATGTGGTACTTTCCAACAAACAGACTAATAAACAGTAACGGTCAATTCAGTTATTTTATAACTTTAACAAAACCAACCAGATTTAACATTTTATGGTGCAATTTTTTATATTCGAGGAGGTAACTATCTTACGATTCCTATGTATTCCCATACAATGAGGCATGAGGATAGATAAAACACTTGCACTGTTTTCTTGGTACATAATGGCCTTCATATTTTATTATTATGAGATGCAAAAGAATGGTTACGGTACATTTCTGTATGACTCTCTCTCTCTCAGTCTGTCAGACATTCTGGTGTCACCAACGTGTTTACGTGAATGTTAAGTAGGTTGTTACACTTCAGCATATAATCACACACGCACAGAAATGCAGCCAGTTATACATTTAGGAGTATATAATTTTAGATACAGGTTGTGCCATCACACACACACAAAAAGAGTGAGGGAGTGAGACGAGCTGTATCCTCTCATTCACACTCAGTCTCAAGGGCTCAGTGACGCTCCATCCTCTCCTCTTTTTCTAGTGCTTCATTGTCATCTGAAGTCATTTGCATATACAGTAGTTTACTTTTTTCTATTTACTATTTTGGTTTGACTGACTTTTACATTATCTGCACATACATTTTCATGCAGCTGCTGTCAGCCTCAACAGATATGTGTCCATGGCATTGATGGGTTGTTTCTTTTCAGTCACATAGTGTCTATAATGGCGATATTTACATTACAGTAAATGCTTTGTAGGAAGGTGAACTTAAATTGCTTCCCAGGCTTCTTGGAAATATGTTTATATATCTGCTGAAGATTTTCCTATGATGGAAAGATTACAGACACAACTATGGTATTGTGTACCAATTAAACTGCATTTTTCAGGGTGTTTTGTGCACTCTTTACTTTACAGTCTTATTGGATCACGCAGGACTGATATGCCCTCTGAGCCTTTGCTGAAATGACTGTGCTGTGTGTCTCTGATGTGCTTTTGCTGCGCCTGCTGTAACGGAGCTATTTCTGTCAACGTCTTCCTTTCTTTTCTTTTTTTTTATTTCCTCCCACCTAGCCTGATTTATCCTCCAGAATGTTTGTTCCATTCACCCAGTGTACATCCCAGAGCTATTAGTTGTTCCAATAGGTGCCGATCATTTTCCATCCATATAAGCCCCTTCTCTCTCATGCTTTGTCAACGGTCTTTTCTGAGTTTGAGATTGAGTGGCAGGATTAAGTTGAATCTCTGCCCTCGGGGACCTCTGATCTCCTCTTCTGGGATACATTTTCACTCTGATTGCAATCCTTGATCCAGAGGGGCTCATCTTTTATCTTTGATTTGTAGCAATTCCTCTGCACTAATGCATCTACAAGCTGACCCGAGGAGCCATATTGCGACCTATACCTGCAGCGCATTCATCATCCATATGCTGTACAGCTCTTTGCATCCCTCTTATCGTTTTGGTAAAACCCTTGATGTAGTGTGTTAAAATTAAAATCTAACCTTTGATCTTGTTCTAGAGGTTTCAAGGGTCTTCAGGTTTGTGGGCTGACGATGCCTCCTTGCAATAGGAAGCGAAAACTGTGAAGGAAAAAAAAACAAACAAGAAATTTCAAATTGACATCAAGAAGAGTTGAAGTGATTAAGTTTATATTGAACTCTACTTTGAACAAGTGTTGATAGAAACCTCAGTTCTCCTAAAATACCTCAATGCTGATTGAATATAAAAAATAGTTTGACATTTAGAGAAATGCGTCAGCTCAGATTTTTTCAGAAATAATAGACACACCGTTAAGGTCATGGAGCAGGAACAGCGTGTTGATTAGTTTCTCACAAGACATTAACAGGAGTCTCCTGTTAAGTCTTGAGTTACCATCCACCACAACCTCCTCCTAATGCAAACATACTTCCTTATTTGCAGAGGCGGTCACATAACAATAAAACGTGGCCATGTTGCTTATCTCAACTCCTTTCAGTCTCTGCAGGTCAACCTAACAGAGTCGAGCAAATTGTTTTCCCAGTATTTGTGGTAAGCCATTGGCGGTACATTCATATTTAATATGATTAAGACTTTTAATTTCCCATAACGTGATATTCCTGTAGTGTTTTAGTGGATTTATTTTCAGGTACATGGATGTTTGAGCTGAAAGAGTTCCCCAACCCTGGCATAGGTCACTGAGTATATACGCCATCTGTCCCCTGCTCTTGTCTTTCGGGAAGAGAGACAAACAAATGTCATTGGCCGGTTGACATATGAGATATACACTCTGTGGAAAGTCAAGAGGAAATGGAGTGGCCAGGGAAAGGAAAGGTTGCCAGATGAAAAGGACTTTGATCCCCCTGAAAATACCCTCCATTCAATGGCAGATGTCCGTAAGCATGTGAAGTCGTCCATGCCGCCCCTGAGAGGCTGAAAGTATAAAGTGACACTTAATCGCTTCAGGAAATAAAGTGGGAAGATGTCAGTGTCTAAGAGGGAGTTGCTCATTTGACAGAACAAAGCTCGTGTTCATTAACAGTCTCCTTTGTTTACTGGAACCAGGAGGAGAAAATGTTATTCAGGTGATTATGTAATGGAGCGGATATGTTCAGTAAACCTGACTACACAGCTGAGTAGTCTCTAAACTTTCTGGAAACGCTGTCATGTTAGTGACAGTCTGAAGTGCAGGTACATTCTGTCTTCAATGAGTCATAAACTATGTAGCATGACACGTTTATTACTGCACCTTAAATATGCGGTTTTATAATGGAGCTCTCATTAGCGTCAGTCTCAGGTTCCCACATAGTATCGAGGACTTAAACCCTGTAAATGCAGATTTACACATTGAAAAGAGCGTCTGTCCTCATGATTGTTCATTATCTCAAAAAAGAAACAAAAGGATTTCAATGATCACAACCTTTGTTCACCTGAGAATCTGCCAATTTTAAAATTCACCAGTGCACTTAATAAAACCGGTATGACACTGGTTCTCTAACCCAACACCATCTGAGCATCGACCCCTTGGGATGCTGTGACAATATAGTGAATTAATTACCTGTATGTAAATCAGTGGAAGCTTTGAAAGCACTCATCGCACCGGTGTTCCCCCTTTGTTAGTCAGGCTGGTTGCATGGCTGACATTGTTGAACGCTGATAATCACACTGATGATGTTGTTCCGTGATATGGCAGATTTGCTTTTCCTGGAAAAAATCAAAGCAGGTGGTGATGTGGATTTACTGTAGCCAAAGATAGAGCAGAAACAACATTTCTTTGCTAAAGTGTTTGAAGAGAATTATGTATTTATGACGCTAAAATAATTAAAATTCTTCTATCAGTGGTGGGAACAAAAGCTCCACTCTCTGTGTAATAAAATAACCCCTGCAATAATTGCATACTCAGTGACACCTGTAGCTCTGGACTTTAGTTGAAAGTGTATCTCAACAAGAGGTGCAGATCAAATTTAAAGGCTATTTTTAAGTCTGTTATTTTGTTGTGCAGACATTTCAAAAGCAACACCATAGCACTGTGCTTACTGTAAACTTGAGGATTCACAAACAACAGATGTTTTATAGTCAAGGACAGGCTGCATCATGCACTACACATAATGACACTTTTGAGGATATGTCGTTCCACCAACCATGCCTGCGTCTGTAAATGCTAACCTCTGTTAAATCATACACGCCCACTTTGAAACTGTCAGAAAAAAGAAAACAGTGGCGTCTCAAATCAGGCCAACATGACATAAATGACATAATCAGGGTGGTGAGTTATCTGAACTTGTGCCCTTTAATGTTTCATCCTCGAAACTCAGTATCTCCAACTCCAAATGCCATTTATCATATTACATTCACTTACAGTCATGCATTTTTCATGAGGTGAGGACCAGCACTTTATAAAATGTGAGTCTTAGAGAGCTGAAAAAAAGTTTGTGTGAATGAGATAAAGTTGGCCAGACGGGGAGGTGGACTGGGCGGTGGGTTGGTTCAGCTGTAAATTGGTCAGAGACGGACAGGGGGAGTCTTTTGAGTCCCGGTGGTCCCTCCGCAGATTAATGCAAAGACCACCATGACTGTAACCTTGATATGCAGACAGAGGGAGAGAAAGAGGGAGATGGAGGGGGAGCAGTGGGAATAAGAAATGGATGACGTTTGCGAAAAGCGGAGCATAATGAGCCCTGGTCCTGCCATGATACATATGGAGCATGTAATTGAATGATGGGAGGAGCTCCCTGAAGAGTGGTCCCTGCACCCCACTTCACTTGCTTTTGTAACTCAATTTAAAGCAGCTATGATGAATATGGAGAACAAAAGAACTCCCCTCTCGGGTCCACTGTCTGTTTTAGCATCTTTCAGCTCTTTGTTTTGATTTTCAGCATCAAACAACTGCTAAACTGGCAACTAATGGTTAACAAGTTCACAACATTGCCTTACAGCAGGGAGGTTATATTATATGTCAAGATAGTGTTTATAGCTTGACTCATTCCCCCTTCAAGTGGCCAAAAAGTTTGTTTTTGCACGTTTAAACAGACTTTTCTGAATAATGGTTTGTGTAGCCAAATATTTGCTCCGCTGAAGGGCCCATGAGCAAACTGTAAATCCCTCCTTCAAGCTCCAGGGCGGCAGTGTAAATATTCTTTTCTCTCAGAGTCAAAGATGTGTGATTTGTTGTGCTTCAAAAGACATATATTACAGAACCAGAGGGGCAGACACCAAGCTTTAAGACAAGCCCAAACAGTACACAACATGGTTTTCCCCCAGACGCGTCCCAGACGGATTATAAAAACTACTGTAAATGCCCAATTTAGGCTCATTTAGGGATCTAACAAAAATGGAAAAAGCTTGTTCACTTAAGGATGTTACCTCACAGTAAATGAAAAACAGCAGCTATCCTCAAGATGCATGGGCACACCTACGACTGTTAACCACAGCTGGATTAATAGCTGCTGGAGTTTGAAGTGCCTCGCGAGGCTCTAACCTGTTCCATGTTGTCATAAGTGCTGAGAGGGAAACAGTAAGTCTCCCATCAGTCTGCCTGGCAAACACTGAATAACTCCAATTTGCATTTGATGTATGTTTCTATTACTTGAGGGGGAATCCATGCCAGTCAGAAGAGAAATGAAAAGGGAGGCGGCTTACTTCAAAACAGCACCATGGGTACTGGATTAAGCTAATGTATCTGGATAACGTCTAGACTATGATGAGATGATATCCACCAGAGTCTCGTTGCTCTACTGTCCATGTTTCCTTTCTTAATCCTCCCTTACAATCCCTGTCTCTCCCCTATCTGCCCCCTCACTTTCTTTCAGGTCTAGTTGAAGTGTGTGGGATGTCATGGACTTAGAGATCAGATATAAATCAGGTGTTTACACAGAGCCAGCGAGAGTCCTCTTATTACAGAAACCTTGCTTTTAACAGCTGGAACACACAGTGCTCTCTTGCTTCGTTGCCCTTCAGCATACTCCTGCAGCTTTGTAACTCGTAATACATGGAGCCGCTTTAAGGGCGAGCTATGTAACTGAATGTCTCCTCAATGGCAGACAACACAGTTTTAATAAAAAAAGGTGGGGGAGCACGTGGCCTCCAGCACAACTCATTCAATAAAAATCAAATTTGTGCACTCGCCAGAGGCTGAGCATTCAGTAACATTTTGAGAATGAAAAGGTTTAAATATGCATGATGTGTAACTGCAAAGTGCATCTGCAATTAAATACACTGACCCCAGAAGATGAATCACATCATGCTGTAGGAGATAACTGTACAATCAATCCAGGCCACGCAGGCTCTGTGTATTCAGCTGCATCTTAATTTGTTTACTCATCATGGAGATGAGTTTCCCTGTCATAATCTGTTTGGTCTTCCACTGGTCAAGCAGCCACACATTCTTGGGCTGTTTGGGAGGTTAGACAGTAAACCAGACCTCCTCCCTCTGCAGGGTCATTATTTCAGTGTTCAGGACTCATTCTCAAACGAAACAACCAGCCAGATGATTTTTGACCACTAAAACAACCACTAGGTCAAATGTAGTTCAAAAAAAGAATCTATAGGCTATGCAGTTGCAGGAATTTCAAGTTATTTTCATCATATGACAAACATTACCTCAGTAACAACAGTGAATGGTGGGCTTTGACTGTCTTGGTTTTATTCCTGCACTAGGACATTACTATATTAATTCACAAAGTGACTGCATTGAGGAGAAGCAGGGGCAATTCAGCATCCAGTAAAGCAACAAAAAAATAACAAAAGCAATCAAGCATAAATCAAGACATGGATAGTCTTGACACGGCAAAACAAATTCATTATTCGCACGCTTCCTACTAAACTGCTGCTAACAGCATGCACCAAAAAAAAAAGCCGCCTAGTTGTGCTGAATCAGTGGCTGGATCCACTGAAGCTCACATTTTTCTTAGCCTGAATACATCATCACAGCCAGATGAGGTGTCCTGTTTCATAGCCAACTTCTGAATAAATATAAAAAATGCAGCAGGAGGAGGACTCTCTGTGATACGTGTCGGTCTGTGGAGGAGTTGCAGGTTGAGCTTTTATACCACCACGTCCCGATAACATGAGCTCAAGTTCCTCTTAAGTATTTTGGTTTGGCTATAGTAGTGTTTATAGTAGTATTTAACACCTCTATTCTATTATATATTATATAGCCTATATTAACTGTTAATATTCTGTGACAATATATTTTTTAATTTACCAACCATAAAATGCCTAAGTGGTGCTGTACTTCCTTCCGTCAGCTCCTTGCAGTAGATGCATTACTTAGCACTTATTACTGTTTCTTATCCTGCATTAGAGCTTTAGTGATGTCCCCCACTTGTCCCCCACTTACTATGGTTAAAAGTGCCTATGAAAAGAGTAAATGTGAATTTCGCAAATGATCAGTCAATTTTTTATACTTCATACAAAATGTGAGACTCCATTATGGAACAAAACTGTAAAAAGTACAGTTTATTGTCACACTTTTTTCCCATTGTGGTCATTTTTCAGGGCAGAATAAGGACACTATTACAGTAAACGTCATCCCCATTTCCACTCAAAGACCTCTCTCCCCGTAGGCCAGAAACAGTATAAATCTGAACAGTAGTGCATCACTTATTCGATTTTTTTTACTGCATTGCTTTCTTGTCAGTAATTTAAGTATTTTAGCAGACAGTTCTGTGTCTTGTCTGATTGTTTTGTCATACACAGCAGAACAGGAGGTAGGACTTTGCCCTGAGAGTGAATTCTGTGGAGCACAGACATTGGTTGAAAATATGATGTGTCACCATAACGAGAACCTGTTTAATGTTTAAAGGATGTGCGAGCTGATGTATCTGTTGGATCTGCCCGCAGAGCTGGCGAGAGAGCCTTGAAAATAGAGCCGGAAAGGGGGAGAAAGTGAAGATGGAAGGACAGAATGGCTTTTAAAGAGGGGGGATTGTAGAAAAAGGGCAGACAGCAAGGAGAGAGGGGGGGTCAGAGTGAGGAGGATGGGGGAGTTGGGGGGTGAGAGAGAGATAGAGCGGATTGAGGAGGGAAATAGATTAAAAGCAGCAGAAGATATATGGAAGTGAAAAGAGAGAAGAGACCAGGGAGGAAATGAGAATTCAGACAAAAGTGGGATATGGGTGAGGAAGGGGGGAGGTAAATGCATGAGGAGGAAACGATGCAACCTTGTTCTTTTTACCTTAATTGGAGAGACTGGCATTCGGTATATTTTTAGGTAGATGATGAATCCAGAAAACACGAACAAGCCAAGCTGCAGAATCTTCACCGTTTTCAGCAGTTACCTGCTTCACCTCAACACCAGCTCAACCTAGACACAGAAATATGTTCACTCCAGGTACGAACACCGACCGATCGCTCGACACAAGCTCAGTGCTGTAATGTTCTACGCTTTATCAGCTCTTTGACTGCTACTTCATCATTATGACTCAGTATCTTTACATATCGTGTGAACTATTTCAGGGGTCATGTCTATCATTGTAGGTATCAGATGAAGCTCACAGTGATCACACTGTCACATCATCACATGTGGAGCTGCATATTTCAAATCTCTGTAGGAATAATAAATAAGGAATAGTTGTTTTTTTGTAGGAGTTTAGGCAAGATGACATATAAGTTAATGTCAGATGCAAAATTATCAATTAATATCTGATTGGAGGAGACTGTATCAGAGGATTTAACAATATATATCGTTCATTTAGAGTTATTGTTCTTGCAGCACTGCTATAATTAATAGTCCCTCACTGTGTGTGTTCTCAGAAAACTTGAGGCCATTCACAGATGCACCTGATGTTTTAACCAAATGCTTGCTATTCTCTGCACAGGGAGAAGTTCATGACATCTGGGTTATAAATAGTTAAAATATGACTTAATCTGAAGTGTAATTGTGGATGTGTTCTTGCAGCGCTGTTAGAATAAATCCTTTAATAGAGCTTATAGCTCAGCACAAATATTTTGCTCTTTAGACGAGACTTATACGACAGCCTTGAGGGTAAAACGTCCATAAACTGTCCATTCATCAAATTAATCCACCTGAACTTGCATTGTAATCCAGCTCATTTGTTGCGGCCTTGAGAACAAGGGGCGCGCCAAATCACGTCTGTACAGCTGCTCCCTTCAGACTGAGTGATGGGGTCTGATGTGGTGAGAAGTCGGCGGGGAAGGCAGATCGAGCCGACGCGTCCTCCATTACTGATGTGATGTCAGCACAAATCTGTGTTGTCACCGTGCCTGTGACCGCTCACTGCCAGAGGAAAGAGACAAGTGACTCCGTCTTCTCCTGTCAGGGTGATGTAATGATGTCAAAAAGAGAGGGAGGAGGAAGAAAGATGAGGGGCAAATTGAGGAGGAAGAGGGGGAAAGGGAGACAAAGGAGGGGGACCGGAGAGAAAGCATATGGGCAATAATACAAACACGAATCAGGACTCTTTAATTCAATTTTTTTAGACAATCTAAGCTCAACTAAGCCCAAGGCTTCATGGCTGCCTCCACCAGACGTACAATAAAAAAAAACACGTCCTCCAAACTTTTGTGATGAAAAGTAAGTAGTCTTATAAGTGAAAAGTGAAAGAGAATAATAAGAGAAAACATTGAATGTAGAGAAAAGCTGTAAATACCAAAGAAGAAGATGCCTTTCAGATCAACCCAGTGTCTCTTCAGGCCTGTTCAAAACTGTTTTTGAACATTCCTTAAGGGATATTCCGGCGTAAATTGAACCCATGGTCCAACGCACCGTGACACCGAGTTAGACCCCCCCTCGAGAGATGAAGTCTGCTGACCGCTAGCCTCTGTAGTTGTAGCAACATTAGCAAAGACCACAACATAACAGCGTAGTCTATTTCTCCACGCGCAAACCACGTTCAAAAAGCCACTCATAGCCACAAATAATGCTGAGAACAGCACCAAACGTCATTAACAGTCCCAACAGGGTCCCAGCACTACAAGGCATCAAACATCTGTTAGCTTAGCCAAAGATATTGAATAAATGGAAAGATAGTCCAAGATAGTCCATGAGCGGCTGCTCCAATGATAGCAAACTGTATACACTTCCTGTCTCTCTAAAACAACTCACCCACTCTCCTGCAGTTATTTATACAATTTGTAGGTAGGTGAAAGTGAGATATTTATATTTTCTTATGATAACATTAAATATTTACACTAATAACAGTCATATTTAACATGACAAAAATAATTTTAATCATTTTCACGGGAGTCCAGTTTGTTTGACATTGCCTAGGAGATCTGTCCAAATCTCGCACTGACAAGACAGGTCTTGAACAAAGTGGATTTTCTCCTGATGTGTCCGTCTGAAAATTACATTTTCATGTCAAACTGTTCAGAAGAGATGTGGCTTTTTGAAAATGAGTTTTTCAGCAGCCAATGGCAGGCAGTGACCACTTGACCATTTCCCCAGACTCCACCATCTCTCCCTCTTCTGCTTTACAGCCACAGTCTCTTCCGGCAACAGGCACTGACAACACACGTCTGAGTCCGACTGACAGCACAAAAATCAGCAGCCAATGATCCACCATCTCTCCCTCTTCTGCTTTACAGCCACAGTCTCTTCCGGCAACACGTCGTCCTGATCTCGCGTGATCTCGCGTGTGACGTCGCGTCTAATCTCGCGCTTATTTATGTGATTTTCTCCGCAAAAAGTTAGAAATGCCCTAGAATACCCTCAATAACAACTTTTATAAGCTGATAGGCGAGATAGGAACTTTGACTGCATTGCATAGAGCAGCCTAATAATCACACATTTTCATCCTGCTGAGGGACTCTACGTAATCACCTCCATGCCAGCTGACTACCTGTAACCATGGCCGTAACAAGCAGACGCAGAAGGGACAAGGCTAAGTTCATGGAGTTGGTTTCATTTCGATGGGCGGCCTATCAGTTTGAGATCAAGTTTACAGAAGACGAGCTGAAGGAAATGGAGGAGAAAAGTGAAAGAGGGAGAGATGTGGTGGAGTCTAAATGCTGGGGAAGTGCTCAATGTGTCACTGCCTGGCATTGGCCGCTGAAACTGATTGTTTGCGCTGCCAGTTGGACTCGGGCGTACAGTGCCTGGAGCTATGCTGGACGCGGAAAGTTGCTGCGTAACAGGAGAGTGGGTGAGTTGTTTTTATCTCTTTTCAATAGAGCTTACAGTTGTTTGATGCCACTATTAGCCCAACGTTATGTGCTGGGACACTGTTTGTACTGTTGATGACGTTTGGTGTTGTTCTGAGCATTACAGTATTTGTGGCTAAAGTCATTTGCAGCCTCTACTTCGACAGTCTCTGCAGATAAATTAATGTCTTATTTTCAAAGTTGTTTATAAACTATGCTGTAATTAATGTTCTCTGTTGGCATAAATCTTACTTACTTGATCTATAGTGGCCAAACAGCATTCCTGGAGAGCGGCCTGGTACTCTGTAGCTATGCACTCCCTCATCCCGTTTGAGTGCTTTCCTTTGTCTTCTCCAAAGGGGGTCTTGTCTCTGTAATGAACTACACGCACTTCACGCCTTCCTGTTCATATCACACTGGAGCTAATGGTCCGCAGAACGCTCCAGGGTCTATGTTTAGAGACATATAAAGAGCTAATGGACAAGACAGGAGCGAAACCCCCCCTAGTCTCCACCCGCTGACTGTCTCACACATACAGCAGAGATATGAAGATAGGAAATGTACTGTAGCCTACTGTTGCTAAATGTATTATTGATGGTCTGAGAGTGTAAACTATTCCGGGGATTATTAGTGTTATGGACAATCTCACCTGCCTTTCCAACCAGAACGCATAGATAATTCCCATGGAGTGTATAAAACTGTCTGTTCAACTAATCCTGCTTCCTTAAATGACTAAATATTCAGTCTGTGCTATTCAGAACCACCCACAGGAGAGTTTTCTGATCAGCAGTCAGCACATGCATTTGTTCCTCCTGTCCTTAGCAGCGCACAGTCAAGGATGTCTAGGAAATCACTCACTTTTACCACCCCAATCGGTGGCTCAGATGAGGTCAGTTATGTCAGTTGTCCTGATGCATCTCTGCTATTATTTGCCTTGCAGAGACACATTTCTAACAGAGAACGCCCCACTTTTAGACAGATTCACACGCTCATGTGCACCCAGAGGTGATTAGCTGATAATTGACTGGTGTGCTGCAGCATGATGATGGTTTTTATAGATCTGCTCCACCTGGAGACCATTTTGGGATCCATACTCCCCCCTCCTCCATCTCTTTCTGTCTTTGGAGTTGTTCTTCCCCTTGTTTCTCGTCAAAACAAAGGTATTGAGCGATTTGTTGCCCAGTTGAGCTTGACTTGAGGGGTGGGTAGAAAACAATGATTGGTTGGGGTGAGATTCTGACACAAAAATTAATTAGATTATTTAGACATAGGCTAATTGCTAGGTGTTTGTTAGGGGCTAGTAAAGTATTTCATTTTTCTTTGTGTGCAAGGGATGAATCTGCTCCAAAAGACTCCAAAACCCAAATGTCTACCATTTAATCTCCAGGATATAAAAGAAAGCAGCAGATCTTGATCTTAAATTGATTTGTCAGATCATCATAACAGTCACATGCTATTTTCTGTCAACCATATTAACAGAGAAATAAAATATCAAGCCACAAGGTAGCCTAGATCTACAAATGGGCTTTGGACTGATACTGAGAAGGGGGCTCTTTCTGAGCCTGGATCCATGACTAGGAGACATCTGGGACCAATATTAATGATATTAATAAATGTCCCTATATCTACTTTCACTCACTATATTTACAGCTAGTGTTGTATTTCAGGAAAACGTCTGAGAAAAATGAGTAACTAGAGGGAAAACCGAGGGATCCCTGGTCACAGATCAGCTCTTCTAGCCCTAAGTTCTTGGCAAAATGTAGTTCCAGGTTTATTTGTCATTCTAATGCTAAGGAGCCTACCATCAGTGTGCCTCTGAGGGCCAAAACTAATACTATCAATCCTGCTAACCTTTCACAATGACTTATAGGCCTTGCTCATGTATGTCTGTCTGCAGAGCAGCCTGCCCCCTGGGCTGCTATGGGGTGTGGAAAACAACCAGTAGGTCGTCTTAGCTGTTCAAACTGCAGAGTGATGGGCCTCCAACAGGGACCCTGTGAGTCGAAGCAAAGAGATCTGAAGTGAATTTTAATCTCTCATGCTCGTTTACTAAACAGGCAGATGTGCCGCTGCCGTCCTGCAGGGGAGAAGTCACATCTCAACATGATTAATAACCATCAACTGTTTTCATCTGACTGTGGCTCGGTCTTCTGTGTTTCCGATTGTTTTGCACAATGCAACATTTCTCCCCAACATGTGCACATTATGCACATACACAAGTGTGAGATGTCACAGACTGCAGTGCATCTGCTGCAGTGTTTTGAATTTCAGATTAATGATTGCTGTTGCTGTCTTCTCCTCAGAGGCCATAATCCTGATTTGATACAGCCATGTGTTTGTTCAGGCGGTCACTTTCACGGTAGGCAACTTGTTTCCTGACATATCGTTCTCTCCTTCTCTAGATATTTTCCTGCAAGAGGGAAGATATGATGTTAGTGGGCTCTCTGTGGATCCTTTGGATTCTCGTGATGGTAAGATCTCTCTTTTTTTTTTAATTCAAGGAATGCTGGGAGGTCAACATTTGCTTCTCTAGTCCATTATGTATGCTGCACATGTGTGGGGTTATATTTTCATTAACGACTGTACAATTGTTGTTTTCCTTCATCAGCAAAAAAAAGGGTTAATTTTCATCCTCACTTTCCTGATTAATAATTAAATGAAATAATTAAAAATTAGCTCAGCTTGTTCATTGTGTGATCCCTGACTGCACTTTGTTGTGTTTTCCTGGGACTTTTTTTTTTAACTACTGTGAACCCTGATAGAATAAAATAAAACTCCACTTGGAAAAGTCTAGAGCAAAAGAAGTAAGCACGCTAGCCAAGGCCCACGTGTGATTTGGACGATAAAGTAAAACTTTTAAAACATACAAATTCATTTGGACAAATGTATTCACTCTCATAAATATATATTACATTTTTCCACTGTAAGTTTGTGCATGTGTAATAACAAGAAATTAATCTCTACACCTCAAGATAGAAGCCTCTGACTAATTCAAGTAACAATTTACTGGTTATAATATCCTCTCCATGACTCAGGCAACAAAATAAATGCTCCATGTTACTCTTTTCTATGTCAACATACCTGGATCTTTCACTTATATTGAAAAATTAAGCTTTATTTCCTGTATTTATTATTACAGTGTTTGGATTTGGAGTGGGCATTAGTGGTTTGCTTGTGCCCATCTGCCCACCATATGTGAAATCTTAATTTGTGGCACCCATGATTTGATTTTAGCTCAGTGTGGAGGGTTGAGTCACATTCACAATCTGCTCCAGTGTTTGAGTAATTACATCAGTTAAATGAACGGGGCTAGTGCAATCATCGGTCGGTTGTTTTAATATAAATGTGATATTTTAAACAAAGCAGGTAGGGGTGATGCATTTTGGCACTATGAAACTTTAACACATGCAGATTTGCCTGATGGAGGTCTAACAATTAAGAGAAATCAAACTGTGAAATGTCATTTAGATGGATTTGCTGCTCTCCCTACAAATTACTAAAATAAACGGCATTTTCAACACCAAGGCAGAGGTAGTATTTAGTAACCATTTCTTAACAGCAGGCTAAAGTGATGTCGACATCACCCCCATCGCTCACTTTATTATTTTTTAAATAGCTGTGTCTGTAGAAAAAATAATATCTTTGATGAGTTATTGTCCCTTTTGAAATAAAAACATTGGTCCACTATTTTTCAATGTTATTGTGTAGTAGAAGTTTACTGCTGCAGTTTCCTTTGCTGTTCAGCATCAAGCTTGACAAAGAGAGCCTGGATTGTTCCCCTGCCAGATGTTGTGAACCTGATGTATCTATGTTTTGTACTTTCATTTTGGAGTCGTCTTGCCATGTTGTTTCTGGAGAATTACTGAATTCTAATAGGTGAGGAGAGGCCTTCACCAGAGAGCAAGCTCAACTCCTCTGTTGATATTGGTGGTGGCCTGGTGGTCGTATGTATGACGTCATTTACTTCAATGTTTGGAGTGACATCATATGTACGGCTGCTAAACTGCTACATGGGACATCGGGAACCTTTCTCTCACGTATTTTGGCGTATTTTAACGTAAGCTGTTATCAGACAGGTAAGAAGGATGTTTCGGTCTAATGAGCATTCCTGTCCTCTCTGCAGAGAGAGGTAGGAGGTTTCCATCTCAATTGTGATAAGGCGTGGGGAAACAAGCTTAATTTTCAGCTAACCTTTTTTTTCTTCTCTTTTTGATATAAGTCAGAGCTAAAGGGCTCTTCATCCCTCAGCAAGCACCATTATCAAAATCAGCATTTCCCACAGCAGGCTTCTTCACTCTTACTGCTGCCCCCAAAATACAGACAGTTGAGCGGAGAATAGATAAGATTCATTGGGAGAAAATCAGCTGCTTAACTTCTTTTGTGAGCTCCCAAACACGCTTTAATGAGTTACACGAGTGGGAAGTGACTGGAATATCAAAGTGGAGTGAAATCTTCATCAGATCAGCTTTGAAGATGCTCCACGATCTTTGCCTACTCACTCTTCCAGCTAAATGTTTATCTTATATAAGGCTTCGTATCTAAATCTGAACTGTGAAGTATCACAAATTTGGCTAACATCATCTTCCAAGATCATGTTTAATGCTCTATCTAATTTTCTGCAGTAAAGGGAATGCAGATCAGAGGCTCGACATCCCAACACACACACGAGCACTCTGCCATCTATATGCTCTATACTCTGCTTCATGTTAGTCTTGTGCTGTGTTGTCTCCACAGCGCAGGGCAGCGGCAGGCACCGAGCAGATTTCAGACCCATCGCTCAGACCAGGACAGGGCGCGACAGAGGGGCAGAGCCAGGTGGTCAGCCAGGGTCAATACAAATGTCTCGAGCTGTCCAACAAAGATCACCATGAGAACAGAACCGGTGAGGATTGATCACCTGTGGGAGAGCATCACAGCACTGATGTTGATGATGTAAGGTGGTAGCTTGGGATTAGAGCACTGGTGTTCTTGTTGGAGATAATGGTGCTGTTGTCAGCGGTGGTCCAAGCACAGCTGACCTTAAAGGGCTTTTAGAGTTGTGTGTGGGTGTCTGTGAGTCTGGGGTTATGAACATTATCTGGCATTCACTTTGCACAAACACTGAAGACAGAAACTCTGTTTTTGTGTCATCTGAAGGTATGTACTGTGGACATATGTGGGATGGTTTGTTGTGCTGGAGTGAAACACCAGCTGGGACGTCTGTAACCCAAAACTGTCCAGATCATCCTGACCTGGACTCAACTGGTAAGAAAGTGTCACACTTCTCACACCAGTCCACAACAATAAGCTTGCAGAGTTGAGCCTGATGGGAATTTGGAAGCGTTTTCTGCCTAACTTTTTAGTTCCAGGTCAGCAAGCATCACAGAGAAATGATCCAGTCCTCCTCTGCTTGTGATTGTGGTGACTGGTGATGGAGCTGAGGGAGGAAGGAAGCATTTAGTTTTTATTCCATGAATTTCTCTATGACTTAGAATGCACTGTGTTTCCACAAGTTTCTGATTCATGATTAGCTTGTGCTCCGGGCCTTGTAACAACTCATAATGCAAAAACTGCAGATATTGTAGTAATAATTAGATCAAATATATAATTACTTTACATATAAAGATAGATAAAGGGTTTACACTGAAATCATCAACACTTCATTCATACCCCACAAAAATTGGCACTTTTATAAGGAAGCCCTCAAGTGTCATACATCTTATTTCCTTTGTTTTCTCATGATAATGAGATATTTATCCTTTCATTCATTATCTCTCAAATTAATTATCTCTGGGAAAACAGAGGAAAATTATTTCATTATCACGAGAAAACGGAGGAAAATTATTTCGTTATCATGAGAAAATGGAGGAATTATCTCGTTGTCACAGGAAAACAGGAAATAAAATGTATGTACCCTTAAGGTCTTCCTTACTTTTACCCTTTGTCCAATAATATTCATTGTAAATCAACAGCTCTGACAGTTGTCACATTGCTGATTAATCCATGGTAACACTCTCCTCTGCCAAAGCTCCTTCTTCTACACCTCAAACTTAGGTTTTTGGTATCATTGCTGTAACAAAGAATGTCCATGTTTTTTTTTTTAAGGAGGATTGGTTCTCCAACAGATTCCAGTGTTACTGCTGAGATTTTTTGGATTCTTTCTATTCCCTCAAAGAACAGAGCTTTGGCTGCCAAATCCAATTGCTATAAACAGTGAGTTCCCTGACGTAAGTGTCTCACTGAAGTAAATGCATTTTATGCATCATATCCCAAGCAAGTATGATTTATGTTCAGCAGCAAATAGATGTAAATGTTCTGGCTAAATTCCCTGCAGTAGGCCGAGTGCTTGTGCCCTTCCCAGACAGTACAGTCAGCTTCTATTGCAACATCTTTCCTTTTGATTTTCTCTTCTGTAAGTCATAGTTCTGGGGAAGTTCATGCTAACTATCAAGTTTCCCTCCCCCTTAATGGCTGTGCTAGCAGTAATAATAATTAATGGCAGTAATGGTCCATTAGTTTGCTGGAGTCCAGTAGTGGGGTGATCTTGACAAAAATATCTCAACAACTAATGGCTGACTATTATTATGGCCTCAAACAGCACCAGCAAGTTATGCAAAAAATATTGACCTGATGGATTAGTATAAATAATAGTGTACAAATAATACAATAAAATCCACGATTTTTCATGTACTGTAACACCATAAATAAGGTAATTTAATGAATGTAAATGTAAGGAAATTTTCACCTGCCTCAGCTGTAGCTACTGCTGTGCTGACACTATGCACTGCTGTTGTGATGATCTACTTTATTTACTTCCTGCCTCGTGCAGCCGTAACAATCCAAAAACTCCAAAATGCTCTTGTGGACAAGTTGTGACTTGTCACCACGCTATGAGATAATAACAGAACGTTATGAGACAAAGTCGTTTTAGAGGTAAATACAGAGACTGCTTGGAGTTGTTGGATTGTGTATTTGATGAGTTTGATGAGGAAAACCAAGAAATCCCATTAGCCTCTGTACGGGTGTAGTGAATGGACGTAGCACCCGTGACGTCACCCATTGGTTTGGTTTGGGGGTGTCTGTTTTGTGCAGACTGTAAAAAGAATGGACGTAGCATCCGTGACGATGTGGCGGCCTGAACAGCGCCATGTTGGATTGGTCGGCCGAGAACCTGCCCACTGGCCTCGAAGCAGCCTGTCTCCGGACCTGTCACTGAACGTTTCCGCGCCCTGATTGGCCAGAATCTTATCCTAATAACAGTAAAACGGTAGAGTTAAAAAAAAAATTCACCCCTCTCAGAGTGTGTGCGGGGGTAGAAACTATCAATTGAGACCAAAAAAATAAGATGTACCAGGATGTAAATGTTTTTTTTAAGCTAAAGTCAGTAAAGTCGGCTATTTTAACATGGCAGTCAATGGAGAGTTGCTCCCTTCTGGAGCCAGCCCCCAGAGGAAGCGGCAGGGACTGCAGTTTTTTGAACACGGAAGTGAGCTTCACTTCTCAGACCGACAACTGCCCCCTTGGCGCTAATACAAAAAACCACAATGTCAAAGAGTTCTTGTGTAGTATATTGTTCGTTGAACAACTAACCTAAGAGTTTCCCTACTCCCCTAGAGTAGGACAGGAAAAGAAGAGATTTATGGCTTCAGGTCATAACCTACCAAAATAGCAAGCTGTGGGACCTGGCTAGTCCACATGTGCTTGTGTGGTAAACCATTTCAGGGGGAAGGTCCGCTAACGTTATTCCGAAATTTTCCGAAGGTTTGTTCTAAAATTGTACTAGAGGAAAAGAAAATCCAGATGGGTTTCGATCCCTGGTCACCCGTACTCAAAGTAATTGTCTACCGCTACACTACAACGGCAGTTGATTGACAGGTTTCACTCAGCATTATGTACCGCACCTCTCCCCGCTGAGTGGGGTCATTCTCCAGTAGGTTTTATGGACATACATTCCCTAAATCTTAATTTTTTTTCGGTAAGATGATGTGATATAGCTGTCTGCCTGACAAACGTTAGCTATTGCAGGAGGTTTCCAGGCTGGTTAATGCTAGATAGGCGAAATTAAGATGGACTACGGCGAGATTTGTATTTACCGCCAGTCAAAACCAGCAGTTTGTTTTCACCGGAATGGGGGCGTGGCCTCACTTGTTACTCTCTTCTATAGAGCTGCTATCGTGGTCAAAGACTTTTGAAATCTCATCACTGCAACAATGGAGGAAAGATGACTCATATAAGATTTATGATCTGAAAGTAACTTATTAGCTCAATGTGTTTTATCAGTCAGACAGAATGAAAACAGACATTTCATATTCATATTAAAACTGATTCTATAAGAGCACTTAACGTTAAGATTGCAGTATAAGTAGTTAGGAGAGTATGAGCCGGTTTTACATTATGAGGAATGCAAGGCTCAATAATGTCTAACTGAGCAGATCCAGATTCAAGTCATGTCTGGTTTAGGCAATGCAACATGATCGAGAGAGGGGAGGTGAGGGAGAGGACAAAGAGAGGAATGAAGGGTATATACAGAGAAAAGAAGAAGCAAAGAAAAGAGGGATTAAACTAAAGGCAGGGACGTCAGAATCAGAGAGATGGATGGGGAGAGAGAATATGAATGAGAGAAAAGAGAAGGTGTTTCTGTAAGAGAAGGTTCATAAAGGATCTTCCCAAAATGCCTGAGATGTTAAGAGTCCCCTTATGGCTCCTTATTTGAAAGCCGATGCTGGTGATATGAGGCTTTGAGAGAGATGTACAGTTGGGAGTGATCTTTGACCCGTTGATGAGCTGTTGGAGAAGACTAGGCAGTCACGCTATGGTTGTTGTTGTCAGGAACAATGCGATCTCATGGGTCTGCCATAAATGTGGTTTTAAGTACAACATTTGTGAATTTGCCAGAAAATTACTCCAGAAAGGGAATTTTCTGTTTGACATAACGTTTGATGATGTACGCCAAGTTAAATAAATCACAGTAGTTCTTAAACGCTGAGATTCAGGGTCCGATTTATGGGTTTGGGTGATGCCAACATACTACTGCTGAAAAACAAAGACAGAGCCAAAGAATATAGGGAAATTCTCCACTCGACATGTTACTCCAAACAGAAGCCATAATGTACCTTTAAGTAATCCGATACAGTACATGGAGCCTTGGGATAATCATCAACGGATTACATTGTTCTTAAAATGTCATTAACTCAATACATGATTTTTTCCCTTACAGAAAAAGTGACCAAATATTGTGATGAATTGGGTAACTGGGTCGAGACTGGCTCCACCTGTCAGTCAGCTTCAAAGGACAAATTAGAGGTATTTGGACATTTACATCTGGATGCTGGTTTCCCTGTGAGTAATGGAAAATTGAGACAAAGCTTTCCTCAGTTTGTACACTGACTCTACGTTGAACATGTGTTTTTTTTTTTTCTCGGAAGGAAGTCCTGCATTTTTTAAGAGACGCTGCAGGAGAGCTGAGCACAGAGGCCACAGGGGTTAACGCAGAAAAAAGCAACGTTGCAGACAAACTGATCCTCGAGAATGAAAAGAAATGCCTTGAGAAAATGAAGCAAGATCCTCCTCTTGATAAATCAGGTGCTGATGCTGTTTTCTGGAATCCAGTATGCTTCTCTGGTCCACCAATGAATGTTTTTTATTTTCTGTCCGCATGTCTTAACATGAGTTTTCATGTTGGACAAATGTTCAAACAGGAGACTTGTAAACGTTTCATTGTGTTTCTGTTGGTGCTGCAGGTCTGCACTGTAGTCGTACATGGGATGGCTGGCTGTGCTGGGATGATACCCCGGCGGGAACCTACAGTTCTCAAAACTGCCCCAGTTACTTTCTGGAGTTTGACCCCACAGGTGAGCAGTGAGATCTAGAGTGAATATCCTCTGATTCCCCTCTGATCATCAGATGAGAACGTAATAAGGTGGAACTTATTCTTTTCAGAAAAAGTAACTAAGTATTGTGGAGAGGACGGCCAGTGGTTTCATTATCCAAAGACCAATAGGATATGGACGAATTATACACTCTGTGCAGCCACCTATGAGAAGAGACAGAGGGTAAAGTACTATTAATGTAATTAATTATCTGCCAAGGATTTAATTTTTATCTTCTGAGTAACTAAGCAATGGATTTATTGTATATGTTTTTAAAAAGTCAGTATTTTTATACAAATTTTGAGTAACTCCTGAGATCAGATACTGTATGGATCAAACCTAAACCCTGAAATGGGTTGTGAATCAGTGCCTCTAGTCTGTTGGTATCTTCCAAAACATTGAAAATAATTCAAACAACAGTTTTGTTACTTGGCTCCTCTGTGGATGTGGTATAGCTATGGCTTACAAATATTATTCCTCTTGTTTGAGTCTTGTTTTTTGTGTGTTTTGTCTACCAGGAGTTAAGACATAGCCTACAGTACCTGTGATTAATATTGAAACATCTGGGTTGTTCCCTACAGGAAGTGAAAATGCTTCAGAATGAATACGAATGCCTTCAGAAAATAAATCGAGGTCCACCCTTGAACAATTCAGGTACTTACACTGTCGAGTATCTCTCTTACTGTGAAACTACTAGAAAAAAAAAAGAACAAATATCAGACTTTTGTGTTTTTGTTGCTGCCACAGGTCTGCACTGCAGTCACAACTGGGATGGCTTATTGTGCTGGAACGATACTCCAGCTGGAACTTATGCCTCACAAAACTGCCCCGATTACGTTTCTGACATGGATCCCACAGGTGAGCAGTGACTCGAGAGTGAAAGCTTTTGCTATCGAGCTTATAAATGACCTGATATTTTTTTTTGTCTTTAGTGATAAATGTACTTTTGATCTTCTGTTGAATGCAGGGTACAGATGCACACATTTATAGAAATTCTAATATACTGTTTTTTTTTATTTTATATAGAACAGGCAACTAAGTACTGTGGAGAGGATGGACAATGGTTTCGCCTCCCGGAGAGCAACAAGACCTGGACTAATTATACACTCTGTGCTATCAATTTTAAGAAGGTTTTGTATTGTTTATGATATGACTATTAATCAGAGATCGTGAATTGTAATTAAGCTTAACAGTACCAATTGATTCTCCTGCAAGTTTAAGACATGTGGCCTCCAACCCCAAAGTAAATTGTATGTATGTGGCTTCCAATTCTGAACCTCAGACCATACACAGTATCATGCTGTATTTCACATGGTCAGCTAAGCAGAGAGGCAGTAATTTTGAAATAATCTGATCTGTAGAAGGAAATGCAGCATTTACTACTTACGTCATTTTCTCTCTCTCTTTATTTTGTGGCCATTTAATTTATTGTGTCCCCCCAGTTCTGAGGTTTATACTATACCATGTTAAAGTTTATAAAAAAGGAAATGTCTCTTTACATATCATTCCGCATATGCCATAACTGTGTGTCAAACTCATCCTTTTCTTCCTTGTTTTTGTTTGTTTGTTTAGTTCATAGCCTCACTGTTCATTGTGTTATCCTGATTGATAACGATTGTGCATGTATGTGTTTGCATGTATGTGTGTGCCACTAAAATGAAGGCATCGGCCCAGCTCTCCCGGGACACTGAGGTACACAACGTCAATGAGGCCACGGTCAGCCCCACGGTGAACCCAGAAGAGCAAGAAATGGTGCGGAAGAAAATTCTTGACAGCCAGTACAAATGCTTTGAGAAAATGAATCGAGACGTGCCGTATAACAAATCAGGTACTGTGGTTGTAAGATCGACTTTTCCTGAAGCTCACTCTATCTTTCTGTGCCTCTCCTCTTAGCCGTCTCTGTGACTTTATTGATGCCACAGGTCTGTACTGCAGTCGTAACTGGGACGGCTGGCTGTGCTGGGACGATACTCCGGCGGGAACTTATACCTCTCAAAACTGCCCCAATTATTTTGTGGACTTTGACCCCACAGGTGAGCAGTGAGCCTCAAGAGTTAACCTCTCATGATCTTGTGTTTTGAAAAGAAGTTGGGCCATGAAATATTAATTACTTTGACGATGAATTATTCACCAATTCTAATGGAAACAGAATACAATGAAGAGAATGGACTGGAGGATAAAATCCACTGCCAATATGTATTACTTCATTGTTTCTTGCAGAAAAGGCCACAAAGTACTGTGGGGAGGATGGTCAGTGGTTTCGCCACCCAGACACCAACAGGACGTGGTCCAACTACACACTCTGCAATGAAAACACCACAGCCAAACTGAAGGTAATTTATTTCTGATTAAAGTAGCTCACTATCATAGATCTACTGTGGTGTGATGGGTCAGCATAATCTTTTGTTGCCTGGAGCCCTCTCGTATTTGCAGTGTGGGCAGGCAGGAGAAAATATTCAAACTTGAAATACAGTTCTGCAACAGTTCCAGCCGTAGTTCCACAGAAATATTTACACATGGAAAATAACAGGAAAATGCACAGGGTGAGGTCACACCTCGTCTGAACTGATGCATGTGTTTACTTGCAGGAATAGAAAATTTATAATTAACTACTTGTGGTTATGATTTGTGTTTTCAGTGAGTGGACTGGGTTCTAATCTCACAGCTAACAAACAGCTGTTTGTTTTTTTCAGTTCAACACACTTTGCATATTCACAAAAACCATCATGCTATTCCAGGCCCTGTGTCCTCCAAGATTTACAGTCATTATGAAATGATGGGTTCAGGCAGGGGAGTGTCTCAACATCGTCATGTATTAACAATAGTCTTATCACCAACAGCACCAGGCTGCTGTGCCAAGCTCCTAACGACGTTTCCCCATGGAAACCAGACCAGGACACCAAAGAGCTCATTGCAGTATTGTGCCAAGACGGACATCAGACAGTCAAGGACTATTAGAGATATTTGGCATTTGCATGACTTTTTAACTAAAAGTCTTTAGTTAATTATATTATGAATAGTTTAATCAACATTTCTATTTGAAACCTTTTATTCTGTCATACTGATTGTTAGGCACTCCATGCCTGTCCTGTCTCTGTATATATTATTTAACTTTTACTACTACTGTTTTACTAACTTACCACAGTTTTATCACCCAGAATTATATTAAGGGAATAAAAAAAATGACGCTCCTCTGCTCTTCCATCTGGAACAAGGAAACTTGCCAATTGTAAATACCTGCAACTTGTAAACAAAACCTCTGCAAAGAATTGCAAGAAATTCCCTCTCGCTGCATTCAGTCAGTGTACAAGGCAGTTGGAGCAGCTGTCCTGGCAAACCTAGGTGTAAGACTAAAAATCTGTCAGCCGATCTGAACCAAACCAGAGATCAGCTGCTGCATCTGTTGCCACAGAAACCTGATCTTTGCTGACTCAGCCCTCCAACTTCACGCAGGGTCTGAGAACAAACCGCCTCAGCAGTATGATCCAAAAGAGAAATAAGGCAAAATAAATGTCCCACGATTTTCTGATAAGGCTCAGTTGATGCCAGCTTGTGCTCATATTTCTGTCTTTCACACCATGAACTGAGGGTGTTGTTTTATAATGTTACAAAATTCTTCCATATTTCTCTGTGTTTGTTGATCCTGAGTTTTCATAACCCTATGTTACTGTCACCAAAAGTAGTTTCTGTCTTTGAACAACATTAAATCCAATCCCAATTTATCTTATAGTATCTGTTTCATCTTAAGAAGGCTGCATTACATTGTACATTTATCTTGTATCATTCAGATTGTATATGTATTATAATAGAAGAAATGTTAATAGTGATAGTTTTGTTCTATTCCTACATTTTAATTTACCAACCTCTGCTGAAAAGGGAAACAATGATGGAACATTTTTAACAAGTAATAATAATTCAATGGATTTTCACATCTAACAAATACTTTTCAATGTTTATTCCCATCGTCAAAATAGAACCAATGCATTGGAAATGTGGAGTTATTTAAAAACATGTCTGATTATGTGTTGTGGATACAGAATTTGGAAGAAACTACGAACATTCCCTGCTGAATGCTGTTTCTTCCTGAATATGAAAAATGAAGCAATGACCCCCCCTTACAAAACACAACACATGACTGCTCGAAGAAATCACATTTCTCTTGTTTATTGTCACACTAAAGTCCCTTTTCCCACTGGATATGCTACACATGTTATCTCTATCTTGTTTGTGGTTTTTCTTTGCAGTCAGCGTACATCCTGTTTTACATGGCTATTGTGGGTCATGCTTTATCCATAGCCTCCCTGCTTATCTCTCTGGCCATCTTCTTCTACTTCAGGTAATGGATTAAATTTGATGTTTCTGTTCCTCTGTGTGAGAGCGTATAGCTGTCGTTGCGAGTGGATATTCGGGATGGTTATGCTGCAGTGACAGTGGCTGACGCAGTTTGTCACGATGCAAGGATGATTGAATGATTAATCGGTGGTAGTTTTGCCCTTAAAGGCTCAATGATCTTCCCTGTCATCAGTGGATCTGACAGGCACTTAGATGGAGCTGGGCTTTCACTAGAGTCTCCTGAAGCCATTTCATTACTCATCATGCAGTAGTTAGGTCAGTCAGCACTGTCTTCAGTCTGTGTCTGCCTGCGCTGACTTAGCTCTACAGTTGGAAACACTTGAAGAGATGCAGAAGATTTTTCAGTGTTAACATGTGTTGATTTTATAATACAGTTAAATGAGTTGATTGTTTGTTCGCTCATTGTCTTACTCTGGGGCAAATGTTTAACACTGACTAAAAGATCTCTGCTGGTGTAAACACGTCCTCAGTATTAAATCATTAGTGAGAACTGTCGTTGAATATTTTACCATCTTCTTTATCGCAGATTAATTCAAGCTATCCACCTGAAAATAGTTCTGCTGCTCCACTGAGTGTCATTTAAAAACAACTTAAACTTTGGATAATTTCATGCAGACTTGATCTCCTTATAGAGCTCATTTATTTCATGGATATTTAGGATTCAGAACTGGAGAGCTGTGACGTCCATTAAATGTGTAGGTGCTGTGCTCTTATTGGAAATGTGTGCAGATGAGTGCATTGCTCATTAAGGATCGCTCATCCCAAGGTACCACTTAATCCCACGGGGGGACGGGGCACAATTAATTCAGATACAGCTATTGAAATTCAATTAGATAAGAGTTGACAATAAAGTGAGCAATGGAGAGCCAGGTATAATGTTGATTCAATGACTGCGAAATTTGGGAATAATGAGGCCTTAGACAAAGTGAACAGAGTGTGCAAAAGTATGCACATGTTGAAATTTCATATCATTGTAAGTTTATCGCTGGGAAAGAACTTGATCAGTTTTGTTTTCAATGGCACAAAAATGTTGAAAAACCTAAATGCAGAGCCTGAGAAGAATAAAATAATAATTTTATGTTCTGTAACAATATTTGGATGGGTTATATTGTTGGCCATGTAGTTCTCGAATGCTGCGGTTGTAAAATTTGACATGTTGAGGGGCATTGACCTCCTAGATGCAGCTGTTATTCAGAAAAGATCTCGTTCGAGACCCTCAGTGCGCTGCAAAGTTTTATATACACTCATAAATCTAGTGGCAGTTTTTAGGGCAGGTGCATTATCACAAAACCCCCTGTGACCCAAGTCAGACTCGGTGACACAACAATTCAGTGGGAGACATTCACAATTCATCAAAATCAAAGTCGTAACAAATTAGCATCTCTATAAAGTCACAAAGATATTGGCTAAGTAAAGCCTTCTATTTATTTATTTATTTCTTCTTTTTAGCCGCTACTTAGCATATTTATAGCCAGAACACTTAAAATATCGCAGGCTTAATGTTTCTTATAAGATCCAGATGTGAAGCTTACAATGGTATGTGGTGGTGTACAGCTGCGCTCTGTTATTTATGACTCGACATCAACACTGTCAAGATTCCCAGATGAAAATACTCCAGCTTGCTGTGGAAAAACAGGAGTTGGTCGAACGGCAGATCCGAAGACATTAGGACCTGTGACAGTCTGAACAACACAGCCATAAGGATTCAGCATGTGTTTTGACATCTCCCTTTGGCAAAGAAAAAAAAAAAAACTTGCATATAAGCATTCAGCAATTTCTACATCTCCTCGCGCTGCATTTCTGTTAACCTCTGAAAGAGACAGTGAGAATGTGCAGTTGTATATGTTGGTTTGTGTTGGCCCTGAGGAAACTTAGTGCTCTTCCTGTTTTTGATGGGTCTCGTGGGTTTTATGACTCAACAAAGACAAGACTGGCCGTAAGGAGTAAAAGAAGACAACTTCTAAAACTGTGGACGAAATATTTATAAGAGGCTATATTATGGCAAATATATTTGGTGCAAGGTTTCATTCAACATTAAACTGCAGTCTTTTTTAATTGCTGCCCTGATTTTAAAACATTGAATAATTGCAAAAAAAAAAAAAAAAAATCCAAGTGATTTCAATTCTACAGTAATAGTTAGTTTCACTTTGCCTGGGAAGCATTTCATTGTGCTATTAATTCTGAGTGGCCGGCCAAGGTAATGAGGAAACACCATTGGGATCCATTTATGCATTATTTAACAGCACTAGCATGTACAGTGCAGACTTTAGAGGCAATCCAGCTTGTTGATCCCGGGGATTTTTACCAGCCACAAATATCATTATGAGATGAAAGATTATGGATATTATAACAGACTGTAGCAGCAGCTGACAACCTCATTAAACTATTAGCCTGCCAATCGTGTGAGTTACTCATTTGTGTCAGGTTTTTGTCTTCTTTAATGTTATATTTTTATATGTCGGAGGAGATTTTATTCCCTATGTGTTGTGTTTTGGAATTAACCAAATGGTCGATCTCTTCACGCAGGAGTCTGAGCTGCCAAAGGATCACCCTCCATAAGAACCTCTTCTGCTCCTATGTGCTCAACTCTGCCCTCACCATCATCTACCTGGTAGCGGTGGTCAACAATCCCGATGTGGTCAGCAGAAGCCCGGTGAGTCTGTACGCATAGACAGTGGTTTAACCTAAATGCTATCATCTTGATGTTCGGCCATTAGTCCCTTATTGAATAATTCACTACTCCCATCCTTAAAGACAAAGTAGTTTTTAGATGATAATCTATCAGCATCTGAAATCTAATCTGATCCAATCCTAACTATGTGAAGCGTTGCATTGTGGGATTGTTTGCAGAAAGTAGTTCCCAGGACATCCGTTAGAGAACTGAGGATGTGCATTCACATGACAAAAAAAACTGCTTATATACAGAGATTTTTAATGTTACCATGACATTACTTATTAGAGGTGAATTTTGATGCAACATTCATCCTCGCACACCTTTTCGTTTGGCAGGTCCACGGGTAAATGGATGACCTGAGTGTCCGAAAGCACAACTTCGACATAAAGACAGTAAAGTAAAGAGCACTGGCACGTTCATTGAAAATAAACCGCACACTGAATGTCTGCCATATGCTACTTTAATGTAAAAACTGGTATAAGAGATGACTGCAGCATAAACAGATCAACAGCTTCACTCCTGACAAACTACCAGGGCAGGATTTAATCAGTGTTATTGATCAGCCACACAGGATCATGAAAAGAGACTCATGAATTTTTTTTCTCTGGAAAATTGTAATCATAATAATAAGGCACATTTTCCCAAAACTATTAGTTTGCTCCTCGATCAGCTGTCACCAATCCCCAAACACAAACTCTAGACACAGAGCCTCAGCATTATTCATTAATCAGCCTTAAGATCACAGTTACAGTGTGGGTTGTTGTACCTCCAAACTGACGATTATTCCAGTGACATGTTTCCCTCTTGAGATAATGAACATTTTCCACTCATTATTCTGAGATTTGTGCAGTTTTAGGCACAAAAACAACATTTCTCTCACAGGCTCTCAGTCATTTTTGTTGTTTTCCGCCTCATGTCCATGCACACATCTCACTGATGGAGAATACATCGTCACAATAAAAACTCAGACTCATATAAAGTGGTTGACAGAAGATGAGAAGTACTTTATTATAGACACACACACACATATAAAGTTTACCACATTCATCATCTCTGTTTTGTTTCCATGCAAATATGTTCTAACTAAACACAAAACAGCATCACTCAGCTGATGCTGGTGGAAATATAAATGGTTTTGCCGATTTTTGGCCATGACCTAAAAAATTCAGAATCAAATTTAGACCAAATTAACATAAAGTCACTAAAGCAGAAGTTATTTTATCTTCTATTCATTCAACAAAAATTGGCCTGTACCAAAATCTTGGACTAATCGACTGGAGCCTTGTGTTAGCATGGCTAAAAGGAAAAAACCCTGTAGCATAATATATTACTGTATGTGGAGGAGGGTTACATGCACTCTTGTTTCATTCTTAAAATTAGATTAAACCAAATAAATATGCAAGAGAAAAAAAAATCGCTTTGAAATAAACTTGATATGCAAAGTCAATAATGCAATTTAAATGTGCTGCTCTGTCGTTTCAATATTCAATAGTTTGTAGAGCAGTGTGCTCTAATTAGTATTTCATCTTAATGTGCCATTTTTTGGCAGTGCTGCAAAGTTGGAAGACAGTTTTTTGCGCTCCTCCGCATTCTCCTGTTTTGGAGTCGCACTGAATTCTTTGAAACCCAGAGGTCTGCTTAGGTAGGGATGATAAATCTGTCTTGTAGGAATGTCTCGCTATCAGGACTGAACATAAATTCATGCATTACTCTTCAAGAACCACTCCTTTTTGGAAATCAAAATATTGAAAGCCTGCTAACTCGGTGCTTTTTTAAAAGTGGTTGTTCCAGAGTTTTTCCTATTCCATAAAAGGATTGTATCTGCTTTGCTTTTACTGTATGTGGAGCTGAATAATTGTGTTGAAAGATTACCTCCTTAAAAAAAAAACATATATTAAAAATCTAAATCATTCCGATATACAGTATATATAACTGTGACAGTATGGACTATATGAAAAACAAAAAAAATCTTCATATGAACAAGATGCCCTATAGAAAACAACAAAAACAGCAGACAGAAGTTGGCTCAGATTTCACACAATCCCCTCAGCCTCAGCCTCCTTTGAGCTGAAGCATCACTGGCCCAACAACATACTGGAAACATCCAGGAGACAGCAGAGGTTTGGCTCAGTCTGACTGCTGTCTTTATTCACATCCCATCTCTGAGCGTATCCAAGAAGCAGGCAGAAATCACAGCCATCATCATCATCAACATGAGGGAATATATATGTATTTGTGCAACTGCTCCCTCTCAAATCTCTCCTTGTCACCATTTGTCAAATATGTTTGTGTTGAATCTGTTACTTTCTGACATAGGACTGTCAGGTTGTGCTAACTCGCTGAAATATAATTGGTCAACATGGCCCCGCTTTTTAAAGAGGAAGCCAAAGAACAAATCACATGCACCATTGATTGAGATCCGCGCGTGTCTGTTGGGAAACATTTAGAAATTTAGCGCTGCCAAAGCAAGACTTAAAAGCCTTCTTTCTGCGCTGGTGATTTAGGAATAGTGGATTGTGGTGGAGATTTGCTCTCACAGAGAAAACACGCTCTTGTTATTCTCTGGTGTGGTGATACAGAGTCTGGTTTGGCCTGCCAGCAGTGTGGAGGAGTGAATCCCCAAAGCTTATGTCAAACCCAGGAGGAGACTGAAAACATGAGAAACATCTACATGATCTATAGCAGCTTGATTTGTAAACCAGATAATTGTCGGTAACTTGAGACAAACCATGGTTAGCTACAGAATAAAACAGGTCTGAATTGGTGAAAAGTGAGTGACCTGACCCTCTGTATACTGATACGAGCCCATGTCTGTTATAGTGGAGATTCCTCAAGTGGAAAGGGAAACGCAGGAAAGTGCGGGAGACACATGTGGCTAAAAGTTTAGAAGTGGAGGACTGTTGTGTGTTTTGAGTTAAGGGGACTCCAGAGAGCAGCAGTTAATGGCAATGCCAGCACTTTTGAATTATACTGTGTTGCATGGATGCTCTTTTAACACAAGACTTAGAACCAGAAACCTGATTGTAAGTTTTTAAAAATATATATGACAGCTTGATCCGTTCACATCATCATAATTGTTACAATACAGACATCATCAGCAGCAATAATACATTTTTATACTCAAGTGTATTTGTTAGGAGCACATTTTATACTGTAGCTAACCCGTCTTGATACGCTAATATATTATATAGCTTGCAGGTATTATAATACAGGCAGTGATGAGTATTCAACCTTTTCATGTAACTGACAAAGGTGAGCCGGCAGCTGTTGTGGGAAATAGATTAAGTGGCACTTTGGTAAATGGCATAAAGGTTGTTCTATAATGCTTTTCTGTCACCGATGGCGAAACACGCTCTGTGGGTTAATGAAACTGTGCTGTCTCTAATAGATTTCCAGTGACAGCATGGAGCTGGAGTTGAGTTCACATCTAGCATTTTACGAAGTTGAAACAAGTTTAAAAGGCATAATCAAAAGCAGAGATACAGTATGGTATCATCTCCATAAGAAGTGACATTTCGGGGGGCGGGGGCATTTTTGTATAGAGAAAATGTCAGGCGGAGCTAACACTGGTTCCTAATTTCGCCAGTGTCTGTGTAAAATTAGGTGAACTATCAGTAACAATACACTGAGGATATAATTAAAACCAGCTGTGCTCATAATTATGGAAACCATTGGGAAGCACTGGAAGCTAAGAACAGAAATGGAGTATTGTAAACATCAAAATATGTTTTTCAGTATAAATGTAGAGCTTTCCGAGTAGTTGTAATAGATGGAAGACAAACATTGATGTTTTGCAACAGGATACAAGATCAGCTGAATGTAGGATTTGGCTTTACCACAACCTTGACTTTTATTGGAGCCAGTTTGTCCAACAGGGATGAAAAAGCTGTTTGAATTGGAAGATGAAACCAGTAAAAGATTGACTTGCTGCTAATTTTTGTGGAAATGTTTTGGAAACCTTTTGAGCAGACATCAGTTATAGGGGTAATTAATGGTCATTAGAGGAATTATAGCTTATGCAATATCTATAATTAAAGCATGAATAGATATGATTGACATAAGACTGTCATCAGAGTTATTATTTTTTCAAGAAATCATGATAATGACACAATCAAAGCATCAAAATAAAAAATGTTGTCACTCAATGGTGGATGAATGAACAAGAAATTGCTTAGTAACCTAAGATACAAATATCCTCCTGCTTCTCTGTGCAAAGCGAGATAAACACAATCAAAGAATGCTCCAAATACAGAGAGGAATTATCATTTCCATCTCAGCTCCCCTCCAGAGGGGGTAAATGAATAAACATCCTCTCAGTCTAGAAACAATAATACAGGCTAATGATTTTGTGCCAGGAGAACAGAAATATCCTCTTAGATCTTCAGGTCACCCTGCTGAGATAATACCGCGAGTGGAAAAATTGAATTGTTTTAATGGATCATTTTCAACATGAAAAGTCAAAAACAGACAAACAGTTTGCTCTGTCTCTGCAGGTTGGCTGTAAGGTGCTACACTTCTTCCACATGTACATGCTGGGCTGTAATTATTTCTGGATGCTCTGTGAAGGCATCTACCTGCACACACTCATCGTGGTGGCTGTGTTCGCAGAGGAGCAGCACCTGCACTGGTACTACCTCCTGGGATGGGGTGAGTCATCTACGTTTGTTCAATGCACTGTTTCTTGTGTGACATCATTTTACTATTGTGTGTGTAGAGATTTATATTTTCTTAGCCACAAAAGACTCGATCACAGGTTGCGAAGGCCAGTAAGCAATTCAGCGAAATGGGTTCACAATCTAGCAGCTGCAATTTACGTGTAACCGCGTAGTCCTTGCAGAGTATGTCAACGTGAACGCGCTGACAGATTTATACGCCCCGCTGTCGCTCAGTGCTGCTCCTATCCTGTTTTTCACCTTGTTCAAAACAATGGGCACTGTTCTGTCAAACAAGTAGACTACATTACTAAATGGGTGGTCATTGTTAAAAATGGAGGGGGAGATAACCTTGACACCCCATACAGTATGTGTGGATGCGTGTGTGCGTGCGTGTTTGGGGGAGCGCAGCCAGTTTGTTTGGTCCATCTGTGGTCAATATGCTGCAGGGCCGCAGCTGTGCCTGCAAATGAACTGTACTAGGACTCATGTGTTTATATTCAGATGAAATGAACCCAGATTCTATTGAGTTTTTTTATTTTATTTTTTTATGGAGTGGATTTTAAAATCAACACGGAAATTATCCATGTAGTGTTGTTGTTGTTGTTGTTGTTAGGGTTGTAAGTCGGTAGGAAGGAGGCCGAGAGAGTTGATGCCCGCTTTTCAGCTTTTACAAGAATTAGTGCAGTGATAATTACAATGCAATCATTTATTTAATGAGGAAGCCTGAGAACAACAACACCACTGACCAAGCTAACCGCCCTTTTTACTGTTGCATGAATTACAAATTGATTTCACTAAATTCACTCAAGACCTCATATGGCCGCCGCCTTTTTTCCTGTCCAAGGCTTTCCACTGGTCCCTGCATCCATCCACGCCGTGGCAAGGAAAAAGTATTTCGACGACAAGTGAGTAATGTTCCAGAAACTTCTGCAAATAAACAGGAGATGCTGACATATGTGCTCGTCTGTGTGTGGCAGTGAGAGAGCGCGTACAGATCCGCACACGTGCATGTTTTTGTATGTGTGCGTGTGTGTATATTTTGGGCGGCAGACAGCACTGACAGATATGTTTTTCCTTCTGTAGCTGTTGGATGAGTGTGGAAACCCATCTGCTCTACGCAGTTCATGGTCCTATAGTGGCAGCACTTCTTGTAAGTCTGCTAATCCACTGTTTCAACACAATATGAGACACAGTGTTTTTAGTTTCTACTTTTGGTTTTAGTTCATAAATGCAACAGAAAAAATATTTTTTTTGCCCCTTTCTGCAGGTGAACCTATTCTTCTTACTTAATATCATAAGAGTGTTGGTAACTAAGTTGAGAGACACGCACCGTGCAGAGTCCAACATGTACATGAAGGCGGTGAGAGCCACCTTGATCCTGGTGCCCCTGTTGGGAATACAGTTTGTCATTTTTCCGTGGCGGCCAGAGAATCGTCTGGCCGGGGAGGTCTACGAGTACATCATGCACATACTCATGCACTACCAGGTAGGTGCAGAGCTGACAGTGAGGCACCATTTGGTGCTTGGTTCAATAAATATCACAGCAGAAAACTGCTGTTTCTCTGCTGCCTCTCTGTGGGTTTCAAGCGTTTTGCATTTCCAATTTACCTGTAAACATGCATAAATATACTTTAAAATGAATGATTAATGTTGATATTTAGACCCATACCCACACTTGACATGAAAAAATAAATGCAATAAAAAAAGCAAATATCTTGAAACCAGCCCAGGTTTCTCAGCACCCCAGGGTCCTGTCAGACGCCAGATTTAGCCACTTGGCTTGCTTGAAGGTTTCCACCCATAAAACCCTGTTTTCCTGTCATGACTGATTGATGTGACTTATTTCTGAATTGACTTAACAAAAAACTCTTAGTCACTTCATTAACTTTATTTAGGCACTCAATTAAACAACATTGTAGGAAGTCAATTAAGTTCATTCACTAACCAGAGAGAAAACGATGTAGATTCTCTCTGGTTTCTGATCTCTCTACGTTTTTGTGAATATGTATTTATTAATTTAGTGCATGTTTGCTTCTTTTTCAAGGGTTTACTGGTGGCAACAATATTCTGCTTCTTCAATGGAGAGGTAAGCACCATTCACGTATTTACACATATACAATAAGTGTTTTTGTAAAAATAGTAACTATATCTCTAGCTCTGTCCAATGACAGAAAATGTGAATCCTTAGAGAATGGGTTATATATGGTCTAGTGACCTCCACAGGTTTTTGTAAGTCAATTCTATTACCTTTGGACAGTCAGGCTCCGTGCGTCTCATTGTCTCCTGGTTTCAGCTGACAAAGATATAAGAGAGATGTATTCCAGAGTGTCAAATGACTCCTTTAAGAGTCGTGTAAAATATCCTGCGGAATATCTACTTTGACTGGCATGTCCCACAAAAAAGTTTTGATCGCGCTATTGGCCTTTTAAATAAAGGTCAACCTGCACACGGATCTGTTCACTCATGGAGCAATGAAACTTCCCATTGCCCATGACATTAAACATGAGACATCAGCCTCCATCACGCACAACATTTTCATATTTTGTTTTTCGGGTCAGATCTCTGACATCTTACATCTGTCCCTGATAGCGTATTGAGAAGTGACCCCTGAATGTCAAACACAGATGTAAAGTTGTTTTTTGGCATCAAGAGTTGGAACATACAGAGATCCTGCATCTGTCATTAATCCAGTTTTAACAGGTTATAAAGCATTGAGCTGTGCATTACCTCTATCCAGTGCTGTGGCAGTAAGAACTGAAGGGTCACATCAGGTGAAGAGTAAGACATAGTTTATAAATGACTGAGTGGTTTCCAAGCCCAGCTGGAAATGGACTCTCCTTTCAGGTCTTTGTGTCAGTTTCTTTTTTTTTTTTTTAGACTGTCTGCTGCTGTCTGATTGCAACCATCCTTAGCTTGGTTGAAGCACTTCTCTGAGCAAACAAGTTGTATTGTCATTAAATGTGAGGTTAATGGTGTTGTGGAGGCCTCTCAGCTCAGTGTCAGGTGCTTTCAGGCTCAAGGTCTCGGCAAAGCAAAGCACCAACAATGCAATGTTGTCAGGCTGAATGAGGCCCGTTTTAGCAGGTCATTATTCTCCATGACAATGTGAGAAGCTCAGACAGATCAGACAATTATTTCTGTTCCATTTAAAACTAATACACTTTTGTTACATTTCTGGAGTGACAGTGAGCGAAACTATCCACAGAGACAATGATGCTCCTTTGAGGGTTTTTTTTTTTTTTTTTTTGCATGAGTAGAAAACAGGCCAGAGATGCATAAATAGCGAGGGGAGCAGATTTAAATACGCAGAGTGAGGTGCCTGGCATGAGGGAACTATTGTAAGCTTGTGTTTGTTTCATTCAGACTGGAAAATAGGTCAGGTATTAGTTCATACATGAACAGCCAGAACACAACAGCATAAACACAAACAACATAAACAATACACACACTGAGTTATGAATAATAGCGGGGTGTATGGTTGAAGGGTGAGGCCACTTCTGTGGGTGACACGGGGTCAACAAACACACAAACTGTAACCAGGGAATGAGAGGGTTTCTCCGCTTCACCCGCATAATGACCAATTCAGTTCCCTTAATCAGGACACGGGTTTGTGGAGTTGGGTTCAATTCTGTTTTTTGATTTGAAGGCCAAACTGCACAGACCTGCCTTGTTTCGTCAATGGCCCCATTGTGGCGTTAGGTCAATGAGACAAACAGCTTTCATGCTGTATTTGTTACATCAAGCAAGACGCTCTACATTGAAGCATGCTCTTTTGTCTCATTATAACAATTAGTGTCAGGATTTAAACACATTAGATCATTGTGTGTTAATATACCCTCAGCAATTAGACTAGTATTCGAGTGTTGCAGCATAAAATGATTAACATTGCACTGCGGGAAATTCGCAGCTCTAGTTTCTGTTTTTAGGAACATGGTTCACACTTCAGCTCCAGTGCAGCTAATCAGCCAATATATACATAGTAATGAATTAATTAGCTCAGACAACAAAGACTGAATAACCAGGTTTCTCTGATTATCAGTTAATCATGGATCAAGGAAAAGTGTGTCAAACATCCTCTGTTTCCAGCTTCTTAAAAATTAACATTTGCAGATTTTCCTGTTTTTTAGCAGCACTTTGAATTTAGTATACTTGATTGATTTATGTTCATCCTGTAGCAGCAACCTGTAGTTTTATTAATAATTTCAGTATTTTGGTTGGTGTATTTATATAGCAGCTCTGCAGACTTGCCATTTAACACCAAAGTTAGTTGTATTTTGTATCTAGGAGATGAATATTATATTTGTATAGGTGCTAATGACATCAGGGACCATAAATACGTACACAGATTATGTAGAGTCATTTTCAGCATGATAATGGGTTTTTTGACGGTACAATATAGATTTGGTTTATAGCTGCAGAATAATAAGCAAGTTGTAAAGTATTCTCATCAGTACAGCAAAAACAGAGTCGGGATAATCTCCTTCACTTTGTTATTGATTAACACAGAGTCAACCACAAACATTACAGCCATAAAGAGGAGCATTAATGTACATTATAATTTGCATGGCTGGTGCCAGTTGTGGGGAGAACTCATATATAATAATTGAACCTTAAACATACAGCTCAACAGAGATTACATATTTCTTCCCTTTAATGATTCACAACTTGGCCACAGTTCAATAAAATGTGACGTCTGTGTTACATTTCCTGACGAACATCTGTTAATGCGATTGAAATGTGAGCGATCCACATGTGCTGCAGCCATGGCTTTGACATCAGATCATCATCATCGGACGGATTCATGTTGTCACAAAGATGGTGTTTACATGGGCGCCGTCGTGTTCGCGTTGCAATGCAACCGCGTATTGATTTGCATGTAAATTTGGACATCTGGTGGAATAATTTTGTGGTCAGAGTAGAACAGTAAAGCAAAACAGGAAAAAAAAAGTTCTGGAAAAATGTTTGAGCAACTTTGACAACTAGAAAAACAAAGTAGAGACATTTGCATTGAGGAATATGAAGTATGGAGCATGCACGGAAATAGTAACACACTTTCATGACTTTGAGGAAACTACCAAAGTATTTTTTTTTCAGGTGCAGCCAAAAAAAAGGGACCGTTATTGGTGATTGATTACCCCCGACAACTATTACCGACAGAAAGTGAAATATTGTCACCATAGTAATAAACTTCTGTCTCCTCTGTGTGTGACGTCCAGGTCCAGGCAGCTCTGAAGAGACAGTGGATGCAGTATAAGACTCAGTGGGGTCAGAGACGAAAGGACCACTGCTCGATGCGCTCCACATCTTACACAGCCACCTCCATCACCGAGGTACCCGCCTTCATGTACCACCATGACTGCAACAGTGAACACTTGAACGGGCGCCACACAGAGGACTCTGAACTGGAGGCACTCAAAGCAGGGGAGACGTACGCATGAGTCAAAGTGAGGATGAAGAGCGTAGCGGGCGTGGGAGCAGCTGAGGGCGATCGACAGAGATTTAGAGTAAGAGTGGAAAAAGGAATCCCGCCATATCTCAGTGATTAAATCTCAGAGGCTAATGCTGGTGTGTTCAGCCCAGGATGATAATACGGGTCTGGAAATGAAGAGCTCAATGGGACGGAGACGGTTTAGCTACAAGACTGACACTTTGTTTTAACTTTACCTTGGTGTTACAGCTGCTTTTTCAGAACTTGTGGCATGAGACAAGAGCTGCTTTTGACATGTGTCACTTCCTAAAGCTGCTACACTGTGTGTGAGTGTGCTCACAGTGACGGAGGCCTGCGCTGGAGTGGAGACAGACATAACTGTGAAAGACACAATGACAGCCTGGGGGGGGGGGGGGGGGGGGGGGTATTTTGATGATGATGATGATGATACAGATTGACATGATGAAGAGATGAACAACAGTTATGAAGGTGTGTTGATGATGCTTAACAAGGTGAAGTAGAATCCTATACCAAAGGGTACTGTATGTTGGTCAGCTATGAAGGGGTGAACTGTGTCCAGATGAGCACAGATGTGGTACCCTGAAACAAAGGACACACACACAAACATACACACATGCACACATCAACCAACATCACAAACCTGATCATATGTGCCATGCTAGAGGTCAACACTTCTAAAGATCCTCTGCGCTTAAAGCTCTGGAAATGTGTACATAGTCTATGTTCACCATGTTTTATTTGAAAAAAAAAGTGTTTTGTTTTTGGTTTCTATTAATATTTTATTCTTTCTGGTTCCTTCATACGTGCTAAGTGTTCGTCCTGTGATGCTGCTGCACTCCGACTGCTTTGTTTTGCAGCTGCTGTATTTGTGCTGATGCTGAAGATCACAGAGCTGAGAAGCAAAAAGAAGCATAATACACACAGTATACACACACAGATAAAAGAAAAGACATGAATTTAAAAAAAAACAAAAAACTTTATGTTGAGGTTAAACAGCCACATGAGTTGTTTCACTGTGTTTTAAGTCAAATATGCTATCAGTTGTGCCAATGATTCTGACAGAGAAGCAGCGCTGCTGCACTGTCTTGTTTTACTCTCAATCATCCTTTGTCATGCTCATGAAGCCTTTAATCTATCTTCTGTTTGTTGAAAATGTAATATTCTGTTTGCTCCTTGCATATTTATTCATGAAGTTTGTAGCCTTTTGTATGAATGAGCATCCAGGGGTGATGAGGGGATCACATCCATACTGTATGCACCGATTTACATTCCTCTCATAAAGGCACGTTCACGTCCTGCTCACAATGGTGCACTGTCAACAAAGCAAATATGTCCTGAACACACTGATGTAAATCATATGTCATTGTTGATCTGTCATAGGACGTTGGAGGATGAAAGTTTGAAAGTTCAGAATTATGCATTTAACTTTGATTCCAAACAGGGACCACAATGGATTTGTTTTGTGTCTGTAGAAAACATTACTACAACAACTACAAGCACAGACACTAGAGACAAGTCACACTAGTCTGAGCCAGCTATAAAACTTTTATTGGAAACATGTTTAAATTAGAGTTTAAAAATAATTAAACTGGTGATGTTGTTGTTATTGTCAACAAATCCCATGAAAAGACAAAACCATCAACTTTTCTATCAAATTTTTTAGTACTTCCTGTTAACGATGCTCCACATCAGGCCTGATGGTTCCTACTAAAAATCTGTCTTTTTCCTTACTCTTTTCTAAAATGCTTGGGCAGTTCGGTTTCTGGGAAATGCTACCCAAACAAAAGTAAATATTGCCTGGACTATTTTCAGCTATAGATCAATACTTATTTGAAGCCCTGAAGGATTTAGGAGGATGGTAAATCCTCAGACGGAGACAACATAAACCACAGTGTTCATGTTAATTTGTTAGTTTGTTTTTGTACAATAATGAACTCAGATAACACAATTGTTAAGGCTCTACTTAAACATGGCATTTTGGAAATTGGGCCATTTTTGGTTTTGCAACTTTTCATGGGACAAAAACAATGATAGACTAATCAAATAATTTGCATAAAACATATTTGGCTGAGATGACGTTTTCAGTTTTACTTAAAACATTCACTACATTTTCAGGGGCTACTGTGCTATTTACCTGTTGAATGTGTGGTCATCGTTTATGTGATAATATTATCTCGGCCTTGTCAACTGGAATAACTGATTGACAGGGAATTATGGGAGATACCGAAAGGGTTACGTTGAAGAATAGTTGGTAACGTTAACATTAATATATAAAAATACATGTAAATTATGAATATATTTAAAGATTTATTGTGAACATATGCCTTTTTTTTTTAAGATAAATCAAATTCAAATATACTGTACAGTGGTTCATCTGGGAAGAAATCTGAACACTCACTCCTGCAAGCTAATAACATTAAATTAGTCTAATTAGGTCACTAAATCAAATCATATCAATCAGATTATCAAAGTCACAGATGCAGCTCTTTAGTAGCTGTACTGTAAATCTGCAGTTTAGCCAACAGTGAGTTCACGACCTGCACACGCTTCACTTTACTATTGCCCCTTAATTCCCTCTTGAATAAAACTGAGATTTGGACCTATTGCAATACTATTTCAATGACTTTGCTGTTAGAGCCAGGTTTAAGGAGGAAACGGAGAGTGACAATCAATATGAGCAAATGACATCATCGTCCTATGATGGCAGACTAGGTTTTAGAGCTCCTCATATTATTTTCATGTGAAATTTTAAAGTATATTATTTATTTTCCTAAGAGACTCATCTTCCGCCTTGTCTTTAAAATGGTGATTTGCCTTGGACACTGTAATACATGTTATTGATTCTTTGGGTTTGGAGAAGGCAGATTCTGTATATTTTGTATGTTCATGCCCATGTAAATAAGAGCAGATGCTGTGTACAGTATATAATAGGTTTTTTGCACTGTGAAATATTCTGACAGCTATTTTTGTTACATTTCTGTCATCCATTTTGGCTTGTACCTGTCTCTTTCTCCCTCTCAGCTCAGACCGGCATCATCTCAAAGCTGATAAAAAAAAAATGCAGTTTTTAAAAGCCAGACTGATTGGTGTTTTTCTTTTCTTTTCTTACACTCATAAAATATTCTTCAGTGCTTTGTTGCCTAAACAACAAGCAGTCGGAGGAAAGTTGAACGTTGAAAGGATTCAGTTTAAAGTTGATCATCACTTGTGACTGGACTATGAGAAGTACTTTTTGAGGTCTATCTCCAACCACACCAGCAAAAACTTTAACAGTGTCTCTGCACTTTATTCTGTGATGATTCAGCAGCATTTTCCTCGCCAACACTGTTCTTGTCAGTGTTTCAGGGTTGAGAGATTTTGTATAATGAGTGTGCAGGGAAAACAACGGAAGTCTTACTCCATTTGGTGTCTTGCTTTGTGATCCCTCAGGCTTGGCAGTGCCATGTAGCCCCCTCTTAATTCTAAAGCTCCAGCTCAAACCACATACCAGCACCCCATGTGTGCAACAGGATAGATGCAACTGACACATTTCATCTCCAAGATGGACGCCTGCTCACACCCTGAGGTTACCTCACTAACAAGGCTGAGTTACTCCCATTTATATGAATATTTTCCAGTCTCTCTATAGGCAGATACTGTATAATGTGTAATTTCAGGCTCTGCTGAATCATAATGGTGAAGCCAAAAGAAGAAGACGAACTGTCCTGCATATTCATAGCCGCCACTTTTGAGTGTAAAAGATAACAAAATGATGATGGATATGTATTGAACACCAACCATCAGATTATTTGTCAGATAAATATCTTCCTGTGCCAACGGTATAACACCTAAATCATCAAAAACAATATTTAAATGAAAATATTCAATACAGCGTCTAAAACTGTATACAAGCTCGAAAGCGTATGACGGCAGAGATGGAGTTAATAAACATAGAATGAGGGTGAAATCTCAATAATCTTCGGAGATCTTTCTGTTATGAGCTCTCTTGAGCTGATTCAGTGGAACAATAAAACACAAAGTTGGAGGGAGTCGTAAATTGCTTTGACCAGCCTCCATCTTGGGAACGTGCTAGCCTGGGAAAATGCAGGAAACCGTCAGCTGCTGGCTATTTCAGGCACTTGAGAATGTACCCTGACGGTGACAATCTCACAGCACTCTGCGCCAATCTAACGACGTGTCATGTGAGCTCAGATATCAGAATGGAAAGCGGGTTAGAGTTGGGAAAGTGATCATTTGTGTGGTTTTTACTCTGCAGCGTTGAAATGAAAAATGAACGTACTTCACGTCTAGATCTTCATCGTTGCGTCTAAAGATGTGGTGCAGTCTTTTGACACCATCAGAAATGCAGCTTTTGATCACGGCTCTTAAGATCAGTGATGTGGTGGTTGGTCACTTTCTTTTCCTTCTCTCTCTGACTCGACAGATTCATATCCACTTAGTTCAACTCAAGTGTATACTGACTGTGCACTTAACCACTCTTTCATCCGAGGCTGGGAGCCTCTTTCAGCTGTCATTGCCAGAAATGAAGGATCATCACTGCATTATGCACAAGAGGGACACATGTTTATCTCTGTTTCTTTTTTTTTATAATCACTTCCATTCTATAAAGACAAGACACTCGCTGTCCATTTCAGTCACTCAGGTGTGATAGCAGCTCATCTGGTTTTCTACTTGGGTACGGTGCACTGCAGCTCTCACCCCTGCAGCACACATCAACCCAGCTCCCAGTCACGGTCCATGAGTAAGCATGCCTGCAGCACTGACAGACCAAAGACTGTCACAACGTGGCCATGGATTATTGTGTTTATATACATAGGACAGTAAATCTCAGAGGAAGAAGAACTTGTAATTTGTGCACATACATTACTTAAGAAGCTAAGTGTGCATAAATTAATAGAGCATTAATTTGATTTTTTTTTTTTTTTTGAATTTATTTATTCAGGATAGCCCCTTGAGATGAATCATCTCATTTTCGAGTGGGGCCAAAATGATTAAGTTAAACAATGTTTTTGATTTTAGCATATGTTGAAGGGGTCTCAAAAACTATACACTAAAAACTAAACTGTAAAATCAGGTAAGTCCAACAGTTTGTTTGTACATGTCTATACAGTACAGGTCACTTTGTAATCTTTAGATTTCATTTATTTTCACCATCACCATCTTTGGCAAACTTTAACAAAGAGGAAGTCCATTGTTCAAAAAATACAACACAAAGATTAGTAATTGACAGTGTTTTCAGTTGGAAACATGTTCATATTTGGAGATCCCTACCTTCCCAAATTCTCCATGAAATATATTTTATATTATATTCATTATATTTATATCTATAAGAAATCATCTCAGAATTAAAACTTAGGACAACATTTTTATGTCCTTGCTTGAGTTTTTATGAAAGAGTTTTTTTTTTCAGATAAAAGCTAAATATAATAAATATAAATTATCTGGATTTCACATGTATAACCAAGTGTTATTGATTAATGTAAAGCCAGAAGTTTAAAAAAAAATAATCTTTGAGGTACATACAACTGACTCACAAGCAACTGTTACTGTATTAAGCAGTAGTGACACATTTTAATTACAGTTTAACTTATTGCTGATTAGTGACACAATTTATCTATTTTTTCTGAATGTGGTGGCGCAGGAACATTGTTATGAGAGTGAGGTACACTTCAGACTGAAGTGTGGTCAGAGACAATCATAATTATAATATGAATGTCTGTGCTCATTCAAAACATGAAAGACTCTTAAAACCCATTTGAGCCAAAGCTATTTTGATGTGTTCGTACTTTACTTACATCAACAACCATCTCAATAACATGCTTCATATTTGGTTGGTTTGACAAATAGGCCTTTAATAGAGAATTGATGTTGTCACAATATAAACCTCTTTTTGTTTGTTGTGTTACTTGTTACATTTTAATAAGATAAAATTAGATAAGAACATTGAAAAATAAAAACTTCCACCTATTTTTCCTGTGGAGGAAATTTTTTGTATAAAATATGAGAACAGTGACCATGATGCTATGTCAACAGATTAACTTTGATTGGTGTGGTAAAATAGAACTATTTACCTTCACAGAATGACGTCTGTTTTTGTTCCTTAAAATAAGTGGAGCAGGGTGACAAGTGTGAGGGAGTTGTGTTGTACTGATAATAAACTGGTAATAATGAAATATAACTGCCTCATTGTTAATTTCCCTCTTCAGCTATTTGATGCACATTGTTTTGGATGTTCTTGCCAGTTTTGTCAAAGCTAGTGTGAAATGATTCAGGTATGGCACCAGATATTCAGCCTTCTGAAATAATACTGTTATGAAGTCTATCTGTAATTTTTTACAGATAGACTCTAGTTTTTAATGTGTTTTTATACAGTCATGCTGGTAATTTTGTTCTGCTCTGCATCTCTGATGTTTTTTGCGCATATCTTTAATCTTTGAGTTCAATTTTGAGAATGTGTTGTTTATCTTTTTTATATTTATTTATTTTATTTATTTAAAGGTTTAAGGATCAGGGACATTGCACATTAATAAAAACATTTGGGAAAAAAATATAAACATGCTAGAATTAGCCGAAAGGCTATTTTGCATCTGTTGTCCCTGGACAGATATTAAGAGTCACCCGAAAAATTAAAAGAATTTAGATTATCAACATACAGATAATAAATTCAGTGATTAATAAAACTGAATAGTGGACAAAAGACAGAGAACTCAGTGAAAATCTATGCATACACAGACAAACTCACATAAAACTCAACTCAAACAACAATTATAAAATAATTTTGTAACTTTTTTTTACATGTAGGCTAGTAGGCTACAAACCTGAGTAACGGTGTGAGGTAAATTATAGAAACTTATTCACTGTTCACCGTACATCCTGAAGAATACTGTAGTGCTTTCATTTTCAGAAAATACATGGTGCCATAGCTGCACCTTACTGTAACAGGCAACACAGTAAAATGCTGTTGCAAGACTATTGTATTATTATTTTTATTTATTTATGTTTTCTGTTGTATTTATTTTAATATATATATATATATTTAGGGGCTTTTTTGCCTTAATGGACAGGACAGTTCAGAGAGCGACAGGAAATGGGAGGCAGAGGGGGGGAATGACACGCAGGACAGGGCCGCCCGGCGTGGGACCCGAACCGGGGCCGCCTGCAACAAGGACCACAGCCTCAACACATGGGGCGGGCGCTCCACCAACTGAGCCAAACACCGCCCCTTCTGTTGTATTTATAATCCAGGCATGCACCATAAAAAAAAATGAAAAATTAATGCTGGGGCGTTAATTTGATGGGGAAAACAACATTTTCACCTGCAAACTGTAGGCCAAGAGGTAGCTAGAACCACAGCGCAAGGGCACAGCGCAAATGAAATGTAATTAAAAAAAACTTATGTATATAAAAACGTACCATGGTTGTTGTGACTGTAACTATATAACCCTCAAGTTTTTATGCAAATTTAATAATCAATTCCAAGTGATAATGACGAAACTACTACACTGACTTTTATAGAGTAGCAAAGTCCCACCCTTCTGTTTCCGGTACATGGGTCCTCAAAAGTGAAATACTATCAATGCTCTCTTTGATGTTAGGTTTTGTGTGAGCCCACTTTGTGAACTACAGCTCTTTGCTGCTCTCAACGTGAATGATATACATCACCACCCGCATTTAATTAATTATTTTCTGTCCATTGAACACCGTTCATATTTTTACACTCAAAAAGGTCCTTGTGTGTTCAGTGTAATTTGCCACTCTGTACAGTGTACTGAGTGCACCTGGCAACCATGGCTACACTCAGAACATGAGGTCAGAGCTCCTTCCCATGCAAGGTTTTTCATTCAGAGACAAGTAGGTTACAACAGATTTGGACTGAAGGATAACTATTTTAATGTGGACATTCATGGACACGGAACAAGGCTGTCCTCGGAGAAGAAGGAATAACACAGATTTCTGAACAGCTGGTAGTGAGTTGGTTAATCAGGGACCATCTTCGAATGCCTAATTAAAATATTAAAGTTGCCAAGCACTGCCCTGCAGTCCCAAACTTCATAAAGAGCTGGCCTGCTCTGTTCTGTGATAGACTCTGGTAAATCCAATTTTGGAGGGGAACTTGTTCAGAGAGCAACTAGCATATTGGAATTGTTGAACTGAGTCATAGATCATAAGATTTATTGTTGGTCATAGTGGCTCGTTTCGCTATAAATAATGTTGCATTACCTGGAGGACGACTGTATTGTTTTTAACAAGTTGAGTCATCTTGATGACTCTTTTTGTCGAGTTGCAAGCACTAAAAAAAGACCCATGCTGAATTCACTGAGCCAAGTGAAATTATATAATTGTGTTGTCTAATGTTGAAATATGGACAATACAGCTACTTAAGTCCTGAATGTCTAATAATCCTCTGTTAATGTTGATTTAGACATGTAGAAGTGGAGATGAATTCACTATCAAAAGGAGAGTTCTTGTGTCTAAAGGAGAATTTTAGCCTACTGTGGCAAGGAGAAGGAGAAGGGTTGGTGGGCCTCCAACCCCAGACTCCCGAGTAAGAGTCATGTGCGCTAACCACTTGGCCAAAGGGACATCCCCTTGGTGAAAGTAAGTAAAATGTACACACCATTATGTGGAGGTTATCATCAAGCTTTTTCTTTAGTAAATGTCTACTTTTTTTCAGTGTAAACTAACTTGAAATTTATCAATCAATCCATAATAGGCCTACTTTAATTTAACCATTTAGACAGTAAAGATTTGTAAGATCAGTTGACATACTATTGTGATGTGATTAAGTTGTTTTCTTGAATGTCTTTATTTAGGTAATGAAATGGTCAAAAGCAACAGCTGCACACAAAGGATGCTGACGTTTCAGTGATAATGATGCCAAGTCCAATCTTGTCCATGACCACTGTAGAGAGAATGTTGCCTAGCAACGCAGCCAAGGTGCCCAGAAAATTGATGAAGTAGACCATTTAGACAGTGTTCTCAGCACAGATGTCATTGTACAGGCAACCCTCTTTGTTGTGCAGAAAAAAACACACATGTGATGAACTTGAAGCTGATGAATAAGTAGTCTACTTGAGGAAGCTGGTGAGATAAGCAGGTGTACAGGAGAGGAGACAGAGACGGTTGAAGAGTTCACTTGTTGGCAGGAGAGAACATGCTGGATGCTTGAAGCTTAAATCAAAAACCTCAAACACGTCCGGCTGCCTTTAAAAAATGTTTATTTGACAAAACAGTTGGATATCAAAACATGGGGGGCCTCAAAATACCCTAATGACCAATCTATATCCTCTAATCCTGTATCTGCGTCTGGGTGAAGTCAAAATTACCCAAATATGCCACAAAAGAAAATAAGTACTAAGAAATTGGATTAACATCATTTGCCCATAGTACAGAACTATAACTCTGGAAATTTGAAATATTTTCCAGGGCAAATCATCAAGTAATGTTCTGCTTATGGCTAACATGGATGCTGCGGCCCAGGAAAAAAAATCTGCAATGTCTGCTGCAGTCCTGGAAAAAGTAGTTGCAATTCTTCTCATCATCTGGGAAAAAGAAGCTACAGTTCGTGCTGTGATATAGTAAAAACTAGATGCAATGCTTGCTGTGGTCCAGGAAAATGCAGCTGCAATTCTCCCTCTGGGTGTGTTGAAATGAGCTGCAATGGCTTCTCTGGCCATAGAGAAAAAAGCCAGTCTTTCTTGAGAAATGGTAAAAAACAAAGGTGTTTTTCTGGATCTTGTGATGTGACTTGAAATTACTGCAGATGTTGATAAACCGCTGTCTGTTACTGTGGCTGTGGATAAAGCCGTTGAAGGTCCTCCTAACAGTTTGACAGCACCCCATGGTGTCTCTGGGTCAAGTGATTTCTTCTTTGGCCAGGCTTTCTTGTCCATGGGACAGGAATGACAGGGAGTTGATGATAAGTAGAGAACAAAAGGCCAGCTAAGCCTCTCACTGCTAAAATTACTCCTGTGAATCACAGTAGGACTCCAGACGGAGCTGATATCCTGTCCCCTTTGCTGAGTTTTGTCACTCAAACAGTCCAAGAGAGTGGATCGGCAGCCGGCATCTCGATGCAGCATTCTGAGATTACTATAGTTTGTCTGGGCTGGTGGTTGCACATACTCATCCACAGGCGAAAAATGAAGCACAGGAGCTGCAAGGTTCCTGCTGGAACAGGCGTAATTCAGTCCCAGTCCAGACCTGATGGGGCGAACAGCAGATGTGAAGAGCCGAGGCATCGCGACTAAGCCCATCATTAAGATTGGCATGTTGGCAAATACAGGAAATCAAATATCCTTAGTAATTCATCCAAATATTATCCAAATATCGCGAAGTTCATCAATTCCTCTGGATCCTCAAAAACCAGTTCAGCCAAGAGTTGGTGGTCATACTGTAGTGTTCTTGGAATGCTGATGTCACAATTACACACATCAGGGTGTTCTATCAGAACTGAGAGCTGTACCCCCCACACACACCCCATTTCTCTCCATGTCATTTCATATCAAGAGCTGAGTTCAAATAAGCGTTCTTGTTTGTTGACCAACTTCTAGGGCCTGATACAAAAAGTAACATTTATTTTCAGATTTCTTCTTTACTTGTTGAAACTTCGCCCCCGATATTTCTTTCTGAGCTATAGACAAGACTATAGACTGCAACTGTCGACTGAAGTTGGTGCACACTCACCCCCTATCACTCCTGTCAGGTAGACACAGACACAGTTCTTCATTACAGATTTTTTATTACGACCACCACCATCAAACTGTTAACATAAAACATACAATTACACATGTTTCACACCCTTGAGGGAATGAGTCCACCATGACAAAAGCACTTAAGTCCATGGAGTGGAGTGCCGCATCAAAACAAATCTGTCACTCAACAAAAAACATAAATTATTTCTTCCTCTCAGGCTGAGGTGTTGAATAAATAAATTAAATATGCATAAAACAAACAGTGTTAAAGCCTGATACAAAACAGTTGGTACCATTTAAATTATTGATTCCCTAATCTTTCTCCTTCTTTCTATCTGGGTTATTTCATATCCAGAGGTATTGATTTTCAATATGCAACTGTGGACCAACTTCTGCTGCCTGTGACAAAATTCTAGTAATAGCACCATGGACAGAGCCCATCAGGAACTTGTACTGAATTTCCTATTTTACATGTGAGCTGCACGATCAAGTGACCTTGTTGTAGCTATATTTTGGACTATCAGTATTGACTATGTTTGAAAATACAATCACACAGTTGTATGACTTGCACCACCTGAACAGACCTAGGGCTGCCAGTATTAATGCTGGTGGTAGTATTAAATGAAAAATGGGAACTTTTTTCCCTACAATGACAGCATGTCAGTGCCCATGAGTTGTAGGCTACATCAGCTTCCATCCATGATACGCTCAGAAACCGTCCTCAGTTTATCTTGCCCATCCCATGGTGGTCCCCTGCAGTGTCCCCAAGCCTGTTTGCTGGAGGCCAGCAATAGCAGTTTACATACAAGTCACTGGTGTGGTGTTCTTCCATGTTCTGCACTGCTGTTAACAGAACTGCTGCCATTGTCCACCTTGGCTATATACTATCTAAAAGCAACTAACGTATATGACAAACACTAACGATAGCTCAATCAGATTAAAACAACATTAACAGAGTAGGTTTACTGCATGCTTGCTTGTTACGTTTTACAATGAACATCAGAATCAAACAGTAATCAACTCTGGATTCTGAAACAACAATAACTACCAGAGACAACACTTTTCAAAATCAAAATCACAGCATTTTTATGACTTAATATTGTTAAAATGTGTAGGGATAGGTTTAAAAAAAACAGTGTGTGATAGATTTAAGCTTACAACTTTATTAAATTCTAATTTATGTGCACTGAATTGTTATCAACCTCTACTTAGGTCAATAAGGGAATATAATGTCAGAGCATATCTTATGAATGATACATTTTAAATACGTACAAAATAACTTATAATACTAAAATGTGACTCTAGAACTTACTGATGAGATTACCTCATCTGATTTCACAAGATCATGATAAGTTTTCACAGGAACGTCAGAATGACTGCACCTTATATCTGCACTGACTCAAATTTAGGGCCATTTTTTGAGTTTGAAAAGTGATAAAATTAAATAAGACAAATAACTCAGCAAATTAAAAATCTGTGGATAAAGATTAATCTTTGTAAACCTCTATAATAAATCTGCACAAGAAATTCAATGGATGTCAGGAAAATTGTGTGTGTGCATGCAGTACAGGTGCATGTTGCATATGAATTCATGGCCTCATACTGTACGTCTGTGTATGCCTATACATGAGCCAGCTATACTATACTGTAGCATTTTGAGCGTAACGTGTGAGAAAGGAACCCCTACTGTGTTCAATAGTGTTGCCTCAAAGAAAATAAATCAAACCATTCAAACCTCTATTCACACGGGTGTTAATCTGCACCATCGTTTCTATCTGCTCACGAGAGATAGGACTTCAGAGTTGTGATGGGATTTAACAGCGGTGGCTTCACTCGTGCATTATGAATTGCGACACTTTTACAGAGGGGCGGTTTTAAGCTCATTAGTTCATGATTGGCACATCTTTCCCCAGAAGTATTAACCGACTAATTTCACAGACTATCTTGTCATCTGTGCTCTGTTTTCAGCATGATGCACTTACAGCAGTGTCCCATGTTTTTGATCACCAGGTCAATTTATTCACAAAGCACAGAACAATCAAGATTTGTATTGGATTTTCATATTGCTCTCGATGGTGTTTGCCTCCTCAGGAAATTAGCATCCCCAGAAGTCTATATAGAGAAAGAAGAGTAGAAATATCCTAATGAAATAACTCCTCCTTCAGGATTTCCATGCAACACTCGTATATTATAATCTTAAATGAGCATTGTGTTTTCAATCCCTTTGATGTATTGAAAGACAATAGCTGGCTGTGTGATAATTATCTAGGGCAGGCACTCTTGATTCAAATCCTTTGATATTAAAACCTTAAGTGCCAATGCAATGCCCTAAAGCGGATCACTGAAGCACTTGTGTAACGATATTTACTGCCACACACATCCATCTTAGGATCTTATTCTGTAGAGAGCGGGGAGGGGGGGGGCCTGAGGCGTCTGCATCGTAGCCGTCATTTGTAAATGAGAAAGGAGAAGGATTGAGAGGGAGCATTTGCAAAAAGTATATTTTTCTAACCTTCCAGGGAAGAGGAGAGCAAAGCATCAACAGAGGATTCATCTGGCATGCCGCTCGTGCTGCAGATCTCACTGAACAACTGAGTCATGCTGTTGAAATAGGAAGGCTGACATGAGCTGGCAGAGGTCCAATAGACTGTAATGGTGCGAGGTTGATATCACCTCCTGAGTGCATCAAAGAACACAAAAGGAAAGCTTCACTCTCCGCCTTGTTTGTACTTAAAGCTGGTGTGAGCCTGCCATTCTGCCCAGGGCTTATATGTCATAGAAGATAACTGTCTCAGTCATGTCTCTCTAATAGCACTTGTTCCCTCATTATGCGTTAATGAGATTTGTGAGGCAAATTATTAATTATCAGAGCCCTTGATAGAGGACTTGCTGTGGCACTGGGGAGACTTTCCATGCGACAACAATTTATTTCTGCTTTTCCTTCATTTGGAGATCAGACTCACATGTCGCACATAAAGCTGCACTTGGTCCTTTGTTCTGTGTTGTGTGCAAGTTAATTTGTGCCAGATATTTTATCGCTCACGACAGCAGAAATTCAATCATTCACAGTGTCAAAGATAATTATACAGGCACAAACAAAGCAATTTTTCAAGATCCTTGGGAGGCAGAACACTTCACAACGCTTTTACCTGTTTGTCTGCTTGTACATTTGCAGAGTGTTGAACAAATCAGCAAATGTATTCCTTGCTGACATTACTCAAAGTCTGATTCATCCACATATTTCTCTCTATCCTCAGATGGTCTTGTAATGCAGCCTGCATTACTCAGTGATGGGGAATGCTTGTTCAAATTCAGTGTACATACATGAACCAGGAACACAGCTTGTAATATTCCTTTCTCAAGTGTTAGGACAAGTCCATAAAGAGACTTTTTCATGGGAAAAATGTGATGAAAAGGATATTGAGTATTCAAAAAGATCATTCACCTCGAAGACAATGCTGACCAGATTGGAGAACAGACGGGATGTGACATTCAAGTTCACTGGGCTGTAGTTTCAGTGAACCTACGAAAACCTTCAGTGTTACTTGGCTAAAATTTTCTGTTCTGTTCTGTATCTGTTACCCCTGAACCACAAAATTTCAACATCTACTGTGCAAACATACAGATATGCTCCAGTGTTGTAATTCTTTAACACACAGCTTACGATAATACAGCCGAAAAACCAAAGTGCTTAAAGTTAAGGGACCACGGAGCCTCGTTAAATGCCGGGTTAGCGGCCAAAGTTTCCCTGTCATCCAAAGACTGTGCTCGGATTTTCCACAGTATTCAGAGCATTTTATGGGGAGTCCCAGCACAGCAGGAGAAGCACTAACTTATTTCAGTTTTACTACCCCTGCAGTGTGAATTTAAGTGATGTTTGAAGAGATACAGCTGTCAGAGGCGTCTAGATACAAACAGGCGATTGATATTTTCCCAGATGTTGCTCTTTTGTTTGTATCAAGCCACACACACACACTCATGAAATAAAGAACAAGAAAACATGTATTTGTTTTGTTGTTGTTGTTGTTGTGTTGCACTTTTAACTTGGGTTGCATTATTATTCAGGTACAAATACATAAATAAAAATATGACATGAAGAAGATTTGACTTTTAATCCAAGTTTTAGAAAAGAAAAAAGAAAGCCTAGGGGTGTCTGACATCATCCAGCTTGTTTGGCACATTTCAAACAAACTTTGCCATGTTGAGGCCAGCCATTAAATATAATAAGGTCCTCATTGACACCCACTCCAGGATTCACTGGTTCAGCTTTCCCCCCTGTGTTTTCTTTAGTTCCACAGTTCTCTGGTTTTTTTTTAGCACATCTGGTCCTGGTTGTCTCAGGATTTTTTTTTGTATTCCGATATTCATCCTGATTAAGCGAATAAACATTCAGTGTTAACAACATTAAGTGCATGCAAAAGGAGTTGATATTTGACTTCTCTGCAGGGAGAAATCAGCAACATTCACGATCATGTTTGATTTTTTAAAGATTTTTTTGGGGTCATTTTTAGCTTTTATTTGAGAGGGACATGCTCTTAACCACTCAACCACTGTATGCACCAATGATCTATGGAAATTGACACTTGACTGAAGACAGGTTGAAATGTTATTATTACATCATAAGTGAGTTAATTGTTGTGTTTTATCCATAGTGGTCACTTCCAGACCTTTGCATGGGCCCCCAGATCTTGACTCTTATCCCTTTAACTAGTTTCTGCCGTGTTGTGAAAGCTGAATCTGATGGGAAACGACTTGGAAAAGAGATTCCTGGCCCACCTCCATTTGACCTCTGATGTGGTTCACTTGAATCTACATCAATCTCAGTTAGCCACGCCCAGTTTTATCTTGTGGTCACTGGTAAAGCAGATGTTTTAATTGCTTCAACATAAACATGCCACACAGCGATTTATTTCCTTGTACTGAAAGGCTGCAAGTCATAGGCTTAAAAGGAAGAGAGAGAGAGAGAGAGGGGGGGGTAATATACCACAGCAGGTTCGGAGGGCGACAGTCATCCTCTCTCCACCCACAGATAAGGCATTGTTTAGAGTCACAGAAACCTGGCAAATGTGGCAACAGCACGTTTCAAGTTTAAATCAAACCCATAGGTTACCAATCTCAATTTCTCTCTGAAGAACAGATCGGAAGTGGAGCACTGACATCAGGATGATAGACCACAGACCAAACAGTGGTGGCAAACTGTGACAAAGACGGAGCTGAGATTATTCTAGTGGTTTTCATGTAATGTGATTTGCTCAATGTGATCATTTGTGTGCATGCAAGCACTTTGCTCAGTGGGACCCTGACTCTCCTGATGATGAATGACTACATCCAGACAGAGGAAAAAAAAGATATAAGGGAAGGGAACACTAAGAGGCAAAACCAATGCATTTTCTTGAGCTGAAGGTAAACACGGTTGTTTTTCAATGTTGCCTCGTGCATTTCAAAGATCATGAAAGCCACCACCAGAGCAAATATTTCAATAATTGGGGAAAATTCAAGCTCGTGCTCAAGACAGATGCATAATACAATAACATCAGTGAGTTCACAGCGCAGACCTCAAGTTAATCCATTTTGGTGGTTCATTTGGTATGCAAATGTACCAGCTAAAGCCCAAGTAGGATTGGATGGGATGACTTATCTGAAGCAGGTCTGTTTGCAGTTTCTATCTTTCTCGGCATGCCCAGGGGGAGATTCTGAAAAACCTGTCAGAGCTCAGTTAAGCCAGTATTGAGCTCATCCCACATCCTGCATATAGCCTAAGCCTTACCCCCTGAGATCACACCCAAAACCCTCAGGATAACCAACATCAAGATCAAAACCAGTGAAGGCCGTGGAGAAAAGGCTATCAAGAGGGCTGATGGTCAACCTCCTCAAAGTGCTTCAAGTCTTTGAGTCTATAGTGAAAAACTCAATCTGCTCAACATCTATTAGTGTATGGTGCACTGGATTGTTTAATTGTAAAGCCTCTGTGAGGAACCTCTGTAGCCATACAGTATGCTATGACTTCAACCTGTCAATACGCACTGTGTGTCAGGGTCAGACTCTCCACGATGTCTGTTCTGTCACTTACTTCAGTGAATTTGGTCATTATTCCCTTTGGTAATAATATTTTTTATTACTCGTCAAATCATCATAAAAAATAAAGTCAGTGAAGAGGAAAAAGTGGCAAAAGAAAAATAACCCAGCTTCTTTAAACATCCCAGCCATATGTCTTTATAACAAAAGCACCTGTATAAATACTCAATTGCTTCATACAGTAATGCTTCCCTATTGTCCGATTTCTGATTGATATTTTTGGTGATTATCCTGAACCCATTGAAATTATGAACAAAACTATAAAGATAAGTTATAACTGTATTGATGTCAAACTTCCATGAGCAATACGAGGAGACACATGCAGAGGTTGGACACAGTAGCATTCACTGAGGTGTGCGCACCATGAAACATATTACATATGTTATTACTACTTTCATAGAATGTATTTCCAGTATACAATATGTAATATATATTTCACTCCCTCTACATTGCTTTAACACACACACTTATATGCTGTCAGTATGGGAACCGAGCGAAGGCGGTGTGTAATTGCCATTAAAAGAGATCTGTCACGGTTTAAGGTTAGCTCAGGTCCTGTTAAACCTCCATTTGCCATTGCCTTGACTCTGACTTCTTTAAACTCCCTGATCTGTAGGCCACAGCATTCGTCTGAGTAATGAGAAGCAGGGAAAGCCAGGAGGAGCATGCTGGGCCTTATGATAACCCAGTGATTGAAATGGAAGGTACAGTATACAGATTACACAGAAAAGCCTTTGACAAATTGATGTGTGAAATATTGGTCTATATGGTAATGGTGGTTGTGACACACGTTCTCCACAGAAGACAGAGAATGTGAGCAGGTCTGCTTTAGCTGGCATGACATATTGCTTTCATTACCTCAACATTGAATAAAAATGAAAATACAGAAATAACGCTCGGGTCATTGTTTAGATGTTCTTCTTCCTGACAGCTTCACACCCAACAGCGGAGACTCAGTGAAGACATTTTTTTTATTACAGCATCTTTCCTGCATTGCGGTAATGTTTGATTTCCTTTTATTACACTGGAAGTTTCAGGTGTTCTTTGGTCCAATTTCAGCCACATCACATAATTTTGTCACTTGAAATACATGCTGTTAAATCCATCTCACGCCTGGCTGTACTTGCATGTCTGTGCAGAGTTGTGGACAAAGAAGAAGTGGGGGTACAGTATAAGAGACAAAATAGTGGCCTGTGGTGACATCATGGTGTGCAGCAATGTGTGGTAAAATATGATTTCAGTATGCAGATCAGCATCAATAACCATAATGGCCAATGAAATCTAATTTAAATGTGCAGTCATGTTGAGTTTAGGTCTTTTATTCAGAAGGTTAAACATGTCTTTAATCCCAAATTGCTTGTTGCATCATGATCAATAAGGACAAACCTGTAGATTGTTAATATTGTCAAACACTGGCCAAAATTGTATGTGACCTCCAAGTACAACCGTATAACGTAATCTGAGGTCACTGGTCAATAGTTGGGAAAAGAGGATGTGCATACATAGTGCAGTGACTATTATACTCCAAGTCAACACTATTGTACTGTACATGGTCCACCCACTCTCATTAGAATTGTTTGCATGATGTGTTGCTGTGAATAAACGGCAAACACAATTAGTGAGATACTGTAGCTGATGAAAGAGAGAGAGACTCTCATCTGTTATCTGTATCACTACTGAAAAGTCATCACTCTTTTTGCAGAGTCGTGAAAGAGAGGACATGAGAGGCAGAGACCCGTGAAATTATGTGGAACAATCTTTTGTGATCATTTCGTTTGTTTACCAGTACAAATATTCTGCCTATTAGTCTGATTCACACTCTTCTGGATCTCCGTGGACCTAATTCATGGCTCTCTTATTAGGCACAGTGGATGTGAGTCATTTGTTATAAGGAATGTGAAAATCATCTCTATGCAAAAAAATAAACATTAAAAGCCAATGAATATTCTGCATTTTGCAGAGTGGCCTTAGGGCACTGATGTTTGCAGTTTCTGAAAGAGGAAAGGGTGTTAAAGAATTATATCAATGAGATGGAACTAGAAAATTTTGATAGGACCATGGGGGGCTACTGCCGGGACTATCTCTGTCAACATGGGAATCAAACCCACGACCTTAAGGTCAAGACAGCGTTGATCAGACAGACACATGATCGTCTTTCTATACTGTACTGTAAGTACTGAAACTGAGGAGCTGTAATCACATGATGTTACCTGTGTGTGTGTTGCCCTGAGCACTGGTCCCTGCAGCTATTTCATAGCTGTAGGGGGCAGTGCTTGGTGAAGTTGCCCCGTGGCCAAAATAATAAGGACACACTGTGTCACCAATGCAAAGCAGGGTAAACATCAGACAACTGCTAAGAGCTGCAGTCTCCTTCTATGCTTTTGGCCCTCCAGCTCCAGCTTGACCTGCACCACCTACAGACAGGAGAAGTAGTAGTTACTGCAGGTTTTACTAACACCAGTTTGTGTGACACACCAGTTAGCAGCCACACTAGCAACATCGGTCAGATTGGACAAGTAGTAGGGGGGCCAATGTATTTCCGTAATTTTGGAATGTTAATTTTTGGAGACTGGTTGGAATGTCTTCTTGGGTGGATAAACTTTGAGAAAAAATATGTCTCCATTTTTTCTAACTATTTTTTTTATATTTTCTCTCAAATGTGATATTTTGACACTTATTCGCACTTAAATATGATTACAATCGTTAAAATTACAATTTTCTTGAACTAAAATTAACACAAAGTACTCTTTTTAGTTGTGATTATATTTAATAATATTTGACAGATGTCATTACAAACAATTATTTTAATAAAGACCACAATAGGTATTGATTTTGCTGAAAAAAGAACAAAATATCAAGTCAGTAATTTTTTTACCTTTGCAAAATTTCAAAGTTGTTTAAACATACCTATTAATAGGTATATCAATCCAGACCTAAATATTGTCAATTGTCAATATAGAAATAAACAAACAAACAAAAAACAAGACATAATGCTGCCAACAAAATATTCCATGACAGAACGGATTTCAGTAACTTTGTTTAAACGGAAGGATCACCATTGGCAGACATTTGCACAAACCTCTTCATCTGCTCCACACAGGCACATCTCAGTGCAGTTCAGATTCTGAGACCTGCAAGAACCAATGTGACATGCAAAAGGTTTTCTTGCAGCCACATTTGATGAGGTGTATGATGGTGGCTGGGGCTGGGGGGTCCTATGTTGTGACTGGCACCAGTTTACCTCCCTCTGCCTCCCATCCATACTTGTTGCTGGTGGTAACTGTGGGTGAGGCGTGAGGTCCTGATTCCATACCATTGTCTGGCAATGTCTTGATGTAAGGCTCCTTGTGTTGGTGGCAGTCTCTCAGCTTCTAACTGTTTCTTTGAGAATAATCTCCACTTGAGATCACAGACATTTACCAGTGTGGTGTGTGACAGACAAATGCTTCAATTAGCAGTCACACTAGCAAGCAAATGCGACACCACCATAGTCCTGGACAACCTGGATTCTGCCCAGAGAGGGGCAGGTCCCCAGACACAGATGTGTCTATTCAATTGTTCCATCATTGTGCAAGAACACTTACTTCAGAACTGAAATGTCTCTGGAACAACTCTGGGAAGCACTTACTGGACACACTTTCCAATAAGACATTTGTCTGTCAGCTGTATGAGCATGGTAACACTTTACTGTTTGGAGATTATTCAAGTGGACTGCAATTTGCTGCTCTAGGAGAAAGAAAGAAGTATTGAATCATTTGTCTGTCACCATGAGCATGGTAACACACTGGTAAATGTCTCCTTTCATTTACAGGACACTAATTACATGATGTCAAGAAATAGTCAATAAAACCAAATTTTTTCATTTATACCGCTTATCCTGCAAGTAATTGCTGTTATAATATCTCTATAGCCTATAGACAGACAACCATTCACACTCTCATTCACACCTGTGGGCAATTTAGGACAATTTAACCTGCATAGTAATGTCGAGAAATTTAGCCAAGAAAGAACGATTGATTGCGTAGAAATTGCAATTACAAGAACTTGGTGGAGAAAAATTCTGGCCAAAGCAAAGCATGTGTAATCATTTGCATTTATGAAAACCATGGAATTAAAGAACTTATTTTCCTTGAAAATTGATCATTTTACATTTATAGGCTATCACAATTAATTTTTTTACAAAAGGAAGCTATCATCAGCCTAAAAGATTAATAGTTAAGTGTAAAGATATTGAATCTATTTTGTGCATTACTTTGAGTATTTCTGATTTTACAGGATTATATCCTTATGTCCATAAGGAAAGGTAGGAATTTTGGCCAAAATACATCTGTATTTGACCTACAATTATTACCACTAAATCCAAAGGGAAAAAATTGGAGACTTTGTCTTGCTAGCAGAATCAAGATATAACAGTCTCCAATTATAGCCTATTATTATATGATACAAACATGAATGAAAGACTTAATTCATCACATTTGTAGATGTATTGTGACATCGTAGAGTATTCTGTTGTTTTTTCCAAAAACCCTTTCACTGTTTGGCATAAAATATTAGATGTCAAGAAATATCAATAAATCCTGATTTTAAAGGATGAGCTTTCATTTCTGCTTGTTGCGTACAATTACAAGAACTTGTGAAATTCTGGCCAAAGCAAAGGTAATCATTTGCATTTATGAAAACCATGGAATTACTAAATGTCCCATTTATAGATACTTCAGTTGAAACTATTGACACTTCAAACTGAGTGTTTTTTTTTCCAGGGGAAGTGCCCTTACCTTATTCTGCTCTGATGTTTCAGGAGAGGTTCCCCTTCCCTGCTCTTGTTTACGACCGTTCACAACATTTGTTGGCGTCCAAGCACAGCTAGTCAAGCAACAAATTAGCAGCGACTGGTGGAACAAGATTCTCGGAGGGCTGTCGTGAAAGTTTATGCAGTGGAGTCTGACATCCAATTAGCCGCCTCAATCTGTAATGCCAATAAGGAGAGAAAGCATTTGGCATTATCCTCGTTAAATACTGAGAAACAGCGATGTTTATTGAATTTTCGAGAGGTTTCTCAGACATGTAAATTATCTCTTTCATGAATGAGGCAAGATATTTTCTATCTCTAAAAGGCCCATATCAGCCCAATTTTATTTCATTATGCTGGCTTCAGTTATTACTTGACTCCTTCAGTAGCCTGAACGGTTTTGCTTGCATGTCCAATTTGCAGCACAGTAAACGGTGGAGTCATTTTAAACCACATGCCATGAACATTTCTGAACTCCTCTCTCTGTGCAGTAATAGACATGTCTGCCATTTCTTTAGGGAGGCACACATTCCCGTTCCCTGGCAGGTTTGTTTGGTGATAGGCTAAATCAATAAGAGCACTTTAATGAAAAGCTCTATGAATACACTTGGCTGTCATTATGAGGAAGCGAATGGGTTTGTCTAAACCCTGCACAGCTCCCTGGTTACAGTTTTCGATTTTCTGCTCTTACAGACTGAGACACTGAGATTAAAAGGTCTCCATGTGTGTACGTGGGTTCCAGTTCACCTGACAACCCAAATGTGTTTTCTACCTCTACACCTCTTGAGATGAACCCCCCAATCTTTTCCCTCCTGCCTGTCATGTAAGTGACTGACGACCTGAAGGGGAGGGCAAGTTTTTCAGCATTCTTCTCCCAGTAGGTTTTTCCCAAGACTTCATCTTATTTTTTCTTCTGTTTATTTCTTCTTCTGCCAAGGAGGCTATGTTTTCTTCACCCATGTCTGTTGGTTTGGTTGTTTGTCAGCAGGATAACACGCAGAGCACTGAACTGATTTATACCCAATTTGGTGGAGGGATGGTGCAGGCGCCAGGGGGGAACCATTTAAATTGTAGTTCTGATCCAGATAAAGGCGCATGTGAATAACTGATATAAGCTGAACAACTCACCACATATGGGTTAGGAGTTAAACCCTCACCAGATATAAATACTGTAGTGCATAAACATTTGACCTAGAGATGGCAGTAAAACTCACTAAGAAGCATCTTATATGTGGATATCAAGAATGTCACATCATTTTGGGGCTTGAAGATTGTGAATGAAGTATGTCACCCTGTCTGCAGCCAACATTTATACTGTAGGAGGCTAATTTTGAGACCCTCTACTCCACAGCAAATTGCATTTTGAAGCAAAAGTTAATGTAAACACTGCGATATATTGGCCACTTGTCCAGGATGTACCCTGCCCGCCTACACCCAAGGTCAGCTGGGATTGGCTGCTGTGGGTTTGCAGTACATGCGCCACACTTGGCCTGTTTTGTTAGTTTTGTTGGACCTGATGTGTCAGAAAGGGTTATCACGTACATTTTTTTTTTTTGTAAATGAAGTTTGAAACCTTTTGAAAATTCCCAGCATACCTCCCACTTTCAAAAGGACTAATCAGCCAAAGTATCTGGGAAATGACTGTGGAGCGCGCATGGATGTGGGCTGACTGAGATTAGTGGAACAGACAGAAACATTAAGTTCTCCTTCAGGAAATCATTTTTAGAAAAAAAAAAGTCCAATCAACTCCGATAATTTGTCCAATTTCACAGTGGTGAGTTCAGGGCATTTTTAGTCAGTATCAAAGCTCAAGGTTTCAACGAGACTTCAAAGACCCCCAGTACCACTGCTCCCACCCCCACAATCAAATTGTCTTATCTATCATCAAGCAAAGTCCACAGTATTAATAGTCTCTGCCAGTAATTGTTCTCAGTTAAATATGAAATGAATGTATGAAGAGACATGAATGAAGGAAGGTCGTGTGGTGAGGGAACAAAGGCTGTGGAGGTCATTGATTGTGATTTCTATGGACTTGGCTCATGAAATCTGAGCACAGGTCCTTTATTTGAAAAGGTAACTAGGCAGGACATCACAGGAGACAGATGGGCACCCGAACGTGACCACGGTGGGAACATTGGTTTCAGGAGTTTGATTAAAATCACACCACTGCTGTCTCTCATTTCAAACCCACTGACATTAAATAACAAGAAAACTTATGCACAACTAGTTTTAACTGAAACAGTGAGTTATCAAAGTTATAATTAGTCCTTTACATTTTTTTGTCTGTTGAACCTGATCAGTGGGCTCATCCTACACAGGAAGGCTGATGGTTTGTTGCCACACAGGAAGCCACATTAATTAGTCTGACAGCGTCCTGCTCCTGGCTGAGCAAAGCATCATTAGGATGGATCGTGGCGCTGCTGAAAGGTAACACTCATATATTCTGGAGAACAGCAAATGACAGACTCTGCTAATCCTGTGAGATACAGGTTTGATATCATTTATAGATTATACAGGACACCATGACACCACAAGGACAAAGTGTGTAAGAACAACAAACAACACATGCACATCGTTAGTGTGTTTATTATGTTAGAATCATCTTGTTTCCACCTACAACTCTAACACTGATTACTGATTATAGTGCACTTGACCCTTTATGTAATTTTGACAAATATTTAAATATTTTTGTTATTTGCTTCGGTTGCTTGATAAGTTATAAGATACTGAGGTGATAAATGACAGCACGCTTCCAGCAGTTATCATATAAAAACCCTTAGGGGCACAAAGCGAGAAATAAATACAGACATTGTTCAAAACATTCACATTTACAGTATTCGTTGTGGAATAGTTGCACACAAAATGGATATGATGCTGTACCAAAAAAACTGTTACTTCATTTATATATTTTTTTCCCTTGACATTAATGGATCCGTCCTGTCAGCAGGTCTGGTCGTGTCAAAATGAGGGAGGCGGGAGGTAAGGGGACAAAAGTGGTGCTCATGGGAATTCACATCATCATTGCCAAAAAAAAAAAAAAGCAACAAAATGAATGAGAAAAAAATAAGTAAATTTCACTGCTCAGCAAGAAGGCCGGAGACTTTTAAAAACTCACCTCAGGACAATAAAATCATTTCCTCCTCAGATGTGACAGATGGCAAACAAACAAATGCGGCTGGTGCAGATACAATCTAACTATATTACCGCTAACTACAGCAATTTATATTATTTTCAGAATCATCATTATATTAGATTTATGTCATTCATGGACAAAACAAACAAAGCAAAGAAACAGAACATCCAATCAGGCACAACAAACACCCTGGAGTGAACTAATATACAGCAAACGCAAGGGCTGGAATATCTTCATATGATGAAAGATTAAAGTGACCAATAAAGCCTGATTTACTGCACTGCTTCTCCAACAGGAAACACATTCAGTACAGTAGGGGGGAAGAACCAATCAAATGTTCTCATGGACATATTTACCACAAAGCTCAACGACATTACACCACTTTCAGATTCAGCGACTCATAAATATCCACTTCTCAGTTTCTTTCATCCCAGTGTAGGAGATGTGTCTCCTTATCTGGAGAACAAAGTCAAACTCTGCTCCCTGAGCTCGACGGGCAAACTTGCAGCATGTTTGTTGAGAGCATGTGTGGATGGGACGTAACTGCGGCATGCTTGGGTGGGAAACAGAGTTTAAATATTTTATGTCCACCATTGCTTCATGAGGTGCATTCAACAAGAGGCAGCTTGTGTGTTTTTGACCAAACGATGACTACAGATTAACAGGTAGCTAGGCATGTTTACAGTTGCTCTGCTGCTGTGTGTGTACAGTACTACGCAGCTCGTTGAACACACCTCTACACGGTCCTAAACAGAAAACAGAAGACATTCGACACTAAGCTCCACGGTGGGACTTCCTCTGTTGGAGTGTCCATCTCTGGGTGTGTGTGTGTGTGTGTGTGTGTGTGTAGGGGGTGGGAGGGGTCGTTTGATACGTTTAGGGTCTGGTCCGTACATCAGTCTATCTCTTGGGTCTGTCAATGTCATCGATGGCTGCCAGCAGTTTCTGACGAGCCTTCTTGTTTATATGTGAGCCCAGGCAAACGTTGACCAGGTTGGCTAGCTGCTTCATGGAGTACTCCTGCACAAAAAACACAATAAAACACAAGATGTCAGAGAGAAAAGGAGATTGAGACTCTCGGCACGAGACTGAAGCGACTTAATCTGTTTCATCATCTCACCCTGTGGTTTTTGATGAACTGCTCCATATCGTTCTCCGTCAGGTAATAGGCCTTGATATAGGTCTCCACAAACTCTTTATCGGGAATGGGGCGCAGGTCGGTCAGCTTCTCCAGTTTCATGAGGAACTGTTGGAAGTCCAGCTGCATCAGGGCTCGGCCCTCGTTGCTGCATTTCTTCACGTTAGCATAGCTGTAGAAGAATGCAGGAAGAGTAAGTATTGGCCTGAAGTGACCAATCACTGCAAGGCGAGTGGATCACAGGTGTTGCTCACATTAGTGTGATCTTGGGGAATTTTCTCAAACTGCACTGCTTCTACAGTACACTACTCCTCTGATGCTCTGAGTCCATTCGGAGCCAGATCTCACCACTTGCTGCTGCATCATCTATCTCTACAGAGCTGCTCCATCTCCAAACTTGGACTGGTTGTGAATGCAGCGCATTACCTCACTGCCTGCCTATTCCGAGTGCAATGTCAAAATGTCTGACGCGCATTTTGCCGTTTAGCTCGCAGGACTAATTTCATTCCGTTTGATTTAGCTGAGCAACAATCTTCAATTTAGTAATGTGATGTTAAATTAATTACAGGAATTACTCTCAGGAAACATCCTTCATCTCCTGATCATCCTGCATATGAATGAATGAAATTCCCCACCTTCTACCACTGTGGTTTGCTGTGAATTTTTATGCATCATAAAAACCTGCATGATGTGTTTGGACTCAAGTCACTGTTTATTAAAGTTTTTAATCTAAAAATCTGCATCAGCAAAGTAAACAGATGATCATTAGAAGCTATTACAGTTTAACGAGTGTAAAATGTTTCTATCAAATGAAACAGAAAGGCATGAGAATGTACTTCCTCAATAATTACATCAGGATGCTGTAACCTTCATTTACAGTAAGTGTGTAATGTAGCACAGACGTTAGATCTGGACTGACTGTATTTCTTATCCTGTCATTCTTGATTTATGCAAAACATCTTGTTAGTGTTACATGCTATTTATATATGTGTGCGATAGTGTGACCATGTTAACAGACTACTACAACAGCGGTGGTTTACACAGTACACAGTACAGGTGTGTAGTTAAGATGAAGACAACAGCTGGCTTTAAAGATGGGCGCTCTGACTCAAGTCGTAAAGTAGCAGGTGAGAACGTCAACACATTATCAGGAGTAGCAGGTGCTGACACAATAGTGTCTCTGGTTTGATTTCCTTTTTGTTGTTTGGTGAATATTTGGACAATCATGCCATGTCTGTGATGATTACAACAGTAATATGTCATCAAAACCAGAGATTTGCACAGTATCTGTATTGTGTGCGTGTATGTTAATATTAAAATATTAATGTTATTCAATATTATTTCAGGTTGTTCCACAGAGCTGTATGTTAATATTAAAATATGTGTGTGTGTTTAATGTGTCTGGCAGTAGAGGCTGGTAGGTCAGTGCGTGTGTGTGACATCTCCAGTACATTAACGCAGCTCACAGACACTCTGTAAACTCTCTGTCTCACACTTCAGCTTTCCTCTTTCTGTTTCCATTTTGTGCCTCGCCTTCCTTTTTTTTTCTCTCTCTCTTTTTCATCACCTCTCCCTGTCATCCTCGCTCTCTCCTTCTCTTCTGCCTGTCAGGCCGGCCAGACTTTTGGTGCGTGGCCTGTTAGAGAGCGTCGCCTCAGAATGCTAACAGAGCCGTTTTGGCGAAGTCTCTAAGGGGAGATGAGGTTCTGGACAAGAGCAAGTGTATAACAGACTGAATGAGGCGGAGCACAAACAAACAAATGTGACCACTCCGCCGCCTTGGTGTGCCAGAGGGGTGGGCGATGTGTGTGTGTGTGTGGGGAAGGAGAGCACTGACAGAATCAGGAAAACAGCAGAAGTCTGCAGCTGGTAGCTTAGATTCTCTGAGCATCACGGTCATAATGAGCCATTTGTTCGCTGGAGAGGGTTCAAAAGTTGCCTTTCGCAATGTGAGGAAAAGTAGTCAGTGAATGTGTGTGTGTGGAGGGGTTAAACATGTTCTGGTTTCCCAGGGGGGTGAGACCAAGCCCAGTGTCATCTCCTCTTCTTAAAACACTTAGCAAGCACTAAACCACTACAGTACATGAGGGTTTGTTTTTAACCAAAACCATGTTCTGTGCCTGCCATCACGACCTCACAGACACTTTGGCTGCAACCTGATGATGACTGTGGCGTCAGCGGCGGCCAATTACCTGTTCCCAACAAGTAAAAGTGTACAGTATAACCTCATGGCAACCGTCAGCTTCTCTTCTCGTCACCGACCAGACAGTTTGACTGCTGTGCGAGCTGTCTGATCAGAGGTGGGTTTGTCACATCTTCAATCTAAGAACCGTTTTCACACGTACACTCAACACAGAGGTTCTCAAGACAGTGCACGCATTCAATCGGCCTTGCGCTGCCTATTACAGCCCATATTTCTTGCTTAAAAGGAAGAAAGTGGTGAAATGCATTAAGAGGGATGTGTGGCACAGAGGGTTTCCAGCATAAGGAGGAGAGCAGGGATTTATTGTGGTTTTCTTGAGTGATAACTCCAAAGGAACCTGGCGATGTCGTCTCCTGGTTTCTTACGGATTTGTAGGTAATTCCCCCTGTTCTTCACAGTGGTAGACGACAAGCTTTGGAAAGATTTTTTTTTTCGTTTTTCTAAATTTATGATGTGCAGATGTTCAAACTGCAGGACAAACACAGAAAAAAGAGTAAAGATGTAAAAATGGTAGAACTTTTTTCTCCGCTAAGTTTTCCCATGGGTCACTGCCTCTGTAGGCATCCCCGTGAAGACGCAGCAGATGAGCATGGTGGGCCTCTACTCCCCAGGATGCAGTAACTCACGCGTGCTGTTTGGTATTTGTACATGACACAAGCTTAGGAAGGCTATTTATGAGTCTGCCCAGACAGTGAGGGAACCTTTCAGAACAAGACAGGAGCTGGGTTTTAACAAATAACACCAGTACTCAACACGTCTGAACTGCCTTTGGCTCAGTTACATCGCTGTTTAGACAAACTCATAAAACAGTTTGAGCAGTCTTTCCTCCATCCTGTTTCAACTTACATATGTATCCCAAGATAATATTTAAACACCTGACAGAAGATTTTCCGTTTTATATATATACTGTATATATATTCCTACAGCAGAAGTGGCCTCATACCAAAGACGTTTTTAGAACATAGATAGATAGATAAACTTTATTGTCTGTCACAAGTGGAAATTCGTCTTTGACAGACTTGTATACATTTGACCTTCAGAGCTTTTGTTTGGGTTGACAACAACAGTCAGACTGAAGCTGGACATGTTTTTATAGAAATAAAGAGGCGGCTGCTCTTGTTTGGAAAGCTTAGCGTTACAGAATCATCAAAGGGCAAACTGCAGCCTGCACTGGCGCTCCGAGGCTTCAAATGCTCTTAACCTGAACACACTGTACACAGTTTACAAACTGTTTTAGTGTCAATCACATTAAGACACAAGACCTGCAAAAATACTCACTGCTGCCTTAAACAAGACACAAGGCAACTTCAGGTCTAATTCCTATCTAAATGGACAGCTTTAAGAGCTGTAAGAGTTTGCTGAGGACACCTCTGTGGTACGACTCATCAGTAACCTACTACAGACAGCAGCTCCAACATCTGGCTGAGTGGTGTTTGGACAACAACCTGGCCCTAAACACCACCAAACCAAAGAAGGTCACTGTGGACTTCACAACCCCACTCTGCGCCAGTGGGGACTGCAGGAGGTGGAAAGGTGGGCTCCATTGAATTCCTGAGAATCCACATAATCCAGGACCTAAATGGCCCAGCAGAGGGTTTTTTCCTCCAGAAACAAAAGCAGCCTGGTCTACCATCGTAACTGCTTCTTAACTTCTACAGAAGCAGAGAGTGTCCTTTGCCAATGCTGTTCAGTGTGCACAACCAAAGGGATCTGTCTGGGGTGGTTAAGACAGCCCACAGGATTGTGGGAGCTTTGCTCTCAAACTCGCCTATGTATGTGGACTACCTGCAGGGGAAGCCAAGATCCATTAGTACTGTCAGAACTCACCCAGGAGGTACAGCACTTTAAAGAGCCAGAAGACCAGCCTGAGGGACAACTTTTTCCCTCGGGCTGTAGCCTCCATCACCTCACTATTATAACCACCACATGTGTCAGTCAATAGTAATCACTAAAAAATATGCAAACATCCTCCGTTTTGCAATGCAATCTTTCTAAAGGCAATATTCGCACTGGCTGCTGACACCTTTTATTTATCACTGATTATCTATTTACTTATTTATTTCCTGTTTCATTGTTAGTTTTTGTTTGTGAATTGCTGATTTTTGGACGTATAATGACAATAAACACCCGTGTGCCCTTAAGTTGATTGTAAAACACTATACACATCAATCGTAGTACAGTTCGACTGAAGGTGTAACAATGATAAAAGGCCACAACTTCACCTGAATCACACTGGGCCTCACACATTCCCTTGACGCTGAGGTGTTTTATGACTTTCTTACCCCTCAACAAGAGTCCTGTTGGCCAGACGGATGCAGTGCTCCCACAGGACGTTGGACACAGGCAGCGGGATGCGCACATGTCTGGAAACATCACCCAGCCGCTTGTTAAACTGCTCAAATTCCTGAGAAGATGAAAAAGGAAAGCATAACCAAACTGAGTATTAGAAAAAGTGGGAGAAATTAATGATGTTCAAGACACTGAATTCTCTTACATATTCAGATCAACTGCTAAAATTTAGATACAGATAAATGAAGCTTGTTTTATGAAGAGGGGTAAGTAGAACAAATACATCTTTGGTTTCCAAGTGGAGGAAATAAACAAAGTAAAACTCCATAAACAACAGTATTTTTTCCTCTGATTGGCTTTCAGCTGCTCTGTGTTCTTGGATGTAGCTCAACAGCAGCTCCCCCCAGCCTTACTTTGTAGAAGCGAGCAGTGTTATAAAACTACCTCATGCTGTGAATTGTGCAATCCAATTACTTACAGTCTGTGAAGAATAAACTGCATTAGGGGTTTGAATCAATCTCTTTTTATAAATCCTTAAGAAAAAACATACAGTATGACTCCACGGAGCCACAAGTCAAGCATTAAAACAAATCGTTTGTGCACTATTGAATACTGTACTTTGGTTTGGGAAACAGCCCAGCTACACTCATTTGTTAACTTTTTGACACGCACGCAACCTGTATGTTCGCAGTCAGGTTTGGGGCACCTGTTATTCAAATTAGTGGTGACTTTTAACTTGCTGCTCTCTCAGAAACGTTTAATTATGGATGAAATCATACAATTATGATATGTTGTTGAGTGACAGGGATAAATGGCTGCACATAAGGGATGTTGATGGATGTGTCCCAAAGTGAAGCTCAGGACTTTCCAGCATACATGTGCCTGATGACTGTAAATCAAACTGCATCATATTTGATGAAAATGAACGTGAATTTTGAGGGACATATTTCCATTAATTTTGCGCCCAAGACCGGCGTGTTATTCATTCAGAGGGTTACAGTCTCACAGTAGTTTCCGACTTAAGCATTTTGTCACTGCTGCATTTCCTACGCCACTTTATATGCAAATCAATGCCATTGTTGAAAGCAAGTGATCAACCGACATTCATGCATAAAATATTCTCGCATGTGCAGTACAACAAAATGTAGTACACTCCTCAATCAGTGCACATAACACTATCCACATGTACAACGGGCGTCTGACAACTTGGCAGAGGAGTCTATTAGCATTTGATGGGGGGAAAGTACACGTTCTGTGTTATATGCTCCATGTCAGTCCATCAGCTGGACCGTTTTGACACGGTACAGCGTTTAAACCAGCCCAGCGAGTCAGAAATTTTCCCCTCAGGCAATTTAACTCATGAGCTAAATTAGTTAGGCTTAACTACAGAGCTGCGGTGGAGCCTGACGAGGATCCAAGACCCATTCAAGAATTCAAAAGGTGAGTTTGTGTTCTTTTAATATAAGCAGATGATGTTTAACTGTGAACTGATGCATGGATATTTATTTCAGTTTATGTCTTTATATTTTATTTTTCGCAGGGATTCCATCGACATCTGTGTGAAACGTGGGATTTAATCAACAGATTTCTGAGACCTGCTGATGCAGATGGGGATTTGTCTTGGTTTGGTGCCAGTCTGTTCAGGATTTCACACCACAGCGAGCCCTTCGGACCTCTCTGTCTGAGAAGACTAATACACTGTGTTCTTTAGTCCCATGCAGAATTTATAATGGAATAAGTAGCCAGCATGCATAAAGACACACACATTTAGAGGAGAACTCCCAATTCCAAAAAAGAGACTGGAGAGCTCCAATAACTTTAACGACACTGAAACTTCACGGGAGATCTGTAGTCAACACTCGACAGCTCCCATGTCGATTAAATTATTAACCCTGTCCAAAATAATTGATATTTAAGGTCCTTGACTGAGTTTAAGCTCATGAGGGACGACAAGGAAGCAAAGAGTTCCTGACTTTAAGTGGAATAAAGGCTAATGGTTTATGTAAATGACCCAGATGTTGACCCAGATTGTATTTCACAAAAAAAGTATTTGTGAGGGAAATCCCTAGAAGGTAAAAGCAAATCTTTTACAGCTGCTTTTTTGCGTGTTCTTCTTTTGGGTAGTGTGGGTGTTGAACGGCAGAGAGAGAATGAAGTGGACAGTTAAGTATTAGTCTGGCTGACTGAACTCTTCCTGAATGTAAAACACACTAGAACAGAAAAAAAAAGCTATTTAATAGGGATACCAGCCGTCTAAGTATAATCATTTATATTCAGCTGACAAGGAGCCTTTGTGGCATAAATGATGCAACAATCTTAATGGGGAGATGTTTGCATATTATCTCCATGAAACGCGAGGGAAAGCTGTTGCAATGATGTCTCCATCGACGTCTTTGAACTGGTGCTTAATGCAACACAAATAAGATTTAAACACGCAGCACTGTGACTAATTAACGGTGGCCTGGAAGACTTAAAAAACATGCAGTGTGTGAAGTTAAGACTCTTTACAGCTGCATTCATCAATATTTTTATATCATCAAAGGATTCAATTACTACAAAGAAAGATGTTGTTGAAGAGCGTTTTAGTGCCTTTCAGCCTGACCCGCAACTTGTTTTGTTTTTCTCTCAGCACCACATTGGATTAATAGCAGTTAAACATCTTTTTTTTAAATTCTATTTGCCTCATTTACGATTCATAAATCTCGTATCCAGCAGCTTTTGTGCCTTTTCATCAACAACAAACCTGCAGTGAATCACAACACATTTACATCAGAAGTCACTGAGGCATTTCACAGCAAACTTTACCTTCAACAGGACGTCCACGTATACATTGTGCTGTGACATTATCTCCCTAATGTCCCATTTAACTCCAGCCATCATGAGCAACATTTGTTCGTAGTCGATGGCCTTGGCTGCCACAATCCAATATATTGGCTTCCGCAGTTCACTGGCTGTAGCCACCGTCTGAAAGCAAGGAGGGAAGAATGTATGTGTGTTTGTTATAACAAATGTGTGGTCCTGAGGCAGACATGAACTCAGGGTCTTTGATGTCATCGATTGCACAATACAAAATCACAATATCATTTCCCAGAGTGAAATCATAGACCATGACAATCATTTGGCATCGAGGGGAAAACAGGAGCTTTCTATCTGTTCACCTGAACCTTTCAATAGACTGAATGAGCAGAATGTGCGGTTGCCTTTTGTGGATTAGGAACAAGACTGCGAGGTGGTGTGCGGTTACACAGTCATCTGTCCTTGGGGAGAAATATACTCCACAAAGAAATTTAAAGCTGAATGACGGTTACAAATCAAAGAGTGAACCCATCAGGAATGTTATTGTAGGGAGCAGATCAAGTGAAAGACATGGGACGTTGTGCTTTAATTACCGCAGAGTGACTGAAGAACCCAAACTGTAGCTGACAGTGATCAGCAGTGACTGTGAAAACACACACACACGTGACTTTGCAGATAATGTGCATGTGTCTGAAGGATACAATACCTGGGAATAAAACTGTTGCAGGAAAGGCTTCTTGGCTGCAGGCATCATTGTGTCCAGGTGGGACTGGAGGGACTCGAACTGCTCAGCCAGAAACACACTGTGAAAAAACAAAACCCAGACACTGCTGATTCATTCACGGTGTTGGCATAATGTGATCTGAAAAATGTGCATAACTTAACTCGAGAGTGACAGATCTATTTCCAACAGCTTTTACGTTGGATTGAATTTTGGTTTGAGTATTTGAAGTGGAGCAAATGACAATTAGAGATTCCAGATCCTCACCAAACATCATTTCAGACAGAGCTTCAAATATTAAAGCTCAGCCTTTCTTGTCTGTCACCACAGCACTAGACCTGTCACATCCCAGTTAAGCAAACATGAGGCAAAGTCACCTTTACTGATGCTCACTTGAGTGTTGTTGTGAATTGCAGATGTTGCATTTGTCATAAAAATGTTCTCCTCACATAATTACTTGTCCGTTTCAATCAGCGAGATCGTTCTCTACCGTTCCAGTAATCTAATTTCTCCCCAGTGATCACTGCAGTTTAATGTAATAAATGATTACTTTAAGTTGAGTTCACGGTTGTCCCACATCCTGTTGAGTTTTCAAGTCTTGCTTCACACAGCAAAATATCATTTATGGGCAACAGATCAGACAGCAGGTTTTACATTTAATAGATTTCAGTTATTCTTGAACAACGGTAAGACCAAGCGGGGTAGTGTAGGGAAAACAAAACTCAATCAATGTGGACATACCACAGCACCCTCGTGAATCCAACTGACTAAATACGAACCTTTTGACTCGGGCTGATCGATGACTCTGAAGTGTTGCTGCACACAGAATAAAAAAATATAAAAATGGAAGGACCCGGTTCAAACGAACTGAGGCCCGTGATTGAGTTTGACAAGAATGACTGCTGCGGGACAGAGCGGCTCACATCTACCAGTCCCTCATCAACCAAAGCACAGCTGATTGGCTGCTGCCATCACAGAGACCCAGCATTTAGTATCTGCTGATGAATAACAACGCTTTTGACGTGATGCTCACCAGGAGCAGGAGGTCTCCGCAGGACAAACTGCGAAATGGTGACACTCCCTCTAAAATACTACCAACATATATTTTACATTTCTACTACAATTTACTACTTTCTGAAACAGGGAACATATTTTTCCAGTAAGCTCAGCTCAGCTGATGTATCAGCGAGCTATGAGCTAGATTTATTTATTTTTTTCAAATGTATTTATTTTTTTTTTTAAATATATTTTTTGGCTTTTGATGCCTTTATTAAATAGTGCAGTTGAGAGACAGAGGAAAGTGGGGAGGCAGAGAGGGGGCGGTGAGGGCTGCCCAATGCAGGATTCAAACCGGGACTGCCTGCAGCAAAGACTTTAGCCTCTCTGCTTAATATTTCATTTTATTTTTTAATTTAAATTAGAAAACATGTCTATATTTTAAATACTATGTGGGAAAAAAAACTGACTGAAAATGGGAAAGATGTAGCGGTCGTTATCAGCACTTGTTGCAGCTCTCTTTTCACTTTCTGACAGAACATTTTCTGAACCATTCTCATCACAAGAAACTCCTCTAAATGATTCTGATCTCTGTGTTCCTGCAGCAGAGAATAATAATAGACACGAGAACTTACAAATTAAATGAATGGTTTTTCACTTAAAAAGTGCCTAGAAGGGCTTTGGCGTTGTATAGCTCATGGGACAGAGCAAGCGCCCCATCTGGAGTCCTTATCGCAGCGGCCCAAATCCAATGATGTTTTCCAAAACTAAATCCTGAGCCTTAAGTTTGGTGTAAGTAATTTCCTAATTAATCACTGCACGGCTGATTTATCCAGTAATATAGAGGTTTCAGTAGAAGAGCCAGTTACACTGAGTCTGTATCTGTAAGGATGCAGCACAGCAGTCAACACAGAGAGCCTAAACAGAAATCTTTATAATAAAAGGCAGGAATTAATATTCATAAGTGCTGTCTGGTTAACACTGAATCTGAAAGCAACGCATTAAAACTCAGCCAGTGACCCACAAATGAGCAAATGAGTGCCCGGTGCATGGTTGTTCTTTTCATACAGCAGAGAAAATCACATTAAGGTGAGCTGGAACAGCTTGTGTTTACCTCAGCGACGTGGTGGAGTGTGGAGAGAGAAAACCACTTCCTGCAGTTCACACTTATCTGATCACGCTTGTGTAAATACGACACCTGAACAACAGCTAGAGGGACAAACAACAACGAAAAGGCCGCTCGACTCTTATCTTTGATTTTAGCTCAGGGCTCCCTGATGCTTCATTGGTTTGGACAAAACAATGAGAAGCTCTTCTTTTTTTCAAGAGAGCGCTTATTTATTCAACGTTTATTTATCCAAGAAAAAGATCCACTGAGATGAACCATCTCTTTCCAGCACATTAGGCACAAATACAAACAGTTTAACAGTTGCTGAAGTGGCATCGACTGAAGATGTCAAAGGTTCTCACACTAAGGCCTGTCCTGCCCCCGCCCCCAAAAGAAACTAACTCTCCTTCCGCCATAAAACTTTACCCAAAGAAATATCTTCATCCCTCCACTTAAACTCCTTTACTGTCATTATTCTTTGGGGCTCGCTGCCTGCCTTCGATACGTGAAAAACTTTGTGTGACAGAGCGTAAAAACCTGTTCAGCATTTCTGCAGCGTCGCCGTCTGGCCCTGGTTTACAGACTCTCATTATAAAGCTGTTGTACACTACAGGCCTCTCAGGGTCCAATAGTTTTGTCAGCGCTGATGATAGTTTGACCTAATTATGTACGAGGGTGCTTATGTGTAGTGTGTGGATCGAGCCGATGAAGCAGAGAAAGAGGAATGACTGGAGAAACAAAACAGAAGTGGGAGGCAGAGGGGGAGAACATAAATCAGTGAGAGTGACAGTGGGAATTGTTTAGGGGTGAAATAAGTTTCTCCGTCTCTCTTGCTATTTCAGCAACCTTCTTTCTTTTTTAGCAAAACAAGCTTTAATGATATAAATGCTGAAAACACAAGCACGCACACTGCTGGTAGTCTCTGACAGCCGGCCTGTCTAACATCATCTGATGAAATTATGAACGCCTGGATGTGAGGCCGTGAGCGAGAACAGGTTGATCCGAGAGAAAGCTTTGATGAACTTACATCAGTGGCTGGAAAAACAGACGTGACAACATAAAACAAGCTACTGGAGGAGGAAAAGACCAGCAGTGTAGGTTGGAATTCACACACTCATGTCGTCATTACTTACAGAGACTCGGTAGCCACGACCCTCTGAGCCAGACCGTACAGAGTCCCACTGTTAGTGAGGACCACCAGCTGGCTGAGGTGGGGGCTGGGCACTTTCTCCTTCCTGTCCTCTCCTGGACCGTGGACTCCTGCGTTCTCCGCCGCGGCCTCCTGAAGAGCACACAGGTGGACGGGAAAGTTAGCTTAGTACGTCAAAGCAAAACACTGCTGTACATTGTATATTTGCCTTATATATAAAGGAAGAGAGTTATATAACACCTGCAGGGGCTGGATTGGATAAAACGCTGAGGAATGGCTTTAATGATTTGAAAACGAGCCGTGTTAACAGTGAAGCTCTGACGCTCTGCTGAAGCAGTGTCCTCGGGTTTATTTCAGAGTTAACTTGAGAAAACAAACCTCTCACTTGTGTTATGAAGACAAAATGTAGATGTATGCTGATAGGTAAGCATAATCTGAAATTCAATCAGCCTTGTGGAACTCAGTCCCATCCAAAGCACACACGCACACACAAACGCACACACACGCAGACACACACAACACTTAAAAATTCTGCTGACCAAACACAGCTCAACTGCCAGCATTTATCTTCCTTCTGATATATTCCACTACACCTCGCCATCCAGCAAACCCTTTATCCCTTCATTCGAAAAACAATTGAAACAGAAAAAGAGAGGTTTTCAGCTCAAATCCTTCCCATCAATCACAATAATCTGTATCTGCATATAAAGCCGCCGAGATCCCATACAGGCGTCCAGATCACAGTGTTTTCTATGGAGCATGTTTTGGACGGCGTGATGTATCACGTTGGCATGTAGAGCTTTGCACTCTGCAGCCACAAAGCCCCCAGAAGCAGCATCTGGCAGATCAATAGCAATCACACAGGTAATGAACGAATAGGCGCTATTAATGCTGCACCATTTCATCCACTTACATACCCTACTCCTGTGCAATCTGGGTCTAATACTGTGCAGGAGCACCATTATTCCAGACCTGCACCAAAGCAGCAACGAACTACAGTGTTTAAGGATAAAACACTGCAAAAAAAAAAGGCTACATATCCTTGAAATAATAATCTGACGTTAAAACCTGTAAAATATCAAAGACCCAAAGAACAACAGACCCACATTAAGGTGAGCTGGAACAGCTTGTGTTTACCTCAGCGACGTGGTGGAGTGTGGAGAGAAAAACTACTTCCTGAAGTTCACACTTATCTGATCACGCTTGTGTAAATACGACACGTGAACAACAACTATAGAGGGGCAAACAACAATGAAAAGGCCGCTCGACGAGAGAGCGCTTATTTATTCAACCTTTATTTATCCAAGAAAAAGATCCACTGAGATGAACCATTTCTTTCCAGCACAGTGGACACGAATACAAACAGTGATAGTTCACCCAAAATTCAAATTTCACTCATTATCTACTCACCCTCATGTCGACTAAGAGCTGAGTCCTCCGTTCCTTCTCTGAGTTACGGAGGGGTCCGCGCAGCAGTATTTGTCCATATAATGGTTGTCAATGGACACCAGGATTCTTTGTCCAAAAAGACACACCAAAAAACATCCAAATACCTCCAAACTGCTCGTCTGTAATGTCCCTCTTGTATTGAAGCCCCGACATGAGAAATTCTTCCGCCAGTCAGTGCAAATCATGTGAGAATTGCACTGACACAGGAAGAGCAGTCAACCAAGACACTGGGAGCTTCCGTTACAAACAAGCTTAAAATATAGACTTTTTTAATTTTGTTCGGAACAATTTCTCAATGAGGGACATGAAATTTTGATGTTTTTTGGTGTGTCTTTTTGAACGAAGAAACCTGGTGTCCATTGACAACCATTATATGGGCAAATGGGCAAATGGGCAAATACTGGAAAATTCTCACAGCTCTTAGCCGACATGAGGGTGAGTAGATAATGAGTGAAATTTGAATTTTGGGTGAACTATCCCTTTAACAGTTGCCCAAGTGGCATCGGCTGAAGATGTCAAAGGTTCTCACACCCTGCCCCCAAAAGAAACTAAATCTCCTTCCTTCATAAAACTTTACCCAAAGAAATATCTTCATCTCTCCACTTAAACTCCTATACATTATTCTACACATGTCACGGGTTTATCATCACACAAAACTAGAAAGAAAGTTAATTTGTGTTAAGATGAAACAGTGTTGTAAAACAGGCAGTGAGCAGTTGCGCAGTTTTAAGAGGATGACATTTCACATTCCTCCAGCATCCATCTATTCTCTAAAATAAGATATATTAACAGCCAAGTGTACAAAAAAATGCCCAGTATGCAACTCCTCGCACAATTTATGGTTCAGACCTGCTAGAACGATAATACCGTCTCCTGCTCTGCAACCTTCCTTAAACCTCTGACTTATCTCTGCATTCGATCAAACCTTCAGTGTCGCAGAAACTATTATCAGTCTGAAATGAAATTCCATCACATTCAGAAGATTAATGCTTGAATTATATTACTTGTACAGTGGAGGAAATCTAATGGCTTCTCTATGGATGGCGCAATACATTTCTCCCAAGAGCAACTCTCGGCAAAAATACACGCTGTTACTATTTGAAAAGACATGTGAATAAAACGACAATAAATGGAATGAAGTTTTAAATAACGATTATTAATGAATAAGTGACTTGTAACACTTCATTAGTGTCAACGATACTTCTCACATCTTTAAACTATGTTTAATGTTTGATTGTAAATGTTGAAATATGATTTGCAGGTTTTGTCCACTGCAGACTTTCTCTGCTTTGGCAGGAGGCTGCAGAGCGTTGACAGCAGATCCTCTCGTTTACACCATAGCGACCACACCTTGGCCTGTAAACAGCTGAACCAGCTGAAAGTGGAGTTCCTCTAAACTCAGGGCAAAGAGAGAGCAGCTGTGGCTCCAGACTACAGATGTACTGTGTTGTTTCATTAGCTTATTATTTTACAGAATTGCACTGCACTTACTGTATGTGTGTTTTTATTTATTTATTTTTAAGATTCACAAATGCTGCTCAGGTTTTCAAATCTGCACGAGCCCGCAGTGGTAGGTGATGTGCTGTACTGAGTCAAAGCCCCTCTCTGTCTCAATGACAATGGTAATAACATCACAAAGCCTGAAACTGGCAAGTTTCTTATTAAGGTTCTCGTAACAAATAAACCCATTATTTACCCATGCTGGAAAAAAATGTGTTTTTTGTTCTGAAAAGAAAAGAAAAGAAAAGAAAAAAAACTTTCAAATAAGATTAAAAGATTAGTGGTAGATTTATTATTTCCTGGAATTCACGACATTTTCCTTTGGTGAACCTCAAGTTAGTTTTATTCTTATTTGTTAACATCTTAAATACATAACATTTTCACTGAGAAAAGCTGGAGCCAATAAAATAAGGACAGTCATCCACATTTCTAACGCGGCACATAAACGTGACGGACGTGCGGTGATGGAGTTGATCCAAGGAGGCCATTAGTAACCACTTCTAACAGCGACCAATGATTGAAGATTTGGAACATGAGATTGATGGACAGTTGTTTGGGTGACACGCCGGAGCATCAGAGACCTGCACACGTGGCAGATTAAGTTTAGCACTTATATGGTTGTTTGGTAAAAAAGAGTGCAGTCACAACTCATCTTTCCAAGCTGCAAAATAACTCATGACTTTCTGAATTCAGGAACGTCTTTAATAAATGTCTCCAGATTCTTCTTTTAGATCTCCTCCTGCTGGGAAACACTTTGCTCGCTGAGGTTAGAGAAAGTGCACCCAGAAGATTTTCATCTGTAAGCCGGCCGCTAAATGCACCTGCACATGGGGAGTTTTGATGTTTGTGTGGATAAGGTCACATTGAATGTGCTGAATTTGAACAAGTTACACTGGGAAAAACCATCTAGGTACGAGAGATGCATTTTATGAAAACACATTCCCTCGTCCCAGAGGTCCCCTCCTGTGTGGCCGCCGCTCCTTTTGCATTTCTCGTCAGTCTCTTCTCCGTCTGTTGTTACAGACGCACCGTGGCATTGTACTAACTTCTATCATAGGGATGCATTTGTGAAAGTCACCCTGGTGCTTGTCCTCTGAATGAATCAAATCAGTTCAGCTTCAGCTGCATTAGTTTGACATCGCAGCAATGTCTAGTTTGGTCTATTTTTACTCACTCCACAGGAGGCCTGACCTTTCATTGACTGTGGCCCTGCAGCATAAACACTTAATGCAAAAAGAAGCAAAAGACAGTTTCTGGAAGACTGTCTGGAGAAAAGATGTGTTTCCTTTTTAACTGCGAGTAACTCTGCAAGGTTCCTCAGGTAAAACAAATGGCCGCGCTGAAAAAGTAGTTCTAACAAAAAACAACAAAAACCCCCAAAACATTCAGGATGTTACGCGCACAGACAATTTTAGACGTGCTGCAAGCTTTGGCAGCTTGAAACAACCTCAACAGTTTTACCTCTTTGCCGCTTCCTGGTGTTCTGCCCATTAAATGTGACACTGTGTCGGCCCTGAGCGCCACCTTCACGCTCATTCCTTTATTAGATGCTTCATTACAATGACAAACATTATTTGATGGAATATCATTATCATAATTCCTCACTGTTGTTGCCCTTTAGTGGTCTTTAATACCGAAGTGATTTCTGGGGATAAACATGCAAATCATCTTTAATGCTTCAAAAGATGTCTGGCATTTTAATATAATGATTCTAATACTGACATACAATTTAAACGCTTCTGCCTGTTTATCTGCAAATAACTGTAAAGGCTCAGAGCTTATTTCTTCCAATAAATGATCTCCTACAAATTAGATTAAGATTCTGACTCCAGCACGGTGGTGTGGCCACATACATGCAACAATACGCAGCTGAAGGTTTATCATTTGAACAGCTAACAATTATTAATGCAAGGTTCTAAAAGCAGCTTTGCATATAAAGATATCAGCTCTTCGGTCATCATTAGGGATCAAGTGTCAGTATCAGCTGAAGTGTAAATTGTACATTTGTTATGTTTTGTCATCAAAGATAAGACTGCTAAAACAATTATGATTTCACTTTTATGATGATACTCCATCAAAATGACAAATGACTGAAGCGAGATGAAAGTAAACTAACTCCATGTGTGTGGGGCGTTGCCAAGTGCGTGCAAAAGAATGCCATACTGGACAAATTCAGCATCAGAGACAGATTTTTCAAAGTCATACAAGGGGCTGAAACGCGGGGGATGAAGCAGACTTTTCCATATAGCGTGACTTATAGTGAAGAGGTCAAACATCATTTGATTTACATCCTGCAGCTGCTTAAGATATTTAGGAGGAGTTTAAACCCGAGCAGCAGTTTCTCTGCTGTCCCACTGAGACAAATAGTCAAATTGCTTTTCCATAATGGAATATTTATATGACAATACTGACTTATCATTATTGGTCATGAGTGATTTTCAGTGGCTATAGTATGAGGTGTAGTAGTGTTAATATATAAAATATAATTCACTTAAATTATTCAAGCTAAAACAATGGATTGTTCCATTAATTAATAAATTGAAATAATAATCAACTGTTTTGATCAAGCAAACACAGTGGGAAAAAAAAAACCCAAACCTTCTCTGGTATCACCTTCTCAGACAGGATAATTTGCTGCTTATTTGTATTTTTTAATCCTAGTAAATTCCTATTAATGGAGTGTAAGAGTTTTTGGTCAAGAAGATGAAACATTTGAAGGTACAACCTTGGATGCTGGAAAGTTGTGAAGGACATTTTTCACAGTTTTTTGACATTTCAGACTCTTAATTTAAGATTGATATGTAGAGGTTTCGGTCAGGAACTATTAAATCCATTAAAGAGACAATTAATCGTGAATAGTTTACGCTTCACAATGAGAGAAAGGAAAAAGTGAGGAAAAGAAATCAAAGTTCAGACAAAATGCAAAATTAACGCAAATCCGGTTTTTAGCGGTGGCGAGATGCTGCACTGGGTTTATTATGACAAGGATATGAATTATTTCCTCTGTGAAAAAATACATCATGTGCATCCAAGCATGATAAAACAGTTCTACTATGAACCGCTCTCAAATTGCATTTGCGAGAGCAGCCTCAGTGTCAGAGCACACACTGTTCCCCCGGCAGATATTCACAAATCACATTTCTGAGGAAATTTTACCAACAGCCAGAGGCAGCTGCCTTTTTACACAGCTGACAGGTAGTTTGGTGCGTTACGTAATGACATTCATCGCAGCGTACCAACTTAAATCATGATCAACGTGCGACACTGACAAACAGCCTGGGGTGCCGACTGAGATCTGCAAAATAAAACCCTTAAGAAGCGATAGAAGTCATGGAAAATAAGAAGAAACAAAAAACATATGGAAAGTGTTTTATATGAGTCACAAGGACTACTGTGAGCATTTCTCTACATCACTCAACCGAAGAGGCAGACATTTTTCTTTATCGCTCATTGAATCGTGTCACATCACTCAAGAGTGAAATAACCAGGACTTTTTCTGACCATGCAGCCAAACTGAGTGTTCAGGGGAGAAGAGGTAAGAGAGGTGACAAAAAATTAATGGTCACCCTGGCCGATAGGAGAAACTCCCAGGAGCCGCAGGAAGCTCAAGCTGCAATGGAGCCTAAATCCACTGCACAAGTCAACTGCCACTTTGACAACTGAGGGGAAAAAAAGTACATTTCAAGCCCTGCAGGTAGTAAACAAGGTTGCACTGCAGGGCATAATTTGTTCAACAGCAGAAGAGGAACAGAAACAGTCTGCTGATAAAGGATCCTGAACCAAAAACTGGAAGAACAAGCTGAGGGATCCACTGGAATCTGCTATGAAAATATCCATCAGTCATACAGTACAACTCCCCATTCACACAGAGGCTGTGTTTTTAACCTGGAAAGTCCTGTTGCTACTAACGGACAGTGCATGGATGATGTATTCTGAACAGTGCAGTCATCCCGTTTCTTCATCCTGTAACTATGTCAGAGGAAACGGTTCAAAAACATTTCATGCTCATAATTACAGCTAGGACTGTTCAATTTTGCCCAAAAATGAAAAGAGATTTTCTTCTCTCAAAACCCATTTCCGATTATGATTTTTTTTGTGAAATGACAAACTCTTTTATGTGTGTTGTTTGTGTCTTTTTAAATGGACCTGGAGTCTAATAATAAAGTCTATCTATCCATCTATCCATCCATCCATCCATCCAAAAACGTGACCTGATGTCAACCGACTGCCTTCCATTGACATCCCAGAGCGTTGTCACCAGAGGAGTTGCAGGTGCGACGTCTAACACGAGAATCAAACATGCTAATTTTTGTGATCTGGAAGTGATTTCGTTAAATCAGCTGTACTGTATGTCACCCCCCCCCCTCTCTGCCTCCCATTTCCTGTCTCTCTCTCAACTCCTGTCCATTAAAGGTGAAACATGAACTCTCTCCTAATCCAGAAACAGCCACTCTCACTCTTTGGTCACAACAACTAGACGCTCTACTGTACGTCACTGGGAAACTTTGTCTCCCATTGAGAAACTAAAAATATCTGAGTAGGTGTCTGAATGCCCCAGTAAATCTGAATTAAACTAACAAAAGTGGGGCCAAGACGAAAGACTAGAGGGAGAGAACAAATCTTTTCTTTGTCAGCTCTCTGTATTTTAATTATCTGTCTGGCAGTGAAGCTCAGATACAAGTAGCCCTTGAAGTTAATGAACCATTTTAAGACCCCTTTGCTAAATGATGACTGGGAACAAGCCCAAAACTTTTCTCTAACAGACAGATAGCTCTCCTCAGGTCCTGGGTAACACTTCACTAATGTAATGTTTTGAGCATGACTAAAGATAATTCAAACCTTTAACTTATAAGATGTTCTTATACAGCTGACGTAACTAAAGGCCAGTTCAATTACTGAAATTACACTTTGATGAACCAAGCTGATAGGAACACATTAACAATCACACACCGACAACATCGTGCTGGAAGAAAAAGCAGAATCTGGCACACATTTAAAACATTTAGTTTGACCCTTACTCTCATTAATTAATTATTTCAGTGTAACAGCAAAAGTGAAAGCATCAAAAAATAAATTGTCACAGTGGTGGAAATGTAAAAAAAAAAAAAGTAACTATACTCAAGAAAGTGAGGTGTTTTGGACTTCATTGTCTTATCACATGTTTATTGGAGCATAACCAAATGCCTCTGCCTTCATACCTAAACGCATCTGACGGCTTTATTTTTTACATATTGCCTTCTTTATGGTCTGTTAAATTCATAACCTTAACATCTTAGGTTCTGTCAGCATCCATTGACAAAACAACGCAGTTTAGATTAAACTGCAGTCTTGTTTCTTTTAGGAATATGCTGCAGTCTCTAAGTCGTGCTGTAGTGACTGCGTCCTTACCATCAGGAGCTGATAAGACTTCATGGATGATCAATAATTAATATGTAAGGTACAAAACAGAAGATGAGTGAGTCAGACTGCAGAAATAATGGCTTCCTTCAGCGAGAGTTTATATATGAAAGGATATTTCTGGTGTTTACAGAGTGAACACACATCCAGACAACAGCAGGACAAAAATGGGATGGAAAGGAACAGCAACACTTCAAGAGGCACGTCCTGCAACTGCATACTGTACGTTTGAAGCCAAACATTTGGTTTGGAGAGTAGCATTACTACCAAAGCTTTCTGTCAGCCTTGCTAACATCCAGTAGTTGAGGAGGAGCAACTTCAGCGTGTTTGAGGGCCTTTTGTATTTTGTGCACAGTGCGACAGGAAGAACAAGTTTCATGTTCTGTCTGTGAGGCGTCATTACCAAAGCGGTTTCCCCACATGGACCAACAACATTGTATGAAGACATCAAGCATCAAAGCTGGGGAGCTTATCTATCCTTGTGTAATCATTAGAAATGAAGCCCTCAAATTCAAAATGAAAATAAAACTTTAAAAAATGAACGTCCGGGGAGGGATTTGAAAACAGACAGAGCAAAGCTTTGAATAAGACTGAAAAATAGGGATACGGCAGTAGTTTGATTACCATCAATCCCTGCTGTTTTTCATCAAACACATCAAAGACAAGAGACCGAGCTATTTACTCAGCTGACAGCAATTCATAATGAGGATACATGATTAGAGCAGTTGAATATATAATTCTTTATAGTCCATATGACAATTATTTTTTATATATACAGTATACAGTATATACAGTGTTTTTGTTTGTATGTGTGTGTTACGATTCATATGGGACACGTAATCTCCTTCTTTAGTGAGAAGCGACACTAGAGGTTTGTATTGATCTGGATGAACAGTCATTCTCAGAGCAGAGTCCACTGGGAAAAATCCTACTGGCTTCCATTTTCAGGCTTACTAATACCTACTTGAGCACTTTTCATATCACGTACAGGATGCATGTACCAACATAACTATGTTGTGATCATCAATCGTTGAGATTGGGTGCAGCAGTTTCCAAACGGCCCTGCTCCAAGTGCAAAGTTTGTCGTAACGCTGGGGAAACAAAGTTTAGTTCCTGATGATGCTTTTAAAAGCAGGCTCAAGACACACCTTTTTAACTTGGCTTTTAACTGATTACTTCTTAACTCTTCCTTATTTTAGACCATACATACTTCTTAATCATCTCTTACTGAAAAACATTTATTTATTTACTTATTTATTCATTACTATTTTTTCTTAGAAATGTTTAAGATATAGTTGTATGAGCCAGTGTTCACCTTTCTTTTTTAGCCTCTTTAGGATATAGTTTTATCTATTGTATCTTAAGTTTTTCTTTTTTTTTTTAGCCTCTTCATTCTTAACCTTTTTAATGTTGATTTTATTATGTTTTATTTAGCTCCAGTGTTTTCAATGGAGCCCTCCACACCGGGAGAGTGATCCACCTGTGGGGGCGCCGCCTGGGGGACTTCCTAGAGGGTGGAATGGGGCAGGGCTGCACCAATTTTCCCAGCTGTGGTCTGCAGCAGACACTTGGTTTCCTGCGAGATGGGACTTCCCGGTGTGGATGGCTCAAATCTTCCTCACCCGGATTGTCAGTTGACCCAGCCAAATAGTCCTAATATTTGTGTGGATGACTGGTATAAGAAGACAGTGTGTGTGTCCGTTTGTGCTGTGACGGAAGGGGGGTTCTTTTAACATTGGTTCTTTTAACATTGTTAAAGCACTTTGTGTTGCATTTTTTATGTATGAAAGGTGCTATATAAATAAATAAAGTTTAAAGTTTAAAGTTTAAGTTTAAAGTTCCTGATTACATCTAATGCATTGCAGACAGTGGGTCTCAATTGGCTCTGATAAATTTTTGTCTGTGTAATTGTCCACAGTTAAAAGTTGGTATGAGTCAGTTTGTTATTGTGTTACCCTGCATGTCAACAGGGTAATCTGTTAGATTTGCATTTGATAACAGAATTGGGGAAAAGGCAGCAGCAGATTTGAGAAAATTGGAACTTGTCAAATCTACTTGTAGGATTGACAAGAAATAGTCCTTGTGGATGACCGGTATAAGAAGACAGCTTTGTGCTGTGAGAAATATGAACTCATAATAATAATCTATCAAAGTAAGGGTTAGGGTTAGGGTTATATATTCTGTGATTACTTCATATGCCAAATTAGTTTATTTGCATTTTTGTCTGTGTAATTCTCTACAGTTAAATGTTGGTATGAGTCAGTTTGAAAATACATGATATCATGTGCTCGAGAGCACCAATCAGGATTTGCATTACTGTATATGAATTAAAATGGAGGTGACATAAATTTGTAACAGTTTTCACAACCGATTATTCAAGACATTTTTATGTAAAATGACAGAAGGATTCCCCAGTTCCAGCTGCTCATTTTTTCAGGCTCTTCCTCCTGAGTTTTGGAATAAACTGACCAAAAGACCTGGGAAGACAACAACAACAACAGAGTGAAGTCTCAGTCCTCAACAAAACTAATTTGGTCCTCGTTACCAAACTTTTAAAATATTATTTCCCTGTAAAATGCATCTAATAAATAATAAGACCTTGATGGCTCTGTAATCACGATTGTCATGAAGGAAGCTTCCAGCTGGGAATTGGAAAGTGATCTCTCGGTTGAAGTGTCTCAATCTGTGGTGATTGACTGCTTACTCCTCTACTACCCGTTCCATGGAGATTTATGGCCACGTTGAGTGGACTGGCTGCCAGGCAATTACTGTCAAGTGGATCCTATTGCACCTCTTTGTCACTCTAATACTAGAAATTTGGTTCTCATTAGATAAATGTCAAATGGAATTAGGGCCTTCATTTATTTTCTGCGACACCACCCGACCCCTCTACACCTCTCTCTCCGGCAACTTCCTTTCCTGTAGCTACTTGTCCACTCACCTGCTTCAGGATGACTAAACAACTGGGACAGAAGGAGACAATACAGCGGTTGAATCGAATAACCTGAACCTGAACGGACCAAACTGAACCATGAGGCGCTGGGAAAAGAGCGACGCGCAACACAAAATGAAAGGATTTAAATGAAAGAGTGCATTTCTGCCGTGTCCGTCGCACTGGGAGACGTGGTGAGTCATTGGCAGAGGTTGCAGACAGGAAGCAGAATGGCTGTATAGACGGGGATCAACTAATTCCCCATCACAGCTGAGGAGCATGACCTGCAGCTGGGCCTATCACTGAAGTGTGAATATGTTTGTGTGTGTGTGTGTTTGCTGAACCCCCCACAAATGTCAATACTTTTGATATCCTGACAACTACAGCATAAAGATCTCACCACGGAGCTTAATTATGATGTATAATCCCTGTCAAATGGCAATCCCCTCTGGCTTGTTGCAGCGTTCGCAGAGCGAAGACAGCAGGCCGCGACAAAGACACCGGCCTAGACAGTGATGTGTCCTCATGAGAGACGCAGAGCTAATGACCGGGTTCAGCCTGGTGTGTGTGTGTGTGTGAGACAATGTCGCCTGTGTTTATTATGTGCGTGTGAAATTAGCCAGTGCCACTCACGAGGGGGATCATGCCAGTGTGTGCCAGCTGTGCCAAACCAGTGTAGCAAACCACAACCGCAACACATACTTGGGGATTATCACCCTGCCACTGGGAGACAGGCAGGATGAGGGTATGAAAAGTGTGTTGGATGGTGTTCAATGTTGGAAATTATGCACAGTCGGACGACAAACCTGTGAGTGTTAGCTTGTTTGTTGAAGTTAAGAATTTGAATTCTTGCTATAGGTGTATTGTCTTGTCCATTTGTGTGTTTCTGCGTGCGCATCTAGAGACACTCACTACCAGGCTCACGGTGCCAACACAGAAATTACCCGACTCCTCGTTCCTGTTTCAGTGCCAGGCCCGAAAAAGCCTGAGCCCCACAGTCTACACAAAAGCTGCTGCCTCGTATGCAGGGAAATGGAAAAAAAACAAACACATACAGATAATCTACAAAATCGCACAAATATGGGTTGACTTGAGTAATTGTAAGACACGATTTAAACAAAGAAAAAAAGGAAATCAAACATAATTTCCCAGGTGATCTTATCTTCACGCCTGGACCCAGTGTGAACATACAAACACCCCATTGTATATTCAGTCAGAAATGGCAATAAAGTATGTGGAACGATACAAGCAGTTATTTGTGCTGAGAGCTGAGAGGCATGTAATCACTGACACACACAGCTGCGGAAGAGACAGAGGCGATAGGACAAACAGATAAGACGGAAGGAGAAAAAGTGAAGGGAAAAAAATGAAAAGAATGAGAGTGAAATAGTTAGAAAAACAAGTGATAGAAATGGACAGACAGAGTAAATATTAGCGGTTTATGTAGTGAGAGATGACGATGAGCTAGCAGTGGCCTTCGGTGGGAACGCTAACCTGTGTCGGCTCAGCGTTGCCTGCAGCAGGAACTCAACAGCTGTCACAGCTGAACTTTCTGGCAGCGACAATATGGCCACAGATGGGTTCATGGCATTATACTGATATGACACTGTCACCCAACCTTCCCTCGTGCTGCGTCCCCAGAGGATATGAATTTTTCCAAGCAAAGATTGTGAGCAAATCATTATTTCACACGACAGCTGACTCCGTTCCAATAAAACAAGTCGGAGCCTCACGTTTAGAAAAAGATGACATGTGACAATGGGCGTGATAAAACATTATGTAACAAGTGTTTTGGGGGAAAATGTTGAATAACTGAACAAAGGCAATTACGCGTCTGCCAGTCTCAGATGTTTCTCTCCGACCTCACAACCTTCAAACACAATAAATTAAATATTCAAAGCCAAAAGTGACTGAAATCAAAAAGAAAACTGTCAACACCGGGAAGCAACATGGGTTTCAGACAGGTAATCAAGAATACGGGAGGCAGGGAAACAGAACATGAACTAGGGGATGATCTTTTACTTTTTCCCCCACGGAGTTTCCAGTTTACACCAAAGCCGCTCTGCACCTATGATGAGATGAGATGAGATGAGATCTCACTACTGTTCATGTGGGACACTGAGTCATTACCAGCACGTTGGTTTTGGAATCAAACCGTTGCGACAGCAAATCAGGGGAACAAAACCGCAAGGATTCGTCGGCTCAATTGAAATGCAGCGTGCAATTAACTTTATAATCTGTTTACAAATGAGGTCTACCCTGCCACAATCTCTGGAGTGTGTGGGTGTGTATTTATATGCAGGTGGGGGAGTACGCTCTTCAGCTCTACGTGAATGTAGATCTTCACTGTGGAGTGAAGTCAGTTCTATATGGGAAAAAAAGACGGATTTATAATCCTTATGTCCCCACATTTAACCATGGAAACAGGATAAAAATAATGACTAATACATGTATACGCAGGCGATGTACAGTATATTAATGTCTTAAGTAGATGAGGGTGTATGTGTGATTTATGTGCAGGTCATGATGTGAAACACAGAAGAGCAAGACAGCGAGACAGTGATGAAAAAGAAAAAACTAGGGAGTGCTGTGCTAGTTTGGAAAATAGGGCATTTTTCCAACATATGATGATTTATTGAGATGAGCTAAACTAGTTTTGCATATGTGAAAGGACAGGATAAAAACATTAGAGAGGATGGGTGTAGCTACAAAGCCCTCCCACTGAGGTGCTTTCTAATCAGGCAATGTGAGACGGCTTGAAGTGATATGATTATGCACATCTGCGTGTGTTTACGTTGAGCTTTTGTCTTCTGAGAGAACTCGCGCTCTTTCACAGAAACCTACAAATGCCTCAGTGTGATGCATCGCTCTCTTCTTTTCTCTCTCCACCTAGTCTGTTCATTTATCTGTCTGTGTCCATTTGATCAATCGAGCAGTTCAGAGGATAAACATATTCTCCACAGAAAGCAGCTGAGCACCGAGCTCATCAGCCACAGCTCGTCTGACAATAGTCTGAAAATAGCTGAAAGCGACTGTAAGTAGCTGCTGTAGTGCCCCCGATGGGAGAGACCAGGCTACTGCATCACACTGCAGAACAAAGTTGAAAGTTTTGATAATTCATCATTCTTTTCTGGGTTTTGACTTTTATCGGTTTTCCTCTCTCTGACTTTTCTGCCTCATTTTTTCTTTTCCTCAGGCCGTCCCTGCACCACTCAGCTATAAACATTACAGCCAAGTAGCTAGCACTGCTAAAAAAAAATGTCATTATGGTGCCCTGTCAAATAATAAATGCTTTGTTTTTAAAAAAAAGCTGTTTTGAATGATGTTTGCTCCATATTGTGCAAAACTGCTGATTGTATCTACACGCAAAAGCGATGCTGGTTGCAGAACTATTCAGTTCAATTCACTTTATATTCTAATGCACTGTACATTAACACTGAAGGTTGCCATGACAGCTTGTCATTAGCTTGTTTTGCAGTAACAGGAGCTGACAGCCCCTGATAATGTGCACACTGTAAACTCACATCATAGCACAATCCAAATGAGATTGAGCTACTGCCAGATCTTTTCTAAAAAAACAAAAAGAAATATGAAAAAATAGGCTGAAAATAATAGAAGACACAGAGTTTCTCACACTCTGGTGTGACATGAATGTACAAACAAGATTAGAAGAGGGTATTAGAGAAAGAGTACTTTGAAAATGAAAAATGAAATCACATTACTCATGAACTCACTATGGGACAAAAGTATACTTCTCTAATTTCAGGGGTGATGAAGTATTGTGAATCATAATAGTATATATACAAATCTAATTTATTGCACAAGTAATTTCAATATTTATTTTCCAATAAAGCAGTTCTGGACATTAAATATGTCTGAAATAAAAACAGACCTGAAATTTGCATTTGAATCCAAATTGTAGTGACTCAAATGTGAAATCAGTGAATCATTCATTCACAAGTCAATCCATAATTAGACTCAACATAACTACATAATAATAAAATACATAATAAATACATTAAATAACTACATTTACCATTTCATAGCTGTCTCTATTTAGGTTACATCTATGTTTAGCCAGAATCATATTAACCATTTGTCTGAAATTTTGCCATAATTGCTGTCTGTTGAGTAACGGCTAAAAAGTGCGTTGACCTTAGAATTAGTTTGTCCTTGAGTTCAAGTGAAGTTTTTTTGAAGAATTTCAGTCCAGGTGTATTTGAAATACTGTGTCCGTGTGAACGGGACTGATGTAGCATGTACGAACAACCCCAAAAACAATATGCCTCAGACCTCACACTGTGTTTAAACCTCAGCACTGCGTCACTGAGGCATAAAAACACAACAAAACCTCAACAGAATTTCACATTAGTCTCCAGGGGTTCAACACCTCGAGTTGCAGCTTCAAATCCAGGTCTGGTTTCTCTCAACACGGACCAAGAAGTCTGTTCAATATTGAGATGAACGACAGGCCCAAGTGAGAGATGACAGCAGTAATCATCACATAACGAAGAGAGGACATGTTGTAGGCAGATACAGTTCTCACACAAACAAGTGAGAGTACGGACTGGACCAGACTAATTGTCTCCATGTAGTACTGCAGAAAGGAGCAGGGACTGAGAGCCCTAATGGAGTAACACACACACACGCACACACACGCACACATCCACCCCGGTGGGGCCACATAAACAAAGGGAGGTGTGTGAATGTATGAGCGACCATTGGCCAGATAATGACGGCCCATAATGCATTTTGCAAAGACACGTGCTGTGAGCTCTTTCCACAACAAGGCCACACATGCGGTCGGGATGGATGGACAGGAAAATACAGAGAGGGATTGAGGAAAGCGGTGCACAAAGACGTGCAGAGGGGGGGTCGGGGTGGAGAGAGAGGGGAGGGTGGGGGGGTTACAGTCTCACCATGTCAATGAGGCTCTCCTGGATCCGGTTCAGTGTGGTTCTCAGTCTGCTGCTGATAAGGCCCAGACCCGATGACTCATACTGTAGAGTACACACACACATACACACAAAGTTAGTGTCTGCACATTCACAGGCAGCCATCGCTATAGGAACACATGCTTTTGCAGAGTGACGACGGCACACATCCGTATTCACACACATACACACGGCAACATCTGCTCTCATCTCACGTAGCCGGAGACGAGAGCATCTTTACTTTCTGCTTCTAGCTGACTCTAATCCAAAAGAGGGTGGGGCAATTGGGGAGGAACTAGACATCACTGTCAGATAATCACACCGGCTACAGCAGATGGCAGATGGGAGGTGGAAGAGGAGCGTGGAGAAGGGCAGAGGTTTCGGAAAACTAAACATCTAAACGCCTCTGAAATCACTTTCAGACGTGCTTGATGCCACTTGAAGGAAGCAAATCACACACGGCTCGAGAGCCTCTAATCAACCACAATCAACCACCAAACTACTGGTCAACCAAGTGCCGTGTAGACGTTTAAACTTCCAACAGAGTGAGTGTGACACCGGGGCGTGGGTCAAAACACTTCTGCTTCTACTCTTACCAAGCAAGCAGGGCCCACCACCCTGGCAGTGCCCGCCTCCCTGCCACTGTGAGTGGACAAAGACGGGCTTGGGACAGGCTACGGACGGAGCAGCAGGAGGGAAAAACAAGAAGCAACAGGGTCAAATTTTAAAAAAATGAACAATGTTGAGAAAGTCTTATTGAAAAAGAAGGCATAAAGAAAGAAGCAAACAAAGAAACAATTAGATGAATGGAAGTAAAAGGAGGGAATTATTCTTCATCTACTGTTTTCTTTCCTCACATTTAAATGGCCTGAGCCACAGATATTTTATCTGTGGCTCTTCTGATCAGAAACAGTTGGTCTGGCAGGTGTGGTACAGTAAGGAAATATCCAAATATTGCTGAACCTTGTTAATAGGAAACAAACTCTTATTGATCAAGAGGTTTATAAAAGACACTGACCAACTTCTGTTCCTAGGTTTATACAGCATGTCTCAAAATTCAAAACAAAATGACACAACAATAATGGCTGCTGCAGTCTATGTGCACATAAAACTGTGAAACAATATGGATAAATTAGCACTGCACTCCACTGATCTGCATGTGAGGCTCAATTTACCAAAGTAAGTGAGACGAACAAAGGCAATTTAAGGAGAAAATGTCATCAAGGTCATATAAACAAATATGCAATTGAGATGCATTGTGGGCAATCTATCAAGCATATTGGGAGCATTTGACCCATAATAGAGGTTTTGTTTGTGTCCTCCAACTCTTAAAATGTTCCTCTTCCAAAATCTGCCCTGAAGGAGTAAAATAGGTTTTTATCACAGAAGCACATTTCAATCGCAGCTCTTGGCCATCAGCGGAGAATCAATATGTGAGATTATAGTCTTAAATCAATCTTGTTCAATTACTTGAAAGAAGACAGAATGCGTTTGCAAGACCAGGGGGATTTTATTATAGGTCATCGGTGGCTCTTTTCGTTGTAAACACTCTGACTTGCACATGTGCATGCAAGATGAACAGCACCCAGTGTGAAGAGCTGTCTGTGGGAGTCAGGAGTCGAGAATAAAAATTATTGCTCGTTTTTCAAAGACGCCATCTGTTCAAGTGTCTGATAGTTTCCTGACTCTTCTTCTGTCTCTGCAGGTCTGTCTCAGCACCTGTTTCCCTCTTGTCTGTTTTGGTAGCCAGTCTCTCTCCTCCCCTATTTCTATCATCATACTGCGAAACAGAGTGACCCAATGCATACTCATCCATCTTTATCTTCCCTGCATCCTTCAGCTCATATCTCTCCGTTTGGCCATTTTTTCCCCCCTTTTCTCACTATATCCTACTTCTGTCTCTTCCTAGAAAAGACACTCAGGTGAAACATCCAAGTTTTTCCCATGGGTCGCAGCTTTTTAGAACATAAATCAATTTTCCAAAAATGTGTTTGAAAATCTGCCTCTCTCAATGCCAGCAGCTGAAAGCCTGTTTATCAATAGCAGTGGAGTGCCACAAAGTGCATCTTTAACACATGTGTGACAGAGACGGTATAAACTTGACTTGACAGAGCCAATATACACAGATAATGGGGGTATTTACCCTTTTGAATATTAATGACAACCATTACTCTGCACATAGAAAAGTCAAGCAGTCCATCTTGATTCCAGCATTGTAAAGAGAGTGGAGCCCGGGTCAAAATAGCAGCGTATGTGCAAAGTATTCTCTCGCAGCTTTTCAAAGATTCATGGGCACATTAGCATTTTACTGTAGGTACCTCTCTGGGAGAGGCAATTAATGAAATGTGTGGGTTCATGTAGTGATGCTTAATGAGGACTAGGGGTATGGAGGAAGAAAAAGAAAACGGGAAAGTGGGAGTTTCAGAGAGATGGAGACAAAGGGACAAAGAGTAAGTGACATAGGAGAGGTGAGAAGAAGAAAAAAAAGCAGAGGGGATGAAAGAGCAGCGATACCATGTGAGAGGAGCAGAGCATACAAGATTAAGGACATGGCAGAGAAGATGAAAATGAGGACGGGAGGAAAGGGGCAGGGTTGATGAGGAAAAATGACACAGAGCATATGTGTAAAGGAAAAGAGAGTTTAAGGAGGACAGTTAATGGAGAAAGACTGATATGGGTCTCAGGATGAAGAATGTGACAGAAAAATACACTCACAGGCTGTTCACGGACCCTCACTGGTCAAATGGAGGCATGTGAGAAAAACACCTCCTGACAGGTCGTCAACAAGCAACTAGTGTGCCACTTTCCTTCATCTCCCCATGACACACACAGACACAAAACACAGCAATAATCTGTACCGGAGCGGCCCCCCCACAGAGCTTTTATCCTCTTTATCTCTCCCCACCTTGATGGGACAGAAGTCATTTTGTTGCCATCATTACCACTTCCCCCTGTGGGGAATGGTGACACAAATGCTGTTTTCTTTCTCGGTGAGGCACAGTATAAATGACATGATCGTCTTTAGATGGACTGGGGGAGACTGGGCTCCAATTCTTACACTGAGACAGACAGCGATGAGAAAAGATGGAAGCAGCAGTTATACTCTACCTCGCTGTGCGTCATCTACCAGACACTCAAAATGGCAAAATCCATCTTAAGACAAATATATCCAGACAAAACAAATTTCTTGAAAGACAGTAAGAATGATTCAGCTGAAATTATTTTGAGTAGTATGCCTGCGTCAGCATCTTGATGTCTGTACAATGCATGTGCTGGTGTGTTTTACATATGTTTTACAAATGGAAACTGATGCACATCAAATTACTCAGTGTCTGTTTTGTCCCTCAGTATCGTACGTTCTGTGGATCAGAAATACTGTACCATGTCGTTGCGTCCGAAGAAGGTGTACACGGCGTACAGGTAGTAGTCGAAGAGCTGCGACACACAGTGGATGACATCAAAGGCGATTGGCTTCAGGATGTTCATCATCTGCATGTACTTCCCTGTAAGCAGAGGATGCAAACACAAGGGAGTTACAAAAAAAAAGGTACGTTGGACAAGCTCAGTGTGAGGGGAGTATCAGTTTACAGTGAATGAAATAGTTCTGTTCTTAAATAAATTTAGAGTAAGTGAAACCTGTGGAACAGTGAAACTGTGTCCTTTGGTCAGAGCGCACTGCATTTACGCACACTTGAGGGCAGGGATTTCATTTAAAGGGACGGTAATAAAAGAAATAAGTACAACGGTTCCAGAGTATAACAAGGTTACCATTGACTCAGACCTGATGAATGGAGTTAGAAAAAAGAAAAAGAAGGAAAAGAAAAGACACTGAACTTGCTGGCTTTGCCACTGACACAGCACTATTTCTCCAACACTTTCATTTTTCACGCTCTTTCTCCTGAATTCTGCGCCGAGGACCCAGGGAGCGATCTAACTCTATCAAAGGGCAAACAGACTGAATTAGAGGTGATTTCCTGGAATAAAACTTTGGCTTTTGCACATCACTCTTCACCTATTGTGTGTAAACTGATGAAAAAAAAAATTCTTCTGTGCTGTGTTTTGCAGGACATGTATAATGTATGAACAGAGGAGGGACAAACATTTCCACTGAAAAGAAATTGTTTGTAATGCTAAGAATCTCTATCAGCGTGGGCTTTCGCATGAATACATATAGTAATAGTTTTATTCTGCAGCAGCACCACTCAGGAGAGATAACTGCCCATTGTTATTCTGCTTCACGCATGAAAATCTCATCACGAGGGTCACATCACCAAAGGGCACGCTCTCCCGACGACGGGACCCGGTGTCTTAACAGTCATGTCACCAAGATGTGTCGCCACCTCTTTGGAGCTAAAGGTCAGCGCTCAGGGCGAAAGCTAACCATTATTGGTGCAGCTCAGTCACACCTGACCACGCCGGCCACAATGAGCTGCAACGCCTAATTGGTGAATAAATGGAAATCTCAGCAGGCCTGAGATCGACACCCGCTGTGCATCTGGGCCACTCACAAGGAGGGCTAAGTGCTAGAGTGTGCATGTGTATGTGTGTGTGTGTGTGTGTGTGTCTAGGACTCACCAACAAGCCGGATGACGTTGAGGGTGGTGTTGGTGAGGATCGGTGCATTGGTTTTGCTCAGGTTGTAGTCAGACTTTTTCCTGCTTCTAATGGTCTCACGGGACGCGCTGACGTGTTCACGGGGAGGGGTGAGCGGGGTGAGAGGGAGAAAGTAGGGCAGAAACATGAGGTTGGAAGAGAATCTGTAATATATGTTAACATCACTAATCCTCTGCGATGATCGCACAAGTTCAAAACCTCAGTCCAGGTCAAACTCTTGTAATTGATCAATCAGGACTCATTACACAGTGCAGGAAGCACGGAAGGACCCCGGTGGCGACGTCTGTGAACTGATGATCCTGCAGTACCACACCCCTGACACTCATCATTGAGCCACATTAGTTAGCGATCATTACATGGGCCGTGTAATTTCTGGATGTGATCATGCGGCCCATCCGATAATTAACTGTTAGTGGTTCCTTCTTATTTAAGTAGGGAATTAGCATTTTAGCGACTATAGGCTAATGCCTGGTTAATTCACAGGGGGGAAAAGGAACAGGAAATGCGGTGAGCGCTGCGTCCAAAAAAATATAAAGCATGTCAGACCTGTGAAATAATGAGACAACACAGAGCACAACCATCTCAATGGCATTAATAAGCCATGACGGGAAATCGTTATTACAACAATGCCTCTGTAATGGGCAGCTACTGAATAAGTAATAGTATCGCGTTTCATGTTTCCTGCGCAAATCCAGTGTGAAAGTTCAGCTCTCAGATATGAATAAATACACAGGCACAATCTTAGATTCTCAGTAATTCTGTCCACCACCACATGAACATAAAAAAATCAGTGGGTTTATTGACAGAGATGCTTCAAACTGGACACAGGTGGTAATGAAACTCCAACAAACTAATTTATGTGGCTATTTACGATGCCCGTCACATCAATTTTACAGGACGACCTAATAATTACCACTACACCATGCTTAAATGGGTATTGTTTGCATAAATTATACGACCCGATGATTTCAACATTGATGATAAAGGAGATGCATTTTTCCTCAATTGTATTCAAATTTCTCTTTCAAATGAAAATGAATCCTTTTACGCACGGTGCAGAGAAGCACATGATTGCCTCCGCATTTATTAAACAGCTACTAGTCTTTCAAGCATGTAGGCGGGGGTGGGAAGAAAGAGAATTTTTCATGGCTAGACAAAAAGCTTAGTAGAAGCTTTCTGCCTACTTAGCAGGGTAAGGCAGAGGTGAGCTAAAATTATCGTAGCTAAATGCATATAAAGTGGGGTAATGCGTGACTTCACATCCTTTTACAGCCTCTTTAAAAGATTCAGGAGAAGATCATTTTATTTGGGGTGTGTGAATAATGTGCAATGTTCATTTTCTTTAATAAATATGAAGTGGACTAGAAATGATGATACTGTAACTTCACTTCTCAGCCTCTGGCCGTTCGGAGCAGGCTTAAATATTCTGGGCCACTGACCTCTTGAGAGGGACGTCACCCGTCTGCTCGTCCACGTAGTCCTGCTTGAGCTCCTCAGGAACATCGCTGTCGCTGTCGTAATCTTGATACACACTTTTCTCCAACTCATCTGACTCGTACTTGACACACAGAGGGAAGAGGAAAGATCAGACTGAAGTTGTGGTAAAAATGGCGGCCAAAGCACAAAGAAGAAACAATGCAGACGAGGTGAAGAAAAAGGGATGAAAATAAGTCAAATGCTGTTAAAACATGTTGTGAATCTTTCGTGACACATCACCAGTTGTGGGAAGTAAGTGTGAACAAAATCTGATGTCATGGGGAAATTGTGTCGCTGCTGCTGATCAGATAACACCCTCCAATAAAAGATCCGCAGTGACACAAAATTCAAAATACTGTAGCTACTCAAAAAGTGAATCAAATCAAGGTTGTAATTAAAATATGTAAAGGCTGATCTAAAATAAATTTTAAAAAAAAGTAATATGCACATCTTTTGGCCCTGATGAGTGCATAACCATGAAACAACTGGCCTGGGGGAACAAGTAGAACATTCATTCGCCTCTCTCAGAGGAGAGTTGAGGTAAAACCCTGAAATCAGACAATATTTTCTTTGTTCTTAAGTGCAAGTTGAGGCAACACAACAGCCATATAGATGGGATTACAAGCTTAGGAGCAAGCCAAACTAGGCCTTTGGTAAGCCTCATATTGTAGATAGAGCAATATTGCTTTTGATGTTGAGCCTGGGAGGAAAACATATCCACATAAAAAAAAAGTAGGCGACGTGTCAGGGTGTCGCTGCACCTGTGTGCAGATGCAAAGCTTGCCTCGAGGAATAAGAGGACTACTGATTTAAGACTAGAGTAGCTGGTAACAGCTCCCTTGTAGTGCACATACACTGATTTCCACAACAGCAGCTGCTGTTTGGTTGTTGTTTAATACTCAGTATCAGTTAATAGTAATATTTGTTGTATTTTCACATTTGCAGAAGGGTTTAATTTAAGGTTAAGTTAAGCATAGTGACAGATGTACAGTGAGATCATTTCTCTTCACACAGATGACCTGCAAGACTGGAGGGCACCACTTAGCTGTAAACACTTCTCTTCAGATGAGACTCTGCCCATTTACACTTAATAAAAACACAGGATGGAAAATGAGGAAATAAAAATGCTTCCAACACTGGAGGGCTGGATACTAAATCTAACATTAAAATGACATACTGGGGAGTTTTGCTTTGCTGGGGGAGATTATTGCATCCTGAGCAAAAAGAATCATAGAGAAATGACGAAACAACAAAAGATGCTACATTATTACATCCAGCGCCATTCATCGGCTCCACGCCGGAGCTTCTCTCGGATTCAATAGTTATTTAACAGCTTATATATATAACATGTCAGACCATGGATCAAAGTGCTGTTATAATCATGGCAGGTTCTGCACTGCTGGCCCTGCAGCGTTAATAAAAGTTTGTTATGGCTCTGCTGATGACAGCTTGAGGGCTGCTGTAAACCACTTAATGACCCACAGTGATTATGCCCCAATTAATCAACTTGTCTCTTTATTAACTGGTTTGGCGTTTTACCGCTACAGGTAGCCCTGTTAATTGGACATACTTATGTGAGTAGTTGATCAGTATCTGATTGCACGGCGGCTGAATCAGGAGATAAGATAAGACAGACAATCCATAAAAGGGAAGGCAATACAGTGTGTACGGTGGACGGTAAATGGACACTCAACTCTGAGTGTTTCATATAGTTAACCCACTGGGCAGTGAATTACCATGCTAAACCATAAAAAAGCAACAGATTGTTTTTGTGCAACTGTACTTTCTTCTCACCCCGTTAGATGCCAGCACGTCCTCCGTCTCCTCCTCTTTGTGCTCGATGTGCATCTCAAATGGATTTCCCTCCTGAAGATACTGCTGGAACAGGGACAGCTCCTCCTGCACCTGGGTGGACGAGGCCACGGCCTGTCTGCTCGGGGAGACGGACGGAGAGCGACACTGGCCCATGAATTTGAACTCCTGAATTGGGGAAGGTGAGACAGAAAAGAATGGAGATTTACAAGAGATGGAGGTTTAAGTTTGGTAAAGGTGAGACAGGAAAGACAAGAAATTAAGAAAAGAGATTGTGAAACTAAATCAGAACTTCTAGGTTCCCAGAGTTTACAGTTTAGATTATACAATCACAACAAGAGTGTTTTATTTGAAGGGATGTCTGTGACAAACCGCTGCACATTTAGTAAATTTAAACAATCTTGTACGGACAGCTGAGCACTGCATCGCATGTACTGTATACTGTACCATAAAGTGATGCAGACATTCTCACACCAGTGGGTTTATTCTGAAGGTTCTTTTGCATGTTTTTATCTTTCTGACATTTCTTCATGTCTTTTTCTGACATTTTTCATGTCATTTCTGAATGTATGTGAAGACGCTTAACTATTTACTTTTCTTTGAGTTGGTTACAGTATATCTTTGTATCTAATACATGCTAAAATCTTTTGGTGTTGGCTGTACGTGATCTACATTGGGCTCTGTGGTGCAAGTTTTTTTTTGTTGCCCCTGACTGTGGGAAATAAAACTGTTTTTAACATGCACACTGCAATGGACAGCAACCACTTTATTTTCATCTGTGTTATATAAAGTGCGGTGAATCTCACTCCTCCTGTCTTGATGCACAGGCTGCGACACCCACACACAGAGAAATCACTCAGCAGAATCCCATGTATCCTATGCAAATTTCACAGGGGTGTGTGGGTGCGGTGGAGAAGGGGTTGGGGTTTACGGTGAGTGACAGCGTGTGGAATGAATTTATGCCCCGGCACTTCACTTCTGCTGCTCCCGTGATGTGATTTTAACTCACATGAAGTTGGGCGATGTTAAAGTTAGACTTGACAGGACACAGTTCCCACGTCTCGTTTTCCAGAAACATCCGAAGCTCTTCCAGACGGGCTCTGCAGGGATGGAGTGGAAAAATGAAGAAGAAGATGTCGTTAAAAAAAAAAGAAGAGGTTAACATTTGTGCATTAACGAGCTCCTGCTATTTTGTATATTTTACCAGCTTCCATGATCTGAGAGGCCAGATTAACTGTGCTGACATAAACAAATCCTGCAAAGGTCACTGATGTGAAATGAAAAGGAAGACGTGTGTGCATGTGTTTGTGTGCGTGTAACATGTTTCCAAGTGAACTGCGATCACAGCTCATGGCAGCCACCGTGGTGCTCACCCACGAGGTCAACACAAGGTCTTTCTCAGTGAAATGTCAGAGCGGTGTTGACTGAACACGGCAGCCACCCCCTGTTACTTGTTGTGCAGTTGTTTGAAGTATGCGAGGCGATAGAAAGTGGAACGGAGGAGTGACAGGGTAAAACTTGTGGTTGCCTTCACCATACAGTAGCGTACTGAGCTAACTATATTTAACAAGCACATTTTTCAAACACTGGCACCATGTGCCCTAGAGCTATATTTCTGAAGTATCACTGAGAATTAAAGGACATGAAAATAAAACATTCCTTGGAGAAAATGAGTTAGGAAAAAAGTGAAATCACCTCCACCACTCAGACTAGTTTCAGGTTGCATCACTGTTTAACCAGAATTATGTAAATATTAAGCAGTTATGTGAAATTTCATTATAATTATGTATGTGAATACCTGATATGGCTGAAAACATGGTTTATGTGGTTACAGTGACCTTGGCCTTTGGTCAACAATCAGAACACGGCTACTAAACATCTGATCAGAGATGGCTACAAATAAACTATCCAGAATGAGGCTATGCAATGCTTTCTTTTTTTTAAAGTGATTTTCATCCATTAATCCTACATCAACAGACCAATCAAAATACGACTACAAACCCAATATATTGAAAAGGCCTGACTTGTGTTTTGTGAGATCACTGTGACCTTGACCTTTGACTATCTAATGTATGTGGCAAAGCTCTTATACACTCTTAAATACCCTACTTATCACGTCTGAGCCCTGCGGATGTCATTCTGCTGTTTGCACCCGCAGGCCAACAATACACCCACTCTGATGGCGGTGTCACTGCAGGCAGCTGACAGACAACTCCGGGCATCAGTGAGTCAAAGATCACCGATGGGTAATCAGTTTGTGGAATGACATTCGGCTGGAAAATGAATCAAACCTAATGTGAAGATGATGCACAGAGGAAGCCTCCTGGGCAGCAGTGACAATGCGAGTGTGTTCATCAGTGTGTGTGTGGAAGGGAAAATAAAGTGCCATCATAACGCTGCTGTACATCCATATCTTCTTCTGCTCGCTGGATGAAGGGTGTCATAGCTTTCTGATATCTAAGCAGCTTATCAATGATTCCTGACAGGTTATCACAATTAGTCATCAATGCAAATCACTTCTGATGTCGGAGCGCTGTCTTGTGTGAAGACTTGCATATTCATCTGCTTGGCAAGTGTGTAGGCGTATGTAATCAAGATGTAAATGTGTTTCTTGCTCAGCGAGTGTTATCATGTAATCATGCGTCTCCTCCAAAGAGTGTTACACTGGGGACAGAGCACATTAGAGGCAGCCAATAGTGGTGATCTGCTGTAAATGTTTCTGTCAAGCAATGCCAACCTGCTGTCCCAAAGTCTGTTCCACCTACTTTCATTTCACCAAGTTCCTTTCAGTAACATCAGGGGAGCAGCGAATGCCAGATCCATAAACTCTGCATCTAATTGTCCACGAACAACCAGTTCTCTCATCTCTATGCATGAACAGAAATAACATTTAACTCTTGCAAGATCGGGGAGAGGCGATAAGAACATCTCACCTGTGATAGTTTTTGAAGTAGTTGATGCTTTGGCGCTTGATGGATTCCTGCAGGACCTCTGACTTGCTGCCACAGAACTCCTCCCCCACCTGCATCAACCTGAGAGAGAGGGTGAAGAGAGGGTGAAGTGGGGTTGGTTGAGACTATTCTTTATGAGTTGAATTTATCAATCTACTGAGCACTGTTCAATTAAATCTGGCTGTTATCTGATGGAACCTGTATATTTTGTGTGGGGTACAATTTGATTTGATTTTTAATTTTCCATCAAGTAAAGTGCTAAAGAAAGATTAGAGGTACCAAAAAAGGATTCATACATGTTTATGGATATGTTATTAATACAGTTCTGAACACTTTGTAAATTATAAATAAACTGGTTCTAACAGTTTTCTAGGGCTGACCCAAAAAAAATCGAAGCTTCGTTCGTTGCCATGGTAATCGATCATGAAGTCTGTCATCAATTGTTAGATTAAAACGAATAGGCTGCTTGGTACCTGCCTGATTTTGGAGACATGCAGTGTTTTACTGCATTACTTTCATTATTTCCGTTACAATCGCACCCCTCCCTGGCTGTCAAAGCTTCGATTTTGATCGATTTTATGTCCGCGAAGCTTCGATTATCAAAACGTGATAATCGGGTCAGCCCTACAGTTTTCACGTCTTGATGCAGGCTCAACTATTTGACAAGATCAAGTTAATGCTTGTTACTCACTTATCTTACAAACGAGTAGCCTAATCATTGTATCTGACCACGTTAAACTTTTTAAACATTAATATATGCTCATATGGCTAAACTGCTAATAATTTGTGTATCCAGTGAATGCAGACACAAATGCTGATGACAGAGAAAACAAACAAAATCTCAGTAACTAATAAGAATAGTGCAGATGCCTGTGGGCTCACTAGGGGCACAACTAGTCAGTGGTGTGCTTTTTTATATGTTATCAATTCTTTACAAAGTGAAAACAAACTTATTGATGAAGCAGTTACAAGCCACTCTTAAAACATTTATGAGGGGACGGTTATCAAATTATACAGCATAAATTATAAATATGGCTCCAAAAGAAACAATTTTTAATTTTGCTTGCAGTCAAATAACATAAAACATGTAACAGTGATTTTCAAGTATATTGCTTGTAACACTTCATTCAGTGAGGAAAAACATTTCTTTTATTGGGGATATAAAAACGGCCCTGATCCACAAAGCCACTAGGGAAAGACAATGTTGTTTTTGATTGACAGCTGAGCCAGCAGGGTCACGGGGACACAGTGTAAACAGACTGGCTCTTGTAACACATGCCAGTCAAGGGACAGACAGACAGCGTACTGTTGGCAACGGTATAAAACAAGCACACGATTTGGCATCTACAGTGGACCATGTGAAACGACGTATTTTAACATTTATAGGTACTTGATCAAGCTGTTCAACCTGCCACAGCCGACTGAGCCGGCAGCTGTCTCACTATATGAAAAGACGACCTCATCCACAGTGCTGTGGTTTCATTAGCTGCCTGAAGCGTTCACCGATGTTAACTGCAAACATTCTCCACAGTGTCTCAGCATCTCCCACCAGAGACCGATCACTCAAAACACCTGTAAACGGTTGCGGTCGATTCTCCTTCGACCAAAGCTTCCCCACCCCCCACACGTATGAAAGAGGAGATTATCTGACAAATCATTATTGCTGCGCACTGCCGGCTAGAGTGTTTGTTTCTCACTGTCGCACTGAAATCTGGTTGTGTACAGATGTACCAGAAACACTTGCAGGAGAAGGAGCGATACTGCAATTCTCACTGAAGCTCTAACGAAGATGCACTGACCTTGGAGAGTTTCCTTCTGTTGAGTTTAGTTCAAAGTCCTTGAAACATATGATGCCACTGCTGTCTGTAATAACCCGCAAGGCGTCAAAACTCTCCATTTTCTGGTTCTCTAGTTCTCTGAACTTCTCATATGCATTCACGCAGTTCCATCTGAGTTTTGCGAGTTTAATATTCATGTTGGTTAAGATGGATATCAAAGTGATGGAATTTTTAAATTTTAACAACGTGATAATGAGCCAACTCATAATCTTTGGACATTGTAATTGGACAGGCTAAATATAAATGTTTCCTCTGCTGTTGACTTGGCTCTCTCAGACCAACACTGTGTCTTTTCTTTGTACGTTAATTTAAAAAACAACAACATTGTTTTACTCGTGAAGTGACCTCAAATTTTTTGGGACATATTGCCCGAAATCAGATTAGATCTCTGTCCTCAACAGACAGTCGCCTTGGCTACAGCCCTTGATGCTGAAAAACAATTACAAAAGAGGAGCACGTTCTGGAAGAACAGTGAAAAAACTTGTCAGAGAGCAGAAGCACAGATGGAGCAAAACTGAACAATATGTGCAAGAAAAAAATGACTTTATAGTCAGTTAGAAGCTGTGAGTGAATGAGTAAGTGGGTACTGGGAGAAAGAAGGAAAGCAAAAGAGAGGCTACGTATAAAAGAAGATAATTCTGAAAAACAGAAAAACTAAAGACAAGAGGATGACAGAAATTGCAAGATAATGAAGACCAATTAGTGGAAACAACGGATGAGCTGTCTGCTCCAGCTGTGCGCGGTGTACCTGCTGATGACATCCAGTACCACTATGAAATCATCGTATTTGAAGTTAGACATGTCCGTCCCCAGGATGTAGGCCTTCACTTTCAACTGGACATCCTAAAGAGAGAAATGAGAGGCACAGGGTGATCCTTGGAATAAGCACTTGAGCAACGTTGAGTTGAGAGAAGGAAGAAAGAGACATGCTTTAGATCAAAGACAGAAAGATGGGAGGCAGACTCTTCTCTACAAACCTGCCAGATCCGTGTCAGTCCATGCTCCAGTTTCTTCTTCACGTAGCTGCGGTCCACTACCAACTCATCTGACTCTGCTGCCGCTGCATCATCTATGAGTCAAAGAAAGACACACAGACGGTGTTAAGACTATTAAATGAACTCATTAAAGTCAATGTCTTCTTATCCATTTCACTTATATTGTTTCTCTCTACTTAATTAGCTTTCCCCTTTGAATTTCAAGAGGGCAAAGGAATGGACGCAATTGCAGCCTGCATCTATATAAAAATTAAAACAGACTTTCAAGATGGTTGATCGTAACACAACACATCTCTAGGTAAAAAGGTTATTCCTACATAGTATGGGAGATCTGCAGCAGTGATCCACTTTGATTCTGCCAAAAATTCTTCGCTGTAAGTTACAGCATGTCTGAGTATTACTGGAAACTAAGTGGTTGTCAGTCGGCATCTAAAAAGCACATGGCTCAAAAAGTCCCTCAAGACAGGGAAGGCTGACAGCAACCTAGAAAGCAGAGGAACGATAATAGATGGGAAATTAAATAAGACGTTAGATTCTGTCAGACAATGAAACAACAATCTCAGTGAACATGCTTCCTCCTCTATCATCGTCTCACCACCCTTTTTGTTTGTTTGTTTTTTTCTCTCGTTCTTTTGTCTCTCTAATCGAACGGATATAACAACATGTTGTGAAGAGGCTGTAGTGTCATAGTCAATACAGTATTTTCCTTTAGCTGAAAATTGCTTGGGTCAATCTCTAGCTGCTTGTGCTTTTTGAAGTGGATATCCAGGATAGCCAGCAACACTGAGCATGTTAACAAACAGGTGGCCCATCAATGCTCATCTTGGTATGGATTATTACCCCATCTGTTGATGTTCATGTTTTTTTAATGGTTAATGTGTCTTCAATCAATAGAAAACCCCTGCTTTAAAAGGAAATAAGTACCATAAGTTAAATGTTAAATATGTATAACATCTAAATCCAATGTATCCAAAATCATTCTATTAATTAGCCTCTGTTCATTCCCGTACTGAATGTTATTGGACTGAATATTTGACAGGGAAAGAAAAGAAAACAATCGTATCACAGACAACACCTGGCCTATTGACCACTATCAAATTCATTTTGTTTGCCCTGTTAGAAGAATTCTACTGTTGGTGGTTCCCCTAATCCATAGAGGGAAAAAAAGCAGCTGGAGGACACCCCTTCTGTTAGGGATTTAATATCTCAAAGACGCTTTAACATGGAAAGTGCTTGTAGAAACCGGAGCTTCAGTCCTGATTCTATCTCTAAGAAAGCAGACTTCCCCACCCACTGCAGCCGGCTGATAACCAGCTACGTCGTCAACAAATAACATTCAGGGAATAATATCTGAAAAAAGTTGAAACTACATCAGTTTCTAAGCAGAGGGAAAACAAATAGTTGTAGTCATTGCGCAAGTGCCACAAAATTCTGCTAAGATTCTGCTGAACCACTTGTTATGAGAGTTCCTCCTTTACTTCTGGTTCAAAAACGCAGAGGCCAAGGACGTATATTTACAGGCAAACCAAACAACATGGTGGATCCATCTCCCTGTGAGGCATTCACTGGGCTGGGATGCCGATTATTGATGAGAAAGACAGTCAAAATAAAAATAATTTCCAAGACATCTGACTTCAGTCTTGTGCGTAAGAGTGCCGAGTTAAAAAACGTAAATGTGTCACTGACGGAATACGTGTGGATCTCGCTGCGTTCGAGATCGTAAACCTTGCACTTTGTTAACCATTAAACCAGATGATGTGAGACACATTAGTCGGAGAGAACAAGCGAGACAGGCATGAATCACGGGTGATGTTTTTCTTATTCTGAAGCAGGGAGATGGTTGAAAGACCTAAAGCTTTGACCATACAAACACATAATTTAACTCGGCTTGACTCAAATGTCTCCAGGCTGCAGTCAAAACAGAGCCACTGTAGACAAGACCTGCTGGGAGAGGTATTTGTCAGTTGAGCAGAGAATAAATATCTCTTGCCATTTTGCCTATTTTTAAAACAAGTAAACTCTGCACAGTCACACTGACTTCAGCATCAGTGGCAGTGAGGGTGTTTTCATAGTGGAACACTGGAGCATAGCCGTTAAAAAATGCAGTACAAACATGAATTTTATTATGCCCCCACATCGTGTTTATATCTAATTATATAAATAGACAGGAAGAAGAAGCGAGCAGGAGCAGCGAAGAGTCGAAGGGCATGAACGTGCACTGCTAAGTCAGGTCATGCTTGAAGTGCTGTTGTGGAAAAAAAACACTCCAGAAAAAAAAAACACAAGTTGAAAGAAAAAGAAAATCTTAAGATACAAGAAATGTAGTGTACATTAGAGGGGAAAAAAAGCCAGTACAACACCTCAGACACTGGTGTTCAGGAGAGATCAATGAAACAGGATTATCTGAACTCCACGGAAACCTTGTGCAGGTATTCCTTTACAAAGACAGACAAAAACGTGAAGAGAGCACAGAGTAGAATCGCTCCTGTGAGACATGTTACACCCACCTACATGCGGCAATTTAAAGGTGTACAGGAAAGAAAACTGAATTTGAGCCCACTCTGGGTCATAAAATTAGTGTAAAAACTCATCTATCAGACGATGTAGGCCAAACTTCGTGCAAAATTCTATTTTTGAGTAAATCCAGGATGAACCTGTGGTATTTTTTTTTCGCATTGGACAATGCAGGCGCTTGGATTATACGTCAGCCTGTACACGATTCAAAAGCCACTGATATTGGATCTGTCATCTGTCATTCACACGTCTGAGACACACACACACACGGAGCTCGGACTCGCCCCAAGCTTTGAATATCCCGCCCGCTCGATATAGCGACCAATCAAATCCGTTAAATTTACTCGGGTAAAGTCGTGTTGCAGCTCGTGACAACTCGGCGTGACAAACGGGACAAACGGCCATTTCTGTTAATATGAAATCTGATGTATTTCCTCTTGAGATGTCACAGTAAAATGGGTCTTTGCTCTCTCTCTATGGTTGTGGCTATGTACATTACTCATTACAAGCATATCAGCATCCAAACATCTGACACGGTTGTCAGTGGTTGCAGCGTGGGTAATGCAGGCCTCAGATTTTCAGGATGCATAGAATGAAAAGGATGCTATCTTTGGTTCTGCTGCATCCATTATAATCATTTTTTTGTGATTCTTGAAGTGTTACAGGTGATGATCCCCTCTTTTCATAATAATTTATCAGTCATCAATTAATGAGTAACGTCCCTATTAGCTGATCGCCTCTGCAACAGAAACAAAGCAGAAGAGGAGGAACTCTGTCCTACGCGGAACACTTTTGCCCTACAAGGTTTTCTGACTCAATTGCTCATTTTATCAGTCTGCATGCAGACCGACACTTTACCCACAGGACCTTTGTTAATCGTACTCTGCGGCATACAATTATCAGCACAAAGGATGTGCACAGCCATATATGGATTCTGACAGAATACACCAAAGAGAGAAAAGTCCCCATGAGGAATCACTGTCAAGTTGTATCTGCTGCAATAGATCAGAACAATGGGTTTCCCTCAAACATCAGTCTCACTTTGGTTCAACAAGACAAGAAGTCTATCCTAGCATTAAGTCCAAACATACAATATTTGTCAACGTTTTAAAAAACAAAGCAGCTCATGGGCGTTATCTTTTTTTGTCTCACAAAATATATCTCCAATATTTGCCGCCATGCCCAACAGTTAAATAGCTCCAGTAAACTTGGTTAGTAATGTTTAGTAATCTGCCCTGCTTTGTGAGTCAAACCAACTATTTCAACAACACTGATTCATTATTAACTGGTCTTATCCCACAGGAGATGGACAGCCCATCCTATCTCCAAGCACTACACCAGAAAGACTGTTTGGTGGATGAGGAGATACATGTACCACTTTCATAACAGTTTATCTGGCTGGCAGTGGTACCTCTGCACCGTGCTGTGAGTGACGTCTATATCTTCTCTCACCAACTGATGACACTCATCACACTCAGAAATGGATGCGACCATGAATGATGAACACTTCTGATTTCCCTTGGTGTCAAATATGTGTTTTCATTTCCCAGGCATTTCCATTATTTGAAGTGAGGTTATAATGCATTTGAAATCCCCATCCTTTTATATTGGCTGCACAGACGCTGCTGCCATGCTACAGCAAAAACTCGTCAGGATTTCTAAAAATGACAGTGTGACGTTGTTTAATAAAGCATGTCTGGGAATTTCAGTGAATGCTCCAAACCGGTGGGTTTTTTGGCATTCCGATAATACTTGCTGTAATTTGAGTCATTAATAGAGACAGGAATGAGAACAATTGGATCATTCACCAAAAAACAAAAGAAAAGAGAGCTCGGGAGACATGGTGAGACATGGCATCTTGACATATCTGGGCTTCATTTAATGAGCACAGGATTGGTAGTGAGAGAGAGGGGTGTGAGGAGGAGAGAGCAGGAAATTTTGGAGCATATGAAATAAAACTGACGAAGGTGAGAAAGCGGAGATTGTCGCTAAGTAACTGGTGATACAAAAGTGAGAGGGTTAGGTGTGACAGAAAGAGTAAGGCTGAGTTAATGGAGGAAAAATGAGGATTGATAACTGACGACCTACTGATAAATACAATAGTATTAACTAGTGTATTTTTAAACTCTACTATATAAACTATCTATGTTTCTTCCAAACTTGGGAATTATATCAATACTGTCCAATATCCAATGTTTTAAGAGTGGATTTATCAACACATCATTAGTCATAAAACATACCAAAGTTAATGGTGTATGGTTTACATGATGTATTTATGAATTCATTCACAACATTTTCTTTCATTTCATTTAACAAGTTATTTATTTCACATGCCCCTTTTCCACCAACAACTACAAGAAGTTGTTAAATTTTGTAGAAAAAGGACAAATCAAAGGCCTAAGAAGAAGAAAAAAACAAGGTTACAGTGGGCTAATGAAAAGCAATCATGGACTGTGGATGACTGAGTGAAAGTGATATTCAGTGATTCATTTTTTGAAGGAAAGATTTCCTGGAGATTCATTTATCATCTTGAAAAATGATATCATCGTCGCCAAACATCCTTTCAATCTATGGAATCAGAAAAGTGTCCAAAATGTCTATGTAAACTTGTGCATTTATTGAAGATGTACAGTAATGACTACCATCTCCCCTGCGCCTTGACCCGATATGCAGCCCCATATCATCAGTGACCGTGGAAATTTGCATGTTTTCTTTAGGCAGACAGTCATCTTCCCAAATCTCACTGGAACGGCACCAAACAAAAGTTCCAGCATTATCACCTTGCCCAATGCAAACTCGTTAATATCACTTTCATCCAGTCATCCACAGTCCATGATTGCTTTTCATTAGCTCACTTTGTTTGTCTTTTCTGTATGTAAATGCCATTTCCTTTAGGCAGTTTCTTACAGTTCGGTCACAGACGTTGACTCCCATTTGTTCCTCATTTGTTTTTTTGTGAGTTTTCTGTTTTCAAAACATATTGCTTTATGTTTTCTATCTTGACGCTACCAGTCAATTTCCTCTACTTGATCTAAAAAATAACAAAGACTGACTACAACAATGTGATTTGTCTGATGTCTGTGATTCGCCTTTTTTCTACAAAATCAAACAACTAAATGGACAGTGAACACAATGAATGAGTGGTGATTCCATCATTTTTGCCAGGGGTTGTATATGATCATGAGCGTTTCCATACTCTGTTGTTGTTGTTGCATAGTTTGTGTCACCTGCAGTGTCCCAGTGACTTGATGACCCTTGCCTACCAGAAGCTTCCTTCTTCAGCTGTTGTTAACATTTCCATGTTTCTCAAATTCTCTGTTGTAAACTGTTTTCTTGTCTGCACGTCTGTCCGTCCTGTGTGAGGGATTCCTCCTCTGTTGCTCACGGATTCTCCCATTTTTCCCTGTTAAAAGGGTTTTCTATGGAGTTTTTCCTCAGTCGATGAGGGTCTAAGGGCAGAGGATCATGCTATGTGAAGCCCTTTGAGACAAACTGTTTGTAAAAACGGCCAATACAAATAAAATTGCCTTGCCTTGCCTTGCCTTGATGAGAGTATGGATGGCCTCACCAGGTCAACTACTGAGAAAGCCTTAATAGTGGTTGTTAGAAAGTGCTACGACAGAGAGGGAGGAGAAGCTAAATGAGAGGGAAAGCCAGTGAGGTGACAGCCGTGTTCGACCTATGGTGACAGTGGCAGTATGGGTAACGGGGTTCTTGGTGACTCACGACCACATGACAAACAACCACAGGGGCTTTGGATCCCCACTGCACTCAAAGTGTGACTCATAAGCTGCAGCCTGTGCATGACTTAGCAGAAACCTGTGAAAGTTTAGCAACAGAAAAGTCTAAACTTGCCTCCTGGTTTCTAAATATATAACACTACAGTACACCACCCATCTAAATGCTCCTTCATCAAACTGTATTGGCATGGCACGACAGCCATCACTGTAAATGGGATTCAAAGTATTTTCTGTCATTTCCCACAGATGACGACCATTTGAAAGATAATGAATAAATTCATTCAAAAATGAGGGAGCGTTTTTATACAGCATTTTTATTTTATTTTGGAAACCAGCTCTGCATACTGAAGTTCGACAGCAGTGGCCCACCTGCACTGCGCCACATGGTTAAAATATCCCACTTAACTCCAGGGGATTACATCCCATCAAACCTGTCACCATGTGCACTTTTAATCAGTGGTGATTTGACGCAGTCTGAGCATAAAAAAAATATGTTTTTATTCGCATGTGAACCCTGAGGTGTTGGAAGGGTTTGGTAATGATACATAAGTGTAAGTTGGCATCTGAAAGTCCTTTAAAAAGAGATGCATTTAAAGGACATGGGAATAATTTGATTAAATTGGTGATATGTCATGTTAACTCAGGGGTCTGCATGAAAACAGAATTCAGAGCATCAGTCAAAAATAAAATAAATTGCAATATGTAGCGAGGGATGTTCAAAAAACGTAGGTTGTTTGAAATTGCATACTGCATGGTTTTGTTTATATGCTGTGTTACTAGTGAACACTAATGAGGCGTGAAGGCCAATTCACAGCCTGAGAGCTGAAAACTGATGGTTTTCTTTATCATGGCAGAGCAGACAGCTTCCATACATACCGATATTAGACGACATTTTTCATGGCCCAACTCTGAATGAACATGTAACAGATACACGCGCCGGTCATGGTTGTTTACTCTCACACAGTCAAATGCTTTCACACAGACAGAGTGACGCCCCCCCCGTGTCTGACAGCCATCAGCGCTGATCGAGCATGACAGGGTGTGTGCACCGGCAGTAAATCCATCCTGTCAGGCAGGGATATGACCCTGGTCCGTTTTTGCTTCCTGCAACAACCTTTCCCTTCATCAAGTGGACCAGATTAATTACTGAAACATGGGACTGACCAGCTCAATATATCAAGTGGCTGCAGATCTAAATTCAACGGGGATGCTCTTTTTTGCTGTCTTAATGAGAATAGAGAGGTACATGTGTCCTTAGGTGTGTGGCAGACATAGGAGGGGTGGGGGGGGGGCAGAGTGATCTTCAGTGGGTGTGACTGTTGGGCCTGTCACTGTAAAACACTCTTCGACAAATGAGACAAAGCTTGTAGAGTCAATCACTGCTCTGATGGACCTCACGCGCACACACCCACACGGATAAAGAGATAAAAGGTGAAAGCCAGGAAAGAGTCAGGGTCGGGGACACCTTTACACAGAGGACAGAGGTGACAGCCAATCAAACAGTGAGATGATGGATGGGCCCCATGAGAGGAAACGTGCTGTGTGTCCTTACCCCGGCGAGGATCCTGAGGACTTAGCATTTTAGCAACCATTCAGAAACCTCTTGTTTCCTCACCCATCCAGTAATGAATTCAGTACAGTATGGAAAATGGAAATGAGTTATCTTTCAATATGCTGCAGGAAAGCACAGGCTAATGTGACAGTCCTCCATTTGAAGCTAAAATCTGACTCCTTCTATGGCAAGACAAATGATCATAACAGCGATGAGGTAAGAAAAAAAGAAAAAGTGCTCTAAACTAAATCCAGCATGGCTCCTTTTCTTACACTGGTAAGAAATTTGACTTCCTGTGGAGCTTACTGCTAAACCGCAAAGTATGTATTGCCTTGACAACAGAGCTTCTCGAGGCTGATGTTTTCACATCTGGCAGGATGGATGGGAGCAGCAACACAAGCAAGACTTTTCTTGTTGATCCAGACGTAAGCTTTGGGTTTGGACAGATGTGGTGCGCTGCCGTCTTGCTGTTCTTAATGGGCTGTAACTTGAGTGCATGTGTTTCCAGGGGAGGAGTCAGCGTCCTTTATACTGTTATTATTAAAAAAAATAAAATAAAAAAATCTCCCTTGAAATGATAAAGACGCATCTGGATGAAACCACGTAGATTAGAAGGTCAATAAGGTCACTGTAGACAGTATTAATCACTTACAGTATTATGAATGAGACAATTTTACTCCAATCTCACTGTTGTCTGTTTGTGTTTAGTTATTCATTATTAACTTCTAAAGCTCAATTGGAAAACCTTGTTTCAATTGGCACGGAACGAGAACAAACTCAAAGTCACACATGACACATTACCATAGGAAAAATACATACATCATTCATGGTTCATCACCTGTGCATATAGTTATCCTTGAAGCCATACGACTGGGTCACACTAATCCCACCATGGAAATTCAATAATGTGTAAATATAATTTATATTCATGTACTTAGAACAGACAGTTAACCTGTTTTACATTTGGTAATGCTAGAGAAATAACACACACAAAAGACTTGATTATCAACATGGTGTAGCCTTAAAGCTGCAGCTGTAAAAATACAACCCACACCTCTTTTGCTGTTGTGGAGGTGTGTTACCAGGGACAATCAGAAGTGATTATTCTGCTACTGACTCATTCAATGACCTGCACACTGAAAGAGAGCTTATTAAATGCAACAAAATGTGTGCCACTTCAGGATTTGTACCTCTACACTACACTTTTGCTGCACTGAAGCACCAGCACACATTCAATGCTCTCTTGTCTTCACCTCTCGTACAGCCGAGGTCCAGTTATTCCTTTCTATATTTTTTTCTATAAGCTTTAAAGCTGTAAACTGTATATTGAAATCAAACAGCCAAGAAGACAGCATCACTCTTAAGAGTGTGGAAAAAGCTGACCCCATTTTCACACAAGTCACTGTAGACTTCAATCTGTGAATTACTTTTTCATCTCGGGGTATAGGGAGCAGATTTGGTGTTTTATGAGAAAAGTCTAAATGAAAAACTATAGAGGAAGCAGGTGACAAAGAGAGATTTGGGAGTGAAAATGAAAAAAAAAAGGGAGGAGCATTTGAGGCACCAAATATTAGCTTGTGCAAGACATAGGGTGTGAGTGAAAGTCATGTGCGCCCTCTGCGGGATCTGGTAAACACATCTTTTATGTCTGCACACAGCAAACCTTTGCTCCCAAACATCAAGGGATTCGTTAAAAAAAAAAAAAAAAAACGGAGCGTGGAAAAGATGGGCTTTGATAATAGGTACAGGTGTGTTCTCTTACCTGGAGTGGGTGCATTCTCCTGTTTGTCCTGCTCCTCGTGCCACTGCATGGTGCGGTGGTAGCTCAGCATCACCTCCCACAATGCCTTGCAGAGATCCGTCAGGCAGGGAATGTAGCTGTCCGGGGTGATGTGCTGCCAACGGAGAAGCGATGAAGACACGGTCACTGTTGCTCTTTGAAAACATATTACATAATATATTCCGATGACTCTGTACAATTCAATTCCTCTGTCGTATGTGGTTCTGCAGTGTTGTGCACAGTTGTACTGTAACACACACACATACAGCGTCTGACTACTTGAAAAATAAATTGATATAAAAAGATTCCCAGGCCAAAAAAAAAAAAAAGATAATGTGATCAGCTGTGCTCTACATTATATCTAATTAAAGCCTGCTCAAACTCATCAGTCAAGGACAGTGTATTGGAAAACATCTATCTTCTGTGTGGCAAAAAGCACTTTCATCTTATGTATTATGTAAGGCCTAATTAATGTTAGAACAAATCAAAATAAGGATGTGAAGAAAGAACGTGCCTTACTAATATTCAGCACATACATTAAACATCTCACATCTGCCGTCATTACGTAAAGCAACTGGAGTGTCACAGAGCTTTTCATTCTCAGAACAATAACATACTGCATGGTCATAGTAACAGCACCTTCTCGTATATGAAGTATTTTTGCTTCTTTCATATAATGAGTGTGTAAGAGCATATGTACTGTATATGAATCCCAGTACTGTAGATGTGTAACATGTCTACTGCATGTCTAGGTGGATAATCAACCACTGTCTGTGGACCAGCTTTAATATTATGTTCATATGCTACAGACCCTGAAGTGAGTTATTGCTTTCATAAAATGTCAACTTTATTATGCCTACAAATGATGAGCCACTGCGTCCTACAGCACACGCGAGTCTTCAGCGTTCATTTACAAACTTGGTATGTGAACGATAATTCTTCCAGTAAAATGGCCCCATGCGATAATGTGTTTTAAGAGATTTCATTTTTCTTCTTAATGACAAATAAATAACTGCTTCCCGAAGCTAACTGTCTGACAATGTCACTTCATCCATGGAATAAGGCTGAGCTCTGTGCATAATCGCAGTGTTAATAATACTGGAGGGGGATAACGCACGCTGCTGTTTTTCCTGCACATATCCAGACGGCCTGGAAAAAAGGTTTCTGCGTGTGTTCTGTTAAAAGTTTGGACCACCTAAGAAAAGTGCAGTTGGCACGGCGGTAGCCACTGACACAGTTCAAGGCTCAACAGAACAACTTGCCAACAGAGCCCTGTCAACATGCTCACAGAGAAATTAATCGCTGCCAGATGAAACAGCACTGTCGACAGCAGCCGCACTTTTCCTTTGTGTGAAAAAAAAAAAAAACGATAATGGAGAAGGGTTTGTAGAGCCCTGCTGGCTTTCACCAAACCATTGTGAATTATATACCACAAGGGTGGCTGCTGAGAGAGAAAACAGTGCAGTGCAATAACGACCCCCCTCTCCGCAACTGTGCGAAGATGATCGGTAGTGAAGACCCGCACCTTCTCCTGGCTTTTCGCTCTGGCATGTCTGAGGGAGGCTGAAGGACAAAATACTACTTGCCAGGACAATCTCTCAACAGAGCATCTCTTAGTGAGACGTCTGGAGTTTTCATGACTGCGAGCCATCAGCAAGAAGGTTTGATCTCAAAAGATGCTGACAGACCTGTTTGTCTGTGGTGTTTAAACAGAGCAAAAGGTGCAGATCCATAACTCCCAGACAGCGTTTCAGACTGACATTTCTACTGGTTGTACTGGTGCTATTAACTATTAACACCTTCTGTTTTCCTGCAATATGGTTATCAATATCAGGATACTCAACAATCTTATATTGTCAGTGATTAATATTATTATTTACACCTTTTTTGTACCAGGAAGTCCCATTGACATCAGAAATCTCTTCTGCAAGAGACCTTGCCAAGGTAGCAGCCACATACGATCAGCACAATAAACAATAAAACTAAGTGTCAGCTACTCAAACACAGCGGCCACTCCAGAAGAACAATGAAATTCCACCCTCACTTTTTCTCCGTATCGGTGCTGTTAACTCGGCACAGGTGCCCGTGATGTATCACCTACTTAACTGGTGCCTTTTCTATAATTCATGTCTTTTTAAGTGTTTTTTTGTCTTCAATTTTCTGGAGGAAAACAGCGATGGCAACTGCAGGATGTGCAGGGTCGTGTACACGAGAGCAGTAAAGACCTAATACCGGCTGTCGTCAGGGTGCATGAGCACAGCTTGAGCCATCAACACCACAAACTATTAAATAACAGCTGCTGTTGCTCCCTGTCTACACTTTTGTCCCTAGTTGGTTCAATACAGAGCAGAACAACTTACTGAGTTCAGACCTGCAGGACTGACACGGTGCTGCGTGTAACTGTAGCGTGTAAAGGGGCTAATCTCTACATTACATTACATTACAGGGGAACAGAATGTTTTTATAGCAAAAACATTAACATAGTCTGTGTAAAACCATACTAAATATGCTTTTCACTATTACGTCTTCATTGTTTACTGGCCCCATTGCTACAGTACAACAGAAGAAAACCAGAGTACCAGTGTTGAGAGTCTGACCTAAAAGGAGGAAAAACTTGGCTGGAGTTACAAGCAGGCTCCAGTGGTTAGATAGGTAAGCTAATGAACCAGTTCTGACAAAACCAAGCCTGCGTCTGACATTCCCAGTTCTCCACCAGCCAACCTTATCAGAGCAGGAGGTTGCCAAGCAACTGGGCTAAGGGGAGTTGACGAGGGGGTGATAGGTCTGAGTGTGTGTGTGGGTTAAGATCCTCAGTGGGCATGAAGAGGTGATCTCAGGTATACCTCATGTGTGTGTTTGTGTGTGTGTGTGTGTTAAAGACAAGAGAGAAAAAACACATACATATAGTTTCTAATTGACACTAAACATCAGTTCTGCCAGATGTGTCCTTTTACAGTAGTTCAGTGACAAGTTCTTGAGGGAGGTAAGGATCTATTTTTTAACAGCCATTTAATTTTCTGCATGTAATTACCTTTCATTATGTTCATAACATGTGCCAAGTTGTGTCAGAGGGTTCAAAAAGACAAAGCACTGAGTGTTTGTTTTTTTCTCTTTTCAGTTGTGTGTCGTGGGAGGGGGAGTGTGGAGGAGTTCTCATGAAAGAAACGTCATGCACAAAAGAGATGTAGGAGATAGCGCAGGTACCCACGATCTAGCTGTTTCACTTTCTTCAGACAACCCCCCCTCCTCTTTTCAAAAAAGAATAAATAAACAGATTCACCTGCAAAAGATCAAAACCATAGTCAGCAATCTGTAGACCTGCTGTGCCAGCAAAGAAACAGAGTACAGTACTCTCTGCTAAAGAGGAAATTTCTCTCCTTCTCGACACACAAATACTCTTCATCACAACTTAGTGAAGCAGTCACAACAAGTGTGAGCAAAGGAAATGTTCAATGTTGTCACTGGGCAGTGCACAGACTGCGACGAGGTTTCTTCTGTTGTTAGAAAGCACTGACGGGTCTGGTAAAAGCAGAGTCTTCATCTAACAAGGTACATGGAATCAGATCATCCTCCTCTTGTAAAACAAAAATAAAAACGGCCTATGTGCTACTCTGCCATTATCTGCTTCAGCTCTGTTGCTCATATATGATTCAACCCACTTACTCGCTCTGTTGTCAGAGTCAGTACATTTAATCTTATCAAAGCAAATGGAGCGGCTAACACAAAAATACTTTTGATAACTCGATAGGGCAGAGTCACTGCTTCTTTTTTTATTATATGAATACAGTGTTTTATTAACCATGCTTAAAAAAACAGATTAAAGAGTGGGAATTTGACACTGAAACATGATTTGGCTACTTCTCGCTGCAATAGCTTTGATGTGCTCAAAAATATTCATACAGTGACACATGACAAGTCCATATGGGATTCAAAGAGACACATTTTCTCCAAAAATCCTCCACTACAGAGAAAAAGATTGGATATCCTGTAATGATGATCAAAAATCAAATATAAGATTCAACTGGAGGAAAAAAAAGTAGATTAATTTCATTTTGTACTAAAGCTATGAGCAGCAACAGTAGACTGACACATGACAATAAATAGACCAACACCATGATCTCTGAATCCATTCTGGGTAAAATAAGACTGGCAGAGATCATTATAGGTTACTACTGAGAATTTTATTTATCATTATTAGGCTGATTTCTCTATTAACACTATAGCTGAAGGTTTTTACCATATTGACAAGTCTCATTAACAGTTTCTACAAAAGTTTTTACATGCAAAGTTTAAGAGTTTTGCTCAAGTATTCGTCCTCCTCTCCTATGACTCCTCTCGGAGTGAAGTGGTTTATTTCCATGAGGAGAAAAATCAGACAGACCAGGGAATTGATAAGGAGTGAGGCCAGCCAATAATGATGAGATGCCGATGTAAAATTAATAAGACCCTTTCACGATCAGAAATGACCTTTCTGAGTGTTCCCATTTCCCTTGAATTTTAAGCTGCATAACAACTAAGAAAGTTCAGAGGTTCTAAAGTGGCTCTCACATTAACATAACCTTTATTTATTAGTGCAACAACAACAGAATAAGTTTCTTCTTCTCGGCAAACACTTAAATGCTTCCCCTAACTGAACCACACCAATCCATCAACTATTTAAACTCCTTCCTTTTTTCCCCCGTGATACTCATAGCCAGGGAGAAGCTGGAGACTCAGTCAGAAAAGTAAGTGAGAGCAGAAAGCAGAATCCCAAACAACCACAGAGAGGGACACTGAAGGGCATTTCAAATACTCAGGCATCAGACAGGATGAGCTTTCAAGCCCATCTTCATATTTTTAGTACCACTTTAAAACCTCAACACCTCAGTCCTGCGTGTGTGTGTGTGTGTGTGTGTGCACCACATACACCACACATCCATTTTTTTCTGGTTGTATTGTTTCACAGGCAGGTACATAAGTGCCTTAAATAAAACAGTCAACCATAAGGAGTGAAAGTAACCACGGTGCATCACGGTGGCTGTAAACGCTGTCAGCATCACAGATGAACTGCATGTGGGTGTTCACCAACCTCTTCATGCGAGTGTGTGCGTGCATTTGTGTGTGTGTGTGAGAGCGCGCTGCCGCCCCATCAATCACAATCACACAGCCGAGAGTGTAAGGACACATCCCATCAATCTAAAGTTGGTGAGAGCGTTGGTTCACTCCATGTGTGTATGTGCGCTTGTGAAACGAGTGGGATCATCCAGGCAACGCAGCGCGCTGACAGAATATCTATCAAACCCAAGTAAACATAAGGATGTGTCTGTAACTAATGCACAGCTGCATGCACACAGTAATGCAGTGGATCCATGGCACAGATTTCCAGTGAGTCTAGTAACAACAATTAGGTCCACAGGAAGAAAAAAAAAAGCGGGGGGGGGGCAACCACAGAAAAGTATGAAAAGTTGAATCCATCCCTACGGCTTGAGGGAAGAAGAGTGTTTTGTTCCACCAACTGTAAAAAAAAATATACAATATTCGTCATCACAGGAGCTCGTGAAAGTCAGCTGAAATATAGATATAGTTCCTGTCAAAAAACCTGGAGGGGAAGTTTTTTGGTGGAAAAAATAACCTCAAAATAAAAAGATTCAGAATCTTCCAATTCCTCCTGAACTGTGTCTTATCTTATCTGTCAAAATTCATTTTTTGATGACAGATTAAATTCAGGCACGATTTTATACGCAGACAGCTTTATCATGTATTGGATTTTTTTTTCACCACAACTCTTTATCAAAACTTGATTTAGGTGAGGTCCTCCAGGCTGATCCCACATTATAGATAATCTCACTATGATAAAGGGAGAAAAAAAGTGTTTTTTTTAGATATTTATCTTAAATAATATGTATACACCAGTGAAATATAAATGAGGAATTATTCAGTATATCATTCATGTGAAGTTATGGTCGGAAGCATTCAAGAGCAAACTGTAAACAGATATTACTGTCGAGAATCGTAGCGTAGTATATTTACAGTGTCACCGTATGTGATGCATCTGTAGCGACTCCAGTAAAAGCAGGAGTGCAGCAGAGCACATTATCCATAACAGCAGGCAGCTAACAAGCTAACCTCGCTTCCCTTGCAAACCCCACAACAGTGAGAGCAACTCTTCCTCAGACTGCAACAGTGGAATAATTAACATTTACTCAGCATTGCTTTATCATGGTTACATTCCCAAGCCCAGCCCGAAGTGACAGCTAAACTCTTGGAAACATCCTGCCTGTCGGCTCGAATGCAGCCTCGCACTAACACCTCCAGATCTGTGACCAAAAAGAAGCCTTGACCTGGAACTACGAGGCTTTATCTCTTCTTCAACGGGGGAAAAAAAGAGAGGAGGCAGCGAAGAAGCGGGAGAGGCAGCACAAAAAGGTAAGAGGTAAAGAGCAGGGCACTGTAGATACGGGCACAGTGGGGAAAATGTTCCAGTTAAAGACTGTGCCGTCAAAACAGCGGGGTGGCTGAGGGATGAAAAAACCGTCAGCTGATATATCAAAAGAGAGTGTAAAGAAACAAAATGTGCCCTCAGATGGGGCTGTGATCACCTTTAACCATTCTTCTAAGTACCCTTCAACGCTGTAGGTCAGGCTGTAACGTGGCCCCTGGGGGAGGAAAACGTACTCCCGGCCAGTTCATGATGAAATCACCAAGTTATGGCTCACTGGGCATGCAAATGTGATTTATTTCAATCTTGGGGGGCATTTTTCGCTTGGATACGAGGCAATAAAGAAGCAAAGGGAGGCTTGCTGTGAGTGAAAATGTGTGTGTTGGTGTCGGGCGGTGTGTGTGCCCAGGCTCAGCAGTATATTATAAGTTATTTCATCACTTTGCAGGTGGTGTATCGTATTCAGTTTTTTTTTTACTTAACTGACCGCATGAGTGGTTAGCGTTCTTCACGCTGGCATCTCATAAAGTGAACTGTGTGGTTTCTTGCAGAAAGCTGCTAAAGTACACACACACAAACACACATCCTCTTACCGTGCACAGGTCCTTGTATTGCATCTTCTGGAACTTGGTGTCAGCGTTGCCAGCACAGAGCTCCACGTATCCCAGTACCACCTGGAACACTGTGTTGTGGATGGCCTGGGTGAAGTGCATGTGCAGCTGGTCCATAGCGGTCTGCAGAGAGAGCCACACACACACACAAACACACACCGTCATGAAAACCATTATGTCAAGATGTCAGTGCAGATCTGTGAAACAGTGAACAGCAGGGAAATTGCCAATCAAACATCTTGGGAGCACTAATGCTTTGAATTGTTTGCACATTATTATTTGGTTTCAAGACGACGGGAGAGAACACGAGGATAGCTGTAAGTCATGCAAACTGCAGTGTGCACATCAGAATCAAAATGGGAAATTTTGTTCCCAATTTCCATGACATGATCAGATTGCTGTGGTGGAGAGTGTCATAAAAACAAGAAAAACGGTAGCAGACGCAAATTAGCGACATACATGCTATAGCGGCACAGCTACAGTAGTTGCCTCCAGCACCGTTCACTTGTGACTCCATTTATCTCAGATATATTAGAGCAATATGACCCAGCCTCCACTCTTTCACTGCTACTGAACAACATCAAGCTTTTGTTCATTTTTTGTGCACTGTCTCCCCCTGGTTTGTCTCTGTTTTAGTTTCACCACTGACTCCTGAGGGAAACACCAGACGCTTAATGCCCCGCTCTGTTTTCAACCTCATTTTGTCCGTTAGTCTTTTGGTTTGAGGTACTGCAGACTGCTTTGTCACTGCATCCTTATAATTATTAATCAGGGAATGTGTTTTTCATGTAACCCCCCCCCAAAAAAAACCTCTTAACCATGATTTCAAACTAAAAAAAAAATTTTTTTTGCTTCCCTGCACTGTTTTAATGCCTTATTGTCTTTCAAAGCCAAATTCTATTTACTGTCAATTTCTGTTTTGCAGCTCTTGCCCACAGTCTCACTATGGGACCCAAGTGAATTCAGGACACCAGAGTTGCAGGAAGCATGGGCGCAGTACTGGGCAAATGCCTATAGGTAGTGGGTGCTGCAGTGTAATTAGATTTTCTTACTGCGAGCTTCTGACCTCAAAGTGTTGCCCCCCACCCACCAAACCAAACCCCATCCATTCTGGATGCCTGCTGCCATATAGAAGTAATTTACCCCCCCCTCCCTTCCTTTTTAGAGGGAGTTTCACTTCATCCATCCTAAAGAACACCACAAAAACATCACTGGCTGTAGAAAGCAGACGGGAAAAGAAGAGGCAACTCTCATAATAACAACAATCACACAATCCTACCCTGCCACGCTTCAGACACAATTATCAATCAACCGCACAAGCAACCGTCCTCCTTCCGTGGCTACCTGGAGAAGCTGGGTAATGAGGGTGAGGACCAAGAGACACATGCAAGAGGAGGATGCAAAGAGGTGATGCTGTGATGCTGATTGCTAGCTCACACAGCTCATTCACGTATCCGACTATAAAGTGCCAGATAAAAAGTGTTTGTCTTTGAGATGCGCCAAAGAAAAACACTGCAGCAAAAGACTCTAAGAGAGCGTTTGGCTAATTGTGGGAAACACAGATGCACAGAGAGTGCGGCAAACACTAGGAGAAAAGAAAGATGAAAACAACAACCAACAAGTCCATAGTAAGAGTCCGATAATGCACTGTCATGGAAACAAGAAAAACATGATTTATTGTCAACAAGCCTCGTGATGAAGTCTCAACCTCAAGAAGGTCCGTTAATGTCAACAGGCATAAGGCGTATTTGTCATATTTACACTGTATGTCAACACTGGCTCGTTTCATGTGACAATGACACAGTATGTTTGCTGTTGTATGAGCGCCAGCATGCGAACAGCTACAACCCGTCAAACGCCCCTCACACATTAGTGGCGTGCCAAAGGTGGCATGATTTGATTTTATGATGTCTCTCCAATTAATTTTGCACAAATGACTATGGCTATATAACATGTTAAAGCCGCACCGTGAAATTAGAGTAAACTGCCAATGTCCGCGCAACATTAATTTACCCAATTTACCTCAATTTTCAACTGGCAGGTCTCCATACATACATCAGGCCCAACACCAGCACTAAAGCCTCACACTGTAATTACCATCATCTGTTGGGCTCGCTGAGAATGTGCAAGAGCTCAAAACGCCGGAGAAAGAAAGAATGGAGGAGCAGATGCAGCATCACAACGACCATATAAACTTGGCCAAAAAGGTGTGATTGATTTTCTAACGCAGCAGCCTCAGCACCTTTCATTTATAGCTGGACGGTGACTCATTTCCAGAGTTACCAGAGCCACAATTTTTACCACTTGTTGGAGAAGGAAAGTCACAAATTTATTTAAGGACAGCAAAGATAATGTAACCAAAAAGTTCAAAAACTTCAGGCTTTGCGAGGTTTAATACCCACTCGAGAGAGAACTGGTACAGAAGAGTAGTGAGGTGGGAAAAGGAAGGAAAAAAATGTAGCAGCGAGAATAAAATCTGGGCTGTGAGAGAGAGAAAAACGAAATGTACGTCAAAGCACAAGAAAAAGATCAAGGTCAAGTGCGTGGGTTGTGATAGAGAGAGATCCTAGCATTAGTGATAAACACTTTTTGAGAAGAAAAATGGAGGTGGGATAGGAAACGAGAGGCGAAGGTTGAACGATAGAAAGAAGCTGGAAATATTACTTATGTCACTTAAGGTACTTTTAACTACACTACTTTACAGTTTCAAATTAACAACTGCCAAAACTGTCACATCCAGACATGTTGCTCACTCAATCATCTCTACCTTTGTAACTTATTTTATATTATCCATTTTTAAGAATTACAAATCTTTTTTTGGCTGATTTCTCTGGGTGTCACTTGACTGACAGTGAGCGGGGAATAATCATCACAAAGAATGACACGAATGCCCTGTGGCCTCGATCATTCAGTTGAAGAGCTGAAAATATTCTCTGCTCCAATGAGAAGACCCCGAGTACACACTCAGTGGAGCAAAAGCACTCCACTGAGGCAAAAAATAAAGACAAAGAAGAGAAGACAAAGAAAAACTTGAGAGAAAAAAATGATATCTCTATGTTTGCTGTGATGTTTTAACCATTATTGTCTGTGAAAGATTTTTTTCTAACCTAAATAGTGGCAAAAGGTTGAGACAATAAGGCAACAGCTTCAAAACAAATAAGATAAACAAAAAAATGTTTTAAAACTGAGTAATTGGTGACATTATTCTTAAACCTCCCAAATTGCCCAAGAAAATTAACCAAATAATAGCGAGAGAGTCAAACAACAGTACGTGTGCAGTAAGTGAAGACAACAAGTGGACCATCACATCCAGTCATGTTCAGTTATTCACCGTGACGCTGCAGACGGGTAAAACCACTGACCTGTGTCTTGCCCAGGAGCTTGTAGGCCAGCTGGACCTTGGTGTAGTGCAAAACATCAAAGTGCTTACAAGTCTTGGACAAGGCGACATCAAGCTGCTCCTGTAGCCAGAAATAGACAGATGACAAAGGGGAAAAAAGGGGCAAAATGAGGGGAAGAGCAAAGAGGGGGATTATCAGCGTTAAGACCGTGGATTTAGCTATAGATGTGCAGATGTATAGTTACCGCACAAGGCCAAGGGCAGGTAATTGGATGTGGATGTGTGTGCATGTGTGAGAGTAAGTCTTTGACAAAGAGATAAGAGGTGAGAAAGTAAGACGAGGTTAGGAGGAAGTTGCGGAGCACAGGGATGTGTAACAACCCTGACACATTAAGCCAAGCTCAGCCAACATAGCGCTGACAAAGGCTAAGTGATCAAACGCCTTTCGTCACTGTGCGTTTTCTCACGCCTGCACTTGAACATAACGGCTACAGCTGTCATGACAAATTCTCTATAATTATCTCAGAGCCTCTAGTCGGTGATGATGTCACCTAAATTCCCTAAATCTGTCATTCCCGGGTGACCCCCGCAAATCAGAATTTTAAAAGTATGTATCAAAAATGTAGCATCTGAAAATTTTAATAGTTATAGAGAATTTGCTATTCTAACTGCTGCCAGGTAAACACAAAACACACAAGCGCCTCGGTGCATGGCAACTTTTGAGTGTGCGTGTGTGCAGGCCTATTTCTTGTGTACAGACAATAATGTAATGTAATTAATCTACTCAAGCGCAGCAGTGCTGCAGAGAAAATTGGTTTGCATACCATTTATCATACAAGTATCAGAGCCCAGCTAGAGATGATACAGATATAATATACTGTGTTTGCACCTTCACAATAATGACTTTCTGAAAGTGTCAATATTTGATGGACCCAGAATGAGAAAGCCAGGCTATCAAAATGTCAAAATGAGGTATAAATTACTTCTTTCAGATGAGGGCTTCTGGAAAATTACAAGGTTAGTGCAAAATATTAGTCACTGCTCAAAGTCTCTTTGCCGCAAGCGCTCTCAAATAATAGAATTAGTGATAAAGCAGGGAAGCACATACCTCTATCTGCTCCAGAGTGTCTTGTAATTTGGAATTCAATTCGCTGTTGGGGGGAAAAAATATGACAGGGGGTTAGTTCCTAAGCAACTAAAAATTATTCATTGTTTTCATTATGAGTTGGTTAATAAATAATGATGGTTATGTTGTTTATCAGCTGCATCAAAATCAAATTTTAATAACAAAATGAGATATAACATTCCTTTTTTCTTTATTTTTCTTTATCGAGAGTTGAATTATAATTTTTTTAATCTGAAATCTCAAACCGCATTTTTACCAGTTTTCGATGTGACCATGACACAGACACCACTGAGACTTTGCCTCCTCATGCAAACAGAGCGCCAAGGGATCAAAAAAAAAAAAGATGGACGTATCCCAACAAGACCTTTGAGATCTCAAGTCTTATTTTTAGTTTCAAGTGTTTGTCGAGCATCATGACGCTAGCTACAGTCAGTCCGTACACTTCTCATGTTATTCAAGACACAAAACGCCTACACCTCCTTGAAACGTCCTCAGATTTTTGCCTCATCCTGGGAAATGCTTTCAACTCCAAAAAGCTGAGAAGCAGCAACAGAAATCACAACGACTTTGCTCGTCCCAAGACACCAATTCAATTCCCTTGTGACTCCCCCTGCACTGGGCCCATTCATAATCATCCTCTGTTCCACCGTTTCCCTCCCTCTGTCCCTGCTTTCCTTGGGGTCTCTTTCAGGTCAGCCTGCTCTTATGTTGTGCCTTGTGAGACCACAGTCGCCCAAGGGAGAGAATGTCCTTAACAAATTGCTAATTAAGCATCTTGGCTTCAGCTGGGAATAGAGGGTGAGGAGAGCGACGAGGAGGAGGAGGAGGAGGGAGAGGCTGAGAGGAGACTGCAGATGGAGTCCCACAGGTCGTTTGCGAAACAGGTAACAAAATGAGCACGGCATCTCACAACTCTATGTACTGTAACCCTTTTTATCTGTGTGACTGAAGGAAACGAGAGCACACCGAGCGAAAAATGACAGTTCCACGATGTTCAAACGTAGTCAAGGAGAGCTTGTTCTGGCAGACTGGAGACAAAGGAGGCACCACTTCAAGAATGATGTAACAGGACCAAGGTGAACTGACAAACACCTGTACCACACTTTTTGTTTTTATTATACTCTATTTGTAAGGGAACATGTACTATGTCAAACATAAATGTTACAATTTGATGCATTTGTTCCAGAGTTGGCATAAATATTAGAAGCTGCATTGGCCAAAACTGAATACTTCACTTGCACAAACTAGTACTAGTAAGCACTCTCATGTACATGCATACAATCAGGCCTTATACAGGTACATCTCAATAAATTGGAATATCATGGAAAAGTTTATGTCAGTAATTCAATTCAAAAAGTGAAGCTAATACATTATATACTGTAGATCCATTACACACAGAATGAATTTAATTTCTTTTAATTAATGATAATTATTATGGCTTACATTTAATGAAAACCTAAAATTCAGTATCTCAAAAAATGTTTAAATTAAAAAAGACCAATTAAAAAAACATTTTTAATATGTAAATGTTGGCCTTCTGAAGAATGCCTTTTTATATGCATTCAATATGTATATGTGCAAAATGTTCAGTACTGACCGAGGCAGCGTCTCATACTTGAGGCTAATTTTCATCTCTCACACACACGAACACACACACACCAATAGTTTAATGATAATTATAATAATTTACCAACTGTGGTAAATTAAAGGATATTTGAATACCAAGCATAACAAATAGTTATAATAGCAAAACAGAGGGTCAAACAAATCCTATTAAATATAGAGTCACACAGCTGAGCAGCTTTTAACTACTTACAATCTCCTTGACTACAGTAAATTTAATTGAATGAGTTGGCATTTGCCACAGTAATTATAACACCACTCTCAGCTACAGTGAGGCCATATCCTCAGTGGAAACTACAGTTTGGAGGCCAAGATAAGGAAAACATACATAAGAAGTGAGTAAGCTGGCTCCACTACAGAGAGGAGGATGGATCAATGTCAGGTCCTGGCTACTGAAGAAATACATCTGAATGTCCATATGCAAGGCCCATGAGAGAGCTAAACAAAGGCTTAGAGTCCTGGCAGCCAGACTAAGGAGGCACAGCAGAGGAGCAGAGGCCAACAGGATAAATGCCCTGTTCATCTGAGAACCTTCTGGGTAACTCCCACACTGCAGCGTGGTAAAATAAAAGGGAGCTAAACTGCAAACTGAACAGAGCTGCGAGACCGTATGAGAGGAAAAGAAGAAAATCATCTCACAAGACCAACCCTCTGGGGTTATACAACTGAGAGTACAGCAGACCGGTGCAGTTCCTCGAGCAGAAACCTGCCACCATCACAGTCTGACACAACAATGGCTGTAACTGGGCAGTAACATGACTCCCATTTACTGGTTGAAGGCACTGAAAGGCACATATTAAAAAAATATGGGAATTAAATTTTCTTATCAGCTTTCCTGCCTCTAATATAAAGCCATAACCAGTTGAGCAGAAACACTAGAAGCAGGAAAGACATCTTAACATCCAAACTACAGCTACGAGCACCTCTACACCCAAGTCAGTGACCTTGCTGGCCAAGCCAAGAAATATATACTGTATCTCCTTAAATCTTTTTTTAACTATCCCCTAGAAATATTATTTCACAAACTAGCAGGCCAAATGGAAATAACAAACAGCTTGGTGTCATTCTGCTTGCCTGTCCAACCTTCAACTGAAGATCAATAACCTGCCCCTTCAACTATTACTCCTCATAAACAGGATAAACTGACGCTTAACAGTCCATCAGCCCAGGTCACGCAACCTTGACCCGAGCTGATGGACTGGACTTCTGATGAACAGCACAAGAGGTCGACTCAAGGCCAAAACCCCAGTTCACCTGCTGTTATTATGCATGTGCACTGTATGTGTTACTTAGTTACACTTGGTTGTCCTATGAGTGCTCATGTGTGTACGGATGCAGCTCCTCCCTATATACTGACACGCTTCCCTGATCAGACAGAATGCATAAATAACAGATGAGGAGAAAAACATAATTAACAATCTGTTCCCTGCAGGGAACAAGAGGATTGAAATAGAATTATGTAGAAATTGGGGCCTTTTTTTTTTCCCGAAACACCCCTTTTTCAATTATCACCGGCAATAGGTGTCCACAGAGCCTGGAGGCCGAGTCCCTCCACGGTGACTTGCTGACAAGCTAAATAGTCATTGTGTGCTGTGCTTGGAGGGTCGGCCGGATGCTCAGATTTTGTGAGGATGCCATATTTGCTGCAGTGGTATTACATGGCAGACAGAGAGGGAACAAAGTGGCAGGAAAGGGCTTCAAAGAGCCAAACTGATCCCAACAGACGAGGACAATGTGCACTAATTGTTTTCTTGTTTGTCAAGCGCAAAATCAAATGTAACATCAAGATATTTGGCTCTAGAGTTTTGGCCCTTTCTCCATGAGCACAGTCCCACATTATTTTGTAACAGTCTGTACGTAGAATATGGATCCATCAAGATTTAGCACCGGCTGTGAAAATAGGCACAAGTCAAATAAAGTATTTTTGATAATTTGGATAATGAGACATGCACTTACTGCTTGATTACGACAAAACAATTATTTTTGATCAATATTGATACCACAATTATTTAAAGCAATCACGCATTAACTTTGCAAACACAATGCATTTCTTCAACTTGAAAAGAAGAAAAACAAAAATTCTATTACAAGACAAATAGAAATCGACATGTCTGTGTTGTTTTAAATTAAAGAGTTGAATAACAAGTGGATGAACAGAGAGTGTCTATACTGTACTTGTCCACCATTACACCTTGAACAGCTCTCATGTCACACAGATGTCTCCATAATGAAAAAAACTGTTAATTCTGTATTGTTTGTGTTCAAAGTCTTAGGAGGTTTAAGCCGCAGGGTTTCAATGAGGACAAAGTTTAGTCACTTCTGGCACTGATAGGACGAGACTCCAGAGGACACTTGGAACAGACCGGAATAATTTATTAGTGCATGTTGATATTAATCTCTAAAAACACAATGACTGCACTTCATATCAAATTTCTTCTTTGAGCTGTGTGCAGCGAACATCAGCAATAAAATGAGGGAAGTTGGGTTTTGAGGCCAGAATTCTTCCCAGTCCCCAGAGGCCACACCTCCAAATATTCAGTGAGTCACATTAGATACATTATTTACTAACAGCTGAACTACATTGATTTCTCTTTCTGTGATATTCTGAAAGGTTTTAAAGCTGAAACAACGGGAGGCGCACGGCTCTAAAGTGCTCTCTCCACAGGAGGCAGTGATGGAGGTTGTTCTGCAGAACTTCCTACTCACGCCCTCTTAAACACGCCTTCCCAACTCTTCAGCAATGTCTGGACTTTGCCTCTAGTGTTCTCACCACCGATGTGGGACATCAGATCAAACTTCTCCTGCTGCTCAGTAGGGGATGACACCACCCGGACTATAACAGAGGTGAGGCAGACGTACTGTACGTTCAGGTTTTATCAGTTCCCCAATTCTCCTTGTTTTACTTCACTACAAATGTCTTGATCAGAAAAAGAATTGGTGAGCGCACTTTCCTGAGTAGCAAGAGCAGGACTGATGATGATGTTGGTGGTTTCTGATGTAAGGCAGAGCAGTGTGGGTTTTTTTATTTATTTACTTATTTTATGTGGTAGCTCACTAATTGAAGAAACTGTGATTAGTCTGTCTGTTATACCGGCTACTCACTCCAGTAGCTTATGTGAACATCCAATTAAATACAAATATTTGGAAAGGAGATAACAGGTTTACCGAATAATTAAAGCACTCTGCCGTAATTGCTCATCGTCGTGAAAAGAACTGTGGCTGCAAATAAACAAAGATGACAAGAGCCGCGGCCTCGCCGAGTTGCAGGAAACATTGTCACAGTCTCCGCTTCATGAGCTACAGCATTTAATAATAGCCAGCGTGTTAATGATGTATTTGTGTGTTGCAGTGGAGTAAGAGTTGGCTTTTTGGATATGAAGTGTCATCACTTCAGCATTTTATCCTATTAGATATTTGTGTTAAACTGTGTCATTAGGTGTGTGAAGTTGTGAGTTACAGCCAAAAACAAATTTGAACTTCACTAAAGGTACCACAGAGATATAGTTTTCTCAAGTTACTGGTAAGCATCTTCTCCCTTATAAGGACACAAGTATAACTGAGAAAGTGATGTTGGTGGCAAATGGAGAGGCAGGCAAAAGCATTGTGGCTCGGCCAAATGTGTTTGTATGCAAGTAAAACTGCCAGCGTTGAGAAAAACATTCAGATCAAGATTTGACTGAGAGCCTATTGTTGTTTTCAGTGCAACACAAACACAAGTGACACATTACTACAACTGTTACATATGGAGAACCTTTTATAAATCTGCTCTGGGACACAATCTGCAAAGATGAAGACAACAAAAGCACTGCGGTGCTGAATAAATTGGTGAACTGGGTAAAGTGCTTGCAGTTTTGTGTTGGACAGCCTGCACAAGATTGTTTGTGTTTCTGAGACAGCTAACATCCAAGACAAAAACACACAGCCTCTCTTGCCCTTCTTCCCACACTTAGCTCCTCTTGAAGAAGCAGTTGAACCACCCTGTCCTTCAGGAGATTACAACACCTGAACGAAACCAACTCTCTCAATAATAAGGTGGCAGTGAGCTGGAGTGGAGATCTGAAGGACACTCATCTAAAATAACATGTACTGGATATATACTTTTGCTTAATAGATTTACAGGCTTTACAGGCTGTAGATTTGTAACAAACTACATTTGACAAATCTCTTTTTCAAAATATGTGGATAATTATGAACAGATACAAAATAAGAAAAAAGTGACCAATGACACCTCTAAGCATTATCATATCTATTATATAATTATTGTACAAAGCTCTAGGCTAGAGTACACCTTTGTTCACACTTTATGAACACTGTGCTGACATGTGAATGTCTTAAGAAGCCCAATAGCTGGCCGTGTGCACGGTTTGATGACAATGAACTGAGACAGACCTATGAGACTCCGTGTGCCTTGTTGAGAAAACAGTGTTGACTTTTAAAAGGCTGGGGACATGGACAAAGGAAGGGTAGAGGCATGGCTGCGCGTAGGGCATTCAGCAGCACATGGGAGAGCAGAGCTACAAGGTTAAACCAGAGTGCAGCAGACCGGCCAGTGGCTGCTTATTGAGGGAAATGCTGCAGTCAGGGCTCTAGCAAATTTTGGGCAGAGAGCCAAAGCGCTATGTTGCATGCTAATGCAAAGTGTGACAGATGTGCGATCAATGCACAACTGTTAAAAACGAATACATTCAGGAAAAGTGGCATTAGCATACTGCCGAAGAAAGCACAGGTGAGGACGGCGAAAGAATGACTACCCGGCTGCCACGGTCACGTTTGTCTACAGTGGAGGTTATGAAATTCATAGCTTTAAGTGCTTCTTCTCATCACATTCCCACATTGAAAAACACACTTCATCATTGATGGCAAACGGTGTACACCTCCCTCCCCCCAGCACATTCAGCAGACTCTCATCATGGACATGGAACACCATTAATGGCAAATTAATGACACTGCGAAAACAAAAGTGATATCCACACAAATAAACAGCAGCTGCCGGTGGGAGGGAACAGTGGGAGGAATTTTCCGCATCACAACAATCCCTCTGCGCCTCATCGATTATTTCCCACCAGTCACTCAATCACTCAAGTGGCATTATTACAGCAAAAACCTGCATTGTCTCCAGCTCCACTCTTAATTCACTGTGGTAAGTGAGAGTTAGTTTTTGTGTCACTGTTGAGATTATGCTTCTTCAGGAAGCGTTGACAATTCCCGCAAAAGTTGGTTACCAAAAGATTCTTGATACAATATTCTGTCCGGGTCTGCACAAAGTGTCACAGGAGGAGGCAGGAAGCCAGCGATGACATGCATTTCTGATCAATGCTCAATCAATACATAAAAAAGGGAGCGCTGAGGTTCCCACCCGCTGCCACAAATTGGGCACAATTACACAGAAAATCAAAGGGACACTGACAATTTCCCCTCTGATACTCCACATCTTTCCTTGTGCCTGCAAGGAAGCAAGCTTATGCACAATACCCTTCAGTACAGCCAAGTATTTTCAAATCTGACTCATACTCTTAAAACGACAAGAGTATAGGGAAAGAGGTTTGTTGTGTTGCCCTAATGGTTCAACTGCCTGCTAGTGCCTCTCTATCTTATACGCTGATTCTTTTCAATCCAACAACTATATTTAAACTGGTGGGACTTAAGGAGATAAACAATATGTTTAAAGCAGGCAGCTGCATTCAAAACATATTCCGAAGATGTCAGCCTCAAACTTCCACGGTGGCAGCAGGCGTATATTCACCGAGAACGTCCTGCTGTGGACAATTTCCACTCAGCCAAAAGCCCGTCAATAATGTCTGCAGATAGTTCAAACTCAAGAAAATTGCTCTGACTGTCACAGTCAATGCAACATAGCCACAAGGCAATGATGAGTAAAACAAGAGGAAATAAAAAGCCCCTTAACACGACTTTTATTAAATTCCAACGTTGAGAGAAAAAAACAAGGTTAAGACAAAAAACATATGGTATTCTTTGATCTGGTTTTCAGAGACAACATAGGGTTTCGATTTAAAGGAGACCAATTTCCTAGTTTCCTCTGTGTAAAAGGAGTTGACATCGGACTCAGAATGATCTAATATATGTCATATTTTACTCGACAAAGATCGGAAAGGTCAGAAAACTTTCCAAGCACCTACAGTAAACGGAGCCCCGTGCGTATTCCCATTTGGATACAACTAAATATCATTCCATCTACTGTATCTGCTCATACGGTACCTGATGCAGCTGTAGTGTTTGAAGGTGCTGGCAGCCTTTTGACATTCCAGGCAGAGCTGGATTGCACCTGGGTAGTCTTCCTCCTGCAGGAGCAACACAAATCAGAGCCATTCAGTTAAAAAAAAAAAGCACACACACACACAAAGTGTAGTCTGTTTCCATTCAATAAACACCAAATCAACATCATATCATTTTGTGTTGATCCAGTGTGATACAACAGTTTTCTTAAGAGATGGCTTGTGCAGCGTCTCGTGCTTGTTTTTCAATGTTGAATCCCTACAGATTTCTGACCTTTCAAGGCAGTTACAAACACATCTGTGGTGTGTGTGTGTGTGTGTGTGTGTGTGTGTGTGTGTGTGTGTGTGTGTGTGTGTGTGTGTGTGTGTGTGTGTGTGTGTGTGTGTGTGTGTGTGTGTGTCAATACCTCAAGCATCTCGCTGAGTCTTACATCTGTTCTTTGCTGTGAAGGGAAGATTGACAGGAAGAAGAAGAGGACGTCAATATAGCATCAAATAACAAATGGGCCACAATCACGAGTGACAACCAGTTCTGCATTAGTTTGCCTTCCAGCTGTGACCATGTCGGAAAAATCTTGTTGATGTTCACATGTTCATGGATAAAGGAAATGATGAAAGCAAGTGAAGAGATGGATAAAATAGAGGATGTTTGGTATATATAGTATAAATAAAATATAGTACATTGACGCACATCGGTGACCTTCAGAAGGTGAGTCTGACACAGTACATTCCTGGAGTTTGAAGACTGTTGTCTGAGTTTTATCCGGCCCAAACAGATTTTGGCTTTCATTTAATTAACCATGAGGTGTCACGCTGAGTGTCGATCTGTGCAGGGTGTGGCAGCCATGTTGGCAAGAAAACTGCTAATTTTATTTTGGCGTTGAACCAAACGGAAGCTTTAGATAACAGCCCCAAAAAAATCATGCAGTTACTTGAGGATAGTTGAGCAGGCGTGAGTCTCTCTGATGTGCATGGCTTTTTACACTAAAGCCACATACTATTTACAATCGTGTCTGTAAATGTATACCAGCGTCTTGATGGTCCTCAGAGACTTGAGCAAGCCTGTCAGCAGTTGTCGTCTTCTCTGATTGGCCAGCAGACCCAGGCTGGCCTCGGTGAACCCCTCCTTCGCCACGCTCAGTTGTCTGCAGGCAAGATGTGAACAGGGAAGCGAGAACATGGCATCAATACAGGGAAATGTTATTTTATATTACTGAGCCCATAAATATAACTGGCAAATCCCTGACGTGACCAAAATGAAGCTTTTGATATTTCATGTTCATCACAATGTGTACCTGCGCATTCTGACCACTAAACTGAAAGAAAAACAACATACAGACAGACTAACACAAGGACAAAATAATAAATAAAGACTAAAGACATGTTATAACAGAAAGTATAGTATATTTTACTGGTGTGTTATATTTTGAGCTACTTCCTTTCAAGGGTAGACAAGACAGAATCATTTGTCATGTGACCACAAATAATAAGATACGAAGGGACGGACCAGTTATCTCAGTGTGAAAAAACACTTAGTATGCAGATTTGGTTTGAAAGCACTATTACAAGAGCTACTTAATTCAATGAATAGATCGTATGTAATAGAACATCATTACCTCCTTGCATTAGTGCAAATGACTGCTGCCAACTGCAGGTTGGTCTGTAACGCCGTCACTCTCTCCAGTTCCTGTGAACAAGGACCAAATTAGTGGAGAAATGACAAAGTCTAGTTTATCTGTAAACACTGGAACAGACCATGTTAATGTGATTTGAGCAAAACTTTCTGTGAGCAGCACTCTGATAATCCATTAATAAATCAATGGACCACAGTCCCTCTACTGTATGAAAAATCACTGATTCAAAGGTCAGAAAAGGCTGATGGGAGCATATTCATGACATCATTGCATCATATTTGAATTCTGCCTATTGTCATATTATCAGTGTTCGTGCTCCCATTAACAGTTGAAATCCCAATAAAGCTCTAATTTTCATGTTTTTCTGTTTCTAGTGTTAAACAATGTCACCTATAGTACATGGAATAGTTACTAAATGTGGCCCATTAAGATCCCAGGTTATCAGCAGTCGCCTCTAATTCCAAGCTGCTGCTCCACTGCTGCTAAAAATCATGATTTCATAACCACACAATTGTCATTTCATGGGAGCCTTAACAGCTGTTTATTTTCCTATCAGGAGTTAATCACATGTGCACAGATATTTTGAGTAAAAAGTAGTTGTTCTAGGCAACAAAACAAATTCTAACAACCTAGTAAAACAAAGAGATGAACTATAAAAAGCATGTTTTTACATAAACCTGAGTTTGAGAATTGAGACTCCACACATAAAAAGTGACATGTGACCTGTGTGCCTGAGCAGTGGGGGTCGTGCAGTCATCAGCCAGTTCTGGCGCCAATTACTGGTCAACCTGTGCTATAGTGTGAAGAAACCACTCCACTGTTGTAGTATCTACTATACAATGACATTGTTAAACTGGTTTGTTTCGTAAGCTGCCATTACAAATCACTGTCATAGCTACACACCACGCAGACATGAACAGCAATGCCTGCCAACACACATACATCAGAGCACATGAGGAATCCCGCTGTGAGACTTTTATGAAGATGATGTAATTATGGTAAGTTACAGGCATGGCATCATCTGTGCCGGTGTGTATTATAGTTCAAGAGAACAACTTTCAAAACAGAAAATCAAGGAGCACCTTCCTCTCTTCAGAGTTTTGATGTGAAGAAGACAAATCAATGAGCGCTCTGCTCTCGGAGTTCAGTTAATATGCCACTTCAATGACCTCTGCAGAGAACAAACACACTCTCAGCCAAAGCAGGGCCGAGAGGCAAATTGCTCCACTTCTATAATTTCGACTTTCCTTGTCCTCCTAGTGTTTTTATTTTCTTGGATCTGCCAGATGTCATGCCGGAGGTGGGAGATGCTTGTCCTTTGATTTTATTTGTTTAATTTTGTATCACCTCGCCGCAAAAAAGGGTCTAGTGTTCACAAAAGGTGTCTTCATTACGCTGTCAGACATAAAACAACCATTTACCAACAGAATATGGTCTGGGGAAATTCATTTTCAATGGTAATAAAAATAAAAAAAACAACAACAACATCAACAAGTGGCACTTCATGGCTGTGGGTACGAGATGAATGGCCCCATTCAAACCAATCTGTCCTCATGATCTCCAGTGTGGACGAAGATCTTGACAAGTACACAGTCTGCAAGGGCTCTGAGGGGACGTGCACCATGCGAGTCTTATGCTTTTCTGCCTGGGGCGAGTATTTCCAGGAAGAGATCATATCCAAGCTGGGGGCATATTATCAGAAAGATAAACTATTAACCTTGAAATTCTTTTCCTGAATCTTGTCTAGTACCTATTAAAGAAATAGTTCAACATTTTGGGAAACACGCTCATTCCAAGTAAAATCCTAAGTCTGATGCTTGGAGACTTAAAACAGGGGAGAGAGACTCATAATTTTGTGTTTCTTTTTATATGATGTCATCATCAAAACGGAAAAGTGGTCAGCTGTATCTTTTTCTTTTCCAGCCATTTATATGACAAATTATTCATTGGTACAAAACCTGTATAAAACCATCACTTTTCAGCATTAGTGCAAGGACTATTACCCCCACTATTATTCTATTTCATAATTTTGTCTTTTAAATCATCAAGGAAAATGGTCATGATTTCAAACATACACCACATTAAATCGTATGTACATTCACAGCGTCTGACACGAGAGTATGTTCATATGCACTGGTCAGAATAGTTTCTTAATGCATGAAGGTAGCATGGTGCCCTGGCCTCTCTACTGTATATCACGAAGCAGCAGCAAGCGGCTCGAGCTGGGATGACTCACCGAGTCACATGCTGGAAACAATGCAGCCCACGTCTTTAGCATTTGCACCATTAACATCTGTAAACCTCTATTATTTCTTCTCCTGACATGAAGTGCTGAGAGTTAAAGGGGTAGAGCAAATGAATCGGTGAGTACAGGTACAGGGTGGTATAATTCAGTTCAGCCGTTGGTTACATTCAGCACAATTAAAGGGGTACAATATAAACAGCAACCTGGTCGAACAGGGATCAATTTCTCATCTTTGTCCACTAGAAATTCATCATCTCAGTCTCTACACATTGCTAAGCCCTTACCAACATACAGGTAGTAGACAGCCGATGTATTAACACTCAGTCCATAATGTAATGACCACACACACACACACACCGAGTTATGTCCATGAATCCACACAGAAAAAAAAGACAAAAACAGCTTGAATACACACACTTGCAGCTTCAAAGGAAGACACACACGTACACTAACGCTCAGCATGCTGAGCACCTAGTATGTTGCCTCTGGCTCCAATTTGTTGTTATACCTCAGCTCTAAGCCATCTATCCAGTCTGTGAGCTACAGTTAACCTGACAGACAACAGGCTCAATCAGCTTAGCCTGTGTTAGAGGAGATAGAGCAACTGTGTACAATGGTGCAACTGGTCAGGAAAAGAGGTTAGACAACAGGTATGCATGAGGGAGATAAGCTTAAAAACACAATGAGGGCTGATCAAGTGAAGAATGGACGAATTTTTGATTATCTAACAACACAAATATTAGCTCATGGTAGATCTGTAAGTCCTGTGCACTAGACGGAAAGGTGAGCCCACTTAGGTGGAAATAAACTACACAATTTGACTCCTAGAATGTCGACAAACACAACTCTGGTGTGGGAAGGGAAGGTCAAGGAGGAGGAGATGTTAATTCACAAGGGAGATTTTTTCTTCCAGGCTTCTTTATTCATATATTCACAAGAGGTCCTTGCTGTGACCCTCCAGCACATTGACTATGCACCGGCCTCATGTTACCCTCCCTGCCCACACATTTTAATGGTGCTGCTGTTTGGGCTCTGTCCTAGTTGCCTTTTTAATTCTGGGGTGAGTGGAAAACAAAGTTGGATGGTATTCAGGACACACGAGTACAGGGACTCCCAGCTAGGGTTGACATTTTATTTGTATTCAGTGTGTTTATGTCTCCACATTCACACGCATTTACCTAAAAGATATGTGAGTATGTATCTCCTGCACACACATAGTAACCGCCCTGCCACTTCCATTTCCTGTCAAGTTCTTCTGTACCAAACGGAACAACCTTTAGACAGGCGTGTAATTGGCGGGTATGACCACCAAGGTTGGACAAATTACCAATCTCTCTGCAAAGAGGCAAGCGGGGAACAAAAACAAAGTCAACCAGCAGTAACTGATGAATAAGTGTTTCCAGTGGGAAATAATTGAATACGAGTCCAACTCCATTCTTTTGAGTGAGGGCAACCTAGTGCAAATTCATTACAACTCGGTCTCCAGCAAGGTGATCTCTCTTTCCTGACAAGTCGAAGGGTCATGTAGTTTAGCCACTAAGTCTCTTTTTAACTGGAGAGATAAGAGAGCTCAATTATTTTAAATCACCACGCTACCTGCCGAGCTGCAGGAAATATGGTCGCAGTCTCCCCGTCTTGAGTTACAGCATCAAATAATGGTCAGAAATGTTTTTTGCAGAACAGTATGACGCCACCGTGAATTTGACCTTTGACCAATAAGATATATTTGGATGAAAAATTATATCACATGATCATTTTATGATCCTATTAAGACATTTGTGTTAAATTGTGTCATGAGTGCTTGAACTCACAAGTTACAACATGTTTTATGAGGTCATAAATTGTGATCTTTATCCGTGACCACCAAAATCTAATGAGGTCACGTTTGAGTCCAAATGAAAGTATTAGAAGATTTTTTTTGGTGCATTTATTGCCTTGCTGCCACATCTCAATTTTATTAATCAAAAAAATCAAGTAGTAGATGTGTTTTAGCCTCTTTGAGAGTTTTTTTTAACAACTTTTTTGTGGGAAAACAATTTTAATCAAAACATAGCCATAGCAAAGCATTTTTATGAATTTTAAAATGCCTCTTACAGGGGACTGTAAGGAGACCTGGTTCCACTGCTGACCCCTTCAGCGTGCAGGCAGCAGCCATGTGTCACTAGAGGGCAGCACCAGTGACCGAACACAGGTGCCAGCAGGAGGTTAGTCCCTCCATAGCTATGAATCACATCAGACACTAAGCAGGCGCTCAACGCGAGGGCTGAGGCATGAGTGTACGTGTCTGCACAATTTATGTGTTCACTGACATGTCGTTCACAGCGGTGAGTGCTGTGGAGCAGCGCCACTGTACCCTGTGTCTCTGTGTCTCTGCAGCAGCAGCAGTGTGCATCTCAGGCTACATGTGTGATAGAATATCACGCTGAGGAGATAAGAAGACTTGGAAAAGAAAGGGAAAAAGAGAGGGGAAACAGAAGCAAGTGTACTGCCAAATACATGTACAGCATGTCTTCGTTCCTCAGCTGCCTGGTCAAAGGGCTGGATATTTACCAAGCTGTGTGCACACACTAAACAAATCTGCAAGCAGCATCAAGTTCATCATTAGTTTTCTTTCAGTCTCTAAATCTGTTTGAAAGATAGCAAATTATGGAGCAATTTTCTGTCTCCCCTCTCAATGCGACATTAATTCAGTGGATGTAGAAACTAAAGTGCCCTCTGAACTCCACAGGGCATTTGTAGAGCGTCTGAATATGGGCAAAGATGGGTCAATGGAAATGCCCCCGAAATCTCTGGCAACGTCGTCGACTAATAAGCCCTGCTGTCATTTGCTCTCTGCAGAGTCACAGCGAGGGTCATAGAAATAATGATCAATTTACCATTCAGAGACTGACCTTCAGATGGCTTAACAATGGCAGTGATATCACTGCTGGTTCACTACGCACTAAATTTGTTAAAGCTGTCAGTCATCTGCTGCGTCTCACCAGGATCAAAGCATCACTGACAAAATACAAACTTGGCAGAGTCGAGCAAACTTCAACAGTCCGTCTGATGGGGATGAGCAAGATTTGATTTACTAGTCTTTTGATTCATAATTCAAATAAATCAAAAGGCCAAGTCTCTCAATCAGATCCAATACAATCATACATATTGGCAGATCTTTGATCTCCAGTCAAACCACTTTTATCGTGAAGGCCACTTAATGCAGAAACAAATCACCCACATTTGTGTTTATTTATCGAACTTGGAGTTTCATCTACAAACAACAAAGTGCTGATACCCAGGATTTTTAAACCTCTAAAATGGAAACACAGCGTTTCCCCTCTTTCTATGCGGCAGTGGGTTAAGCAAACCACTCTCAGCTTACAATTTAGAGGTTTGAACCTTCAAGAAAGTTTTTCTTTCTGCAAGTTGCATTTCTAAACACAGTGAAATAAATGACGTCACAACCGTTTACTGTTGTCAAATGAATCAGGTGAATCAAATCAGTTGAAAGAGCCATCGCCTCATCACCAGATCAAATGTGTTCTCCCGTAATGTCTAGTCTCCACTGGATCCGACCAAAAATAGGCTGAATAATGGCCATAAAGACATCGTCACACATGCTAGTTCATTTCAGTTCATTGCAACATCACGAGGTGATCAAAGAGGGGATTAGTCTGAATCCACAATCTGACTATGCTCCAAATGAAAAATACATTATTGCCCCACTTCTCCCTCATTCACAGATGGAGCCAAAGTTCCTATTGCCATGGTTACAGAAGTGTATGTAGCTGGTGGCAGGCAACCTTCACACCAACGGAAAACCACGATGACATCAAAGAACTTGACGCTATTGAGAAAAACAAACAATAGCATACAACTGATGTGATTTGGAATAACAGGTCAGTGGATGAAAGTGTTTAAGACGAGTGGCTGAGCGGGGAAAAGTCAGAAACAGACGTTTAATCTGTTGGCAAGTCGACCCTGCATCTTACCTTGACATAAGCAGGTTGCTTCTCCAGAATGAGATCTGCGACCTTTTTAGAAACCTACAGATTGAGACAAAGAGAGAAACAGAGAGAGATACAGTTAAAATGATGAACACAATATAAAAAAAAGAGTGAAAGGATTTGAACGTTCTTCCCAAATGCCAACCCACAAAAGCGGTTTGGCCACTGCAATCTTGCTATTGAGGATGGAGCGGGAATAGCAATCACTGATGTCTGTGTCTAAAGTGCCATATGACCAAAACCTTTTAAGAGAGAGTTTCTCTTTCTCAGTTTAATTTCATTCAACGTCATCCTCAATAGCATTCCTCTTGTTCCTTTTCAGAAGAGCCCCCGCTCTCTCGGCTCCCATTGTGTTTTCTAATGTTCTCTCCTCTTTGTGACTTTTACCAACTTGACTCACAGCTGAGGTGAAGTAGCAATTATTTATAAAGCATGTGCCCTGCTTGTGACATGAAGCGTAGTATTAAGCACAGTCATGAGATCGGCGTGACCCCCTGCTATGGGTGTTGCTTTTACTGGAGGAGGAAAAAAGCTGAAGAACACGCATGTCAATGGAAATTGAATGGATCGTAGCTTCGCCCACAGTGAGGGGGCCGCACAAACAAGGTCACTCGACAAGGTGGGGGAGATATAGACAACTTTTTCCTTTTCAATGAATACCTACGACACATTCCCAAAAGGTCAAAGGGATTGTTGGATAACTTCATTAATAACTTTCCAAAGTCTGAACGTTTACAAGAATTGGCTATAATCTTGACACTAATGCACTTTAAAGTGGTATATTTGGTGACTGATTTGGTTTTGCACCTCCATAAAGCTAGTTGACCTAAAGGTTGAAAAAGCTATTTCAATGTTCTTTGTATGAGAATATGGATATATATGGACCCAACACTTTCAGCTTCCATTCTCAAACCCTAGCCCATACTGAATCAGCCCTGATATTAATAAGATACCATCAGACTTGAGCTCATCAAACAAGATATTAGCTTCACACCAACAACGGCAATTAAACTCACTTTTATGAGTAAAATTGGATAAATGGCCCTTTAAAACAGAGCCCCAGTGTCAGAGGGTGGTCTGTGTGATTAAAAAACAAATTACATCCTAGCTCATGCTCAGTAAGGGCTCGTTTCTAGAACTCATTGACAAATTATGTTCAATGTCAAAGTCAAGAATGAATTTTCAAGCTGAAATCTTACTCTTTCAAATCTTACAACATGACATGAGCTGGAGATGAAAGGACAAACACTTGTGCAGGAGCTGTAACTAATCAACCGTCTTCCACTCACACACATGTCTCTCTTCCAGTCTCACTACAGTGGAACTACACACACACAGATTGATTTTTACGACGCGAGTGAGAGTTTATTCGAAGCAATGAGTAGGTGTTCATATCCGCTAGTATGAAGCAGACGGGGCTAGGATGACATTTGGACACGAGGTAAGTAGTTGCATGATAGCCAGCTGGAGACCTAAGAAAGATGGCAAATGCAGCTCAGTTGAAACTGTTCATTCCACAGAGTGTGTCATAGTGAAAAACTCTTCACTGCTTGGAAGGAGTACAACAAATTGGGCACGGCTGGTGAAGAAACATTGAAGAAAGTTACATTGCTGCACTGAAGAAAGTCAAAGATAAATTAAAAACAGAACTGACTCAAAATAATGCCAGAACGCCACCTTTTGGCAACCTACTGACTTTAACACTAAACTTTCCCAAGAGTGAAAGAATCTGAGAATATAATGAATTCCCAACTATGAGTAACCAAATCCTCCCACCTGAGTCACGGGGCCAAAGTCATTAGTCCTCAGCTCACACTCTCGTACACAAATGAAGGCTAATTGTGTAGAAACTGGGATTGGAGAGCAGGCACGGTGAATGCAACGTTTAGCAGATGGAGTAAATGTTGTCCAACACAGTAGTGACTGATAATGAACAGTCATCAACTCAGACACAAAGGAAGATGACAAATGTAATTTTTTTTCCCCCCTACAGGGACATCAGCATGCCACCAGGAAAGAAAAAGAAACAAGGGCAGTCACAGGAAGAGACAGATCCCTCATGCAGACGGCAAACTGCAGCTCAACTAAACTCACCCAGAAAAAGATAATGAATGCAAGCATCGCTAACAGAGATAGAACATGTTTGTACAATTTGTAGCATTCACTCATTAGCGTGAAGGCTTAAGACTGGAGATGTATGTTAGGCTCATAATGAATGTGTCTGAATAAGAACATGTTTGCTACTTCTTAAGGGTGTTTACTGAGATGTACGAGGCAATTAGAGGTTATTAGCTGGTGTTAATTAAGGGAAACAGTTGTGTCGAGCAGCTACAAAAGAATGCAGACCAGTGTCTCTGACAAAGCTGGTCTATAACGCATCGATGGGATGAGTTTTCCACCCGCAATGCACTGCTCTTCGCTCGTGAAGACGGAAAGTAACATTTGGAAAATGTATTTCAAAAGGTTCGGTGTCTCCTGTGTCGAGTCACATTCTATCAGACCGACCACCAAATGGGCTGTTGGGGCACTTTGCTGCTTCTCAAAATACCACTGCACCCCTGCTTTGACGCTGTTTGTGGATGTCACCTTTTCATGCAAGGATGTGATCTCTCATGCTCCATTTGCGCACACACGGACACACACACACACACACTCTCTACCTTTAACTTCTTCTGCACAGTGGGACGTCGTTTCAGCCTGATTTGAACACAGGGAGGAATTTGGCATTCAGGCACGATTTAGGCAAAGGTTGCATAACCATTACTAACTTAAAAATAAAAAAGCAAAGGGGGAGAATTCATTACTGCCTGCAGGAGCCACAGTCGTTGCTAGTTTTCAAGTTTCATTAAAATTTGAAAATGCTCGTCCAAGTCACTATCATTCTCTTCGTCCGACTTCTCTGCAGTCTATATTCATACAGAATACAAGAACGTTATTTTCAGCTGGATGGGAACTAAAATGTAAAATGCTTGGTTTATTGTCTGTCCTCTCGTCTTGAGGAGAGTATTTTAAGATTCAAGATCTTGAGTGAAATATAAAGGGTAACATTTGTTCAACTATTGCATCAGATAATGACTACAGCTGATCAAAGCCTTCAGAATACGAATACAAGCTTGTGTGTCCACATTAATTAAGGCCTCCTAGCATTTATGCGTTGACATGTGAATTGTGACAACCACACACAACCAAACTGTCTCTGAACCCTGACATTTTGCGTACAGGCCGAAGTCTCGCGGAGCGAAAAGGCAATTAGCCCTGAGACGAGCCTCTGCCAGGCGTGTGTCAAAAATGCCAATTAAGCTTGGATACTGTGGCAAAGAGACAGGGCAGTTGTTCTCTTTCCCAATGCCACAGCAAGCCTGTTCTACCCTGCAGCAGACGAGTCAGGCAGGGAGGGAGGGGAAGAAAAGAAGAAGAATAAGAGAGGATAGTTTATGTCAGTGATAAGTCAAGCAAAAGTTCACACACACACTGAGTGGTAAATAAGAACATGCAGTCCATATGGCGCGGTACTGCATCTGTCTCATTTACATCTCTCACCCCCCCACTAGGACACACACAGGCACAGCATCACGTATTGACAGAAGTGTGTGGAGACCCTCCACATCATCTGCCAGGAGGAAAGGCCATCACAGGACAGCTTCATGGCGAGAAAGTGAACGCACTACTATCGTATCTTCAAAGGGCTGCACCCTGTTTCACACACCGAGGACGTTGCGCCTTTGTAGGCTTAGGTGTGTGTGTGTGTGTGTGTGTGTGTGTGTGTGTGTGTGTGTGTGTGTGTGTGTGTGTGTGTGTGTGTGTGTGTGTGTGTGTGTGTGTGTGTGTGTGTGTGCGTGTGTGTGTGTGTGTGTGTGTGTGTGTGTGTGTGTGTGTGTATGAGTGAGTATGTGTGTGCGATTGCCCACCTATTGAGATGGACTTTCCATCACTAGCAACAGGAGGTCTGCAATAGTTTGGTCAAGCACAACATGTGCACAGTCATGAAGTGGCACTGATTTCACCAGCTTACTAAATACTAATTATGGCAAAATACACAGAATCTTTTAATCAATTTCTTTCATAGACTTTGCTGCAAAAATGATATTCTAGTCTAGACAGATGTAAACAGAAATGTGTCTGATTGACAAAGGCATATCATAAGGCAGTAATTCTAGTTTGATTTGTTTTTTTAAACCAGACTCCATGTTTACCGCCATCAAATATCTATTTACTATGTCATAGAGAGATGGGAACAATTTCTATGGCATCTATCAAAAATACATTATCATATAACTGTATTAAAAATGTCTGATCTCTGTCTCGTGGTAATTATTCTGAAAATGTCGAAGGGATGGATGAGACTTTTTGAGTGGTTTGTTTGTTTTGCCAAGCGATTTTTCTTTCTCCTAATGAGTGTACATATATTTATATTGAGCATAAACAGTGATTACTGTACCCAAAGTATTGATCTGCTCATGTAAGGTGTACTGTAATACTACTGTATGCCTTTTACATATATAATTACTGATCAAAACCAATGAATACTGCATGTATACTTATTATTTCATCCTTGACGCTGTTGTCTCCTTTGTTCTGTTTGTCTATAGATCAACAAAACCATAATCACCAACAACCATAGCATACCGGTAATACTAATTTGAAAAAATATATATATGAGGTATATAGCAAAGATATTTTACAAAAGCCTCGGGGTAATGAGGTAGACAAACAGGTAGCTCATTTGCTCACATAGGCTCAGGACTGCAGGCTTGCGCTGATAAGCATGCTGAGAAACATAGCTGTGGATTTTCTAGCTGACAGCACATTCAACCAATTACCATGGCTATTCCCATGAGGTGCCTGCAGGCTTACAGCCAGAGAGAGGAGAAGAGAGAGACAGAGACTGGGTATGTGCGAGAGAACATTTGCGTACTCTAGGCTTCGTTAACTTGTGGGTCTCGCCATGCCACAGGCCACAAAGTCTGGGGCGTCCTCTCAGCTCAGCGGACAGCTCTGTGGGAAACTGCCAAACATGTCAAAAGAAGGGAGCAGCATGTATAAAGAAATGAAGGATAAAAGGAGGTGTGGAGGGAATAGATGTGGCAAAGGGCTGAGGGAGCTGATGGAGACAAACAGGTGTGCAAAAGTACAGAACCTTGTCAGGAACAAGGGTAAGTGGGCGAAACCCGCAGCGGACTGTGGGGATTCAATGAGCAAAGGGGAAAAGAGCCGGTTTTCTCTCCCACGTGTTCCTATAAATAGATTTTGTTGACAGGCCGGCTCTCTAGTCTGAACCAGCGAGTACCTGAGTGCCCTCTGAGTGACGGCCACCGTGGAAATGGTCCTGCTGTGGCCGCAGGAGGAAATGATGTCACAGAGTCTACGATCATGCAATAATAACGCAGGCACAGAGTCTGAGCAGGTCTAACTCAGTCACCAAACTGTCAGTCGACACAAAAAGAGAATATATGTGTCTATAGTGTAAACCAGTTTGTAAGAGTTGAGGCAGTTCTCATAAATTTCATTTTTAGATTTCTTTCAGGTGAGATTCCACCAGGAACAAACTTAGGACACAGGCAGTTTTAAGTTCATACTGAAAAAAAGTAGTTTTTGTTCTTTTAAACAGAGAAAAGCATGGGATAATGTAGGAAATCACTGATTAATATCTAATTTGAAGATAGCAATCACATTAAGTCACTACCAGGAAAAAAAAATATGAAAATCCATGTCATTCTCATGCAGCGTACATAGAGGAAACATTCTCACCAAAAACAACAAATGAAGTAAAGTACTAGCCACAAAATCAAAGACAGAGGCTTTCAAAAGAAACAACAAATTAGTATTCACGAAGTTCCTAAACTGCCAAAAGAAATCTCACTTCAAGGTTGATTTTTTAGCTTTTTCAGATAATCATGGGTAGTTCATTAGAATATGGGGCTATGCAAGGTTTATACCTTAATTACTAGGGGTGGGAGAAAAAATCGATTCACATATATATCGCGATATCTTTTTTGACGATTTTTAAATCGATTTTTTTTTTCAAAAATCGATTTTTTTTTTTTTTTTTTTTTTAATTTTTATTTTTTTATACTGTGCAATGTGCATTTGTTCGCCTTTTTTTTTACATACAGAGAGTACAGGTTTTGAAAAGGGTTTAAGTTCACTTTATAATGGAGTATATTAATTTATAGGCTCCTACAGTATTTGTGTGCAGATAAATGTTAAAAATGCAGATTAAAAATCGAGAGAATCGGCAATATCGTAGAATCGCAATTTAAATCGAATCGCCATCCAAAAAATCGTAGAAGAATCGAATCGGGAGAAAAGCATATCGTCCCAGCCCTATTAATTACACAACTTCAGAGTAATTGTGATGGTTAAATTACTTGTTTAATGACAGGGAGAATGGAGGCTCTCTGCCTTCCACCTACTGTAGTGTCTCTTGGCTGAAAACCAACCTTGAAAGACCAGCGCCTCCAACCCAGTGTCCAAGATCTCGTCTCGTGAGGCTTTATAGCACTACAATACAAACACGCCTGGTAATCAGTGTTACCCACCCCGGGAGATATCGCTCCACGGATTGCCTTCTCGCCGGCTTCGTTAAAATCAAATGCACATGCCAGAGGGGAGGGAGGAGGGTTAGCTGTGAGTTTTTACGACAGTGAAAAAACTTTAGGGGCAGCTCCGTAGAGAGGTAAGCGTCAAAAACAGACAAAAAGCGGCTAGACTTGGATAGCTCGCCTTTAAATACTGTTTGTGTTATAAGAACCTGAATGAACTCTTACGTTAAAATGAAGTCCTAAGTGCTTTGACTGAAATCATACCATCATGCACAACTAGTCCATCTCCGATGAAGATGACGAAAACTTCAAAAAAGCGGCATGAATGTGAGCGTTTAGTTTGATTGCTTTTTCTTTTTTGTGAACAAAGGCATTTCACAAATGCAGCAAGTGAATGAGAGCAGGATACGTACCGCTGACTGTTGTCTCTTCAGTTTGTCTCTATGCTCCTCCAGTTCCTGCAGATTCAGTTCAGGTGGAAGTTTCTATAATGACACAAATTGAGACCCACAGTCTTATTGTTTGTTTACAATAGATCCTCCTACACAGGTGAGAGCACGTGGGACATTTGCAGATACAGCACAGAAGTATTTCTACTATACAGCTGCATAGTGGAGCCGCTCTACTATTCAGTTCATCTTTATTGGTCGTTAGCAGTATCCAAGTTCTGGTGCTCAGGTCCACAGCAGGGATTTAATTTATCTTCAGAGAACTAATCTTTATTCCTGAGCATCTTAATGTATCAAAGATATCTCGCTAGGCGTTTCAAAGAGTAAGCTTAAGCTGCTTCACTGCTATGACTGAAGATAGCTCTTCCTCGTTTTAAAAAAAAGAAAAAACAAAAAGATCTTCCTCAATAAATACACTTTGCCAGATCATGAATCAGATTAGTGAAGAAGGTAGAGATTGTAAACAGCAAACAAACTCTGCTTGAAAAAGAAGATATTACAAATCCATGGCCCAAAGGATGATAGGTAATTACTTTCCCCTTGACTGAGAGTCTCATTTCAGATGGTGTAGCAAAAGCAAGATAAATCTAATGAGATTTCACACCCTTCTTCTTTTGAGCGGATGCAATCCATCAATCCAGATGTCAATGGTTTGCATGCAGCTGAGCAGAAGTGTAAGAGACAGCAGCTCAGGTGAGAAAGAGTTTTAACTCTGCCAGTCAGATGAGGTTCAAAGCACAAGGAACCATATTTATCCACATTAGAAATGCAATATTGCTGTTATCAGAATTACTCAAGTGTGGTAGGGTTTGCTGGAATTATCATTTCACCGAGGGGGGCGTGTGGACTTGAGAGAGAGTCTGTTGTCATCATTTTACAGGTGAGTGGTGCTCATTCAGTCAATAGCACAAGCACTTGCTCATTCATACAGTGAGTGTCTGACCTCCAGTTCATGCTGCACCATGTCGAAGGAGTCATTAGAGAAGTAGACCTCCTCAATGCTGTCGATGATCTCCTGTTCCGCCTGAGGGTCGATTGGCTGCTCCCTCAACTCCCGCAACTCCTCCTGTCAAGACACAAGATGACGAGAGAGAGACAGACGTCAACAAAAAGAGAAAGACTGAATTTTTGGGGACTTCAGAGAGTGTTTCAGACGCACTGAGGCCCAAACAGAAAAATGTCCAAAACAAAAAATTACATCATTTCCTAATTAATGAAAACAACAAACAACTGAAACTCTAATGAAACCTCGAGAAAATACATCAAAGCAGAGGAAATAGAGAAATTGGATGACGCAGAAAGAAGGAGGAAAGAGGGAGAGAACATAAAAGCACAAGGATGAGATTAAAGGACCAAGAGGCAGAGAGTAGTCTGAGGGCAAGGTCAAGTGTGAAGGACAAAATGAAAAGGAGGAGGTGGAGAGGAAAGGGCAACAATGGAGAAAGAAGAGGTGAATCATAGGGAAAGGTGAAAGGAGAAAAACTTCACCACCCGCCTCGGGAGGAGATTGCAGCTTGTTTCGTTGGACAGCCATCACAAGGGATAGCAGGCATTCTTCAGAGGAAAGACAAGAAACAAAACGAATGTCTTGAAAAATTCATCAGAGATTCTCCCACAAAGCGTCTTTGAGAGACATTAGAGCCTTATTGATTAACATGCGGGGCATCCATCACAGCTCATTGCTGCAGGGAGCCTTCTAGAAGAAGGGTTTTGAAGCGCACACTCCCTCCTGACCTCCTTAATGAGTGGAGATGTAGTCAGGTGGAGAACAAAGCGGTGACTAATATCGCAGCCCAGTCTGAAGACTGAACTACGAATGTGTGGGACAATAAGATACTGAGAAATGTTTTATTTACAGCTAGAAAATATAAGAACGAAATAAAAACCAAGCTGTTGTCGGCTCTATACAGAGGAAAGTTCCTGGCAAAACAAGGAGACTTTTAAACGCAGAGCGCACCGAGCTCATGAGGCTGATGACCCTCCGCTCAACACCTTCAGAACAAAACCAGAGGCTGAACAGGGACCCCTAGTGCCCTGTGTTAGCAGTAAACGTAAAAGGAACAGCTGCTGAAAGCTCAGTGACAGTAGAACCATTTGCTCCATATTTACGATCATAAAAAGAGAACTTTATTTCCACTCTGATCTAGTTTCAACATTAAGTTAAAGTTCCCTTAAAAAAATCAACAGCATAAAATGTTGTGTCAAGTACTAGGCTATTCTTTTGACAAAATTCACCAGGAAATACATTATACTTTATGAACAGAAATATTACTGTTGTAGGGTGATGATTGTCTGAACTCTTAGAGCCAGCCCACTTCTCACCAGTGGAACCAAAGTGGAAGGACATTACTCTGCATTAGTCCTTTTTTTTTGTTTTTTGCTGTCTAATCAGGGTTTTTTTAAGTTTATTGATTTATTGGTCTGGTGTTGGCATGAACCCAGCCTTGGCTATCTCTTCACAGAGTTCAAAGATAAGAATTGCTTGACTTTATTGAGCCCCAAAGGGAAATTCATACAACTTTGACAAATTAGTTTTCTCCCCGTTGTCGGTCGCTGCCTTCTTCTCCTTCCTGCTCGTCTTCACAGTCTATAGAAATAATAAGACACGCCCACTGATTATGCCATGGTTCCCAGGAAAGAACCAACAATTTTTTTTTGGTTCAATTGAGGAACAACTTTTCAGGTTCTCGGTCTAAACGTGTTGGCCAGTTCAAAATTCAGTTCGGGGACAGGAACCGGCACAAAGCCCTCCCGGTATGAAACCCCTGTGTGAAGCCGTAGAGGAAAAGTCAGAGGATTACTAAAGTCATGGGGACTCATTATCACGGAAACATGACCCACTTGCCCTTTGAGACAAAGTGTTTGAAAAAATGGGCTATACAAATAATATGACCTTGCCTTGGATCTGACATACGTATTCAAGTCTGAACCGAAGTAGTTGACCAACCGACACACCATCCTGTCCCTTGAGCCACACCTAAAGCCAACATTATACTATGAAAGCCTTCATAAAGAAAACATCTCCTGCTTGGTGGCTTCACTTTGTGCTCTGAGTGAGATGTCTCTTATTAAAGTTAATGCTGAGTCTAAGTTCTTGCTGGTGGTGTGGGATCGATACATTGAGGCATCAGCACATTAAAGCATAATGGCACTAAAAATAGACCAGAGGGCTTGGGAAGGAGGTGAACCAAGATAGATGTGGAATTAGGGGATAAATGTAATCTATACTCCCCTATATAAATGAGGATATTATAATCTCCAATATGGATCTCAGCACATTAGCTCATATATACCTCATCCGATAGCAGACACTAATCAAAAGAACCTCTACACACCCGCCTCGCCGCAAATATTCTCCCAGCTACTATCAGCCAGGAGTGTGTGGCAAAGCCATGAGGTGTGCCACTAGTGTGGCTGCGTGTGTCTTACTGAGTTATATATGGCAACACTGTTGAGTATCTATTATTTTCTCCACAGTAAAATGTTGTTTCATTTAATTCAATTAAACACACAGAATCCCCCTTTTGCAGCTGTATGTGCTATAGCAGAGCACAGACGTTCAGGCAAGCGTGTGTGTGTGTGTGTGTTAGAGTCAGGTGAAGGAGTGAGCAGGAGCCCTGGGGGAGATGAGTGGGTGAGTGTGTTAGACTGGAAAGGAGGGGGAGAGATAGGAGGTAGGAAATCACGCTCTGCCATCAAAAAAGGGTGGGTGGGAAATCAGCTCAAATGAGAAGGAGAGTGAAAAGGGGAGGGGGAGGGGGGGGGGGCAGATGAGTCACCGCTAGCGAAAGTTAGAGCAGAAAGAAAAAGGCAGAGGAATGAGCAGCAGAACAAAAGACATGATGTCTCTCCCGTGAAGCTTCTCCAGTGCGGTTAGAGACATCCACCCCCCCCTCTTTCCCCCGCCTCAGTCTGCACCTGCAGTGACGTCCAAAAGACTCAACTTCTTCAAGTGAGTGACTCATTGAGGGGCTACCTCTGGGTTAAATCATTCCCTGGGCCCAGGCACAAAACAAAACATATGCCCCCTGTTTCCCACGTGTCAAACTCAACATCAGCTGCTCCGAGGCTTTGATCAAATTTCACTTTGAAGGATTGGGACACACGAACCACCCAATCGTGCGCTTCCACAAATTAATGAAGATTTCATCCCGTTGCGGAAGTCAGAAATCTGTCTGCATCCAAAGCGCGGGATGTTTAACAAGCCTTATCATAGAATCAAAGCACATACTCGTCTGGAGTGCTGCTCACCGACCGTGGAAAATCAAGAGTGGGACAAAAAGGTTCTCGACAACACGCGACTCTGATGAAACAAAAGACTGAGTAAACAAAAGGAGGTTCATGGAAAATCCTGTGAGACGCAGGGAGAGAGAGACGATGGGATGTGGAGAGTGAGGCGAGGGCCAATTATTTCCACTATGCAATCATTTATTAGAACAAATCAAAAACTCCTCACTGTAATCAGCACTGAATATGTATGCGCACCGAACAGGGTGTATATCCTCGTCTGCTCCTAAACAAGGGTTTAACACAGTTGTCTTCTGGGACGTCAGGACAAAATGACAGCCGACAGCAATATCCAGGCTTCAACACCGCTGTCAGCCGCTGGGTTAACAGATGACAATATTGAATGTTCACTCAGAAGTGTGTGATTATTATACCTTTCTTTTCACCTGTTGTTTGTTCAGTCGTGCAGTTATGAGTGCATAACCAGGCCAGTGGATGCATGGTTAGCTTTATCGTAGAAACTTCATCTGATTGCATAAAATAAGGTCATGACACAAGCTGAAAAGCCCCAGTGAGAGCAAAACACAGGTCATAACACATGCCCTCCTCCCAGCTGTAGCCCAGCTATCTCTAGATACATATTTCTAGCCAGAGGCACTCAGCCAATCATGAGCCTTAAAATTTTTAAGGAAATAATGTAACATTTAGCAGGCGATGTGCTCAGCCCGTGTAAATGAACGTTTCCACCCATGAGATAGAAATGTGTAATCAGTAAACTGAGGGTGACCCCTGCTGGTGGAAGATGGCAACTGCATGAGCCCGTAGCACTAAGAAAACTCATGTTTACTTCAGGGAAAATGAAGCCTCAGGGTCACTGGAAGAACACGACTCATACGGCTCTTATGCAGGAGATCGCAAGTTTGATTCCCGACCAGGATGATGATTTACTGCGTGCGCGTCCTGTTCGATAAAAGGCAAAAATGCCAGAAAAAATAACAAATAAAGACAAGTTCAGAATCAAGCAGTGCTTTACCTCACAATATAAGAATATAGGGCTCCACAGGCCTTGAAGAGGTTAAGAAACACCTACACAGAGCTCTTTAAAAGTCTGTGACTCGCAGAGGGACATAGGCTTTGATCAGGGAGGATTGGAAAGGAGGGGAAAAGGTTTGTTGGTGTGTTTGTTTTTAGCGTGAAACCACAAAGCAGCTTATTCATTCTAAAGAACCCAGAGAGATTAACAAAAAGAGCAAAAACATCAAAGTGGTCTAAAATAGCTCAAAGCCACTTAGAGTAATTTGAATAAAAAGAAGTTAATTTAAAAAATAAAAAAAAACGCCCAATGCTGTGATTTAGTTAAAGGTTGTGGTCTTGTTTGATAGATGAGATAAGATTTTCTTAGCCATGTTTTACCACGTCTTGAATACAATGCACCTGTATTATAATGACGATAATATCATGTTGAAATCCTTAATAAGGTCAAGCTTTTATTAAATTCAGCTCCCTGGCTCGTTGTCCAAATTTACATGTAAACGTGTGAAGGTCATTAATTGCACAGCAGCAGGTGAACAAGAAGCGTCACATATTTCTTTTGGCGCTTTTCCATACACAGTCACAGCACGGCACAGCTCAGTAAGACTAGTTTCCCCCTGAGGGTAAAGTCTTACTAAAGCCAACAATCTGACCTCTTGATGCACACATAACCAGCCTGACATAAATTAATCAAATGCCTCCACTTCAGCAGCAACATTACACACACACAAAACAGCATTACGCATATCGCACCACTCATTTGAGAGTGTGATTATCATATAGGCAGATCTGCTGGGGAACCTGTTTTGGTCTGTCGAGGATCTGACAGATGTCCCCACAATACTAAGCAAACAGTAATGCTTGAAAAGCTGCAGAGCATCATTTGTCACAGCAAAACAAGTGACGTCACCAATTAGTCAACATTCGTGGATTCGGGATTTTTAAATTAGTTTTCAAGCAAAAGAGCCAGAAAATCATCTCTTCGAATGCAAACATCTGCTGCTTATCGTTGTCATATATCATTTTCATGATTTTCTGACATTATACAGATCAAACAATTCATCTATTCATTCAGAACAGAATGAATGGATTAATCAACAGTGAAAACAATCATTAATTGCAGTCCCAGTCATATAATCTTATTGTTTGTTTTCATATCACTGACACAATAAAACTCCAGAGTAATGCCCAAATAATGACAGCACAGCGGCATCATTTGTCAATCATCCCCCGCATCAGTCCTCCCCCCGTACAGTCAGCCAGATGTTGCTGTCAACTCCTGGGAGATGATAAATTATGTGAATCAGCTGAAATGGTTGGAATCAAAAATGGCTCCCACAGCAGTTTGATATTATCATAATAATGCCAGCACGCAGTAAAGCTCCTTGGTGTCAGGAGCATTGCAGTGAAATTTTTGGAGCGGCGCAAGACGGACAAAAGCGAAAACATTCAACAAGAATGTTTTCATTAATCAAAAAGGAAAGTCGGAGGTTCGTAGACGATCAGAAACCGCCGTAGTTCCGACCATAAACGATGCCAACAGCGATCCGGCAGAGTCCCATGACCCACTGGGCAGCATCCGGGAAACCGAAACTAGCGGAAACCACTAAATGATCAAAATAACTACAAAGACAAAAGGATTGAAAATTGACCCATTAATTATTGTGGGTAACATTGATTCATCCACATTAATATGAGACTCTTTTATAACCAAAAGAAATCTCCTCGGGATCTCTTTAAAATATTTGCTCCACATAGGATGACCTGATCATATTGTAATATAAAGACAAATTTATACATAAAAGAAGATAATCCCGTAGGATATGGTAGTTCCTCTCTCCCTCTACCTTTTCTCACCACTGTAAAGTCTGGCCTGTGTGGGTGCTATCTCATGTTCCTGAAAGCTGAAAAGCCCTGTGGCAAAGTAAATAAAGCCCAAGCATAACATCATCAAATAATAAGCCCCGTGTTTTGGTTGAACACACAGTAAGCAGGTGTTTGCAGTGCACACAGGTGAGTGAATACATGCGTGAGCTTGAGCATTAGGTGTAAGTGCATGTAATCCTCACATCTATATTAAATCCTGACCAGTGTTTCTGTTGCACCATGCCATGCTGCCCCATTACACATAAGCTGACAAAAGCACACATGATAAGACGCACATTCATTCTTGTGGGCCATGACTTTCAGGCCTAAAACATAAAAGGGTGTTTGATTACTGCATATCCAGTTTAGCCACATCCACACTGATACCAACCCCGAAGCCGGGGGTGGGGTGGTGGGGGGGGGTGCATCATATGAAAAGAAACAAATCTTTCCAAAGGCACTCCCGTTTGCTTTCATTCAGGCTCTAATTACACTCGGAGGGTAAATGATTTCTTATCTTATCTGAGCTCCATCTGTGTCTCTGAGCAGTATTCTGCAACAACAGGCCTAGCAACAGCAATACAACGTTGTCGACAAAGCACATTACACCAGTATAATAGAATCACCTCAGATTATTAGGTTATTCTATTGCATTATCATCTGATGAGCCCATATGTTCACTGTGAGAACAATACAGAGCCCTTGTGGTTATCACACATCGTGACTGATCATACGATATTTTTCGTCGTCAACTTTTGCAACAGTCATCGATGAAGTGACAGAAAGGTACTTCCATTTTACTGTAGATTTATCTTTTCCAGTAGGCTACCCGACCAGCATGCATTCAAACGGTAAACCGGCAAAATATTTCAGCAAGTCTTGGAGGGACAAATAAAACAAGATTTGGAGGACGGTATCACTTTGTACTTTGAATAAACACAACTGGTCATCTTCCAAATTCTACCAAACCAACAGAAGGTCATCACTATGAAGTAAAGTCAAAGCAAAGCCAGCAACGAGCAGTGCAATGACATGTAAGCAAGTAAGTGACTATAAATTGCATAGACTCACTCACTCGGCTGCTTAGCTCCGTCTGCTCTTGACAAATTGAATTTGCACAAGTGGATAATGACAAATTCTTCCAGTGACTAAGCATGACTGATTATATTTCTAAACACTTGCCATGCCAAAATGTTAAAGAAGTGTTAAAGAAGACCATTTTTCACGCTGCTGGTGCTGGGACTGACGTGAAGAAGTGTGTCCTTAAGTGATATAAATGGGAGCCTTCAGTCACTAGACACAGTGCATGAAAAACCTGCAGTTGTGATGCAACTAATACAATTTGCATGAAGTAATTCAAAGTGAAATACACTGCATGGTGAGCAGGCGCTGACACATTAGTCATACAGTATAACTGTGGTTCATTCAATGAATCACCAGAAAGCTGTGACACAACGCACCTACCAATATAACTGCCTCCAAGTTAAATGGGAATTTATTGTTACCTCATATAAGTTCAGTGCATAATGATGGATCATTTGTGCAGATGTGGACTTTCATTGTGTAGTGAAGAGAATCAACAGTTTACCTTGCTCGGGATCCTCAGGTTCTCCACAGGACTGAGGTCTGCCATGCTCTCCTGGGGGCTTTTCAGGCCCTGTCAAAACAAAGCTCACTGTTACACTTCAATCAAAAAAAAAAAACTCACATACTCATCACATACAGTACCATGTCGTGCAGTTACAACCTGTTCCTGTTGTCACATAGCTCGTCACTAACACACTGCGGCAATAGAGCAGAGAAAGGTGGAAGCAACAGGCAGATTTCTGAAAGCGATATGCTGCTCTGTTGTGTCCGCTGCTACTGTGCAATCTGAGGACTTCTCTTCACCGCCCAGTCTCCACCGCTGAGCCCCGCTGCGTGTGTGGATGGTGCTACCGGTGAAATGGGAAACCCTTACAACAGCTAGGGTGTGGTGGTGGTGGTGTTGGGTCTGAGCTGTCTGTAAACATGTGTTTTGTTTAAATTTGGGGGAATGGGTCGTAGCTGTGTTGCGGTCGTACAAAAGGCGACTAAACCTGCGTCTCAATGAGCCACAAGACGACGAGCTGTCAAATTTAGCCAGTTAGCTCAGCTAGCTGTTATGCTAGCTGCGGGCAGCTGTCAGAGACGAGCGGCCGGCGGGTCGGACCGGTTTGGACCGGCTCTGCTCACCTGCCGGGCCATGAGAGACTTGATCTTCTGCATCGTAGATCCAACTTGTGTCAGCGGATTAAAATAGATGGGTAAAGTTACAGTTTTAGGTTGTGTTGTTAACGATGTGCCTCCATCACTACTAGAGGGAAGCCATAGTTGACCGTCACGTGACTGTTACGGCAGGGACCGGAAAAAGTTAAAGCATCCTGGGTAATGTAGTTTTAGTCTCTCTTTTTTTTCCTTTAGAGGCCAGCTGCTTGCGTGCGTGGTAATTTCTCAGGTGAAATTTCTAACCTTCTAAAATATGTGATATTCTTAATTAAAAATGAAAGAATGTCATATTTAAAAGTGGTATGAATCACTGACAGTGACACGTGCTGTAGGCTAATACACCACTGGATGGTGGTAATTTATCACAGTTGCTCTAACAGATGCAACATTTTTGTAAGATCTCATCTCTCACACGTGGCAGTGATAAATTAACAATGTTACTGTTCCTGTCCTCTCAGTGCTTTATAGCCATGTTTGTAAGCTACATTAAGTTAATTGATGCTACTTGTGTATTTTGAAAGCAATCCTCCTATAAAACACAATGCATGATTATAGATCAAACCTCACCAATTCCAATGAATTTTATCCCAGCCAGGTATGACATAAATAATTACCTAATGAATAAACCAACGCTTAATGTAACAAATAACGCAAATGAGCCATTCTTGTGCATAGCCTACTAAGATCTAGGCTATTTTTGTTTACATTGTGTCCTATACTTTGTGTAATTCTTCTGTCATTCAGTCTATGGAATCTAATTTGCTATTACTGTATTTTGTGCTGTTTTATTATTGAGAAAACCACATTGCCTTTCACTAGCAAAGGTGATCACACCATCATTTTGTGCCATCTATGACATGTAGCTCCATATCTGCCAAGTAATTAGTCCTGGCTCTGCCAAATAATTACCAAAACGGTGCCAAACAACACAGACCCATTCAGTGTGCATTGTAATTGCCCCCATAGGTGTTATTTTGAGTAGCACTTGGTTAATAGCAGGCAGCATGCTGCAGCAGCAGGCACTGTGAGCTCTAGTTCCTGGTTAATGATGCCTCAGGCTATTTCCCAGTCAAATGAAGGTGAGGTCACTTTCCTTAGGTGAATTTACTCACCACTGTTGTTTGTTAGGCAGTCGTCTCTAGTGCAGAGCCTCTCCCTGAAAGCATACACAGAGACGGAACAGATGGCAACCTCAACCCGGAGATGCCACCACAAAGACACATTGCACTCAGTTGGTCAGTTCACAAACTATAATTAGAGCTTGATTTAATAAACTGCTTATTGTCATGCAGGGGAGCATCATGATAAGTGGCACTATATGGCACAGTGTATCAGATCAAGAGGATGTATTACATACCATAAATTATCATAAGAAATACTGTAAAATATGTCATATGGTGATTTTACAATGCTTCCAAATGTGACGCCAAACAAAATATACAAGAGTAAGTCTGAGTTTTTTAAAGTTTTGTGTGGTATTTATATTGATTATGAATAGAGGCATAGGGGCATAACAGGGACAATTCATGTTTTGGCAATATGATGCACCACAGCAGACAGCAGATTCCTGTCTTTTAGTGATCTCTAATAAATCTTAGAAATCCCAGAGAAATGTTGACCTCTATTTTCTTCACCAAACATCTTTGTGTCTGGTTCTCTCCATGCTCGTCTGTATCAGCAGCTTTTCTCCTCCTTCTGCCTCTTCTCTGTTCCTCATGCACACAAACACACACAGACAAACAAGCGCACACATTTTTATCTCCTCGTGACAAGGTGTCAGCAGGAGCAGGTGGAGGGCACGCTGCCACATGCTGAACCATCCGTCTGTTGCTGCCTGTCTCCATATCTCACCAGGTACACGACAACCATTGCAGCCAGGCTGAGGGAAATAAACACTCTGCAGCAATGTGGGGACAGAAAGTACAAGTCATACAACTCATAGACAAGAGATCACAGCCAGGACATCAGACAAAGAGTCACTGTGAAGTAGCAAAACAACTGACATCTTTAGTGGCTTCAGCAAATATTTTTTTGACTCTGACTGCCATTGCCATTGGAGTTGAATAACAAGTATAAAGGCAAAGACTATTCAAATGGCACAAATGCTTAGATAAAAGACATGTTTATCTATAGGCATCAGTCACAAATTCAAAAATGAACTAGAATAGTAAACAGTCATGTATTTAATAAAGTATAAAACAAACATGTGAATGCAAACTGTACAATAATTTAAGAATTATTAGAATCAGGAAGGAAATGCTACATTTGTGAAACAGGGTTAAAGGTTTCTGTGGGAATAAATAGATTTCAGAAAAAAACATAGATATAGAATAATATGTATAAAGAATTTGCAGTGCAGTTCATGTACAATATATACATTTAACCTGAATATATTCCATATAAGAAAATCCATTCATTACAACACTTGTCTTCACACAGACTCTCCTTTGGGGCAAATATTAAATAAGAAATATATTTTTTAATTTGCAAATTTAAATGAAGATTATTAAATTAAATACATTTAAATTAAAAACATGTTTTAAATAGTGATCAAGGTGTTGGAGTTGAAGTACCACGTAAGCACCTTATACAATTTCATAATAATGTGAAAATAGCTAGTGCTAACTTACTTAGTTTCATATTATCTTCATTTTTCAATGGAAACAGCACAAGTGTTTCAACTTCACATATACTTGCACATAAAAAATCAAGACATTCATACACAAAATCTTGGCAAAATAAAAACAAGTTAAAAAAAAAACATTTCACATGTGTCCCAAACTCTGGACAATAACAGTGCATGATCAGGTTGTGTCCTCACACTCGTCTCTTCATCTCTTGTGCAAAAAGGTGGGCCACCAAAAACCAGTGTTTCAGGCTTTGACAACAGAGACCAAAGAAATTAAAGCTACACAAAGAGTCTTCAAGTGAAATTAATGTAAGTCACAACTCTCTGGCTGAAAGTTACTTCAGCAAACTGTGACTGGGAGTTTCAGGAACATGTCTGATCACATCGTAGATAGTGGTGTGCATATCCTGAACTGACTCGAGGCGGGCCAGAGATCGGCAGGACACCTGAGAGAGGAAGATGCAAAGGCAAATCTAAATCGTTAAAACGCACATATGGACAAAATGAGGGCTTTTACTTCACCCATGAATCTACTTTTGTGAATGAACATTTAATACCTGAGCAGATTCCATTTTCCCAGGGATGGAGACAAACTCATAGATGCCAAAGTCCTCTGTTGCATCCTCGTGGCCTGTTGACACACAAGTTTCAACATCAGACTACAAAACTGCTTGTTGTTGTTATAGTTAATATAAGAATTCATATCTACTCACGCAGCGTATCTGATATGTATTAATATAACATTTTTTAAGCATTGTGTATGTTATTGATAAGAACGTAAAAACATCTGTAACAAGCAGTAGCTCACCTGAGCGATGTGGCCTTTTCTGCTCTGAAAGCGGCCTGCCAAAAACAGGTAAAACAATGATTAGAACTTGTACAGGATGCAGATTGAATGTGTATTGAGAGGTATGTTTTTCATATTCGAGGCTTACCTGTTGTAAATGCTCATAAGAACTGTTGGTAATGGAGAGAAAGACAAAGGGACATAATTATTCACAAATACTCAAAAGCAAATGTTACTTTGCCCCAGTACTCTTCTGTTTAACTAATATTTGCAAGTTACATTTATGATTAACTTCAACATATAAAGCCTCAGCGCAGGGAGCCGTTAGTGTTATCTCACACCAGGATGTCAGGACTTAACAGCCATAATATTCAGAACACAGCTACTGAGTTCAAAATTAACTAGTTGGTAGCAAAGCAGCAGCAGAGCCATTATCTTACCTCTTTTCGGATGGCATGATCTCCTGAGGAAGAATAGCAGCATGCAGCCGATGATGAACAAAGAGCCGACAGCAATAGCTCCCACTGGAGAAACAGAGCCACCTTTCTGGGCCTCCATCTCTTTGCCTGGAAACAAGCCCAGGGCAAACTCATATTAACACTCATGTTTAGCCAAGCTACAGTATAGGCCTATAGATATTCAAGGTCCTTGTGGGGTTGACTTCAAATAACTGTATAACTTCTCTAATTGTACCATTGTCAGGTTCACAGTGCTAATTAGCAAAAGTTACCATGCTAATGGATTGACCTTATAGAAGGAGTCAGTATCAACAGTAGCCATCAGTGAGCCTTTCACAGTATCACCAAGACAACATATCAATGTCGCGTTTGGCACACAGAAACTCCACATGCTATAAAACTTAGTCAACAAATACAACAGCTGTCATTCTGTGTTTACTTTCCCAGCCACTGAACTTTAATACAGGCCGCAGGCACTGGAACCTAGCAACAGGGATAAAACCAGACTTTCATAATAGCCATGAATATTTCAGGTTTTGTTCATAACCTGATTTCACTTCTCACCTGTTGTTTACGTACCGGTTCTACAGTATTTCATTTACCCTGTTGTTCCTCAAACTGGCCAGTGTTTGTTGTTGTCAAGATATATCTCTCATCACTCCTCAATCTCTACTGCTTTTGGCATGACACACTGTTTACATAGTGTTTATCTTCGAGGATTCCCATAACCTGCCCACGCTCTGCTCCTTCCCGCCATGTTCCACCCTCTACCCACCTGTTCGTAAGTCGGCCACCACCAGAGTAAACTGGGCCTCGTCCTGCTTCTGTGTCACGTTGTTGAAGGCACGGCACAGGTACTTCTCGGCCTGGGCCAACCTGTAGGAACGCACCTCCAGCCGCGGGCCCTCGGTTATGACACGAGTCGAATTGCGGCTCTTGGAAATCCAGACGTAGCTGTTGGGTGGGTTGGAATCAGCCTGGCATTCGAAGAAAGCCAGCTCTCCTGGGTTGATGGTGAAAACCTCTCCTGTCCGCAGGCCCTGGCCTGAGTTTACCTCCAGATTGTAGGGGCCATCTGCAGAGACAAACAGTGTTTTTTTTAGGACACATGGAAGTCTTTTTTTTAGATGCTGCTTTATAATACAGAATAGTTCCTTTACTACGACTCCTCTCGCTGTGATGCATAATTGGACAGCAGCGGACTTTAGGCCAGAGAAGTAACACTTTATTATGAAGTTCTCTGATTCTAGAGCAGCAGCAGGTGCCCTTGAAGAAGATATTGAACCTACCAAGCAACTCTAGTGGAGATGTCATTATGTTTAACTAAAAATAAAAAGGTAATGTAGATTATTATTTATGGCAAATAGACTGATGTGTTCTTTGAACCAGGGCTGGAGCCTGTATTAGTGCAGCCCAATCCCTCCAGATTGTCAGTGAAGTAAGATACGACCTTAGAGAAGGATTTTTTCTCCTCTGAATCACAAGACGTGTTAAATTTCTCCATGTACACATGTTTAAAGCAGTACCACCTGCTGGCCTTGCTCAACAACAGCAGACTTCTTCAAACAGGGATCACTGTTCAGAGACAGGGCATTTTTGGTGTCAGTCAGTTTCAACATCAGTATCAAATTTGGTTGAGCCTGCACATAGGCAGTTATGAAAGGAATACATTGTCAGTTGGACAATTAATAAAGTTTGAAACTAAATGTGTCAAACCTGAGGGAGGTACTTTAACTGTTAACTGAATGCCAAAACAAACATGCTTTGTCTATGCAAACATAAGTGATCACACTAAATGTACTTAGTAGTGCCGTTCTTTGGGCTAAGTCTCTATACAGTAACACACACAGTTTGTAAACACTGGCTACAGAGGGAGGTGAAAACATTACAGTTATAGGCATGTTCCAGGGATAGATGTCCTACATATTTACATCAATATGGAAATGCTAGTTTTGTTAATTGCATGAATAAACATGTTTGTACCAACACATTCAAATAAACTCAAGGTAGTGGCATATATAGGTTCTTTGAGGTTCAACCTCAAATTCCCACAACCAACAGTGTATCAATGAATCAATGTTATGCTTTATGGAGGAACAATGGAGCTCTGTGAGATAAGTCTGCTCCCATGCAAATATGATCCCCTAACAGCCACGTGTTTCCAGTTGTCATAAGTAGCCTGATTTCAAAGGAATTTACATACTACCGAGTACTTTCAGGAGACCGGTGCAAAAGAGGAAATAGAAAAGCAGACATACTCTGTGTAGTGTTATTAGGGTTAGGACACAGGACATGAGATGGTTGTGACAAATTAGAATAAGAAAAGTGAAAAGTGCAAGTGAAAGCAATCGCACACAGCTGACTTCCTTGTTGTTTTCTATTCCCAGTAATATTGTAATTGTGACAGTGGTGGTCCTGTCACTATGCCTCCAGTTGATCATGGGAAAATGTCCCTTTGGCCGACTGGTTAAAAGTGCAAGTGACATTCTGGCGTTGTTGGCAGGATCCATGTGGCAGGTCCATGGATTCCGAATGTGTGGCAGCTGTGAAAAGAGGGGGAGAGATGTGACAGTGGTGGTCCTGTCACTATGCCTCCAGTTGATCAAGGGCCCTGGCTACTTGGCCAAGGAGATGTCCCTTTGGCCGACTGGTTAGCGTGCATGACTCCGACCCGGGAGTCTGGGGTTCGAAGCCCGCTCGGGTCCCTCTTCACCTTGCCACATAATATTATCATAATATTATTGTTTTCACATGTTGAATGACAAATACAAATTCTGAATCTTTCTTCTTTTTGTTATTATTGATCATTTCTGTCTGATGACACTGACTTTTGTGATATAGTAGGTGCTGGTTATGAATGGTTAAATACCCATCTCCTTACTCTATATTGTAAAACATATGTCTTCTTGTAGAGAAAGATGGAAGATGGGGGTGTAGAAAACAGACATATCTCCACTCACAGTAAACATTGAGTTCCACGCCTCTGCTGTGTCGACCAGGGGTAACTGGGTTGCTGGCCAAACAGCGATAAATCCCCTTGTCCTCTTTCCTCACAGGACTGATACGGAGTGTAGAGTTGTCTCTGGAGTAGTGGTATCTATCACTAGGGCTCAGCGGGCTGTTGTCCCTCAGCCACTGGAACACAACTCTAGTCCCTCTCTCAACAGAACAAGCCAGAGTTACGTTTGCCTTGTCCTCAACAACTGCATAGGATGGGCTCTTCTCGATGACTGGATTTGACACAGGAACTGAGGGAGAAACAAGACATGCTGGTTAATTTGCAACAATGTCCAATGAATGTCATCAAACATGTCATCATGACAGGATGGATCTGATCTGAAGGCTGATCAAACACTCACCATCCACTGTTACATGCACAGTTCTCTCCTCCTTCTTGACTAGTCCTGTTTTGTTATGAAACTCTATGTTGAGACTCAGATGATAATCCCCTTCGTCGTCCTGGCCTAATTTCTGGATTGTCAGAGAAACGTTTGGTTTTTCGAAGCGGAGGCGGTTGCGGTACATCATGTCTGTGATTGCAGATTCTTTGGTAAACGTCACCAACGTGGTTCTGCTGCCACTCGGCCTGGTGTGGGACCATGTTCCTTGGATCTCTGCATCGTCCAGTGGAAAGCGTGTCTCCACAAACAAGAGCAGCGGTTTCCCAACAACGCCATGATGGACTAAAGAGGGGATGTGGATGTAATCGGAGCTGACCTCTGTGGTGGTGGAGATGGTGGAGGAAGTAAATGAGAAGGAGAAAGAGAGCATTATTGTTAACCAGCAATCCCAATATAAATCTTGTTTCAGAGATTGTTCCTAATGATTAAGATTCATAAGACATTTTATGGACAAACACTCAAGGTGCTTCATGTCCAGTTCAACTGCTTGGCATTGCATGGACACCACTACCAAGAAATGGTTAACTGATTAAAATGTAATAATTTCATTTCAATTAGTTTGGCATATTGAAGAGCTGTTGATGAACAGAACCTTCAGGTCCTCGCAGTTTCAAAGGCAGTGAAAACTACAGTATTTACCACAGGAAATAGATGTCCTCGTGGCCTGGATGCTGCTGAAAAGTAAATATCTAATGATTAAACCTGTTTTTTGTGGAGCAGAGAAACAAACTGCACACACTGACTCAACAATGATGTTAAATAGAGCAACATGAAGTGTTCCTGTGGAGTATTTCTTTCAGGCCATCTGATGAACTGTGTTGAATATGCATGTTAGACTCATCAAAACTCAACATGGATTACTCTGTCAATCAAGGTTACAGTGTATACGTTATCAATATATTGGTTTAGTGCAGTTATTCACAACAATAAAAGATTATTTAGCAAACCATAGTTCAGTCTGGGACAGAGTATGGCAGTACATCATTTTCTATGCTATCATTATAGCATTTACTTTAGTCTTTCAAATGACTATGACTATTATAATGACTATATAATTTGTAGCTTTGCATTGTTGTAATAACATGATAATAACTCCTGTTTTGTTCAACAAAATACATTTTGTAACCCCCTAACCCTAACCCCCAATTATTATATTAATCATTATAATCAATGTACATTTTTATTTAAAAAAAATCATAATGCATAATCTTGTTATATGAAAGATGTTGTGCTATTGATCAGTGAGAATAACAGAGGATGAACCCAGGTCTGTTTTGAGCGTCTGATCTCGAATCTGTATCCTAGTCCTCAAGTTGTCCAAGTCCTGAAACGGTAGTGAGTTAATATTGACCGAGCTCACCACAGAGAGACATTGTTGTCAGACAAGGACAAAGCCTCCATCTTTGATCCTGACTTGTCACAAAACAAACACTTGGGCTCTCTGAAGTAACTAGATGACTGCTGATTTATTGCACCTTGCAGTCTGTTTAGCCTGTGGCTGGTTGCCAGGAGAGTCCGTTCACTGGTAACAAAGTGAAAACACAACAGGGAATAAAAAATCTATTACTTTTACTCAGCATGTTGAAAAGATGAAACTACCAGGTTTATCACTGTTTGCAATGTAATTATTCCACAGCCATCCCTTGGCTCTGACAGACTCATGACTTCTCTGAAGTCTCTACGGTCTGTTAACTCTCAAGAACACGAGAAATGCTTGCCCAAAAAACACTTGACAATTTACATTGCACTTCCTTTGGTCCTCAGCAATGCACATGAAGTTTACCATTGATCATATGAGCATTTGTCAAGGTAATGAAAGACAAGCAGGTGGACAGATGGACAGACAGACTAACTATTTACACTGCAGTGCCTTGCTATAGCCTGATGGGATCAATGAGTTCTAAATTATTTATGGTGAGTTGGGTTTCGACAACCACTCACATAAAATACTTAACAGCAAGCACTGCACTTCCTTGGGTCCTCATCCACGGTCCCACCAAGTTTGAAGCTGTTCAGGTGAGCAGTTGTTGAGAAAATCGAAGCACGTCATAACAGAGGAAACGCACAATGAAGAAAGTGTGAAGTCAACACAGCCAATCACATCAGCTGTTAGTGCTGGATGTCCACTCCACAATAAAATGAGACTGGTGAAATATGGAAGTTGCAGATTGTAGTGAGTTCACTGACAAATGAAAGACTCATCTGGGATACAGTAAACCTGTCAAGTATTATCATTTCAAACAATGTGTTTGGCTTTCATCCAGAAAATTAAAGTAAACTTCGCAGACTGTACAACGGTAAGGAGTGGCTGTAATGAGCACTATTAAAATTAAATTAAAACAAACAATTTCTCACATACTGTATCGTTATATTATGAAAATACACGATTAAACAATCATATTCCAGCTTTACATTCAAATAATTCATTAGTTTTTATACTTGAATGTTCATTTCAATTGACTATGTTGACTACTGCTCTGTGCTCATTTGTCATGGCATTAAATGATCAATATATTGCTGTTTAATGCACTTCCATTGAATATCTGACCATATGTCTCTCAAGACAAACTCGCCCACTCACTCAGTTGAACCTGAGCCAGGAGCTTGTAGCTCCTGTAATGATCAAGAGGGGCATTGGACAATGTTGTAATAGCTCTTAATTAATATGTATTATATTATTCGCATTATTGTCTCTGATGATTGCGAATAATTTCATGGAGGGTGTTAGCATTGTGGGGAAACACAGTGTACATCAATTTGCAGATGACACAGTGCTATATTTAAAAAGGTGAAAAGTAAATGTTCAACATGCAAGACCGCATCAAACAGTTCTCCAAAGAAGCATGTGAAAGATTTGTCTTACATAATCATCTAGAATGCTTTATCTGTTTTGTCAAGACAAAATGACTTGATTAATAAAGAATATACTTTTTTGTTTCATTTCTGAAAACAAGTGTCATTACATTTGACAAGCTGACAGTGTCATGGAGCGTGGTCTGAACAGACCTCTCTGTAATGAGAGATTTCGAACATTAATTCTGCACAGAGACTCGTTTTGGTTTAGTAAACCTGACGCAATTTGTCACAAAATGGGAGGAACTGATATTGTGATGTGATAATTTGATCATCAAACTCCCACCAGTAAGTTCTCCTTTATTGGAACTCCCCTGTGAAACAACAGGTATTTTTCTGATAAACTGGAAATTGTTGTTTTTAAGTTGGATCAAGGGGGTGATGTAGGCTTGTGTGTTTGATGGATGAGATTCGTATCTTTTAAATAATTTCATTTCTTATTTATCATTTATCATTTTTCTTATTCATCATTCATCGTTATTTGTGATTAATTTAATTTCCGATGCCCATTTAGACAAGACGTGATAATAGTAATTGATATTGTCTTTTCATGAGCCTGCTTATGTCATGGATGGACAGGATGGACAACAAACTTGATAGTGAACCGTGTCTGAGAGCCATGTTCATTTGAGCAGCAGCATGTGAGTAGGAAGTGCTACTGTGAAACTAACCCGTTAGACGCTCTCAGCTTTTGTCCAGTGTAACCTCTTTACATCTCTTCCTGTTTCTCTTGTGTCACTTTTTCTCACTTCTGTCTGTGTGTCTTTTTGTTCCTACAATTTCAGCTTTGAAGAAATAATTTGGAACAAGCAATAAAAGACTGTTATGGTAATTTCATAGGTGATTTTAAAAAGATAATTTAAATACAAAACGTTTTAATGTAAAAAATTGGGGAAGTTGGTTGAGTTTACTCTCTCTCTCTGTCCACCTGTCCCACACGACACACTCCACGCTAACAGGCCTGCAAGGCAGTTTCTGGGATGTGCGTGTGTGTGTGTGTGTGTGTGTGGGGGGGGGGGGGTCAGTAGCAGCAGTGCGCCTGTGTTTACAACAGCTGAGATCCGGTGAAAAGGGAGAATGAGGAGGAGTGTGCCGAGCCCGCTCCTCCTCTGTTGTCTCCAAACAACACGGATATTGTTGCGGTGATACTGAGATTACAGAGACAATGCTCTTTAAGGTGAGAGGATACCTTCGTTTAGTAACACACACACCTACACACACACAAATACATGAAGAGACCCATAAGCACCTGCCTCTTATCACCCCCACACACATCCAAGTTGTTTGGACACTAAATAAAGTCACCCGGCGCGTGTCCGGACGCCACCATCTTCTGTCCTCCCTCAGATAAGACAAGTAGTTGTCCTCATCAAAGGTTGATGATACAAACATCAAAGCTGGGGAGAGCCCATGTTGGAGGGACCTTTTCTGTTAGATTTATCCGATCATGTGAGAGAAGCACGGTACGTGTCTGTTATCACTGAGTCACAGAGCTGTGGCCTCGGCCACTTCTGCTTTCCACTGTGACCCTGTCCTGTTGTCTTTATCTAACAAACAGCAAGAGTAGAAAAGCTAATTCTGTAAAGTCACACGGCGATGACTATGGAAAGGGCATGCAAAACAGACTTGAAGGAAGACTCGACTGAAGAAAGGCTTTGGAGAAGTTCCGATACATCAGTGTAACAATATTTTAACATAAGGTAAAAGATTAAGATGAAACTTTTAATTATTTCAATTCTTGTACCAAATGTGTTTTTTTTCTTTTAGATTTTGCAACCACATACTTATCTGACGTAGAGGTGTTAAAACAAAAAAAAAAGGACTTGCACACCACAAAAAAGAAAAAAACTTCCTTCTCAACTCACTAACTCAACCCTGCCAACCAAGCAAACACAGCTACCACAGCAACTGCTACGGCTCCATCAACACAACAACTGACAAACTCCGGCACCACATCATCATCATGACACCTTCACATGCAACGCTCACCTGTGAGAATGAACAGGACGGAGCAGAAGGCGTAGAGCGCTGTTCTCCCTGTGGCCTCCATGGCATCTTATCCTCTAGGGATGTGTGGGACTTCTGACAGGCAGCCAGGCAAGGGAGTGAGGGATGGAGGCAGGAGGAGAGGAAGAGAAAAGAGGAGGAGGAGGTGGAGGTGGAGAGAAATGTGACTGGTGGTGGCGGCGGTGACAACATTTGCCAGGGAAATAAGAGGAGCTAGCTTTAGCCTGCATACACCCAGGCCCCTCCCCACGTGACACCAGGACGGAGAAGAGGTTCACCTGGCAGAGAGATAGCAGAGAGAGAGAGAGAGAGCTGCCCTAAGGCTGTGGGTTTCACTCTGTCAAAGAGAAACAGAGACATAAAGCTGTAAAAGGATAGTGGAGAACAGAAAGGAAACCGTTTCTTTACATTATCATACACCAGCTGTCTGCTCCTTCAGTCCCTCGGGCTGTGAAACAGAGAAAAGCCTCTGACAGACAGACAGACAGGGAGCTGTTAACTGCCAACGGCACACAGAGCTTTCAGGGAGCAACGTGGTTACTCATCACTTATTCTGTCTGTGGTTATTTTGTGATGAAGAAACAAGAGGACTTGAAGACAAAGAGAGTGATACTCGATGGGGAATGGTTTTCTGACACCGACACGTTCTGCTGGCCTTTCAGATGCCTTCAGGTTGCAGACTGTCATCAAGGTCATTTTAAGATTTTCCTCCCCTCAAGGAGGCAATGTGGGTGAAAAATATCTGTAAATTATTGTCTCATCTCCAAACACAATTAGTTCTTTTCCTCTAGTCATCGCTTTCATCCCTCTTAATGGATTATTTCTTTCTTTTTTTCACTCATGACATTCGTTCTTGATGCTTTGGAAGCGCTTATCATCTGGCATTCAAGCCACGAAAGCATATTGAAAAATGAATTGAACTGTGTGTGATACTCTAATCCCTTGTCAAGTGAAGAAACTGTGTTTTTGTTTGTTTTTGACACCAAAAAGACCAAGAGTCGCTGGTCTGATGGTTCCAGGGCAGCATCCGTTCAGATCAATTATCAAAGAATTTCTTGTTGTAAGATTTTTTTTTCTCTTCTCATTCTGCTATTCAGGCAGCAACACACACAAAAAAGTCACATGTTAAACACTTAAATACACACTATGTCCCCTCAGTGACTTGTGCAAAAGAGTTTTTTTTTTCCTCCATGGTCATCTGAAAGGATGTAGTGAAACTTAGGACTGAACTGCAGCGTGAATGAATTAGGCCATTGTGAGCTGTGTAAATGGGTGCCTAGTTTGGTGATGGCACCATTAAAGAAAGTCATTATTTTCTCTGCTGTCAAGAACTCCATCATGGGACCACGATGGCCCATTGGCCGGGGACAATCATTGTGATTGTGAAAAACAAAATTAAGTCCGACATTTGGCAAATTGAGCTGAGATCTGAAAAAGTAAAAAGTACAAATAATGTTAGTTGAAGGTCCTTCACATAAAATAGTCGATGATACTTTCAGCTACTGCTCTGTTATTGGAGAATTAGCTGCAAAAAGTGGTATAGTATTTACATTAGGATTGATTTGTTCCTTCTTCTCATTCTCCACCAAACCTGCAAGTTTACTTTTCACCTTTAGATGGGGTCAGTGCATCATTTACCAGACAAAGTCGGCCATGCAGCCGCTCTGTGGCAGCAGCTCCCGACCTCTCCTGCTCCTTTAAACTGAAACAATGTCAGCTTGACGTGCCTATATGACACGGGTTGAGTAGCTTTGAGCCAAGTGGAGTTCTTTCACAATAAAGCATGGACGACAAAAACAAGCATACGCAGTTTTTTTTTCATTTATTTTATGATCTGATCCCTTTAGATTTAATTTACAATCTCCGATAAGAATCCAGACACTCTATTCTGTGGTGGTAGATCTTATTATTATTATCTTATATGCTTCATTAGTGCAGTAATGTTTCAGCCATCCTTACATCATCATTCCTTTTAGTTCATTATATTGTCACATGTCACATAACATATGATACATGCATCTCCATGCAACATAAATTGGGGGTTTATATCTCAGGGTACATTAATTAACTGAATGTTTATATTGAGAAAAATATCTTCTATCTTAATCTGAAAAAGATTAACTGAAAACATGTTTTGCATCAGTTTCTGAAAGCAGGGGAGCTGAGCTGAAGACAGTTTGGATCATTTGTAAATGTGGGTGTTTTATCTTGTTCCTTCAAGTGTGGTCGCTGCATGAGACCGCTTGCCTGACACGCCAAGAGCATTACAACACAACATGTTAACAGTTGTGTATTTTCATTCAGAACGGAACAACATATTGTCATAAGACTGAGGTACATTGAGAAACAAACTGAGCTTACCTAACTTCTGGTTGAGTGTGTTTTGGCTTGCACCCTGACCTTTCGATTCAACATTCGGCCTAAGGAGTGCTGAGAAAGAAAAAAAACCCACCCTTGACCTGAGGTGAAGACAACATCATGACAGCTAATATCTAATTCATGTACTTCCTTCACAGCAGCGTGGGAGCTCCGCTGCAACAGAAAGTATCACAATCTTCCCAGTGCGTGGCTTTGGTTTGCAAAATTTTGCAATCGCTGAGCTCTGTCCTTTTTCATGCTCTTCCTCTTACATTATTATGAATGAAACAAACAGTTGCCGCGCTGCATGAAATTACGTGGATGTTGTTCTGGTCTTCTCTTTGCCTATGGAAATTCTTTATGTAAAGCGTCTTGGAGTGCCTTTGAAAAGCGCAACGCAAATCTAATGTATTATTATTTATTGTTATTATTATTTGCCACCACCAGACACTTATAGCAGAGTATGGTATAGCCTGGTATGGCCTTGTTGGACCGCCCTTTCAAAACCAGAACACAGCAGCTGAGTGACACACCCACACCCTTACACACACAACCTCAAATGGGGGCCCTCTTGCTGTGTCAAAAGCATGTCACATTTTCCATTTTCAGCCTCCCAGCTCATGTCTGTGACTGTTGCCACATTTCACCACAGTTCAACCCCTGTACAGTCTCTGCCTCCTACTCCATCTCATTGTCATCACATGTTATCTCCTCCTTCCTTTTTGTGGTTCCGACCCATTTTCATAAAGTTAGATTTGATGAATTACCGACACCCACCTCAACTCCTACGGACTCTTTTTCACTTCATCTCTGCCTGACTCCTATTGGATTTCACTCCTGTCAAACCACGTGTATCTGTCTTTTCCCCACCTCTGTATCTTCCACTTCTTCTTTTTCTTTTTCGTCTTCTCTTTTTAAACCTACCCCTTCCTCCTCTTTCATTCTTCCTCTCCTCTCCTCTCCTCTCCTCTAGCAGCCTTGGCTTCCAGCTGCAGACACTCAGAGTAGACACAGCACACCAGCCCACATCAAGGCCACACTATTGGCACACGTGTGTGCATGTGCATGTGTGTGCGTCTGGAGCAGTCGTTACAGTGGGGCCACATAGGGTGTGAGTGGCCTACTGTGATATACTGTATAGGCTCCCATGCATATTCTTTTCCCAGTCAAGGAACAAGGCAACAGAAGCTGTGTGGAAGGAAAGGCCTCTTTGGTTTTTTGTCGGCGAGGATGCTGAAGTGCAGGGGGAACTCACATTTTGACAGCAGACGCCCTCTCTCCTGTACAGAGCACCAATTCAAGTCATATGGAAGAATCATTCACAGGAAGAGCATTCACGTTCTCACACACGCACAATCGATTACTGTGCAAACCAAAACGAGAAGAGGGTGCTTACAGTTATGCCTTTGAGGTTACTGATAAGAGCATGTCACGCCTTGGGTGACAAAATGCTTTTTTGGCTTCATTTGTAGAAATATGAGTTGAGAGAGGGAGAGAAGAGAGAAGAGTGGGGCTAAGTGGAGAATTGAGGGAGCACAAAATAGCTGAGGCTCCAGTGTGCATGGCCTGTGGGTGATTTGATTGGATGACAAAGTTTGATTCGCATGCAAAAGATTTATAACAGTGGGAAACGTAGAACGTTGGACACACATGCTGCAGAGAGTGGCGACGCGCATGTGTGTGGGTGTATGCGGGGCAGGCGCATGTTTTTCCCTTATGCTCGCATGTGAGTGTCAGTTTTTTACTGCTGCAACATTGAACCCGTCTATCTCTCTGTGGATCTCACCTTGACTGCGTGAGCTGAGAGTCTGAGCCAGAGCGTGGAGGTTTGTTGAGTCGATGCCTGAGGTTTCCCCACCCTGAGCTGCCATCGCCAGTCATAGCAATTTGAGAGTCTGAGACAATGTGTTTGTGTGCCTCCTCTGCATTACACATGCCTGACTTCTGTCTATTCGTGTCCCAAAGTTAACATGTAAATATGCTTCTATAATCTGCACATGTGTGTGCCTTCCTGTATCCAGCTGCAAATACAGCTATGTGTGCATATGTGTGTGTGTGTGTGTATGACTGTGTGACTGTGTGTCTGGTGGCAAGAGCCTCACCCCTTTAACGCATTCCACTATCTTGCGCCCACGCACTCGCCATGTGACCCGCAGTCAATGACAGGAAATAAGCCGCCGTCAAATCCTGCTGCCTGCGACCCAGATCCTCTTCTGCTCCCAGTCAAACACTTGGTGTGTGCACAACCCTGAACACACTCGCACACAGCACAGAGCTGAATGTAAATCTATAGGAACACAGATTTACATCTGGCATTTTCTAATCCAGTCTCTCTATGTATGTATGTGTGTATGTGTGTGTCCCTTTCCCCCCATTGCGATTGCTGTGGCTCACTTGAGTAATTACTGTCTTGATTCAACAGAAATTATGTGTATGTGATTGAGCACATAAACACTTGTAACACAGAGTGTACATTCAGCGCAACGCATGTGACACAGTGTCTGTCAATGGCAGGTGTAGCACTGATAAAAAACTTTCCTCGGCAGTTGTGTTTACATAGTTGACACCCATATACACACAGACATATTATCTTGTTTCCTGTTCTCCAGTCTAACGTTCCTGAAGAGAGATTAAAAATCAGAGATTCTTACTCAGAACAGAACGAGACGTCCGTCATTCTGGGAGGTGGGGTGGAGGGTGGGGAGGGCAAAAGAAGAAGAAAAAAAAAACTGGGCTGAAAATGAAAAGTGGCTACTCCAGACATGACTAAGTAAAATGTCCCTGCAGTGCTGTGTATTCACTAAACCAGAGAAATGAAAGTGCACAGTTATTCCATTGCAGCGGTGACTCTTTAATTAATTCCAAGGTAGTTTCTCATCCAACAGACACACACAAACGCACACGCATACACGTACACATTGGTGAAAAATAGGTGTTTACATCGCACATGCCACAAACCAAATTGGTGTGTGTGTTTCTGTGTGGTTGGGTGCACGTGCATGCATACAGAGTTGAATGGACACAGCCACCTCTATGTTCTCCCCAGCAGTAAACTGTTGGCTGTTAAGACAGACCACGATTCCAGGCTGAAAGTCAGTACTCCCTTTGCTCAGGTCTGTGCTTGTCCTCCTTGCTTCACATGGTCATAAAAGCACAGGTTAAGAGAAAGCAACACTTGCACCAAACCAATGTAAAAAAAAAAATGGGGGGTGGTGGGTGGGGGGTTATAGATACTGTATGCATATGTCTATGTTATCCTTGTTTGACCAGCTTCACCAGCCTCAGGAAAAGCGTCCAGTAACCAGAGGAAAGGGTGACATGCTGTGACATAATGTCAGACACAAGCATCCAGTGTACTTTTCATTTCCTGAAAGCACAGTTTTGTATTTTGGAGTCAAAACACCCACCTCCCAATATACACACACACACCTTTGGCACATACAGAGACCACCTCATTCCCCCTCTTTCCTGTTGGGGAAGGTGTTAATGTTTATCGTCCGTCGACACAGACTAGCTGGTGGCTGCTAATGTGTACCACGACACCGGTCGGTCTCCACCATTTATCAATAATATTCAACGTAATGCTCCAAGCCTTGCACCTCCTGCTGTGATGCCCAACATCTGTGGTCCCCCCACCCCCAACCCCCCGGAGGTATCACCACCAGCACATACAGGACATATGAGATTACATAGTTCCTGTCAAAAAAAAAAGAGAGAGATGTATGGATAGGGGTAGTTGAACAGCTGGATGGGGCCTATCGTTCTCTGTGTATCTTAAATAGAGGCATTCCTTTGTTTGAAGGTATTTAGATGTTAGATTCTTAGCCACCCACCGTGGTGATGTAATCAGCAACAGGTGTTAAGTAAAACAAGCCATGTTGACATGTGCTGTTTTGAATCCATAAAGAGAAAGTTTCATACATCCATAATGTAAGACGGTGGAAGAGGGCTTACACAGATGTAGAAAAGCCCACACCGATTTGGGCAATGATGTGATTTCATTACGGTAAAACACCATTTTTGTGAAGACCGGGCTGGCTGAGCGATTGGTCATTCTTGAAGAAGCAGTTCATCCTAAATGATCGTGGTTAGCGCCAAACATCTTTCAATGGGAGCTTGTCAAGGTCTAGTCGAGAGAACAGCAGGTTGGCCGCATTACATAATGTTGGTTTGGAAACTGTTGCATCAGTAATTCATATGCTGACTACTGTAAATCACACTTATAATAGTACAAACACTCAACTGAGTCATATAGCCTAATGCCAAGTCAAGTAACAGAGGTCTGACATTCGCCAGTGAGTTCATGATGTTTCATGTGGTGTATCACTCATAAAACGCTTCACAAGTGAGTAACGTGACGAGAGGAAAGGTTGCAAAGATTCTGTTGACAACTAACAGGTTGAACAAAGACTAGTTATTACAGGCCTAACCCTCACTAACTTCACTGCTGTAAGGTGTTTCTGCTTGCTTTTCTTATCCCTGTGCACATGGAAACACTGGCTGGAATGTAAAGTATGTGTTTACTCATGCAAAAACCATAAACAGACACAACCCTCTAATTGAAAGCAATGTGAAAAACAACCATCATGTTACCAGTAATTAGATCCCACCTGTCTCCAAGGACTCTCGATACAAATATAAGAAAACAGGACAGTAAATGCCCCTGAGTAGCACGGCCCTGCACTCCCACGGCAGATACACCCTGTATCTGTGACCACTCACCCTGATTACAGGATGAGATGGTATAAATGTTCCCAGGTGAAACAAGTTCTCACAATATAAGAGCCGTGGATGGCAGTGAAACACCAGCGGCGTCTTTTAAGTCCTTTCCCCTGCAAAGATAAAACAACTTCCATTACTGTACAGGTGTAATAAAACAATAAATGCTCACTTCAAGACTGATAAAAGTTTCCTATTGCCCACATTGTGCATTGTGCTGTTCATTTAGCAGCGAATCAAAAATCTCACTCCAAGGAGAGGTTCAAGGCTTGTCAGCGATCCTTACTGCATCACAGATCATTTGCATTGTTCGTTCTCTGATCAGCAAAATTACAACATTTTCTGTTTGTACCGAAGACTATAGGTCACAGCTTATAACATTAAACCTTATAGATATCTCTATTTATACCTCCACAGAAAGCGAAAGCAACACTTTCGGCGGTGCCTTTGAAAGTGATAGTCAAAGTCCTTTCCGGGTCAAATTTACCAACCTTCATTACTTGATTGCAGGAAGATATAATAAAGTAAAATAAAAAAAATCCATTCTTTATGATTCATATCATCACTGATATAATTGCTATTGTATTATAGATATTGCATATAATATTAAAGATTTCACCCTCACCTCAGCAGCTCATTATTGTTAAGTCAATTAGTTTAGCCAACAACACAGAGTACGTGTTGGACAGCCTTTATTTCTAGAATAAAGTTGCTGAGTTCATTTGCTTCACATCCCCTGAATGACTAAGCGCCAACACAGCAAACATTATCTGTCCCCCATCTTCCGCTTCTTTAACTATTATCACACAGGCTCAAAATAATCCTTCCGATCCACTCTTTAATCTCCAATCCACCCCTTTAAGAAAAAGACAAAAGAAATCTGTCAAATATTATTTATTTGCTCCCAGCTTGTTTTTCCGGTGTCTGTGGTTAATTTTCTGTGGAATGTGAGGAGCAGCTGTCACTTTAGCACATGAATGGAGCCAGTTTAGTGGCCCAGAGGCATCGGAGTGGATCAACGGCGGAGGAGGGACAGCTGGGCCCGAGGGGACAATAGCACTCTCAGTTAATCATTAATACTCTTAATGAACAGCAGCCAGGCACCAGAGGTTCACTCGCCAGTCTCTCCAGAATATTCCGCCTGCAACAGGAGGACGCAGACAGCTCCGGCCTGCCGACTGACCCCAAACTGACACTTGTTGATTGGAGCCTTTAAAGGGGCTGCAGGCTTAAAACTACAATCGGTTTGATAATGTTATACTCATCAACTTTGAGAAATATTTTAAAAATTGCTTAATTTGTTTTCAATATTGTGACAAGCAATCTGTCCTCAAACATTTTTTCCCCTCAAACTATCTGTTATGTTGTCTTGTTTAGTGAAAAACTGATGCTGTTACTGTTGCATCCTTTTGGTAAACAATCATGCTTATTCACTGTCTTGCAGGTACTGCATCAGACACCTCTTCCTAACGTACGGAGAGCGAGCGGACTTGAGCAGATGGGGCACAAAATTTTGTCCATGCATACCTGCAACGAGCGATGTGGTATGATGAGGCAGTGGAGCATGGAGATTGTCAGGACACCATCCCAGTGATGGTGTCCTGACACAATCTGATGGTTGTTCGTTGACCCATCCAGGGCTCCTTCCAAGTACAGGCCATGAAAAGGGGGCTTTTAGTTACAACATGTAAAGCTGTAACCATTAATCCTTTCGTAAACTCTCTGCAAGATAGCAAACTCTTACATTCTGTAAAAATGACAAACTATTCCTACAAGTTGTTCTTCCATGAAATCAGGGACTAACTTAGATGCAGATGAGGTTAAATAACAGTTAGCAAGAAGTGAGGTTAGGACACAATTGATATTGCATGGTTAAGATGGTCAGTCAGAGTAGCAGGTGCATGGCAGCCCCTAAAGCATTACAGGAAGTGTCATTACATCAGTGAAACCACTGCTGTAAAAAAACAAAACAACAAAAAACAAACAAACAACAGACCTCACAAAAAATAAAATAAGCTCAAATTTGTTTCATAGCCTGAAAACATAACCCTAATAAACTATAAATTCTTTGTTTCCATAAATCTCTGTCCTTGCTTTCTAGAGCTTGTGGTAAAAAAAAAAAAGAGCCACAAAACAACCTGAGATGTTACTGGAAGATAAATGAGCTTCTACAGGGGAGCAGATGTTGGCTAGAGGTCTCATTTGAATGTTACACTGATCCCCTGTTTATGTTTGTGTGGATATGTGTGTGTTCGTGTGTGTGTGCGTGTGAGAGAGAGGGAGAGACAGAGGGAGAGCGAGAGACAGTGTGTGTGTGCGCGTGTGCATTTGTGACCGCATGAATTTGTATGGAAGTGTGTGTCTGCACGTGGCCGTGCGTCCAGCCCGGCCCCTCCCCATCGGCAGAGGTGGCAGGTGTTCCTGTGTCCCCCCTAAAAGAGCAGGTTTTTATGTCGCCTCCTCAAGTTAGTGGCTTGGTTGCCATGGCGATGCCCCAACAGAAAGAGGCTTGTGTCTGGGGGCCGGTGCCGGGGAGGAGAGGAGGACAAGGGAAGAGGAGAGAAGGGGCTTTACTAGCACCACACACTATGGACTTCAGTCTGGCTTGACAAGAAAGAGGACGAGAGGAAATCAAGTCGGGGACACAAAACAGACTCGGTCTGTCTGCTGGCATCGTGATGTCTCTGTCTTTACGCCCAAAATGTGGCTTAAATATTAATCTGCTGATGGGGTGGATGAGATCTGACTCACATGAGGCCTAAGTGATGCTTGTAAATCTTGACAATGGGACTGAGAACTTAAAAAGGAGTCCAATATCACACATCCTATCAGATTCCTCCCCAGGTGTGACAGCTGTCTGCCCAAAGGCTGAGGCTCCTTTCCACCGCTCCCTGTGCCTGGTGTCACGGACATCCCCCTGTTTTTAAGGTGGGACATGGTAGGCAGACCCATAATCAATCTCTCCCTCTCTCTCTATGTGTGTGGGTGGGTGGGTGTAAGGAGATCTGGGAGAGACTGGGAGTCACCTGTCCCTTGTTGGCCCCTCTCGTCCCCCTTGGGAGGGCTGTAATTCTCTTTTGGCTGGGCTGATCAGCAGCTGCCATGTGCACTCGCATACACACACACACACACACCATCATACATTTTCTTTCACAGCTCAGAGTTTAAGATTCGGCAGGCTGTTTTGGGGTGGTCAAGAGCAGCAGCACATTATAACTCAGATGACATGCTTTGGTGTAAATGCCTGATGCCATATTGTCGCTGTGTGGACCACAGATGTGCAGAGACTTGATCACATATTGATTCTGGTACCAAATTGTCAGTCAAATGAATCTTTTATAAAAGTCATTTGACTTCCCTCGCTTTTAAATGTAGTGAAGAAGCGACGTATAAAAACATTGTGGTGGTTGTTCAGCTAAATGCCACATGTATCAGAAAAATTAAAGCTGGTCTTTATATGTCTTTATACATGTATGGAAAAGGTCACTTGTTGTAATGATCCCACAGGGAATTATCAGTCAATTGGTGATTTCTCTCAGCTCAAAAGGACATTTTAGCAGCGTTTAGCTTGTTGTTTTGGTTTTCTGCTTGGCAGCCACAACAGGAAACAAAGGAGCATTTAGCAGTTGAAGAGAAACCAGAGTTAGAGGGAGACAGAAAACTGGATTTATATCAGTCAGGTGGCTAGACACGCTGGACAACTGAATGCTCATGTTGATTTTTGTCTTCTGTAGCTATAAACAAAACTGTTTGCTAAAGAGTTTTCCATGATGATGAACAAATGACTAATGATGCTTTAAGTTTTCTACACTAAAAGTTTAAATAATTGATTTCATTTCTTTCCCCAAATGCAATCAATCAGTCGGCCTAATTGTGAGAGATAAATATAAACGAGATATTAACCCATGAAAGCAGATGACTTTGATTCCATATCTAGTTTCATGTAATCCTGAAGAAAGAGTGGTTCCCCCACAGTTCATCTTTATTTGTCCAATCAAAACAACATTTATTTTACAGAGGTGAGCATTCGACCACCCGGTCCATGTTGAACAAATACAAACACCTTAGCCTAATCTTTAGTATTCCTTCATGATAACAAGTAATGCAGTGAGACTGTGAAGCACTGTGAAGCACTGTTCCTCTACAACAGTGGTCTATCGGGCAAACTGGGACAAATCTCGGTGGGTTCACTGACCCAACATTTATTTGATAGTCCTCAATAGGCCTACTAAGATTAAGATTCTACAAAAGGGGCATTTGATAAGTTTATAAAATACAAAGCCTTATTGAAGATTATAACAGTGTTTTCAAGCCATTGTTGTTTGTGATCCATTACAAATATCGAGTATTTTGCAGGGGTTAGTTTTCACATTTCAGACTTTTATGAAATCCACAGAGAGAGATTTGTTTTCTGTATTTTTATATATAAATAGAAAAGTAACATTCACTGGCAGAGACGTGAACATTCAACAATAAAATTAGAAATGTTCTGAACATTTTGGTAATGTGCCTGATGTCAGGTAAACTGCAGCAATCACAAGTAAAACAACATGAATGAAAATCAACAGGTTGCTTTTCTAGTTCACAGTGGCTGCTTCTTAACAAACATAAGGTATTTTAATCACATTTTAATCAATTTAGAAAATAGGCAAACAATACATTCTAAAACTAAGTGTTGAAAATAAAATTGTGTGAATAATTTATTAGTTAAATAACACTTTATAACAGTTGACTTATCAGTTAAAATAAGTGTCACAGAATTGTTTTTATCTTTCATTTTTGTATGTTGTTGATGTGTGCTTGGGAATTCCATCAGCACAGGCTTTTATCGCTCATATTTTGTTCATTCTGAAACTTTAAGAGCTCAAGAAAAGTGCAAAATTAAACATTAAATTGTGTTTTCAACACGGTGTTCCCAATGTTCATAATTGGACCATCCTGTTCTCTAATTTTTTTCTGAAAGGAATTCGATGGGGCTCGATGCACTCTGGGGAAAAAAACTGTGTCATACGATGACTGATCAATGATTGTTGCAAAGGGTATTTTTGTTTTGTTACAGCCACAATGTTTCAGAATGTGTGTTGTGGATTGTGTGTGAATGTTTGAGGTGTGTATCTCTTTCTCATCTCTATCCTGCACACAACCAATCTAATTGGTTTGTTCTCCAGCCTGATAAGAAGTATGCTAATCTGGGCAATGGCTCTCAGAGCTGATTTCACATGAACAATGATGACGAAGAAATGTAAATACCCGCATTTACAGTAATTGGTTTTGGGCATATTGTCTGCATTGTGTGTTTTGTGATGCAAATTGTTTAAATTTGAGGTTGCCTGTAAAGTTGGGCAGGGTAGATTGCCATACATACTTCCATGTCATTATCCCCCATAGTTTTACCCTTTCAATGGAAATGAGTGGATTCTACAAGCAGCATGCAAAACAGGTTTTCTTGTAAACTGTGGCACTGGGGGAATGCCCTTCCTCTGATCTTCTGTGCATTTCTAATACCCTCTTTTCCAATGAAGTTATGATAATGGGGCTTGGTTACACGCCTGTAATTGGCTATTCATTGGGATAATCTAACATCAAGTCTTGTCATGTCTAAACCGTGTCTGGCAGGGAAGAAAAAAAATAGAAACTTTATGTCAGAGTTTCAAGGACTTTTCATATAAAAGAAATTGTTTTAAATATTTACACCTCATAATGTGCAAGAGCAGGAATTTAAAACACTTAAATGTGTTCAATTAAAATCAAACACATGAAAATATAAAACTAAAGTGCTTTAAAAAATTATTTTTGTAGGCTTAAGGATCTGAAGTTTCAGGTTGAACTAACAAAATGCTTTTAATATTGTAGTTACTGACAATAAGTTTGTATAATTGTATATAGCCTAATATGAGGTAGAAATTTTATGAATTTAAAATAATCAATTTCCTTTAGAGTATTAATCATTTTTATTATATATCATAGTATTATTATCACTATTATTATTAGCTGTCTTCAAGAAATTTGTAATTGTCAATCTTTTGGTGTGAAATAAAGGTGAAGATTATTCTTTGCAGAAGTTTTCATATTTTCAAAATAATAATAAAAAATTGCCTTCTAGTAGCCCACATGGCCATCATGCCTGTTGTGAGGTATGGAGCTTTTGCAAACGACCACCCGAGCAGAGGAGTCCTCCTGCCACAGATCAAGCCACCGGGCCTTGAACCTGACCCCTCAGGACCATCTAGGGCGAGCTTGTCACTTTGCATCCCCGCTGGCACTTTGTTGCCGCAAGAGTTCCTCAATGGTCGGAGGGAGATAGATAGTGTGGCCGTCCATCCAATAAACCTCCCCTCTCCCCTCCCCGATCCCCGCGGTGCTCCCGGTTTTGACACAGGAGACAAAACCCGCGGAGAGGACTATGAATGGTAAAGCACCGAGGAGGCCGAGGGAGAGCAAAAAGGAGGCGGTGAGCCTTTGTAGTCGGGGAGGAATGCGGAAATGTCCCCGCTCCGTGTCAAACCTCTCTGAAGGGGGTCAGGCCACATTCAGCCGGCGTGGGAAAGCCAGGCAGAGACGGAGCTCACACAGGCGAGCGGGGCTGTTGCATAGGCCTATCCGGGGATATATGGAGGAGAAAAAAAAGAAGAAAGAAAGGAGAAAATCCAAAGAAGAGCGTGGTTTTGGAGGGCTATATCACGCGTTTGCCTTTGTCCTATGACCCCCCTCCCCTCCCCAACCCAGCCACCCACCCCTCATCCTACACCCCCTTCCCCTCAAAGCTGCAGTGAGAGTGTGCGTGTTGAGTTTTCGTACAGCCCTCCACCGCCGCCGCCGCCGCCTCCTCCTCCTCCTCCTCCTTCTCCTCCCCCCCTTGTTTGAGTGGCTCTGCCTGGGCTGGTGGTGCAGTCTGAGGGATGGGGGGTTAGAGCCTGCACCGTCCAACTACCTGTGTGGCCCCCGCATGGAGGATAGTGGACAGGGATGCGTTTGATGCAGGACATCTTACCCCGAGACGTGAATGCCTCCTCAGCATTTTATCGGACATGCCGACGTTACGACATTTTTACTGACAACATAAAAAGAGGTAAACACAAAAAAGTGGAAGTATTTGTGCAGAATTATTTGATACCAAAAAATGTCTTTATCAGGCTGGAAATGTTCCTTTTACGACCCAACGATATATTTTTTTAAAAAGCCGAAATGTGCAATTCCCTAATTTGCTGGCATTTTGTTTTCATTTGTCTATTTAACTCCATGCACAATTAAATTAGGCTGGAAAAGCCTAAATTAGAGGAAGCCGCGTAAGCTTGTGAAAACACCTCTAAAACTCATCTCCTAAATTGTTCTATAGGATATATAACGATTTGAGTCTTGAAAGTGGAGTTTTACAGGGTTTTAAATGGACTGTTGCTGTAGGAAGTTCAGACAATGCAAGACAGCCACGTGCTCGCCAAGTTTTGGTCGCTTCAAACATAAACTTTGATAAAACAGCACAGGTTGAGCAGTTTTATGGCCATTTTATCAGCTTAAAATCACTTGGTGAGTGATGTGTGTGCTCTCTTTTTGCGTGTTCTCTTTAAAATTTTCCTGTTTAATATCCTTTTAACAGAATTAAAGACAGCCCACATAAACATAACTCCAGCAACATTGCACGCGGACTGATATTTTGAACGCACGAGACAGCTTGTTTTATGCAAAACTATCTTAAAATGGGCCATGTAATTTGAATTATTTTTTATTTTTTTTTACATTACTTTGTGTTAGAAGTAGGAGGACATGAGTTGCTGTGCGTAATAGGAGGAGGAGTGGACGTTGGGACGCAACGCTGCTCTTGTAGTCGGAATAAAACATGACAGCCCTGTTATTGCCTACCTGGAGAACAATTTGACCATATCTGACAAAGATGGTGTCTTCCTCCATCTGTGTCTCCCTGTCATCTAGGCATTGCATGTGCCAACTTTTTTCTGTGAATATGCCTTTGTGAGAAACTCTCTGGCTCGCCACCCTCGCCGGGATTCCCCGTAATATTTTCAACAAGAGACCCGAGAAAAAAAACTGCAGACATGGACAAAGAAAGTATTGGTACTCAATATGAGCCCGTGGCCGAGATTGGAGAAGGTGCTTATGGGAAAGTGTACAAGGCGAGAGATTTGAAGAACGGGGGACGCTTTGTAGCCCTAAAAAGAGTTCGAGTCCAGACGGAGGAAGAAGGGATGCCTCTCTCCACCATCCGGGAGGTGGCAGTACTGAGGCAGCTTGAAGCTTTCGAGCACCCCAATGTTGTCAGGTAAGAGAGGGGGAGAAGTGGGAAGCCCTGTCTGTCTGTCTCTCTCTCTCTTTCTCTTTCTCTCTCTCTCTCTCTGTGTGTGTAGCCCATGTGAATATGTGTGTGAGAGATTTTTGTGTATGAGACAGAGACACTCCACTTCCTTTTTGATGGTCTCTGGTGGCAGCAGTGCTGCCTCATATGACCTTTAAGGGTAAGCCTGCAATCATACTTCTTGTCCACTTTTTTTTTTTTGCAGCACAAGTCCCTCACTTTGACTGTTTTCTGCTGACAATATGAAAATGATATAGTTGCACAACAATTAGCTGGTTGCTGCCAGTGTTGGCATACAGTAGGTACACTGCCCCTGTCACATCACAAATCCCAACATTGTCACTGTTGTCTGTTTGGGTTGATTTCCTGTCTAGTTTGTAGCCCTGCCTTTTTTTGTGATCATTGGTCAGAACCAAATGCACTGAACCATTTCATGTACATCTCATTAAAAAGGGAAAACAAGCGTGTTTTGCTTTTTAAAAAAAGACACGAGACCCCCCCCAAATAGACAGTTTATAACCCTGCCCCACCTTATTCTGAAAAGGGTCACTGGTATTTTAAAGTTTTTTTGTTTTTTGTTAAACATGTTATCTTGATAACCTGTGTAAATACAAGATTAGAAAAATAAATAAATATTAATTCTAACCATAAACTGCTTTAGGTGGTTTGTTAGCATCTCGCCCCAGAGCACACCGACAGGGCAGATGAGTGTTGATGACCATACATCAGCATGCAAGTTGGCCTCTAATGGTTTGACCTTCACCTTTCTGAGAGATCTTTATAGATAATTTTATTTAGAGTATTTAGTATTTGATGAATGATTTTAGGAATTTTTGGGGGTTTAGGAACTTTGGGAGATAATAATTGCCAATTGTCAATCAAGAAGATCCTTGATTGACACTTTGTGGGCAATATGATCTCCCAAAGTCATCAAGTTGTTTGTTTTACTTGATCAACAGCCCCAAACCAAAAAGTTAAAAGTTCCAGCCAATGAGTCTCTCTATTAACTTGTCAATAATTGATTGTTAATTAGTGAAACCCACTGACAGTCTTTTTCAGGTCTTCAGTTGATGTTGAGTCTGTACTCCCCAATCCCAGTTTATGCTGTCAAAGTGCTCATGAGCCATACATTAACATTCTCCTTGCGTCAGTCAAGGAAAGTCAGATTGGATTTACTGAATTTGAAGTTGCACATAGCCCAGTTCTTGTAGTTCCCCTCCTCTCCTCCCTGTACACAGAGGCCATTTTTGTAATGAATTGTTCACTCAGAGGTCAGTAGGCAGATACTGTGACTGCGTCATATGTTGGCACTCGTCAAGGTCTGACCTTGGTACTTGTTTTATTATGGAATATTGAGTGCTTTGGGATTGAAGGGGAAGTTCTAAATGGATGTTTCAGAAGCATGGCTGCTGCCCTTGTGCCTCTAACAATAATTCCCCAGTGTATAAATGAATAATGGCGGATAATGGTTCTGGTTTTCTCTTAAAGGAATCACAATGGGTTTTGTTCTCACTGGAAGACAAACACATCAGTGGGCATTAAAGTTGTCATTGGTCAGTTTTATTTTGGTTGTTAAATGGAGTTTGTGCAGAACTGTGAAAGCATATGACTACAAAATATGCAATAGCATTTGTTGCAATAAATCGGTGCAAGGGTGCAAACTGTCAAGCGCACTGAACCATCAGAGGAACCGCACTATCCTCCAGTTTAGCCATGCAGCATTGCCAAGCAGCTCAGGCCAGGAAGAGTGCATTGTGGGCCTTCTGTGTGACTCCAGGCAACCCCTGGATGTTTGTAATGAGGCCCATTATTCATTCCATATGTTCAGTGTCTGCTGAGAGCCCCCATTGTAGCCCAACAATCGAGCAGTGAGGGGCGTTTAACCCCAGCGCTTCAAGAGGAGGACGCCGTCTATTCTGTGACATCATGCACAGTACTAATACCTTGAACGAATCGCCTCTCACTCACCATTCTGACTCCAGCATTTCCAAGTCCGCTGATTACAAGGGTGTTGGCATGGACACATGATGCCTTGTTGGACAGGAGTGAAAGAGTTTCTGGAGAGATTTAGTCATTTCTTTCCATGCTTCAATTTTAAACAGCCTCTGTCGATTAGCTAGTTTGAATTATAGCAGCACATGCATTGAAAGCATTGATGTGGCATTGAGTAGAATCGCCACGAGGTCACATTTTCAGCAACGATCATGGAATAGGCTCCTTGGTGTCATCATTAAATTAATAATTCCATCACTCTTAATGTTGAAGGTTGTAAATGTACCAGGATTTCTAGTACCCTTGGTGGGAAAACCCATTTTGGGTTTGCACACCAGAAAGGAGATTTGATACAGGTCATAGAAGTTTAGGCCAAGCCTAAGAACAAGGAACTAGACTTTCAGTGACACAAAACATTTACTGTCACATGCACTTAAAGACAATTGTATACTTTGAAGGTAATGTGATTTAAAGTAACTGACAGCACAGCATGTGTCTGATGAAGATCCACCAAGGAGCCCCTGTTATCCTGATGAAAATGCTGCCTTTGCTCCACTCGACTTCCTAAAGAGCATCAGGAGTTGTCATAGAGCTGGTTGAGGAATGCTGCTTCTGGTCCCCAGCTCTTTGAAGAGGACATACTGGATAGGGTTTTTTTTTTCCTCCAGCTTTTCACCAAAGCCTGCCTTGGCAGTTCTGTCGACATAATCTGGATTCTTGGCTATAGTTTGTTGCCTAGCGAAGCCACCATAGGCACTGGAGGTACTGAGGTTGATGGTCTTGAATCTTCAAAAGACTGAAGAACCAGGGGTTATTTTGAGAACATGTGAAAAGACTGAAATCAGTACAACCTGCAGGAGATTGTTTTGTTCTCCAAGTGTTTGCTCTCTGCTCCATGTTTGTTAGTCAGGATCCCAGACTCTCTCTTGGTTTTTTAGCCCAAGGTACTTTGACTGTTGTGTGTTTGATGGATCAACATCAAAGATTCTTTACTGAAGAAGACATTTGGACTTGTCAGGTTTAATGAGTAACATTTACCATTGCTCTTTGCTGTTTGTCACGATTAATCATTAGTTAGATACACAGATTATGACACTGCACAAAATAGTCTGAACTGTTCCATTGTAAATAATTCCAGTATAAAAGGATTATTGGATGAGTGAATTCAAATTTAACTCATGTCTATTTCAGTAATCGTGTTATATCCTTTGAATGAAAGACCAGGTCACCAATGAAGAGAAGAGCCTCGTCTTTGTTGCAGTATGTTGAGCTCATGAAATCAGCTGTATTGATCTTCCTCGCCTTTTCCTCTTGTTGCAGATTGTTTGATGTGTGCACGGTCTCTCGAACTGACAGAGAAACCAAACTCACTCTGGTCTTTGAGCATGTGGATCAGGACCTGACCACCTACCTGGAGAAGGCCCCTGACCCAGGAGTTCCACCCGAGACCATCAAGGTGAGCGTTGCTATTTATTTGTACCGCTACACGGTAAGACTAATGCTTTTAAACGCTAACAGACACTTGTTTGCATCACCGTAAAAAACGTCTGTGATTAACACAGGATTAATATTTCCAAAGATGTAACAATATCTAGTTTCTAAATGACACATGAAGGAAGCTAATTACCAATCCTCACAACACTGCATGACCACAGCCATGTCTGTATGGTACCAAGTGGGCTTTCTTGGCCGGAGACATGGAGGACCAACATCAGAGGTACCAGGGCGTTCTGAAAGGCAGCACATGTGGCAGATGGGCTCCAAATTAGAGACTCCATGCCTTCTCTATTTCACTTCACCCTCTCTCTCCAGATTTACAATGTATTACAGATGGAGTGAAAAAGTGTGTGTGTGTGTGTGTGTGTGTGTGTAAGGAAGAGGGGCTAGATTTAAATACCTTCCCTTTGTGTTTGAAAACCAAGTGTGTTCAATTTGAAGGCAGCGATTCATCACTCCTGTGTCAACGATTCTATTTACACAACAACACATCCACCGTCACCACCGCTTTACGTTTCTCCATTTCATTAAATAAATCCACCAAGTATCCACTTACACTTTGCCTAGAGGTCGGAAGTGGATGTGTTGCAGATTCCTTTTCCTCCGTAACGGTCTTCTTTTGTTTTAATTTTTCCCACACAAATCCCCCTTTTTTAAAACGCTCTATCCTATTTCAGCCCAAGGTCTGTAGATACATCACTGACTGCACTGAAGGGCTAGATCTCTATTTTTGGACAGTGGGGCCTCAAAAGTTTCACGTGTCATATTTGAAACTAAGAAGTTGAGGAAGCTAGAGTAACCGTTGGTTTTTCACCCCAGGGCTGGGTTTCTGCTTAAAAGTTTTGTGTCAGGCCCTAATGTTGGTGGGATGCTCTGCAAGCGTAGACGAGTCGGGTAGATCACACCTGAGGCTTTCTCAGGGTCTCTCACCGAAGCCTGTACATTATTTTGTACTGTACTTTCTGAGGGTATGTCATGACAACCCATGACTGGAGGTATGCTATTATTCACCACTTGCTTATTGACTGTTAAAAAACTGTTTATTTGTATTTGTCGGAGAGAAAAGTAACTGATATTGAAATGTGTCATGAGTTGTTCTAACCGTTTCATTGTTTAGGACTCATGCAATTGAAACTCGTTCATAGTTATTTCTCTAAACTTAAGGAGAAGTTGATTGATATATTAATCAGCATTTTGTTTGAATGGCTGGTTCGGTGTTTCCAGATCTCTATTCAGAGAATGGCTTGATGATAACAAATGGCTAAATGGAAGAAAGGAAGTCACTGATATACATTGTGTTTGAACATGAGATCTTTGGTTGAGTCACGTTTGGTGGCGGTGTAATGAACTGGTTCTTATGCCGTGTCGTCCGACCACATCTGTCGGCAAAAGTGTTTACAGCTGTTCCAGATGACCACACTCGAGGGCCTAGCGAACAGTCTGCCATCATAGAAAGTGGTGGGACGCAATATTCATTGAAATGGGGAGGGGGGGGGGTTCACTTTTGGACAGTGGTCTGTCTTCAAAGGGCAAATAACCCACATTTAGTTTGCAGTGTGATGAAGGGGAAACTCCTTATACAGGAGTTCAGACTAAGTAGCATTTGAATGTATAAAAAACTATGGTCATACTCCCACCCACTTCCCTCTCACCCACTCACGCTGCACCGTTCTGGAAAGGTTTGGGGTTAAGGAGGTTTCGGACACCGTCCCAACAATCCAGTCAAGGAGTTTTCTTTGAAGCATCCTGACCCTTTAAGGCGAACCTCCTTCCTTTGCATTCTCCTAACATCCATACAGCAGGAGCCGTGAGAGGACAAAGGGACAATGAAGGAGTGACAAGATGACCCAGGCATCTCCTGTTATTTCTAGGACAGTGGATACTGCACAGTAACCCCCAATACCCCCCCTGCCCCTCCTCCTCCCTCCTCATAACTTCATCTGCCATTGGGTATACCAGATGACCCCCAGATTATGGCTCCAACAGTCCTCCTCCCCATCTGATTATCTGCTGAACCCCTCAGCGTTGCCCCTCAATGGCCGACACCACTGTGAAACATTCACCCTCAGCCAAAGACCCACAACCAGCAAGAACAGACATAACTTGTCCCTCAAAACCTATCTACCCCCAGCATTAGTTACCCCACCCCTGGCGCAGCCTCTCCACTTCAGCCCCCCTCACACCACCCACCCATCCACCCTCCACCACCCACTCAGCCTTACTCAGACTCAAGACCCACCACATGGTCATTGATGAAAGAGGCCCTCCTCCAGGAATCAAATGAGCTGGAAGGACATCAAGCGGCCGGGCTGCCCCAGCCTCAGCGCTCCTCAGCCGGGCCAGCGCTTGGGTCTCGCCCACCCTTCTCTGTCGCCATCGTCCAAGCTACAACTCCATTCTGTGGGCCCATAAAGGGGGAGGTTAATGAAGCATGGGGAGGGAATTACACTAACGCTAACCGGCAGATGTCCCATATTGTGCCTAGCTACAATAAACAATATGGCTGCCTCTGGTCCATTTGCATCAGAAAGGGAGGTGCACTCAGAAAGCCATGTTTTGACTGCATCTTGCCGAGGGCTGACCAGTTTTTGAGTTTTCTTTTTTTTTTCCCGGTCCTTTTTTTTTTCAGGGTCAGATCTGTTGCCTTTTTGTGATTTTCATGTCCTCCTGGCCAAGTTGTTTGTGGGTTTTTTTTTTGGTTGAAGTGTTGCCAGTTGAAGACAGTTGTGTGTTGAGTAACACATGTGAGCCTCTTGGCTGCTATGTGTTAAGACTGCGAGGTGCATCGCTCCAACAAACACTCCCGCGTCACGTTGTCTCCAACCTTTTGAGACATCGCTTGACTATTTTAATTCGAAAAAGTTTTGCTTTTTCCACAGGGCGCTCACTGCCCGTTTTTTAAAATAGCTGAGACAATTTTTTTCGGTTCACAGCTGTGTGGGTAATTGATCCAGCAGAGAGGATGGCATTCGGGCCAATGGGCCAAGATTGTTTGTGTGTTTGTCCAAGAGTCACACTTCTGAGATAATTAGTGTTTACTAGGAAATGCTGCTGAAAGGAAGCACGGTGAAATGGCTATTTAAAGCAGAGAGGAACTGATGGAGGAGAGAGGGGGGGGGCGTGCTATTGTGTCAGCCACCCTCAACACACACACACACACACACACACAGACACACACACACAAAATAACCAACTGCCTGCCTCTGTCCTATGGCCCTGTCTGTCTGCTGCCCCACTCGCTAGGTCATGGCTGGATGGAGATGTAGAAAGGAAGGTCTGTTTATGCATCCTGCCTGCCCTTGGTCAGAGGGCACACACACACATGTGCCTGCTGCTACACACACACACACACAAATGTAGATGCACATGTTGCATTTACACAACCCCAGGGGGACATTTAGTTTGTGTGTGTGTAGAAAAGCACACGCACACTCGCATCACTCCCCATCTCTACAGTACAGTGTGTGTGTGTGTGTGTGTGTGTGTGTGGGGCGCCCCGTCTCCTCCACCATGGCCGGCGCAGCAGCAGCCAGCCCCGCGCCGTTTGCTAATGTTTTCTGCTTGAGTGTGCAGACCCCTTTGACTCACTCACCAGCTGGTCGGCAAGTGAATAGAGCTTCGGGCTCAGGTCCATGTCACTTGTGAGGTCTTGGCGGAGGGTTTTGGGGGTGTGTGTGTGTAGGGGGCATGTGTGTGTGTATAGGAGAGAGTGTGTGTGTATTTTGGAGGGGGGTGTATGGTTTAGGGGTGCAACACACACCAGCATCGCAGTCTTTCACTTCACTAACATCTCTATTTTCCCCTTTCATCTCCAACATTGTTCAATTGAAGTCGGTTTTCAAACTGGCTTTTAAAATCATTTTTATGTGTCATTATTAATCTGAAATGAGAAAAAAAAAGCAGTGGCTGTTATTTGATCAAACAATCAAAGTCGTAGCTCTGCCAAAGCCACCTCGCTGCAGTTCCTTGTAATAACTTGTTATTTGTTTACAGGTGCAGGACCTGTTTGAGAATTTCAGTTTCAAAAGAACAAGTCTAAGCTGGTTTTCGCATAACTTGTTCCTGGTTTGCACCAGTTTACTATTGTTAGTTTTTGTTGGTGGATGCAGTGCCTATATGGCCCGGCCGGTTCTGAGGTCAACTTTTGGGCATAAAAAAGCGAGCCAGCGCCAATTAACTCGAGCAGGACAGCTGCTGCAAAACAGAGATCCATGCTTGTACAGAGTTGGGGCCTCTTGCTCCCTCTACCATTTGCGTGCGTGTGCATGTGTGTGTGCACATGCATGTATGTGTGTCAGTTATCAAACATCTGCCACAGTCAAGAAAAGACACAGGCCTCGTCTAGTTAACTCCCTCCCTGCCCCGATGTGTCCGCCGTTCTGCTGAACTCTTCCCTGCAGGTCTCATTCAGGCCTTTTGTTGCTCTGACAGAAGAATTAATTGAAATTCAAATGTTGCTGTGGAGGTGCAAGGTCACAAGGCCATCTGTCTTTTGACATTTCGCGAGGAACTAAGGCAGAGCTGTTTGTCGGAAATGTAATTCATCGGGTCAGATTTAATCATTCAGAGCAGCATATCTGTGTCTGTGCCAGTTGCACGGTCTCACACTCATTATTGTCATCTCGACGTGACCTTTAACCGCGACCCTAATGTCCTCATACTTAGATCATACTTGTTTTCCCTTCGCCGTAATCATTTTGTGTCCTTGTCCACCTGTTTCTCTCCCTCTTCTCTCTTCCTTCCGCTTTGTTGTCATGCAGGATATGATGTACCAGCTGCTCCAGGGGCTGGACTTCCTGCACTCGCACCGCGTGGTCCACCGTGACCTCAAGCCCCAAAACATCCTGGTCACCAGCGGAGGACAGATCAAACTAGCCGACTTTGGCCTCGCCCGCATCTACAGCTTCCAGATGGCGCTCACCTCCGTGGTGAGTTATGTTGTTCGTACATCTGAACACAGTGGGACTCATTCAATAGTTTCTCGCAACAGAGTTCTCAAAACAAACACTCCCGAACGCTCTCCAAGCCCCGCCGATTCACAGAGGTTCAACCAAAAGTGGGTCGCAGGATGTTTTAACTGGGTCGTAGACACAAATAGACTTGGACAGGGAGGGATATTACATGATCTAATAGGTTTACATGGTCCAGTAAGTTTTGGACCTGGTACCAGTTGAGCTTGTCTACACCTGTCTACTTTGGCACACCTTTTACTGGAATATGATTTTGCAGCAACATCTTTTTTATTATTATTACAATAGGCAACAGATAATGAAGCAATTGAGATACTTTTTCAATTCAGTTCAGTTCAAATCCATCTGCAGTTCCACAGAAAACAACACACAAAAAAACACATGCTATCATACACATTTTTAAATTAAGCAAATATATGTAGCAGAGTTAGAGAGTGTACTCCAGTGCGTATTGTGTGTGCTACTAGGTTTTTATATGACACCAATGCTGACGGTATCAGTCTCATCATGGCTTCTGTATACACGCACAGAGACGTGTACGCATGCACAATAACGCATCGCCTTGAACTACCCTTCCCATCTCCAGAGAATTTAGATGAAAAGGGTCTAATGTGATGTAGCGGGCACTTACAGGGCATCAGCGGGTAGCTCTGCAGCGCTGGGCCAAATGATAGAGTTTCTCTGTGTAAAGTGAGAGCCAAGGGCCCCTGCGGCCTGTCTCAGGAATCCCTCAGTGGTTGTCGCAGACAGGGATGGAACAGACGAGGAGAGACAGACACCCCTCCCTCCCCGGTGTCGGCACTTTGATGTTCAACTGTTGGGCTCTGGGCTCTGATGACCAGATAATATAGAGAGAGACTGAAAGGAGTCTTTGGAGGAGCTTGAATAAGGAGAGATGAGACCTTTAAGATTAAGGTAGCCAGCTCGGTTGCTCCATACCTTTTTTTTTTATATAAGCCTTTAGTTGCCAAAAGAGGATTTTGTGATCTGTTCCACATTCAGACAGAGACATGCACATATGCCTTTTAACTCCAACCTCTCAGGTCAACTTGCTTTGATTGATGTTGCAGTTTGTTTGTTTGTTTCACTGCAGATGAGACTGAGTGTGATACAACTGACAGATGTGTTAATAGTTTGGAGGTTGGGTGTAAGAGACGGTTGTTATTGACTTGGCACTAACTTGGAGTGGTTGATCTACTATCTGGAGCTACCTGAAAAGCAGGATGATACAATAAGCTTGGGAATATTCTCATTCATCCAGGTCCATACTTATCTCAGGGAAATTTAAATCAAACGTTAGATTGATACAATATTAATACAATTCACAGCGCAAAAAGGTGAATGTTACTCACTTAATCCGCCGATGAGGCATCAGGATAAACAGGCAGGTCAGGTCTGATGGCCTGGCAGTGCATATTCAGCCAGTTTAGCAGCACTTGGGGGATCATCCAGCTGTGCAGCATCTGCCCAGCTACTTTAAATACAAATAGGAAAACGACAAACTCGTATCACTCAGCGTTGCCATAGACTGGCTCACATTTCCGTTCTGTTATCAGTGAACAACAAATGAGCAGGCTAGTAGACAGGTGTCTTCAGGTCAGCTGGAGGTGACAGACTGTCTTTTGGAGCGTCTCACTATATAAACTTCGTTGAGGCATTTGATTTTTAATGATGGCAAATGATTTCTTCAAATATTTGCATATGTGGCTCATTGAGAGTCATGTTAATCTTCATACAGCAACTCAGGTACTGGTATCATGAAATAACATTAGATGATCAAATCCAGCAGTCGTAAAACCCTTGATAGCCTACAGCAGTGGTTCCCAACCTTTTCTGGCTGGTGACGCCATTTTGACATCACAAATTTCTGGTGACCCCGTCGATCAAGATGCGCCAGCTCAGATATTTTTGTATTCTGTATTTTATTTGAACTTGATTTAAATTCGAGAAAGTAAAAGTATAGAATAGGATAGTGTGTAGTGTTTTTAATCATATTATCACTGGACATTTCAGACGACCCCATTTGAATTCCAGGCGACCCCACATGGGGTCCCAATCCAAAGGTTGGAAAACACTGACCTACCGTTTGTGAGCAACAAACTTTGTTCCATGACTGCATCTCTCTTTTTTTTAATTGAGAGTGGCATGTTACTAAAATTCCAAGCTAATCCAGCCTGCACAATATTAGTATTCGTATAATTATAATTAAATAACTGTAGGTATAATTACATAAATTATACCTACAGTATAGTGTTCACTATTTTCATAGTCATTATATTGACAGAAGATGAGTTGTAGGCCTCGGGAAGATGAGCCAAACTACAGATTACAGTCAAATGTAACGCTTGTTCAGTGGTATGAGTAATGAATTATATTTTTGGAATTGATTGCTGATCATAGATGATGTCAAGATGTGGTTTTTGATGAAGTCATATCACTATCGTCAGATAACACTTATAAGAAAGTGCTGATAAATATCTATGTTAGAAATGTCAGGACAGATTCTTGTCAGTGGTGGCACTAAGATGCGTGTTTTTTTTGTGTTTTTTTTTCTTGTAGTCCAGACCCCAACCACTAATTTCTCAGTATCAAGGGTAATTTTTATGATTAAGATAAGTATATTCTTGGTTAGTATCTATAATTTATCATTGTGACGAAAATACACAGCTGACTGCCTCAGAGGAAGTCATACCTAACCAATAAATTGATGTAGCATTACTCAACATCCAATATAAGTGTGGTTTCATTGGAGGTTTGGTCGATGACTAGTTGTTATACTTCACTTATGACTAGATGGGGACGCTTTCGGTCGAGGGAAGATTACCAAAGGGGGGTGGGGGGAGTGAGGCAGGGGGGAATTCACCTTTTAGTTACCAGTGACACATAGCAAGTCCCCGAAACTACTCGCACACAGACGCACTTCACATGTGAAATCAACAAAGTCACACACTTGTTTCCTTCTTGGTTATACAGATTGGGTCACAAAATGAGACGGAGGTGTGTGCGTGTGCATGTGTGTGCATGTGTGTGTTATGCATGCACAGCAGAGGAGCGCTGCAACGTGAGCACGGGATCTTCGGTTCCAGATGAATGTTCCTGTGTCTGGAATCCCCCTATCAGTCCAACACACACACACACACACACACACATGCACACACACAGTCTCCATTCATCCATTCAGTGTTTCCTGTTGCTAATAAAAGCAGATAATCTACACTGTATTGCAGCGCACATGTACACAAATACACACAGTGTTTAAGAGGATCTTCCCCTTTGCCCAACAGACCAGCAGTTACTTATTTAGTCACCTAATGCCACCGTTACTGGCAGACAGATGGGCTTTGGAGAACTGCTGTTGCTTAAGCGAACAAGACACTTCTCTCTCACTTTCAAAGTGATTCATTTAGCACTTCTAGAATGACAAGATGGCTGAAGACGGCATTTGCATAAAGTCACCAGAAAAGAGTCCCTTGCCCATCCTTCTCTTTCCATTGTCTTTAACTGAAAGTTGCACTCCTGTACTTTCTGCTGATGATTTACCAGCATCGTTGAACTTCTCTTTTTGTGATGAATTTGCTTTTCTCACCAAGCAACGTGTTGGCTTGTTAATAAGTCATTGACAAAAAAATGTGGTGGGACTTTTTGGAGGGCTAGTACATTTGCACATGCATGGTCCCATCGACATCACTCACCTAGCATGTCGCACATGTTTCTACATATTTTGCCCTTCCCAAAGAGAGAGGAAGAGAGAGGGAGCGGGAGAGGGGGGGGACCACCCATTGGGTTGGTACAGGGGTCCAGATTAGGCCGCCCCTGGCAGTCCCTAGGGCTCTGTTGCTTTGTTGATGGTTTTTTAATGACCCCAGTCTGGCTACAGCCTCATTGTGCTGCCATGAGTGACAGGCAGATGGGAAAAGCTGATGGGTTAATCTGACATACCAGGAAAGAGTGTAGAGGGATCTTTTGTCGGTCCGTCCGTCTGAGGTCCCGTTTCTGCTGAAGCACTTTAGGGCAAACCTTTTTTTATTTTTAGTTGTCTGAAATCGAAATATGAAATCTACTGCAAATATGCACATGAAATATAACAACAAAGCGTCTGCGGCGCTACATAAATTCCTTTGTGTACTGGAGTGTTAAAACATGCTTTAATAACATTGGACAGGTTTGATCAGAGACCCTGTTACATATTTGGAGTTAGAGGGAAGCCTTCCATCATCTGACTCTGACTCATCTAAATCAAAGTGGAGGGACATTAAATTGAAAACATCCTAAGGCTAAAAATAGCTGCTAACTGGCAGAGTGTGGAGCGTGGAGCTTCAGTCAGGTGGCTCAGTCCTGACTTATGGACTAAGTCTAACAGTAATTTACCGGCTCATAATTTGATGACATTTAGATGCAAGTCTATAAACCTAGAGTCCATCATCTGCTTCTGGCATTGTACCTTATCGCATTATAGACAACTAATGAACTTTGAATGAGGCCAAACCCACCTATTGTAGTGTGGGAGCTCTCTCAGTTCCTCAGTAAAAGTTATTTTTGGCAGCTTTGTGAACAGTTCATAAGCAGGATCTTTTAGCGGGGAACTTTGGACGTACTTGTCCCCTCATTTGGATGGGACAGAGAAGCAGAAGTTGGGTCAGGAGTTCTTTTCAAAACACTTAGATAGACAACAACCTGCAGGAACCTGACCATGGTGGTCTCTCTCTCTTCAACCATCTACACTTTGGCAACCATTGTAATACCAGGCTGACTGGACGGTCCCATGAAACCCATTAGTTTTCACTCCCATGCATGTCATGCGCATGTCTTTGCCTGTCAAATTGGATTTGGAAAAACTCTGGGGGGAATGCCACCAGACTTTTATGTTAGCACTTGTTGTTGTGTTTTTCTGGTCTGAAACCAAAATAAACGGAGGGTTTGCCCTAATTTACCAGAGACAGCAGGGTAACTTCATTACCCAAGTCATGAATTAGTCAATATACTGTATATTTGTTATGGAGTTTATTAGTTTGAAATGTTTTTTTGTCTCGCCTCTGAGCTGTTGTTTAATGAGTCTGGTGGTTGAGCTTCATCACAGCCGAAGGGAGTTAAAGACTCTTACTCTTTCTTCTTATTCATTGAAATGATTGGTTCTAACTTTTGCATTTGAGCAAATGAATCCTATATTATTGTGATTATGTATATTTTAATTAGTATCTTCTGAGGCAGTCTGTACAGTCACTGATGGAGTTTCCAGTAACCTCTGCTTTTGGGGACATACAGAGGAGTGAGGCTGTTACCTGATCAAAGGTATTTTCCCAATTCTTCCCCCAGTTCCCTCTACTTATAGGCCTCCCACCACGTTTACCAGAATAAGACACACATATCTCAGACGACATTAAACAAATTGAAACCAGATTTCCTGCCCATGCTCGAACAGCAGACAGGCTTTTTTACAATGCAAAGCTTTCAAAAGCAGTCAGACCGTATTCGCTGTGTTTTCACTGCGACGGTGCCCTTCGTCGACAGCGAACATCAGTTGAATCTGTGGGTGTGGGTGAAGGGGGGAGGCCTAGATTAGCGTGTTGTCACTTGTGGCACGTTATAGTTTTCAGACAAGATGATGATGATAATGCAGATGACTTGTCTTTCAGGCAAACAATGTTGCTTCTTGATAATGGGTTTCCACTCATTTGACTCTGCGAGGCGGAGAAGAAATTCTCTCTTCAGACTCATGTCTCATGACTCGGAGAGTGTAACGAGGGAGAAGAGGATATCATACATGCGAGTATCAGCAGCAGGCTCGTCCCAAACCGAGACTGATGAAACTGAAATTTCTCAGCGATGACAAATGATGAACTGGACAGTGATGTCTGTGAATCTGCTCTTTTGCCAGACAATGTGTTTCTACTCTGGATTGACCGAAAGAGAGGCAGGCAGCAGTGGGGAGGAGGAGGGGGTGGAGGGGGGAGGGGGGGAACCCTTGCACTGCACTGCACGCAGGAGAGCACGTGCAGCGCTCTCTGGGAATGTTTAGATATCTCCTCAAACGGCTCCGCATGGGAAAAAAAAAAAAGGAAAAGCCATCCTCTATGCTTTGACTGCAGCCGGCTGGAGCAAAGGGGCCGGCCCCAATTTGACATAAGCAAACACACACAGTACACACACACACACACACACACACATAAACGAACAGGGATATACTGTACATACACACATTCAGGCGCAGACAATTGCATTGTTACGAATGTTTGCACACAAATGCACACCCTCACATGCACCGTGCAGCTCTCCTGCGTGTCCACACTCTAACACACTCCTCTGCAATTCACCGTATTAATTGTCGACAGTCTCTTGGCAACGCTCCTGGTTGGGAACAGGGGGGGGGTACCGACTGTGCACGTGCATCAGGCACACACACATACACACATGCACACACCGGCATCTGGATATTAAAGCCTTGTCTGTACCAGCAACGGCAAGAGGAAGAGGAGGAAAAAAAAAAAAGAGAAAAAATTACAGCATATATCAGGAATTTTCCAGCTAATGATGTGCGGATGTGGTAGCACTGGAGAGAGAGAGCCACTGACTGTGCTGTCTTTGTTTCGCTCGCCGAGGGCCCCATGCTGCATTCCTGTACGCTGTGCATACTTTGGCAACAGTTGTGGTGCCCCCTTTTTTTTTCTGTTTCACTGTATACAGTTTGTGTGCTGCTCTTGCACTTTACTTTCTGCTGCTGCAGCTCTGTCTCTCCCTCCCTCCCTTCTGTCTCACTCCCTCATCTCTCTCTTAAATCTTCTCTCTTTCTTCTCCTTCCTTATTTCCTTTCTTGGCCCGGTACGGCAGTATTGTTGCAACTGTAAATTGTCCTTTTTTTTTTTGCAAGAACAAGGGAGAGAGGGAAAGAGGGAAAGTGAGGGAGGAGTGAAATAATGGTGTTTACAACATGGCTGACTGCTGGAGCTTCGAATGAGGCCCTCTCTGGAGACACAACATCATAGCCTCTGTGCTCTCTGAGCGCATAGTTTTGCTCATATCATTATTATTATTACAACATCCGCTGCTTCTCCCATATGCCGCCTGCCTATACAATGTGTAGCCTTTATCCCTTTTCCTCTGAGATTCTCTTAGGAAGGCTTTAATTTGTGGCGGATTGCCTTCAGGAATGTAATCAAATTCTATCTCAAGAGTCAAAGAAGCGTTAAACAGTCGGGCCATTTACCTGGGAGAATGAACCGTGCTGCATGTTTATTCCTTTTTTTTTTTTTACTCAGCTACTGCCCAAAAGTTTAAAACGCCCAATCATGCTCTTATTGATTCAGTTATGCGGCCTCTGGTACATCCGAAGGATTTGTCTGCGAGTGTGTGTGTGTGTGTGTGTACATGGTATGTGTCTGTGTGCAGTGGTGCTCTTTCATCCTGAGCTTCCTCAGTGAGAGAGAATGTAAACACGGGCCCCTGGCCAAGCTTCATCAGCCCCAGTGCCTCCGGTGCTGCAGCCCTAAGCCCCGGCCTCAGTCATCCTCACAGCATCAGGTCACCGGAAAAGGTCCGCATGGAGCGTGACAGGAAAACGCTTCTGTCATGGCAGCGGCGGTGACAGTCAAGACAGAAAGATAGAGGTGAGGGACCGACGAATGTGGCTCCAAAACAAAGCCACAATTTGAAGAATAACTCTGGATTATTACAATGTGGTTCTTATTTTTATATCGTATTTATAACTTCCTCACGTTATTAGAGGTTTGTTCTCATGAGATTCAGTCCTTTGATGCTGTCATGGTGACAAACAACATTGGACGGAGGAAGGAATACAAGCGGGCAGAGGTTGGCAGTTTAAAGGAAAACTTTAATGCTTTGGAAAACATTTTTATTTGTTTTCCTGCCTGTTGAATCAGAAGATTAATACCACTCATGTCTGTACACTAAATATGTAGCTAGAGTTGCAGGAAACAACCAGTCTCTGTAGAAAGATTCAAACATTCTGGTTTTACTGGTTTAAACAAAGAACAAATGAACAAGTATTTAGGGCTATAGATGCTGGTCGGCACATTTTATTACCTTTTGAATATTAACTGACCAGCTACAGTAGGTGTTTCCCCCTGTTTAATTAAGATACCTGTCTCTTTCACAATCAGGTTCCTCCTCTTTAACTCAACACAACCCAAAATGTTTATCTATCCCTCTAACCTTTTCATTTTTTCATTGAACCTTTATTTTAACAGGGAGGTCATTTAGCTCTCTTTTTCAAGGATGCCCTGCCATAATATAATATAATCCAACCAACTTAATGGAGGCGACCTGTGCTTCATTACAGTAAGATTGTGTGCCCCTACAGTAGGTCAAAGTTGATCAAGTCATTTCTTGTGGTTCTACTGCTTGTGGGGTTTTTTTTTCCATTCACCTTTCTCTCTTTTTGTGTTTGGTGGTTGCAAGACCTGCATGGTTCAGTGTTTTTTGACCTTGTGAAGAAACGCTGGGGAACCAGAAGCTGCCACGTTCTCGCAGCTTTAGCAGTTGAATACGGTTTTGAATGGGGATGACGACGTCCACACCTTCAAAAATCAGCCCAAAGTTACAATAAACGTAACTTTATCCTTTCAACATCAGACGCATGCTTGAGATAACTTGCATAATTTGCAGACACTCAAACACAAAAGCATTCGGCGTCTGAGGAGCGCGTCGGTCCAGGCAAAAGCAGGTGCTCTCGTAGTCACGTGCAAGTGCTCACGCATAACACAAACTAAACGCCCCTGGGGGCTCACATGCATGCACTCCCATCATCATCATCACACTCCTCATGTGGTGCTGGTGGCACAGGTCCGGATGTTGCATGTCGGACGGGCTTGGAGGTCCAGCCCAGGAGGTCTGGAGGTCCTCTGGGGCAGGAGAAGCCATTTCCTCCCCCAAAAGCCGAGCGGGGAGGAGAGAGAAAGAGAGAGCAACAGTGGGGCGGATGGTGGTGGTGGTGGTGAGGGGGAGGATGCTCTCAGCAGAAAGGAATTCCCAGAATGTTGTCCTTTAATCTGGAGTCAGCCTCTCACACTCTCTCTCTCAGTCTAACTCTCTTCTTCTCTTTCCCTCAGCTTTATCTGACCACCTCCAGCTTTTTCTGTTACTGTGAGGGTGAGGGGGGGACGAGGGGGACGGGGGGGTTGGATAGGCAGAGAGGCGGATTGAAAATGCAAAGGAGCTGACCTAAGGGCAAAACGCTGTGCTGCACGGGTTTCAGGCTGACTCACTGTCTCTGTGTCTTGACCGTCCAACACACTCTGTGTATGAGCCTGTATCTCTGTTTTCATGCAGCCTGGACAGAGAGAGGGAGGGAGGGAGGGAGGGAAAGAGGGAGAGAGGGTAATGAAGGGATATGTGAAGCAGAACACAGAATGAGAGGGGTGAGAAAGGGAGGCCAAAGAAGAAGGAATGCAAACGTGGTTGGAAGAAGAGGAAGGGAAGGGACAGAAAAAAGCAACATTGCAATTGGAGCATGTCCCTTTTTTTTCTTTTTTTTTGCAACTGACTATGTGTTATCATCTCCATGGAAACGGTTATTAAGTTGTATGTTTAGGCCATGACTTGGAGCATTATGCTTTTGTCAGGGTCATACTTTTGAGATATTCAGTGTAACAGACTTGAACCTTTAATATTTATGGAGAGGGTGAAACTCTGTGTATGATTAAAGTGCAGTCATGGACATTACAGACTCTCCAACTGTTACATGTAGGCTTAACTGCCACTCAGACATACAGTATGTGTTTTACAGACTCAGGGGCTTAGAGAAACACGGAGAGAGGGAAGAAGAGATTGCAGGAACGAGGGAGGAGGTAGGGAGAAAAGGGTGAGGAGGATTGCTGAGTGGAAAGGATTGCTGACAGCAGACTGTTTGTTTGGAAATGAAAATGAGCACCCTGAAGCTTTAAATCTGAGGTTTGATGATGAGCCATTTGCAGCAGCAGGCAGTTCGTTAATAATGTAAAGAAAATTAGGCAGAAGGTAAATCAAGGCGTAGCAGGATACTCAGTCAGCTTTAAGAGTTAGAAATGTTTTTATTTTCTCAACAAATGTCCTAAAGACCTGTGTGGCTGAAGGCTGATTGAACTCCTTTAGGAAAAAAAGATACACGAAACACACTGGTGACATCGTTCTTTCTATTATGAGCAGCTTGTGTTGAGTCAGTGCCACATGCATCATCCTGATATTGTACTTAGAAAAACCACCCCTGTGTTTTAGTCTGCAACTGAAAACGGTGTTAGCCAATGCACAATATAAACCACTATACCCAAAAGCGCAGAAGATTTGTCACCTTTGCAAAACAACACTGCAGGCTCATTAGATGCAGGACAGAGTGAAAGACCATTCTGCCAAAGCTAAGCTGCAAGACAATAGCTATAGAGGCAGTCGTACGACAGTGGAAGCAGTCGGCGTGTATTTTCAGATTGCAATAAACCTTAACACATCTATCTTTCCGGTGTGCAGAGCATGTGTGATTATATATGCCTTAATCTGCAGTTGTGGCCAGGTTTTCGAATAACTCTGTATTGCACTGAGGCGGATATACCCCGAGCTCTAGATCTGTGGTTCTTCCTAGAAGGCTCAACGTGAGCGTGGGTTCGACACAGCCCTGACTTTTGACGCTGCAGGGCTACAAACTGCATGCAAGTAGACTAATGTCACCTGCATTTCAGAGTCACAGGAAGGCGTTGATTGGGTCATTTGTCACTTATGCATCCATCCTCATTTTTTTTTTAAAACAACACATGTTCTGAATGTGATGCTTTTAGAAAGGCCATGTCTTGGCTGGTAGAGGTGAGATTGAGATGTCACATGTTCTGGCTATATGGGGCTGATAATTGCAGAGAACTTGCAGTTATTAATTATAGAGAGTTAGAAAAAAAAAGTCGTCCAAAAATGAAAGCAATTCAAATTTGAATTTACTATGCAAAAAAAAAAAAAAAAAATCATCAATGACATTTGGATGCCTGCCTCTATGGGCAGCTGTACTACTTCCATTCATGTTTTTTTTCTGAGGTTTCACTGTTCTAAAAATCCTCAGTGACCTGAACAGTCAGTCTGTTCATTCTCAGTGTCTGTCTCATTTCTGGTCACGTGGCTCAGCCAACACATCTCAGCCAACTAGCCTCAACTTCCTCCCTATTTCCACTGAAGCAGGAAGCAGGAGATGAGAAAGTGTCACACATCTGCAAAATGCAGCCCCCAGCTCTATTAATAGCATCATTCAGTTTAGAAGACAGAAATGTGACTGAACTTTTTATTCCTCTTATCGGTACCACCGTTGACTGCCTCGCTGCAGTTTGGGGTACTGTTTGGTCAGGTTGCAGGTTTACCTCGGATATCAATCACTCCCCCGCCCCATGCCACATTTATGAATAGCTCCTTCTGCATTGCATTTCTAAGTAAAGTAGTACACTGATGATTTGAGCTAAATATTAACATCAAAATGAGAGCATGCTAATAATGCTAACATGCTGATGCTCACTAGGTGCACATCTTAGTTTAGCATGTCAGCATGGTGATTTGGTTAATTGGCAGTAACCACAAAACACAGTTGAGGCTGATGGTAATGCAGGTTTTGCAGGTATTTGATCTTGAATCAATGTTTCAGTTCATTAATCAGTTTTGTACAAGTTGAAATTTTGACCTTCAGGATCACCAAAGTCTTTCGCATTCATCCAATGGGGATGTCTGTGGGAAATGTTGTTAATAAAGCTGGGGATGCACAATTTTTTCCACCAGTAGGCCTACCGATAACTTCTTGCTTCTCCTAACCAATGCCGATAACACACTGAGGTTAAGAAAGGCTAAGATGTAGTGGGTAAAGGGGAATTTAACATTATAGCTCTGCCTCTGACGTAAGAAAATAATAGGCTATAACCGACATCACTAGTGTTGTAATCACAACAAACACAGTCAACATTTATTATTGCTCCAAATCTCGTAATGTCATGTTGTTATTGGACTTGTGCATTTTGGCCGATAATTATTGGTTGATAATTACCAGCCACTGTTGGGCCAATAATTGTACCGATAGTTATTATGCATCCCTAAATCAAGGTATTTTGCACTGAACTACAAATGTCAGCCTCACTGTGCTGCTGGAAAATCAAAACCAGGATTCATCCTTTGAGGATCATGAGTAAGCAATCTGTCCAATTCTTTTTTTTCTTTTTCTTTTTTCTTTTTTAGCAAACAATTGTAATACTTGTTGAAATATCTCAGCGGTGGACCAACTGACTGGCAGATCAATACCGCTGGCATAGCTTATTGAAATACATAGAGAAAAATCATGTGTTTCTAGCAGCATCAAAGTCACCAATCAGCACATGTAATAGTGAAATCATCCAACCTCCCCTAGTGAGAGAGATCCTCTCCAAGGTCCGTGAAGCACAAAGTTACACAAGTGCTGACTCCATGTAACTTCTCCGGAGGCCCTTAAGCGCACAAGCGAGGACCTGCTTGGCCCTTTATTAGTTCATATTTGGCCATCTCAACCCTCTGAAGATCATTGCTCTCGTATTACCCATGCGAGCGTGTGGATAACATCTAATCAGGGTATCATTTCCTCATACTCCTGCAGCGAGCCCCAGCCAGCTAATAAAGATATGTAGGTGACACTGCTCTCTCTTTTTTTTTTGCTTACAAACATTTGCCTCTTGACTCTGAGATCCCGATAAGCACTCTGCAGTGCCTGGAGGGGGGACTGCAGCCAAAAGCTGTTGGAAAAATCTGGAGTTTAGGAAAGCACCTGGAACCAGTCCACTCTCTTACTAGGGGTCACTGAGTTTTGTCTGGAGGCTTTCCCTACTGTAGCTGTTAACAATGCTGCCGCTTTCCTGCAGGCTATGGCTACACATATTCACACACACACACACACACAACACTCTGAGCTCCCCATAGAGTTACAGGGACAAATTTGGAAACCATGCGCAGTGTGCAGTGGCACAAAATGGCTGCCGTAGCACCTCAGGTGGGTGCAAGGTTGCCTAACGTGGAGGCAGGAAGTGTTGGGTAGTTTTTCTTTTCTGTTTTGGCAGGAAGAAGTGGCAGGGTGGGGTCGTTGCTATCAGTTATAGTCAACCCATTATCACTTCATGTGCACACGACATCTTGCCCCAGGTTTAATCCAGTGTTCATTATTGTAATACACCATGTAGAGACACACACACACATACACTGTATGCATAGGTACAGCATTGTGTGTCCTTGGTGGATTGCTGTGGAAAGACTGTGTGATGTGGGTACACCAAAACGGGAGTAAGGAGACGTGTCCTGCCAGATATGATTTCATGTCTTACGTAAGCCTAAGATGGGGGCAGAGAAGCATTAACCTGTGTGTGTGTGTGTGTGTGTGCGCTCTCTACACAGTGACATTTACCTAGTGCTGCTGGCAGGTAAAAAAATACACGAGGAGGAACTGGAAGTGATTTGTGTTTGTGCCTTTGGATGTAAACAATAGTGTCTTTATGTATTTCTCCTGTGTGTGTCTGTGTGTGTGTTGTAGGTGGTGACACTGTGGTACCGAGCCCCAGAAGTGCTGCTTCAGTCCAGTTACGCTACACCGGTGGACCTGTGGAGCGTCGGCTGCATCTTCGCTGAAATGTTCAGGAGAAGGTGAGGTGCTGTCGAGGACGCGGAGCCAACACGACTTCTTCTGAGCGAGTTATTAGAGTCATTTTCTCAAACTGGAAAGTTCACTGACACACCTGTATAGATGTGTATTCAGGGCTGATTTCTTGGAAAGGGAGGGATCATCGTAGAGAGAGCTGTGGGGAACTGGTGAATCATCCCGCAGTGACCACAACGCCAGACCAATTAGAAGTGGTGGTGGTAGCAGTGGTTATTTTCAATTATCCCCTCATTCACCTACCGTTCTGCTTTCAGCATGAAATCACACTAAACATTAACACCTCAGCTTCTGACATGTTGAAGTTTTAAAGCAGAAGTAAGTGGAATGTTTGTGTTAATATAAGTCTTAAATAGTTATATCTTCCGACAGCAGTGTTTGGTCTGAAACACGGGTCTGTCAGTCACTCTGCTCTGTAAGCCGAGGAGAAAACTTTCCTTGTATCCTACAACCTTTATCCAATGAGGGGAGAGAACGGCATAAAGGGGCGGTCCTCTCTGTGTGTGCAGCCAAGGGATGAGCGTGCATGTGGTGACGTAGGGACGAGGGCGGGGACTGCGAACTCTATCCACTGACAGGAAGTTAGCCAAAATGACCGGATCGCTTACTTTTGCTTTAACATATTCCATTTTAACAAACAGTTTTCAGGCATTCACTAATCTGCATAAGAACAACGTCCTCACTACATACAAGCTCACTCACAATGAATTTACTTAGTTTACTTTCTTTACTTCACTTAGGTTTGCTAACCCTCCACCTGGCCATGTGCATTTGTTTACAACAAAGCCTGTGAAAACTCAATACATGGAGTGGTGGTGTTATATAAAACATGTCTATCTGTGTAGCCTTGTCATAAACGAAAGGTTGCGGGTTACGGAGCACCTTTGCGTCACGGTGCGTAGACACGAAAGCCACCGGTAAACATGTAGCATAGCCGCTGGAAAAATCCTGCTTAGTTCATCATTAAATTGCACATGTTCGTGTTGCAATGGCGGCGGAAATGAGATTTACTGGTCACCGCTACCTGGTACCAGGTCTCTCTCCACAGCTTGTGCCCAATAGAAGACCAGAGGATTGGAGCAGAGCAGTGAGGCCGAGTTGATGTCACGGAGTGGAAAAGTGCAGTATTACATGGATTAGTGGAGTCATCAGTCAGGCAGTGCCTCTCTGCTGATGGGTTTACCACATTTACAGTTAAAACAACATATTGTGATCACTGACCCACAGGGATGTGTACACACTGTATACACACATTCACATGCTCTTATCCATGTGACTAGTTCTCCATATGGAGCCAGTATCACTAAAAGCCATCTGCCATCCTGTGTTCCCATGAACTGATACAAATTATTAAGAGGAGATGTCCCAGATCTACGCACGATACATTTTCTTCACCTGGCGTTTCTTGTGAGTTTTGAGCTCCACCGAGAAGAGACTTTTGTGTTTCTTTGCACTGACCTTTTATTCGAGCTTATTTTGCATATGTTATATTTTCACAGGAGAAAGAATGAATGTCGTTACAGAATCAGTTATATGGGTGTTACTTCAAACTTGGGGTCTTTTCCTTAAATGACACCTGTCAGATGCACTGTGAACACGGAGGAATCACATTTCAGTTGGCTTATCAAACCATTACAGTAATGGCAGACTGCCTGCTGTGGTTGCAGCATGCGAGTCAAGATTCTGCTTCTTGGTATAGGTATTTGTCAGTTTGTGGTCTAACGAACTTCGCACACTGGAGAGTCAGGCTAATAACGGACCACTTTTTCTAAAAAGAGCTACAACCGTCTGCTTATGCAAGGGGGAGGAAAAAAAAGACTTTTCCAAGGTATATGGACACATTTAGTCTTCACTGCATTTAAATAATGTAAATGTTTAGGAGCCATATGCTGTTTTAGAAATGTGTCTTTCGATCCACACAGTGTTGGGGTCTTGCCAACATCATGGTGGTGTGCTTTGGGGTAGATAAGAACAGTCTCTCTGAGGTAGGGCTGAGTGCCAGGAGGAGCAGCCCTGCCTGTAATTTGTGCTTCCTTCCCCAACCGTCCTCACACCCCAACATGCGCAGCCACACACAGCGCCCCCGCGTTGCATGCGGGCCTCCGTGGGAAATGCATAGTCTATATCAGCAAAGGGGTGACACGGGGTGAAGGGGGGGGATGTGCAGTGCAGTCGTGTGGTATACAGACGGGTGAGAAATCAATGATTGATTAAGTATAATGACAGCAGATGCTTCCACACGCAGCAGAGGCGGGGTTCGCCAAACGCTTTAATGAGGATAAAAAACATATGCATCCTCGCCCCGGCCGTCACATGTCTAATTAAACACCTACAGGACACGACGCTGTGGCGTTGAAGCCATGCTGCTCTGTTTGGATCTCTACTTTATTTTGTGGTTTACAAAAAAAAACTGGCACACAGTGTTTTCCACATTGACTGTTTTGGTAGCTGGGGGTGTCGGTGCGATATCCAGACAAAAACATGTTCCACTGGAAAGTATGTAATGTTGTTGCGTCCTCTGTCCTTTTTAAAACGGTGTTGGTGCATCTGTATTAAAGCTTCATTCTGCAGCCCCATGATGATGACAATTGCGACACGTGAGAATTCCTTTTTGATGCCAGAGGAGATGTATACTTTTTTGTTTAGATAAAAACGGGGTAATAGAAATGAGGGGGCTGCTTGGTTTCCTGCTTCGAGAACAAGACCTTTGATAATTCATTACTGTCATATGTGACTCAGTTATGCAAAGAAAAACTGAAGCTCTCATTTACCGCACGCTACGTTTGACATTTTGGTATCTTCTTGTAGGTCAGTCAGAATCTGTGTCAGAGTGTCAGTCAAAGAGTGATGCATATGGATGCACTGAGTCTTTGTTGACCAATATACACTGTTTTTTTTTTAAATGTTTTTGCAGTATCTTTCCATTATAGTTCAAAAGGTTGGATCAACCAAAAAACTGAATTGGCAGTGATTTAGATGATACTTGAGGTCAGTTTTCAGACTCCAGTTGTGAGCACTGACCAAAATAAGCACCCGTGGTCAGTATTTCCCACCGTATTTTGACATTTTATAACCTGTAAAACAATGAGCGGGTTGATTAATAATCAAAATAGTTATTAGTAACAGCCCAACGATGCACACAAAGACCTTACCACGGGTTCTCCAGGAGAAGATTTGAGTACAAGATGACTTGTGTGCGACGTGCTGAAAAACACCGGGTTTCATTTTGATTTGCAGCAGTGAGTTCTCGCATGTGTAAAAGAGCACAGGTAAAGTTTGGGTACATGGCGGCTTTGTGATGTATTCGCAGTCACGTTTTGCACATAATGCCTCAGTGATGTCTTGAGGTCAGTGGCAGTTGGGTGTACTTTCACACATAATGCTATTCAGACTTCGCACGACACGTGTTAACTCATAGAACCACAAAGCTGAAGTGTATTTCATGAACGTGTGAGCTTTTCAATGTCGCGGCAGAATCTGTGTCGCTTAAACTTGAACGTCTCACCGCCAATAGGGAACCGACACGAAGCTACAGTAGTGTACTGCATGTGCTGTGTCCCCCGTCTCGTGTAGTGTTCCTTTAAGAGCGGGCGCAGTCTGAATCTGCTGGCAATCCGACCTCGTCTGATAGCAGCCATCAGCCTCTGTGTGTGTGTCTGTGTGTGTGCTTGTTTGTCCGTTGTCTGGGTTAGGGTACTTCTTCTCTCACCCTGGCACAATAAACTGTAAAAAAAGCTTTGGTGTGTGTGTGTATACATGTGTATTTTCACAGTCTGGCACCTGTCCAACCTTGCCTTAAGGTGGAAACAAGTCAGATATGGCCATAAAGAGAACATACTCGTTTTCACCCTCTCCCCTTTCTCTCTCTCTCTCTGTCTCCCACACACACACACACACACACACGCCCTCTCGTTCTCTCGCTCCCTGCAGGTGATTAAGATGACTTTTTAAAAGGCCACCTGTTAGAGATTAAAGGGCACCTGGGAGAGGCAGTGAAAGAAAGCACAAGACAGGGTGATGGAGGGAAAGTGCAGAAAAGGAGAAGATGAGAAAACACAGTTAATTGCATTTTTTTTTTTTGAGGTGGAGATTATAATTGATGACAGCTCAAATACAACAAACCAGACAACACCCCCCCCCCAGTAGTGTAAGTGGTTAAAGTGAATATTTTTCCTGGGGCTGAATGAATTCTGCATCTAGGAAAACCCTTTTAAGAGAGGACTCGCTTTAGTTTATTTTCATATTCACATAAATTGATTATCTCTTGATTTAGGAAGGTTTATCTGGACAAAATAAGCTATGGCAGAGGTGTTATGTATAATTTTCCTTATAGCTCGTAAGTGTTGAAGTAAGAGTAAGATTCGGCCCCATGCTGGAACCCCACTTAACACAGTGACAGCCTCAGTTCACCCCATCACCTGATGGTGCAGGTCAGAAAAGTCCACATCTCACAACATTTTTCTTCAGAGGTTTTCCCCCCTAAGCACCGTCTTCTCCACTTTGATCATCAAACATGCCATTGTCAGAAAAAAAAACGACTCTCTTAATGACTATGAACTGTAGCGAGAATGGTTGGGAGCTTGTTGTCAAAGGAATCTGAGCAAATATCATACAAGTCTGCATCTGCATGACTGGGATAGTGTGGGGGTGAGTCACGTTTTGAGTGAATGGGTGAGAGGGAGAAACAGAGAGAGAGAGAGCGCCTGCTTGTTGACATTCCCCCAATCAAAAAAGCTGAACGTCTTGTGTTAATGGTCCGGGAAAAGCCCCACATCCGTGTTGACTTTCTCACAGTTTGGCGCTCAATTGATAAATCCACAACAACGCACAGTTGCACGCACGTGCGTACGTGCTTTACAAACACATCGGCTCGTTTGTGCAAGTGCTTCTAAACTGAGACCTGCATGTCCGCACAGTTCACACCGACTCAGGTTCAAACACACGAAGAAGCCACAGACTCAATCTCTCGCTTTCTCTCTCTCTCTCTCTATCCTTTTCCCACCCCGTCAGATTGACGCTCTCACGTGCAAACATGTGCACACACACACACACACATTCCAGAGGTTGTCTCAGTGGAATGTGGGACAGAGCCGTGCTGGCACTAAAGGAAGCGTGACTCAGCTGCCTATCCCAGCTCAGTCTCAGTCCTTTCACTGCCCTCCGTCGGTGTGCGTTTGTGCATTATGTACACATACTGTAAGTTTGAGTGGGGAAACAATCCCTTTTTGTGCACGCGTGTGCGCATTTTGTACACTACACTTCCTCGACTCTGTGTGTGTGTTTGTGTTTGTACGCATGCCAGTGGCCAGCCCTGTGTGAATCCAGTTATCCCCCTCCAGCAACCCAACAAACCACTCCAGGTTTAAAAATGGACCTCTTGGAATTATCAGCCCTACTTGTTTTGGCACGATGACTTTGCTGTAGGTGAATTTTTTTTTCTTCTTCTTCCTTTGCAACAGTCAGAAACTGGTTTGGTCTGATCTTTAAATGGCTTTCAAACCTCAGTGCAATGCTTTACCCCCAAAGACCTGCATATGTGGTGTGGTCCTGTTTTAAATGTCAGTCAGTTAAAGCAGTGGTCCAAGAATGAAAGAAAGAAAAAAAAAAAAAAACACTTGGCCATCCATTAGTCATGGATACTATTTCTGAATAGGCGAAGCAAACTCTGTATCACAATTCCACTTCCGAACTGAAGCATGTGATAGAGGGTTTGCTGTCACTGTAAAAATGTGCAAAATTACCCGTGTGACTAATATCCCAGCGCTGGAGTCTGGAGGAAAGTGTGGGTGTTCAGCTATGCAAAGCTTCCTGCAAGTGGCAAAAACACAGGGAACACATGGTGGCTAGCCAGTCTGTGTTGACTCCAGTTAAGTGGGGTGCACTTGAACTGTACTGAAGGTCTGGATACAGAATGCGTATACACTGTCATGCATACAAGCACACCTATGTGTCAGTACGCTGCATTACATTGACATCTGCTGGTGGCTGCTAATGGCAAACAAATAGAATATAGAACAAATGGAGAGACTTTGTCCAGCTCCTTCCGCTCCTCTGTACTTTCTATACTGTTGTTTGGAAAGGCTACATATTGGACGGGTTGGAATTTTGTTCAGTCTGGAAGTTGTGGCACCTTTTTTAGTGTTGATAGAACTTCTTTTCGACAACGCCACCTCTTTCGCTTTCTCTGAAAAGCGTCTGCAGGAAGGTGCAGTTCCCATACCTCGCTCTCTGGTAGAATAATCCAACTCTTCTTTCACACGCCTCTCCATCCCACTTTCCTACACAGAGAGCAAACGCAGACACACACACACACACACACACACACACACACACAGGATAAATAGGCTTTTTCTGTCCCATGCGGCGGCCGGCAGCCTTGTGCTGATGATGACTACTGGAATTTGTGCGGGTGCCAGCGCAGGCATGGCCGCCCACGGGCACCCGAAGACGGCCCAAAGCCACAGGAACCACCAGCAGCCCTGCTGTCGCTCTCCTCCCTCCTTTTATCCCTTCCGCCCTTCCCCTCTTCAAGTGGTGCTACCAACGCTGCCTCACAATCCTGACTACATGAGATGGAGCTGCGAGTGTGTGGCCACTTCAAACGTTCACAGCAGAGTCACACATTCCTCGTTGCCTTGAGCCAAAAAGCTTATATCTTAAGACTGTGCATTGACGGCAAAACCGTGGGATAGTGAGCATTAACACTTTGTCCCATTCCACCAAAATGCATTTTATTTGGAAAGAGTTTGACATTGCAATATATGCACCTAAATGTGTGTGAATGTTTCAGCAGCAGCAGCAGCTGCAGTCAAACTAAACCGCTCTTATTTTCTTTTTTCCAGACCACTATTCCGAGGAAGCTCAGATGTTGATCAGCTGGGAAAGATTTTTGAGTAAGTATTATTAGCTCTGTGTCCTGTTGTGTTTTCGTCTAAGGGGCCTAATGTTTCTACACAACCTTGATTTAAGCCTACTAAAACTTTACTGTCCATAAAAATCTGTCCTTAAGTCCTTAAGTCCTTACTTCGACTGACCCTATGATCTCGTATTAGTCCTAAATATAGGACAGGATGTGCACAAACTTGGTGTTAGCACTGTTTTTGCATTCCACCAAAGCTTAGGAACAGACATGCATGAAACTGGTCAGCTGTCTGACAAACCTTTTTTGATGAGTTTTAGCAAAGATCTGAACCGAAATGGCGACTGATGACCGTTCTCATCCCACAGTGTCGTCGGGGTACCTTCAGCAGAGGACTGGCCCCAGGAGGTGGCCCTACCACAGAGTGCCTTCACCCCGCGGCCCCCTAAGCCAATAGAGGACCTGGTTCCAGACATGGACGAGCAGGGACGGGCCCTACTAATGGTGAATACCTGTTGCTCTGAGAACATCCATGCTTTTTCTCATTATTCTGTTTCTTCTTTTTGGCTCATTCACACTCCATCATCGCTTCTTCTTCTCTTTGCAGCAATTCCTCGCATTCAACCCCTCCAGGAGGATATCGGCCTTCGCTGCGCTGAGTCACCCCTATTTTCAAAGCGTGGACAGCCACAGTAGAAGCGTGTACGCGGCCCAGCCCATCCCAACAAGCAACAAGCCCACTATGGAGGAGAGGACTGCTTGATGGTCCTCCTTCACCCCCAGTCACCCTATACAGTGTCTATAAAAAGCATTCCGCTCACTGCTTCATAGTCTGCTTCATGTTTTATCGTTTTTACAGCTGTAAATCAATGTGTGTTAATTAACATTTTTTGACACTGATCAACAGATATAACTTCAATGTCGAACTGAACGCTGATCTGTAGAAATGGATTCAATTCAAGAACAAATCATTTCCAAAGCTTTCACCCTCTCTAGGCGGTATTTAGTAGAGGTGCCTTTGCAACAGCAATTACAGCCAGTGTGTGTTTGTTTGATCTGTATCAGTGCTGCACATTTGAATAGAGCAGTTTTTCTTGTTTGTAAAAGGGCTTTAGTTTTATCAGGGTGCACGGCAAGTGTGACAGAGCAGCAGCGTGAAGTTCTGCCTGAAAATCTTGTATTGTGTTGTCGTTTCACTGGTATCCTTCCAATGATTCGTCCCTCTCAGTGACCTTGTAATACGTTGGTTTGGTGTTTCTGGTTCCATAGTGTAGCTGCTGCAGCTAGCTAAAAATCACATCCTTATTACACACTGGGGATTGCCCTCGCTGCCCCATATCGGCTTCTAAAAAACAGCTGGCTGCTCTGGTGATACATTGCTGTAGTTAAGAGCAACTGTCATTTAAATCCATTTTTAGAGATCTGTATTCTCTTTGACAAGAAGGATTTTATTTTTCTGATAATCAGTGTCAAAAAAGTTTAATCAACTGTGATTCCATGTTGTATATAAACTCAAAAAAGCAAAACATGAAAAAGACCAAGGGTGAAAAATACTTTTTATAGTCAGTGTACAACGCTCTGGGACAGTACTCAGAAATAGAGAGTAACGATGGTGTCAAAGATGACACCAACTCTCTCAAACCCCCCCAACCCCCCAAACCCTGAACAATGCACAAAGCTATCCTCCTTCCATGAACTGATGGATTGTAATTGCTGCTTTTAGGTTGTTAAATGTTGATGAATGACTGTGTTAACAATGCAAAGACACTTGCATCTCAGACTGGTAGTGGTGGACGGGGCGGCCTCCCGAGGCCACGGAGCAGAGGCCCTCTCTCTACGAATAGTGTCCAGCTTTTTGCTAAGAGTCCTCTCGACCCCGGGGGACCAAGACCATGCAGGAGTCTGTGTGGACGAGCGTGGATCTCACCTGCGTTTCTGCTTAATTGTGGGTGTGTGCTGCGAGCAGACATGTACACGACCTACGGTGTGTGCACTACCACTGACATAAGCACACTCATGTACACACCTACCTATTGAAACATTATTGGGCATCACAAGCCAACCACTCACTGCCATGTCGTGACTTATCATTCCAATTATATATGTATTATATCACTGCCACCTTGAGGATGTCCTGAGTAACTGCAGACCAGTAGCGGGATTCTAATGGTTTCTGCGTTCTTCAAGGGACTCATCAGAACGGGCTGATATCGGTGCTGAGACAATGATGAAAGAACCTTTGTAGAAAAGTTCCTGCCACTCATTTGGTCTTCATGAGTCGCTTTTAGTCCGCCATCATGGGCTTTTATCATTATGAAATACAATTATTATTTACTATTCGAGTGAAACAGCAATGCAAAGGCTTGCAATAGGTGGATGAAGTTCCACCAGCACTACTCAACATGAAAACATTTGGCATAGTATTGCCGCCAATATTCTGTATTTAATTTTTAATTTTATTGACAAGTCTTATATGCTTGTTTTCATCAAGTTGTATCTTGATTATTTTTTTTAAGATGCTGGGGCATATAATATTCTTACACCAATTACACCAACTCTAGATGATTATAGAATTTGTGTAAGAATAGTTTGACAGTGTAAGGAATGTATAAAGGATAGGCATTGGTACTGTACAGTATGTAGTCCTAAGTACAAGTTGTAATGATAGAAAACTTTTGATACGTGCATCGTCAGCCCATAGATATGTTGTAAAATGGATAGACGTAGAGTAGCGAAGGTCAGTGGAATGTTGTATGGCAAGAATATTTTTGTCTATTGAAAATGTTGGGTGGGTTTGGTGGGTGGTTGTTGAATTTCATTTACTTTGGATTGAGAGTGACTACGAACTTTACAGGGGTTTTTATCATGAATATAATGCACAAATATTTTGTGTACAATTTTTTTTTTTTTGCTTTATTTTACAGTTCAGTTTTTACAAGCAAGGAAAAAAAAGCAAGTTATGCAGAGTTGTATTTTTGTATGTAGTAGTTCTTGCAGAACAGTAACATTTTAACACTGGTTTACGTTTTCTTAACAGGTAGTGCTGCTAGCACACACACAGACACACTCTCTAACTTTCTCAGGTTCTTGTTATGGACGTCCGAATCTTTTGGGCACAGTTTGCACATCCTTGGGCTACTAACTGACCACATCACATCTCCTTCAGGTTTTTCTTTCAAGCTGTTCCACGATCATGCCAATGATCATAGTCTACTGTCATTCCTGTTTTATCAGCTATATGTTACTGTAGTCATTACTGTCTGAAGATAACTGCCTGTATGAACTGTTTTTGCCAGCAACCTTTAATTGCTAGATGGCGAACACCATGTAGATCCATGTGTAATTGTCTGCTTGAACTAAGCACTGTGTGAATTTTCTATTTGATAAAGACCCATTTCTGGTGTCAGTGGTGCATACAATGCAATGGAAGCTCCAAATACTTTAGGCATAGAGGTTTACAATTAAAATAATGACTGCTTTAGTCTAATTACACTTGATACAATCACTGTATGTTTTTTTCCTATGAGTTAATCAGTTTCTAATACATTTCAGTCTCACATCATAAAACTGAAGTCCACTGTTGAGCTTTGAGAGCTTTCACTGTTGATCGCAGCTTGATCCATCATATAAACTTAGATTACACATATGTTCCTATGTCACATTTGTTTTTAACATATTCAATGGAGACTAGGAACACCACAATCATGGCGTTATTCTTATGTATGAATGCAGGCATTGGTGTCTTATTATTGTGTTGCACCAGCTGAATAAAAAGCAGCTTTTTATGACTGTTGTCCTGGACTAATTTCTTTATTTGGATTTTTCAACTGATTTTGTTTTTGGAATGAGTGAACTTGCCTTCTGCACAGAAATATGATTTTTGAATAAGGTAATATTTTATCACTCAATTTGTGCTCAGATTTTGTCATAAGTATGATTTAGTTTTTAAATTGGACACTACATATCAATGAACATTAGAAATGTATGTGTGAGTGTAGCCACATGGCAAGTTTCCATCTCTTCAATCATGAAAAAATAACGTACAAACTCCGGAAGATGGCACTATGTTGGCTGCAGCCCGCCAAAACTGCTGCAAAAAAAAAGGACGAAGAAGAAGACGCAACCGAAGAACCGAAGAAGAAGAGTTATCTGTTTGAGCTTCCATTACCTCAGTCTGATGTGGCTAGGTCAATGATAGCAAGGTAACACTAATGGTTGTTCTCCCTTTTGGACATCTCTCCTCATGATTAACTCGATATGGGCAAAAGGGACAATCGCGTGGTGAGTAGTTATGTGACGCTTATACGGTTTATACGTGACAAGCTGTTGATATGCTGGTTACACTCGGAGCTAGGCGAGCTAGGCTAAACACAAACAACGTTAGCACAGGGGCTAATGTAAACCTCCGCCAGTTAGGTCTGGTGTTAGGCCGAGGCAGTGGTCACCTGGGCCACCAGAAGTAAACAGCATTGGGAAATACAGCTGAAAGTTTTCTGAACGGTGTGTAACTGTGTAGGTCTGACCTGCTTGGTGCATGATGTAGCAGCTACCGTCGAAAGGCAAGCTTTTTGCACAAGCAGCTAATGCTAACCTTAGCCTACAGCAGAGATGTTGTTCACTGTTTGTCAGAGCTTTTAGCTACACACAGCCCTCAACAACAGCAGTTTACTAAAGTTGAAGTGCCAAACAAGGGCCTAAACAAACGTCACCCTGTTGTTTGGCTTTTGCGAAGTTGCCGATCTTGTTGCATTTCTGTTTTCATGTGTTCCCCGATAACCAATCGATTAATGGGGCTAATTGCATCGCCCAGAAGCTTCTGTTTGATACGCTCCTTTCAGATTGTTTATTCTGTGCATGGAATAAATTTGGTATTTAGATGACGTTATAAGCATAATTTTCCCTGAAGATGTATCAGACTTGTTGACTTACAGTGAAGTGTCCTACAGTAAATTGTATCACGTTACACTCTTGATCTTACTGTCTAGATCAGGGGTGCTCAACCCAGGAACCCATTACTATTATTATATACTATTTTTAACTGGGCTGAGCTGTTAAAATAATAGACAGGTTTATAAATTGAACACGCACAGGTACCATGCCACTGCCATTATAAACAAACCTTGTTAACTGATACCAATGCCAATAAAACAATGTCTCTCAATTGCATGACGATCATGAATACAAGCTATTCAATTAGACATTTTTATTTATAACATAAATGTGGAAATGGAAAAAGCATAATATAAAACACATCTATGGCCCATAAAAGTGTTTATTTCAATAACCTTCATTGCAGGTGTTTAAAATGCTCTTTCTGTCTGTTATGTTTCAGGCTTACATTAACCCCATTGCTGCTGCACGAGCCAGGGGGCCTGTAAACAACGCTGGCCCATCCATACAAGATTATTTAAGCAGACCTCGGCCAACATGGTGAGTAAAGTCCAGACCCTCTGAGTGGCACACGCTGACATAATATTTGTTAACATATAATCTGACAAACATATTTCTCAGTGAAGTTTTCCCCCATTGTTGCATTCTTTCCAGATGTTGCCTTTACAAACACATTTGTTACAGCAGGCTCCATGGGTTGCATGACGGATATCAAAGGCCAGACCTCATCTCAGGTCCAAGAGTGATAAATACACTGGCAGAGAGACTGTAAAACTAATGGTGGCCTATTGATGCATGCATTGTTTGTTGAGAGTGTGGACTCTGTAATGTGCTGAGAACTACATCAGTAAACTTGTTTTATAGTTTTATACATGGAATTTTTTTCATCCCCATTAGGTGTCAAGTTGTGTTTGTGCTGTTATTGTTTGCAGGATGTTGCATAGGGAAACAAGACAAAGCGTTTTTCAGCATTTTAACTAAAATGTGACATCAATGAGGAGTTTTCTGTTCTGTTTTTGATGTATTAACACATGTATTCATTTGCGCAGCATAACAGACCCAGGGGACTGTGCGTGACATTGAAATTTGGTGTTGGTGCAAATGAATTGTGTTCAATGATTTGGGTCAATATAGTTGTGCTCTTACAACAAGGATTGAGAGCAAAGAGGGATGTCCTCTGGAATTTGATAGCTGTGTGCAAGCTAGCTGACTCATTCATTGACCCCATGCCTTAATTTTAGATTTTGTAGATGCATCGTCCAATATTATCATCCAACCCTTTTATGTTTGTATTTGCTCTTATTGGTTGTCCCATAATTAGACTGCATCTGCTACTAAGATAAAATGCAAGCACAGAGCTTTCAGCTGTCTCACTGAACGTAAACTGAACAACCTTTTCCCCACCTCAAAGGATGCCACAAATCTCATCTTGCTAATTGGGTTGTCCTCAGTGAAAGTCGTTAAATTGGGCCACAAGGGGGCACAATCCATTCATTATTTGTCTCTGTTTCAAGACCACAGTGTTCTGAATGTCATATTACCTTAATAGAAACACTGGCACATACCGGTAGTACCATGTCAGGTAGGTCAACACTATGAGTTAAAAGGGTTTTTAAATGTTTTTATTTAGCCATTGCAGAAACAACTTGGAAAACACAAGAGTCTTAATTTGTTAAAAGCATCAATCCCCAATCACTTGAAGTGGATCCTGTTTGCTGTGTCTGTTTACTGTTAATGTTTACTTGATGAAAATGTGGATCACTTTTAAAGGAGTCATAACCTGGTTTTTTACGTATCCAGCCCCCCTTGGATCGCTTTGGATCAATTTGTAAAACTTATTAGAAAAAAAATTTTTTTTAATCAAACATTGTACAGGGAGAACATTGAATGAAGTGCTGTAGTAGACCTGATCAAGATGTTTCACAAAATAACCTGTATTACAGCTGATTTATTGAATCTTCTTTAGGGAAGAGTTAAAGGAGCAGTTGGAGAAGAAGAAGAAAGGCTCTCGAGCTCTGGCTGACTTTGAGGATAAAATGAATGAGGTATGTTTGTGACACGTGGACCTTTTTAATGTTTACCATCTTTCCTCACATTGTTTTTAAGATATGAATGTCAAAGTTATGTGTACTGTTATGGTAACCATTTACTTAAACTATAGACTTACGCTTGATACTTGGATGAAAGTAACACAGAACAACTGGCAAAATGGCAGGTGATCCATTCCTTTCTAAAAACAAACAAACATTTTTTTTCTCTCAGAGATGGAAGAAGGAGCTGGCCAAACACAGAGAGAAGGTCTTAGGAGACAAGGACAAAGAGAAAGACAAAAAGATAACAGACAAGGAAAAAGAAGAGAAGAAAGAGAAAAAAGAGGTTTGGCATTTCTTCTTCAGTGAACATTTCACAGTCTCACTCTTAAAACTTCCACTTTTTACTCATGTTTTTTTTTTCATCTGTGTTTAGAAAAAGAAGAAAGAAAAGAAGAAATCCAACAGGGTGAGGAGAGACCTCCAGTATTCAGCTGGCCGTAGTACTGCCTCTCTCTGATGTGCACATACAGACTTTTTATGATCCCAAGTGGAAAACTTTTTACATAATGCATGCTCCAGCCTCTAAAAACACACTCATTTTAACCTGAACCTTAAAACCAAATGTTAACACCCCAAAATTTGTCTCTACCTGTGGGTTGTCCCCATGGTTCAGCGTGTATACTTTCCAAAATGATCTCTCCCACTCCCACCTTGCTCTTTGAGATGGTCGTAAGAACAAGCAAATACCCTCAAGTCTAATGAACCCTGCTTTCATTGTGTTTTGGTCAAGCATTCTTCATCTTCCTCCTCTTCATCGAGTTCTGATTCCTCCAGCAGCTCCGCTTCAGAATCTGAAGACGAGGTAAGTGCTTCCAAACATCAGCGTCTGATGGTCATGTTTATATCCAAATAGGAAATGGAAACACATTTTGTGATTGCAACATGTTTGCACAGAGTCCTAATGTTTTATGTGTAATCAGTGGAAGGGTGTGTCACATGTAAACCGTTAGCGAGAGGAGGGGTTTGGATGGGATTTGGGCAGCCTCTTTGTCATCACACGCATTATTATAATACTGATCCTCATGCTGTTTTAATCCAACAGCTGTGATTTGGGGGCACAGTCCTCTTGAAAGAAAGACATAAAGCTCCTCTGCTTGATGTAGCACTACTCCCATTGTTTTAATGGTCAGCTGCTCTGCCATTGGTTCCTTCCAGTAATAGTTTCCAGTGTTTCATAAAGAACAGCAGCACGATAGTTTATGCATCTGATGTAAATGGGTTGACTTTTCGTAACAACGTGGCCTTTGTCCACCTCAGACTGATCCATTTTTAAATGGCTGCTCTGTTGTTGTGGCTGAACTTGATAAGATTATTTGACACAAAATGCAGCACTGCACCATTTGATTGTATTTCTGTATATGTGTGCAGGATGACAAGAAGAGTGTGAAGAAAAAACGGAAGAGAAAGAAGTCGTCAGCCAGGAGAGCATCAGACAGCTCAGAGGAAGAATCAGACGCTGACAGCAAGGTTTGGCTTTTTTTGTTGTTGTTACAGCCTCAATTTTTAAATTCTCGTGACTAGAAATAGATGCTGATAGTGAGAATGTGCAGTTACGCAGTTGTTTTGTGTTTCATCTAAATGTTGTTCCTTTTTTCCAAGAAGAAAAAGAAGAAGATCAAGGAAGAAGTGGACAAAGATAAGGTACTTTGCACTTGTTTAGTTGCTCACTTCTCGGTGGTTTATCGTTTTGCTGGACTTGTGTTTTTTTTGCCACAAATATATGTGAAGCTTTGAATTACATCAATTTCGCTCCTCTTTGCAAATTCTGTCTTTTAGGATGACAAGAGCCGCAGAAGAAAAAGGAAGGCAGAGCGAGGTTATAAAGACTCGTCCTCGGAGTCGTCTGGAGACTCTGAGGGGGAAGAGCTAGTAAGTATTTGTCACATGTAGCTGTTGAAGGTTAGGCAGTGGTCACCCACAAATATGTATGGCAGATGTTTCATTGGTCATAAATACATGAGTTGTCATCAACCCCCTCCACTGTCAGTTACTGTGCCATCTTCTACTATTTTCTCCATGTTGGTTCCTCTTTTATCTCTTTGTTCCTCTTTTGATTCAAATTACAAGGGGATAAATTAGATGCTTCAGAAAGTGTTGCTGTCGTACTCAGATTTAGTCAACTGCATCCCTAAGATATTTATTGAAAGATTTCACTCTAGATTTAGTCGACAAAACGTTTAATATTTTAGTTGGTTCGGTCTTAAATGAAAAAAAAACACATTATTGTTGATGGTTTGGGTCCTTTTGGGTCCTGTGCCTGACAAGTGTATTCATGGTGAGCATAAAAGTATATGATTGGCCCTATAAACTGACACAGTGGTTACAGATTAACTTGTGGATGTCACACCTGAACTACTAGACCAAATGCAGAACAAAAGCAGATCGTCTTCTTTTTCGCTCTCACGCTTGTCCAGATGTTCTGTGTGTCCTTGGGGAGAGTTGGTTAGATAATATTCAAATACTTTAATCATTTTATTAAGTTCCCATCTCTAATGCAAACGTTTGGCCACCAAAGACTGGCGTCTGGTGGTGTGTGACGGAACAATCGGCCTGCATCAAGGTGGTGTCATGACCTCAAGTTAAACTGTTCGAATAGACTGTTCCTCATGTTTCTGTCTGCAGGCGGCACCCGGAGTGCCTGAGAGAGAGTGATTGTAGCCGTAGCCTTATGTGGCAATGGCCATGCCAAGCCACCAACAGCTTTGCATAGCTCTCAAAACATGTCTCTTCATGTCCTGAGAGAAATTACTGTAAATATCGGCCGCATAGCCCACTAAACCCATCGTCTGCTTAATCAGCAAGTCATTGTGGGGAAATCTACTTTGCAAGGTCTATATTCACAAAGACATCCTGATACTAAGAGCTGCTCTTAGTGACGTAATTCTAAGAAAAATCAGAGAATTCCTCAGATTTCTGCTGGTTTGGTTCATTCTGCCGACACACAGGGCTTCACCACTGGCCAGAAATATCCGACATTTTAGACAGCTGAGTTGGTATCACCCACTAATATGAAATACCAGCATATCAATTAAAGATGAGTAAATAAATGGAGCTAATAACTATCATCATGTGAACTCTGCACAAGTCTGCATGTCCAAACAATTTGCAGCTTCTTTTCTGACCAACAATTTATTGAACTTAAAGTTGTTCATAACATACATTGTCACATTTACCCCAATCACAATACAATACAATCTAAGATCTGTAATCCTTTTATTGGTTTTAAGAACCAGAGTTTAAAAAAGAACGAGTCATACTTAGCAACAGGGTCAACCACACCCCCTCACCAAGATAAAAGTTTCCTTCCCCTCCTGCTCACTTGCTTTCAGCAACTTCCTAAATCGCTCTTAAGCTGAAACTCCTTGCTTGTAATTTTTAGTGAAGTCTTTGTGAATACGTGCCCTGATGCCTTTGAACGGACAGTGTTTGTTACAACAGCTTGATTTAGTTAATTACGGTAGAAGAAAGCAGCCTGATGCAGAAATAGATTTCCCTGCGATAGCTTGTACAAATGCTGTTATTGTGAAATATTTCTATATGAAATGTGACTTTGGAGAACAGCTCAAGACTTCCCTTTTTTCAGAGTCTCATTTCAACTTTTCCCACCCACAGGGAGACGCCAAGAAGAAAAAGAGAAGCAGTGAGGAAAAGGAGAAAATCACAGTGAGTAATGTACTTAAGTAACACAGCACGAGTGAGATTTCAGTTTGATGTAATACAGCCGGGGTGCATGAATTTATATTTGGTATGATTTAGAGAACTTGGCTGCATTATGGAGGAGCTTCATGCAAAACAAAAAGCATCTCTTGCCAACTGTGAATTGCTGTGTTCACAGGACAAATCCAAGAAGAAGAGGAAAAAGAAGCACAAGAAACACGGCAGGAAAAAGAAAAAGAAGGCGGCATCTCAGTCGGACTTGGAGCTCGACTAACAACCGTAGCTTTACGGTGCTCTCGGCCTCCTGGCAGTTCACTTGTAGTATTACTTTTTTTGCCTTTGAACACCAAAAACCTCTCCCATCCAGCTTCGGTCGTCACGTGATCGAGAAGACCCACAGACTTGTAATGCTGGGGTGAAAAAGAGGGAGGCGCCCATCCCTCTAGGTGGCAACTACGTATGGTACATATCCTCCTTTGACTTTTAGTGCTACCACGCATTTAGCAGTGGGTCGTTCTTCTAAGTTGCAGTCAACACCAGGACTGAAGTGAACTCCACATCTTTTCTTTTCCCTCATCTTGGAGGTTCCTGTGAGACTGGCACTTGCGTTTGCCTTCAGTATGCTGGCCCTCTAGGAGTTACTCCCTCTGCTTCCGACCTGACATCTTGCGTTTCTAGTTGCTAGATGAGGCTGATGTGCTACTGCTCGTATCATGCATGTAGACCCGATCACCTGATGTCTCGCCAGCCTCATATTGAAGTTGGACTTGTGATAAGAAATGTGAGCTGCACCGTTAACATTTATACAAGGGATAATTGTTCAGTTGGCTCAATTGTTACACTGCAATGTAAATGTATAAACAACGGGAATTCATTAATAAAGTATTGTTTTAGCCTTTACATATTCTCACTCACTGATATTTCTGACCTCTCTCTCCCATACATTTGTATAAAGTCTTCATGAGATAACAGGATGTTTACGCTGTAAGTCTGGGTTAGGCAGGTACATTTCAACCAAATCTCACTGGCTAACTATGCAAGTATCACCATGGAAACCTCTGAGGCTAGACTGACACAGGTATTTTAAATCAGGTTATTCGGACATCTAGGATGTTGGTGGTGTTTATCACCTACCCTAACTGTCAAAGTCCAACACACACACAGACGGGTTGACAGCTCCTCAATGTCAGTGCTCAGAGAAAGATGATCATGTGTCTGATTGGCTCTGTCTTGACCTTAAGATTGTGGCTTTGTATCCCATGTTGACAGAGGTCACCCCCCTATGGCACTCTCAAAACGTCTGAGGACATTTTCCAGTTTTCTTTTACTTTAAAAAAAAAAAAATCAATTCCGGCGGTGTACTTCCTGAAAATTAAAACAGAGGTTGAAGTACTGTAACGAACACAGTAGTTGTGGTAAACCTCGCTTCTACCTTGTTTTCAGTTTCAGTGTGTGCAATGTAGTATTGAAACTTCAGCACGTCAACTTTACGTAATGTTAGAAGACCAAATACTCAGGTGAAAGCTGTGTTTTCATAGCTTTATCACTAGAGTTTCAGGTTGGTTTGTTTAAATGAATCAGCCAACATGCCAGTGTGGTGTCTACCCAGTGGAAGTGGGGTGGAGTTCAGGGTCCCAGGACCTTGCATCATATGTACAACAAAAAAAGTTGTTTTGTTAAAAACTAAACTTTAAAAATTACTGAAATGCTAAACAAATAGAGAATGACAAAGTACTTCATACACAGACTGTTCTCAGACTAGCAGGATTATTACCACTGCCGATATGTAAACAGGCAGGTCTTGTGATTGAAGCAGTGTAATGATACCAAAGGTTGTGAGCTTGTAAAGACCTCCATGTTTAATCTTTGACATGAGTGCTTGAGTGATAGAATGATTATTCAAACCATCCTTTAAAAAAAAACCCATGTATGGTCAGTGGGTGGGAACTGGTTTCAAAACCCCAGTCTGTCCTAATCTGACAGTCACAGGACACAGTGTAAATTTAGCTTCTAGCTTTTATTCAGGGGGAGGGTCTAACCTGCTATATAAAGAGCAGAGCGTTTGTTCGGGCAAGTGAGAGACTCGAGACAGGAAGCCATTATTATTTCCGCGGCTGAAGGTAAGAGATAAAAATCAGTGAATCCACATCAAGTTCTTTTGTAGTCTAAGTGCAACCGCAGGGCTTCATCGGTGCAACTTGTATCTGTTCAGTGAGTCTGTAACAGGAAACGTACAGTACAGGCTGAAATGAAACTGAAAGTTACAACTGCAAGTCAACGAAATGGGAGCAAGTCTTTACTAAGTACCAAAATCTGACTAAAGCAGTGACGGAAACCTGCAGTTTCCAAGGAGATTTCTTTCTGAGAGTCCACATTATACAACACATTGATCAAATCAAGTGAACTTCATGTATGTCTGTTGTGTAGTTCATAGGAAGTGCGAGGCGATTGATGGGAAGTTGCTGAATAATTAAACTGACTGAAGGTGAGTGGGAAATGCACACACAAAAAACAATGATACTGTATTGTGTTCTTTTGTGGGACGAAAAATTAAATTAATATAATATATTACTGATCAATGAGGTGACTCTGGAAGCTTTTAGAATAAACACAATGATGTGTAACATTAGGTCAAAATCTAGCTTTTCAATGAAACCAACCACATACGATGCATCCCATTCATTTGAATCAAATAAACCTCATAATGTTGTGCCCATCCTCTGCAGATGCTGAGGATCACTCTGTGGCTGCTAATGGTGGTGTTTGTGTGGGACTTTGCGTCCTGCTCCATCACATGCCCTGATGGGAACGTCTGCTCCGACTACTCCACCTGCTGTAGGACCAAACATGGATATAGCTGCTGTCCATATCCAGAGGTAAGTCCACGCCTTAAGTAGCCAGAGGTGTTTGGGTTGTGACAATCGAGTGATAATGAGTAATCCTCTGCCCGTCTGTGATCATGTGCGTCTCTAGGCTGTGTGTTGCCCTGACCTGGCCCACTGCTGCCCCTCAGGGTATCGCTGTAACATGATCACCAAGTTGTGTGAGAAAGAATACCAGCCGTGGTTGAAGATACCCATGGTGGAAAAGGAGGCTGCAGAGAAACCAAACCCTCCTGTTGTACCTGAATCTGCCCTCACAGATCTCAAAAACAGTCAAATCCCTGAAGAAGGAAAGGTTTCTGTCGTCCACTGTGACAACTATTACACTTGTCCCGATAGCACTACCTGCTGCAGACACCCAACAGGCGTCTGGTTTTGTTGTCCGTACTCTCCCGTAAGTTCACCTACATATTATTTATAAATTTAGCTTCTATTCAATATTTTGTATTAAGTTTTGCATTATTTGCTTCATATGTTGTGTGGCATGTAGGGCCGGTGCTGTCTGGATGGCTACCACTGTTGTCCATATGGCTACGACTGCGACGTCACTTACACACACTGCATTAGGGACAGCCTGAGATATCCCTTCAGCCCCAAACAAGCTCTGTCGTCAGTCCCTGCCTCTCTCATTTCGCCTTCTGAAGACAGGACCAGCGTTGAGGAGGTAGGACATATCACACTTTATTCACCTTTCTATATGTTCTGTATCTTGGGGTTATTTCTCAAAATCAACACCCAAGGAGAGTATGTTTTAAAGGCCCCAAAAATATATTACCCATTTCTCTCCACTTTGATTTTGTGGATAAAGATACACACATACTTACATGCACCATCCTTTTTTAACTACGTCTGATCAACATCTTGGTAAAACTAATGAAACAAAACCAAGCTAATACTGTAGAATAAGAATATAAATACTGCAACAGTATAGTCTGGTGGCCAGAATCACAACACTAGCTTGCTCCTAAGATCGCCTAGTTTGCAACAAGTTTAGTGTTGTGTTTATAACTTGTCACTGCTGCCACTCAGTGGCCAAAGAAATCTGTCGGTGCAGCCTTAACTGCATCATTATGAGAAGATACTGAAAATCAGACACTGAGTTTTTGAAGTGACTCAGACATTATTTCAATAGTAATCTACTTTATGAATAATTATGAGTATAACAGTCCATTTATATTTCATTTTCAGAGACCTATGACAGCTCTAACAGCGGCGGGTCACAGCAACAACAAGGCTGGAGTTATTCGCTGTGATTCAAAGTTTTACTGCTCAGCAGGGACAACCTGCTGCAAGGGAGCCACAGGAGAGTGGAACTGCTGCCCCTACCCACTGGTAAGGATACAATAAAGATAGAGATAAACAGTGGTGTCAAACAAATCATCACCATCTTTTAATGAGTGACCTTTATAGTGTGGTGAAAAACAACTCTCAATCTCAAGCATTATATTCTATGTTCTGAAATATGTATGCTTATCACGATTTAACACAGTTTACTTTTTTAGTATTTTGTTCTAACACCATAACACACCTTCTGATTTCAGGGCAAGTGTTGTGCAGATGGTAAGCACTGCTGTGAGTATGGATATAACTGCGACGCCCGCTCCGTGACCTGCAGAAGATTCTACTCTCAGGTCCCTTCGGGAGCACAGGAAAAGGCCAAAACAGACTGAAGACATGTTGAAATACGCAGAGGCAGTTCTTACTTCCGTACACGCCACAAATTAAATCTTCGGTAAAGAAAACTGATGGAAACTTGACATATTTCGAATTAATCTTAATCAGGTTTAATGGATCAGTAATCTGCTCATAAATCATTCCTCTGTTTTGGATCAATGATACTGTATGTTATGTCCCCTCCGCTTTGGTTCAAGTGTGATGTATGTTTGGCAGTGGCACCGAGGGGTGTCCAGATGGGGAAAGTCTTGGGGTGGCATACCAAAAGCTGTACTGAATTTGAAGGAATTCTGTAATGCTGTTAATAGTATATAGGACAGTCACTTTGGTTTCTTGTGAAACATCATTGTTTCAATGATCTGATGTGTGTAGACTTAAAAATTACAATAACATGGTACGACTGATATTTTGCATTGTACAACAATCTTGTTGTAACATGTTATGTATATTTGTATCAATGAATTGTTTTTGAAATTGGTGTTTTATCCTTTTCCTTATTTAGACAAATATATAGTTTAATTTGAACGTATAGGTCCTACATGTATTATTAAATGAATCAAAACAGTTACTGGAAACAAGTCTAACCTAAATTTAACACACCACACTAGTCTTTAATTATGTTCATCCATCCATCCATCTTCAACCACTTATACAAGGCTGGGCCACAGGGGCAGTCAATGCAGTAGATGAGCTGCAAACTTCCGATACATGGCCCTGACTGGGGAACCCTGAGGCGTTCCCAGGCCATGCTGGTGACATATTCTCTCCACCTTGTCCTCAGTCTTTCCCTGTGTCCTCCTCCCAGCTGGATGTGCCAGAATCACTCCTTTTAACACAAAGGAGCAGCGTGGTCTACTCCAAGTCTCTCAAGGATGACCAGACGTCTTGCCTTATATCTAAGGGAGACCCCAACGACCCTTGTGCTTGTGAGAAAAATCAAATTCGTCCACAACCTTCTTTCGGGCCATGACCTATCACTCATGACCGTAGGTGAGGGTGGGAAGAACGACTGACAGATGGAGAGCTTTGCCTTTATCTTATTGTCACACAACAGTGCCGTACAGCAATTACAATAGTAGCAATCACTCCTGCTGTGTCAATTCTCTGATCAGTCCGACACTCCAGTGTCCCCTTACATGTGAACAAGGCACCGAGAAACAATCTTTATTGTCACAAAATTTGAGTGACAGCATAGAGCTTGACATAAAAAAACACAACAAACACCAGAACAACAAGCTCAACAGCATCACAATGATGACAGGCAGAACATATATTTATACTGACTCATGGTGGTGAATTGTGTAGGTAACCTGTCGGTGCTACCTTGGCAAATTTACTTCAAATAGATCCATGGGCTGCTGCACTAACACAGAATAAATAAAGAAGAAGGTTGTTTATTGCTTGGGAAAAGAAATTAATGAAAATGGCATGTTTTGGGGCTTTTTTAATGGTGGTGCAGCATTAGTATGAGTAGGCTATTAGTCAGGGAAATAATTTAGTCCTTTAAGGATTGGACAACTGGGGGTTGTTGTGGGCCCTACTGGACCTTGCAGCGGCCCTGAAGACTTGAATGTTGGACATTTATACTGTGGATGTTGTTGCAGGAAAACAGTTCTAAAAAATGCTGTGAGAAACTGAAAATGAATGCTTATATGCCTTTATTTTTTTGTGATAAATGGACATGCAGTACATTTCAGCAGAGGAGACATACATACAGTATCATTTATCAAAAGCAGAGGAATGATTTTATCAACAGATTACTGATTGAGATTAATGTTAAAATTAAAATTAGGAATGAGATTAAGATTTAGATTAATATTAATACAAAATATTTAGTTTCCATCAATTTTCTTCACTGAATTATTTAAGATTTATTTTGTGGCATGTACGAAAATAAAAACAAAACTGTCACTGTGTATTTCAACATGTCTTCAGTTTGTTTTGGCCTCTTCTTCTGAGGACCATCTGCACAACACTAGCCCTGAAATCAGAACAAATTTTAGTGCTGGAGCAAAACACTGGCAAGGTACTGCATTAAATAGTGATAAGCATGTATATTTCAGAACTATGGAAGTTTTTTTTTTCAGAGTACATCACCCTCTAAAGGTCACTCATTAAAATATGTTGCTGATTTGATATTTTTGTGAGCTATTTGGGTCCTTTCATACGTACTTGTTCCTTTAGAACCTTTCCTTCATCAGGAATGTGAGTGGTTGTGTTCGGGCGATCTGTGGTGGTGGTGGGGTATGGAGGAGTGGTTGGGGTCGGGCGATCTGTGGTGGTGGTGGGGTATGGAGGAGTGGTTGGGGTCGGCCGAGCTGTGGTGGTGGTGATTGGGGTTGTCATTGGAGGAGGGGTAGTAGTTTCATTCAGAAGGGTTAGGTTTGGTTTCACTGGAGCCTTTTTCTTCACCATGGGGATTTTCAACCACGGCTTGTTTACGCCATCACAAGTCTGGCTGACCATGTTACAGCGATAGTCTTCAGGACAGCAGCTCATCAGGTCAGGGCAGCACACGGCCTGGAGACACAGACAGGCAGAGAATTACTCATTATCACTGGAAGCGTTTATCATAACCAACATATTACTGCTACTTAAGGCTTAGACTTACATCTTCATATGGACAGCATTGATATCCTCGTGCATAAAAACAGCAGGTTTGGTCATCAGAGCAGTAGTTCCCATCAGGGCATAAGATGTCGCAGGACACAAAGTCCCACACAAACACCCCCATTAACAGCCACAGAGTGATCCTCAGCATCTGCAAAGGACAGACATACCATTATGAAGTTTATTTGAAAAGCTAGATTTTGACTAAGGGCTCTATTTTCCTAGATTAGGCGCAGGCGTGGCGAATCTGCCGTGCGCTTGATTTTGGTTCTATGTATGACGGAGCGCATCCCACCCACACACCCCTCTCACAGGCGCAAGTGGGAGGAAAGTGGCATAGGGGGCGGAGAGGAGGTGTGGAGTGGGTTTAACACAGCCGAGTCCGTTCTTCACCAATCAAATGAGCTCCTCTCCTCTCCTTTAAATCCACCGCGGGAGTTGTTTTTTTGTACACCGTGCAGGAGGCAGCAGTGAGACGGGAGGAAAGTGATGTTCTGATCCGGTCCAAGCTCGCAGGGTCTGAACATGGTCTCGCAAACAGACCTCACGGGCTGACTATGCAAAAGTAGTCCTGGAGGACGTTACTGATATTGTTACCATCCATGCAGGTTTGCTCTGACATAATGAGAGCCCAGTAAAAAAAAAAGAAGAAAAAAAACACACACACACCTCTTTTCCATTAATAAAGACACTCATATTTAGTAACCTATATTTAAACCTGTGTGCACAGATCACATTTGCCATGCGTAACTGTAATTAAATCAGAAACAGCTGCTGTGCGTAAAGGAGGCGTTGCAGAGCGACTCTCTTTTTTTCTTTAGAATTTTCCTGAGACAGGAGATGTGAATATCTGCTCACTATATGATGCAGAGGCTGATTGTGGTTTGCTGAGAGAGATTATCATTTATTCGTTTTCAGTTTTTCGTTATGGTCTCTGATGACTAAGTAAATAAATAAATATAGCGGGTCATCGTAATGGCACAGTGCTTAACAACACAGCAGCAACATGCAGTCATCCACCCTGCTCTTGGAACATCCTCAGCTGCTTTTTTTTTTTTTTTTGCTCCTGGTTTCCTATGTGTTAATTCAGTCAGGTTGAGTTAACATTATGCACGCGGACAGCCTTTGATCTGTCATCAGATGTGACGGGACAGTGACATAGCTAGATATAAATGTGTGTGCAGATTCAGATAGTTATATTAAATAGTGGTTGTTGTGATTGTTTATTGCATTTAAATGTGCCAAGAACTGTGGAAAGCTGCCTGTGAGGTCTTGGTGACGGGTGCGCACTGGACTCTGGGCAGTCAAAATATGACTTGACCGGCTGCGCTCCGCCGTGCGCCGATGTTAGACCTGCTTGGAGCTGGCGAGCTTTCGGCGCACAGAAGAAATCCGCTGCGCACTTTGGTGCACTGGACCAAAATAGCTCTCCATCAGCTGCGCCAGGGTTCGCCCAGCTGCGCCACCCAGAGTTGCGCCGGCAAAATAGAGCCCTTAGACTTGATCATTATCATTTACGCTACCAGTGCTGTAGGACCACCTCACAGATCAATATTTTACTAAAAAATCATATACCACAAAAGAGCTCAATTCAGTTTCATTGTTTGTGTGTTTGTTTTTTTACTCACCTTCAGTCAGTGAAGTTATTCAGCAGCTTCAGCCAGGGAAATAATGATGGTTTCCTGTCTTGAGTCTCTCACTTGCCCAGAACTGAACAAACACTCTGCTCTTTATATAGCAGTTAGACCCTCCCCATGAATAAAATCTGAAACCTAAATTTCACATACCACACCACTGTGTCCTGTGACTGTCAGATTAGGACAGTTCCTCACCACCAACCGTAGATGGGTTTTTCGAGGATGGTTTGAGTCATCACAGTATGATGATGTCAAAGATTAAACATGGAGGAGATCTTTACAAGCTCACATGAACCTTTCATATCATTACACAGTTTCAATCACAAAACCTGTCTCTAAAGCCACATTCAGAAACACTGATGCTGCATGGGACTGGATTTTATGTTGACAGTAATATGTAGGCTTCATAATGTTACATTCACAATGGGTATTTTTGTTGATTTATCGATAACATTGGCTTTATGTCACCATTGTGCATTAATTCTAGTGCTGTATCAGTTACTTCCTTTGCTTTCCACATTCCTGCACTCTCTATTTTTTAGCATATCAATATTTTTTAAAGTTAGGTTTTAAACAAAGGACAGTTTTGGACAGTTGGCTGATATCATTTTAACAAAGGCAAGGAAAGTTTATCACAAGTCCAACTTCAATATGAGGCTGGCGAGACATCAGGTGATCGGGTCTACATGCATGATACGAGCAGTAGCACATCAGCCTCATCTAGCAACTAGAAACGCAAGATGTCAGGTCGGAAGCAGAGGGAGTAGGGCCAGCATACTGACTGCAAACACAAGTGCCAGTCTCACAGAAACCTCCAAGATGAGGGAAAAGAAAAGATGTGGAGTTCACTTCCTGAAGTTGACTGCAACTTAGAAGAACGACCCACTGCTAAATGCGTGGTAGCACTAAAAGTAAAACAAGATAATGTACGTAGTTGCCGCCCCAGAATTACAAGTCTGTGGGTCTTTAGCCTTCCCTTTTCTTCCGTGGCTCTTGTCATCCTAAAAGATGAGAGAACATGTTAGAATTCATAGCTTCATATATCTGTGGCGAAAAAAACTATAGCAAAATGTAAAGTCAGTAGCTAAGCAAGTGCAAATTATCTCCACTTCTTGATCTTCTTCTTCTTCATTTAGACTCAATACAAAACAACTGGTTACATACACATTTTCAATTTGAGCACCTATTTCTACTCAAGAGAACTGAAACAACCGAGACTGTAAAAAAGAAGAGGAAGAAGAAGAAAAAATAAAGACAAACCTTGCTTCCAGCATTTGATTTCCTCCTCTGAGCTGTTTGATGCTCTTGGCTGATGATTTTTTTTTTCTTTTCTGTTTTTTCTGCACACTCTTCACATATCTCTGTCTCTCTGACAGACACACACACACACACACACACACACACACACACACACACACACACACACACACACACACACACTGACAATGCAGAAAAACAGAAACATGCTTGAATATCACTTGGTTGGTTACGATACGATATGATAAACTTTATTGTCCTGGGGCGGTGTTTAGCTCAGTTGGTAGAGCACCTGCCCCATGTACAGAGGTTATAGTCCTCGCTGCTGGTGGCCCCAGTTCGAGTCCCGCATTGGACGGCCCTTTACTGCGTGTCATTCCCCCATCTCTGTCTCCCATTTCCTGTCACACTCTCTACTATCCTATAAAATAAAGGCATAAAAAGCCAAAAAAATATACTTAAAAAAAACAAAAAACTTTATTGTCCCGTTCAGGGAAATTTGTCTTGGACACTGTAGCTGCGCCATAAATGCCTTGACACGCCCAGAAACCAATCAAGAACCACACACTTGCTTTCTTGTGTCCATCAAAGCCGATTATGACGTCCACTTCTGTCTTAACTGTGGGTTTTCTGCACTGTGAGGAAGTCGATTTTGGTCATCGTTATTACATGCCACATTACAAGCCACATTCAGAAACACACACACACACACGTAGCTCAGTAATGTGTACAAACTTGCGATATGTGAGGATTTGTACATGAAATAAGCTCTGTGGGAAGGACATTCCACTGACTCATGGACACACATGAAAAAGAAGAGCTGCCAAACTGAGAGTTCTATGTTGAGGAAGACTACACTCACCCCTCGTAACAGATCTAGTTAGACGTGCTGTGTTTTCAGAGCAGAGCGTCACAAACTTTTTCAGGGGGCGGGCATAAGCATTATGAATGATTTTTTGAAGTAGACAAACTTTTGAGTGTAAAATCAAGTTTTCAAAGCTCAAAATACCATATTTGGCGAGCACATGGCAATGATGGTAATGCCGTGGTTTTTTGGCATGGATCTTAAGACTACTTTTGTACAATAATTCTAATGGTTTTGTAACTGTTTTACATGCCTGAGACCAGGATGTAATACAGTACAAAAAATGAGGCTTGATCATTGCATTTAAATATGTACTTGATGCCACAAGGGTGGGAGAGTTTCTTATGTGCCTGAAATTAACAAAATTATATTTCAATGTGTTACTCAGCTTTTTGACATGCCCTTTAAAACGAAGTGTTGAATCCAATGTTACCCCCACATATTTAAATTGTTCTACATGGACCACTGGGGGTTGTTGTGGGCCCTACTGGACCTTGCAACGGCCCTGAAGACGTGAATGTTGGACACTTATACTGTGGATGTTGTTGCAGGAAAACAGCTCTAAAAAATGCTGTGAGAAACTGAAACTGAATGCTTATGTGCCTTTATTTTTTGTGATAAATGGACATGCAGTACATTTCAGCAGAGACATACATACAGTATCATTTATCAAAAGCAGAGGAATGATTTTATCAACAGATTACTGATTGAGATTAATGTTAAAATTAAAATTAGGAATGAGATTAAGATTGAGATTAATATTAATACAAAATATTTAGTTTCCATCAATTTTCTTCACTGAATTATTTAAGATTGATTTTGTGGCGTGTACGAAAATAAAAACAAAACTGTCACTGTGTATTTCAACATGTCTTCAGTTTGTTTTGGCCTCTTCTTGTGCTTCAGAGGGTGGAATTCTTCGTTTGGTTTGATTTCACTGCAGCCTGCTTCTTCACCATGGGGATTTTCAACCACGGCTTGTTTACGCCATCACAAGTCTGGCTGACCATGTTACAGCGAGTGTCTTCAGGACAGCAGGTCATCAGGTCAGGGCAGCACACGGCCTGGAGACACAGACAGGCAGAGAATTACTCATTATCACTGGAAGCGTTTATCATAACCAACATATTACTGCTACTTAAGGCTTAGACTTACATTTTCAAGTGGACAGCATTGATATCCTCGTACATAAAAACAGCAGGTTTGGTCATCAGAGCAGTAGTTCCCATCAGGGCATAAGATGTCGCAGGACACAAAGTCCCACACAAACACCCCCATTAACAGCCACAGAGTGATCCTCAGCATCTGCAAAGGACAGACATACCATTATGAAGTTTATTTGAAAAGCTAGATTTTGACCTACACTTAGGCCTATGTTATCATTTAAGCTTTTGTGTATTTGTTTTTTACTCACCTTCGGGCAGTGAAGTTATTCAGCAGCTTCAGCCAGGGAAATAATGATGGTTTCCTGTCTTGAGTCTCTCACTTGCCCAGAACTGAACAAACACTCTGCTCTTTATATAGCAGTTAGACCCTCCCCATGAATAAAATCTGAAACCTAAATTTCACATACCACACCACTGTGTCCTGTGACTGTCAGATTAGGACAGTTCCTCACCACCAACCGTAGATGGGTTTTTCGAGGATGGTTTGAGTCATCACAGTATGATGATGTCAAAGATTAAACATGGAGGAGATCTTTACAAGCTCACATGAACCTTTCATATCATTACACAGTTTCAATCACAAAACCTGTCTCTAAAGCCACATTCAGAAACACTGATGCTGCATGGGACTGGATTTTATGTTGACAGTAATATGTAGGCTTCATAATGTTACATTCACAATGGGTATTTTTGTTGATTTATCATAACATTGGCTTTATGTCACCATTGTGCATTAATTCTAGTGCTGTATCAGTTACTTCCTTTGCTTTCCACATTCCTGCACTCTCTATTTTTTAGCATTACAATACTTTTTAAAGTTAGGTTTTAAACAAAAGACAGTTTTGGTCGGTTGGCTGATATCATTTTAACAAAGGCAAGGAAAGTTTATTTGTAGCTATGGCCAATTTTCGTCCTTGCGTCCTTAGACGCTTAGATCAACTGATGGAAAACTCCCCAAAAAAAGCAACAGACAAGCAACAGATATTGTGTATGGACAAGAAATATGGAGAGAAAAAAAGCAGCATGGTTTATTAATCTCTGCTACAGCTTAAGCACAGCTTTCACGTGAGTATTTGGTCTTCTCACATTACTTTAATGACATGTTGCAGTTTTGAATACTGTACATTGTACACGCAAGGTGGAAATGAGGTTTACCACGACTACTGTGCTTGATACAGTACTGTGTTTTCATTTTGACAAGGGACACGGTGTGGTTTTGATTAAAGAAAAAAAAAGGTAAAGTGGGCCAGATAACAGTAAGAATGTGTGAGAATTTGAGAATATGAATGTGTGATTCGTACACACACATCGATCTCACAATAAAGGTTGTAACAAATAACAGCCAGTGACACTTTATTAATGAATTTCCATTGTTTATACTTTAACATTGCAGTGTAACAACACAACGAACTGAACAATTATCCCTTATACAGTAAATGTTAACTGCAACTTAGAAGAACGACCCACTGCTAAATGCATAGCACTAAAAGTCAAACAAGATATGTAATGTACGTAGTTGCCACCCGAGGATTACAAGTCTGTGGGTCTTTAGCCTTTCTTTTTCTTCCATTGCTCTTGTCATCCTAAAAGATGAGAGAACATGTTAGAATTCAAAGCTTCATATATCTGTGGTGAAAAAAACTAGGTAAGCAAAATGTAAAGTCAGTAGCTAAGTGCAAATTATCTCCACTTCTTCCTTGATGTTCTTCTTCTTCATTTAGACTCAATACAAAACAACTGGTTACATACACATTTTCAATTTGAGCACCTATTTCTACCCAAGAGAACTGAAACAACTGAGGCTGTAAAAAAGAAGAGGAAGAAGAAGAAAAAATAAAGACAAACCTTGCTTCCAGCATCTGATGTTTGATCCAGCAGTTTGATGCTCTTGGCTGATGATTTTTTTTTTCTTTTCTGTTTTTTCTGCACACTCTTCTTCACATATCTCTGGCACTCTGAGACACACACACACACACACACACACACACACACACACACACACACACACACACACACACACACACGCGCACACACACACACAATTTATACAAAAAAATATAAAGTAGGCTATTGCACTGGGTTGAAGGATGCTCTATTGTTTTGATAAGCTGACAATGCAGAAAAACAGAAACATGCTTATCACTTGGTTGGTTGACACGCCCAGAGACCAATCGAGAACCACATACTTACTTGCTTGTGTCTGTCAAAGCCGATGATGACGTCCACTTCTGTCTTAACTGTGGGTTTTCTGGTGGCTATATAATCCTATCCTGGATCTACAGGTGCTGTTGCAGGAGGGACAGGTGTAGCCTATGTGGTGGTGGTCTGTTGGGTCTTCTTTGTCTTTTTTGCTGCATCCAGACCATCCTCTCCTCCTCAAGTATTTGGGTTCTGTCAAGGCACAGCTGCCGCCAGGGGTTTCAGTCGGCGGCCATGCTCTCCAGTTCCCCAGGCTTGATGTTGCACTTCTTAAGTGCTTTTTTCATCTGATCTTTAAATCGCTTCCTCTGCCCTCCTGCAGAGTGTTGACCATGTTGTAGCTAGTCATAAAGCACTGTGAGGAAGTCGATTTTGGTCATCCTTATTACATGCCCTAGCCACCGCAGCTGGTGGCGAGTGATGGCCTCAATACTCTTGCAGTCTGTTCTCTTGAGGATCTCGGGGTCAGACACCCCAGAATCCACTGAAGACAGTGGATGTGTGAAACTGCTCCAGGGACTTTACATGGCGATTATGTGACCTCGCAACTGTGGAGGAGGGCAATGATGCAAACAGCCTGCAGATTATTTTGTGTGAGTGTATTTTAAAAGACCCAGTGCCTGAGTCTCCCAAATGCGGCTGATGCTTCCTGTATTCTGTTCTGGACTTCATTGTCAATGCTGTTGTCTTCACACTTCACACATTAGTGTGGCAAAGCATTTTTTCTGCCAGGGAAATATGGAGGGTCATCAGTCTTTCACTGATGCCCACAGGTGTTTCAGTGAGTCTTGGCAGTAGAGTGCTCTGTATCCAGTGCAACAGATACTGTCCAAGAGAAAGAGAGAGTGTTTTTATTCCAAAATATAATATATAGTATATTATATAGTGTGTGGAAACTGAATTTGTTGAGCAGAGCATCTTCCATGTCTGGAATGGATGTTTTCTTGAGTCAATATAACAATAATATAATAATAAAATGTTTGAATTGTGAAATGGGTTCGTTTTACAAGAAAAATCCGTTTTTGTCTAGACTAGGTCATACATACTATATTGACTGGGTTAAATAGAATCTTAATCATTCACTAAACGAAAATAGTCATGGATTATTCTGGCTAAAATAAGACTAAGATGAGTCTCCATGTCTCCTTCAGAAAAAACTTCACTGTCTCTAACCTGAAACTACTCACCTGTTATTGTGTTACATCACTGAAACGGGTTGTCTTGTATTTGCATCACATAGCCAATTCATGAATTCTACCCTGGCAACCTGTTTTTGTATATTTTAGCCCCCTCATGCATGCACAGAGCCCTGGGAGGGACAGGTACGACTGTCATATAGGCCTATGTTGTGTGAGTTCAGGGGTAGGAGTGCCCCTTAGCAGAATTTTGCCTCGGGCCCCAAGGATGTCCGAACTAGCTCAACCTGAAGGGCAAGGCTTGCAAATATACCTCCTGCGATGACCGATTATTTGTCAGAGCAACAGGTACAGATGAGTCTCCATGTCTCCCTAAAGAAAAAATCTCCATCACTGGTGAGTAGAACTGATTTAATGATTATTCAAAAGAAGATGCACCACACTGAAGAGTCATGCTTTTCCTTTATACTGTACAGGGTGTCCTCTAATTTTAATTAGTTATATATATTAATAATAATGAATGCAGCCATGCAACTAGTCATGGGGTGGTTACCATTTTCAATCTTTCCTCCTGATAACCATGGGGGGGGAAATGTATCTCTTGTGTTTTTCTTTTTTCCTTGATTTTCTGCCTATTTGGGGGGAAATGTAAAAATCTTGTTTTTTAATCATTAAATATCACATCTTTATTTGAATTGTTGCAATCAATAGTACTTTAGCTAAGTTCTTTATAAACACATTTCTAGCCATTTAATCACTACAAAGGAATTGCCCTGTATTTCCAGTAAAAATGTATATGATTTAGCATTTATTGAAATTGTGTTTCTCTCTGTTTGCAGTGCCATTTTAATAGAAAAAAATTTCTATAAATATATGTTTAGATTTTAATATATCCTAACATTTTATCTGCAAACAATAACACCAATGATAAATCATGCGTGATTGTTTTGGTAGTCTATCGTGTGTGTCTGTGTCGCCACTGGGTTTGTCACGTCCGTTGAAATACGGCAATGTCCCATAACTTGGGGATGAAATTATTTTTTCCCAAATTCTGTTAAACAGAGCAAAGAATTTCAAACACAGCCTTTTCGAACATCATACTGTAGCTTTATTTTTGAATGCTTGCATTAATTTACTTTGCATACAGAAACAGAATTATTTCACAAAAACCAAAAACCAGGGTCAAAATTATTATCTGATCTCCTCTGATGTTAATGGTCAGTTGTGTACCCTTTTTGCTGGACAACAGCTTGCAGTTGTTTGTTTTAGTTTCCAGCAAGTCTGACACGTCTCCTGTGAAATCTCAGCCCATTCTTCTTTTGAAAATCTCTCCAGCTCCTCCATTGATGGCCTTCTAGCATGAACCTTGGTCTTAAGTCCACCACACAGATTTTCAATGGGATTCAAGTCAGAGCTTTGTGCAGGTTGGTCAATAACATTCACTTTGGTCCACTGGAGGTAGTTCCTCACTAGGAGTGAAATGTTTTTGTTAATTGTTATGTTGGACGAGATAGCAACAACCCAGACCCAGTACTGCTGACTGCTTTCTGCTGGTTTTGTTTCAGCAGTACTGGGTCTGGGTTGTTACTATCTCTTCCAACACAACTATAAACAAAAACATACGTCGCTTCTAGTGAAGAACTACCTCCAGAGGACCAAAGTGAATGTTATTGACGAACTTGCACAAAGCTCTGACTTGAATCCCAGTGAAAACAAAACTCTACTTTTGGGTAAAGAACCATACAGCAATGTTGAGTCATTTGGTCTTAACTACATTTGGTGTCAACTACAAAGAAGGATCATCATTAGCCTATTCTAAACAGAAATTCTTCAACTGTTTTCTAAGGTAAACGTATGATTACTGAAATGTAAAAGAAAAAAAAAAGGGATGCATCAGACCAAACCGTCCACTAGTGGACACAAATGAATGGATGGGGACTCAGGAGGCTAGGAGGTTTCAAAACCGCTTTTGCTCAGTACAAACGTTGCGTAGGGCCATGCAAACTAAGGGGGAGTGGGACTGGAGATGGGAGGAGTGGGAGCACTGGGGTGCAACTGTTAAAAAAAGGTTTTATTTTGGAGTTCAGGTAGGAGGCCCCCTCAGCAGAATGTGCCTTAGGGCTCCATGAAGGTCTGAACTGGCTCTGCCTGAAATGTTCCCCAGCCACAACTTCCTCAACAACTGGTTTAACCTGAATGAACCCCCGGCCTCAACAACCTTAGTAATTTGTTATTTAAAGCTTTGGTTTTCGTCAAAGGGCGCGGCCATTATTGATGGCATTTTTGACGATTCTCCATAACAATTCAAGCAGCTCACCCTCCCACATACTTCCATTCAAACTGCTTCTAAAGTTTCTGATAAGAGGCCCGCTCTGAATGCAACAATATTATTAACAGGCCTACTGTATTCAGTCTTCCTCATAACGCTCCCCTGTGGAAACAGCAAATGACGAATTTTAAAGTGACAGCCACTGATGCCATTTACCTACCGGACAAGTTGACAAAGCTTGATGACGAGCATGAGATTTTGTGTAACGGCCTGTCTATGGCGGCGTATCGCAAACATGGATTCTTTGCCATGAAACATCAATTTACTGTAAATCCATCATGCCAACAGGCCAAAACTGTATTGATGCCACTATGAGAGACCACGCCTAAACACATCTGCATACAATACAGAACATCTGCCATCTTTTTGTTGTCCAAATGAAGAATGAACCACATACTGTAGACTGAAATCTGGCATTAGTTTGTCCTTTGTTTTTGAAAGTTGTGTGTCATGTACTGTAGCCGATATATTATGATCATAATCACTATACTGCCAGGACCACACTGACCATCATACCAAATGACAGACAGAGAGAGTAAAATACACTTGTGTACACTTGACTAATGCATATCCAGCAGTGTAAGCATCTAAAAGTGTTTTCTGCGGAGCCTTCATCCATATTTTTGCATTCACATGCTTTCAACTGACAGAAACCTGCTTGAATACAAGAGACAGCGACAGTCCAGCCCTTACAGTCTGTGGAAAGGTGAGAACAGCTTTTCTTCTCTTTTAAGTCTGTATTTATAATAATCATTGTATTGATGAACTGTGAGCATTGCAAAGTGCTTGTTTTTTTTCTAAGACTTTATACCTGCTGAATAATTATCATAATTGATCAGTGTTGTCATGGCTACATTGATGACTTCATGCTACAAAACAAGACATGCTACAAGAGGCAACTGAGCCTGACGTGTTCTTCCACCTCTCTACAGATGACAACCACAGCCACATGGAAAATTGTCTGCTTAGCGACAATTTCCGCTTTTGGTATCATCGGTGCTTTTCTGTTTTTTCAGTCAGTATCCCCTGATTGTCCATCTCTGTCTACATTAGAAGAAACACATGAAGATACTTCTGAAACCACAGATCCCACTGAGAAGCCCATAGTCCTGTTGTGGTCCTGGCCTCTTGGTGTGAAGTTTGATTTCAGGGCCTGTTTCACCTACTACAAGATTGACGGCTGTGTTCTGACAGAAGACAGATCCTTGTACAGTAAAGCACAGGGAGTCATTTTCTTCCACAAAAATATAGCCTGGGATTTAAGCAACATGCCTCAGGAGCCACGTCCATATTTTCAGAAGTGGATTTGGTACCATGTGGAGTCTCCAACGAACACTGCAAAGATTCCCGGTTTGGAGAACCTGTTCAACTTAACACTGAACTACAGACGAGATGCTGGCATCACTGTGAGGAATGAGATGTTAATCAGGAAAACAGAGGTGAATGACGACTTTGCTCTGCCCAAGAAAGACAAACTGGTATGTTGGATCGTGAGTAACACCAACCGTGGTACTGGAACAGGTGCAAGAGAGACCATTTATGAGGAACTGTCGAAACACATCGAAGTCGACGTCTATGGTGGTTATTCACAAAAATGGTTAAACCATGAGGACTATTACTCCACCCTTGCTAGCTGCAAGTTCTACCTCTCTTTTGAGAATTCACTCCACAGAGACTACATAGTTGAGAAGGTCAACGGGCCTCTTGTGGCAGGGACAGTTCCTGTAGTTTTGGGTCCATCAAGAGAAAACTATGAGCAGTTCTTTCCCTCTGATTCCTTTATTCACGTCAATGACTTCCCTGATCGTAAAAGTCTGGCAGACTTTCTGAAGCACCTGGACACGGATCATGAAGCGTACCTGCGCTACTTTGAGTGGAGAAAGCACTACAGAGTCGTTCCTCATCTCCTGAAAATCGAAAGGGAATTCATTCAACCCATCTGTCTCGCCTGCGATCACATGTCAAGAGACAGGGAGTACAGTGTAGTTCATGACCTCTATGAGTGGTACTTTTCATGAATAGCAAAAGTGAGATCATCATGGGATAGATTACAGACAGTTTTGGCTTTTCGTTACAATTATTTGTTTTTTGCTTTGTTTTCTGATATTTTATGGAATATTACTCTATAGGATAATTTGCATGTTCACCACTGATGGGTCAAGGTTAGTTATGTAGTTTTAAATGTTTTTAAGTACAACTTTTCCACAGCAAAACAAATTTCAGACTCTTCTTTCTTGCATTTCTAGCATGTTGTCCATGTAGTCCTTGTAACCACTATTTCCTTTGATTCATTTGTCACGTCAAAAGCGTATTACTTCTCTACAAATATTTCCTTCCACTCTGGGCTTTTAGAAGATGATTTTGGCTGATAATGCCAACAACTTTTATGGATTTTTTGGGGAAAGATGATAGATGATGATGATGATGATGTTTCATAAATTTTGTTTCACTTTGTAGATATAACCATTTCCTTTGTTTATAACTTCATATAATGAAAATAAAAAAGTTAAGGTCATACTGGATTTTCTGTTACCTTTGTTGTTATATGGACTAAAGCTACTACAATACTGATTTTGCACATTTCTGAATTTTCCAAATGCATCACAAACACTTTTATCCAACCTTCATGAAAATGTGTTGTTTTAAAGTCCAATCTCAAAGTCACAATTGCTTGACCACACAGTCTGACAGACGTGGGACATCGGTTGAATGCCGCATCTGGAGGAATTCACAACGAAAGAAGTAGAGAAAAGGACGAGTTTCGCCTGACCTGTGTTCTACTTGTCTTGCCTCTCAGTCTCAACCTGAACCCTGCAAAACATCTACGCACTCCTCCAAGCAGCAGTAGCAGCATTTCCAGCTCCAGATGAAGAGCAGGTATGTGTTCAAGGCTTCTCAATCATTCAATTATTAATTAATTCATTAATTTCTTTATTTATCTCTTTATAAAATTAGGAAGCTGGGAGTTTCTGATGGAACACATGGTTAAGATTGTTTTATCTTCTCTCCTTGCAGTGTAAATATGGCCTCTTCTTTTTATGTTTTAAAAACCAGACTGACAACGGCTCTCATGCTGGCTGGAGCCATCATCCTGATTTTAATGTTCCTCATGTCACTATCAACTCCCCAATGCGACCCTCTTGATGTAAATTCAGGGCAGTTAAGCAACACTGCTGCAAAACCTGTTGTGCTGCTTTGGTTCTTGCCTGAAAACAATCGCTTTGATTTTCAAGACTGTAAGAAGCTTTTCAACATCAACAGCTGCAGCCTCACAGACAACAGGTCTTTATACTCCAGGGCCGAGGCAGTTCTGATATTCCACAGAGCCATCCAGGACAACCCCTCCAATCTTCCCACCTTGCCGAGACCCAAGTTTCAAAGGTGGATCTGGTTTAACATGGACACACCCAACAACACACGCAGGATTGCAGGCATTGAGAGACTATTCAATTTAACCTTGAGCTACAGGAAGGACGCAGACATCCACAGTCGCTGGAAGCTGACTTTCAGAAAGAAACCAGCTGAGGATGTTGTTATTCCAGAGAAGCAGCGATTGCTTTGTTGGACTGTGAATGAGCGTGACCTGCGTGCAGGATCAGGGGAGAGATACCACTTTTACACACAGCTTGAAAAACACATAAAGGTGCATATCTTTTACAGCTCCTCTGCAGAGCCCTTGAGTGGTGACAACTATTTTCAGACGATTAGCAGCTGCAAATTTTTCCTTTCTTTCGAGAATTCAATTAGCAGAGATTACATTACAGAAATATTCACTGACCCTCTTGCAGTGGGCACTGTGCCAATAGTTTTGGGCCTACCGAGAAAAAACTATGAGGATTTTGCCCCAGGTTCTTCTTTCATACATGTAAATGACTTTCCTGATGCCAAGGCCCTGGCTGACTTTCTCCTCAAGCTGGATGGGGATGATGAGACATACAGGAAGTTTTTTGATTGGAGGCGTTTCTACACTGTCAGACACCATCTTGAGAAAAAACATGCTTATGCGCAGGCCATCTGCCAGGCCTGTCATTATGTAAGCATAAGAAAGGAGTACAGAATGGTGCCTGACGTGTACAAGTGGTTAAACCAAAGCCTAATCCTTTAGTTAAAAACATAAAATAAAAAAAATACTTTAAAGAAATAACTGATAAGTGAGTTTCGTCAAACATTTTATCCTGTTTTCAGAAAACTGGAAACATCTGGGCATATCAGATTATGGATTTCTTTGTTAGCACAGAACAGAAGAGGGAGTGGTGGGTGAACTGAAATACTACACACTTGGTGATAAACATAACTGCAATACTGAACATATCAGACTTTCTTGTGATTTTATATTAATGTTTTTGCAACCTGATACTCAAGTCCACACACTGTTTCTCACCAAGTGATTTGTTGTCCATGTCTATGTGGGAGTCCATGCTGATGTCAGCACAGCTGAAAGAGAGTGGTCCATCTTTTTCCACAAGAAGCAGCCAAAAGCCCTTTTGAAGTATGCTTACCATATCTAAGGCTCTAAGTTTTGTAAGTGATAAGTATATATTGTGTTATTTGGGTGATCAAATCTTCTAATACCACTGTAAATGGTTAAAAAAAAATCAGGACAACTCATGTGAAAGTGATTTCGGGCATGAATTTGATTAAATTCACTGTGATTCATGAAAGTAGCAATGTGTGTTGTTTTTAAGATTCAGATCAAGTTAATCAAACATCAGTGAATTATATGAACAGTATTTGGTAATCATGGACAAGTCTATACTTTGCTGGACTGTAATGTTTTACTGTGTTATAACTCATTAAGGGACGGCAATTTTCATTAGAATGAATTAGTGCCTCAGGACTGCACAGGAGTCAACAGCGTTTCAGCAGAGAGGTGGAGAATGAAAACTTCAAACTTTTCATCAATAGATAAACATCAGTTTTCAATCTGTTTGATTACACGCTAATATTTGTCTTTTATACAAAGGTCACAGTGAATGTGTAAATAATTTTAGATTATCTAGAACTGGAAGCAACACACAAATTTTGAGGGAATGGACAGGCTTTTACTGTGTGATGTGATGGGGCCCTCTGGTGGTGCACCACTGTAAACAGATAAACAGAAATGAGAGGTGAAAAAGGGACAGTGCGGAAATATCAGCCTGATTTTGTTTCTTTGATCTCTCAGTGCTACAGATAAAAAAGGTTTGAGCAGGAACAGGTGGAGGTGGAGGTGTTTTCTGTTTTTGAGGTGTTCTACCCCAAATCCTCAACCATGATGTCAACACGAGCTTGGCGGTGTGCATCAGGAGAATCAACAGACCTATCTGCTACTTTAAAGTATGATGTAGGGATGGCCCTGCGGAAAATCCTGATAAACTGAACTTCACCTTGATTGTATGACCTCTGTAAACCCTTGTGATGCAAAAAACATAATAATTTTATCTTAATCCTCAGTGAGTCATGCATTCAGCAGATCATAGTGGAAGGAAAAGTCAGGGGAGTGATCGTGCCTGTAGGAGACTGTCTTCAACATTGTCTGGGCGGACAGTTTTATCTAGAATATCTGTGAAATTGACAGTATGCAAAGCAACATCCACTTCAACCTGCTGATAGTTGGTGAACTATGGCAGCCAGCAGGGGACTCTCAGGTCACCACTGGAGGCTGTACAGTCACGGAGAATCGGAGCAACAACAAAACTGAAGAGTTGAGGAGGAACCATACAACTGGTGACGTTTAAAGAAGAAAAAATATTTTTTTAAAAAGTTGTGTGAAAAAAGATCTTTAGCCTATGTGAGTTGAACTATAAAAACTCAACAAATGGTGTCCACTGGTCAGATTTCTACACATCCTCATTGTTTTAAAGGACATGAGAGGATGCCCCCCAAGAACACATGCAAAAACACAGAGTGGATAAAATCCATATTTGTGGGAATAGTTTAGACACTGCAAGGATTTTAATCCCCACCTACAAAACCTGAAAGAGAAAACAAATGTGGAATATGTGGAAAACAATTTTCAAATACTTGTTGTCTGAAATGGCACAGGATCACAGACCAAAAGGTCTAAATGTTATGTCATCAGCTTAAAACCGACAGATGGGCAAAATCCTACAGATGTCATAAATGCATCAAAACCTGCTGTGATTACTGGAATCTGATGCAATGCTGTAAAATCCGATGGGAGATGCCAGCGCAATGATGACATTCAGTAACAGTATGAGGCAGTCTATTAATATCAAACTCTTTTGTAGATTTCCAATAAGAGTTTTGTCTATTTCTATACTATGGCCATCATTTCATATTTATCCTGTTATATTTCAACGATTTTAATTTTATCTTTTCATCTGCTATAGGCCTACCTGCATGGACTAGCTACAGGTGGAAATGAGCAAATGTTGCCATAACTGACATCTTTTCTTGTGCATTGTCCCTGTTTTAAATAAATAAAATTCCTATTCATAAAAACTTTAATGTCATCGGTAGCCTACTTCCTGCATGTTATCAGTCATTATTTCTTCATAACTTTTTCTAACTTTTATAAATCACCAGAAAGGATTATAGTTGTAGCCTATTAAACTGATGGTGAACGGACTGCACTGTCGGCTGGGGCTGGGGTCAGGGGTCATGCGGAGTGAGTGCAGCTCGTTGACCTCTTGTGTGTATGTTTTTTTTCCTGGCCAAACTTTGGCGTTTTGTCATTTCTGTCCCATGATGTGGTGAGCTCGTCCCCGGCAGGAAGGAAGGAGGGGAAGCAGCAGCGCCGCTTGACTCCGCTCCGGAGAGTCAGCCCCACCTTTCACTCCCCTCCCCTCCCCCGGGTAATTTACAGTAACTCTCCCGGGCGAGTTAGTTACTACTGTCTCCGGTTTGCTTTTACACGGGGAACATGGCTGTGTTGAAGATACAAGACCAGGTAACTCTATCTGTCTCGCTAGCCTCGCTAACATTGAACGTCAAGTTTAACCCGTTGTCACTCAGTAAAAACTGATTCATCACGCTGGTTTAACTTAGGTTTATTAGGAGTGTTTACATGTGTAACTCTTCAACACCATGTCACACTTGACTGTTCATTTTAGTAGTGATAGCTTAACTTTACTAACACAGAACGGCTAACTTTATCTGGAGCCGTATGTGAATGAAAATGTAGACAATAAACGTCTTTTATAGCTAAAGGCTAAACTCGGCTCTTTCTGACATCTGACATGTTAGCTGACGAGCTAACGAGCTAGCGGTAACCAGTCAACAGAAAAACAGTTAACGTAACGTAACGTAACAACCGGGCTAGCGTCACGTTACCTGTTGCCCTGCGTCAACTCGGACCTGTTAAAACGGACACACGAGTCATATAAGTGGTGTTGTATGTTTTTATTCGGTTTTTCTTCCTACTGCCGTTGTTGGTTTCTCTCTCCGGTGGTGATGGACTAGTGAACACAGCTGGACAGATAGCTACCAGGGTACCGGAGGAGCGGCTAACCCACCATGTCTCTGCAAACCTTAGACAAGTTATGATGCCACTCTGCTGCTGTGGTATGATGTCGCCAAGTTAGTGAAACTGGTTGTCTTGTGTTTGCAACTGCATCACATAATATCCATGAATTCAACCCTGGCAGCCTGTTTTGTCAGCTGTCTATTTTAGCCCCCTGGCCCCTGCACAGAAAATAGTATCTGAAAGCATACCTTTATTACATCATCCCAAAAACTTTGTCGTAGCAACAGGTGCAGATGAGTCTCCATGCCTCCTTAAGAAAAACACTTTGTTTGAAACTCCTCTGATTTTGTATTTAAAACAGGTTGTCTTTTTTTTTTTTGCATCACATAATGTCCATGATTTCTTACCCTGGCAGCCTGTTTTGTCAGCTGCCTATTTTAGGGGGCAGCTGTGGACAGTCACCTGTTGCTGGAGATAAGAAAAGGCTGTCAGACTAAAATAGCAGGTGGTGCTGGCTCCGACGTCTCCAGCTTAGTTCATGAACCAGACACTCCACAGGCTCAGATCAGCTCTGATGAGCTCTGCAGGGAACTGAAGGCAGGCAGTCACATCCAGGGCAAGGTGGTGGTGGGCATGAATCACAAGGACCAAGTAGTTGTGCATTTCATCACTTTTGCTGTCACACCAGCTATTTTGTTTAAAGAACATTTTATTTTACCATAATTAGCCACACGTACTGCCGTGAGTCTGTGTGTTGTGTGACATAGGCCTACTTAAATGTGTTGGGGGGTTTGATAACTTGTGGTGGTCCTCTGGCATTACATTTTATGTAGCAGTGATTGAATACAATAAAGAGGTTATCACTAAATGGGAAACAAACTGTAAAGATTGAGAAATGTTGGTTCAGAATTGCCCTGATTGTTTATAACAAGATACTCAATTTGTAACTCTTGAGTTTAGTAAAACTCCAAAGTGGGTCAGTAGCTGTGCAGGTCTGTGTCTTGTCCTGGACTGACCGGCCAGCCGGCGTGCAACAAGAGGAAGAGTGTGTGTGATTAGATCCCCCTCTCTATTCTTCATTGTTCTTTGTTGTGCTTGCTGACAGAGAAATGGACAAAGGGACAAAAATAGTCACTCTGGGAGGGCAGGACTGGACACAGGAGTGTGTGTCTATGTGTCATTTTGGCAGGGCTTCTGTTGATCCTCTAGAGGGCGCCCTATTGCTGCTTAGTGTAGTAGGCTGAGCTGAGCCAGAGCTCAACCAGACTCTGGTCCGGCTGCTGCCTGGGATGAAAACAAAAGAAAAGAGAAGCATACATAGGAGTGTTGAAGTTTTGTGTGTTTACTTGCTCATAGCTTAGTTGTGACCATGATGTGAACATAAACAGTATGCTGTTAATGGATGGATGGTTTGTGCAAAAGTTAGGCTGTTAGGCTACTTGCTGTAGGGCTCATTTTGTACTGTCTGGTTTATGAATGACAGTGGATTTGTGTGTAGTCAATGGTCCAGACCACCATTAGGATACCTACTGCCAAGGCAACACTTGGATTAGACATTACTAACTTGATTCAAAATGTCAACGTGAGACACACGCCATTGAATGGATAAATCAATACACTACACAATACATAATTTGGAATATGACTAAAATGAGTGAAAAGTGGCGCATATCACAGAACATGAATGGAGACTCTACAGTTTGGCATTTTACATAATGATATACTTCCTACATCAGACTGATATAATGTTCATGACTCATCTGATGTTTGCCACACAGAGCTTTAAATGTAATGTCATGACAGAGAGGCTACAGTGTCTTGATCTTTAAAAGCTCTGAAATCTCTGGATGTCTGCATCTACATTGCTGCTGTCTGTGTGAGCCCATAATGTGTGTGTCCTGGGTCCGTCACACATACTGTAAGCACACACCCACACGTGCTGGCCTTTGTGTTTCTGGACTGGGATTACATTACACACCGTGCATCCTGTGGCAGGGTCAAAGCAGAGGTCAGTGCTAGCATGCATACTTTCACTAACACACGTGCAGTCATGTTGGGTCTGCCTCTCTCATGAAGTGAAGCTGGAAGGCTGAGCAGTGACTTTTTTTCTCAGGCGTTTGTGATGATATTGTGCCTGCATCCTCTCGTTGTTGTGGTGAGATCGGGTTCGCCTTCTGTGTGTTTTTCCTGGGGTCCCGTTACCGTGCCAGCACCAGCTCAGCATTAACGGAGCAGGCATTTGATGTCTGCCTGCCTCATGAAAACGTGTTCAGCACATCACAGATTTGATTTTTGTTTTTGCCAGACGGACGGGTTTTTTTTCTTTCCTTTTGTTGTGCTCATCCTTGTTTGCCGTTTCTCAGTCTGGACTTTACACCATGTGTTTTCGTAACTAGACTTTGCTTTGAGTTGTGATTACATCTTTAAACCCACAGAAATACTCAAACTCCAGACTCATTTCTCTTTGGCAAATGGCAACAAAATGTATTCCGTAAATATCTTTGGGCTTCGCAGCTGACTATACCCCCAGTGCTAACAAGTGGGACAGACAAAACAGTGGTTGTTTGTTTATATACTTTGCTTCCCAAACATCATTCTTTATTTGTGCCTTTGATGCAAATCTGTTATCTCGACTCGACTGCTGTAGGAACAGAATGATTGTAGCTGCGTTTCTTCATATTGTTCAAGGATGGTAAGTCCATTAAACTAAACATTTAGGCTCGCAGAAAGGCTCCATCCAAATGAATCTGTCGCTCTCATTCGTCCTCCCTCGCTCTGTCCGTCCCTCCCCCTGAGTTAATGGGGTTGTGTGGCTTGGCAAGATTGCTCTTTTTAGGATCTGTGTTGAATATGAAGGAGACGAAGACACACACACACACACACGCACACACACACACACACACACACACACACACACACACACACACACACACACACACACACACACACACACACACACACAGACATTCACGTACAGACTGGTCTTGTTAGCTACCCTCACATTCTCTGGCAAAGCCAGTTTGTTCCAGTTTTATAATGAGGAGATGAGGACTTTTGAAGCTATGCCACAGATACACTAAAAGGAGTATTAGAACACACGCACAATGATCTGGTATCCATTTTGTTTTATTTTCTCAGATTTAGGTGGATAGGCCACTTATATTCCTACATCGAGATGCAGAGAATATAAATCTTCTTATTTTATTTTCGTATTTATCTTTTATTTTTATTCAAATTCTAAAAGCAATTATAGTTGGTTGTTTTGTATCACGCTATGTGGTCTTTGTTTTTGAGATTGTCTCAAACTTTGCCATTTAAGGTAATATAACGAGAATGTAATGCCTCTATAACTTTTCACATCATTAACTGAATGTCCAGTAGCAAACAGCCGAGGAACAAGGAACAGAAAATGATCAGGTAGTTGTACATATGCAGATATTTTCAAGTGTTGAATAACTCAGCAGCATACAACATGGCATTGTTTTTTTTGGAGATGTCTGGGATCAAATGTGACACCAGCGCTGAGGCAGAAAATCAACAACTATCTTTACCTTTCTGTCAGCTTCAGCCATAGCGTCATGGCAACCCCCTAAAATAGTGTAGAGAATCGACAGCACTCTTCGTAAGTGATTGCACTTTATTTTAAAAGGTGCACAGCAGCAGTACAGATAAGCTCACACGCACTGATATGGGTGTGTCAGAACAGAACCAGCTGGTCCAAATCAGTCATCATCACGGTATTAAACCCATTCATAGAAATTATTCAAACGATGATATATTCGATAATGCATCGTAATAATTTACATAATATACAGTAGCTAGGAAAAAAGTGAACTATCATCTATGACCATCCAACCATATCAGAAAATAGAAGTTCTTACGCACAAGACAACAGGATATAGTGGTAGCCTAAGCTTGAATATAATAAATAGAAAAAGTTCAGGAGTGTTTTTTTATAATACATCTTTAATTAGCATCTTAAATTACTAGTATTTGACTGAAGTGGCCTCTAGGCTTTTTAACAGGAGTCAGATGGTATAACCGGTCACTGTAACTGGTTATACCGTCTGACTCCTATGAAAAGCCTTGTAAATGTCACAAGTCAAATGGTGTAACAGGTTACACCTCATGTTTCCCTAATTTTATATTTCATATTAAGAACAGTTGTATTACATTATCTAAAAACTAGCCAAACTAGTTGAAATGTTTTTATTTTTTTGGTGCAAGTTTTTATGATTACACAACTTAGACATTTTTACCATAATATATTCTCTTACAAATGGATTAAAAGCAGAAATGTTATATTGGGTCCCCACAAAAGAATATAATTGTACATTTATTCTTTTTCTGACTAAAACCACATGGACACAAAAGATATTAGTCAGCTCCTCAATGCCAGTGCTCAGAGACATGTGTTTGTCTGGTTAACTCTCTCCTGACCGTGAGGTTGTGGGTTTAATTCCCATGTTGACAGCGATGGCAACCCCCCGGTTACGGCCTCTCAAAATTTCTGTGAGGGAATTTTATTGTCGTGTAACTTGGCCGACTTTCCCCAACCAGTTGACACCCACGGCTGTCACTTGCCCCCTCTTTGTGCTTTGCTCCATTCATCCTCAGTCTTCTTTGTGTGTTGTAGTGCTCTAGGTACCTGCCTACAATTAAACCCTCCCTCCTCTCCTTCTCTCTCTCCCTCCCTCCCGCTCTGTCTCTCCCCTCCCCCTCCCCTCCCTCTCTCTTTGAAAGAGCTGGCTTCAGCAGTCTGCCTGAAACGACCGATGCATACTCACACATAGATTGGGTGCTCCGGCCCCCGTCAGCGCTAATCACAGGGCCTGTGTGTGTGTGTGTTTGTGTCCAACGTGCGTGTGTGTACGTGTGTGTTCCTGGCTGCAGCACAGCAGTGAGGATATGTAGCTTCCTGTGTGCTGCTGCTGCTGCTAGGCAGCCCAAGCTCATTCTGCCGCATGCCGCTTACCGCCACCATTACGCAGAGGAATTCCCTGCTGTCTCTGCTGCTGCCGCTCACACAGAGTGCAAGTGTGGGTTAAAGAGAGGAGGAGAGGAGACATGCAGCAAAAAAAGCGACACTGACAGATAGAGGACAGAGCCGGATTTCACATTGGATTTTACATGAAGATGTGCAGTGTTTGTTTACGTGGAAATTACTCTCTTTATGGGATTTATTGCTGACCTTTGTGCTCCTGAATTGTGCACATATGTAAGAGGGAACACTGTGTATTTGTGTGTGTGTGAGTGAGAGAGTGTGTGTGAGTGTTTGTGTTGGTTTGTGTGGGTGTTCCTGATGCGGTCAGAGAGAGCTAGCCGTGTGTGTATCGTGGTGCTGGAGGAGGTGGAGGAGGATGAGTCTTCTTCACCTCCACCTCCTCGGCCCAAATCCTCGCCAGACCGCAGATCCCATCATGCCTCACGAAAGGCTGCCGCTCAGGAGGACAAGGTGAGACGGGCTCCTATATTTGGTTCTCAGAGGTTTGCTGAATTTTCATGTCAGCGTAGGTTCACAAATAGGTCCTGTGTTAATGACAGTATTCATTGAGGTTTTAAATGGGCCACTGCACTTCTCATACCTGTTCTGAAGTTTAAACCTATGTTGAAATACATAGCTACATGTCCCATTGCTTTAAATACAATGCATTGCCAACACATGTCCCCTGCTGCTAAATATAGCACCAATATAGCTCTGCCATATAACAGCAGGTTTGTATAGATTATCAGCAAAGCCTAGGCCTTTGTAGTCTCCAGTGTTAGCTTGATACAGGGTAAGCCTACCGTTGAAACATGGTAATAACTCTTTTCATTTTATGAAAGCTGCTCTTTGAAGTGCACGCATAGGGAAGGGGGAGAAGATGTACAAGCTCTAATGACAGGGTTTGTGCTCTCAGTCCATGCCTACCTTCCCCGATCTCTGACATACTGTCAGTGTTTATCAGTGCAATGGGAATGAGACAGATGCCGACATGCCTGAGAGCCCCACTTATTTTTAGTAGGGCCGAAATGAGAGAGGGACTAGCAACACAGAGCGTAACTAGCAGGTTCACGTCACAGTACTCATATAGTACTGAATGGCATAGCTTCATTCTCACTTTACCTTGGCAGCCCTTGCTAGGATCAAGGGTGAATATGTGGGAAAAAAAAAAAGTTATTATTAAATTAAATTAAAAAAATAAATTAAACAGTATTAAAGTGGATTAGAGATACTTGATACACTGCAAAACAGGTAATGGTAGTTGGGATATCCCCTAAAGCTGCATCATCATGTCAGCGTTTGTTTAGTTTCGTCTAATGATGCAGCACAAAGAAGAGTACCACAGGAAATGCTATGCACAATATTATTCCCTATTTAAAACATTTTAATTAACATGTTTTTTGCTACAATTAACAGGTGAAGAGCAGCAGTCAGAGTAGTGGTAGAGAGAGAGAATAGTGTCATTATACACAGGTAAAATACATGATGCAGGGTAAAGTCTGGTGGTTTAGTTTCACTTTGTTTGACTACCAACAAGGGTTCTTTGTTATCCAAAGACAAAAAAGACAAAAAAAGCACATAAAGAGCCATATTTTGAACCCAGTTATCCAGAATTGAATTGTGAGCCTATTATAATGTTACTTCCCTTTAACCTTTGATTTGAATGGGCCTGTGCTGTTCTGTTGCGCAGCAATGCCTCGTGAGGGTTTATGGTGACTGGCTGTGCAGCACTGTTTATAAAATCCCACTCAGTATCAGGCGGCACCATGCATGCGCTCTACACATCAACATATGCAGACATATGAAACTGAGGTGAGAGATGGAGTTAAGAGGCGTGTCCAGGGTCTTTCTGTTTAGTCTCTCATGCATTCGCAACTTTGTATTGCATTTGCAGCAACTTGTCTTTCACTTTCACACTGTTTACACTCTTATCAAGTGGCCTCACGCTGTGTGGTACCACAGCAATTTATACACCACCGTGTGTGTGTGTGTGTGTGCAGCTGCTACTGTCATAAACAAACATGTGATATACAGCCTTCTGTGACCCATGGCTCAGTCCCAGTTTAGGATTATAGTGTCTGCGGGTGAGACTCTCCCATTTGTAACTCTCACAGCTCTCACTGATAACAAGGTTGTCCGCATAGAAAATGACTGCCTTGCAAATTATGGATGTAGTGGTGTGATTAAGCATTTACCCCCCCCCCCCCTCTCCCTCCCTCTCTCTCTGCAGCCGTCTCTGTTAAAAGCTATCTTTAACGTGGACCCAGATGAAGTTCGGGCCCTCATATTCAAGAAAGAGGATGTCAACGTTCAGGTAAGTCACATTCTTCTTGTCATTACCCACCACACACACACACACACACACACACACACACCAAAGCATATACAACAATCGGGCAGAGGGCTGCAATTGATCTGGGTAGTTATTGATCAGTTGACTGACCGAGAGAGGCTTCTGGCAGCTTCTTAACTTCCTCATTTTATATGCTGTCAACCATTGATACAATGATTTAAGGTAAAAACCTTCATGATATTGCTCTCCTTTTTCCTCTCTCTGAATATATCATGTCCTCAGTTTACATCCTATTGTTTTCTACTCTTTGTTTTCTGTCCGTGCGCTGTCTTTCTCTGGGTCTTATAGTGCTGGGGTCATCACACTGAGTCTTCCTGGAGTCAGCAACACAGGCCCAGGCCTATTGCACTCACATGACGTTTGTTTATAGCCCCACATTGCTGATTGCTCTCTACCGCACCGGAGGAGAGAGGTGGGGGTGCGGTAGCAGGGTGTAGTGGAGTGATGGAGCACAGTGAGGAATAGATCCAAACAGATGATGGACATTGTTCCCTTTGCCATTCCAGTCTCATGTTTCCTGTGGTCTGCATTAGTGTGAGGTATATGGATTTTGTTCGGGGCAGCATGGGATCTATGTTTTCGTGTGTTTTAAGGCTCACGTTTATATTTAATGAAAATATGAAACGATGACCTTGTTTTATTATTAAGTGCTTTCTTTGGTTTTTGGTCTCCTGATAGGACAATGAGAAGAGGACGCCTCTGCATGCTGCAGCCTACCTGGGAGACGCTGAGATCATTGAGCTGCTCATCCTCTCAGGTAACCAATCTATCAATCTCTTCAGTATTCCCAAATAATATCCCTCCATTTCTAGCATCAGTATTCGTGTGCTTTACCTGTGCCTCCTCATTACTTCTCCTAAACCTGTTTGATTTTGATTTTTCTGTGTAATTCATTTATTTGCATTCTTGGTCTTGGAATACTATTATCATTTTAGGTGAGACTATCTTGAAATAATTGTAACAACCATTCAGTTCCCTTTGTGTGCTTTCGGTTTATCCTCTTTCTGTGCTTTTCCTAAACTCGTGTCCACAGTTCATTTCTCTCATCCTGACATGTTTATTCCCTCAGTAGTTTCCATGTCCATGTGTGTGCTCTCTGCTCTCTAGGTCACTGGTGACATCTAGTGTGATATATCAATCATCTGATAGGGTCTGTGCCGGCTTGGCTTACGGTAAAGTCAGCTGAGCACGTCACAAAGTGGAGCCAACTCGATCTCAACACAGCAGTAGAGTGTAGGGGTGTATATGTACGTTTGTGTACGTGTGTGTTTGATATTTCTCAATAACGTGAAGCCCTAGCAACAGGTGTAGCTTCTGGACTATTTTAATCCCCTAGCTGTGCCAAAGAGGATGATGGGAGATGTATATCTTCCAGGCACTACTGACTCACAAGACCTCTTTTTCATAAGTCAGGAAAAAAGCTTTCTAAACTTTAAGGTCGCTGGAGGTTTTATCAGTGAATCTTTCAGTGAGCAGACTTTTCTTCGACATGTCGGCTGCTGTTGACTCTGACATCTCTCCCTCTCTCATCCAAGGAGCCCGAGTAAATGCCAAAGATAACAAGTGGTTGACTCCTCTTCACCGCGCTGTCGCCTCTTGTAGTGAGGTAACACATTACACAAAAACACACACAAGTTGCAATCCTGTATCTTTCTTCATTATTAATATGCACAGAGTATGAATTAACATAGAGGAAGCTGATGCTGTGATACACTTTAAGCAAAGTGGACTGTTGGTGTTTGATAAGACCTCATAATGACTTTACCTCTTCTGGGCAACGTGCCTATACCAACACAGCCCCTTGTTGAACTATTCTTAGGGGGCTTTCATGTGAACTACATTTAGAACCTCCCACGCACAACCACCTGCACACACTGGCCTGCACTTTGTCTGGAAACCTCTGGCCTATTAGAAAACAGACCCTCTGCCTGCACGCTCTGACCCAGGTTTCCTCTCCATCCAGGATGCAGTGGCAGTGTTGCTGAAGCACAGTGCAGATGTTAACGCTCGGGACAAGAACTGGCAGACGCCGCTCCATGTAGCGGCCAGCAACAAGGCCGTGCGTTGCGCCGAGGCCCTGGTGCCGCTGCTGAGCAACGTCAACGTGTCTGACCGGGCGGGACGCACCGCCCTGCACCATGCTGCCTTCAGTGGACACGTGGAGGTCGGTTCCTTTTTTCCAAATACACACACAGAGAAAAGCACACGTCAGCCTGTGTTTGATTCACCGTTTTGTCTCAGATGGTGAAGTTGCTGCTGTCCAGAGGAGCCAACCTGAACGCATTCGACAAGAAGGACAGGAGAGCCATCCACTGGGCAGCCTACATGGGTAAGACCGCAGTAATATGGCTTCCTAGTTGTCAATCTGATCAACAGAACAGGGTAGAATGCACTGGACAGCTTCATCTGTGATGACGAAGGTTATTATAGTTTTAAAATTTTCATTTGTTTTTATTTTTATTTACTTTTTCAGTTGTTGTTTTTTTTTTTCAGTTTATTTTTAGTTCAACAAGTGATTAACCAGTTTTAGTTTCATTTTTATTTTTGAGGCACTGTCTAGTTTTTATTTAGTCTTAGTTTTATCTTTAGAGTGAGACCTCTGAAGATGAACTTCCAAATTTGTGGGATTTTTCCCTTTTAGTTGCATCCCATAAATGTTCCCATCACGTTACATACACTCTAATTTATCTGTGGGTCGTGCTCGCAGTAGTACCATATTGAGCTGTGGTGTTTTCTTCCTGCAACTTTATCTCTAAGAAAAGTAAACCTAAGCTGATGTTATCTGCAATTCAGTTTAGTTTTTATTTAGTTTTGCATTGTAGTTTTTATTTGTGGAATTTTCTTTATTTCAGTTTACTAAATTCTTTTTTCACTGCTAGTTTCAGTTAACTATAATAACCCTCGACCCATCTCATCCTCTCTTCTCTGCCTCAGGTCACCTGGAGGTGGTGAAGCTGTTGGTTGCCAGTGGGGCAGAGGTTGATTGTAAGGACAAGAAGGCCTACACCCCACTCCATGCAGCAGCATCCAGTGGCATGAGCAGCACAGTGCATTACCTGCTGAGCCTGGGGGTCCATGTCAGTACACAGACACTAGCAATATGTGCCATTGCTAAATATCTTTACCTGTAAATAGATAAGTGATTATAAATGCTAGAAATGTGTGGTCAGGAATTAATATTCTTCAGTTAATAAATAGAAAAAAAACAGCAACTTGCTTCATGTTCCTGGGGAAAATAACATAAACACAGATTCTCTGTCTGCACAGGTGAATGAGGTGAATGCCTATGGCAACACCCCGCTCCATTTGGCCTGTTACAACGGACAGGACGTGGTGGTCAGTGAGCTCATCGAGGCGGGGGCCAATGTCAACCAGGTGTGGACACATCCCTCCGTTCCAGATAGCGCTGATGTCGGTGGTGGGTGACTGTATGTGATTAATTATGTTAATGCTCTACTGTGCTTCAGGTGAACGAGAGGGGGTTTTCTGCTCTCCACTTCGCCTCCTCCTCACGCCAGGGGGCGCTGTGCCAGGAACTGCTATTAGCGCACGGAGCTTACATCAACATGCGGGTGTGTGTCCATTTGCAGATAAGCTGTCACACAGACACAGACATGTAGTCGAGACGCAGTGTTTGCTTTATATTGCTGCAGAAGGAGTGAGTGTATATACTGTGCACCTCCTGTATTAGTGCAAATGACATCATAAACTGACTCTTATCATGTACATATGTATGTACAGTACCTGTGTTTGCTCTGTATCTTGTAGAAAGTTAAAAATTGACAGTGTTGTTAACACTTTGGTAGCAGTGATGGAAACTGATATTCGGTCCCCACAGCCTCAAGATGTAAGGCCATATGGATGACGGAGGGGGAGCGGGGGGAGCTCCCTGAGGCTGCAAGCTGCTCAGAGAATATGTGTGTGGTTGTGTATGTGTGTGTGTTTTCCACACGGGGTGTGAGATGGCTTCTGTTCACTCTTATTGGACTTGCTAGTTGAGTCAGCTGCCCACACTGACACTCACTGTGCAACACTCTGATGCACTGAAGAGGCTTTATCGTGAAATTCATAATAATTTTTGTCTGTGCTCGTCCTTCCCTCTGTGTGTCCAGAGTAAGGACGGCAAGTCTCCCCTCCACATGGCAGCTACGCACGGGAGGTTCTCCTGCTCTCAGGCTCTCATTCAGAACGGTGAGAGCCCCTACAGTGTGCTGCTGCCCCTCCCCCATGCCTGAATTCAAATAGATTTGCTCGTCTCTGTATATTGCACGATATGTGAAATGATTGATTTATTTAGATTTGCAGGCTGTCTTTACCCTAATTGTTGGATTTATGTGTCTAGGAGCTGAGATTGATTGCGAGGACAAGAGCAGAAACACTGCCCTTCACATCGCTGCCCGCTACGGCCATGAGCTCATCATCACAGCACTCATCAAACACGGAGCCAGCTCCGCCAAGTTAGTAACAACACACATTCAGCCATCTGTCTGTCTTCCCGCTGAATCAAATCTGAGCTTGCTCACAGCTAACACACGAACAAAAGGCTTTTTTATTTCAGCCTCTGTCGTCAAAAGTGCTGCTACACTCTCGTGCCCCCTCCCTCTCGTCCTGTAATGACTTGTCTTATACGTCTTTTATCTTTTTCAGAAGAGGCATTCATGGGATGTTCCCTCTACACCTGGCAGCTCTCAGCGGCTTCTCAGATTGCTGCAGGAAGCTGCTGTCCTCAGGTACAGTCATGCTGACACCGTTCTCGTCATTGCGATCACCCGGTTGACATCCAAATTGATGCTGATTACATATTTTGCGCAGGGTTTGACATAGACACCCCTGATGACTTTGGAAGGACCTGTCTACACGCTGCTGCAGCTGGAGGGTGAGTAGTTGCTCCTGCTTACTGCCTTAATATGGTTTACTTTCTAGTCCACTCCAGGTGCCTTATTTAAAGGGATAGTTCGATGGAACGTCACGAGACGGAGTTGTTTTCGAGGCAAATACAGAGACTGCTTGCCGAAAAACTGCCCCAGACAGGAACACGCATCAGCGGTTTTGCATGAATTTGCTTCCAAAACAACTCTGTCTCGTAACATTCTGTTATTATCTCATAGCGTGGTGAATGTGCAGGTCACAACTTGTCCATGACAGTGTTTTGGAGTTGTTGGATTTATTTGTTGGATGTATTTGATGAGTTTGATGAGGGAAACCAAGAAATCCCATGAGCCTCTGTAGCGTAGCTCTGAGCAGCTCACGGCTCTGCTCCACCATTCTAAAAGGTAACCTACTGCTATGACTATAGGGATTATGGCAATGGGCCAATTTGCCAAAATGTTGAACTATCCCTTTAAAAGCACTAACAAACACTATTTGAACAAAACATTTGTGTTTTCTGTCCAACCAGGAACCTGGAGTGTCTGAATCTGCTGTTGAACATAGGAGCAGACTTTAACAGGAAAGACAACTTTGGAAGGTGAGCCACAGTTGTAGTTTGCATCTTAGATTCTAGGATAAGATATTGGTAAAAATTTGAGAGCATGACGTCCTTACTAGATTAAATAATGTCCTTTCCCTGACAATCCCAGGACTCCGTTACACTATGCATCAGCCAACTGTAACTACCAGTGCGTGTTTGCCCTGGTGGGCTCAGGGGCAAGTATTAATGAGCTGGACCAGAGAGGCTGCAGCCCCCTGCACTACGCTGCTGCTGCTGACACTGACGGAAAGTAAGTCCTCAACTCTGTTTAATTTATTTATTCAATTTATATCCATTCATGCTATAAAGGTTTTTGTTAAAAATCTCTTCTATTTTGTCTTCTCCAGATGTGTCGAGTACCTTTTGCGGAACGATGCCGATCCAGCAGTGAGGGACAAACAGGGTTACAGCGCCGTTCATTATGCCTCAGCCTATGGACGCACACTCTGCCTGGAGCTGGTGTGTACAGCTTCCACACTGAGTGGAAATATGTCCCAAAATGTGATCAGAAGTGTTTGGAGAAATACTCACTTACAAGAATGGTTGTCATAGAAACCTAAAAATTTCTATTTGTCTCTCTTTTAGATGGCAAGTGAGACACCTCTTGATGTGGTAAGAAAAATATTCAGTCGCCCACTGATGCACAGTTAGCTCTTACAATGATTCTGATTAAGTTGCTCCCTCTGCTGGGGAAACGAGCTGCCGTACCGCCCCCTCTGTCGTGTTACTGGTTAGAAACCAATGGTCATGGTTGTCTGCATTTAAAAAGAAAACAGTTGTAAAACTGCTTGTGTTGCACATGTTTGTCTCCTGTGTGACTCTGTCCTTTCAGTAAATTTGTAGCGTGTGAGATTTACTTTGTGGGGAGCTCTAATGAGGCAGTGCCTTGCCATATGTGCAGACCTGGATCTGAAATGAGTCATCTGTGAACCATCTCTCTGTTTCAGTTAATGGAGACATCAGGAGTGGACATACTGAGCGACTCAGAAACCCAGGCCCCTGTCAGTCCTCTGCACCTGGCGGTCAGTTGAAGGATTTGTCACTGTGTCTTTTCTCACACCAAGGATTTCACAGTCTCCATTTTTAATGAGGTACACTTCCGCTGCTGTTAAATAAAACATGCGTGTTCAATCACCCAGGCTTACCATGGACACTGTGGAGCGTTAGAGGCCCTCCTGTCATCCCTGCTGGATGTGGACGTTCGCAGCCCAGAGGGCCGGACCCCTCTTAGCCTGGCCTGCTCCAGGGGCCACCAGGAGTGTGTCTCCCTGCTGCTGCACCACGGCGCCTCGCCAATGACTCACGACTACACACACAAAAAGACAGCCATACATGCTGCAGGTGTGTCTATGGATATTCTCATTCATCCAGGTCATCGTTCTTTTCTGGGCAAATTGAATCATAGGCAACTGGACTTGTATTTGTCTGGGGAGATGTTTTGCCTCTTATCCAAGGGGCTTCATCAGCTCGTATGCAACAAGTCTCACTAGTCCAACTGTTTTTGGCCCAATGAGTGCAGACTAGTGAGCCTTGTTGCGTACGAACTGATGAAGCCCCTTGGATAAGAGGCCAAACATCTTCCCAGACAAATACAAGTCCAGTTGCCTACGATTCAATTTGCCCAGAAAAAAAAATTCTGCACGTGTGTGTACAAAAAACATGGATGCAGCACCTCAATGTGCCATGATTGAGGTTTGTGTAATAAAAAACATGTTACTTTATAAAATAAGCCTGACTGTGTCTCTCTGCTGTAGCTACGAACGGCCACCCAGAGTGCCTGCGCCTGCTCTTGAGCAACAACGACCAACACATAAACGTGGACGCACAGGACACCAACGGACAGTGAGTGTGTATGTGTGTGCACAGACAGATGTATGTGTGTGCACAGTCAAAATGACTTGAGGCTTGAGGCTCTTGCTGAGGTTATTTTTCATTGACTGCACACAGGACTCCTCTGATGTTGGCAGTGCTGAACGGACACACAGAGTGCGTGTACTCTCTGCTCAGCCAAGGAGCCAGTGTAGAGACCCAGGACCGCTGGGGTAGGACAGCACTGCACAGAGGGGTGAGACAGATACACCAACATTACAACTTTTAAGACTACTTTCTTACTGTATATACTTTATTGTGGTATATTTATGTATAATTTCTGATGTTTTCTTACTTTTTAATTTTCACACAGGCAGTGACAGGCCAGGAGGAATGTGTGGAAGCCCTCCTCCAGCGAGGAGCCAGTGTGTGCGTGAAGGACATCCGGGGCCGCTCCCCGCTTCACCTGGCATCGGCTTGCGGCCGTGTGGGTGCCCTGGGTGCCCTGCTTCAGGCCACTGCCACCTCCTCACACACTGAGACGCACCTCACAGACAACCAGGGCTACACACCGCTGCACTGGGCCTGCTACAACGGTAGTAGGAAAACATCACAGGGAACAGTTGAGAGACCTGTGTCGTGTATGAGGCCACAGCACAACAGTGTTTACGCCTGTTCATACATCTCTCTCTGTACTTCCAGGATATGACGCGTGTGTGGAGGTGCTGTTAGACCAGGAGGTGTTCAGGAAGACTAAGGGCAACTCATTCAGTCCGCTGCACTGTGCTGTGTAAGACCTTGTCTCTACTTGTGATGTTAAAGGGATAGTTTGACATTTTGGCAAATTCGTCTCTTGCCATGATCCCTATAGTCGTAGCAGTTGATTCATTATTGGTGCATGTTGTTTTGAGATCCGCGGGGCAGAGACATGAGCTGCTCAGCAAACACAATGGAGGTGAATGGTACAGGTCCCCTGTCCCTCAAAACTCATCAAATACACAATCCATTAACTCCAAAATGCTCTTGTGGACAAGTTGTGACCTGCACATTCACCACGCTATAAAATAATAATGTAACAAGACTTGTGATTTCAAAAGCGCACGTGGTTCCGAGTATTTTCTTCATATGTCGTAATGTTACATCATTATACATGATTGTTCCATAGCGTGTTGAATGTCCAGGTCACAACTTCTCCACAAGAGTGTTTTGGAGTTGTTGGATTGTCTATTTGATGAGTTTTGAGGGACAGGGAACCTGTACCGTTCACCTCCATTGTGTTAGCTGAGCAGCTGGCGTCTCTGCCCCGCGGATCTCAAAAAAACATGCACCAGTAATCAAAGGTCATGAACCTACTGCTATGACTATAGGGATTTGCCGGATTTGCCAGGCGGATTTGCCAAAATGTTGAACTATGCCTTTAAATGTACGTGGACATTGGTTTGACGGTGTGTGACAGTGTTCGTTGTGTGTTTCAGTATGAACGATAACGAGGGAGTTGCTGAAATGTTGATTGACTCCCTGGGTAACACTATTGTCAACAGCACCGACTCTAAGGGCAGGTAAGAGACAAAAGTTACATCATGTTTCTATAAACGAGGTGATGATAAACTCTGAGAGTATAATGCTTGTGTTAATACAGGACCCCCCTTCACGCTGCTGCTTATTCTGACCACGTGGAGTGCGTTTCCCTTCTTCTGAGCCATGGTGCTCAGGCGAACATAGTGGACACAAGCACACGTAGGACGCCGTTGATGATGGCAGCTCTTAACGGACAGACCAATGCAGTGGGTCAGTGCACTTTTTGACATACAGTTGAATTGTTGGATTTGGATTTTCAAACCTGATACGTAACTGACTTCATTCATGTGTTGCAGAGGTGTTGGTGAGCAGCGCGAAAGCAGACTTTACACTACAGGACAGAAACAGGAACACAGCGTTACATCTGGCTTGCAGCAAGGTAACAACCATTCACTCTGATAGAATATGTACTTTTACCCATTAGCCATGGTGAGTTGTAAGTAGTAACATGTCAGATATGTATGTATAGATAAATGACCAGGCAGATAAGGAATTACCTAATCTTTGATTACATATTAAAATGTTCTAGCAGGATAAGATTAATTACACATCTAAATAAAAGTGTTTTTTTTGTGTGTTACTGTAAATGTCACAAAATATGTGCTAAATGTTGAAATAAAATAGCAGGTGTGTGAAATCTACAACTCAGAATAAGAAATTAGAAACTTCTAATATTCAACAATTCAAAGTGAATTTTTTTGCCCAATCAATGTGCAGTTTTGAATCTCTAAGCAGTTAACATCTAGACATCCATGATCATACCTAACTTGATCATTTTCCTTGTTTCACTCGTTCACTGTCTGTTCCTCAGGGTCATGAGACGAGTGCCTTGTTGATTCTGGAGAAAGTCAGCGACAGGAACCTTATCAACTGCACCAACACTGCTCTCCAGACGTACGTGGTACCTCTACGGAGCAGACGGACACTGAGCTGTGCAGCAGGATGACCCTCTAAGTTCACACTGGACCTGTTTTAACAGTGTATCTCTCCTTTCTCTCCACGCCCCCCTCCCCCCTGCAGGCCCCTGCATGTAGCAGCCAGGAAGGGTTTGACGGTGGTCGTCCAGGAGCTTCTGGGAAAAGGAGCCAGCGTGTTAGCGGTGGACGAGAACGGTCAGCTGTCTTTCTACGGGTTTAGCTCTCACTCAAATGGTTTCAGAGCAAAATTATAAAAATCTTTTCTTCCTCACTCCTTGTTGCTAGGCTACACTCCAGCTCTGGCCTGTGCCCCCAACCGCGATGTAGCCGACTGCCTGGCCCTCATCCTCAACTCCATGATGCCCACCTCCCCCATGGTCACCATAGCAGCTTTACCTGCTCTCTCTCTCACTCAGACAGTCATCAACCACCACCCCACCTCCAACCACATCTCCAAGGGTGTCGCCTTTGATACCCCACCTCCTCTGAGGCCCGACCACGCCTCCTACTGCAGGCCGGAGCGCCCGCTGTCCTCTGCAGACGATGAACTCAATGACTCAGACTCAGAGACGTACTGAGAACTATTGGGCAGAGCCCCACAGTCGTGGTAGGACAGCCAGCCACTCAGGAGCCTTAATAGTTCACTGACAAGGGTCAAAAAGAAGAAAGGAGGAGGGAGAAAAAAAGAGCCAGATTATTTTTAGGTAAGCCTCCTCAAATGTAATAATAATTGTTCTAAACCAGATGCTTGTTTCCTTAAGGTGCACACCCGTGGTGTGGAACATAATGAACTAAAATGTATGATACGGTGGATACACACTACGTTTCTCTCAGACAGCATCACTGTATGGTCAGTAACATGGCCAGTGTCTTTTTAAATTCAAAGCAATGCCATGATTCTTTTTAAAAATGCAGCTCCTTCTCTTTGCTGATACTTCCTGGAGTGGTTTTAAGCCTTTTCACAGTTTTACTTCAACTATATATTAGAGGAGCATCTACTGAAGAAAAGCTCAGAGGACAGCTTTTTTCCGTCATTATTGTCTGAAGAAGGAAAAAAAAAACACAGAGGGACAATCTCATGGGACCATTGATGATCTGTTTTCCCTCCTGTAGTTTTGGGCTTTGATTTAGAGTTTTTCTTGGAGCTGACACTGATGGGTCTCTCACACACACGTCGGTAATGCTGCATCATAAATTTTTGAACCACTTTTTTTTATTCCCTTAAGAGGAAGTCATTATTGAATCCTATGAATTTATTCCGAGTGGAGGCTGAATCCTTGGGAGCTGATTCTGACAGCGGGTGGATGTAAAGACCAGTTTGCTGTTGTTTAACTGGTTGAGGAGTCAGCTGATTGACAGTGCGGAGGAGCACCCCCAAGGAACTTTCAACTTGCAATGCTGTAAACTACTTAATGTCTGTGTACTGTACTGGAGACAGGAGAAAAGTGGCTGACACTGTGCATATGTGTGTAAGAGATATTGTGTGTGCGTGTTTGTGTGTGTGAGACAGAGAAAAAGAGAAATTAATAAATATTGCCTTTTTAGGAACAAGCAACTTTCAGGCAGAGGATGAACACTAATTGGTGCAATGTTTGTAAAGATAAAGTAACGAAAGAATAAAGATATTCGTTTTTGAACTCCTGCAGTTTGTACATGGCAGAGCACAGATGTGACACAGCTCAGTTTTCATTGCAGGCCTTATCAGTTAGTTTTTATAACCATGTATCTTATGTCTCTTGACAGAGATTTGGCAACCAACAGTTGTTTCCATTAGATATAAATTACCTCTGTCTTTAAATAGGCAGAAAATTGTGGTATATGCTCAAGCTAACATCTTCACATGAGGTATTTGTCTGACCCTTAGTTTAAAACTACTCACTTTATAGTCATGTCTGTCACAAAAAAAGTGGAATTCTTGCATCGGAAAGAAACATTTGGCAATAGTTAAATGATTTAAAATGACAAACAATTATCAATTTATTAAAATGGTTGCCCATAGATGAATTGATCATGGTGGCTCTTGTTCATTCATTGTCCAGGTGGTACATTCGTCCGTACAGACAGGCAGTGACCAGGCCACCGGTCATGTTTGAATGCTTCATGCTCACTCTACCATCTGCAGTCTGCTCCAGGTGCTCTGGCTGTTCCAGGACCAGATGGCTGGATAAAACTGACGGATACACATATCTGGTCCCAAACCTCCCTCCTAGTTGGAACTCCATTTTAGTCTCCGCCTCTTCCACGTCCTGTCCACAGGAGCTGGCCTCCGAGCCTGCGCAGCGGACTAACGCACACACCTGTACACAAACATCACATCAATGTGACATGCGTCTCGTATACCAGTTTTAAACATTCAAAGATCTCCTCATTCATACCTGCAGGGCATAGCGTCCGTTCACAGTGTGAGTGCCAGCAAACGCTCCAAATGCATAGAGCTCTTGACCACCACCTTCTGGTAATTGTCGGTACTGCAGGTGGCAGCAGAAAGTGCCATCACACACCTTAAGTTTGCCCTCCGTCTCATTTAGCAGCACAAATGTAAATGGGTCGTACATCATGGAAGAGATGAAGCTGATGGAGGGCGGAGAGACTTCAGAGGCACCGTCAGGATGAGAAGAATCAAAGCAGCTCTCTTGGTGACAGTATCCAGAGTCTGTAGCCATAGATACGGTGGCCTCGGGCCTGACAACCCCCTCCTCTGTGGTCATGCTCTGCCTCGCCCACAGTGGGTCTAGGACTGGTACCCTGGCCACCAGTAGCTTGCCCTCCTCTGGGTCTCCTTTCTGGGCGTGGTGATAAGTGGCAGAAAACGGAGTGTAGATGCCACTTCCTGTCATGATCAGCTGGTCGTTGCGAATGTTGGCAGCCAGCAGGGTGATGTTAGCACCCAGGCTTAAGGCCTGCTGGAACTGGATTGTGTCCAGCAGGGGGAGCTGGTTCATCCAGGCTGTAGGGAAGATCAGCTGACGGATGCCCTTAAAGATGTAGAAAAACAGGAGAGTGAGGATGAAAGGAGATGAGGACCAATCACAGCAAAGCAGAGCTGAGTAAATATAGCTATTTGTTGTTATGTGCTTTTTTTTTTTTTTTTAATACCCTCTCCAACAGGGTCACGGTGGGCTCGTCGAACAGGATGTCAAAGCAGGTGAGGAGGCCAAACTTCCCAGCAAAAGGTGTATCAAAGGTTATGATCTCAGGTTGTGGAGGTGTGTCAAAGGCCTCTTCAAAGTAGAGGTTGTGTTTATGGTATCGCGCCACCAGCTGCCCACTGGAGCTGTATGGAGGGAGATACTGTGAACATTCAACAAAGACGAAGAATTAACTGCTTCTGCTTTCAGGTTACAACACCGCACCTGAAAACCACATTGGTGTTGAACTGCCAGCGTCCATCAGAGGGACAGGATGAAGATGGGCTGGACCTCAAGGGACAAGGCTGCAGGTCAGCCATGTTGGCCACCAGGTAGAGGTTGTAACGCCGTGCCATACAGCTCAACTTCTGGAGAACCTGAGAAACAACCACACTCAAGTAAAGAGTGGAGAGATCCTCACCAAAACAGTGTATTGTGTTGGATTGACAACATCAAATCTAAATTGCGTCTTTATTTAAACTCGAGAACCAATCCAACACATGATTGCACACCTCAGTGTTGTTGTATCTTCCCGGCTCTGTGCAGGGATTCCAGCTCTCCTGCTCGGGGTCAGGAATAGTTTCTAAGTAGCTGGAGATGGATGATCGGCTGAAGTTGAAACCTTGAAGGCCATCCTCTGGGAACACCAGGATCTGTGCACCCTGACCATGGGGGGGATGAAGGCAGAGAATTGAGAGATAGAGGAGACAGGTTTCCTCAAACCAAAATCAAACTTTCCTCCACAATAGACTCCTCTGTAACATTTAAACCCCTCTGTTACTGTTTACTATGGAGATTATAACCCACAAAATGCTGCTCTCGTGGCTATCAGGAAAGTTTGGGATGGCCTGACATTTCCCTTGATAGGTCCAAAGAGCAGCACAGTTAAAAATTAACAACAAAAATGTATATTCTTTGCTCAAAAAGTATGGAAAGGAGAAATGTCTGCAAAAGGAGCCTTTATGTTGAGTTCCGTGATACCTTTGAAGACATGTGACTTGTTTCTTTTGGGGGATAACATATCGGGCAGAACTTTTTGTGCAAAGATGCCTTGATACTGAATGAACAGTGTGTTGTGTGGCCTACCTGTTGTGCAGCCCGGGCGGCCTGCTCCTCGTAGATATCCAGATTTTTCTGCACATGTTGCAGCGCAGCGGGGCGGGACAGGGGGACCTGAGGCTCCGGGTTCAGGACCAAGCGGTGCTCGTAAACAGCAGCGACGTAGGACGAGTCCGCAGCAGTTTGGCTCGGTAGAGAAAACCCGAGAAAAATGGCAAATAGCAAAAACATTTTTTCCTTCCCTGAGACACATAAATGAGTTACAACACCGCAGCACCTGTACTCAGAGCTCAGAGGTCCAAGTCAAACCGAGCTGACTCAGCTGATGGGCTCTGCGGAGCTCCCGTTGCGAAACACATGAAACCACATGGTCGTGGCCTGTGAGCTCCATGTTGTTCCCTGTGCATTTACCTGAACCACAAATGGCTTTGTCAACACGGCACTGTTTGGTGTAACGGGTTACTGGTTACTAGAAAAACAAACTTTTATTTTGAAAATACCGGAAACATTAGGCGCACAATCCGGAAGTACTTTGTAAATCTGACCTTTCTCACGACTAGCATGAGCAGCTGCAGCATCTGTCATAAAACTGTGACAGTGACAATTTGTCTCTAAACGGACACTTTTGTTGGACATCTGAGGACACGCACGACAAAGCAGGAGGGACGTGGTGTCTAGTTTTTCTGTCTGCCCTCTTTCAACTAAAGGTTGTAGGTATTTGTGTTTGTATTGCAGCTTTAGCAATAGCATTGGCTCCCACCATCCAGTCCAATGTCAGCAGCAGCACCGCCGGCAGGAGGAGCAGGCGACCCGGTGGCCAAACCCAGCCAGCTGTTTAAAGGCTGCTGGAGCTGTCGGCTCCTCTCCGGAGGTGGTCTAATCCTGTCCGGGGCCTATGTGTTGATGGCAGCCCGGAAAACGATGAGACTAGGCGGACCCACATCCATGGGCACGGTGGCGCAGATCACATTTGCTGCAAGTGAGTCACACAGTAGTAACTCTTGTGGACTTTTTTTTTATGTGCAGCGTTAGGACACATAACACACACTTCAACAGGGGGTCCGTGACCCCTTGTGGGGCCGCGGAGGCAGAGCAGAGGGGTCGCAAAATGTATGGTTGATCACACAATATATTTCTTCTATTAATGCTTAAAAAAGAAGCTGACATTTAAATAGCTTGTCTGCATGATTACCATGGTCATGGACATTGTTGATAATGGCAGAGGGACAGCCACTCTACTCACTGTACCTGCACACAAAAGAAATAGAAAAGTAGTTGAATGCACTATAACAAACTGCGTTTATGGTAGCCTACTGAGACCCAGTTTACACATTTTTTAAAGGGATAGTTCACCCAAAATTAAAATTTCAGGGGGTCTCGGCGTAGCAGTGCATGTCCATATAACGGTTGCAAATGGATACCAACTGTCTTCGTAATAAAAAGACACACCAGAAAACACCCAAATACCCGATGCTGCTCATATGTAATGTCCGTCTATATTTCTATATTTCAAGCTTGTTTTGTACAAACAAGCTTGAACAGTTGGTATCCATTTGCAACCGTTATATGGACATGTACTGCTACGCCGAGACCCCCTGTAACTCAGAGAAGCCACGGATAACTCTGAAACTACTCCCAGCCCTTAGTCGACATGTGGGTGAGTAGATAATGAGTGAAATTTAAATTTTGGTTGAACTATCCCTTTAAATATAGTAGGGGTCCCTGCTCCAGCTCTCAGTCCGTTTGGGAGTCCTTGGCCGGATAAACGTTCAGAGTGTTCATTGTAAGTGACACACCTGTGCTTTGTCTCTCAGGTTTGGCCGCGTGGGGACTCGTCATCATCGCTGACCCAGTGGGGAAGGCCCAGAGGAAGACGTGAAGACAGTTCAGAGACAGTGAACAAGTGAATGTGTTTGTCTGAAGGTGTTTAGACATGGACTGATGGGGACAATGTGTGGACAGTAACACCAAGGGAAAGACACTGTCCCCTGCTTACCTGCAGGAATGTGTGTTTGTCTCATTCTCAAGCACGAGAAAGGATTTTTGTTGGCATCCTGTGGATGAACCCATTAACAGGTAGTTAATGAGTGCTTCAATTAAAATGGAAGAAATGAAAATCTCCTGGTCATCATTGGGGTGTTGGTATGGTATGGTATGGTATATGAGCTTTTCATCGGAAATGATTTGACATGGACAGTTCTAATGACTAGCAGTTAAATTAGACAGTGTCAACAGTGGCTCTGTTCAGTTTTAATTGATGAGGCTGAGTCTGATCTCTCCAGTTGCAACATAGGCATTTTAACTTTATTTTAAAGGTCCAGTGTGCAATATATGGCAAGGTTTATTGGCAAAATCTGAATATACTACCCATGAATAAATAAGTGTATGAGTGTGAGCGAGCAAGTGCTGCAAGCTAGAATCTAATTGCTAGATGTCACGGTTTTCCCACCATATTACACACTGCACCTTTAATAATAATTCTATTTTATGAAGTGTATATCTAAATGGAGGTATATTAATTAAATAAATAGGTTTAATGCCTGCTATCTAATATACAGGCCATATTTAATAAACAAGACATTTTGTGTTGGTGCACCCACAGATTGTTTTTATAAACATTGCTCACTGCACAAATCAGTCATTTGTAAGAAATACCCCCCCCCCCTCAAAGATGAATGACAACAAACCAAACACAGCTATAGTTTACTTCTTTAGTTTGAGCTTCTGTGGTTTTAAACAACTGTACGTTAGATGCTGAATGAATGAATAAATAAATAAAGCAGCTGCATACCTCATTTACATGACCTGTAAAAATACACTGCAGACACCATCCACACTGTGGGTCAGTTAGTCTGAGTTACCTTTTATTAGTGTTATACTGATTTGAGCACAACTGCTCATAAGGAAGAGTTTGATAAGCATGATGCAAAAAAACACCCTAAAGTCATTTTCAGTTGCGTAAAATGATCATGACATTCTGATTGATTTTTTTTAGGTTAAAGAAAAATATGAAAATAGAGTTGACAGTACATTTAGGCACACTATTAACACATACTGTACACAGATATGCACAATTTTCATTATCATAGATTCATATATACTGGGGTTAAAAAACAACAAGCCTTCCTGTATGGAGAGGTGTGCAGAAAGTTAAAGGTGACATCTCCTCCACCATGGGGACCAAGTAGTCACCTCCCAGTTAGAGAGGCTCAAGTCTATGTCCTTCTCCTCAGCCAATCAGAGTCCACCACGGCTGCTCAGTGTAAGCGAAATCACAGCGGACGAAGGAGTTTCCATCCAATGACTGCAGCAGAACGGGGCTCCGTCCAATGGGAGAGGCCCTCCCACAGTTGCTACGGTAAGTGCTCATTAGCAGTGATTCAATTGGTCACAGGACGCAGCTCTCCTGTGAGTCTATTGGACAGAAAGAGAAGGTGAGGGGGGACGGGCAGGGTGGCGGTCCCTCCGGCTGTCAGTTCGTAACAACGATGGTCTGTTCACACGCAACCCAAAAAAAAATCTAGCTTTAACACATAAAACGCCACTTATGAGTAAAAAAAACGAAGCAATTGTTTGAGGCCGCCTCTGAGCTAGCTATAGCCCAATGAGCTAATAATCGGGCTGTGACACAAACCCCCCTGACCCCCACCCCCCCAACACTGCCCCACCAGGTGATACCCGATACAGATTCTGCACGAGTGGGTGAGAGATAAGTCAAAAATACCCCCCACGCACACCAAAACAGAACAAAAACTCAGACTTATAAAACAAGTCTGTAAAATAAACATTGTACTTTTACAACAACGGAATGTTAAGTTGTTGGGATAAGAAGACATTTCTGGGGAAACTTACTTTGTGTTCTCTACTATTAAAACAATATGAATTACTTTTTTCAGTATACAATGATTCAAAAATGCACATGCATTAAAGGAAAAAAAAATATTGCACAAAATTAAAGACATTTTCTCTGGATAAAAGTGATTAGGGATATATCTTCAAACTTCTTGTCGTGATTTCAATGTAACGTTCAGTCGTGTGAAGGAGAGCTACCTCTGGCCTGCGTCTCTTGGTCAGTATATACTGTATGTAGTTTTAAGGCTGGTTCACTAGCTCACACTGGCACAGTTTCTGACTGAAAATGGTTGCTTCTTTGTGCTAAACACGCACGCACGCACACACACGCACGCTCATACACTGAGTAATTCACACATAATTCTACACAAGCCAAATACAGTCTAGACCAGAGAGTACATTCTTTGATAGTGCGCTTAGACAGCCAGAGCCGAGCTTCCCACAACTGTTCTCTTTCTTCACATGATTATCAATATGAAGCACAGTAATGTTCAGAGTTATCCCAACATCAAACCAGTATACACATTCGCACGCATACATGTACACACACACAAACACACACGTATGAACAGCATGAGCTTTGGTCATCACAGGTTATGACAGTAGCATTAAAGGGGATGTGGCCTATTCTTCGAGGATCATGGGCGGCACAGATGATGTAACACTTTAAAGCATAAAAAAAAAAGTTTAAACAGGAGCATTGAGGTGGGAAAAAATACCAACAATAAAAGTGAAAACTAATCCTTTCGACCCATATTTGTTCAATCACATTTTTTTAAAAACAGCGCCTCTTTTAACCCAGTGCTGTTGACATTATTTGGTTGCTATGAAAACAAAATATTCTTGCATGTGTACAAGTGTGCAGCTTTTGCAGATCAAACATCTACAGCATGAGGGTAATTCTGACTACAGCTGAGGGGCCGGTTCAGAGGTGGCACACTGAGCTGGCCGAAAGACAGAAGCGGGAAAGGTAAGGCAAGGTGTGGGTCTATGCTATCTACTCCTGCAGTTTAAAAACAATACAGTATCGGTGGTTTGCTCTCTGGGCCACATGAAAGCAGCATCGACTGGCCCAGGATAAAGCTAAACACAACTTAAAAAAAAAAAAAAATCCAAAAAAAAGGGAGGGGAAAATGTAGACAGTAAAAGAAAAAAGACTGCCATGTTCAGTCTTGGTGCAAATTACAGGACTTGTTGTTTGCCCATGTGTGTCTCGCTGAACGAGAGGAGGTGTGTTGTTCATTCTTCAGTTCTGTTATGACAGAAATAATCGGCTGGATAACTGGAGTGTTTTCATCAAAAAGAGTGTGTGTGAGGGAGGTGAAAGAAATGGCAGAAATCACACACACATACCATCACGCTCACGTCAAGCGCCTCCACCACCTCTCCACCCTTTGCTCTCACTCCTCGCTCTCAAGTCTGTGTGTGTGTCTAGTCGGTCCTGTCGCCTCTGTCCTTTCCTGTCACCTCTTCAGCGAGGAGGATTTGAGTTTCTGGCTGTATCTGTGGATGCGTGGCGAGCGGGAGTGCAGCTTGACGAAGAGCTCGGGGAATTTGTACTGGGGGAACATTGTCTCCAAGAAACCCTCGAGGAAAACGTAGACCAGCCGACGGTTCATTGGTTGGTACTGGAACATGTCAAAGACGCGTAAGATGCCCTTTCTCGTGGTGTCTGCTCCGATGATGTGCTTCAGCTCATCTGGGGAGGGAGGGAAATTAGAGTTGTTATGACAAGTCAGCCTTCACCGCTGATGTAAAACTGGAGAAAAAAAAACACTTCTGAGATGTATTCAGGTCTGTTTCCTATGGGTGTGTCTTCTTCACCTTACTCCTGTCCATCTAAGTGTTATTTGGCTCACTAGGCAGTGAGAGCGTCCTATGGCCTCAAGGGGCAGCAGCAAGCCCACTTAAAGGTCCAGTGTGTAATAATTGGCAAGGTTTATTGGCAAAATCTGAATATACTACCCATGAATATATTTGTATAAGTGTATAATTGCTATAAAACAAAATTTGTTTGGTTTATTATCAATAGCCATATTTTTTTCCTAACATACAACAAGGGTCTTGCTTTAGAGAGTGTCACCATCTTGCGCCGCCATGTTTGTACAGCAGCCCGAACGGAAAATCCAGCCAACCAGAGAGCAAGTTCTGTGAGTTTCGAGTTCATAAATAAACCAACGAAGAAGAAGGTAGAAGAAAAGAAGGAGTAGGAACCAGCAGAGAGAGTGAATATGGTTTAGCTCTTCACCTAATCGCTTGATGCTCCTGAAATACTCCCAGCCGTGGTAAACCTATTTTTTTATCCTCAGAGGCCAGAATCTGAATGCTAGATGTCACAGTTCTCCCCTCATTTTACACACTGGACCTTTAAAAACTCACTTTGACGTGCCATACAGATGTGAGATGGTGTTGTACATGTTTCCTAACACTTTTCTTATGGTTGTATGAGAGCAGGCCTGGCCTAAGTTGACGAGGCTGTACCAAACAGGTGATGCTTGAATAAAGCGTGTGCGTGTTTTTTTCACCTGGCATGATTCCCAGCAAGCTGGTCTTGGCAGCTACTCGAGTCCTCATGCGGATGCTCTTGTCGCGGCGGGGTGGCGTCTCAGCCAGAATACCGTTGGGCCAGTAGGAGTCCCTGTGTGGGGGACAGAGCAACTCTGGGTTACTCCTGCTTCGTCGGACCAATCAGATTAATTTGAAAGAAAAAGGTGAGGGGTTACCTGAACTTCTTGACATAGTCTGCCACCTGCTCTGGTGAGGTCAAGTAGTCCACATGATCCACAATTTTCCTAAAGAAACAATAAAGCGATAACGGTGAGATAATGAAGAGAATATATCTTCTATCTGGAGGAAGAAAAAAGATTAATAGGCAACTAAACCAACAATCTATGATGATGTTATATCCACGCTTGAGTCTTTGTGTCTGACCTGTTGATGGTGTCTCCATATGTGGCTCTGATGAGCTGCTGCAGCAGGTTCTTAATGTTCCTGCGCAGCCACTGGTTTTTCTCCTTGAGGTCAAAGACTTCATCCATCAGCAGCAGCATTACCCTCAGAGGGATGTTGTCGTCCACCTGGACACACAAGGCATTCAGTTACCAATTTACCTGTAATATAATAAAAAAAATAAAAAACATAGCAGCTAAACTAACTGACTGACTCACATTGTCATCGAGCTGGGCGGAGACTCGACAGTGTTCGGGGTCAATCTCAGACTTGGGGAGGAGTGGAGGCACCTGGGACAGCAGAGGAAGCACAGGACATCAGAGGCCGAGGAACAAATGAGTTGGAGCAGTGAGAAAAAGAGGAGGGTTGTGTGTTCAGCTCCAAAACACTTGCAGCATTTGATGGTGTTACCTTCAATATGGACTGTTTAATGTCTTGGCCCAGTCTCTCTGACATGCGGCCCATGTTGTCAGACACTTTGGTCATCCCTTCAGCCAGACTGTCTGGCAGAGCTTTCACTGCATTGGACACGTTCCTCATGGAGCTCCTCAAAGGATTTACAAATGTGTCTATCTGATGGGGGAAGGAAACAAACACAGGAAACATACTTGATTAAACTCGCTACAATCCTCCGGGCTGAGTCACTATCACTTACGTCTACGAATTTAAGGTCAAGGCTGAGATCTGTCAGTGTCACATTTTACTGAATTTAGATGTAAAACAGAAATCTTTCTTAGTAGCATGGAAGGGACAGCGTCTCTAAAAACATTCACCCTGCAGTCAGAACATTTTAACTTTAATTTACTGACTGCAAATCAATACTCATGACAATAAAATGGCACTGGATAATGTCACAATACAGTTTAGCAAAAGAAACTCAGTGGAGCTCCCAGGCTCACAGCTACATTTAAACTACATATACAGAGTTACAACATAGCTACATGCTGAATGTACACTACGGACCAGTCCAGAGTGGCTTCACTTAAACATTACCCAACATTTTGAAGTTATGTGGCAGTAAAACAATGACACAGAAAACATTCACCTACCTTTCGTGCAAATTCTCCTTTGCCCTTGCTATAGATCTTGTTTTCTAAGAAGTCATAGACATAAGGAATCAGAGTTGGGCAGGCCTTCACCATCTCTGGGTTCAGCAGCAACTGAAACACAAACACACACACACTAGTTGATATCATTCTACAAAATGAGGAAACGTTTTATCTGATAGACACAAGTGTTACCTGTAAGTAAGCATTGAGGTCTTTTTTTCTCTTCTCTAAGAAGTCTCTGTCCATGTTGTTGAATGTCTTTTTCCCCGGCAGCTTGAGGATGGACGCCAGGTTCTCAAACTATGACACAATATTACAAGGAGAGGAAAAAATGCAGACATTATTGCTTCATGTTTTGATGCTAATGGTTATTTCCTCTGGCCAATGGACACACACCTGTTCTGTGATTCTCATGTGGAAGTCATGGAAGTCTGAGTAGCGGCGGTAGGTCTTCCAACAGTCCTCGCTGCCGTCCTGGTTGCGTCTGAACACAGTGATGGCGTACAGTGCGTAGGTCTTACCGTGGTCGTTGCAAACCCCTGCAGCACCCCAGAAGCCGGGGAGACAAGCATCAGCTACCCGTCGTGGTAATACACCCAACATGGATATGGAGGATGAGGGAGGGAGGGATGAAAGCAGAGCAAAGGAAGGAAAGTAGGTGCAGATGAAAAGTGATGGGGAAGAAGAGCAAGCGAAAGAAAAAATGCAAAGAAGAGAGTGTGGAAACGTGATGAAAGGGAGGAAAATGTGACAGGAAGGGTAAAAAGGAGGGAGGGAGGGGGAGGAAAGAAGGAAGGAAAAGGGAAGAACATAAAAAGATTGAAGGTGATGGAATGAAAGACATGAAGCATACTGGAACAGGGTGAAAGTGACACAGCAGACACATGCAGATGAACAGAGCTAGGAGATGCAAAGTTGAAAGAAAAAGACAGAACATGCAGGGAGGGGCCAGTAGGGACTCACAGATAACCAATATACATGATTCACACACTGATGACACACACAGTCACAGCATCCAAATCTCACGACAAGTAAAAGTCAGTTGAAATATTATGCATACACAAGCTGTCAGAGTCTAACACAAACCGTAAGACTTTTGAACACCATGTTAAAAGACAGACCCAATAATGTAAATTTGTACCTGTGTCGGAGATGAAGGCATGTAGGTGCATAGTTTCATCATGGCAGGCATTGGACAAGTCGTCCAAAGACTGAAATCACAAGGACAAAGTTGTCAAAAAAAAAGAGAAAAAACTTCTGGGACAAACATCAATGGGATGATGGACGACACCAGATGGGTCTCCACATCAGGCACTGAAGCTGACTTACGAGGTTTATGCTTCCGGTGGGAGAGCCGTTAAAAGACTCTCCATCTCCGTCGTCAGATCCACGGTAGCTTGGCTCTTTCAACATGTCCAGCTCTGCCAGCATGCGGACGTACAGAGGGCTCTGCTTGAAGGAGGGGTAGAAGCGCTCATCCCGCAGCATCATGTCGTACACCTGCGGTACAATGTGTGTCATGAACAGTGAGTGAGCAGGTGCAAAACACAAGAACTGAGGTAGATAATTCAAAAGGGGACACAGAAATAGAGCATGAAGAGGAGAGATTTGTGTTTCTGCTGAAAATAGAGGTGCTGCAATTTCTTAAAATAGCTTCTATAAAATGTATAATCATGTGCGACATAAAATGCACTCATATTCAGGGTAGGCGTGACATCACGTACCTTTCTCTGGATTTCATCAAATATCTCTGGCGTGGGATCATCTTTCTGTAGCTTCTCCCCTAGTTTAGTCACCGATGCCTCGTCCACTTGCACTCTGGGAGATGCCTGTCGGACAAGAGTCAAAATCAGACAGAGGTTTTGTTTTCCGTGAGGGCCGAACACATTACTTTTACTGTGAATCTCCTTTATGGCTGCGACAACTTTTGATTTGTGTATGTCCTATCTCGTCTCCTACCTTGTCGGAGAGGTATTGTTCGTAGACACCCAGTGCTGCGGCCTTCAGCAGCCCCTTGGTGGTGCAGGGCTGCTTCTTGCCGTCTTTCTGCCAGCCCTGCATGGCCTCCAGCTGCTGCTGTGCCGTCACCCTGTAGCCCTCCACAGTGAGCCAGAAAAAGAGCTCGGCCTGGGCCCCCGCCGCCTGCATGAAGTCTGGATCAACAGACACACAACGGGTGGCTCTCAGAGTCTGTCCACTGTCGTAGTTTATGGTTTCACATAAATATATTGCATTACTGTGCCACTTGAATGACTAAATCTAACACTCTTTCTTGCCTTTAGTTTTTACATTTTTGTCATTTAAACGTATTAAACTTAAACTTATTATCTGATTTAAAACTTTATTTTAAAAAAAGGAAATCCTACCAGCATAAGTCTTAAAAAGACAGAACCAGCTACAATGTATAGGCTTTTGGTTAGTGCTTATTTTTCAAACCAGAAGTGACGCAACTTGGCCTGACACACACATAAATACACACACTATCATAACCTGATCTGTAATGTGGAGTGACCCATTAAAATCTTTGACAAGGTCATGTGGGACTGAAAAGAACCGCGCCTAACAAGACAGGTTGGACTTGTAACTGGAAGTGCAGTGGAATAAGTTATGGATTACACAGACGATTAGCAGAAATGTTCAGGATTAATGTCTTGGGAAGACTACAGTGACGTTTGGCATCCGTGGTATATGTGATGATGCATTTCCAGAATTACCCATGAAGAATTGCAGGGCTATGTTGTGGATGAGGATGTGATCCAGTGGGATAACACACAGCTTGCCAAAGTTGGCTGCCAGTTTCAAGGCGTCCACCTCCTACACAACACAGACACAGACACAGGGTAAGAAACGTCTGGTACACACAGAACAGAGAAAACTGTTTTCTGATCTTGGTTGACTCAGAAGATAAAACTTCTCAAACAAACTGACTTTGAGAAAATGCAGCTGGCCTTTACACAAACGATGTTTGACCATAAAAATAATAAAATGTAAAAAACTATCAAATTGATGGTACTATAATTCATCTGCATGATACATGTTTTTATTGGATCCTCTAGTGTAAGCACTATTAAGGCTGTGCTGTAGTGTCTCACCTTGCCAGACTGCAGCCTCTGGATCCTGGTCTCACACACCTTCTTCACAAACAGAAGACTGTTGATCTGGTTCTTGATCACATTGATGTCTGAAGGACGAAAAAAACAGATAATATCAGGCGGAGGAGATGAATGCAGAGGAGTTCATTTGACAATTTATTGTTCTGTGTTCCTCACAGGATGAAATACTTGTGTGTCTGTGTGTGTGTGTGTGTGTGCGTGTGTGTCACTGAATGCCTACCATCCCCAGCCGTGTCCAGGGAGCGGAGGTACTGCAGCTCCTCCAGCACCTTGTCCTTGACGGCCTCCAGCTCAGCAGGCTTGTCTGTCAGCTTGAGGATGTTCATGAACGCTTCATAGTTGCAGCTGGAGTCACGTATCTACACATAGGGCACACTTATGGTTACATTTGAAAACACATACCACTGCAAAACCTTTGTTTTGTTCTATTTCGTTTGATTTCTGGATTGTCTCTTGGTAAGGAAAGGGAGGTCTCACCATCCAGATGACAAACTGGTTGATGTAGTCTGGGTCGCTCAGCTGGTTGATCAGGGGAAGCAGCACGCCACGTGCCAGCACCTCCTGAAATAAAAGAAAAATCACAGTGCACATCCCATCACACTGTCTGCTCCCACAATGTGACCAATTCAGGATCCTGTTATTGTAAATAATACTGTAGAAAAGGCTGTGTGACATACTGAGTAATACTGCTCAGTGTTCAGTGTAAGTGAGAGTGTGTCTTATGTGTACGCACCCGTAGAAAGTATCTCATATTCTTGTTGTGGAAATCTCCAGGAGGTAGTAACAGGTACAGAAGCAGCTCACACAAGTCTCGAAGGAAACCTGACACGCACAGTAGCAACATTTGCGCGATGAGTTCCGCGTGACTGGGTCAAATGTAGAACAAGAGAGATTGCAGAGGTGTGTGTTTACCTTCTTCGTCTTTGTGTGAAGTGCACACAACATCTCGACAAATCTTCCTCTCCATCTCCACCTCGGCCTCGAAGAACGAGTCCACCAGCTCCTCCGTTATGTCTCCTGTTGGGACAGAACTCTTCCTTGTTCATTATCTGTACTTAAAGGTAGGGTCTGGAGTTTTGTGCCTAAAAATAAAAATTAGACTTTTACAAATGAAATCCGTCTGAATCATCACCTGTGGGCTTCTAGTGCTGTGTGGTGGGGGCTGTGTCTGCAGCCCCTCCTCCCCCTGCCTGTATTTTGGTTTTTTGCTTTGTTTTGTTCATGTGTTGCTGTGCACGTGGACGTTTCTAGGTGGAGCTAGAGAGTCGCAAATTAGCAGAGACACCTATGGTGAGTCTTGTCATCCTCCAGCCAATGACGGAGCTCAGGTGAAGCTACCTGCAGCAGGAGGCTCAGGCCTGTTAGCTGTGTCTGTCTGATGCTACTGAGTCTCTATCTCTCTCAGTAGCAGCAGTCAGGACAACAAAGAACAATAAATACAGTCTGAGTGAAGAGCACGATTCCCGAAGATGGGTATTAGGACCATATTAATGAGCTAGCGGGATGCCAACGTCGGCTAGGCTCGCGATTAGCATCCGCGGCTAACACCCGCTAGTTTACCACAATACAACGGCATAACAACATACACGGAGGCTCCCGGTGTTGGCGACAGGTCGGCTTATCGCCAGTCCAGCACTTCTTTCAGACTGTAATTCCTATCCTTTATGGTCATGACAACTGTTGCTGTCAGAAGCAGGAAGCTACACAGCTTAGCCTGAGGGGAGGGGCTGAGTTTCACTGTTTTGTTTACAAACTGATAGGGACAAAACTCCAGACCCTACCTTTAACTCTTCCGTACAGAAATCAGATGTGTGTGTGGTGTTGAACTCTGTCGACCTGGGCTTTTCGAAAGACACGTAAATGGGTGGCAAAGTCGTCCACCAGGCGAGTGGTGAAGTAAGGCTGCCAGTCCACCTCTTTGGACCTTGACCCACCAACATACATACACACAGATAGACAAAAAAAGAAAGACAGATCAGATGTGGTTGGTGTTGAACACTCTTTGCCATGAATATCAAGGCGGGACATGTTAAGAAGTTACATGTCGTTCAGAGTCTCGTACCGTGTGGAGAACTGGACGAGGGCATTCTGCAGGGTCTGTCTAATCTCCAGTAAGAAGGACTCATCCTCGCTCAGAGTGTAGTACCAGTACTGGATATAATCTCTCAGAGCAAACTGGATCACCTACAGAGAAGAGTAAACATGGAGGAAGAGGAGAGAGGGAGAGCGTTAAAACTTAGTGGGGACAACCTCAGAGCTGGACTGAGGGGAGACGAAAAGTAGAGAGGGAGAGTCAATGCTTCTGCAAAGTGGAAAGTGAGTGGATAAATAAATAACTCCTTCTGGGAAGAAAGTGAAATTTGTTGATCATCAATATTGAATACAAACACCAAGGGAATAGATTACTGAGCTCCTAGAACCAAGGTAACCTGAGTAAGACTATCACTCACTCAACTGTAGTCTGTTAAATACAATAGCGATTGCAGCTGAGTAGCATGATTAAATCAAGCCAACTCATGAATCAGTGTGGTACTGTATCTGTTGCTACTGTGTGAGGCAGGATCTGGCCATGAAATGTTTTTTTTTCTTTTATTGTATGAAAAAAAGACAGAAAGAAAAACGGCTTTCTGGAGAACATGACACAGCTCTGCATGATGTCACGCTTAGCTGTGCAAGATCTCGAGATTCACATGCCGCTGAAATGATTAGTGTGCATTCCCAGGGAGGAAGGGGAGAACAGAGACTCCACAGTGGAGCGGCCAGTGTCATCTGACCATGTCAAACCGCTGAGTCTGCAATTGACTCTCACGGCCACGCCGCTTTACCGTGGACAAGCTGCTAAAAGCTTGTTTTCTGTTGTAAATGTTGTAACCATGCGATGGGGCGGGAAAGGCTGCAGACACTTAGGTTACGTTCCATGTCAGCAACAGCTGACAAGCAACCTGACGATTGGCAGACTCTTTTTACAGACGTGTTAAGTTGCGTAAAACGCCAGTGGACTGGAAGTTAATTTCAGCCAAGCAACATTTTCTTTTTCTGCACATAAGCCACAGAAATGGTGCAACGCTGGTAGTGTGGCAGAAAAACTGTACAGAGACTTTCAGTTCCACTTTCATGTTTCTCTTTCCCACACAGTACATTTGCTAAGAAGCAGTGAACATTAATAAAGCATTAACGGCAAGTGTGTAAGTGATGCAACTTATGTAGGATACATTTAAACAGAAGTTCCTGTGTGATCCCATCTAACTGACTGTGAATGAAAATCTGTTTGAAATGTTTAGAAAGAAATGGTGGTAATTATTTCAAAGAAATAATAATAAAAAAGTTATTGAGGTTAATTCTTTCAAGGCCGTTAAGAAACAGAGCTGCCTGTATTAAGCGAGTGTGTTAGAGTTTCATGAGGGTGAAATTTCCATTGTTTTGCCAGAAAAAGATACAAAAAAAACAAAAAAACCACTGACAGACATCCTGGTTCAGACTAATCTGATGACACACCATGCAAGGAACAAACTTCCTGTGAAACAGGGGTGCAAAGGTTTTAAGAGGTCATGTAGTGTTTGACGCATAAGGCAAACCTCTGAGGCTAAAAAAAACAAAGCCACAGAAGTATCAAACACCCATGTTGAAATGCTGAACTTGAATTAATACAATTTCTATACCGCCAATCGCTCTTTGAATTTTATTTAGGCTTAAAGTTCTGTGTGTCACTTTGATTAAACCAGTATGCACTGAAGTCTCTGCACTGTGTCCATTTTTAGAGTTGACTGGATGCTCAGAGACCTATAGGGGAGGTAAGAGGCTACGTCCATCTTTACTTACATTCTATGGTTTGACAGTGATTCTTCTATACGGCTTGAGGCCATTAGTTTTGACCTGGGTCAGCTGATGGGTCAGACGGTGACCCAAGTGTGGCAGAGTCCAAAAAGTCTGGAGAGTCAGCATGTGTCACTCTGCCATAATCTTGTTAGCTTCCCTCCTCAGCTGCTGTCTCAGTTTAATCTGAATCTCAATCACTCTGCTTCTCTATGACCGCTTCACTCTGTAACTCCCATTTCTGAGTGGAGGTGGACAGTCGGTCCTGCAGAACAACAGGAAGGGCTTTCTTTTCCAGTCAGTGCTGCACAGTTCATAGCATTTGTATTTTACACAGACTTGCGCACACGAACACACCTGTTGGAGTGGTTCATCGATGAAACTGGAGCCGGTTAGTCTCCTGTCAATCTTTATGGGCTTGAGCTCCAACTTCATCTCATCCAATGTCTGTAAGAGGAACACACAATGACGTGGTGAAATACGAGCAGCCAAATCAGGAACGTAAAGGGGCCAAGAAACTTGATTAATGACTCACTAATTAATTGTTTGCGTAGGTGAGGTCGAAACATGTGTATTCGAGTACTTTTTTACCTTTAGTATACCAATCTGTGTGGATGGCAGGTATGACTGCTCGCATTTTTCCAAGTGTTTCTCGGAGTTTATCTTTCCATAGAGCAGAGTGACTGCGAAGCCCCTGGTGAAGAGAAGCGAGATGAGCGTGAGTTAAAAAGTCATCAGCCTGACTCTGGTACAAAGTGCTGTGGTTAATGTGAGTCTAACAGGATTATAAACAGACATAATGCATGTTTTACAGGTCTTAACACTCACCCTCCAATGAAGCAGAAGATATAAAAAGCCAGGTAGAATATGGCAAAGGGTCCAAAGGTGACAAGGAACAGCACGACTCCAAGACCCCCCCATCCCCAGATGGACAGACTGGCCTGAAACACACACACAAATACAAGACAACACAGGCATTGATGTCAGAAGAAATGCTTCTATCACTGACAGACGAAACTTACACCATTCATATTTGATGGCACAGAACAAAATTTGTTTACTGTTTCTAACTGTAGTAACCATTAGCCATATGGTGGTATACTGCAGGCAGATGCAGCTGTGGCTTTGTTTTGAGTCAAACTCTTTGTGCTATAAAAGAAAATAAACGTCTAATTTTAATGCACAAAATAATCTATCGACTGGCATCTCAAGTACGGTCTAAAAATGGCTTCATCTTTTCTGCCAACCCCACTATAAATCCTCCCACATAAAATTGCTTGGGCTCGACTGCTCACTCCATTGTGAAGGGAAAATAACAGTAAATCAGCAGCGCTAATTGTGCTGTGCAATGACATCATCCACGGCCCAGAAAAAAAAAATCCAAAAAACACAGCTCTACACTTCAGATGTCGGCACAGGAAAAGATTGTTTAAAAAGACAAACTGGTAGTGGGTTGTGTTGTATTGAGAGTATCAGATGAAGACTTTGAGCGTGTGTGTGCATACGTGTGAGTCACATCCTATGGTTTTCCTGTTATTGTCAGTGCAGGAAACCAAACTCTTGTTTCCAGCTAGCACCTCTCTGTCCCAGTTTTCCACATAAGTTAATCTAAAAGCTCTATTTTCAGTCCCCTACTGTGCCAGTGCTGCAGATGAAATCACTGCAATGATAACACACTGGAAAGCGTTATACTTTCAGTCGCTCAATGCGAAAGACAGGGAAGGCAGCAAGACCACGCTGGCTGCTGGACCAAAGCTACGGTCAATGTAGCACTGGAACAAACAGCAGAGTTACTACTCAGGCTGAGGGGTTTTGAACTGAGCGCGACCTTCATCATCATGGCTGCTGATGTTTTTACATCACATGGTAGAAGTTTACTTCATTGTCCCCTTGGTCATGTTCACCCATGACATCATAAACAGGTTATCTGCTCAGACATGTAAACTAAAGCATGACTGAGTGTTTGTTTACACAGTAGTCTGAATCCATTCCAGATAACGGATGGGCTCCTACATAGTGTTGTTGTGGTCAAGGCCAAGACTTTGAGGGGGCCGAAACCGAGTCAAGACCAGGACCAAGAAAAAGGTTAGTCGATACCTTGAAAAGAGGACGGGTATCAGCCTTGAGACCTAGTTGAGACTTCAACATAACTCAACCTCCTACAAATCACCTAAAATGTACAAGATACAGCAAATGAAGGCCTCAGCTGCACAAATCAGAGCAGGCCATGCGAAGCCTAAAGAACAATAGCACACTTAGGACCTCTCAGGTTGTTTTGACACACACAGTTATCAACATAATGGAGGTGATATGTGAACAACTCACAGAGCCTCACACTGTGTTAAATGCCCAGACCCTAGCTGACTGTGGAGTTGTCGCAGCAGGGTCACTGACAGAGACTGTGATGATCAACAGTGATGATCTTCGGCTGCCCTATATTCATCCTGCAGTTCCTCAGATAAGCAAATCCACTGATGGAGGCAAATAGGAACAGACAGATCTTCCTTGGGCCACCAACACATTGTTCTCGGTGCTACAGCCCCGCTACGGAAAATTGGATGACACACATTAGACTGGCTGCCAAGTGTGTCACATTCAGGACCGTGGTCCAGCCCCGGATCACTACGTAGCATGATCGCTGACAACTCCAATGACAGATCCAGTTGGAAGACAAATAAATTAAATGTAGTGTGTAATCTATGATGTAAAAATATACAGCACACACATTATATAGAGTAATAATTTAACAATTTACATGTGCTACATTGTGAATAGTTACGCCATTATGAGTATAAAGCAGATGCCACACATGACTACTGACACGCAAACCCACAACTTCACTCTTCTCGCATTCTCAAAAGACCACTGAGCAAAGATTGTCGGGTAAGGCCATTTCAGATGACTGAGCTTCAAGTAACTAATTTAATTAATCTGATTATTACTGGGTGGTAACGGATATAGGAGCTACATTTCATCAAACTTAGTTTCTACAATAGTTTTTGTTCATCATCACTTCCAAACATCTCAAGAAAATCTTGTGTCACGGCTGATCTGCTGCTAAAGTGCACATGCATGATTCCTCATGACTGGGATGTCCTGATGAAGTTTTCTTTGTTTTCACTCCCATTCTGCAACATGTAGTGTCTGTTGATACCGGGTATCAGCACCAAACACATTAGTGGCTCGGGATAGTAAGAGTTCAGAATAAGGTTAAAGTGGACGACATTACAGAGACATGTATCTTGACATTGTCATATGGGTGGTGGATCATTTGAAACTCAAGGCGATCGCTATCGCCTGTGTTCGCTCTGTGGTGAACTAAAGCATCACGACAGGACCTCACTCAGATTAGACATGAATCTGTCAATTAGTACAGTCAATTAAAAATTGGCTTGTCACAGCCGTCATCATCACACCAGCTGAGCACCACACAATAGGAAATTGATTCCTGATTGTGATGGCTGTCAGCAGGGTCTGCTGACCCAGACTTTGTTCATGTGCCGTAAACCACAGCCAACCAGACAGGACAGACATCTATCCATCAGAGAGGAGCCTAAAACAAGATAGCAGAACTGGTTTTGAACATATAACAGATCACCTCACATCACCTTTGAGCACACCTTGAACTACGTGGACCAGTATATGTGTAGCACATAGTCATTTACAAACAGCTACAGGAGAAATCAGATTAGGGCAGGAAATTACAACATGTTATTCCACTGCAACAATCTGTTTACTCAAAACTTCACTTTTACGTACTGTACTGAGTTCTCTTTCTTAAACCCATATATTTTAAACCAAGCCTTGTGTATGTAATTGAATTAGTTGCATAAGGAGGTTTTCTATTTCATTTAAGGAGCACATATTTTGTCTTCCTGGGAAAGCAAGCTTGTTTAGACTTTTACAATTTTGATTGAATTCTTGTAATTGTATTATTTTGGATCATAAAAGGAAGCGTTGCAAATGTTTCATTTCATCACTCTATGATGATTTCACAATTGAAAAAAACAAACAAACACTTGTCTAACGACCATGTTGATAAGCAGGATCAGGTCTCCCAGCAGATACATAGCTGCTCACCACGTTTCTCCCCTTACAGTGATAAAAGGAACCAGGTTTACAGAAAGTCACCACAAAACACTAACAATAACCAAATGTCTTGAGACCATGTGTACACATTCATATCCGGGCTGCAGAATGTGTCCAAACTGGCTAGACTAGACTACCCCCGGCCCTGTAACACATGTCACAACTGGCTTAAACCGAGTCACTAATAGCAGGGTAAAGGAGGAAGATGACTGCTTCTACAACTGAACTAGGAGTGGTTGAGATATAAAAGCACTATTCACACACATCAGTTTACACCCTGCCACAAACTTTGACTATAGATGAATGGCAGTGTCCTGACACTTCCAAGTCAAACACAAGCCACAATGTCATTACTGTTCACATGAAAACCATATTATACTCTAGGTATTCCCTTTAAAAGAAAAAAAAACCCAAAAAACTCCAAGGACAGCTCTGACCTTTAGAAACACGTCTGCTCTGTTCAATTTTCACCCACACAGTAATCACAGAGAGAACAGTTACTCTAATGTTTGCAGTGTTCAGACACAGTCCACTGTAGTCATCATTATTGACACATTTGTATCAGCCAGGCTTGAGCTACGTGCACAACAGGTGACTATACTATACATGCGCAAGATAAAAGTGTTATTAAGTAAGTGTCACGGATGTCTGGATGCACCTGTAGTAGTAGTAGTAGTAGCTACTTACGGTACAGTAAGAGACAGGCCTTGGTAACTGTACACTGCTGCATGCCTCTGTCATTTCTGAACTTATTCAAGCCAAGCTCACTGCATGCAATGTTGGAGGACTTTGTGTTTGCTCCAAATATATTTGTAAACAGAGAGGATGGGGTAGTTTAAGTTCTAGATTCCTATATCAGTTTTGGTAAATGCTGCAATTCAAAAACAGCTTTTAGTTAGACGGCCTCTTTCTTCTCTTAGGGTTATTTGCATTTTCCGAATGCAATTTCCCATTTGTAAAGAAAAAGCTTAAGGAAATCCACCGCCGAGTCCCCCGTACCCAATGCAATCATTCTCTGACAAAGTATTTGAATGTAGTTCAAACGGGTAATGTAAGTCTGGTCTGACGTCAGCGGTGCCAGCGAGTGGCAGCAGGGAATGTAGAGGCTATCAGTGGAGCTGTGTGATGAGGTGATGAGGCTGCGGAGGCTTGGCTCTGTAGGAGAGATGATAACCAACACTCTTGAGTCATTACAGCTTACACAGGGTTTTAAACATGAACCATCTGTCCCAGTGATTAACACCAAAGCCCAACGGGGACACACATCTAAACATCTAGGCAATTCCTTACGCAACCCACACTGAAAAGATGCACGTAAACGTGGACATAAAAAAAAACTAGTCTGTTAAACAAGATTTCAAAGAGGCATCCAAAGTACGCAGGCTTGGCAACACGACACAAACCTCATAGATTATGATTATAGATCACCATTTCTGGAGGCTGACAAGCTCAGTGCACATGAACTTGCCTTCACACCACAGTTTATGTTACTAGTGTGGCCCAAGTATTGTTTGCTAAACAGAGATAGAAATTGTGGGAACGTTTCATCTGAATATTTTACACATTGTTCAAAACATGCTCTCAAGTGCACTAAATTAATTTAAGTCATCAGCCAGCTCCAGTGACAAGACAAACAAAAATAAAAAAGATTTGTTCTGTTGATGTAGGATCAAGAATCAATAAGTAAAACAACACAAGTTGAAATGTGCATTATGTGTTACAGTACTTCCATAGGGAAGCAAGATTTTTGGGGCGTGTTCTTCTATCAGACGTCCTTGACTCCAGGCTCATTCAGACATGAACACACAGCCTCTTATCAGTGTCTTGGAGATTATCATTTCCCAGATTTCCTGGCACAACTTGAAAATAAATCCACGCACGCTTACAAACACACACACACACACTGCACTGTGCATAGCCAGACACACATGTGGGAAGAACTGCTCAAGGGTAAATATTTCTATTTCCAGGACCCACGCACAAGCCCGCAAGCGCTTAGCTGCAGCCCTGATCAGTGTGGTCACTGGGCGAGAGGTTAACTCAGCCCATTAAAGCTTTCCTGCAGGAGAGCCATAGTTAATGCCTGAGAGGGAGTGAAAGTAGGTATGGCCGTCATGCAGCTGGCCAAATCCACCACAACAACCATAAGAGCACAGAGCTACTGTGTTAACCTTGAGAAGAAATCCTCCTGATACAATATAATACATATCTCAGTCTGGTATGTCCCTTCATTAAAGGACCTGCAAATCAGTTTCAAGTGGCATCAGGGTCCAATATTGTGTGTTCAATAAGTCTATAAGATTTCTGCCAGCGGTAAGTTGTCTTGTCTGTAGGTTGGCTGCAATCCCATTTACCAGCGTGCCTAACTCATTCTGTCATCTGAGGGCGGTCAGCTGTCCACTGTCTTCACTGACAGCACACACACCGGCACTACACACGACCGTCAGCAGAGCGGATACTGCGGACATTGAGCTGCTCGCTAATTCAAAACCTGTGCTGTGCAATCTCCTGCTAACAAGCCCCTAGCTATCATTAGCTCAACAACATGAACATTAGGCTGAGGTAACAAGCGCAGTAGGAGAGCAAACACACACGGCCGCAATGATCCCCTCATAATGAACACAGCTATTCTCACCTTAGGTAAACAGCTCTTCTTTTATAATCACTGTAAAGACTGTGGCGTTTGATCAGCATGGTAGTCCGCCTCCCATATGTTAGAAAACACGTGCAGCGTGTGTGAGCGTGTCTACACAGTCAGCACTAACATGTTTACAATAGGTGTATGAAGGGGGGGGGGGGCACACAGTGAACATTTGAAGTTTTAGAATCAGCACACGATGGCACTTATAATGAATATTGGATGATCCAATCACAGGTGCACAGGTGTCACTTAAAAAAGAGGTGTGACTGTAAAGAAGTATCAGACATGATACAGTCACGTAAACATATGGGCAAGTCGGATGTAAGTTATTTTTCCAGCACCATGAACAGGCAGACAATTAGTGAAGAATGGTGCTCATTTCCATCTAAACCAGGGAGAATTTACACTTTTCTAGCAGTTTGTGGTGACTCATCACCTTACTAAGAAACTTTATGGTTAGACTACTTTGATTGTATCACAAAAAACAAAAACAAAAAACGGTGTATGGCTAAGGTGAGACACTAAAGCCAAGCAGTAGGGCCAAGGCACTATTTTGTTCCCCTAGTATTAAGCGCTCTCAAGAGCTGTAGTATGTCTCCCTGGGGAGGGTGAAGTCAGCCATGTGCCTCCTCTTACACATATTCAATCTCCAACCACCCATTTCCCCTTCTAGTGCATTGTTGCTTCATGGAGGTTTACATTAGTCAGCCATCTAGTGCAACTCGCACGACCAGTAACACCCCAACAGCTCGGACAGAGTGCCAGGACAGGACATGCAGTTACTGGTAATTTAACTCTGGACTCTGTGACACTTGAGCTGCCCTAAATTTACTTCCTTCGTTTAATTTAGAAGCTGTAGTAGTTGTAGGTCAAATGTCACAAAACACTAATTACAACTGGTGACAAGACAAGTCTAACTCTGCTGCCAAATGTGAACTGCCTGTGCTCTCAGTGTCTGTATGACCTAGACTCATTATGGATAAACTTGGATGAGAGGCACAGATCTGAGGCTTAACTCTTGAAGGGTGTCAGCCTATTTGACAGTGCAACCACCTGTATTTACAGAGGGAAGGTTGGAGTTGGAGAGCTGTACTAGATGAGCGGCAGGCCTGATGTTACAGCATGCTGGCCTTAGTGTCCACCAAGCTTTGATTAAGACACCTTAATGAGATTTAGACAGGGGTGAAAAACACTGAGATAGCTTTGTGTGCCCGTGGATAAACACATAACGCACTCATGTCTCCCTGTGCTGACCGACTCAGTGTATAAAAGCGTATTCATCAAGCTATGCGGGTATGCCGGTCACTCACAGGAGTAAACCACAGCCAGAATAGTAAAAAGTTCACGTCAATCTGTCTACACCTTAACATGTTTATACTATTCAATGAGCAACTCTACAAATCACAAGACCAACTGTTGAACCTCAGCGCACTGTGCAAATATGCTTTAAATTACACAAAATTTAAAACATTAGGAGACAGTAAGTCTAGGGGAAAACCAAGACAAAGGAGCAAGAGAAAATTAATATTATTATTATTATTATCATTATTAGATGAGGGGTAGCAGCATTCTTGTATAAGGTCTGGGTTTATGATAACAAATGTTGTTGACAGAGGGGGCCATATGTGGGACTGCTGCAAGTGCATCTCTGACCTCACCTTTCATCTTATGTCAATAGCAAAGATGACAGTGTGCAGCTGATGTCAAACACAAGTCTGTCATTTAGTGACTGGAGGTTAGCACAAAGCAACATTTCACAAAGAGCTACTCTCAAGAAACACCTGATTGACCTATACTTCACACAGGAATCAAAACTCCCTGTAAGTCATACAGGACAGTGCAGTGGCAGCTGAGGCCTCATTACCAAGGCTAAACCTGTACTTAAACTGCTGGAGCGGTGCCGAGATGTTGTTAGGTCACCTGCCGCTCAGGTGAGGACACTGACTGCAGTCTGTTTTTCTTGTCAGCAGATGTCACGGCCACCAGTGTTAAAAGTCAGGCAACCCGGTATAGTACACTGAGAAAGTGCATCACGTGAGAATTGTAGCAAAACTACAATGTCATCGCAAGTTACACTGCAAACAGCTTATCATAAATGGCCATAAAGCCGACGTCAATATCTCTCCAAACACTGGCCATCTACAATGGACTCAAGACAGGCTATTAATATTTCAAGACCGGCTTGTGTTAGGCCAGTTGTTTGTGTCTGACAAGGGAAGGGAGCTACTGACTGCTAGTCAGGCTACTGACTGCAAATGAAAACATATCCACCGGACAGCTGTGTATAAACGTCTGAGGTCTTTCGTGGAGTGAAAGCTAAATGAGACGGAAATGCTAAGATACACCCTATCGGCTGCACGAATACTTGTCATTAATGCTTAATATGTTTGTTACGAGCGTTGACGCCTTTAAACTTAAACTAAAAAAAATAGTGGAATAATCAACAGCCCAAACAGTGTTGTCAATAATATTAAATAGATATCTGTTTTGCCTTTAACATTAGGTTGTAGCCCCATTAGCCGTGCAAACAGGTAACGCCCAGCTCACCTGTGTTTGTTGTGATGTAGAAATTCGTTGTTGAGGGACGTTACTCATAATCTAAACGCATACTATCGACATTGCCTGTGTCGAGCTAATTTACAGCACGGTGTTGACAGTGCGGATATCCAAAGCTCATCGTATTAACTTAGCGTTAACTGTGTAATCCCGGGACTGACTGCCACTTATAGCAGACGGGGCTTTGGGAAAACGCCGCGGCTTTGTGCCGTCCTCTCCTCTCCCCTGTCAGGCTGTGTGTTTACCTGCGGGGCTAACGCTACGGCGCTAGCCGCTACGAGCTAACTAGCCAGGTCTGTCACTGGAAAACAAACTACTGTAACGACACACACGCCGATTTCACCGGCGCCAACTTACCTCTGCAAACATTGTCTAAAAGGCTGTGCGTGCGGTGGCTCTGGCTAACCCCACCACATTGTAACATGCGAAGCGGAGGGTTATTTTTTTCAGTTAAAAACGGTCGTATTTCCAATCTCCGTACTCTCTTCGGAGCGTCGCCATGTTTGCCAGGTTACGTCTCGGGTGCCCCGTTTCTGGACGTCGCTGTCCGATTGGCTGGGAGGCGATGACGCAGAACACACCCGTGACGATTGGCATGCGCGCGGGTGCAAAGATAATTTACTGCCCTTAATACGATCATCATATTTCACCAATTTCTGACGCCCCTTACACATGTAAGCAAATTACGTGAAATTATAAATTATTTGTTTTACATCTACTATGGTGACCAAATATAATCTTACTGTAAACACAAGTTTAACTTAATGTTAATGTCTCTGCTGCAACTCAGGAGTTTCATGTCATAGCAGTGAAATTTTAGAATTTTATTAAATAAATAAATAGCTGATGATAGGATGTTAAATATGCCATACCTACACTCTTCTCTTCTGTTATTTAGATTTTTACCTAAAAGGATAGATTATTCCCATGGACCACTGAACTCTAGGGGATGCAAGCCCCCACCAACTTAGACATGTAGATATACATATTTTTACTAGATTTTTACTAGTGTTTTATGTGCGGTGGAGTACTTTTGAAGTTGTGGCAATGCTTTTTTTGTGAATAATCTGAATATTTAACTTCAGTTACTGAATAGGCTACATGTTTTCATAATAAATGTCTTCTTGAAGGATAGAGCATAAGAGACCAAAGTGCATCTACTCTCACGGTTGACCAGTGGCTATCTGCAAACCTGGTGATAATGCATAATGCATTGCCTTAGTGGCACCTTCATTAACCTGAGCTTTATCTTACGCTGCCTGGCAAAGGGTGAGAGAGAGAGGGAGGAGCGGGGTGGAGGGGGCTATTACTTTTTCTGTCAGTCTGTCACTCTATCTTTCTGTCACACACCCTACACACAGGCAAGTTATATGGTAGACTTTATACCCACACTTAAAGTTACTGTATAATCCTGATGTGAGCAGTACGCATGGCAAGCAAAATTGTATTTTTGCCTTCTTTTATGTGAAAACACCAAGTTTATTAAGGCATTTCTTGTATATGGGAAATTGTTCATTGATCAATCTGTTTTGCATGTGTGGTCATCTTTAAATCATTTGCTTTCTTTTGAAATTGTCCCAAGGACTGATAGTCGACTAGTGAGCTTCTAACCTGCAGTGTTGGATCTGTATCACTAGAGGTCACTGTCAATCCACCGCCGGGAACTCCAGTTGGGGTAGGTGGATAAGTTAAGACCTATTAGAGGTATCTCTCACATAAATTACTTGTGCATGCCATACATAGTTTCACCACCCACACACAGAGCCACACAGAACTAAAGAAAATATACACTGTAAAGAATAGCAGGGAAATGTACTGAATCTGATCAAAGGTGATGCAGCAGCAACATGATGACAGTATGTAAATGATAAGATATGTTTAATATTACTCTTTTTTTTGGCAACTATAGACAAACCCATTGACAACCAGCCGGTGGAGAGACAGTTTCAGATACCTCGGGATCACACTGGACAATAAACTGAACTTCAACCAACAACCCTCAGACATTATTAAGCGCTGCCAGCAGAGAACCCACATCATCTGTAAAACAACCCAACCAGTAAACTCATCATTTAGATCATTGTTAGATCATTGTCAATCAAACCACCTGTACTGCAGCATCATTGAATCCATTCTCCTGTACTGTGCAACTTGCTATTTCACCATGCTGCCCCTCAATAACAAAAACCAATTTCACAGAGTCACTCACACTTGCTCAAAAATAATTGGCCGTCCAACTCCAAGTCTGCCAGCCCTTTAACAATGCCACCATCCGCAAATCACTGCACATAGCCCATGACCCCCACCACCCATTACATCCATACTTTACCCTCCTCCCCTCTGGTCGAAGGTTCAGACAACGAACTGTCCTGCAAATGCTTCATCCCCTCTGCCATTACAGCTCTAAACAGCAGCAGGCGGTAGATGTCATGGCTTTTGTTGTTTGTTTATGTAGGCCTATGAATTTTTCTAGTGATGCACGTGAGCTGGTGTCTTTGTCTGAACAGAACTGTGAAAATGAATTTTCCCTCGGGGACAATAAATTATGAATCTAAATCTGAATTTGGGATATGAAAAATATATAATGTGCTGTGCACGTTTGTTGAGTTGCTATATTGAGCAAGGGGCTAAACAAGCCATTGTCATTTAAAGGAGTACACTCGCCTACTCTGTTTAACCTAATGAGTGACCTTATGTCTTCCGGCCTGGAGGAGGACCGGTGTGTCGTAGTTCAGAGGTCAGGAAGTGGTATGTGACAGCAACGGTAATTTAATGACAACAGAAATGCGTGTAATAGGTATATTTTAGTTTTTGGACGTAATTCTCACATCTCCAAAAAAAACTTATTTTTTAGACTACAAGAAAATCAGCCCCACTCTTTCCCTGATGCATTGCAGATTTGACATTTTTAAGTTCTTACCAAACTATTGAGAATGAGGTAGCCTACCTAAGCTGAAGCTAAAGTTATACTGTAATTATGTATTTTTAAATAAGCAAACATGAATGGTTCCCAACCTGTGGGCCACAGCCCCCAGTTGGGCCAGGAATTTATTACAAAGCCAAGAAATCGTTAACAAAAAGCAGTGCAATTTCTGTTAAAAATCGAATCGATAAAAAACAAAATGAACAACGCTTTAAATTAAGCGGGGCGCCAAGTAACACAGGAGGTCAAGTGGGTGCCCCATGTGTAGAGGCTACAGTCCTTGCTGGAGGCAGCCCCGGTTCGAATCCCGCATCAGACGGCCCTTTCCTGTATGTCGTTCTCTCTCAACTGTATATAAAGCCATGAAAAGCCCCCCAAAAAATATACTAAAAAAAGTAATAATAATCTTTAAAAACATTTTAAAAATGTTGCATATTGTGTTTTATTTCTTCCAATATTCAAATCAATCACTCTGATAAGCCACTGTGGAGATTGGAGCTTAATACATGTTTCTGTTGTTTTCAGTTTAGTCCTGAATGCTCATGAATTATCACTAAAATAAAAAAAAAGTGATCCTGGAATGATTTGAGAATGATTTGCTGTCTGAGCTGTTATGAGGTCAGATGTGAGCCGTGCCAACATTTTTGAAATGTTTGAGTCGGCCAATAATTAGAAAGGGATGGGTCATGGAGAAAAAAAAGATTGTTTTGCTAAAAAACTCAATTTCATCAAAAGGTGTGTCAAAAGCCATGTTTTGACAGACAGTTGTTTACGTAGCCTAGTGTTTGTTCTGAGCGTACAGATGGACAGTGGTAAAGGGGTTTATGGCGCTGGAGTAGTTTGGGAGTTGTAGTTGACCTCAGCCACTGTTTTCTGTCAGGAAGGAAACTCTAAACTTTTTACAACCACTTTGGCTGAGCGTTTGATATTCAAGAGATTTTAGGCAGAGTATCACCTTTAGTCATAAAGAAAATAAAATCAAACCAGCGTTGCAATTTTTTGGTTTTTATATGCCTGGCAACAGTAACTCAGGGAAGATGTTTTAATTACCCGTGTGTGTCCTCAGTTGTATGTTTATGCGCGTGTTGCTACTTTGTGGCACCGCTGTGGCAGGGTGACGCAGGGTAGATTAGGGGTGACACTGGCTAAATGTTTGCAGATGAGGCCTCCAAATATCTAATCACCACGGTAACAAGGGTCACTAGGGTGGGCCAGTGGGCCAAGTAGCCCAAGGCACTGTGGGTACCGACAGGGCAACTTGTTTACTTCTAAATCAACCATTTCTGTGTGTGTGCGTGTCACACAAACACATCTCAGTTGTCCCCTCACCAAATGCCCGAGGGGAAAGTGTGTTTGGCGGCCGTTCTTCCAAACCCCACTTAACACAACCTTCTCCCCCCTGACCTCGGCCTAATCCACACAGCCCTGGCAAGAGGAGAGTGGACACTTCCTGGCGCACAGCGACCGTATCATTCAAGTGCTGTGTGCCCGTTCCTGGGGTCGAGTTCCAATAGTCATCACTGTCACACAATAAAAGTCATACAGAATATGTTGGATAGCTTTCTGCCCTAGTGGATAACATATGTGTCAACAAATGTCATGGCAAAAAGACAGAGTAACAAGTCACAGGGCCTGAGCTACACATAGAGGTTCCAAGAATGGATGCATTGTAACATTGTGTTATAAAAGTGAGAGAAATGAATAATATAAAAAGCCTAGCAGTGACAATGGAGACAGGAGAGGATTTAACTTTTAAGTTAATCAAAAAACTGCTCGTTAGGTGGGTTATATAGGCTGAATGTCAAATTCTTCTGCCCTGAAAGAGGCCTGGCTTTTGTCACTCTGATACGAAAGTATTCGAAGCAACGAAAGATAAGTGAACTGCATTTGCGTAGCACTTTTCAACTGTGCTGTAATGACCAGGAGAAACCACAGTCATGAGTTGAAACTAACAGGGTCATGTCTGCAGGGGACTTAAAAATACTGCTGAGATACATTAACCTATATTTGACCCATGACTATTTAGTTCCACAGACTCGTTTCAGTGACTTTTTTTTAATGTGTGCTTCCAGCCTATTAGTTTTTCCACTGTAAATGTCTGCTCTTCCTGACTGAAACTTAAATATTCAATTTCAAAGCTAATATACAGATCAGCAGTTTGCTGGAAGTGGTTGATTTTGGCTGTTTATCATATTTACTGGTTTCAAATGAAGTCCACAAACTTAAGGTATAGGCAGGTTGTATGTAATTCACTTTCCATCCCCTGTTAAAGTTCATGACTAAAAAGGGTTAAAGAGTAAAAGTAGAGAGAACAGGATGTGGTTAATGTGCTTTAATATGAGATTTTGAGATTTGTCCTGCTTCAGTAAATGGGTAAGAAAAAAAAAGCAAATTAACTTGTCTTAACCCCCCACCGATTGATACATCATGTATTATTATGCATACTTGTTCATGTTCATTTACACAAGGGTGAGGTCACTTAAAAGTAGTTTTACACTGTTAATCTCCCAGATTGTAGGTTAAACTAGGTGGTTTTATTGTTTGTTCTTTCTTCTCTTCGTAAAACCAGCACAAAATTGTTCTTTTTATTCTCCCCCTCAGCCTGTTCACAGTTGGGTTTACACAGTAAAATAATACAGCCGCACAAAGATAAGGAAGATCTATGTTTCACTTTTCAAAAGAGTTCAAATAAACCTGCTTTTCATCCATTTAGGAAATTCCACAAAAGCGTGGTGGGGATACTGTGGGCAGGAATACCACAAGTCTTCAGGGAACACCGCAGGAGAATATTTCCCAGAATTCTGGGGCCTGTGCAACCGCAGCAGCAGCTCGCTCCGAGTCTGAATGCAGCTCATTTTGAGATAACGCAGGTAGCAGAGCTTTTTGTCTCCCTCACTGCTCCTCTCTGGAGGACCTGAAATGAAAACAATAAATGCAGAGAGGTAGACAGGGAGGGAGTCCGGAGGAGGAGGAGGAAAATATAGCACGGGAGAAAAAAGGTGCATTTTTCAAACAGTGAATAATTTGTCTACCCTGACATGCAGGACCACTTCCTGTGGCTCAAGTTTCAGTGTGTGTGAGTGTAAATGTGCTATTGGAGGGGGAGGGTCCACTTCCTTCTCCAACTCCTGATTTTTAGGGGCCTTAGATTTTGAGCAAACTTGGAAAGAAGATGCAATGAAAGGACATGAATGTTGAGATTTGTAATTATGGGTAGAGAGCGTAAATACTCACTTGTTGCGACTCAGGAGATAGAAATCTACTTTTGTATACATAAAGGTCAACAATGTCAACAATGGCCTGATTGATAAAGATTTAAACACCAGATGGTGTTTACAGCAAAACACATCTATTTGTATTCAGTCCAAATGCACCAGCATTCACACGTTCATGCTTGTTCATTTGGCAGACCAAGGATTTTGTACATTCGTGCATACTGGTGCTGTTCATGTGTGTGGCCTGGGGAAGTGGTGAATGGTCAGTTCAAAGCTGAACAACCTTGCTCAGACATTGTGTTCCCCCTCTTATTTAATTTCATGTTAAGACCGCTATTTAATAGCAGACTTGCTGCAGCCCTGGTGCCTTTGCTAATAGGCAATGTTTGTCTTAAAGCACCACGATTTACCACAGCCAGGTCGTGTTATTGTGTGAGGCGCTTCCTCTCAGGCGCCATGATTTGTTTCAACTTAGTTTTAGCTGAAAACGCCTTTATTGATTGATTTTTTTCTTACTTTCCTTTCTGTGTGTCTGTGTGTCTGTGTGTGTGTGTGTCCAGCCTGGGGCTTGGCACTGTCTGTTCTGAGGTTTCTGTGGCTGCAGGTAGCGGACCTGTTCACTTAAACACTGCACCTCTAATGTACTCCAGATGATCCACCTATTTATAACTCTCTCACATGCATGTGCTCACACATACACACACACACGCACCCACACACATACACACCACTCTGCCCTGCTGTAATCCTGGTGCCTGGCTTTTTTACTGTGCTATTATTTCCTAAGCTATACAAGCTTGCCCCTCCTCTCCTTCTCTCTCTGTCTCAGTCACCATCTCTGTCCTTAATGCATCCTTCCTTGCATTTATATGTGCTTTTGGTCTCCACAAGACCTCTCACCTCCTTTTTTCCCCAATGGTGTTATTTTACACTTTTCCTCCTGTGCCATGACTCCAGTGTGTGTGTGTGTGTGTGTGTGTGTGTGTTTACGTTTGTGAGTTTGAAAGTTGGCACTAGGACTTAACAGGCAGCCAGGGGAAGAGAATTATGGGGCGTTTAGGCCTGTTTTACAGGACCTGGAAAAAAAACATGCAATGGTTCGTATGACACCAAATGGCAGGCTTATAAAATCACACAACCAACACCTTCTGAGAGAGAGAAGAAAGAGAGACGCAGGCTGAAAAACAGTCAGGAAAGGAAATATAATGTTCTAATATTTAACTCTTTGCAAAGTAAAACACACACACACAGCATAACTGGGTAGAAAATTGCAGGCCAGCAATATTCACTGCATCAGCAAGAATTTGTTTTCTCATACTCCCAGCATCTTTCTCTTTGTTTCGCAACGGTTTTCCTCCTTTCTTAAAGTACACTCTCCACTCTCCAGTGCTGTACGCACACTGGCGAGCGGCACCGAGCAATTAGTGAGGCACGACGAGCATTTTTTTGTATGTGCACGCCGAGGTAAACAAAACGAGGCGAAACGGAGGGAGTTTGAGGCATGAGGAGGAAATGAAAGAGGGGAAGATATTAAACAGAGCGAGGGAGATTATACGACAGATAAAAGGAGGGAATATGATGAAGAGGAGGAGAGGGAGAAAAAGATTTGGGAGAGGGAGCGAGGCGGAGAGACAGAAACAGACCACCTCAAAGTAATGAGGGAAGGACTGAGGAGGGAGAAATAAAGAAAAAAGAGAGAAAGAAACAGAGACCACCCCACAGTGAACACCAGAGGGAAGGCTGCAGATTTCAACGTCTATTTCTCTCCCAGCACAGCTCCCCTTAGACCAACTCTGAGGCTGGAGCCGCTCTTACTGCCAAGTCATCCCTCACTTTGTGTGTGTGCTTGTGCATACTGGCCAATGACAGAGGCCCTGTGAATGCCAGTAAACTATGGCTGCGCTCTGGTTATTGCTTTCAACTAAGAAAAGCTCAAAAACTTTATATAATACAGGATGATGCAACACTGTGTGCGCGCGCGTGTGCGTCACTTACTATGACCAGAGTTGAGACAGTCCTCTCTCCCGTTAACACAACAAGGAAACATACACTTCCCCATTGAAAGCCACACTCTCCATCATTGTGAATGCTCCTGTGTTGAGTGAAACAATGCCTTCTCTCTGTGGAAATAACACTCTCTGTGTTCTGTGTGACCCGGGGCTTTTCCATACTGATAGGCCGTAGATGTGTGCTCGATAAGAGACCAGTGTGGTTTTGTAAGGTAAACATGCAGAAAACCCCTTTAACGGTCATCAATAGACCCCCTAAAGTTCCTCATTTTCAGCGAGAATTAGACATTCAAACAGCTTAAATTTAATAAAGGAACTTTGTATAGGGTGCAGTAAATTAAGTTAGGAAAAAGAGCCTATGTGTTTGAATGAACTGTGCCGGTCTTTGATAAGGGGCCTATGTTTATATTCGTAAAGCAGGGCCACTGTGATATTGTCTGGTATGTGGAGAGTTATAAGAGGCTTGTGCTTAACTCAATCTGCAAGATAAACAGCCCTGGGCAGAAGCGCCGAGAGGATTCGTATAAGTTTGTTGTTCCCTCCTTCCTGCCTCCTCATCTCGAGCTTTCGTCTTCCCTTCTCTCACTTCTCTCTCAGTTTGTTCAGTTTCAAACTCTGGCATGTTCTTCCTGCGTATCATTGTCCTCCATAATCCTTACAATGCTGTCTGCGCTTCTCTGCCCGTGCATCTGAGAGGTATTAGTGGATGGAGCGGCCACTTTTTGTGGAGGGGAACGTGGTGGTTCTCGGTCCAGCTGGGGGTCGCTGCAGTCAGTGGGACAGGGTCAGTTTGGGAGGTCAGAGGTCAAGAATGATGGGTGCAGTTGGCACTGACCCCAGGGAATGTGTGTGTGTGTGTGTCATCATTATGTTACCAGCCTGCAGTTTTCTTTCACTCTGTCCCAGCTTAGTTTTTAGAGACATGACTTTATAAAGCAGCATGTAATGTATCAGTTCAGAAAGGGAGATCAAACATGTGTTTCTTTATGGTACAGATTGAAATCATTGTGCAACATTATTGTGCATTATTCTTTGACCTTTTATGCTGCTTTTTGGTTTGATGTGGTGCTACAAAACTAAATTTCATTGTGTTTAATTCAATGATTTTTGTAAAGTTGAGGCAGCTGGTCAAAATCGATGCAGCAGAGGCCAAGATATCCTGATGTCTTGTCTCAAATATGGGCTGTATGCTACAGTTTCCATAATGTCACTCAACTTAGCTCAACTCTGGTCTTTCACTAGACCCTGTTGTCTCTCCAAAGCTCAATTCTTCATCTTGAGAAAAGTGACTCATGCCTAAACTGGGATAATCACGCTTCCTGTAATGCCACATGAGATGTTATACCCTGAGAACTCACTGGCTTCCAAATGTTACTCTTTCATGGGTTCACGGCTTCATATCGACCTGATTGAGCCAAATTACTTCTCTCAGTTACACCTGTAAAGTTTTTTAAAGACATTCAAGACGTGTGATCATTTAGATAGATCTAATAAATCCAAGTGTTGTTGCCCCAGGCCAATAAGAAATCAATCAAATAAATCCAGCCATTTGGTCTGTAGAGTTTATTCTATCAGTGATGGGGATGGATTTCAGTTCAGTTCAGGTGTGGTGGTCTTGATTTAATATGCAAGGTTTCCAAAGCAGCCAACCACAAATAACAGTGCACACACAGAAACGCAGGTAAACACAATCATAATGAATACACACATACGCGCTTGCACATACACACAGTTGCTAACTGCTTCAGGTTGAGATGAAACAGAGATAATTGGCACTAATGAAAACCAGACCTGTAAATCTAGTCTCTTTTGCTCCCTCTCCCCTCTTTGTGTGTGTGTGTGTGTGTGTGTGTGTGTGTGTGTGTGTGTGTGTGTGTCTGACTTCCTCTCCCCCCACCTTGTCTTTTTGTGGTGTTGACGGTTAATATAAACCAGGGCCTGTTACCCTGTAATGAGGACCTTCAGACAGAGATGGAAGTGAAGGAGACACAAAACTGAAAGAAACATAAAATAAATGAATGAATAAATAAAGATACAGGTAGATATTTGCTCAAGTGTTTGAGTAACCAACCAAACTACAACCCAGGCCTACTGTTGATGTAGAGGAATGAGATTTTAAATTGAGATATTTTCTTCTACTTAGTTTTAAATGCCCTGGCGTTATTAAAACACAGGAACAGGACTGCACCTATGAAGTTTAAATTTGCGGAAGGACTCAACAAGTCCAAAGTAGGCAGATAGAAAGAGTGATTAATGAGCAACAGAGAGAGTTTGAGTGTGAGCGTCAGTCATCAAAGAGTCTATAAATCATAGCACACTTAATCCAGAGAGCCAGATGCCTTCGCACTGATAACAAGCGACCATCCCGTTGCCTTCAAACATCAAAGCGGGGTAGAGGCTAAGTTGCAGGAGCCCTCTTCCCCGTCTTTCTCTCTCTCTCTTTGGAATGCATTTCCCTGTTTGGTAGGCGTGAGAAATCTGTGTATGTGTATGCACAACCTATACGTGTGTGTGTATGTGTGTTTCAGAGCCTCAGAGGTGACATTCCTCCGTGTCAGAACAACAGCCTCAAGTTTAAGATAACATGGCCACGGTGATCTAAGGGTGGGAATCGATTCCCCCCGGTGGCTGGCGAGGGGCCTCGGGGTCAGAGCTGATGGCTTTACCTTCCGCACGCAACCTGTGATGCAAAAACACAGTAATGCTCCTGTAATCATCCCTCAACAAGCCTGTATATGAGAGAGAGAGAGAGGAAGAGAGCACTGGGGCACATTACAGTGAGCTTGTGGTGAATTCAGTATCATTCATCTCTGATCGCTCAACTGATATCACAACAGCGGAAGAGTAAAAGTCTATTGCTCCAGGGTTTCTATTCTATGACACACAAGTTTAAGAGAAGGGAACTGTTGCATTTAAACAAATCAAAGGTATGTGGGTCAGTCACATCTAAACACACAGATAGTTCTTTGATATTTGCACTTAATAATCTATTGAGATATTTCTGCAGAATGATCCATGGGCCTCTACAAGAAAACAGAGCAGTGGTGTTCTAGCTGCCTTTAACACCCTTTTATTTGTCTTTTTTTCGTATCAATACTTCATTGTGTTTCAGTGAGTGAGTTTTTGTGTTTCCAGAGAGATTCAAACAGTCTTTGATAACAGTTAAAGGTTTTGTAAAGTGGAACCAGTTGGGGGTTAAAACATGATTTATACTTATATATAATATTGCAGTTGTAGTGTTTTTTCCCCTCACTCTGGTGTTTAAATGTGGATAACTGTTTCTTTGTAGGTATAACCATGTGATCTAACCTGCATTATTTCCTGTATCCACCACTTTTTTTTTAATCTGTCTTGGGGTGGCTGCTGTAGCACCTGCAGGAGACTCCCATGCTGACCTGTGGCTCGAAGGACATCTGGGAATATCATGCATGCCTCCCACAATTCCACATTCACCCTGTTCAAACAGACCACCAACTAATTATGGCTTTCCCAGATCCCTGAGCTCTAGAAATCACTACAGAATAAGCCACGGGTATGAGATGTTTTCTTTTGTCCCCCTCCACTGTGGTTTAGTTGACTGGGGATTCAGCAACAACAAATGAAAATAAACTCTGTGCATAGACTTAAAGCAGTTAAACTATATGGGAAGAGAGTGTTTCAGAAAAATATCAGGTATTCAAAACAAATCTACCCCCATGCCCTCCATCTCTTGTTTTAGAACTTAAATCAGGGTCTAATCATCAAAACAACTGAGAGCAATGAAAGATACTTTCTTTCTTTTTTTATTCAAGATATTGCCAGATATTTACAACATTCAAAATGCACAGACTCCAGATCCATTCAGCATTCTGTGATATCCCAAAAATAAATAACTTTTATTTGAGAGGGGAAAAGGAATTTTTAACCTGTGTATAAAAATAAATACAAAATATGTCATTTGCTGTGAAACAGTGTCACAGGGAATGTGGAATGAACTGTCATTTTTTCACTCATGTCAAAACAGAGCAGTTCTTCATTTTCCTTTTTTTGTTTTTACAACATTCAACGTCGCAGTGGTCTCTCTTTCTTCATATCCGTCCTGTCTGTCCTAAGTGCTCCCTTGCAAACATGACAGCCCATGCAAAGGGAAGAGGGAAATCTGAAAGAACCGCTCTCCTCTCAGGCCTGAAGCAGCGGCTGTGCCTGGGCCTCAGCTGCATTTGGCCTTGTCTCAGTCTATTTCTGAAGGGTTGGCCTTGATCCACTGGTTCCTCAGTCTGGATAACCTGTGAAAACAATTATTCATTTGGTTAAGAAAGATCCAAGAGATAGAACTAAATCCACTGTAAAACCATCTCTTAAAGCATGTATAGGTACAAGGATGTAACCTGCTTGTGACCTGTGAGGGGAAAGCAATGTAAACATAGGCTCTATCTATATTTTCAGAATAAAAACAGCCCATTGCCACCACAAAACCCTAATCTCACACAAAAATTGTGAACAACTGCATATTTCGACTTTTTTTTAGGCTGTTTAACACATTATGTGCGTAATTTGCGTTCAGGTTGGCTACCCTGCCGGGACTTTCCCCCATTTTTATGACGAAAATAAAGCAGGATTAATGAATGTAGGGGAGTTTTGAGGAAATGTCATGTTGCAGCCAAGACAGGCTTGTAACACTGGACCTGGTTTGTTTTGATTTGATCATGTGGATGCGATGCGTAAAAGGCGCATAGGACCATCTTGGCACAGTCAGGATGAAAAGTGAAAGGAGCTCTGCCTACCGTGCTGTCCCATCCACAGTATCCATGCTAGTGGGACGTAGTAGACAGGGACCACGCGCCCCCCATCCTCCAGACCGAGAACGCGTAGCTTAGGCGCTCGTGCGCCACGTAGCTGCAGCTGGTTCCTCGCGCGTCCAGCTCGTCGCTCTGAAGAACTTGGCACAGGAAGTCGATGTACCGGGCCGCCAGTTTCAGCGTCTGGATCTTGCTGAGTTTGTCTGACGGGAGGGTGGGAATGATCTTACGTAACGACGTGAATGCCTCGTTGAGAGACTGTGTCCGTTGCCTCTCGCGGATGTTGGCCATCACGCGCTGTGTCTGTAGGTCATCGAAGGAGCGCGCGGGGCTGCTGCTGGCCTCGCTGCCGCCACTCCCGGCGCTGCCGCCTCCACCGTCGCAGCTCTTCCTGCGTTTCTTTTGCCCGGGGCTCGGACTCTCAATGTCTCCCTCCTCATCCGCGTCAGTGTTCCTTCGTGCCGCCCGCCGCTTCCTAGATCCTCTCCGCGGCAGCTGACGGTCGGTCTCCTCCTCACTGTTCCCTGCACTGTCCATCGGGGAGGAGTCCTCTTCCCGCATCGTCTTTTCCAAAACTTTTTTCCTGTGGTCTGAAGGACCGTTATAACCCCTGACCCGAATCCCCTGAACCGGTTACAACATCAACAAACAGGACAGGTAATGAGGAGTGTGGCCTGCGCTGGGGTGTGGGCTGGTATTACGGTAAATCTCGTGCGCCACGGAGAGGGAGAGGTGGCTGCCAGACTGGGACGACCGGGGCTCTTATAGGAGCGGGCAGGAGGATTTTGGGGAGCGCTCTGATTGGGTGAGGAGGGGTGTAACATAATACTGCAGGAGAAGGAGAGGACAAGCTATGATATTAGGAATAGAGTTTAAGACATGCAGACTCCTTTTTACACACGATTTGGAAAGGGGGTGTTGAACTGGGGCGGTGTTATTAAATCATAGGTGTAGATTTGTGTAAAGGCTCAGCCCCACACTTCTAAGGATGAACCCCCCCTCCCATTCCAATTGATTTCTGCCCATGTGCATAATGCTGTTTTTTTTGTAACACTCAAACTTATACTACTATTTTTAATATACAGTATTTTGAAAGTCTATAAATGAACTTGATAGATATATTTAACAACAATGTTTACACTCTGCTATTTCCAGGTTCTTTCTGTCCCTCAGTCTGCACAGGGACTGATGGTTGCTTCCTATTCCAAACCTGTTGTATGTGGCCGCTTCAGGTTTGGACGTGCTGAAGCAGGGAGCAGTGGCGGCGGTGAAAAATATCAGACCTACTGAAACACAGGAGGTTGTCACAGCGGGAGGCCTCGGCTCGTATAAGCACAGCGAGGTGTTTATTTTCCCGTCAGCGGCCCCGCGTTGAGGTATGCGCTTAAATAGGTCTGACTCCCGCAGGGATCTCCGACACTGCGGCTCAGGTTTAAAAGGCGAGCCGTCCCAGGGAGCTCTCAGGGCGGATCCGTGCTCACAGCGGGTCGCTAAAGGCGGTGTATGACTGGAGCGCACAAGGCAAACACTGGAGGTGATGAAGATGGACTAGTGGGGGGAGACGAAGAGAAAGAGCCGCTCAGAGCACAGGGCCTAAAAACGCACACATGACCACCCAGCTCAGGGGCCTGTAGCGCGAGACCCAATATCAAAACTCATCAGACTCATCATCTAAATCTGGCAAATACAACACACCGGAATTACATTTTCTGATAAGGGAGAAACATGGAGCCACAGCAGGCCCGACCTGGTCCCCCGTCACACTGCTCAAGTAGCTCACCTGAATCCCCCCTGTCTAAATGTCTTTGCCTCCTCACTTATCAATCTCCCGGGACAATTTACACCTCGGTGCCAAAGATAATACGCAGGAAGCCGTGGATTTGCTTTTCAAATCCGCCTAATTGTAAGGTTTTCAAGTGCCAGTAAATCCTCCGTGTTTGCTCTCAAGCTCTGTTTGAGGACAGCCACAGGGGTGACAGGGTCTCACCTGTTCGCCACTCGCCCAACCAGGTGAGGCGAGCGGCTGCGTCGCTCTCCAAGGTGCTTAAAACCACACCTGCGCTTTCACCTCAGCAAAACGTACCTGTACCTGTCAAAATGTTGCGATGGCCTATAAAGTCGGTTGCGATCAGTCCTCGGAATCAAATCTGGTCAATTTGATCCTGAATGAAATTGTATTCTCCTTTGTTAATCGTTGTGTCAGAACAAATACTTTACCATAGCAACAATAAGTCACATCAACGAAATATTTGGGGAAAGTGTTCTCGGTTTGTTTGTCAGTCTAATATTTTAGTTGTCATTGATATAGGCTATAATTCAGAAAATAATCTTTGGAAATTTGGAATAAAAACCTGTAGTCTATAGTCTCGGATACATTTATTTATTTATTTATTATTGTGCTGTGGTTCTAAGATGAATAGTTTGATAATCAGGTCTAATCATTTCTTAGAGAAAGTTAACACTGCTCTGGTCTGTCAGGTGTTCTCCAGCAAGTCCGTCATGAAGGAGATATAGACGATGGCCAGGCGCAGTGTCTCGATACGGGACAGCCTCTTCTCATACGCGAATGTGGGAACTTTCCTCCTCAGTTCATCAAACGCCTCATTCAGGCTAAACATCCTCTTTCTTTCCCGCACGTTGGCCGCCTGTCGCTGGACCACGGTTATGATCCTCCTCCGTCTGGACTTGCTGTGGTGACTGTGGGTCCCGCGGGTGTAGTAGGATCTCGGTGGGTCCATCAGATGCTCGGCAGCGCTCACGTCGTTTTCCAGGCCCCTGCTCCAGGATGAGTCGCTCAGGCGCGCCTCGTCGTCGGGACTGGGCAGGGCATCATCCACCTGCTGTTTCGGCCCCAGAGTGTACTTGGGCGGAAACTCTATCAGATTCATGTCATTGACAAAATTTATTAAGGCGGAGTCCAGTAAGCGCCCTTGCAGCTCCATATTCGCTCCGCAACTGCAGTCTCATAGAGAATAGCCTTTGCCACTTTTATGGGTCTGCTGTTCAGTCGAGCGCAACAACTGACGCCAATCAAAGCTTTTGGGGACCGTCTAAAATCATTCACCAGGCACAGAGACCAAAGCAGGAGAGCATCTCAAAAAGTGAACCCAAACTTCCCTAAATCCGGTCAGAGCCCGACAGGGTGAGATCCTATTTGGCTCAAATCCAAGGCCTTTTCCTGCTGTTTTAATAAATCCCCTATGCCACTGCACAGCGCCACATCTTCCCTTTCATGTCCCCTCTAGCTCCAAACTGAGTCCATTTCTGCCGTTTGTGGGCCCAAGAGTGGCGTGAATCCGAGGAGAGGGGCTTAAAAGGGCCGGGAGGAAACCAGAGGGCCCTGCCAATTGATGTGCTGTCTTGGAGGCCCTTAATGAGCTTCTGAAGAACGGAGGCTCTTGACAGAGGGTCATACAGTCTTATTTGCACTCTCCCCTCTGCTTCAGAGGCTAAATAATGACACTTTTATCACTTAAACAGGCCAGGGGAAGACCAAATAGAACATTCCCTAACAGTCACTACACACCACAAGCTTTTCTGTTGCAAATTAAAGCAAATAGCCTAACTGTCCGTTCCCATGGAGAGGCAGTGTTCACATTGCAGGGACCGCTGAGAGAGCCACTGGTGTGACTGTGGGCTTCAACTCTTTGAGGGTGCCTGGTCATTCTAAAGAACTCATCTGTACTAACACCAATTATGTTAAGTTTTAGCTAATGATGATGACAATAGTGGAGGTGGCAAATAAATATAAAATAAAAAAACAGACTGTCATTTACAGTTTAATTTAAAATCTTACTAAGACCTTATCAACTTGCTGATATCTCATTGTCCACTCTTCTCAACCAACAATGACAAAATCGATACACAGTTTGACAAGCTAAAAGGTCAAGATGAGAACTGTCACAAACTACTGCACAATTTCCTTAGCCGCCATTCTGGCTCTGATCACTGAGCTTTTCTGAGCAAGATAAAAGTGAATGAAGCTATATAGGTCCAGGTATTGTGTCCAAAGACACTGGGGAGGGTCGACTGTGTGACTAGTCCTCTTGGCAATAAAGGTTATTTAACACGTTTCATCTGTTGTTTAGATTATGTGGACGGACACTAATTCAACAGTCAAGCCAAACTGAATTTCTTTGTTTTTTATGCAGTGGAGTTTTCCAGATTTAATCTAATAATATTTTAATCAAGCAGTTTGACTAAGAACACAAACACTGATTTGGGCTGCTTTATGATTCAGTAGGAAAGGTTACGTTTCATGCACAAATTCAAAGACAGGAAATATCAAGAGGAGAAGTTTTAGGTGCTTTTGGGTTACACGGTTTACTCAAGGGCAACTCAACATTTGTGGTTAAAGGAGGAGAGAGTACTCTGCACTAAAACTTGCTGAATCCAGCCAGAGAAGTGCTGGTGGTTTTAAAGCCCACTCACAATGACGAATTGTTCCAAATGCCATGTAAAATCCAAACGTTCAGCTTTACTCAACTAAAACTAGGTACATTAAGTGACTGATCCCGGAGGATCAGTTCTCCTTTGGACTGTCCCCTCTGGGAGGTCAGAGGTTACATTCAATCCCAGAACAGCTTCTCTGGAGCTTTTCAGAGATTTACTGTTTGAATTGAAGTTGCTGTTTATATTGTGATCGCTTTTGTTCACAAGTCACTCACTATTGTCTATCTCGGTGAAAGTATGGATAGGTGTGTTAGGTTTAAATAGTCACACTTTTGGATGCAAATAGTTAAAAAATGTGGCATCTGTAGTGCTTATTGCTGTTGACAACAACTCCTCATATGAAGCATTAGGGTTTATCAGATGTGGAAGCTACATAGGAAATATTAATACATTTCATAAACTAGCCATTATATTTGTTTGCAACACTATATTATGGTAGGCGTTCGCTTCTTAAATAACTTAATAAATTATTACCACATGCTCTGATTAGTCGTCATGCAGGAAACAAAAACAAGAGACTCAAACAGAAACGGGACAAAACTACATCAGAGTTTGCTAATAATATTTGAGAGTTGATACTCTTGTTACTGTTACTTGGCCTCTTGACAGTTTCCTGCATGGTGGAGATGTGGATCAACTTCCTGTAGCCAGTTGGTTACGCTCCAATCAATAACCAATAGTAAGCCTGTGGCTCTTTACCCTATTGAAGTTGCCTTTTTCATTCCTGTGTAATTATTCAAAGCGTGGAAGTGTCTGTCTTCTACACGCACTCCAACTTAAGTGTATCTTCTTCATCTCCCTTCACCGCTTCTTCTTCTTCTCCTTCTCCTTCTTCATCTTCCTCTCTCTTCTCTGTTTCCCTGGCGGGCAGATAAACATGATGGGACATTCCGCCGGTTGTCGTGGAAACGCTGAGAAAGCACAGCTGGGCGGGAGAATATGAGGTAATCTCACCCTGGGGCTGCTGGGTAAATATTGGTCTTAAATAAGGAGTAAAACCCCAAAAGAGGCACACAAACACACATACATATATACACACACAGACACACACAGAGACACACACAAAACTCACACATACACCTACAGGGGTTTATCCCAGTTTTGTCTGAGTGGAAACACGCAGGACAAACCCTCACACAGACTCTTAATGGCACATTTCCTGCTCTGCTCTGTTATTACTGGTTACACAAAGTGAAATTAATGATAGCTTGTGGTGTGACTAAATGTTTATAGAGGTAAACACTTAATGACTGACAGATATAACCTCAGCGTTAAACCCACAAACCCCGTCCACACTAATCTTGACGTTCAGTTCAGTGGAGCGGAGTTTGTACCTTTTTATCCAAGATCTGGAAGGCCTGACAGCGCTCTTGGCTAAATGAAAACAATGACATCATGATTTTTAGCATACGGGATGCCCTGATTGTTCTGAATCTTCTTATCTTCTCACCTACGCCGAGAGCAACGCGTGCTGTAAAGTATAGCCCCACCTCCCACCTTGTTCACTGTGCTTGGTACACACAGGACAACAAAACAAAACACGTTGGCTGTGCAGAACTTTTACAAAGTGCGTGAGACTGATGCAAGGTACGCCATTTGCAATGCATGCCAATAATTATTCCTCATTTGAGGGAAAATTCTGAACATTTTATCTGATGATGGTGGAAGACAGAAATGAACCAACCAACTTGTTTTCCAGACTCCAAACATTTCGCCTAAAACCATGAGTGGTATCACTAAAAAGAAATATTAGAGGATCACCATAGTTAGAGATGGTCATCCTCTGGAAACCATGCATTTCAGTAAAAAATGATTCAGTAAAAAAAAAAGATTTCATAAAAAATGATTGTGCCAGTCTAGGTTGTTTTCCCCCTGGTAAAGTTAAAAAAAACCCTGCTAGTGGTGCTAAAGAGAAAAAGTAACAGAATCATTATTCATCCTCTGTGGATCAAGAAGTTCTTTAAAAAAAATAAAAAATCTGAATCCATGACTGTTGAGATACTGTACGTGACTAAAAGTCACGCATACTGCGGCTAGTAAAAGCTACATAATATTTGAAGATGTTGTTTGTTATTAATAACAGGGACTCTAAAAGTATGAAAACTAATCTTCACTTAATTTCCACTGAGTGAATCTACATTGAATCTACATTGAATACCCAAACGCAGCCTGGCACTTCAGTTCATAAATTGACTTATTATCTTACAGCACATAACACAAAGATGTTCTTGACACTGAATCCCTCCTGGATATTGGCTCCATATATCACTGTAATACCACAGTAAAACTTGAACAGATGCCCTGGGAAGAACAGACCTAGGGTCGTGTGTTTTCGGGTATCATGGCTTCACTAATTTCACATGAGGATTGAGTATGTAAAAAAAAAGGAAACATGGACTAAAATTTAGGTATTGTGTTGTTACACTGGAGCGGTTCCTTAAATATAGAGATCACTGGAGAGCGGCCTGTGTCCAGTGCACTGCTCCAGAGCAGCCAGAGCTGTTCTCACCATGTAAATCTGTCTTCCTACTCCTCCTCTGGCTCTGTCCTCAGTGTGCTATAAGAACACGGCCAAAATCTCTCCCACTACCACTGTAAATCTGAAACTGGACACTTTGCTCTCATTCTCTTTCTTTCTCAGCTTCTTTCTCTTTCCTTGAAATCTGTCTCCTCTCTTACCTCCCTCATTTTCTATTGCTTGTTTTCTCCACTCTCGATCAGACGTGATATATCCTCCGCTTCCTCTCTGTTTTACAAATTATGAAAACTTTCTTCGCTTCGTTCGGCTCAGTAGAGACGGAGAGCTGGTGCAACAATGTGAACTGACTGCAGAAACAGACAGAAAAGAGAGCGTATGTATACTCTGACATACATGAAATTCAAATTTGAACATCTGAGAAAGGGAGGGAGACATGGACAGATAGTGGGAGACAGTGGGAGTGAGGGAGATGAGTTTAACTCCTGACCTATCTGCCTCTTCTTCATTGTGTCACTCTGACTCTCAGTGTTTCTCTCCACACCCAGAAGCTGAGTCATTGGTTCGCTCGTCCCTCCTCCCTCCGCTCCTCAGCCACCGATTGGCTTGGCACTTCAGCTAACACTCAGTCATGGGGTGTTTACACAGCTGGGTGGCCAGTGAAAGGTAAGGTTCATGCATGTGTGCATGTGCGTGTATGTAGAGGTTGGATAAACCCCAATACCACATCATATACCCCCCCTCCCTCCCTCCCTCTCCCTCTCTTCCTCTAAACCTACACCTCCCACTGGCCAAAACCGCTGTGTGCCCTCGGCCCCTCCTTTTCCGAATTTACTCTCCTTCTCTTAATCCAACCTCTTAGCTCCCACTCTCCACAGCCACACTAAAAATCTCATTGCATGACATGAGTCCCCCACCCAGCCTTACCCGCATGTCAGCACCTTACCCCCCCCCCCCCCCCCACCCCACCACCACCACATTCTGTCTGTGTAATGTGTGTGTTTATTTTTTGAAAGGTCACCCACTCTTTACTATGTATTTTAAAGGTGCCATGTTTCATTTGTTTTAAGTGTCATGTTCTCAGCTGTGGTGCATGTTGAGATGCCCGCTTTTCCCGGGATGATGATGATGAAAATGATAATGATGATGAAGACACCAGTGGCATGCTTCAAGCACTGTAGACTTGTCCTCGTGCCATTTGACTGTTTGTGTTTGTCTCTGTTTGTTTGGGTAAGTCATAATCTATTAAGTCTGTGTTTTTTCCTCTTTGTGCTGAGAGAATTGATGTAAAAATATGTTTACACATAACTGTTCCAGAGAGATCAGGCTTTCTCTGCCAGAAGTGCTTAGGAGAAAAATTGGGAGAAAAAAAACCAGCTCTGCAGAAAAACGTTACTAATTCTCACAAAAACAATAACATGAAAGTTCTGAATGACTGAATGCTTAGCTCCCCGCCTGGATCACTGATCATAGCTGGAAGGAGCCCAACAACAGCAGCCTCACAAGTAGTCACAACATTTTGTGGCATCCCAATAAATTTCCTCTCCCTCTAATCTTGCACCTCAGTGTTACTCTTGGTGTAGATTAAATGATCACTCACGATCATGATCACACATGGAGAAACACTGTTGGTATTTGAACTCAATAGCAAAGCAAATACATGTACACTGCTCCCTCCAGTGCTCTTTTATTAGCTCCGCCCCCGAAATCCATGGGGTCTAGCTGACCAAAGGATAAATATGGACTTTCACGAAGCTAGACCAAAACAATTATTATGATGTAAACATTGCACGTGAACAAAGACTCACAGAAAGAGCCACAAAAATAAAAGACCCATCACGCCACACAAGCCAGTCCTTCTCAGTCTGGTCATGTTCTCCATCAGCAACCCACAGCAATATCAATAAGTCTGTGACAGGAATAAACAGTAAAATCTGTTCAAATGCTGTTGAGTAATGCAAGTGAGATACAACAGGTTCACCGCAAAGTTCGTGAGAAAAAAGCTATAGCACTACTTCTGGCTGTGAAAGTATTTGTATATTTGATGGGAACAGTGCAAGCTAATGAATCTGAAATGTAAACCTACAGGGTGGAAAAAAGAAGAAAAAAAGCCAAATTTAGGAGTTGGGTAACAAAACAATAAGCATGGTATGAGACAAGTTCAGTATAGCCATACAACCCATATCCATATAATGAAATCTCTCTTCAGTTGCAGCTTTCAATCATATGGCTTTACCATCTCTCCCCATGTAAAACCACCAAATTCCATACTCAGTTCACCTGATTAACAACTAAACCATCTGTGGGAGGAAGTTGAAGCTTTGGAGAGAGGAAGCAAGAGGGATCCGTTTCTTTCTTTCTACCATGTCGTCATTTTATGAACTGCCCTTAAAGCCTGGTCATATATTTATTCATGATTCATCATGAAAGTGACTCTACACTGTAAACTGTTGATGCCCCCTAAATGTCTTTACAGCAATGAGCAGAATCCAGTAAATGGAAAAGGGAGTTGATGATTTCCAGGACTTCCCAAATTTTCTGTACTTTCTTTGGAAAGCTGACTTTGCATATCATCTTTAAAAAATGTGCACATACAGCTTCAAAATGAAAGTGAAGCAAGAGGTTACAGAGGCAGTGTTTTGGAAAATTACAAGACTTGGAAAAAAAAACCCACTACAGCACATGACCCTGACATATACAAAATATAGGTGCTTTACAGTGCGTAGTGCACCTGTGGCACAATTTATTCCACATGCTGCGCTGATTACCTCGAAAACCAGTGGCCATGATTTCAAAAATTATACCGTCAACTCAGGAAATTTGATTCTTGACAAGTGCGGCATCTCTCTGAGTCTGATTGGACATGAAGATGTTCATCATGAGCGCTGTGTTGCCTTCAGCATAGATCCCTGAACTTCTTACAGGAAGATCTTTAGTGTCTTTCTTTCTATGTTAAACGCATTTGTAGTTCGTTGTCTTCGCTAATCAAAATGAGCCTGCTTGCCAGAGTCAGGGGATGGTTCACTGACCACGGGAGTTTCTTTCATCTTCTTGTCAATGACTTTATAAGTGCTTTTCCAGCAATCATCCCTAATGCACACATCATCACCAGTATTGGCCACCCAGGTTTCCCTTTCTTTTCATCTCTCTCCCTCTCTCTCTTCTTCCTCTTTCTCTCCCGGTTGCCCTCTTTCATAAATACGGATACCCTCGGCCCTGTGCTGCAGTTTGACAAGGTTGTCATAAAATTATAATAATAAAATATTAAGTTGTGTCCTGGGTATTGTCCCGTAAAGCTACATGACTAAACATGAGATCATTTTTTCCAGACCCAGAAGATTTTTTTTTCCCTCTTGGCTTATTTATTTTTCTGTGGTTTTGGGAAGTTGTGGCTGAAAGCCTGATGATATGCTGTGTGTGTTCCTCTCCTTACCCCACCCCTCAGCACTCCTCTCCACTTTCCTCTGGATTTATATGCAGAAGGTATAGGGAGTGATAAAAATACATTTTTTTGTACGTTTGCTTGTTCCACGGTAAATCACGCTCACTTTCACATTCATGCTTATGTTCATATGATTTGGCCTCATTCCTTATTAATGTTGTTACTATCATAATAGCTTGACACACTTAAGGTTAAGACAAAATAACCCTTTTTTTCTTATTTTACCTTTTGTCCTTTCCCTGCTGTAATTCCCCAGTGTTTTGGGTGTAGGAGTTATGGTTTGGTCTGAACACTGTCTAGACGCCTATGAGCCTCCCATTACCTCCTGATTACACTGAGCCCTATTAATCTCACTGGGCTGGCTGACCAGAGTAGAACACACACACACACACACACACACACACACACACACACACACACACACACACACACACACACACACACACACACACACCAAATACACAAATACACAAAAAATGTATTCCTGGCTGAATGATTAAGTGCAAATAAGATTGTCTTAGTGGAAAAAGAGTGATGTTGTTTGGTATTAATAGAGAAAATACAATGAATGCTAAATGTGAAAGATTTTGGGGGAAAGTACATAATAGCAAATATCACTGTGATGTGTTACATGTGCAACACATTCAAAAAAAGTCAGAAAGATAAACAGTAAAAAAGTGCTGTTGAGTAATGCAAGTGAGACATAACTTGGCCGTCCTTACGTTTGTGGAGGAAAAAAAATACTTTGGGCTGTTATGGTGTTATATCTATATATAGATAGGCTATTTATTTCTTTATTTGATGGGGACAATGCGAGTTAAAGGGATATTCCGGCGCAAATTTAACCCATGGTCCAACGCATGGTGACACCGACCAGAGACGTTGCACCGACCCACCCCTCGAGAGATTTAGTCTGCTGACCGCTAGCTTCTCCACTTGTAGCAACTTTAGCAATGACCGCACCATAACAAACAGCTTAGTCTGTTTATCCACGCGCAAACCGCGATCGGAGAGCCACTCATAGCCACAAATTATGCTCAGAACAGCACCAAACGGCATCAACAGTATCAAAAGGGTCCCAGCACATAATACGAGGCATCTAACATCTGTTAGCTTAGCCTGGTTTCTATTGAAAAGAGACGAAAACAACTCACCCACTCTCCTGCAGTTATACGTTATGCAGCAACTTTCCACGTCCAGCATACGTCCAGGCACTGACAACACACGTCCGAATCTGGCTGGCAGCAGAAACAGTCAGTTTCTGGAAGGCAGTGACCAAAAATGACCACTCAAACCCCCAGACCCAGCACATTGACTCATATCGGCATCTCTCCCTCTTTCACTTTTTTCCTCCATTTATTTCAGCTCGTCTGCGGTAAACTCGGTCTCTGATAGCAGGGCGCCCATCGAAATGAAACCAGTCGTCGCTGTTTTCAAATTCCATAAACTCAGCCCTGTTGTGCCTGTCGCTACCCGATCTGCGACGCTACCCGATCTGCGACAGCCACGTACGGCAACTCCACTTGGACAAACTTAGTTGAATTGACTTAGGTCTTAGGATCACTGCCCTATCTCTGTGCCCTTTCCCTGTGAACAGTTGCCAGATTAACTGACGGTTTATCTTTTTGCATTTTTGAAAAACAAACTTTATTAGTAATGTAAATGGATGGTTCGTTGTGGTGGTATGGATCTTGATGCTCAGAAAACAGTAACAGAGGCGGACTTTGTGTTTACTTTGAGCAGACCTCATCACCATGACAACCACAAACAATCACAACCCTCACTGAATAAACATCTGCATTGGGAGCTGTCTTGTTCTGACAGGACGTCCGCGGTTTTTAAGTTTTTTTTAATCATTTTCACAGTACCTTATTGTAAATTAACAGGACTTTAAATGAACAAACTTCGACCTCCGCTTGTACAGAAAAGCGGGCAGTGCCTAAATGAAGTTTGTCCAAGTGGAGTTGTCTCATGTGCAGACGCAACCGTCAAATATTATAGATGGACAGGTCTGCAGCTAAATTAATCATCCGATCAGTTTTGTTACAGATCGGGTAGCATCGCAGATCGGGTAGCGACAGTGCCTTCTGTGATGTCTGCTCATGGATGTATAATATTAATATTATGTCTGCTTCATGCATGGATGTTACAGGCGGTCTGTTCCGGCAACAAACATCGTCCTGATCTCGCGTGATCTCGCGTGTGACGTCACGTCTAATCTCGCGCTTGTTTATGTGAGATGTCCAATCCTGTTCATTTCCCTGTGAACAGTTGATAACTTTTATAAATCAACTGATAGGCGAGATACATAGGAACGTTGGCTGCATTTTATGGAGCAATACACATTCATCCTTGCACTATTGCATTGTGCTATAATTGTTTAACTATTGTAAAGCGCATTGAGTTTGCCCTGTGCATGAAATGCACTTTATAAATAAAATTGGCTGAGTTTATGCAGTTTGAGAACAACGATGACTGGCTTAATTTTGATGGACACCCTATCAGTTTGAAACCAAGTTTACCGAAGATGAGCTGAAATGGAAGAGAAAGAGGGAGATCTTCCAGTGGAGTTTAAATGCTGGGCCTGGGGGGTTCGAGTGGTCAGTGTTCTCACTACCTGCGGGTGGACACTGAGACTGAGTGTTTGTGCTGCTAGTTGGAGTCAGATTCGGACATGTTTTTGTCAGTGCAATGCAGGGAAAACTTTTGTTCTTTTGTTGAAACTGAAAGAGATAAATATTACATTCAAAGTAAGAGTTTATACTTTATCTTTGGCTTTGTTATTTCCATCCTTTGTCCACGCACAAATTTATTAGATGTTTAATTAACACATTTATTGACGACTCCCTGAGGGATCCACAAAAATAACGAGACACACAGACCCAAACACAGTTCTCTTGAGCAAAATTGGTGTCACGGGAACCACCCGTCTGTCGTCACCAGGGCTACTGAGGACAGGACAGTGGGTGTTGGGTGCCAAGGAAACAAACCAACTATGGGAATCCAGCTCACCCACCGAAAGACACTGTTTACTTTCGGGGTTAATAGTGTGTGTGCATGTGCGCCTGTGTACGTGTGTGTGTGTGCAGACATTGTTCCCTTGGGAAACAGTTTAATGCTCGAGTCAGTCTGTCTCTGTGTGAGCTTGGGCTATTTGCCTACCTGAGGGAGCATAAAAAACAGAGATGCAAAGCTGAAGTGCCAAAAATCTCTCAGAAATGCCTTTGAAAATACCATAAAGGGATTTCATGGATGTCAGTGGGCCTGTGAGAGATGGGCTTTGATACAACTCAGTCTAGCCTGGACTGTGTTGGAGGATATATGGCCACAGTTGCACAGCTCTGACTGGTGGAACACTTAAGGTTTTATGACCTGCTGCCATTTGGGGCTCTGGGATAGAGCAGAGTGCCGACCACATAACTAATTAGGCCTGGCCAACAGGGGTGTGCGAGGATGGGGATTTGTGGATTGTGGGTTGTGGATGCGGTGTGTCTGAATGAGTGAATGAGTGAGCGAACCAGTGAGTGTGTGGCATGGGTCGTTGTCTGCGTGTGTAATGTGCATGTGTGTGTATGTGTCCTGCAGCTTGAGCATTGCGTCAGGGCGCCGTTTGTGCTCCATAAAGACACCACGGCCTCTTTCATGTAGGAGCCGCCAGGCCTGGAAACTTTAACGCAGGAGATAGGGACTCCACAGCCAGCCTACACACGCATTAACGCACACACTGGAAAGGTCACTCCTATCGAGGCAGTCAACAAGAGACAGACAGAGGTGTATGAAAAAAAATGAAAAAAAAGTCAGGCCCACTCAACATAAACAACACTCCTCCTATTGTCTCATCTCTCTAACCCTCCCTCTTCTCCTCTCCACTGGAGGATCATGAAGATAAACGACCATGCGTAGATATGAGAGTCCAGTGGCAGGAGGGGTGGGGGTGGGGGGTGGGGGGGTGTTGTCAGAGGTGGAATGTGTGTGAACTGCACACCGCCTCCTATAAATCAGCGAGACAAGTAGGAGGAGGAGGAGGAGGAAGAGGTGAGGGAGAGCAGGATGGGTGGAAGAGGAGGAGTCAGCGATAGGGGGAATGACAAGATAAATGAGTGCTGATGGAGGGAGGGGGGCACAGGTGCACGAGAGGCACGCGAGGGGCCGGGGATGAATCCGAGCAAACGAGAGCGGAGGTCGTGGCAGGACAAATCACAGCGAACTTTTCATTTCGTCGTTTCCAAAAATCTCTTATCTTAAGATCGCAAGTGTGAAGTGTTGTGTGTTGTGTGTGTTTTGTACAGTTCAAACAGCGGAGGTTGCACAATTTGAGGTCATTCAGAGCATTCTGGCAACAAGGGGAGTCGTTTGTAATGACTCTGTTTACATTGGATTGTAAAAAAAAAAAAAAAAAAAGTTTTAAATGGAGCAAATCTTGCTCTGCTGAAGGCTTAAGTATGTGCAACACAAGCTTTTCTGTTTATTTATTTCCAGTTCATGTGCATGTGTGTTGTTGTTTCAGTGTGTAGTTCTGCTGGAAGCAGGTCCAACACAGTCATATTTCAGTGAGTCAGTTTATTCTGGTCTTATTTATAACTTCTATCTGACGTCTTCATCAGTGATTAATAAATCACAATGAATCACTCACTTGCTTCAGTTGTTGGAAGTGCACACTTCAGGATTTCATGTTTTCAAAGAAATCCCGCAACAGCAAGGCAGATTTACAGTTGTCTTACTGAGATCAGAGGGTTGATACTGATGATGTTTTGATGTAATTTTCATATCTTAATGGAACAGAAATACACAAAATTTCCTGCTTGGATCAATTGCAAGGCAACCAGCAGATACTCTGGTCACAGTTTCCAGGCTGAGACAATGTGGTAGATGTCAAACCATATAATTTCATTAATGTTAAAAGACTTAATATGGTAATTAAAGTTAGTAATTAACAGATTTTGAGTGGGAGGCTGTCGTTTTTTTCACAATTATTCCAGTTTTCTTATTTGATGATACGTACAATTTTAGTATATGATTCATTAACACCTATAATAAAAGTGTTACAACTTGTTTTGGTGCCTCATTAGAAAGGAGACAATGGCTGGTGAGACTGATCCCATCATAAATGTAAATACCACAGGGACAGTGATTAAAATGCTCCCTGAAAATGGGATATGGGAATGTAATTTAAAAAAAGAAAAAGATGGAGATTCTGCTGAGTCAGCTCGTGTAGATTACAGAAATATATGATCAGGTGTGACAGAAGAGGATGATCTGAGTTAATTGCGGCTCCTTATCTGTCCTCTTTAGGCAGCTCCTGATAAGCTCTCCAGCTCTTAGCACCTCACAGCTAATTAGACACCCCACTGCACGGCAGGAGGATCTGTGTGTGTGTGTACACACGTGTGGAGGCGGGGGTAAAGAAAACAGTAAGATCTTTAGGCTGTCTCTCCGCACTTTATCATTCGACACCCACTGATACCATGAAAGAGTTTTTTTGTCGGGAGGCCATCTGCCACGAAAAAAGAAAACAACAAATCTTGTGAATAACATGTACGAGGATGCAACTGTGGAAAAAAAATCTAATATGCAGTTTCTGATCAAGTCATTGATTAAATAATTTAAAGCGGTGCAAACATCAAAATATATCTTTAATTGCAATGAAAATTGAACATTTTACTTCAAATTTCTTTTGCTTCACAAAGAAAAAAGAAAGACAAAAACACACCCTCTCTGTAAACTGTCCGTGCACAACACTACAGGAAATCAGTAAAACACTGGCATACTGTGATTGATCTCCCTCCCTTGCAGCGTTCATATGGGCACAAGAAACAAAAGGACATTCCTTGAACTCAGTTTGGTGTTCTCCGCCATCTCACATCAGCTCCTATTTGGCTTCAACGCCTGAAGGTAGAAAACCTGCCCTTGTTACACTTGTGTCCATGTTTATCAGATGAAGCCAAGGAAGCCTCATTCCCCATATTTTTGTTGTCCCAATGTGGACATATGAAGTGATTCAGCACCCCCGTCAGGCAGTGAAAGGGAATTACAATCCTGAAGTCTGAAACTGTCCTCCCATGTGCTTTTTTTGCATAAACTACAAAAAGACAATTCAGATCTGACCCTCTGCAGTATGACTTTAGAAGAGCTCAGAAGAACCCAGCATGTGACGGAAAAACTAAATATTGTGTTTTCAATGTTTAAGGCACGTCAGCATCCACTGTCGTTGACATGGGATTACCTAAATTAAAAGAATAGTTCACCCTAGAATGATATTTTACTCATAATTTACTCACCCTCACGTCGACTAAGTGCTGGGAGAAGTTTCAATTTCATTCTGAGGTGAACTATTCCTTTAACTCTGCTGTAATTCACCTGTTTTCCTGAAATGGAATTTTCATGCAAATTGTTCAAATGTCACTTTTCCTCTTCTTCTTCTTGGATTTTGGTGTTTCAGCAGCTTCACTGACATTTGATGTGACGTCGTTGCCAGTTTCACGTTTCCTCTTTTTGCTCGGCTTATCGCTGATGTAGCCGCTGGAGTCGCTCCCGTGGATCTCCGTGGGACAGATCTCGACCTGAGCCGCCTCCTCCTCCTGCTTCACACCTTTCTCCTTCTTTTTCTTCTTCTTCTTTTTATCACCGGCATTGTCATCGTTTGCCTCCTCCGTTGCTCCGTTCAGCTCTGGCGCGCTGCCGTCCTGTAGGCAAGAGGGTGTAACCTGCTCTTCGCTTTCCTCCTCTTTCACTTTGTCCTTCTTCTTTTTCTTCTTTTTCTTGGGGGTGTCGTCAGGCGTCTCCTCTGTGGTGTCTGGGTTCGGTTCTGTGTCTGCTGTGTCGGGCTGATCTGTGGGGATGCCCGTCTCTGAGCTCTCAGCCATGGCCAGCAGCTCTTGGACCCTGAGATGCACAAAGACAACAAAAGAAAAATCATTTAATACTGTGCAGACGTTTTCGTTTCCCTTCACACTCAACACCACCGCCGCAGCACACTCACTTGGTCCTGTCCAGCCGTCCTCTGATCAGCAGCACCCCTGCAGTGTCAGCGTCAAGCGCCATCACCTCAAACTCCAGCTCTGCTCCGATTCTTGGCCCCGCGTCCCGCCAGGTTTCCATGGAGAGCAGGTTTGGTTTGGGGATGCTGGCGTTGAAACAGCCATGCACGAGACAGCCCACATGGCTTGCTCCTAGTTTATTCACCTTCCCCTGGGAACAGGAGGTTGTGAGGTTAGTACTTTTTAGATAAAAAAAAGTAGTTTCCATTTCAAGAATTATATTCAACCGAAACACCCTCATCATAATGACCTGCAATCACTCATGGGCAGTTTCTGACTGTAATTATTCTGTCTGGGAATAATTAATTTGTGTTTTCTTGTTTCCAAGGCGCTGTGAGGCTTGGTTATTGGATGTTAAATCAAATACACTATTACAGCGCTGAGAAGTTCTGTATTACTTCTCTGGATGACAGCCGCCAAATGCCGTGAATGTAAATCTCACCAGCAGTTTCTGTCCTTTCATGGGCTGAAACACAATGAAGTGTGCCTCTATGTCCATGTGGATGTAGCCGTTGTCGTCATAAATGTCCCCGTGCCGGCCAGCTATCCTGATGTTGTCATAAGCCAAGGGTACTCCTTTCAGGCTGCGAGAGAAAAATTGATGTAAATGTACAGGATGTAAAGCAGATGAAGTCAGTGCAACGTGATCTGACAGGTCGACTGTCATCTGGGACTCCTGCAACACACTTCACCCGAGTGCACGTCATCTAGTGTTGATCCAATGTTTATTCTAGGACGATTAATGACACTGTGGCAGATTAACCATGTAGTAAGAAAGTTAACTTCCCTGAAGATCCTGCAGTTAAGCATGGCTTTAATATATGTCCGATAATGGATCTAGTCTCCTGTTATATGCATCCAATGCCCCTAAGACAGCCCCATAAACACACAACTAACAGGACTAACTCTCAGTGACTTGAAAAATCGCTGACACGTGTTTGTTGTCACACATTACTCGAGGCTCAACTAAGAGAAGAGGGCGAAGCTGGACACAGAAGTCAAGAGGACACTGTCCACAGCTGTCCTGCTGTCGTGTCGTTACCTCGGGGAGAACTTGAGCAGCTCGGCCTCCAGCTCCGTCCGGATACCTGTCCGCTTCTTGTTCAGGTACATGGGCGGTAAGGCGATGTGTCTCCGGTGCGTGTTCATGACCAGACATGAGTACGGCGCTGACAGCAGCTCGGAGGCGGCGGCGAACGACGGGATCGAGCACGGGGCCTCGCCCGCATATTTGTCCGGTGCGGAGGACAGTTCAGTCGGTTGGACTTGAGCGGCGGCGGTGTCACCGGACATTTTCACATGTTTTGGGTCGTCTTCAGCATGCTCCAAGTTCGCCATGCTGCGTAGGAGGACCGGAAGACCAACAACAGCTGACTTCCGCTTTGGGGAGGTCAAACATTTGCTTATACTGACGCCTGCTGGTCGGGAGGTAGGACTACACTTTTCTTTTCTTTTCTTTTCTTTTCTTTTCTTTTCTTTTCTTTTCTTTTCTTTTCTTTTCTTTTCTTTTCTTTTCTTTTCTTTTCTTTTCTTTTCTAACTTTTACCAAACATTTTGTTGTTTTGAAGTCTTCCAGGTAGCTTTCTGTTATCTTATCCTATCACTGTGGTATTAGAAAAAACACAATAGGCCATATAGTAGTTTAATTATGCTGAAAACTATTACTTAGACTTGCTTGCAAAAAAAGTGCTTTTAATGTGGGCCCTGTTTTATCATCTGATTTTGTAGCACTATCATTATTTCAGGCTGTAACATCTAGTGATGGTACAGACTCTGGTTCAGATACAGTCCTAAATGACGTGTTTCCTTGATAACTATCCTTTGTTACATAAGCTAGTCGGTGAAATGTTTTGCACTGACTAACTTGGCAAGAATACTGCAATTCATCTGATAAGAGACATGATTGATTCTGTATCTTGTTCTTACCTGCAATGGCACATTAAGATCATTAAGGTGACCTGAGGTGTCAATTAGTGCAACCACAGGGTGCACAGACACACACATGCATAGAAAAATACACTCACATACACACAGAGGCCAATAGGCCTATAGTGTTACTGTTTTCTGACAGGGCAGCGCCATAGGAGGTCACATGATTCAGCATTACACACACACACACACACACACACAGGAGTGCAGATCTGGTGCCCTCATCGTGATAAATAGTGACATTCTTTCTTAGTCAGCAAAAGCTCCCAGTGGCTTCTGCTGCTGTGGGCCCAAGTTAGCGCACACACACACACGGACACATTGAATTTGTCAGACCACTGTCCTCTCTCTGTTGGAAAACTACTCTTCTCTTCTCACTGTTTCGTTTAGAAGAACACATACACATGTATGCACACGCACATGGACATTACAAAACAAATGCTTGAGTCAGAAAAAAACACCTTAAAGGCAAAAGGCCCTGGCATCCTGTGTGCGTGTTTGTGTTTGTATGTGCTTTGTAATGCATGAATGGCATTATAAAATGTAATTTAAGGGTGACAGTGTAACCACAACAAAACAATCACCTTACTGACAGGTAACATCAGGTCACATCAGGAGAGATTGCGGAAGTAAGAGAGACATAAAGCGGCATATAAACAAGAAGCAAAAACACACAGACAGACACACAAAGAGACTGACTGACATGCTGATAGACAGGCAGGTGTAGAGTTTCGTTTTTACTTCATCTGCAGAAACAGTATATCGACACTACAGTTTCTTTTAATTACAATATCTGTTTATGCATGCCAAATGAAGACATGAACAGAATAAATAACTGGATTAAGTAACTCTAATGGAATGGCTGCAATATCAAAGCCGAGGTGAGGAGCAGACTGCTGAGGTCAGGTCGAGCTGAAACTGAGCCCAGTCTGTAAACAAAATGTGAAATTGGTGGAGTTCCCCTTCAAGACTGTTGCAGCTTATGATATAAATAGAAATGATGCTACGTTCTACTGATTTCTGAGGCATTCAAAGATCTGAAAATACTTGATGTGGTTCATCTCTACAAATGCGTTTCACTTCCTTTTTGTCTCACTGCGCTGAAACAATGAGAGCATCGACCACAGCAGAACACCCCAAAGAGCAGCTGCATCATTAAAGCTCCACCTCTGACTTGCTAACACATATTTGACTGTTAACAAGCATCTTTCTCTTTAATTAATGACCTCGATAAGAGGGACAGTACGATGATGAAAGACACAGCATTGATTTCTGCTATGATGAACACATCCACACCGCTGTGTATTATTAGCTGCTCTGTCTAAGTGTGTGTGTGCGTCCACAGGGAGGAAAATGTTATTATCCTGGATTTCCATTGTCTGTGAGGAAACACACTCACATATGGTTTATACACAACCTACCAAAGAAAACAAGACAGGAGATGTGGATGTTTGGACATAAATCACTTCAGTCCATGCTCGAGAGACTAAACTCACAAAACACTGGTGTGGTCTCACTTCAGTCTTCTTATCTAACTATTATCAAGAAAGAGTCCAAAACATAAACAAATGTATTCCTTCAGTGAATAATCTTCAGGAGCGCTTGTGGGTTGATTTTACCTTTGTAGAGAGTTTTGAGTCACGTCGGCTGTGTCCCCCGGCTTGCAACGTCTGTAGTCAAAGCATTCGCTCCCTTGCTAAGCTTCTCTTCCAGAGCCTCTGACTCTTCCCTCTGCTACTTTACTGACGTTATTTTGCCTATGACCTCATGCTCCATGTTGCTGATTCACTTTCATTCTGCTTCACTCAGCCAAGTTTTTGGTCACTTTAACAGGATGCAAGCAACAAACGTTCTTAAGATTTGGCAACAACAAAAACCCTGTTTGTTTACGTGTGTCGTGAGAATGAATGTTGAGTGGCGTTAAGAGTTTTTTTTTCCTCTCTCTTTTTTTTTCTGACTCAGACTTTTTTGGGGAGAGAGTGGGAGCCAAACTAAGTGTGGTGGGTTGCAATGTGTTTGTGCGTGTATTTTGTTTGTGTCCTCATTTCAAGGGCACCCCCACCCCAGTCTCCTGGCACCAGCTACACTAACATGTGCAGAGGTTGGAAGAAATGTACATTGCACGCACACAGAAGGGCAAAGGGCTTTGCTTGCGTTGTGAAACACAAATTGACCGCTCTGTTTCGTACTTCTTGACAGACATGACGGTAATCAAAGCTCACATCACATCACATTCAGAGAGGAGGAGTGAAACGCTCCACTTCTCCAGCTTTTAGTCTCCTCAGAAACAGACACATGCGCTGATTGGTCGCTTTATACAGAAGGGGCCATCACCTTTTCTCACAAGCAAGCAGGTGCTCTGTGTTAACCTTTCTCACAGTGACGGCATTAATTAAGCAAACCAGCTGCGTGACCTTTGACCTTCTGTGTGACCAACACTGTCTGATAGGGTGGTTAGCAAGTGCAGCGTCCTGTCAGGAGCTGACAGAGGGAATGTTCAGCACAGCTCCGAGTCAGGAGGTGAAAGAAAAAACAGGGTGCGGGGATTGAAGCTGTAGTGTGTGTTACCACCGAGTATAGTTTGAAGAAGAGGAGTTAGAAGAAGAGCAAAATACAGAGAGACAGACAGAGAAAGAAGTGGCTGCTCGCTCCGAGTCCCAGAGGGTGAATTGATTTTAGAATTGGTTGCCTTTGTCAGAACATACCCAGTGAGAATCTATTGACTGATTGCATAATCTCTCTTCATCTCCTCCTCCACTCCCTCTTCTTTTATCACGAATCACCACTGTAGTCTCTGCACATCCTATACACCAAGAATATGCAGTTGCATTTAAAAAGTAAAAATAAAGTTGCTCAGCAACACTAAACCAATCAGTGTCTCTGACCAAGTTGATCAACATCTCCCCAAGTCCCCTGTCATACCTCGGGACATGAGCGGACAGATGAAGAAGGGAGGAGGGGGGGTCATATAGTTGGGGAGCAGAGGCAAAACAGGACAGGAGAGAAGTAACAATTTGCAAAACAACTGAGGTCAGCCAAGTGTAACACTGCTGTGGCAAGTGGAGGGCACTGTGAGGAGCCTCTCACCTGATTGATGAGGGAGGTCTCAACATCTGTGCAGGTGAGTTTTGCATGAACAGGAATACTAGATCGCCACGGCCTGATGGCAAACAAACAAACACAGAGAGAGACAAAGAGGACTGTCAGGGAGTTCACCAATACTGTTGACTGAATATTACCGCGTCAGTGCATCACAGTGACGGCTATCATGAAGAGTAGTGTAGAGCTGCTGGTTACCAGCCAAACAATCACTATAATGCATCCTACATTGATAGTGGAGAGTGAGTTGGGAGGAGTGGATGAGTAAGTGATTTTGAGCACAAAAATTTTAATACTTCTTTGCATTTGGAAACATCTGGAGCTCAGGACTGCAGTGTGTGACCAGTTTACATTGCCCTCACCAACCATTTTGGAGAGAGTTGTGTCCATCTGGTGCCTTTGGATCAACATGAGTTTAATTTTTACTTTCACACATGCACACGCACACACACACACACACACAAATGTGTGTTTTCTTGCGCTGCACTGATAATGCACTTCAAATACACAGTTAATATGCCTGAAAATCACTCAGTGTGATGTTGAGTGTGTGTGTTTATTTGATACTGTGAGTTAATGATGTGTGTAACACGATCCTCTCACATGACTGACTGAAGGGACAGACTGCTGTTCATGCAGTATTTTGTATCCCCAAAACTGTACCTCTGTGTGCATAGCCAATGTAAACCAACATGTGGAAATCTTGCAAAGATTGTGCAAAGATTCATTAAATACAGAATTCTTTGTCTTTACAGATGCTATTGCTGTATCTCACAGTTTCTTGAAGAACAATTGAAAGCTCTGAAAAGTAAGTGAACTTTTCAGCAGAGATTATTTTTAACACATAAAGATCTCACCTTATCAACAATATCTCAGATACTATTGTGCTGCAGGAGTAGGTGTTGAGTTTCTTTCCCTCTAGTGCACAGTAAAGAAAATGGGTGTGACCTACAAACAGATGAGAAGATACAGCAATGCAGCACCAGAAAACACGTCGTCAAAGCGCTCCAATAATTTCTCACCCATATCAGTGCATCTCAGTACTTCTTCAGTCCTTTAGGAGACAATATAACAGCACAGTCGCCTTCCAACCTGATACGGTCACACCTACATTGAGGCAACTGTGGAACAGAGGGAATCTCCAAGCCGCCTGCAGCACCTTCGATCTCCCTCATCCCCTCGTCTCTCAGGAGCGATGACAGATTGACGTTTGCCCAGCGCTACACTCATTATGGGCTAGCAGCCATACATCTCCTAATGATTAGAGCCACTTTGACAGAGGAGGGGACCATGGAGAAGCTTATAATAGGCCTCTGGATGATACCACAGCTCCATGCGCCTCCAGCAGCCAGTCTCCTTATCCACTTAGCAGGTCAGAGGTTTATTCCATCTATCTATCTACCTAAACTTCTTCAACAAGATTGATAACACTCACTTATTCATATTACTGTAAAAGCACACAAAAAGTTAGATGCAAATAGACCATGTTGTTTTGCCATCTGCACATTTATGAAAATGAAAGACTTTTTAACTAAAACTTAATTAAATATTCAATTTTGTTGCCAAGTATTACCCAAAAGTACTTAATGATATCCTGGCAAGTTATGTAAATATTCACATTACTTAGCCTATTAAATTCTAGTGACTCTTGTTTTGCTTGTGATGTTCTTTTGTTTTCTTTTGTTGTCTCTTTTTTTTTTTTAGGTAATTAAAGGGATAGTTCACCCAAATTTCAAATTTCACTCATTATCTCCTCACCCTCATGTCGACTAAGAGCTGTGAGAATTTTCAGAGTCCTCTGTTCCTTCTCTGAGTTACGGGGGGGTCCACGCATCAGTATTTGTCCATATAATGGTTGTCAATGGACACCAGGTTTCTTCGTCCAAAAAGACACACCAAAAAACATCCAAATACCTCCATACTGCTCGTCTGTAATGTCCCTCTTGTATTGAAGCTCCGACATGAGAAATTGTTCGGAAAAAAATTTAATAAGTCTATATTTTAAGCTTGTTTGTAGCGGAAGCTCCCAGTGTCTTGGTTCACTGCTCTTCCTGTGTCAGTGCAATTCTCATGTGATTTGCACTGACTGGCGTAAAGAAAATGGGTGTGACCTACAAACAGATGAGAAGATACAAGAATTTCTCATGTGGGGGCTTCAATACAAGAGGGACATTACAGACGAGCAGTATGGAGGTATTTGGATGTTTTTTGGTGTGTCTTTTTGGACAAAGAAACCTGGTGTCCATTGACAACCATTATATGGACAAATACTGCTGCGCGGACCCCCCCGTAACTCAGAGAAGGAACAGAGGACTCTGAAAATTCTCACAGCTCTTAGTCGACATGAGGGTGAGTAGATAATGAGTGAAATTTGAATTTTGGGTGAACTATCCCTTTAAGGAATTGTTTAGTTTTTTTCTCCGTTGATACTGCACATTATACTGTTCAGTCAATGCATCTTAATACAGTATTTTAGTTTACTTCCTTAACTGTAGTGATACATGTCAGCAATATCTTGATCTAAAAAAAAAAACAGTAGGCTACACAAACAAATATTTTTCAAAAATGTAACTTGATGCTTAAAAATATTAGAAACTGTTTACAATAACTTAGTATAATGAAATGGGAAACAGCACAAAATTTAGCTTCTATTAGCTCTTGGATAAACACTTGATTCATCTCATCAAAAGTTCAATCAATCAACCACATTAAAATTGCTAAGGAGCAGAGTATGTCAGCCATTGATCAGGAGCCACTGTACATTCAGGCATTGGGCCAAATGCTGCATCTCATCCAGACTAATAAATGTCGTTTGGGCCAAGTCCATTGCATCTTTCTGTTGAAGCCACTGCTATAAAACTGGAGTCTTTGTAACTAATGTTCCACCTGATGGAGAGCCAACACAAAATCAGAGCTGGCCATCTATGCGGAGAAGGTTTTTTTTTTTTAAATCAGACTTCCTGACAAAATGAAACATATTCCTTGGAACCAAAAGGACTCCTACACAAGCTACTTTGAGAGTAATGTGGAAGATTGTATGACACAGCTAACATTTTCATTATACAGTACTATTCAAAGATTACACCCCCCATGAAAATGTATCACTGCAGCAATGTGTGGTTTGGTTTGTTGGTTTTAAAGGGATAGTTCAACAACATTTTGGCCTATTCGCCCAAATACACAATCCAACAACTCCAAAACAATAATGAATTCATTATAACAAGTATTGTCAGTCATTAACATGGACATGGCCACTGTGTCACTTTACATATTCAGAACCCACAAGTTTCATTTTTCAGTCCTTTATGTACCTATACTAGACAGTTTCCACTAAATATCCACATGTGACAGCTCATACATCTGCCATCCTCTTCTTTCCTTCTGTCTGTCTGCCACTCTGTTATAGAGGCCTCAGGCTGTCACGAGACAGACACCAATCCAATCATAACATTTGAATTATGGATGGGCTGCATTCCCTGGACAAACATTGTCTAGAAAATCATTCTGAGGGGCATCAATGAGAGACAATGAGAGGTGGTGTCCTTTACCTGTCCATGTCTGTTTGACCTTTGAACATAAATCCAGTTGTCATTGCATGACAATCATTGCGAAAAGCAAATGTAACTTGAAACAAAGCAACTTTGTTCAAGTTGCTCACACACTTTGCTGTCTAACAGGTTGGAGTCTAGCCCATCATTTACACTTGAACCAACACCCATTCATTATATGTAATTCAAATATTAGATTTACCACCAAGATATCTGTTGTGGTCTGTGACATTGGTGGTCCAGTGCAAAATTTGGTGAATTCATGTATTTCATGAATTTCATAACCCTAACCCTAACCCTATCTACGTGCACATTGATGATGTGTTTAAGCAGCAGCTGTGTTACTGCATGCATGGAAACACTGCTCATCCTGTGTGTTGTGTTGAGGTCAGGACGACAACTTATACAGAAGCTTTTGCCAACAAATAGCTGCAACATGATCATTACTTGATTATACTGAACAAATTGCACATTATGGCAAAAGAGTCATAAAACCTATGAGCCTGTGTGTTCAAATGGGGTTCATGTGTATGTGGTGTGTCATTTCTCCCTCTGCTTCAGCCAAAATGTTTCATGTAGGCACTTCAAACGCAGCTTACAGTAACACACAGCTAAATGACCCTGTATCCTGTAGATGTTATTTTTACAGCTTTTGCTTTGGAGTAGTGAGTCAATTGATTATTGATCACTTAAACCTTTACATGCACACATACTGAGAGCCTGAACCAGTGAATGTATGTTTATATGGCTGTGTTTGCTACAGGCTCTTAATGTATGTGTTATTCAGCTTTTTATTTATTCAAGATGCAACATGAGTGAAGAGGCAATGATTACTATGAGTTATACTACTGTTACACACTTAGGATACTGATAGCTGGGGGACTAAGGTAAGTTTCAATTAATTTTCATCCTCTTGAAATTATAAGGTTCTAGCTGGGTTTTGAGCTGCATTATTGAGATTCAAAGTTTTGAAGGTCTCATATCACTCCAGAAAGAGACATGCTCTGTCTCCTCGAAATGAACGATCTTGCAAAAGCTGCAAATCAATTCCACAACAACCACAAAGGACCATGTGAAGATTAGGAATTAGGTACAAAAGCATCTCATCTAACAACTCCTGTCACACATAACCTTAAAAGCTGCTCAGCAACAAGGAGAACAGCTCCAAAATCTGCTGTTAACAAGATCACAGTTTGAGCTGACAAATGGGTCAAAGATACCTTCTGGAGAATAGTTGTGTGAACTGATTAATCAAGGGTTTGAGTGATTGGCCTTGAGGACCATTGCAATGCTGAGCGGAAAAAGGAAAACATGTGACTTGCAGAATCAGGTCATCCAGGTTTCTTGCAATTTTGATACTGATAATGTGATGTGGGCCATGATGAATAGGAGTTTAGTCCCAGATAGGTTTACTTTAAAGTGGTGCCTTTCATTGATGGTACTATGTCAAACAGTAACAGATATATCTGGGTATCACCAGCACAGTTAGTGATATATTAGGGCCCATGAGAAGAATAATTTAATAATTTGATAAGAGGAGGACCCAGTACTGATCCTTGAGGCTCTCCACTCCGTAGGGCATGGTATAATCATGTTTGTCCTTGACATTAAACACTGAAGAAGCACTCAGTGAGACAGGATTTTAAACCAGAAAGTGCTTTTCCAGAGATGCCTGCGCTGGGTGGAGAGTGGGGATAGAAAGATACGGCAGTTCACTATACCAAAAGATGCTGAGAGGTCCAGCAAGATAAGAACTGAGGACTGGGCTGCAGCTCTATCTGCCCTCAGGGCAGTCGTTCAGTGGAGTGGCCGCTCTTAAAGCTTAACTAAATTGGATTAAGGAGGTCATTCAGTGATAGAAATTCTGAGACCTGCTTAAAACTGACCTTAATGAGGAGTAACTTTTAGTTTTATAACAACTTGCTATGCATATTGCATTTACTTTTAAATTCTAAATAAAGTTGTCAGTCTTCTTCTATGAGACTATTGGGTGATCAAATCCAATGACACAAAACTCATCTCACTGCTCTTTATGTTTGTAAATTAAACCATCACATTTAAAAAAGTCACACAAGATAATAATCCATGCTAGATAAACCATCACTTAGACTTTATTTGAATTCCCTTTTATAAGAAGCATTTATAAAAAATATGTCTTATTTATAGATACGACTAGGTTCCTGATATACAAGCATGGATATAGAGTACAGTACATTGGATATCACTGTATTTTCATGTCAAAGCATTCCATTATGAGATGATCTATACAGTATACTCTAGGCTATCTCAACATTTGCATTACATTACAAGACACAGAGAGAGAATAAGGACATCGGGACTGAAATAGCAGTAGCTCTTCAAAACAAGTGAATCAGCTGCATGCTTGGTTTGTGCTCATCACTTTGAGGCATCTGATTGGATAAAATCTATCCTTCCTGCTCATTAGCTTAAAGGTCAGATGATGTCTTGCAGATGTTTGTCACCTGAATTGTCACACAAACGGCAGCCCACCATCCTGGCTTTGGTTTCAGTTGAACAGAGCTCCTTTGAGCTCATGTTTGCATAATTATTCAGACGCACACACGTCTCCCTTTTGCTGTCGAAATGTCTTTCTCACTAAAAAAGGGTTCCAAGGCGAGACACTTGGATTTACACCCCTGCACTCAGTCTAGGTACTGTGTATGTCGCAGGATATGTAGAAGACAGTACATGCTACATTTGTCTTTTGACGGCATTCGATTCACCGCCAAGGTGTCTGTTTTTCAGTGTATGCAATTCGCCTTTGGTGATTCGTCATCACGGTGATGCTGCGCTGTGTCCGTTGTAGGAAATCTGAGGAATGCCGTTACTGGAATTGTCCAGGATCTCCTGTTAGGGTGACAGAAAGCACACTTGAAAACTTCAAATGCTGCGTTCATACAACATGTTGGAGCTACAGGGCCATTGTACTAGTTATGTTCTCCCACCTTCTCAGTCATCTCATGTGAGTGGTGCAGCGAGTGTTCCCGCTCCAGGAACATCCTCTGCTGCTCAGAGCTAGCCAGGCGACACGTCAGCCATGTAGATAAGGTACACGATGAGATCCCTGGACAAGACATTGTGACAGCACATGCATGTAACACACATAAACGTTAACTTTCGTTACTTATTTTTGATTTTGCGTAATTTACCGAGACAGGCTAGGGTCATGGCAGCAAGGTGGATCGAGTGCATTGAGTCTGGTCGTTTGTTCAGTGCCCGAACAAACTGGAAGTTGAGGATCCCACCGATCAGACCACAGATACAGCATGCTGAAAACAGGATCATCTGAGGGACAGAGAGGCAGATAGCGAGAGAGAAAGAGAGAATGGTAATATGGTAATGCAAACGGCAGAATGGATGTCCTATCAACAAAACTGTAAACAGACTGACAAAATGTGATGAGATGAGAGATATACAAACTACTGTTCAGCTTCCATCTCCATCACTCTGCTTTTTTGGACGACGGCTGCTGTAATAAGTAATGCGTACCAGTCAAAATAAATCTCATTTCCTATTAGAAAATTGGATTGCTCTGAAAGCACACCGTCTCTTCCAGAAATATTGCATTCTAAATAATGCTTGCATCACTCACTTGCTGTATTTGTGCTTGGGTGTGTCTGGATTTACGTGGCGAGATATTGCTTTCACTATTTAATCAATCACATTTTAAAGATAACTTTCTTATTATAATCATTATGTGGAAAACTCAAACCCAGTATGAGAATCTTATTGTTTTTTCAAGAGGATCTAATGGGGAAATGATTGCAGTTCCTTTACTTTGCAATCAGAATGACAAAATCCAATCGATGGAGTTCTCCGTTCATTGTGCATGCACATATTGTGTTTGGAGTTGCAGGTTCTCTTTCATTGCTCCCAGTACAGATGCCTTTAGTGCCTTTAACTGCATGGAAAAGGGCATCTCCAATTTCAGTCATTATCCGGTGAAGTGTGGAAAGTGGCTGGCATGAGTCCAGAGCCAAACCGACCTAATGCAATCATCACCCCAAAGGCTGACAAGAAGAGAGGGGATGGAAGGAGATGAGGAGAGGAAGAGGGAGCTAATCAGAGTGTCAAAACGCCCAGGAGAAAGAGAAGGTGAGGAGAGACAGATGAGAGTAGAGAAAATAATGGCAATGGCACGAGCAGAGAGAAGACAAACCCAATAGGTAGGGATGGATAGGATGGGGCAGATGAGAGAGAAAGGTTGAGGTATGTCTCTGTTACAGCAGACTGTGCTGCTGACACTAATCTATCATGCCCTCCCCACAGGAGACAGAGCCAGTCAGAAAGAAACACAAGGACTCTGAGGCACTGAGAGACTCTGAGGCGAACGCAGAGCGGAGCAGAGATGGAATGAGTGAGCGACAGAAAGAGAAGAGGAGAGGTGACTGCTTGTCTCCCCTGGTTTCCTCAGATGTCTCTTTCCAGAGCAGACTGTATGCATGAGCTCAGAGGACACACACATACACACACACACACACGCTTTTCGGGTTATTGACCATTGACATGATTGGACGGTCTTTACTTATAAACTTCCAGCTTGTGTCATCACTTACATGCAGCATCCTTAACCTTTTAAAAACCAGGCCTTTTTTGAAGGCCTTTTCTCGAAAAATGCATATCCATCAACATGCAACATCTCTGCAACCACAAGGTCTATTTGAATAATTCTTTTTTTTTATTGAACATGGTCCACTTTGGGGATTTGCTAGATGTGTAATTATCAGTATATCTGTTACTGGTGAAGAGCAAATGAATATGGCACACACAAAAAATTAAATAAAAATTCATATTCGCCTAAAAAAAAAAATCATATTTTTGATGAGTGTGCTTTAGAATAATGGAGATGAACCTCTAACACTCTATAAAATCATTGTACAACATATAAACATTGTCTCTGCAGAGGTTGATTCTGATAAAGTGAAGCAGGACAATATCATTGAGATATTACTACATAATATCCAGGCGAGAAATATGAATATAAATATAAATATGAATTTTTGGCACAGCTTGGAACCACTTGCCACTATAAACCAATGTTTATTCTTTAGTTTCACACTATTTGCATGAACTAACTGAAAATGAATCAATTGGAACTAAATGCGAACTCCAATCCAGGCCTTCTAACTGGGTCTGCGTACTGCTGCGTAAAACGGCACCATGTGCTTTCTACCTCTATCTCTGCAGCAGATTGGCCGATTCATTTGACGGCTCATTCTAACCAGTAGAGCACAGGGAATGAATCTAGACCCACGTGGGTAAGATCGACAGCACTGGCAGCCATGCCAATCAAATGCATATACGGCAAGCTGGGCAATGGAGGCTGCAGATATCCGAATGGTCCTAAAGACCGCGGTCGCGGTCCCATGTAAACACTGGTCAAAGCTAAGTTGGAAATATGTGGATTTACCCTCAAAACAAGGTTTTCAGCAAAGGTTGTAGGGCCATGCTTTGCCCGAGCACTGTTTGTGTTTGCTGGTTGTTGGCTTATTTCTCTGCTGCTGTTGTGGAGCTGCTGCTGTGTAGCTGCTGCTGTGGAGCCACTGTTGCTGTGTAACGTCCCACTTTTAGTAGCCTGCTGGTTCAAATGAGTGGTAGCTGAAGTGTTTGGCATAATGTACAGCATTATACGAGCCAGAAATGTGGCGACTGGGTCCACACCGAGGTGCGCCATTTTGTTTGATGTTTAGTTGTTTGTTTTAGTGGTGTTTGGGCTGTGTTTGTGTTAGATAAATTTGTTTTGTTTTTTTCACGTTTTAGCCCAGCTTCTGCTGTTCAATTTGATATAAAATATGACTATACTCTTTCATAAGAAGTGCATGGGGGGGTCAGGGGGGGTTCTGTAAACCCCAGGGTCCCCCAATTGGGGGACCAAACTGTCATGTGTCATGAATACTATCAGTATCATTATTAGAAACCCACAGCTTTTCAGAAAAATTCTTGGCTTTGCCATCATTAAAACCTGAGAAGGAATGAAAAATAAAAGTTAAAGAGCATCCACAAGACACAAAGCAAAGCCTAATATTCTGCAAATTTGAATTGTAAGTTGTGAGAATGGTTATTTGTCTAAAGCAAGAAATATTGGAGAGATATTTTCTTCTTTTGGAAACTTTGCTTATTATTGTTCAATTTGTTTTGTTTTTGCTACTATACAGTGATTTGAAGAAGACTGGCGCCTCCTGTTTGTCAATATGAATCCACAGCCAGCAGGAGGTTATCTTATTTTAAGACCATGAGAAAACTGCTAGCTCGCTTCTATCAGAAGGAACCAGCAATCACATTATAAACTGTTTTACAGGAGATTAATGCAGAGCCTCCACCAGCTACCTGACTGGCAAAGTGAATTATGTACTTGTTGTCTTTTGTGCGGACCACACAGACGAGATATACAGTAACATATTCATCTGTGGGCTTTACAGGTGCTGGTAGGAGGAATCTGTTATTTTGGGGCAGAGCCAGACTCGCTGCTTCCCTAAAGCTGAACATCTGCTGGCTTTTGCCTTACCGTACATATATAGAAATGAGACTGGTTTCAATTTTCTTGTCTAACCCTTACCAAAGAAGCGATTAACCATATATCCCAAAATATCAAGCTCTTCCTCTGAAACACTCCCTCAAGCAGGAACATACTGTTTATAGAGTGAATCCACAGTGTGATAGAGAGAAAGGAGAAGACAACAAAGGTGGATGCTGGGTCTTAGGTAAACAACTAAATATATATACAAGTACTTACAATAAGACCTGTCCTCTTTCGTGCACACAGCACTCCACACATCCCACAGACCAGGAACTGGAAATAGAGAACAAACAAATGAATAAATGAGCAGGTCCATTTGATGAGTTTGGTACATTGTGATTAGTGTGAGAAGATAACCAGTTGAGAAATGAGATGAAACTTAAAGTATTCACATCAACCTTCTCCTTCCTGTCGTGACGGCAGAAAAGGTGAATGTATTGTTTACACTCAGTAACTTAGATGCAATTTGCAATGCCGGCTAAAAATAGAGTGCCATTGTGGGCTTCCAGCAAGAAGCCATATTGTCCTGGGTGTCAGTGATTGTGACTGAACTGGAACACCTCCGTGTGTGTGTGTGTGTGTGTGGAAAGGATGTGATGCAGTGTTGTAATATATGTGTCCATGATTAAGAGTCGAGTCCAAACATTTTGTTGGAGAATAGGACTTTTATTCTTAGCTTTAGTGTGTGTGCATACAGTGGACCTATTTATTCTCATGCCAGCTCTTTGACTCTTGCACTGGAGCTCAACTTGGTCAAGTCAACTCAGTTAATCCAATGTTGACTCCAATATTAAGATGTCCAAATTTACAGCAGAAATAGACTTGTACCTTACAGGCTGGAAAAAAACAAAACAAAACAAAAAACTTCGGACTTTTTGAGGGTGTGCAGCTTCAAGTGGCAGGTGGGTGGACGTATGCTCACCACAAGCCGGCATGCACTGAAATCTTAGCTCCACTCACACCTTCTCTTGGCCTAGTTTTGGATTAGCAGGCGCTCGGTGGAACCAGGTAACAGGTAAGATGGCGACAGCAGAGCAGCTCACTCTGAGACCACTTGACTGTGCTTCACAGGTTCGCGACTGCTTGGCTTTTTCACATTTCTGAAAGTTTTTTTTTCTTGATCATTTTCATTAATTGAATAACTCCACTTACCACTTACTTCCAGATTTTAGCCCTGTCTTGTGGCCGTCATCGTGAGTGGCTATTTTATGTTGCTGTTTTGGTCAAGCTACTTTTTAACCGTCTAAATGGGAGTTTGAGTTCTAAGTTGAACTTTTTTTATGACAGAAAATCTTAATAATTTTTTTTCAAATTTTAGAAATAAAAATGAACAACAGGATAAAAAAAAAACATGGCAGCAAAGCGAAAATGTAACAAAACAAAACCCACTCCCTCCCACCACCCCAGGGCGTCCGAGGGCCAAATGCTGCAAACAGGTTGAATGTAAGATCCACTCCTTTAACTTTGCAGTCGCTGGCAGAGATAAAACAATCTTGGACTCCAACTCCAAGTAAATTATGTCAAGAAATGTGAAAATCCAGTCGCTCACTGAGTGCTTGTCTGGGTGTTAACACCATATACCAATTTCTTGGCTGCAGTAAGGCCAGCAAGGATAAGTCTTTTCTTGGTGCCCAGGAGTCGGCAGCTGAGATAAATCGTTCACGAGTAGTTACTGATACTGTCACACTGTCAAAGAGAATATATCTGACAACTCAGAGGACATCCTGCTCCAAAAACAAGCGACAGGTGGGCACTCCCAGAACATGTGGAGGAATGAACCAGGAGCCCCCAGGGAACACGGGAGCAGCCGGAAACAGACACAAGAGCCATCAGATGCGACCTTATTAGAGTAAGGCAAATTCTACAAGCATAATTCAGGTGAATTTGGATTATGCTTTTTAGTTTAGTTTTTCTTTTTTTTTCATTTCACGATGTCATACACCAAAAAGGTGCCCAGCCTACACATATTGAGCTAAATAAAACACTTTTTCCAAACAGGTACTATGTTAGTCTACGGTTATCTATCTTGTCTAAGGTTTCAGTACTCGGACTTTGTTTCTCCACAGTTTGTCTGAGGGAAGGTCTTTGTAAGTGGACTTACTTACTTAGAAAGGAATAAAAATTAAAGACAACGCCCCAGGAAGTTCTGGATGATCTTCCAACAGGAAACAGTGATGAGCAGATTTTACCTGTCAAGATTATTGTTGATGGAGCAGCAGCGTGATATATTTTTACCATATGGGTGAACCCCTTCCCCTTGTCCCATTGTCTCCATAGCAGCCCATATGGATCTGACTATTCCAGCTGGTCAAAAGCTTTCATAGCATCCAAAGACACGACGGCTGCTGGTGAGTTCTATAGAGATATAGCCAATAAAAAAAATCTTATTACGATATAATGTGATATAAGAGTTGACTTATTTAAATAAAGAGTAGGTCTTTTATACACTGAAATTAACTTTCTGCCCCTTTTTTTATTCTCAAAATTAAAAAAAGAAAATACTGAGGAATTCTGATGTTTGAAGAACTTCAGCCAAACTCATGGAAATGCAGTAAGATGACAGTCGCTTTCCTTTCAGCAGGGCATTAATGAAAACGATTATTCTGTCCACGGTTGGGACGGTGGTCAATACGTGGTAATGACTCTCAGGTCCTGACAGAAGAACTAAACCTCTGGGTAATCACAAGACAAGGACAGCTGACTCAGCAGACAGTACTCAACAGCTGTGAGGTTGAACACACAGCCGTCACATTGCATAACGCCTTTGCAGTAACTCACACACCGCACTGAGGGAGCACACCCCCAAAGTATGTGTCACATCTCTAAAAGCTCTCTCCCCCACTGTGGTCCCTGCACACCCACAGTGAGTGCACACACTTTAGACGTCTTTCAGATACTCCAAACTTTGACCAAATCTAATAGCTACAGATATTGTGACTCACATTGTTGGAGCTTCAGGCACTCTCAGTTATTCTTAGCAACAGATACTGAGATACAGACTGTGTTACCCCGGCTGCAGCCGTAGTAAAGTGGCTGATATGAGGTTAATTACGGCTGCCAAAAATGTCAGAAAGTCATCTTTTCACTGCAGCAGCAAAATCGAGACAATGAGGCTGAGAGCAGCGCTGTAACACGAGGAGACATATGCAATAGAGTGAGAGGACGATTGTGTGTAAAAGCTTTGACCCTCCAAACCACTGAGCAATAATTCAAGCGTGAGTTAATGAAACCAATCTTTAGCCCCAGCACCGAGGCGGCGTGTAGTGGGCCAAGTCATTCTGTATCTCAGATATCTAATGGACAAACAGACAAAATATTTACTGTTTATCACAGCCAGGGCATTAATACTGGGAGGAAACCTAACCTAACCTCTGAGAGTATAGGCTAATTAATATTAGATAGACAGCCAGCCAGCAGCATGAATCAGTTGAATACCCAGATCACACCGAAAGCTGTGTATGTGTCTGACACAATGGTAATGCCTTAAAAAAAAAAAGTATGTTTTTTGTTTGTCAGATTTTTAAATGGATTAAAATCACTCCTCAAATGATAACTATAACAATTTACTGAAAATAGAACAGAGATTATGGGAGTTTGTCTATTTCAAAAGCATTCCTTACAAAGCTGGGTGAGTTTAATCTTAATCATTCCTGGAGCTACTTATTCTCTGTGGGAGTAAATAAGGTGAAAATCAGTTGTTCCTATAGACGTACACAGAGTCCGCTCCAGACCGGAGACGCGTCGCCCTGCTGCGGCTTGTGCTCGCCCCGGACCCAGCTGATGCCCACGGCTCCCAGGACGATGCTCGCCACACCCAGGCCCACCTCCACCAAGGACAGCAGGAGCAGGCTCCACAGGATCTTGCGGCTGGAGCACATCCTGCCCCGGGCATCTCTCCAGCTCCAACAGGAGGAGGCGGGCAAGGGGCAAGAGAGGACTCCGCTACCCGGTGGGCCGAGGGCGGGGATCTAATGCTTCATGTCCGGGCTGGAAAAGAAAAAAGGCTGTCCGAGAAGGTAGATCCAAGCGCAGTAGAAAGGTTTAGAGGGAAGCAAAGTATTCAAAAGTGGCGGAGGGAAACGGCTCTGTTCGCGGCTGGATGCTGTTTGTAAAGAGAGAGCGAGAGCTCCGGTGAAGTTCATCCGCTCGTACAGAAAGCGCGTGTGTGTCTGCTTTGGGCTGCCTAAGGTACTTAAGCACCACTGCAACCACACACACACACACACACCACACACACACACACACACACACACACACACACACGTGCATCAAGGAGGGTTTTGTTATTGCAGATTCCATTCAAGCTCTATAAGCATAAAACAAAACAGTAAGAAACAAGAATAAATAAATTCATCAGGGCAAAAAACGATACAATGAAATAGAAAATTGAATATTTTCAATGGAAAAAAGACAACATGATACAAATGGATAAATCTATGAGACCTGCGAATAGTTGAAAATAGTTGAAATTTATGACATGGTTGGCCAATGGTCCATTACATGGATTTAGACATATTGCGTCACCTAGCCCTATGGAGGCAACATACTGTATATTGTGGTGGAATTTAATTAGTGGTGTCATTTTCCACAAACAGTTGATGATTTTTTGGATCAATCCTCTTAAAACATTTGACAAAAATGTTAAAAACTTTCTGCAGTGTGAAAAAAATTCTCAAAATGAAATTCTTTTTTTATATATATATATAGCCTACTATAATATTTTCTCAAAATCAAAATCTCTCCTCCTGTTGCTCTCTGCTGGAGACTGTTTAGCCCTCAAGCCTATAGATTTTCAATGTCTATTTCTATTTCATATACATGAAATGAATCTAAACCACCGGGGGCAAAATTACATGAAATATGTATATTGAAAATAAAATAAAAGTAACTTTTCTCCTGGGCTGCATATGGCAAAAATGTTAACATTAATTTCACTGTATGCAATGTTTTCCACATTGTTGTCCCGTTTGCTCATGTGTTTTATTCTGATGTATCAGGGAAAAAATAATCTTCCATTCTATTTAAAAGTTAATAAAGGGACGGACAACAGCTTTAGAAACAACAAATCGGTTCCAGATTCCCAGAGTATGAGTGTTGGTTGCCATATGCAACATTTTGTGTTTACAAAATATCCAAATTATTTCCTGTATTTCCCTTAGTTGTATCTCTCAGCATTTGAGCAGCATCTGCTGTGTGGGCAGCAGCCCTGCCAAATAAACAGGGCTCTTATTAACTATTAAACACTTCATGGCAAAGACCGCAAAATAAACACACACTCACACACATTAACACAAATGCACAATTGCAAGTACGTTAGAAGAGTGTGTGAGTCCCAGTGCAGAGTCAGTGGCCTGTTTTTCCTTCAGTCACAGTGAAATTGGACCTCCTTCTCTCTCTCCCTCTCTTTCTCTCCATCCTTTGTAAGTAAGGAGGTTGTACACTTAAACAGCAGCCAGTCCATGTCCCTCTTGGCCTCTAATGGATGGACAGATGAATGACTTAGTAAGCAGAGTGTGAGCCAACCTGATTCAGCTCCACTACACACACACCATAGGCCTTGAAATCTGCTCACAATAGTGTCATACAGTATATGATCTGGTAAGACGCTACATTAGTCTTCCAGTGACTGAATCTCTACAAGCTGCAATAACTGCATCTGTAAAAGTCAGAAAGACCATATTTCCACCTCCCCCTGTTCCTGTTTTCCTCCCCAACCTGTTTAGTCTGTAGCACTGAGAGATCACAGAAACAAGATCAGACTGATATTTCTGTCCCTTTTCACCTCTGATCATCTCTGTTCATCTGTTTACAGTGGTGCACCACCAGAGGGCCCTGTCACACAGTGAGAGCATATCCTCATGTTGTTTTATAGTAAGGCAGGAAGTGCATGATGGTAATGTTGTTATATTTAACATTTTTCTACTTTTTAAATTCGTGAATAACTGAAAGGAGTAGTTATTGTTGCTGGGTAGATGCACCAGTATTAACATTTTTATGAGTTGCTTACATTGCTGTATAATGCATTTTTCAAGTGTACTGCACACAGGTTCCTTTATAATGCCTCTAGTATGATGGTCTGTGTGATCCTGATGAGCATGATCATAACATGCACACAAACTGTGATTACGCTGGCGCACAGCTTTCAAAAAGAAAGGACAAACTAATGCAACATTGAACACCAATAGGCTGTTGTTGTTGTTGTTGCTGTCATCTATCTTCACCCTCACTTGTCCACCTGCAGAAGTCACCCAAGCCTGATAAACAAAACACAAACAACAGCCATCTCACAAAAGCTGCTGATTACCACTGACACACACAGGTCAAACCTGGAGATGAATGCAGGCCAACACCTTCATCATTTCCACGGACATGTGTTACATGCTGTGGTTTTTGAATGGACCAGATCAACCAGTGGGTTGATCTTATGGAGGGGAGTGTTACTGTACGTGCCAACAGTGCCATGTATTTGTGTGTGTGTGAGAGAGAGATGGAGCACCCTGTTCTGCTCTTCTCTATTCCAGCAGGTAAACTTGCTTACCTGTGTCCGATTACCAATCAGGAGCCTGGGGATAATGGTTCATTTCAACTGGAAAGTCAAAATTTCAGTCAGTGCATCCTGAACTTGGACAAATCCCACCTACCCCAACATAATGGCTGGTGTACTCGTGTAAACAGTAGTGAACACTCTCATTGTCTCATATTATGGTCAGCCATGTGCACTGTTAAATTCTCATCCTGGGAGGCATTTTCCAAAGCTGTTTTTTTTTGTGTAGAAACAGCTTAGAGTATATGGGATAATATGGGATATTATCAAATAGTATGCTAATGATGGCTAACGGTGGCTTGTGGCTTGTTACATGTTTTTGTTGTTTGAACAGCTTTAAAAAGAATGTTATACATTGTTAGCATTGAAATCTAACATCTACATTAATGAAATTGTCAGAGGTGGGTTGAAGTCACTGTTTTTCGAGTCACACTCAAGTCCCGAGTATAAGGTCCTGAGTCAGAGCAGGAAAGTCTCAAGTAAAGGTAAGTCCAAGTCGATTCCCATGATTTTCAAGGCCTAAACAAGTCATGCATATATCACTCACTCACTCACCCATTTTAACAGAGCAAGTTTATTCAATTCACACAAATTATAAATTCTATTTATACTTATATTTCAAATAAGCTGCTTATAATCATGTTTTTATAAGCAAATCTGCCCACCAACTGTCAATATTTTCCCGTTTCCGTTGTGAACTGAACAAAAAAATAAATAAAAAGACACTTTTTTCTTCTTAATCCTAGAATCAACTAAACATATTTATAGCATAAAACTCCCCAAAATAATAACTCAAAACTCCTCCCTGCTCTAAAAAAAAAAATCGAATGCCCCATTTTCAACCCAAAGTTAAAAAACAACCACAGCTGAAGTTATATATAACTTAACAAAAGGTCATCAGTCAGGTGAGTGAGGACATACTGTCCTGAACCTGAATGGAGGTGTGTCTGGTATGTGACCAAGTGAAACTAAATGAACAGACCTGCTCCACCACACTCAGCAGGTCTGTTCTCTTTATTATAGGTCACATACTTTCCTACACTCAGGTACAAGACAGTATACATATATATTCTCACCTGCTGATCTGTTCTATCTATAATATCTAGCTGCATGACTGTTAGGAGACATATTAACAGCAGCAGTGGACTCTGGGACGTAGTGCAACATAATAACAATGGTGGTGGTATTAACACACCTTTATAACAGCAAAATCTCTCCAAAAATGATCATGATCATTGAACAGTTGATCAAAAAGTTTAAAACACATCACAACATGGAAACATTTTAAAGTTAAGGTGAAAGTATGATGAAAGGGTTTTTTTTGTTTGTTTTTTAAATTTGGCACATTCGGACCCTGATAATATATTTGGTTATGATGCAACCCTGTAGAATGCACTTGGTTGCTGGAGGAACCTTAGATTTACATCTATTATGAGTTACTATTAGTTTGAATTGTGCTAGAGGTAGGTTTGCAGGTGGTCAAGGTGAGGAGGATAGAGGGTGATACGGTGCAGAATGAAGTGCATTAATAGACCCTGAAGTTACTGCATGGAGTTGGACTAATTGCCAAATAAGAACCTAGTTTTTAATGGAAGTTAATGTCACATTTTCACACATTTATTTAAATACATAAACACACATGCACAAAGTTTGGCAGTATAAAAACTGCATCAACAGCAGTTCCTCTTTTCAGGGGAATGTGTTACACACACATCATTAACTCAATTCAGGCATTAACTGTGTATCTGCGGTACATTATCAATGCAGCACACACATGTGTGAGTTCCGCCTCTGGTCCACTCAAAGGAGCCAGATGGTGTGTGGCCATGCCTCTTTGGTAGACGGGTTGGGAATCATAAACGGGTCATCCATTGCAGTCCTGAGCCCCAAATGTTGCCACACACGCACACACAGAGACACACACACAGAGTAACTGCTTTTCTGTTAAACAACACTGTGGATTATTCATTGCTTATTTCCTGTTGAATATTAGAAAAGGAGGAGAAGGAGAGCATGTGATAGGGGATAGAAAGGGGAAATGGAAGATGGAAAGGTAATGAAGACACCCCGGAGAAGGAATGGAAGGACAACTGAGGACGTGGATACAGCCAGGAAAAAAAACACGTTGTAGCAGCTGTAGTGTAGAGAGAGAGAGAGAGAGAGGTTTCCAATGTCCTTTAAGTGGAAGTGCCAGAATGACTGGAGAAGTTTTGTTATGCTCTCAACCATGATAACATCCTGTGAATATCCAAACACAGCATTAGAGAAAGTGCCAAACAGTAAAAACAGATTTTTGTTTCATATTAAATTAGTTGCAGTGCTCTCGAGACATCAGTGCGACTGTCCAAAACACAATCAACGGCCAAAAACAAAAACTGGGCAAAAGATAAGACGAGAAAAGGAAGATCTTTCAAAACACGGCAATCTGTTGTCTCCCTACTACGTTTTTATTTTCCTGTTTGATTGTCTGTGTGTTTATTTGTGTCTGCTAGAGTAATACCTTCAGAGGTTTTGATTTTGATTTTGGTCTGTATTCCACTCTCATGATCACACTCACCCATCATTTCCACCTAATAATAATAACATCACCTCCATTACCCAACAGCCCACATCAAAACACAGCATTTACAAGAATTCAATCTGATGCCAAATTTCACTGTTTGTTTTTTTGATGACTGCACAATTAATTTAAAGAGGCAAACAATCTCTCTTTCACTAACACTTGCACGCACAGGAACACACACAAACACACACTTGCCTACAGTAACTACAGGCTGTTGAAAGAGCCTTAATCAGAGCCACCGTCATGCTGATCATCATACTTTGTCCAGTCAATCGGCATGTCTGATTGATCGGGCAGTTCCTGCAGCACCTGAGCCGATCACAGATCCACCGAAATGACAAAAGACATGGGGAGATCCTAATTGGCCAGCAAAGTTCTACACAGGAACACTGAATGTTTGTGTTACAGTAATATAAGTCTTAATAGTTATATCTTCCGACAGCAATAGAGTGTTTAGTCCGAAACACGGGTCTGTCAGTCACTCTGCTCTGCTGTAAGCCGAGGAGAAAACTTTCCTTGTATCCTACAACCTTTATCCAATGAGGAGAGAGAACGGCATAAAGGGGCGGTCCTCTCTGTGTGTGCAGCCAAGGGATGCGCGTGCATGTGGTGACGTAGGGACGAGGGCGGGGACTGCTAACTCCATCCGCTGACAGGAAGTTAGCCAAAACGACCGGATCGCTTACTTCTGCTTTAATAATAATAATGATAATAATAAAGCAATTGCATTTCTCAGTGGATAGGTCAAGTCAGTTACATCCTTTCATTCTTCCACTTGGTGGAAATGAAAGAAGAGGGAGTGGAGGAGGAGATGAAGAGAGATTATGCAATCAGTCAATAGATTCTCACTGGGTATGTTCTGACAAAGGCAACCAATTCTAAAATCAATTCACCCTCTGGGACTCGGAGCGAGCAGCCACTTCTTTTTCTGTCTGTCTCTCTGTATTTTGCTCTTCCTCTCACTCCTCTTCTTCAAACTATACCCAGTGGTAGCGCACACTTCAATCCCCGCACCCTGTTTTTTCTTTCACCTCCTGACTCGGAGCTGTGCTGAACATTCCCTCTGTCAGCTCCTGACAAGACGCTGAACTTGCTAACCACCCTATCAGACAGTGTTGGTCACACAGAAGGTCAAAGGTCACAGCTGGTTTGCTTAATTAATCAGCCGTCACTGTGAGAAAGGTTAACACAGAGCACCTGCTTGCTTGTGAGAAAAGGTGATGGCCCCTTCTGTATAAAGCGACTAATCAGCGCATGTGTCTGTTTCTGAGGAGACTAAAAGCTGGAGAAGTGGAGCGTTTCATTCCTCCTCTCTGAATGTGATGTGATGTGAGCTTTCATTACCGTCATGTCTGTCAAGAAGTACGAAACAGAGCGGTCAATTTTTGTTTCACAATGCAAGCAAAGCCCTTTGCCCTTCTGTGTGCATGATAGAGAGAGAGAAAGAGTGTGCACTGACTCCATGCAACGAGCATGCAGTGTATGGAAAAAATATACATTCCTCCCAACTCCTACACATATTGCTGTATCTGGTGCCAGGAGACTGGTGGGGGAATGCCCTTGAAGTCAGGACACAAAGAATACACACACACACTCATGCGCACACACACACACAGTGGGTAAACAAGTGGGATTTTGTTGTTGTCAGACCTTAAGAACGTTTGCTGCCTTTGCTGCTTGTTTCCTGTTAGAGACCAAAGACTTGGCAGAGTGAAGCAGCGAGGCAGGAACAAGACAGAAAGAGAAACGGAGTCAAGGAAGGACATTTTAAGCAACAAAAAAAAAATACTAGAAAGAAAGCAGAGGAAAAAGTTAGGAATTACATAAGAAAATAAATGTGTAGGAAATGAGAAGATAGAGGAAAGATCGGCACAACTTCCTCTTCACTTTCGTTCTTCAAACATATTTTCTCAATTTTGAGAATCACTGGTTTACTTTCATACAAAGAACAAAAGAAGTGTGACTTGTGGTCTAGCTTAGCATAAAGACTGGACGCAGGCCGACACAGCCCGCCTGACTCCATCTAGAAGGTAGAAAATCAACCACAAGCGCTCCTGAAGATTATTCACTGAAGGAATAATTTGTTTATGTTTTGGACTCTTTCTTGACAATAGTTAGATGAGAAGATTGAAATGAGAGTGGTACCGGTGTTTTGTGAGTTTAGTCTCTTGAGCATGGACTCAAGTGATTTATGTCCAAACATCCACATCTCCCGTCTTGTTTTCTTTGATAGATTATTTATGTATATCTATATATGTGAATGTGTTTCCTCACAGACAATGGAAATCCAGGATAATAACATTTTCCTCCCTGTGGACGCACACACACACACACACACTGGATGTGTTCATCATAGCAGAAATCAATGCTGTGTCTTTCATCATCGTACTGTTCCTCTTATCGAACTCATTAATTAGACAGAAAGGTGCTTGTTAACAGTTAAATATGTGTTAACAAGTCAGAGGTGGAGCTTTAATGATGCAGAATGAAAGTATTTTCAAATCTCTGAATGCCTCAGAAATTAGTAGAAAGTGACATGACTTCAAATTTTCGTCTTGAAGGGGGACTTTACCAATTTCAAATTCTATTTCCAGATGGAGTCAGTGACCAGACCTCAGCAGGCTGCTCCTCGTTTTTGCATTGATATCACAGTGATCGATACCACTAACTTACACTCTGTTGTTTCATTTATCCCAGGACTTGATTAGTGAAGTTCAGTTTCTTGTACACTGCCCCCCCCCTTTGTGTGTCTTATATAGTTCCATTTCACTGGATGATTTGTTTTACCTCGTTGCCAACTCAACATGATGTGAAGGATATTTCACTTCTAAGCCCACTTGATTGAAAGTGAAATACTCCCACAAACTTTTACTTTCATTGGAGTTCTGCAGACCACCAACGCATCCATCACACTTTCTATTTACAAATTTGGAGAGATGTTTAATCAAACCCTTAATCCTCAACAAATAGTGGCAAAAATAATGCTAAACATGCGGAAAACTTCAACTAAAATTACTTCAGCAAAAAAAAGAGAAGCACTGGGAGAAACATAAACAGCGTACTCACTGTTCTTCTTTGCTTTTTAAAAAATATGTCTCTCTCTTTTTTGCTCTCTCCCGATGTGACCTTATGTCACTTGTCACTACGATGATTGTTATGTCGTGGTTATATGGTCACTGTAAAATTTTAAACAGCCATTCATGCATTATCTATAAGCACACACACACAAACAGGGCGGCAGCTTTGCCTTGAATGACCATACCCGTAGTTTGTCTGAGTGCTTTTTGAAAGTGAATTCATTATTATCAAAATAATTGCTTTGTGTGCGTGTACGCGTTAGTAATGAAAGTGAAATGGAAACCCAGACAGCCACAACATGCTGTTACAGTAGAAGTGATTCCTGCAGGGGACTTATTGATCGTGAGGTTGGTTGATTAGGAAGATTCATTTCCTTGTTGTCTGTGTTTGTGTGCATACGTAGCCGTGGTCTCTGTATGATATCTGTTTGAAGTTTGAATTGATTTTGTTCTGTTAAAATGTTAACTCATCACATCTTTAGTTTAGGAAACCACACACAACAGAAAGTTGTTCCAAATTCCCAAAGAACGAGCGTTGGTTGCCATATGTTACATTTTGGTTGACACCGGCATCTGAAAGTATCCAAATAATGTTTTGGATCTATTTCCTGTGTTTCCTAAATTGTTTCTCTCAGCATTTGAGCAGCATCTGCTGTGTGTGCAGCAGCCCTGCCAAATAAACAGGGCTCTTATTAACTATTAAACACTCCACAGTACACACACATTAACACAGATGCACAAATGCAAGTACATTGGAAGGAGTGTGTGAGAGTCCCAGTGCAGAGTCAGTGGCCTGTTTTTCCTTCAGTCACAGTGAAATTGGACCTCCTTCTCTCTCTCCCTCTCTTTCTCTCCATCCTTTGTAAGGAAGGAGGTTGTACACTTAAACAGCAGCCAGTCCATGTCCCTCTTGGCCTCTAATGGATGGACAGATGAATGACTTAGTAAGCAGAGTGTGAGCCAACCTGATTCAGCTCCACTACACACACAGTAGAGACCTTGAAACATGCTAACACTAGTGTGTAATATATGATCAGGTAAGACGCTACATCAACTATCTTTTAAATAAATGTCAAAACAACTCAACCTCTACAAGCTGCAATAATCCTGTGTTCTGACCTTTAACCTGCATCTGTAAAAGTCAGAGAAACTATAAACACATGTCTCCGCCTACCCCCCGCTCCTGTTTTCCTCTCCAACCCTCTTCGTCTGTAGCACTGAGAGATCACAGACAACAGATCAAACTGATATTTTTGTCCCTTTTCACCTCTAATTACTGTTTATCTGTTTACAGTGGTGCACCACCAGAGGGCCCTGTCACACAGTGAGAGCATGCTCATATCCACAATAAGAACTTTTTCTTTTACATTTTATACATATTTCTGCTTGTTCATTTGTGAGCCTTTTCAAAGAACCAGACTTAAATACCAACCTTGTGATTGCATTCTTTACCAGCTACAACAATACAATGCTGCCAGGAAACCAGCGCATCAGCATTGACAATCCAATGATGTAAACTATAATAATAAGTAACAGGGAGTGTTTCATTGCAGAGCTGATAGTTTAAGTTGACATAAAACTCCATTTAGGTGACAGTTTTTACTTTTACTGGAGTGAGAGCTGCTAGAAAAGTGTGGGACTTGTAGGCTACTTGAAATGAAGTCTTTGTTATTGACTGTTTGGTTAGTTTGCATTCTACTTGTGCCATTGGAAGAGTTCAATCCATAAACAGGTTATTCCCACAGTGTTTTATTTTAAGATTCCTCCTTTTAATGCAGATTATTTATTTACAAACTCATTGTGACTTGTGTGCAGAAAGTTCTGAAGAAGACACAAGTACATACTGCGAGATGGACGGAAGACTTGAGTGTGTTTGTCCACTCTGAGGGTGAAAAGTTTGCCCTGATGTTTTCATTCTCCACCTCACTGCCGGCCGAGCCCTGACCACAGGAGCAGCCCACTGAATGACACAGAAACTCCCTGCTTTCCCAGAGGACGTCAGTCCAAAGTCCAGCAGCTGTGCGTGTTTGTGTGTATGTGTTTATAAGAAGAGAAGGAGGGGCTGTATCAATATACACACATTAACCGACTCCCTCAAGTGTGCTGCAAAACATCAAAGGTTCAGAATCATAGCGAAACTTGCAAGAGTTTGTTTTCATAAAAACAATCTGCCTCTCTTCCTCCCTCACTGGCTTCTTTAGTATCCACAGGTCCGAGGGATCAGAGAACTGCTGCATCACCACTACTTCCCTTTAACGATGACATATTCATGAATGACGCACAGGAAGGGGGAGGGATGCATGTAATCACACACAACCTCACGCCATCCATCTTGCTTGGACAAATACATTTACTGTATGCTTTACACACACAGAGAGAGTCGTAGTGGTGATGTAAGAACTTCCAGGAGTTGCTGATTTCCCAGAGTGAGTGAGTGAGTGTTTCAGGCCTCAACCAGCTGTAGGAGAGCACACACACACACATACAAAAAAAAACATTACAAAGACTCCCAGTACTCCCCTTGCACTGTACACCCAGTAATTTGAGTCATCAGATTCACCCCTCTCACCTGAATGCTTGAAATGATTATCACTGTGTTCACATGAACATCAGTTCAATATCTGAATGTCACACTTGAAATTTTTTCCACTATGCTGTAGGGGTGTGCCGAAAAATTCTCATTTAATATGATTCAGAATCTTCCATTTAGAATTGAAAAAAAATAAAGAGGAACTTTTAATTTTGTTACTTAAGCAATATATGATACTGCTTTTATGCAACAGTTTCAACAATTTCATCTAAATGTTTAAAACTCAATAAATGTGAAAAAGACACTTTAGTCATTCTGTCTTGCAAAGCAGACTGGAGTAGATCATGAGGATCCTTTGCACACCGATAGACTGAAGCAGAAATCATTATGAATCAAATCGTTTTGAATCGAAAATTGATTTTGAATCGAATCGTAGCCCCAAAATTCAGAATCGAATCTAATTGTGAAATAGTAAAAGATTCCCACCCCTACTATGCTGTTGATCCCATCGCCACCTCTGTGATCAGAGTTTTTCTGTCTCCATGCTTTCAACAAGTTGTGACTATAAACACTCAGACATGAGATTAAGAATCAGATTTAATTTTTGCTTTTACACACAACTCAGTCGACAGATGCTGGTATTGAGCAGAAAATAAAACGCTATAATCACGCTAAAAAAATCAAGCTGAAGGGTTAGGATAGATAAATGACGAAATCCACCAATTTTGGTTTGTTTTTTTACTTAAAGAGGAATTATGCAGGATTTTCACCTAAAGTATTCTACATTTATACCTCAATTAAACAGCTTCAGTATAATTGGGTGGTTTAATAAATGACTTGCAACCTATAGCTGAAAAACCACCTTGTAAGATCAGAGCCTCTGACCCGGTCTCTGCAGCACCATGACACAAACGTACTGTACCCCGTAACACGTAATCTCTTGTTTATGACCGATAAGACTACACAAATATACACATTGTAACGTCGTATAAATAATAGTTAAGTCTACTCTCTATCTATGGTATTCTACACTCACAGGACGTGTGGTAGGCTACTGAAGAGTCGCTCGTCTGTGAGAGCTAGTTCTAATGTTGTCATGTCAAACATCTGGGCTTGTAGTAATGAATGATGTCAGCAGTGAGTCTGCACTATAACAGTAAGCTCTGTGGGCCAAATGTGAGCTGATCAGTCATCACCGACACCCCCTCAAGCTAAACATTACCAGCCACAACTCAAGTGAGTTATTCACCCTTAATTACAGGCAGTCGGTTTGGCAACATAGTTTTAATAGCTAATTTCTGGGGTTAGAATTTACCTTTGCAAACTTGATTCAAATGAAGATATTAAAACACCAGCAGGAAGTATTTGTTAATTCATTTCTGAGCAGCACTACTAATGTTTTCCCTCTTGGCCCCACCCACAGCCACCTGATTGAGCAATAGACCAATAGATGATCAAATGCACTGGGGTGTTTCAGATAATTCCCATATGTGAAGCCCCATGCTTATAACAGCGGTGTAAATCTGCCTCTGCCTTGACAAACCTATTGCCTCTGTTGGTAAATGTAGTTCTAAAGATAAAGTTACTGTAAACCGATTTCCAAACTCTCATCAAATCTTTATCAGTATTCAACTGGACTCCAGACAATTCTCTTTATTTAAACTTCACTATCTTGCTTATCGTTGGTCCAGGATGCAGCTGCTGCAATGTTGGCTGATACTTAAAAGATCTTGAAGCTCACCTCCTTTAAGTGTCCTGTGATGTTGTCTAAAACTTAAAGATGGTACAGCTTTCATAGTTGCAGCCCCAAACTATGAAAGGTCTGCCAGATCCTCCTTCCATCAACATTTTTTAAATTTAGATTAAAGATACCTACACATTTTCATTCTTTTTAGCTCACTTACCCTATAAAGTACTACTCACTCACGTGTTATTAGTTTCACTGGCACTGAGCCTGTCCACTATCACTATAAAGCTATAAAAATGCTCTTTGGCTACTCTGAAATATTTGTCTTTGTCCTTTATTTTGTAGGTCAAACTGCTGCCTGATCCTTTGCCATCTAATACTGCCAGCAACATGGTGACTCGGCTCCTCTATGCTGACCTTTGCAGGAAATGTAGGGGCATCCCAGAACAGTGAAGGCTTTGGTGACTTATAAAGCCCCCTTCTATCCCTTTAATTAATTCAACAAAAATGTCAAATAGGCCTGGAAATTTTTCATTTTCACAGGATTTTACGTATCCAAATTAGCCCAGGCTGCTTTCATTTCGGATGAATGGCTAATCTGTTGGGTTCGACTTGGGAATACAACCTGTGACTCTCTAATACTGACTGGGAAACTGACACAGTGTAAACACATGAGTCATCTGCAGTACTGCAGTGGAGCTTTGTCTGCGCTGAAACAGAAAATGGGTGTATTACCTGGGAATCAGGGTCAATTTCCAAATGACTGTGGAGTCACATTACATCACACAGCTGGACACTTGTGTCAGGGACATCTAACCCGGGTGGAGATTCAGAGGAAGCAGTGGTTGGTGTGGGTGTGTATGTGTAGACTGGACCACAACCGAAACCACAGGATGGTCTGTCATTGTTGCTCCTGTCTGCGTCAACACAGCACTGCAAAATGTGTGTTTCCCTGAATATAGCCACTGTGGCTGAGAGTCCTTGAGACCGGTGACCTCTCTCCCTCCCTGCCTCCCTCACAGTCCCTCCCTTTTTCCCTTTCTTTCTCATGGTGCGGCTGGCACCGAGCCGGCGAGCAGCCACAGACGGCCTTGAGAGAATTACACTTTCACTGTACTCTTCACAGCTGCTGGCACCCAGGATGTGGGTGAGAAAATCAGGGACTCTCCAAGACTCCCTGGTGCGTGGAAAAGACCATGATGACAGGAATAGATAACTAAGCCACCCTAGGCACCAGCCTCTTGCATTCACTTTCACATTTCGAGGAAAAATGACTACTTTCTGGACTGTGCCCAGAGGATTACAGGAACAGGTGTTTTACTGAAAAGATGCAGAGTAGTGTTTAAGGGAGCTATTAGTATGTTTAGCTGCGGCCACAGAGCCGACGTTAGCATTAACATCTGTTTACTTGCCAAGAGGTGTCTCCATCCAGCCGTGTCAGCTCTGTTGGTCTCTGTCGTATCTTTTCTTCTCCTGGAGTTAGCATGCTAACCATGGATGTATGATGCTAACCAGCTACTGTAGCCACAGCCTGCATTCACTTTCTGATAGATTGTAACAGTATCTTCTCTGAAGATGTACTGCTTCTCAGGGGACATATTGTAACCTTAAAAAAGTTGGACGAAGGTCTTGTCAGGTGACAATCATCACAACTAGTTCCTGGCAAGACACCATCATGTTCAGTAGCAGAGATGATGAAGATTATGTTGTTGTTGTTTTTCTATTTTTATTTTATCTGTGAATGATCTTGGAACTTCAGCTATTGTTTCGTGATATTTCCACTGTCATCTAACAATGGATAAGCAGTGCCATGTGCACCCAAATGAAGATCACATGATCGCATTAGTCACAACAGGCTGTCAAATGTAGGCAGAGAGCAGTGTCCTCCTTCTGTTCAAAGATGTGAGCATCTCACTTCTCTCCAGCTTATGGTAGCATCTAAGGTTTCTAAGGTCTAAGGTCAAAAATCAGCCTAGAGTTTAATTTTGCCCAGGCCCCAGCATTTACTGTATTGAAAGTCACTTTTCAGAGACTTTTCGCGAGGCAAATCTGGTAAATGATTCATGATACACAGCTTGCTATGTTGTTTATGAGATCTTAAAGAGAATAGATTTATTTGGGAAGTCAGTTTTGCAATCATTTAGTTCACTTGAATTTCCTCAGCACAATAAAGCAGAGGCATAAAAACATTCCTCTGTGGCCTTGAAGTATCGCTTGTGTGCTGACAGTCATGCTAGTGGTTGACTAAAGCGTAGGTGGCTACATGCGTGTATGCATTGACCACATGGCTGCTGATGTGAATGTAGGTATCAGTATTGTCATGGTAGAAGAACCACGGGGTTTCCTTGGTTATGAGCAAACGGATGTTTTTTTAGATCCAACTGCATGCTATCATTCCAACCATGAAACCACAATGGAAATCAAATGATCCTGTTTGTTGTTCCCACTCGGGCTGAGATGTACTCCTACTGTACATCTCAATTCAGACATTTTAAACGTACACTGCCACATACAAAACAAGGCCCTGCGTGTGCACAACCTCAAGTTTCCAAGTAACTCATAATGTCAGACAGTGGTATGAATGGAATTCAAAGGTAAAACATTTTATGTAGGCTACTGTGCTCTGAGGGTGGAAAAACACCCGTACAAACAGCCCCACTGATAAAAGAAGGTGGAGGGGGGTTTATTCAGATTTTTATCATAGCTCTGACATTTTATGTATATAATTAAAGATGCTACTTAAACAGAAGTTGCATCATAACTGTGGGGGGACATTTCCACTGCTCTCACTGCCACTACCGCTACTGTAATGATTGAATGCTCTCCTTTAAAGTCTATTGGAAACTGGGGTCAGCGCCCACATCACTGTTTAGCTGTCACATTTTAAAGTGGGTAAACAGCTTAGTATAAATGAAATGCGAATCGATGTTTTCATTGTTTACAAAGAACCTCATTAAAACTTCAAGACTTCTTTGCTACAGCAGCACTTTGTAATCATTCACATTCGTTGTCTGTGTTAGACTTATTACTCTGCACTGATGGTCAACAAATACATTATTAATGAAGAGCAGATGCATATTTATTTCCCTTAGGACAAATCAACAGCACAGCCACACTCTATGTAAATGAGCAGGAACAAAGCATGAAATCAACAGCTTTACATTAGGAGGTTGAATTTGTGAAGAAGTAGAATAGATGAAAGCTTTATAGATTCAAAACCAATAAATAGATTGATCTGACCCACAGGTTTTGTCTAGTCATAAATCTAAAGCCACAGAAAGTCCGTGCTACATATTCATCACTGCTGTCTGAATACATGCAACTTTACAGTAATCACAGGGTTAGGGTGGACATGTCCTTTAGTCCTGCATACACCAACCGCAGTAAATGTACTATTGACCTTCTGCTGCTGCTTCAGAGAAGCTTGTGCCAAACACTGTAAGACTTGGAACCAGAGCCACAGCTTTGTTGTTGTTCTTGGTCTTCGAAACATTTTGGAGATCACATAAAATTGCTATTTATCTCAAGGTGACATTTTCAAAAATCGACCACATCTGCAAAACAGTAACCAAACACATTTTTATGAGGACATTATTTGTAGAATGAGGATAAAAACCAGATTAGCTCTTCACCGGCCGTCCCTGTACAGTTACTGTAAACAACTGAGATCTATTTCACACAACAACTCACATATTGTTCCTATTGTGACATTCAAAATAGTGAAGTGGTCACATCAGACACACGAAAACTCTGACCAGATAATGTGACTGAGATAATGTTTTTTTTAATCATTGTCTTTAAAATTTCAGTTCTTCGTTGGGTTTCCATGGAGGGGGCTCTTTGACTGCATCGTCAGAAATAACACAAATACAAACGCAGAAACAGGAACAATGAAAGGTTCCTCTGTGCTATTTTTAGGCTTTCATGTTGTCACAAAGTGAAATGCAACTGTCTGCGGGGAGATGCTGAATAATAGCAGTAGCTAAATATAAATCACTGCTGCCTCGTTTTTGATTTGTGATGTGCGCTCTCGACAGCGGCGGAAACCTGACATCAACCTCCACTGAATTTCACAACAAAAGAAGACACTATTTAAAAGGTGTTTACGTTTGCAAATGTGGTACATGTTAAAAGTTTTTAAGTAGGTGTAGGATGGCGATAAGGTGCTGATATGGGGGAATTCAGTTCACTAAATGTCAACTGTTGCCGTATATGAGAGGGGAATTCAGATTTCTATGTTTATAATTGACTAGCCAAAATGTATTTCTTGAGGGAATTAAATGTTACAGATTTTATAAGAGTGCAATTGTTTGGCTCCAGCCTACAGTAAGTAACACAAATGCAGACATTCAGACAGAGAAAGATAAAATTTCCCCCATACCAAATGTCTTATACTAATTCGTACATCTGTGGCAGTTGCTTTGGGGCTGTTCATGGGAATCCCCCATTTGAGTCCAATCTCACCTTTGACCTCTACTTTGTCCTCACATGAGTTTAGCCAAAGAATGAGCGGCTGAAAGGAGAGTGTGGGAGAAATTTCAGTGAGATGAGTTGACTTGACAAAGGAAGGTGTTTGCGGGGGAGTGATAGTTCTGTAGGGGACATGAACCAGGAGCTCTGTGTGTGCATGTGTGTGTGTGTGTATGTGTGTGGTTGGAGAGGGTGATGCGACCAGACCAGCGTGATGGAAAGCCCAGCAGACTGCTAACACAAACACACTGCTGGAAGAGAAAGAGAAAAAGAGGTTCAAGGGCAGCGGAGGTTAGAAAGGTGGGGGAGGGATGATAAGAGAGGAAGAGTGTTCTGTGTCAACTTTACGAGCATGACAACTGTCACTGAGACGCTGATGTTGACCAGTATTGACAGACCCGAGGGACTGTTTACACAGGAGTCCATTATCAAGGTTGCTCAGCAGGGGACAGATTCATATTTTGGCCTCCAGATCCCCCCTTCCCCCTCACCTGGAGAGGAGAGGAGAGGAGAGGAGAGGAGAGGAGAGGAGAGGAGAGGAGAGGAGAGGAGAGGAGAGGAGAGGAGAGGAGAGACTTGATTTGGGTAGGGGGTCTATGGAATCTGGATTTCAGAGATGTTTCACACACTCAGAAAACAGTGTGCTGAGTGTTTGCTTCATTACCATAATTGAGAGTGACTGCTAAGAGGGCATGGGGTGGGGAGCTGGGGATGTGTTGGGGTGTTGGGCACCCCCACCTCCCCGCCCTCCTTTTTCCAAAATCCCCTTTTGACAAATTATGTGAATGAATGAGAGGAGAGAGGCGTAGCTGGCCCGGCTCCGAGCTCCCGATGAGGTCAAACAGAGTAGATAAGGGACTTGTGTTGGTGTCTGTGAGGTGGGTTAGCTTGCTGCTGTGTATTGGTTCTGACTGTTGGCACTCTCACACTGTTTAGGCTACGGGCCAAGCAAAACATGTCTGTTTTATCTGCTGAGACCTCTACCGGAGAGACGAGCGTGCGATCATGCCAAAGATGGGGAGACTATTGTGCCTTTTGTCTTTGCTTTGTCTCTGTTTTCCTCTGGCTTAAAAACGTTGAGTTGTTTAGTAAGTCTCTGGCTCCTGCTCAGTGGAGCAGCCGGCGAGGCGAGGTTACTCCATGTCATTGGAATCTGTGCACAATGGACTCGAATCCCCCTCCTCCTCCTCCACCTCAGCCTCCTTTCGCACCAGCTTGTGAACCCCCTCTGCAAGAGGTCCCACCCCCTTCTCCTTCTCCTTCACCCCATCATGGTCCACATGCTGTTTTGCCCCACACCCCCTCCTCCCTCAACACACACACGCACAGGAGCGCCCCAATGCTGTTAAACGGCTCCCTGTAGAGCCAATATAAACATCAGTGTTCAATTCAAGGCCGTGGTTCACTTGGAATGCACCCCACCGCAACTACTCGTAGTAGTAAGCACTTTAGGTCTCTCTTCCCCTCTCTCTCTCCTTATTTGTCTCTCTTCCCTCCCTCTTAAACTCACACTGGCTTGCTCCTTCTCTGATACAGCATGTCGTTGCCATGGCGCCGCCTGCCTGAGTCAGTAGTACAGCGGTTAAAACACGGTCACTCTCCTGCGCTTCGGTGCGGGGATGTTCAGTCAGGTTGGTTGGCGCGCGCCGGCTGAACGCAGCGCTGCTCGGTAGCCTATACTCGTATGTGTGTGCGCGTGAGTGTGTGTGTGTGAGAGAGAGCGAGAGAGAGAGTGAATGTGTGTGCGCACGTGTGTGTGCGTACGTATGAGTGTGTGTATAGCTGCTCCGTCCCGGGATGAGACTTCACGATCAGCTGTGAGACGGTCGAGGTCCGACGTGGACGCACGCGTGGACACGTCGCTCACCTGCGGCTGGATGGAAATAGATGGAGGGAGTTGCGCAGCAGCCGCTGTTGACGCCGCACTCTACCGTCTGCTTCACCTCCTCTCCTGGTCCACGGGGGAGCGCGCTTGTAAGCTGATTTGACCCGGGGATGTGAATACCTCTCCGGGATTAGAAGGTTATTGGGTGAACGACAATGCCCCACGGCTCGGTACCGCACTCCCGGCTATTGTTCGCGCGGCGGCGGACGCACGGTACCCGGTCTCCCCCGGATCATCTCATCAAGTAGCCGTGACCAACACCTCTGCTCCCCCGTGCCTCCTCGCTGCTTCGCTCCCGGCGTGGACAGGATAATATGACTTCCTGGCTCCGCACATACGGCAGCGTCCCTCTGTGTGTCCTGCTCTTCTGCGTGGTGGTCGCCGTCTGCGCAGAAGCCTCCAGTGCCGGTGAGTGGAGGCTCATTAGGGCCAATTACATCATAACCCCAGCAAGCATTTATCCTGCGTCTTGTATCTTGTCAAGCCATCACTGCGCAACTTCAGCCTCCATCCCGCGTCATGTGTGCTCTCTGCATGGGGTCGATGGGTTCTCCAAAATGCCCTAAAGACTCTCTGTTTTTCTGTTCGAGAGCACATTTACACACAATCACAGGGAATGTATGAAAAGTTGCTTCATTTCCACTAGAAAACTACACATCATGTTTTGAAAGTAAACCTGTGAACTCATCTGCAACAGTCTAGCCCACACTGCCCTCCTGTCTCAGCATGTATTGATCAGTTATAAATAGAAGTTAAATGCTTTCACCTATTCAGGGGTATTGCCAGAGGCCAGGAGTGCTAATTGGGTCACAGCTGCTTGTTAGTGATGCTAGGACCTGCAGCCTTTCTCTGTCCTACATTCCAGCTCTGTATCTCACTGAGGTGGCTCTGGAAAATTGGATTTCAGCAGATAATTCACATCAATGAATCATTCATCGCTCTACATTAAGCCGCAGGTCCACATCTTTACCTTTTGTCAGCTGCTTAAAATCTTTTCCCCGGTCTACACACCATAATCTGCAGAATGCTGCAGATAAAGCATCTTGCTTCATGGCTGATTTGTCACATATTTTGTAAATCCTTTAATACATGTGTTAACACATGTTAACACATGACGTGCATGAGGGTGTGTGTGGGAAATGATCTATTGCACCACTCCAACAACTGAAGCACCTGTTCCCACACTCCCAGACGTTTTATCACTACGTGTCTGTTCTGAACCGCCTCCTATGAGATGTTAAGTGGTGCTTCGATCATCAAAAGTGCGTATGAGATCTCTAAATATCCACAGGGGCCTCGACTGCATGGTTAATGAGTGTCGACACTCTTTCATATGCTAATGACAGTTCTCTTCTCTTCTCTTCTCTTCTCTTCTCTTCTCTTCTCTTCTCTTCTCTTCTCTTCTCTTCTCTTCTCCTCATCTGCAGGTGACAGTGTGTGTCAGTCTCCCAGTATCGCTTCTTGTGCTGAGTGTCTCAGACGTGGACCACAGTGCGCCTGGTGCTTCAAGGAGGTGGGAAAGACTATAAAAAAAAGTGTGTGTTTGTGCGTGTGGCAGAGTGGAGGAAAAATGCAGTCAACAGATGACACGCATCAAAGGCCTGGTGGGGCACGCAGATGGGAATATAATGTGTATGTTTGAGCTCAGTGCCGTGCCCTTTGACCTGTATCTGTGTGCGTGTTTGTGTACGTGTGAGTATTTCCACTCGCCTGTGTTTGTCTGTATCTGTCTTTGCGTTCTGGGTGTTAGACTGTCCCATAAAGAGCCCATCCTGAATGAGCCTTGAGAAGCTATAAACCTCACCACACACACACACACATAGAGCTAACCTGTTGCCAGACCAGACAGTCGACGTGTGTGTTTACAGACCACAGGTGCTTTCCCACCCTGTGAACCCTAACCTTATCTGACATCATTAAGCAGGTCCCTGCTCACTGGTGTGTGTGAAAGCAAAACGTCTCTCCTTCCACCTACCTAACTTCCTACACACGCACACACACACACAGCCATGCACTCAGATACAGAGCTTGCACGTTCCCATCCTGACGCTTTCATTTAATGCCAGCTGAAGAGGCAGTGTTTGTAAGGGAAGTCCCGGGAAGTCTCTGTGAAACTCTGTGAAATTCAGAGCAGCTACAGGACAAATTATAGCCCCAGGCGCAGCCATAAATACACCAAAGTCATTGGAGCTTTCAGGTTCAGCCTGTGGTCGCATATTCAGCTACGTGTTCAGCTCTTAGTGCTATTTTTAGTGCTTATCTGTGTGATCTTGTCAGTCATGTCACACTCTTTAAATGGATTCATACCGATCATGCCCTTGACATGTTGTAAATACAGAGATTTAATGATCTACTTAGTGTTTCTGGTTATTCCCAGTGTGTTTCTGGGCATGCTTCTTGCAGAAGAAAGAAGTACCAAAGGTCGATAATCCACTCTAAAGCTGCAAGGCATGACATTTTTCGACAGTGTTGTTGTTTTTGCTGCAGGCTATCGGGCAGTGGAGAGGTTATCTACAGTGTATCAAGATTCATTCAACACAGCGCTGATCAAATTATGTACTACTGTACTAAATAAGAGCTAAGTGGATGATCAGATGCCACCCGTGTGTCAGATTTCCCCCTTGGATTTAACTTCCCCCCTCTGGGACGAGATAAGAGCATGGATGAGTAAACACAAACAGAATTCTTCCTGATATTCTTGACTGATGAGTATGACTCCATAATAAAACAACAATGGCTGTTTTATTGTTGGAAATCAATACAAACATCGTGAAGATGACAGATATAAAAAATGAAACCAAAGTGAGCAAATGTGAAAGTTTCGATTTGCAATGTTTTCTTGTGTGAAATGAACCTGTTGGTGGAAGAATACATCCATTACTGGAAGAGGAGCACAGAGATTAAAGCTGAATAAACACAGAGAGGATTCAGATTCAGATAGTCACGTATTTCTCAGCATTAGTGGCTCCGACTTATGAGTACCGGTATACATGGGACAATGCGGCCTTCGACTTGACCTACTTGTTTGTCGCTTCTGCATCATGAATCATGATTACTGCGATCTTGAAAGACAGATTATGTGCATCATCAGTCCGCCTGCTGTTTTGTTCCATGTCTGGTTTGCTCATTTGTCTTGTGTTACTTTCAGATGTTTCTTGATTTCACTGGTTTGAGACTGAACAAACTGTAGCTAAACTATACTAACAGAAATGTTGCTGTTTCCTCTTTTGACCTTTTGTGACCTCTGTAGGACTTTCAGGATGGGCTGTGGATGGGTCGGCGCTGCGACCTGCCTGTGAACCTGCTAAGAAGAGGCTGTGGGCCGGAGTTCATGGAGCAGACAGAGCTCAAGGTGGAGGTCAACGCCACCACCAGCAGCACACAAGTGTCCCCGCAAGACGTCAGTGTCACCCTCAGACCAGGTACACAACACACAACACACCTCAGAGATGAGTGAATCTTTACTTTGCACCGCAGAGCTATATATACTGTATGTTACATAATATATATGTGTGTTTCTAGGTGGAGAGGCCAGTGTAATAGTGGCTGTGAAGCAGCTGGAGCGTTACCCTGTGGATCTGTACTACCTGGTGGATGTATCAGCCTCTATGCAGGAAAACCTGGACCATGTACGTTTAAACACTCAGCCAGCACTTTTCACTTTTCTTTTCTTTTTTTTCTCTTTTCTCCAATGCATCATTTAGAGAGTATGAATTTCTGAATACAGATAATGACTTAGCATTAGATCTTGGGAGCATATGAGACTCCTACTTTAAATATTATATTCAATAAACTGCAGAAATATTAGATCTCTGTTTCTCCTTCGAGCTTTTGTTCTCTTCTCTTGTGTCATATCTGACTTTCTCTTCGTCTGTTGTTGTTCTTACCTTACCTTTTCACCCACATGTGGCTTTCTGTTTGTCATGCAGCTGAAGACGGTGGGTGTAGCTCTGTCTCTCCGTATGACAGAGTACTCCTCTGACCTTTGGTTGGGCTTCGGCTCATTCGTGGACAAACCTGTCTCCCCTTACATCAATGTCCATCCCTCGAAGATCAACAACCCCTGCAGGTCAGACCCACAGTGTGGTGGTTAGGTTATTGATTGTGGAGGAATAAGTTTCTTGCTATGAATATATATCTGACACTGACAAAGTTGGGTATATTTTATTCCTCAGCAAACATTTTCTTCTTTTAATGAGATAAAAGAGTGATTATTAAAAGAAAAATCCAAGCAGGCTGCTTCCATTATATCTCCTAATTTTGTGTGACTCAGGGAGAGACTCATCAGTTGCTGGTGGCAACGCTGTTTTGATGATGAGCCGTGCTGGGAGACTGAAACAACAGACAGGCTTTTTGCCGTTTGTTTATTCGGGTGGTTGTTTTGGAGCTCTGCATTCCTGAATGTTGCAATTTAAAATCTTTTTTTTTCTCTTCTCTGGGTCGTTTCTGCTTCTCACCAGTGAGTATGAGATCCGCTGTCGTCCAGCCCACGGCTTTCACCACGTACTGAGTATGACGGGAAACATGAGCGAGTTCACACGGGTGATCAAGCGCCAGCGCATCTCTGGGAACATGGACACACCTGAGGGAGGGCTGGACGCTATGCTGCAAGCCGCTGTCTGCCAGGTGTGTAAAAACAGACTCCAGCCTGCAGAGAGTTGCTGTAGCTGCTTCAATACGTTCACAGAAATGTGGGTTAAGCCCAAATTTGGTGGTAGGCCTCATGCTGCTAAATGAGGCTTGTGTTGTGGGAGAATGGTGGTAGCCTGACTCAGCATGGGATGGTGCCGCTGGAATCCCACTATCGAATGACACCACTGCTGGGCTATGGAGGGATGAACACACACAGCGTCACAGTTGCTTATATGGCTGCGGGAGGGCTGTGATTCACACCATGCAGGGGGGGCCTGAGTAACCAGTCTGCAGGGAACCACCGTGGTGGTCATGAGTCTAGAAATAGACTCTCCATTATGTCAGGCCTACTTATTAGCTCGCCGGGTTTCCTTAAATACACACACGTGCACACACACACACACACACACACACAGACTCATTTTTCTCACAGTGTCTATGACGAGTCACAGACATAAACAGGGCGACTGTGTGGCTGCTGGAAGGATTTCTGCTGCGTCTCTTTTAATGGAGCATTACAGAAAGAGCTGATCACCAGAGGGAACTAATATAACGTGGATGAGTAACATGTCTGAATGTGCAGTTTCTTACCACATGTTATAAACCTCTAAAATATGAAGCACATGCAAACAATATTTTCCAGTATGTGTGTGTGAAATAAGGGAATTAAAAATGACATCATTTGTGAAGTTGGGTTTTTTTTCTTTTTACTCACAGCTGGGCACAATATGATATCTTGGTTTTTTTCTCTGTGTCTGTTTTAGGAGGCGGTGGGTTGGCGACCAGATGCCAAACGTCTCCTGCTCCTGATGACCGACCAGCCGTCTCACCTCGCCCTGGACAGCCGGCTGGCCGGGATCGTCAGGCCGCACGACGGCCTCTGTCACCTGGAGAACAACGTCTACACTGGGACCACAAAGATGGTGAGAGGGAGGAGGACATTGTAGCTGTGGTCACACAATAATAATGACTGTGCACAATTTCATCACCGGAGGTGAAATTATTTTTTCCACATTGAACCTGAGACTGCAATAACAGATCTAGAGTGGGTGCGGGGGTGCGTGGGGTAGGATCCATTTGTAATTCAGTTTGTTGTTTTCTCTTCTTCAGGACCATCCCAGTGTGGGTCAGTTGTCAGATAAGCTGCTTGAAAACCATATCTACTCCATCTTTGCTGTGGAGAAGCACCAGTACCAGTGGTACGAGGTAATCTCCCCTCATCATGTGGAATAGTTTAGTTTTGAGAGATGCAAAGTTACCCTTTCTTACCCTTTATGTGAATAAGTTATTTAAAAGCATCAAAGTATTTCTTTAGCCTGACTCCCTTTCCTTCTCTAGGAGTTGGTGAATTTACTGCCTGGCTCCTACCTGGGGAGGTTAGGCCTCTTCCAGGCTCCAAACCTAATCGAGCTGGTGGTGGATGCATACAAGGTACTGACACACTGCACCTCGTATCTTCAAAAGCTTCAGCAAAACAAACTCTTTCTTTGCTTTTAGATCCCTTTGTTTCCCCGCAGTACATTACCAGCCCTTAAGACAACAGGGACATGTAAAAGGTTGGCCAGAGGAGTAGAGAAGCACAGCGGGAAGTGAATACATGAGCCCACGCAGCCCGGGTTCAAAAGTTTTGGAGGAATTAGTCCACTGATCCGCTGAGTCAACATGAGCTTGGTTTTCTTTTGGCCCTGTTTGATCGTGCGAGCTGACCTAGAGCACATTCCTATTTGATATCAGTGATATTACAGCGTGTCTCTGAGGGTGCCTGCGGCGTGTGCTGTATGTACCCAGGAAATGTAGGTCTGAATGACACTCGAAACGCGGCTAAAACCCAGACGCTGAGAAAACAGATGATGGGAGATGTTTTTTGGTTGCCGAAGGTCTAATGATAGAGAAAATCACCAACAAAAAACAGGAGGTTATGGAGGATACAAGGCCTTCTGTGCACGGACGTGTGTGCGCGTTAGTGTGTGTGTTGGTTGAAGCGTTTGTTCAGTTGGCAGCGGTCTAGGCTATAATCTCGCCTCAGGCACAGCGCTCCATTGTTTGCTTCGAGAATCTGCCGAATCCACAGATCCGGGTGCGGGAACACACACACACACACACAGACACACACACATACATGCACCCACATACACATATGCATACACAAGCAGCAGAGCCCGAACAGAAGCTGGCATTATAAAAGCTATCAGATCCCCACGGAAACCATGTGTCCTAATCGTGGTCGAATACAAAGATGCTATTTTTGGCCCCACCTCCTTGTTCCCATAAACCCCCCGTGTGTGTTGGAAAGAAAGATAGGGCGACAATGAGGGCTTTCTGGGGACATGTGACAACTTTAATTAATCACTGCTCTCTTTCTAGCTCTCTTTCTCCCTCTTGCTTCATTACTTTTCACTCTCGCAGATTATGTTCATTAAAATTTAAATTGCCACTGCGCTTCTCGCTCATGACCCACGTTCCCTGCCTCACCACCACCAGTATACCGTTGGTTTGAAGATGCTTTTCTCTTCTCCATCCTCCCTCTCCCCCCACGCAGAGGTTGCTGTCGGAGGTGGCGGTGGTGGTGGCGGTGGAGGACGAGGCAGTCAGCAGGTACTGGGTGTCTGTGTCGCCTCTCTGTCCCAATGGGTCGACTCCGAAGGACCGGAGCTGCTCGGGGGTGAAGCCTGGCCAGACGGTAAACACACAAACATCATTTCAGTACACAGAACGGATCATTCATTCATTCATTCATTCATTGAGAAATCTTTGACTTATGCTCCTAGCAATATCAGCAGACAGTTATTGGTTGGATTGGATTAACGTGACACATACAAACGCTTACAAGGCATCACTGAGGGCTTTGCGTGACAGAAATGATTTGGTAAATAATCCAGGCTGAGCGGATTATAGACTGTATTCAACGGGAAAAAATTTCCATGTGATCTTAAGACCTTTCCATCCTGAAATCCCTAACCTTTCCTAACACCGCGACTTTCATGCCAACAGCGAGAACATTTACATATAGAAATAAGTCGCTGGAAATCCACAGCTGTCGTACCTGTAGACTATTTATGCACAAAAACAAAGGTCCTGCATAGTCTGCACCGCTGCAAGGAGCTTTTCTTTTCACCACCCAGGAGCTCATTTAGTGCTAATTGGAGCGTTTTGACTCGATTTTGGAATTTCTTTCTGTTCACTCCCTAAACTGCCTACGAGACTCTTCTCCTCCTCGGCCTTTCGGGGCTGTTTAACTTTTTCAAAACAAAGCTATTTTAATCGCCGCTCTCGCAGTTAGTCCCATTGTGCGAGGTGAGTGAAGTTCAGCCATTTAATCCGCGGGTGGATTAAAATGAATTATGGAAAGTACCCACGCTTTTACCAGAATGGTGATAAAAATCAAGCAAACAGCCCAGTTGTTGATTCAAAGCTCTGGCATGCACAGTGTTCACCACAAACCACAGCAACACAGTAACCATTCAACTTAAGCTGGCCTCGAGTCCCCTATCCAGCTATTTAAGCCTTATCAGGAGTTGTCATAATTATGCAGTGAGAAGTCTCTCATTTAATGTAATTCCTTTTAGATTAACAGCTGCAGTCTCGAGAGGGAAATGTTCTTCTCTCAGCTTGTTAAAAAGTCAGTCCTCATCAATCTGTTCTGCTGGTACATTTTTTAACTTGTCTTGCCTTCTGTGAAGATCTGTCACAATTTCCTCTTTCCAACAGGGAGATGTGCTCTCATGTTCATTGTGTATTTTCAGTGCAACTATTTAATTTGTACTCATTGCACTCAGGACTGTTTGATTACAGATACAAACACATGTATTTCTCTCTGTACAGCCATGCCTGCAGCACTGTGAGGCTACACAGCACAGTGCTACTCCCAGCTCAATAACAATAACAATGCTAACATGCTGATGATTAGCAGCTGTAATATTTACCATCTTATTTTATCGGTATAGACAAGCTAAACAAAGCAATCTCTCGCTGTTCGCTACATCTTTGTCTTCCCATGCAGGTTTACTTCAATATCACCATCGGCCTGCGCTCTTGTCCTGCTGACGGTGAAGATGAAGATGTACGAGTGATGGTTAACCCCGTGGGCTACAACGAATCCACTGTCATCAGGATTCGCTCTAAATGTCACTGCAGTTGCGGATCAACAAGCCACTGTCATGACGACAGCCAATCACCGTGCACGAGGACCCAAGACGGCACTGACCAGCGACAGAGGCCGGATCACGCACTGATTAACGACTCCGACAGAGAATCAAACTGGAAATGCAGAGCAGATGGGTCTGATGTGGACTGCAGTGGTCGGGGTGTGTGTGAGTGTGGAAAGTGTGTGTGTGACCAGAGCAGACTTGGGACAGTCTACGGGAAATACTGCGAGAAAGACGACTTCTCCTGCCCGTATGAAGGGGGGCGGCTGTGTGCAGGTTAGGACACACTTCTGTCTATGAGCAATCTTTATGTAAAACGGTACAATTTAGATGATTTCTCTAACGTGTTTCCCTCTGCCTCTGTGTTTTCCATCTCAGGACGAGGCGTGTGTGTGACAGGCGAATGTGTGTGTGACGACGGCTGGATGGGAGATAGCTGCGCTTGTCCCGTCTCCAAGGCAACCTGTCAATCATCCACCGGCTTGTTATGCAGCGGGCGGGGAAGATGCGTGTGTGGAAAGTGCGTGTGCGACGACCCCCAGTACTCTGGAGACTTCTGTGAGAGATGCCCTGCCTGCCAGAACACCTGCCAATCATACTGGTACTTGTCACTTTCTGTTTGGCTCACACAAAGCATGATGGGAACTCCTCCTGTGCTGTTTAGCAGTCGAAGCTGACACACTGTTTGCTCTCTTTCTTCTTCCAGGAAGTGCGTGGACTGTCACCTGTCTCACGGTCTCACGCAGGAAGAGGCGGGACACTGCAACAGCACCTGCGCACCGTTGGTGGGCTACATGGATGATGTGTCAGGTAAATTCAGAACGTTACATTTTCACATTGTTTCACTTCAGTGGGTTGTAAATATATTCAATTCAAAGCTTTTGCTTCATCTGAGCCTCCCTGTGTTTTAACTGAGAGCCTATGAGGTCCAAAGTTTTCCACACTCAACATTAATCATGGTTGTAGTTTAGTGTTGTCAGAGATGAACTCCACTTCACCTGTGACCACACATCACACAACAGTAACATGCATTGTCAGGACAAACAAGATTTTCAATGCTTCATCTGAGTTTCCCTGTGTTTTAACTGAGAGCCTAGATTTTCAATGGGTGCTCTTTAGAACTGAATTAGCTGCATGAAGCCCAACAAACGTGAAACCGATGCACTCTTTTGCAACCCCTTCACACAGCAGAGCAGCAGTAGCATTGATTTGGAAAATTTCTAATTTCTAATTTTGTCTCTCTCCACCAACTCCTGAAGAACTGATCAGGCACAAATGCTCCACTATGGTCATCGGCTGGTTTCTAATGCAATTCTAGACACATAACTGCAGAGCACACTGCAACAGATTCAAATAGTGAGCTGCTAGCTGCAGTGCAGACAGGCAAAATATGTCATCCTCAGGTTGTTGCTCCTGTAAATATTGGCCTCCATGTGACACGCTGAGGGTTAGTGATTAGTGTTTTTCAGACTTGCAAGTCTGACAAGTCTGTTTAGTGTTCAGTGTTGCTCTGAAAAACATCAAAGCACAGGAAAGGGGTGAAAATCGGCGTGCTCTCCTGTGTGCCATTTTTATCATACTGTGGGAGCGAAATCCAATCTTAGCCATTCACATGGCTGACAAAAGGCAGATGGGTTTCTTTTGACGAGCATAGCTTTGTCTGTCTGCATTTTTGTGCTGGGCAGGTAGCACACAATGGGAGCATATTGTGATAATGCCCGCTGCTGCTTGCAGGCAGTTCTAATGGTTTTGCAGATTTGCCTGAACCAGTGACGTCTTTGATATTAAACACTGTAATCTGATCCAGTGTTTCAGTAGCCTAAAGATACGTGCAGTTTAGGTGAGAAATGAAGAGCTGTCACTGAGTCACATACTTTCTATCTCCCTCCCATCCTCCCTCCCTCTCTCTCTCTCTCTCTCTCCCCCTCCCTCTCTCCCTCTCTCCCTCTATCTCTCCATTTTTAGGTCAAGCAGGAGGGATGATTCAATGCATGTACATTAGTAATGACAACTGTCGCTATCGCTTTCAAACCAGCTCACAGTCTGGTCAGACCCACCTTCACATTAGCAGAAGAGCAGGTACAGTGTCAACACACACACACACACACACACACACACACACACACACACACACACACACACACACACACACATGCTTTCATTGGAGGTCACTTCCTACCACTGCTGCACTACTGCACCCTGGTGTATTTGAGTCAGCAAGTCTGCTGTCAGTGTTACAGCTGTATTTTACATTTCCCCTCAGCAGGTCCCAAGTCAGTTGGATTTTGACCACTGTACATACACACAAACACACACATAGGTACGCACACAAATTCACACACAATTTAAAACCCACTCGGTCACACATGCCCTGGGTTACACACACACACACATAATTGCACATCCAAGTGTAACAGTTCATCCCCGCCTTCCCAATTTTTGGAACAGCGCTGCTCATTGTGCAGTCGCCCCCCGCCCTCCCCTCCGTTGCTCCCCCTGTCCCCGCACCCCCCTCCCCGCACCCCCCACTCCCCCCCGACCCAACGGGACACTCTCTTCCTGCTCACGCCCACCCCTCCTGGGTGCAGCAGGAGCCAGGTCTCCATGGTAACCCTGTTACAAAATGTCAGAGCGGTCTTTGGGCCCTTTGTGTTGAGCGATGAACCCGTCATCCACACATGCTCCCCAGCAGATACACAGCCTCCTAACTATTCAGTACAGCACCGCTGGCACAGCAGCCGCACTAACTGAGCAGTGCATGTGTGTGTGTGTGTGTGTATATATTCATTGTTAATGATAAAATCAGTACTTTTATCTTGCAAGCCCCTGTAAAAACCAAACAGGTGTGAGTCAGTAGAATTGATGATTCTTTTTTCTTTCTTTTTTTTTTACACACAGATGTTTTCATGATCCACATTGTGTCCTCTGCACCTTATGTGTGGGTTTGACCCCCAGGTTAGCTACTATCAGTGAGCTAACCAACTACCAAACTGCATATAAAGTAATTAAAACAAGCTCCACTGTGTAAAAGCACTTAGATGTTATACAATGGTGACCTTATAATGATGTCATATGGTAATGCTGTAAATATTTGTGTGTTTTTACATAAGTTTTGAATGCAGGACTTGTAGTTAAAAAAAGAAAAAAATGACGAAAAGCCCGCACACTGCAAGGGCTCCTATAAATACTATTTAATAGTGACAACGTTTCCAGCTATTGCTCTTCCTCAGGTCAACTTGTAGTTAACCCATAATGTAGTATTATACTGTACATCAGTGTGTTACTACTGAAATACTTCTGTATACCTCCGTCACAACTGCTCTTGCTCGTTTTTTTCAGGATTAGACATTGACAGTAGGATTGAGGACGGTTTGGTTTGTCCTTCCATGGGTTGGTTTAGAGTCAAAATGTTTTATGATATGTAAGACTTGGGTTTAGGATAAGAACTTTGATAAAACATGTAGTTTGTGATCATTTATCCAATTTATTTATAGAGCACATTTAAAAACAACCAAGTTGACCAAATGAGGTTAATGTTACAAGATAAGGACTGTATAAATATGAAATGCAAAAAATGCATTTGAATATGTGTTGGTTTTGTGTGGGTCTTGAGGAATTATATTTCATTTGCACATTTTACTGTGTTTGAGTGCGTGTTCAGATTCTGTATGACCCATTTACAAGTGCTCGAGTTCTGCAGTGAAACCTCTTATGTGTGTGTGATCATGTGTGTGTCCACAGAGTGTGCCAGCAGGACCTGGCTGGTGGGAACGTTCCTCAGTGTGTCTGCTCTGACGGTGCTGTGTGGGCTGGTGGTGGTCGCCATGTCCCGGCTGGTTCTGCGGAAAAAAGCCTGGTCACCAGGGGGCGTTGCTGAGGATGGAGTTTATCACTGCTCTGTTAAGGTTAGTTCTCAGACGAAGTAGGCCGTTGGTGATCATCAGCACTGCCACAGGCTGAAGTGTCCCTGGAGTCCACAGCAGAAGCTTTTAGGGATCCTGTAAGTCCTTAAGACACTTTTGTTAATGTGAAGTATCCGCTGGAACCAGAACCAGGGTTGAGAAATTTGAGATTGCAGTTAGAGGTACATCTGTATTTTACATTTCCTCTCAAATCCCAGCACGCCATGTACAGCGTCCAGATTTGTGACCTTCCAGTGATGTATAGCACCTTTGAGAAGAAGGAAAAGGTGGAAATATGACCACGAGGGGATCTAACTGGAGATATGAGTGCCTCAACTGGTTGTTTTCAAATGTTTGGAAAACCCTTATTTATTTTTCATCTTAATGATCCTACAGATCATACATTGGTCACCGTGTTTCCACTGTAACATGACACTGTCAGGGGAAACATGTTGTGGATTTTACATTATCAGGGAGTTTTTAATGTGTTGAAAAGGAGTGTCTACTTCCTCCAGGATTACATAATGTAATAGACTGTTGCCATACACTTCTTAGTGTGAATGTTTTTTGAAATCCCCTCAATATTAAAGAGGCCGATTTTATGTCAAACTCAATTTGCTAGTTGCCTGGAGAACTACGCAGTTTGACAGCTGTACTAGATCCTCTGCGGCTTTCGAGGAACTTTTCCAGCTGTGAAAAAAAAAAAAAAAAGATCCCAATGACGTCTATTGCATAATTCTGGCTCGGGGAACATTTTTTAACCGAAAATGTAAAGTCCCAATATTGTCAATGTGCACTATTCAATAACTAGGATCCCACTCTATTGGGGTTCCAATAGTTTGAATCGCCTCTGTGTTAAGATTTGGTTTTATGGTCTGGGGAGGAATTACGTAACGGGATGACGGTTAGGAAGTCAGTCAGAGTTGTGATTGTTACGGTTAGGGCTCTGGGTCAGAGAATGCATCATGTAAACATAGGGTCCCCACAAGTACTGTAAGACAAGAATGTGTGTGTGTGTATTTGTATTACTGACTGCATATTTCTCTCACCCTTCAGGACCTGTCATACATTCCTACAACCAATGAGAAGACAGTTACCTACAGGAGGGACCATGCCCCTGACCGCCCTATGGAGATGCACATTCAGGTTCCTAAGATGCCCCTGGGGGACCCCTGGCAGTAGTAGCCTAGCCTGGGCTGAGGTCAGAGGCCACGTTTAGAAAGAAGGCAGTAGAGCAGCACGAAGAAGAAGAGTTGGACTATTATCTTCTTTTCTGTTTCTTAACCTTCATGAAACTTCAACCGGCTGAATGTGGAGACTGAGGAAGGTAAACTAAACTATGAAACCTCCGTGGAATCACAAACCAACCGGACTCTCGTAGACTCGTGTGACTAATGTGGCCAGTGAAAATGGAGATGAAACGAAGAGCACAAGTCCCCCGTCTGTCAAAGGGTGATCATTCCTCGCTTTTTTAGCCATGCAGCAATTACTGCTCTAACTTATGGACACATGTGTCTGTGTGGGTGTGTGGGCGTGAGTGTGTGCGAGTATGTGTGTATGGCGCAGGTAGACGCATTTGTGCTCTATCTAGGCTTTCTATTTATAATTTTATAGTAAAACACTACGTTCATGTGACTGTGTGACACTCCAACTGTACTGTCTCCTTGTCTTAGTCTGCCCCCGTGTGGCCAGCTAGAGGTACGACATTTGCTTACGAATAATACTGTCTACACATTACTGACCTCAACTGTCTTGTGTTGGGATTTAATTCATGAAGCACACCAGTGACTCTTTATTCCTTTTTACTTTGATCAGTCAGTTGTTTGTTTGGTACCTGGCCTTTGTATTATTTGTTGCATTTTGTTTTAGTAAGTATGTAGTTTCATGTAACTGTCAGTTGTTAATAATCTGGCTAGACTTGCACTAGAACAATTGTTTTGCATTATACTACTGAAAACTGAGGTCTCGGAGGCGACAGCGCTGTAATTGGCGAGGTGCCTGAGAAGATTAGTTTGCTATATGTTGGGCATTAGGGGGCATCAAAGTGCATTTGAAGCCAATGTAACAAAACAACAACACTGGAGTAACAAATGGACTGAAGATCCATGTGTAAAATACAGATACACTGATTATTAATGGCAACTGAATCATCAATAGCCTGAACATGTGACCTCTACAGCAGAGACTGAGCTGTGTGTGCATGCATCTGCTGATCATCCCAGAGCCATTACTATTCAGAACTGTAGATCAAGTGATATGTTCAGACTCTGAGAGAAACCCCTGGACGAAGGTACGAATCAGCTCTAAGAGAACTGAGACTGGAGGTGGACTTACCCTCCACACACTCCTCATGCACTAGATCCAGAGAGAGTTGCATGGCATCTTGTGAGACTTTTGCTTGCCCAACCTTGTTTTTATTTTATTTTATTTTGAATTGAACGCAACATTGTTTACAGCATTAGCTGCTCTATTTTGTTTTAAAGTCAGGAACACTAATGATTATTTATTGTGATTTTCTTATCGTTTTCCTTCATTGAAATGTTTATTATACAATTTTATGATGAGGGTACTTGAGTAATGGGTATAACGTACTGCTTATGTTTATGAAGAGTGGTCTATATCCTTAACCTGGAGAATAATTCAGCAATAAGGTAACAATCATCTCATTTTACCGGGCACTTGTTTCGGTGTAACAACAGCACTTTTATGTGTAGTTTTGTTGAAAATTAATGTGACTAGTTCTGTAGCATGACTGATTTCAACACAATAAAAATGTGCAAGATTTTTTTTAAACCATTTCTTGAGTTCTGAGGCATTTCGGGCTGTTTGTTCTGAATTATTGTTTTTTTAATCTAAAAGAGTTGGCCAGACTTGTGTTGAGGTGGTGAATCATAGCACAATTTTTTTGCTTAGAAAATTGTAAAGAAAGACAGCACAGTGCTGCATTTGCAAGCCAATACTGTCAACGTTTTCATTGGAAATATATTTAATTATTAATTATTCTGTGGTCAAAAAATATATACAAAAGTGTCATGTGTGATGACGAACTTTTGTGCCTAGAAACAACAGGTAATTGTATAAAATGAACAGTAGGTGGAGATGCAAGCAAAGGCAACTGAGATCAACTGAGATAGTGCTTATTGTAATATTTGCAACAGTTGACAAATCTGCTGAAAATACAGCAACTGAACAAGAAACAGTGATTAATAAATGTGATATTGTTCATTATTATAGCCAGTGTCACTAAAATAGTTTTTAATACATTTAATCAGATGACATTTAATTTTTACAGGCCAATAAGTCAGACTCAACAAAACAGCCCAATTGTGAAAGGATGGATAAATAAACTGTAGGTGCCTGACAGAAAAGTTATAGTGTGTTTAATGAGTAAGTAATTAAGTAATTAATTATTTGCCTTATTAAAATAGTCAAGATGGAAAATTAATTGCAGCCCAAACTGTTTTATATTTACAGAGAAAAAAAAGGGAAAAAATGGACATTTTGTTTTTTGATGTCAGTTATAATGGTGTTGAACAAGCAGAGATTATCTAACAGTTTGTTTCAATAATTTTTTTCAGAGCTATTTGTTTACTTCGATAGAAATAAATGTTTGTAGAATAAAAAAAGGTGCATATTGTGTTCAAATAACGTGTGTAAAAATTTATTTTTTGAAGAGGGATACAAATATCACATTTTAGGACACAGTGTTTATCCACGGCTGAAGTTCATGATAAAGTGCCATCACAGTTTTGGAGCGCTCATGAAGTCACTCTCCTGGTGGTGCAATGTATTTAAATGTCCATGTGTTGCTTTGTTCACATTGGTGTCTGTAAACCATCCTCTCTGACCCTCGCTGATTCAAGGTTCGGTTACTCGCGCACGTGCAGTCTAGGGAGACTGGCTCGGGCTGCCGGAGAGGCTGCTGTCTGTGTCGCTGTTCCCTTTGCCGGCTCCCGCCTCCCCGCTGTCCTCCGCGCCCTCCGCGCTGTGCGTCCGCACGTGCTTGCTGAGATGGTCTGAGCGCATGAACCGTTTGTGGCACACTGTGCACTCAAACCGCTTCTCCCCGGTATGCGTGCGTAAATGCCGCTGTAGCTCATCCGAGCGCGTGAAGCGTTTCCCGCAGAAGAGCCAGTTGCAGACAAACGGCCTCTCTCCGGTGTGCCAGCGCAGGTGGGCCTTCAGGTGAGAGGTCTTGCCGTAGACTTTACCACAACCCGGAATGTGACAATTGTGCAGGCCCCTCCGACGCGGGCTCGAGCCCCCCTGTCCAAGGCTCTCAGCCTCCTGGCAGTTTGGGCAGTCGCAAACGGTTCTGCCGGAGTAACGTCGCACGGAGGAGCGGGAAGATGCAGTCAGGGGAACGACGGGGGTCCCTGTCAGCGCAGGTGCCCTGCTGGTCGTGGACTCTGTGTATGGGGCCGGGACGGATGGCCTGAAGCCGTCAAACAGGTGCTGTACGGCGGGGTGCCGGTGCTGGGAAGCACCGGGGCTGAAGGCGGAGCTGTAGTCGCTGCCGTAGCTGCTTAGAGACGAGTGTAACCCGCTCGTGGCTTGTGTGTCCACGGACATCCAACCGGTGCCCACGTCCCACCAGGCAGAAGGCGCGTTACCGGCCCTGGGTTTGAACCATGTTTCATATGGATGCGCGAGGTCGGGGGGTTTGGTCAAAAACACAGACCGCTGTGCGTGTGTAGGGTCGGAGCTGTTGTGGTCTGGTGACGCAGTGGTCTGGTACATCGAAATATCGTTTCCAAAGGGAGAGTTGACTGAGGTCACCGTGAAGGCGCTGGAGCTCTCCGTCAGTCCCGCGCCGTTACCCCTGGAGGTCCCAGAGGGAACTCCGAGCGAGGTGGGACAGAAACCCAAGCCACTGGTGCCCGGCGCGCCCCTCTGCCAAGGGTGAAAGCCCTTGACGAGTCCCGGGGCTCCATCGGAGAGAGCGGGGGAGCACGAGGGGCTGGGCTCACCGATTCTGCTGCAGGTGGCTGCCAGCATGGCCAGTGGGGTGCTGCCCAGCCGGGGCTCCTCCTGAGGGGAACACAGACATTTAGACCTGTCACTATCCAGAACAGTCGCCAAACACAGTGTGCGTAAATACGCACAAAACAACCAGTAAGATTACATACTGTACACAACTGACCTGGTTTAATAAAAAAAAAAAAAACAGTTGCACATCTAACTTGGATCAAGACAACAATAAAGTTGTGTATCCAAGTGATTTGTCTGCATCAGTTCAGTTTTCCAAATAAAAACAGAACCGACACATTACAGTGACAACACCAAGGTCTATTGTACACGAATAATGTAGAAACTTTTTTAAACATTATTAAAATATATTTCAGGGGAGAAAAGATAGTTGATATAAACTTACCCCTAGCAGTGTACCAGCCATGGTCTGTGCTGTGCTGTCTGTTGAGTATGTGTGAGTGCGGCCGCGGTGACTGTCGGTGATCAGTGTGCTTTTCCCCTCTGACTGCTGTAGTAGTTGAAGCTTCTTCACTGCTTTGAAGTGCCGCTGAGAGCCCGAGGACCAATCAGAAGTCAGCACGGGTTGTTGTTTCTGAACACTTGCGCTCGAGGTCGTCGTAAATCTTTTTAAAGTGAGGTCTCGCGAGGGAAGCCTTCAAGGAACTCATAGCAGTGCAGCTTTATCAGAAGATCAAATTAAGTAGGTGTATATTATCATATAATTGATTGATAGTTTCAACAGCAACTTGATAATGCCAATGGTTTTAGGCCTATCACATCTATAGATTTAAGGGGGGCTTCAAAGGCCCAGGTCACTGTGTAAAGAGTAAAAAAATAAATAATTAAAAAAAAACACCACTACATTTAAAACTCAATGTGTCAGACGAAAGATTTTCAGTGTGTTTTTTAGGAAAAGGTCTTAAAAGACTTCAAGGTTTTAAGTATTTAAAACAACCTGGCTAGAGATGTCAGACTGAAAAGCTTTGTTGTAGTACAGCCTGTTATTTTACTGAATTGTGAGGCTATGCAGAGGGAGAGGCTGATGAATGAGAGGCTGTCCCGGTCCATCCCATCCTGTCCCTGGGGCGTAGCCAGTCAGCCCTGGGGGAGGGAAAGGGAGGACACCATCGCTGCCTCCACAATTTCATCTCATTCACCTGAAAACAAATGTTGTCTGCAAAAAATACCTCTTCCTGTGCTTTTATTTCCAGCTTTGTAAATCACTCACACTCTGAGGAAAAACTTTCAAATATAATCCTATTTTTTAAATCATTGGTTGTTTCGACGACATGATTATGCACACCCTGGAAATAACAGAGTTATTTTAATATAGCCCATGAGCAAAACCACAGAAGAAGCATTTCAATTTAATTTTGAATGTAATAAACAGTGGGATTTAATCAATTTCCTTCATTTGTTTGGCATTAACTTCTTTCCTGTCCTTTCTACATCTCTGTGCTATGAGGAGCCAGAATGAAGCAAGCTTTAGACACACAGAGGGAAAAGTTAATCACATTCCTAAAAAAGAAAGGTGAATGTAATTTTTTTTTAAAGAATTCAAGCCACAACATTTGTAACAAAGGGAGCTGACTGATGATCTGAATTCATGTGAAAATGCAGCAGTTGGTCAGGGTGTGGGGCCGGGGTTCAGGTTAGCATTGACCTAATTGATATGAAAACTTGATAGCCTCTTAGTTTTCTTTTCTTTGTTTTTAATCAGTTTTTCATCCAAATAAATAAGACACAGCCAGATAAGGGGTATTTCAGCAATTTGGTGTGATAAACTCACTTTAAATCACACAATTAACATAATTAAGATGTAACATTAATATGATTTGAATATAAATATCAATTATTGATGACCAGACCTAGAAAAACATAGGTTTGAGCTACGGACTCTATCAAAACACAAATAAAATACTTCTCTTGCACAAGCTTGGGTTAATTTCAGTTCACATGTATTTGAGTATTTGTATGGCTTAAGTGTGTCTGTGTGGAAAAAAATCTGGTTAAAATATGGTCTGTTAAGGGTCTGTTTTGGCTTCATGATACACACTTTCCACTGGTCTGGACAAAGTCACAGACTCCCACACTGCCCCTTCCCCCACCACCACCACCACAGCCTCAGGCGTGGCCAAATGCACAGGTGGAGTTTACAGTAGCCCATCATTCCTTTAACCTGATCGCCATCCTCACGAGCCACCCAAACAGCTGTCCCTCTTTTAGAAGCATTCTTTTCCCACACTGAAAGCGTGTGTGTCTGTGCTGTGTGTTGTGTGTGTGTGTGTGTGCGCTTTAAAGGCCCCCAATGAAACCCTGTCTGAGCCCCAACCTGTTCCTTTAGCGATGATAATGACCACATTATTACGCGCCATCGAACGTCAACAAAAAAAGATTGTTGTGTGCTTTCCAATCACTTTGTGGGCACTGAGACAGAAAAGGAGGAAAGAAAGGGGTGAAATAAAGATCTGGCACTTCCCTGGGAGAGGGGTGGGTGAAGTACTTTATTTCTCCTTGTTGTTTTCCTCATCTCCTCTTTTGTTGGTAGGGCACAGTCACAGTGATCCAGAGGGCAGGGCGGCCATCTTGGTCAGCTGCCCTGCTGAGACAATTAGCGGGAGAATCACAGAGTCAAAAGACAAGCTGCTAAACATGACACAAAAAATATTCATTATAAGCAGGGGGTGGAAAAGAAAGAGAAAGGGGAACAGGCTGCAAATTCAGCAAAGTTGTTTGGTGCATTTGTGACAGTGATGAGCTGCTTAGTACAAAGGTCATGTTAGAGTTACTTCTTATTATTACTCCTTTTAAACCTGAGTAGATGTCTGCCCATTTCAAACACATAAAACCCCAGAATGAAAAAACAAAGACACAAACAATGCACAATTTACAACCATTCAAAATATTCCATAAAACAACATAGGAGCCAAATAATCTCTTCAAAAACTGTGTTTAACTTATTGTAAAGGCAGCTGTCAATCGATTTTATTGTTGGTGACAACATCGATCTTTACATCAGTAAAGAAAATATATTATTTAAGCTCCAAGACTTGTAAACTGTCTGGAAATAGAAACTGAAACCTTTCTTACCTCCTGAATAAAATCACTCTGGTGGTGATATGTAGGTAAACTATGGCTAAACTATTATTAAGATGAAAAGTGAAAGGCTGGTAACAACTGGATCCATTGAATTCAAACTGATGGCAGCTGCTCTTAGATTATTGTGTAAGTCTTACTAAATAAAAATAAAAATATCATGATAACCAACAGTGTGTAGATCTTTCAGCAGCAATGTTTCACAAAAAAAAGTTAAGTAACCTTAAAAATATGACCATGAGCCACAGAAGATGAATGTAAAACTGCAGAACTCATAAAATCTTCACAGAGTATGAAATGTCACTCTGGCTGATTGACTTGAATTCATCTTTGATGCCCTCTAAACTCAACCAACGAGAACAAACTAAACTTGTTTTACAGGAGTGAGAAAAAGTCATCCAGGTGAGCCGTGTGCCAGGATGTGCCTGGAGCAGCTCCTCCTTGCCTTCCTGTAATTACCGCGTAGGGAGGGCACGTCCGCCGTCTGTCAGCATGGGCCTGATGGACGACTGTGGCAGCAGAGTCAGGAAAACGTGTTCGGGTTGATGTGATGGAAACATTCGCATAAGTGATTTCGCAAGAGCCCACTTCATTTGCACTTACGATAAGGGATCAATAAATACTGAAGCTGCTCATTTTGTCAAGTAAGCGCACACGCAACCTCACTGCCTTTGTCTGTTTCTGCATCTTTTGTTGCGTGTTTGGTAACTTGAGCACAAGTTTGTTGAACAATAATTATTTTATTATAAGTCAAATCTCTCTCTATATATAACACAGATAACGCCACAGGTCAGACAGGACAGGGCATCTCTAGTCAATCATCTGACTGCAGCAGGCTGAGGGATCCAGCCGGTGTAATTGCACTATATTGAAGGTCTTCATTCACATTCATGTATACAGCACATCTACATACTCATTCATGAAATCAGGGGGGAGAGGAGAATTGATTCGTATAGGAGAGGAGAGGAGAGGAGAGGAGAGGAGAGGAGAGGAGAGGAGAGGAGAGGAGAGGAGAGGAGAGGAGAGGAGAGGAGAAGAGAGGAGAGGGTTAGTGAGTCACAAGTCTGGGCTGAAGGTGAACTAAAATTGCACTTTATGAGAAGCATCTCTTTCTTTCTTTGTTCCACACACAAACACACGCGCACACGCACACACATACACACACTTAGGCTGGGGTTGATGGATGCCTGGGGTTTGTTAAGTCATACATCACAGAGGTCATTTAACCTGCCAACACATCTGCTGTCTCTGCCCTCAGAAAGAGAGGAAGAGGTGGGGAGAGAGGAAAGATTTATAAAGGCGAGGGGGAGAATTATGCAGGGTGAGAGAGAATGAGACTGTGATTAGTAACTGGAGTGGATGAAAAGCTTATTCTGCCTCACACACACACACACACACACACACATACACACAGTGCAGCAAAGTGGTATCTTTTTTAACAAGCATCCTCACCGAAGCTGCTTGCGTTATGAGTTTCTCGGCTCCTCCATCAACTTTTCGTCTTGTCTCTGTTAACTACTGACAATAAAGTTGCAGATTTACGTCGCCGGGCTGTCCCGTGTGCCAAGATATTAAAGAGGTGCCTCCGAGGGAGTGGTCTTCATTGATCCCTTCAAATGCTGTTGACATTTGTTAGGTATAGCTCTTATCTAAGATGTTTCAAAGGAAGATAGTGTTGTGTTGATTGTTGATCAATTGCTTAAATCAATCCTTGCTGCGACATCTTTGCTTAACATAGCCGCCCCACAGGTTATGTGTTATTTTGTCTTCTGCTGTTATTTAACTGCAGCCTGCAGCATCACCCCCTATAAATTTGAATTTTCACACCATTGCACACGCACACTCACCACACGTGCACTAATATAGTCACTGTGATTCACATTTGAAGCTCAACACGTCACATCACATCATTGCAAATTATTATTATTTGTATAATTTAAATTCACCCAATGGCTGAAACTTTTGAAATTGTATAAAGCTGTATTTTTATTGTCTCAGCAGGTTTCTAATATTCTGAGTTATTATTCCTAACACATAAAACACATTGATTAGCCTGCACAGGAGTAAAATGTACCTGTACTCTCAGAGTGTCACATTGATCCACTTAAAAATAAAGAACAGAAACAGAAACTGTGCCTGATCAAGAAATAGCCCAACACAAACCCCAGTAAATCTATAATCTCTCATTTTTATACTTTCATCTTTGTTTTTTTTAAAAACACATTAGAAAATCATTCAGCCCGGCCTGCTATTCCCCCTGTTTTCTATCCCGCATTGAAGGCGCCATTGTGTAGGAGCGCTTTTTATGTAGCCTAGCATCTGGCAAGTGTTGTAATGGTGAGCATGATAAAGAAGAGCGGATGCAGCATTTAAAGTCTGTTATTATGGCCTATTTTCCACAGCGGGCTCCGACACACACAGAGACCCATCCAACACACATTTACACGCAAACACACAAAGCCTGCTATTTCTGCATCACACACTCCCATCGTGCCACGTTTGACAACAGTGATGGGAGGGAGAAGAGGAAGACAAGGGACAGGGGATGAAGATAAGAGCAGGAAGTGTGATGATTCTACTTGTCCCACATGTTTTGATCTCTCTAAGCTTTTTTTTAAAGCTTCTCTTAGATTTTTTTTTATTTTTTTACTTCAGCTGAAGTTGGCAATGTTTCTTTAGCATCAGCCTCTGAAGAGCACCAAGATAAACCTCACTCTCGCTCTCACACACACAAACTTGCTCTCACTCTCTTTCCTTGATTAAATCCTGCTCTAACCGTGATCTCTGTTCTCGTCACCAATATCACTGTTCATCCCTCTTTCTGCTTTTCCCCAACACACTCACACTCAGACAAGGAGATTAATTTGCTCCTGTTCATTTTTCAAGTTCTGCGTCGTCTCTGTGTTTAATGTGTGGTCGAGCGTGTGTGTGTGTGTGTGCGTTTGTCTGCTGATTGATACGTGGAAGCCCAGGAGCATAATCATACACTTCCACACGTCATTTTTCACTTTCAGAGTTGATGGATGAACTTGATGCACTTGATCACTGCTTCCTCAGCATGGGGGGTCTAGGTCATTTTCGAGGTGTGTGCATGCGAGTGCGTGCATGCGTGTGTGTGTTTGTGAGTGTGTGCTTAAGTGTCTCATTGGCCAGCAGTCCATCTCTCTGTCTGAGGCAAGTAGTGATTGAGTAGACGCCCCCATCCCCAGCAGAAGGCCTGTATGTGGGGTCTCTCCTGTCTGTACCAGAGGAAAAGTGGCCATGGCAGCAGCTCTGTGTGTGGATTCAAGCGTGTGTTTGTGCATCCGTGTGTGGTTTTTAAAGGGAAAAGTCAGAATTTATCAGCCAGGGTTTTATTTCAATGTCTTGAAGATGACTGATCTCACTAACGCCTTACCCCCCTCTGACATTAACCCTTTAATGTTGTTGGGGAGATGCGGGAAACAGGGATTCTGGCGAGAAAAAAGACTGGGAAAAGAAGTCGTCTACAGGCTACAAAAAAAAAAAAAAAAATCCAACAGAAACTATCCCCATATTCACCTGAATGTAAATGTGCAAACTATTCCTTTGGAAATCCCCCAGATGTTGCTTTAACAATCCAAATGCTTTCACTATCATAGTGTACCAGTTGCTGTCAGTGCATGTCTTACCCACAGTTACTGTAACACAATTATCTCCAGTGCTTCCTCTTCATCTAATTACCTACTGTCACAGAAGACACTTCCACTTGCAGTGCTTATTTCTTTTAAAATGGTCATTCAAAAGTAATATTTATTTCTTTATTTTTAGTGTTTTCACTGCTCAACTGACACAACTGCTTTAACAGAAATGTTTGAGTTTTCAGTGTTTGAAACATTTTAATGTTTGCACTATTTCAAAACTTTTCAAAACAATAAAAACTTAATAGGTCCTCAATATTTCTTTAAGATAAAAACATTCTCAAGCTAGCAAGATGTTGAGTTTTTTCCATTGGTGTCATATAAGTATCTGTGTGAGTTTCCAATGACTTATTCTATATGATCCAAGAAACTTTGCAACCAAATAAGCAATGCATATTACACCCACACACCCACACACACACTATTCATGCTATGTTCCTGGTTAACCAGAGCTCCTCCCATTCATTGCGTTTCACCTCACGACAATGCCTGCCATAAAATTCAGGGGCTGGGGGAGCAGAGGAGCAGAGGGGGTTAAGAAAAGCACTGAGAGATGACTGGATGTTAAATTGACCGGAAAAAAGCTGCTTGCTTTTTCATGCTAATTGTCGTGCAACAAACTGTTAATTTATTCCACAAAGGGATACAAAACAGGCCAAGATTTCTCAAAAAAAATCTCTGCAGCTTGTGATGTGAGCATAAATCAGTGACATCATCTGTACATTTACTCTTATACTAATGCTAGTTAAACACTAACCAACTCTGCAGCCAGGCACAAATTTTGAAAAGACCGCACTGTGATCGTTTTCTCTCTTTCTCGTGCTCTCTCTCACGCACACACACACTCTCTCTCCCTATTACACACATTCCTACACACTTTTCTCAGACCAGGTTCAGGTGGTTTTGAGGTGATTTCATGGTTTGCCGTTTTATTGATGGTTCCCGTCAAACATGAAACGTTTCTTTTCCCATCTAACCACACACACATGTGCTGCCTCTGGGCTGTCATTGAGGACATACACAGACAGTCAGAAACAAGTGGTTGGCGTCAGCTCAACCAGGCCCGCAAGTCATGTCAGGTCCTGCGCTGAACTACACACACGCACTCACTCACACAGACACACACAAATTTGCACACTTATCTTGGATCTTTATGGTGTGCTTCACCCTCCACTTAGCGCTGCTGTAAAGGTCTTCCTGAACTCATACAAGAGTGCCATCTTCAAAGAGGTCCGTGCACGCACACACAAACGCACACTGACGAGCCACACAGACTTCTAAGCGGACTTAATCATTTCACATTTAGCTTCAAAGAGACTGTTTAAACGCATGCTTGCTCACTGTCTGAAAGCACAGCATGGGTCCCGTCCTCTTTAATAGTCTTTCAATTCCGCTTAACACTGCATCTTTGAGTTCGGCTGCATTCGGGCTGTGAAGCTGAAATGGTGAAACACCTGAGATAATGGAGAGCACGTTTGGTTTCCCAGTGCATTTCTCAATGACTTGTGTGCACAAGTGACTCTCGTTAACTAAGAGGGAAGGGTTCGGTACCTTGAACCATAAAATACAACACTAGGAATTCTGTTTTCGCTTGCAGATTACGCACGGCTGATGCAAATTAGTTTTTGCAAACTCAACCTTGTTAATCATGAATCTAAGTGTAAATAAGCATTTTACTGCCTCATTTACCAATGACAGAGTCATTAAAAATCTTTGATTGCTTAAAACTTCAGCATAACACATGGTTTATGGGGTCTTGGGGTCAACTCAGAGTTCACTCTTAGTTCAAGGTTTTGCTCTTATGTTTACCATAATGATGTTGCATCTTTGAGCATCTCATCTCCCGTCCCCAGGAGCTCTCTTTGTTTTGACCTCTGAACCTCTGGGGTCATGTAGTTCTGGAGGATGACCGCAGGTTGACTTCTTCCCCTCTCTTAGTGTATCTGTGATGTCTCCAGTGTCACCTGCATGTACAAGAGGAGGGAGGACAGGTGAGGTACCTGAACTGCTGCAATACGGATACAAAATGCACATGCGTGCTCGCTCAGCGGCACAGATGAATGGTGTCGTGCTTGTAGTAGTTTGAGAGTATGAGGTAAGTATTTGCAGTTGTCGCCAGCATGTACATTCTGCACATTCTGGTCATTCAGACTCAGGTCTTTGAAGGTGTCCTCTGAGACATAGAGCTTGTAATTACATTCCACTCTTGGCCTCTCTGTTGTTGGGAGCAGTTAACAGTATTTGCACTGCACTCCTGCATGCGTGTTTGCATGCATAGTTGCGAAAAGCAGGAAAAACATACTGACAGCAGTTCAACATTAGACAGTGAGTCACCTCTGCATTTAATCCTAAAACATCATATGCTGCTCATCATTGTTATCAATCACTTATAGGTAAGTGATTAGATATTTTAAAGTTCATAATCTCTATCTTTTCTGAACATCACTTCATTTAAATTGACTTCATGAGGTGGATAAGAACGCAAGGAAGTGGCGTGGCGTGCAGTGTCGTCAGACAGGTGCCTCCCACTCAAAGATGATCAATATCCATATCAATAATAGTAAAACACAAAATACTTACCACTGATCCTGAGGTTGAGCCTTGATTGCATCCCATTCTGTCCTTGTAAAGGAAACTCAACAGCCAGAGACTCCTGTTGATGAAGATATGAAATATGAAGATGTTGATCAAACCAGTTGATTAAACCGTATCCAGTCCATAGATCTGAAATAAGATTAAGTAATAACTATGTTACTAAATTGTAAGGGTGTTAATGAAGAGCGCTATCACCACTGTGGTTAATTAAAGTTAATAATTTCAATCAAATACAGACATTTTGAAAAAAATATGTTCTTGAGGTTGTTGCCACTCAAGGAGCATTTGAAAACTCTAGTTGAGAATTTGTTTTCAGCTAAAAATATGGAGAAGCTGGAGTGACTCATTACTTGTGTCACTACAGTATCTGCAATTAAAGTTACATGGCGGAAAGGAACGAGGGGAAATCCTCTCTAAATGTCATGCATATTTTTCAGAGACAGAGCGAAAGCAATCTGGTCGTCAGGCTGTTTATCAAATGAATGTTGGATGGCGACTGAGAGCTCAATTTCCAAATCTGAAGTTGTAAAGCTGTGGTGCACCTGAAATGATCACGGTGGGTGAAAGACGTCAGTTCTTCAGGAGTTTCATCTTCTCTGTCACAGTTGATGCTCAGCTCTGGCGATGCGTTTCCGTCCAGACAACTGATTGGATGTTTCTCTTGTCGCTACCATGACAACAGTGGTTAACATTCTGCTCTGCTCTCTGGTGTTGTGGGTAATTGCAAAAGAATTTCTTTAGAAAAACTTCACTTCTGCATTCAGCTTAGCATGACCCTCACTGTCTCCCTCTCTCTCTCTCACTCACTCACACACACACGCACACACGTTAACGAAGCAGGCCTTTGGATTACAAACATTTTTTCCAAGCATTAAAGGATTATTATTCCAGACAATTAAACTGAAAACGAAAAATGTTGTGGGCTCTGACAGAAACTGCCAAATTTGCTTCCCGCTGACACACCCGTTAACATCACACACCTACGCACACACATATTTCAACATGCACACACACCTGTCACCATAATTTCCAACAGAGACACACAGTTACGATGGGTGCAACAGCATCTAGTTAGTAGGACAAAGTATAATATAATTTCTTTTGAGTACGTTTTAGCTACCACAGCTGCTAGTGGTTCCAGAGTTGGCTTCCCAAGTAGGCCTATTATGTCTTTGTAACAAACATATCATTGCTATTGCACAGATATAAGAGAGGAAACAACAGGAAAACAGAGCAACAATCAACTTCTATCATAACTGTGACAACTGTGTCCTGCTCAAAATATGTTGGACTGAGATCATCATATTTTTAAGCAAAATACCTGTAGGCTAAGTATCATATATCTCCTGTGGACAGGACATGGTGCTATGGCACAACTGATGGTGCAGCTGCAACTATTTCAGTGTAGAGAACTGGCTCAGAGATTATTTGATATAGATTTGATTTGCTAATTTAATTCCTATTCAAACAAAGCATGTCCAGGTGCATAATGGTCTTAGTGCCACTTCAACTTCAAATCTGGAGATTTGTGAATTTTTGTCACATCAATCTGTTTTTCTTTTCTATATCATTTAGTCTGAATGGTCATGGGGAGTTTTGTTCTTTACTGGATGATTCAAATGATATTGAATTAAAACAGGGTTTCAAATTCTCAGCCATTAGGCTATGCCATCTGTGGTGGGTTTGAGCTAATGGTGGCTCCACCCCGACACCCCACAGTCTTGGGTGACTGTTTTGTCTTTTGTGTTTGGCTCTTAAATATCTGTACTGTTCTTCTCTTTGATTAAAAACAACAACAAAACATTGAGGTTCAGAAACCACCACGGGGGGGTAAGACACAGAATAAATCTAATATAGCCTATGTGCTTTTTCGTGCCATTAGTCAGGTAAATGTCTCTGTTTAAGGAGACAGGTGTGAACGCTGAAAATAAAAATGAAATGTTCTCTCCACCTAGAAAGGTTGGTAACCACATCGGCAGAAGTGTCACTCCTCAGCTGACTTTCAAAACCAAAACAAGTGACATCACAATGTGAACTCATACTGTAGCATTTGAGCTAAAGAATAAGTCATCCAGTCAAGGAGGGTCAGACACATGTCCCATCCACACCCTGAACGGGCACCTTGCCCATCGAGACGCTGAGAGAGATACACCAGTTGTTTTCCACTTCATCGAGACAAGACATCAATCAATCATTACAGTGTAACGCTGCCAGCTTCCACAGCTTCATGTACTTCCTTCATTGTGATATGATGTGTCATGTCTTGGGGGGGAAAAAAATAAACATTTCTTTTATAACATCAGGCCACATCTGTTCTAGTTACAGTAACACTTACGTTTTATGTCAGTAAAACAGACACAGTCAAAATATCATTAAAGCGCTGCACCCTTTAACTATCGTTGTTCTATTATTCAACCTTGTGTAAGTGCGTGTACGACTAGACATTAGGGAGTTATGACGACACATAGCAAATGAATGACATCACCGTTTGTCATTCCCATTTACAGGTACAGACTCATCTGTTTATCTGTGTTTGGAGGATGCCCATCTGATTTACACTCTTTCTATAACCACACGCTTAGAGCTTGTAATGACAGAGTTATGTAAAGCATTTCTGTTATCACTTGTCAACAAGTTCTCCAGGTTCACACGCACACACACACACACACAAATGGTTGAAGTCATAAATCTAATTGTCTTTACAGCCTAACCTTTAGGAGAAGGAGACATGTTGACGCCAAGCTTACGTGTGACAAATACACGCCTACGCATATACGTATGCACAGAAAGCAGACGGGTAATATCACGCAAAAAAAGACATGCACATAAACCTGTGCTGACTCTCACACGCAAACATGCTCATGCCTATATGCACTATATATTCCTGTACGCACACACACACACCCTAATTCAGAGTGGCAGAATTATGTCTGAAGTGCCAGGTTAATGTCAACACGCTCACTCCGTATTTTTCCACTTGAATTGAAGCTAATTTTATGTTTGGCCAGTGTTCAAGATGCATTAGGCAAACGAGTATACATCACCTCGTTTGCATGTTCAGTGTTTAATTTGATCTCATATTTAAGTCTCGCTGATTGGTGCACGACACATATCAGCAGGATATCCGAGGCTCTTCTCTCTGCTCTCAGTTGGAGTTCACGTCATACAAAGTGCCAAAACTGGGAGTGCGCTGCTTTAAAGATAACAAGTAAAACCTACTGCTTGCTAAACTCCAGTGACACAGTGCAGGTCAAAATTCTGTCTTCATTTGCTCCCAAAACTTTTCCAGCCCTTATCTGTTCTTGCACATGATCAAATTTTAACTTGCAGATGCAGATTTGTTTCGACACTAAGTTGAAGTTACAGCGTTGTGCTCAAAATCCCAGTGGGTGGCACAAGAAATGTACAGTGTCGAGAAGATCTGAACTTTTAGTCTTTGATGATAATGTAGTTGTTATCATACACCTTACATGCAAAAAAGGTATGACTTTGAATGGCAGGAAGCAATTTGGTTTACGAGTTAGTTCAGTAGCATGAGAGCGTGAGTAAGAACTTTTACAGTAAAATTTTGAGAGACTTGTACTTGAGCTGAGTATTTTTATTATATTTTAGGCTACTTCTATATTTCAAAAGTAAAGTAAGGTGACTCATACAAAGCCTGATCAGTTTATGAAATGTAATGTATCGTTATTATTTGCTTACCAAACAGTAGGCTACATTTGGTGGTAGAAATTGGCCCATTATACTCAAGTGTTATTATTAGTGATAATAATCCTAAAAAGATTCTTCTGATGAGTATGGAAAATAAGAGTAGGCTATAGATTTGTATTGCCTCTAACTGATCCTATAAGACAATACTTTTCATAATGGCAAGGGGAATATCTGGATACTAAAGCTGCAAGTGTTGTGTGTGCATGGTCCTAACTGTGAGGCCAAGCTGGTGTGTGGCGCCATCTAGTGGCAGGACCTGGCAAACAAGTCTCACAGTCATTTACACTTCATTTACCTAAGTTTTTTGTGATCTTTTGAGATTTTGTTGGTCATAAGCTGATCTCAAATCTGTCAGGCCCCTGGAAGACCTTCTCACCAATATGTCCACCACCAAGGGTTGAATGTAACTTTGTCGAGGGTTAATGCTGATGCAATAAATTGCTCATTACAAATACAATCAAATCTGAATAGCACTGAATATTGGACATTAGCTTTTCTATAGCCACATGCTGCAGTCATCCATGACAGACCATGGCCTTCTCTTTACCACACCCCCTCCCATCACCACCACCATGCATACTCACACACACACATAGACAACACCCCTTCTTCAGACCAGACACCGTTGCCTAGCAACGCCCTGCCGAGTGGCCCAGGAGGCGGGAACAAGGCACTTGGCTTCCGCAGTAATTACAGTGCATGTGTGTGTGTATGTATGTTTCTGGGACACCACAGGTGTGTGTGTGTGTGTGTGCTTTAGCTGAGAAAACCCGACTAGGCCACTGGTGCTGTCATGAACAAAAAGAAACAGAGAGAAACCACATGAGCAGAAAGACTATCAGGCCTCTGTAGCAGCCATGTTCAGTAGTCTACACTTATTTCCTCTGAGGCAGCTGGAAGGAGTATACGTCAGATTTTAAACTCTTTAAGTTGATGAGAAATGTCTGTGCATCATGTATCAGTGAGGCCAAATAACAAATGCATATGTGCAAAATATGAAAATAATTTTAATCAATATCAGGATTCATGGTGAATAGGCCTACTAAAGCGCCTCAAAATATCCAAACATTTAGAAGTGAGGTTTCTAATTGGGCGTATTTTGAGGTAACACAATGTGCATATCACTACTGGACAACTTTAAATACCATCCTGACTTGGTGTTAATGTGACAGGGTGCATCCTGGTGAGACAGCACTGCTTTGGCTGACAGCCTAGGAGCCTAAATATTTCCCTTGTGTACCAGGGGCATATCCTCAGTTGGCCGTCTGCTAATGATGTTTTCTGCTCGGTGAACCAGGGATGTGACTCCAATTGGCCAAAGACACTCCTGACTCAGGACAGGGTTTGTCTGAAGACAGACAGATAGACCCGTGTGGAGAGCCCCCTGTCTTGCACCATACTATCCACACATGAATCCTAGCTCTGCTGTCTGGGATGAATTTAACATATAATTTCCCTTTGGGAGCTGGAGAGAGGTTTTGGCGTGTGGGTGGGAGACATGACTTCTGTTCCAGACCTTTACACAAGCAAGAAATTTGTGTAAGATTACTGCCACTGTAACAGTTTTAATTAGTTATGTTGTTACTATTCAGCTGTTAAATATCCATAATTTAACTCCCTTCCCTCTGGCCTGACCTGTGTCTAAATCAATTATAACATTTATGTGAATTCTGGATGAACTTTTATCATACTAATATGAGAAGGGTTTGATTATGTCATTTTACTTTATCTGGTATTTACTTTTTGCCAAACAAGTTGCCAAACACTTTTTTTTTCATCAAAAGTCCAAATGCTCAAAAGATACCAAGAAAACAGCAAATATTTGCAATTGAGAAACTGCCTCCATCCATAATTTATCAGTTGTTGAATTATTAAAACCTAGTAGTCTAAGAAAAAAGTGAGAAATGAAGATTAATTAATTTCTTTATGGGATTGATTTTAGCACTTGATAATCAAATCACCAAACTAAATGGCTAGATCAAATGTTTCAGACGCGTACTACCATTAATTCCCTCAACACTGTAAAGTTGGCTACAGTTTCTCCCACATACACTTCACGTAGCTACACTGGCCATTAATGAGAGCAAGTGGAACAGGGACATGGTGAAAACAATCTCATACGCTGCACGAGGACAAGTAGGTCTATTTCAGGTAACACTGATAGGCTACTACAATATTCATAGCTACAAATTAGTGAATGAAAAAAAGTAAATAACACTTCTGTTCCAGTGCTTTGTTGTTGTTGTTCTCAACCAGTGCTGTCATCCTGTGACACCAAAAAGTGGAAACACGCACACACGCGCGCACACACACGCCTCCCTTTCCCGTTCGCCCAACCCCCCACAACACAGAAGTCACCGCCCTTCCCTCTCGCTCTCACACCAACATGACTACTAAACACGGCAGCTCCAACCGCGGCCGACACGCCAGAGCATCATGGGAGTTGTAGTCCCACTCGCCCAATCCAGTTCGAGAAGGCGAGGCCTCACCAAAATACAACTCCCATCTCGACCCTCGCACGCCGAGCCCCGTCGTCCAATCTGAATATGTGGGAGGAGCGCGTCCGCCCACAAAAGCCACAGCTATCTCCCCGTATCTCCCCGTTAAAAAAAAATCAATTGTGCACGAAAAAAAGGGGAATACGCGAAAAATACAAACACTGGTGACGGTTTGTTTTCGGTGCGCGACGGACGGCGACGAGGCGTCCCCGCGTCGTGCGGCGAGAGAAACGGCGGCGACAGGCAGGAGCAGCGGAGAGGGTGTTGTCCTGATGCTTAAATGGAAGTGGGTGGGCCTCCACGGTCACACACCGCCAACTTCTCCCTGGATATCATTCTGACAAGCGCTAATTTACTCGTTTATGGTCTGTCTATCCGGTAAAAGAGGCATACGACGGGGCAGCGAGGGGGCTGACGGGCCGGGGACGGTCGCTGTGTTCTCCGTTATTTCCGTTATTTGGGGCTGCTTGATTGTGCCTGCGCTTGGCACCGCCCTTCCTGGCCGGTGGGTGGTTTCGTCAAACGGGCAGATCCGCCACGGCCCAGCGCCGAACATATAGGCCGTCCTCCGCCTCTGTACCCGGCCGGCCTTCTACCGTGAACTACACCCTCTCCCTCTCGGTATATTAATGCGTTATGAGTGGTAGGTACCCTCCCCCCTCTCCACCCCTCTCTTCCTCTCTCCCTCCGTTTGGTAGATATGAGGCTTCAAGCCCCTTTGATATTGATGATGAGGTTACTGGTTTCTCTGCCTTTTATTGATCAACCTTTGTTGTGCTGTATCTGCCTTATTATCAGATTTTATTCCCAGCACTCAGTGCCGTCCCATCCTGGGACTTTGCACTTTGTGTACTCATGTGATGATATTACATTATTTTCTGCTCTGTCTCTCTTTCTCCCTCCACAGACTCGAAGAAGGAATCATCTGGAACTGAAGGAGGGAAAGCATCTAAAAAGGGGAAAAGTTCTGGATCGCAGGTACTAAAAAGAAATAAGAGTTTATTATAGTTCAATACTTTTGCCTTGCCTGCAGGCCAAAAATGTTCTCCCTCCCCTCCCAGCCAGCCAGACACCTCTGGGGGCGTTTCTCTGGTGAATTCAACTTCCTGCTTCTGTGCAGCCCTGCTGAGAGCCAGCCCAGAGCCTCATGAATAGGCTTTACATGGCTGTCACACTTCAGCCACTGTACTTTTGAATTGTCTGTTTGAATTAGGGTCAGAATGATTTAATTCTGCATATGGATTTAACTTAAAGATCAGCAACATTGGTATGTGCCTCTACTAAACTGTGGGACTTCTATTTTTAGCTGCTATTTTTATTTTTAAGAGGTTGTATATTTCTTGGAGATAATTTTCAGCCAGGCAGTTTTTGAGTCTGTCTTTTGTTGTCAAACATTAATGACAAGCATTGCTGCTGCTGTTATTTCCCACGCTGTTGTAGCTGATACAGAAATTAGGCTGTTTTCGTGCACTGTTGAGAGATGTATAGCATTAAAAATTTGCCTGCGACCTAGTTCCTTTGAAAGGGAGGAGAGAGAGAGAGAGAAGGCGGCATTTTCTTCTACTGTTCTGAGAAAAGAGAAATGTGGTTCTCACACGCCCACCCACTCGCTTCCTGTAATACCGCCCACTTCCACTGACAGCTCTCTCTCTTTCTCTCAGCTTTTTCATGTTTCTTCTTTTTTTCCTGCACCATGTTCTCCCCACCCCTCGATTTTTTATTCTTTTTCTTCACTGTTTTAGGTTGTTCATGATGTAAGTGTGCAGAATGATACTTGCCCATCCTTTCCCTTTGGCTTTTCTTTTTACTCAAATGTTGTACTTTCTTGTTTGTGTATGCATATGAGCTCTCTGTGAGTTTCCGTCCGTCTCTAACCCGACTCGCCTCTTTTCCCCTCCCTCCCTTGTCAATCCTGTTCAACTCTCTCTCGCTCTGCTCCTCCTTTTATTTTCCATCTCTCCTCCGCCCTCTTCCCTACCTTGTCTCCTCCAGGATTCCTCCCAGCCCTCTCCCTTGGCTCTGCTAGCAGCCACCTGCAGTAAGATCGGAGGGCAGGGGGGAGTGGAAGGGGCCCAGGCCCAGGCAGGGGCCCAGCAGATCCAGGTCCAGGCCGGCCAGATCCAGCTGCAGGCGGGTCAGCTCCAGGGTCAGATAGTGGTGGACGCAGCTGGGGGTCAAACCCTGGTGCCCCAGCAGTTGGAACTGGTCCCAGCTCAGTTCACAGGGAACGGCTGGCAGATTATAACAGCAGCGCCTACTATGGCCAAGGAGAACACCAATCAGCCTGTTGCAGTGACAGTAGCCACCACCTTGGCGAATGACAGCTCACCTGGTGGCCGCAAGGTAAAGGACATCAAGGGGTGTCAATCTTTTTTTAGTTGTTATTGTTGTTTGCCAGCGGTTGTCCTTCTAACTGTATCGTTGCTTCTTTCCTGTTGGGCAGGTGAAGGCAGTAGGTGGGACCAACAGTGTTGCAGCCAATCAGCAGCAGCAGCAGCAACAGCAGCAGCAGTTTCAGATCATCCAGGTTCAGAACCTGCCCAATGCCGGGGGCGGGGTCCAGTATCAGGTCATCCCTCACCTCCAGACTGCAGATGGACAGCAGATCCATATCAGCCCGGCTCAGACGGCCTCCATCGGAGCGCTGCCGGAGCAGGTTCAGCTCATCCAGACCCAGAGCCCGAGTCAGACCCAGGCCATCCTCCAGCCGGCCAACCAGCAGACCATCCTGACGAGTACAGCCAATCAGACGGTGCCGCTGCAGATCCGCCCCGCGCAGTCTTTCCCGCTGCAGCTGCAGACTCTGCAGGGCTCCCAGGCGCCAGTTATGACCACAGTACCCATAAACCTCGGTGGCATGACCCTGGCCCTGCCTGTCATCAATAATGTCGGAGGGGGCGGGGCTGTGCAGCTTATCCAATCCGCAGATGGCACGTTCTCCGTCGCCAATGGCAACCAGCTAGTGACAACGGCGGCTCCTCCTTCAGCGTCAAGTGGCTCGACGGCGGTGGTAGCCGAAGGCGACGGCATGCCCGATGGAGGACAAGTGGTTCCTGCTGGGTCGGAGGGCGGAGCGGCGGACACCCAAGTGCAGAGCAGTGAAGCAGATTCTCAGAGCCAGGCCAACGGACTGCAGAGCCAGGCAGACGCAGCAGGAACCATACAGCAGGTGATCGTGGGCCAGGTGGGGCACCAGCTGGTCCAGCAGATCCAGCTGCAGCCCCAGGCCCAGAGTCAGGGTCAGCCCCAGGCCCAGCAGCAACCCCAGCACATTCAGACCCTCCAGCTGGCCCCCGGACAGACCCTCCAGCCCATCCAGGCCTTCCAGAACCCAGCCCAGGTCCTTATTCGTACCCCGACACTGTCCCCCTCAGGACAGATCACCTGGCAGACGCTGCAGCTGCCCGGCGGGGTCTCCCTGCAGGGCGGCCTGGGGACGGCCGTGCCGCAGCAACTGACACTGGCCCCGGTGGCTGGTGGGACGACGGTGGGGAGCGGAGGGCTGGTGTCCCTGAGTGGAGCTCCCCTGACGCTGAGCGCAGCCCAGATCAACCCGGGGTCTGGGGTACAGACGGTCAGCATCGCAGGACTGGGCGCCGCCGGGGTTCAGGTGCAGGGTGTCCCCCTCACCATCACTGGTCTACAGGGTAAGGATGCGCTAAGAATGACGTGTGAATTTGTTGCAACTGATCAATGACCTATCCATTTTTTACAATAAGATGTATGGAGTATGGATGTCCTCCCATCGGCATCCACTGTTCTCAAGACTGTTTTTGGATCTTCCACTTTCAGCTTTCCATATCGAGTTTTCTTTAGAGATGATACAGATGTTTTTTTGATCAGTAAGTTAACATATTTTGTCATTTCTAATCACCTTTCAGGTCAACCACAGGGTCAAGATGGGGTCAAGGTTCAGTCGTCTCCCTTGACAGTCGCTGTTGGCAACGTGGCATCAGGCTCATCGATGAGTCCGGACCAGCTGGGCTCCGTCCAGAGTTCTTCAGACCAGGAGGGACCCCCCAGCAAGAGGCTTCGACGTGTCGCCTGCTCCTGTCCAAACTGCAGGGATGGAGAGGGAAGGTATGGACACACAAGAAACGGATGCTTTTGTACAGCCGGGGTTTAACTTTGCATCGTGTTGGAACCTGCTGGTTTTGAGGACGTTGTGTATTATAGTGTATAGTGTATAGTGTATTATAGGGAAATCAGACTGATGATGATGATAGGACAACTGGTTACACAGATAATGAAGAGGTAGTGCATGTACTGTATCACACATGCACACACCTTCTAGCTCACTCCTAACCCAGGTGTGTGTGTGTAGGAACAGCGGGGACCCCACAAAAAAGAAGCAGCACATCTGCCACATGGAGGGCTGTGGGAAGGTGTACGGCAAGACGTCCCACTTGAGGGCCCACCTGCGCTGGCACACCGGCGAGAGGCCCTTCGTCTGCAACTGGATTTTTTGTGGCAAGAGGTTCACCAGGAGCGACGAGCTGCAGAGACACCGGAGAACACACACAGGTACACAAGTGTAGTCATGTAGTTCAACAAAAAACAAACCAAAAAAAGCAAATCCTTAAGTTTGAGAGGCTAGTTTGAGATCACAACACAGCTTTTTGACATTGGGGAGTATTTAGAGAAAGCCAGAGGTCTGATATTTTACGATCACTTTGTTTTCCTTTCCTTTGTCTCTCATTATTTGTCTTTTCCTGTCCAGGAGAGAAGCGTTTTGAGTGTCCTGAATGCTCCAAGCGCTTCATGCGCAGCGACCACCTGTCCAAGCACATCAAGACGCACCAGAACAAGAAGGGCGGAGCCGCGGTGGCAATCATCACCACCGATGACATGGAGGAAGACGCTCCTGAAGGCCTGGGCGCCTCCCCTCAGATAGTCGCCGTGGCGACTCTCTCGCGTGACTCTGACCCTGCTACACCCACCACCTCTAATCACCTGGAGGAAGAGGAGGAGGAAGAGGAGGAGTTTGAATAGGCGGCCAACTGCTGCTTCTTTGTGGAAGGCTGACTTCCTGTTTTTTTGGGAGTCTTTGCAGGGACTGTGAAGGTGGCTAATTTTATTTCTTTTTTTTAAAAATCTTACATCATTTTAAAAATGTTGTTCACTCATGAAAAGGGACTCAAAAGAGACGGTATCATGCGATGAACAGAACCTGAATAATAAAAACTTTACAATCCAAAAAATAACTAACACATATAATAACATAAAATTTAGCCTAAACATATGAAAGAATAGTTTGGCTTTTATGAAATGAGTCTATAATAATTCCATACGTGGTGGGGAAAGGAATCTAAGTAGTATCTAGATTAGCACAAGACAGGGGGACCTGCTGAATCTAATACCATCCAACATCGAGACATTTTCCTAATCGCAACAGAATCTAACTCTATGCACAAAGTTGAGTTCCTGTTTCATACCTGTCAGACAGTGCTGAGGGTCAATCATGGTACAGGACTGTTGCAGAGCAGCAACAGAGCAGGGACAGTCTTGGGATGGGGTGGCGTGTGTGTGACGCGTATGAATGAGTGTGCGCTTGTTTTCCCATGCTGTCATGGAGAGAGGATCTACCTAATTTGAGTTTTATTCATGGTTCAGGTTCAGTCCTCGGATCAGATTCAGGTGTTGATTCCTTCGAGACCAGTTAACGGATGAACTGTTATTGAAGAAGGGAGGGGATGATTTAAAGAAAAAAAAAGAGTAGAAAAAAGCACATATAAAAAGATTTATAAATAATGCATTCCTATTGAGGTGCAGTGGCCATTAGAAAAAAAAGGTTTCTATAGAGAAAACAATCCAGCTTTCTACAACTTTGTTTGTGTAGTGAAAGCAATACTATAATGACAATCCTAGTGAAACCATGTTTACATTGTTAGGGGAAGTTTTCTCTGTTATAAAAAAAAAGGCAGTTTGCTCTAAGATTAGGGAAAACATCTGAAAACGGTGCTGTTGTCTGAACAAAGCCAGTTACTTTGCAGATATCGCAGAGCAGCGTCAGGTGTCGTCTGGTGAAACATTAGGCGATACCAGGTTTTGTCAGACGGCTGCACTGATCACTGATGTTGCTTTTTTTATTTGTTTTTTTTATTTTTATTTTGCTTACTGTGCTCTGGTGGGACGACCCCCCCTCCCTTCCCCCTCCTCCCTCCTCCCTCCGGTTCTCCACCTCTAACCCTGCTGCGTGACCGATGTACCGCAATTGCCTTAACACAAGCTGTCGTACAGAGGGAAACTTCAGAAGTGAGGTGGATGGAGAAAGATGGGCGCTCTCCTGAGTTATTTGGGGGTCACGTGGAGAGCACAGCACAGCCAAGTGAAGTGAAGCGACGATTAAGAGCTGTGTGGGGGGGCGGGTGGGGGGTGTTGGGGTCAGGCTATTTAGCTATGTGGATATTTGAGATGTTTTCTGGTGGTGTTGCTCTGTGTTAGTTCAGTGCGTACATACTTTTTAAATTAAAAGATACTTTTATTTTATAGAATTTATGAGTTGTTTTTAAAATAAAAGTCCCCTCCCCAGTATGTTAACACACAGGGCCCCACTGTGTATGGCTAATTTATTATTTATCCTTGATTTGTAATATTTGCCTTTTGCTGGACTTGTATTTGTGTGCGTTGATTCTGAGGTTGTGTACAGCATGTTTCAGTTTTTTGCCGTAGTGCTGCTTCTCTCTCTTCTTTACTCTGTGCTTCTGGTTTTTTTTCTCTTTTTTCTACGTCTGACCATTGCTGTTCGTTTCTTTTATCTTCTCTGCGCCATAACATGCTTTTTGGAGAAAAATAAATAACAAAAGAAGAAGAAAGCAAAAAAAGTTAACTATTGTTTAAAGATGAAAAAGGTTGATACCAAACAAATTTAGATGTTTTTGGTAATATTTTGTGTGACAACCAACTTTTTTTTCTTTGATATTTTGTAGTGACATCTCATTTGTAAAATCCTTTTCTAAAGATGTTTGTTTGTCTCCATGACATTTGATAATGGGTTTTTTGCCAGGTTAGCCTGAAAGGCTTCAGTTTATTGATATTTTTAAAACTGGTTTGTACAAACGTGTTATGTCGATTAAAAAAAAAGGAAAAAAAGGACAACTTCAAGCAGAAAAAAATGCTTTGCCTGCATAACACTTGACAATAAAGTGATTAAAACTGTCTTAAATCCCTGTCAGAATGGTATTTGTGTGTATATCAATCAGCAGGAGAAACGACAGAGCACACACTCAACACACGGTCTCTGTAACTTGTCCTGCCTCTTTATCGCTGGGTAATTTCTCAGCTGTGTTGTGACAGTGGCGATGATGGAGTATCTGTACTTCCTTTGGGAGCAATTACCGCCCCGTGTTACCTGTTCTACTATTGATAGTTTCTGAAATGATACTGTGAAAATCAAACCAGTCACAGGACAATCTGTTATCACTCAGAAACATGCTTTGAGCTGTTTTGAGGGAGTGTTCAGCATCTACTTCAGAAAACACGGGAGTATAAATCTAACTCGGCTACAACCAGAGAGTGACGACTGGAGGCGGTGAGTTCACAGGCAGGTCACTCTGACTGTCAGGTTACAAAACGCATTGTGTAGCAGGCAGCTCACGCACACCTCTGACATCTAACTCACTTTGAGGCACTTCAAAAAACACCTGAACCTACAACCTCTTCCTGGTGTTTTAAAGTTTTGAAGGTAAAAGTGACTTTGACATAATGAACTCTTATCAGAACAAAGGGACGGGTTTTTGATGTTTGGAAACTGTGATGGCACTGTGGGTTTGAGCTTCACCAGAAAGCTCATAAAAATAATAATCGAATCACCTACAGATATCAGAACACAGTGCTCATGGATTTATATTTTGAGGCGTTTCATTCATACACTAAGGTGGAGAAGGTGGCAAGACACCTTACCCAACTTGCCTCGTGTGAATGCGTACAATTGATCATGGTGGTGGTCGGAGCGGCACATTGACAGCCACGCTTCCGTCAGTCTCCGTCAGCTATGGCTACACACATAGCTTACCACCACCGGTCAATGTGGTATAAATGAATAATGGATTCTGAAAGCGCTTTGGGTATCAGGTATCAACAGAAAAGCGCTATATACTGTAAATGTGAACTATTATTATTATTATTAAAAGCTCCACAATATATAATTTTCTGTTTCTCACACATATTTCATTACACTGATGCTCATTACACCAAATCAGCCTGCTGGGTCCCTAATACACTCAACACCAGGTACACAGCAGCCAGACACACCCACACACATGCAAACAATGACCTGTCTCAATGCCTGTCACAATCGCTACAAAATTGCGTAACTGCAATTATTTGAGCTGATCCTAATGATCATAATTGTTAAAATCATTTCCATTCATCTGTATGAAAACAGTTGATTTGAGGTTTGACTGGTGACATTAACATCATGGATTTAGTTGCAATGCCAATAAATGTCTCTTCTTCATAAGGTCTATGTGTTGATGATAGACAGAAAAAAAGACTTAAAATTGAATCGTTAATCGCAATACTTTGTATGGCAATTAATGGTAAACTAAGATTTCATGATGGTGACAGCCCTACTCGTTTCCTCCCACCCAGGCAAAACAATGTTCAATGTACAATCATGTTTGTTTTGATTTTTCCTCTCTAAAAAGACACAATTTGCGAGAAACACACAATCACCAGATGAAGGTGTGCATGGATACATGGCAAATCACTGGATAATGCCATTCTTTATTAAAAACTCTTTTAAAAATGTTGTTGGTATAAAAGGCTCCGTTTGCATCCGTTACACAGAAATGAACCACTTAACATTTGTTCTAGTGAACATAAAAGTACAAACATTTAACAAAAAGAAAATATACATAGAACGACAAACAGTAAACGAAAAAATGATCCTGTATCATACGCAGCCTCAAATCAGGTTATATAAAACTTTAACAGTGTATGTGCCTTATCTTGAGTTTCTCTAGTTAGCTATAAAGATGATCTAAACCTAAATATGTGCATTAAAATGAGTTCTACAGTACTGTGCAGCACCAGAACCTCCTCCAGGTACCAGCTCTACAGCAGATCCTCCTCACTGGTCAACACTCTGGACTTTCCTGCAGCCCCTTCTGAATGCTGAGATGGAGAGTAAAACAAGACGTGAGTTCATCTGCTGTTAGAACACGACACAACTATTGATTGTTGTTCTGCTTGGTCCCGTCAGCCATTTTTCCCAACTGTAGTCTCAGGGAGTTTGTAACATTAAACTGAACGGTGAGAAGGAAGTGGCTTACCTCTCCAGGTACTCATGGACATTGTCGTGGCCGTTGTAGCGGGCCAGTCCCACCAGGATGCCTGTTGCACAGCGCCCCTCCTTCTTACGACACAAACTGCAGTTGCACATCCCACGGCAGATGGGGCAAGACCACGTCTTTGAAGAAAAGGTCCAAATTTAACACAGGTGACCAGACTCGTTCTTTTAGTTAATTTTTGTTGAGGTTTTTAAGTTCATTTCAATCCAAGTGCTCTCCATATTCATATGACCTGTCTCCAATGTTTCAGGGAATTAATGCCTGGACTGAGCTCAAATATACCCACGCATTTCTCAATTATTCCTCATTAAGAAGGATCTGTATTGATAACAGTCATTGATTTAATGCATTTCTATGTAATAACTTTCCTAGTCTGACAAGCACTTCGACCTAAAAGCAGCAGTTTTTTAAACTGGATGATTTCCCAATAAATAAAACACCAAATATGCTGGTTGTTCTACACAAAATCCATCCATTTCGATATTATGGTCAATGGAGGCAAACATAATATATCAGAATAAAAAGATCAAAATAAAAAAGATCTACTACATTTGAGGGTTCCTATAATTATAAAAGTCAGCAATACGCATCACTTTTTTTTTATTTATGTAAAAGCAAGGTAAATTTTCACATATTATTAGGGACAAAATTAAGCTCAAAGGCTGATCACCCTTCTACTCCATTCCTGCATGATCCCTTATAAAGGATTACCAGCAATCAATATTTGAAGACCTCACATTCCTTCCAGGAAATAAAATGTTTAATACACATGTTATTACTGACCGGGTCGAGCAGCACAGTGCGTACTTCCTCTCCGTAGCGGTTCCTCAAGCACAGCCCACAGAACTGACCTTTGGCCCCCACACAGAAACCACTGCGACACACTGTCTTGGTGTCCAGAGTCTTCTGTCTGCACTGGTGACATGAGCTGCCCTGGGAGGATGAACACACACAGAGTGAGGAAACAGAGCTGATGGCACAGCACAGTACTGGCAGTCTCCAGGGCACGGAGTGGGCGAAGGCCTGATGGTACTCACGTTCTCTTTGTCCCAAATCTTGTCTTTGCTGCGGTACGCTATGTTGTCAAGCTCCTCTTCGGTGATGTCATCGACTGACCTCACATACTGATTCCACTTGGAGCGCCTCTTTTTCCGTTTCTTTTCACCGACATGTTCATCATCCACCTGAACAATGACAACAGACATATTCTAAGTACAACTGGGAGGACAAACAAGACACTGCCATGTAGGCAGTAAAATTTTAATACAAAATCTTAAACAGAAAATGACAGGTGCACTTTTATTTTGTTTTACAGATGACTGAGATAAAAATTGATTAGGAGACTAAATGATGACCATGATTGCTTATAAATGCACCTTGTTGAAGAACTTTCAACTTCTGGCTAAAAGAAGCAGATGTGCAGCATGTGGTACCTCTATCAGCTTCCTGACGTCTACAGTCCGGGGGGTTCTGGAGCTGCTGACCGGCTCCCGTTTCTCCTCCACTGCAAAGTTCTCAGGGGGACGAGCCTTACGAGACGGGTTCCTTCTTTCTGATCCTGCCTCTAGTTCAAACTTACGTTTCCGTGGCGTGGCTTTCTCTGGCGTTTGCTTCTTCTTCTTCTGCAGAGACAGAGTGAAAAAGGTGTTTGCAAACCAGGCCAGTAATTCCATTAAGATTAGATTAGTTAATTTGTCCTTTACAGGAACATTTTCCTTTATGTTCCGTACATTCACAAGCGCCGGCCCCACATGTCTTAGCCACACATTAACATACTGAGCCACACTTACATACAAATTACAATACATAGCATATAACACACACACTTATGTTACAGCTGTCTTCGAGGTTTATTTAATTCAGTGATAGCCTTGGGGACGAACTTGATTTTCTTCCAGGTGAGTGTCCTGTAAGGGTGTCCAGAGGGGAGCAGTATGAAGGGTGGGATTGGGAGCAGGGAGGCCGATGATCTTGGAAGCTCTGTCTTATCTGCCTGAGTCTGTTCTTGTCGGGGCTGACAGCATGTAGAAGAAGCAGGGTGAGCAGTAGAGGAGGGTGGTCTGGACAATGCTTTTGTAAAGTAGCAGCAAAGGGTGTCATTGTTACAGTCTGCCAAATGAATGTAACGCACCTGGCGATTAATAATCGTCTTGTCAGAATCTTCATTTTTATTTTGAGAGGGCATGTTGATTTTTCTGTTATGTGTTTGGGCAAAACTGGTAAGTATACTCACTTGAGGGGTTGTGGGCAGAGTCATGTCAGCCATGGTGCTCAGATCAGCAAACAGCTTAGCCAGCTGAAAGACACCAACAAGTTAGGGACTGATAACTTACTGTAAATTTGTCAGAATATGGAGAAAACACACAAGCTTCATTACCATGGCCTTGTTTTCCTGGATGTTCTTGTCCCGTTTCTTGAGGCTCTGATACAGGACCTCCTCATTGCCCTCCTGTTGCTCCTCCTCCTCTTCCTCTTCTTCGTCCCGCCTTTGCTCCTTACGCGGCCGTCCCCTGCCTCTCTTTATAGTGGGAGTTTCTTTCACAGGTTTTTTAACATTTCCCCTCTGTTTTTTCTGATTTGGAGTATACAGTCTTGTAGTGGGAGTTTCTTTCACAGGTTTTTTAACATTTCTCCCCTGTGGTTTCTGATTTGGCGTAGACAGTCGCTTCACGGGGAACCTGAGGAGTAAGATTAAAATAAAATCATGATTCAACCGTTCAAGAGTTAGCACTAATGTCATGAGACGGTCATAGAGCCTTAGATTAGAAAACAGACTGGATCTAATCCCAATTAACTTCAACATGAAATCACATATAATGCATTTATATTAGTAATTTGCTGAGATTTACATACAAAAAAAAGATACTCAACATTATTAATTGATTGCCCCAGTAGTTGCAGTAGCGCCATCAACAGGAGGCTTTATTAACAACAATCTCTGCCTGTTCAAGAAAAACCATGTGGGCCTTTGTTGTGTTTAAGGGCTACGTAACCGTGTGAACGCACCTCAGGGCCACCAAAAGACTTCTCCTCTTTGGTGGGGAATCTGCCTCTCCGTCAGAGTAGAAGCCCGTGTCCACATCGCTGTCCTCCTCTGAATCCTCCATCTGGAGAAACCCAGTGAGAGAAGGCGTGCAGGTTGGTGGTTTGGCTGCAGCTTCACATATTTCCATCAAACAACGTAAGATATGTCGACAATAAACATTTCATACCTTGGTTTTCATCCGCTTGTTTGGAATCCTTCTGGGCTCCTCGTCCTCATCCTCACTGAAACCTTCAAACTCCTCCTCACTGTCTGACTGGCTGAACAGACGAGCCAGCTCAGCAGTGATGTACTTGGATTTGAAACGTGGAGCCTGTTAGCAGACATAAAACTTCATAAGATCTCTGCTCAGCTGGAAATAATTATATGCATGAATGATTAATTGAGGATTTATGGTCAATACAACCAATAAATTATCGACTTCCTGTACAAAACAGGGAAAATATGCAGCTCTCTATTTGCACGCAGTGAATCTAAAGTGACAAACCAATTGGACTTTGTAGGTTCATTGGTGAGACCATACGTTTCTTTCACAAAATTCACGTGTTCAGTTTTCACACTTGACACCAGAGGGAGCACCAGTCCATCAGTGGATTGAGCGAATGCTGTGGGAACATTGAATTTTTTGCAGGTGTGTCACTACAGAAATTGCCAGGTTCACCAGAGCTGTGGTTCATAATAAACGTGTTATCTTGAGTTTACTCTGGCAGGTAGCAAAGTAACGCCAAGGACCGTCCTTATCACCTCAGCCCTGTGCAACTTCTCAGCAACAGCAAGCCGCAGCCATTTCAGACTATTTACACAGGGAAGCGGGAACTTAACAATACTTTACAACTTTCTCATTTGTGAGACCACACACCAAAGTAAATATGTGTAATGTCTGTGTGCGTATTAAATCAAATATACAGAAACTACATTAAAGCATATTTTGTTTCAGAAAATTTGTTAAAATACAGATAAATAATGAGGTTAGGTTTTGCTGTATTCTGGCCTCACAGATATACAGCATGAAATTCATTGTTTTACAGCTGGGGGTTGAGGCCTAAAAAATGAACTTATAGAACTTTCTAAAGCAGACACTGTGAAAAGGTCTTCAATCACAGTAGTTTACATGATTTAAATCAGAGTCAGGTTGAGTCTGATCCATGCAGTGGGTGCCCAGTGTCTCTGCCTTGTTGATAACTGCTGCAGTTGCACCACTCCCTCCCCAGGTGACCTCTGACCTTTCATAAGGAGGATCAAAGACTGTACCCTGGACCCTGTCTCCACCTCCTTGACAAACTACTGATTTTGTGATCCTGCACCGAATTGCTGCCAAAGAATCTACTTACATGTTAAGCACTGGACTACTTTCGTTTAAGTTGTCGTGGGCAGATCACGTGTACGCTAGCTCCTGAACCAGGTCAAAACAAAGACATACCAGAAAGTTCAGGACAGAAGTGCTCCGTAGATTACATTAGGCTATGACTGTTTATGACAGGATATCTGGGTTATTACCACAGTGACGCGCATATAAACACGTTGTTTTGAGGGGCAACCTATTTGTGCATGGTTACAATGGAGGAAAGTCAGCTCGGCCATGCAAGCAACGTTAGTTGCTTCACAATGGAGCCGAGTTTGACTTTCTTCACGCCAAAAACTGAAAAACTGGAAAGGAAAGCTGCATTTTAACACACTGCTCCGCCGCTTACCTGCGATGTGAGGGTCATTTTTATCTTCGTTTTGTTGCAAATTCTCGTCCAAGAGAAAGTTTTGCCTTACTGTATGAAAACCAATCCGTGGAGGTGCATTTAAAAATTAACCGCTAGAAGGGTCGGTGGTTGCAAAAGCAGGGGGTTCATCGGTGGAGAGCTTATCCCTTAATTTGTAGGTCCGTCCAATAATGGTTATTTCGAGAGCCCACTAACAATTGCAGAGTAAATTGTTTCATCCACTTAAATATTTCGAGAAGGAAGGTTTCTGTATGTTTACAGTAGTCTCTTATAAAATCCCTTATTCCCCCTCAGTAACAATGGTTCGGCCCATCCCTTCGCGCGAAAACGGCAAGTGGGCGTGGTCTTGCCGATGAGCTGTAAAGGAGAATTTCACTTTTTTTACATGACTAGAAAACCGCTAATACTGACATGGCATTGATTGTAGCCTACTTGTCACACAAATGTTTGTGTACTTTATTAAATTGATTTAAACAAAATACACGGACAAGGACACATATAGGACACTTCACTCTGAGTTTGTCCAGTTAAATATCCTTAACATGAACAAACAAAGGAAACATTAATTAATTAAGAATGAAAAAAATAAATTATGCATTCAAGCTGGCCTCTGCTCTGCACTGCTAAAGCCTTGGTTTTATTATAAAAGTATAATTTCGAACACATCAGTTGAATGAGTTGAATGAAATAACATCTTCACACCAATAACCTGAGCATTTGCACATTTATTTTGTTGTTCCAAAAGCTTTTGAAGAGGAAAACAGGTGCAAAGTCATCAGGTTGGACTGAGCTTAACAGTCTTAGTTACAATTTAGGTGAGATTTACAAACAAAAGGATAAGTGTAAAAACATCTGACATCATTCCATCTCTTCTCACTGCAGTAGTTATGGATTATACAGTGTTCAACTCCTCCAGCATTATCTGGCTGTGCTGTACACCAAGAGCGAAACTTGACTGCAGACCCATCAGACCACATCCACGATCCTTCCTTCTGGGTGTCACTGAGTCCGATCCAGGTGTATCCCTCAGCAGGATCAAAGTTCCTGATCAGAGATCTGATGAAATTATCTTCACTCTGACTGTGGATGGACAGCAGGTTGGCTCCATCTGATACACAGTGGAGCTCTGCATCAGCCCAGGTCATACGTGTGGCAATGTACTTGTAGCAGCGGCCGTTGAAGTTGAACCAGAACATGGGACAGTTTCCACGCTGCAGCTTCACTTCAGGTTCACCTGAAGGATACTCAGCACCCAGAGCCAGACCAAACAGGAAGAGGAGCAGGATCATGATGGCATCTGATGTATTGATTGGAGTAGTTGATCTGCACCATTGACAGTTGACAAGCCACTTTCTTTTTTATGCTTTTTCGAGAGGGTGTCTGACATTTTGCTGCAATGTTATTGGTCAAATGTACTTGCCTGTCATCACTGTCATATGTACAGAAACACACACTATCAGAACATACAATAACATATTGGGCTTGGGAAAAGGCCCAACTGTTTGTGATTATTGCGTTGCCTTTAGGGACTGGACACATGGACACGAAACCCTGAGTCTATTGGAGCTGTCTGACAGGACTGTCCTTTCCTTTCCAGTTCAATCATGTTGAAGCAGAAATAATTCACCAGGGTTACAGCTTAAGCCAAGGTGATTTCAAGACTTTTTTAATGCCACTTGAAATGAAAATTAAGACCAACTTCACAATATAATGTATGTGTTCGGTGTTCGTATCCTGAGCCCTGTGTTTTTGCCCATGTACCTGTATGCAGTGTGTCCTTGGTTTTTTGTTCTTTGTGTTGTAATTTCTGATTTTCATTTGTAAAGTTATTGTTGTCAATAGTTGTCAATATTTGTAGCGTTATATTAATTTTGCCATAGTTTCCATATCACTGATGCTTGCAATACTGATGCTCACAGAACTATACAGTATATTATATATGTATAGGCCGATTATGTTTCCATTATTAGACAAACAGAGCAATTTTGAAATAGTGACTGAAATCCATGTTAACATTCAAGCCATTTCCAAGCCTCTGCTCTGCACTGCTAAAGCCTTGGTTTTATTATAACAGTATCATTTGACAGAATCATCGAACACATCAGTTGAATGAGGTGAATAAAATAACGTCTGCACACCAATAACTTGAGCATTTGCATATTTATTTTATTGCTCCAAAAGCTTTTGAACAGTAAAACAGGTACAATGTCATCAGGTTGGACTCAGCATAACTATCTTAGTTACAACTAAGGCGAGTTTTACAAACAAAAGGATTAGTGTAAAAACATGGACGATCATTCCATTTCTTCTCACTGCCAAAGTTATGCTCTACACAGTGTTCACCTCCTCCATAATTATCTGGCAGCCCTGGATGCCAAAGGCGAAAGTTGCCTGTAGACCCATCAGACCACATCCACGATCCTTCCTTCTGTGTGTCACTAAGTCCAATCCAGGTGTATCCCTGCAAAGGGTCAAAGTTCCTGATCAAGGATCTGACGAAATCATCTTCACTCTGACTGTGGATGGACACCAGGTTGGTTCCTTCTGACAAACAGTGGAGCTCTGCATCAGCCCAGGTCATACGTGAGGAAACGTACTTGTAGCAGCGGCCGTTGAAGTTGAACGAGAACGGGGGACAGCCTCCACGCTGTAGCTTCACTTCAGGTTCACCTTGTAGAGGCAAAAGGTTTGCTTCTATGGTGAGGAAGTAAAGACAGCAATAAGTCTTACAAATATTTATAATTTATTACAAAATACTAGATCAGGTTAATATGAACAACCAACAATAGTCAACAATGATCAACAGGGAGACTTCTCACTTCTATTCGGACCGAATAGGTTCACCACAGGGGTCTCGAAGAGAGATCAACGACAGATTTTTATACACTGATGGTCACATACACAGAGCCAGACCAAACAGGAAGAGGTTCATACTTGTTATTTGTTATATAAGAACATTTTGGGTGAAAGGTAGAGGTACTAGACTGATTATATTTTATAACTCATCAGGACAAAAACTAAATTTCCCATTACACACCTGAAGGAGACTCAGCACCCAGAGCCAGACCAAACAGGAAAAGGAGCAGGATCATGGTATCAGACTCTCTGTCCAAGTCTTTGGGGAGAATGATGCAGAGTTAAAGTCTTGTTTGGAGCTTTCCTGCAGTGTTGGATGTAGGAGGATCAAGATTGTTGAAGAAACAGCTGAAAGCCTCCTTTCTTTTATACGAGTCAGAGGTGGGGTTTGAAGTGTTGATGTGATAAAGTTTTTAAAAATTAACATGGACTTTAAATCACAATAAGGAAACTGGCTATGAAGAGGGACAATAAAGTATCTATATCTATCTATCAAGAGTACTGTAACTGTTTACAGTTCAGCAGGGTTGTTCAACTCAGGAACCATACAACAACAACAACTTATCTGATCCATAAAAATCCCAGTTCCCTTGTTTTTGGTCTGATAATGAGTTGATGTGTGCATTTTTCAGGGTTGTCTGCTGAGCTTTGAGATTTAGCATTATCCCATAATTGTATCTTACAGCCACAGGGGCTGTAAAGATTCATTTCCAGAACAACAATCTTAAGAAATAAAAACTCCATGTCCATCAAGTTCTTGAACCTTGAGGATTTTCAGCCACACTGTATCAATGGCCTTCTCATATTAATCATGACTGGGCTGTTGTAACAGTTTGCCTAAAAGTGGTTATTTATTCATAGTAGCTCTAGAGCAAACACATCGTAGTCTAATGGGACATATGAGGGTGGCTGCCCACACGTTAACCAGAGTGAAAAACAAGAAATCAAAGAACAGTGAGAACTGTTCTTCATTGGACTTTGGAACATGATCAGCAAATCATCTTTTGTCAATGCACTGAAATCTTCAGTAGAAAAACCTCATGAGAAACTGGAGATAAATGCATCACAGAGGATTTTCATTACATTTTCTCACTATAACTAATACTGCATTATCCTGCATGGGCAGATACTTTTGTTTTTTCAGGACTTTCCAGTTCAGTAGGATAAGTTTTATTTACAAAGATAACAGTGCCCTCAGTTAATGCTTCTTCTTAGAAGTTGCTGATATCACTGATGAGATGCACAGGGAAAAGAACAAACACACAGTATCTGAGCACAATCCAAGGAAAAAGAAAAACATCAACTCACCTGGAGATGTCACATAAAACCTATAATTTATTAATTTCAGTAAAATTTTGACATAGTAAAACGCAGCTTTAGAAAAGACATGTGGCTTCAGCTGTTCGAAGGTCGAGGGGACACAAGGGGAGACGTATTGCTTTGTGGTTGATTTTTCTTTTTTTCATTTACAACAGATAAATAACAACATACCAACATTGGCATGTATTTACACATCAACAATATTACAATAGTACAAAGCCTTCAATATTTCCTCTTTCTCATTGTGAACTTTTTTAAAATTGTATTTAACATGCAAACAAAATTTAAACATTTCTTTAAAAAAACAAAACCCACAACTTGACAGTGGCTGATAAAACACTCCAGCCTCCTGTTGACTTGTTCTAAATGTTTTGACACCAGCAATAAAAGATGAGCGTCATCACATTGACTCGCTCGTTTGCTGCCCTCTAGTGGCCACACAACAGAACAACAGGTACTTGTACATTCCAGCAGTGCAGCCTCAACCCACAAACATCTTTTCTCCTCACATGTGCACCTCCACATGGGTGAACCTTAAACTGAGGCGTTCTGTCACCTCAGAAATATATAAATAAACAATATATCACAATAAATAACTAATATAGCACAAGTAATCTACTGTTAGGACACAATGAGCAGAGATGTGTCTGTGCATGTGTCTTGTTCAAGTTTATAGTAAAAATGACAACCACAAGGCCTTCCTATGACACTGAATATGAACAGACCACAGCTCCTGTTTTATCAGCTCTCACTGCTTCACAAGCACTGACTTGGTTTCTTTAAAATGCAACTTGTAGTAGAGAATTAGTGTCCCTAATAACAGAGCTACAAGAAATAAGATATGTTGATGAATTCGGTCCACTCTTTTTTAGCTAACGCTGGCAAACTTTACCCAACTATAAAGCTGTATCGTAAATGCCAACACAATATCCCATTACTGTTTCCAAAAGTGGTTTTAAAACCAAATCCACTGTAACTTTTAAACAACTTTCTTGAAAACAGTAAAACACGAATTAATGCACTTTTGTTAATCCACCACTGTTAAGCGTCTTCCTTCAAAGGAGAAAATCATTATCAGATTTGAATATCTTTTTTTAAATCTTTAAATTATTGATGTAATATGAATAGTAGTTTGTAGTATTAATATTATTATTTGTTTCAATTCATCAATGTGGTTGACTATAACTATAAGTATCACAGCATCTGCACAAAGTGTTGTTAACAACAGTGGGTTACAGTTTGTCTTTGAAAGAGTTTTTAATGCAGAGGCAATGACTGAGCTATTGGCAGCACATACAAACACACAAAACAAGTCTGGAGTGAGTCCTCACACATAGAAATCACCTTTTATCCCTTCTTGTAATGAGCTGAAGATGCGTTTGGCACTAGGACAGTTTGTAAAATTCAGGCTTTCCCTTGTGTTACTCAATCACTGACTATGGTCTGTGCTCATAAAGGCTTAGTGTTGGAGTGATGACCATGATGACAAACACTTGTGGTAACAGCATTTCTACTGTATTGCACATTACACCCCCCACCCCCCATGCGTTATCACTATCTAAACAATGCGAGTCATGCATCACTACATCACATTTAGGAATCTCACCCTTTCATGGCTCCTCTTACTCTGTTAGAAATGTACCACCAAAGTGACTGCATGAACTGATACAGGCCAAAGACCAAATAATACAAACACTAATAAGATCCTTCAAACATAGTGTGTTCATGGTTCTCTCAGATGTCTTTTCTTTTCTATAATTTGTCATTCATAGTTTTTGAATGATTCAGAGAATGAATTTTATTAAAGCAGATATCAGCGGCACGGCCGTTTCGGCGAATGCTGCGTTCAAGGCAGGCTTTTGAAACCGTAAGTTACAGCTTCAAGTCACAACTACGACTTTGTAACGTTCCAGGTAACTCGTAGCTCGTGTTTTTACCGACCTGTTGCCTGTGAAAGTTCACTATAACGGCCACTCGTAACTTCCGACCCGTGAACTCATACCAGATCGAACTGGTATGACTTCACAGGAAGGAAAAACACAAAGTACGAGTTTCCTTGAACGCACCATGAGTTAGCAGCCCCCGCCCTCGTCAGGCATCTATTGGTCCTCGTCCCTACATCACCACATTCACGTGCACCCCTTGGCTGCACACACAGCCCTTCATGCCGTTCTCTCTCCTCATTGGATAACACTTGTATCCTACAAGAAAAATTTTCTCCTCGGGTTGCAGCAGAGCAGAGTGACTGAGAGACTCGTGTTACGGCTGAAACACTCCATGTAAGTGATTGCTGACAGAAAATAGGACTATTTAGGACTTATATTAACAAAAACATTCCACTGATATCTGCTTTAAGACTGGGTATTATAGATGAATATGTTGCCGGGTTGGATTCAAAAAAGACATTTTTTCCCAAAGTTGAATAATTGATGGATGAACAGCTGAGATATTCTCACCAGCATGTTAGTTAAATAACAGTGGTTGAAGTCTGTCCACACCCTGTGGTAGATTTACAGACAGTTTAAACACGACTACTTTTGAAAGAAGAGATCTTTTCAGTCGGAAGGAACAAATCATCAGTGATGACGTCTACTCATGGGCATGGTTTTGTAGAATAAAGCTATTACTTAAAGCTCTGTGGTGCAATGCTCTGACTATCTGTTAATACACAGAAGTTACGGATTAAAAAAAGAAAAGTGTGTGTGTATGATGCGGCTGTGTTTCCATAGCAACCTAGGATGGGTAGGATAAGATCACACACACACAAGCGCGCACGCACCATGAATTAAGTCATCATAATGTCAAAAACGTCTCTGCGAGGTGTCAGAGCTGCTTTACATGATCAAGGACCACGCTTCCTTCCAGAAACTGTGATCAACAACAACAACAACAACAGCAACAACAACAACAAAAAAAAGACCCCTGAACAAACCAAGAACAGTGAAGTACAGCACATCTATGCTGTGAGATCATTGTGACATTTGGCACTGAAAAATGTATAGGTCCATATTATATACAATGTAAAATAATCATTATCTATTCTCACAAAAACATCATAGAGAAGAAGAGTGCACGAGGAGTGTTTGGCTAAAAGTCAACCAGGACTTTAAGGAGGAATAACTATTCACTATTGATCAACAGCTTTTGAACTCTGGCACGTTGAGGAGAGCTGTCGTGTTTCGAACCTCACAGTCAGTCGGTGAAAACCCCTCGCTGTGCTTCCTTCACCCGTCACCTCCGACACGCTGTTGCTGTCAAAGCTCTCGTCGCTCACCGAGGCTGCTCGTTGTTAGTCACTCGGCGGCAGCTCGGTGACAAAAGGTAAAAAAAAAAAAAAAAACGTTGTAGGTAAGACACTGCTCCAGTGCTGGCTGCTGCTTGTGTTACATAATATGTTACGGCACAATAACAAAAAAAAAAAGCTCCACATCATACACCCACATCACTAGAGCATGTACCCTGCTTATACATGCGTCAAGAGGCAGATACGTGGTACGCAGGTGAAATAATATGAGACCATCTATGGGTGCAGATTTCAGCCATCAGGTTGAAAAATATGTCAAACTCCACCACGCACGGTTGTTTTTGTGTTTGTAACTGAAATGATGACGAGGATATGAAGTCCTTGTTGACCACAGGGGGGGGATGGATGAGACTGAAAGGAATAAAGGAACATTCAACCTGCTGAACAGGCTTATAAATAACCAAAGGCTCATCACGAGAACAAAACCAAGGGCATATTCAGTCCAATAGATACTGTACAAACTAATTACAGCCTCCTTTACTCTCCATCTCAGTTTGGCAAATCTCAGTCTTGCTGTGCAGAATCTCTTCCTGTAGACAGTTTACAGAGCATGTCTGGAGTTGAGAAATCCTTTGTGAGCACATGTTTCGGTGCCGTAAAGCCTTCAGAGAACAGGCAGCATGCAGCTCTGTGTCTTCGTGGATTGGGTCTGAACACGTGGCATCTCACTGTCCACTTGGCACCACTGCTCCTAGTGTGATTTTGATGCAGTGTGTGTGTGTGTGTGTGTGTGACCGCGTGGTATATCTGCTGTACAAAGCGTCCTCCGCTAGCATTTCCATTCCGGTGTCCAGTGTGTGCGTCTGTGAGCGCGTGTGCGCGTGTGCGTTTAAGCACGTGGCTCCAGTTTGTGTGACAGCTCAAAAAGAGTCTGCTGATTGTCGATGATGTGCAGGTAGTTAACACTCGCCCTCACCTCCGCACTGTCCACCCCGATGACCTCGTTGCCTGAGAGACGGAAAAGACACAAAACATGCGCATCAGTCACACAGATTCCGGAACACGCTCGTTCGCACACGTCGGGTATAAACACAGACTCTATTATGGCCATATAAAGAAAATAAAAGACTGTCTGGAAATGGTTGCTTGGAAACTGTAACCGAGAACTGTGTGGGAGAGATGCGACGCAGCTGCAGTGCACTGACTCGGCTGCAGATGGCGGTAGATTACACACAATGAAAGGGACCAGAAACATCAACACAACACTGTGTCAGAAAGGGGAGACAATGAAGCTCAAGAACCCCTGTGACTTAGCACTGTGTGATGTCAGGATCATTTGGACCAACTCGATTCACTCGGAAACAAGAAGACTGACCTGGTTGGTCGCTTTGGCAGTGGCGAATCATTCTCACGGTGTCTGCGATCATGTGCTGTTGGGTGGAAGGAAAACGCGTTACATCACTGTGACGTCAAGTCAAGATAAAAGACATAGATGACAAATGGTAATCAAAGTGAATTTGATGGAAAATGTGAAAACAGATGCATCAGTGATCATTTCTCATGATTGTCAGCCAGTCAGCCAGTCAGTGAATTCTCCTAGTGCAGTATTTCTCCTAAATCTCTACCTGCACTGTCCTCCTCATCCTCTGTCACTGGCAACAGCCTCCTGCAGCTGTTTTCTTCTTTCAGACCTGATTCACGTAGCCCTCTCTACTTACTGTAATTATGTTTCTTTCTTTTTTTTAAATGCATCATCCACTTTCTCTCCACACCACCCACAGTGATTCTGTGAACTATCACCTTGATTGTTTCAACAAAGGTAAAAAGACATTTGAACAAAAAGGCTGCTTTTAAATTGTGTCTGCTGAAAAATGTGATGAAAAGATTCAAAAATAAACATCTGCGATATCATATGGTAATTCAGCTACATTAATTAGTGCATTAATTAGTAGGTTAATGTATTTGAACCGATTAGAAAATCAATCTCTATAGGCAATTTCATGACTGATTAATCATTTTTTCAAGAAAGGAAAATAAAAAAGCCAAATATAGAATATGCTTAAAGCTTGAAAAGTAAATACCAGCGTCTCAAATGTGAGGATTTGTCTTGTACACTAATATGTGTCTTTTTTTTCCCCCGTAAAATAAAAGTTGTAAAATGAACAAGTCCTGCGAGGGAGAAATTCTGAAGGGTGGTTTTCTGAGACTTGATGCACCAAACAATGAACTGATTGACTGAGAAAGCCTTTGGCAGATTTGTCTACAATTAAAGTAATAGTTAGCTGCAGCTTCAATACCAAAAACACCGTAATTACTTTACCAGGTGACTGGATACTCTTACATATAGATATCTCCAACTGATCATCAAACAAACATCAATTTCAGAGATGTTTTTGCAAATCAGCACCAGACTGCGACTGTCCCATCTTCTCATCTATGTAATTTAGTTACTAGATGAATACGATATGGTAAAATTTAAAAAGAGTTCGAAACAAAAACGCAAACACTGCAGGACTGAGTGCACTTACCAGTTTCTCAAAGTTGACCAGGTTGTCGTGGAAGGTCTTATTTCCCTCATGGATAAAGGTGATATCTAAGATATTAGAGCAAGGAACAGCTGTGTCATTCAAAAAAAACAATCAAGTCTTGCTGTCAGTGTGTGTGTGTGTAGGGGCAGGAGATGATACCTTTCAAAAGAAGAGGCATGAAAGGGATCTTGGGAGGTTTCATCCTCTTGAAGGCCTCTCTGTAAGCTTTGTGGTTCAGAGATGGGTCCTGGAGAAAGATGGAGGACGAGAGAAACAGAGTGAAAGGAAATGGATGAGAGACGGACTACAGATCTCAAGGTTCGATTTATCAAAACAAAAGAGCGAGTGCAGACACTGTATCTCTGTCTCTGTCTCACCGTGATGAGCTCCAACTCGGAGAAAAGCTTCTTGAACTTGCCCGGACATTTCTGAAAGGAAGGCGTTTGGTCAGGTTCAATATTCAAAACACAACATGTGTGTATAAATACACAAAAGCCCAAACACTAAACTTACCTCCCAGGTTTGGTTCAGTCGGCTGACGGCTGCTGTGTTGAGACCCATGATGATGGCAAATGCAGAGTTCAAATTTCTTTGGGCTTTGCAACTACAAGGACAAAAACACGTGTTTAGGATGTGTGACGTGTTCGTTAAATCCACTTGTGTAGCTGCAGTGTGTGTGACTTCTTACTGAGCAGCGATCTTGATGAACTTCTTGAGCAGCTGTACTCTCTTGTTGAGAGACACGCACATGAGCACCTCAGACATAACCCACTGCTGGACCTCGTTGCAGCGCTGGAGCAGGACTGAGAGCGCCGCCGTGTGGCCGCTACCAGGAGCCCGGCTGAGAGTGTAGTACACCAACTCTTGCTGCGGGGGAGAGGGCGGAAAAGTGTGGGTGAAAGATGGGTGAGCTTTTCAGAGGAACACACCCTAAAGCATCTACTGTATGTGATTATTATGGCATCTACTCTCTACTATGACATCTATTTAAATGGTACTCATACGAGGCCCACATGACATGATAATATCGCCCATTTTGTTCAGTCAAAATCCAAACACAATTAGATATTAATCTTATAAAACAGAGGAAAGAGCACAAAACATTTTCTAGATTCCCCAAAGATGCAATGACATCAAACATATATGCCCTGCTCTGCTTTTCGCAACAAATATGCAGCTCTTCCTGGAAGCCACTCGGTTGCAAAAAGACTTTCTGTGCTCACGCTCGCGCCAAGTCTGCGAAAGCATTTGCATCTTTAATGCTTATGTCCCAGCAATCTGTCATGAAAATGTATTTTTTAATACCCAACCGTACGTATATGCACACGCCACATGCATAATGTTTGTGTGTGCGAGACAGTGCCTACCTCATGGATGGATTTGAAAAGGCTCCAGTCCAGGTGTGTGAGAGCAGCTGCCACGTCCCAGGTGTTAATGCCTAAGAGTCGTACCTGCCTCCTGCTTAGCTCAGCGCTGTCTGTTAAAGGAGGCTGCATGGACACAAAGAGAAGTTAAATGTCAGTCAACTCTGTATCATGTGTGCTAAGACTATAAACCGCACATACACACATATACTGTCCACAGTACCGGTACAAAGAAATATATAAAATATGATAAACACATCTCACAGTCATAATAAATTACAGAAAATGAGGCTGTATATGTGTGACTAATAAAGTACCTTTGCAGGCTTCACACAATCCATCATTTAAAAAAAAAAGAGAATAAAACACGGAGCTACAAAGGTAGGACTAAAAACAGACGGAGAGCATTGATTCTTGTGTCTAACTGTGCTCACAGGTCACAAAATTAACAATTCTGCTCGTCTGATTAAGTGACACCAACTCCATAAAGATAAACAAAATCCCTAAAATGCAGTTTATCAAATGCCCATTAAATGTAAAATGCTTTTAAGATTCACAACTGAAGCTGCACTCTGAAAAACCAGCCATTACAGAGTAACACTTGACCCTGATACAGCACCATCCAATCCTGCCGTCCCGTTCTCTCCCACTGAGTCAAAGTTAATAAGAATCACCACCTGCCCTGAGTCTCTCCTGCTTGCTTATAGAGCATGACTCATTGTAACACTATGAAAATGTGTCAGTTGGGGAATTTGAATATTTATTTTCATGCCTGATTAAGCCAGAAGATGATAAAAAAGCAGCCAAGGATAAAAGAGACAGCACACGCCCAAATAATCTGAGATGGTGGTCTACTCTAAACCTGCACGTTGAACCTTTTGCCTCAAACAGTGGAAATGATGCATGTGGAAATATGAAATGTTGCACAAACCGAACAGTAAATTTACATACCAAGATCTCAGTAAGATCCCTGCGACAGGCCACAAGCTTTCCCTGTGGGGTCAGAGACTCTGAGTACACACAGTCACTGGGCTGTAACACCCTCCGCTCTGCAGAGACGACTATAGAAAGAAAAGAAGAGAAACAGAATCGTGATGACAAGCTAGCCCCAAACGTGTACAACAGTGAATCCCAAAATGGAGCACTTGCTAAGAGCATGACAAACACTGACTGACCTGGCTAAACATTACAATTTGATTAGTGAAAAATAAAAATAAAAACCTATTCCTAGCTCTGATTGAGAGTGCATTAAAATGAGTAATGGAGGTAAGTGGAGAAGCCTTAACAGTCAGCTAAGTATTAAATGGCTGAAACAGATAAAAAGAGATAATTGTGATGACTGAAATAGCTAACAGCAGTGTATGTGAAAACATGACCTCTGCATGGGCCCCACCTCAGCTTTATGCTCCTTAAATGGGATCAAGCATAATTTTATAATAAGACAATATAATGCATGTGTATTTATACATGAACCACTGGTGTAGAAATGATGAGGGGAGTTGAGACCTATGTTACTTTGTTCACTGTGTATTGTGCATGCATTTGTCTGTGTGGGTACCTCCAGCTTGTGAGACCACGGCGAGCACCATGTCTTCTTCCGGTCTGTCCATCTTCTGACCCACAATCCTCAGCAGTTCGTGGGCCTCCAGCGACGGCTGCGTGTGCACGCTCAGGTAGGAGTCAGTGCTCACGTGCACGCAACAGATAACTGAGAAATACATTGAAAAGATGCACTGTGAATGCTTACAACACACGTACTGAATAATGAAGCAGAGACAGAGCAGACTCAAGTGTTTACTGAGAAAAACTGGAGTTCATTTTTCTCCTGGGCTGGCCAGTGTGTTGTGTGTATGTGTGCATGTGCTTGTGTCTGTTACTCACCATCTCTGGTCTCAGTCTGTGGACTTCGGAGCTGTAAACAGTTCTCCTTCAAACTCAACTGCTGATACATTTGCTTGCTCTGACAGACAGAGAGAGAGCAGAGGGAAGATGAAGATGCATAACAGTGAATCTTGCGATGACTATGACTACAAATACTTGACTTTTCTTAACCATTACTTTATTATTAGCGTGAATGACTAATTTAAGTATAGAGACTATTGCTCAACATTAGCAGACACCGTAAAATCAAGAATTTTGACTCTTTTCATCTTACCTTTTGGTTTGGAGGACAGTCATCCACAGTGCTATGAGAAACAAGCGCAGCAGTGAGGAGGGATGTTAATCAGCATGGGGAAGAAAAGAGTCAACAAAGGCCTTTTGCAGAGACAAACAAAGCCACTTACTGTCTGCGACGCAGAAGTTTCTGGAACTCCTTCAGATCTTTCTCCAGTGTCGGGAACTCATACAGATCTTCTAAAACGCACCTGTACAGAGTCTGACAGAAAAGAAAAGCAATATCAATTAACATTTGCTGAAAAACATTTGAATGTTCCTTTAAGCCTTTGGCTCCACAGATACTCGCTGACTAGCTGCTCATTACAACACTCTTGTACAACAATCTGTAGGCTAGCACAAACATCTGAACAGGCAAGCTTTTTTTTTTTTTACCAGCACGGCTTACTCGAATCATTTCCCACAAAGACATTTTGCCTTTTGGGCCAGAAGAGATTGTGTGGATGGATTGCCCTCCAGAGCTTCACAGCAGACATTCAGACATCATAAAAAATATGGCTGAGCTGAGGTAGCTTTGAAAAATGGTCAAAAATTCTGTTTGAACTTTGCGCAGCTACTGGTTATTGGTGCCAGAGGAGTTTCGACCGGTTATTAAGTCCATGGGTCCAATTACTTCCTCCGCCAGCGTTGGGAATGCTTAACTGGTGCATTTGATGAAAACATGAAAGATCGTGTGTGTTTTTGTCTTATTAGCTTGTCTATACTTCTAAGACGACGGAAGTCAGATCACATTTTATGAGCAATTAATGCAAAAAAAAGAAAGACTACATCAACTGAGATTAAGAAGATGATCTGAACCAACAAAACAAAACGACAAGGCTTTAACATTCCACTCTGAGCGGCTCATTTATCGAGGACCATCAAGCGCTGCGTAGGTTGATGACATTAAAAAAACATGACACAAATTTTGTGCCTTGCACTTAAATGGGTGACTAGGCACGCTGTGTTGTGCTCGAGTGTGTGCACGGCAGAGCATTAGTATGTATGAAAGCTCAAGGGGAAGAAACAGTAACAACTTGAAGACACACACACACACGCGTCGCACACACACAGACACACACAGACACTTCCACCTGCTTATCGCTGTCATTGACCCACCATAGCATCCCATCCCAATTCCCCTCTCATTCCTCTGTTACTAGGCAACTATCACCTGGGTTACACACTCCATATGAGATTATACCCATGCCAACCCTCGCACTTTGGTTTCCACGGCAACCCGGCACCGAGCAATGGAGCTGTCAGGTTACAGAGGGAAGAGTGATTGGTGAGTGTACGCAGCTGTAGTGGGTGAGTGTGCGGATGTGCGCATGTGATCATGTTAAGTATATATAATAAATACATACAATGTGTGTCACTGAAAATATGCATGTTTGTCCTCTGTGTTTTGTACATCAATGGTGTGATCAGTGGTACACTACATGAGTTTTCACACAGACACGAAAAACATGAAGCCAAATATAACGATCAAACCCCACTATTCATAAACTACGTCATGAAAGTGTCTGTATTTTCTTCTCTGCCTCGCTGTTTGGTCTTTTGTCAGAGGATGAGATAAAAACAAGGTTCCCCCTGCCGGCTCAAAAACTGTTCAGTTTAATAGGAGATGCAGCTAACAAGGAGATCAGGGAAGTCACATCCACACACTTTGAGCTCAGACGTCCTGTTGTGCAAAAGCCCATTTCAGATCAAGAGCGATACATATGAAGATGAACGACCCCTCTGATGTTCTTCAGTGAAAAAGGACACCGGAGGATCGTTTCAAATACAACAGACAGAAAGAAGAGATTTTAAAAAACGCTGATGCTGATGAAACCAGTCGTGACGCACCTTCATGAAGCTCCTGACGTGCTCCTCTTCCTTGAGGAAGTCCTTGTAAAGCCTGCTCCAGTGGGAAACCAGCTGCAGCACTTTACGTTTCCTAAAGAGGGCGTCCTTGCCCTCCTCCTGACCCCTGCAGCGGGCGCTGCTATAGGTGAGAGCGGTCAAGGAGGCAAAACGGGTTTAGTGTGGACACTTAAAAGATGAGTGTGAGATTATGTTTGTAAGCGTTTGCCAGTAAGGATATTGTCCCAGCAGAGCTTGACAGAGGTCGTTAGTGGACATGAACACCAGGTAGGTCAACAGGAAGTCGTCCAGCAACATCTCTGAAACACAGGAAACACTTGATGATTTGTCTCACTTGTGGAAGTTAGATTTCCTTTTTATGTCAACCAACATAAAAGCATTCATGATGATAAAATGAGTTGCTATACAGAGCATCTTATCATCTCTCAGTCCATTGCTTTGTTTTTTGACCCAACACTCATTTTTGGCCATACATTAGTAATCAACATGTTTCTTGCTTCTTGCCCAAGGTTCGAGCCTCTCTGGTAAGCTGAACGCTGATGTTCCTCTGTCTCTGTTTTGCTGGTTTCCCACATCAAATGAGACCTTGGGATCGTCTCTAGAGGTCAGATTAACCTTCTGTAGGGTTGAGCAAATTTGTTTTCACAGAACGGATTTGGGTTTGAAGAGGTTAAAGGTCACTAATATTGACAGCCTCTCTTTCAAACACACCCACATTCTCCTGATGACGTTTTTATGAATCAATATTTTGTCACAGGTATATTTTATTGTAAAGAAATTAGAGACAGGGATGGATGCTCTAAGCCACCAAACAAGCATTTACATCACTACGAAGAGATGCAGGTTTTTCTACAACTTTGAAAACTAAGAAATTCATCAGGGTAGAGCATACTAATGTGTATCTGAGTGTGTGAGACTGAGCAGGTGTTCAATGGGTGAGATGTGAATATAAACAACCATGATGGCAGATGGGTAGTGAGCCATTGTTGGTGGTGTGAGGGAGCAGAGCCGTGTGTGTGTGTCAAACTCTTTCCCTGGGAAAATGTGTGACCCAAATATGGCTCCGTCAGGCAGAGAGCAAAGAAATCAATTATAGAAGACTGAGCAGAGGCCGTGGCATTAATATTTGAACAAGTGTCTTCTCTTTAGAAATAAAAACACAACTTTTCTAGAGAAATACTTTCAGGCGAGTCTGACTGAGCTTATCGCTTTTTCAAAAACACTGGTGGCTTACTTTCCCGTCTTTTCAATTTTCCCGAGCCCCTTTCCCTGCAGTCTGTGGATGTAGAGCTGTTCCTTGACTAGCTATTAGTCTTTTCCCCGCTTACCGTTTCCCTCTCTCACTCTCAAACTTTGCACCCCCCTCCCCCCCTCCCCCCACTCCCCTTTCACTGCACCCCCATTTTTCATTTTCTCCTTCTCGCCGGTTACATTTCCCCCCTGCTACCGCTCTCCTCCTACGCTCGCTCTCTCTCAGCTCTCTGTGATGATAAATATCCATTTTCATCTTCAACATATGCCCTCTGTGTTTGCCCGCTGGCACGCGCAAAGTCAAACACGTACACGCATGGATATGGCAACACACACAAACACGCATAGAGACCCACACGCACACACAGCAGCGCCCTGATGAATAACTCATTCTAGTTCTGACCTTGGGGAGTTTATCTCTTGCGAGGGAGAAAGAGAAGAGAGAGGAAATGTGTGTGTGCTGAACTAATCGCAGTAATCTGCTGCTGTGTTTTTTTTTTTTGTTGTGTGTGTTTTTATGTGTACACGGGGAGGGGTGGTTGGGGTAATCGTCCTCTCTCGCTCTACGGAAGCGTGTACGAGCCTGTTCAACATGCTGCACAGCTAAGCCCGCTAAAACGGCACGCTGATGCTCAACACCACCCCAGAGGACCAATACACACACACACGCACACACCCTCATGCTTATTCAGCGCACACAGACCGAAAGATAGACACAAAAGCGCAAAGACACTCACAACACGTGCTCATAAACTCTTGATCTGTTTCCTGCCTCCTGAAAATAAAATAAAATAAAATAAATCAACCTAAGCCTTTCTTCTCTTTTCTGTGAATAAATAGCAGGTGGTTTTCCTCCACAAAGACCATCTCAGTTCTCCCTCTCCCTCTCCTACATCCATCTCTCCTTCTTTCTTCCTTTGCTTCCTGCAATTCAGTGAGATGGCTCCCTGTGGGCTGCTGGGAACTGGTGGTGCTGAGGAGTCGATACATAAAGGCGCCTTGTTTTAAAACGGCGTCAACGGGCAAGGGCAGGTTTTTTTATTTAAATAAAATACAGGTTGAGACCCAGATGTCCCTGAATAAAAAGAAGAAGAAATATTATTTCCTGGACCTGGGCTCCGTTGTGACACTAAATTTAATTAGAGGAGAATGAGATTCATTAACTGTGGCAAGAAATGAGTACATTACACTGAGGTTCATGGACAACAATAGAGATCTTAACCCTGAAACTGCTTTTCACCACTGAAACTTTTGCAATTAAAACTATTAATATTTAGACATAACTGTGTCAGTTTTTACAAGTACTTAACTTTAAATTATGTATTATAGCTGATTATACTGTACAACAAATGGGAACAGATTGCCTAAGGTATAACAGTGTTATTACTGTATATTGCTATGTTGTGTATGCTATTACCCCTGCACTGTCGAAGAACCCAGTAGCCAGTAATAGACTTGAGGATTGTGAAAATGAGACATGACAGTTAACAGCCCACTGAAAATGTTTGCAGCAGAAATGCCGACCAGTCCCCCGAGGGAATCATTTCACAAACTCATTAGAGCATTTAACCTCTTGAATGCCCCTCATATTTACAGGCAATCACATGGCTGAACGAACGACGTGCACTTGCGCACCTGGATGTGGCGTGAGGGCTGACTGACTCACGTGGCCGCAGTCACACAGGCACACACAAAGACAGTACAAACAAAGACGGTAAAATCGAGGGGAAGTGCATACCTCCCGGGTGTGACCCCACCTCGGGGAAGTTCAAAGGGACAGAGAAAGGAGACGACTGGGCTGTGTTGAAACTTGCATGGGACTAAAAATGAAACTCCTTGGAATGAGAGGGAGGTACGTCGCTTAGTTTTAAATATACCGTTGGCGAAAAAGCTGAAGAGATTAACAATTCTTGCCTGAAGACAAGAGGTTTTTACTAACTTTTGCTTTGCTCTGACTCTTTTCTGTCTATGCTGTATCTTTATTGACTTACAGCCACATAGTGTGTATGAATGCCTTGTCGTTGATGCAAACAAAACATGTTATTGTGTGTGCAAAAAGCTTACCGCTCTCCCTGCTCTCCGGCGCCCCTCTTTGGTCGTCCAACCGCAGGTCACTTAGGAGGTGCTCCAAGATCTTGAGCGGCGTTCCCGACACCACCACATACCTGTGGGACGCAGAAACGTGACAATCTTCCTCAGCAGGGCGTGAAAACAAAGTGCGACAACTTCCGTCCCTCCATCCTCGCTCTTTCTGCTCCTCCACGTCGTCGTCATCGATGTAGCGGAAATGAGGAACATCGAATGTAGAGATCCCTGAACTGCTTGCATTTTCACCATCATCATCATCATCATCACTCCCATCCTCATAATCGTCTTCATCCTCATCGTCCTCATCATCTAGGTCCTCCTCTGCTTCTGCGAGCGTAGCCAGCTCAGAGCTCATCTTCATATCTCAACACTTCCAAAAGTTTCGGCCCTCATTGAAGCTCCGCATGCCCAGGAAGAGTGCTCTCCTGTGGGGTAAACAGCCTCGCCGTCTGCCCCTGTCAGCTAAGAGCTGCAGAGATTAAAACCCTGTCTGACAGCTCCTACAGTAGTACTCAGAGGGAACTGATTGCTACTGATGATTGTGAGCACTACACACGCACACACACACACACAAACACTTAACCTGCCTGTCACAGACACTCCCTACATTGTGCCTGAGGTCTTGGCACATTCTGACTTAAATAAACACAAAGGGAGACACTGTACAAAGAAATCAACTTTGAGGAAATACTCTTTCAAACACACATGTGCGTACTCATGCACACAAACACGCAAACACCCATACATGTGATCCTCAACACATACACTGATTTGTGGGAGGAAGTCAGCCATTCTTGGTGTCATCTTTGGTTCCCTTTCAGCTGGAAACAAAAAGCCATTCTCTTCTTCCCGCTATGCACCAGCAGCTAAAGCATACATTATCTTAGACACACGCATACGCACAAGCATGCACACACACACACACACACACTATGTTGACAGTACTGCTGACATGCAAGAATGCGTGGCTGCAACCTGAGCTCCCAAAGAAAAAACAGAAAAAGAGCAGGAGGGGTGCTATGATTATATCTTTTGTTGCAACTGTTGCTTCGGAGGGCTCTCATTATGTGGGAGGAGGGACTGACCTCTTGTCGCAATCCTCCTCTCTGGATCCACCCCCTGAAGATGTGGGTGAGGGCCGGTCTGACGGCGACGTCACTGATGATGTCACTCTCTGCAACACCAAAACGTCCCGTCCTCTCTCCTTCAGACAAACCCTCCCCACGGCCTCCTGAGAGAGGAAGGGAAAAACGAGAGGGTGAAAATCAGAGAGACAACATGTGACAAAGTGAGGCAAGGTCAAATCTCTTGGAGGGCTGATTTTATAGGCCTGCTGTAGCTTATTAAACTGGAAAATGTGTACCGTATGATAAGTGACAATAAAGTACAGCATAGAAGCGCCAAAGCTCAACGCAAAGAAGGGCTTTTTGTAAGATTTCTCTGCCGTTGAACATGGGCTCTTGCAGGTGGCAGATGGTGGCGACTGTGGCCTCAGCTATCGATGGCTTTATCATACAAGTGGTTGTAATTGCATCCTCTGAGCAGGGATACGTCCTCAGATTGGTGGCTAAAGTGAGACAGGACAGGCTGGTGCAACCTGGCTGGCATGCTAAGTTCAGTGGGAGAAAAGACCGTTCGTGAGCTTAGAATTATAAGGTTCTATCTCAGTTTTTTTCAAAATTGAGGTTTTTGCATAATATCATCCATTAGTGGTCTGTTAATGCCTGTGTGGTGTTATTTTTTAATTTTCAACATTTTTTAATTAGTTATTCATAAAATAAAAAGTTCAGTTGGAACTTTGAGAAATCTCGGAACTACCCAAAGACTGTTGCTGGAGAGTGAGTAAACGGTTTGAAGTTTGATGCAACTCCTCTAGACTGGTATGTGTGAACACATGGAAATGCTAACACTAGCTATGTGTAGGTTCAAGTTGAAAACTGAATAATGTGGGGGTTTTATACTTGTCAATTATCAATATAAAAATATCAACCATAGAAATCCAGTATCCGTTGGGCTCTCGTGTCCAGACCCTTTCACATATTCAGTCATTTCCCCTACACACACACACACACACACAGTCATAGCAATCCATACATGCAGGCACAAACAGTGGGAAGTATGGCTTCTCCTGTCTTTTAAGGAAATGATATTATGTAATAAATAAAAATGGGGACAACCAGGATTGTGGGCTGACGCTCGAAGCAATCTCCAAAAATGAACAGCAACTTGATCTGTGACTGTGGCACATTTATTTATATTCACACACACACACACACACACACACACACACAGACACACACCTGCAGTGACAGTGCAATGGGAACTAAGCTCCAGATGGACAAAGGAGCACAATAAGAAACAGCCTGAGGAGAGGAGAGAAAAAGGAGAAGAGAGAGGGAGATCAAAGGCAGAGGAGAGGAGCAGGGGGAGAGATAAAGCAGCAACGTCTCCTCTCCAGCTGCTCGCTGCAGTCTCCGCTGCAGCCAGAGGGATTGAGGAGAAATCACAACTGACACAGACGGCTCTGTGCAGGGCTGTCTTTCTGTTGCACTGGCTCTTGCTTTAATACACACACCACGCACACACACATACACATTCACATGAATACATTATGTAGGACTGTTCACACTTGTGTTAAGTCATATGTCAACATTTACAGTGGCAAGAAAAAGTATGCAAACGCTTTGGAATTCCCTGTTTTCCTGCATTAATTCTTCATAAAATGTGATCAGATTCAGATCTTTATCTAAAGTCACACATGTAGACTCTAATATCACACAAATGATAATAATCGTCTGTGTCTTTATTGAACACAGACATTAAGTATTCACAGTGGTGGAGGAAAGAGTGAGCGAACCCTTTAATAACTGGTTAAACCTCCTTTGGCACCAATAACCTCTAACAAACTATTCTGTGTGTCAGATCTGCACAAAATTCTTCCTCCACAGCTTCCTCAGCTCAGACAGATTCTCTGGATGTCTGGTGCGAGCTGCTCTCATCAGGTCATTCTGCTGTACAGCATTTCTGCTGGATTAAGGTCTGGGGCAGACTGGGTCAGTCCAACAGGTGGATTTTCCCGGTTTGAAGTCATTCTGTGGTAGATTTACTTTCTGGCTTCAGGTCATGTCCTGCCACAGCATCCCCGTTACCATGGTTTCTGTGTTATAAGTTACACTCCTTATACGCAAATGCAGATAATGTCAAAAAGTTATCTCGCTTTCACTCGCCACTGCAGATTCCACAGGGATGATCATGTAACATTGGGGGCGTAATCCAGGTGAGGCTTAAAAAAAGTGCCAGAGCCGGAAAAAGGGTGCAAAGGTTCATAAAAAGTGCCAGAAGTGCACAAATCAATAACTGTGATCACAACCTCTGGATTTTTTTTTTTTTAACTGTAGACATTGTGGAGCCCGGACACAGAGCACTTCTAATGCAGTCACAGATACCTCGACAACACACAAAACAAGTCAATAGACAGGTAGACACACACACACACACGCTGTCTTTGTGATCATCTGATGAAAGGAGTTGTCTGATCCTGAGAGACGGCAGGTGGGATCTGTCTCGAGTCACAGAAAACAATATGCCTAAGGTGTGTGTATGTGTGTGTGTGTCTGTGTGGACATGCCCTGATGACTCATATTCTTCTGAAGCATGGCACAGATGTTCTGAGGGCACCAGATACTTTCTCTTAGGTGAATTGGTGTGTGTCTTTGTCCTGAAAGCTTTATTTGACTAAATACAAAAAAAATAAACTTTGCATGTTTTTATTTTAAAAAACTGCCAATTCATATCAAATCAACAACATTTGTAATAAAAGTTTGGTCCTTCTCTCGATTTTCCCTCTTCAAGCTGAGCATCTACAGATACAGTCACAGTAAGTTTATAGCAGTCCACGCCACGGTGCAACAGATGAACTTGGGTTTCATTTACAATACCTTAAACAACAACTTCGGTCTAAATACAACAATAAAATGTAAGGGTGTACGTCATCTGCCTTTGCCACTTTAGTGATAAGCTTGTTATAGTGTTATCTATGCATATGTAAACATAATAGTATGCTAATCTAGGCTAGTATTTGAAACAGAAGAAACAGCCACATTGTAAGACGGTCTTCTTAAATTTCCGAATTTTCTCCCAGCAGGTTATCTCCGGTCACACCACTGTTTCAGAGCTACAACATCTCCATGCTTCTGCCACACTGGTCATACTTCGTCTGGGACAGCCGAAAAGAAACTAGGAATGAGGACGTTGTGAAGCCTGTGGACTGTGAAACCTAATGAGGAAAATGATGTGAAGTGATTTTGGGTTGTATAAATTAAAGTGACTTGACTTATCGAATCAAGCCACAGTTGCACGTTCACTGTCCATCTCGACATTACAGTAATGATGTTGATGATATAACATCGCAACTTCAGCACAGAATATTCACATTTGTTTTGACTGATTTATAATAATTCAACGTAGGGGCCTTCAGGTGCTCGAACTCGCCCACCATTGCAGAGGCTGATCGGAGCATCTTCAAGTTATATTATATTTCAGTCCCTCATCCTCCAGTGTTAGATTTTCTTTAGCTTCTCTGTTTATCATCATTAAATTATACACACACAAACACAGCCAGTTGTTCAAAGTGAGCCCAATGTGTACTTATCGTTGCCAGTTCATTATGTAACACGCTCAAAGTAAACATCCTCAGAGATTAGCAACACAAAGATGCACACAGCCGATAAATAAGGCAGTGACAGCTGATGCAAAGAGATCTGACACTGCATGCCATTAATTACAGTTTGGCTTGGCACCCGTACCACACCCAGCGGCCCAGATGTGATGCCAGGATAACCCGTTTGGTGGCTAGGTGGTCTAAAGGGCCGCAGTCATTCGGGGTCCAAATACAGACCAGGGTGTTTCGTAACAAGCCCCCTTGATTTATCTCTGCTGAACTTTGCTGCCTCCCTACACCAATAACTTTCTAATAAAAGGAAAATTGCCCCGGAAATACAGCGGGGGAAAAAAAGAAAGAGACAGATTATGTAACTGAAACTACTCTAAAAACAAAGGAGAGTAAATGTTGTGCTGTGCTCCTGATAAAGTGGCAAACGGTTGATGTTTCCGATAACACAGTTACTCTCTTTACACAGATGCCAAGGAAAACAACTCAGAGCCAAGAGTGGAGGAAGGCAACATTACAACGCATGCATAACACACTCAAGATCAAAAGCTTCGACAAAATGCGGCACAACAAAAAGTAGACAGTGCAACACTGTCACTGTGGCCTCATAACTATAGCACTTTCACATGCATTCATGCGCACAACGAATCTCCGATGAATCAAGTGCAAACAGCACTTCCCAAGAACAACATTAATTTAGCCTGAGAAAGAATGCAAGACATGACGAGGAAAAATATACAAAAGTAGGCACTTCAACAGCGTGGAGAGGAGGGGGTCAGAAAGTTATGCAATACAGAGAAAGAGAAAGAGAAGAAGACAGAAGGCAAGAGATGAGGACAGAAAGATAGATGTGGGGGAGTGAGGGGAAGAGTGAGCAATACAAGAGGTGAAAGACGTTTGATTCCAACAATTGTATGCGTTTCATCCCAACTTTTTCTTCTTTTCTTTTTTAATATCCCATAAAATGTAGGTAAGAAATTAGTTATTAACCCTAACCCTGACATCTGTGAGAGGAAGAGAATAACCAAATCCAAAGGATTCAGTTTCAGGACGTCCCGTTTTATTCTCTGCTAACAATGGAAATACTGTACAGTACATGCAGCTTTGATAGTGAGATGAAAACAAACACATGACATTGACAGTTATGTAATACTCTAACCTGTATGGATGTTTCTGTGAAGGACAGTCACTCAGTTAACAGGTGTGACCATTTCTTTCCTTCCTTTCTCTTTCCCCATCCCTTCCTTCAATTCAACCATCTGTGCTTCCACCTCTTCTCCACCCTTCCCTCTCTCTCTCTGACAATCTCCCACTCCAAACTTCTGGAAAACCGTTTTTCTCTCTTTCCTCTCTTCATCACAATCAGACTCAAGTCAAAATTAATGCTCTAGGGGTTTGGGTTTGGGAACAGAAAACAGACAGCAGGGGACAGGCACTTTCTGTTTGTGTCACAGGGTTATAAACTGCCACATACACATCTCTCTCTCACAGATAGATGGACAGAAAGGGAGAGAAGAAAATAACAAAAAGAAGGATGCAATAGCTATTTTCTAGATTGGGACTTGATGGACCAAAAGGCTTTATAGCTAATATGTCACTCATTTACTGCACTCACTCAGACCTAGTTTCTTTTTCACTCACACACTACAGTACAATATGACATATTATCCAGAGGAAAGGTAGGCCTCATGGAAAGCCTAAAGGAAGCACTCTCTGTTCCCTTCCTGTTCCTGTGTGTGTGCGTGTGTGTGTGTGTGTACCTCTGTGCTGATAGTGACCAAACCATATCTGTGTTGTGATAGCTCTGAGCCTGATTCCTGGAAATAATGAATAATATGAAAATACAATGCGTTCAGCTCAGCAGCACACATAAGACCAACTATACACACACACACACACACACACACACACACACACAATACATTTTGTAACAAGAACTATTAGAAAGTAACACAGGATGCTCAATAATCCCTAGTGGCTGGTTGACTTTTAAAAAACCCTGATTGCCAAATCAAATGCAGTAAAGTGGGAAGGCAGGCCTGAAACGACAGGAAGGCAGAGATGCACCCAATTCACATATGAACTATGGAAACAGCCCACACCGGTTTGTCAGAGCTTGAGTGTCATGGAGAAGAAAGGATACTTCCTGACAAAAAAATCACCATGACAACTGAGTAAAAGGAGAGAGGTCTTTATGGCAAATCAGGGTGGTTGGTAGGTTTTGGTTTCTGCTACAGTACATGCTTATGCTGCAGCTTATGAGCTACACTTGTTTACCTGAAAGTATTTCCCCTATGTACATCATAGACAACAAGCGCATACACACGCAAGAATCATTTGGTTTATTTCCTTTTACACTCAAAATGCTGTTTAATGCAATGTGATTTTTACATGACAAGACAATCCAGCATCACTATGATCTAAATTCATTTGGTCAAGAGAGTAGAGCAGGAGGAAAACTGTATTTTGTAAGTATTTTGAATAGTTTGTTAATGTTGTAATGACATATACTGTAACCACTAAACCCAGTACCTGATCATGTTATTCCATCTTTATTTTATTAATATTTTCATGACTATAATCTAGTATCCACCGTTAGATGCATGTGTTTTGTGATTTGTTGCCACCTCTTCCTCTGATGAAATCACGTTGAGCTAAGTCTGAAATGATTGAAATCATTATTTGACAAAAAAAAAACTGAAAGATCCTTGATGAGCTACTGATTCTGCTTCTATTTAAATAAAACAATAGACTGGGTGGTGGATGGTCCTATTTGTTCTGACCTGAGAGAAAGCTCATTTTCTGATGTTTACTTTAACCCAGGCAATGGACTGGGCATGTCCCTGCAGACTGGAGGACCTCTGAACCATATGGGTGTTTCATCCTTAACCTTTTAACATTAATTCAAAACTGTTCCCAATGTTTGCCTCAAATCTCATGAGAAAAAGAAAGTATTGTTTCCTCACTCAATGACAGTCAATCAATCCATCTGTTTGTTTTCTTTAAAGCTGTATCTATTTCTAAATACAAACCAAAGACAACACATCTTCTTGAGTATAGTTTCCTACAACTTTACCTGCAATCTAAAATGTATCGTGTCTGGAAACTTCATGATCTGTGTATTTTGATGCATTTGAAGAATCAGCAGACATAAGTCTTGATTCTGTGACAATAATTTACTGTTGGTACCATTATATTCAGGTAACAATATGAAAGAACCATAATAATCTAGCAGTAAACACAAATCTACCATCACAGGAACTAGAAAACTCTTTTACAAAAAGTTTCACCCTCATGAGGTTTGTCCTCATGTTAAATCATTTAAAGAAGTGACACTCAAGGAGTGAGTCAAGCCACTGTTTCAGTGTCAAGGCAGCTGTAAAATATGGTTTTGTTTCTACTTTTACACGTGAAGAAAGTAAAATCATACACTGGAAAATCCCTCAAGGCTGGGCTTCAGTCAAACCCACCATGCTGAGATGTGGTACATTTCACAAAACACATGCATCATGATGTACGGTGAAATCAGACTGCATTTGCTTCACTTCCTGCCCTCAGGTGAACGGTAGAGCTGGATTATACGGTGCAACGCTAGACTAACACCCCACTCATTATGCACACACACTGACTCAGCCTGCCACAGCGCCAGCAGTGCATGGACACACACACACAATCTCCCACGCATGATTAGAAGCTCTAGCCAGCAAACTTACACAGACACACACACACACACACACACTTGACAGACTGTGAAAGGGCTATGAGATCACATTGCACTAAACCATTATTAACCACCACATTATAGGAGAACTGGTGATTGTTTAATCTCAAGCGATCTAAATGAAGCAAAGATATGTGTGCAGAGTGTGCAGTGATAACTGTAGTGTGTCTGTCTGTGTGTTGTGTGGGTACACGTCAGTGCACAGATGTGCGCTCATGTAGACGATGTACTAAAGTGAGCAGGCTTGCTGCAAAAGTGTGCAAATGTGTTTCTGTACTTTAGAGTGACAGCGACACAAATGATGACAGTCCCAGTGAGGATCCTGAAATCCACTCTGTGAGTAACTCAGACCTGAAGTGTGTCGGTGTGTGCGCGCTTACAAGTGACGGCAATAATGACAACATTTACCACATGATGACGTCCATTACTATCTACTCATTCTAACCATATAGCCACAGCTGGCCTGGCAGATTACACGGTTAGAGACCGACAACTTCACAGAACAACGTCATCCGTCGCATCAACTGAAAAGCGAAAATGACACAACTTGTGTTATCGCAACTTCTCTACTCACAGCTTGGTTCCTGTCGGGCAGCCGGTAGTTGTGGTTCTGCAGCAGCCGGCAGCCGTCCTTGGCCAGGCGCTGCACGGCCTCTAGTCCCAGACGGCTGGTCAGCTCCTCACGGCCGCATACGCCTCCGCCACCACCACTGCCGCCGCCGCTGCCACCGCCCCTCAAAGCACACACCCCGCTCAGCTGCAACACAGGAGGCATGAAGACATATCTCAACCCGCAGTCCCAAGACATGATGGAGACACTCAAAGTGGGATGGAGGTCAGGGAAGTTCAGCGTCTTTATCCAAGAGAGAATTAAACCAGTGTGGGCATCATCAAGAAGCATGTAACAGTTTGCAGTTGCCGCTCTACGTCCATGTGAGGAGAATGAGAAGAAGAAGTAAGCCTGGGTCTATCTTGTTCTCTCTCTAATTCATCTTTGCCTCCTTTGTATCCATTACAGCCTGTAATTCCCTGTATCTGTTGCACTTCTCGCTTTGTCTCAGCCTGACTGCTCTGTGTCAGAGGATCTGGCAGAGAGTGAGTGAGTGAGTGTGTGTGATTAGTAGTGTAAGTGGGCGGGAGTGTGTGTCTGTGTGGGAAGTGTGGGTGTGGGTCGGTTGGTGGGTGTGTGTCTGTCTCCTCCTCCTCCTCTATAGTTGGGACTTGGGAAATAAAAGCGCGTTATTAAATACAAGCATCTATCAGTTGTAACTGCTTACAAACTTAAGAGTTGAAGGGAATAATGAGACAGACAGACATAATGCGGAAGCCAAGAGAACAGCGAGAGGCAGAGAATAGATTTCATTAGAAGAGCTGCAGGAGACTGGAGTAACTAATAGCTCTGTCCTCAGAGAAACTTGTCGACAGAAAACATGACTGTGTGCGTGCTCCCGTGGGTGCTGGTAGTATGATGGTTATCACCAGTGGCGGGTAGACTGGTCTGTTTATTTTCCTTGCAAGAGAGAGGAGAGAAGAGAGAGGGGGTATTTCGTTTGGCTGCGAGTGGAGTAACCCTTCCTGTGAGCACAACTATCCCACGGTGCCCAGCTCTGACACACACACACACACACACACACACACACACACACACACACACACACACACACACACACACACACACACACGCTCCTATGCCTCGTTTTGTTTACTCCCCCCAGTGACAGCTCTTATCTTGAAGAGTAGCCACGTACACAGACACAGACATTTTATCAGAGCTATAGTCCCATGTCCCTCGCTGCTTCCTGTTAACCTGTTTTCAGCTTCCTGTCCTAGACACAAACACACAGTAGATAAACCTGTGTATGTGTGTTTGTTTCGTGTGCCTGTTTCTGTCTCCATCCCCATATCCTTTTTTTGTCCTTTGATCTCTCCATGTGACAAGCTACAACTTTCATTACGAACAGGGATCATTAAATTAATCTCCAGTCCAGTTCATTTACTTTGGTTTGGAATTAACCAAAGATTTGTATTGGGTTTTATCCCACTATTAATATAAAAGACCACAAATGGATTTGTGTGCAATTTTTCATCCTCCTCTTCGATATGTTAAATAACCTTACGTGTGGCACAGTGGTGCAGTGGCTAGCAGTGGTAACGCTCTCCTCCCACAGTCCTGAGACATGCACACTAAATTGACTGGCAACTTTAAATGCACAGGTTTGAATGTGAGTATGTGAGGTAGTTTTGTCTTATATAGATTGGCGACCTATTCAGGGTGTGGCCTGCCCTCATCCTCCCGGGATTGGCTCCAGCCTCCCTAGCAACCCTGCGCTGATGGATGGATGGATGGATGAAATAGTCCTGTTAGCACTTCAGTCTGCAGGGGTTCCCAAACACATGTCCAGCCACCATAAATAGAGGATCTCCCTATGTGGCTCTGTTCTATGCTCTGCTGTCCTCAGTCTACATTTGTCAGAGTGGCTTATTCCTAAAGCCTGCTATCCTCTTGTAAAAATATATTAATGTCAATAGTCATTATTTTAAATGACTTTAAATCAAGCATTTCATTTGTTATTGACTTGCCTTGAGACATACACAGCAGTTTGTAGTTTGTGAGAGAAAAAGAGAAAGAGAGAGGGATGGAAGAAGAGAGTCTTGGGTTATTAAACCTCCAATCTGTCTCTCTGTGATGATAAAATGGTGTGTTTTAATACAGAAGATGTTCTCATCAACAAATGTATTTTTGTTGTTGTTCATCAACAAAAAAACAACAACAGAGCAAGTGTGAAATTTGATGGCTCATACATAGCTTACTATGTTAATTAGCAGTCATTACCGAGCTGCTGTGACGAAGATAAAATCATTTCTCATAAACAAAAAAATAAGAGGGGACTGACAACAGCTGTGCAGCGTGCTTGTATGTACTGACATTTAAAGGGAGCGATCATAAAAGAAAGGTCGCGGTATGTGGTGCAGCCACATAACAACTGTCACCACATCTACAGTAAATGCTTTCAACATGTTTGCAGCATTTAAATTATGGGATAAAAGACGACAAGGAAACGCCAACAAGAGATGCTCTGCTTCTAAAACGTTCGATCGAGAGGTCACAAAGCAAAAGGGGTTGAAAAGTTGGAAAGAGCTTGTTTTCCAAAAGATCTCTTTTCTTTCGTATAAAATTGTCAGTTTCTTCCCTTCACCACTAAAATGATTCAAATACGGGAATTCACTCGCTCCCAAAGTAAACATCAAATACAGCCAGTGACGGGAGGTTGGAGGAAACCATTTCTTTGCACTATGAAATCAAAAAATGGGAGCCACTGTGCTGTATGTGTAATTATGTTGAAAAGATGCTCTTTTTTCTGTCCTCCTCCTCCTTCCTTAGCTCTCTGGTGTAATCAGAAAATGAATAATTGATGGAGAAAAAGAGGTTTCCACTGTACAGAGATGGGACCAGAAAACTAACAGGCCTCCCCCTGCACTCTGCTCTGACTGACCCCGTTTTCTGTGTTTAGCCACCTCCTGGAGGTACACACATGAACACACACATACACACAGTTTGTACTCAGTGACCTTTAAAGAGAGCAAGGTGGATAGAAGAAGCCAATTACTGTTTTATCTGTTATTATGAACGGCCAAAGATGATTTGTGTTGGAGCGAGTTTTAATTGGACAGTGTTGGTCTTATCCAGCCTGATCCATCTCTAGGCCTTTGTTCAGAGCATCCTGCGTCCGACAGCTGTCAGAAACGCTTTGATGTGCCCTGTTAAAACACTGAAACTTCTTCCAAACACAAAAAAGTGAGCAAACTGTGCTGCAGTATTAACAAAGAAAAATGGCTTATTGCTTTGGTGATATTCACAATATCAGCATGGGTTTTGTTAACACAGGTTAGAATAGCAACCACCCAGCATGGATTTCAGCAACACTTCATAGGTGTACCACACCTCTACTAACAACAACAAAAACGGCATCTGACCTTTACTTTTTTGTTCATGCTCGGTATGAGGACACGCTGCCCAAAATTTCCCTGCTGTAACAGCTCCAGATGAGACAACATCACTCTCTTTTTCTCTTCGGTGTTACACCAACACTATAGGATTTGTGCATGTTGGGGTAAATGTGGGGTATGTCTTTGCGTGTATTACCGGGCTGCTCTCTTCGCTGGGTGTGCGAGGCTCCTGCTGGCTGGTCGCTGTCGTCTCAGAGTCCTGCTCTGATACTGCAACCGATCATAAACAGAATTAAGTTTGACTGACATTTCATTTTCACATTACATAACACCATCTGTGTTGCTCCAAAATTCTCACAGTAGAGCTGAAAAAAAAGAACACACTATAGAATAACACGCTCACAGGCACACAATGTATACTCACAAGCTTTGCGAGTCTTTCGGGCGAGAGCAGCCGCCAACTCACTCTGTACCTGTTGAAGGAAAATGCGAAGGCGTCACAATGACGGGCCAAACAAAACATAAATGCATGATTCATGTATTGATTCACATGCGCACACTGACCGTAGATGTGAGCCTCTCGAGAGCTTTCATCTGGAGAATCTCACTGCAGATGTCCCTGTTGCCCTCAGAGTCCTCCTCTGACCTTGGAGATGAAACACAAACACACAGAGCTTTATATGTAAATGACAGGTGCATATTCAGAGCAAACACTGCTCAGACAACAAAGTTTCATGCAGAGCCTTGGTCCTCTCTACACTGCCCCCTGGTATGCCTGGAGAGGGTTTACAGTCTTCTAATTGGATGTCTGCATCAACAGAACTTTTTTAATAAAACTGTACAAATGGATCTAAGACATTTTTTGACATTGATCAAAGCCATTTTATCTTTCACTAAATCTAATAAATACTGTGTGTAAAGACACCCATGGTATTATATCCAAACAACAGTGGAATCCCAGTGGTTGCGTACGTGATTCTTCAGCGAGGCAAATCTGACTGTTGAAATCACTTTACTGTGAGTGATGGTTACCACTTCACCGTCTTTATTGAATCCTGCACCAAAGCACCAAACTTTTATAATGAAATATCACGAATGCTCTAATAACCAGGCACAAAAAAATTACAGTTTGAGTCTTTTATCAAACCAAAATTACTGTCTGTTCCCAGACAGTCTTCCTCTGGTCTACAGTTAATGCATTTGGTGTTTTGTATTGTTGATCAGGACAAAACCTACAATTTTAAGACATCCTTTTGGACTTATATTCTTTGACAAAGCAATATAGGCTCATTGGAAAAATACAAGAACAGATTTACTGATTAAAATCATTTAAAACGCGGCTCTAAACATGATGTACGTACAGCAGACAACTGTTTTTGTGTGAATATTTTATATTCAGCGGAGTCGCATTTGCCTGTTTTATTCTCCCCACCATCTGTCTTTCCAGTTCTTCGCTGCTGCCGTGTCTTTGTATCGAGCATCTCCCAGCAGCCGACTTCTCTCTTTCATGTGGTTTCATTTAAAATAGCTCCCAGACACACCCTTCTATTGATGTCAGTGAGGACGCACCCGCGCATGTGTGTTGGGGGGGCGGGGGGGATGCGCCAATGAGTCGACTGTGTTTACATGTGTTCGGAATGTGTATAGATATGTTACTCTTGTCGTCTATTTCTCCCCTCCAAGTCTGAGTGCATCTGTGATTACATTTTGTGTATGACTGTGTGTGTGTGTGCGCTGTATAAACAGGTGGATGTTTTAAGGTAAACCTGGCATTATTCCCACAGCAATAACACATGGTTGTAGAGTTTGTCTCCAGCAGCAGCAGTAGCAGCAGTAGCAGACTGCACCCGAGGGTCCCTCATCTAATATGTTCTCTTACAAAACCACTATTTGGATTGGTCTCCTACACACTACCTCACCCCTGTACAAGACACACGCACGCACACACACTCTCTTTCTCTCTCCTCTCTCCTCTCGCACACACTCATGCATGCACACACGGGCCAATTTGCATGCAATTTGGATTTTATCAACAGATCCCAGTGGCACTAGTAATAGTTGTGGAGGGAAGATGTAGCCCTGTGTCTGTGTGTGTGTGTGTCTGTGTGTGCGTGTACGATATAATCTGATAAGGGAATGATAGATGGCAAAGCAGGAGAGATGGTGATAACATGTAGCCCTCAGCCTGACACTTCAGCTATCAGCTCCGACACAGACACAGAGAGATAGAGACAGTAAAAAAAAAAGCAGTTTGGCATTTATGCTTTCCCCTTAGTGTTTATGGTGAAACTATTTGTCTCTACTCTCTTTTAAAATAACACGAAAGATGTTTAAACCTTTGGTATAGCCGCAAGAATAATGGCAAAATATGAAGACGACAAAGCAGTTTAATTCTGACGATTTTGTCAATTTTTGTTGTTGTTGTTTCTCAACAAATGTCAAACTTCATTAGTGGATCATGAAACGTACAGAGTCTATTCGGTGCCATGGTGCTAAATTTATTCTTCTCGGGGTCATTAAGTTTTTGTTTTAGCCAGCGTTCATTTGACAATCTGGTGACTCACCAGGAGCCTGAATGCACCAGAGCTGCAGGAGAAGCACAGCACAGTAGGAGGTGTGTCACCAATCATTAAGCAGCTCAGTGCAGTATTATTAATAGAGGATTAACGCAGCGCTGGCTCCCAGTTCAGCCCGTGTCAAAGGTGAATGCCACAAGTTATAGCCAGTTTTTGTGTTTCACATGATTTGCCAGAAAATGATCTTCATGAAAAGCTTCCAAGATTTTTTACTGTCGGCAAAATGGCAGCCGATTTTTTTGATGCAGACACCCTTGGAATATAACTACATCATTTATCCTGCCTGCCGTATATGAACATTTAGTTGTGATGTATGGCTCGCAATCTAACAGATCAGCTTCTGTCACAATGGTGATAGCACCGCGTGGAGGGCGAGGAGGAAGCACGCACTATAAAACCTGATGACAGTTGTGGTTTCCATCCTCTCACGACAAAATGATCCCGCTGTTTTTGCCCTTTTCTTTATAAATAAACGTGACAAAGGACCGTCTAGGACCGGAGCACCATGCAAAGCAGCCAGAGTCTGTTTTCTCCTCCTGTACTTTAGCTTCTGGCAAGTCAGCTCCTCCTACACAATGATATGCAAAAAGTGCTGTGTTTTAAGGAATGGATAACTGGCAACTTTATTGTTATTGACTGATGCCACCTCCTTTAACTCCAAACAATAAGCTAATGTATATCGATAATGTACCGTATTTACAGAGTAAAACAAAGGGAACAAAGACAGGGGCTTTCAAAGAGTAAACAGATTTCCGAGACAAGATTTTCTTAAACATCATCAAAGTAAATCACGGCTGAATCTGACGTGGGTTAAACCTTAATGAACAAAGGCAGAGTTTTCCACTGCGAGGGCACTGTGCATAGTTCAACTCTAATGTCTGCTCCTTACACAGCTCTTCTAAAAAGCACTGTATATGCAAGTTTTGTCCTTACTGTAATGTGAGGCGAAGTGGAAGAGAGGGAATCAGACGGAGAGAAGCTGCCTTGCCAATAAAGCTAATTAAAACGAAACCAAATTGAATTCAGATGGCGAGAGAGACAGCAGGAAGGAGAGACTTGTTTGTTGTATAATGGTAATAGCTGACTCACTCAGGTAAATTAACAACTGCCTGGGTACATGTTTAAAATTCATTCAATGTGCTATGATGCATGAAGCTGAAATTTGAAACCGTATTGAGACCATTAGATTCTTGTTGGGGGAAAAAAAAAAAGAGAAACGTTTTTTCTTGCCAAGTATTGCAATGATGGATGAACAATAAACCAATAAACTGCAATAACCAAGATGTGCCAGGTAGCAAATATTATTGTTCAGAGGCAGCAATCAGACACAGAAATCCTCCGAGGCACGCTGGCAGTGTTTACAGGAACTGAATAATGACACAAACTAAGAAACACGGAGGTAACCTGTCTAATTTGTAGCTTGTTGTTCAATTGGAGTCACTAAAGCAGCAGGCACAAGGAGGGAGCTTAATAATCAGTATTGTTGCCTTATCGTGTCTTAAGTTATCAGTATCAATTTAATGCTGGCCTCATTAGATTAAACTGCAGGGAAGAGATGAGGAGCCATAATTCATGAAGAGCATCAGCATTGATTACACCTGGCTGCATTTAGAGTCATGGTGCAACACTTTCAGAAATAGTGTAGTACTATAATTGCAAATATACAGGCTATGTCCTTGATGCATGAGCTCAGGCCAGATATAAGCTCAGGTTACAAAATCTGTTCCAATCGGATATAGTGTCTCCTGATTGGATTTTGATAAATATATAAGGTGACACTCCCTCTATTGCAGATAACAACTTTTGGAAGAAGGAAGCGATTCACCAATGTAAGTTTGTTTGTTTGCAGGAAATGTACTGGAATGATTTGCACTGAACTTGGAGGGAGGGTGTGTCATGGCCAAGGCAAGACCCAATTAAATTTTTAAGCTTGATCCATACCATTTGCAAAAAAAAAAAAATCTTTTTGAAGTCTGGTACATGAAGCTTGTCTCTGCTTCAACTTTGAAAAGTATTGATTTGAATTACATGATTTAATTCACTACATTTTATGAGCCTAATGATTATTCTATACACCATGTGAATATGTTTTTACAACTTGAAAGAGACTTACGCTTATAGGCAAGTGTAAGTTTTGTGGAGTCCAACAACCCAAACACAATTTGAGCCGGCTCAGACTCGCTCAGACGATGAACATTGCCAGGATCTTATTTAGATTACTGTCGTTTATGGGCCCGCTGGTAATTCTATCTCCTTTCTTCAACATTAACGGGTGAGCGTATTAAGCACAGCACCATCAAGTCTCTTGGAAGCAGTCAGGTGTTTTCCCTCACAGCTACAGCTACTATTCTCCTTTACACCATCCAGAGTGAGAAAAAGAGGACGAGACGCGAGAGGGGGAGGGTGCGAGACGGAGAGAGAGGGAGACGGAGAGAGAGGGAGACGGAGAGAGGACGCCTGCAGAGAAATGACACGCCAGTTAAAGAGAGACACAGACAGCAGCAGGGTCAAAGTGACAGACAGAGTGAGAACGCTGAATACAAAATCCCATCTATGTCTATTCGGCAAAAACTGCGTGTTGGCACGCTAGCTTCAAGTAAAATGATAACAGGTATATTTGCAGCCTTTCAGCCTTCACTACAAGATACAAACATGCAGACTCATTTGTCATGTAAATTCTAGTCTGTATTTTTCAGCTTTCTGCTGCCACAATGACCGGTGAACTGGTGAAACCTGGTTGGTGTTGAAAAATGATCTGTTAGAACTTGCTATCATTGGTTTTGCTTGGTAAAATGCCAATAAGCCCCTTCTCTTCCACTTTGCTGCACCCTGCCAACCTGTGGAAACACTGCAAGACAAGTATATGGCATCCAGTGTAATCCATATAAAGTAACTGAAGGAGAACATGTAAGTGTGATACATAAGATTTATGGTAGTTAAGTATGGCATTCAATTCCCCTCACTGTCGTGCTCTCTCCCTGGTGTCTGTAAATACACCCTTTGAAGTTGACACACAGATGAATGTGTTGACGTGTGCTCTTGTTCCTTCGCTCTCCATATATACTCTATTTTTCGTTACCCCCACCCCGCCCGCCCGTCTCGCACTCCCTCTTTTTCTCTGAGTGACAGATTGAGTTCAGTAGCAGCCTCAGCAGGAATCCCACACACAAGAGCAGAGAAGCAGGGAACTCTGGCTGACACCACTCCACATGTGTGTATGTTTAAGTATGTGCGAGTGTGCGTGTCCATCTTGTGTACATGAGTGATTGTGTCGTCCGTCAGTTGTTGTTGTTGTGTGTTGTGCGGGTGTGTTTCTTCTGTGGATGTGGAGGTGTCTGTGCCAGCACTAAGCTGATTGAGGATTTAGAACACTGAATAGAGATTAGGTTTCTCACTGGGATTTTATGATATTGGTCTGTGTGTGTATTTATCTTGCAAGGACAGGAATGCACTTGCAGGAGTGCCCAACACTTCCACCAAATCACACGCAGTCACTCATCACTTTTCACAGTCAATGTCAGATGAAGAACCTCAATAATGGATCTGATTGGGACGCCTGTCACTTCAACTTTGATATTTTAACACAGCGATGAGCTTTAACTTCAGGTCAATGGAGCTCATCCCGCACATCACAACTGAGTCACATTCAATATCAGCTATCATCAATGTTATGCAGTGGTTTCACTGTTTTGATGGGGCATGGACCAGGAACGAACCCATTACATTTCACTTCAGATATGTTTTAAAAAAAGTGAACTTCATCCATCCATCCATCCATCCATCCATCCCAGCAAAAGTTTCAATAAGATTCTATTGGACACTTACGGGCTATTGGCCCCTCCACCAGACCGAAACTGGACGTATGGGGCGAGTTGTAGGAGGAGCCTAACAGCCTCTGGCCACTCCCCTTCATTGGAGCGAAAGTCGCAGGAGGCGGAGTCACACTCCTCGAAGCTGAACTGGTAGTATGAGTTGGAGTCAGAAAACACCACCCGCTGGTCCACTGGTGGAAAAACAGATAAACAAATAAACAAACAAAGGAAACACTGTGCAAGTGACAGTCAATGCTAAAAAAAAAACCAAGAGAATAAAAGACAGGTGGTAGGTTTGATAAATATTGTATATATCATAATTCATATTTATGTTAGTATTTAAACAAATACTGCCTCCATTAAGGAAAATAATTTAGTCAAAAGCATTCGTAATGTGGGTGAACGTACCTGGGCACGACCATTCATTCTGCCTTTGAAATAATACATTAGGAAGTTTATGTTGAGTAATTGGCTGAACACAGACAGAGGTATCCTACGTGCTGGTTTTAAAATTGATAGTTCCTCAGGAGAAGTTTGGTGTTTCGTAATATGTCTCCAGTAAATAATGAATGAAGTTTAGGGCAAAAATAATTACTGAGATTACTGGAGGGGAGCGTGGATTCACTGTGCACTGAAGACCACTTTCAGTGCAACTTTTCCCCGTGGACAGTGAATCTGTGGATGTAATATCAGTATCTTTGATAGACGAGATCTCAATTAAAATCAGATTCATGTGCTGAGCAGGTGACTCATGCAGTGGATTCATCTCTCTGCTCATCTGAAAATTACCAAGTGAGCTGGTTCACCACGTGGCTCTTTAGAGGAAGTGTAGATTGTCGCTGCAAGGTGACTATAAATTCAGAAGCGCACTCTGACCCCGGGGTATATCGGTGTGAATCTGATGTGTGTGTGTATGTGAGTTTGTGTGTGCGCTTGTGTTTTTACCAGACAGCAGGACTCCCAGCTCCAGCAGCACCTGCCAGACACGCACAGCAGTAGTCCGACAGCGCACGTACACACACTGTTCGCACAGCCACTGCACCAGCTCCACGCCCACATAGCTACGCCTGTTAAAATACACACACACACACATTTAACACACAAGTCTGGCCACACAGCGTTATAATCCACAGGCACATGCACATACGCACACTTCTTCCCCCAGCTCAAAGCTTGTCTTTTTTATTTAATCAATATCCATTGATTATTCATTAGTTCTCTGTAAGCCTTTTTCCTCTGAAACACTGAATACTTTCCGTCTGCTTTCCCCCAGGATAAACCCTCTGTGCATGTGTGTGGGTGTATGTATGCCCAGTGGCAGTTAAGAGTATCTATTTATATTTGTGTCCAGATGTTCACATGTTTTTTGCATGTATGTGCACTACGAGAGTGCACGCCTTCCCAGATGAATGTGTGCCGTGCTATATCATTGTCTACGTCACACTTTGCTCATCTTACTGCATAAACAACCTGAGTGGCCAATGAGGAGGGGCTTCAACAATGACTGGTGAGTCAGTGTATATGCTTCACCGGGCACGTCGATTCAGCCCTGCACCCAGACGCACAAGCAGAAGCACAAGTGTACCGTATGATTCTGGCCAGGTGTATCTTGTCTTTAGCCGGGTACGGTCCATGAGAGAGGAAGGCATTCCTCACAGCCCGACCAGCGCAGGGAAAACTCTGGGAGCAAGACTGTCAAACACACAGAAACACATTCAAATTATGTTGTTGTTTTTTTGCCTAAATGCAAATAATAATTATAATAATAATAGTAATTAATGCAATTAAAATGACAAAAATCTTATCACAACATCACAACGTTTTGTACAGGAGTATTGGACTGCAGAGTGCAAGTGTGGCTCCATGCGATGTCATTGGCACACTCACAAGGACAGTTCGATTTCTTTCCTCCTGAGGAATGAAACATTGACTGTGTCTACACGCTCTGCAATAATCCTGCTATTGACCCTGCCGTAAATAAGACCGGATTTCAATTAAGCTGTTTACGTGGGTTGCTTGTTCTGTTCCATTCATATTCTCCTTTACATGCTACAAAGTTGAGTCCACTTGATAACCAATGAGGCTTGATTCATATTATGTTACAATGTCAATAAAACCCGTCTTGGTAATTTGATGGTGAACTCTTGCGGCTAAAAGACAATTACTGTAGGTCACTATCACTATCATAATCACATATATGATAATCTAGAAATGCATGTATTATAAATGACCTATGCTTAGGATGTCCCCATTATGTTTGCATCTTGTGTACAAGCACATGGCTGACGCAACATAAATTCTTGCAGATGGTTCAAAACCATTCTTGATCATTTGTATCATGTGTCAGTAAAAGGTGAAAAATGGAAAAACTACTACATGACGGAAATATATGCATGAACAAAGCAACTGTTCAAGTAGGGGTGTCACGATTCATTTTAACAACGATTCAATTCAAATCACTGGTTCATTTAGAACGATCCGATCTGACAAGATTCAGTGATTTACAGTGAGTTACAGTGATTCAGTAACTTTTAAGCCAAATATTCAATCAGTGTGGCTGTGAAATAAATACCTGAATACTGAATACAATGAGAAGGGAGCAGTAGTTCAAAAGCTTCCAAGTGTGTCGAATATTCTGATATTCAGTTCACAACAGCAAAAGGCAATTATTAATAACACTATAGCGAGAGGCACGCAGGAGCAACTTCTCTACTTATCTATATCTATGTATGTCATCAATACCATTAGTGATCTCACTGAACTCGCTGAACTCACTGTTGGTTGAGTGCCTAATGGGGTTGGCTGGTTTAATGTTTAATTTCTTTATCATTAAAAATGCTAAAAAGAACAACAATAACAAAATACATCCATATCAAGTTTGCCGTGCTTGAATCCAATGTGCAATTTCCAAGTCGATTTATTGATGTAGTAGATTACAAACCTACTTTCAAGACATTAAAAAAGTCAATTATTCAAAAATAGTATGCATTATTGGTTCGAGTTTGTTGGCCCTTAAAAACACACACACTGTTTGGTAAGAAAACACAGAAGGTAAATACACTGTAACAGTATGTTTTCAAGGGGATTCAACAGGGTACATTAAATACCAGTTAGTCCTAACTGGCAGATTGTAGTGTATGGGGCATTTCAATTTTTGACAGACACTATGGACGATCACATTTTATAGACAGTGACAAATCATTTGCAGCTCTGTTTATCTTTAATTGTGAGGTAGTTGATAACAAAGGTTGAGTGTCAGAGATGGCAGCACTAACTTGAAACTCAAAACAAAGCACCACTCATTGCCACCATCATCTAAACTTATCTCCAGATTTTATTGATTGATCCTGCCCTCTGCAAATATGATCAATCAATTCCTAGTAAATGTTTTAAACAGAACAAAAGACATTGACAAAGGGTTTTGATCTATGAACCATCCATGTCTGCTGAGGTAAGATATAAAAGAAAGTCTCGTGAAATGTGACTAATGGATAAAACAACATCAAAGCTTCACATGTTTTAAACTTTTTACTTTTTTGGCTAATATGTTTTGAGTAGTGAAAGAGAACTGTGCCCATATGAGATATTAAAGCCCTGAGGCAGCGCAGTGCTGGAGTATTTGCCAAACCACAATATAGTGACGCATGACAAATTGAGACTCAGTGTGTGTGTGTGTTTGAATGTGTGGGAGAAAGTAACTTTGAAAGTGCCCAAGGTAATGTCACCACTGACTTCACCTGTTTTGAGGCAAAACAAACACACTTTTGCCTCATAGCAAAACTACAGGGATGACATCACCTGTGTGTGTTTGTGTGCGCATGTGTGTGTGTGTGTGTGTGTGTGTTTCCTTACCTTGTGTACTGAAGGTCCAGTGCTCGGTCCAGGGATAGTGTCAGGTGACTGCTGTTGAGACAAAAATGCACACAAGCCATCAGAGACACACACACAGTAAACACACTGAACAAACAAAGAGTGCGTTGAGGAGGACCAGTTTTACCATTCCAAAAACATTAGTCAGGTTTTGTTCAAACCAACAGCTCACTCACAGACTTTCTGGTTTCATTTAGTGGCTTTAATGTGCAGACACTCCTGGTGCTGCGGGGCACTCTTGCAAAAGTTACAAAGGTGGCTGCTCATTTCCATGAGGAAGAAAAACAGTGCTACTTGAGGGATGATTATCTGACCTAAATAGGACAGTGACACATATTTACACAAACACACATCAATATGTACCCCATGCCTTAGTAAACAATGAGAAAACAATTCAAATTCATTGGTACCACCAATCAATAGCACATGAATCATTCCAACAGGAAATAGCACAATATTAACCTCTTCATGGCTATTCAACCATCATGGCATCACGTTGCAGCCTTGCCCAGGCATGTCCACCTCTACCTCCATTATGCAGAAAAAGAGATTAGAGTCTTTGGGGATTATTACGGGATGACAGAGGAAATGACACTGTGGTGACAGGCTTATAAAACAATTTATGCTTATAAACAGTTTATTATTTGATCAAATAAAGTGGAAAACCTATTTGCTTCACTGAAACATTTTGATGTTTTATTGTTTTATTGATGAGAAGTGTTGACACTGATTAACTGATTTTGATTGTATTCTTAAAGGGACAACGAGGAGTTTATATTAGGCTGTAAAAAAGTCTCACACTAATGTAGATGAATCTACGTTACCCACTTGTGAATGGCTCCATTTTCGATAAATATATAATTTTGTCTCCTTACTTTCTGTTTCCTTACTTTCGGTTTCGCGGACACTGCGGGTCAGGGGAATAACGTCGTTGAATCGTTCGCCGGTCCAAGAATTTCAACGTGCGCACGGAGGCTCACGGTAAATGTAGTATGAAAACACTTTGCTTTCCAAAACTCCTCATTGTCCCTTTAAATTATTTTTTTCTGCATTAAAAAAAACAGAGCTCACCTGTGAATAAAGAGCCCTCAACTTTCCCAATTTGTTATTGTTTGTTCAGCGACCTGGTTTGTCTTTTGTTTTTTTGTTTTTTTTTTGAAAGAGCACACGAAAGGACATAGTATTTTGACCTGGTGGAAAAGCTATAACATTAATAGTACAAGACACTCTGACTGCACTGTGAAATAACACAATGGCCTGTGAATTTTCTTCTGGGCATTTTTTTATAAGTTCCATAAGGAAAAAAACATGAGAAAACCAATTTGAAGACATCAAAAATATTGTGAAAATGTGTTTTGTTTGTTAATATTTAGTGTTCATGAAAATGTTCAATAAACATAAAACACACATGCGAACATGTACACTTGAATTTTATTTCAAGTTTTCTGCAGGGCAACATCTTGACTCAGACATTAATGTCATTTAAGGACAGACAATGCGAGAAGCACAAACAAAGGCGTAAAGATTAGCACAATTTATATCATTCCATTTCCACTCGAAGTGAGGGAGGATGTGGACACAGTGCTCAGCTCCACCACCACTTGGCTCTCCCTCATCCCAAAATCCAAACTTCACAGCACAGCCATCAGACCACATCCAGGTGCCTTCTTTGTGGACATCACTGAGTCCGATCCAGGTGAGTCCCTCAGAAGGGTCAAAGCTCTTGATCAAGGCTTTGATGAAATTGACTTCATCCAGACTGTGGATGGACACCAGGTTGGCTCCCTGTGACACACAGTGGACCTCTGCATCAGCCCAGGTCATAAGCGAGGCAACGTACTTGTAGCAGCGGCCGTTGAAGTTGTACCAGGACGTGGGACAGTTTCCACGCTGCAGCTTCACTTCAGGTTCACCTGAAGGAGACTCAGCACCCAGAGCCAGACCAAACAGGAAGAGGAGCAGGATCATGATGGCGTCTCCTCGGAGCAGATTGAGGAGTTGATGAGGAGTTGCTGTTAGAGCAGATCTGCACCGCTAACAGTGAACAGTCCACTTTCTTTTATACGCTTTTTCGACAGGGTGTGGCATTTCGCTGCGATGTTATTGGTCAAATGTGCATTGCCAAACACTGCCATCTGTGCAGAACCTCACGGTATCAGAACACACGATAACATGTTGATCCCAACTTGCTGCTCTACCCCTAAAGTTAGAGCACTAATCAGTAAAAATGTGGCTTGGGCAAAGGCCCAACTGTTTGAATATTGAGTTGCCAACCTCAGGTATTGGACACATTTGGTCAGGTGTCATAGACTGATCTGGTTTTCCTGTTTATTGAACAAATAAAGGATAGATCTCTACTGGGAATGTGAACACCTGGTTTTGAGGACATCAGGAGGATAGAGTTGGACTTTGTCAAGAATAGGGGTGGACTCAAATGGCCAATATAAGGATCCAACTACGTTGCAAAACTGGAGACCTATTACTTTGCAATGCAATGACATAAAAATATTGACTAAATGTCTTGCAAATAGATTAAAAACTGTGTTACCAAGTATTATACACTCAGATCAATGTGGGTTTTTAAAAGGTAGATCTATTATTGATAACATTAGACAAATAATAGAGGTAATTGAATATTATAATCAAAAAAACATCCCTGCTCTGATCTTCTCTGTTGACTTTGAGAAAGCCTTTGATAAAATATGTTTAGATTTTATTTATAAATGTTTAGAATATTATAACTTTGGTCCCTCTTTAATTAGTTGGGTTAAAATAATTTGTAATAACCCAAGCTGTAAAGTTCTAAATAATGTTTTTTTCTCAGAAACAATTCAATTACAAAGAGGATTAAAACAGGGATGTCCAATCTCACCATACTTATTTATCTTAGCTATAGAAACATTAGCCCAAAAAGTAAGAACAAATAATAAAATCAAGGGTTTGAGAATACACACTTTAGAATCGAAAGTTGCAATGTACGCGGATGATGTAAATTTTCAAATACAACCAAATATGGCAACTTTCTCCGCCTTAGTTGATGAGTTAAATGACTTTTCGGTTATCTCTGGTTTGAAGCCAAACTATGATAAATGTACTGTACTGCGTGTGGGGTCCCTGAGGGGTTCTAACTTTGAGCTTTGCTGTAATCTACCAATTAAGTGGTCTGATGGTCCTATTGATATTCTAGGTATACATATTCCTAGAAACATGGAACACTTAATAAATGAAAATTTTGAAAGAAAGCTTCTTAAAAGCAGAAAAGATAATAAAGGTCTGGAAAATGGCAAATTTGACTTTATATGGAAAAATAATGATATTAAATGCTCTAGTAATTCCCCAATTTGTTTATATTCTAATGGCACTACCATCACCAAAGGAAGACCATTTTAAGAAATATGAAAAGATGGCTTTTGATTTTTTATGGAATGGTAAACCAGACAAAATAAAACGGTGTTACTTGTATAACGAATACAGTCATGGTGGGTTAAAAATGGCAAGCTTAAGAGCTTTTAATTTTTCCTTGAAGGCATCCCTCGTGCCTAAATTTATTTTAAATCCTCAGTGGTTTTCAGCAAAACTATTGACGACCTTTCACCCTCTCTTTTCCAAACAATTGTATCCCTATTTTCAGTTAAGTGGTTCTCAATTTGCCTTAATAAAAAGAAAAGCGTTTCCTTATTTATCTGGCTTTTTGGAAGAGGTAATAGTGAGCTGGCTTCAATACCAGTACCATCAACCTAACACTTGTTATGAAATGCAAAATCAACTGTTGTGGTACAATGGCGACATTTTGATGAACAATGTATGTTTTTTTATTAAACCAATGTTTGACAAGGGCATATTATTTGTGAATGACCTTCTAAATAGAAAAGGTGAAATTATGTTTTATGATGAATTTACAGATGTGTATGGAAATGTTTGTGATTCTTTGACATATAACCAGCTCAGGGCAGCTATTCCTCAGTTTTGGAAAAGAAAACTATTATTAAGCCAGAAACAATTGGTATGCTGCCCTGTAATTAAAGATAGAACCTGGGTAAATAAGATCAAAATAAATAAAAAAATGTATCAGTTTTATATGTTTGAAAAAAAAATAACAGAGTTACCTACTGCTGTGCAAGCAAAGTGGGAATATCTTTTTGATGTATGTCTTCCTTGGGAAAAGATCTTTATGTGTATTTACACAACTACTTTTGATATATCTATTAGGCTGATGCAGTTAAAGATTATTTACAGATTCTTGCCCACAAAAAAGAGGTTAAAAAAATGGGGCATTCAACCTTGTGATTTATGTCGTTTTTGTGCAGAAGAAGAAGAGTCAGATTTACACTTATTTTGGTACTGTAAGGAAGTTGGGTTGTTTTGGAATCAAGTAGAAAAATGGATTTCAGTTCACAGTTTAAGTTTTTATTGCTGCCCTTTAATCATCATTTTTGGTGATTTACGAGACAATATAGAAGGAAGAGACCTGAATAATATTATTAGTATGTTAGGAAAGGCTTTTATTTTCAGAACCTCAAATAGACAACGCTTAAATTTAGAGAGTTTTAAGGCTTTTTTGAGGGCTCAATGGATGCTTGAAAAGAACATTGATAGGAATGAGAAGCAGAGGGGAGTCTTTGAGCGTGGGTGGGAGATCTTGAGTTGGGGTGAGGGTTGGTCCTCGCCCTAGAGTGGTTATGTTTGTAGTGGAAGGCCTTTGTTTGTTTGTTCTTGTTTTTATTTTACTTTCCCTTTACTTTTATTTTTATTGTATTTATTTTTTGTTATTATTTTTCTTTTTTCATAGGTTTTTTTTTTCTTTTTATTCCTTCTTGTTGTTGATGTCATTAGTTTGTCATTGTGCTGGGTATTGCTGTTGTTTTATGTGTGGCTTTGGGTTTGTGCGATTTGTGTTTGTAATTGTTGAAATTAAAATAAAAAAAAAGATTAAAGTTCAAGCTCTCAGCCTCGGTGCTGGAGCTGGATTTCCTTTAAAAAAAAAAAAAACAGAATAGGGGTGGGCGATATGGTAAAAATATCATATCACGATTTTTAAAATATAAAGTCACTATTTCGATTTTATCACGATCTTAAATCGAAACACTGGTTTAAAGAAATTAATAAATTTCTTACAGGTTTCCTGTGGAAGGATAAGCCACCAAGAATTAGTCATAAAAAAATGTCGAGACCTAGGACAAGTGGGGGACTGGGTGTCCCAGATGTTTATACATACTACTTGGCCTATAATGCTAGATTTCCCCTGTCATGGGCATATAAGAACAAGAATGAAACGGGCAGTTGGAAGTGGACTGAAGAGAAGGTCCTGGCAGAATATAGCAAATCTGCGTCATTAGCAGCCTTATTTTTTCACCCTAAAATTAATTTTAAATTGGATAATCCTATAATAAAATTCTCATGTGAGGTAGTTAAATCTTTACAAAAATGCTTACTTTTCTCTGGGTCTTCTCTACCATCATGCCCTTTATGGAATAACCCGCTTTTTACAGCAGGGGGCAGAACATTGTCCAACAATGTTTGGAAATCTAAGGGTATTAATGAACTAGGTCAGATTTTCAAAGATGGGGTCATGATAACCAGTCGGATGACGTCACGCTATAGTATCGCATAGATATATAGACCTATTCGTCGAAATAACCGTTAGTCGAACGCCGCCATTACTGCGGTGGCAGCTCCCAGTCAGGCAGCTCTGGGCTCAGTGTGCGAAGCGGCTGTTTGAATGCAAGCGCCAAGAAGAAGTGGACCTTTTTTCTTCTGTAAATATGTCTAGGAAGGCTGGGAGGACATGTGCCGTCCTCGGCTGTTCTAATATCAGCAGAATACAACAACTTTAGACATAACACAGCCCCTTACTGCAAGAGGACTGTCGGTGTTTAGACCGTAACGTTACGTAGCTACAGTGAAGAGCAGCAACTGCCGCCGCCGCCAGCGATGCAGCCACAGCTGACCTGTTGCTGCCTGGCTGCTCTCCTTTCTCATCGTTACCTTCACATGATTGTGGTGATGGTCTGAATGTCTCACTGATCCTTTCAATATGATGTGATGGACGTCTAAAAGCCGGTGTAGTCCGACAAAGGTAATTTTGACCATAAATCAGAGACTTGTAACTGACGTTTTTCTGCTCATCAGAGGCCAGCTGATCAATAAAATATTTTTGAATGTCTTAAAGGGGACCTATTATGAAAATCCACTTTCTATAGGTTTTGTAGTGGTCCTATGTGTTCCCGGGGCCTTTCTATGACGCCTGAAGGTGAAAAAAGTCTGTTCACTCCCTCAATTGATTTTTACACTTTTTTGAGATCGTGTCTCCAAACGGGCAAATTGAAAGTGCTGGCAGACTTGACGTCAGGATGTGTTGAACTCGAGTAACTCCACCTCCCGGTACTTCCTTATCCTCCCCCTGGGCAAGTCTGGAAAAACGTTAGCTCCGCCCGGTGAGCCATTTCCTGATCAGCGATCGACCACCTCCACCCCCTCGTCTGTCAGTCGGCCCGTCATTTCACATGAAACGTAGATACGGGAGCATCGGTCGGTAACGCTACGCCTAGATAATCATTTTGAATCACTGACTGAATAACAGCTGCCCGTCATTAAAAATGAAACCGCGGATATTGGCGTGATACGGCTTCTCATCAGCGCTGCGGTTGAGAGACATGATCCTGATCTGAACGAGGAAGTCTCCTCTCACGGCGCAAAACCATATTCTCCGGTAACTTCTCATCAGTCCATAACAGTGTAGCCTACAGTTTGTGCTGCTCCTCAGTTTCACTCGTTTTATTTACTGTATTTGACAGTTTGATGGCATAGGAGCCACCATGTAGGCGATCTCCTTCTGTCACAGTAAAACATTAGTATTTTTTCAGACAAGATGCGAGTCTCATAAACGTTTTTTTTTTTTTCCGGAAATCAATACCCGACCCCTGCTGTCTCAATGTCAACATTGGCACATGTACCTGTAGTGAAAACCACACCCTCTCCCCGTGACAGCTGTGGAGTGGACGTGGTTTACACATAATCATTTGCATTTCAAGGTGCAGACACAGAAACAGCTAGGAGAGCTCTGGAGAGACACTTTTAGATTACTGAGATCTAGAGCTGCAGATTGATTTGGGGACAATACACTATGAATACAATATGCTTGGACAACTTAAAACCATATGAAATAGATGAAAAATAGCATAATATGGGACCTTTAAACAAAGCACAAGTCGTTGTTTTTATTCATGTAGCCCGTCCACTTGATTAAATATCCCGCTGCTGGCTTGTAACGTCAGCACGCATAACGTACCGTAGGCTGTATTGTTTATGATACAGTCTCTTATAACTCTAATCTTTCCTGCTAATCGCTCAAACTAATGATTAATTCCTAAATTAATAACGGTATTCATGTAACATACCTTAATCAGTTACTGGGGGACACCAAACATCACCAATCCAGCATATTTATGTCGCTGTCATAAAGAATCAGTTTACTGTGATTGACGTCACCCGAGGACACCGCAGTAATGGCGTCGCCCATAATTCGCTCGCCGAATTGGTCTATACATATATACACTTGTATATATCTATGATAGTATCGCTTCTGCTCGCTTGGAACCAGGGCCAAGGAGGTACGAAAAATGGGACCTGGTACCAGGTACTAGGGCTAGTGGAAACACGCAAATAGCGCGCCGAGCCGTGCCATACCGTGCTAGTGGAAACGTGCCATTAGTCTCACCTCCCCTATCAGGAAACTACAACGTGAGTCTAAACTACTAATGACCATATCTTCCCATCCCTTCACAAACATACTCACACAGACAGTAAATGGCAGAGTCTTCACCTATTCTCTACCCAGTTCATACCAGCTGGAATCAGCTGAGCTGAGACAGAGGCAGCTGTTCACACACTAGAAAGTTGTTCAGTATTCATTTCCACTGCCACAAAACCTCTGGTTTCAAGTTAACTCAGTATTTCATGGAGTATTTCTCCAAGCTTGTCATTACCTAAACCTAAACTACTATTTAATATGTAAAGACAAGGCGTGACATAAAAAGTGTGTTTGTAAATTTTGTGAGTTTGTATTTGCAAAAGACTATTGTAAGTGTTTATGGATAAATAAACTGAGCTTCAGTAAAGTTGAATTAGGATGATGATCACGTTTGTTAAAAACCGACAAATGAGAACCTTCTGCAATAGAAGTGCAACTGGTGTGAAAGCTCAGTGACAGGATCACTGATAGAGTTAGTGTGGGTTTGATTCCCTGCGGAGCCCTTCACAGAAATCTGAGGCTGTACCCGCGATCTCTGCAGTCTCTCACCTCTCACAGTCAGACGATAACAAATCACAAGATGATGACAAATAGGAAGATGCAGAGAGATCAAATGATGGCACAAATGAAAAGCACCTAAGCAACTGAGGGAGATGGATGTTGATGAAGAAACATAAATGAGTTATTGTGCAAGAGAAGAAGAGAAGAGAGGGAGGCTGCACAAGTCACAACAGTTTACAAATATATGAAAGTGGGTATGACAGATGGAGAGGGAGAGATATGAGCCGATGAGACATCGTTTTAATTGTAATTGAGAAAGAGCGAAAGAATGAGCAAGACAAAGATGGAGAAGGAGAGAAAAGCTCGGCTGTGGCTTTGACTTGAGAGAAAATGAAATAGAGGGATGATTAGAGATAGAGAGCAGTGTGTGTGAGCCTCATTAGAACGATGATACTGTCTGGGATGTCACACACACACACACACACACTGGCGCACACGCCTTATTCAAAGCGAGCGACTACCACAGCTCACCTGCTCTTCATTAAAGGAATAGCTCAACATTTTGGCAATGTGCTTACAGTACGTGATTTCTGGCCGGTTCCTAAAGGAGATGCCACTCTTAGATTTGCTCAATGGGATGCAATAACTGGTGGGCACTAAGCCTTTATGCTAAGCTAACTGCTACTAGCTTCATTAGAGTTGTAACAGTCAAAACATGGGAAGGGCAAAATATAATTGTATTTGCAGAATAAGCTTCAGACAAGACCTATTGCAATCAGCAAATAACAAAATGGTAGATTAGGTAGGCCTACAGCAAATATCTGATAAGGAGTGGGACAGGTAGTGTACACAACCTCCAATCATTCACTCCTTGTTCTCTGTCATCACCAATTTTTCATACAGACAAATTCACCATTCATTTGCTCTCATTTATATTTCTGTGACCGGTGTTAGACAACTGAATGAGTAGCTGACACAGTAAAAGCTACCTGATAATCAGCTAACCAGCAGATCCTACACTGCAATGAGATGTCAAACAATTCACTATTTTATAATCGACAAAGTGGATCTGGGACACCTTTTATAATCTGTCATATTTCCAGCCAAACAAACAATTATTATTCATTTCCAGCTTTTAATGGATTGCGTGCTTCATGCAATGTAAACAGTTTGGACAGACAACTGACACCATGTTGTCAAATTTGGATTTAGCCTATGGTTTCAGACCTTTATCTGTTTGCTTCTTTTGCACTGACATGCAGCATTTTAATACAGCTGAATTTCCAGTGAAGCTCATTTATGACTTATGTTTCTCCTGCCAAATAACAGAACAAGTTTTCCAAGCTGCTGCTCGTTGGCTATGTCTGTGTATACACACATACAGTAGTGTTTGTGTGTATTTTATATCTTAATTGAAGAAGGCAACAGGCCTTTATTTGAAGTGTCACACTTCTGCATTCATATCTGCTAGTTTCTTTAGTTTAGCACTGATGGCCTCCCTGTGCACTCTTATGCTCCCGTTTGCTCATGTAATTATAATAGTTTGGTTTAGAAAGTGTGGCCCATGATGCGGCCACAGAGGTTTGAAAAGAATCTACACTTCACGCTGTTAAGCTCCACCTGCCAGATGGTTTGTACAAATTTGTTTTTGAAAGGGAATGGCCGAAGGGAAAACTCCAACTTAGGTGGCTCACAGGATCAATGGAGGAAACTTAATCAGTCAGTCATTGAGATTATAGGACTTGCCACAGTGCTGCGGTCAACAGTGGTGCCAACAGTCAACAGTGGTGCATGCAGTGTGAAAAACACCCACTCTATGTGTATATACTCAGAGATATCAGTGCAGAAAAGACTTATTTTCTGTGTTTGTGTGTGAAGACATGCAGTATTTGGACTGGAAGTTAAGTAGAGCACACAAACCAGCCAAGCACACAGACTAAATAAATTGTTTCTGACTCTTCACTATCTCTGTCTCGCTTCTTCTTTCTCTCTTTTGTCTTGGTCACTGTATCTTATCTCTTCATCTCTTTGTCTCTCTGTCTGGTGAACACAGATCTCTAGAGGGCTCTTTGCATCTCTTCTCGTGAACTCCAGCACCAGAGTTGTTTCATTCATACCGAGTGACTACGAGAGAGATGTCTGCTGGCCATGTTCCTCTAAGTCTCTTTGTCTGTGCCTCGGTTTCTCACAAACTTGCACTCTATGCATCGGTCCATACTCCGTCCTCCATCACAGCATATATACAGCCCGTTGCTGTCAGTACACCGCAGGCCAAAAGAGAGTGATGGAAGAGAAGAAAGGGAGGAGAAGAAAAGAGCAGTGGAATGAGAGCTATAAAGAGAGAGCACATGCTGACACGCTTATCTGTGTGATGACTTCAAAGTGTGTATACAGAGAGAGAGGGAGAGAGAGAGAGAAAGAGAGGGAACAGGAGAGAGCGAGGTCATTATCTGCAAGAAATGGATTACTCTCAGATTAGATTGCTGAGCACAGTGAAGAGCTGTAGCATGGTATGCTTGGCAAGCCCCCTCACACGCGCGCACACACCAACACTTCGCATTCACACTAAGCTCCTGTCGACTCCTCGACAGATCTGTCATACAAGGAAGTCAAAATGGAGACATCAAAGCAGCTACAGCTCAGTAGACACGCACACACACAAATATACAAACACACAAACCCGGCTGACAGCCTCAGACTACCTGCCAACACACATGACCTTTGGCTTACCACCAACACTTTGGATCAGTGTCTATATTTATTGATAATATGCTAATTTTCCTAGATTTCTTGGTCTCCTACAGCAGTATACTTTATACTGTTGATGGTGAGAAAAAACAAAAGTCTGCAATCTGCAGATAAATAATGGATGTATTAATTCTATTGATTTTATTTTTTAAAGGGGTGTCTTTGAAAAAAAAGACAACCAGCATCTTGATTTTTCCAATTAAGGTTTTCAAGCTTCAGTCAGATCTAATCAATATAATATTATAATCCAATCAATTTGGAGATCAAACTCTTTATTTAGCTAGTTTGGCAATGTGTTTCTTAAAATGCATGAAAAACATAAAATAGCTCTCCAGATTGGGTGCTCAATTTAAACAAAAAATCAATCGGTGGAAAAGTGGAAAAGCTGGCATTAAAAGGGACAACGAGGAGTTTTGGAGAAGCAAAGTGTTTTCACGCTGCCTCCGCGAGCACCGTAGAATTCCTCCACCGGCGCAAGACGGACTCATGTTTTCATTCATCAAGGATTAAAGTCAGAGGTTCAAAGAGGTTCAGTTACCGTCGTAGTTCCGACCATAACGCCGCCCGAATCGCCGTTATTCTCATTTGCGTCCGCGAAACCGAAAGTAATAAGTGCTGGTCGGCTCGACCAGCATTTCCGCCACCACTAATAATAACAAAATAATGATAGAGACAAAACGATATATTGATCGAAAATGGACCCATTAACAAGTGCGGGTAGCGTAGATTCATCCACAATAACGTGAGACTGTTTTATAACCGAATAGAAACTCCTCGTTGGCCCTTTAAAGTTTAAAAAAAACATACTGAAATGCATATTTGAGCTTTTAATAAAGTGCAGTGGTAATATTGCCATACTGTGCTACTCCTTTCAGTCAAAAGCCATGGTTCTAGTTAGTGTGTGTAAATTGGTTAGAGAGTCTCGCAATTTCCCTTTCATCTTTTTTTATCGCAATGTACAATGCTGTTATGGATATGAAATATTGCTGGCAGACATAAAAACACATCACAAGCAAGCCTCTGTTTGGCTGCATGTATAATGCAGAAATTAGATCATCTTCAGTGAAATATCATCAACTTCCCTCTAAGCCCATGACTGTAAAGTCTGATAGCTCACATTATGATGTCTTGAGCAGACATTTATATACAGTCACCACTATGTATAAGGGTATTGTGTAGATGTTTTTAATCTACAAGGATGATAGATAGCAGTCTGTCATAATTTCAGGAGATAAAAGAAGAAAAGAAAACAATATGGAGTGCAACATAATAGCACCACTCCTCCAGCTTCAACATGTTCAGTATCATTTTCTTGAATACAATGAAACATATACAGTACACATGTCTAACCTGATCAGACCCCGCAATGCACTTGTACTAGTCTACAAAAGCCACTGGTTAATAGGGTCTCCATGTCAAAACCTATTATTATAACAAATAGGCCTATGTGGTGTAAAAATACCAAAACCATTGACCATTAGGAAACACTAGCAGGGTACCTGCCTCTTAATTGTTGACAGCAGTGTCTTTAGGTTCATGTTTCAAGCTTCATCCTTTGTTTTGGTCTTGGCAACAAGATCCAACCACAACAAACAGTTGAGGGTAAAACTGGTTGCAGAAGACTGGCTTGGGTTTGAGGGTATTGATGGGAGATAATATAATTCAACTTGGTCTGTTAGCACCTGGCTTTCCAGACATTCTAGCAGTACTGCAGTGGTCGTTTGAGCCTTTCACTTGCTCCGATAGCATCTCCTCACCAGTGGGCTCACACAAGGTGAAATATCAGACCATGACACCTGATGGGGCTACATTTTAAGGACGAAGGGAAATTATCCAGGTTTATGACACAACAGTAGGAGCTGAGAACTTATTGTTAATTTGCATAGATGTATTTGTTTGTTGATTCCATGGCCAATGAAGAACTAATACTTGGATTACAAAGCAAGTCACAACAGGGAAAGACAGGATTTTCCAAGGTGAGGCTGCTGCAAGCTGGAACCAAGAGCGACAGATGGCTACTGTATGTGCAACACAGCAGCTTCAACTCACTTCATGGGCTGTCGGCAAGCATTAAAGTAGCATATTAGGTAATGTGAAAAACTGCTTATGTCAGATGTTTTCACTTTTACACTGCTCCAAATATTAGAGGCAAAAAACACACAAATAACAGCTGCATCGATTAAACAAAACACAAAACATGTGTGCAAGCAATGACTTTCCAAGTTTGAGTGCTATTGAGTGAATTGCAAAAACTCTCTCCTTGCTAACATCTTTTTGGAAAATGAATTTATGCAAAAATTAGTGCGCCTGTGTGTGAGTGTGTGTGTGTGTGCCAGGTGAAGCACAGCCAACTGCCGGCGTCTAGAGAAAACCAGTCTGCACAGAACAGCCCATACCTTCACACTACTTACCTACGCCTCATCACACTCATCCACACATGAACTCACACACTAAGTTAGGGGGGCAGAGCAAAAGGAAAACTTTACCTTTTTTTTCTTTTTTTTCCCCTTGAGTTCAATCACAGAAAAAACAAAACAATGCAGTTTACAGTTCTCAACTGTTTTAAGTGGACAAATTCTGCCTTTCTTCACGTGATCCAAGAAAAATCCAATCATTCATCATCATATTCTTGTGTGCCCTATCCTATTTGAATATTTTCTTTTGAAATTAGGCGTTGGATTTACTATTGCTGGTTTGTTTCCATTGGAGAATGTGATATTATGACAGTAATCAAACAAAGTGACCTCAATCTGTGGGTCATTAAATATCACTTAGACTGACAAGATGTAACATGACATAAACTGTTCATCTACTTGGTCCAAAGTGGCTTTACGCTACAAATGCTGCATATTTTTAGCACATTTGGCAGCAGTGGGACTGGAAGTCCTGGCACTCTGTCTGTGATTCCCACAGAGGCAATCAGGGACACGTTCTCCACTGGCTGCTGCTGCTGCTGCTGCCGATGATGAAGATGAGCAGAGCTGACACTCCGAGCAGCTATTTGGCTTGTCAGGTGCGTTTGTTCCACATCAGAGCACAGCGAGTCGCACACATTTTTACTGCTTAGTTGACCAATCATCATGAAAAAGAAAAAATATATATCTGAGTAGATTTCTACAAATTCTCCCTATCAGGATTCTGAATTTTGCATATTACAAATAGGTAGATTTGTCAGTCAACAGAATATTAAATAAATATCTGTTTATCAGTGAAGCTCTGAAATGTGACAATTTGCTGCTTTTCACCTGATATCACATATCAAATATGAGACATTTGCCATAACAAGATACCACCTGACAACATCACCTCGCCCTTTTAGAAGTTGCAAGGCACATTTTACCACTATTTGATCAAGAGAAAATAACTGCGCAAACGCACCTCATTGTTGAATATAAATTATGTAAATATGTATTCCTGAGTATGTAAATAGATCTATGTGGAGCCTATCTGGTGGGGGGCGGGGGGGGTGGCTGTGTTGCCTTGACTACCGGAGTGTGAAGGTATGGTGTCCAACAGCAATTCCAGTTATTATGGATGTAATATCTACACACAAACACACACACATCCACATATCCGTGCGCACACACACACAACAGAGAGAGAGACTCTGCGACAGTAATGCTTCCAACAGAATGAAAACACCTGAGTCGTGACGGGGTTATGAAACAGCCTCGGAGCACAGAGCGGTGTCGGTAAACCTGATGGCTGGACAGATAAAAACCGTTGCTACCGTTCATCAAACACCCAAACACGGAAGGACGGACAGTCAGTCAGTCAGTCATTCAGCGCAGCGGTGGGTTTAAAATACTCACGCTCTTCTTCCGCAGGTGCAGTCCGTGCTTGAGTAGCCCTGGCAGATCCCGGATTTTGTGTTTGAGTTGTGCCTGGTCTCGTGCGCTCCGGTTCCACCGCAAGCCCGCGAGCAAGCCGTCCTCTGCGGGCTCCGAGTCCTCCATGGTCCCCCTCTCCCTCTCCCGTGTCCGTCCTCGAGCTGCCGCCTACCTCTGCTCCCGGTTGTCTACTGTATCCTCACAAGACGCACCGCCGCCCGCGCCCGTTCGCCATTTCCCCCCGCCTCGCGCTCACACTCAGCGACCTGCATCTGCAACCAAACCGCGCGCTGCCGCTGCGTTAACGACCTACTGGATGTATTCCGCAGCACGCGACGCTGCTGCTCCACCCAATGGCTCGCGCGACCTACTCCCCGTACTATACCAAGTTGATATGCGTGTATAGGTGTGTGCGTGTATGCGTGTGTGTGTATGTGGAGGGGGTGGGGAGGTAGGGGTTCACAGGTGCATAGAAACATTGCATCACTTCCACCTTTCACTCCCTGACCAGTTTGACAAAGGCAAAGCGCGACACACATTTGAAAACCAACGCATTTTTTACCCCAATGTCTGCGTAGTACTAGTGCAGCAGACATGGCGGTAAGATGTTATAGTTTGTATGTCGCAAGTTACAACAAAATCACATGGATAATGGTTTTAGGATTGAGGGGGAAAGAAACAGGCAGACGGTGCTCGGTAGGCTACGTCATCATATTACCTGGTTCAAATTTCCATAGGTAAACAAAGAGCTTTGTGTGCCTGAGTGTGGAAGAGAGAGAGGGGGGGGGTTAGCCTACATTTAAAGCTTTTTATGTTCATTTTATTCTATGTGAAAATGCTGTGGAGCCTTGAGCTTTGCTTTCCACTTTAACCTGGAGACAGGTGAGCTGAAACATTAACTCAACCTTATAATCACAATAGCCATCACCTTAAAATCTAGATGTCCCTTTACTGCATGTCATTCCCCCTTTCTCTGCTTTCCCATTTCCTGTCTCTCTACTGCTATCAAATAAAGACATAGGCTACTTAAAAAAAGAAAAAAATCTAGCTCTTCCTTGTGTAGTTGAATAACATAGCGACATTGTAGATCTGGATTATGAAGCCCCACTGTGCTCATATAGAGTCAATAAGAAAAAGGATAGTTGTCCAATTATATTGGCCTATGTATGCCAATAACTTTAGAAACAGTGGTGGGATTACATAGTTTGTCCACAAGGGAGCACTAACAATTTTCTTTTTTAACTACAAAATCGCCGATGGAAAATTTTACCCCCAAATTTTTGGACTTCAAGTATCAGTATCGGTAGCCTATATCAGCCTCAATAATTCAATATCAGTCAGACTCCATGGTATTAACATAATGTGAAATTAAGGCCAGTTTGATGTTGTGAAATGTTCGTTGTATAAGACTTTTAACCATCTGGATAAAAAAAAGAGAAAATACTCAACTGAAAAAGACTCCAAACTTGACTGAGGCTTTCCTGATCCAAACACAGATGACACATCCTTACAGAATCTGTAAAGGGTGACAAATTTTAAAAAGTATCAGTAGGCCTATTTCTTGGGTCACACAAAACAAGTAAGGTGGTGTGTTATTTCAAGGTACTTTGACAGTCACAATTTAAAAATCTTTTTTTTTCTGTGTAGCTGAATGTTTTCTGTGTTATTGAATGTATGAGAGGCACAAATACTTGTTAGGTTTGTAGGAGCACAATACCAGTTGGCTGGGCCTGATTACATCTGTGTACAGTTTTGTACATGACAAATGTCCATCACTTTTTGATGAACAACAAAACTTTTCTCGTTTTGAATTTGGATCCTAAAACTAAAATGATTTTCACAATTCTTTATCAGGATTAACTTGTGTGCCACGTTTCAGCTGCACAGAAATCAAAACCATGCTTCTTCATTCTGTGGCTTTACGAGCAGCCAGTGAGTCATAGGACAAGAAGAAATTCTCTTTGGCTCGAAAAAGGACACAGCCTGCGTAGGAAGTTGCTGAAAATGCATTCAATTTGATCAAAGAATTCAAGTGAATATGATATGAAAGAGAATTAATTTGAATTCAGAAGATCCAGGAGGATCTGAGCCTGCTACTCCGATTGACATAAAGCTGAGCAGAGTTCAGCTTGAGTGCAGTGGGTTCAGTTGTATAACTCAGATGTCGAGCCTGCTTTTCTGATACGACTTGTAATCTGGGATAATTGGCCCCTTTCAGGGACTCAGATTATACCAACAGCATCGCTGTCAGAGGTAATGGACCAGCATACACACAGTTTGACAGCCCAAATAACACACACAGACACATCCAGAAAACCTCCTTATTTTGATTTTGATCAAAAGCTTGCTCTAACATTTAATTCCTCCATTAAAGGCAAGTGGGTCTGAATGGAGTGAACACTGTAACACTTTTTTTTCCCAGTTTCATGTATTATACACTCGACTTTCCATTTTCATCTTAACCATGACTACAGAGGAGGGCACACACCAACACAATCTGAATGTCCTTTTACAATTAAAGACATCTGAGAGCTCAACAGACTGCAACAAGAAACACATGCAAAACACAAACAAGCAACAAATAGGCCTAATTCTCCAAAAACTCACAACACAAGTATTTCCTGGAGTACAAAAGTGATGGGGCCAGCTCAAGACATATTTGTAATAATATCTGAATGATATGATATTCACCATCACCAAACAATAAACAAACACTCCCGTTGTGCTGAGAGATTTGCAGGCATGAGTCTTTGCAGCACATGCATTGTCATTGATGAAGTTGTTGAATTTGTATCATGCCGTTTGTTCTTTTAAGTTGCATTGCATAGATCTTTCAGGGTCACCATACTATTGACCCATTTACTCCGCTTCTAATTACTTTATTTCACAATAAAGCTGTTACTTAGTTTGAGCTGTCAGATTCATACAGCTGCACCAGAGAAAAAACGGCCGGATACGCATAGTTGAAGTTTTATCCTACTAGAGTGTCTGGTGGTGAGTAAATTCTCTGTGGAGGGATTGACATGCTGCATTTGTAGAGACACGTGCAGTCAAAAATGCAACATAAAGTATTTCTACATTAAAGGTCTAAAAAGCAGCAGAGAAAAAAAATCACATCTGTGGCCTCATGGGTGCTATAATCTGCCAAAGTGCTGAAGGAGAGCTAAACACAATTACTGAGAGCCTGAGGCCATCACTCCTTTCTCAGATTATCGGTCCGATAGCTGCTCTCTGAGATTTGGTGGACAATGCTGAAGCAGGAGCTGTGAAACAACTATGACTGTATGGCACAGCTGTGAGGAGCAGATATTATGGCTGACAGCAATACTGCCAAAGATCCAGCTAGAGAGATTTTGCACACATTAACAGAAAGGAAGCCTTTGGATAATTTAACATAATTCCTGCAGAGTGGCATCCTCCAGGGCTCGTGTGCGCGTGTCACATCGGACAAGACTGAGGAAATCGGAGCTAATCAGCATGCTTTCTCCACAGAAGTCCAGAAGCGAACCGTCAAAGGACTTCAATGAGGACTTCGTGCAGAACACGACTTCAATCGGTCGAAAAGTAAATGTGAAAACAGGAGCGAGCTTTGTACTTATAGGCTCATAGCATGAGCAGCTGCCTGAAAGCGACAGAGGGAAAAGAAGTTAAACAATCGGTGTTTGCCGAATTGCTGAAGAGGCAAAAGAAGAGAAGGGGACTTAGGGCTTTCTTGTGCCGAGTCTGGAGGATGATGAAATACGCCGCTCTGCTTTCCCCGGGGACCACTGAGGCCGGCCGCTGATACGCGCACACACGGCCACATATGCACACACAGCAAAATCAAACAAACCTGATAGTACAGCGTTTGAATGAATGAGTCCCACATAGTAATGCATATACAGTACTACAGAGTACAGCAGGGCTACTTGATGGTGCACGGGGGATGGATTATAGGGGGAGGGGAAGTGGAGGAAAGAAGGAGAAAGGGAGTGAAAGAACGACAGGAACAAGACGGCCAAAGGAGGGAGAGAGAGATAGTAAACCAATTACCATAGGACTGAAGAAAGCCTTTCATCCCAAAACGGTCACCACACACACAAATATACACTTCCCTCTTTTTTTTTCCTTCTCTGCCTCTCTGCTGCATACAAATAAAGTATCCACACACACATTGGTCAGACATCTCTCTTTATCACTCACTCACACACACATATTCAGAGCTCTCTTCAAACAAATGCACTCTTGATTAAATATTGAAGAGTGCCTGTGGCAAACTGAGCGGAGATATAGTTCCTCTCGTCTCCTATGGACTCTCCTCCTCGTCCATGGAAGGAGGAGAAGGAGAAGTGCCAAAGGAAGGGAAGAGAGCAAAGGAGGCAAGAACAGACTGGCTCGAGAGAAAGACACAAAGGGAAGTTGGGGAGGAGTGGAGAGAGTGAGGGATGAGAGGAGCAATGGCAAAGAAGGGAGGTATCAGGGGGGCAGTGATAAAACCAGCTGGAAAGGGGGGACTGAGCAGAGAAACAGAAGGGAAACCAATGTGAGTAGAACTGCCATATTGAACTAAAAGCTAAACTCAGTGTGACAGTAAAGATTGCGTAAAAGAACAAAATAAAAGCTCCCACCATGAAACAGCTCATGCTTCTTTTACTGACCCTTTGTGCCATGCTGAAGCCGTGGGATGAAATTCTGGCATCCCTTGACTTTTCCTCAACTTGCATCATTGTCACCTTGAAAATTAAATTTATATTCAAAGTAAATGTCAGTCGCTTAGCCTATGCATTTTATGTTCAGTGCTAGCATGCTAACCCTAACCCAATCAGAAGACTTCAAGCACTTTATAATATTCCGTATGCTAGCATGTTAATTTATTTAGCTGCAAGCACATAGCTAAAGAGAGCATCTAGCATCATAATAAGGTAAACTGTTCTAACTTAAGCCTGGATACAGTGATAGTTAGCACTTAAAACACACAAACACATAGGCTACATGGAAAACGTTCTCTTCTAAATAAAGTAGCTACAACTTCAGGCCAATGCTTACACTCCAGCTGAGACCATTAAAAAGGCATTAGATGATGAATGCTTCACAATAATATTACACATTAATGTGGATTGTACAATGATGTTCATGTGTAGGTGTACATAAGCAAAAACTCAAGTTCAATACACACCATGCCATGTCCACAGAGGCCCTCAAGCAATTTCTGTTCAGTATGAGGGTCATATATTATTGCTGTAGTGCGTGGGCAAAGCAATGCACAGTCCTTTCCAAGCTGCTGCTGCCTCAGGATGTCACACTTCCAGAGGAAGTGAATGTACATTGTATCATTGCTGCTGCGTGACTGCCACCTAGCAGCAGGCTCCGTCAACTGCAGATTTTCGCATTTAATCTTGCAGCTCTACAATATTTTTTAATGATTGCACATGTGGTCCGCATTTGTTTACAGGAGCACAGGACACATATGGTGCAAAAATGACTCTTAATGACATAATACACATTAACCACACAATATAGTCAAAGTCGACATTTTTATTGGGATTGTCCCTATAGTTGCCATGGGTTTGAATCCCACCTGTTGCTGTGTGTTGCATGTCATCCCCCCCCTTCCTCTCTCCCTGACTTTCCTGTCTCTCACTACTATACTGTCATAATTAAGGAGAAAAAAAGAAAATAAATTAATTACTATTTTAATTGTTTGTCCAGTTAAACATCCAGTCATTATGCCCATAGACATATAAAGAGATATTTAATATGATATATATATATGCCTGCCTACTTCTTATGACTGTAGGCTACTTTTAGTATAATGTAGCCTACTGATGGGATACTTTTATGATCTGCACTTTCACCAGCTCTCTCCTTCATTGCTTAAATATCTGTGATCGTCCTGCGTCACTGTTTTTTGTCAATTGTTTCCTGTCAATTATATGTTTTCAAATTTCTTGTTATTATGTATGTTATTGTTGCCTATGTGTGGTTTGTTGTCTTTTTTTTCATGTTCTCCCCCACTCCCCTTAAGAGGTTCCTCACCTCCTAGGCCATTGCTTAATAAGAAATTTCTTCTTAGCAATTTTTTTTGCCTGGCTAAATAAACGTTGATGATGATGATGATGATGATGATGATGATGATGATGGTGATGATGCATCTTGTTCATGGTGGTGGATGACATGGCTTAAATTTGCTGACTAAGATGTTGCCAAAGAATTAGTATCATTAGTATTAAGCTACATAGATTAGTCATGTAGTAGGGAGTTTAAGCAACTTTTGACTTCAAGTCATGTTGCAAAGTCCCCTTTGGCATGGAAGCACCTTAGGGTCATACAAATAAATGTATCCAAAGAAGAAATAAACACGTTTTTAAAAACACATGCTAAAAGCACATTCCATTTAGAATGTCCACTATTAAACTACAATGATTTCAGCCCTACAGCTTATTTGCAACATGATTGCAATATTTCAGGATTGTAGTTTGAATGATGAACAGGGATCTAATGCCTTTCAATCTGTAAGGCGGACTGACATACAGTCAGCATAGGAAACATAAAGTCCAGTCAGGACATCCCATTATGGCTGATTTAAAATAAGAAATAAAGATGCTGTAACATCATGAGATTGATAAGATGAGCATTAACAAGCATTCACAAAAGTAAAACTCTACCAAAAATAATGAAGCTTACCAATTTCTCAGCATTACTCTGAGAGAGGATCTTAGCCAGCTATACTGCGTAGGTGAAAGAAGGCAGTCCTTTTAAGCTTTACGTGGAAGCTGTGAACCTAAACTTCCCTCACTATATAAAAGCTGAACATTGCTTATTACGGGCGCTCTAACATTAAATGTTAGTGTAGAGCGCCCTTATGTTAGTTTACATAGGAGCACAATGAAAAATGTAACTAGTTATAGGTAGGACTATATTTTTAAGTATATTTTTGGCTTTTCATACCTTTGTTGATAGTATAGTTGAGAGAGACAGGAAACGGGGTGACAGAGAGAGGGGAAACGACACACAGAGCGCCCGACGCGGGATTCGAACTGGGAACGCCTGCATTGAGGACTGTAGCCTCTACATGGGGCACCTGCTTAACCTCCTGCACCACTCGACACCTAGGCCTATATTTTGATCACAATATTTGGCTAATTGGCCTTTCCTGACACCACTGTGATATGAATTACATCTTATTATTTAACTCCTTGTAGGCTATATTTGTTGAATGTTCAACAAATCAGTATCTGTATAGTTTTATTAATGTTTTTACATTAATAAAACCCATTATCCTGTTACACCAGCTCCATGTTGTCTCAGAAGCTGATCACATCCATGAGCTGAAGGCATTAGGGGTAAATGGTATGTGTATGCATTTTTATTTTAGCTAAAGTAAGTGGTAAGGAGAATAGCATTGTTTTTTGTCTTGAAACCCATTTTATTGGATTCTTTGACACCAAAAATGTACACTTTGACACCAAATTAGTTATTATAGCCACAACAGAAGCAAAGATATGGGCCTTTTAATATGGTCGGCGGCCAATTTCTAAAAAAAACGTGTTTATTTTGGATACAAAGTGTAATCTCATTTGTGTCTTTGGATAGATTTATTTGTATGACCCTAAGGTACTTCCATACCAAAGGAGACCTTTGCATCATGACGTGAATTCAAAGGCCTATGTTTTGTGGGCTTAACCTCCCTACTAATGCTTTTAGATTTGCTTGCATTTGACAAATCAAGTTGCATTAATAGGATGATTTTAGAGGATTTTAGAATATCATAAAACTTTTACTAATATATAGTATTCATATTGTAAATATATTTTAATCATATTGGTGTATAATAATAATACAGTAAAGTATTAGGCCTACATGATTTGTGGATATGACATGTATAACAACACCATGTACTGTATGTCCTAATGTAAAGAATGACTGTAGTACAATGAAGTGGATATACAAAATCCTAGTTTAAGTTAAGAGAGGATGTGTCTAATTTACATATGATTCACTATTTTCACAGTATGAAATTAAAATGTAGTTTGGAAAGACCAATGGGAAGTTTGACAGCTTGTAGTACCCTGAATGAATGAAATAAGGAAGAGAAGATAGCCTGTGCGATTACTTCAGACATACAAGTGAAAGTGCCAAGTAAAAAAAAAACTAAAAAAGACTGGTTTCCTCCTTTTCTTAGTAAGAATTTCAGTGGAAGCAGCGTGAGAGGAACAGAAGCCAAAATGTAAGCAACAGGAAGCCTGCAAGGATGTGAGTGGATGGTGGGCTTAAATGTGCTGAATAATGTTTCTCATAGGATGCATTGGCCTACACTGAATAATTATTATCATAATACTATCAGGTTTTTATGAATTGTAATACCAATTCCATTGATGAGATAGGTGTGTAAGAGGCTGTGTGGGCTTGAGCCCTTTGACCTTGAGAACCATCCAGAAACTGAGAAAAAAGGAAATTGAGCAACTTTAGGAAAACCTCTTACAGTTTAGGTTTCACCAAGCTTACTTGCACTCACAGCACTCACTGGACAAACAGAATGCCAGCACTTGCAGATAAATAGTAATTTGCAGGATTAGGAGGTTAAGAACAAATGTGTTTCACCTATTAGCCATCTCTAATGTAATAATCACCTTGGATGTGACTGTTTGAACTCCAATTGACAAAGACCACAATTACTTAACGAACTTAAGAATTCCCCCGTGACTCTCCCAAAAGACAGAGGTGTGGCCGTGACAAAGCATCACATGATGACAGACAGATATAACTTAAAGAACAAACTTCCCAGTAAAGCATAGCTACAGGGATACTGGGAAATAAGGATGCATAAATGCACATCAAGCACATACTGTAAAATCACATCAATATTTATGATGTATTCATACCACCTAATTCATTGTACTACCTAAATAGGGAAAAATACAATTATGCCCCCAAAAATTGAATAGGAATAAAGGGCTCAAACTAAATAAACAAAATAATTAATAATAATTGTCAATAATACAGCATTATACAAGACATAAAGCAAAAAGACAGAGAATATGACACGAGCCGAATACATATGACTATAAGCACAATATTGCTGGAGTATCAGGGATTGTGCACGCTACAGACTGCATGTTGATTAGATTGAAAGATTATGAACCATCAAAACATTTTGATAAGGATTATTGGTTTTTAAATGTTACACCACTTTGTTGAAATCAGTGCTTTACGTTGACCAACCAGGCCAACCATACTGTGCGTCTGCATTAAAGAGTAACACACTTCCGGGTCCATTTGATAGCTGTTCTGCAGCGGTTGAACTCATGCCGTGGATTTGTTTAGTTGTCACAGAACTATACATGTTCACATTTAAGGCTTTTAACAGACAAAACCTCAACATTAGCTTTGGAAACTGCTGTTAGAGTTAAGCTGTAATAGGGTCATGGCCAATATGATCAAACCCCCCCAATGGTTTCTGATTGGACCTTGAACTTAGAAGAAAATGACATATTTCAATTTGTAACAAAGTTGGGGGCACATTCCTCATGTGTCCGGGGTCCGACGAACTGTTCAATTTACAGTATATTAACAAAACGTGAAATCAGTAAACATTGAACTGTTTCCTTGGAGCACCATGTTTATGGGAAAAGCATGCAGTTAGTCATAAAGTACCTTCAATCCAAGGTGATCCCAATGTGGTATTCAGCACCTTTAAAGATGCAAGAACACAAAGAAGAAACATAAAGAGCAAACTTCACACATAGGTACTCAATAAACCCCTGTCTACATCTACAAAGCTCCTTTATAAGTTTTTATTTGAAATTTAGAAAGAACAGTTGATTTATTTCAACGATAATGAGACAAGTTTTCAGTCTGAGATGTAGGGGTTGTCTATGGCTGATTGGGAGTCATTCTGTGGACTTTCATGGTACAAAATAAATCACAAAGCAGAAATGAAAGTCAGAATTACTCCAGGCTTTCTTCCCAAATAGAGAAACCAAATCCATGTGTGCATCTCATTGTGATACAGGCTCAGAAGTGGTGGATATACAGTATAACCCTAAAACTTTGCATGTCAACCATACAAAGAAATTCTGTCAGCAGAATACCCACGATCAGCACTTCCCACTATCGCAGAGACCGCTAGTTGACCATTAGGCTATTCTTGAGACTAAACTGCCCATTGAAAGTACCAAAACACTCCCCTGTAAAAAGTGGTCACAAACCCACTCTTACAACATCTTCAACAGAGCAGATAGTACAGCCTCAACTCAGCATACTCTTGTCTTTGACCCATTTTCGGAGTTCTCCAGTTTGATTCCCCCGTGAATAATGCAGACCGAGGGAAAGTTACCTATTAAAAATAGTAGCAGGGGGGAATCTTATTTTGACTGTAAAGTATCTTGCAGAGGTTGTGGTGTGAAGCACTAATGATTACATATGTTGCAATTGTGAAGTGAATTGGTGCAAGGTAGCTGAAGAGGAAAAGAAAATAAATAAAGGAAATAACTAATTTATTTCCTTTATTTATGTTCTTTTCTTATCTGAAGTTTGTCATTGTGACTTTGATTTCCACTTCTTCCCTTTCACTTTTTGAAAAAAGCTCGGAGGAAACAATGTGTCACTAACATGCAGCTCAAAACCAGGTTAGTGACTCTATTTATGGCATGAACGTTATATCTCAGGCTAGTATGATGACATCCTAGAATATGTGGGATTGCAACACGCCTTTTCATGTTGGAAGCTGAACTCACGAAGACCACAAAACATGTAACAAATTGGTTCACTTTTACAGATCAAACCACAGTGATTCAAGCAGTATTGATATTGTGGCATCATGAAATGAAAGTCAAAGCACTTCTGGCAGTCCACTTCCAAAACAGGCTTGAGTACAGTAGACCGAGACTCATCCTCTCATCTGCTCCTAATCAAGATGGGAAAACTGACTGGGAGCATAAATGTCTTTGCTAACTGAACAGAAAATAACTGAATTATTCAAAATGGGCAAGCTCATTTAGAAATGTTAATTATTTACATTTGAACTAAAATTGAACACTTGCAAACAAACCGAGGTAACCCCACCCTCCCCACCCCACGCTTTTTTTTACCCTTACGCTCAGCACTTTGTACAGTAGATCAACTCCTAACACATGACTCCCTTCTTAATATGGAATAACATGTCTCAATAGCTCAATAGTTCCTCCTTTCTTGGAAAGTGAGATAACATGACTCAACAAAGTTAGTTCAGACATTTGTTTTTCTTTTTCACCAACTATTACATTTTCTCAACTTTTTAATTTTACAGTGCAGAGAGTTTCAAACTTAAAGCAGATATCAGTGGAATGTTTTTGTTAATATAAGTCCTAAATAGTCCTATTTTCCGTCAGCAATCACTTACATGGAGTGTTTCAGCCGAAACACGAGTCTCTCAGTCACTCTGCTCTGCTGCAACCCGAAGAGAAAATTTTCCTTGTGGGATACAAGTGTTATCCAATGAGGAGAGAGAACGGCATGAAGGGCTGTTTGTGCAGCCAAGGGGTGCGCGTGAATGTGGTGACGTAGCACGAGGACCAATAGATGCCTGATGAGGGCGGGGGCTGCTGACTCATGGTGCGTTCAAGGAAACTCATAACTTGTGTTTTTCCTTCCTGTGAAGTCATACCAGTTTGATCTGGTACGAGTTCACGGGTCGGAAGTTACAAGTGGTCATCATAGTGCACTTTCACAGGCAACAGGATGGTAAAAACACGAGTTACAGGTTGCCTGGAACGCTACAAAGTTGTAGTTGTGACTTGAAGCTGTAACTTACGGTTTCAAAAGCCTGCCTTGAACGCAGCATTAGCGAAAACGGCCGAACCGCTGATATCTGCTTTAACCAGGTTCTTCAAAATGATTTTGTAGTGGATAACCCAAGGCTCCTGCAGGGAGAGGCCTGCTCAGAGTTGTCACAGCAGTGATAGCACTTACTTTATTATGGACATTATGCAATACAACCCAGCACTTTATTATCATTGATTAACTCCTAGTCCATATTGTTCTACTTTTAATGGTTCAATGGTTTGTTGTGATCTTGTCTGGCTTCCTTTGAATTTGTTTGTTTTGTTTAATCACACCTACCTGCCAGTGGGACAAGAGATGGAAATCTCAAACATAATTACATTTTGAGTGTTTATACTGTCCCATTTAAAAAATAAAAATATAAATCATAACTAGAAGAATAGTGATAAAACCACAAGAAGCTTAAAAGATCATTGCTATTGCTGATTTCAGGTTTGTTGGGTTTGGGTTGTAACATCACGGTTTTACAGGAGTCCTTTGTTTCAAGGTTCAGTGCCTAAATATTTCTCCATGGAATTAGCGCTTTGATACTTTCACAGGGTTTGACACAGCACATATCTGAGATGGGACATGGAAATCTCACTTAAATAAGACCTTTTATAAATTCTCAGACTTTAAGCACTTCTGCTAAAACAACAGCAGAAAATGACGATGAACCCTCGTTATTCTGTAAAACTGGACTCACCATGAACTTGTGGCCCTCGACTCGGCTCCTAGGTTCAAGGTTCAAGAGTCTTTATTATCCCCCCAATTTGTTTCACAGCACGTAGTAAAAACAACATACATCAGCCACAACAACATTCAACATAAGTCATTTAAGACTACATGTTGTACAGGAGAAACATAGTGGACTGATCATTAGACCGATCGTCTAGACACGTCTGACTCCAACCTCTCCCCAACCAGGAAGCCGTTCGAACCCTAAATGAAATCATGTGAGTGAAGCATTAATGTGGTAGGCCACACGGTAGGCTGCTATGCCAGGAAGCTGACTGAGGTGAGGCCATTTAAAAAGCCTCCTTCTGAAGGTACAGGGTGATGCTCCCCTTCGAGGGTTACAGGATAAATGTAAAGGGCCATGATGTAATAAATGGCAGAGAATAATTTAGATTTTGATGTTTTTTTGCCTCCATTGTGAAATACCTGATCATTTGACCTATGCTTATTTGTTATTAAAAGAAAGTCTCTTTGGTGTGACTGTTTATAATTATTACCAACTACTAACTCATACATGTGAGATATGGATCCCCTATTACAGACTGCTCTTTTGTAAGTGGCCTTATCTCAAAATGGGAGCCGCTGGTTTTGAATTATGCAATATATGTTAAATAAATAAATAAATAAAATACCATAATGTACTGTACAATATGTGAATGGTAGCTTCCTGTCTATAAGAGAAAGTTCATTACTTTCTTGCAAAGTAGAAGGCATTAAATTTAAATACTTGATATTTGACACCATTTCTAACTTGTGCCATTCAAACCTGAGACCATAATCTTCATCAGGCTGCTGAATTAGGATAGGCTATCACATTAGATAATTATATTACTCACTAACATATTCAAATAATTTATAATTCAGCCATGATCTGGGCTGCGTGATGAAGATTATAAAACAACTATGTAATTGTAATATGTATGATACAAACAATAATTAATTATTATTAAATTATTAACATTATATATATTATGTGCATGATATGCCTGCCTGTATGACAGTTTCATATCAATGAAGCTGAACACACCAGAGATGGCTTAATGAGGAAGAAAGGCTTGAGAACTGGGATAGGAAATAAATTCCCCAATTTGTTAGTAAAATAAAAGTCCACCCTCCATTTGACTTTTTCCCTCCCCAATCGATACCAATTTTACCATCATGCAAATGCATGGTTTGTGTGGATTGATTACTAATTTATTACTTAATCATTCAGTTTAAAATAATAAAAGCAGCACCACATTACATTATCTTACATTTCTGATCCCACTTTTTTAACATGTCAATCCCCATCTTCATCAAAATCACCATAACCACACCGGATGCTTGACGCATACAAATAATTCAGGAACAAATTGGGAAATCCCTCCAACCTGTAGAATATAAAATGGCGGCCCATCGCTGAGCAGATCAACTCCTTCTGGCACCAAGAGCCATCAGCATCAGTGGAAACTCAACAAGTGCTTCCCAGCAGCGCATCATGCCCTCTATTCTCAGTAAGTGATTTGTAGCTTGTGGTCCGCACGTTTCCTGAGTTTCTTCCTCTTTCTGTACATTCAGTCATTCATTCTCTCCCTCTCTGCACAGACGCCCGCTTGCTCTCTGCACTGACCATGGCAGCTCTGCTGATGTGCACTCTTGGAGCTCCAGTTGAAATCGAGCCCTCCGACAGCCCGGCAGGTGACACCTCAGGTGAGGAGGAGCAGACATCCCCTCCCCCTCTGCTGAGCAACTCCGAGTTTTGGGTCTTGATCGTTAGTCAAATAGAAGGACTCATGAAAGAGGTAAGTAATTCATCTGTGATTTATCTGGACTATTGTAGCGATATTTTTGCAGTTGTGGAAATGAGTGATGTTTTTATCAACTGTTACATTTATTTTTCAAAGTTAGGTGAAGGAGATGGATTCCAGGACACAACTTTTTCTCTGGACAGATACAAAATCTCCTCTCTTCCTGCAAAGTGCACAAGCTCCAGAAAGGTAGTAGCAGGTCTCCTCCTCTTGAAACCAGTTAAACTGATGATGGTGATGAGGTTCATTTGAACACAGGCTGACCCTCTCTCCTCTCTTCAGGAGGTTTGTCTTCGCTGGATGGCTGAGGGCCTTGAAACCTTCATGGTTCTCTTAAAGCATATGGAGAACGAGCATCCCAACAGAACAAGCTTCTCAGAAGTTAGAAGCAGCAGCAGAGGTCTGATCAGTAAGATCAAAGAAGAGGTGAGTCTGCTGTCTGGGCCCTTACTGCTTTTAGGAACTTCTTAATGTCTCCTCTCATGTTACGTGATGTATAACCATGACACCATATCTTCCCCACTGTTTTCTGCCCTTCAGATGGGGAAACCTGGCAAAGTCAGAGTGCTGACCAGCGTCGAGGAAGAGCAGTTGCTGCAGTGCTTTAACAACACAGATGATTTCCACAAAAGGATGACCACACTGGCCATTCTGCGGCAGCTCCACAACTTCATTTGCGACGGCAAAAGGACGGTTCGTCTGATAGAGAAGCCTAAATATTACAAAGCTGACGGTAATAGACAGTTGTGAAGCAATGCCTCAGATAAACTAGATGCTGTAAACAATCTCTCCTCTCAGAGGGGCTCCTAAACCAATCTGCTCTAATATGCCTGCACTACTGTATTTCTTATTTAATGTATTTATACTTTGCAACGTTATTTATTGGTAGGAAAATCCATCATGTAGATGAAGATAAATTTGTTCTTGATAGAATGATATTGATTGTATTCTGACAATTGACTTAACTATTTTAAGTGGTATTTGTTTCATAATGAATGATGATAAATTATTGTGGATTAATTCTAACTTATTTTACATTATGTCTTTGTGTTGGTTTGTGCTGTTGTGGAAAGATGGAAATGTGATCCTTCTGTTTTTATAATGAGCTGCTTGATAACTGCATTTCCCTTCAGGGATGAATAAAGTTTATAAAAATATTTTATTCTCCGTTATTCTGTTTTACTTGTTTTCATTTATATCACTGTTAACTATTAGTGTTTGTTTGGCATTACACTCAAACTGTCTTCACCATTCCATTTAAAGTTGTTTTGAACATACTACTCACAAAAAGTTAGGGATATTTCACTTTCGGAGGAAATAAATAGAAAATGTAAAAAGTTTGTGCTACAGTGATATGATATAATGTAAGTATGTTATTTAAGTATAAGTATGGAATGGTAATTGCTTCATCTCAAACTATTTATTGAAGCAAAAGCTGACAACAGTGGTGGTAAAAAGTCAATGTCAATAGGTAGTTGAAGAACATCTATGTCCGCCTTTCTGTGACTCTTCAAGTCTCTCTGTGTCTCTGCTCAACCAGCTGATGACACTCTGAGCTCAGTGGACTCTTCCCTGGTAACTTCCCATTTGAAGCCTAAACATGGCCAGGTGCTGTTGATGGATTGTTAGGTGTCTTGGTCTCATGATGTCAAAATGTGAACAGCATAATGAAGAGGACTGTTTAAATACAAACTATCATAGAACCAGAACATTTAGTGGAAGATTCATGGATGAGACGCTTTTGGTGAACAGCATGTTATGCTATACTGAAACATTGAACAGTTGGACATGTCCATTTAAAAGTTAAGAGAAGGTCAAATTAAGTTCACCTGTTACGGTTATAGTGCACTTTACAGTAGGTGCGTTCAGAAAGTTAATCGGAAAGCCGGACATCAATAATTTCTTAGTCGAGAGTAGTGATAGATACTGTAGACAGATAGTGATAGAGTAGTGCAGTGTTATTCAACCTTGGTGTCGGGACCCCACATGGGGTCACCTGAAATTCAAATGGGGTAATTGATTCTCAAAAAAATTACTGATAAAATTGTATTCTTCTTTTTAAAATTATGATTTTTTCCAATCAACAACCAAGATTAACCACGACCAAAAGTGACATTTTGTTGAGGATTTATTTTCTGATATTTTTAAATTACAAATAAGAGGAGGAAAATATGGAACAAATGGTCGAAACATCAGTGTCACACATTCATAAAGAAAATCTGATAGTCAGCACAACATATTTTCAGGGACTTGGTCTTTTTTCCAGTTTGTTGATCCACATGTCTTCATTGTTGCCAACACTATCCATACATTGACTGTATGTCAATACACAATATGACCACAAATGACATCTATGCATTGCTTCTCAGACATTGGATAGTATGATGAGGAAGGTGAAAAATAATGTCCATTTCCAGGCCATCCAACGGACAGGTGGGTCACATGGTCTTGAAGAGGAGGAGGGACTGGCTACGTGGAGACGCTCCTCAGCCCCATAGCAAACTAGACAAAAGGAACAAAATAAAAGGTTCAAGTCCACTCCTGAGGACAACCAAGACGTCTTGAGACAGAAACCAGAAAATTCCCACAAAACAGTACACCTCAGTGGGTTTAATGTGGTGTACATCACACACACAAAATAAGGTGTTAGTGAAAAAAAAATACTTATTTCTCAATGAATAGTGTTCCTGCAAAAGAAATCATTATTGATCCAAATCAAAAGTGTAAATGACCAGTGTTACCATCAGTGTTAAGACTTGATGACGTTGTTGACAATCTCGTGTTATTCAGACATTTAAAACATAGCATTCTGCTCAAGCGTTTGATTTTCTGTGTAAATAAAATCCGTCACCTGACATCCGTGTCTCGCCCGATGGAGCGTTTCCGGGTTTTTCTTCAGCCTAATTTTGACTAGCGTGTGCTACGTTTTCACTAATAAGCACCACGCCCGCGTTTTGAATCACAATCATTTCAGCCGGGTTTTCATATTACTCCTCTTTCGTAATAACTGTACTTGCGGGTTGTTCAGCGGACTTATATGACGCACATAAAATGTCTGTTAATGTGGATCAATTTGCATGTGTAAGGGCAGTGTTGGTAAGGGACTGTCATGCAAGGGCTTTGTTAGTAAAGTCTCTAACCACACTATAATGAACCTTCACAAAGGGGACAACCCCCACATGGCCATCGGCTCGCTTCCCACAGTATGTATATAACTGGACTTCCAGTCTTTGAGGATGTTGGTATCATTATAGGTTAATGCTTTGCTATTCAGACTGTGAACATTAGTGACGCTGAACTTGAGCTGTGTGACGGCTTCTTGAACGACACACACAAAAACACAAAGTTAGTTGAGTTAGTCATTTATTTATCTCTATCAATTCAAGGTATTCCTATACCTTGACAGTAATTTGTAAATGTTTTTGAATATGTCATTGTTTGAAAGATTAGAGGGATTTCCATGGGTTTAAAGATAATAATAAAATAATAAAATGGTGTTATTATGATGTTGTGGCTTTGATAAGCAGTTTGGCATCTTTCTTGTTTTTGGTTGACTTGACACCATTGAAATATAAATAGTTAAGGCTTAATACATGAGCAGAATTAAAGAATATGTATAATCTCGATAGCTTCAGCCTATTCCTTTCAGCATATGCCATAACTATGGACTCTTAGGGGCGGTAGAGCAGCCACCTCATGTGTTGAGGCTCCAGTCCTCACTGAAGGTGGTCCCAGTTCAAATTCTGCATCAAGCGGCCCTTTCGTGCATGTCACCCCGTGTTATATAGTTTATTGTAAAGTTCCTGCCACAAATCTTGTTGTTTCTACCCCAGCAGTTAAAGAGCAGAGTCATAACATAGCAAGATTGTGATATGAATCATTTTATTACCAAATTATTATATATCGACTTCAATTTACCTGAAATCTTAACCTCAAACAAAGAAATTAGCTTTTTTGTTTTTCTTTGCAACCTTAATACACACGCAACATGTACTTTTCTTTACTACCAGTTTTGCAATGATTTGTATAAGAGTTAGTATGACACCCCATGACTCAAAGTAAACTCATTTGCGTTGCTTTTCACACCACGCTCATGATGGACATGTGATCTGACAGGAAGCACAAACCTCACAACCTTCTCTCCTTACCTTAGGACTGTGGGTTCAGGCATCCCCGGATCTGCTCCACGTTTGAAACCTGGAAGTGGAAACAATGAAGAGGAACTGAATGAGTATTTACATGAGCAGAGCCCAGAGATGTCATTCAATGAAACCGAATCTAGTCCATTCAAAAGTATGCAATTCTCTAAATGTATAATCTAACAAGTCATCATCTATCCATAACCAAAACTCACAGTTTGTACCAAAAATATCTTAAACTCACAGTATGCATAAGTCAGCCATTCAGTGATTCCAAGAATATTTCTATTTTCAATACCCAAAGTTCTTCCCAAAACACATTCATTTTTTTCATAGCTATTGACAGTCCCTTGTGCTTCACTGGGTCATAGATTATTACAACACGCCTGTTTGATTAAACTGCATCATTGCATCAGACTGCTCTGACATCCATTGTGAAGATCCGGTTTTTGTGGAATAGGATGTAAGTGTACAGTGGCAATGTAGTTAGCAGCGCCAGCACATCTGACTCACCACCTCGAAATACACACACACAGGCAGACACATAGGAATCACAAAGCATCGTTCTTACCTCACAAACTGAGTCAAGCATGATGCAACAGATTCTTTAGAAAAAGATTTGATGGAAATGTACTACAATAAAGACCAATGACCAACACCTATCTACCTGTCTTTCAGAACCTGACGTGCTGGACAGACAATAAAAAATAGGTGTTTGCTATAATGCAAAAGAGAGTAAAAACATTCAGATTTTTAGATTTAAAAAAAACTGACAACTACGACATGCTTTCAATCACACACTGCATCATGAAACAAAAGGAAAAGGAAAGTTAAATGAGTTGTGAAAGTATGACAGTGTTGGTCTTTCCAAAATGCTGAAGTTGGGGGAGTTTCACTCCAATTCAGCAACTCCACAGAACAACTTCTCCATCTTTACCCCTGACCACAAACTGCTATATTAGTGCACCTATGAAAATTGCTCTATTAAAGAGCACATGCGCAGTTGAACTTTTTTTGAGAGGAAATCAGACATCCAGGACTTTGTTCTCCATTGTTTTGAACACTTTTTGATCATGGGCAATGAGAAGTTAAGAGAGAGATCTGTTCTTCTCTTATGAACTTAGCATTACGGATTTTTATATTTTATTTTTTTAATAATGACAAATCATGGGGCAGTCACTGCACTGACTCAACAACACACTCAGGGAATCTCCACTTGACCACCATGACGTAACGTACGTTACTTCCTCTGGGATTTAAATCTACAGCCACATTAGAGCCATACACGTTACATGGTGGTTGTGGGGGCAATTAAAGAGAGGTCAATGGAGATTTGAACTAGAGAAAATAGCTTTTTCATCTAAAAGTCTGGACTAGAACATGGCTAATCAGCTAGCACTACCGGTTAATATTAGCAAGACACGTCTGTCTCCCCAACCCCCGCTTATGTTCGGATACTGACCGAGATACAGCACGGTGGGGATAAATCCCCATCGGATGACAAATTGACCGCATTGGAAAAGTTGCTGCAGCCGCTGTTTTGTCTCTTTGTTCATTTTAGCCATGTGTTTATCCTGGACGACGAGGATGCCAAGGACGAGGTGAAGGCGGAAGTGACGTAGGAGGAAGCGTTAACGCTCCCAGCTGCAGTGCCAACAGCTCTGATCGGTCGCCATCGCCATCCTGTGGAGAAACGTGTAGCTGCAACAAAAGTCGCTGATAGCAAACATAGAATAACTTACTTCTCCCAGGAATAAACCCTGTTTTCAATTTTGTTGTGTTTACAGTAAAACAAATTATTACTGTAGAAATACTACTCTTTAGTGCCACAGAATTGTTTGGGAGAAAAGCACTGAAAATAGCAAAGACTGAAGTGTTTGGTGTAAAGTTCATCAGTGTATTGCTGTTGATTTGAAAGTGAATCAAATTGGCACATGTGTGTATCATTTTGTTGCTAGAATGACATTTTTTACAAAGGGTTGTAAGGTGATTTCAGAGTTTCATTTTGACAGAGCTGTGAGGTGTTTTACAAGACTGTCTTATCTTGCTTTTGTGTAGTTTTGACACAGTGAGCCAAGTGTGTAACCAATTGGCAAAAACTCTAACTAGTGTAGAGCATATTGAGCTCATCAGTATAGCAGCACAATCTAATTTCTCAGCATTTTTTTCACAAAACAGGGCTTTCAACGTTTCTACGCATGTGAAAGCGTTAAGTAGGCCTATATGGGTTTCATGTTTTGCGGTGTTGTGTGGTTTATCTCCTGTGAGACTAGGCTATATGATATAAACAAACACAGGTGTGAAATATATAAACACTTTATTCCCAGAAGTTGTAGCAGTAGAGTTACGTTCAGACAAATAAAAGGCCAATGAACCAACTTTAGTACAACGGTATGACATACAACAAGAGCTTACCCATTCACATTCTGTAAACCCACATACAGAAACACAATGATTGTTACTGTCCCATCAAGCTATGGACACTGGACAGCTCTAGTACATGGACAACAGAATATACTTTTGCTTGAGGGTGGGGCAGCTTGAACGCTTGATTTAGGACACCGAATGTAGCAGATGGGAGGAGTTGTACTTAATTTTATTTCTTTTCTCTCTTTTTTTGGTACAAGAAATATCAGCATGTCTTGTGACATGATATGGTGAACAACAAGGAAGTGTAGAGGAAACACATCACCAAAATACTACATCAACATCTGGAATGGTGGGTGGATCTGAAGAGTGGGGAGATGCCTTGTTGCCCCGAATGCCGTCCCACTGCAGAAAACACAGGAATAGGTTCATGTACAGTTTTGGTCAAGTTAACAAAACTTAGGTATTGTACTATTTTTTATTTTTGTGTTAAAGTTGATAGCAAGTCCATTCGGTTTTTACATTTTTGGATTGATGACTAGTTACGAAAGTCATGGGAATCGCATGTAGCAACAAAGCATCTCCCTCTCACAGGAAAACAACACAGTTGAGAGTCAAAGCTCTCTTGTTCAGTATAAGAAAATACCAAGGTTGAAAACACTTGTCCTTCAAGTGCAAAATCCAGTACTTAACAAATCACACACACCCATCATCCCCAAAATCTGACAGATCCTTGTCATTTGTGAGAGGTTGGGTTTTTATTTTTGCCATCAACTACACAGCAAGTCAGGAAGGTGCTAGAGGAGCAATAGGGAAGGACACAAATATTGCCTCTTTGTCATGATAACAATACTGTGCGAATGTAAACATTAAAAACTGATTCGTATCATACTGATTTGATTTTTTGTGGTTGTTTTTCCAGATGCTTTGAGGGAAGATTTTTTTTTAAAGAAGCACACCTGTAATTGATCACTGACTGTCAAAAAAAAGAAGTGTGAACAGAGGGAGTTTGGGTTATTTTCCCAAAATGTGGAAAACACTGAAAAAAGAGAAATTTGTATTGCTATGGGAAGGGATGTATTGTTTTTTTTCCTTTTTCTTTTTTTTTTTTTTAAAGTAGTAGAAACACTTGTTTCAGCTAGGATAATCATACCTTGTTCATTGTATCAATCAGCAGCCTTTATTCTAAAAACAATTGTACATACACATACAGTACACACACTCAAGCATGCTCACACATACTCAACATCTGCCCTCTGACAAACCTGGGCAAGGTCAGCATGGATGTATGGGAAAGCCATGCAGGGCAACAAATGCCAATTAAAATACTTTCCAAATACATTTCCACATAGTTTTTAGTAATGACAGTTTTTTTAAGTGCACCCATTTTACAACAGGCCGCTCTGCAAAGGAGTGCAGTTCTGTCCTGGCACAGCTTCACGTCAACAGTGCACTACTGAAAATTGGTGAAGCTGAGAGTGGTATCCTCGACATCCCGCCTCCATCAGGCCCAGAGGAGTTGAGTCTGCTAGAGGAGAGGAGCTGATGGTGCTCTGGATATCTGAGTGGAGGAGGAGGACGACAGCAGACCGGTTTACACCACACGGAATCAAAGACGTTAAAATGAAGTTACAGAGGAAACGGTGGGAGTTTTTGTTCATGTCTTTGTGGTTCTTTTACAGTTGGCATGGCTTGGAGTTCCAGGTCACAGGTACAGGGTCAGAGGTGAGGGTTCAGGTAAGTCACAAAGGGTTCAAAGGTCAGAGCCAAGGTGCACGCTGATGCTGGGAGAGCGCTGCGTGTGGTTTGGCGTGGGACTCAAGTACCCCAGCCCCTCCTCCTGCAGGCTGCACGAGTAGCGACCGGCCTCGGAGGCGTTGTTGTGGTTGCTGGAGGGAGGGGCGTTGCCGCTGGCCACCTGCTCGAAGGAGCGAGAGAAGACGGCGCTGGCGGTGCGTGTCAGGCTGGTGAGAGCTCCTGCCTTGGGCACCGACTGGCTGGAGGTGAGCGTCAGTCTCTTGACGGACAGCTCTGTGTTTTCGCTGGCAGCCCGGCCCATTATTAGAGGCCCCGCCTCCTTGTCCTTGTCCTTGCTGGTGCGCCCGCCGAGCCGACACTTCTTCATGGCCTTGGCCCCCAGGTTCAACGTGGTGACGCTGTTGCTGATAGTTATGGTGGGTGGGGTCATGTCAGGCCCCACCCCGCCTGGCCACACCCCTTCATCCACCTCCGAGATATCCATCAGCTCATCCGGGGAACCCAGATCCACTGCGTCTGTGAGGCCGACAGACAGATGGGAGACAAAACAAGCAGTGAAAAGAAAACCCGGAGCTGAACGAGTGAAAATACGACCTCCTCATCTGTCATCCAGCCCGTCTGATCCAGTTAAATCATTACTTAAAATATAAAATCATAAAATAACACCTTTAAAAGAATATATAGTCGGCACTCTTTGCATAAAAGTTGGGCTGGATGACAGAGGAGTTCTGTCACTGTCCAGCAGGTGGCACCATCACACTGTAACCTCAGCTAACAACATCTTTGAAGTTCCAGTGCAGCACACATGTTAGGATAACCAGCAGCACCGGTGAGACAACAAGTCAGAGGCAGAGGGGTGCAATGTTTTGTCCCAAAGGCAGGAGAGGACAGAATCTAAGAGCACAAGCCTAGGAAAGACCACAAAGGGAAGGTAAAGGAAGGCAAAGGCAAAGTTGAACTTGAAATGCATTTCGCACCACTACCTCTAAAGACAACGGCTTTTCTGTTTTCTTCAAGACATGCATCCACAAGCCATCTGAGTAGCCACACACGCACAAATGCACACTTGTGATTTGATCTATCACTGGAACAGAACACCAGTAAACAGCTGGTAAACAGACTGATAGGCAGGTCCTTTCATCATCATTCATGGTCAGATTGTCTTCCCTGTTCAGAGCCACCGGGACAAGCTTTTGCTTCAAATAATCCAAAGACCTGCTTATCTTTCCTCAGCTCCTACAGTAGCTACCGGTCAGAAGGAAGTAATCTGTCTCCAGGTGCAACCCAGGAGTCGAGGCGTACCGAGATGTGCTGTACAGACACACAAAAACTCACTGATCCCTCCAGTTAAAAAGGAGTCAGAAGTCTGAACAACAACACTGGAGGAGTGGAGTCTTCAAGGCCTTCCTGTTGTCAGTACCATCATAAATTTACTTTTGTTTATGCTTTTTGTTTAACTGATGTTCTGCTTTTTAATTTGAGCCTCTTAATTTTGCTCAGTGTAAAACACATCCCATCATTTTTATTATGTGATTAAGCCAAGCACATTTCATTATTATGCATTTTTTATGAGATTATTTATCTGCCGTTTAGTTAGATCTTCAAGTCATTAATTAGATTTTAAGGAATCTCAGCAGGAGATCATCATGAGGAAGCTTTAGCCACAGAGGAGAGTAAATGAATGAATGACATCAGAGAGACATATGAGAGGAATACAGTAGTGCAATTAGGCGAAGAGAGGATGGTGGAGCCCAGTGCAAAAAAGGTAAAGGGGAAGTCATCATGCAGCTTTTTCAGACCACGCCCCTCGCACACGGTTACCTAGGTTACCCCGGGAGCGGGGCAGGGGGAGGGAGGGGCAGGACCTTAGTACTGGCTCCTCCCTGTGGAGGCCGACCCAGAACCCTCATTCTCCACCATTCGCCTCACAGACTTCTGCCTCCTGACCTCCTGACCCCGCGTGCTGGAGTCATGACCTCGGGGGTCCATGCTGACCTCAGACGTGGTGCCCAACATGTCGCCATCAGTCTGGGCGCGGCCGTCAGAGCGCGGCCTTAGGGAGTCTCCGTTGGGCATTCGCTCGCCGCTCACGCCTGTCACACTGATCTCGGGGATAGCCACGCCCCCCAGAGCAGCCTCACTGTCTACACTCACCTCCTGGGACTCTGGTGGTGGTGGAGCATGTCGGAGGGGTAATTGGACAATACATAGACACATATATACACACACACACAAACAAATGGACAAGAAACAGAACATCATGCACACATGAGACAAACAAAAAGACGGCCATGTGCACAGGCACACATGACCACAGAAACACAAGACACAACAGAGGTAATCAATGTAATGGTAGAAACAATAAAAAGAGAAAAATCATATTGATCAGAACATAACACACGGTCAAAAATACATGCAATATGGAGATGAATGTGAACACAGTATTTGAATGGAAACACATTTCATACAGGTCACCACCACTGGCCACTACTGTACACCTGAATTCATATTTAATAGTATTTTCCTCAATCATTTGCCCATAACAGAAGCTTTGTGCATAAACAAGAAGCTCTGATAAGGGCATCAATGAGCAGGACCAGTGAGATGAAAAAAGGGTAATTAGGCTTGTGATGAAACCTACCCATTAAACTAGCTGAAGGCTGTAATTTACCTGCCTCTTCTGTACTCTAGGAAGCGAGCGACTAAATCCTGAAATCGCACGCAGACTGTCTTTTATTGTTTTCTCTTTTGAGTCAACGACGGCAAAATTTCAGTTTCTGCCTGTTATCTAACTATTATGGACTGAAACTACACACAACATGACATTGACCAGACACTGCAGCTTGTAGATATTATACTATGAATACCTGTTCTGTGGTTTCCTGTCTTCTCCTATCTGTCAAATTAGGTTCATGTGCTGTGTCGAGTCTGTCTGGCTGCATCTCTCTGAGCACTCTCAATGAGAAAAAGGAAATCATATCTTTGAATGAGGATGTTCGAAGAAAGTAGACAGTGAGGAAATGTGTTGGATGACAACACTTGTGACCACAGGACATGAAAAATGATATATGAAATGAAATGGTGAAACGAGGTGTTCTAAACCTCATGCTCTCTCCTGTGGTGTGGATTTAGTCCTAGTTTTCATTCGCCTCCAAAAATGTGATTCAAACAGAAAATTGTGGAACCACATGTTCCCGGGGTCACCCTCTGATAAATACGTCCCTCCGTCCTGCTTTTTTTCTCAGAGTGTGCATCTTACCGTGTCTCTTCCAGCGGTGTCCCCTGATAGAGAGGGAGGTGACAGCATTTCGAGAGATCCTGGAGGAGGTGGGTGTGATCTCCACCTGGATGCTTCGCGCACCTTCCTTGTTGTTGCTCTTCAGTGCTGCGCCGTGGAGTGCCTGCTTGATGGCGTTACCCACCTGAGGGCGAGGAGAAGCACAAAAAACACTGTTTAATACTGTAGTTTCAGAGGACAATAGGGGCATTTGCATGAAAGATCCTCTGCCAGTGAGGAACTGAACCAGCCCGCTGAATGATTAGCAATGGTTAGCAACCAGGAAATGGTTGACAACCGGGCCATTCTTTGTTGCTTGGAAAGACGACCTCAATGTACACGCTTCGAGTCCCTTTTATAAATGGAGCTGTCAACTGTCATTAGTACATTTATCTGATCTTATTGTTCCCACAAGAATCTGTATCAGTGCAGGTCATGGAGAATGATAGCCGCTCTACAAGTTGTGGCACTATTTTTTTAGGGGTGATCAAAAAAAACAACAAAAAAAACAATTTGAATATTTTGGCAGATGTTGCATTATGAGTCACAATTTCATTTGAGGATTATACCGAACATATTTCATCACATCTGGAGGATATGATTTTTTTTTAACCCTAATCCTAACCCACCACAATGTGTATTTTTGGCTTTGTTGTGACACATTCTATCGTGAAGTCTGAGGAAGAGCCTTGTCGGCTCAAAACGTTACTTAATAAATATCCTAAATGGGAGTTTAATGCTGTGTGGATCTCTTTGTTATTTTCTACACATTCCATCTTCATCAAAAAAAAAAAAATGCAGCACCCATGCTTTGCATATCATGTCACACATACAATTTAATAAACAATTCTTCATAATAAGTTATTACATTTTAAAGATTCCATTTATATGACTATAATCAGTATATACATGCATCAGTGAAAACATCGTAGTCCTGCAGGAAAACAGATAAACTCAACTTATCTTGGGTCTGTATTGCCAACTGTAATGTATTGTAATTTATTATGCCATGTATTTTGTATATTTTGTCTCGTGTGCTCCTGCTTCTGCAAATTAATCGCCCCCTTGGGGACAAATAAACTGAATGATTGATTGATTGAAAAAAGATCAAAAAGTAAAAACAGTGGAGCAGTTCCCAGAGTCTGTAAAAGCAGCATTTCTGATACTAGTGAGTTCAGACCATGTGACTGAACCAATGACATCTGATCAATAATCCCTATCCACCTGATTTATGCAAAGGGATGAAACTAAAAGCTTGACACCAACTGCCTCAGTTGCACAGACTGGTGAAATAGGAACAAACAAGTCTTTGTACTTCACTCTACATAACACTATTTCACAAGTCCTGATATAATAGCCACTTGCACTCCTTGGAAATTCTCAAGCAGCATTTGCACTAATGATCATGTAACAGCTGGGTAGGTAACATGAGGTACGCAGCATCATAATCACCACACAACATGTCTTTTGTCTGTGCGGCTCCAACACATTGGTCTCATGAGGGAAACGTCACCAAGTTATGCTAAGCTAGCAGCCACCTGGTGCAGTTCACTCCAACAAGTAAACACAAACAAACACTGGACAATACTGATACTTGAACTTGTCCACATCAGAGTGTGTGTATTCCTAGCATTTATCCACAAAGCCGTTTCTTAATTAAAAAAAAAAAACTGACACCGCTCTTAATATGTGTTTTGATTGTTGCAGAGGAGTACACCTTGACTTGTGTAGTAATACTGTGACCCTCGGTTCAATCCTCTACTCCCTGGACCTCAAGGATTACAGCTTAACGGAGCAGAGAGGAAAGCATGTAAATAATCTAGTGGGATTACACTCTGCTTGCAGTCTCTGACACACACACAGGCTAACACAATACAGCATAGTGTGCCGTGTATGAATCAAAACCACAAGCCAGCATGTGCGTCGAAGTCACATGCTCTCTCAGGCACACAAATGCACGCACACACATACACGCGCGCACATACAGTAGCAGGTCCGCAACATAAACAGTACAGGGAGATGTGATAGTAGCAAAAAAATATTATTGTACCCACCAGTAGAGCCTCGGGGAACAGTTCTAGCTGGGCTCGATACAGAACGTCATCCAGTGCTTTCGATCCCAGTTCCACTTCCCCATTACACCTACACACATGCGCACACACAAACATGTTACATTGGTAGATGCTGCTTGAAACAGTAAATACCAGTCATTTCTGAGACTTAAAAATGAGGAGTTGTGGCATAATATAAACCAACAGTGGGGCTGTGTTGGCGTGCATGTATGTGTGCACTCACAAGGCGTAGTGTATACCCGTGATGAGCTGAACCAGGAACTCTGATGTGACCGTCAGTCGCGTGCTGATGCCTTTGTAGCGCCGCATCTGTTGCCGTGGGTAACCGCATATACACACCCTGGAGGACGGCCGATAAAAATCCAAAAGGGAAGTTTGTATCAGCGTTAACAGGGAAGCTTCAAGCTGAGCCGAGGCTGAGCCATTTAGCTGTATCTCCATTAGGGGAATTTACTTCTCTGTGGCAAGCAGTAAAGTAATGGCAGACTATAAACATACAAGCACACAAATGAATGCCACATAATGATTTATTCATGCTTTTCTACATTTCCCACAGCGTTTACAAATATTGAATACCTTCAGAGCATAAACAGTAGATGGTTAATAATTTTCAATCATATAGTTCTAGCCTGCTGAAGCTGCAGGAGTCACTATGTTCATTATACAGTTAGCAAATACACAGCAAAATGTTGAGGGGGGAAATCTAAACTGATGACTTCTCTTTAGCTCTGTGCTTGTCAGACCAATGCTCAGCTGCAGTTGGCAGATTACCAAAATCACTGGGCTGAGCTGGGATGTGTGTACATCACAGCTCGTTGCCGAATAGCGGTATCTTGGCTCTCGCTGGCAGCAAAGTCTATAAGAGGATCAGATAAGCAAGAGCTTGCAAAACTATGTGTGTGTGTTTGTGTGTGTGTGGGTGTGTGTGTGTGTATGCATGTTTGGAAGTAGTGTCCTTAAAAATATCAGTACTTTATGACGCAAAGGTCACAAAGTATGAAATCAGTTTTTCTTGGCACAGATTAATTCCTCAAGGCCTTAATGATAAGGTGACCCGTGGTTTGCTACTGTGTGGTATGTTAGGATATGCTGAGATTTCTGTGTTTGTGTTTGTGTGTGTGTTTCACCTGGAGCTGAGCTGGCAGAGCGACTGGAGGGAGGTGGGGCACATGTAGCTGAGAGCAGAATTGTAGCACAGCAGCAGGAAGGTCAGCACCTCAAATCTTAAAAACATAAACACACGCTTTTAAATAGCAGGTAAATAAATAAACAACGTGACATACGAACCAAAACTCTAACATTACATGGCAGAGCTTTCCAGCTGCAGTTATGCTTACAATACAAACAGTCCAACAAAGGAGACAGATTATCTTTAAAAAGCAGCCGGACTTGTTTTGTAACATTAAAAAAAAAAGAAAGAAATATTTCAGCTAAAAATAAAAAAACATCCATCATCTATTTTTACATCTATCTAGCCAGCCAGTCTGAAAAAGTTTTAAGAAAACAGGACTGAGAAAGTTGAGGATGTTGAACTCAAACCACCGCAACCTTTAGAGTCTGTCTGTACAGTCTCGTTACAGTAATTTAAGAAACCCTAACAGCCATCTAACAACTTCAAACGCTATGAAACAAAGACAGCTGCCACAGGCCACCGCTGAAGCAAACACACCATAAAATAATTGGCCACAGTAGGAACTGAACTCACCATCACCACACAAAGCTGATTTTGAGGATGAGATGTTCAAAAGCTGATAAAAATGTCAATAGTCCTACAAGTGCAGAGAGTTTTTCTATCAACATTATATTTGGTGAGTAAACCTGTCAGTGCTTCTTTGCCACAGTGCACATCCTCCTTCATGGGTGTTTCTATTTTGGTGGCTGGCTGGTGTTCGCTGCCAATTCAGAGCAGGCAGACCGACAGACTGACCGCTTTAAAAACGAGCACAAGCTCCTCTCTGCCGGACACGCCCCCACCCGCCCTGATGACTTTAAAACAAGCGCGCCCGTCGAGTGTCCTTACCTGTTCTGTGCCGTGAAGGTCTCTCTCTGCAGGTGTGGCCCGCTGTACACCACCCTGCTCAGCCCGTGGTTGGCTAAAGCGCCTTCGGTGAGGGCCATGGAGCCAATGGCTGAAGGCTGGCAGTGAGAGGAAGATGTTTAATGTTTTTTTGCAAAAGCACATTAAAAAGGTGTGTGTGTGTGTGGTTGAGTGTGCTTCTCACCTCGTGGTACACTGATGGTTTGGAGAGGGAAGGGACGGTAAAAGATAACACTTTACTTTGCCCATCTTTATCAACTATTTCCTGCGAAAGAAGACAGGAAGACAAAGAAATAATGTTTCTGTCAGCGAGAAAAAACAGCTTTTTTCCCCCTCCGTCATAAACCCCTGAAGAGCATGTGCTTATCTCTTCAAGCACACTCATCTGTTATGTGTGGGTGTACGTGTGTGGACCTCAGGGTCTGCGTTTCCCCCGCTCATTCTGTTGGTGTGTATTTGTGGGCGTGCGTTGTGTGAAAAAAAGCACACAACAAACTCCAGGATTTTGGTGTCCCCTGTGGGCATGTTAATGTCAAAAAGATTAATGGGAGCCAGGCAGCGTGTTGAGTGACAGCTGACCTATTCTGCTATTCAGACAGGAAGTAAGGGGGCACTGCGCTGTGCTGATAAATAGATCACTCAGAGCCAAAATGGATGAAGACTGAATCTAACACACTGTAATAATTACCAGCACTGGCATCTGTGGGGGATTTAGTGGCGAGAAGCAACCCATCCATATAATGTACTTGCAAAATCACTATCTTTCAGTTCCTTTATTTCTTACCCACACTTCCTGTGACTCCCCATGCATAGCTGTTGAGTAAGGCAGAAAGGGCAGAAAGTAACTGTTTGAAACACATGACGCAGCTCCTGAGCTCCCAGAAATAGTTGAGAGGTTAAGTCCCAGGCTTCTGAAACTGCATGATTACTTCCACTTGTTAAGGATCAGGGACTTTTTTTCCCCTTGTGTGTTCCCTCAGTTTGCACTTATCATACTGGAAATATTTCATTGTCATTAACAAGACCAGCTCTCTGTTGCTGATAATGAATGAAAAGGATCAGCTGTGACCTAGGAATGTGGTATTGAAAATGTAAACAAGCACACTCATGCATACGCGCACACATGCACAGACCCCATCAACCCCCCCGCCCCCTACCAGGTTGTAAATGCCCAGCAGCAGGGCCTCTATGCAGCCGGAGGTGTGGGGATCTCTGGCTGCGCTGACGGACAGGAGGCTCCACAGGAGCTCAGGCAGGAACTGTAGCGTGAAACGCTGCAGCTGTGGCTCACCGCTCCGGTAAAACTCAAACAACTGGTGACACACTGGCTCCAGTAACTGCGGGGAGAACAGATAAACCAAAAAGTCATGCGCACACACACACATGGTTACATCACATCAGTCTACAAAAATTGGCAGGCAACACTTGCCCCTGCAGCTGTAAAGAAAACGTTGTATTTGATAATTATGGTTCCCACAACAATCTCACGACATGGGTTGTCAAAGTCAGATTAAATCAAATGTCAATCTCTAATGTTTACATAAACATGTCGAGCATTACAGTGTGTGTACATACGTCACTGTAGTTCTCTCGGATGACCTTGTAGAGAGCGGGGACCAAAGCACCTTTGTCTCTTAGTGAGCCCGCATAGGTGGACACAGCGCTGTCAGGGAGGGTCTGAAAAACACAAACATTTGAAGTATGAAATAACTGAGACTAAAGGCTCACCAGCACTCTATGAATAACACAGCATGGTCATTTGAGAGAAGGCTGTGGAATAGCCAAACATTTACCGAAATGTGATCTGATCAAGCTTGGCATTTATGCAGTTCAGGATACACGGATATCATTTGAAACCAATAAATCTGGTTAAAATTATGACTGTTGCTGAATGAAATAAACAAACATCGATGACAGTGAGAGAATCAACAGTGCATCACTGTAACTGGAGGCAGAGCGCTCCAAGGTGACTGCACGCAGAGACAAGAGTGATAATATCTAAAGCAGAGCTGTTCCAATCTCATTTTTTCCTTATCGAGCATGACCCAATACCAACGCAACAACATTTACAAAAGGGATGCTACTAACCCTGTGTGGATGTGGTATTATTTCTGCTGTTGTTGTATGGCTTGGCTCAGCTTAAACCCTTTGTAAAACATAGACTACTGCACAAATACATGAAAGCCATGGAAACAGCTTACAGTGATCACAGTCACAGGCATCAACTGCTGATATGGCTCAAAAGCTTGGGATAAAATCTCTCTCATACATTTGATGATTCAGTAATTGGCTTATAGTAATCAAGTAATCCACTTGACCACAGTGTTTATTTAGGGTCTTTAACATATGGAAAAAGAAATTAGTGTAACCTCTGCTACTGCAAACTGTCACATACTCAGGCCCTCTGACCTATTTCGTCTCTTCCATCATTTCAGTGTGTGAGTGTGTATCTCACTCTATAGCAAGTTGCAACAATTGGCCAAGTAGCATCACATGATGAATTGACTTAAATCTTTTACATTTCAAAGTCTAAAATAGCAGCACCAGTTAAAACAGAAACAGTCCATCAAATTTTAATAATTCTCAATATTTTATAGGTTTTATGTCTGGGCAGGACAGCATCTGGAACTGGACCCAGACTGCGGTCCACCTATTATCAGCACATTGAGCTATACGTCTGAAATCAGTTCTTCTTCACTTCTCCCAGTGGCTGCACAGTACAACTTCTTGTGTAGGGTTCTGCTAAGAAGACCTGATTTCTGGGGAAACATGTCATTTCATCTGGGTGTAAAACTATACAGTTCATCAATACATGAACTCGTATTGAATAGATGTATAGACTTGCATACCCTCCAACTCCCTATCCAGAATTTGAGGCAGCATCCGAGTCATTTTAATCACTGGTACCAGAATTAGAACTACTCAGAGTCTAAAGACGCTGCATGTTGATGTGGCTGCTATAGAGGTCATCTTCACTGAGAGTGTCTGACAGATGGGTCATCGTATGTTCACTGAGGAGAATCTCATCTGCTCTTTCATTACACTTCGCCGAGCCTGAGCTTTGGTAGGAGTCAAGTACCGTTGAGTTCCCCGTGTTTGAGTTGGAGCATGCGATTTTCCAGGAATAAAGCACTTCAGAGGGTGTTTGTTTATGTGTGTGGAGGAGATTCAACCCAAATGCAGCAGCAGCTATGATGCTGCACGCTCGCTGATCGGGGGTACGTGTGCCCCCCCCCAAAAAAAAACAAAAAAACATGCACATGCACACAGCAGTACCTTAAATTCTGACAGCCAATCCTCTACCACTCCTTGGTCCATAGCCAACATGTTCCCTCATTTGCAGTGGAGTCACCTCTACCTAAGAGAGAAACACAGAGTATAAACACAGTCAGCATTATTATTGACACATAACAAATAAATGGAGCAATTTCTCTTTCTCTCTCTCACACTCACACTCACACACACAATTACAGTTTGAATGAGGTCCTCTCATGTGTGTGCCTTCTATTGTTTTGTATCCTGATAAAAATCTTCTATTAGGAATGACAAACAATGCCATAGCGGCGGTGCACGCTGAGTGTACATGCTGCAGGCATCAATACTCCACAAAGAAACACAAGTCTCTCCTTCCCCCGACTCTCCTCCTGTTTCCCTCTCATTCCTCTCTAGACACACACCTCTGCAGCGAGTACCTAACCTATTCTCAACTCAGGCTGGCAAAACGAAAAAATCACCCACACAGAGAATCCTGGCTGGCTTCACTGCTGAAGCACTGATGAGAGAGGGAAAAAAAAAATGTGGCACAGCAAGATTTAGATGCCCGATGAACAGGCTGTACAGTGCAGACGTTTTTAAATGGAGACGGACAGAAAACGAGGCTCTTGACTGCAGTAACTTACATCTACTCAAGGTGAAATTCATTCTCTGCTTCTCCCATCTACGTTTTTTTATTTTTCCGTTCCCATCAACACAGCGGTTTGTATCGCCTGCGTCCCGACTCCTGCCTCTCTTCTTCTAGACACTTTTTTTCCACTCAACCTCCAATGTTACCCTATCTTCTCATCGCTTATGAATAATCCATCCTGTAATCAAGAAACAATGCACATCCCCAATTAATTAATCATCACTTGTGATGGAACGAACAATTAAAATAGGTTATGTTGTTTATGAAGCAACAACAACAGAGAATTTACAGCCCGGCAAGCTGCTCCGAGGGGTTGCTGAACAGCTCAATGTAAAGAAAGACAAACTCCTCAGCAATACCTGCTGATGGAGGATACATTAGGATTTATAGATCTCTCTCAAGATGCTCATAGCTATTGATACAATATTTTCAGTTTGAGCCCAAGAAGCCAACATTGTCATAGACCTATAACTGTTGTTGTTTTTGTTCTGATTACAGTAGTGATGTCAGTTATATTATTTTCTTAACTCAGAGGCAGAGCCATAGTGTTAAACTCATCTTAGCCTTTCTTGACCTCAGGTGTGTGTATAAATCAAAAATGTATCTGCATCAGTTATGAGAAGCAGTAAGTTATCGGTCATCAGTATCATTGGGGAAAAAAATGGTTATTGTGCATCCCTAAATAACAACTTATTTGCAGACAATACCTCTGCCTATAGAAAACTGTCATGGCCACCTATTCTATGGCTCAAAACAAATTATTCATCATAAAGTTAATTTTAAAAAAGGAGAATACAGTAGTTTCAGTCTTAAATTTCACACATACTGCTGTCATCTTAACCAGTTCTGCATTATGAGTGACAGAATTGACAGCTAAGACAATGTGACAGACTGACCGAGACCTATAGCATGCCTTCCTCTTCCCAGGATGTCTCTTTGCACGCCTGATTAATCATCCATTTTCGACTAGCAGTCTCTTGTAACTGCGGGGTATGATGTCGTGTCTGTTGTCGTGTCTGCATTCTAAAACAGTGCAAGGCTGAATTGGCAGTTGAATGCAGAGAAAGAGTCCATGTTTGGTGTGTCTGGTAACAGAGACGAAGAGAAAAAAAGAGGGAGAGAGGAAGTGGAAGAAGTCCTTCTATGTGCACACTTGTCATGCAGATAACGTCTGCTTGGATTTTGCCTGTAGATAGATAGTTGAATTTGTCTTCCAAAAGTCTCCCATTTCTAAAATGTCATTCGGGGGGGGGGGGTCTCACACACACACTTCCACACACAAACACACACCTGAAACAGTGTCACATCTTCAGCTGACAAACATGCAAAGCAAATATTCCAAAGATGTTCTGGAGATGAACTCAGACAGCCTTCATACTGTATTTCATAGGATCCAGATTATCTATTCATGTATGCATAATGACGCAAAATTAAAAAAAAATATGTCACTGGTTGTTTTCTTGTCTTTCCTGTCCTGATTTTGCCTCCTCTGCCCCTCCGCACATCCTCCCACACTACATCAGTTTTCTCTCCCCATCTTGCCTGCCTCTTAATCTGTCTTTTCACATAGCAAAATGCTTTTATTGCATTTTGTAGGACTCTTGTGCTTGGTCTCTCGATGGCAGCCAGGTGTCTATTTATGGACTGTACCAATGACAAGAATGACAGGGTGCGCGGGGGGGGGGTGGTGACTCATGAAATGGGGAAGGATTATAAAGCAGAATAGCCTCCATTTAGAGAAATTAGTCCTTTGTGACGGTTATGCTGGCGAAGACAAACAAGGAGGACGGCAGTGTCTAAAGCCTGTGCGTTTTAATGGCATGCTGGCTGAATAAAAATAAATAAATAAAGGCTGTGATTAGAGTGTGGATGAGTCAGTCTTGTAAGAGGAACGGATTCTCCTCCTACAGAGGCACTTTTAACCCGTCAACTCTGTCCACGCTGGCGTCTGGGGCATGACATCTGGATCCAGAATAAGATACCTGCGGACCAAAACCAGCAGCTGCCTGCCACACACCACCTACTCGCGTGATATTTTTTGCCTTCTATCTCAGCAGCGAGCAAAGAAAGATTCTGCAGTGTGACACTAAAGGCAGCAGAAGAGGATAGACACTTGGCACGAAGTTAAAGGGATAGTTCAACATTCTGGCAAATTGGCGCATTGCTATAATCCCTCTGGTCACAGCAGTAGGTTCGTTACCTTATGCTATGATTAGAATGGTACATTCATGTAAAGCAGCTGATGCACGTTCCGGTCAGGGACAGTTTTCCGGCAAGCAGTCTCTGCATTTGCCTCGAAAACAAATCTGTCTCGTAGCGTTCCATTATTATCTCACAGTGTGGTGAATGTGCAGGTCACAACTTGTCCACAAAAGCATTTTGGAGTTGTTGGATTGTGTTTTCGATGAGTTTGATGAGGCAAACCCAGAAATCCCATTAGCCTCCGTAGCATAGCTCTGAGCAGCTCGCGGCTCTGCTCCGCCATTCTAAAAATAGCTTGCACCGACAACAGACCTACTCCTAAAACTATAGGGATTATGGCAATGGGCCAATTTGCCAAAAATGTTGAACTATCCCTTTAAACTATCAAAATCGTCAATTTAAAATCTGTTAGGTAGATACTTGTGAAAGGTGTAAAAATGAAAAGTGTTAAGATTTTTACAAAATAACTCAACTTCTCATGCTGTCAATGATTAGACAGGATCAGAAATAGAAGCAAAACAAGTTTTATGGCATCTATTGTTGTCTGTCATACGTGTGGAACATTTCTCTAGAAATCTAATTAGCAAAGTATCATACTGTGCATGTGTGTATGATCATTTACATCTCATTGGAGGTTTATTCTTCTAGAGCAGGATGTCCCTGTTTGCTTGTGTTGTAGACAAGCACAAAAGATGCACTTGCATGCACATTAGTGTGGCACTTTGCCAATGGTTTCACACTGGCCCACTGATCTACAGGTGGTGGTAAGTAACACATTGTGGTAACACAGCGGCGTGCCAACAAAAAAAGGGCAGTGATGAGGAAGACTGCCAGAAAACAAACATGGGTGTAAACAAAGTAGGTTTCAAAATGTAAAAAAAAACAACAAAAAAAACAAGGAAGGAAATACTTTCAACACATTCGTCAAACCTCAAGGATTCAGACAATGTGTTTCTGTGAGTAACACCGAATATGGGCAAGATTGTTTGTTGTTTTTATCTCCAGTTTAGAATAAGTAATGAGTGGAAGAAGCAAAGATTTGACTTGATGGCTTGATAACTTGATAACAGCTGCTTCAAATATGATTTTAGCCAAGATGAGGATAGATACTGAACCATAATTGGAGCTGCTTATCCATGGAAACAGAGATGAAGTGAAACTGCATTCAAACCTCAAGAGATCGTGGTTCAAACAGCGCATACTGTATACAGTACTACATCTAGAAAGACTTCTCAGCTGTGTTGTTGACACACAGCAGACAGACACAAGCAAATAGCCGGAGCAAATAGAAAACTAATTGCCCTGGGAGTACTCTATGGAGTGTAATTATGTTATTTGTTAGCCCTCTCTACGTCATTACGGACTCACAGATCATGACAGAAATCAATACAAGCCAGAGAGAGAGAGCACACAAACGATGCAGCGGCTGGCGAGCTCCTTTCTATGCAGCTCAGCCATGTTGACCAGCATCAACGCACACAAGTATCAACCAGTTTTAGGGATAAGTGGCTGAGCAGGCTTGACAGGCACAACTAACAATCCAGTAAAGTGATGAGCTAGTGCATGATCAATGCAGGAGAGAGAGAGAGGCAGAGAGGCAGCAGGATGAATCGATGCCTAAATGAATAGAGGCCGAGGTAAATGGATGTATAGAGAGGTGAGGGATAAAAGAGATTCATGACAACCCAGGGGATGGATAACTCACGAAGAAAAAAGGCCGTGGGGTCGGCAGATGAGGAGAGTTCATTAGATTTCTACCTGCGCTGCCGCTGGCAACCTCCCAACGCTGTGAAACACACACAATAAAACACACCCCTCTCTGTGAGCGGAACTACAAATAGGTCTAACCGGTCTGTTTACCAGCCTGGAGTTGGCATACTCTGAGTTTTTTACTGCAGCAAAGCTCTGATGGAACAAACACCTTGATGGAAGTACATGATAGAAAATGCGTCATGCATTGCACAAGTGTGTGTGTGTTGTGTGTCTTGTTTGACGAAACTTGTTCCTGTGAGCTAGCAAGTTGACAGTTCGTTCCTTCAGAATTTACACCCACGGCTCATCCTTCATCTATCTCACACATACACACAGGACAGGCAGGCTGAATGACCTTATTCTCAGCTCCTCCTCTTCCTGAAGACGTCTTCCAACACAAACAGGTCTCCTTTGAGTTTACATTCCTAATCCTTGCTGTAATTGTGCTGGCGAGCCCAGACAAGAGTTACCACAAAACACCTGAGGCAAACGCAGAATACACCGCAGACGGCCGCGCTGCTCGGTGGTGCTGAGCGTGAACATACCTGGCGTGAGAAACCTGTTGCAGAGAGGACTGAAGACTGAGTCCAAGTGAGAAAGCGTTAAAGGTGGAGGGGGTGTGTGTGTGGGGGGGTTACCCACAAACATGCCCATCCCTCCCTTCTGATTACCTCATTTCCTATTACACTATGCTTCTCTTTTTTCAGGAAGTGAGTGGGCCAATAACAATGAAGGTCTGAATGGAGCGAAGAAAGAAAAGCAGACAAAAAAGATGAAGTGGGTGGTTTTTGAGAGCGACAGAGCTGGCCCAGCTGCTTTTTCCTGTGACACAGGGTGCGAGCCACACTAACTAGTTAGGCTGATTACTAATCCCTCCAGGAATGAAAGCTATACGCAAAACAGGAGGGATGTGAAATCGATCGAATGAGCTGAAGTTAACCTAAACTAGCGCCGTGTGAACAAGAGTGACTCAACTTTTCTACCGACACACCCAAACCACTAATAGCCGCTCAACCATGCTCACCAGTGTCAGAAGCCTGAACTACAGAAACATGCCTCCACCCTGAATCTGAAACCTAGGCCGGCTGGTAACTGTCAACAAAGCACAAACAGTGACTACACACTTATTTCAACTTGAATGGAAGCAAAAGCCGTTGGGGAGCTATTTTGAGGATCTGAGGGGTGTCCAAGTGAAGGGTGTAATGAGGTTATATAACTGGTCATAAAGGGCAGAGCATCTAAGCTCACAGCTTCGCCAGCCCCTGCTTGGAGCAATTTACACCGTTTGTCCATGTCCATTTGTCCAACATTTTGTTTGACGTTTCTCTTCAGTTTGCATTCAAATCCCTATCGCGCTGTCCGTTGCCATCGTCTTTATTTGGGCTATAGCTTGCCCTGTGGTTAACCCTGTTGCATCACTGCCTCCCACCTTGCTCTGCCCTCAGGTCTTCTTCAATAAGCAGGTTGCTTATAGCTTGAAGGAGAAGGGGGTGGGGGAGTCGGCTCTTCCTCTGTTTTCTTTCTCTTTTACACACAAACATGCAGAGCAGAGGGCCGCCCGCAGCTAAGCGGACATGACAACAGAGTCTGGTTTGTGTGTGTGTGGTTTCTGCTGCCGAGGGAGACAGATAGAGAGATCTGACAGGGAGGAATCCTCTTATAGCAGCCTACGCTCTCTCCTCCTTTGCCTCTAAGCCAGTGATGCATCTTCGTCCCTCCTCTCACTCTTCCGACTCCCTATCTTCCTGCAGCAAGTGAGTCTAAAGAGACCAGTGGTTAATCTCACCGGTTTTTCAATTTCAGCACTCTTTCATCCTCGTCTCTTTTTTCTCTCTATCACAGCAGGAGGCTTTGATTGTGACAGTTGCATATAGCTTTCTCCTAATCAGCCTTTGATTTTTCTAATAATTAGCTCACTTTACTTAAAAAGATTTGTCATAAAGCTAACTGTACACTACATCTGCTGGCACCTGTGACTAGAACAATATGCTTCTATGAATACATCTGTAATGCACTTACGCTCCGCTTGTGCATGCAGATCGAGACGGACAGTTTTACAGAAACAGTTTTTCACTGCTCAAATTGCTCATGAGACCCCAGGGCATGGGTGACTCCTGCTATGATGCTGGATGACAGCAGAGCCAGTGTGATCTTCCAGCTCCATGACCTGCCGGGCTTCAGCGTCAAAAAGCATTAAGAGGTCTGAGACACTAGCAGCCACGGATGCCACACATTAACAAGCCTGCGCATACTCCTTCACGCGTGCACACACAAACACACACACACACACACACACACAGAATGACAGCACTTTAAGAGCAGGATCACTCACCCAACAAACACATCAACCACTGATGGAGGGGGGTGGGAGACCTCTCCCTTGTGACAAAGGCAAACAGATATGTAAAGCAAAGGACAACCAAAATAAAAGCTTAATTAAAGAACAACAGCTAGAAGCCTGGAGCCAAGCCTCTGTGACTTCTGACAGTATGCATGTGTGTGTGTGGTCGTATCATACAGCTGCTCTGTCGTGGGGCTCTGCGGCAAAGCTTCACAACACTATCCCCCCACCACACACACTCTCATACAGGAAACCCCACAAATGGCTGAGTGGCACTGAGGAAGGCTGCATCACATGATAGTGTTTAGAAAAATCCCAACAACGCATTATCTAAAATACCAGTCTGCAGTGTGGCTGCCAAAGTGACTCAGACATGCAAGGCGGAATATCACCTGAGGATCTTACCAAAGTCCTCACAGACAACTCAAGACGCACGCTCACAGCTGTAAAGTCGAGTACAAAGTCTGTGTACATTTGACAGATGTAAACCGAGTCGTTTACAGCAGCAAAATGGTTGCTATGAAACGCTCGTTAACTTGGAAATATTGTACTGACTTCTCCTTTTGGCTAATGATGAATGTGGTGTTATCTAAGTGGAAGTGTACCTGTCCTTGAGTGGTGCTAATAACCAGCTAGTTTACCACCCTGACGACTGGTCACACGGGCTACACAGTTAGACAACGTGAAATTCTGCCTCAACACACCGGTGGCTCAATGACAAACATTAGCTTTCCCGGTCGTCCAAGCTATTTCTAGTATATTTGTTAAGCAGTTTCAGCCGGGAGAGTGTAAATTAATCCCCCTCCCTCCCCGCCGCCGTCACACACTCTGTGTCGGCTTGCTGAATGACTTCGAGCTGTCACTGAGGGTTGCTTACAGATTAGCTAGTTAGCTAACGCGGCTAAGGCGCGACACCAACTAAACTGGGGAAGTTAGTTTACTTACTGGCATGCTATCTGTCAATATCCTGGTATCGCTGTCCTCTGCGCTTCCGACAAGGCGAGTAAACAGCTATCAGCTCGCTACTCAATAAATCTCCTCAATAATTCAACAACATCGGCTCCTTCCATCTTCATTACTTTCTCCACTCAGACTACCTTAGACGAGGGGGACACGGTTCGCCCGGAGTAACTGCGCGGCTGAGCCAATGAGGAGGCGGTATATAATCTAACTGCCACACCCCCCAACCGCAGTAGCCAATCAGATTAGAGTGTAGGCTGCACGTTAATAATTTCCACGATCATGGTAGGTTGTCGCTGCCAGTCACTGCTCTTTGACAGAAGTGATCTACCATGAATGTTGATAAATCAGTTCTTTCTTTCTTTCTCTTTCTTTCTTTCATTAATATGAGAACATTGCAAGAATATCCCACAGCATATAAACTATACATTTGAATAATGTTTAATAATTAGAAACCTCTCTTTGATTTGTTTGAAAACAGTATTCACATTTTAATTATGAACATAATCATTCCATTTGAACTATTTTGGTGAATACAGAATACACTGAATCACACTAGTCAAAGTCATTACATACTGTTAGGGTGTCTGGATTGAACATGTAAATAATAAAAATTTAATAATTTGTTACATTTGCAGAACCTTTTCATTAGTACAGACTAACCCAATGTTCTCAGGTTTTATCCAACACATCCTGAACACTTAATTCCAAATTAATCTGTAAAGCTCAAGGCCAAAGCAGCACTCTGTCAGATAAATAATGCATGGCCACTTCACAATGACCTCTGGAACAATGGATTTTCCAAAATTAATTATCAAGATGGCATATGACCATGTGTTTGTTTGCTTTCACATCAACAGACACAGAAAAGCTGCCGTTTTTAATCAGTTAATAAATGCAATGGGGGCTTTTCTGGATAATAAGCAGCAAATCTGCTTTGTCTGAATGTTACAATAGCAAAAGGAGACACATGCAGTCACAACAGAACTCAAGTTGAGCTCCCAAGAATATTATCCTGTTTATCCCAATAGAAGAAATATAGTAGGCTATCTAGTGGGCTGTCTAGTGCAGTTCAAAAGGACAAACCTATACTCCTGCATTTAGAACAATCTTTCCATAATATATTTAAGTGACTAATTAGATACAAGATTAAAAGAATGCGATTCGCTGATTACGTGGATCAGCTTCTGTTAATCTTGATTCATGAAGTGTAATATCTGAGACAGAAGTGTAATATCTGAGACAGACTACTGCTATGAAATGTGAATCAAAGACAAGTTGTTACAATTGTAAAATGAGGCTGCAATGCCCCCTGATGGTAGATAATAACATTACACAAAGGAAAATTCCATTCTTCACAGAGAAATTTACAACATAAAAAGTGTGAGTGCAAATCTCTGCTATATTCATTGCAATTTTGATAAAATACCAAAAGGCAGGCATGATCGCAAGTCCTTCACAAATGTGAAACAAGAAGCAGCAAAGGCTTAAAAAGCACAAAGTGCAGTTGGCACCGTACAAGAGTGACATTCTGTGTGTGTGTGTGTGATACTATCTTTTGTGTCACATTCACAGCATTCCTGATGTGGCTGCAGGTGCCAGGATATGAACACAGATTAGTGATTCTGATATGTTGCATGCCATGATTGCATGTTCACCAAGTGGCCGTTGCTGGGTTTGCAACTGACAAGTTTATCAGGAAAAACAGCCCAACTGTTGGAGAAAGTGTTTTCTCTAAGTAATGAACAATATGCATAAACTCTGTAAAGTCTGATCTAATTTGTGAATTAAAAATAAGACCTATGAGTTAAACCCTGCGATCTGTGCAGCCTCGTTGAGGACTTCTGCAGCTCGTTCTTTGTATCGCACTGACAACTCCTTTGCCCTCTTCACTTCGTTCATGTTCTCCTCCAGGTTTGTCTTCAGTCTTCCGTGCTCCTGGTACGACGATGCCACCTGCTTAACTTGCTCAGCTATCTGATCTCTGCTGTGGTTCAGCCAGATGAGCAGTTCTTTTAGTGTGGTGCCCCTTGACATGGTGGCTCTGGCCCTCTCAGAAGTGCCCCTCAGTTCATCCCGAGCCAACCTCAGACTTCGAGGCAGCAGCGCCTCCCTGTGTTTTCCTGCTAACCCCATGGGAACCACACTGAGGAAGAAGTCGTAGCCATTCATCTTAAGGCAGACTTTGTATGTGGATTCTGGAGGAAGAGAGAGACTGAGTTAAACACAGAGGACAGCAACAGAACACTGGGGCTTGGAAACATTTCCTTTACTGACAAGTAGTGCGGAAACTTTGCTCAGGAGATTGAGCTCAGAGACTGTCACTCACGATACTCCTCTCTGATCTTTCCCACGCATTCAGCAATAGTCAGAGCATCGCTGTGGGCACAGCCGTAGCTCTGTTGCAGGTTCCTGATGTGTCGGACCATGGCCTCATAGTGCTCCTGCTGTTCATTGAAGGTCTCCGCCATGTCAGAAAACCTCTGATCCAACTCTGGCACACCTACTCGCTTAATTGCCAGCTTGCCAATCCGCCTCACAGTGTTTGCTACAATACAGAAAATACAAAAAGTATGTGTTTAGTACATATTCATTCTCTGTTTAATGTATGTAGGTTTTAGAGACGAATATAAAGAGTTAGAGAGATGATACCACTGCGTGCTGGTTGGATCTGCCTGGCTGATGCAGCTTCATTCAAATAGGAAGCTGTGGGCTGCAGGAGAGGCTGCCTCTGAAAAAGCACAGTTATTTATTTACCTATCATCTTTTTTTCATTAGTGATTTTTACTGATAAACAAACTGAAAGCAATATTTACGCACTTATGTGCACTTGAAACATAATTGGTGCTCTAATAGGCTGTTGGTATTTCATGTTGCTCATCCAGCCTTCATGTTATTCTCTGCACTTTATATAGACATAACATTATTATGATGACCGAGAACGTTTCTAGCTATTACATCTATAACGCAAACAGCCAACATTAAAGGATTATAATTCCCCGAAATGCTTGAATTAAAGAAGGGTAGTGGTAATGGGTTAATCCAGATATTTCACTACAGCAAAAGCAGTTTGAACTCTGAACTCAGCGCAGGCTACTGTAGCTTGCCAAAAGCATTTATACAAAAACTAAGAATAGTTCAATGACATACCTCGCTCTCGGGGTTTTCATGAGAGAAGCAGCAACAGCAGAGACAACGATGCATTTTCTGCAGCTCTGGTGACTGTTAGTTTGTTTTCAGGTCAGTTATTTCTGACAATAGGCTATGTAGGGCTTACTTGTAGCCCCCATCCCGCTTGACGTCAGCGTCATGCGATTTCCCAAACAAAGTTTTCTTCCTGGTTATGTAGCGAAAGCTGTGCAGGTATGCAGGCAGACAGGTGTTGACCCTGGCCACCTGTGGGTGCGGAAATTAGCCTACATTACTAAACAAACCGCTGCTGTCGCCATGAGCTGTATCTAGACCTAGTAAATGAGATAAAATCGAAAACACACTATTTAAAATGATCATACACTGCTGAGAGCTATAATACTAACTTTGTTCATGCTCCGCAACACCGACAGGTCAATCTGTCATTTGTCAAGTTCGTCACTAGATGGCGCAGGCGAGTTGATTCAACCACAACCAAACCGTAGAAGAAGAAGCACAGCACATCTCCCAAGCTAAAGATTTGAGTTGTAGCTTAAAAGAAGCGCCACATTAACGGGTTTTTATTACTATTTCAACACACGAGAGCCAGTTTATTTTTATTACTTTATCTCTGCCGTCTTTCTAGGTGAAGTCACAGTCAAACGGACGGCGTTTTAATTCATTTAATGATAACACAACAAGGTGCTCTCGTGCTTGTGAGCAAACTGTCAACAAAGAGACCGCAGCAGCACTTTGTTGTTGGTTTCTGTCGTAGTTTCATAAAAACCGGAGAGATAGTATAAACCTGGCGGACATGACGGGGATAGCCTCTCCGGAGAAGGCGTCCACCTCCAAGAAGAAGAGCGAGAGGAAATGTGCCACCAAAGAGGAGTACAGACAGCTGTCCAGCATCATGGGAGTCATGAACAACCTGAGGAAACAAGTGAGGGTTTGTGTGTGCGTGAATAGACATTAATGTGCGTGCGTGTGCGTGCGTGCATACTGCTGTGAAAATGTGTGTCTTGACTCCTGGTTTGTATGTCTGCCTATGTTTTGCTCAGGGCACCCTCTGTGATGTGACCCTAGTTGTTCAGGGGAAACACTTCCCTGCCCATAGAGTAGTGCTGGCAGCTGCAAGCCACTTCTTCAGCCTCATGTTCACCAGTAAGTGTTACTGTTAACACACTATCATGAAGAGTCCCGCTGGTTTCAGTAATCCTCTGTCATATTCCAGAAACCACCACTTATGTGAAGTAAAATCATGATATTCAAGATCAAAACTGATTAAATGTTAACTGGTTTCTAAGTGTTGTGAAGCATTGCATGAAAAAAATATTGCATGCTGCCACTTAATAGTTGTTGTTTCTTCACCTCTAGCCAGAATGATGGAGTCAATGTCCCATGAGGTGGAGCTCAGGAGTGCTGAGCCTGAGATCATTGAGCTGTTGATTGAGTTTATCTACACAGCAAGGTAAGAATTTTGGCTTGACGTTGAGCGTAAGAGACGAAGGATCATTTTGAGTTATTGTTTAAGACTGATGTAATGAATGGTGATCTGATGTTGCACACTCTGTGTTTGTGTATGTCAGGATCTCAGTGAACAGCAGTAATGTCCAGTCGTTGCTGGATGCAGCCAACCAATACCAGATTGAACCTGTGAAGAAGATGTGTGTGGAGTTCCTCAAAGGGCAGATTGATGCAACAAACTGTCTGGGTAAGTTCAGCATTATCTTTCAGTATAATTTGATGCTTCATCTATTGATTCAACAACATTACTTATGTTGTGGTGGAGCAATGGCCAAATGGTCCAAAAGAATACTTTTTTTGTTTACATTTATATGCACTCTTTTGTTTTTGTTAGATGTAAAAACAAATAATATTCAAGTATTTAAATGACTTTTCCAGTGACGCTTTGACTCATAAGAGGAGAACCCTGATGTATATTCTGTCCTCCTGCAGGTATCTCAGCCCTTGCAGACTGTATGGACTGTCCAGAACTGAAAGCAGCAGCAGAGGACTTCTTCCAGCTCCACTTCACCGAAGTCTACAAACTGGATGAGTTCCTGCAACTGGATGTGACACAGCTCACGTATCTGCTGCACCAAGACAAACTCACAGTCCGTGCTGAGGCTCAGGTATCACAGCCATTCTTTGAAATATGGTTCATTTCATTGGTGCTGTTCTTTTTTTCAAAATCTGGAAAGGTGTCCAAGAATTTTTTGTCAATTATGAACTGGATCACAAAATGAATGGGCCTAGATTAAAAAGAATATCCCCCATAACATATTGTTTACTCATGTTTTATTGTTGCATTTCTTGTCAAAGATTTATGATGCAGCAGTGCGTTGGCTGAAGTACGATGTGTGCAACAGACAGCAGTACATGGTGGAGGTGCTGGGGTGTGTTCGATTCCCCTTGGTCTCCAAAACCTTCCTCTCTAAGACGGTGCAGGGTGAGCCCCTCATCCAGGACAACCCACAGTGCCTCAAAATGGTCATAAGTGAGTAGGAGTGTATTGCACTCAGTAACGCTGCTGTAATGAGGGAACGGTTGATACGTTACCCTGGATCTTAGTTAGACTGACTCCGTTATAGCAGTAAAAGCTTAAATATTCTTTACCATTTCGGCTTAACCCGCCTCAAACATATACAAAAAAAACAAACAGTTTTTGTTTTTTTTTGTCGCAGGTGGGATGCGCTACCACCTGCTGTCTCTGGAGGATCGTGAGGACCTGGGAGAGAGCAGCCGACCAAGGCGGAAGAAGCACGACTACCGCATTGCTTTGTTTGGAGGCTCACAGCCGCAGTCCTGCCGCTACTTCAACCCCAAGGTAACAGACTGCACATTAAAACAGATTTTCACCCACAGGAGAAATCACGCAAGTCAAGAACAGTAACAGTTGTTTATAAATTCTGGATTATGATGCATAAACAGTTACCTTGATTGCATTAGCCAGTGGTATAACAACTTTCATGAGCATCTACGTCGTCACAAAGTGCTTTACAGAGGCAATCAAAAGTCAGTCTGACTTTTCCATGCAGGAGTCCAGCTGGACAGACATCCGCTGCCCCTTTGAGAAGCGCAGGGATGCCACAGCCGTCTTCTGGGACAATGTGGTCTACATCCTGGGAGGCTCACAGCTCTTCCCCATCAAGCGTATGGACTGCTACAATGTCCTGAAGGACAGCTGGTACTCCAAACTGGGTCCGCCAACGCCACGCGACAGTCTGGCTGCCTGCGCTGCACAGGGCAAGATCTACACATCCGGAGGGTCAGAAGTAGGTGAGCACAGCGAGGTGGGAGAAAGGGACTTAAGTCTCTGGGAATCGGTGACTTCAGGGTGGTTTGTATTTTCTTTTTTACACATGGGTTTGGAAAAGTACAGGAAATTATTTAGGTGATTCTTAATGGATGATATACCACCCATTTTTGCAAATATCTAATTGTGGCGTTTGGCACTGTGTGTGTGTGTCAACAGGGAGCTCAGCTTTGGATCTTTTTGAATGTTACGACACCAGGACGGAGTCGTGGCAGGTGAAAACCAGCATGCTGATGGCCCGCTGCAGTCACGGCTCAGTGGAGGCCAACGGGCTCATCTACGTCTGCGGAGGGACGGTGGGCAATAACCTGTCTGGCAGAGTCCTCAATAACTGTGAGGTGTATGACCCCAGCACACAACAGTGAGTCATGCAAACACACACAAGAAATTATGCACGGTGCTCACAATCCTGAGACACTTTTTTTCCCCATAGGTTTACATGCAAAGTGTATGGATATAATAATGAGAATCAATATGCAGAAAAGAGTGTGTATAAACATATTGATTTTGTAATATGAATATTATTTTTCTCCAAAACAGTATTTTTTTTTAAATAAATTCAAAGGATTTAGTTAGGGATGCCTGATAACTATTGGTAGAGATAATTATATATTAGCTTATAATTATCGGTCAAAATACACAGACAAGTGTAGAATAATTAGCCAACTTTGCCTGAATTTCTCTCTTTTTCAGTCCGTTTAATAACTAAGTTGATTTGAAACAATATTAACTTGAGAGATTGATTCTTGAAGAGTTATAACTGTTCTTGCTTTTGTTGTAATTACAGTAGTGGTGTAATTATGCTTATGCTTTCTAAACCTCAAAATATTAATAATGTTATTGGTTATCAGCATCGGTGGGGGAAAAAAAGAGTTACTGTGCATCCCTATTCCCTGAATTTAAAAAAGCATTTCTCAACATAGAAGCAGGAAAATTACATACTAATGAGGTGTCTTTGTCTTCCTGTCCTTAGATGGAGGGAGTTGTGTGGAATGAGAGAGGCCAGGAAGAACCACGGGCTGGTGGTGGTCAACAACAGGATCTATGCTGTCGGAGGGCAGGGAGCGCTGGGTAATAAAACTGTAACTGTAACAATACCAGTACTGCTGAACAGAGTGGCTGTGGCATCTGTGGAAAATGTACTGTATTTGTGTGTGTGGTTTTTTTTGTAGGTGGACTGGATTCAGTGGAGTTTTATGACATCGCTAGTAATGAGTGGCGCGCTGCCTCGCCGATGCCGTGGCGAGGCGTGACGGTGAAGTGCGCAGCAGTCAGTGATGTCATCTACGTGCTAGCAGGGTTTCAAGGTGTGGGACGGCTTGGACACGTCCTGGAGTACCACACTGACACCGACAGGTTGGTGTATTAACTAAGTAAAACAAATTATAATGGCACAGAAGTGACGTTCCTTCTGTCTAAATCTAATTATATCACCATAACTGAAAGTTTTGATCGTCATGCCCGTTGCATTCTGTCTCTGAATCATTTTTCTTCTGTGTTCAGGTGGGTGACTTGCAGCAAAGTGCGAGCGTTTCCCATCACCAGCTGCCTGATCTGCGTGGTCGACACGTGTGGAGTGAACGAAGACGAAGACATGGACCTTATAGACTCTCAGTCACACGCTGCATCCGCTGCCCCTCCCTCTGCCTCAACCTCAGCAACGTCATAGGACGAGAGGAAGGTTGAGTGTACTTTATGTTATGGCTGTCACTACATTAGAGCCTCTGAAAGAAAATGGAGCTGCTTTTCAAATGAAGTGCATTAGAAATATAATTTATTATAATTATTACACAAGGAAAGACCAGGCTTTCTGGAAGAGTCTGTCTTGCCTTGACAGGTCATGCCAATGTAAATATTTCTGTGTATATTTAAGTAGTTATGTTCTCCACATTTCTTTTTAACTCTTATCTGTTTTAGAAATGCAGATCTTTGTTTTCAAGCTCCAGGGAATAAGGGGACAACGAGGATCTCGATGACAGATGTTTGTCAGGTTGGATACCCTGGCTGTTTTTCTAAGAAAAGAAAAAGACAGCTGAGTAATGAGGATGTTATGAGGATGTAATTTTATTGTATTTTTTTGTTGCTTGTGAATTACGTACTGTTACAGAGTGTAGATATACTGCGTTTATGAGTAGTTGAATCTTGGTTGTGTTGAGTGTATATATTTCATAAAAGTTCCTCTGTGATGCACTGTATCTTGAAATTGACAAACATTCAATAAACATTTGATCTTAAGAATCACATGCCTGCAAGTACAAATGAGCTGAATCCTCATACCTTAAAAACCGTTTTATAGAAAGACAGGTAAACAACTCAAGAGCACCAAATTCATGAGAATTAAGGCATCTGCAATAAATTGACATAAAATTACAATGACATTAGCTGCCATACAACTTTCTGGTCAACGATGATAGGACATCACTACATTCACTGTTGAAATCTTGTGCTCACATGTCAATAAAACTTTAAGGTTGGAAACAATGTCATAATTATAGTGATATTATGTTGATAAAAGCTGCATGCATATGTTTTAAGGTCACATGATTGTAAATGAAAACAGAAATTTGAACATAAAAAGCAAGTAGTGGGGAGGTTAAATTAGTGCAATAGTTTTAAGGTTGATGCACAGTGGTAAACACAAAGGTGTTTTTCTTCACTTGAAAATGACTGTAGCATTCCCTGAGCTTGTTTTTTAAACCACTGGAATGACCTCCCTCATTTGGCCCCTAGCAGGTGCTTAGTTAGTATCAATTGGCTCATTTTTCTCCGACCTCCTCACCAATCATCGTCAGACTCTTCCTCGCTCATCAAGAGAGCGAATCTGTTGTTTACCTCGTCCGTCCCTTGCCCCCCTCCCCGAGCCCCTCTCCCGCCTCCTCTCCTTCCTCTCCTCCCACGGCCTCTTCCTCTCCTTCCTCTGCCTGGAGCTGAAGAGGAGGGATGAGCTTTGGAGCCGCACTTCCTCACAGCATCCGTGAGGGAGGAGTAGACCTGTCCAGACGACGGGCCCCCGGCTAAGAGAGATTCAGCAGCTCGGCCCCCTTTGATGTACTTGAGGAGGCCGTGCACCAGGGTACCACTGAACAGCCTGAGACACGGAGAGGAGAAGGGAGGCGACCAAATGGAAACAAAAATACAAGTTACGTTTGAGATTAGTTTCAGGTCCATTTTTTGAGAAATTGAATTGAATTTCAATGTCATTAATATTTCAGCAATGTGCAAAAGAGTCCTCAGACAAAAAGCAGAAGCTGCTGATTTCTGATGTTTTGAGCACCACAACTGAAATTTCATCAACCTCTGTTGTAGGTGGCAGCGGAGACAGTCAGCTCAAAACATCTGCCAATAAAACCAAAACTGTAAATCTAGGTGGGAAGTGTTTTATAATTTAGGTGAACTGATGCACTGGGAACATTTGTCAAATTTATATATGTAATCTTCTCATCATCAGTGCTGAAACAATCGACACAAGATTAGTTACTAACAAGACTGAGTCATGTATTTGATTAAGACAATTATGAAGCACAAATGCAGATTGTAATCGGCATTTAGCACTTCTTTCTGACATGTCATAGACAGGATGACCGATTAATAAATAATTAAAACAGCTTAATAGTTTCACCTACTGTTTCTACACATGAAAAATACAAACAGTGTCATCTTTTTTACATCCCTGTGTCTTACCATGACAAGCGAGGTTCAGGCAGTGGCAGCAGCAGAAGCTGATTGAGACACAGTGCGCTCCAGAGGCAGGCCTGCCATTGGCTCAAACTGTGAGCCATTCCAACATCCAAGCCCCGCCTCTCTCCTGGTCTCACACGCTGTCGGTCCATCCCTGCCAACACGCCGCGCTCTGCAGCCCAGTTCTGCTGGTGGGCTAGGATGATATGTTTTTGGCAACAGGTTTTAGATCATTAGCGATGGATCACTGTCAGTCATCACATCACATTTAGTCTTTGTAATTGTATAGAATAAACAGATAGATGGATCACAACTAACCAGTATGTTGGTTATGGTTAGCTCCAGGCTGGTTGTTCCAGGACAGTTCTCCATAAACCATGCCCAGCACCAGGGCCTGGACGTGGGGCTGTGAGGGTGGAGGTGTGGACTCTCGCAGCCAGAAGCCTGTCGCTGCTACAGCCAGCCTCAGGTGGAGAGGAACAGCAGCCAGATCAGACTCCGTCACTCCTAAGACTTCTAACAGGACACCAAGACGAACAGCCACAGAAGCCTGCATAAAATTAGGAAACAATTCCCTTTTTAAAAAATTATAAAACAAATACAGTCAACAAGAAAGACATATTTTTATTGTCATATTTACCTGGGTGAGTGTGTCGAGATTTATTAGGGTCCTTGGCAGATGTGCCTCCTCTTGGTTTTTCTTCAAGTTCAGGTCTGAACGGTCATATTCCTCCACACTAATGGATGCACTAGAGCCCTGAGTGTGCACTGTGGCTCCACCAGCTACATTTACACCCTGCTGTGTGGGTGAAATGATGCCCTGACCTCTCCCTCCACCCCTGTGACCACCTCTTCCTCCTCGTCCTCTCCCGCCTCTCACACCCTGGCTTGAGTTTTCTTGTGCTGTCACATCCTGTGTTTGGACTACACCCCCTTGCCCCTTCAATAGCTGCCCACTGCCTCTTTGCAATAATATCCCATATACTGCTTGACGTATCTTTTTAGCACTACAGTGGCTACTTGATAGTTTGCTGTTCTCCACCTGTGGGATGAGCAGGACCCTACGCATCACCAGAGCATCCACCACCATAGGGGCCAAAAGCCCCTTCGCTGCAGCCAGTGAAAGACACTCTGGTAGCTGCGTGAGCCTGGAGGCCCACTCTCCTAAAGCTGCCTTATCTCCAGAGAACCAGCGAGCCACAGAGCTCTGGGGGGTGAGGTGGTACTCCTGCATACCCGCCCACAGCTGGGAACTGAGTCCACCTTTCTGTCCTCTCTTCACCCTGAGATCCTCCTCCCCCATCAACCTGCTCACTTCCTCCAGGGCCACCGCCGGGTTTGAAAAAGAAGACAGCCACATGAGGATGCCCTCGATGCGGGAGGAGGGTGCTCTACCTTTACCTCTGCCACCTCTGTTTACATCTAACAGAGCAAGTAGTGTTTCAGCATCTTTTGGAGTCCCATAGTCATTCCCAGTTAGGACTGCACACAAGGGTAGTAACTCAGGGTTCATTCCCCCAAACCAGTGACAAAGGCGGTTAGTGGTGTAGCAGCGAGCTGAGATGTAGCGCTGAGAGGCTTTACCATTAAGGTTGGTCCACTGGAAAAAGCTGAATGGCAGGTAACCACCTATGATGAGACACAAGAGACAAATACAATATATAACTCCTACAAAATCAAGATTAACACAGATCAATACAAATAATAGGGGTATTTAGATACAGAAATCATGGTACTACCCACACCTGGCAGGTCAAAGATATAAAAATCACTGTCATTGGTCAGAACCGGGCAGCTCCACTGATGAGCCAAACACGCTATCTCCCAGTCAGCCTCAGCCGCACACTGGTAGAGTGGGACTCTTCTCTGGCTGAGGACTTGAATGAAGACATCTCTTGTGAGGATGGGGAGAACAGAGCCACTGCGGCCATGGGATATGCTGTCTGCCTCCTTTATCTTGGATTGCAGGCGCTGACGCAGAGTGGAAAACTTCTTGTCACTGGGGTCTGTCCCTAATAGTCATAAAAAAAGACAGAAATTACATGTTGTTTTATTGTTTTATGTTTATTAAAGATTTAGGAGCTCATATGGTGCAAGAATTTAATATGACTGTTATTACAGCATCTTTACCTCCATCAAGTACCACATAGGGCTGGATGTTGCAGGCTGCCAACGCAGAGAGAAACTGGATGAGAAGGCGGGCAAAAGCATCATAGTCCCCTCCATGCTGCTGGTCCAGACCGTGGTTAAAGTAGAGGCGGAAGTATAGACTGCACCCATCAATAACCAGGCGACTGTCCCTGAACTTCACATCTTGGAGGAACTGTCTGTTCCCCTCAACATAGGTGGTCAGACCCTGGACACCCATGGGATCTCAGGGCCTATGGAAAAACGCAGAGAAAGAGAGAGAGGGGTTGTATGAGTTGTTGTTACTTACAGGAGTGATGGTGCTTCAGTGCCTTGCACACTAGTTTCCACTGGGTGTGTGGATCTGTGGTTGGACAGACAGACAATTATAGCATGCGACGGAAAATAAACGCGCTGCTGCAGCTGGACATGAGTTTGTTTTTCCAAAAGGGGAAAAACTGAGACAACGAAAAAACTGCAACACAAGACCAAAGGCAACTGATACGTACATTTTCGCACACATACTCGGAGAGTAGTTTTGAGTTAAGGCATTAAAACATTGGAGTTGAGTTGCTACTAACCAATGTGTCTTTTTGACTTCTGTTTACATTTCCTCCTGTGCAGTTACTTCCGTGTTTCACTTCAAAGTAAAGGTCCTACCTTGAAAATGTGTTTATGCATTATCTTTTGGGCAAGGAACCAATATATTTGCTTATTTAAATCATATAAAACAGAATCAAAAATAAATTTAATTCGATATAAAAAATATATACAAATATAAAAAAGTAAAGTAAAGTAAAGTAAAAAAAAAAAAAAAAAATTGCCGTAACCCGTTATGCCAAATTGCGACAGTGTGCACCGCATCTCGCGAGAGAACGCGAGAACACAAAAGCTAGCAGTTTTGTTCTCCCGTTTGAAATTATTCTCGTTTTATTATGGCCACAATGTCCGGAGGAGCAAACCTCGGGATTCCCGGGACGAGCCAGACCAGCTCCGGGACTTCTGTGCATCGGAAAAAAGACAGCAGTCCGTCCGCCAGGTTCTGGGAAAGTCCGGATACTGCAACCCAACTGGAGGTGGTGCGACAGTGGATCGGGAAGCACTACAAAAAGGTAGTTAGCTCGCTTGAAAGCTAGCTAACGAGCTAGCCGCCCCCTGCTAGAAAGCCCAATGGCTCACACTGTAAACAAACGTCTCACGCTGGATACTACTACGTTTACACACTGGCTAGCAAGAGTTATGTAATGTGCCTGGATCGTAACAGACCAACTTAAAATGAAATACAAAAGATGAAGTGTGAATGTTACGAAATCTAAGTGGGTTAATCAGCCCAAACACAGCTACAGCGCAGTTGAGACTGACGGTAAATACAGGAAGAAGAATCATTCATAAAGAACATTGCAATTAACAACTTTCCTCCTCGTATCCCTCTCTAAATGTGTGTTTGTCTGTCAGTTTGTGTTGGTGGATGCTCCATCATGTCAGGCCCTGGCTGCAGTCACTTTACAGCTGCTCCAGTTCCAAGAGGATGCCTTTGGCCGTCAAGCCACCAGTCCTGCTCTCACCAAACTGCCTGTGAGTTTACCTTCCTCTTTTCACTTTGTCACACTAAAATATCAGATCATAGTACAGAGTACAAAGTCCATTGGTTGTTTGCAGATTTTTTGTATGTTGCTGTAATGTTCTTGGTTTTTTTTTTCTAAGTGGTTACATTACTCTAAAGACACAAAGATAAATCTATCTATCTTTTGTGACAGTACGGATAAGGATGAGAAGTTAGTCCCTCAGTCTTTACAATAGACTGATTGTGGTAAATTTAAAAAAAACTAGAAACGTGACAACAAAAGTGACTATTCCTTATCAAGTGGGGAAAGAATAAAATTATAGATCTAACAGTGACATGGTGGCTGTAAGCATATAGAATAAACTAAACAGCAAATATTATTGTTTCCCTCTAGGCACAGTGCTTCCTGGACATGCAACCAGGTGGTGGGCTCTGCCACATTCTTGGCACTGCCTACAAATTCAAGGCAGAGCAAGGCTGGTGGGTAACAGGACTAATTTTACTGATGTTTCCATACAAAACCTCTTTTTTGTGTGTCTTCAATATCTTCTGTAACTTTGCAGGCGACGATTTGACCTGCAGAATCCGTCCAGAACAGAGAGGAATGTGGAGATGTTTGGTACCATTGAAGGGGCACTGATCCAGGTAATGAAACAAAGAGACACACATATTTAGATACTAGACTATAAGACATACGCACACTGATGAACTTGCACCTCTATTTGTGTGTTTACAGAACAATTGCATGTCAATGCCTGTGGTGTATCTGGATCCCACTGTTGATCAGGAGTTGGCAAGCAGACTGACCAATATAATCACCAAGCACCAGGTAAAGTGCTGCAGAATAGAGTTACGTATAAGATAACAGAGCCAACTAAGACAGAGACAGATTATTAGGCTGATATTACTGATTAAATCCACTGTAGCTCTGGTAACATAATCCCTCTCAGAACAGCTGGGTCACGGTTTGTCTTTGCACAGGGTACACTGACTGAGGACCGAACGATGGCGAGCCACCACATCTACCCCTCACCTGCTTCTACAGAGGAAGGTCCGCTCAAATGTGTGCATGTGTAATGTGTGCTTGTTATTATTATAGATATCCAGCTCAATTTCAACGTTATTAATTTAAAAAAAAAAAATACACATCTCTTTTCAGATGAATGGATGTGTCCTGTCATGCGAAAAGACAAACATGTATTGGTACACTGGAGCATGCACCCAGACAGGTAATGCAGAAGCACCCACATTCACACACACACACTCACTCACACAAGTGGTCACACACAATTCGATCACTTAACCAATTTCGTCTCTTGTATCTTTTTTTTTTTTACAGTTATGACAGCTGGCTGTCCTCAGGTGAGGTTGATGGAGAGGTTGAGGAGCCACCGCATCCAGAAAAACCCTGGAGGGTGAGCATACATAAAGTTAACTTTGTGTTTAACCTGTTTGTTCACTCAGTTTAATTTGCTTGCATATCAAGAAAATGTTGCATTCAACAGGTTCAAAAAGTGGGCATCAACATTATCTTCACTGATGATTTAATTTTGTGTGGTAGTTTTAGACCTATGATACATAGGTCTGTACACAAAATTATACACCTGAATTCCCTCAGTTATATTTCTATGTGCTTGTGTGTTTCAGGTCCACGCTGGTTGGGTTCTGGACACAGATGTTTTTAACGAGTGGATGAACGAGGAAGACTATTGTGTGGATGAGAGGAATGTTCCAGCAATCCTCCGCCAGCGTATTTACCTCCGAGATGACCAGGTTTGTGTGAACCTGTAGGAACCTGTAGAAGGTCTCGAGCAGGGGTGTCGAACTCATTTTTTAACCTCTACCTTATCTTCTAGGACTCAAAGACGACCCCCTCCAGAAAGAGAAGGCGATCCCCCTCTCCTCCTTCCTCTGAAGGCAGAAAGAAAGGAAAGAAGGGGTATGAAACAACTGTTTGATCTAAGCAGGGATATGTTCTTGTGGTTGTAGCATTTTGGTTTAAGGTCTAATGGCCACTTGTTTTGTGTGCACAGGAGAAGGCGTGGGCAACAGGAGGAGGAGCCAGAAGAGGACCTGACCAAAGACATGGAGGACCCGACACCTGTTCCTAACATGGAGGAGGTCATACTACCCAAGAATGGTAAAACACTCAAAGACAGCTTTAATAACTCACTAAAATGTTAAACATGGCCTTGTCTTCTCTAAGTTGTTTCTAACATCGTACTCTGTCTGTGTAGTCAACCTGAAGAAAGACAGTGAGAACACTCCTGTCAAAGGAGGCACCATGGCCGACCTAGGTAAGCTAGCATGTGTTAATGGTAAATGTTTTCAAATAAACTAGAATTGGTAAATGTTCCAGGTTTAAAACAAATTCAAAAGAATTTGGTTTGTGTATATGCATCTTGATTCATGCGTCACTGTTTCTCTGACAGATGAACAGGAAGAGGATTTCCCAGGAAGGGTAAATATTAAGCCAATTTAATCAGAATGTTTGTAATTGCATTGTCTATTATTGATTTAAGTTAATTGTGTTAATTGTAAATTGATGAGTTGATGAGTTTGTACTGTGTGTTTGTATACAGGAGGATGAGGAGGGAAGAGCAGAGGTGCCACGCTTATCAGAGGGAGAGGACAATATCACAGAGCAAACCCATCACATTATAATACCAAGCTACACGTCATGGTTCAATTACAACAGGTGAACGAACACGCACACATACACAGACTTCTACTGACACTGACTTGTTCTCCTTTGCCAGTATGTGCCTAACATAAAATGTTTGTGTTTGTGTGTTTCCAGCACTCACTTAATAGAGAAACGTGCACTGCCTGAATTCTTTAATGGGAAGAACAAGTCCAAATCTCCAGAAATGTGAGTACCGCTGATGTTCAGACATCACCATCAAATTACATGATGGAGAATACCTCACCAATGGCCTGATGATGATGTTCTTATCTTGCAGTTACCTGGCGTATCGCAACTTCATGATCGACACATACCGGCTGAACCCGCAGGAATACCTCAGTTCAACGTCCTGCAGGCGCAACCTCACCGGGGACGTCTGCGCTGTCATGAGGTATAACTTTGTGTGTGGGTGTTTTGCTGCACCAGCTGTATCGGCTAAATTAAGTCTATTGTGTAGGCGTTTGGGACTGTAAATGTGTTAAGAAATTCAATATGTTATTGTTGCGAAAGAACATGTGACATTTGGTGTCATTAACGGGGGCTGCAGTTTAAAGGCAGCTTTTATTTTTCATCACAGTGTGACAGATGCTGGTTGACGCTTGTTGAGGCAGTTTGAATTTCAGTGAAACACATTAAAAAAAACATACTTACATTTCAGGGTTCATGCATTTTTGGAGCAGTGGGGTTTGATTAACTACCAAGTGGATGCAGAGAGCAGGCCCCTCCCCATGGGACCCCCACCCACCCCTCATTTTAACGTACTGGCTGACACACCGTCCGGGCTGGCCCCGCTACAACATAAACCCCTACAGGTAACACACACGCAAACTTTGCATGTGCAGCACGCGACAAGAGCTTAACACAGATGGATATGAGACGCCGTTGATGGCCTTTTATTGCTCGCTCTCTTTCTCGCAGGTGTCCGCCTCGCAGCACATGTTGTATTTCCCAGAAAAGAACAGAGAGAAGCCTTCAGACAGCCAGAACTTTGGCCTGCGCACCGACATCTACACCAAGAAACACCCGAAGGTCTCACACAGTTACAGTACAAATATACTTAATGAAACATTGTAGTTTCCTCTTTTTTCTGTTGATATTATGGTACAATCTCTGGTCGAGTAATTATTTCCATTTATATCTATTACTAGTCCATATTTAATCACAGTGTGCATTTAGATGTGGAAAAAGTTATCTTTATTATCAATTGTATTAATATTCTTTTGCCATTTGCTTCAGACTAAGGGAGCGAGTGCAGGAAGGGAATGGACAGAGCAAGAGACCCTCTTGTTGTTAGAGGTAAGGGAAATGTTTCTGCATGATTTTGGTTTCCTGTCATGAATCATACACATGACTCAGTGCTTAACACATTATTTTGATGACTGTGGTCTGAGCCTAGCCTGTTCCTCTGTCTCTCCCCTTCATCTGTTTCCCATGTCTCTCTCAGGCTTTAGAGGTGTACAGAGACGACTGGAACAAAGTATCTGAGCATGTGGGCTCCAGAACGCAGGACGAGTGCATCCTCCACTTCCTGCGTCTGCCAATCGAAGATCCCTACCTGGAAGACTCCTCCGCCTCACTCGGTCCACTGGCGTTCCAGCCTGTGCCTTTCAGCCAATCGGAGAACCCCGTTATGAGCACTGTGGCCTTCCTGGCATCTGTGGTGGACCCACGGGTAGCATCGGCTGCAGCTAAAGCAGCACTGGGTAAGGGGACAGACGCAGGGGTGCTCCTTTGTAGTAGTTTGTTTATGATATCATTTTAAAATAATATACGGTCTGGACAGAGTGTGTGACATCATGAGTATACATCTCTGTCTTCAGAGGAATTTTCCAAAGTGCAGGAGGACTCGGTGGACAAGATTTCTGAAACGTCCAACCAGCTTGAAAAAACAGGTAATATGGTGTACTATACACATATCCAATTGATACACACTCAAGCTATACTAGTCTATAATGCATCATATTACAATCTATCTCTCTGTGTCATTTAGACTCAATGGATGCAGAAAAAATGGAAACAAACTCCTCCTCCCATCAGGTAATGCAACAACAAGACGAGTTTCATCATATCTACTACTGTGATTGCAGCCTAATATGTGTGTTTGTGTGTGTGTCAGGTCCCTGGAAGGGCAGATGGCCTCAAGGTGGAACCTAGTGGGGCAAAAGTGGAGGGAGATCGAGTTAAAAGGGAAAATGCAGAAAATATTCTTGGAGAGGAGAGAGATGGTATATAAACATGTACAATATGTATCTACTGCCAATGCACATAAATGTGTGAATATATGTATTTATATGTGTGTATGACTGGCTCTATTCATGAAAATCTGTTTATGATTCAGGAAGGGGCGATGAAGATGAGAGTGTAGGGCGGCAAGAGGGAGATGGGGACGAGGGGAGGAGAGTGATGGAGCTGGATCTGGTGGAGGGCAGCGTTGCCACGGCAGCAGCATCCGCTCTGGCCTCAGCTGCTACAAAGGCCAAGGTAAGGCCAGCCCCCCTGCATCAAAACTGACCAATTACAGGAGGATATAGTGAAGCAATGGTTGTCACTTTTTTTCAGTTGTGTCAGAGGTCTCCTAGCAACCAAAACAGGTTCACATCTCAGAGAGCCGTTCAATACCAGGCTTTGTACATGTAATTGACAGAGGCAGGGACTGAAATTACCTCAATATCCAGCAGAAAATAATAATTAAATGTGTTTTATGTTTCCAATGGAGAGGAAGAATATTCAGATGTGTTCATCTGCCCATGGTTGTTTCCTTTGTAATACATTAAATATGGCCACTAGAGGGGGCATTGCTTCAAGAGGCAAACCTCTGCTGGTAACAACCATGAAGTGATAAAAAAGAAATGCATAATAACAAATTGAAATTGACTTGTTTTTGATCATTTTTGAATCCAAAAGTTGACTGGATTTGAAGTTATTTAGTTTCCACAGTCTTAAGAGCTTAACCAACAACCCGTCATCTTCACACTTTTTGTATGTGACATGTTAAATCAGGCTCGGCTATCTGTGTCTGTTTGCTTTCAGTCTATGCTAAGCTAACTGTTTGCTAAGAGCAGTATCGTTCCTCTCATCCAAGAAGAGTGTCCTTAAATCTTCTTAAATTTTCTCATCCTCTTCAGTCACTTCCAACTACTTTGATATAGCCCCAGCGATAATATAAACATGCAAAGTTGCGATTACTTTTAATGTGTTCTGTCAAGTTGTGCGGTTAGATCAATTGGTGCCCAGCCCCTTATTTGTTGATGATTGATTTGCTATTTTTCTTCCATCCAGTTGCTTCATTTATTTTCTCTCTATCCCTGCCACGCTCTGGCACACCCAATTTATTCCACCCTCCTCTACCTCCTCTCACCTCGTATCTTTTCTCTCCGTTCTGTGTTTTCCTTCTTTATCTCGCCTCTGCTACTTTTTTCATTTCCTTCATTCTCACCTATCTCCCATTCTCTCACTCATTTATGGTTTCATTTCCCCTCTAACTTCATCCTCTTTTAACTCCTGCCTTTTTCTCCCTGTATCACAGCATTTGGCTGCAGTAGAAGAGAGGAAGATCAAGTCCCTAGTGGCTCTGCTGGTGGAGACTCAGATGAAGAAGCTGGAGATCAAGCTGCGACACTTCGAGGAGTTGGAGACCATCATGGACCGCGAGAAGGAGGCTGTGAGTGGATCTGCTACCGATTAAGACAATAACATTTTCTGTGGGGTTTATGTCCAGAAACAACTGTAGCATACTCATCCCTTATCACTAAGTCTTTGTGTGTGTATGTGTGTGTGTATCATGCAGCTGGAGCAGCAACGGCAGCAGCTTCTATCAGAGAGACAGACTTTTCACACGGAGCAGCTGAAACAGGCGGAGATGAAGGTCCGCCAGCAGAAAGAGCAGCAAGGCCAGCCGGGATTCACAATGCAGCATTCTGGTCAGTCCATATATCATTATATGTATTTTACACACACATTCACTTAACAAAAAAACGTTTCTTTTACAGTGAAATGCATCCAGTCTCACTCTGTTATTAATTTATCATATTTGGAATCATTGTTTGATCCCACTCCTAACGTTTTAGTCTTTCCCTCTTCTTCAGGTCAGTCCATGCCCAATCGGATGATACCTAGTGGAGGCAACCCCCAGCCGATGGCCCCCCGACACCCTGGAGCCCCTAATGGCATGTGTGAGTATTCCTAGCTGTTGTCATTTGTTTAAAATGCTGGTAATTTCATTTGATTGTGTGACAACAATAACTTCTTCCTCCACAGACCCGTCTTCACAGCCTGATGGCATCGCACCAGTTCAGCCCGGTCCTCCACCATCCACCCACAGCTGAAATAACCATCAGACAAGTTACACGCACACACCAGTCCTCCTTCAAGAGGGATACACACACACACACACATTTAAATGTAACACTGGCGTAAATGTTTAGGAACAATTGCTAAAAATTGAAGTCAGTAACTCGTCAGTAGTCACACATTTATAAATATTGAAATATTTGTGCTCTGATGTCAGAGTTGAGAAATCTGCAGATTGAACTCGACTCATTAAAGTTGTTTTATACAAAGCTTTGGTCTTATCATTTGTCCCAGTCTAACTGATTCATTGCAGGTGTCTGCGATGTCAGTTGAATAAGAAATCACTGTTTTTAGTGCATGATATGCACTGAATGCCAGCCGTCAGTAAAGATTACAGAAGATATAATAAATTCATATCCAATAATTCATTAATACAATTCCAAGCAATAGAGTGTTAAAAGTTGTTTTTATTGAATAGTAATGATTCCACTGATCAACTGATACTTGAAATTCATTTGAGAGGAGTAACTGTTAACTGTGATCATAGAAAAAGAAAAGACTAACAAAGAAAGTCTTGGGAGTGGAATATGCTTTGATACATAAATATGGTACCACCTAAATATGATCAATCATTTCTCACAGACTGCAAGCTTTTTGAGAGATTGTTGTGTCCCTCACCAAACTTGAGCCATGTTACTACTATGATTGAAATAATCATCAAACCAATGGTCAAAAAAAAAAATATCTTCCATGTTGCGTCATGGTCTGGATGAAGTCCATCATTACTGATATCCTGTTATCATTTCACACTGATTCTTCTGTTGAGTCACAGTGTGGTGGCCAAAGGTACCTGGGCACAACTATACAAGGTAATTATCTTTACTTAACCCCTCCGTGACAAAACTCACTTACTTCCAACAGAACATTTTGTGTTTTTTCAGTTTTGCTAATATTTCATTATAAATATCCTGACATGCTCCAGATTCCTGCACAATATGGTGCATTTCATACTGAGGCAACTCAATGTGCTTTACACAAAGACAAAACATTTAAAAAGAACAGCATAAAACCACATAAAAACAAACAATTTAATCATCAAACATTACTTCAACAACTTCCTCTTCTCTTCCTCCGAGAGATAAGTGTACTCTTCTACCGTAATTTTAGTTTGCTGCCTTTCTATCCAATGCATTAAGACAAGAGCTATTAACACAGAAACATTGAATCCACAGGCCATCCAAGTCTCCATTTCGATCATGTGAGTGACGTTCAATGCAAGCATCACGATCAGAATTTTCACTTTGTCCCTGGCAAAAAATAGAAAAGACTAATTAAAGATCAGGCTTAACAGTTTCTTTCCTAAATTTTACTAAATACATATCCAACAGAAATTTTGAGTAACAGCAGCAACAACTGTGTCCTCAGCAGGGTGATATGTCCTTTGATTCAGCACAAAGATCAGTGAGGAAACCAAAGGTAATTGAAGCAGTGTTAACAAATGTTGACTTACTCTGGCGAATGCTCTTTGACCACCATGTAGACTCCAAGAAGGAGCAAGGAGATGTTTAATCCCTGCGCCACAGCCTCCCAATGTGGAGTGATTACTGTGCTTGTTCTCAGTCCAAAAGCAGTAAGTATACTCCTTCTGCAAAATCACAAAATAATCACATGAATGTATTTATACACAGAAATGCACCATGTCAGCAGGAGAAAAGAAATGACTGACTGTACTCACATAATTGGAATATCCATCTTGAGTAAAGTCCTTTATTTGTTTCTCCAGTAGTTACCTGTCCCCTCTGTATCCTTCAAATGTCTGTCTTGCCTTAATAGATAGCACAGTAATTATATCTCACAGTACCTTATCAGTCTGTTAATGTATGACATATTAGGTATTCAATAAAACAAATCAGCTAAATGGTTCCGTGTTGCCCAACAAGTTAGTGCCACAGTTTGTGAGTTCAACTCTCCTAAAGAGAAACGGCCACAAATTGCAAGACAAACATTCTGTGTCTACTATTTATTCAAGAATAAGGTAGAAAAATTTAAAAAGAATGACAGATTCACAGGAAGTTTTTATCATGATTAGTCAAATCAAACTGATTAAGATGGTGACTGGATCACTACAGTTACTAATTTGTTTGTTGGTACTTTCTTCCTGACAGAAAACAGGAAAAAAAATTGAATGTTTGATTCTTATGTCATCACTGAGAGACTCAGATTATAGAATCTCACCTTTCTAATTGTTTTTATTCAAGGTACTTGGACACACAGGCTGGCAGATAAAGTGTATTTAATAAAAAATAATAACACACATGGGTTAGGGCAGGGGCATGAAAAATAATAATCATTAAAATAATGATGGAAAAATATTTAATTCACCTAATCCAAACTGAAAATAAAATTAAGCACATGGAAAGCTACAGTAGAGACAAACCTGAGCTTAACCTGACAAATAAGACAGATGTTTAAATTGAAATTAAAAATTATAAAGTCACCTCTGTCACAGGGCAGACAAACCCACTGAATGGAAAACAAGACAGACGGTAAATAATAGGGCGTCTTGGGGGCTCACCTACAACAGGGTTGTAGAGCCATCTCTATTGTATCTGTGGCTGCAAGTAATCTGAAAACAGATAACCCTGACCCCCTAAATTTCTCCAGCTTTTATCTAGAGCCAAATCAAACTGTCTAACCCCAAATCTAACCCTGACCCCTTAAAAAATTATGATTTATTAATGTAATTATCAGTTGTAGGCCTAATCATTTATATGAATTCAGTGTTTGGTTATACAATTTCTTCTTAGTCATACATAAGAGACACTGATTATGTTGGTTTGTAATTGTTTTTATTCAGTTGTAACCAGTGTGTGACATGTTTGACTGGCAGATAAGGTGTATTTAAAAAAAATCTTGTTTCAACACAAAATCCTTAGGGTTGAGACTGAAAAATAATAATGGAAAAATATTCAATTCACCTAATCCAAACTGAAAATAAATAAAATTTATAAGGATCAAACACCCATTGAGACAAACAATGGCTATGGCTGACAATGAGGTTCAGAGGGTGATATTGTCTCCAGTACAGTTGTTTTCCAACTGCCTGTCATATGAACCAGTGAAAAGGACTATTGTTTGTGGTTTATTCAAATTTGATTCATATTAATGTTTTTATACACAGAAATACAGCATGTCAACCATAAGTGACAGTGAGATTGGATCAATTATCTTGAGAAAAACCATTTATTGGAAAGACATTTACTGGATTCAGTGATATCCAACCAAATGATTAAACATTTAAGATTAGCAAATTTGATTTTGATTTTGAGCATCCCCCTCTCCCCGTTCTCTGCCTCCCATTTCCTGTCTCTCTCTCTCAACTGTCCTGTCCATTAACATCCTGAAAAAGCTATATTTTATAAAATCAATAAATTTTCTTTTCATGGTGGATCAATATGGACAATCCATTTTCAGATTCATTAGTAAATCAAACTCAAATAAAAATTCCATTAATGAGGATGAGCCCATGTTAGTTCTTCTATTTCTTTGCTTGGCCATTTTTGCCTGAAAGAAAAAAAGGACAAACAATTACAATGACTGAGACCAACAATCTAATATTGAGAAGTTTCTTAACATAAGTTATTAATAACTTTTTCAGGATGCATGCATCTGATCATTCAAACAACAGCTGAAGCTCCTGTGTGTGTTACTCAACAGGCAGTGACACTCATCTCAGCAAACAAACTTCAACCTGAAAGGAATTCCAGTCACAGAGGCATCCACCTTCACTTTATCACTAAAGAAAGTAAAAAGAGCAAGAACACTAAAACAATATCTTCTCAGTGGAGGAGGTGAACATTTCATCAGTTAGTTATGTGCACATCACGTCGTGTAAATGTACCAGATTTAGCTAGGAGCTAATTTCCATCCGATGAGCTAAGGGTCACTGTGGTTAGAGGCGTTGCTTTGGGATGTGGTGAAGAGGTATCATGAATGAAGATGTTTATTTGTTAGGCTAATAACTACACGTACACACAAAAATTGTTCATATAATTGTACATAGTATACTACATGGTCATGGAAGTATTCAAATTAAGACACAGCACAATACTTTAGGGGGGCGTGACCAAGTCCAAGACCAAAACCAAAACCAAACCAATGCAAGATGCAATGCATTTTCAAGACCATTACTGTATTCAATACTAATACTGTACATGATCATAATCATGTATGCTAGATATTTACATTATTCCTCAGCTAATAAGAAAATATGATTTTATATAAAATATATGCCAAATGTAATTGCAACAAAGTTTGGATTGGAAAGAATAACACAACCAACTCCCCCTCCTGCTTTTGACACAGATGCAACCAAGTTTCCAGATGGTTACACAAGCGTAATACTTAGTAGTATAAATAACTATAAATTGTAGAACAAACTGAGTGAGAGAAATGCGGCTAAAAAATAAAAAAAGACAACACTGTGGCTGTGGTCTTGACTGGTCTTGAGAAATCCTGAATCCAGTTCAATGGAAACCGAGACAAGATCGAGTAAAAGTTTTGTCGATTCCGAGACAAGGCCAAGACCTTGAACATGTCTGAAGACCAGTCTTGTTTACCACAACACTAACCCCATTTAATACTTACAGTTATCAGACACAGACTAATTTAGTCAAAATTTCAATGTCACCTGAAAAACAATCTAAAATGATAAATGTCTAGCACTTGAAAATTAATTCTACCAACCCATCCCTTCACCCCTGTCGGTTCAAAACAATATTAAAATGAATTACTTACACATCCATTGTGATTATTTTGTCTCTCTACAGAAGTAATCTGGGAACAGACGCCGATTCAGAATACCTTTCAGATTCATTGTGAGGTCTAGCTTTATCTCTATCAAACTCACATTACCACATTCTTTCATGAAGGGCTGTAGCACTTCTTAAAGTTCACTGTACTGTAATGTAACTTGGTAACACAATGTTTGTGCAACAATTAAATGACATTTACTTTCAGTTTCATGCAAAATAAGATTCTGAACCAACTTGAACTAAAATTAATTGAATGAATGTATTTTTCACTGGCCGTTCATAAGGATGTTTCAACATTTTTGGTCAGCTGCACCTCAGGATATACCACCAACACAATCTGTGGGGATAAAGTGTATTTTATCACTCGGACATACTAGCCTACACATCTCCACAAAAAATCCTATATCCTTTCCTGCTGCTGAGGTAAAGGGACCACAGGAGAATTGCCATTGATTCATCATCAGTATACAGTATTTCCAGCATGGAAAACATAAAGCACCAATTTATTTGAAACAAAGTTTGGATTGAACTGAATGATTAGAACCTTTACTAAAGTCTCCCACATTCATGAAATACAACAAATAAATAAATCTCAAATAAATAAAGTTTTATTGAAAACAACACTATGCAAAGAATAATTACAAAGCCTTAGCTCATTTTTTTTCAAAATGGCACTTATCTGCTTTTGCAAATGAACTCTTCATATATTTTTTTTAAAACAGAGGGGAGACAGATACTTAAATGCAACACGAGGCAAGAAGGTAAAGGTAATTAGACACAGGTGTAAGACATGAGGGCAGGGCAGATATAAAAGGACACCTAGGTGACTCATCTAGGTGTACACACAAGACAGAAACAGTAAATAAGAGTGTGCCCTGGTTCTTCACCTATGTATTACAGTCAAATAACAAGAGAAAAATATGAGTTAGGCAAACACTAATGCTGGTGTATTCTTTTCAAATACACTGTTGACTACAGTTGCACCTTTGACACTGTTTCCCTATCCAAGCATTTGAGTTGAACAGTCTCCATGTCAGTGGGTCCTTGACTTTTTTCTGCTTGTCAAACTGAACACATTTTATAAATTCACAAAGACACCAAAATAGTGGGTTTGATCCCTGACAATGATGAATGAATGTGATCCAAATTCTTGCACAAATTTTTACAGACAAAACTTCTGTGTACTATTTATTTCAAAGCATTTTGGTAATAGTAAACAACATTCAAATTCAGATTCTTCATATAAACACTGATTTTGCCTGTTAAGTTTAATTTTTACTTATTCAAATTCAAATATTCTTAAATGACCCTAATCCACTAATTACCAGACCTTAATGGCTCTGAATGTTTTCTCATGCAAGAATGACCTCCATACCATCCTGTTACATTTGCATACCCATGCTGATTTGGGATCTGGGAGCAGATACCCATACAGAATGCCTTTCAGATTCACTATGAGTCAACTCACATTCCATTTTGTCAATACACAATAACTAATAAGATTACCTTTCAGTTTCACTCAAACTTAACAAATTTTCAAAACTTTGTCCTGAACCAAACCTGTTGGACAACTTGAATTTCTCATTAGAGTAGTTATTTAGCATATTCACTGATGACAAAACTTTGTGTCCTATTTATTTCATTCTGTTCAGTAACAGAATAACTATTTTCATTCATTCATCATTTTGGATGTTTAGCAGATACTTTGCCTTTCAGTTTCATGTCAAATAAAACTGCATTGACCATTCAAATACCACATGAAAGTGTAGTATTTTTTGTTAGGCTCACTCCAAAACAAGCATTCTAAACTAAACAAAGACAATGTCTTTTGATTCAAATGTTGGACAACTTAATCATTTCAAGGATGAGCAAAGGGTCACTGTGGTTAGAGGCCTTTACTGGAGTCTATCATTAATGAAAAGTAACAGATTGAAATAAAAGCCATGATACCTGAATCAAAAGTTACACTCACACTTACACTTTTGATCACAGATGCACCAGTTGTAGAGTATCTGTTCAACCAGAGAGAGATTTTCCTCCTTTTGTTTGAATATTCAAGTAACTCACAAGAAAAAGTCTGAAAATATGTTTCTCCTGTTTTCCATTTTGTTGATCACCTCCAGACCCTCTTAGATTTATTCGGTGAACCCCCGTGGGGGCCTTGTCCCTGTATTGTGGGCTTCGTGGATGTAGATATGGTCATAATACACAGCCTTTTCTTCTCCCTAGTGGATGTTGTAACATTTGGACACACAGAATATGCACTAGAGGGGATTTGGACATCCTGTCCACCCCTCGCTGTTCAACACGGGAACACAGGATGGAAAAACCGACGTGGCCTGAGCAACAACAACCACATGCACACACAGAGCTTGGCGTGGACCTAGGTGTGCTATTCTTCCACTCGGCTTCTCAGTAAGATCCATCTGTTCATCCTACACTAGAAAATATCCTTCCTTTCGCCATAGAGCCTGAAAACCATTCTGCCCATTAAAAAAAGCAAAATACTGGAATTAATTCAATCGCTAGAGGAAGAGTGAGAGTTGAAAGATAAGATATACGTGCTTTTGTGTATTTATCACGGCAGATAAGTGTGTGTGTGTGTATTTGTGTGTATGGGGTGGGGAGGGGGTGCAGAAGCAATTTCGTTCTGCTCTGTTTGGCAGTGCATCAGTGAACATTTTTCTGTTCCTCTATATCTCAAACACTCTCTAGCTCCCTCTCTTCAACGCTCACCCGTCCATCCTCTATATCCCATCACACACACCCTCTCTCTCCTCCCCTCTCGTCTCCGTCCCTTCCTCAATCTTTCGCTCTCTCACTCTGCCAGCTCCTCCTTATACAAATTCCTGCTCTCCTGTTATCGGAAGTGAGGAGACGAGGAGCTGCCTCAGTTTTGGATTTTGGTGTTTTTTGAAGGATAATTGATTGGGAAGAGCAGGATGCAGCTCACAGCAGGGGGGCTGTGGAAATGGATTCACTGCCGATTCAATGAGTAATGAGTGGAACTGCAGTTTGTTCACTGCACAACAGAGCATTTGGTCTTATTATTTCATAATGTATCTGACATAATCCTGTTTAGGAGGAGAGTGGGTAGTCGGCCCTCCACAGGCCATTTTGTTGGCTGTTTGTGGTGGAAAAGGGAAAAGAAAAACAGGAAAGTGGATTAGTGTCACAAAGCAGCAATTACATGTTACACTATTTAGAGTGATGGAGGGACGGATAGTAAAACGTAGCGGTGCATAGGCAGCATGGAAAGTGATGTGTGTTATAGGACATAATGGAAATGATGCTTTGGGAGAGAATGTATTAAATGGCAGGTGGCAGTGTGTGTGTGTGTAATGGGGGAATAGGCAGATGCCATTGTCTGGAGCCCTATATCACAATATAACAGTAAGAGGATTTACCACCCATGGTGAAGACAAATGCACACAGACACACTCACAAACTAGTGGCCAAGACCAACAAAACATGCACCCAAATAACCCACTGACATATAAACACCACCCAGAGAGAGTGGGTGAGAGACAGACAGACAGACAGACAGAGAGAGAGAGAGACACTTGGACATAATGTTCACACACACATACACAGCAGTGGTGTAAAATGGAGCATATTGACTTACAGTGACAACAGACGCTGCTTAAATCCCCCTCTCACCCCGATTCTACACAAAGCTACAGCAGGCAGCTGAGGCTGGACACTGCCAAACACTTACTTGCGCGAGCGCGTGTGTGTGTTTCTGTGTGCATGTGTGCGTATGTGTGTGTGTTGGCACTTTGACACCCAAACGCACAGTGTGTGCGCGCGCGCCCTGCCGTGCCGTTCTGCGCCGCGCCGCCTCGCGCTCTGCCGCTCATCGCCTCTGTAGCCAAGGGGAAAAAGTCTTAACGGATCTCAGGCAGGAAGGCGAGCGACAAACCCGGCTCATTAAAATCCCGTCCGCAGACCCTCTGCCGGTCGCGCGCATTACTACTACAACTCCTCGCGGTGCTGTCGGTGCCGTCGACGGATCCAGAGAGAGAGAGAGAGAAGGAGAGAGAGACGCGCGCAAAAGGTGTGGAGAGGAGGAGAGAGGGCACAATGGGACCGAACCGGAGCCGTTAAACGGTTAGGACGTATACGCACTCAGAAAACCACAGACGCGCACGCTGCAGCTGTGAGGGAGGCCAGACGCTGGGGAGGAAAACGGAGACATGGCGAAAACGGGCAAGATCTGAACTTTGGAGGATCCGCCGTGCAGGATTATACCGCTCAGTCCACTATCTGACCGCTGAAACCAGGGACGGAATCAGAGTTTGCATCAGTGTGTTAAAGGGAATATAGTCTAGCCTACGTTATGGCGCGCGGTGACAGTCGTTTGGGGACCTGGCAGGTGCTGCTGACCATCTCACTGGTCATCACCCCCCTGTCTGCTCACGGTAAGTCCAGTGCACTATACCGGAGTCCCACCCTGTGCGTGTGTATGCATGTGGATGCGTGTGTGTGTGTGTTGCATGCCATCGCTCACGTGCATAAATCAAATCACACCTGCATCGCCAAGGCTTTGACATGGAAAATATCAAATGACACTGTCGATCTATGCAACATAGGGACGCTGCCATGCAAATTAATGGTGGTAGTTAATAACCTCTCTATTGTCAGCACTGGTTCTTTCAGCCAATTGACAGTAACCTGGTGGGCAGTGATAGGTTGATGGTGAATTCTGTTTGGACACTTATCTTTTAAATGCACTGACAATTGTATTCTAGCACCAATGATGTCATTTGGTGCGTTTTATATAGGCTATTTGCATTCAACAAACTACTGATCAATCACGAAGATGTGCAGGTTAATGTGACGATCTGGTGTGAAATGTTGTCTCCGCTGTACAGATTATTAATGACACTTGAACCATTGACTGTTGGCGGGCATGGTCCGGCCAATCCCACCATGTCCACTAACGAGAGGGGGGGTCGAGGGGGGGACCTTTGCATGCTGAAGAGACCAATAACTGTCTGATAGATAACGGGTTTAAATTGAACGTTACTGGCTCTCGAGCAGTGTGCATCTCTATACAGAAGAAGACACACATGTCTGTGGGTGATCGGAGAGACAGAGACATTTGACAGCTCAGTAGCTGCTGCAGCTGCGGCTCGCCGCGGCGGTGCGTGGCCCAGACAAAGGCGGGATTAGGTGCGCGGTGGGCAGGCTACAGGGGGGCGAATTCACGGCTCTGAAAGGACTGAATTCCTCCAGACATGCAGGAGAAGCCCGAGACAACCGAACCCCCACCCACCCCCCCGACCCCCGCTCGTATTAAGCGCTACTGTCCGTCCCGTCCCTTGGAGAGATTAAGACGCACAGTGTGGGAACGAAAACCTGACAAGTCTCTGTTGGCACATAGAAAAATCCTAGAAATATAGAAATGAACGCCGTTTCCGCTGCCCAGCAACAGGGTGGCTCGTGCACGCACAGGGTCGCCGGGGTTCACATGGGCACGCGCTGCCACTGTACCGCCCCCCACCCCCCTCCTCCTTTTCGCCGCATCTCTCTCTCGCCCTCAATGTGTAACCAGGCGTTAACGCTGTGACATATTGACCGGTAAATGCACGGCCTGTCTCGCGCGCTCTAAACCAGAGAGCACGTGGCGGTGGATATGTGATTAATAAGGAAGGCTTCACAGGTGATTATTCATTGACACTCAGCTACAACCGGTTAAAACAGCCCTGAAATGATTCCTTCCTGCATGAAGGTTTGTGTGGAACTGCTTCAGAAAAGGTGCTCGATTAATCTACTGAAAGCTAATTTTGGAGTTTGTCCACACTGTTTATATCACTGAGGGCTCAATTACACCTATAGCTACTAGTATAACCTCCCTCCTTGACCCTTACCCAGTAATAGACCAAGAAAATGAATGGTGACCAGACGACACAGTAGAAAATATGGCTTTAATATTCCTATAGGTGGGCCTCCAGAGGCCTATAATATGTCTTGTTATGATGACTTTGAATTTTTCAAACCTATCTTTCAATGCACAGATTTTTGCTCTCACAGCAGCTCTGTGATTTTAAATGACTGTATAACAGAAGCTGAACCAATCATTTATATTTTATTTTTTGCAGTTTGACAGATCAATTCATTGTTCAGTGCTTGTTTTGTCACCTAGTCGACTCACTGACTTTAAAATCTGCACACAATTGCAAAGAAATTTTGCAATATACATCCTGTTTTATGAAACCAGAGGATATTCTGTTATTGACTTTCATAAGGTGAAGATCCAATAAATCTCTGAATGCGAGAAGTAGCAATCATTAAATTCTTCTTGCGTTTACTGGAAAAATGACAACGACCAGATTATAGAAGTACTAATTAACATTCTATTAATGTTCTCTAAATTGTCAGTCCACTAACGGATGCGCACAGAAACATACAGAAATGCTGATTATCTTTGAAGGCCATGTAAAGGAATATGGACCAAATCCAGACTCTTGGGTGCTCTGCCATGTAAGTATGTGTGTGGTTATGTGTGTGTCTACTGTCTGAGTGACTGCACACTGCGAGGTCCATCTGCCCTGCAGCCCCAGAAAGCTCATGATATGTCACAATAGATCAGATCAGCAGCATCTCACTGACTTTCACACGCGCACACACAGAAGGGGAAGGAAACGACTATTCATGGTTTAAAAATCCAAAATGCAGTCAGGTGTATGGGTGGGTGTGGGTTGGGGGTTATGGGTTTACCAGAGGTGCTGAACACATACAATGCAACATTTTTCCAAAGGTTTCTTTAGCAAAAAACACATTTTATTGTAAAAAAAAATATTTAAGTGGATTCACCACTGGCTGGGCCAAACAACAATTATGCATTATTGACAAGCCACTGATAATAAACCCCACTATGCACTGCTGGTGAGGTGTAGGCTCGCTGGGAATCTGCACAGTGGCCAGCTCTGCTGACCTTAGGTAAAACTTGTTACCATGGTGACATGCTCAGTATGTTGCTGTAGGTGAAGAAAGGAGCGGCAGTCAAAGGCACAAATCGCACCATTTCGAAGACGGAAATCAAATTGCAAAGCAGGGGCTCGTGCATTCACTTAGCTCATCTTGTCTTGTAATCTCTTCATGTTCCCTTTTGCTCTTCTAATCACTATGAGACTGCCAGCTGCTAACAGGATGTGGCATCTGAGTCTCGCCGGGGAACAAATTGGCAGACTGAACCTTTAAATGAAATGTGAATGAGTTGTAATCAGTTTTAACTGGTGGAGCATGTCTATCTCTTTCACTAACGTTTGAGTTCATTCCACCTCGGTTTTCCCAGAGATGGAGTTGGCATCTAACGTTTACTGACTAGCAGGCTGATTGATTGAAAAACAAGAGAGGGAGCGCGCGAACACTGGATTCTCTGTTTCCACTGCAACTCCCTCGCCCCACTCCTCCTTTCAACATGGCACCTCTTTACATCTCACCATGGCAACAGCAGTGTGTGTGTGTGTGTGTGAGGTGAATCTCATGGTTTCTCAGCCACCATGAGTCTTCGTGACTCCAGGCACGTTCAGATGGTTTTTGTATTAGCTCTGAATGAGGTGGCAGACACTGAAAGCAGTGATCTCACTGGGCACAGCGATGTCGGGGTGGCAGCGGGAGAGAGGCCGCCCGGCCAACTATTTGGATGAGTTGGATGAGACGTACCAGGCCAGTGGAAAACTATGAAGAAGTGGATATTTGAAATTCAGTCAACTGTGGGAACAGTACCTCTCGCTCAAGAAAAATATTCCCCAATCTGTTCACCAGCAGGGTCTTTTCTTTCTTCTTGCTCCCTTTATTTCCCCCTGTAAAGATATCATTTTACATTTTGGAAGAGGCACAACTTAGCCTTCTTGCCAGGGATTAGATGACAAGATTGATACCACTCTTATGTCTGTATGTTCAATATGAAGCAACTGCCAAGACTGGAAATACCTTCTCTTCCTCTGTTCAATAGCACAAAATCAAAGGTTTTTTTGGAAACTTTTGGATCACCACTTGAATTTAAAATTGAGCTCTGCGGGTTTGAACGATGTTTGGCTGCACAGCAGTAGTTTGTAATGACTGGCTCACCCGCCGGCAACTTGCTGCACGTTAAAAACTTTTAAGAGCTCCAGTCTGACTGCAGCCTACCTCCCTGTCCCCTCCTTTTTTTCTCTCTCTCTCTCGGCCTCTCAGGCTGTGTGCATCTTTCCAAGCAGAGGAGTGCCTGACCGATCGGCCTCTAACCTATAGCTCTAAATCCTAATCTAATCCTCACCCAGCCTCTGTCACCAGAGCACATTAGACAATCACTCAATGTGCCTAATCCTACATCTCCACAGTCTGATTACACGACAGTCTTCAGCTCTTGCTCTGATTTCTTTGACAATTAATCACTTAATAGCTCCTAAACATGAACCACAGCAAGTCTCTGTCTATCTATTGCGCCTTCTTATTTTACAGTGTTCATGAGAGGCAGGTGAATTCAGAGTGAAGGATGTGTTGACTTAACGATACTCTCTCAGAAACCTAGCCTGGTTCAGCCTTAAGGCATTTCTGCAAAATACTGAGGGGATCCATTTCAATTATTCATGTCTCACCCTTGGCCACAATCTTTATAAAAGAAAACAGAGACAGCGCAATGGGATTTGCTCCAAGCCTTTGTTTTTTTATGCTGTCCTCTATATTTAGATGAAATCACACAAAAAAAACCCTGACAAACTCCCCCACTGCTCTGCGGCTGATGCAATGCTGACAATAAGATGAAGTCAAAGGGGCGCGCCATTGATTTTACACATCAACGTCAGTTCACCTGTCACATGAAGGACTCAGCCGCCTGTGCAAACAGCTGGATGATGTCTTCATTGGTTGTGGAGCAGCTTTGTCTGGTATGACTAAATGAGCCAAGTGAATGTCGTCACATTTACCTTGGCTTGGGCTTCGAGACCGCATTTTTTATTGATGAAAAACCTGTGCTACATTCTAATGGCATCTGTTTTCCAGGTAGATCCATTGAATTGCAATAAGTGTAGAAATCAGTGTTTCTGGAGCTTGATCCGCAATAAGAAAAGTCAATCTTGATGATTTTTGTGTCTGATTGACAGGGAGGCATTCACTGGCCAGGCGCCATCATCACCACAACCAGTCATCTGTCAACAAGGAGGCTTTGAACGCCAGGATGGTGCTGAGCGACGACTCAGCAGAGAGAGAACACCTGATCGGAGCAGGTCTCGGCGCCAAACTCCCCCTCAGCTCCGCCAAACATCACCATTCTCGTAAACGTGTCCACCTAGACTTTGTAGACGAGGACCCGCCCGCTGGAGAAGAGCTCACCGCCGGGGGGGCAGGTCCGGACCAACCTGGAAACCCCTTGTCCGACGACGTCATTACCGTAGAGTTCCACAGCCCGGCGCCGGACGTCGTGCCCTCTGATTCTGCTCTGGATTGGACCAAAGTCCCCAAACCCCAGGCCCAGAAGCAGAAAGGGGGAGACCCTACCGCATGGACGCTCTCTGACTTTTACGACTACCTGTCCCCTGACGACGACCTCTCAGCATTAGATACCACTCCAGAACCCGAGCCCACCCCTTCCCCTCCGGCCGACATGGAGGACGAGAATCCACTCCTCACCGATCCCTCCGTCGTTCCTGACAAGGTGAAGCCTAACGTGGACAACAGACCCTCCTTACCTGCTCCTCCCATGCCGGGGCCGGACAAGGGGGACGGGCTGGGCCTCGGCGGTGCCATGGGGACTGACGGCTGCAGGCTGGGCTTTGTGCGCTCTGGACCAGGGGTGTGCGTGTCTCAGTGTGACATTGAGCCCAATTTCTGCTTCAATGGAGGGGTGTGCACCGTGGTTGCAGGAATGGGAGCTTTCTGCAGGTGAGAAAATCACACTTTTTAATCTACAGGTAAAGTTCAGGCGGGTAAATGAGGTCAACACTGCTATGTTTTTTTATAACATTTTTAATTTATCAGCATTTACAAGAAGGCAGTGGCCTGTTTGAGGAAACCTCATGCACATACCACAAATATGAGAGCATCACCAAAAGTGTCTGGGCGCCCCCACCCCTTTTAATTTGTGTTGTGAAATTTTCCCAATATGTTCCCTCTCTTACACAAAAGAAAAGATTTAGGACATTTCAGACAAGCACACACACACACAGAAAACACACGCATGCACAAAGACAGAAGGCTGGCTTAATGTGTCATGAGGGTTCGTCAAGAACACAGCAGGGTCGCCGAAGGATTAGCTCAGTTTTGGATGCAGGGGGTGAGGCTGTGTGTGTTCCTGTGTGTGTATGTGTTATGCTTTTGATAGCTGATATAGACACACGCAGTATGCGGGCACAGGAAGTGTGTGAGGAATATGATAATACAGTGAGGCCAGGGAGGAACACACACCACACGCACCTTAAGTGAAGACGTACACGCTCGTACGCCACGCTTGGATAGCACCATCTGTCCAATCCTACAGTACAACCTGACTTTATTAGTCTGTTAGAGGCATTTGATTTCACACAGCATGTCCGTGGATCTACCCACAATAAGGGACATACCCTTGACCTTATCATCTCTAAGGGACTTAACATCTCTGCACCCCATATTATGGATGTTGGTTTTTCTGATCATTGTTGTATTTTCTTTGATGTGTCTGCTGTTCCTGTACAATATAATAGTTCCCAAACAATCAAAAAACGAATAATTAATAAGAATACAGCTGAAAGCTTTCAAAATATAATTAATAAAAATACAGCTGAAAGCTTTCAAAACACTGTAGATGAATTGTTGTTATCCACAGTGTGCACAGCCAGGGATCCTGTGGAAAAATTTGCCACAAAAATACAGAATATCTTTGACAAAGTTGCACCTGTTAAAACTAAACATGTAGGAAAACAGAAGGCTCCCTGGAGAAATGATGTGGTTGTCAGTCAGTCAAAAAGAATTTGCCGACAGGCAGAGAGACAGTGGAGAAAAACAAAACTTATGGTTCATAATGACATCTATAAATTAAGGCTGAATGAATACAACAAAGCAATTAAACAGGCTAGACAGTCTTTCTTTTCTAAAATCATAAATGAAAATATTAACAACAATAAAGTACTGTTCTCCACTGTTGACAAACTTATCAACCCACCATCCACCATCCCATCAGAAATGCTGTCTACTGAAAAATGTGAGCAATTCGCCTCATTTTTTAATAACAAAATTACAGCTATTAGACAAGACATCAGTGCTCTACGATCTAAAAATGTACCTGTCTTTTCCTCCAGAAATCTGACTTGCACCATGAAACACTTTGACTGTTTAAATCTCTTAGAACTTGAGAATATTGTAGGTCAGCTAAGGTCCTCCACGTGCTGCTTGGATCCCCTTCCAACTAAATTTTTTAAAACAGTTTTTAACAGCATAGCACCGGAGGTCTTAGGCATTGTGAACTGGTCTCTTCAGTCAGGTACATTTCCTGCATCACTTAAAACAGCTGTCATCAAACCGCTCTTAAAGAAGAAAAATTTGGATCCAAGTGTTATTGCTAATTACAGACCCATCTCCAATTTACCATTCCTCAGCAAAATACTTGAAAAAACAGTTTACATTCAGCTTAAAAACTATCTCACATCAAATATCCTCCTAGATATATATCAATCTGGTTTCCGTTCTCATCATAGTACAGAAACAGCACTCATCAAAGTTGTTAACGACCTACACATAAACACAGACTCAAAAAAAATATCAATTCTCATATTACTTGACCTCAGTGCCGCCTTTGACACGGTTGACCATAACATTCTACTGGAGAGGCTTGAACGATGGGTCGGCCTATCCGGAACCGTTCTCAAATGGTTTAAAACATACCTACAAGACAGGAAGTTTTTTGTAAATATTGGGGATTTTGCATCCGGCAGGAAGGACATTACATGCGGCGTCCCCCAAGGGTCAATTCTTGGCCCACTGTTGTTCAATCTTTACATGCTTCCACTCTCACAAGTTATACGTAAACATAATATAAATTACCATAACTATGCAGATGACTCACAGCTTTATATTTCATTACATCCTGATGATCTATCTCCCATACAGTCCCTCATTCAGTGCATCAACGACATTAACCAGTGGATGACAGATAACTTTTTACAGCTTAACAAAGACAAAACAGAGATACTCATTTTCGGTCCACAAGCTCACAGACATAAAATTGCAACACACCTCAAATCCTTATCCCTGGACAGTAAAATTGAAGCAAGAAACCTTGGTGTAATCATTGACAGTAATCTTAACTTCAAAAGTCACATCAACTACATCACAAGATCAGCATTTTACCATCTGAAAAATGTTTCCAAATTAAAGGGCTTCCTGTCAATATCAGACTCTGAGAAACTAATCCATGCATTCATAACAAGCAGATTAGATTATTGTAATGGTTTATTCACTGGACTTCCAAAAACAAGTATTCACAGACTACAGTTAATTCAAAATGCAGCTGCACGCATTCTCACTGGTACAAAAAAAACTCAACACATCACGCCTGTTCTCAAATCACTGCACTGGTTACCCATTAAAACAAGAATTGATTTCAAAATTCTGCTCCTGGTATACAAAGCTTTACATGGCTTTGCACCTCAGTACATAACCGACATGCTCATCAACTACACTCCTCCACGAACCCTTAGATCTACAAGTAATTGCAATCTAGTCATCCCCCGTAGCAACACTAGGCAAGGGGAGGCAGCCTTTTCCATCTATGCCCCACGCATCTGGAACAAGCTGCCCGAGATAGTGAAACAGGCAACATCAGTGACCATATTTAAAAACAAGTTAAAAACTTTCCTCTTCACAACTGCATTTGATTAAAGTGTGTGTGTGTGTGTGTGTGTGTGTGTGTGTGTGTGTGTGTGTGTGTGTGTGTGTGTGTGTGTGTGTGTGTGTGTGTGTGTGTGTGTGTGTGTGTGTGTGTGTGTGTGTGCGTGCGTGCGTGCGTGTGTGTGTGTGTGTGTTAAATGTGTCCCCTGAGCACTTATGTAGACATGTATGTGATATTGCTTTGATGTTGCTTTGCTTTGTTTTTTGTCTTTTACGTAAATTTGCACTTCTCTAAATTGTTTGCACTATATTGCATTGTATTATAATTGTTTGATTATTGTAAGGCGCATTGAGTTTGCCCTGTGCATGAAATGCGCTTTATAAATAAAATTGAAGATGAAGAAGACTGTAAGCTTAGAGGTAAACTGTTGCTCACCTGATCATACCTGCTGAGTAATAGCACACACGCACGTGCACGCACACGCACATGCACACACGAAACACAGACACACACTCAGAGACACAGATGCACACACAGGGGGATCTAAGGGTTCAAACACTTGCATGCAGCTCCACAGGGAATGGGCAGGAATATGGATAAGGTACAAACAAAAACACACACACACGCGCTCATAAACACACACATACACGCATGCATGTGTCCTGATCCTTTGATCTCATTAAGGACTAGGCTGCAGGCCGAATCCCTGCTTTGCTGGACAGACCTCAGGACACCATGTCATCAGCCCTGAGTACCATTTTACACTCTTTACTCAGGATAACAAGCTGTAGTGATAAATGTGCTAAATAAGCCAGTGCAGTGGGGGAAACACTCCTGACTCCTGGCTTGTTCCACACAGCAGATTAGTAGTAAGCCAAAAGGGATAATTCAAAAAAAAAAAGGGGGGGATAGAAAAAGAGAAGAGAAAAAATCTTTGATAAGATATGATGTAGAGTGATGTAAGAATGAACAACATTCATGTTTCCTCTGTTCCCTCCCGTTGTATCCAGGTGCAACGTGCAGGACTACATCTGGAACAAAGGCACGCGCTGCGATTGGGCGGTCACCGAGTTCCAGGTGCTGTGTGTGGTGGTGGGCGTGGCCTCCTTCGTGCTCCTCCTCCTCTTCATGATCATCGTATTCTTTGCCAAGAGGCTGCACCGCCTCAAGAACGAGAACAAGCGCCTTCGCAAACGCAGGTGTGTGTGCAACTGGGAGGTGAGAATGTAAAAAATTTGGTGTTGCGTGCAAATTTGGATTTTAAAATCATCAGCCACAGTTGATTTGATTATCTTTGGGATCCACTGAATTATTTATTATGTTCTTAGATTGTGATGATACATTTCGGGTCTCTAGTTTCACGCTGTGCAGTGCAACGTAAGAATATATGGACCTGAAAAGATTGAAAGAAAACATGAAAAAAAAAAAGTTTTCTGCCAATATTTAACCCACACATGTATCTCTGTCCCTCTGTCCGGATCCTGCTGTAGTAAGTACCGCCCACAGAGCAGCGAGCCACAGACGGACGGACTCTCGGTTTCCACAACAGCCGACGGCTCGCAGCCAAACGTAAGGAAACTGTGTGACTCCCCTCCGCCCGCCCCCCAAGCTCACTCTCACAACCTGGCGTACTATGACAACATTATCTGTCAGGTATGCCCCAACTCTCCTCATGTTTACTCTCCTCTCTCTTTCCATCCATTCTTCTTCCATTCGATTTTATTTTCTCCGCCTCTCCCTCCCTCTCTCTCTCTCTTCTGCTTCTCTTTAATTTCCATCCATCTGTTTTCCTCCCTTCCTCATTACGTTCTCTCCTGTGTTGCCTCTGTGCCAGCTCGAGTAGAGTAGTGGTTCGATCAATGTATCATCCGTCCGTGTCTGTGTGCATGGCCGTCTATCTGTACCGAAAACGCCCACCTAACTGAGCCTTGCAGTCTTATGCGCACGCTAAACTCACCATGATTCCTTAGTAATTTATACATTTTATTGGGTTTTCACCTGGAGTTGTTTCTGTACAAGTGTGTATTTAATGCTTTTCACACTCACCGATCCCTTCAGAGGCCATCAACAACCAGCTATACCTGGGAATATAAACCCAGAAACCCTTATAACCACTTCCAGGTAAGCAGAGCAGAAACATCCACATTGCCTGCAGCAGTCTCCCTCCCTGGCTTTTGCTTTGAACCTATCCACTGTGCAACTGCTATAGACGCCAGATTTTGGCTCTCCATTCGCATTGCAAACAAACCTCCCTCCTGCACCTGATCCTGTATCAGCCGTATTCCACCGTAGAACACTGTAGGTGAAATGATTAATCACCTCCCGCAAAAGCTTGCCGCAATCAGTTGTTCGGAGGTGTCATGTAGCCGGCGCTGTGTGAATAAATAGTAAGTTCCCCCCATTTGCTGCCTCTCTCTCTTACCCGCGCCTCTGCAGCTTCCTGAGAAAGCTGGATGAGGAAGCCGGGCCTCCATTTTGTTTCAGCTGCTTGCTTCGCTCTCGTGCCCATAAAAGCTCAGACAGCCATTTTAGGGTCCCAGTGCAGCAGGTCTCCCCTTTTCTGCCCAACTCTCCTCCGAAGGTTGTGCATGTATTGCTGTTATACGTTGCAATGCGTTCTGTAGCAGCATGTGTGTGTCCATGAATATGAATGTGTATGCAGCGATGCATTCAATCAATTTCTATTCATGTTTCAATATGTAAAAGGGGGGGTTGTGTTTTCAGGCAGATTTATGTGCGCCCCTGTTTGGCATTCATCAGCCATACTGGGTTTCTAGGTTACTAAGCCAATACAGTATGTAAGGTTACTGAGGCATAGCTAAACCTTTCAACTCAGTGATCAATGGAAATTCTTATTAATAGAGGCAGATATAAATAGAGATTAAACAGAGATGCTGCAGAAACTTTATGAGATCAACAGAGCAAAGCCGTTTTACTTGCAGGACCTCAGGCTTTTTTAAACTCGCCGTCTCTGGCGTGAAAGGGCGTTAAGTGAGCCATGTCCAGCTATGGCCAGTGTGACTGATCAATGATGCCCTACTTCCTGCCCGCTGTGACCGTGACCTTCAGATGTCTGTGACATACCAATCAATCGATGGCTTCAACATTTACAGATGTACACAGACGCAATAGTTTTGCAGCGATGCAAACACGGCTCTCGTCGATGACTGCAGGCATTTAGTTCACTCAACACACGTGCAGTCACGAGCACGAGAGCAGATTGATGGATTTTAAATATGGCATATTAATTCTCAGGCCATTACCCACACTTGGCTGGGATAACTGGAGTGAGCAGTTTGCGACTTGCGTTTTCTAATGTAAAGCGCTGCTCTCAAAGCTCCGCTGGCATTTCAGCGCAGTTGTTACCGACGACTTTCTGTGACTTCCGGATGCTCTAAATGTCAGGTCTAGAGGCTAAAAAGCCCCTGCAGCCACAGAGTCTGCAGTGCAGTTTTTTAAATGTCACAGAGCCGATTGGTATTTTTTAAAGGGATGAGGTATGATTAGTTGATTAGACAAAGGTCGAGACGTGCAGCATGACTATCAGTCCATAGAGTGACCTATTAGTTCAAGAAGATCATTTATTGCAGTACAACACAAGCTTTCTGCAGCATAGGTATGAGTTTATTTGTTTGTTACTGACATGCATATTTTTAAGTTTCCATTTTTGGCTCTAGTTTAATTCTTAGTTTTTATTTAGTTATGTAAAAAATCTTTTATGTTCAGTTTCCCTGCTCTGTACTTGTTACCACTGACTCCATTATCTGGAGACACTGCTCTTTCTCTAGCACACATAGCCTCCTCACCTCTCACCTGTTGGTTAGGAGTGGGTCTGTGAGGATGCAATGTGCCACAGAGGTTTATGCAAAACATTTTATGCATCTTTAGGTGAACATAGCATTTGCCAGACCATAGGATTTTCCCATTAAATGACAAGAAATGCTACCAGACTTTAAATGATGTGAAGTGAATGAACTATAGCTGATACATTTCAGGTTACAGAACCCTGTCTTATATGCTCACTCTCTCTTTCTATATATATACCAAGATGTGTTTGTATGTGCAAATTCTAAGAGTAACCAATTCTCCCCACAGGATGAGCCCCAGAAGCAGGAGGACCCTGCAAAGTCCCCGCAAACCAAGGAGGAAGGGTCTATGAACATCCTCAACTCTCATTCCCCCAAGCATGAGAACAATCGCCCGACCTCTGTCGTCCACGATGGCCACACCCCCAACAACACAGAGGAAAATGCCGAGGTAAACATGCTCCAGAACAACCTGGTATAATGTCACCACCTGTCAAAGTGCGCTGCCGGAGAATCAGACCAAAATATTCAGAGCGCACACAAACAGCCACAACAGCAACAACAACAGATCATTACAGGCTAACATTGTTTACACCTTGAAAAGTACATATTGTGTGTTTTGTACCGTTTTAATCAGGCCTAATGTCTAAAGTAAGCACAACATGAATTTAAGGATACAACTTGAGAAGCACAAAAAGTCCTGTTTACAAGGTTGCCATGACATCACTGATCACATAGTGGCGCCACTGCCTCCTCTCTCTTCTGTCTGCCTCTCACTCTGGTCTAAAATCTCTGGCTTGGACCAACTAATGACTGACTTTTCTCTCTACTGATGCCCTGCCTTGGTCTTTGACCAATGAACTCTCACTCCTTCATTGTCTCTTCTGTCCCTGTCCCTGCCCCCCTCCCCCCACACACCTTCGCCTGCCCCGCCTTACTGTCTCCCTCTCCGCTCGCATGCATTGGTGTTATCAACGAAAAGTGTCTGAAAACGTAATATTTGCAAAAGAAGTACGTGGAAATCCAGTGAATCTGTATTTGCGAAATATTCATGTTTGACATTGCTAATAAGTGGATATGTTTAGATAAATTATATGAGGTAATTGCTTGGAGTTGATATTTGAATCTATATACACATATTACACACGCTGTGTCTTGGTTTTCAATGTGATTTCTAATACTTTAATGTACTTGAGGTTCTTTTGTACTTTTTTGGCTATACATGGAGGATTATAGTTCACAGTGGTTGGAATAAATCTTTTTAATTTTATCCAGCTTGTCCCTGTGTGTTGCTATGAGCTCTGCTTTCCCTCGAGATTCTCTGTCTCTCGCTCTCTCCTTTCTCTGCATGCCTGCTCATGATAAAGCTAACTACTGCCCAACTGCTCCCATGCTAATAATAACTGAATGCATGGCTGACCCCTGCTTTTGTACCACAGTAGGCAGCCCACAGATCACACCACACACACAATAGTGACTGTGTGCCCATTCAGCACCACGGACAGTTCCTCAAGATGAATAGAAACCACTGCCTCAGCCTGAAATAGACCTTTTTTTTCTAATTCTTCCGGTGGAAGCATTAAAATTTAAAGCAGGCTTTAACTCACACCCATTGTCATTGCAGGGAGAATGTCACAGATTACTGAGTTTTAATTTGTCAATTACAGACTCAACAGATGAGCATTAAAAAAAATGGTGACGAAAGTTAAATTATGTGCTCTGAGCTTTGAGTTCATATTTCTCTGTCTGTTGTTCAACTTCCAGTTTTTTATCCTGTAATTTGAATGAATCAACACTTGTGGGCCCACAACCACTCCTATTCAAGCCCACAGTTTTTATATGATTGTCTGTGACTCTGGTTCCATGTATCATTTGGTGTGTTGTTTAATTTTGCCATGTCTTATTGTGATCAATTGTACTGCCATCTGTTTTGACCCTTTTCCATCCATGGATGCATTACTAAATGGGCCTTCTGGGCCCACACCTGAGGTATCAGGGTTCCCAGAGCCTGTTCTTGCCAAGTAATCCTAAAATTGTTCATATTGGTTATCGGCCGGTTCTGATATTTTTTCTTTAATAGAGCTACATTTAGATAATCCTATTTAACATTACAATATAGGACAATAAAAATCTAATGCAACCAACTGAAACTAGAGAGATCTATAAGAAAAAAGTAAAAATGGATAAAAAGATAACTGTCTCCTTTAAAGTGTTGTACAGAACACATTATAATTTATGTATCTGTGGAGAGGAGTGTACCCTCTAATTCACACACCTCTAGCTTGAACAGCCAATGTCAAACCCTGAGAGTTTCTATCTGGTAAACACAGTGGACAGATCAGCAGCTTAAGAATCAAATATTTACCTCAGGAGTTGGTGGAGACCAAAACAGAGCTAAGATAAACATCATTATTGGATTTATATGTTGCTCCATATGTGCAGGATTTATAGATAATAAACTGTTTGCAATAATGACTTAATAAAACAGGTCAGTGTTGTATTCACAGCTGGTTTCCACTGCCCCCAAGTAGCATAAAAATCAGCCCCTGCAGTGTTAACCTGTTTTATCTGTGTGCCCAGGGGCCCATTGTCTCATAATCCATCCATGCCCTTTATCTCTGTACAGCTTTGTTTCATTGTGTTGCCTCTATGACTCTCCCTGCATTGTTGCATCTTTCTCTACTTGCCATATTTTCACATCAGGATGGAGTCACTATTGGCCTGGAGGTGCTTCTCCCTAAAGAGGCAAAGCGCCACTCAGAGACCAACCCTCCCCTTCAGTATGACGTCTTCCTCTACAAGGTTGCCAACAATGGAGACCCCACCTCTCCCAGCCATGCCCCCCAAACTCACTGTGTAAACTCTTATTCGTCCTCTCATCCGATTCCCAAGTCACCCAAGTCACCCAAATCACCCAAATCGCCCAAAACGCCCAAAACATCCAAGGTACCCAAGTCACCCAAGGTGCCCAAGTCACCCAGACACACCAAGGATCACCCATCTGTTAACCGTGAGCCCTTGTCTGGAAGGCACTCCTCACCTGGTCGTCACTCCTCACCTGGCCGTCACCCCTCACCTGGCCGTCACCCCTCACTTGGCGGCCACCCATCACCCATTCGTCATTCTGCACCAGGGTTCTACTCTTCTCCCACCTACCATCCACCCTCCCACCACTCTCCCGCCCAGTACAGATGCATGCCAACCTCTGCTTCCACTCCACCTCAGATGCGCACGCCCAGAGGTCGATCTCATGATCGGGACTCGGAGCACTTTTGGAGTGAGAGAGAGTACCAGAGTGGACACATCCGTCCATCCCCCTCCTCACCTCATCTGACTCAGCCCCCCCCATCACCATCATCCAGGATGAAGTACAGCCCGGTCAGCACCCGATCCCTGCCACCGCTCTCCTGACCAGGCTTTCATTGAATCTGACCCAACATCTGGAAACTCAAACGCACAAACATCTGTCATAATCTAACCAATCCTATGATCTGTCCATCATGACTCTATCTCTTTATTAGTGATTTATAGAAAATATATCCATCCACCCATCATCCGGTTTTATTCCCCCCTCCCTCCCCCATACATTTATACCCAGAGGACAACACAGCCTCTGGTCCTGATCCATGGAGCTTGAAAACAAGAACTGGAACAACTTTGTATACCACACTCAATCAAACCAAGATATGGGTGCATCACAATGCTCACACAAATCACAGTGTAGTCGCTGCAGCCACATATTCACACCTTTATGTAAATAACAACCTCTTAAAGCTCAGGTTACTGCTCACACATGCACAAAATGAACAACTATGTGAACATAACTCTCCTAGAATGGTGCCAACGACAGCGACCGCTGTGGATATTGTGCATAAAGGTTTCATAGAGGTTTACTACAGTAGCCTTAGTGTTTTCAATGGTTTATATAAATCTTTTGCTATTCAGTGTGTAAGATTATTTCATGTTTTCAAAAGCTTTTTTGGTATGTTTTTCATGTTTCTAATCCTCAATAAATAGATGAACAACAGCATGTGCAGTGTTGTGCTCTAAAGATAGAGTGAGCCAAGATAAGAGGAACAAAGCGAACAATGATCAAAAGAGACGAGAGCAAGGCAACAGGAGGAAAGGATGAGGATTTTTTTTTTTTTGCTTAGTGTACCCGACTGATATGTTAAAAAAAATATGAGAGCTTCTGCTGCCCCCTTGTGGACAAATCAACCACTGCAACATGGAAAGCAAAACCTGTGTCGTTATGCTTTAGTTGCATATTAGGTTGTTAGGTCTTAATTTATTAAATCAGACAAATGATGAGTTAGAGAAGTAAATCACAAGTTTTAAATATATGGATAATATTTTTTGTTTCTAACACTAACCCTAGCCATAATTAGCCTTATGCCACATAAGATTAACAGATAGCTAATGTTAATTTCTAAAACATTAGGCTACAACAAGAATACAAGAGAGAAGTCAGTGAACTGACTCAATAACCCATAGTTACCGGCGAGATAGCAATATTGCCAGTAGCCACTTTGAACAAAAGATTGTAACTCATTGTGCAGTCAGTAACACAATGTCATTTGATCATTTTTGTCATCAGTTGAAAAGGAAAACGTTAGTGTTATTGGCCATGTTTAATAGAGCATCAGTTAGGAGACAGACAAAAAGTAGCTATGGCTGAACTACTGAAGAGAGAAGGAACCACATCTTTATTGTCTGCAATTATCTGTTGGAACAGTTTGAGGTATTTTTCAGTAACTGACGAGCTAATTAGCTGTTTAGCCTCAAATCTGGCATTAGCAGTTAATTTTCCCAAGGTGCAGACAAAATCAGGAGCAGCCTACCCGGCTGCAGGCAAGATGGCCGACTTCCCAGGCATCTCAACTGTTGACAGGTAATCACAAATGTGTCTTTCTGTGAGGAGGTCTATAGTTTGTAACGGTTGATTATTTTTACAATATTTTAACTGAAGTTTCGAATAGTACGGATTATTGTAAGTCAGTTTTATAAGAAAAGCTGCCAAATTTGTTTTATGAAATCATAGAATTCTTAATTTATAAAACATACTGAGGACCATGTGGATGAAATACAGTAGACTAACTCTATTGAATCTTTGTGGTCAAAAACAAAATCCATCTATCTACTAGCCTGCAGTTACTGTAATGTTAATGTTATGTTAATTATCAGGTTCATTTTTGGGCTTTTAGTATTTTGACAGTATGAAAAACCTACTTACCTCCATGTCTGGGCAGTTGATGTCCTCATGCACACAGGATATAAAAGCTGTAGCCAAATACCCTGTTTTGCTGAGTTGAAGATCTGAGTACTTTACTTATTGACCACGGTCTCTAAGCTGAGCCAGGGATCGATTCCTGTGGTCATCATGTTCTTTATCCTCCCTATAAAGTAAAGTTCCTTGTGGTCATTGACTGTTCAGCTACATGGGCAGACTGTTACCAGACCTTTCTTATTCTATTGTTCAAATTAATCACTACGATTTACTTGATACTGTACCATAGATCCCCACCATCTGAAGAACCTACAACCTATTAAAATTGCATCGGCCCATGCTCGGACAGACATCAGCAGTATGAGGTATGTGTCCCTCTGGTGGCCTGAGTTTAACAACTACGTCTGAAGTGAGTTAATGTACAGTAGTTATTTAGAGTATAAAGTGGATATACAGTAGTACAGTATAATAAGTTCTGAGTAAAATTCAATTACAGTATTCCTGTAAACTATTATTTTGTATTCAGCATGGTCTGTGCTGCTGCAGCTGTTTTTGTGCAACACAAGAACAATATGAATGTAAATATGAAATAATACTAATTACCATCAATATACTTACTTTTTATACTTACATTTATAACTTTATGATAACATTTCCAAAATTTGGTTCATATTATATCAGTAATGCAAAGCTACAGCATGTCATTTTCAGGTACTGCCTGGATTTTGATCAGAAAAATAGGACACAATTTGAAAATCCTAGTTAAAAATGTAAGAAACATAATGGTTTTTTCATCCAGATATTTGAAAGAGAATTTGAAGATCATGGAAATACCTTCAGAAGAGCAGTAACACTTTTATATGGCTCTCTTTTGAACCATGACATGAAAGTAAATAGATGAAATCAACACAGTCTCACCCCCTTTTCGTCAGGCGCTTGACGCTTGGTCAGTGCCCCCTGGCGTCAATGACATGACGTCCAGGGGGTACCCTAAATGTCGTCTGGTGACGAAAAGGGACGTCCATAGACCTGAATGCAAATCCATCATCTTCAGATTCTGACGAAGCGGGTCCTCTGTTAATTTGAATGCAAACCCCTCGTATGCGGTGTTTTGACGAACAGGGTTTAAATCCTTATGGCGGCTTTTTATATATATTGGGCTAAATTTAAATGTTAGGCTATATTTACAGGACTGCATGCTTGCTGCGGACTTGAAACAATATTGAGTGTAGCCCATACAATTTTCCTTTTTTACGCTCTCATTCATTCTCGTTGAAACCGGCAGCGGAGCTGCTGTCATATGCGGTATTTTGACGAACAGGGTTTAAATCTTTTTGGCGGCTTTTTATATATATTGGGCAAAATATAAATGTTATAAATACAACAGTTACAGGACTGCATGCTTGCTGCGGACTTGAAACATTGTACTAGTGAGCATAGCCGACTACTTTTCCTTTTTTTGCGATCTCATTCATTCACGTTGAAGCCGGCAGCGGAGCCGGAAATAGCAACCGTTGCTATGCACGGTCACCGACGGACGGACAGCTTCGCCCACTGAAACTATGAACTCATTAATTTCACCGTGGTATCTTTATATTACGCGGCTCATTGATGCTTATTCAAACAAAACGTGGTAAAAACTTTTAGACTTGTGTATATTAAATTATAATCATTCATTTATCAATCATAGACAGGATATGACGTTTCTGGCGCCAGAGCAGTCAATGAGCTGGAAACTGTGGGTGTCTGGTCTGCACACGTGTGTCAGGCCTGCTGTGATCAGGAGTGGAAATCAGACAGCTGGATCAATAACCTCCACATTCTTTGGGTTACGTTCAGAGGTTTATCAGGGCAGGGTCTAGGGTCATCCAGTGTTAGCATTACAGACCCATCTGACCTTCACAGGGGTCACAGGTCAACTTTTCATGTGAAATTTGACGATCATTGTGTACGAACTAAATTCAACAGATATTCTTTAATAACTTCCACATGCTTTGAGCTGGAAGCCTGAAAGTTTCAGGGTTTTATCAGGGGCCTAGGGCCATCCATGAGCTGCTATTTCAGACCAATCCCACATTCAGAAGGGGTCAAAGGTCAAGGTTTAATGTGAAATTTGTCGATTTTTGCTATTATTTCAGGCCTTAAACACCAATACTTTGAGCTGGGAAGCTGAACTCTTAGATTTTAGTCCAGAGCTTGGAGCAGATTGACTGTGCCAAATATCAGAGCTGTGCTCCACTCAGAAGTGTCCAAAATGGCCAAAAAGCAGTGTTCATTTCTAATCCCTCATTGTGTACGAGACTAAATTCAACAGATATTCTTTAATAACTTCCACATGCTTTGAGCTGGAAGCCTGAAAGTTTCAGGGTTTTATCAGGGGCCTAGGGCCATCCATGAGCTGCTATTTCAGACCAATCCCACATTCAGAAGGGGTCAAAGGTCAAGGTTTAATGTGAAATTTGTCGATTTTTGCTATTATTTCAGGCCTAAAACACCAATACTTTGAGCTGGGAAGCTGAACTCTTAGATTTTGGTCCAGAGCTTGGAGCAGATTGACCGTGCCAAATATCAGAGCTGCACTCCACTCAGAAGTGTCCAAAATGGCCAAAAAGCAGTGTTCATTTCTAATCCCTCATTGTGTACGAGACTAAATTCAACAGATATTCTTTAATAACTTCCACATGCTTTGAGCTGGAAGCCTGAAAGTTTCAGGGTTTTATCAGGGGCCTAGGGCCATCCATGAGCTTTCAGAAGGGGTCAAAGGTCAAGGTTTAATGTGAAATTTGACAATTTTTGCTATTATTTCAGGCCTAAAACACCAATACTTTGAACTGGGAAGCTAAACTCTTAGATTTTAGTCCAGAGCTTGGAGCAGATTGACCGTGCCAAATATCAGAGCTGTACTCCACTCAGAAGTGTCCAAAATGGCCATGGTAAGTATCAAAGGTCACAGGGGTCAAACATCAAAGTGAATCCTAACAAAACACACACGCTTTAAGTAATCATCATGAAATTTGGTGAAGTTGTATATCAGAGAGTCCTCTATCATAATATTGTATTCCTGTTGTGCTGGGGGCCACGGGGGCCCCTGGGGCCACATGGCTTTCCCATGCTCTCACAGAGTTGGGTGTCGGGGTGGTGCATAAGCGCCTCAGAATGAGTCCACACGCCAAGTTTCAAGTGATTCGGTCTGTTTCTATGGCAACGGTGGCCTCCTGGAAACAGAGGAATGTGGCTCTTTAAAGCCCCGCCTCTCGAAAAGTAATGGCCCGATCAGGGCCGAAAACATGTCGATGCGCTTGTCTTGGGCTCCCGAACCACTGATAAAAAATTCAGAACTGTGCGACTTTTGGAAATATATTTTGTCCATTTTGGCTTTTCTGAGTCAGAGGGTCTCTCAGGCTTTAAGTCTGACAGGCTTTGAATCTGAAAAGCCAAAATGGACAAAATATATTTCCAAAAGTCGCACAGTTCTGAATTTTTTATCAGTGGTTCGGGAGCCCAAGACAAGCGCATCGACATGTTTTCGGCCCTGATCGGGCCATTACTTTTCGAGAGGCGGGGCTTTAAAGAGCCGCATTCCTCTGTTTCCGGAGGCCACCGTTGCCATAGAAACAGACCGAATCACTTGAAACTTGGCGTGTGGACTCATTCTGAGGCGCTTATGCACCACCCCGACACCCAACTCTGTGAGAGCATGGGAAAGCCATGTGGCCCCCAGGGGCCCCCGTGGCCCCCAGCACAACAGGAATACAATATTATGATAGAGGACTCTCTGATATACAACTTCACCAAATTTCATGATGATTACTTAAAGCGTGTGTGTTTTGTTAGGATTCACTTTGATGTTTGACCCCTGTGACCTTTGATACTTACCATGGCCATTTTGGACACTTCTGAGTGGAGTACAGCTCTGATATTTGGCACGGTCAATCTGCTCCAAGCTCTGGACTAAAATCTAAGAGTTTAGCTTCCCAGTTCAAAGTATTGGTGTTTTAGGCCTGAAATAATAGCAAAAATTGTCAAATTTCACATTAAACCTTGACCTTTGACCCCTTCTGAATGTGGGATTGGTCTGAAATAGCAGCTCATGGATGGCCCTAGGCCCCTGATAAAACCCTGAAACTTTCAGGCTTCCAGCTCAAAGCATGTGGAAGTTATTAAAGAATATCTGTTGAATTTAGTCTCGTACACAATGAGGGATTAGAAATGAACACTGCTTTTTGGCCATTTTGGACACTTCTGAGTGGAGTGCAGCTCTGATATTTGGCACGGTCAATCTGCTCCAAGCTCTGGACCAAAATCTAAGAGTTCAGCTTCCCAGCTCAAAGTATTGGTGTTTTAGGCCTGAAATAATAGCAAAAATCGACAAATTTCACATTAAACCTTGACCTTTGACCCCTTCTGAATGTGGGATTGGTCTGAAATAGCAGCTCATGGATGGCCCTAGGCCCCTGATAAAACCCTGAAACTTTCAGGCTTCCAGCTCAAAGCATGTGGAAGTTATTAAAGAATATCTGTTGAATTTAGTCTCGTACACAATGAGGGATTAGAAATGAACACTGCTTTTTGGCCATTTTGGACACTTCTGAGTGAGCACAGCTCTGATATTTGGCACAGTCAATCTGCTCCAAGCTCTGGACTAAAATCTAAGAGTTCAGCTTCCCAGCTCAAAGTATTGGTGTTTAAGGCCTGAAATAATAGCAAAAATCGACAAATTTCACATTAAACCTTGACCTTTGACCCCTTCTGAATGTGGGATTGGTCTGAAATAGCAGCTCATGGATGGCCCTAGGCCCCTGATAAAACCCTGAAACTTTCAGGCTTCCAGCTCAAAGCATGTGGAAGTTATTAAAGAATATCTGTTGAATTTAGTCTCGTACACAATGATCGTCAAATTTCACATGAAAAGTTGACCTGTGACCCCTGTGAAGGTCAGATGGGTCTGTAATGCTAACACTGGATGACCCTAGACCCTGCCCTGATAAACCTCTGAACGTAACCCAAAGAATGTGGAGGTTATTGATCCAGCTGTCTGATTTCCACTCCTGATCACAGCAGGCCTGACACACGTGTCGTTGCAGACCAGACACCCACAGTGGCGCTGTGGCGCCCAGCTCATTGACTGCTCTGGCGCCAGAAACGTCATATCCTGTATATGATTGATAAATGAATGATTATAATTTAATATACACAAGTCTAAAAGTTTTTACCACGTTTTGTTTGAATAAGCATCAATGAGCCGCGTAATATAAAGATACCACGGTGAAATTAATGAGTTTATAGTTTCAGTGGGCGAAGCTGTCCGTCCGTCAGTGACCGTGCATAGCAACGGTTGCTATGCGCAGGCAGCTCCGGCTCCGCTGCCGGTTTCAACGAGAATGAATGAGAGCGCAAAAAAGGAAAAGTAGTCGGCTATGCTCACTAGTACAATGTTTCAAGTCCGCAGCAAGCATGCAGTCCTGTAACTGTTGTAATTATAACATTTATATTTTGCCCAATATATATAAAAAGCCGCCATAAAGATTTAAACCCTGTTCGTCAAAATACCGCATACGAGGGTCTGCAGCAGCTCCGCTGCCGGTTTCAACGAGAATGAATAAGAGCTTAAAAAAGGAAAATTGTATGGGCTACACTCAATATTGTTTCAAGTCCGCAGCAAGCATGCAGTCCTGTAAATATAGCCTAACATTTAAATTTAGCCCAATATATATAAAAAGCCGCCATAAGGATTTAAACCCTGTTCGTCAAAACACCGCATACGAGGGGTTTGCATTCAAATTAACAGAGGACCCGCTTCGTCAGAATCTGAAGATGATGGATTTGCATTCAGGTCTATGGACGTCCCTTTTCGTCACCAGACGACATTTAGGGTACCCCCTGGACGTCATGTCATTGACGCCAGGGGGCACTGACCAAGCGTCAAGCGCCTGACGAAAAGGGGTGAGACTGTGTTGATGAAATATAAACTTCTTCCTTTCATTTTTTGATTTCTCCTCGAAGGTCAACACGTGATTCAGATTGCAGATACATATGAAGCAGAAACAAAGTGCCATTTGATTTCCCTTGAAAACATACCAGAGAAAACCCACCACAACTGACTCATACAGATTTAAGTGTTATTTAAGTGTGAGTTGTTATTCTCTTTGAACGTCTTTTACAGGCTGCACTTTTTTCACATCATTGCTTCATTATTTATAATGTGGGGCTACTGCTTCTATTCTCTTTGGTGTTCAGAACTTGATCTGCTCATCTCTAGCAGCAGCTCTGTTTTCTCTGGGGAATTAAAATTAGGCAGCTTTTCTATTCTTTGACTTTCTTTCCTTTTACCTGGATGAAAAGAAGCTTCTCGTTCTAGATGGATCGGGTGAAGGTGAAGTTATCCTCCTTGCGGCTCTCATTCATCAGAAATAGGGCGTCTTGACATGAAAAGAGTAATTGACAGGTTTTAAAGTGGAGTGTCTGTATCTCTCAGTGACACTCGATGCTTGTGAAGAGCACTCCTGTCCCGCTTCACCTGCAAGGTGCTCACTGTGTGTCCTCAGTGCGTCCTCACTTGTCAGGTTTTTCTTTTCTTTTTTTTCTCTTTTTTTGGCTGATGTAGCAGTGAGAGGTGTCCCGGCATTTGGAGTGACCCTGAAACCAAAATAGAGTCTCTGAAATGTAATTATGTTTTTCTCTCCTGAGCTCCTACGCTGGCAAATGGAAGGACATTTACATGAATTCTCACATTTTATTTCAAAATTGAACAGAAATTATGAACAGCACACTGCATACGGGAGATAATTTACAGAAACAAGGAGACAAAGTGAGAACACTGAAAGTCAAAAACTATAGGCTACAGATGAAATGACAAGAATATTAAATATAGAACTGATAACATACTTTCATGAGCTTCTCATTGGATGTATGGATAGAAGTTACTCCACTGCTGCTGCCAGTATAGGGAATGACTGTTTACTCTGAGACCATTTCTATCACAGATGTCAGACAAAAGTCAGGACTCATCCAGAAACACTGACAGACTGTAAACATTGTTGCTATTATCTTGGCAGGGTGTAAATTTCCAGGCCCAGCTAGAGATGATCTCTCAGCGTGACTTGATTAGAGCGGAGGCGGTTGGTCAAGAGTGGAGCGGGGCAGAGTTTAGACCTATAAAGAAGTCTGTTGTGACAGATTACAGCCAGCCGTGGCTATACAATCTGGCTGAGCAAACTCAGCTTTTAAAACAAAACCTAACAGGCTCGACCTTGTGCGTGCCCTGCAGAGACGACTGATAAAATATTGAGAATGTGTTGGAGATCATCCACACGCACATACACACACAGATAGAAGAAAAAACTGAATGAGTCAAAAAAAGATGTTTGAGCAAAACCACTTTCAGTTTGACCAGTTGTTCCCTTTAAGTAGATGCAAAACCTTGTTGGTGAGGGAAATATCACAGTTCTCAAATACTGGAATCCTGTGAGATGTCACCTTGCGCAACCTCTTCTCCGGCCAGACTGTCTATGTGTGCGTGTGTGCACGTGTATGTGTGCAGCCCCTGTGTGAACCACTGAGCGGCAGCATTGCCCCACGCTCCGGCTCTGGCACTGCTACTGTAGATAAGAGATAAGATGGGCCGACACTTTGAAACACTGATCTGCATCTTCATTAGCATTCAGTGCGAGTCGAGCGGGGGAATGTGTGCTGAATCAACATGATGCTAGGATAATTGATAATGTTATCATGTAGATATCTTGATGATCTCTGATGATCTCAGGCATATTTAAAGCTTAGCGAGGTGAACGCCGGGGGAGCGCACAGGTGTGTGCGTGAGAGTGTGAGTGTGTGTGTGTCTGGGGATACTATGTGATCTGCTGAGTTGATGAGATGATATGTCTGCATACTGCATGTGCAGATTTTGTGTATGTGTGTGTGTGTACCACTTGAGTGTGTAGCCTTGTGGCAGGTTCATTACTGCCTCTTTAAGTAAGGCTATAAAGTATTTTTGCTGACCCAAAACAGATGTAATTCTCTCTCTTTCACTGAGCCCCTCCCTCCATCAGTAATGCACCCACCTACACACAAACACACTCACATTCATACACGGACAGGTCTCCTGAGATGCCTCTCATAGCAGATGAAGGCTTTTTATAATTAGTGGAATACCCACGTAATGCAGTGAATCGACTGCATTCTCCACACAAAACCCAATTTGTTTAGCATTTTTGAAAAAGCTTTGATTCCGCATTTGTCTCCATGCCTTCACTGTGAAAGAAAAGATAATGAGTTTAAAAATATATTTCATCTGTCAATCGAAAACACAGACAACAGTAATCCACAGGATATAAACATCCCTATTGTTTACGCTCAGCAGACACTTTGACTCTATTGCTGTGTACATGGTTTTCAAGTAGTACAATTATGCCTTTTATTGAAATATGACTTTCTCCTTCTCTCTTTGTGTTCACGCCTTTGTGTCCGCTCCTCTCTGTGAGTCAGGCAAAATTACTTTCCAAGCAGGAGTGAGAAATGTCTTCACTTTGTGTGCACGCGTGGGTGTGCGCAAGAGAATGTAAAGGTTCACTTCACCTGAAGAAGAAAAGCAAAAAGGCTGTATTGTCTCGTTTGTACTTAAAGGTCTCCTGGCGCTTATGTTAGTTTTGATTGAAGTGATTTAAGCCTTTTTTATGTTTAAGCAAATTATTGCACTGGAGTTGCAAAACAAGTCTGTAATTGTCTGCTAATAAAACTCTTTCGTACCCAGACAACGCTATGTTATGTGGATGTTACATGAGATTTAGGTGAGCTCACCCTTCAAGGAAAAAAATTGGACTTATTCTACAGTTTTACAGTAAACAAATCCCAACAAAAAGGCTGAGGCAAATATTGTCTTAATCTAATCCTGACGTGTCTCGGTCCTCAAATGTGTCTCCAGTTAATGCAAAATACACTCGGGGCGTTTTCTAGAAACTACAGAGCCCGGCTCGTTTAGAGATAACAAAGACATTTTAAAGCAAACAGTGTATTTGTGATGTGGTTTTAAAGAGATTAGTCTTCAGTAAGAACCAATGGGCTTGGGGGTAAAAGCCAGAGACAGGAAAGACAGGATGTCAGGAAATACTGAGACAGTCTAACGTTGTAAGTTTGATTTGTTGGCAATGACAGAAATAGTGACTGCTGCAGCCTCAGCCTTTAACACACACACACACACACGCACATACACACGTATAAGGTCACAGATGAACCTGCTCGTGGGGTGTCAAAGGTCAGACAGGAGGGGACGTTAACTCACTCCTCCTTCTCCTCCCCATTCTCTCTCTTGCTTCTCTCTCCTTTGCTGCTGTCATTTGGTTTTTCACCCGCGGTAACATCCCCTCTCTCTTTTTACCCCCCTCCTTCGGCCTCTCTCCCTCGGCTTCCATATTGATTTACTCAGTATCCCGCGGTCACATTCTTGTGGCGAAGGTTTCCGGGCTGAAAAACCGCTGACATTTACCTCACAGTCACAACACACGGCTCATTTAAGCCACACAAAATAATGTGCGCCTTTATGGTACATGCCAACGGCGTGGCAAGTTAAAGGATGATTGCAGACATTCGCGGCAGCTAATGGTGTAAACGAGCCACTTTTGCTCAGAGGTGCGAGCTGAGTGCACATCTAAACGCAACTACGAACACGCTCCCATTCCCAAAGTGTCCCTTACTTCTTCTAATGCCTGCTCAACTCCCATGTCCCTCCAGTGGCCCTTGTTACCATGGAGATGTCTCAGATCCGCGGCGGGCTTTCATAAAACCTCCTAAGTAGACACACATGCACAAAACATATCCGAGGGCAGCGTGGGAACACCTGTGGAGAGGAAGGTGGGGACCTAAAGGCTGCACCCTGCCCTCACCCTGTGGCGCTGGAAGGAAGGAACCCAAATTTACCAACAGGGGTGCGAGGCATCTCACACACACACGCACGTGCACACACGCAGACACACACATGCATTGATGCGACGCAGGTGTGCACAATTGGGAGGGGGCTCGGCACAGCAGGTCCACCTGTGTAGAAAGAGGCTTTAGAGGGATGTGTGGTGATTGTGGTGAATATGAAATAACCAGCAGGGGTTCTTCTCCCCCCTACCCCACTTAGCGCACATAAAAGGCCCATTACTGGATTAAATTATGATAAACAATGCAAACACAAATATCTGCACTTTTGGGTCACTTCTTCTCCATTAAGCTGTGAAAGCTCAAACAAATGCATGTGCATAACTTACAGAATATGAGTCACAGATGTTGCTTCTTCTTTCCTACAACACATGATGCAGCGTGAGAGCTCCAGTCAGTCAATTCACAAGTGACTCTATTATAGACTTCAAACATCACTCAGATACCTCTATTTGCAGGCTATGATTGTGTTCAGCCCAATAACAATGACTTAATGTTCTGTTTGTGGTGGGAAGATTGATTCATTTTATTTTCCGTTAACTGCCTGGAGGGCTTATTTAAACACTTTATAATATCATTTCCTGTCAGCGTGAAATTGCATTAACATTCACTCAGTTCCCTCTTCACTCCTGTTTAGCGGCGCGCTCCTGACTCATAACTGGCTGCGCTGACTGGGGGAGTTAATGTGTTCAACAGCCAGCTGTCCCTCAAATAACACACTCAATAATTCATATTGCAAGAACACACACACAAACACACACACATTTCTACTGTATGTGTGCAAGCAAAGTCCGACTGTTTGTCTATAAACCCGGCAGGAGGTGGCAACGTAAGTGCTGCCCGGCCTTTCGCTCACTAAGGAGGCAATAAAGAGAGAGATGGGCAAAGTGTGCGTGTGCAGAGCAATAGGAGAGAGTTTGTGTAGCCTACTTTGTGTGTGCGTGTGTGTGTGTGTGTGTGTGTGTGTGTGTGTGTGTCCTCTTTACTAATGGATATCAGATCTCTCATGTGTTGAGCCAGCAGAAGTAGAGCAGCAGATCCATCATGTCAGATCAGGGTCACGACCGCAGTCTCGACCTTCACTCACACTCTGAGTGAATTCCTCACCATCCCAAAAAAAAAACACATTTTGGCTTCAGCCAAATCTTGGCAAGCTCTTTAATTAGTGAGCGTGAATGCATTTGGGGATCAGATATTAAGGCGGTTTGACAGTCAGGAACACGGGTGGGTGGCAGCACTTAGATACCACGATTTGCAGACTGGGGTGTTTTCCACTGAGCGGTGACGTGACTCCATCCTGAGGGCCTCTCACACGGCCTCTCCACAAACTTTCTTGCTCCCAAGGTTGAACACCACGTCTGCTTTTTAGAAACTACATTTCTCTGCTGCCAACATCTTTAGTGTTCAGCTGTATACCTTTGAGTTTTGGGTGTGAAAAGGTCAAGGAGCTTGACATTTTCTCAACTTTTTTTTTGTAAATGTATGTTTTTGGTATTTTGTTATTTACTTTGAGAAACTTGGACATCATGGGATGCAAGACAAATTTCAGAGTGATCTGATAATAAAGTACAATTCAATTCAATTCAACTTATATAATTTTCTATAGACCAAAAACATCAGCAGCAGCAAACGAAGTTCAAGATTTTTTAGTTAGCTGTAGCTCAGGTTGGGTCAGACTTATTTCAGAGTGCAGGTCTAAATATTCAGGGGCTGCATTTTCTTCCTGCAGTGTGAATAATATTTATTTTATATTGTAACAGCATGAGTGGAATCCACTTCTTTTTTTTTCAATTCCAATACACATGTGCCAATACCAAGCACATGTGTTGGAATTGAAAAAAAAAAGTGGATGGTGCAATCCCTGATGTTTGATCCAGACTGAAATACCTCACCACTCATCTTTCTACAGACACGGATGGTGATCAGGTGATAAATGCTGATGGCCTCATAATGTTAGGACTCTAGCACCAGGTTGATATTTGATCTTTTGAGCCTGAGATCAATGTTTGAAAGCACTTTGCTGTGTTAAACCAGTGGTTCAGAGCGAGATGTTATTGATTATCTGTTTATTGATGCTGTATCTCAATCTAAGAACATTTTCAGGGTTGACTGTCCTTTTTTTCCCCCTGTTTGAATCGGGTCATTGGATCATTATTAAAAAGTGAGTGAAGCTACTAGACTGTCACATGCAAACACACACACACACACACAGTTAACAGTACACTGTCTTATGAAAGTCAGCAGTAGAAACCAGGCTGGCGTTCATCGTCTGTTCTCGCTGCTCTGCTGCTTTAACAGGCAGAGCCCCCCCTCCATCCACCCGCACTTTTTCATCCTCCCTCTCCTCCCCGCTTCCCCTCTCGTCCACCCCCACAAGAGCCTGATGATGTGCAGGCTCCACAGAGCAGGACTTTCAAACGATATCATTACCATTTCAAAGAACCTGCTGCTGCCTTATGGACCTACAAGCTGTGGCATGTTATATGGAGCAGGACGTTGGTTGCCACAAACTGCATCATCACCGTACATCTTCATATCTAAATGACAGCCGACGACTGCGTGTTACGCATTCCTGGGTCTGCCTGCTGTTGTGTGTTGCTTCAATTAGGGAAGAAAAAAAAAGCATTGATGCTGTGCGTGTGTGTATCTTCAGTTGTTGAGGCATCACTGTCAGTATTTCAAACAGAAGCTTTGTTTTTGCTCCTGACAATTACATGGCAGATACAGAGCAGGGAGCAACAAAGGCAGGGACTGATTCACATGCAGGCCTCTGAGGATGTACATGCACTAAACAAGAGTTGAACACTTTGGAGGACATGTTCCTCATTTATTTATTACCTCCCTGCAAAAAAAAATCATCAGGGAAGGGGCGGGTGGTAGGGTCCAGGGGGGTCTGTCGGCCCCCCTGGCTCGTGTTTTCTCATTTAAATACTGCTGAACACAAACAAGCACACACACAGACTTGAGCGCCCAGCACTTCCTGCTGCAACATTAATGTCCTCATTTATCCTCTTATGCACAAATGTCAACCTTTGTCAGCCTCCATCCCTGCCTCTACCTCGTTCCCCTCTTCTGACACCCTCCACACCTTCACCAGCTCAGCCCTCCTCTCGCCTCCTGCTTTGTATTTGCTCCCATGTCTTCAGTCACCATTCATTCCTCCACCCCTACCTCCATACCCTTTCCCTCCTGTCTGCATTCTCCTCACTCTTTCACCCTGCTTTCTGCAACTCATTGTGTCCACTACACCCCCCCACAAATACACCCCCCCTCCCTCCCTCCTCCCTCCTGCATCCTGCACAGATATTGCACATTTCTTCCACCATATCTACTCTCGTTTTGTTTCATACTCTTTGCTTCCCCCCCTTCCTCTGCTCGGGGATCCTCAAGTGACATCATCACTCCTACAGTTACCATGGTTTCGGGGGGGAAAGGGACCGTAATAACTGTTTGGATCAAACAGACAGGCTCTGTGCTGTTGTTATCACACACACACTCACACACAAACAGAAAACAAGAGAGGCTCAGCGCATTCAAAGGGATTACTCTTTATTACAGGATACGGATACAGCTTGCAGGTTGAATGTGAGATGTGTGTCAGTGTGTTGGTGTCGGCGCGGTCAGGTCAGCGTTAATGACGGTTCTGTGTGAATGAACAAGTTGTCATCGTACAGGTCATCGTCAAGGTCAGCTTCCTCCTCTGTGAAGTAGGTGGGGAAGGGAGGGTTGAGCAGCGTGGAGCTCCTGGTCGGCAGCACAGTATCTCTGACCTGGGACACACAAACGTTATTAGATGTGAGGATGCCTGATTTAATTAGTGTTACAACATTTAACCTTTGGTGCTGTATGTTATTGAGCAAACTGAGAAAATGGCATTTTCAGCTTCTCAGATGTGAGATTTCTTTTGCTTTCCTCTGTTGTCTTTCATTCTGAAATAGAAAAATAACAATAACAACAGAACAAGCACTTTGGAAATGTCACCTTGGCCACTGGAGACGGTATCTGCTCCTATATTTTACTATCTTTGTTGGATCAAATCAGCAGTCCACAAACTTTTTCTATAATGCTTTCAGAGCTAGAAAATGATTCATCAGCCACGGTGTAACTTTTCGAGACCGACAGTCACAAGCTGTGCAGAGCTGATCAACAACAACGTGCCACATGAACTAGTTATGTCCAACCCCTACAATGTCCTGCTGTTAAGTGCTCGTGCTGTGTGCAGCATGGAATCATGGATTGTGATTATTACAGACTTCTTCATTAAAATGATGCAGTTTGTTTGGCTGCACTGTAAGCAGATACGCCAGGTGATCTCCCGTGGTTCTTCTCCTTTTACTACCATAAAGCAATCAGGACTGAAATCTTAAAGATTAGAACTTTTAATCAGTCATTAATAATTGTTTTGCAGTTAAATAAATTTACATGACATTTATTTTTCAAAAATTAGCTAAGATGATGAATGCTTGTTTAGTGCTCACACATTAATAATATTCACCCCCCTGCAGTGGCTCAACACACCACCGGAGGCCCTGGCCTGACCTCCGGGCCAACAACCACTGGGCTGAATGATTAATCAATTTACTATATAATCAATCAACGTGTGACTTGATCATGAAAATTGCTATTAAGTGCAGCCCCAGTTTTAATTTCAAACAATAAAAAAAGCAATTCCTCATTCAGGGACACCGTGAATAACAGCACAGACTAACGAAAACAAACAACGAACCTGCATGTGTTTCCTTCAGGGTAATAGGCTATAATTTGAAATGAATGTAGGTATGTGTGTGTGTGTGTGTGTGTGTGTGTGTGTGTGTGTGTGTGTGTGTGTGTGTGTGTGTGTGTGTGTGTGTGTGTGTGTGTGTGTGTGTGTGTGTGTGTGTGTGTGTGTGTGTGTGTGGTACAGCTGAGCTGGGTGAAATGCAATGCGCATTTGTATTCATTATCGCTTGTCTGCAAAACAAAGAATAGGCTGCGCGTGTGTCCGCGCAGACACACAAGGCAAGCACAACATGCTGAGTATGGAGATGGATGCTGTGGATATTACTAACATCATTAAGGGCACATTCCTATTCCCTCGCGGGGGGAAAAAAAAAACCACGTACACACAAACACAAACAAATGCACGCGCACACACACTGCTGATCCAGCACAGTGTCAGTATGAAGATGGATCACACTTTCTTGTAGGTGTGACACCATTTTGCAGGTGCAAGGTCACCTGTCTCCGTCAGAACACTAACATGCTGTGGCTGACCTTCGACTTCAAGTTCAAAGTGTGCATGTGTGTATGATTTTTTTTTTTTTACCTTCAGTAAGCAGTTCCTGTGGCCGGGCACGGAGCCGTGAACATACAGCACATTATACTTGGTATTGACCCTCCATATCTGAAGAGAGAGTGAAACAGATAGGAGGCGGATGAAAGAAAATTGAGCTCAAATTGCCGTCAAGGACAAACAAGTTGAATTCTGTAACTGTTTGTGTGTCCTTGCGGGTGTGTGCACCTTCAGTCCGTATGCTGTGACGAAGGTGTTTCCCATTCTGCCGGGCATCTTCTTCCCTTTGAAAACTTTGGCTGGATCCTGGATGGAGACGTAGAACAGCAAACACGCTCATATTACTGGATTATCGTAAGCCAACTGTTCGCGTCTGGCATTGGTAGGCATTTTGCCCAGTGTGTGTGTGTGTGTGTGTGTGTGTGTGTGTGTGTCTTACCCCTCCAGGCCCGGAAGCTCCTGGTCTGCGGTGAGTTTTGGTCTGACCGTGGCTAGCTGGCTGACCCTTGAACCCCCATCTCTTCATTACTCCTTGAAATCCTTTACCGATGCTACGCACAAACACAAACATGTTCACGTCGTCTCTTCGGGTTAGATTCCAGCACGTTTAACTTGTTGCTTTAGAGGACAATCATGTAAAAAGGGGAGAGGTTTGTATGATCTAATTAAGTCAGAGACAGATTTATCTCCAAAACACGATGGTCTGGCTTAAAAAGGACACGATGGAGGAAAAGAAGCCAAGGAGAGAGAACGCCAAAGAGGAGCGGGAGCTGGCAGAACACAACTTACGATTTGGCTGTGACGTCCACAAACTGGCCTGGACGGAAATGTGCTGCATACAGAGGAGTGCCTGAACACACAACAGACAAGATCAGGTTGCAAATTGTTTACAAAAAGGTGAATATGAGATATTACACCGACATGGAAAGTGAGGTAACGCGTGCGTGTATACCTGGCTTGATGAGGGCGTTGTCTGAGACTTTAAAGGTGGCGAGTTTCTGTTTGGGGGGCACTCCGGCATTCCTGAACATCTCTACTTCATTTTCAGGCCTCTGTTGGTCAAAAAAAATGGAAAGAGAGAAAAATGTGAAGCTGAAAGGAAGGAAATTAAGTGGTAAAAGAAGAACAGCAGCTGGACTTTGGACATTTCAAGACCGTGGGCCTGTTATGACTGTACGGGAGCCAGGCTCGCACTCACTAGCGGGCATAAGCGCGTGCACTTGGCAGCCTGAGTGCCTCTAACATTTGCTTTCACTCGGTTCGCTCTCATCTCAACCCCTCCAGTCACTCCAAAGTCTCTCCCTCCCTTTCCGCCGACTCCATATCAGTCTGCCAGAGCCTCCGACTCTCCGACAAACTCTGCCTCAGACTGAGGAGTGATGTGTCTGCGCGAGAGGGGTTCAGAACAACTTCACATTCGACAAGCGAAACCCCGACTCCGATCCATCAGGCATCTATCAGGACTCGATGAATGAATTACGCTTTGATTTATTCATCCTTGTTCTTTTGTTTTCTTATCTTAAAAAGATGGACATTAACATTTGAAGAAGAAATCCTCCCTCATACATACTAAAGAGGCGCCTTGCCTGAGAACAACTTCTTTAAAACTGTCTGCACTTTTTCAGGGGAGGTAAGATTCAAAGTGAGCTGAGAAGCCTGCATGCTGACGGACCGACACCTCGGTCCTCAGTCCTGGTTCTGATAAACGTCTGAAGCAAGAATGAGACTACATTACAAACACAACAGACACTTTGCTGATTAAAGGCGCTCCTCGTTGTTTGTCAGTAATTTGGACACCTAATGTGATTCCTTCCGACACCTAAGATGAAATCTAGCCACTAGTGGTTTGTGGCTGAGCACGAATTCCTGACTGTGGATCTGTATTTATTAAAGGTCATTGCACTGGGAGGTTTGATATGAACACAATGCTACAGGGAGAAGACAAATGTCATTATGTCGTTGTATTACCCCGGTAACGCTGAGCTGATTTTCGTTTTTTATGCACGATTACAAACTGTAGCTTGAATTCAGATGAGCAGACTTGTTTGGGGTGTACGGCATGTTCAGCTACGCACAGACACATCATTCGTGCCTGAGGCATTTTGATGTGATAATCTGACACATCACCTGCCATCCTCCCTCTTCGACCCTCCAACCACAGCTGTCGTGCATTGATGACACCATGACATTGCCCCTCGGATATTAAAATGTCCTTTAAAGCAAATATCAGTGTTAAGGGGGCATTTTAACAGGCCGTGCTCACAGTTAAATGTTGCTGAAGCCGTCACCTCAGCTGTACCTTCATTAAGTCCCTAATATTAAGAGTACTGGGACTTGTGTAAAAAAATAATTATAATCCCAAATGTCACGATTCAATACAAATTTAGAGTTGGAGTTTTTTTTTTTACACTCGAGCCATGTTCTTTCAATTTCTCTGGCTGTTTATTTTTTCACCTCAACTCAAAGATTTCTCAGCTTACAATAAGACTCAAGTCACTTAAGGGTAAATTTAATAACAATAAAATGCACCATTGCCACATTGAGTACACCCACGAGTCCAATAGTTGGATTAATATTTTATGGACGGAGGAGATTAGCGTCATAGCTACTGTTTAGTTTCTCTTAGTCAACTTCTGTCACCAACTAGTTTGCAGCTCTAGTTGGTCGTATAAAGTGGATTTTCTGGACTTTTCCCCAAAAATAATGGCCCACTGCTGTTATAACTGACTTTATAGCAACAGTGACAAAGTGAAAAGTGTAACGGTGTGGGCGGGACAGCTCAGGTGATGAAACTGACTGAAACTCTCACTATAAAGCCCCATCAAGCCAAGGAGAGCTGCAGACTCAAGTAGGAAGTCTCTGCAGGTTCATCTCTACAAAATGACGCATTTTAAATTGACCCATTTTTTTCCGCTCTGCCATTTGAAATATTTTTATGATAAAATTATCAACTATAGATGCTCTGAGGAAAACTGAAAAACTATTAAATGAAAACTTAATGGTGCAGAAACACCTCTCACTGTTTATCTCTGAGGTAATGTTATTAAATATCAACACCTCCAGGTTCACAGCTGTGAAGAAAGAAAACAGTTTCTTACATGGAATGGTGATGCGTTTTTCCCTCCTACAATGAGAGCAGCTGTGTGTCCATCATGTTCTTCTTTGGACAAGAACTTGATTACATGGCAGTCCTGCACCTGGAAAACAAAAAGATTTCAGGTTTAGATGAACAATCAGAAACACAGCACGGGTTCAGTATTTCATTCATCGCCATCCACCAGATGCAAGTAAATAGTAATGGAACCTGTGAGCGTAAAGCAGATGACGGGGCAGTTTGCAACGCATACTATTTACAAACTCTCTTCTTATTCACTGTGTCGTGACCCGTGACAAACTTTTTCGGTTCACTTCAGATAAAACAAGTTCCAAAGTGGTGGGAGTGCATTTACTCTGAGAAAGTTAATTCAGATGTTCCTCCTTTCATCTTGCACAGACCATTGCTGTATCAGCTACAGAGAGAAGAGTGACTAAATGGGACAAAAGTAAATCAGCCGATGGGTACAAAACTTTCCGAATGGCCGTGAATCTGGGATTAGGAAATAAAAAAGGAAACACAACAGTGAACAGTGACATTTTGCTGATACTTAAACAGGGGTTTGTTATGCTGCCCACACAATATCAATAATGCCATTATCAATAAAGCGTGAGCACACGCAGCCGGAGTTTGCTTTTAAATTACTTTGACCAGAGATAAGATGATAAGATAAAAACGTGATCTGAATAAACCTGACATCAAATAACACCTGCAGTAAGTTAGTAGCAGATTGCTGAGGAACACCGAGGCATTTCAAATGCACGATCCAATCAGACCCGCAGGTTAGATTTAAAGGTGTTTACTATTTGCTATTCTTCCTCCATACTCCAGAGAGCAATCTCATTTATTTGACTGCTTTTTTTTTTTTTTACCTGCTAGTCATTTCATTATACATGACAAACGTTAACACACCTTATCGTTCCTGAAGTAAGCCTGCAGCTGTTTTAATGCAAGGCTAAAGTATAATAGAAAGCGCCATAGGGTGTGTGTGTGTGTGTGTGCGTTCGCTACCTGTAACATGGTGACTACGTGTCTCTCTCCTGTCTTCGTCCAGATGGGAGCCATCCCCAGCTTCAAGGCCACTAACCCGACTCTCCGGCTCCCTGGGAGAACAGCAACAGGCGAACAGACGATAAAGGCACAAGTCAAGATCAAGAAGACTCATAATATACACAGCCGCCACTATGCATCGCACTAACCCTCTGTCCATTCATGCCGTTGCCAGGGCTCGTCTTTGAGTGGGTTGAGCTTTTCAGATGTCTGTGCTCTGTATTCCTCTGCCGTGCTCTTCTTCATGTATTCCTGGTTATCTTCTGTGAGATGCTCATCAAACCATGTTGTGGTTTTCAGCGTTCTAATACAAGCCACCAACTGGACAGGACTGTGAAAAATAAAGTCATGGAATAAGGTACAGCTACTTACCATCATTTATGTCCAGACAAACTCATGACTGCATCCAATCAATAACTGAATGCTACCAATCATGCACTGTTATATACTCAATTATTTTAGGGCTCTGAAAAATGAATAGTTTGCCTTGTTAATTGAAGGTTATTTTCCCATAATTAACTGCTGAATAAAGCCCAAGGCTGAACTTAATTGAATATAAATTTCCTTTAAAAACAAAATCTGACACACAACTCCAAACTAAAACATAATCTATTTCCATTACTGAAAAATAAAACCAACATCAAACTAATACATCACACTATTTAGTTTAGATCTGTTGACTCCATTATGATGCATTGATCACTACTGTTTCTGATAACATTTCAGAAAACAATCATTCTGCACTAATTTATGTTTTTCATACAAGAACACTTCTAAAATGTCGCTAGTTCAGATTGTGAACTACTCATTCATTTGAGTTCAGAAGCTGAACACATCTTTGCATCATTCTCTGATGAGTAACAATGAGGTACATCAATATCACTTCTTAATGCCGACTATAAAGAGAGAAATATAAAAGATACACAGGACTGGATGAACCCTGGTGGCCTTTTGTTATATCAGACACTGCCCACGTCGGCTTGAGGACGGATTTCAACACATTACTCATCTGTTCTTCTAACACTGTCTGGGACAATGAAGTGGTTCATCAGCCTTGTCCTCTTCAGTAGCTGTCTGTGCTGTTATCATTACAGATTTCAAGAACATCTCACTGTTTACATTCATAATACAAACTTTTCAAATGGAGACAACAGATCTAAAGTAAACCTGTTAATTTAAATTGTACATATATTAGTTTTAAATGCAAGTAAATTGTGACATATAGTTTTACATGATGCAAGTAAAATGTGACATATTTTGTTAACCTAATGGTGACATGCTGCTCACCCATTTCACCTAATGTTACTTATGACGTTAGGATTTGATCATAGCACTTGTATTAGTTAGTATTTAAGCAATCTAACTCTAGCCAGGCTGCATGCTGGAGCTCACTTCAGGTACATTAGCACATCTAGCCGATTAGCATTAGCATTAGCCACCTTTCAGCCGCTGCTCGGGGAGACACCAGTCGAGTTCCGCGCTGCAGAAGAAAACGACAGCTCCACGCCGCCATTGCGCTCTTTAGTCCACACACTCACAAAATAAATATAAAAGATACAACTCAACGAGAGTGACTGGAGGGTCTCACAACACTTGCACACCCATGCCTTCGTTTTCGTCCTGTTCTAAATGTCACCCTGGCTACTTCCGGTACGTGACCAAAACAGCTCCGCGTCACCGGGGCTCACGTCTAAGGTTCCGCACGACCACAACTAACGTTTTTCCAGCATACCTCATCAATGGCTATGTTTGCAGAGCATTAAAAATCAGTATAATGTTTATACAAATTTCAGTGACGACTTTCGCAATTCACAAAAATAGTAACTTCACACTGAACATGATTGACAATTTCAGTTTTGTAGGTCAATCATGACCTTGGAAACAACAGTTTGACCCCAAAGTCCAGTCATGAGGTGCAATCATGTGACATGATCCTCTTCAACATTTGTCTTTTTGACCAGGAAATTTAGTTTTTTATTATTATTATTATTAGCTATTATTTATTTCCATGTGTGCGTATTTGTCTGAGCACAATATAGGCCACAACTATAAATAAAGTACAAAAAAAACTTAATGCAAAAGAAGTTGCCTTTTATCATCATTATCATCAGCAACAGTACTAGGCCTATTGTTACAAAAAGAGAAGAGAGAGGAATATCTTTCTTATACTGATTTCTTATTTTTCTCATGATTTGATACAGTTTTTCACAGTTGTAAATCTGATCCTCTCAGTCTCTGTGCAACTCTTCTGATGTGGGTGTCTGATTGGGAAGAAGACATCAGGGGGCTCATGAGCTGAATACTGATCTGCCTGTCAGAGCCTGAGGCACATGCAAAGTGCAGTAGGACATCCCAACTTTGTTTTGGCCTAATTAACTATATGGAGATTAGCGAGATAATCTATTCTTGCATTTCAATGTCTAGTGGGAGATGACTTAGAGAGGTGTTGATGATGAGTCCATTTCCGTCCAACAGTGTTATTTGTGTGTGCAGAGGGAGTGCATGTGAGGGTTTGTAGTTTGTGCGATGCAAGGTTTATTCAACAGGACAGGTTAGGGCTGTCAATGGGAGAAACACAGAGAGGTGTGGAAGTCTGCACATACAAATAGATTGCATATTCAGTGGCAAACTGAGAAACAGAAGCTCACTGGGCTGGCAAAAATAAATCAACTAACAAGCTGCCACAATTTTTAGATACAATCTATGGCTGCCACCTGCTCACTCCGTCATATCCCACAGATCATGGCTCCATGCTGCACCCCTGTACAAATACTGTACACATTAAGCTGTTTTTATCCCCAAGGAGAAAATTATATTGTTCTGCACTGATTGATTCCTTGGAAAATTAACCTTATGTTGGTCATAATTACTACACACCTATAACCTAAAAACCTAAACCAAACCTTTAGCAAAAACCGAGTGTTGATTTGAAATCAAAATGTTTTTCCCTGCTGTGTCTATCTTTCTATCCCCAAGAAGGAGGTTGACACCCCATCCCCACCCCACCAAAATCTCCCTTTTTTGATTAGGTCAGTGTGAACATGAACATGATTCATACAAATATCCAGACACCGACAACCAAGCAACAGATTACAACCAAGTGAGAAAACCAAAGTGTCTTTATTATAATCAACATGCAGAATACAGAAAAAAATGTTTTCAGCTCACAGATGAGTGTCTACCACACACGCTTGTCTACCCTTCCAAAACTGTTTAAAATGTAAGAAGGTTATTAAGAAATTATTACAATTATTCAGTTTTTCATTTCCATTTAGCAAAATCTCAAACAAATCTGTAGAAAAGAACCCAAAACACCCAAGGCAACCTTGAATGTCACTCAAATGACAGAGATACTTTATTTCATAACTAGCAAGCGGATACTGGAGATTGGATATTAGCAGGAGCTGAATTATACATGCATTTATGCAGTACACTAACAGGGACGCTACAATTCCCATAAATAACATTTGCAATGCTAATTCTAGGCATTTCGGGCTATGCAATCACATATTTTCGCTTTAATACTAACAGATCTTTTGGTCTATGTACTTGCTAGTTATCTAAATAAGGTAGGAGTGTCATTTCTTTGGGTGGGCTATATGGTTTGAGCCTGCATGCTGGTTCAGAAGACTGCTCTTATTTCTATAAACATCTTTCCGATATACAGTAGATAGTAATAATTTCCCAGGTGATGCCACTGTGGCCTGAGCATGCAATAGTCATCATGAAGTAGTTCAAATTGTTTCACCAGAACGAGCTAATTCTCTGAGCTAGACTACTGTATGTAGTATGTAGTACAGTTGTGCGTATATGTTTGTGTGCATGTCTGCTTGTGCTTTTGCATGTGTATATGTATTATACAGTACATAAATGTATATATAATATGAAATATATACATGTGTATTTTGTGCACTTTTAGTCCATTGTCAGGGACTGAAGGTCCTTGTGGACTCATAGTCCGACATACACTTGGGTTTGATGCCTTTAGCGTTGTAGTAATCCACCACCTGGTTGGGGACTTCTGCCAAAACACTCTTAGCCAGGGCAGCTGGGGAGGCCTGGAAATACAGACACAAACAGAGAAGGTGGTGGAGAGAGGTCACAAACAGACACACACACACATCACCGACCATGCATGATACTTGGATGCCATGATTTACTGTGGAGCCTGATGCTGTCGCAGGTCTGGACCATGTGAGACTGATGTGATCAGACAAGCTCATTTGACAACCTCAAAACATCCCCGCTTTCACCTTTTTGTCCTTTAGTATCTGCACTATGCGACAAAATGTGACAGAAAACAAAGCGTGGAGGTGCATTCTCTATATTCAGCAAAAACAATCCCAATACATAGTACACTTGTACAGTTTACGCCCTATAATTTAATCTAAAATGTGCAGCTGGGTTTGTTCCTATTTGCTTCATGGATTTGATTTTATTATTTGCAACTCGATCAAAGGAAGCTCCTGCACACTGTCTTAACTTCCATTGTAGTTTTAATGAAAGCACAACGTTTCGGTCCTTTGGACCTTCGTCAGGTTATATAAATCTCTTCGTCTGGTTATATTATTTGGAAATCCAATTTTGTTGTCTGTGATAACTTAAACTCCCTTTAAAATAAGAAATATATATTCATATCACAGAGAACTCTTTGTTGTTTTTTGACATCTTCACTATAAATTACAAGAACAAAAGACTGTTAATCAGGACATCATAATCAGACATTTTCAACAGAGACATTCGTTATGATGCTTTAAAATTGAGGTCATTGCAATTTTTTTCTATTGAAAGTCTAATTATTGTCATAATTATTTTGTCAGCAGGTTTACTATCATGTGTTTGTACTCACATTTTAATCAAATTGAAAATGAGTGTTTGTGTTATGGGATGGCATTTGTTGAAGAGTTGAATATTGGGAAAATTTTATTTGCTTTATTTGACCAGTTTGTGTTTTCACTGTAAATTTGAAAGAAATAGTTGACTAAGTAGCATGAACCTTCATCATTACATCTCAAGCCTTTTGAAAGAATAAAATATTTAGCTGTATAATTGTAAAACTGACTGCAGTATACCTACAATTGTCATATCATCACTGATAAGACTTCTCTTCAGATTTTTATGCAATTCACTGAATAACCAATGCAAACTGTACGTCCAATAGAAACACTTAGACATACATACGTGCTGAGGCTGAGGCCAACCACTTGTCTGCACACACACATGCTACCACACACACACACACACACACACACACACACACACACACACACACACACACACACACACGCACACACACACACACATATGTCCGAAATCCTTAAAGTCTGCAAGTCTGTCATACTCCGTCTCACATAATTCCCTGAGACAATGCATCATCAAAGTGCACCCACCCAGGCCCCCTCCTCCCTCCTGCTCGTCCTCCCTCTCCTCTCATTTCCAACCTCCCTCCAGCTTTCTCTCCTCCGCTCCTATCTACCTGTTATCCCCCACTCTGCCTGTCACACAGCAGCTCCGTCCTGCTAATCCCTTCTGAAAAGAAACGACAGAGCAGAAAATCACCTCTCCACCTCTGTCACACACTCCCTCGCTCCCTTTTGTCTTTAGCTCAGCTCTCCTGTTGACCTCCCTCCAACACCGCCGCCGCCACTGGGGCTGTCTCTTTACTTCCTCCTCCTCTACCCCTCTAGATTTATTCTTCACTTCGTATCTCTGTCTGTCTCTTGATCTATGTACTTCTGGGTACGCTATATGTTTCCTCTCCTTCCTACATTTTGCTGAGGTCTTCCCCACTATCTCTGCCCGTGTAGCTGGGATGATTTCTCAACCTGTCATCTGCCCAAACTCACCGTAACAGAGCCGGCCCAACAGACCCTGTCAGAGCCGGGCACGGCAAACGCCACCAGAGACACACACATGCTCAGCGAGTAGATTGCTGATGTGTTTTGACGAGCACACCAAACACATTACGCCCACACACTCACATTTGTTACCCCACAGCCCACGCGGCACATCTTAGCACCTACCCAACACACAGACACATGCACAGAGACATATAGAGTCCCTGCCCAAGAGGATCGTTGCTGGTCATCCCCTGAGGCCGAGCAGAGCTGCAGCATCTTATGGTAATATTCATTTAGCATTAAATGACGCATATATGTGAAATATTAATTAGTTAATTGATTACAACTGTGTTTGAACTGCTAAACGGATCGCCTAGGGTGCGGCGATTACTGGATAACATAAAGTGCTACAGTGTAACTTCTGCCATAAAATAATATTAAGTAATGAAATAAAAAAAAAGATTATAATGTCAGATGACCACAGATATAGCGCTCATAAGTTTGATAAAGGCTAATGGTCATATTGGGACCCCCTCGAAAACGAGTGGATTCCTCTCAAGGGGGTTATCCTATTAAATAAAATCTCTGAATCAGACTAAATTGTCGCTGAGAGTATTGGATTAAAGAAGAATAAATTTTTCACTCTTATAAAAGAATATTAAATATTAAAGGAGGAGGTTTGTGTGCTTTTTTTCAACAGCTACATATAATAGTCTCACTTTCATAGAAATAGAAGTGGATTGCATTTTTCCATATTATACTTGTGCTATTCATTTATTTATAAGAGTCTAATTCCATCGCACGGCCCTGTTCACCTTGCTGCAGTTTGAGATGCATCAGCTCTCGTATCTTAATGCCATGGCAATGATTAGTATTACTAGGCTGTATCTATTGGGATTTATGTCTCTTCTATCACTGCTATCTACATCAGATTTATAGATTTGGAAAAACATTGTATTAAAAGTTTTGAAGAGGCTGGAAAACAATTTTTGTCATGGGGCCAGTTTTGGTTGCTGGAGGCCCAGATTTGACTCATGGGTATTTTTTTTCCCACTGTTAATACAAAATTACAGAGCTATGTTTTGATTTCAGTGCAGAACCTCAGGTATTATACTGGCACAAGCACTGAAATATTTAAAGGAATATGTTCTCCTATGTATTGGCTTGTATTTTACTGTTATTACATTGCGGCCCTAATGAGAGAAAAACGTTTCATGACCAGATACATCTCCGTGGATATGCCAAACATTTCTTATGCTGTTTAATGTTGTTCTTCAGCATGAGAAAGCTTTAAAGTTTAAAGGTAAACAGTCTGGTATCCACTGTAGTTATGCTGACTGTGAGGAAATAGCCACATAAAGTACAGAGATAGCTGAAAGGTGGAATCTAGTGCAAAAAGATGTTCTTAGCCCACTCTGCTATATTCTCACATAGTCCCTAATTTGTCTGCTTTCCTGACTTCCCCGGAGTCCCAGTCACATTTTCTGCCTGAAATACATTCATCAAAGCTCTATGATTTTCCCTGAGATCCAAGACTTCCACCCTCCACCCCCCACGCTGCTCCCCCACTACCACCCACGTGTTTGAAGTCCTTGAAGGGGACGAACTGGACGATGTCGCGAAGGACCGGCTCGCCCTTGGGCGAACGCAGGATCCCGTCGTCCCCGTCCAGTATCTGCATGTCCGTGAAGTCCGCGTTGCCCACGCCGACGATGATGACCGACATGGGCAGGTGGGAGGCGTGCACGATGGCCTCCCGCGTGTCGGCCATGTCGGTGATCACACCGTCTGTCAGGATCAGCAGGATGAAGTATTCCTGGTGTTGGGAGACAGGAGGGCAGACGAATAGATAGTTCGCTGAATCTTATGTTTTAAAGTGGCTTCTTCTTGTCAGGGACTCATTTGAATAAAACTCACTCTAATCCACTACAGAGTCTGAGAGGAGCGGGAGGTATTAAGGCAGGGAGGACTTTGTGCTCTAAAACTTATGACTGGAATTAAATTAATATCAATCACTTCCACTGTCATCTCTTTTTGCTTCTCTTAGTCCCAACTTTTACCACCTCTGATCTCTCACTTTTTGTCTTTTCGATGCTACATCTCTTCCCTTTGTCTCCCTGTGGGACAACACTCACAACAACTTTCCTTTGTTATTTTTTTTTTCATTCTCTCACTCACCATGGCCTCTTTGGTGTGCATCTCCTCGGAGGCAGACGAGGCCACTTTCTGGATGATTGGGGCGATGTTGGTGGGCCCGTACAGCTGGATCTTAGGGAGGCAATTCTGGTAGGCCTCCACCACGCCTTGAATCCCTGCAACACACACACAGACACACACGCACAGGTTCACTCTCTGCTTGTTTTATTTTCTCCTCCTGTCTCTCTGTATATAACACTACGCTGACCTCGCCGAGTCAAAGTTCTTGTGCCTGCAAACGTATCCGCTAAAACAAATCATATTCTGCGCATGTGATTGCACTCCAAGGTGACTGGACATTTTTCTAAAAGCTTTCCCTCGCAGTCCATACAAACATGAGACGACGGGCACACACGCAGTCGCGGCGGGAATGCGGCTATGTGGGGAGAAGAGCGCAGAAGCCCATTTCACACATACAGATTAGTGTTGTTTTTCTCTGTATCTCAGAGCCTGAAATACTTCCTGCAGCATAGCGACAAATCTCTCGGCTGTGTGTGTGTGTGTCTCTGTGTGTGCGCGTGTGTGTGCATGCCTGAGTGTATTTGTACGTGTGAGAGGAAGAAACACGAGGGTGGGGAGAGATAGGGGGAGAAATATGGGACTGACAGTGAGGGAGAGATGAGAGGAGACTGTAGGGCTGTTTCCGTTCTGTGATGTATGAATGTGTGTGTGTGTGTGTGTGTGTGAGTTTTCTGTGAGTTGTGTGTCTGTGTGTGCGTGTGTGTAAGGCCACTCACCAGCGCATTCAGGATTGTCCTCATCAAAGTTCACAGCGAAATCGTGTGAAACCTTCACGGGGAGCAGAAAGAACACAGCACCTTTTTACGGCTACTAGCGAACCAAACTCTCAGCACAACATGTTCAGTCCAATTTGCAGGTTGGCAGATGCAGTCTTCCTTTCATGTTGATCAAAAGCAAACTGTGATCTGAAATCTAAATCTGAACTAGCCACTGCTCCCTCTGCTACCGCAAGCACCCCAGATGTCCTACCTTGAAGTCAGGGGGTATCAGAGCTCCGAAGCCAAACGCTGGGAACATTTTATCACTGGAGCATGAGAGAGACACATGAGATTCATTGGAAAAAAAAAAGATGGAGTAAAGGGGCAGAAAGAAGGAAAAATTGTGGATAAAAGCTTTGCGATTTATGGAACACTTTATATGATAAGCACGTACAGCTCCTTTTTTTATTCAGACTTTGATCAAAGGTTTGCTCCTCAGAGGGGAAAATCTGGTGTGCATGCACTTGAATGTGTGCGTGTGAGTGTGTCAGCATTAGATAAATGATGATTGATGGAGTGGCGTCTACCTGTCATAGTCTTGGCAGATCTCCCCTACAGCCACCAGCGCTTTGAGGTACTCATTGGGCTGATAGGGGTGGATGTAGTGGAGGGAGCAGCTGTTTCTGGGATCCCCATTGGATGCTGTGAAGTCTATTGCCACCTGGGACACAGACACGGACACACAAACACACACACATACACACTCACATAGCACGACCTGGCTTGGACAGACACACAGCTGTAGGTATTAGGGACAATAATTGTGACAAAACTTACTGTGAACTGAATTTGGCAGCCTCCCATTATGTAATCCAGGAAGGAATACATTTTGATGATCTGTCAAGAGAAATGCTGAAATTTAGGCCAAGTCATAAAAAATGCACAGGCTATGAAAAGAAAAGAATGTCTTTATTGTCCAAGGGAGGAATTTGGTGCCACAGCTTACACATGCCTGTTGAAATATGAAAGACACTATGAAGACTATCACATTTGAATATACACATTCATGCCCTTATATACTGTAAATCTGTTCACAGAGATTCACATATACTGTTCAAGAGGTTGTTGTTGAATAGAGTGAACAAAATGCCTATAATGCTGAACATTTTTATATACTATACTGGTAATGGGAAAAATAATGAAATGACTGCAGAAAGCTGAGGGACACGAGTCACTTCACCTTACAGTGGTTGAGCAGGACAACACCAGAGTTTCTGTAATTCTTCTTCTTCATCTGGTATTTAGGGTTGATGCACTCCCACTGAATCTGGGTGAAGACAACACGGTCAGTTACAGCAATGTGAGTGGTGCAACTGTGGGAGTGATGTGAAAATGAAAGGAGCATAATTACACGTTTCGCCAAGGAGCGAACCTAATGGAGAAAGAGCAGCATCTGCACGCTGATTTCAAACCGCCAACTTACAGTATTTCCAACATGTACTAACTACAGTGCTGGGAAACCACAGACACAGCAGAGCTTTAACAAAAAAAAGAAAAAAAAAAAGAGGCCAGACTACTTGAACACAGAAACTGCATTTGCAAGGAAGCCCCGAGGCATTTCACTTTTAGCCTTCACAAATAGACACCAAGAGGTCTGAACATGAAATAAAGATGGTCATGATGTGAAATAAAACATTTCCTTTTAATTATGGTGTATTTGATGACTAGAAATACTTGACAGCTGTCGATAGCCTCGGCCATGACATACTGCATTATCTATTTGTATGTTTTTTTTTTAAAAACACATGGACATTTTCAGGAGGAACTTGTTTTTTTATCAAGTTAAATAGTAGAATAACCTTTTTTGTCTCAGTAGTACATTTTTTATGACTGGCTATAGTTTGGATTGGGTTTTTCATTGCACACTTGGGGCAGATAAAGAACCACAGCTGTCACCATGGAGCCCATCAGCCTTCTCGTGACTAGTTTCCAAAATCATTATTTTGGAAATAATGATTTTCCAATCATAAGATTGTCCAACTGTGTGGGTGTCACCATGCGGTTTACTTTTCATTTGAAAGTGTGCATAAGTTTGTGTGTTTCTGTGCTTACCTGCTTTCCCTCCTGCTCTGCCCTCATCTCCTTAAAGGTGGTCTGAAACTCCCCAATAAAGTCATGTTTCCCATTGGAGTCCCAGTCCCAAACCGTGCACTGGAACAGACACACATACACGAGCGCACACAGTCATTCAGGAAGAGCGCAGCTGCAACGCTGTCACCTAAACACATGGACTCACAGGCATGCAGGGAAATGCCATGCTGAATGATTGATAAGGCGGTGTTGGTGGGGGGGCAATGGAGCGGTGAAATATTAATCTGAGGATGCTGAGAGCGACGCGGCTTAAGAGACAGCTTGATGTTATGTGTGCGTTGTGTGTGTGTGCGTCAAGGCGCAATAGTTTGTTTCTCTCGAAGGAGCCACTGGACAAGATAAATGGCCTCAATCACTGGTGAAATGCGAGGGTCACTGGGCCAAGGCTTAACGCATCACAGAGAAACAATCCCGTAATTTCAACAGCAGATAGAAGGCGTTGATATCTGGGCCGGTCCTGCAGAGGCTGTACGATCGATAATATTCAATAAAGTTGGTCGATGGAGGAACGCGGAGGAAAATGCTTCCCAGTTTAACGCAGATTTAATTGCTGCGAATGAGTCATTTGTCCGTATGGCTTTGTGTCCTTCTTGCCTTAAGGTCACCTCGACAACAAGGTGATCAGAAACAATCCAACAACGCTTGATTAAAAACAACCACCAGCAGTAATCCCCTTATTTTCTATCTCCCACTTAAACTTCCGAGTGCCTACATCTGAAGTGTGCGTTCCATTTTTGTATCCCTCTGTGTGTGTGTGTGTGTGTGGGGGGGGATACTATGCGTGTCTTTGTTTTTGACAGTAATTTCTGCGGGTGAGGAAGCCAATCCTCGCCTTCGCAGCCCTGCTTCCACTTGAAGTTGCTGAGAGCTGTGCGAGAGAGTAATGAAAAAATGAAGAACCACCGTTCCATTCACTGAATACTAACAGTTAGGTGGAGGAGAGAGGCCGGCCGAGGGACAGTGAGAGGAAAAGTAGAGAGGTGGAGAAACGTGTGAGGAGAAACACAAAGGGAGAGACAGCCAGACACTGCAGAGAGGGCTTTATGCATTTATGCATTGGTCAGTTAAAGAGCCTGGTGAAAAGCAAGTACTGGTCTGAATAGAAATCTCTGCCATTTCTCACTATAGCTCCGATGCTTCAAACAGGTAGCCCTGGAAACCATAGCCATGGCGTGCATGCGCTTGTGTGTATATGTGTGTGTGTGTGTGCTTGAGCCCTTTCTCCTGCTGTCAGGAGCCATGCAGAGTTAAGACGCCTCTGAATATTTAATGAACAAGCTCATGTTTATTCATGGAAAGAATAACTGTTCACAGCTGATGTGCGGCCACCACTTTCGCACATATATATGCGCACACACACACACACACACATTAGAGATCCATTCTGGCAAGAAAGGGTGAGAGTTTAGGACGACCGCTGAGCTCTTTCACACTCGTCTGGCTTTTTAAGGAAAAGGCAACACCTGACCTGAAGTCAGCTCATGGCACAGAGATGAAAATAGAAGGAGATGACTGAAGCTGTTTGGTTTCAGTTATATATATACAGTATATACAGTACCTATGGGGATGTGACACTAATGCTTATGTTTTACAGATCTCACCATCTGTATTCTGCACGAAAGCTAAACGTTTTGCCACAGAACACCTGCAGGCCTGGGCCTTGGCCCTCTAAATGTGCCTCGAGTATCATCAGGGGAAGTTAAATAATGAAGAGAGCCTCAGCCAAGGTTTTGCTACGTGAAGACTGTAGCAGACCATTCTTTGGGTTATAATAAAATAATGTTATCCACATCATGACTTGCTGACAGCAGCTCCAAACTCACCTTTAGCTCCCTGTCATGGTCACCGCTGCAGAGTGTGTTCAAGGAAACTTTGAAGGATTTCCACACGGGGCTCAGGTTGTTCATGACCGTCTGCGTACATGCAACACACACACAAAACATCACAGGAATGACTAATCACAGCTCTGATGTAGTCAACCACGTTTAACCACATTTGTGTCCATATGTGCCTGTTGTAATTACCTCAGTTCTGTGCACAAGCGACTCAGTCCCGTCATCATTTAGTCTGAAAATCTCCAGAAAAGGATCCGACTTGCTGAAGAAATCCTTCAGAGGGAGAACACGCATGTAAGGCATTGCCTCAGCGCCGCCTTTGATCACCATAAATCATTCATACACTAACAGAATCATCATTTCACCCCCTTTTTTCCTCCCTTTCTTCCTCGTTTCTTCCACCCATCCCTTTCCTGTCCTCTCCAATTTATCCAGCCCTCCCTTGCTTTCTTCCATCTTTCCCCTAAGGCACAACTTGTTTGGATTAGTCATCCGTAGCCCTGTGTGTGTGCGCGTGGAAGCTGGAAAATTAATATAGTTATCTGTGTGGGGTGGGTGAGTTGGAGGGGGGGGGCATCTCAGGAGGCCTTCTCTAATGCCAAACTGTACTTCTGTGTATTGGATGCAAGTTGCTTCATCTTCAACTCCCACAGCCCCCACCCACGTACTTGCACACATCTGTCCGAAAGCACACACACAATTTCATATCTTGAAATATTAATTTGTCTTATGTCTGTGAAAAAAAAAACCCTCCACACATTTTCAACGTGTTTGAAAGTGCACAGCGCACACACACGGTAGCACAAACCTTGTCATCGAGCTTACGAGCGCTGAAGGAGAGTTCAACGTAATCGTCATTACCAGTCAACTCCTCTGCTGTCACCTTTACACAGGGGGAGAGAAAGTGGCGGAGGAGAGGGGGAGGCAGAGAGGGAGGGAGCGAGTGACAGGCGGAGAGGCAGAGGAGGGAGGTGACAGAAAATGAGATGGAAATGAGGAACAGAACAGATTGAACAGGCAACATCATCAAATTAATTATCTTCAGAGTGTCTAAGTTCAAGAGGTGGCGCGTGTGTGATTTGCACGCGCACTCATGTGTGTGTGTGTGCGGTGGTGTTGTCAAGCTGACTTCAGAGACAGCGTCATACCGTTATGGAGGACTTTCCAGCAGTGTTTCCCTGTTTGAGTAGAGCTTTGGTCAGTTTCCTCTGTGAGACGATCTGGAACAAACAGAAGCACAGGCTCAACAAAATCAGCTCGCATATCCCAGAGCTTTCCCGTCAGAGTGACGGCGTTCCCCTCGCCCTAATGGTGTTGCCTTGCGCTTGCTACATGCAACTGTCTACTTAACACATCCAGTGGATATCACTGTAAGCATTGCGGTGAAGTTGGCTCTCTCGGTGTCTGACGTGTCGTTTTCTGTGGCGTTGTCTTCCTGCCAACTCCAGAGAAATCTGGTGCTCTGAACCACTTATTGTTCTGTGCTCGCCAGGTGCTATAAAAGTGTAGCGTGTGGTATGAGTGATTGCTCGCATTTAGAGAGGGAGACTGCTGAGGCTCACCACACACGGACAGACAAACCAAAACAATGCGTTAAAAGCACCTAGAAGCTGCAGAGTGAGGTGTTTCTCAGTGTGATGACCGGCACTTGCAGCACTTAAAAATAACAGATGGGCATTAGATGTGTTGTTGACATATAAAGTGATACAGGTGCATTGACCTGGAGGCGTTACACTACAAACAGCTAGTACTGAGTTTTATTCTATGTGAGGAATTATATAATGGAAAGATTTAATCTAGTTACAGTAAATAGTATGCGGTGCACAGTGTGGGTTTTTGTGTTCAACAACTGATTTTGGAAGATTTAAATGTAATTCCTTATTAAATAAAAACCTGTAATAACAAACTTTTTGTCCACATTGGTGCAGCGGAAACATTAAGTGAAAGATTAATGTTCATTTTGAATCATGTTACATCCACCTAGCAAATGGAAATCTTGTATCTACTCGTTAATCGCTGTGTGAATGAACCCTTATTGGTGAGTCGTCTGTAAAGAAAACCAAAAATGCAGCTGAAAGAGGCTAAAACACCCTAAAACTAACTGCAGAGTCGAGATGATTCACTGTGGTCTGTTATGATCTCGGTAAGGCGAATGCAACAAATTGCAGTATATAATATTTAACCTCTGCACTGCACTGATATGGTGATGTCTATATTCTTACAGTAACACAGCCCTGGATTGACAGCAATATCCAGAATGTTGTTGTTGTTGTTCATTTTTTTTGATCCGATCATCATTTGATTTTGAGTATCTGCCGATTCCATCCGATCCTTTGGCAATGCAGTAAAGCTTTTAATGTAGATGTATCATCCCACTATTTTTCTGTTCTTTGTGCTATACTATGTAACAATATCACAATCTCACAATAATAGCCTACTCTACCTGAATAACAAGCCCGTGACATTTATTGCAGTATTGAAGACGTCATGATATCAAACTCTCACTGTATGATATCAGCACAGTAGCTCCATAGTATAATATTAATTCCATTATCCATAAGTCAACAGGAACATTTGATCAAAAGTAAAATAGCTTATCATGCCTTTCTCAATCAGCAGCCTCTCTCCCCTGATCCCCCCCTCACCTGCCTGTCTGCCCCCCTCAACTAACTCCCTCTGCTCCTCCTCCCTCCCTCACCCAGTTCAGTATCTGCCGTCACACAACGATGATTTTTTCAACAGTGTGAGAAGTTTAACGATGTCACTGTGGTCTGTTGTCTCATGATCCAACTCGCTCTCATTAGAAGCTGCAGTGACCGTTGTTGCTGCAGTTGTGTGGAGCTAAACATCAACAACAACAGCTGATTGGAAGTCAAAAACAACGCAGCCACACACACACAAACAGTGAACTGACACGTGATATAATATTTAATGTTCCTCTGGAGCTCTGCTCCACTGATATGTTGCACCCAATGAGCCCACATGAGGCATGTACAAGTAATGGGTTTGAGAGTGCGCCCTGCGATTCTTACAGGGAAGACCCTGAAAATATGTCAGCCGAATATCCAGAATCCGAAATCACGTTCGTTTTCCGATTTCCGATCACGTGATCGGATCGGGACATCCCTAGTTCACACCCAGACTAAACGTTGGCAGCGTGTTATCCCATTTCAGTAAACCTCTCTGGCTCATGCCTTCGAAATCCTCCTCTTCTTCCATGTCAATTATCTCAGTTCGACCAACTATTGCGAATCCACCAGGCTTATGTTGCTGATAGCGTCTCTGACAATGACAAGTGGATTCTAGTGGAAACAAACACTTTAATTTCCCTCCATGGCAGAAAAGACCTTTAAGCTATATGGCACCCAATCTCCCTTCTATTCAATATGACATTAGATGGTAATTCCCCGGAATCCATTTATTCAACTTCTTAATGAGTACTCGTGCAATTCCAATTTTTGTTTTAAAGGCTATTGGGTATTAAATGAAGAATGTAAATAAAGCAAATCTTTAAATATTGATTACAACTACATCATTAAGAGGGTCAGCAGCACCATTAAGTGAGTAACAAGGCCATATGTATTACTGTAACATATGCACATATAAATGCTTTGAAAACATAGCGTAATGCATCCTCAGGGCTATATGTAAATAAGGACTGAAGGACATACTGTAGACGCACATTGTAAATGCAGATAGCGACAGTAGAGATCCGCAAGTGAAAAGATCACATTAAGATTCCATTCACACTTAAAGTTGGCCTCTCTACTTTTAAAGTTGCTCTCTCACCCTAATTAAAGTACATCAAGTGATACATGTGGTTAATATCTGAACAAGGGAAGTGAACTTTACAAAGCATCACATACTCCACTCTGTAATCCTTACACTCAAAGTGCACAGGCTGCATTCATGCATGCATATGTAGGTCTTATACTGCTGTAAACTGGTAAACATAACACCCACAGTATGTGATATAGTGTTTCTGTTTGCAGGTACACTCGCTGATGCACATACACTCTTGTCATGCATTCACCTGTAGAAAATTCTCATATGCACTTCTGGCTCCTATAAAGAACTCACTCAATACGTGTTCACATGCACACTGGACTGAAAACTTCCCTCACACGCACCACTTAGCTCGTGCAGTGACCTACCTAGCATGCTGTTTCATGTTCAACCATACAAATCTGACTTCTAGCAGATTTCTGTGTTACAAATATACAGCAGTGGGACTGTAAATGACTAACAGTGGGAAAAAGAACTGACCTGTCCTAAGGTGCACTCCATGGCTCCCAGGAAGTCAGCATCACGGAGGCCATTGTTGCCAGAGCTGATGTCATGAAGTTCAAAGCGGAGCCTCTGGACCTCCTCAAAATAGTAATCCACCAGGAAGATCTTGGAGAACATGGGGCTGCTGCTGCTGCGGATCACCTCTGTGCGGTCCACCTGCAAACACACACACAGATGCATGGACACACGCAAACAGCTCAAAGTTAAGCTCTGTATCTGGAAAATCAATGAAATAATGTTCTAAAAGTTTGCCTCGGATTTCCTTGGTAAATCCCACTGCAGTCCATCAAGGGGTTTACGTATTATGTGCATCTCAGAGCAAACTTTTAGCATAACAAGAACCCAGCGGGCTAAATTAAATCAGAGTTGGCAAATAAATAAATAACTACTGGTAGGTGGAAATGCAAATGTGAATTCAAAAATTCAGTTCTCTAAATGATTTAATTATTTATTTCTGTCTAAATCTGTCTGTGCACTTAGTATCAAATTGATAATTGTTCTATATGGACATCTATTTATTGCATTTTTATTTTTATGTGCATGTAATTGTACCGGTTAATACGATTTGTAAGACCACCACGGTCTTTCATATATTCTGGTCAGAACAGAACATCTAATACTAAGCAGCTAAATCTAATACTCTTGTGTTGCACACAGAGATATTTTATGTTGAACTCACTCTGCAGTGTTAGCAGTTTCAGTTGAAACTGAGTTTTTTTGGTCTTTCCGAAGTGCACTGAAGATTTCACTCAACTAAATAGACCACACTGCTGCTGCGCATTGATTTGGAAACTCAGCAGACTTTGCAGCTATGCAGCAATTATCACAAATAGCCATTACCACATTGTTTACACTTATCAGCTAGAAACTGGTATTATAGATTTTTCTTGATGGCTAAAATCACACAGGCTGTTTGACTAAACAGAGAGGCAACTATAGTTGTAACATTGATCTCAGATTTTCTCCTAACACAGAAAGGAACAGAAAGCCAAACAGAAGTCCAGCTCTGCGCTGCCATCAAAACCTATCCAACACTGGCAGCAATGACTGCGTCCCTTTTATTGTTGATAACCCTTTGGCACGCACTCACACATGCACGCACTTACAGAAACAAAAGTGAGTGGCACAACAGCAGACTTGACGTACAACAAAACACTCACAGATTTGGCCTTTTTCTGACACTTACCTCAATAGGCTGGCATCTAATTAAAGGACAAAGACACACTTAAACAATTATCCAATTAAGAGAATCCAAATCTGATGGGCAGTGATAACATTTGCCCATTCCCACAAAGGGGCTTATCAGAATACAGTACACACAAATTTGTGAACTCTCAAAAGACAGAATAATATTGCACTACTTTCTGAGAACATGATCTGATCTGTTGTGTGTGTGTGGGTGTGGGGTGTGTGTATGCGTAAACGAGTTATAGCCATGCTGCCAGTCTGTGTAAACAGCATGACATGTCTGAATCCACATGTGTGATTGTAATTGTGGATTATTGTAGCACTGGACACTGGATACAAGGATGTGCATGCATACGTTTGTGTGTAGTTACATATCTAAAAGGAAGGCAGAATGACCCAGTGTGTGTGCGTCTACTGCCCTACTGATACAAAACAGAGAAATTACTGTAAGGCAGCCCAAGATACGATTTCCTTAAACTCTAGATTTATCTCTTCTCCTACACTGTGTTCAGTGTAAGGTTCAGATGCTACGTGTGTTACTAACATAATTGTCACTGTGAGACTTGAACAGGAATGAACTGTTTTGTAAATAGGAGACTTTTTCTAAAGTCCCTGACAAAGCAAGTGGGTGAGAGGAAGTGGAACACTAAGTAGTAGAGAGCATCATCAATTGTGAAGATATTGTCAAATTTCTAGTGCTAAACACTAAAGATACTGTCGTTATCCAGCCAGAGCTTTTATGTGCAATAAAATGCCCATGATTCTGGGTAAATAGTTTGTTGCTCCCATTATTTTCAATATCAAAATGACACGGGGTAGACATGTTTTGCTGGGAATCTGAAAAAATTGAGAAATACTGTAATACCAGAACACTTTACTTATCAAGGTGACAAAAGCATTTTGGAAAGCTGAATACAATCTCTACATCAGTCTACCAAAGTTATGACTTCTGTTCTCCTCCGTGACAATTAGCATCCATAATTTATAAGAACCACCCATAACCTGTAATTTAGTGTGAGAAGGTTAGCGACACAATCACAGCTCTGCGTGATTGCTCGGGTCCTTGATTAGACATAATCATTTAGTCAAACATGAATTCAATGATGTGCTTGAACAATTTCGAGAGTTGTCTACGGAGGAATTCATCAGGAATCATCTGCAATAAAAACCTTAAAAGGAGTTGAAGAAAGTTTTCTATCGGACTGCTACAACAGGTCACGGACAAATGGTGTGGAGCCCGAAAATAATGTTGAATAGCTATAATACAGTCACCTCAAAGACTTTGTATTACTCACAAGAATATTGACAAAATCAAAAAACGGGATTGAATTTTTATTACCTCATTATGTAAGGAAGATTTGGATTTCAAATGTAAATCATGACTTTATAAAAGAGCACTTTATAAGCACCGGGTGGATTATTGCCAGTGAAACACCTTTGAAAGCAAACACACATCAGCAGCTGGTGCTCTCATTCAGAATATCCTTCAAAGGTTTCATGCAAGGACACTCCACTCCAGAGCAACAATTCCACTCAACAATGCTGCCGTTACACCTTCGTGTACGGCTTAGAGCGGCGTTTCTGCAGGCGCCACAGGCACATTTGCACGCCGCACCACTCCCTGTTCTCATCTCATCCCATTACTGTACCTCAAACCACTGGCCGTGAGACTGCATCTTCAGCACCACGCAAGGGTCGGGTTTGGAGAGGGCATCACGATCCGAGATCCCCCGGCAGGCCACTCTCAGCTCCACTTTGGTCAGGCATGGAGAGCTGATGAAGCCCAGCGTGGCCTCTGCAGACTCGTAGATGTTACTCATGCTGAAGACGCAATCACACACTGAAAGGAGATGCAGACGGACAGGGTTAGATGGATGGATGGATGGATGGATGGATGGATGGATGGATGGATGGATGGATGGATGGATGGATGGATGGATGGATGGATGGATGGATGGATAGATAGATAGATAGATTAAAATAACCCGTGCTGTGCAGTTCATTGGAACTGTTGTTTGCTTGACATTAGCAGATGCAGTGGCCCTGACTAAGCAGACAACAATCAAAGTGTTCAAGGTCAGGACTCCACTGAATATCAGACAAGGTCTGTATGTGTAAATGTGCATATACTGTACAGTGTCAGTAGAAACAACCACAATTATGCACTTAACGTTTGTCAGTGCATTTGGATTTATGTGCAATTACTCCATACAAAGGAGCACAAACATGCACATAATAACACACACACACACAAACACACACACACACATAGAGTGAACTCTGCTGAGTAACCAACAAATCGGCAGGTTTCTCCTCAGGTTTCCACAGAGTGGATAGTGTTCATAGTCCCTAAATAGAACTACTGTCAAGCATCTAATCACTGTGACACAGGCATTTTTTTTTCCCATGATAAGATTTTTACAGCCAAGCTGAAATGACCTATTAACTCAAAATATCTGCTGTGTTTCATTTGTTCAAGGTGAATGTTCTCATGTTCCAACTCAGTCCCAAAGTCTGGGAAATTATCCATCACAGTGTGGGCACACATCTCATAGGAGTGTATACGGTATGTAATATTGTGGCTTAATTGTCATGTACGTACATGGCAATATTAGCTTGATGGCCTCGTACACATCAACCACCCACATACGTGTTTTCAATTAATCTTCTTAATGAGATCTCCTCTCTAGACTGTGTGGGCATGTCCAGACTCACTTTGACTGATGTCTTCCTCACTCCCCTTTTAGTTTTTTTGCACCTGTATGAGTTCAATAACATGTACATTTATAGCTCCTTAATAGCACATTAGCTCATTGCAACCTCATGTAATTCCAGGTATGTAACCACCCACCTCCAACCTTGAAAAATAACTCTAATTATCCAGGACTACTGAAAACACCTGCACACTGTGCAGGTCTTTTAAACGAACAGTGTGATAGTGGGAAGAACGTTTTCCTGCCAAGAGTGAAATAGGAGGATTAATAGGCTACCACTCTCGCTTTTTTCCTCTTAAATATGAGAAGACAGACAACACTTACCTTAGCATAGCAATTAGGACTTGTATCAGGAAAGCCTGTCTCTGTACAAAAGAAAATCAGCGTCTAAGCTTCTCTAAAGCCTCCAAATTAACAGTTACATCTCATGTGTTGTAGGTGTAAAAACAGCAGCACATTACTTGGTGAACATTAGAGGTGTTGACAGATAGATTTTTTATGCCTTTGGGCAAAGTCAGGCTACCATCTCCTGGCTGTAGCATCCTATTATATGGACAATATGAAAGTTTTATCAACCCCCTCAGTTAACTTTCAGCAAGAACATGAACATATCCAATTAAATATCAAATTACTTGTTTTGTGTTAACTGTTATTCTCCAGTGGTACGCTCAATAACAGTTATATCTTCCAAGTGTGTTCTCAGGCTGAATCAAGTTGACACTTACTTAAAACAAACTCTAAATGTATGATTTTTTAATTAAGAACAGCGCATTGCATCTATTATTCATCTCAAAATACATGGATCCATTTTTGCTGCCCATGATGTACATGGAGCACTGGGCTGAAACCCTGGGTAGCCTCAGGTCCAGTTAGTCCAAACTAAAGGATAACAGCAGGTCTGATGTGCTAGATGGTACGAACTGAATATTAATGCAGCGGTCTAGTAGTATCGTCCTTAGGGAGTAAAGCTCTTGGAACTGGGTCTGACTCTGACCTGAATGCCTCTCTTTCTCTCTCTCTCTCTGTGTCTTCCATAATTCATGTTCCATGTGTGTCTCGCTGGTGGTGATTATTTTTAGCTAAGCACACTGGTAGGAACTGTATACAGACCCATGCATGCGGCAGGTGTGTGACATACAACAGACCTGCGTGTGGGTGGAGCGTAGTTGTGTTTCTGTATATGACCCCCCCCTCCCTCTCAGAAAGAGTGTGTGCAGGACACAGCAGATGCCTGTCTGTTCCGCTTGACGGCAGATGACACTGATAGTCATGGAGGCTGTAGAAGATTTCTACTGCCAGAGCTACTGTAAAAGAGCTGTGTGCAGAATCCGCCTTTACAGTTCAAAGCGTCAGCTGTCACATGTGTTGCACATTGCCTGAGGTGGCAATGAATTCTCATGTCACACTTAGTCACAGGGTCTAGAATCTGCTTTTTGGGGGGTTAAACTCCCAGAGTGCTTATTGCCTTGACAACTTGACAACTGGTTTATTATGATTCTGATCAAATGCATTGTGACGAAGGGTTTGAGTATAGAGGACCCAAAGGTCTGTAGGAATGTATAAACTTGCAGACATTTCAAACATTTCAAAAACTGCAGTGTTTCCCTGTGTTATTTTGGATATGAGCCAAACAGTCGCCAAACAAAAGAGTGCGAATTTCAGGATGGGTGGCTTAATGCTTTGTAATACTAAAGTGGCCCGAGTGCTCTGAAATTTGTATGTAAATCAAAAATAATGCCCAAAATAGCAATGATTGATTGGCGGGCTGCGTAAGACTTCTTAAAATCATTTCAAGGCTCCTCACTGTCAGCTGCTATTCTCCACATCGTGACAATCAATCAAGGCTCAGAGCTCGATGGCCATGATCCTTGACTGTGTGCATGTGTGTGTGTGTGCGTGTGCACGTGTGTGTCCCTTCACCTTCACATGTGCACTTGTGTAGAGTGACTGTGACAGATGTGACATTAATGATTCAGCCAGAGGAAGGTGCATGACACTCAAGTACACTGTAATTGCTCGGTCACATATTGATTATCAGACAAAGAGGAATAACATTGCCATCCAGCCACGGCACAGGCACCGCAAACTCTGTGACATGCCTTCATGAGACCCTATGTGGAATATTAACCATGACAGGTGACGGCAATATGCCCAGCTGAAGGAGTAGACACATACAAACGAGGTGGGGGTTTGAGAAAAGAGAGGAGTATCAGAAGTGAAGCAGTCTGGTGTTGCAAACTCACAGTGTTATTAGAGCTGACAGAGAGGCAAAAGCAGAGAGAGTGAGGGGGACAGGGGTTGTGAGAGAGAGGGGATTAGAGGGATGGAGTGAGAGAAAAAGCTGGGGGAAGACAGGCAAGTGCGAGTGAATGAAGCACAGAGGACAGAGAGGGAAAGAGAGAGGGGCAGAGAATGAAGCGGATCCCCTCCTCTCATGCAGCTTATCTTGTCTCATAACACTCCAGCAGAATATAATTAAAGCAGAGGATTTCTAAGAGAAGCCCAATTGGTGTTTTCCAGTATTTTCCTCAAATGATGAAATCTCCCAAGTGCCTGTGGACCAGCCTACTGTAAAATAATCTGGTGTTGTCCTGCAATATTATGTTCATTTGAGTCTGTTTTATTCTACAGATAGTTAATGCATGCATGGGTTAATATTAAAAACTGTTAAACATTAAACATGAAGAAGCATGCATCTTACACTATCATCCTACAAATAGGATCTGATGCCACCATTCATCTATCATTTGCAAGACACAAGAGAGAAATTTGGGATAGCCTGCACCGGGTATAACACATGCACCATCCGGGCTGCTCCTGTCTCCTGCAGAGAGAAAACTCACCTCAACGACCTGGAGAAAAGATCCGAGCGGAGCCGAACAACTTCACCGGCGTTCACTTGACAATCACGGACAACTACCCGCCTCCGGACCCATCTCCTTCTCCTCACTCTTTGGCTGTATGTTTTTTTTTTCTCAGTCTCCCTACACTGCAGACCTCTCGGTCGGTTTGTCGGTATCAGCAAAAGAGAGCTGTTTTTCTAGTTCCCCAAAGACCGAGCACGGCGAGGATGCGTGATCCGTGCGCCTGGGTTTACTCTGGGTGAAAGATGGGGAGGAGGAGGACGGTGCGCCACTTAACTGGAGTTTGTAATCCGCTGGCTCCATCGGGGGCCGCAGAGAGAGCGCACCGTACCCTGGGACATGCAGCCTCGGAGCGCAGAGTACCAGCGCCATCTCGTGGTCGCCCGTGGTCACTGGTGCTCATAAAAACTGATTTTTCGGGCTCTCAGCTTTGATTGGTTGCGATGCGCTTCACAGGTTTTATAATAAAAGATGACCGCACACCTGAGACCACTTGGCAGTTCACACTGTGCCCATCTGATTCACTGATGCAGATGCAGTAAAGATTAAAGTGTTTATTATCATATGCACAGTAATAAAACATGATTCACTGTAATTTGCAGTTTAAAATGATTCAAACTGTAGGCTAATTAAACAATATTTAACTTTTGCTGTTTTATTAGTGTTATTAGCCTACTGTAAAACCACTGTTTACATCTCTGTCAGTAGATTACATGTAGGTACAAATGCTTGATCATGTGTAGCCTATCTGTATGTGTGAGTTGTTGACCGTGTCCATAGGCTACCCTGTATTTAAAAATCAGTGGTCTACTCTGTTATAACCAGGCTGCATTACCTTCATGGTTTCATTCTTTAGATTTAGCTGCATCACTGTTTCCTCCAACTCTTCACCTCCTGATCTAGGCTACATGCATGGAATAGTTCATTTGAAGTGCATCCAAATCCTATAGGTTTAGGACTAGTGCCATGTTATTTACAAATAAAAATGCATTAGAGAGGATTTGTGTATTTTGAAAACCCATTTATCCTCATGATTCCTATTCTGATAAATCAGCCAAGAAGCACATCAAAATCTCCTATAATAGCCTATGTTAATATCATGGGTCTGAAGTAGACTATTTCGCCAAATATTTGTCCCAATTTATGAAAAAAAAGAGCTATTACATACATTGCTAATATTACTTTTCCCTATCGATTTATGACCAAGTAGTAAACTCTCTCAGTGCTGATGCAGTTGGCCCTGATCTGTCACTTCAGAGGATGAGATCATTTCATGCCTGCGGCTGAGAGCTCATGCTTTGTGCGGGGCGGACCACGCCCCGGCCCCGGCGTGCGGTGCACCAGCCTCGGTTAGCAACATAGCGGCAGCAGCAGCAGCAGCAGCAGCAGCTACATCCAAGAGGGTAGATACACGCAGGCGTAGCTCACAGTCGGCCATATTGAAACGGGCAACTTGCTCTGACTCTGGCTGCAGTTACAGAGTAGATGATCCAGTCATCTTCACTAAAAAAAAAACGCTTCATAACTCTGTGAAAAATAAATCAGTATGTAGCTATTACTTTAACTATTTACATAATGTCACTATAATATAACTTTTACCAAAAAAAAGTACATGATTAAAATTATTATTATATTGAGTATGCTGCATAACTGCATAGACGTTCATAAAAAATCAAACCGTTTTGAAATCGGACAAAAACTGAGCAGTTCTGGTCATTATAGCAGAACATGCACCACAGGTTTATAATGCTCTATGGCTCTGAGGGAGAGAGTTGCCCGTCCCAAGATGGCCGCCGTTCCGGCTACGTCGTGTCATTGGGCAGCAGCGGTTGGTGAGTCATCCAGTCTTCTTATATCTATGGCAACATCCGGGCGCTCTGCTCGGTTTACAAACCCTGCGAAGATGGCGACGTCAGGGAGGAGTGCATTATTATCCTCCACCTCAACTGGACCTAAGAGCACACTGGAGAGCTGCTCCAACCCAGAGGAGGATGACGGACAGGACTTATGGTGGGCGATGAGTGATAAGAGCTGGGTTTACCGGGACCCGGGGTTGGTTTTAGTGAGAGCGGAGGGTCCATTGTGCTGAGAGGAGGATGGTTTGACAGCTCTGCTAGCCCGCTAATGAGGCTAGCTAGCATCAGCACCACCACTACAGCGCTTTGGTACTAGTGACACAGCAGCGCGTTTAGCTCGCTTTAGCTGCTGCTTGTCATCTCCTCTCGTTGGTTGTGGTTTATTTATTTACTGAATGAACCGTGAGCCGTGTTTTGTAACGGGGCTGCTCTGTCTGCAGGTCCACCATCCTCAGCGAAGTGTCCACCCATTCAAGGTCCAAGCTACCGTCTGGAAAAAATGTCTTGGTCATGGGTGGGTATCTGTGTCTGTATCTCTGTGTATGTGTGTGCAGCCTCCTGGCTAACCCCGAGGCATCGCTAGCTGCTGCTGCTGCTGCTGGTAGACTCAATAATAATACCTGCTCTGTAGCTGAGTTAGCCTGCATTGGACCTGGTGGGGGTGCTTTATCTGGTCTAACATGGTAGATGGTGCTAGCACAGAGAGGGGGAGAGAGGCAGGTGTATTTTCCGTGCGCCCACACAGACACATTCACATCATCTAAGGAGAGAGTCTCTGCAACACTGCAAGTCATTGTAGCATCCAGACATGCTAGTAGCATCCAGGTGGAGATGATGCTGAGGGGACCAGACAAACCCATCGGTCTGTTGTTTAAACGGGGGTGGTGGGGGGTTGGGGAGGGGAGGACGGCACGGCCATTGAAGCGTAGACGGTGCCTCCCTGTCTCCTCCCTGTCCACAAACACGCGCACACACACACTGTCCACACATCCGCCCGGGATAATCCGCAGCCTGCTACTCATTCCAGCTAATCAGCGACTTGGTTACCGATGTATAAACTGCAGAAGAGCCATTTGTCTGTTGTGCTACCCCACGACAACATCAGCAAGGCAAGCTCACGCTGCATGATGCACTAGAGTGCCCCTGTCGGTTTAAGTTAATATGGCATAGCCGAAGAAAGGAGGCTGCCCTGACATCAGCGCACACACAACACAATAACAATGTCACGCTGAGGCTGGCCGTAATACCACATGCAGTAATGCATTGTCAGGATACAGACGGTTTGTTATGGCCGTTGATTCATAATTTAAAACTGCACGGAGGTCGTATTTATCTCAGCAGCTGTGTGATGTGTTGACTGTTTGTTTGCCACCTTGCTTTTTTTTTTGCCTATTTTTATTGATTGCTCATTCCTGTATAGTATATTAGTATTGTGATTGGTTAGTATATTGATTTAATTCATAGAATTGTTGTGGGGTTTTTTTAAATATAGGAGTGCATGTTTCCATGGAAAAAGCTTGTTTACTGTTTGTTAATTACAAATTGTATGTGTTTAGGTGAGGTGGGCTCTGGAAAGACCACCTTGGTTGCAAAACTACAGGGAGTTGAAGAGTACATGAAGGGCAGGGGCCTGGAATATCTGTACTTTAATGTTCACGATGACGACATTGACGGTAACCAGCACCCACTTTCTGTCTATGAAATCAGTTGCTACATTAATCCGCACATCACACAGTTTGGTGTTTATTCATCTCAATGTGCTGTGTGTCTGTTTAGACCACACTAGGTGTAATGCCTGGGTGTTAGATGGAGACCTGTACCACAAAGGTCTGCAGGGAGTAGCTGTGCCCGTTGACTCCATCAGCAACACGTTGCTGCTGATAACAGTTGACATGTCGCGGCCTTGGAACGCGCTGGACTCCCTCCAGAAGTGGGCTGCCGTCGCTAGGGAACACATCGACAAACTCCGGGTCGCCCCGGAAACGCTGCGGGAGCTGGAGCACAGACGTGAGTCACACTGACAGCAGTCAGACAAAGTGGCAGATTAAATAGAAAAACAAAGTACAGGGCTGTTTTTTTGTTTTTCTTAACAAAAATACTTGAGGTACAAAAATAAAAGTTCCTAGATGAGAAGCCTCTCCATCAAAGCTGTACATAGGACCACAGACCAGAAGAATGATGAACTCCACATGTCTAAGATGATACTTTCTTGCCAGGATGTAATATTTACTAGTCATCATTTGTGTTAATTAATGATGTTTGTGTTTGTGTGTAGTTGTCAAACAGTTCCAGGAGTACACAGAGCCAGGCAGTGGGGAGGACGGCACCCCGCAGAGGAGGAGTGAAGACGAGGAGAGCGTGCTGTTGCCGTTAGGGGACAACACCCTCACTCACAACCTCGGCATCCCGGTGGTGGTGGTGTGCACGAAGGTACACACACTCACTGCTTTCATACTTAACTATTAGATAAAAGTGTATTATGGTCCTGGACTTACACACATCCATCTCTGTTTGGTCCCTTCTCCTGCTGCCTCAGTGCGACGCCATCAGCACGTTGGAAAAGGAACATGATTACAGAGACGAACATCTGGACTTCATCCAGTCTCACGTGAGGCGTTTCTGTCTGCAGTGTATCCTTCACCAAATCCACTTTGTCTCATAGATGCTTCCCATGTTGTTTACTTATGAGGCTGCTAATCAGGCACTGACTATTTCATTTCCAGGTCGGCTTCAGTAATGTGGAACAGATGCATTACAACGTGTTTTGATCTCAGGCCAATTGCAAAGTTCTTGGCAGCAGTGTTACAGCAAGAGTTTAACGACTGTAAGCTGTGTTTGAACTATTGTTGATATTGCTTTGTTGCAAAGAGAATTTGATAAAGGTCAAACGATCACCGAGTGCTGCTTGAAATTGATTTTGCAGAATCATTTCTCTTGTCAGTGCTGGGCGCGAGCAGTTATGAAATTTTCAATGGTTATTGTTTGTAGAATGAGCCAAGATCAAACGCGGCCTCAGTTCCTCTGTGTAATTGTAGCAATTACCCATAGATAGAATCTGTTTTGCTCTTGTGCTCCTTTTGATAAGAATTTCATTTTTTGCAAGTTGGAAGTTGTTGAAAATGTCCTTGACGGCTGTGTCAGACGGTGCGTCTCTGGTTTACACATCGGTGAAGGAGATGAAGAACCTGGACATCCTCTACAAATACCTGGTCCACAGACTCTACGGCTTTCCCTTCCACTGCCCTGCACAAGTGGTGGAAAGAGATGCTGTCTTCATGTAGGCATTCTGTGTGTGTTTGTGTGTGTGCAAGGACTCATCTGACCACTTGTGCTTGGTTTGTAACAGTCTCTCTGCTCCACCAGTCCATCAGGTTGGGACAATGAGAAAAAGATCTCCATACTTCATGAGAACTTCCAGACAGTAAAATCAGACGACAGCTTTGAGGAAGTAATAGTCAAACCACCAGTCAGAAAGGTACGTACTCCTACCGCACAACACCTAACTTTAAACAAGATTCTCCCAGGCAAGTTAAGCTCAAAGTGCAGCGGATTGATTATTTCTGTAATGTCATGCATCTTTGCCTTCTACATCATTTTACAGTTCACAGCCAGTGCACTAAGCTCAACCCAGTATCCCTGCAGGGATCACAAGAGCGTTATCCAATCTAATATATTAGCTTAAAAGGAGACTGACTTTTAAAAATGTATTTGATTTTTTTTTCTTCTTTCACCAGATTGTACATGAAAAGGAGATCCAGGCAGAAGATGACCAAGTGTTTCTGGTAAAACTGCAGGTGAGAAAACATCTCAGTTCTGTTAATGCCAGTTGTTTCGCTTCTTGCGGGAACTCCCAATTAAATCTGACTGGAGGGTCCCGATATGTTAATTAAACACTAATTAGAGCCAGTGTGGATATTGTGCTCTAATTTGCAGTCGCTGCTCGCCAAACAGCCTGCTGTGACAGCAGGGCGACCTGTGGTGAGTGCTCCTTGTTTCCTTTCTAGTTTTGAGCTCATCAGATAACGTTAACTCTTCCTCCAGCGTCCATATGTGTGATATAAACTGTTGTTTACAGGACACCACTAGCAGAGCACCCACCGGCTCCCCCAGGACGAGTAACCGCTCTGCAGCGGCCAACGTAGCCAACACCATGCCACAGTCGGGTAAGTTATGCATTTCAGTGCAGCACAGACCCACCCAAGGCATTGCATTGCTCTGTGTGTGTGTATATGCACGCGTTTGTGTGCGTTTTTAAATCTGTCCCCTGTCTGCTGCAGGCCAGACCAGTGAGGGTGTGTTGGCCAACTTCTTTAACAGTCTACTGACAAAGAAGGCGGGGACAGGTGGGCCCGGGACGCCAGGCGGTGGTAACAACACTCCAGGAACCGTACGCAAGTCAGGTGAGGACACTTACAGACATCAATTGTTACAATAATCTGTTTCTGTAGGGTAGAGCAAAAACACCACATTTATTATTAATTACTATTGTTTTAGGATTTAATGCCATTTTCAGTCACTCCTTTTTGGTTTTCAATTTCCATCTGCCATTATTTTCCTCCTACCTCTGTCCTCCAGACATGAACATGACATATGGTAAAGAGATTCATGATACGATCTGAGTGCATCTACTGTACAAGTCACACAAACACACGCTCATCATCATCATCATCACCATCATCACCACTGTCATCATCTTTATACCTGTTTGTAGCTCTGTGACTACATTCTTAACGACACTCATAGTCTGTGCTGTGATTCTCACTATTAACATCATTCATAATGTGTGTATGTGTGCGCACTAGTCAGAGGATGCTGGCCACGTTAAGGTGTGTGTGAGAGAGCTACTCCTCATTTATTATTGCTTGCGTATGTCACCATTCATTCTCAAGACGCATCCCTTTTTTATTTTGGACTCCCACCCGCACCCTCCCTCCTCTCCAGGTTTGCAGGGATCAAACCTCCTGTATCACCCGTTTGATGTTTACAAACTGTTCTATGCAGATGATGTAGAAGGAACTGCTGCTTTTTTTAAAATGTGAAACCTGAAGCAGTGGTCCAGGAGATGATCCCATAGCTGTTTAATTATTTTTGCAATACATGGCTTCATTTTGTTTTCAGGAACGCAGCCTGTTTTTCCTTCAAATTTTCAAACTTGCTAATGGGGTCATAAAAAATAGGAAAGTTCAGGCACATTCATAATGAAAAGTTGATTTAGTATAATTTATATGAATCAGAATAAATGTTAATATCTTGGATAGATCCACATCTCTGTAAGGCTAACAAGGAAAGCATGTCTGCAAAAATGCAAATCTTTTCTTCGCCTGTTTATTTTCCATCCAGTTTAGTGGGGAAAATGACGCCAGTTAGAGCAGGGATGATTCTTTTAATGACAGCTTCACCATAAATCTTTCCTCTTTTAATCCCCTGTTTCCACTTTGCTCCCCTGGATTTCATTTGTTTATTTATTTTTTGGCATGCGACATTGCATTTCCTCCAACTAACATCTCTCGCAAGCATTGCACATGATTGTTAATAAGGCTGGGAATGATCGGAAAATGTATTTGAACGTACTGGCAGAGTACGTAAGAGTAACTGGTTTATTTATCAAACCATATTTTTACCTAGAAAACTAAAAGCTTGACCAGATAGAAACATTGTGGAACAAACGTGTTTTCATTTGGTGCAAATGTCAAATGACGTTTAGGCAAAACAAGTCAAGGATCAACTCAGAATAGAATTAGATCTTAAAAAAGAAGAAGCAAAGTTCCATCAGATACACAGGATTTACTCAACCTCAGTAGGTTTACTGTATAGAAACATAAATGGGTTGAGTTGCCTACTGACTGGACTGCAAGTTTTGCATTAAAGTGTTCCAGTCAACATCTTTCTGTCATTGAATCAATGTTACAACATTATGTAAGCAAATAGTCGCAGCCATAAATGAATTCCAAAAGCAGAGTGAGTTGGGTCACGCGGTTGTGGGTGGTGATTTGTCAAGAGACTGCTGCTGCATCTTTTGTTGAACGCCACTTTTTTGATGGCTGTGGTTATTTATTTTGATTGTCATTTTTTTTTGCATGTTAATAATCATTTCATTAACGATAGTTTTTAGCCGGTCATTTTTACAGCAGGTCAAACCAAGCAAACCAGGCCTGAGGTCAGCTTCTCAGCAACGCTATACATTTAAAAAGAATCAGCCTAATTAACATTACACACAAAAGCATTTCCATATCAAATATCAAATATTATATTTCATATTCACATTTTCACCCAGCTCTTATTGTAAACATGTGTAATTGTACTTCATGCATTGTCTCTTAACCACTGATGCACTGGATAATAAAGCACTGGATACATACTCATCGGTCTGTGTGGTAGTTTCCATTGTGATATTGTGTGAACATGACTATTCGTTTGTATCTTCCCAAACCCATTGCAGGTTCCAAGCTGGGCCTGAGCGACGTACAGGCGGAGCTGGACCGCATATCCAGCCGGGAGACTGACTCAGACTTGCCCAATGCCAACGAGACCCCTGCCACCGATGGCCAGGACACATGAAGACCAACATGCATCACCCTGCTCTCCTCCCCCCTCTTCACCCCCCCTCCCCCCTCACCCTCCACCTTCCCATGACCCTCCTCCCTCCGCTCTCAGCACCTTCTCCATCACTAACATGTGGGGAGAAGAAGGGAAGTAGGGGAGACGGAGGAGGAGCGGATTCCGTTTTTTTTCCTCCCCATCCTCTTTCACGTTCTCCTCAAGGTGAAGAACACGCCCTCACTTCCTCTACGCCTTCTACCACACCTCATTCTCCCTCCCCTGTCATTTCTTTTACTGGCTGTTACGCTGAGGGCGAGTATTTGTCACTGTTACATGACTGTCTGTTACATGAGAGTTGATGATGGATACGGGGGACCATTCTGGGGTGCGAAGGTAAGGAATGAGAGGAAGTGAGGGGTGGGTTGAAAAAGACTGATTGCAGGAATGAAAGAATTTTATCCATCCCTTTATTGTGATGGTTACAGTTAGTATTTTTACTGTAGGAACTGCTGAAGGGCGCATGTTGACAAAACTGCACTTAGGTACTGTAGGGGAACGGTTGTGTGATTGTGTGTTTATTGTATGTGGGGCAGTCATACTTGGCCAGAGGAAGAGATTGAGAACAAAAAAATATGCCTGAAAAAAATTGCAAAGTCTTGTTTTGGTTTTTTTTTTAAGATGAAGGGACAAACATACGTGTGTGTGTGTGTGAGTGAGTGAGTGTGTGAGAGAGAAAGAGAGTAAGTGAGTGCGAGAATGAAGCAGATAGAAATTTAAGTAAGTTACTTCCGCCTAGACCTGTATGTTAAGATATGTTTGGCTGTTTGCATTTCCAGCAAGAGGCAAAAAAAACATTACTATGCTCTTACACTACAAGCTCTTAAAACTGTGTATACACTATTGTTATAGCAGCTTTGTCTGCTGCACTACACATACTAAGTCTGACAAAAAAAAAAAGACTACTACAAAGCTCACACACAAGCAGCATTCCTGTGTAGACGACACCTATGGTCCATCACGACACCCAGTTCTACAATTGGCCAAAATATGCCCTCGTGTTACATACTGCTCGAACCTGTAGATAACAAGACAGTGCATTGAAAAAGGGAGGGTGGTAGAGAGTGGGTGGGTAGCTGAGCTTTACTTGTACAGAAAGAAGCACTAGTGATTCAGTTCCATAGTTACTGCGGGCAGGGTGGTGGGTGGGCAAAGGGGGGTCGGAACATGGGAGGGTCACATCAAGAATGTACAGTCATTGTCTCGCTGATTGGTCCTGTTATTTCAGAGTTCTGTGTTGGCGTTTGTATAATCAGATCTGTTCAAGTTCAGTCAGATCAGTCAAATAAAAGGTGTATTTATTCGGATTCATCCACTTGGCTTCTCTTGTTTGTTTTTTTACAATGGTCATATCTCCTCTCCTCATGCTAAATTCTTAGTGATATTTTGATAGGTTGCAGCTGACGATCCTTCAGTTGAAGGACTCGTGTACACAAATTATCCAAAGTACAAACTGCAGAGGATGGTCATGAGTGGTTGTAAAAAAGAAAAGCAGATACAGTAGGTAACGGGCTGTGAGTGCAGTGCTTCTCCTCGGTCAGAAGAAAACACTAATGGAGGATAAGACACCAAAAATAATTGTGGTCTAAAGTAACAAATGAAAACCTGACATAATATTTGTAACCTTCCTTCTGGTGTTTTGTCGGTGAAGATTCTCACTCATCCAGGTCACGGAGGCATTGAACTGGTCCTGGTTTAACTGTAGATACTTGAAGATCTTTGCCTCTCATGCATGACATCAAGAGATACTGATTAAATTAAATTGCCATTTTGAGGCCATCCATTGTTGGCCCAGGGCAAACTGAAATTTATGCCTCAGTGCTAATGTTTTCAAGTTCTTGAATAGAGCGACATCTCAGGACTATGTTGAGGGCGTTTCCTCAAATCAGGCACAAACATTCACCTGGACTCATCTGAAGGGTGAAGTGATGGTGACCAAACGTCAGAGGTCAAGGTCACCGTCACACTACATGACCAATTGCTTGATACTCTTTAATTCCTGGCTGCACCTGGCTAGCTGGCAAAAGCAGAGAAATAGTTAGTACTCAAAACAAAATGATGTATTTGAATGAACAAAAATGTATTGCCTGAGAAGGGGATGTGTTGCAGTAGTAATAGGTATTTTTTAATTATCCAAACCACATAATATCATTTAACTGTGTCGTGTCAGTTAATTTAATCAATCTGAGCAAAATACTTAACACACAAATCCCCGGTCTGATGCTACCAGGTTTTTTAAACAATGCCTAAAGCTTAAGAAGTGAACTACATCCCACAGATTCAGAGTTTCCCACTCACACCTGTCCAGCTGTTATGATGCTGCAGGATGAAGTCTCCTGCTTGAACTGACCGGAGGAGAAGTGGAGGAGAAAATGGCGCTGTTGTCATTCCCTCACCACCAGCACGTTACAGATGTTCCCCTCACAGCAGCAGGAGCCCCACTGACAGTTGACATTTAAATGTGGAGAAGATGTCCTGATTGTATAAGGCATTTTTTTCTGTCACTGATTTTCAGCTTAGATAGAGGAGAACAAAAAACACCTTTATATAATTAACTCAGGGAACTTACAAGTAAAACTAAATTGAGTAAAATAATGCATGGTACAAGTTGACATCACGTTACATGTTCATACAGTCTAACATCTGTGGGGGTTTTCTCATCTATTAACCTGTGTGGGGAGTCGGTGTGAACGAATCAGACAAAAAAAGAGCGGTTCAACAGAAAGTAGTGCTTTAATTCAGCTTCTTTAGCAACTCAGAGTGAACATTCCTCATTTAAACCAAACAATTGGAGCTATGTCTTAAATTTCTCTTCAAAGTCTCTTTTTCAAAGTTCCAACTTGGCTGACCTCTGGAGACCTAAATGGCCTGCTCCGAGGGGACTGTGTCTTCCTTCCATGGCACACTCCCGAGGGACACCCAAAAAAGAAATAAGGCTAGTATACCCACTTGGATCTAGATGTACATCCATTTATTTTCTTTTTGATTTGGTTTCTAATATCCAGCTTCTTATTGTACCTGTGAGATGTTCACTCTCCAGCCGCTAACTTACCCTGCTCTTAGACTCCGAATATTATGCACAGTGCGTTTATCAAAGCTTGTTTGCTGAAAACAGCTGTCGGCTCCTGGAAACAGGCTTTCTGAGAGACTTCCAGGATTGTTACTATGGGCAACACCTTACACTATTTGATACCCCTCACATCATATAGTCATTTGGATGAAATAACTACAATGTGAAAAGTGAGGCTCATGGTAATAAAACCATGGTGAATAATGTCCCCGCTCTGAAACGGCATTTCAAAACATTGCATCAGGTGATCACAAACATGACTGCAAATGAAAGATAATGTTGCTCTGTGCATGCTGGATGTGGAAGTATTGTATGCTGGCACGTTTCATTTATCATAAAACCTATTACCAAAACTATAACACGTTTGAATTGGGTGGGAGTAAACAAGCAGAAATCAGGGAACCAAGTGATTTGCCAGACTTGTCTAAAATCTTTGGGTACTTGCTGAATATTTCAGCAGCTTTTTGCTTTCCAGAACGCCTCTGCCTGCCTTTAGTCACAAGGAATCAAAACTGAGCGACGCTATCGTTTGCTCCTGAGGAAGAAGGAGGAGCAACATTTTCCAGCTCTCCTTCCAGTGGTATGTGGGTCAAAGGCAATCAGATATGACATTTGCAATTTGAATTGAAACAGAATAAAGGCAAAAGAACAAAAATAATATTAAATTCTTTAAAGCAATAACACCAGCCTTAAAAGATAATCATGAGTTCAAAGTTACCACATAGAGCGCCTATGCAACAATCTTCACCTACTGAATATTCACTGGGTGCTGCACTGATCTGATGACCTCAGTTATTGTAAAAGATATATTCAGCTGTGTATTCTGTAGCCTGAAAAGTGTGATTTAAGAAAAGATGTTGATAATATTGAAATAGTGTGAATAGTGTATTGTTGGTGAAAAGCTTGGCGGCCGAGTTTTAAACAATAAAGAACATGGAATCTACATTATTAAAATATTAGTTTTATTCATGAAACCTTCCTCTCAGAAACTCGAGAATGGGAGGGTGTTGATGATGCTTTTCACCACAGCAGTTTCTCTGCACTAAGAGAGTCACTGGAAACACACTGACACTTCTCCATTCAGTGACGTTATATAATTTTTGCTCAATATTTCAAAGGTGAATTCTTCATGCTGAAGTTTCTAAAGGGTGTTTTAGATTTCTACGCATCTTTGTCACATTGAAATGTGGATAGAAAATGTATCATCTATGGTAGGCCTATACAGTAAGTTTCCATTTCCTGCAACATGACGCTCCTAAGTGATACTTTGGACTTTGACCTTGTCTTGTCTAAAGCACGTGTCAGACACATGAACAAGCACTGCACTCTGACAGGTTTCAATTTTGATTGTTTCATATTAAATTTTTGTTCTTGTTTCACATTGAGCTTTCCTGTGGAATATGCTAAGAAGATGAAGTAGATGTAGTGTTCACTGCAATTAGATTGCAGCTATAATGTTATACAAATTTAAGAATAAGCATCCAGGTAGTAGGTGATTGAACACATAAGCAGGCCAGACAGAAACAATAGATGATAAAATGCTAATTAAACCACATAGCATCACATTCGTGGACATAGGCTAATGTATTTTTCTTAGGCTTAATGTTTTAATGTGTTAGGGTACAAAGTAGTTCTATAGAAAACTGAAATCCAGGCAGTTTCATTTTTAACAATATATTGTTGTAAAAATCCTCAATAGGGTTTATATTTTCCTCTTCCCCTTCATATAACCACTGCAGCTGCTCATTTGCAAAAATAAATCCAAATTGTGCCAGCTTGTGAAAAGTGGATGAGAGAGATGGCTGACAAGCAACCCTCATGTTTGCCAAATGATGATTTAACTGATTATGATGAATGAATGAATGAATGATATAGTTCTGTTAGTAAGACGTGTTTGTGCTCTGAGATAACTGCATGTTAATTAAAAAACCCTCATATCACAGCAGCTCATGAATCACATTCCTTTCTAATTAATGCACCTCGCCCTCCCCACCACCAGAGCGGCAAGTACCACACATCTTTCATTTACGTGGGTGAAAGATCGTAAAACTGAGACGGTCGACTCCTCTTGAGATAAAATATACAAATATCTGGCTACAACTATAAATAATATAAATAATATATATATATAAATAATAGTTTCAATAGTCCAACTTTGTTTTAAAACGGCGCCCTATTTTTTCTAGTGCGGCGGAATACTGTATTTTCTCCTTTCGCCATCTTGATGTTCGATCGCACACAGGCGGAAGCAACATCTTCGGCGGAGCAACAGCGGGTGTGGTTCGGACTCTTACGGGTGGTTCACCTAGCAGCCCTTTTCCTATTTTCAGCCAAGAGAAAGGAGAAAATTTCCCTGACTTCACCACGGAGGAGCGGCTAGACTCTGGTAAGGATAGTATGTTTAACCACATCTGTTACACGGCGTATTTAGAGCGCGGCAATGCATGTTTCACCAAAGAAAATCATCTTTGCCGAGGGAGGGGGGCTCCGGTGGGGTTTTCTGATTTGGCTGGCAGTACGGCAGGTTTTGTACGGTGGCGTTTGGATCTACTTTTCATACGTCCTGGTTAGCTAACGCTAATCAAATGCAGAATTAAACATTTTAAAGGGTTTGCTTGAGAGTCGTCATTCAAACAATGAATTGATTTGCAACAACAACGGCTCCCAATACCGGTTGTGTCTCGGGACAAATCTTAAAAAGCATTTGGACTCGGTGAGTGACGCTCTGAACAGTGTTTGTTTATGTTAGCTAGGTGGCTAACTAGCCGAGGGGTTAGCTACGCACGTTATGTTAGCTTAGCGAGCCTTCAAGGTAAAAGCTAGCCAACCTGTTAGCAGCCAGCAGCGGCGCTGGCTAATACACGCTAGCGATTCGGTCTTGGAAATATATGCCGCTCTTAAGTATGGTCGGCAATTGGTGTAACCTTTGCAGTTAGTTGGGATTTTGGTTCAGTTTTGAATAGGGCTGTTTTTTTACGCTCGTAGTCGGACCCACCATGAGAGGAGGAGTCATGGAAGTGATTGCGGGGCGGAGGGGGCAGTTTCTCTCATTGGAAACCCAAGCTGCGAGGTCGGAACTTGGCCGTGGTAGGGGGAGGGGGAGAAATATGCCTTTGATGTTCTTTGCTGCTGAATGGTGAATTGTGTTCGTGCTGGCCTGGAAATACCCACCGCTTTGCTCTCTCGGCTGGAGGTGGAGGCTCGGCATTTCCCCTCATAGCTACGTTAGTAAGCCAAACAAGCGTCTGAATCAGAAGGAACCTGGCACACAGGTAGCGCAGTAGACAGCGGTTTTATTATTGAGACCACGTAGGAGAAACGCATAAACATTACGATTTGGTTTGGCTTTTGGCAAACAAGCAGTCAAGGTTGAGTGCGAGTTGTCTCATTTTCTCCTGTGTACTTGCTATATTTTACACAGACATATCTGCTGTGCGGGCTGAGGGCAGGCAAGAACAATGGCTACCCAGTGTAAGTATGAAAAACTTCAAAACACCTGGTCTGTTTTCATGTAAATTAGTTTTATGTTAATATCACTTAGACCATTCCTAATTTATCTTTTATGTCTGTACGTAAGAATTTCTCTGTACATAAATAAAAGGAGTACTACAAGCCCTGAGGCACTGTGGAAATTGAAAAAATGGGAGCTCGCTGAGCACATGTCACAGTATCCCAAGTAATTATAATTCATATTCTGTTACATCTGAGTTTATCCTTAAGGAGGAAAAGTGTATCGTCAGTATTGTCAGAGGAATTTCATGTTCATGTACTTCAATTTATGATCAGCGCCTGAAGGTTTCAAGCATAGAGGAATGCAAGCTTTTCCTTTGCTTTTCATTCTGTCCATTTCCATTTACTTTTTTTTTTACCACATCCTTATTTTGTGTGCCCCTTTTTATTTTCCCGACAGCTAACTTCACCTCTTTTATTTCAACGTCTCCTACCGTGGGGCAATCAAGATTTCACAATTCCAGATTGTTTGTATTCCTCTGAGTGTAGAAGCCAAGAAAACTGGATAGAAGAAGAAATATTGTCTTTGCTTAAAGTGAGAAAGTAAGATTACTCATCTGTATTCCTTGTTTCACTCTTTTATTGTGCAGCTGATTTGATGGAGTTGGACATGGCTATGGGGGACAGCAAGGCTGCTGTGAGCCAGTGGCAGCAGCAGTCTTATCTGGATTCAGGCATCCAGTCTGGAGTTACAACCACGGCACCATCTTTGAGTGGCAAGGGAAATCCAGATGCTGAGGAGGACGATCCAAGTCTCTATGACTGGGAATTCAACCAGCCCTTCACTCCTGAGGCCACAGGTATGTGAGATATAGATATATCATGGTATTTACAACATCTACTGTTGCCTAAACGGTACAGCAAAATCTACGAGTCTCTTTGAACTCACGGTGTCTGCTGTCAAATTGCATTATTTTCAGACATTGAGGGTTATGCCATGACTCGAGCCCAGCGTGTACGTGCTGCCATGTTCCCTGAGACCTTGGAGGAGGGGATCCAGATCCCACCCACTCAGCTGGATGCTGCCCACCCTACAGCAGTGCAGCGCCTGGCAGAGCCCTCTCAGATGCTGAAGCATGCTGTGGTCAACCTCATTAACTATCAAGATGATGCTGAGCTGGCCACTCGTGCCATCCCTGAGCTTACCAAACTGCTCAACGATGAGGACCAGGTACATGTTCACAGCCCCTTTATCTCCTGAACACACTCAAAATAAAAAAAACATGTAGTTATGTCCTCCTATATCATGCCTCCCTAACAAACATTGTGTCTGTCCTAGGTTGTTGTGAACAAAGCAGCTGTAATGGTACATCAGTTGTCCAAGAAGGAGGCATCACGCCATGCCCTGATGCGTTCACCACAAATGGTTTCGGCAGTTGTTCGTGCCATGCAGAACACTGGTGATGTGGAGACAGCTCGCTGCTCTGCTGGGACCTTGCACAACCTTTCTCACCACCGTGAGGGGCTCCTTGCAATCTTCAAGTCTGGAGGCATCCCTGCCCTGGTCAAGATGCTGGGGTAAGAAACTGGAGGAGTTGTGCTTCTAGTTCTACTGCACAGGAAGCAACCAATGCACTAACAATCAAGTGGGTTGGAGCTAGCAGCACAAATGCTGAGCACCTTTTTTCAAAGTGGTGTGGGTTTATTTTTTTTGCAGAGGAATCTGTTGGCAGAGAGTGTTTTAATGTATTTCCGTGTAGCGCTGCTTTCCAGTGTACAATATTGCCCCATGTCAGTGAATGGTAACTAATAAGACAGAGCCTAATACCATTTAGGTCTGCCCTGCTTACCACTACCAAGCAAGACCTGTTTCTTTCAAACTCAGTTGTATTGATGACAAAGGCATGTACAGTTGTGGTTTGAGTTACTAAAATGTGTTGAGGTGCTGACTTGGAGCAAACAGTCAGCAGCTAGAGCCTCAACCGATCGAGGGCTAAAAGTCAAACTTGTAATGACAACACTCTCTTCACTAACACTAACTCACCCTCCTCTTCACTCTCTTTACTCTGTGGGTGACGCTACATATTGAGAAAAAAAAACCACACTCTCCTGCCACGTTGTGAGTCTTTCAATCATGACACTGAGTCAACTGCAAATTATGAAAGAAGAGCTAATGGTTTAACTCTCATTTAACATGAGCCTAGTTGCCAACCACCACACTCATATGAAACCAGATCTTACAACATAACAAACCAGCAAGTATTAGACTTTGGCAAATCCAAACTTGACTCATTGCTTTGATATAGTGACATAACAAACTCTAAATCTTCAAACGAACACCCCACAGCTCATTTTGAAACCACTGATATATCTTCCTGCCTTATTTTATTCTTTGTATTCCTCATGAAAGGCCAAAGACACAGCAAAAACAGATAGCTGGCTGGCATGTTGTGACCCGTTGGTTGTCACGTGTGTTTCAATTTGCACCTGGAATTGCATTACCGCACTTTAAACTCTGGGAAGAACAAAAGCTCCTAGTGGAACGAACTGCCCCATCACTGAATAGATTTCGGTGCAGGTATTCATTTGGTTTACCAACCCATTCTGGCTGAGCAAATGTCTTTTTATGCAAAGTAATGGTTTACATAACAAAGTCATATGAAGAAATTTTCATGAATTTATAGTGATTGGGGTTTTTTCTGTGCTCTGTGTATTTTAGTAATACGTTTATTGTTCCTGGTATTTTGAATTGTGGAGTTGTCGAGTATCACAGACTGCGTTATGTAATGTTTCTCAAAATCAGAGTTATTTGCAGATTTCTGCTCAGTGCTTCCCACAGGATTTTAGGAAACGATGGTGGAACGGTGTCCCGTTAATTAATGGGAAACACTGCTGCTTATTGGTTGTGGTTAACAGGTTCTAGCATCAAGGACAGCATAATGATTAGCAAATGTCATCCTTGTTCTTTATATGAACCCTGCAGTGTACAAGGATTGTTCATGTGTGGCAAACTTGAGTTGTGAACTTGCTGTGGAAGTGCAATGTCTATGAACATTTCAGCAGTGAAAACGATCTAGAAAATGTATTGGATAGAGTTGCTCTTAACTGGGTGTTCTTTGTGGACAAAATGTTTGACCTGATGCTAATTTTAATGCAATACTTTGTGTAACATCTGTGTTCATTGCGACTCTGATGGCACTGCTGCTATTCCTGCACACATCCTTAACTGACGACTGTCACGATTTGGGCCTTTTGTTTCCAGCCCGTCTTGATTGGATCAAATCAGTTTTTGGATCTCACTATTGATGAAATCCTCTGCACTGATTATTTACTATTATGCAAATGTTTGGCGCATAAACCTGAATGATTACTGACATGTGCTGAGCTGGGTTTTGATAGAAACTGGCTTTTCATTGAGCTTGATTCAGGAAAACCATCTCCCTTGTGTGTGAATTTGTTTAATTGCGCATATTTTAACACTGTATTTGAATGATGTTTTCACTGAACCTTCCCGTATTTGTTTATTTTTTCTTAGCTCACCAGTGGACAGTGTGCTGTTTTATGCCATCACCACACTCCACAACCTGTTGTTGCATCAGGAAGGGGCCAAGATGGCAGTGCGCCTGGCTGGAGGGCTGCAGAAGATGGTGGCCCTGTTGTCAAACACCAACGTCAAGTTCCTGGCAATCACTACTGACTGCCTGCAGATCTTGGCATATGGCAACCAGGAAAGCAAGGTATTGGAGCATCATCTTATTTGGGCATGCATATACGTCGAGTCATCATCCATTTTACTGCACCTCTTGGCTGGCAGCAGGTTGTTGCATGTATTTACATGAACCTGTCTTGGCTTTAGCTGATCATTCTGGCCAGTGGTGGCCCCCAAGCCCTGGTCAACATCATGAGGACATTCACATATGAGAAACTGCTGTGGACCACAAGCAGAGTGCTCAAGGTGCTCTCTGTTTGCTCAAGCAACAAGCCTGCTATCGTAGAAGCAGGTATGTACACGCTGATGGTGCAGGACTGGAATAAAAATACAGTAGAGTGGAAAATGTATTAACATAAATTGTCTGGTATAACTGGATACATTAAAACTATAGTTATAGATATTGGATTTCTATTTGGGGTTTGCTACAATGATGAAAATTAATTGGTTCTACCATGGTTTGCATGTGTAGGTGGTATGCAGGCCCTGGGGCTTCACCTGACAGACCCCAGTCAGCGTCTGGTCCAGAACTGCCTCTGGACTCTGAGGAATCTTTCAGATGCTGCAACCAAACAGGTACAGTACAGCTGTCTCATGGTCTGTGTTGACAACTGCCTGTAATGCCTTGAATAGTGTGTAACAAAAGTGTATTGATAGAAAGACCTTAATGTAATATAAAGGGATTTAACAGTATATCAACTACGTACAGATAGTACTCAGGAACCTCCAATTCTTCTGTTTTGATAGTTAAACTCCTCATGCATCATTAGAACCTTAATAATAAGTATTTCATTTATCAATATGCAAAATTACTGAGGATCTTTGCTTTCTTCTTCTCTTCTGTCTGTCCCTGCTCTCCTGTCGTCTCTCCAGGAGGGAATGGAGGGTCTCCTGGGGACCCTGGTCCAGCTGCTGGGCAGTGATGACATTAATGTAGTGACATGTGCTGCTGGCATCCTGTCCAACCTGACCTGCAACAACTACAGTAACAAACTCATGGTCTGCCAGGTGTGTATTACCGTTAACATCTTTTTGAGTGTTATTTGCACACAGATTTAAATTCTGATTTTCCCGCTTTTATTTTGTTGGAGTAATAATATACAGTACACTGACTGATCTCATGTTTTTAGGTTGGAGGCATTGAGGCTCTGGTGCGAACAGTGCTTCGAGCCGGTGACAGGGAGGACATCACAGAGCCAGCCGTCTGTGCCCTTCGTCACCTGACTTCCCGCCACCAGGATGCTGAGATGGCCCAGAATGCTGTGCGTCTTCATTACGGCCTGCCAGTGGTGGTCAAACTGCTGCACCCGCCATCCCACTGGCCACTAATCAAGGTCATTAGTCATCTCCGTTTCCCCACACCTGCACATTTTTACCTGACCGAGACCATAATGTGGATCACCTTGAATCTACTGATAGATTAATAATGAGATTTGCCTCTAACCAACTGAAATATATAAAATGTCTTACTATCTAGGCCACGGTGGGTCTGATCCGGAACCTGGCTCTTTGCCCAGCCAACCACAGTGCTTTGCGGGAGCAGGGAGCCATCCCTCGCCTGGTCCAACTGCTCGTCAGGGCTCACCAGGACACCCAGAGGCGCACCAGCATGGGAGGCAACCAGCAGCAGTTTGTGGTGCGAAACCAAGTCAACAGCAACAACATCTGTCTTCATTTGCATAACCAAAATAGCGTTGTGCTTGACTTCATTGTGTTTGTTTTCACTCGACCATGTACAGGAGGGCGTGCGTATGGAGGAAATAGTGGAGGGCTGCACAGGAGCTCTGCACATCCTGGCCCGGGACGTCCACAACAGAATTGTTATCAGAGGGCTCAACACCATTCCACTCTTTGTCCAGGTAGAATGAAAACCCTTATGTGAAATCTCATGATCAGCTACACATACATATATTTGCAATTCAAATTAATCTTTCTGCATTTAAATAGTGAGACACAATGTTATAAATACAATGTCAGCTTTTGTTTGTTTTTTTTCATCCCTAATTTTTGTATTTAATATTCACATCTTCAATTACATTTTGTCCTCATCCCATTTCTGCCTTCTGCAGCTACTGTATTCTCCAGTGGAGAATATCCAGCGTGTGGCAGCAGGTGTGCTGTGTGAACTGGCACAGGACAAGGAAGCTGCTGAGGCAATCGAAGCTGAAGGAGCCACTGCACCACTCACTGAGCTGCTGCACTCCCGCAACGAGGGTGTTGGTGAGTAAACGTGCGCAGACTAAGCACACAATAGTGATGATCGTTGTCAGTGAGACTTACTTCACTCGTACTGCTCTGCATTCTCTCCTGTAGCAACCTATGCTGCAGCTGTCCTGTTCCGCATGTCTGAGGACAAGCCCCAGGACTACAAGAAACGTCTGTCAGTGGAGCTGACCAGCTCTTTGTTTAGAACTGAGCCTATGGCCTGGAATGAGGTACACATACACACCGATAGTTGGTTAAATAAGCTGTCAGCATTAGTTTCTTCTCTCCTCACAAAGAAACAATATTCAGTCCACGGTTTCACACAATGACAAAGCCAAAACAAAATTACATAAATTGCATATATGGTATACAGTTAGTACATTGAATAGGTGTCCTTCTCATTGGCCGGATTGTAACAGTCTTGATGCATCACTCCTTTGCCTTTTTATAGACTGGAGACCTGGGACTGGATATGGGAGCTCAGGGGGATCCTCTGGCTTACAGGCAGGATGGTGGGTAACTTTTATCTCTAATGAAATCCCTGCTCCCTCTCAGCTCTTGTGTTGATGCTTGAGCGCATCTGATTTTGAGGTTTACATTAAATTTGAAGTTTAAATTGAATCTGTTATGTGTGGTGTTACCGAATTGAATGTTATTCTGAGACAACCAGCTAAAAAGGCCTTTTGCGTTTCAGACGGAGCCTACCGGGCTTACCCGGCAGCTTACGGCCAGGACAGCCTGTTGGACCCCATGATGGAAGGTGCTGACTACCATGCTGACACTCTGCCCGACCTGGGCCACCACACTGACCCACTGCCAGACCTCGGCCACACCCAGGACCTGATGGACAGCAACCAGCTGGCCTGGTTTGACACCGACCTGTAGAATTGGTGAGATGGACTTCCACAATACACTTAGGTGACACGCTCATAGTAGAAGCCTAGCTGATGAAAATGACAACACACTGATTCATGTTTTTGTCCTGTGCTCTTTTGCAGTTGTATTCTGATAGAACCTGCATTGTGATTGGCCTGTATTGTCTGAAGCAGCATTATGGTTGGCCTGTAGAGTTGTTGAAGGTAAAGGGAGAAATAAAAGGTCTTGGAAAGTGCCTGACACAAGAAAACAAAGATGGTTGCCACGGGAATGTTAAAAGCAAGTTGAAACAGGGGGAAAGGAAAGGGTTAAAGTATCAGAGATGTGGGATCACACAATGGAGGTCTCGGAGCAGGTTACCTATATGGATGAGTGCACATGAGGTGGATCTTAAAAGTTTGAAACACATATGTTTTAGCCTTGCCTGTATTCTTATCAGTTTTTGTTTCTATTTTTCTTATTCTATTTTTTTATTTCTTTTTGTATTACTCATTCTCTGTTATGGTACTGACCCAGCTTGCCTTCACACTAGCCATCTTCATTTTCTCTTCAATGCTAATCATTTGTAATTTTTTTTTAAACGTATATTACATGTAGTGTTAAGTTATAGTGATATTATACAATGTTCCTTTGGTTTATGGCCGAATGTGTAGAACACTAATAATCAGTTGAATTGTACTCTGACTTAAAGTGTAACATTGTGTAGTTTTTTTTATAATCTCAGAAATGGAGAATTATGCATTCTTAATATGTGCTTGTTTAAGCATAAAATATGTCAGTGTCACAAATGTTCTAAAGAGGGGATATGGGTGAAATTGAGGGTGGGTTGGGGATAAATCTAGAGACAAGTGTTTTATATACAGTATCACTGGTAGGTTAACAACTATTTTGTATGCTATCATTGGATGTCTGATAGAAAAGTCTTTAACGCTATCATTGGTGGTCTAATAAAACTCAGTTTTATGTGCTATCAAAGGTAGCTAGGTTGACGAAACAGTTGTAGTCCTGCTGTGCTTATTTTGGAGACGAGGTTATGACACGGCTGAACAATAAAATGGCATTTTATTTCATTTAGTCTCTGCCTCGCGTCGTCAATATGCTGAAGTTGATGTGTTTATCACGTACACACACAGGTGTTTCCCAAAGCATTTCACACATACAATACAATAGATACAACAGATAAACAGTTTAAAACAGTTTTAAAAACAAAACAGTTAAGAGCAGTTCAATGTGAGGTAGATGTGGTGTGATAAACTGCCCACGTACCACACTATTGACATTGAACCAACCAATTACATAACTATAGATGTAACAATTCAAATATTAGGTTTATGGTTAAATATGAACAATCAATTGATAGATCTTCTAAAAATGCTCTTTTTTTTGATGTTTGTCAAACATCTCCATCAACATCATTATCACTCAGATGGTTGAATAAGGCAAAATATAAAAACCCAAATTTTAAGTGAGGCAGAATTATCAAGAACAATGACCAAAAAAAGTTTGAAGAGTTCAAAGTCTGAAACTGAAATACAACTCTTGACTTGCAAAGATGTCAAGGATTTTTTTGAAGATAATTTAAGTTGTTTATGAAGTGATCATGTTGAAAGCTGTGATGAAGATTACATTGCCTTTGTGTCAGCTGTCAATTACCGTGTCACTTCTTCTGTATTCAGTACTAGAAAAATTCATAAACGGATTATTTACGGGTGCATGCCTGAATGAAAAATGTAATGGTCTACTAGTGTGAAAACATTTGTGAAAGCTTTTCCTGTTTAGCACTAAGTTCAATGCCACAAGGCAATACAAGTTTCTTCATATTTCTAATATTCACAGGCAATTCAGAATGTGTAAATGGGGATAAAGTAGCATAAAATGCATAAGAGGATAAAAAAAAAGTTGCATAAACAGTCACGGCGTATTTAAGTGTCAAGGGTGTAATTATTAGCAGCAATTAAAAACAGAACATCAAAGATTTAATCCTGTTTTTATGCTGCATAGCAAGTGAATGTAGCTTCACTTTGTTTTAATTTTAATCCTGAACATTAAGCAGAATGCCTCCTGATGACCTCGGAGGTCTAGAGGGCTCATAATACGGAAACAGGAAGTGCACTGAATTTTGAAGGCGATACTTTGACCCACTTGCAACCAGTGCAGGGGAGCAATAAAATATAATAAAATACAAGTACCGTGTCGTACCCGTAGCCTCAAATTGAACTCTATAGTTGACACATTTGATTAGATTCACTCATCGTCATTGCACCTCTCATCACTGCCGAGGCTTTTAGTGTAGACAGTCAGGACAGGAGGCATTACGACGTCATCGTGGTCAAAGTTTCTGCTGTTCTTCTCCCTAAAGGTGCGTGACTCGCTCAGCTGATGAAGGTGTTTGCATACTTTATACAAAGCACTTGACATTCATCTAAAGGGCATGTTCAAACCTCCTCATCCCTCAAAAGGAGTTTATGGACTTATTCATCAACTACAGTCAAACATTCACTAGCGGACAAACGTCACAATAGGAGCTACCCAGGGTTCAGCTTACAGTTTTGACATTTAGAGGATTTTTCACAAATTGAGTGAGAAGCACAGAAAATTGATTATTAAGATTAAAATTAGGAGCAAAAGTCGTGGTCAGAGATTCACCAGTAATTCAATACAAATAGATAAAATTAAAAGGCAGAGTTACGAGTAGACTCTCAGCTTCTTTGAAAATGATCTGTTACTACAAGCCCTAAGGACATGCCTTACGTTTCAATAGGACGTCAGTATTAAAGTGTGTATTGCATGTTAATGGGACCTTTTCAGAACTGAACAGGGTTTGAATCGTAGGGTGGGGCCATGTACATGATAATAGATCCTGTCCTTCGGCTCACCTGGATGTTCAAAGGCTTTTAGACAGTAATCTGTCTTTCTTGACTTTGTATATTATGCCCATATCCACAGGGTTAACTGATACACCGTGGGGCCTGAATGCTTCAAAACAGCAGGATTTAACACTTCATGACAGCCTGAACTGCAAGGACTGAACTCAACTATGTTTTTCGAGCTCTTTGCTCCCCAGTATGTGACTCATCTAATATTTCGCGGCTCTGTACAGATGCAGAGTTTCTGGGAAAATGAATTTGCATTACTAAGCTATTAAAGGTTTGAATTTCAGTTTCTTGGCATCGTAGGTTACACATATGAATTTAAACTTGTGTTATTGGATTATATAGCACTTGCAGCATTTAAACAGATCAGATGTGCTTAAATGTTCTTTATCATGCAGATGTAGTCATTCTGACAATTTCTTAACATAAGAATAAAAAGAGGAATATTCTATTCTCTCTTTATGTGAGTTTAAAAGAAATTGTGCAGAGTGGAGGTGGAACTGACACATAGGGGTTTGTGTCAAATGACTGTCAAACAGCACTAAACAAACAGATGAAATCATATATTTCAGCTCATTGAGGGATCAAAAGTTTATTTGAACCTGATGTTTCTTAGTGATGGATGGACAGGCTGGCACCACTCATCTGTGGAGACAGGTAATCTGTAGAGAACACCACTTCTCTTTGTCAACCCACTCATGTTTTGTCAAGTTGAATGTTTTTATTCCATCAGTTTTAATATTTCAAGTGAGCAAACTGTATAACTTGTGTTATTTAAGGTATAATTAACTTGTAATTTGTATTTTCAATTCCCTTAGAAACACAGTAAAAGGAACTCCTGGAAACTGCAGTCCAGTCTGATCACAGCAGCATCGTCATGTAATCAGATGTAATCAGAGGGAAGCTCATATAGGCAAGAATCACTGCAGTGTAAAATATATTAACAAGTATATTATTATCTTATCCAACACGAGGTTGATATATGGAAATATGATACAATTTAATCATTTTATAATGTTGTAATATAGGTTGTTTGTCTTCTCTGCACACTGATTCACAAAGAGATATTTTAAAAAAAAACTATGTTTCATTATCTTGGAAAACTGAAAACTAAAGCAGAGTATTTTACAACTGTCTGCTCAGTCCAATGAGTGTGATCTAAGTGAAGCTAGATGAGGTGAGAATCACTGCAATGTGACCAAAGACGTCTCCATTCATAAACATTGTGTTTGCTGTAACTGTCACATTCCAGAGTTGATCACCTCATGTATCACAGCCTTTTGTCTGCACAGAGATCCACGTGTTTGTGAAGGAGCACACTGGTTTAATTCACCAAATATTCATTATTCACTCTTTAAATCACCTCTGTGCTGAATATTACACAAAGTCAACATATTGCTGAATACACCTGTAACTTACAGCAGCTGTATTAGACTGTGTGAAGAGACAACATTTGAGAGAGAATCAACATCTTTTCTCAGTTCTTCACTTCACAGTCAAGACGTGATGCTCCACAGGTCTGAATATCAGTTAACTGCACAATTTTAATCTCACCAAACAGATCTGGAAATAATTAATAACTTTAGTGTGTCTATTCAGACCTGAGACCCTGAACATTTCAACACCAGTGGAAGTTTTTGATGGTTATTGTATAAAATAAATTCAAAAATAAATGTTAAGTAGTTATACAAAGCTTCAAACTAAAATTGAACTGAATGCCTGGAGCAGCAAACGCTCTCAGGAAATTTTAATAATTTAAATGTTAATTTTACAGTGATTTAATCTCCATGGTAGAGAAGATAAGACTTTTAGAGTTTTACTAAAGAAAGTTATAGAGATGTCTGACTTAAAGTCAGAATGAAAATGTCAATGTCAGTTTTACTTAAACAGATAACATAAACTGACAGTCTGATGCATTCAGGGACATTTTGATTTATGCATGATAAAGGAAAATTTGACCTTCTTTCTAGTCTGAAAAGAAAAACACTTAAACAACAACTTTTAATCTTGTATTATGTAATACATAGTAAATAGAGACATGTCTTATTATATTTATTACAAACAAAGACGCATAAAACTGTTAGTTATCCAAACCATGAAATGGGTCATTACTGTGATCAGTGGCTCCGCCTCCAGCAGTAACGGCTCATCTGCTCATGAAAAGGTCCCCATTAACCTGCAGTGCACACCCTCTAATGTCCTATTGTCCCAACACCAAATATATCCAGAGCTGAGAACATCAGGGTCACATCTGCTCTCAGTGAGGTGGTGGTAGCTCTGCTCTGTGTGGGACCTGACTCTCCAAGCAACAAGATGCAGAACAGAAATGAGAAGTTTGCGGCTCAGCTGCATCAGAGAGGTCTATTCAGGAAGAACGCCACCTACCTGGCCAAGATCGCTGTGGTTCTCCAACACGCTCCAGGAAAGATGCTCACTTTTACTCAGGTAAGGAACAGAACAGCCAAACTGTTTTCACTGACCATGTTCAAGAAAATAGAAGCAGTATTTCATGTTAAACCTTAAATGTGACCTTGATGTTTTGTAGCTGATGGACAGGCTGGTACCACTCATCTGTGAAGACAGAAAATCTGTGGAGAACAACATCAGAGTCTGTTTATCAACACACTCATGTTTTGTCAAGGTGAGTGTTTATTCCTGCAGTTTTAATGTTTCACATGAGCATATTATTTTAGATATTAAAGGACCAGTGTGTAACAACAGTTGTGTTTTCAGATTCCAGTGGACCCAGATTCACTGGACAGTAAGAGGAACTACTGGAAACTGGACTCCAGCCTGATTACAGCAAAGATGGTGCGTCGTCACTTCAAAGGAATCCTGCAGCTCTTCCCTGAGTTGGCCTCCAAAGTGGAAACGGAGAACAGGAGCAGACCATCAGAGCAGCGCTCAGCTCCTCACTCTCCTGACTCTGCAGCCTGCACAGCTGTTCAGATCAGATGTGAGGTGAAGTTCAGCAGTCCTTTCTCCATCGAATCCCTCCTGAAGAGAGACAGTCCCTCAGCTCGGCCCCCCTCAGCTTCTCCTCTGTCCAGTGTGCAGGTCGGAGCGGAGCAGCAGCCTCAGCCTGGACACAGAGGAGCGGTGACAGAGAGGAGACTCAGGTGGGACTCTGAGGAGCCTCGTCTCCTTCAGGCTTCACATGGAAGTTCCTCCTTCTGCCCAACAGGGGGCAGCACACACCATGGACTCACTGCTCATGGAGCTGCTAAGCCCATCAAGAGGATGCATGTGAACACAGAGCCCTCACTCCCTGTCTACATGAGAGCTGCTCCTTATTTCACCAGCCCACACAGCAGTTACATCACTTACTCTGTACCAGCATTTACCCATGATGCTCTCCGTTTCTGACTGTAATATGTTTACACCTGACATGACAGCTTTCTGGAGCACTTTATGTTTTCAATGTATTGTTCACTGAGATTATTTTTGTAGTCATCCTCAGGAAAAATAAAGTGCACAACATCCCACAGTTGTTTGACACAAATCATCTTGATGCCAGTGATTCATTATTTCCTTTTTCATGCTGATCTGGGTCAAAGAAATTAATGTAGGCTGCACTCAGAATCAGAATCAGAATCAGAATTTTATTTGTCATTGTACACAGTACAACGAGATTAAAGCTAAAAACCTTAAAGTGCGATCACATAAAAGACAGACAAGCAATAACAATACCAGCAACAACAACCAGTGTCGGCATTCAATTCAGTTATAAAAGCAGTATAAAAAATAGGAAATAAATAAGATAATCACTCATTCCTTTTTTGGAAGTTGTCATTTACAAACGTCACACCAACATAACCCAGCTAATCCTTATCTAACTCTAATAATCAGCAACAGTAAGTCCTGATAATGCACAAAACAACATTTTCACTTCTATCCTCTAATTTCTTTAGTCATAACAGCAGCTGAAGCAGAAATTAAAGATGAAATCCAGTTCCCCACAAATGGGCATTTTTCAGGGTAAAGTGGTAACAGCTGTAACAAAAGAGGGAAAATGCTGGAATGTGGGTGATTAAATGAGAACAATACTGTTAATTGCTCTTTTTTAACTTGAAGGCTTTTGGCAACATTCCAGTGTTTCTCACCTCGTCTGACCTTCACTACAGTCTGACATACACACGGGAGTGACCAGACGGACACACAGTAAACATGTGTAGAATCACACGGCATGTATGATGATGTTGTAACATCTCAACCTGCCACACGTGGTTCTCACATTAAAAGCTGCAGGTATGAGTTCTGAAGTGGCTCTCAACGATTAAGACTAAATAATAATGTTTGTATTAATACTTGATGTGATATTTACACATTTAAAGGAGCAGAAGACGCAGGACTCATTTTCCATTCTATTCTGCTACACAACTTGGAAATATCAAATGACTTAATCCCCCACATTTATCGGACTGATACAGATACTGTGCTGATTAAAAGCACCAGCAGTTATCAAGTAATTGCATACAGTAGCTTACTGTGATAGGCGATTATAACATTCGAATAGGAGCGGTTCCTGCATAATGACTACATTAACTTCTATCATTTTGCAATTGAGTTAAAATTTTGAATACAAAACCTTTATTAGTGTTTTTTTTTTTTTTTTTTACAGTGGTTGTCATTAGGATAAGATAGTCTCTCTTGGGGAATATGTGTAGTGTTTCTTTCTTTCTTTTTATTTATTTATTCCAACCAGCTGCTAAATGTCATAATAAAAGTCCTTAGAAAAAGATGATAGATAATAATATATGGAAATAGATAACGCAAAAAAAAGGCCAAAAAGTAATATCACACTGTTGGTGTATGCTCATTATTTCACATGAGGAGTTTGTCAGTTTTTGGTTTGTGTGGTGTCCTGTGTGCAGTGCAGTGTTTGTTGAAGGTTATGACAGCAGCAGAAGGGGAAGATCTCTCCTTCATACACTGTGTGCAGCAGCCTGCCGCTGCCTGAGGGAGCTGCTCAATGCATCACTACCTTGACTTAATTAGAGGATCTGAGAACCTCCTCCACTGCTGAGGAGCAGTGATAGAATTTACTGATCAGTGCACCAAATGTTTGAACAGTAAGTAACAGACTGAGCATAGAGATCATGGACAATGCTGTGTAAGTGTTTGTGACCTCAATGTTTGACCAATATTATTTTGTACATAATTGTTTCACGTTTTTATTAATTGAAAACATAAAGTGCTCCAGAAAGCTGTCATGTCAGGTGTAAATATATTAGTACAGTCAGAGTAAGTGATGTAACTGCTGTGTGGGCTGGTGAAATAAGGAGCAGCTCTCATGTAGACAGGGAGTGAGGGCTCTGTGTTCACATGCATCCTCTTGATGGGCTTAGCAGCTCCATGAGCAGTGAGTCCATGGTGTGTGCTGCCCCCTGTTGGGCAGAAGGAGGAACTTCCATGTGAAGCCTGAAGGAGAGGAGGCTACTCAGAGTCCCACCTGAGTCTCCTCTCTGTCACCGCTCCTCTGTGTCCAGGCTTTTCTTGAACATGGTCAGTGAAAAGAGTTTGGCTGTTCCGTACCTGAGTAAAAGTGAGCATCTTTCCTGGAGGTCTTGACTGTGAAGTGAAGAACTGAGAATCAAAGATGTTGATTCTCTCTCAAATGTTGTCTCTTCACACAGTCTAATACAGCTGCTGTAAGTTACAGGTGTATTCAGCAATATGTTGATTTTGTGTAATATGTGTAAGAGGTGATTTAAAGAGTGAATAATGAATATTTGGTGAATTAAACCAGTGCGCTGCTTCACAAACAAGTGGATCTCTGTGCAGACAAAAGGCTGTGATACATGAGGTGATCAACTCTGGAATGTGACAGTTACAGCAAACACAATGTTTATGAATGGAGACGTCTTTGGTCACATTGCAGTGATTCTCACCTCATCTAGCTTCACTTAGATCACACTCATTGGACTAAGCAGACAGTTGTAAAATACTCTGCTTTAGTTTTCACTTTTAATAGTTTAAACAAACAAACAAAAAACAACAAAGGAATCAATGTGCAGAAAAGACAAACAACTTATATTGCAACATTATAAAATGATTAAAATGTAATTATATATTAATCTTGTATGTATTGCCGTGATTATACCTCATCTGAGCTTTGGATCACACACTTAGTGGATTTATAAACTGAGCTTGCTATAGTCTGTATAGTCATCACTATTAATTAAATTAAGTTGCTGAAAATTAGATTAGATCCTTACAAAACAAATTATTGATATAGGCTATGGGAAATTTGTTGTTGTTTTTTTGTCTGAGAAACACTTTTTTCTCAGTAAATCCAATTGTTTCGCTTCAGGCATGTCAGGAAATCTTGCACCATTTTATTTTATCATCACACGCTCCCTGAATACAGCTAAGATTAAGTGTGCTGATTTCTGTTACCATTCCCAAACTAGTGTTCACATTTCCATCCAAACAAATGTTGAAACATATCTACAACGTTCTTGCTTAAAACCTGGAATTTCCTTGAAATCTGTATTGATCTTTTCCAGGTTTAACAGTGTTACAGAGATAACTGATTTCAGTTCTTTGAACTGACCCCAGAGCAGCTGAATGGACCACCTTCAATCAAAGGCAAGTGAAATCAGCTGCTGTGGTGTTTGGTCAACATGGAGCCCCACAGACTCACATCCATTCATCTGCATCAGTGACTGAAGCTCTTGCACGCAGCATTCAGCACAGGTAATGTGTTCATGTTTCTGAATGAGGATCAACAATGCAAATGACCTTTGCTTAACTTTAAAGTCGGCTGAGTGATGTGCAAACTATTGGAATGGATTAGATTGCTCACTGGAATGTCAGTGTCAATCATCTGAGCTGTGTATTGTTGTGGCCTCAGAGGAGGAAAACAAATGACATCTACACAGCAACTAGAGATCTAAAGCTAAGCTCAAAGATTCTTAAAATGATTTTACTCACATACTGATCTGGGATCAACACACAACAGCTTAGAATTTGTATCAGTATCATGACTTATTTTCCTTTCAATATTTTGTATATTTTCCCTCTGTCATTGCTGATTAGGCTGGTGCCCTCAGAGTAACAGCTTTAATTTTAAATCCAATTTTGTTGATTTGTTTGACATTTGTCTCTTTTAAAAAAAATTCTTATGTAATGTTGGAACTGTGTTGTGTTATTTGAAGCTGAGATCAAGGCATGACTCACAAAGTCATACTATGAATCACAGAGGCACATCAATGTCTAACACATTAAGATATGCTGATGAACTTTTGGAAACATTACTGTGATCAGTGGCTCCACCTCCAGCAGTAACGGCTCATCTGCTCATGAAAAGGTCCCCATTAACCTGCAGTGCACACCCTCTAATGTCCTATTGTCCCAACACCAAATATATCCAGAGCCGAGAACATCAGGGTCACATCTGCTCTCAGTGAGGTTGTGGTAGCTCTGCTCTGTGTGGGACCTGACTCTCCAAGCAACAAGATGCAGAACAGAAATGAGAAGTTTGCAGCTCAGCTGCATCAGAGAGGTCTGTTCAGGAAGAACGCCACCTACCTGGCCAAGATCGCTGTGGTTCTCCAACACGCTCCAGGAAAGATGCTCACTTTTACTCAGGTAAGGAACAGCCAAACTGTTTTCACTGACCATGTTCAAGAAAATAGAAACAGTATTTCATGTTAAACCTTAAATGTGACCTTGATGTTTTGTAGCTGATGGACAGGCTGGTACCACTCATCTGTGAAGACAGAAAATCAGTGGAGAACAACATCAGAGTCTGTTTATCAACACACTCATGTTTTGTCAAGGTGAGTGTTTATTCCTGCAGTTTTAATGTTTCACATATGATTTTAGATATTAAAGGACCAGTGTGTAACAACAGTTGTGTTTTCAGATTCCAGTGGACCCAGATTCACTGGACAGTAAGAGGAACTACTGGAAACTGGACTCCAGCCTGATTACAGCAAAGATGGTGCGTCGTCACTTCAAAGGAATCCTGCAGCTCTTCCCTGAGTTGGCCTCCAAAGTGGAAACGGAGAACAGGAGCAGACCATCAGAGCAGCGCTCAGCTCTTCACTCTCCTGACTCTGCAGCCTGCACAGCTGTTCAGATCAGATGTGAAGTGAAGTTCAGCAGTCCTTTCTCCATCGAATCCCTCCTGAAGAGAGACAGTCCCTCAGCTCGGCCCCCCTCAGCTTCTCCTCTGTCCAGTGTGCAGGTCGGAGCGGAGCAGCAGCCTCAGCCTGGACACAGAGGTGTGGTGACAGAGAGGAGACCCAGGTGGGACTCTGAGGAGCCACCTCTCCTTCAGGCTTCACATGGAAGTTCCTCCTTCTGCCCAACAGGGGGCAGCACACACCATGGACTCACTGCTCATGGAGCTGCTAAGCCCATCAAGAGGATGCATGTGAACACAGAGCCCTCACTCCCTGTCTACATGAGAGCTGCTCCTTATTTCACCAGCCCACACAGCAGTTACATCACTTACTCTGTACCAGCATTTACCCATGATGCTCTCCTTTTTCGTTTGTGACTATGTTGTTTGTTCCTCCCAAATTGCACTTTTTATGGTTTTGAGTGTAAGATACAGCGCTGTGAGATTTTTCTTTTCGCTCAGACACACTTAAAACCACACAAGGCCCGTACTGTTTGTGGGCTCATGTGCGTCTCGCTGTGTTCTGAGTATTTTATTTGTGGCTTTTTGCATTGAGGTCAGCATGATATGACCACACAAAGGCAAATGGTATTTTCATTTAAGCTTGACAGACACACTTAAAAATTATTAAATGTGTTTTTTCTACATCCTAGTAGTTTAGACATTTATTTTCCTCACCATGAACATTTTTCACTGCACGCAACTAACCAAGGAAGACCACACACCAATTTGAACCTTGTTCCCTGTGGCTGCAGTCACCCTATTTTAGAGGCTGACGTAATACTGAGTTGACTGACCAGAGTGGCGAGGTTGAACTGAGCAAATATGTAGCAGATGAAATGTTTGCTTTTCTATTTGCAGCACATCTGAGGCACTCAGTACATTGTCTGATCTGAACCCTGGCCTATTTAGTCCATTTGAACATTGACAGGTAGTGGTCAGTGGTCTGTTAATTAGAGACAGCAGCATCATAGAAGCATCTGGAAATTAAAGAGGGTAAGCAAAGTGTTCCACAGTGTGCAGATCCAAATGTACTAATTAAATGTGTAGGCTGGTGATATGATGCACTATAAAGACTCAAATGCTTATGGACTAGAGTGCAAGCAAACTCTTCCGCCATATAGGATTTAGAGGACAAAGGCCAAGAGTCAGGGATTATGAAATAAAATACACAACCATGAATGTGGTGTTCTGACATACTTCTACACAATCTGAATACTAACAGAATGGTCTGGGTGGTAAACCATCCCTGCTGTTAGGTCAGAGAACTCAGGAGCAGAGACAGGACAGGTTGTAATTTATGACAAGTTAAACAAGGACATGCGCACCTCATAAACACGAGAGACTGTAAACAATCAGTAAGTAAGAACAGCCTATAGAGCAGGGTACAGGAACTTTTTAAAGATCCAGTCAAACGGAAGACTTCACATATTTAACATTTTAAAGATGACAAAGGCCAGGGTTGTGGGAGCCCTCCACCACTTGCCACCAATACTACTGACTATTTTCAATGCTTGATTATTAGCACACCTATATCTAACCACCTGTCTCGTGGGACATTTCGAGTGCTCTTTGAGGGCCCTCTAAATTTACATATGCCTCGTTCTAGATCTGACTCTGAACTCCAAAATTTCTAGTTAGAATTAGATGTATTTACAGCCCAATGGGTGTAATTTCCATTACGCAGCACTGGCAGATAACTTGAACCGGACTACCTGCCCCACACCAAGGTCAAGAATTTCTTGCAGATGGCATCATACCATTGTGAGGGTGGTCTGTCATGAGACCAAGACTTGGCTGGACCAAGAGCAGGGAAGAGGAGTTGGGTGAGCTCAGCATTTGGCATTGTGTGCCCACGACATACTTCCACTCTGTGGGATTACTGGTGGACGACCTAGATTGGGACGCAGCCCTCCTGCCCTCTATCTCTTTTTTTCCCCCTCCATCTCTCCCTCCCTCCCTCTGCTGACTGGTCAACAGAGATTACACTCACGGCGAAGAGCCTGGCAGTCAGTCAAATGGCTCAGCATGTGACTGACAGAGTGACACACTGAGGGACGGGAGAAAACACAAACACTTTCTTTCCTTCTCTTCGCATTTTCTTCTGTAATGTATTCCTTATTTTGTGTGATTTGCAGATTTCCTTTCACCCTCCACAACAGAACAGGGTTAGTGTTACCATGTGGGAGTGTAGCTCAAGTGGAAGTCAGGAAAACTCCTTTAAATGGCAGGAAGAGGCAGGAGTCAGGTGTGCAAAAAACAAGATAAATTTTAATGGTTGCCAGGCCTGAGCAAAAACAACATACAAACTGAGGAATAAAGTGGCCGAAACAAAAACACAAACTTAAAGGGGGAGAGCTGGCTGGTCATCCACCCTCATGGCAAAGAGAGCGTCTTCCTCTGAACTGGGCCTTATATAAGCAGTGGAAGCCCCGCCCCATCAATTAGCACTCAACCCAGCCGCTTCCAATCTGCAACTGAGTGCAGGCCTCAGTCAGGCCCTGACTACAGGTCTCTTCCTGTTGAGACAGACAGTGACATTAATGGGCAGTCCCAGTCAAATAGGCTGTGCACCGCCTACTTGACTGGACGCAAAAAAAAAACACAATGATAAGATGATACAACAATCCAGAAATTATATTACAAAACAACAGTAATACAGAGGCTACCTTCACTCTGTGACATTTCTTCCCTCCTCTCCCTCTGGGTTGTACATACCTGGTACACGTGACAAATAGTCAGCTATGAGGTTACGCCTACCTGGACAATACTCAAGGACAAAGTGGTATGGCTGAAGGGCCAAACACCAGCGCAGTATTCTTGAGTTTTGGCTCTGCATGGACTGCATCCACTTCAGGGCTCGATGGTCTGTTTGAAGGATAAACTCTCGTCCGAGAAGATAGTACCTCAGGGAGTCCACCGCCCACTTGATAGCAAGTCCCTCCTTCTCAATGGTCGAGTACTTCCTCTCTCGGTCGAAGAGCTTCCGGCTCAGAAACAAGATGGGCCTCTCCTCTCCAGGTTCTCCTTGGGCCAAAACTGCACCCAAGCCGACATCAGAGGCATCCACTTGTACGAAAAACTTCTTGGTGAAGTCAGGGCTCTGCAAAACAGGATCTCGACACAACAGCTCCTTTAACTTGTTAAAGGCCTCCTCACATTCGTCAGTCCACGGGAGACGGGAAGAATTAGTCTTCCTGGTGAGATTAGTTATCGGCGCAGCTATGGTGGCAAAATGGGGCACAAATCTTCGGTACCACCCTATTAGGCCAAGAAAAGATCTGACTTGCCTCTTCGTCTGCGGTCTGGGTATCCGTCGGATCGTCCCCAACTTCTCCACCAGCGGCTTGATCTCTCCATGCCCGATGCGGTACCCCAGGTACGTCACCTCCTCCTGGGCCCAGGAGCACTTCTTCTGGTTGATGGTTAATCCAGCTTCCTGAAGCCTCCGGAGGACCTGCTCGAGATGACAGAGATGCTCCTGCCAAGACTCACTGTAGATGATAACATCATCAAGGTAGGCGGCTGCATACTGACCACAATCAACTAAAACAATGTCCATGAGTCTTTGAAAGGTAGCTGGAGCCCCATGTAGACCGAATGGCATCACTGTGTACTGATACAAGCCTGTAGGTGTTCGAAAGGCTGTATATGGTCTACAAGCAGTGGTTAGTGGGACCTGCCAGTACCCCTTGCATAAATCTAATGTGGTCATGTATTTAGCTCTACCTAACCTTTCCAACAGTTCATCGATTCTGGGCATCGGATAGGAGTCAAAACAGGAAACGCTGTTCAACTTACGGAAGTCGGTACAGAATCGAAGACTTCCATCTTTCTTCGGTACCAGAAGAACCGGACTGGACCATTCACTTCTTGAGGGCTCAATGACGCCCATCTCCAACATGGTTGCGACCTCCTTGTTCAATGGCTCCACCATCCTCTCAGGAACACGGTAAGGTCTCTGTCGGATTGGTGTTGAATCCTTCAACACAACGTCGTGGCTGATGACCTTTGTGTGACCTGGTCTCTCCTGGAAGAGCAAAGGGAAGGACGCTTTTACCTGGGTCAGCTCAGCTTGTTGCGCCTTACTCAGGTGCTCCGGTAGCTCCACGGCCACTCCTTGAGGTCGAACTGGTTCCATATCCAGTTCCTCATCTCCGTCCTCTGCCACACGCACCAACATCACTGGCTTCGCCACTGGGGTCACTTCTCTCTCCTTGAACTCTCGCAGCAGGTTGACGTGCAGGACCTGCTTCTGCCGCTTCTTATCTGGACACAAGATTTCATACGTTACAGGTCCAACTTTTCTGGTGACAACATAGGGACCTTGCCATTTGGCAAGCAACTTACAGGTGCCTGAAGGTAACAACACCAACACCTTCTGCCCTGGTTTCAGTTCTCTTTCTCTAGCATGGATGTCATACCACACCTTCTGCTTGGTTTGTGCCTCCCGCAGGTGCTCCTGGGACAGATGTCTCATCTTCTCCAACTGGTCCCGCATTTGGAGGATGTAAGAGGCGATACTGCACTGGGCTGACTCACCCGCCACCCAACTTTCCTTGAGCACGTCCAGGGGCCCCCTAACCTGCCGACCATAAACCAACTCAAAAGGAGAAAACCCTGTTGAGGCCTGGGGGACCTCTCTATAAGCAAAAAGGAGGAAAGGAATCCATTTATCCCAATCTCTTCCTGTCTCATCCACAAACTTTCTGAGCATGCTTTTAAGTGTACCATTAAAACGCTCGACCAACCCATCCGTTTGTGGATGATATGGTGTGGTTCTAATACCTGTGATACCCAACTGCTGGTACAAGGTTTTCATAAGCTTTGACATGAAATTAGTACCTTGGTCTGTAATTATCTCAGTAGGAACACCAACTCGGGAAATCAGATCAATCAGGCACCGAACTATATGCTTAACCTGGACGGAGCGCAGTGGATATACTTCTGGATACCTGGTGGCGTAATCACAGATTACCAGAGCAAATCGATGCCCCGAGCTGCTTTTCGCTAACGGGCCGATGATATCCATACCAAGGCGCTCGAATGGTGTGCCTATTATCGGTAAGGGTTGCAACAAACCTCGATCTGATTTTCGAACTGGTGCTACTCGCTGACACTCTGCACATGTTCTGCAGTACTCCTGAACATCCTGATAGAGTCTAGGCCAATAGAACCTCTGACTGATTCTATCATAGCTTTTCTGTTGGCCCAGATGTCCGGCCCATGGAATGTGGTGTCCCAAATGTAAAATTAGCTGATGGAATGATTTAGGAACACCCAATCTGGGAATCTCAGTGTCTGCGATGTACAGGAGGTTATCTTTAAGGATGTATTTGTCACCAATAAGAGTAGCTTGTTTAACTGGTACACCATCTATCTCACATACCTTGTCAAACAGAGGTTGAAGCAAAGGATCTGACCTTTGCAGCTCCTTAAGGTTGTCTGGGACTTGCCACTGTGGGTCCAGCAAAGTGGTCTCTGGATCTGGAGCAACCGGAACTGGATCCTGCACCCTGGCCTTCCCCACATGCTTGTCCCGACGACGCTGCTGTTTACCCTTCTTAACCTTTGTACCCCCTTCAAAAAGGTCTGCATGGAGGTTAGGAAGGGGTTGCAAGCCTTGGGCTTGAGACCTAGTGACCACAGCACACGACTTGGAAACAGACTGCACAAGGTTAGACAGAACTGGTAGATCATCCCCCAACACAACATCATGTAACAGTTGATCCACAACCCCCACCTTCATTCTGTACACTTGACCCTTGATCACAACATTCACATTAGCAGTAGGATACATTCGTTCATCCCCATGTACACATCCCAAACCCACTAGTTCCCCAGAGTTCAAAGCCTCTTTATCTACAAACTTTGCTTTCACCAATGTCTGGGAACTACCCGTGTCTATCAGTGCTTCAGCAGGTTCCCCATTGACAAGAACTTCAATAGTATATCGGGATTTAGCTGGAACCATTTGCACTTGGGGCTGGGGCTCGAGCTCAGGAACAAAGCACATGTTAACTTCTTTAGGCTTTTTGAGTGGACACAAGGCTGCCTTGTGACCGGGTTGATGGCAATTAAAGCAGATAATGGCCCCGGTACTAAAACTAGGCCTTGCCCCACCCCCTGCGTCCTGCTTGGTTAAACCCTCATCATTTTTAGACCACTCTGGTTTACCCCTCCCCACAGTCACCTTGTAGGGCCGAGGCGGTTCTCGATGGGCCGCCAGGTACCTCTCTGCCAGTCTTGCAGCCTCCTCCCCTGTCTGTGGCTGATGTTCTTTTACCCACGTCCGAACATCTGGGCGGAGAACGCGCAGGTACTGCTCGAGGATCAAGGTCTCGGCCATCTCCTCCTTGGTCTTGTTCTCTGGTCGCATCCACCGTCGGTAGAGCCCCTTCAACCTGTTGTAGGTCTCCCTCGCCGTCTCTCCCACTGGCACGATGCTTGACCGGAACCGTTGGCGATAGGTCTCTTCTGTAACATTGTATTTAGCTAGGACAGCCGCTTTGATGTCCTCATAGATGTGTGACTGTTGTTCGTCCATTCCAGCATAGGCTTCTAAAGCCTTCCCGGTGAGGAGGGTAACGACCCGGGCTGCCCACTCCTCTTGACCCCAGCCCCAGGTCCTGGCGATACGCTCGAAGCGGATGAAAAAACTTTCAACGTCCTCACCCTCGCAGAAGGTTGGAATCTTTGCCCCGTCGTACCGGCCGATGGGCTGCACTGCTGGGGGGCCAGGCTGTGGCCCGGGTGGACCGACGCTCAACCTGGAGAAGTGGAGATCTGGCGGCGTTACACGGGTGCTGGGTGGTGGACGGCGCTGCGCAGGAGGAGGTAGGGCATAAGGATTCTGCTGATTGGCTGTGTCATCAGTCACACGGTCTTGGCTGGGTTTTTGATAAACAATGTCTTTTAAATCTTGCAGTCCATCAAATAACAGTTTTTCATTTCTTTGTTGTCTGTACATGAACTCTCTTATTTCCTTCATGAAGTGTTGTCCCACACCAATACTTTCATGTGACGGCTGTAGGGTACTTAGCTTTTGCTTTACTGCTGGATGTTCAATTTCAGGCTCCCGCTCCTGTTGCTGGTCCTCCAATGCCTGGGCTCCAGCAGCCAGACCCAGATCCGGATCCGTGTCCTCCGCTTCTCCCAGCTCGCTGTCCTTTTCCTCCCCCACTTGCTCATCATCCCACTTTGCCAGTGGGTTTTTCCGGCCACGTCCTCGTCCACGTCCAGACATCTCAGGCGTTTCACTGACTACTTCTCCCTGGAGACATAACACATCCCACCACTGCCACCATTTGTTACCATGTGGGAGTGTAGCTCAAGTGGAAGTCAGGAAAACTCCTTTAAATGGCAGGAAGAGGCAGGAGTCAGGTGTGCAAAAAACAAGATAAATTTTAATGGTTGCCAGGCCTGAGCAAAAACAACATACAAACTGAGGAATAAAGTGGCCGAAACAAAAACACAAACTTAAAGGGGGAGAGCTGGCTGGTCATCCACCCTCATGGCAAAGAGAGCGTCTTCCTCTGAACTGGGCCTTATATAAGCAGTGGAAGCCCCGCCCCATCAATTAGCACTCAACCCAGCCGCTTCCAATCTGCAACTGAGTGCAGGCCTCAGTCAGGCCCTGACTACAGGTCTCTTCCTGTTGAGACAGACAGTGACATTAATGGGCAGTCCCAGTCAAATAGGCTGTGCACCGCCTACTTGACTGGACGCAAAAAAAAAACACAATGATAAGATGATACAACAATCCAGAAATTATATTACAAAACAACAGTAATACAGAGGCTACCTTCACTCTGTGACAGTTAGTGAAAGGCCTTTTTGATAGAATGAGCCTCCGCGGGATCCACAGACAGTTTTGAATATCTATTTTACCCCTGGCCTGTACTTCACATTGTGGGACTAAATTTCACATGAATATTAATAAAATGAGACCTGGAGATTGAGCTGATAAGATTTCCTCTAATTGCACAGTCAGAGGAAACTGGAGCGTGTCTGTCTGTCCGTCTACTGTTAAGGATTAACTTCTGTTGCTGGTTTGTATTTACTGATTGAGTAAACTGGTTCAAGCATTAATCCCCCTCAATGCTCCATTGTACAGAGAATCCTCACTGTACTATTTGCTGTACAGGCCAGTGTATTACTCTGTATATCACAGATTTCCAGAGGTGTGTAAATGTATCTCTGTTTTGCATGTTTTTCCATCCTACCGCTTATCCTCTGATGTTTCCCAGGGAGGTCTGGAGCCGGTCCTGTGGTGGTGAGGCAGGGTACACCCCTGGACAGGCCACCAGTCTATCACAGGGCCTCTGATGTTCTGTCTTTGCTGCTGAACAAAAACATCCCTGTCCCTTCCTTTCAAGTAAGAATTAATAGAGTTGTGCTCTAGATCAATGTCACAGGTTCTGATCCTGTAATTTTCACAATTTGTTACAGGAATAAAGCTATGTTACATAACAGTTAGGGTTGTGAATGTGTTTGTGTACGTGTGTATGTGTGTGTGTGTGTGTGTGTGTGTGTGTGTGTGTGTGTGTGTGTGTGTGTGTGTGTGTGTGTGTGTGTGTGTCAGGCTAATCTCCAGACAGTTGTTCTGCAGCTTGTTTACATGTCAGACACCATGGGAGCCTGCTGGACGGAGGACAAAAGCACTAATTTTAGCTCTCAAACTTCCATTTCCTACAATTGGACAGTAAAGCCTGTGATTAAAAAAACAAACAGTCTTACTGTAATTCAATGACTCATGTAATATATTTATAGCAAATTCTAGTTAAAGTCTAAAATGGCACAACTGGAAGACACCCCTCTCACATCGGTGACTATTTCTTCTATGGAGTTAAAGCTACACAACATAAAAATAACATTAAAACTTCTGCAGCTAAAGTTGACTACAGTATGTACAAGTTAGCCTATCAATATGAAAAGTGAAAGTACAATATCCATTGTGCAGTATAGTGGGCCCTGTCAGTGTCATGTGAAGCAGTCTATTTTTCCATGTAAACAGTAGCTTTCCTTATAGCCTACTAGGTGATTTATTCTACAACCAGGACATTTGTTTTACCAGTAAAAACTGTCAAATAAATGAACCAGGATATAAGTTTACATTAATAAACATCTGTAATAATGGCGGAATAAATAGGTAGTGTAAAAAATAATAAAAAAGAAAGTTGTAGAGTAGCCTACTTAGGCCTAGTGCTAACACCATGAAACGTGCAGATGGTTTACGGTAAGCTGTGTTTGCTGACACAGGAATTCCTATTGCACAGTAGGCTAGCGTTAGTAGCGTAAATTACAGGTGTGTCGGATTTGAAACTCCCCTGTAATGCCCTGAGTAAGTAGAGCAGTCCTGAAGGCGTGGCTCTCGGACGTAAGAGGATAAACAGGCGGCTTCCGTTCACAAGTTCACAACAAATAACAATCGGGGCAGTCACGTCGCGCTCGTCTTCCTCGTCCCCGGTCCCGCCCCGCCCCCCCGCAGCAGCTGCTGTCATCCTGAAACCACTGTATCATCATTACTTGCCTGTTCATCCAGCCTGTGGAGCTGTGCTGCCTTCAGGCGCTGCTCAGAAAATGTATTTTCTTCATGGCGATGACCCTGTTTTACCATGTGTTTTCTGGGAGCTGGGGGCTTAATAGACTTGGCCTTATTCAACAACATTCAACCTTTTTCAACAATGGCTGAAATTGATACACAGCAAGGCAAGGCCATTTTATTTGTAGGGAACCTGTTTTTGCAAACAGTTTGTCTCAAAGGGCTTTACATGGCATCATAACAACATCCTCTGCCCTTAGACCCTCACATCGACTGAGGAAAAACTCCATAGAAAACCCTTTTAATAGGGAAAAATGGGAGAAACCTCAGGGTGAGCAACAGAGGAAGGATTCCTCACACAGGACGGGCAGATGTGCAATAGTTGTTGTATAGCCTACAGACAAGAAAACAGTTTACAACACAGAATGTGGGAGACATGGAAATGCTAAGAGCTGACAAAGGCAGCTTCTGGCTGAGGAAAGGCATCTACCAGCCTTTCTAGGCTATTTTATTATTTTATAAAGCTACAAAGGGGAAAAAGTAGGCTACATAAACACAGAAACAGAGCCAGCAATTGCTAACCGTGTGTGTATTTATATGTGTGAATGTTTGAAAGTGAGTGAGTAAGTTAAAATTTATATCTAACCACAGAAACAATATTTACAACAGTCACTGAAGGCACCATTAGCCTATGTGGAACTTGGAAAGTTCACCTGAATTGACCCAGAAATGTTTTGAGTTCACATGCAGTCATGTTCTATGCATTCTATCATCTATACTTTAGAAATATAAATATAACTTTTAGTAGGATGGCAGTAGTGTGTGGTACAGTGAGGGAATGACCTTTGATTTATAACGCTGAATTGATATTTTATTATCTGATTCTGAAAAGTGTTTTTTAAAAATCCTAGGTTAATAAAAAATCATTAATAGCTGACCTATCTAGGTCACCTACTAATTCTTCACCAACTAGCCTATTATCAAGAACACAGATAACCAAATGTGCAACACAACATCACACTGCTCCAGTTTTGTATCCAACATTTCCAAAAACAAACTGTCAATCATTGATGAAAGTAATTGAAAATAAGAAGCAGTATTCACTGCTTTGAGCTGACAGCCAGTCAGCCATAAACTTTCCCTTGTTATGAATGAATCTTTAACTTTGAGGATATGAGGCCAATCAAAACATCATTCAACCTTCTCCCTGTCCTCTATCACAGCTGCTCACTTTCATGTTTTGGGGAAGAATAAAGTTTCAGTGCAGACCGATGTGAAGATACATGAGAACACATGGTGCCGACATGGTCGCCACTTGCTTTGCATATAGAAACAATACAGTGTTTTTCAGAGGCAGTGACCCCCTGTCCATACATATTCATCCCCTTTGCCTACTCTTTCATAGCCATCCTTGTTTTTATTTCTTTCTTTCTTTCTTTTACTAAGGTTCCCTCTACTCTCATCCACCATGCAGTATACACCCATCCTTTGTATCAAACAAGCCATTTTTCCTGTGGTCCCACCTGCAACACAGCAGGGGGCTGTTCTCACAGTAGCCTATATAAATAACCTCTCTGTATCTCACAGAACATATATGATTAGATTTCTAATTTTGGTGCCATCTTCCGTAAAATTCTAGTCATCTGGATACGACCTGAATCTAGCTGAAGAATGAACGTCTGCTAGTCTTTCACTGAGATCACACCACTGCATATAAGTTTCAATCAAACAGAATGCAGACTCAGCCACAAAGCCAGCGTCCTGTCATTATGACCTCACACATTTTCCTCAGGAATCAAAACAGAGGCCGGTTAGGTGCAGTTTCCACTTTGGTTACTGGTCCAACTTTATCTGCAGAGGATGGCCTGCTGCTGCTGGAATGTGTTGCTCCTGCCAGGCCTTAACTCTAAAAAAAAAAAAAGAAAGAAAGAGAGAGAAAACTTTTGGTGTGGAATATCCACATGCATGAAACAGTAACAAGTAGAGGGGAAAAGATGTAGCAAGCTCAAAGAAACAGAATAATGCCAGTAGCTCTGCATATAAAACTCTTGTTTTCTGCTTCTGTGTTTCCAGATGGTTTCTAATTAGCCTCATACTTTGTGTGTTATCATTGAATCACACGTGGCGCAGTGTAAAAACAAGGTGTGAGTGCTGTCACAGCTTTGTTTGGCTGTGTCATCCTCAATGTGCCATGGCATGTTTACTGCTGGTGGTAAAGATATTAGCGCTATGATTGAGAACTGAACGGTGACTGAGACTCTGAGAGGATTAGTGGAGCTCAAGTCCTCTCACTGTTTATCCTGTTTTTGTATGCAACACAAAGCATGCTCCATAGCATACACGCTAGTCATTCACACAACCACCGCTGCCTTGGTTTTCAGATGGTGGCTATTTAATTTTCTTCCAGTAATTGCTGGAATCAGGTATTTTTACTTTTTCAGTCATGAAGTATATCAGGGGTCTTTGTGGACACCATGAATGTATTTAAGCATCAATCCAAACAGAAATGCATACAGATCATACTTACAATTCGTGCTTGAAAACAAGCTGTCAGGATTTCCGTTATTTTGTGATGTCACAACTACCCTCAGCCATGCCCCAAACACGGCCCAATTTCACCTGCTTTTGTTGGTTTGTTGTGGTTGTACTGAGACAAACACAAACCACGACTGAGATGTTTTTGGAAATGAAATCATGCTTATAAAAACTTTAAATAACACACAAAAACATGTAAAATATAGAAACCTTAAGGGAAAACTCTGGTACTGGTTATATAATTGTCACTTGACTGCAATATATATGCAGTTCGCAGTAAATCAGTTAGAGAGTGTTAATACATGCATGAACATTCATTCAACAATTTGTGACTGGTCTTGTGCCTTTGCTTTTCTTAGAAAAGGCAAGAGGTTGGTGATTTTTAAGATATGGTCTTAAATAATTACACAGACTTGTTTGTCTCACTCCTTTGAGAAAAAGTCAGCTGACCGTCAGTGCGGCTATGGCTGAAATGGATGTGGCTCAAAACTGCAAGATAGAATTTTTTCTTCTTCATAATTCAGGCATTTTTATGCACTTTAATTCATTGGACAGTGAATACCTCAGCAGTGTGTGTAAGTGAGTTTAACCTTTGTCCTCAGGAGTTCATAGATCAAACAAACAATGTTATTAAGGCTGTTTAATGGCAACTGATACACACAAGTAACATTTACCCAGGTTGGTTCGTTAATCAGTAACTGCCTTATCAACATCAAGAGAAAAAAGGACAGTCTTATCATAGCAGTAACAGCACCTTATTGAGGTAATCAATATTGAATACAGGTCAGGCTAAGAAAAACCTCACGTCAGTACAACGGTCATAAACTTACTTTACAGCCAAATAAAAGTTCACACAGTTTGTTTGTGTGTTAACCTACAGCCAGGTGCAATAATAACATTAAATATATTCATAAAACACCTGTGCCTGCTCGGACGGAAACTCTTTCAGACAGAAAACGATAAAATAATCTATAACGCAATTCATTTCAGAGAGTGGGGATACGAAAGAAACAAAAAATTCTGTTAAGCTGTGCAAACCAGATGGACAGATATTCTTTTAATTAGAATAATTTGTGTATTTATTAAAATCTGCTATCTTAAAAATATAAAGTGTATATCTTGGAGCATTGAGGGGGATTAATGCTTCAAAACTGTGATTACTGATATAAATAGGAATGAAAAGGAATGCATCTGAATTCAAAATTATTTCAACTTTTAACAGTGTATTTCCTACAATGTTAACCCATTCCTTTAATGTTTTTTCATAAAGTCAAACTGAGCCAAAAGCTGCGTGTAATGATTCATCTGGACATTGTAGGTAACTTTTTAACTTCTCTGTTAATTCTAAAATAACAAAAAAAAAGTGATGATTTACCACTGAGGTTTTTTAACAGACAAAATCCGTTGTCAAAACTTGCTTTTCACTGAAATTACAAAGCAGACACGCCTCTCTGGTGGTGACAAATTTACATCGCTTTACAAAGCTGTTACTACGTGACCTACAGACACAGTTCATGTCACATGTGTCTGAATCACTCTTTCTTTGGAGCCGGTTGCATCACTTTGGATGTCATAACTAGTTCAGTCGAGTTTCCAGGAGGGCCACACAAATAGTGACATGGGTGTGTGTGGTGAGTAAGAGTTGACATGAGGAACCAAACACATGGGAGGAAACAACCCATAATCAGACTATGTTTAATGAAGATACAGGTGCAGGATTTAGCAGCACAGAGTGAAGCTTTGACCTTCAGCGCTGTAAATTGTCTCTTATTATTATCTGCTCTGTTTGCAGTGAACAGCAGTGCAGTGTGGTCATGAACTCAAAGATCAAACATCATTAAACTGAGAGACCATTGACTGGAAGATGGTAAACAGAGGATACAGAGAGCAAGAGACTGTTACTGGATGTACAGTACGGGGACTATGGGAGAAGAAAGTGGAGCAAAAACCGTAAAAAACTAAAAATCTGGATCTAATTTTCTCCAGTGTTGCTTGAAGAAGTCAATATTCAAAAAAGTCAGAAAAGAATTTCACAAAATCAAGCTAATCATTTACAGGACTAATTGCCGATATTAGAAATAAATGATTGAAATGGGAAAAGGAATTAAAGTAAGGAAGGATTAGGATTGAATGTAATAATAATAAAATGATATAGCCTATAATAAAAATAATCAAAAAGAGCAAGTTAAAAGTCCAAAGTCTTGAGATGTGTGAAGGGGTGCAGACCACACCTGAAGAGCTCCTCCTGCCAGCCACCTGCTCCCACAAACACTGTAATCAGGCAGGGTGAAAGTCCAGTGGTTTTATCAAGTATTGAGACACTCTGCGACCCACATGTTCAGCATCACCATCTCTCACAGTCACCAGGCTCATGAACGCTATCTGTGTCTCCTGTCGGTACGTGGGATATTGGACTGTGGGGACAGACAGAGGCGTGAAATCACACGCACGGGGTGCTCACTATAGGGTTTTTTATTATTATTATCATTAAAGGCCAGATGCGTAAGGATACTTCTTGTTCAGTGATGTCCATCCATGTAACTCGACCCCTGTCATCCTTGTGTTCAGTTTTGCAGTATACTAAGGGAATGACCTGAAATTAGCATAGTGGTTATATTTTCCCCCTCCAATGCGGCTATTGTTCAATGTGTTCCTATTGAGGGCCTCACATTACAAGCCCACAGTGCAGCTATTGTATCTTGACAAGGACCTTTCACACACTCATTGCCAATACTAGCACTTATTGGCAGATCCACAGTGTAACAGTCAGACCCTTTGCAGGTGTGGAAATTTCCATGAAGATCCCTGCATTTCAGTTTATGCTTCAGTAAGTGAAACGAATGGATTGGGAGTCACAAACAACATGCTTTTAAAATGCTGAGGCACGCACACTCAAACCCTCTGCACTCAGATTACATGTAAAGTGTCAAAAACACAAAGTGGACAATCTACACGGGCATCAGGTGTTTGAAGCCACTTGTGGGGATTGTATTCAGATGTCTTTCTTGTCTTCTCTCGAAGCCTGTGCAGCAGCTCACTCTGTCTCTCTTGTGTCTGGTATTGATTACTGCCCCCGTTGGACATGCTAACTTTGATTAGACAATTGCAGCGCGCTATCAAGGAAAGGAGGTGTGATCCAAGACGGAGGGAAGGGCTACCCTTTGTACAGACTGATCTCCTCTTGGCTGCATATCAAGGTTGCAGGCCTGGCTGCATTCCTAGCCCCTCAGCCTCACACAGCCACGGCAGACAATGGCTCAATCACATCTTCGAAAAAACGTCAGCAGCTGGGATTGCATGTGTGTAAAAATACCAGCATTAACACTACTCCTCTGTTAGAGAGAGATGAGTTATGGTTTTGCAGAAGAGAAAGAAGGGGGTCTTGCCAAGATTCCCGTCCACACCCTTTTCATTTCAAAGTAATTACCACCTACCCATCACAGTAATATATAAAATGAGAAGGCGTTACATGGGCTCAGTGGCAGTAACAAAAATAAATGAGATCTATCTCACATTTGGCTAAACTTTTTTTGTGGTTTGTCAGCATATTACGAAACAGCAACAACCCAGAAAAAATATGAGAAATTACACATAGGAAAAATAATTGTCTACATGAGATTTAAAAACAAAACAAACAGACAAAAAAAAACCATGGAGGATAAATGTAGCCTAAATCTCCTCTGTCAGACGGGTAATCCCATGAAAGTGGTGATAGATCAGGAAGGGAGGTAAAGCAGGAGAAGGGAGTTAGGCTATCTCATGAGTCAGTGTCACCAGCTTCCCCATCATGCAACCGCTGGAAAGAGTCAGACTGCCTTATCAATCCCACAGCTGCCGCTGCCCAATGGAGAGAGCAGCGTGGAAAGTGGGCTGGGCTGCACACCCCCAAGGCTTTATAAAATTCCCTCATACATCCGCCTTGCGCTTCACGTTATAAACAAAGCGACGTTTCTGTCACTGCTGCAACTTGCTGCAACTGTTTGAAGAGAGAGAGAGAAAAGTTTTTGTGGACATTTTTTGGGGGAGGCGTGTTCATCTCAGGACAATCACAAGTGAAATCCACAGGTAGGTTTCTGCTCCAAATCATGCAGTCATTTCTTGTCTTAGTGTTTTTTTTTTCTTCCTTTCTTTTTATTTTTTTATATAAGGAAATGGGCGCTAACCTCCGCAGCGTGTCTGAGCACGTTGTTTGGTGCAGACTAAACTCCGATGAGATAGTCAGTACGAGACAGAAAGAGTCTCTCTCATAAGTAAACAAAGTGTAGGTGCGTGTTTTATTCGACCACTAATTAGACACATGCTCACGCGCTGATGTCACGCACGTGTCCTAAATGTTTTTAGATATTTATTTACATATTATTTGGTTGCATGTTGAAAACTGAAACTGTTCATTTATAGATGTATCATGGGAAGGCTGTTTGTGTGCTTTAACACATTTTTCCAACATGTCTCAGTATTTCTAACAATAGGCCTAAAGGAGACACTCCCACTGTAGCTACTACAGTATGTGCAGCATGTGAACAGGTAGAGGAACATGATCGGAGATCAACATGTGTTTCACACGTGACCCTGGCCGTTTTATTCCCAGCAGCACAGGAGCAGGAAGCCTCTATCTCACATGTTGCAAGTAGGCCTACTCGTAACAATTGTTGTATAACAGTTCCTCTCTGATTTCTGGATTTAATATAAGCAAAACAAACAAAAGCATGCAGATGGGTGGTGCCCTAGGGGAAGGTGGGGGGTGTGGGGGCTACCAACTGGTTTGGTCACATTAAACATATCGTTCTATCGAAATAATGTGTCCAGACTTGTCCTGTAGGCTGTGTTTAGTTTCAGTCTTCAGATTATGCCCCTGATCTCCGAGGTGCACAAGGAGGTGTGGTGGTGATACACGAGGAGGGCACGTCTTGCAGTAAACAGCAACAGCTGCTACATGAATCACTAAAAGTGTTTTCGCTGCCCCGTGGAAACCTCCTGGTGATCCTCAGTCTGAACCACCCCCCACCCCACTCACCAACTTGTCACAGTGACAGGGAGTCACCCACATTTTGATGTCTTTTACAATCTGAAAATGTAGGTCTGTGACAGCTTAGTCCAGAAGGCCTGCTGCTGCTGCTGCTGCATACGCTGGTATTTCAAAACCAGGGATTTGACAGATTAAGCGAGTTCCCAAAGATTAGGGAAGCAATCATTGTCTCTGCAGAGAGATGCTGGTCGCGGCTCGTGGATATGGAGGCGATAGAGGAAGGATGGCCTGGCCTTGATTCCGGCCTCCCGAAAATTGAGACTCGCTGACCAAATCAAATCAGCACATATGTTTCTTTGTCCCTCAGCAAACAGAGAGAGACTTTGAGCTCATGCTGTTTTGTAACTTGGATGTTCTGGCTTAAAGTAGTGTGTCACATCTGTGGATTTACCACGGAGAACAAGCACTAATGTGTTATGTAGGCACACAGCAGTTTGTTGTTGTTGTTGTCGTCGTTGCTGTTGTTTTCCTCTGAAGCTCAAACCACATTATCTCACTGTTGAGTGAAAACACGGGATTTTCAACAAAATCTGCTTTTCAGGAATAAACACATAAAACCTAATCATGAAAATTATGATTACAGTCAAAACCTAAAAAAAAGTAGTGGATTAGTAATTGGATGATAAGCAGGGTAATGTAGTAGTGAATGCCATGGACTATTTAGTTGGTAAGTGTGTTTCTTTTTACATCAACAGGATAGATGAGATATAAACAACACTATCCAAAAAAACATATCTTTGTAAATCCTTCTTCTGTGAGTGAGAAAGCTAATTACATTTTCAAAAGAATATTGGTATTGTCCTATAATTTAACGCCAACAGAAATACACAAAACCTCCTTTTAATCCACCTACATACTGAACAACATGCACATCTGTTGTCCTGTTATGTGAAGAAGTATAAATGAGAAGTCGATTATGTACAAGGCTTTACCCTAGATTGCTGTAATCATAATCAATATGTTGGTTTCTGTGTTGGTTTATGATCAATTTCAAAATCTTGTTTCAGAAATAGAGAAAGTGCCCCGGCCAACTTCTCACCAGATGCCTCGGCATTTGTGTGCTGTTCTCTGCAGCTGATTCTGGGCTACACATTTTGGATCATCCCGTGCCTATATCCTCCCACTGTTTCCTGTTCGTGATTGCATAACACAGTCTCACTTCTGCCAGACCCAGTCTGTGTCAGAGAATAGTGTGTGTGTTCTTTGTTTTTTTCCCCCTAAAGCCGCCTGACATTTAAAATGACCGAACAACAAAACAAGTTGAAACGGGGGAATTACTATAGGAACTGGTTTGACTTTGTTAGAGACAGTGTGCGACTGTTTCCAATGACACGGAGCCAGTTTGGAGGGAAGCCAGTTTAAAGAAACCCCCTCTTGCTTGCAGCGGCAACGTAAAATCCCTGTGAGAAAAAGATATACTTCAGAACCATTTACTTCCACTTTATTACTAAATAACACTTCCAATTCACTGATACACCATTCACCAGCAAAAGCAACACAGATCTGCAAAAACTTTTTTCATGCTTTGAGAGATATTTCTGTTTTTCCATGAGATTCATCTGAATTAACTTGATGAATCGTTGCGTAAGAGATGGTGTGTCTTGCTGCTTGGCATCAGGATGCAAGTGGAGTTAAACTAAAACTGCTCCTTGGCCAGGTGAAACATTAGCTCAGCCCAGCGAGCAGTCAGCAGTGCGCGGCTGGTGTAAACAGCAGGTGACCTACTTGTCTCCGTCGACTGTCCAGCCAAGCCCCCTCTGCCCACTGCCAACCTGCTAACAGGTGCTGATGGTGGCCAAGTACAGAAGAAGTCTGCACTCCCGTTTTATTATTTTTATTTTTTTTGTTTCTCACTGATGTCTCTGCTCTGGTTTCATGTAGCTGTGTTTACAAATGAGCTCGCAAAATAGGCTTAAAGATTCTCCCCTCCCTCTTGCGTGCTCAAAATCATTTTTCACGTTAGACACTGAAACAGCTTGAGTCGTTTCATTTTTCATCCCCGATGATCACAAACATGCCTTCTCACACATGGTTATGGAATCTCGACGGGGGCTGAACTCTTGTCCTCTCCAACAAAGCTCCTGCAGTGTGATGGCGGCCATGTTTTGGAAGGCCCCAGTAGAAAAATGAACCTGTTGTTTGATACTCCTCTTCCTCTCTGGTATTGTGAGATCTGGCTGACTCCGGTCTCTGTTGTCCAAGTCAGAGGAGCATGTGTGTGTGTGCGTGTGTAGGGCGTTTTCTGCCGGACAACCGTCATCTTCACATTTGAAATATAGTGACTCACTTCCTCTAAAAGAGCGTCTTGCTCTTGCGGCCTCTGCGTGGCCCCGTCGTCGGTGGATGTTGATGAATTTTCTGCCACGGCTGTATACAAAGACAAACAACAGAGACAGAGAGCGCATAACAGATGGAGGGAGCCTGGAAAAGAGCAAACACAGCAACTGAAACCAAGCAGAAACTAAGACAAACACCGAAAAGTGGAAGAAGGCAAAGAGCTAGAAAGCCAATCCCAGCGGCTGAATAGAGGCTGGGATGTGTTGATGGGAACCGGGGGGTGTCCGTTGCTTCCTGTATATATGTGTGGGTCAGTGATGGCCCCCTTTAGCAGCAGGAGGAGGAGGAGGAGGAGGGCAGACCCCTGGCTCTCAGGAGCCACCAGGGCCAGTGGACAAAGAGCTCTCTTAACTGGCTAATTTGATTTGCATGCAGAGCTGCAACCCGGCTGCTCTTCTCCAACACAGCTTCATGGTCCACACAGTCTGGCTTCTCTGTACATGCATCCCCTCCCCTCCCCTTCTCTCCCATTTCCTCCCTCCCCTCTGCTTCTTCTCTTTTGCTTCTCCCTTTCTTCCTCTCTATCTGCTCCCCCTCTTCTTCATTCAATTCCCAGAATCTCTCTCATTGAATAGGGCCTTGTTGTGTTCATTTTTGAAATATGTTCCCAATTTTGAATCTATTATCTGGGGTGGGGTGGGGTGGAGTGGAATGGCGCTGCTGCTTCAGTTTTCAGCACGATTTGGCCGCAGTGTAGAGTTTTTCAACACAGTTCAGTGAGGCTTGTAGGTCAAGAAAAATCACATTTTTCTATTTTTTCCACGCCACTAGACCACCCTCTTATCTGTCACCTGTTTGTGCAAGTTGCAGAACGGGTATTTTGTGTGCGAAGCGACTCGTAAGTGGGGTTTTTGGGCCTGGCTGTTGTGTGGTTGCCATGTTCTTGTGCATACCGCAGTGCGAGTCTCTGCCTGTACCTGTGTGTGCACCTGTGTGTGCGTAAGTGTATTCAGGTTGAGTCAGAGTTTCCTCTTTTATTGGCTTTGTAAAAGAAACACAAAACTAACAGTCGCACCCACGTCTGGTAATCTGTCATTTTATCATCAGGTCAGCCACTTATAAATCTCTCCCATCTTTTCAGCGCCCTTTTGAAAAGTCACACACCTATTTCAGAACGTTTCATTTTTCATCTACTCAGTTGAATCAGTCGCTCACTGGCAAAACTATCTCCTCTGACCCACAGGCTCTCCACCTCTTCGAAATGGATGACATCCAGACTGTTGAGTCCAAGCCCCTGCTGGTTGACAGGGAACTGCCGGTATGTATTCTGAACAGAGCCAAATGAAATCAAGTTATAAATAGTTCTCACAGAAATGTGTCTTAGCATGGTCAAGTAGCTTGTGTGCTTTATTCAGAATTACTTCATATTTTCAATAAAGATAGACACAGTTAACCAAAGGATGTACTGTAATTATTCAATGAAATATTAATGTTCATTGCATGATAGACACTGCTCGGTCAAAAAAACAAGATAACAGATATACAATCAATTGTTGTTATAGCAGAAAAGTGCCTTTTTTTGAATCAGCTATGAAAGCATTCAGAGATCACATATGCAATTGATACCATAGTTTTATTTCAGCTACATAAATATACATAGATGTTTGATGATAAATATAAAATGTTTTTCTTCTTCAATTTTCTTCTATATGTTTATGAAGTGTAACATACTGCAAATAGCAACTAAATAGATGTGCAGCTGTGATAATAGATATCACACTGATAAAGAAATAGAATTAAATACACAATAAATGAAGAGATGGCAAGGAATGAGTTGTTCAAGCATGTCCAGAGCCTCATGAACGGACTTTACTTTTCACCCCAAGTTTGTCAATAAGGTCTGCTGACCTTTGTCACAGCTCTGTCCTAAATCTTGCTCTGCAAAGAATACCATTCAATCATTGATGATTGTCCACAAGAGTAGCGCAGTTCATATGATGCTTAGTGCTTATACGGACATGAAAATACATGCAATGACAGGGTGACGCCCTCTCGATATTAGATAATAGCATTTTAGACTGTAATTGCATTAGTTCTATATTTTCATGACTCTGATCTTTCCTTTCAGGGCCTGAGAGAGGCTGTACAGCAGCTTGTTATCAAGGTATGTTTGCACACACATCCTAGATATATTAGTTGACGCTTGAGTTTACAGACTATCCAAAAAATCAGTTCCTTAACCAGATGGTTTTTATTCAATATTCTTGATATGTTGACCTGTCTAGTACCACCTAGTGGCTGATAGAAAGAAATACCGCTCGGAGTGGCTCATCTGTCTCGGTGATGACCTTTCATCCGCTGTGATTTTATTAGGACTAAAATCTAATCTGGGTTCTGGTAATTCAGTCAGCAACTGAAAGTGATGAAACACACTTTGGACTGGATTTGTAATATAACACAGCTACAGTGCATCAACCGTATCACTTTCCTCTCCAGTGCACACACTTTTGGTTAGGGTGTGGGTGTTGCTGAGTCCGGAGGCGTCTCAGCACCTTGGGCTTCTGGCTCAGTATAATGCACATATATTACTCGCCCTTCTTTTGCAATGCATTGACCATCACCCCATACATAATTGGTGCAGTCTATGACTTCAGTCTACACCAGGTAATGGGGCTCCTGGTCAAGCTTCATCAGTCCAAACGCAGAGCTAATTTGCTTTTAAAGCGCTTGGTGTCACAGAGTTTACCAGGGCAGAATCGAGGGCAAGTCTTTGATATCTTTGCTGCAGCTGAGCTTCTAACAATCACTCACTTTGGATTAGAGAAGGGTGGTGATATTGGGGATTTACTTCCTTAGATTGATTGGAAATGCATATGCATATGCACAAACACAGGCACAGAAAGCCACTGCTTTTCTCAATGTAGCTCTCATAGGTGCACATACATGCATGCACACAGACACGTGCATATTGCCATGCAGGATTATCTTGTCTGTGTAGCCTACGTGCTCGAGTGTGTTAAGGGGGCGGGGCGTGGGGTGGTGAATCCTTTGATGTTTACATGTTTACATGTACGTTGCGTCCAGTAAATAGGTTATTACACCCCCCTGGATGTTCTTCTAGAGCACATCCTATGAGGCCTAAACTGGTTCGAAAACAACCAAACAGGTCATTCTGTACATTCGAGATGACCTTTAGGTAAAAATATAGAATTTTTCGTCTGCAGTGTGTTTTTTCCACCTCTTTTAGATGAGACATAACACTCCTCCAGGAGTAAATATAGAATATATACCATACATGCTTATTGTGATGGTAAACTGCTTCAACCTTAAAATAAAATTAATGTGATTTTGGGCAACATTTAACACTGAGAACATATTTATTTGAAAGAATTTATGAAAATCATTGACAATTAATGTTGATAATTTCAGCTTTTATATTGATGCATATTGTATTTCATTTTTTGCCTCAGGTTTTATAGACCTGTCAAACTGATACAGTCAGTCATTGACTGTTTATGGGGCGTTTGTAGGAAATGTTTAGGAGTGTCATCCGAAGCCACATAAGACAGTTCACACTCATGCTGAGTGCTACTGAAATGTGTATTCTTTAAGTTGTGTGTTGCTCAGCTCAGCCATTATTTTGAAATTGCTTGCTCTAAATATTGCTGAATAATGGCTGCCAGCTTCCCAGCGCTCATTCATTCAGCTTGTTCCCCAACTGGTCACACACCCTTACTTACTCATCATGCCAACGCACTAGCCGATGGCCCTCTGTCTGACATTGGCTGATCCAATTTAAGGATCTCTTCATCTAGAATTAGCTTGTTTTGACCAGCCTGCAAGGCACCATGGGAGGCCAAGAGCTTAGGCCAACTGGTAAGCAGCAGGGGTATAAAACACAGCTCTCAGTGCAGGGCTAAACAACTCCAAAGCTCACCAACAGTTGGATCTATAGCTCAGAGAGCCGCTGCGACTGCACTTTTTTCCCAGTAGCGAGCAGTGTTGGATTCCTCTCCTGCAAACATGGTTCTGGAGGATTCTGATGTGGAAATGATTGTCGCTGAGATTGAAGTCAGCGTGAGTACATTAAGAGCCTGCATTCAAATGTTTGCACGGAATAATTTCCAGTGGATATGTTGGATTATACTGCTTGCTGGACGGCAGCTTCTGAGATCGGAGTTGTTGCATAGGTGTCAGTGCTGGCTGGACAATGAATTTAGATTTTGTTGGAAGTAGCTTTTGTGGATCATCACATAAAATGGAGTTTCATCAGTGGTTAATGAGTTTTCTAGCTTGGCTGCAAAGTGGCATGGGAAAAAAAACATCATTTCATGAGGAGGCAGTAACGAGGGACTATGTGGATGACTTATTGCAGAATGCATGAATGAAGGTCATGCAATTTGCTCATTTTGTGCAATTTATTATTCATCAGATGCTTTTTAATTGAAATGAAAGTGCTGGTACATTTAAGATTCAACATTTTACTTTTTATGCTAAGCTGGGTCATTGTTTCTTGCACCTATAGGAGCATGATGTGGAGACTCCTCATGGAAGAATCCACTGTACAATGAAGGGGGTTCCCAAGGGGGACAGACCCGTCATCCTCACCTTCCATGACATCGGACTGAACCGTAAGCTTGGCTCATTCAGCTCTATCTAGGTGAAACATCTGTTGTTGTGCCTGAAGTCCAGAGTGCTTTGAATTACTGCGCCACGTGGGACCAGATTAGGCCCACCAAGATAACTTTATGTGATTAAGTCTACTTCATTACACTATCTGAGCTGCTCTAGTTTGATAAACAGAGTTATGTGTCAAATTTTGCAAGACGATGTGTAACAACTGCATTTTACATAAAAACAAGTTATGCAAGCCTCAGTTAAGTGTCGCGTTTTCTCCCCAGACAAAACCTGCTGGGACTCGCTCTTCAACCATGAGGACATGTCAGAGATCATGCAGCACTTTGCCGTGGTTCACGTCGACGCTCCCGGGCAGCACGAGGGAGCCAATACCTTTTCCACTGGGTGAGCCAGACACACAAACACGGATCTCATGTATGTTAAGCGGTCTGCGACCTTTGACTCCACAGGTAGATCATTGTGGATGTAGTCGAGACTACCTAATTTGAAAAGTGGGATGTAGGGACAGGTGCTTATCTGGTTGAGCCTAATCTCTGCTTTGATGGTAGGACTTTGACTCGTGTTAATGCTACCTGAACATGATCTGATAGTGAACAGATCAGATCGAGCACAGAGGGCTGTTATAAATAATAAGGAGCAATATAATGCAGTGATAAGATAGTAGTAATGGTTGTTTTTCCTGTGTTTCCAGATATGAGTACCCCTCCATGGATCAACTCTCTGAGACACTCCCTCTGGTGCTGAAGCACTTTGGGTAAGTTGAGCTTCAGTTTTCACACTGACCCCTCACTCTCATATTCGAGATGTTTTCTAACCTGTTGTTCTAACAGTATCCATGTATCTTTGTGTCCGAACACAGGCTGAAGAGTGTTATCGGCATGGGCATCGGAGCCGGGGCCTACATTCTGACCAGATTCGCTGTAAGTACCCCCGCCCCCGCCCCCTCGCGAGCATCTCAGTCAGGCTTAATAATTATGAGTTTTAATCAATCTGGGATTAGCAGAGCCAGCTAATGTGTTTCTCCTTTTTGCTGATTTTGGCAATATAACACAGCTTATTGCTTGAGCCTGCTGAGCCATAAAAGCCTCAGGAATGTTCCAGATCAGCTCAACACTAACACTGTGCTCAATAGGAAGTCTCACCCTGTTGTCACAAGGCTGACAGAGATGCAACGTGAAACTCCCCAAAGCAGCCTTCTCTTTTACTAAAATAAGCGTGAAATATTGCAGGAAATATATTTTTTATTGAACCTTTATTCAAAGATAGGCGGCAATAATTGTGAGCCGAAATCCGATCATAAAAGTACAATCATAAAAACAACCTACAATATGGCACCATAAAACACTAAAATTGCACGCATCCAATAAAACAACACCATAATGCAAACACATTTGGATTGTAAAAGTACAACTCTGTGTTTACACCAGGCTGAATATATCACTTTCTGTTTGTGTGTGTGTTTTAGCTGGACTACCCCAACATGATGGAAGGCTTGCTGCTCATCAACATCAACCCATGTGCTGAGGGATGGATGGACTGGGCTGCCCACAAGGTAAAACACACAAACCCATCATAATAGCTCATACATACACAATTATAATTATGTGACTCATCTGTGAATATTGTGGAAATGCTGCATTAAAACTAACTGTGACATTTATGCTAATTTCAGATCAGCGGCTGGACTCACGCCATGCCTGACATGATCATCACCCACCTCTTCGGAAAGGTACACCTTCTTTTTGTTGTTGTTGTTGTTTTTTTTACGGGTACACTGGGCCAGAGTGCTATCAACTAGCTTAACTAGGTCTGTAAGTCTCAGTGAGTTAAACTGATTTTGTGTTTGGTGACAACAGGAGGAGATCCACCACAACCAGGACATGATTGCAACATATCGCCACCACATCATCAACGACATGAACCAGTTCAACCTGCATCTCTTTGTCAAGGCCTACGAAAGGTAAACACATCAGCGTTGATCTACATGTTGCAGTAATGGAGTGAAATTTAGGAGGAGGATGAATTCAGTGCAAGAAATACACAAAATAAAGCTCAACCTTTTGCTGCAACAGGTGGTGGAGCCTTATCTTCAATAACCAAAAAAAAAGATTTTTCTATAATATCCTTTGTGTTTGTTTTTGTCTTTCTTTACAGTCGGAGGGATCTTGAGGTTGAGAGGCCGATTCCAGGAAGCAATGTCAGAACCCTCAAGTAAGTTGATATCAAGCAACAAGAAAACATTTTTTTATTTCAATTATCACAAAAGTAAAGTCTACTAATGTGCAAATGTGTGTGTTCCCCTCATTCAAGGTGTCCTTCTCTGCTGGTGGTCGGCGACAGCTCTCCTGCCGTGGAGGCTGTGGTGAGTTGAAGCACGAACGCTGACGTTCACACAGCCATAACAAACGAGGCTCTGATGCTAATGATCTGACTTCCCACCACGTATTGCCCAGCTAACTTGTGCTGGATGTGTTTTCCGTTCACTTCAGCCACCTCTTTAAGCCCTAGAGATATGCCAGATTTAACGCTGGAAGACGGCAGTTTTACACGACTTAGACAAGAAAGCCTTGTGCAGCAACAAAAGTCAAGTGACGGAGAAGTTTTAATCTATAAAAGTTAATAGACTTAGTATATTTTTAACTGTGAGAGTTGCAACAAATGTTTCACTATCCCTCAGCAGTGCATCGACATCAAATAAATTCAAATAAAAATACTATTTTGTGCAAGACACAACTTAGAGTAATATGTTTATTCTTTGTGCACCCACAGGTTGAGTGCAACACCAAGCTGGACCCAACAAAGACTACCCTGCTCAAGGTAAAAAAAAGGTTTCTGTTCGTCTGTGCTGTGCCCCCTCCCCCTCCACCTTCTGTCCCATATCCTCCTCAGATTATAATAGCCTTGATGGAAACGCATCGCCTGATAAGATTCCAGTGGCTCAGCATTTACCTGGTCACATATTAACCAGAAGTAGAACAGCTGAACGCAATCTGCCTCAACTGACCTACTTGTGTTGGCCTTTTATGATCCACAACTGAAACCAAATGGATGTTGGAGCTAAAACAGGCGCCATTTCCCGAGGTTAACTGTTCGAGGGTCTGGGGGGGTTGCAGGGGTGAGGTGTTCAGCATGTTAAAATGGGCCACGCGGGGTATAATGGAGGGTAATGGGGTGTATCCGCTGCTACGTGAATGTACAAGCGGCGATGTGCTAAATGCTAATGGCCCCCTTTGTGCTCTCTCCCTCCTCTCTCCAGATGGCTGACTGCGGTGGCATGCCCCAGGTTGACCAGGTGTGTATGTCTGTGTTGTTGTGTGTGACAGCAACAGCTCTGCAAGAGACCGTAACTGCCGTAGAACAGGCTGGATAATCAGCGCGTAGGGTCAGGTGGAAGGCTGGATGGCATAAGAAGGTTACACCTAAGAGCATTAGCAAGTAGCAGACATGAACCGCATTTGTCAGGTTGTAATCCGCCACCCTACACAGCACCTGCTCATAGCAGCTGTCATATCTCAGAGCCTGGACAGTGAGCTATTGGATGAGAAATTGAGTCTGTTATGTTATGTAAACAAGAGTTGTAATTAATGACGTGTGGACTGATTATCTCCCCCCTTGTGTTTTCTTCATATGCAGCCTGCAAAACTGACAGAGGCTTTCAAGTACTTCATTCAGGGCATGGGATACAGTAAGTATTGGAGACATGCAAAATCTATGTTGAGGCTAAGATTGCACAACATTGTAGGAAAAAGAAAAAAAACTTGTACTTGCTGTGTTCATGATGCTAAAGAGGAGTTTTCTGCCACCTTGTGGTGATGTGAGGTTTGCATCCTCCTCTTCACTCCTTGTGGCTAATACATGACTCATGCTCTCACTGTGGTGTAACTTGAACTCAACTGCAGGTTAGCTGCAGAGGCTCAACTTTAACTTGGAACAGTATTTACTTACAGTAACAATTTTATTCAGTAAAATTATCAGTAATTTCTATCTGTAAAATGTACTTTAACTGTAAAATACTGACTTTGTCAAAGGTATTTAACCATTTGATGGATTAATGTGCAAATAGATGTTCAATATGTAGCTATTTTCTATTCTATTAAGTGTTGTGATTTACTATATAACAACCAATTGTATTGCTATTATCCCTGTAGACTGTGGAGATTTTTACCTACAAAGTGGTGACATAAAAACTACTATAGCTAATAGTGATATTGAGTAACATGAACTTGAGTAAATTAGTGCAGCTTCATTACTGCACCAGAATAAGGTTCAGTCAGTGCATTTACTAAATCCTCCTCCTCTTCTCCTCAGTGCCATCTGCCAGCATGACCCGCCTGGTCCGCTCCCGCACAGCCTCCGGCTCCAGCGTCACCTCCTTCGAGGGCAACCGCTCCCGCTCCCACACCAGCGAGGGAAACCGCTCCCGCTCTCACACCAACGAGGGTAGCCGCAGCCGCAGCCACACGGTGGAGAACCAGCGTGGACGCTCCCACACGGACACGATGGACGGCACAGCCAACAGCAACGTTGACCAGGCTGTTCCCAAGTCCACGGAAGTGTCCTGTTAAGTGACCCCCCCCACCGCCCCCACACCCCTTCCCTGCAACCCCCCCCCCTTCACTCTCTGGACACCTGAACCTCCTGAGAAGGTCTCTTCGGTTTGTGCTGCGCTGCCTCCAACTGACACACATGCATACGCACATTCCTACGCTCACACAACACTGATGGCGGACAGGGACACTACAGTAGGCTATAGCACACCTGGGTTTGCAAAAACGCACAATGGACTCTCACCTGCAGAGTATTCAGTGCAGCTGAGATGTCCCAATTTGAAAATAGGATGTCTTTTGAGCAGGAGGTCAAGGGGCGACTGTCTTGTCTTTCTGAGGAGCTCAAACATATCTGAGTGGCAAACGCTCCTGGGCTCCTTAGTTGGGCGAGTGTGTGGTTAGGGGCAGCGCAGCATCTGGGAACGCCGAAGCAGAGAATGTCGGAGAAAAGCTGTGCTTCGAGTAAACCAGCTTGTACATGTATCGCTTATAATCTCTCATATATAAAAAACAAAAAAAAAAGTTTTAATTTCCATTTCTGCATTCCCTTCATCCTGTTTTTATCCATTTTTACCGTACTGACACAGCTTTCTCAAATATACCTGACTGTAAATGTTTTCTGTTTTCTCATCATAATTGTTTGATCATTTATTCTTTTACTTTCCATGTCTGCAGTGTTGTCGTTTGTACGTAGGAGCAGATTTGTAGATGTGGAGGAAAAAAAAGGGGTGGGGTGGGGGAGGGGGGGCTCTTGGGTAAACAAAACACATGGCAGTTTGCTTCTCAAATTGCAAACACAACTTTGAAATTTAAGGGACACACTTAAAATATATCATGTACATACATCAAATATTGTTTCATCTTGCCAATGTCCGTATATCCATGAGTTGTTTTTTTTTCTTTTTAAAACATCATCTGTATTGTCATGAATCTTATCAGGAATGACATGATCATTAAAAGCTTTTCCATGTCAAATCAAAACAAAACCTGAGATACAAATTCAAAAGATTTTATGTCTTATGCTTTATTAATGGATCACGGCCTCAGACAAAAAGTTGTGTTTTTAGTCTTCTTTTTTTTAAATGATGATTTCTATGCAATCAAGCACAATTGAACAAAGATGTGCCATGGAATTGTTCACTTTTTAGACGTGATGCTCCTATGTGGTTGTGGATTTTTTTGGGTGAGTGATGTGATAGGTCCACATGTTAACATGAGGATAGCCATAGAACTTACCTGACACCTTCTACTCCTGTATTTTACTTGCACTACAGCAGCAATTTTGCTTTGTAGAACACATACGGCTTTGTAAAGATGCGTTGCACAACCGTCTAATGCTGTAGAAAAGCATTAAAATGACATAACAGTTTGTATTTATTAAAAAATGACAATAAAAACCCTGTAACAGATCTTCCCTGATTGTGTTTTTTTATTATATAAAGATTGTGGACATTTATAAAACAGTATTAAAAGTAAGGCTTTCTCTTTGGCATATCAGCACATCTCTGCCTTTTAAGTTTTTTTTTTTATTATGGAGAAACCTCCATGAAAAATAATAAAAGGAAAATATCTACAGTGAAGCCTTATTACCTAAGTTGGCTCGTGAGTTTAGAGACAATGTTTGATTGTTCTTGGAAGCAGCTCAAGAACATCACATATGTTCTAACATATGTCAAAAGCTGTATAAATAAATTAAGCCTTCAAATATTTCACACACTTACTGGCTGAATATTTTCATTTGCAAATTACTTCTTCAAATATTCTTCAAAAGCACATCATGCTTTATGAATCCATTCTGGAGACACATGTAGAATTCATATTTACAGATTTTTCCAATAGGAAAAAAAGACCATAAGAAAATCCCTTGTACATAAACATACACATTACAAATATAAAACATTGCATCGAAAAGAGACGTCACATGCTCCTCCAGGCTGAGAGCTCGGCTGACACGTGGTGTCTTTAGTTCACGACTTCTGAGTAACCATAGTAACTCTCCAGGTCGGCGAAGATGTCGTTGGGGTTCTTGCAGCTGAGGTTGCAGAAACAGGCCTGGACCCACATCATCTTCCAGGTGAATCCTGTCCCGTTTGGACACTCAAACTCCACGTCAATGGTCTTGGACTTGTAGGGGATGCAGCAGCGCTCGTCGGTGCAGACGCCACAGTATTTGGGCCTGTACTCCTTCTTGCTGGTGCAGCCAGAGATGGTGAGGTTAGAGGACTGGTCTTCCCGGTAGATATTCAGACATTTCTTTCCTGGCTGTGGGACAGAAAGGAGATGACGTTATTTCAGGTGTCCTTATACAATCCACGTGTGATCACTCAATGTATGAAACAGGAGTACTACCTTGATGTGTTTGGTGATGTCCACTTCACAGGGCCGCAGGTTGCAGAGGCGGGACTCTTTGACCAGCTCGCATTGGTCGTTAGCGTTAGAGATCCTCATGGACAGGCCACGGCCACAGGTCCTTGAGCAGGGGCTCCATGAGGTAGTCTGTGTAATGCAGTTCTTGTGCCAGCTCCTGGTTTCAGCTGGGAAAGCTGAATGAATGTGAATCAGAGGAGCGGTAAACAGATGATGTCATAACTGCCAACATCACAGTATGTTATATTTCAATGCAAACTGATGGATGTTGTCATGATTTAGCTTTACTTTCTGCAGGCTCACTCCTACCGAGGGCCATTTGTTCCTAAGTCTGTAATATTTTACCACAACCCGGCAAGGCACGCTGTATTGCCTGGTACTGTGTTTGTTTTGAATCTAAATTCTTTAACTGTGTTTTTCCTAGTGGCCTGGATCTGATTTATTTCCTTATGAAACACAAAGAGATCTCCGTTCACATTCCTCCCACCATGGCTCACAGCACCTCAGCACTGAACAACTGGAAACTGGATGATACCCAAAAACAGTGTGAGGGCTTCCACAGGAAAGGTTTGGCCTGTCCCTGCACACACTCACACACTCACACTCTTAAACACACGCACACACCCAATCCTCATTATCCTCTCCTCCTGGACTACACACGGCTACACACTTTTGGCTGCCAGTTTCAAGCACAGCTGCCGCTATTTTACTTCTCCAGTCAAATCATATTGACTATTGACTGTTTTTTTAAATTTTTATCAGCGGTATTATTACAAATTCGCACCAATTTATTATCACACATATCCAAGGATTTGAAACTGTATGAGGTCATTCTGCCTCTACTTTCACATGGCCTCAACCTTACAGTAATGAACTAGACCCTTCATGATAATTAGTTATAACCACTGTAAGGAATTACAATATGTCTGAGTAATGAATGAGTGCATATAAACCCCAGTGATCTTCTGAATGAATTACCAGGTTTATTGCAAAGAATTATCTTGACAACTAAACAAAAAATGACCTTAGATAACCCAAATCCACCCAAGTTCCACCCTCCAACCCTCCCTCCTAGCACACGTATCCAAGGAGTCCTACCCTCCACAGCGTGTCTCGGGGCCGTCTTGCGCCCTCTCTTGGGTTCATCGCAGATCCACTGCTCACAGCACTGTCCTCGGACTTTGACCCGGCGTGGGGTTTGGCACCACACCCGGGGAGGTTGGGACTCTGTACACAGAGCCACACAGCCGATGGCACCGTTCACACACACACACTGGTATTTACAGCTCGGCTTGAAGCTCTGCCCATTGCGGTAGATCACACCATCATGCTCACAGCCTGTTCCCACCATATCTGGAGAGGAACGACAGCCAATCACATACTGCATGGACAAAGTTCAAACTCTTTCAAGCAATGTGTGTTCATGTATTGACCTTGATGATTTGAATAGTAGCAAAGGAATCATCTGTGATGTGTTAAGGTAAATATCTAGTCTTTGTGGCTTGTATCAAACAACAGGAATTCAAAACAGCTTCAAGCATGAGCATGTGTAACAGACAGAAGTCTATACAGTATCTGCTATGAAAGATGAAAGGCTACAAAATATGCATTAAATCAACATAACATAATATCTGTCATAGCTCTAAACCACAAAATGTGCAGGTTACTTAAAGTGTAAAGTTCAACCCCAAATTCTCTCCTTCACAATAGTATGCATATATAATTTGGCTTTTAATGTGAAAAACTCACTTGTGGATATGCAACTGTTGTCACTGTGTTTCAGAGTGATTTTGACTTAGCAGCAAACTAAGGTGAAAAAGTCTCTTGTGTATGTAACCCACCATCATCATTCAAATGCACTAATATTCTGCATGTGTTGTTACTATGTCAACCAATGTGGCTGCAGAAGCAAACGCCCACTCTCTTTAATTCCACCCTGCTCACTTGCTGCCTGCGCTGCCTGTGCGGACCATGAACCTGACACATCACATTAGAACAGATTCCCCACTGTGCAAGAACACTTGTTTGTTTTGTTGGTTCTGGTGAGCGACACTTACATGCACACACTCCTTTTTCGTACCTAGGCTTGTCCGAGCTGTAGTCACAGTACAGTCCCTTGTGGTAGTCGCAGGTGTCGGCCTCGTTGCACACCTCGCCCACCTGCCGGGCACAGGCCTTGCAGCAGTCACAGCCATCCATGAGGAGGCTCACACCTGGTGGACAGGTAGGGGTGACCTTGGGACACTCGCACGGCCACTTGCAGTACTGTGTCCGGTTGTACTGGTCCGCAAGCGGGGAGGTGACGGCAGGTGGCATGGCAGTGGAATTCTGGGAGTAGGCCTGAAGAGAAGTTGACAAATAAAGTCTGTTATGAAATTAACTTAACATACCAGAGAAGTCACACTAAGTCTTAAGCCTAAGTAGCTGTTGTTTCTCTATGTTTGTGAAAAATCAAAATCCTGTTATCCCATGAAAGGTATTTGACTCCCTGTGGTGAGGTAATATTTTTAATATCCTTAATCCTTCTAATCATTCTTTCATATCCAGCCCTCTTTGGTAATCCTGTCTCAGTGCGTCAATGTTCCCAAAGGCCTTGATTTGCTTATTTGTTCACCTCTGCTTCACTGTCAACATGATAGGCTGCTAATGTGTGGTCATGCTGCGCAACAAATTAAAAAAAAGTCTATAAAAATGAATTCAACATCCAGTGGAGATAATCTCATTACATGACCAAGTCTACACTTTGGAAGTCTTCCATCATCATATTCAATATCTGCAACTGTGCTAAACAGTTGTGAAAAGTTACAGATCCAGCCAAAGAAACGTAATCAAGATCTCCCCGGCCGTGCATTATGAGTCTTACAAGCTGCTCCATGAAGCCAGGGTCACACAATAAAAGGTTCCGCAGCTCTTAAAAGCAGATGTTCTCACTGATACAGGCCACACGAGGCACATTAACAGCTCAGCAGTCTGAGCTTATTTTTGGACAATGGATGCATGGGACGCTGCAGAGGAAGCTTGTCATTTTTGATTTAGATTGTTTATTGTTCAACAAATTTTGGGAATTGGAATTAAATATTGTTTTGAGAACATGTTGTGCTTGAGAAAATGCCAGAGGATTGGACTGCAGGTTGCGGTTCAGAGACTGACATATGACATTTGCTCTTAAGGCCAATAAAGCTGCATTGATGAGCCACGGACGCAGAAATTCAAGCTGCAGCTGCTAAAATGTCCATCATAATTACCACAACGTGCTGGGGTCTAGACAGGGAGTGAAGCATTTGACTGGAGGTCCAATATAGTCTGTGTGCTCATAAATTATAACATGATCCATATGCTCAGAGGAGCACTTTAGTAAGCTTCTAATCCATGGAAGAAACACACACACACAAACACACGTGCATGCACACTTAATCTGTAATTAATTGTGAGAAAACATACTTAATCATCTTATGCATGGCTACTCTATGTCATTTCCCTGCACTTCAATGGAATTATGTTCATATTAATAACTGCTCTGTACAGTGTCGAAAGCTAATGCAGATAAATGAGTTTTAATTGGAGTTGTGCCACTAAGCCATTCCTCAGAAATGCTACTTCTACCCGCAGCTATAGACACACAAAAAAGGAGGAAAAAAAGCAAAAAAAACCCAGCCCAAAACATGTGCATTAGCCTTACAAGGACAGGAAAGCAATTTGGGAGGTAGGTGTCTCAGTTCATTATGAAAACATGGGGTTGACCTAATATAATCATTCATCTTTGCTGACTAAATTTAGCATGCTTGAATTTAAAAAAGTATGTAATCACTGATAATCAAAGGTTGTGTCACAGTGCAATAAATTAATTTGAGAAACAGCTTTGTAAGTAGCAAGACGACAGGCACAGAAAGATGAAAAAATAATAGTGAACTAAAAACATTCACATGTTCACATCATGTCACATGAGTCAGAATCCTCATCTCTTCCTATCATTTCCTTTGTGGCCTCAAATAGCAGCCAAGTTTTGGTGATGGACAGCTAATCAAAAGTGTTTGTTTTCTCTATTGAGAGGTGACACAGACCGATGACCTTTCTTCCCCTGCCAGCCTGATGTTTTCTTCTCCACAGCCCCTGGTCACTGCAGGTGACCTCTGAAAGCACAGGCACGGACTAACCCTTCCTCAGGGGAAGAGGAAAACATTTGGAGTCACCATGGGGGGTTGATTGAAACTGTCACTCTGGCATTGTTTTAAATTCCCCTCCAAAGTTTTGCAACATTGAGGGCAATGTGAACTTTAACTGTTTAAGAGATTATGAATCTGACAACAATGTGAGAATTTGGATTGAAATAATGAGCACGGATGATTTCACTAAAGTGTATACACTCTGATAATAATTACTTCATTGTTTACAAAAATCGAACTAAATTCGTTTCCAAGTACACAATTTCTACAAGGTGGACAGCTGTATTGATTTAGTTCAAAATAGGAGGTCTTTGGAAAACATTCATGAATCAAATTTCTTTCTTTTTTTAAGGCAGTTTCCTATATAACCACGAGGTGGCGCTTAAATATAAGTTAGTCAGAGAAGCAGCAGGGAGGCAGCTGCTCCCATCTCACACTGCAAGTTCAATCTTGGGATGGTTGAGGACAACAATAAGTTTAGTGAGTCTATTCATTCAAACCTAATGTGTCACAAAAGCCTGACAGAGTCAGCACTGGCTTATCAGCATGCCTTCATGAATACAGTGAGAGTTCTGCAGGAGGGATGCTCAAGATGATATCTAAGATGATGCACAAGCAAAACACAGCAAGTCATGATAAGGCCGCCTAATAAACAGCCAACCTACGTTAATTTTACACACAGACCATAGAGATAGTCACTAAATCACACACAACAAGCTTCCATTGGTGCGTTTATATTAGTTTCATGGAGTTACATTCGATACAAGTGAATGAAGACACGTATTTTCAGACACAGTCTGTCCCCTTGCACTATAACTGTGCCAAATACGCAGTTTAAAACACAAAGATTTGGGTAAGTTCTCCTCCATCCCACCTGTTGAATCCCGCCCGCTGTTAGAATCCACAACAAGAGCCAACTCATCACTGGTGGAGAGCTGCAAATGCATTGAATCCAGAATTAGTCCCGCGTTGTGTTTGTTTTCTGCTGGGTTTATTTTCAGCTTTTTTTAAACGCACGACGCGCCGCGCTCCGCAGGTGAGCTACATCCTCGTCCCGTCGCTGTCATCTCCGAGCACCTCTGTCTGCGTCCCGGGCTGACAGCCTGTTAAAGAGTCCGGGCTGACGTAAGGTCTGAAAGGACGATCCCTGCATACTTCCGACAGGGGACGGTTTCTCCTCTCCCTCCGCTCCACTTTCACCCGATCCTCCTCCTCCTCCTCCTCCTCCTCGCTGGCAGGCCTGGTGGTTAGGGAGTGTCTGGAAACCCAGAGACACTCATGGCCAAGCAGAGGTCTCTGCTCTGACCCCTGTTGCTCCATATCAGATTTTTCATCGCTATCATTAAATTGCACTGAAATACACTGTAATCGCTCTTCCAGAAGTTGCTAAAACTGGAAGAGAAACCACAGTCCTCATTAAAATAAACATTCAAAAAATAAACCCATGCTAATAGTAGTGTAAATGTAAAACATGGACATTTACCATTAATGTGTGCACTGCTGCTTATGCTTTTATGCATAATAAATTAATGAAATTGGATTCTCTTCTAACTTCTACAGTCTGCATTAGATTTACAAGCATCCACTATCTGAAAAGTTGTTTTATATCAGAATCAAACATGCTGTTTCTTCACTGTAATATATGTGTTATATGTATTTTTTTTCCACTCAAGTGCAGAATTTATGAGTTTTGTTGTTTTGGGATTATTATGATCTCCAGTCACGAAGCCCTGATGTTTAATTTAACAGCATCCCGTCTGATCTCAGCTCAACTTTGCAGATCTTAAGACCTCACTGCCTGCACCTCAGATGCCCCCAGAAGAAGAGGAAAACTGAATCTGACCTGTTCAAAGAAGTGTTGAGACAATTCTTTGGTTTCAACAGGAGCGAATAAACACACCGCACAGGTTGCATATATACCTCCTACCTACTGGGCTATTTTAAGGCTGGGACAGTGTCTGGCCCACAGATGGTAAGTTTAAATCAATGATGTCATCTATCTCAAAGCCTGCAACTTTGCTTTCTTTTCATTTTCCTGGAAATTTGAATGTTTCTCTTTGAGTTGACGCGGGACGAGGACCAGAAGATTCCACTTTACACTGCTCTTCAACCATATGGAAAATGGCTTTTATTTCAGGCCTGCTGATGAAATATTATCTCTACGGCCAACAACACAGAGAGAAAAAGAGTGATAGATGAGAAATGAGTACTTTGTCAAAGACCAAGGTGCCCCAGGTCTGAACCCCTATTATTTACAGCCGGCCCTCTAATCCCTGTCAGAGAGCTGTCAGCCTCTGAGCTGATCTGAGCAGTGCTCTTCTGTCTGCTCTGACCGGGATGACCCGACCCCTCCACAACACAATATACTCTCTATCTCACTCTCTCTGGTGCTTCATTTCTGTTCTGCTCAGCTTCTCTTCATCTTTACTTTTCCATCTCTGTCGCTCTCTGCTCCTCTTTCTCTCCCTTTTCCACCCATGTCATTTCCATTCAGCGGTACACTTTAGAATAGATTTGAGATTTTTATCTGATGTCGCCTGTTTTGTGTCAACTAACACCAGTGTCTCTTCTCTAATAGTTTCTCTATGTTTTGTTTTTTGTAGGGATAGTGTTTTTACATCCATACAGTAAGTCTGTCCATTGTAGTGGTTTTGATGATTTCCCACATCTGACTGCAATTAAAGATTGAAATGTCATGTTTAGACAGTGAAAGTTGTCAAACAGTGTCAAAGTAGATTATTTTTTCATTGTTGATGGTAGCCTTCATACTTTTAATAGGTTATTTCAGTTGTTTTCCAGGTGCAGTAAGACGTCTGTTTCTTTACTGATGCACATCTGAGTTTGGTTAGATTGTCTAGACACACAAACATTGTACTTTTATTTCATATAATAAATAAGATATTGAGCACTGTTATGATTCCTGTGGGACATATTTGTGGAATTTAATATAACTACCCATGTTTCAATTGCACAATGAAAAGACAATAACTTTAAAAACAAACATATGGTAGAGGTGCATGTGTATATAAAAAAAACAAGCTAAAATTGGTCAAATGATAATGGCAAATAATTCAGACACAGATAAGTATAAAACGTTCATAAAAAAATCAGTTTAAAGGACAGGGTGAAAAACACTTGAAAAGAAGCTGCACACTGAAAGATTTTATGTGCTTTCACTCTCTGCCTCTTTTCCTCTCTGTCTAATCCTTTAAACCTTTCCTATTTGTCTGTCAGACACAGCAACTAAAAAGAGTTTGAAACCACAGATGGTATCATTCATGCTCACATCTGCATCTGCCCTCCATTTTCTTCTCGGATATGATAGCAGTAGTTGGGGCTAACTGCCGCACTTTACATGGACATACAGCATGTGCCATTAGGTGACGTCAATCAAAGCGCTGCTGCGTGCCAGCTCCTCTGTGTTCTTCACATGTCTGTTGTGGTGGTGCATTTAGAAAAAACTTGGGGCTGAGGCGACTACTGCTTTGCTCTCATATGCAGTGGATAGCCTATAGGGCTCAGTTTGTCAGCTGACTTGAATTTAAGCTGTTAAATGATTCAGCTCAAGTTTGAAGTTGAGAGTTGTTTAAAGGAAATACTTGACAGAGGGTTTTTGATAAGAGGCATAAGTTGGTTCAGTCGGCAACAAGTTAGACAGTCATAGAGGTGCTGGCAGGAGGATTTTCTTATGGACGCAGCCATGCTAGCTGTTTTCCTCTGTTTCCGCTCGTCTCTATGCTAAGTTAAGCTAACTGCATGTGGATGCATACCTGCATGTGGCTTTATATTAACTAGGTGCCAACTTTTTGAAGAAAAAAAAAAGAAAAAGAAATGTTGAACTATTCATTTAATCTTCTTAAAGCCTCCAGAATATCCCAGCATGCATTTGGCAAAGAGCTTAAAACAATTCATGCACATTATTGGTGAGCTATAACTCACCCAGTCAATAAGATCAACCCAGAGGTCAACATCGCTAATCACCAACGCACAGTGTCACCATCTATTAGGAGGTGCACCCTTTGACTGTATCACGTCACAATAAGTGAGACAGAATGAAAACCTGCCCCCCCCTGAGTATTACACAGTGTCTGTCCCATGGGAGCGAGGTCGTGCTCTGGGTGAAAGTGTGTTAGATGGCCTGATTATGGGAACCAACCATCTAGGACTGGAGTCTTGCATAGCTGGTCAAATTGAAAATCCCCTCATTAAAACCCCCTCAACTCACAGAGAAGCCTTGAAGTCAAAGTGTGTTTTGGAAATCTTCAAGCTTCAAAGTCAAGTGGAGTCGGTAATCCTCCTTAAAATGGGAGAATGAGTTTACAACACCTTGAGGCGACCAGAAAGTGCTGAGGTGATATTTAAAAAAAAGTTCATTTCCAGCACACCCCTCAGTGTGGGAAAATCTTCTGAATATCAGATCACTCCTTTGTGGTCAGTCTGTGTACACAGCTTTAAAAAGCGGAGTGTTTTCTCTGCTGCTTTAAATAGCAGAACATCAAAAAAATCAATCTAAAAACACATACTAACTTTATTTTTCTGATTTTATTTCCAGTTATGGCAAAGTTTTGGAATTAATATAAGTGCCGTGATTAATGCATCAAGTTTCCAGGACGTGAGTAGTCTGACTCTGTACCCTGCCGTAAATAGGCCCTGTAAAACCACAAGGTGCTGGTTTAATATTTTGGCTGTTGTATGGATTAAACAAGAAAGAAAACATGTTAATTAGTGAGTTTTACAGAGGCTGGAAGGCAAACAGACTATGGTTAGCTGTTTCCACCTGTTTCATCTATTAAGCCACACACATGCACTCTCAGCAACAGAGTGTAGTGTACCTGTGTATCTCCCCACATCTCAGGCCCTTCCCTTAAACTTAACTGACCCCATCAACCATATGGCCGTCATGCTAAGACTATATGCGGCTTGTTTGTTTGTGTGCATGTGTGTGTGTGTCAGAGACGAGGCATGGCAGGCTGGGTTCAGACCAGTCCAGTAATTACACTGTCTTTATATAGCTGTGGTCTGAGACTCATGGGCTGAGGAAAACATCTGCTGAGCTCCACAGATACAAACCTACATGAACTTTGAGGCTGCAATAGTGAGCAACTCCTCATGTAGTTTGCTCTGTTGTGGGAATTTCTCAACACAGTTCACCACATTAGTCAAGTTGTTAAGTTAACAGCATGCAGGTACAGTTCAAGCAAAGCTAAACCCTCTCAGTTATTCAAACTTTTGTTTTTTTCTCCTACAGTGTTTCTCTTCTATTCCTAAAATTCACTAACCCTTCCAAGCGTTCAGGTCATAAAAACCTTCACATTTACTGACATTGTTCAGCTTCTATGACTGCTTCTATCTATCGGAAGCCCCTGTTATCATCCATAGCCATGGTCGCATGGTCTTGTATCAGGAAGGTGCAAGGAAAGCAAATTAAGTTATTGTTAAGAACGAACTAAGGACAAGAGACATTTTATAATAAGGTCAGAACATGTGACAGTGCAGATGTGACAAACAGCATCTTCACATGTGGATCCTTAGGATACAGTTTAACTTAACCACTCTGATTCGCATGTTGTGTGTCAATTTTTTCTTGCCTCGGAGCTTACAATAAATTCTTCAGCCTGAGACATCTGATCATTGTGTTTTTTCCAGCTCACATGAATCTCAATGACAGTTTTCAGTTTATAAGAAGGGCACACAATACAAACCTGATGGAAACACATGTTAAAAATTGATGTGTCATTGTGCAACTCTGTGTAAATGATGCCCCCACCTTTAGCAATTTGCAGGGTTTTTGAGTTGTTTATACAAAAATGAAGTTGCCTGTGTTTGTTGTTAAATGGAAAATCCTGACGGGCTTTGCAAACATTTAGTAAGTTGATGTTCTGCCAACAGAAACTTTTATTGTAGCTTTTGGTCCAGTACTGCGAGTTCTGTTCAGGGAGGCTGCGTACGACAAGTGGCTCACTGCTCCATCTGTGCAAATGCATGCACACATTTCTTTGCACAAAAAGGAGCTGAAGTTCAATAACATTTTGCTTTTGATTAAAATGATTTATACGAAAAGGCTTTTATCGCCTATCACTTTTCTCTCCTCCAGCCATATTTCCACCACCTGACGCACCAAAACTAGATTTATAATTCTCCTGAAACATTTCCTTTTCCTATCAAAGACCTCCTCCTTTAACTGTCTGCAGCCACTTGACAATAACACATCAATCAGGATTACGCTAGTCCTATTAAAAACTGAAATAATATGTTTATGGTTGCCAACTTTTGTCTAAGTTGTATTTAAAAACTTACTTTGCTGTAGTTTTGTCTCTGGTTTGTGTAGGCTGTTATTTTGGTGCTTATATCACATTTTAAGGCACGTCCCATTGTCACGGCAGTAAAAGTTCATTCATATTTTTTATTATTATTATTATTTTTAAAGCGTGGCAAAACACCAGCTGACAAATGATTCAAACAAGTTTGATGAATGGTTTACCAACAGGATGCAACATGAAGGGGCATTTCAACACTATGTTATCAACAGTTCAGCATCTGTGTGGATGGAGTGTTGGTGTCCACGGTAACTCAAGCTGTAATTCCTCACCTCACATCAGCCTTGTCCTGCGACTTAAGTCCAAGCTCAGACATGTCTTCTGTTAATGTATTCCACACGCTGGTACAGTGCCAGACTTCCAGCACTGCAGTGTGTGTGACAAAACTCAAGCATGTACTTCTGGGGGCTCACATCTCAAGCGTGAATTAAAGGGCAGCTGCGATGGAGCTTCTCATCAGCCTTCGACTGACACACTGTGTGTGCATCATCGGGCTTTTGCGCTGCTTTGTTCATTTCTTTGGCTTTTGGCAGGCGAGAGTTGACATGTGGACAAAGCCAGGGATTTAGGATGCCTCAAGATCCCAACTGCTCCCCAGATCAGGACTTTAAACAAAAGCTGTCTTTTAGAGCATCTGTGTGTGTGGGTCAACAATAAGCAGCCCAGTGAGGCGTATATGTTTCAGCTCAGTATGGTCTTGGCTTCGATTCAAACTAAACACTGACTCAAATTCCTTCTCGCTTTGTGTAGGCACTGAAATGTACATTTCAAAAATGCAAACAAATGACTTCTTTTGGGATATGACTTAGTGAGAGAGTGGTTGATCTGTTGGGGTCCTGGCTTGTCTTGATTGCATGAGCCCAGCCCAAAGTAGGAATGCTTTGTCTTCAGAGTATATCCTGGCTGAGCTGCTCTATCTCTAAAGGACTGGCCTTGGGGATAGGCTATATGTTTTTAAGGAGCTTCTAACTTGCAGCCAAGAATGGGCAAAAGGTGCTGGGTACACGGCACAGATCTCTCCAGAGGCTTTTCAGCAGCTGTTTATCACAATCCCTGTGGATCCGGTGTGCATCCAAATGACTGACAAGGTTAAATGACTGTGAGGCATTCTCAGGCTTTAATGTCAGATCTCTTACATCAGTGTCTAATCCCCTTAGCATTTGTGGAATCAGCCATTGACATTTTTGAAGGTATTTACCTTCATTCTGATACTATCAAGTCAATTAATGGTTGGAAATTATTCAAATGTCTGGCCATCCACACAGTAGATTTCTGAGGATAATGTCTAATTTCAAATAGGCATCAGTAGCACAATGAAAAGTGGAAGAGAGGAAAAGATTATAATCAGTGTGAGGGTCCAGGCAGCCTTATCTGCTGCATCTGTTGTGAAATTCAGAAACCTGGGGGGAATTAGGAGCCATCGTGACTGCATGGTTTTCCTCAAACCGAGTTGAAGTCGTAAATGGGATTTAGTGCTGAAAACATCCCTGAAGAACCTGCCACAGCTAAAACCGCACTTTAAATTTCTGTGTGGTTTACGTAATCAAAACCTCAATCCTGCAGGGACCAGTTGAAGGTGAGACTAGAATGTGGTTTTACTTTCTTTCTCTCCTTGCTGTTTTTTTCTTCTTCTTTTTTGTTCCACTTTTATGCCCTTGTTTTCATAAGAAGACAAGAAATCTGTAAGCAATCATCGCAGAGAGGTCCGATCTTTTCCCTTTGACCTTTCCTGCTCTCAAGTTGGTAATGGGAGCTATTGAAGACTAATTACACGGTCGGATGAAACAAAGCTTGCACACAGTCGATGTCTCTTCTGTGGCGTCTGCACTCGACCATGAAATATGTTCCTACACAGCAGTTAATACTGAGACACTAAGTCAGTATAAAGATGCCCTGGGGTCAGATTCTGCTCATCGCCTGTGGCTGCTGACAGGTGAAGCACAGCCTCAAGTGTTTTGACAAAAGAAACTGCTCCAGTTGTAAACGTAGTCTTTGCTACTGGACAGTTTCTATAAGTGTGACCTTATAAACTTCAGCTGTAACAAATAGAACAGAAAACGCTGTTAATATTTCATAATGGGGAATAAATAAACCACTTGAGTGAAAAAGCCAAGGGCAAAGCTGTAGGATTTAATAACTAGAGTAAAAATCCAAGAACCTGAAAACGTCTCCTGGACCCCGATAAGGGAAAGTGAGCGAGTGCTGGTCAAGCTCTGGCGCGATACTTTGAACACAGATGACAAGGTGAATTCCAAAGTTAAAAACATCAGCCAGGAATGTGAGGAACGAGGGAAATGACAGGAATCACGTTACATGTATTCAGCAATGGTCACATCAGTGGGGCGGACATCAACAGGCATCTGCTCCCTTACAGAAACAAAGAATAAGAATATTGTTAAAAAACGCAAAACTTGGTTTTTTCAATGAAAAGATACATGTTGCTGCGAAACATTCACAGGAGATGGTATGGTAAAGCTTTCATATGTGACTTATGCTAATTAGTGGCCTGTACGAAAATACTTAAATTTGACATTAGCATAAGTTTGGCAACTTTACCCGATATTAGCCATAAACTAGTAGTCATACCAGACCAAGCTTGTTTGTGTTAAATTGAGTAAGCATGTATTTCCATTTGCACATGAGGAATGTGTTATTTCTTCTTTCCATTGTTACACTGTCTCACTTTAAAAGAAGGAACTGTGCTACAAGCGTTAAGTCACGCCTGCAAACACTTCAGTGTTCTACTAAAAAAAGATTTAGCTATTTAACATTAAAGGCCCTTTCAACTTGGATAAATGCACATATATTATCACCATCTGTATTTCAATTTGCAACATTATAGCATGCATGATGTTGTTTGAGCCAGATAGACAGACGGTGTGAATTCATGACAGGATGTACTATATGGTAGATTCTAGCAGGCTGAAAAGCTTAGACTGCCACAGTTAAAGAGTAAATGGGCCATAAATTTCAGAATGGCTGGTGATTAATTTTCACAGTTCTGTTGTGGATTGTTTCTCAGAAAAGTAATAAAGTGAATGATGAAGCTGAATGGTTTTGAAATCCAGCCAGTGGAAAGTGTGTTTAGTGTCCTTTGTTATGTAACAGCTGCTTGGCTTTAGTTTTCCAGAAAAGGTACATTTCAGAGCCCACCATCACCAGCACAGTGCATTTGAGTTCACTCACAGTCCTACTTTTAACTGATCTGAAATAGAAATGCATAACTGGAAGTAAGATTACCCGATTTAACTCAACCAAAAAAAGGGGTGGCAATTTTTAAAAACAGCTTGAGAGAAAATCTGTCAAAATCTGCATGACACTATCTGCTCCAGACTGTGAATATCCAACCCATGCATTCCACACAATTACACATCAGTCATTACATGTTTCCAGTGCAAACACATCCTTACACCACAGCTGAGTAGAGTATTTAAGTCTTTATCAGATGGGGCTCTGGGGCTTTTCTGGGCTTTGCATGTCTTAAAAACAGCAGTGTGCCTGTATATTTGTTGGGGGAGGGGGTGCGTGGACTTTGACAGGTGCACAGTGAAAACATGCATCATGAAAATAGCTCACTGGCCTGTAATGACTAGGTAATAGATGATGACGCAGCGATAAACAGTAAACTCCCATCTGGATCGTTGAGGGAAGTGCCTGGGCCCACTGATGAAGACTCTCATTATGGGCTTGGCAGTGCTGGCTGGCAAGGTAACCGATAGTTACCCTGCCCTGGAAGTGAAGGCTGGCATTATCCCCTGTGCGTCCATGTGTTAGCGTGCATGTGGAGGTGGAGGCAGAGGGCGGGGCTGCCAGAATACACAGGTGGCCCTCACAGAATCGCTGATTACAGAGCTTGACTGACGCCTTGACATTAGGAACACTTTCCCTCTACGCACAGCACACCTTTGGGGGATTACACAGCAAGAACACTTATTAGTATAATGGTACAATTAGTGCAAAAGTGCACCTCATCCGCTAATGGGTGCACGATGTCAAATCTGTCCTGGAATAACCTTAGGTAACATTAGCAACTTTTACGTTGGCGGGCAACAGATTTAACACATCAAAGTCAGGTTTCTCATCATGAGGCGTAGTGTGGAAACAGCTGTAATGTCTCCTGTGGCTCTGGAGGGAGCTCTGTAAAGTCTGTGAGAAAATAACCCACATGCTTTGAGCTGAGAAGTCATCATTCATATTCACTCCATGCTCTATCACTCACAAATGTGCTTCATCTTCCCCCTGACCCCCTATTGGTAGCAGATGATGTGGCTGGACCCACAGTTTCACGAGTGGACCTTCTTAAAACTGGTGATTAGCTAGTTATAATTAAAAACACAATTGTAACACAATCACATTTGAGCCAAAAGTGGATGGGCTTTGTAAGGTGAAGAGGACATACCTAAAAATGTGTTTGGGTGTGGGCCATATCATAAACTGTATTAGGCTGTGGGGCTGAGAAGTGAAACCACGGCAGAAGTGACTTTACGTGCACTACCACTGACAGCCATATTCAGAGTTTGGCTATTTCTGTCTACTGTATCATTTTGACAGTTTTAGAGGGGTGCATGACGTCTGTCCGACTACCCATTTCTCCGACCATACATTCCTTTATTTTTTGCGTCCATTAGTCCGATCTCCCATTTCTACGACTTAAGTAGCCCTGACCCTTAACCTTACCCTAACCTTAACACTGTAGAATGTAGTCGGAGAAATGAGCCGTCAGGCTTTTGGGCAGTCGGACTGATGTATGCTCCCCGTTTTAGAGCCCCCCACAAACTAAACAATTGTGTTTGTCTGCAGTTTCATATCCTCACAACTATCCAGTCACACTGCAGCAGAAGAAACTTTACTGTTTAGATAGTTGCTAACATTAGTTGCGAAAAGCAGGTTCAGCACTAACCACACCGCAACTTGCTTCACTGTAAAAGTCACATCTAATTTTGGCAGTTGAATTATTTTAATGTGAAGCAGCAGCAGGAAGTACTGGGTTTGCTTCAGCACTAAATACGGTTCTGGTAACGTTGGGTTACATGTTCAACGTTGCATCATTTCCTGTCAGTGACTTGTGTATGTGGGGGCAATTTAAACTGCAGAGGAGGAATGGCAAACTAGAGAGTATCATGGCACCACTTTGCAGCTTTCCTTCAGGTTAGTGTGAAGGTTTAGCCACATTTCTTTTGAGAACCTTCACCTCACTTGATGCCATCACAAGCACTGGATCTTTAAAGGTGGTCGCGGTTCACAGTGATGTAATTCTTAGGGGTAATACTTTCCAAAGCCATTAAGTAAGGACTCATTTAAAGTAGCCGACTAGGATGACTGTTTCAGGTCTGGGAAGGATTTCAGGTCCAAAACTTGTTGATTCACTGAGGAAGTTTGCTTGTGTTTCGCTGCCAGAAAAGACCAAACAGGGGATAACACTGTGCTGTCTCCTCACAAACTCTGCGATAATGATGCAGTGGTTTGCAAATGCTCAGTTTTCTTAATGCAATTTCATCCAATTATATTACCATTAAAAACACCATAATGATTCTGTTGAGGTGTGCTCGGGGAGCAAATGTTATTTGAGCTATTTCAAATTACAAAATAAGCATAGAGAAATAACACTGCTGTCGAATTTCATCAGAAGATTATTCAGGAGGAATATTTTTGAAAGCTTGGAGGAATGTTTTAATGGATGTGAGAGGCAGGGAGGACTGATCGCTTGTGCAGATGGTTTGGTGGATAAGATGCTCCAGATGCCTGAATGACCCACATACAGTATAACCACGTTACATTAATGATTACAGGCTAACTGGTCGAGGATTTTGGTTTCTTTATATAAGTATTGGTGTTTCAAACCTATAAAGCCTGTGGATGAAACTGTGGCTGAAAAATCTGCAGATACAGATTCACTTGCACATATAGCGTACACACGCCCCGTTACTGTCAATCCTGTGGCTTCCAGTCCAGTGGGGTCAGCCTTGCTTCTGTATTTAGATACTACTCATTACAGTAAGAACACAACAACCACATAAGGACTAACTACCGGTGTCCAAGCATGTGGAATGTGTATTGTTTTTAGGAAAAGAGGAACTGTAGAAGGACTCATTATGGCAACGCTCACCTCTTGCTTCCACTCCCATACTGGAGAGCCTCCAGCCATATCACAGCGACTTGATTTAGACTTCAAGAAAAAATAAATTATGATGGAAATTCCTTACAGTCAGTAATTTTGTCATTGTAGACGGAGGGCGTGGAAGTCACACATGCTGACTCCAATGCAGCACTCACTGACAACCGTGGCCAACTCCAGCCACGAGCAGAGTCCTTACAAATCATGGGCCATCTTCAAAGCTGGAGCTTACAACTTCCCCGCCATGTTATATTATTAAAAAGGCACTGGGACATCAATCATGCAGCTCTCTTTAACAATTATCCACATGAGGAAAGTCTCTGACAGCCTAATATAAGCCTTAAAGGCAGTGCAACACCTGCAAACACCTGCATCATGAGAATTTCGTGAATAGAGATATTTGTTCCAGGTCTCCATTTACGCTAATCTGAAACACGACTCTAAAAAGAGATAATATTTAAACGCTTTGAATTTCTTCCTTCTTCCTAACTGCACACGCCTGGTACATGTTATTCATGTCAGTTTACAAATAAACACCTGGCTAATCCAATTTCAGACAAAGACTATATAATTTGGGAATAAGTTTCTAATCTTCATCCAACAAAGAGTTCTTTGAGTCGGAGGTCAGTGTGTACGGCCCCACTGGCTGAGTTTCACCTGTGTTATGTCTGCTATAGTGACTCACTCAAAAACTCACATGGTCCAGGTTCAGTGACAAGAGCCAGGGCCTGAATAGAAAAACAGAAAATAAAGACGCTGTGTGTCCAAGGAAGAAAATGTTCCAGACTGAAGAGTTTGAATATCCTTGGATGGTCAGGTCGAGCACATTTGAAAAGTGACTAATTGTTATGTTACACCTTACACAATTGTTTGTTACTCTGTGCATTTTGTCTTTTTGAATATTTGATTTACTATTTAGATGTTGATTTTGAACTTACATTAGCCCATTGCAATAATATTTTGTTGTTGTAATGTAGAGTTCAGTACTTCAGTTGGTGATATTTTTTGGCGTGAAACAGCCCTTTAAGAAATAGTTGATCAAATAAAAAGTTTTACAGGCCAAAAAAAAAAAGTTAATTTGAAAGTGCACAAGACTGGCCAGCGGAAATACTGCAAATTCTACTCTAAATATGAAACTGTGAGGTCCTTACACCACAAAAACTACACTTTGGCCTTGTATTTATTTTCATCTAAGGCTGATGAAGACTTCCTTCCTTTCTTGCAGCCACAACAGTTCGAGCTCTGGCATCTGACACTAGCCACCACCCACCAAGCCACAGTGGGTGCTTCTCTTTCTATGCCCAGTAGAGAAGCTGCTCAGTTCAGGATAAAATATAGTTTAGCTGCAGTTGAGTTTAAACACAATGTGACGTGTTCCTGTGTACTTCCTCTAAGGAATATTTATCTCTCTGAAATGACTCCCCCTTCCCTCTCTCTCTTTGACACACACACACACACACACACACACACACACACACACACACACACACACACACACACACACACACACACACACACACACACCTACACACACTCACCCACACACACACACACACATACGCGAGCGCGCGCGCGCGCACCAGGAAGTTAACAAAAGGAACTGCCAGCTCAGTGTTTTCAATGACAACTGATCTGCCAAGGCTTTAGACACTTGACAGTGACATAAACTTAAAACTGTTTCATGACGCACTTACTACTGCTGTTAAACCACCACGATTAAGTTTAAGATGACATTCCTTCAACAATGAGGCTGATTTCTTTCTTTTCTTTTCCTTTTTTTTAATCAACTTTGGTTTTCAGTATTACATCACAGCTCTGCATTCAGAGAAGGAAAGAATGGCAGGGGAAAGAGGCCTAATGGCCTGAAGTGGAATAACTCTGCTTTTAATATGGAAAATACATGAGTTGAGTTGTCTTGAGAATAATAAAGAGTGGCTCAGAGGAATATGGTTATGTAACCAGGGATCTAAGGCTTCAGATATACTCACTTAATTCTTGTATAATGTTTGAACCTGATAAATGGTAAACAGATTGTTAGATCTGGTGTTTTCATTGGCATCTTGGTTCTGATATCTCTATCAGGACAGCAGCAGACATGCTTCACGTGTCACAGAGCCAAGTTTTCAACAGTGTTGGAAAAGCAACTTTGCAAGCATAGCTTGTAAAACTACATGTAGTTCAGCCTGGCAGTAGTTTGAACAAACTGCATATCTACCCCTGGAGAAATAGTCTGTAAAGCCACAGCTAAAAAAAAAGTACTCTTATACTCATTATAGCGTATATGAAACAAAATATATAATAGCCTACAAAACATCACATGCCAGTAGAAATCAGCCTCTCAACACAGTTTTTTTTTCTTAAGAAAAGAAGCTGACATTTTTGGCAAACATACTGTAGGTTCACCACAGACATGTTGGGTAATATAAAGAGAAAATGAATCAGTCAACAAAAAATACAAAGGGTTAGACATATTCTATATGGTGTATCTTGAACAACAATGTTTAAAACCATGACACGAATGCCAAAATATGAATGTAGTTTAACTACCAGCAAGTTACAGCAACTTGTAGTTAAGCTATGCAGTTCAACTACATGTAGTTTAAGTCTACCCAACACTGGTTTTCAAGAATTGTTTATTTTTTCAAATAAAATTACATAGTTTAGCAGAAGAAAAGAAAAGGTAAAAATATATAATAATAACAATGCAAAAATACCCAGCTGAGACAAGGATTGTGTATTCGTATATGTTAATAACGATGAATAATGAGACAAGCAGAGGTGTAACAGTAAGTGAAATGGTGCACGTGTGCACATGCATGCGATGGGAAATGGAATCTAAATTTCACTGATTCTCTGCATGAGAAACTTCCCCATGAATTTTGTTTAATGAGCAACACTTGTTCAGAAACACTGGATTGCTATGAGGATTTAATATCTGCTGAGGTTTAGAGATCTGAAACTGGATGGTTTTAGTTTGAGACCTGAGTGGTGGTGTCATTCTGGGCTATTTTGAGATACCAGATAAACATATCAGCTAAAGATAACACAGATGCATTTGCACTTTCCCCTTGACAGTATATAGGTTGTTGTTTTTTTCGTTTCACTGAATGAAACATTATAGATCTACCCAGTCTTAAGTTCATCAATAGCATTCAATGAACAGTTCACTGGAAATAAGCAAATTACATAAAAGCAGTCAAGTGTCTTCTATTTCTTTCAACCTCAAGGCACAATGTATGAGTGCAGACAACCACAACGCCAGCTTGTCACGTACAGTAAAACCTCTGGGTGGGACAGTTGGTAAATACTGACTTTAGTTGGGTCAAACTGTCTGACTAAAAATAACTCGCCCATGTAAAACACTTCCTGACAGTTCTAGCTTTGCTAAATAATTAGACAAAAGTGAAAAAAGAATCATGATTTGTATTTTAGCTTGTCTTCCTTCTTTAAAGATCCAGTAAGTAAGATGGATGCAGGGTTACTGTTTTTTTTTTTTGTTTTTTTTTACTGTAAAATACAAATGTTTAATTGCTTTAATGTGAAGGAGAGTTCTGATCTACTGGGGCCTGTTCTCATGTTGAGTGACAATATGGTAATATATGATGGCATTTGTATTATTTCATGCATTGCAGGGCTGCAATTGATGATTAATATAATGATTTAATCTTTATTTAGTCAGGCAGTCCCAATAGAGATTAATGTAGTAAAATTAGAAGATGGATGCTATGTTCATCATGTCCTAACGGTTATTCTGAAGCTACAGTGGAGAGCAAGCTGGCTAAGCCTCGTACAAACACTGGAAACATTGGAGAGTTCTCTCTAGTAAGACGCTGTCTTCCAGAAACCAGGAACTTCCTGGAGTCTCCGCTTGCTGCCCTGATGGAGAAGTCAAACTTTTCCCTTTATAGCCTAGGCCGTAAAATGTCAGAGTGTCATAGTGAAGAAATCTGTCAAAAGCTCCTAAAGCTCAAAGTGTTGTCTTCGGCTATCATGTCTGTCAAACAGAAATACAGACGTGGACAAAATTTCTTCTACTGAAGAAAGAAAACCACCCACAATAGTCACTGAGAAAGTTAGCTAACAAAAATCAGACACTGCTTTTGAATTTTGGTTCAACAGAATTATTTAAAAACATACAAATGAAACTGGCCTCGACAAAAATGATGGTACCCATAACTTAATCTTAACTTCTATTTTGTTGCACAACCTTTTGAGGCAATCACTGCAGTCAGGTGATTTCCGTAACTCTCAAGGCTGGTTTGAAGGCTGCATGTTTCAGCTCCTAGGTTCAATAGGAGTCAATAGTTCAATAGGATTTAGATCGGGGGTTACAGAGGTCACTTCAGAATAGACCAATGTTTTGTTGCTAGTCATTCTTGGGTGTTTTTATTTGTGTATTTTGGGTCATTGCCCTGTCGGAGGACCTCTGGCCTGCAACTTAGACCGATCTTTCTGACACTGGGAAGCACATTTCACACCAGAATGCCTTAGTCTTAAGATTTCTTTGTGTCCCACACAAATTCAAGACACCCTGTGCCAGGTGCAGCAGAGCAGCCCCAGAACGTAACCGAGCCTTATCCATGTTTCCATGTAGATACAGTATTCCTCTCTTTGTATGCTTCATTTTTGCATCCTGAGCTGATGTGACTTTCCAAAAAGCTTCACTTTTGTATGAAAAAGCGTCAGTCTTGTCTCATCTGTCCACAAAGCTATAGGAGAATGTCGTCTGGTCCTTTACTTTGGCCAGTTATTTTGGTGACAATTGCGTGATTTTTCTTTCTTCAACAGAAAAGTACCAACAATTTTGTCCATGTCTGTATTCAATCTGCCATCAGAAACGTTACTGTAACTGGAATTTTACAAAAACATTAGCCCATAACAGTGCATTGTGCTTTCAGTTACACAGGCTGTAAGACTCTTCTTCCACAATCAGATATGTGTGCACGTTCTCAGCAACGCTAGCCCGCTTCCTCATTTGAGCACAGGAAGTGAGCTTGCAGTCAGATGCAGAGCTGTTGACACACTCCGTGACGGGTCATTCCTATACACTGTTATGAACATGGTACTTCACTAGTACCAGACTCTGACGCTGCCACCATGCCCTGTTTGGGCCATCACCACCCTTGATGCCATCACAACAAGCAAACTATTAATCCTACAGGTAGGCACTCACATTTTATTACGTCCACCGTTTATACTTTGACACCCTTGAAGCTTTTCCTCATGAGGAACTGTTATTTCACCATTCTGGTGAACTGTCCGCAGTCACATAGACAGGACCTGTTGAAATGCATTCACCTCTCTCCGTATTTTCGAATGATCACGGTGTTAATTATGTATAATGATTTGGCTGATTTGTTAGTTTTTTGGGGGGAGCAGGATTATGCAACATATAATTACTATATCATTAATCAGAGGGTACAGAGCCAGTGCTGCAATGGAAAATTGAGTCCGATAGCATCTAGCCTCAGCCTTCCCATTTTGCAATACCTCGCGATAATAGTGAACTGTGGTGCAGCAGTGGAGAGAAGTTTGGTGGTATAAAAATAACACACTTCAGGAGTGCATTTACATCTCTTTCTGACTTCAGGCCAGAGTCTGGTCCACCTGGAGGATGGGGAATATGATAGGAGGTGCGAGTGTCAGGGGCAAGGACAAGACTGATAGCCCTGAAATCTCTCCAAAGAGTAAGATCTCTGTTCAACTTTTATATCACACAAGCTGCATGGTAATTAGAGTACTGCAAGAGACTTAAGTGAGACATTTCCCTAGTGACGTCAGTATCAGCTTTTATAGATTTTGTGCAACAAAATTGTTTAGCCTAATATTTCAACTATTTTGATCTTTTCACTGAGGCTCACAGATTTCTCGTTTGCCAGTAACTATTTATTTGCATTTCACAATAAACACAGCTGTGTAAACCTGTCATGTTACAGTAACCTAAAAAATGAATCAACAACAATGTTTCTGGCAGAGGTCTGTTCTTCTGCATTTTTTGGGCCTTTCCAAATCATGATGTCTGTGCATCAGCATTTGGCTGTTTGTAAATGCTGTAAATATTGTTTTTGGCAGGCACAGAAGAGGACATGGTGGTGGTGTTGCAGGACTACCCATCACGTGAAATCAGCGAGCCCATCTACAGAATGGGGGAGAAGCTCAAAGTCATCGCAGAGTACGACCATGTTTTGCTTTCTTGATTAAAAAGGAAAAGTCAGGAAATAAAGCCTGACTAAAAGAAAGAGCCATTTGATTCCTCATGTTTACAGTATAGAGAAGTTGACACAAAAGGTCAGTTGTTGATTCCTCTTTGTCTGTTTACGGTGGTCAGGGAGGCCTATTGGTGGCGAGTCCGCTCTGTACAAACAGGGAAGGAGAACTACATACCCAACAGTCATGTTGCAAAAGTGTACCATGGGTAAGTAAACTTGCTTTAAATTGATAACAGCAAAAAGTTAAAAAAAAAAAACAGAACAAAAACAGAATTTATCTTTGTCTATCACCCTAAGATCTCTCTCTGTGCTAGAGACGTAATCGGAGATACGATGTTAGTGAAGTGTTGTATGTTGAAGTCAGAGCTTTTTCTTTTTTCCTTCAAGGGTATACGTTTCATAAGAACAGAGAAAATGTACAGTTAGGGTTAAAAATGCTTCTGATCTATAACTCGGAGCATGTGTTTGTTCTATCAGTTGGCTGTTTGAGGGGGTGGAGCGGCAGAAGGCCGAGGAGCTGCTGCATCTACCTGGGAACAGAGTGGGCTCTTTTCTGGTGCGGGAGAGCACCAGGGAGAGAGGTGAGAACACTGACTCAGCACAGTGAGCAATAAACTCTTTGAATTTGAGATAGACTTTGTTTTACAGGAATGATTATAATTTGGAGAGGAAATTAAATGCTTTTTTGACAAGTTGGCATGTGCCTAGATACGATCTGGAAGATGTTAAGTCAAGAGTAACAAATAAAGGGAGGCCAAGGCCAGAGCTCATGAAAAGCAAAATGCTGATGCTTTTATCTAAACAGAGTGAGGATATATAATGAAGAGATTTTTAATTCACCCTTTTGGTGTCATTTTAGAGAGCGAAGGCATTATCACACTTGCTGAAAATAACAGAATTTCATCCACATGACTAAATCCCGCACTGTGTAATAATAAACAAGAAGCCATGACAAAAGTCTGACATTATTGGGATTTTAGTATGACAATTTCTCTCTGTTACAGTAAGTTTTAAAGCAGTGTCTTCCTTGAATTACTACTCCAAGAATTTGTCGAAGACTTGACCTTTCAAAACTCAATAACATTTTTTTGTACAGGATAAAAAAATAAGATATAATGTGCTAGTTAATATTATGATATAGTTTTTGTTTTTTAGCCATTTCCAGTTAATGCTAAGCCTTGTGGAGTATTTTGCTTGAGACAGACAGATCTGAAATCTGACTCAAAAGCTTTATTCATTCATTGGATGTGTTTTCTTATCTTCAGGTGTGTATTCACTCTCGGTGAAGCACATGATCATAAAGCACTATCGTATCTTCAGGCTGGACAACAGCTGGTACTACATCTCCCCCCGCCTCACTTTCCAGTGCCTTGAGGATATGATCAACCACTACTCTGGTGAGTGGATGCAATAAAAGATGTAAGCCTTAAAGAGAACAAACCCAACAACGGGTCAAATGCGAGTGCACAAATCGGCTCATGCGCATCAGAAACACTGAAAATAAACACGTCGCGTTCTTAATATAGAACAATTTCTCATCAGCTGCGAAATGACAGATCATTTTTGGAACAAAACAGGAAATGTGATCAAATATGCCTGCTTGATAATGACCACTGGTGCGTTCAAAATAAAAAAAACAGAAAAAGAAACACTTGTTGTAACAGTGATGTGCAGTTCTGGCTGAATCTGGACCCCCAGCTCGCCTGCTTCACAAGTTTGGTTTGCGTGTGTGCGCTTGAGCAGTAGAGTGTGTGAGTGGTGAATGTATAATGAGAACAGTATTTAACTTCCCCACCTTTATCTTTGCAGACTCTGCAGATGGCCTGTGTTGTATGCTAACTTCTCCCTGTCTGTCGGCCGTGACCCCACAACCAGACACAAGTCCGGAAGCTCCACCTGTGGTCATGCGACGGAACTTTGACTGGAAGAAAGTAGAGAGGTACGACAAGATAATGTAGCTGTTCAAACTGATTCTTGTAGTCACCTGGCTATTTAAGGCTGTTTAAACACTGTTTTTATTGTTAAGTTTATTGCTATTGAATAAGAGCATATACAACAAAATTTCATTTGACAGTCTCCAGGCAATACTAAGCACAAGTCATATTTCTATAATAAATGTTAAATGATAATAGTAATAATAATTATTATTATATTGGATGACATCTGACCAGATGTGCCATCACTATTCTTGTATTGGCATCAATTGCATCCTTTTTTTTATAGGTGAAGAACAAAACTGTAATGTTAAGACACTCTTCTCATTTGTTTCTCCTTTCTTTATCTCCCGTTATTACAGGGGGCAGCTGGTCACCACAGATAGCTGTGGTGACAACATGGTGAGCTACGGTGTCAGAAACAGCATCGCAGCCTACCTGTCCTTTTCTGGGAACCAAGACCCTGCACAGATAAAATCGAAGAACAGGAAGAAGAAGAGTAAATCTGTTTATGCTCTTCCCAGTGACAGCCTGCCAAACATTGAGTATGAGGACGACTTCTAAAAACATCTGTGGAGTTTAAAATACTGGAATACCTTCAAGTCGAGGGCAGTGGATACAGTACACCCCTCTCTGAAATCCACCACGTTTCTATCATCAGCAAAGGGTTGTGCTGGTCTGACATTTGCACTGAACGTCACCAGTATCGAAGTGCGTTTCAGTTTCTAATGTGAGCACTTTTAAGTACTTAAACAGTAACACAAACTGCAAGGCGACTTACAGAAGGAACCATATGGAGCAGAACTGAACTGCGATGTGTATTCTGAACACGAGACAGAAAAACAAAAGACTTGTTCTACTCGTCGCTATACTAGTCAGAAGAAGACTTGAATGCTGTGGTTTCTGTTTGGAAATATAGCATCTATATGAGTGCTGGTGGCTTTCACACTGTTAATAAATGTTAAGTGGTTTAACCTATAACTGTTTGGTTAAATGGTTGAACTGAATGTTCGTTTTTTGGTTGTTGTTTTTTTTTTCACCTTTTTACACTGATGTTAAAGCATTTGCAAAAAGTGGTGTGACACTAAAGAGGAACTATGCAAGATTTTTAGCTTAATAAAACACATTGTGATGGATAAAAGACTTTCGTGGAGAATGGCGGTTCTCTGCCCTCCTCTGTCTATTGGCCTTAAAAACCAACCTTGCAAGGTCAGCGCCTCAGACCTGGTGTCCCAAGAGTTTTTATGACAGTATAAATATACCCTCAACTGTAGGGGGAGCTCTGAAGAGAAAAAAACAACCAAAACAGCGGGAAACAACCGACTTGCATAGTTCCCCTTTAAGAGTAAATTTTGTGTCCACCTAATAATGGTCCAATGTTCACTCTGCTTTTAGCTCCGTTTTTGGTCTCCACCATCTACTGGGGGAAATCTGGCTCTATACTCCACCGTGTTTACCAGCTGGTGGCTAACTTTGTCTGTTGTTTGGCGCTGACTCTGAGCAGGAAATGTTTATCTGAGGGTTTTTATAAAAAGCAGCTGCCTGCCATTAAAGTCACTGGCTTGGGGGGGGTGGGGGGTGGGTAGCAGTGACTTAAAGCACCTTAAAAGGCCTCATATAGTAAAACGGAACTTCAGAATGCGGTCAGACTCTTTTATTGTTTTTTTGATATGACCAATCAATGATGAGTATTTAGAGGAAAACCAATGTTTGGGAAATGAAACTGTACAAATGTATTCATGATTCACTCAGATGAACAAAAATATTGTGGAAACAGACCACAGTTGCTACTTTGAGCATTGTTCACAGCCGGTGCTACAGTGCTATCTCTGTCTCTCATGATCTGGTTTTGTTCACTCTATCTGCATAATTTGCCATTGTGCACTGTAGCATGTCAGAAATTTTAAGCATTCAGGGACCTTTGATGGTTTTTGAACATAATCCAGGGTTAAAAGCTCCAGCGACAACAGTGGGCAGAAGTTCTGAGAGTTCCTAAATTCAAATTTCCTCAAAAACATCCGGTCAAACTGTTGATTTTTAAACTTCCTCTTTTCAGCGGTGGCTATTGCTGCAAGAGTCTCACCAATTCAGTGTGGTCACCACCATATGACAGCCCGACTGGGAAGCTGCAACTTCATACGACGATAAACAAACAGCGTGACATTTTTCAGTGACTTAAGCACAAAATATTTACACCAGAGATGAAATTTTTTGTGCCAAAACTCCCCAAGCGCGTTTTCATATTTGTGTTCGATTCACTTCCTTTGTCATATTCAAAAGCTTGATCTAAACATTTTAACCACTTAGCCCAAAACACAGAAGAACGGTTACGTGAAAACACACACATGGGTCTAAATAAAGAGAGCAGCATGTGTCATTTTTTGTAGCCCTCTGCTCCTCACTTGTCGCACATGAGTCACAAAGTAAAGCGTGATAAATATGTCGAAGAATGTGAGCAGAGGGACAGCCAAGTTCAGTCAGTGAGGAGAACTTCAAGTGAACTGGATGTTGTACGTTACTGTGAGAGGTCTTTTGAAAGTTTTAAGCAGAGGTTTCAGGCCAAAATCTTCCTCTCAGAATGACCCTTCTTTTTCAGACCTTTGTCTAGTCTTTGCTTTTTCATGCAAAACACTGGACAGTCTTACTGCCCTAGGCCTCTAAAATATCCAAATGATTCAGTTTGCGAAAATTACTCTCCAGTGGAACTACTTACAGTATACTCTGCTTTCTATTAGGGGTGCTAGTTTAAAGATTCTGCGCTGTTTTCATCATCGCAGTAATGTGAAACTTCATCGCTGCTGTTATAACTTCCCTCGGAACGTTTACAGAAACCTTATGCTGTCTAAGACCAGTTTCAGGACGTATGAATAAGGTGTACATCCCCAAACTGGTCTGCCTCATTCATTAGTTTTCATTACATTTATGAGCTAACTGTGTGTGACCAGTGGAGACGAGCTCAGCACTTTCAAAGAGGGATCAAATGGTTGTGTTGCCTGGTTTTAAAGACTCGTAAAATACCTGCAAGTAACAGTTTTGGGAAGTCAAGCGGTGTGTGTGTGTGTGTATGGTGAGTTGGAACAATGAGTGATACAGACACACACATCTGGTGGCCTCCCCCTGCACCATGCGGAGACTGCCGTCCAGTCAGCATTACTCACGCCTCACATCAGACGCACTCCCCCTGTCCACGTAGAACCAGTGTGGAAAAAGAGTGCGGATGAAACTGATGGAAGGTCGTGCTCTGGCTGAACTTGTGTTTGTCAGCGATGACATGATTCACTGACAGTTTCAGACAGATGTGCGTTTATGGCGAAGATGAAACAACAGTTGACGTTCGAGATGTTAATGTCTGAATAGGAATGAAGGCAAAGTTTGGGGAAAAAAAAAAGATTTCATCAAAGGGCAACTTATTCAAAATAAACCTCACTCTCCCTCTGGGGCATCTATTCATCCATATTCACTCTGGTGAACATCCAACTCTTCCCTGATATCACATGAGCATTTACTGTAACACCAATTCAGATAAGAAAGACAATCTCCCGTCACCTTGCCAATCATCACATATCCCTGTGTGTGTTTTGATGGTGGAAACAAAGGCTCTCAGTGGGGCAAAAAAATGGAGGAGTTTCAGCTCAAACTTCACTAAACCAACACCCTCACAGCGTGCGTTGTCTTTCAAGAAAGCCCCTGATGACTTTATGATGAGGCAAAAGGGATTCAGTCCCTCATTCTCCAACTGAATGTAGTTGATGTTATCATAGATGGAAGCACCAAGGAAAACACTTACTTATTTATCTCCGCTGAATAAAAACACAAAGAGGAAGAAGAGTTCAGGCCCGTCCATGTTTCTGTTCCTGTTTCTAGAAGCGGGGACCGAGGCTCAGAGAAAACCGGGGGGATAAATGAAGGAAATTGAGAGGTGGAGAATCCTTTTCCTACAGCCTGTTTTCTGTTAATCAGGTTCTTCTAATCTTGCCACATCCTCTCCTCTACCCCGAGGCCCAGCTGTCCAAACCTCTGACTTCATCACTTCAGCACTACATGCAAAAAAAAAAGAATCCAGATAAATGTTTTCTTTACTCCATCCAAAACGCACTGTGCTTTAATTAAAACTGCTGCCTTGCCCCTCTGTCCTACTTGCTTCATCACAGGGAGCAGGGGTTAATTCTTGAAGTGCAATATCTAAGAGAGAAAATCTCTTTGAAAATCTTTATTTTTCTTTTAAAAATATTTTTAAAAGCTGAAGTTTAGAAGAGCCTTGTTCTGTTTTCAGAAAGCTCATATATAGTTTTGTTTTTCATTTCCTGTTAAAGAAATCCCACTAACTGAGATGTTGATGCTTTGAGCTTTATTTGGCACAAAAGGTCTTACTCCGACTCTGACCACTTCCTCTATGCGTAGAATAGAGACAAACCTAGTTGTGCTCTGTGTCTCACCAGTCTGTTAATGGACACACATTTCACAGCTGCAGCCTAAAAGATAATGAGAACAGAGAAGAGAAGAAAAATGATAATTACTAGAACCAGAATTACAGCAACGGTTAAATCACCCAGCGAAAAACACTTGAAATGTGCAAAGTGAGACTGCTGTTGACAATTTCCGCCAAACCTGAAAACAGTGCAATAACCTCCTCCAAAGAATGTTGTCAACAAGACCGAGTGTTCGACTCAGAAACAGCACATGAGAACATGTCCTTTAATGTTGAACCAAGGGCCTCGGCCAACACACACAACCTTCTCCAAGACTGCCCAGAAAGCCAGGGGAAAACAAACAAAAACTGAACATAGCAAAAAAGAAAAAAGAAACGGCTCCAAAGGTCCATAACTTCACAAGGGAACGGACTGCTTCCATTCCTTAAACATTTTCTCATTAATACTGCTGAATGAGGAAGTGACATTCATTGTGCACATAAGGTTCTTTTTTTTTGTTTTTTTGTTGTCTGTTGTATTAAATAAAAGTGCAAGGGAAAATTTACATTGAAAACTCAGTGACAATCTCTACAAACCTGTAGCATGTGTATACAATGTAAAACTTGTGTGATTTTACCAATACGTTACTTTGGAGGGGACAAGTTTCTGCAATGCCCTAAGTCATTTTTGCATGAGGAAACTTTTACTTTGCTTGTAACAGATGCTTTATTAGCTGGATTTGAGTGATCCTGTTAATAGCCAAAGTTATGAGCACTTGGTATTTTATAATTAACACCATAACAACACATTTTTCACACATTAATGAAATGCAGAAAAGTTTAGAAGAACGGGAACAACATTTGGAACTGGAAAGCGTCAGGCAGGCAGGCAGGCAGACAGGCAGGCAGAAGCATAAATGAGTTTTACTGGAAGCAGTTGAATAATGGAGATTTGGATAAAAAGCAACAACCTGGCTCTGCTGCCATTCAACCGCCAGCTGAGTTAGAGCCCAGAGCATCCTGTCTGCCGCTGCTCTACAACTGAACACGAGAAGTGGAGAGTTCCTCTAGGAGAGAAATTTATTTTCCATGAGGAAAATTTCAAGCAGCTGTTTGCCACGTGGCTCTGCGCAAATAATCAACACAAGCTCTGTGGTATCTAATTAGAAATTCAGTTGTTGGTAACCTAAACGAGCCCAGTTGGTGTCTTAATATATATGCATATGTCCCTTTCTCAGTCTCATTAAAAAAGTCTAGTTAAATTTTACTGCTTTGGCAAAAGAAAGCATGTGGTTAGGATCCGAGTCTGAAGCCTCTTAATACCTGTAAATTATTCCTTATGTGTGCACGAGGCTTTTTTTTTGTGTGTCTTACCTGGCAGTGTGCGTGTTCTTTCCATTGCCCTTGGCTGCTTCATTTGTCTCTGGAGAACGACAAGCAGGATGACAGCCATGAACAAGCTAGCGTCAGGAATGAGCGTGAAGTACTTTGCAGTCAGCTAAATGAAAGAAAAAAGAAGGTAAATAAAGATGGATGGACTCCAGGTCAAAGAGTCGGAATAAGATGGATGTGTCACTTAGACAGAAACTAATATGTGATGGATTGCACCAGATCTGTCTGACAAGTGATTCAATTACAAGAGTACTCATTTTTCAACCAGTTTGTGATCTCCTCACACTGGACATTCAAACGGTTCACAGTGAAGATTAAAGTACGCTGACCTAGAGTTGAAACAAACCACTTCTAACCACTTCCTTTAGTTTTCACACCTCAGGATGTCACAAAATGATGTCTGCGCTGGGTGTCGCTCAAACGCTGAGGTTTAAAGGAACCAAGCGTAGCATGCTCATTTTTGCATGAAAATGCATGTATTTTGGCTCTGGGAGGAGAAACGTAGCTGCAGCCAGGGACTATTGATCCCGTTCTCTGACACATGTACTGTAAACACACACTCACAGCTGAAACACTGATTTCTTTTTTTTTTGTTTTGTTCTTTTATCTGAAGCAGATGTCTAAGTTGCTGAATCTCACCATACTCTGTCAATCATTCTCTTGCTCATGCAAACTACTGTATTTTTATGACACTGTCCTCCGAGGTTTTTTCTTTATCCTTGTTAACATGTCCATATGGTATTTTTAAATATAATACAAAACATATCATGAGTGAAGCAGTCAACACCACTGCTTTGTATTTCCACCTTGTAACTGCACTGAACCACTGACAGGCTCATAAAAACAGATACTGACAGCCAGGGCTTCACACAACCAATCCTGTCAACTTGGGGGATCAGTTGAACACATTAAAGCTTGTCAGTACAGAGACCCAGAGTCGGCATTATCTAGCACCACCGTTGCAAGCTAACAACATTAGCAAATAAAATATGTTAGCTAACCGTTCTGAAGCCAACAACATTAACATCGGCTTAGCGCTATTAAACCTTTCCAAGTTGTTGACTTTGGTGCACAACAAACTCATGAGTCTGTGACTTCGTCTAATGTTTTCTGATCATAGGTGGACCACATCCAGAATTTCTCAGTGTGGAAGTAAACACTTAAAGTACTTAAAATATTAGTTATAATACAGTATTTTGATTTATGGAGAAGAATAGGCCTAGAGGACATATTTTGACAAGGTTGATATCATTTTAAAAGTAAATTGAGAGCGATCAGTCTGGTATCTCAGTTTATAGCCTAACAAAGATTACAAAACGAGCATCATTCCAAAACTATTCTTTTAAGTCACATCTGCATCTCCACTGGTCTCCACATTAATGTGCGTGTCGTGAATTTATTAACACAAAAAACGATCAGTGGAACAAAGGAGCAAAAGGGTCATGCAGAAATAATGGGACTTAGCTTTTAATGACAGTAGTTTTGTTGCCTAGTGCCAATAAATTGAGTCGGAATTTGATTTTTATTATTATGGTTTATTGTTATTGTTGCGAAGGGAGGCAGCTTCACTAATGGTTATCTGATGAAAAATGTACTCACTAAAATGCCTGATTATTGAGTTAAACGCACGCACACATTTTTTTCTGTCAGAGGCCTTTGCTCCTTTTGGAGAGAGGCCAGGAATAACAAAAAAGCTCTGACATGATTGATTGTTGATGACCACAGAGAAGGCTAATAATAATGTGACGCGGGACCAGCTTATCAGAGCGATATCACTCCTCTGCAGACATGACATCCGAGGACCAGATCAGACCAGTCAGGGGGAGCTCTGGGGTTTCTGTGCCGTTGCACATTTTCACTGACAGGAAAGTGACACTGACAGCTTCATGTTTTTCCATCTACTTTTCAAGGGACTATCCAATATGAGGCTGTGGCTGTGACATCCATTGCTGATTTGTCCTTTCATCAGGGCATTAAATGTGCTCTCTCTAAAATTCCCTGGCACAAATCATATGTGACAGCCCTTAAAATAATACAGGCGTTACTCTGAAACTACAGTGTTTTTTGTTGACACCCACTGTATATCCCAAATGAATCAAGGTTCTCACTGTGCATTTTGGTGGCATATAACTTCATCTGTTTAATGGTAAATGCAGGTGTGTGTGCTTTGTTGCTTTCCAGGAAAAAGTCAGGCTTTTTTTTTAAGTGCAGCATACCACTCTCTACTTTCCTAGACATTTATTAAGCTATGTGATACTGAAGGCAAGTCTGTACTGCATGCAGTTCCACCTCTAAAATGTTACTGATAGCCTGTCTGCATGAACCACTTAGGGAGAAGAAATCCCCCTCTCTTGCAACAAATTCTCTCCATCTGCATCACACTGCGGAAATATCTTATCGGTCTCTCTTACTTAGAAAAAAGTCATATAATAGTACAACAAAAGTAAGTGAAATCCTAAATATCCTTGCTGACAACTTTGCTAGGGTGTATCCTGTCCAAATAAGAAGAAAAAGGCACAAGTATTCTATAAGCTGTTCAGGCATCTTCCACCTATGGTCCGAACTTCTGTCTTCCCTTATGAGGCTCTCCTCTGGCACAGACGACCATCTACAGATAGCTGGACATCTTCCATGTGCAGGGAGAGACTGCTGGAGTCAAACAGCCAAACAACAGTCCAGAGAAGATGAGTGCTTGCTGTAGCAGTAGCTGACGTGGAGCTACATTACGTGTGTACTATCGTGCGCACACACAGACACACACACACACACACACGCATACGGACGCCTGTGCAGCTGGAGACACTCGAGATGCCTGTCTGACAGCCAGCTAGTGAACCTCAAAGTTCAGTCTTGAAGAGTGGGAGATGGAGTGTGTTTCATTTCAAAAATATGCAGTAGTTAAAAGGTTGAAAATGTACACAGACTGACATATAGTCTATGAACAGACTCATAAACACATACAAACACACATGTGCTGCTTGCATATTAGCCTCCTGAGATAGCCTGCTCGTCAACACTGCAGGTCATTTTCCCTCTGATGCAACAATAGGATTTGAGAAGCTGTCAAACATAGTACTGAGCTTTCACAGCTTGGCGTCTTCTGACAGTGAAGCTAATGTATGAGACCTACTGCATGTGCATAAGGTTTAATGTCTATGACAAATCCTACAGTATAGCAGCTATTGCTGATATTGTTTACTGTCTGAAGCTCTTTAATCATATTGTAGATGCATTGTTTATCCGACATGAGTGCGTTTTAAGTCTGATGCAAGGTTGCACTTTTATGACATTCCCTTTGTGTCCGCTCTTTCCACAATGGTGTTGTGTTTCATCTCTGAATTAATTGCAGACATTGGCCTACCACAGACAGCGGAGTAATGGAAAAACTCATTACGAAAGCAAAACTTTCCAAGTCTTGGTAGTGGTGAGTAGATACATGGAAAAGTCATTGTGCCCCCAAATGTCAGCCCTGTCTCTCTCTCCCTCTCTTTCTTGCACTCTTTTTCTCAATTATGCGACTAAGATGAAGTCATAATTACTTAATCTGCCTCATGCCAACGCCAGTTCCCCAGAAATGTTCCCTCAGCACTGTCCACGTTGTGCAAGGAGAACAGTGAGCCAGATATGTTCGGTATGTGATTGGTCTGGGTCAGAGAGGGGATATTTGTCAGATTCAGGGAGGGAACATTCCTGAGTTCGTGCATCCAATCACTCAGTCGTCTTCATTACATAATCCACGGGGATGCAGACTCAACATACTTATATGTCTACCTGACATCTGTAAAAATCATTAGAGTCAAGGAAAAAAAACAAAACACGTAACACAAAGAATAGAAATTAAACAGACGACCGTAAGTACTGTGAAGAGACATCAACTACTGTTCACTTGGTTTACACAGTGACAAATGTGGTTTAATTGAATATGAAAAAGTTAAACTGGAGATCCTGTTTAATTAAACTCTGACTGCATTTTAGGAGCACCATGGTTTTGGTTTTCATATTATACCCCTAACCTGTAGTTGTTAGCAGTCTGACATCTAGTGGACAATGTGAAAACTGTTATTAGGCTACAGTATTACACACTAGATACTAGAGTTAACCATAACATGGCATTACCAGATGATTCGTCTGATTAATAAAAAAAATAATAATAAAAGTTAATACTTAAACCAAGGTTCATCACACTTGGCTGTCAAATAACACAGTAACCGTCTTAAAAAGTACCCTAATGCCAACAAACTTTCGCATCAACCAGTTTCTACAAATAAATTGGAATTCAGCAAATATGACTTCAAAATAAAATAAAATATGTTTTGTACATTTCTTTTTAGTTCGTTGCACTTGATGAAGACTTACTTTCATGCGTCGTAGCCTTTTAAATTAACCTCTTCAATCCACAATGGAAAACAAATCCCCGGAACCCTTTGCGTCTGAATGTTTCGGGACCTTTTGAAAGACGGACCATTGAAGTGTCACGCGAATTGTTGTCCGCGAAGTCGTGTGGTGTCCAAGACTTTACGTTACTCTTAAATTAAAGTTATTTTCCCTGTGGAAGGCCGTGCTGTGGATCGTTTTGATGGAAACAGAACATATCGTAGACCAGAAAGACACAGAAGGAAATGCGCCTTCGGTTATTGACCGGTATTACACGCGGTGGTACAGAGCAGGTAAATAAAACGTTACTGAAACGCTTCTTGATGCTAACTGTGTTAGGTGGCTAACGGCGGGTGCACTTGGCACCCAAAGGAGTGAGAGAGCAAATGTGTGCATGTTTGTCTTCGCCAGCTTGATAGCATCGACATACAAATGCATTAAAAAATAATGTTATTGTCTTGTTTAGACATGAAAGGGAAACCGTGTGAGGACCACTGCATCCTCCAGCACTCGAACAGGTAAGAGTGGGAGCTTCTCATCATCAAGTGACAACTAGCCAAGGAAATGATAGTTCATGCTGATATGGAAACAATGCTGTGAAACCCTGGAAGGGATACTAGCATTGTGGCTCAGTGCTGGTGTTGAGGGGTATTTTGGGGTACTATTGCTGTGTTGACAGATTATTAAATATTATACTATAAGGAAGCACTTTCTAGAAATACCAATAAATAAACCAATAAAATAACATGTCAGATTAAAATTCACAAAAAAGGTGGTATTACTGGATGTTTGATTACTACTAACTTTACTTTTTCAGGAAATGTTCAGTGTGATAGTTCCTATTAAAATGTTACGTTTTTTGCAGCATATTTTAAACTTTATTTGATCTCTCACTAGTGTGATTTACAAGCTGATACTTTAACCTGTTTGGCTCACTTTTCCATTTGTGATTGCAGATTATGCGTTGTCACATTAGCTGAGACACATCCGATCCTTCAGCATGGGAGGACAATCAAGAGCATCAATTACCAGATCAGTAATGGCTGTAGTCGGCTCAACAACAAAGTGTCTGGGAAGTCCAAGCGGGTAAGTTGTTGCAGATGATTTTGGTCAAAGTGCAGGAATTTGTTTCTTTTTGTAGCTTCGTTTCACACATTTGTTCAAGGTAATTTTGATTTTAAATGCCTCAAAATCCATTTTCCCGTCATCACAGGGTGGTCAGTTCCTGACTGATTTTGCACCTCTGTGTAGGATAACATGCACAGATGAAACTGAATACACAATCTACAGGTGAGGAAAGGTTCTGTGTCTCACAACATACACTCTGCATGCTTGTGTGTTATCTGGCTCATGCAATTTATCTTCCTTTTAGCTGCATCCGGGGTCGTCTTCTTGAGGTCAATGAGAATATTTTAGAACGACCTGCACTTTTGCTAGAAAAGGTAAATTTGACACAGACATTATTTTTTACACTTTGTGTTAGTAAAAAAAAACAATGATGAACACTGGCAACAGAAGTTTGAAATGTTTGCTCTGTTAAATTTTAACAGCCATTCACTGAAGGATACATCGCTGTCATCCTGCCAAAGTTTGAGGAGAGCAAGAGTATAACGGAGAATCTTCTGACCAGAGAGGCGTTTGAGAGCGTCGTCTCCAAACGAAATGTTGCTGAATCACAACCATCTTGACAGGCATCTACAGCCTGAACTTGTTGAACTGTTTTGGAAGAGTTCATCTTCTTCACAATCCAACCAGGTTGGGGAAAAACTGTGGATGCTGTCCCGCAAAGTGACATTTACTTGCAGTTATTTTTTTTGCAAGCATTGCACTGTGTCTTTAGACTGTAAGACAGTGTTTTTCATTGTAAATGAAGGTTTAAAGAAGCACTCGTCTTTAAAGTGCTTTATTTATTGTTTGTTTTTTGTCATTTGAACAAGGGAATGGCAGAAAGAATGACATTTGAGTTAAATAATAAAATACGACTAAAACTAACCATCAAGTTGTAATTATTTTTGTAGGAGATTAATAATGACAAGCAACACTGATTTAAGAAAAATATTGTTTATTTTTGTGTCACTTTTTAACCTTTCAATTGTCAAAACAATATTTGATCCAAAACTAGATCTATGATTTCTTCACGTCTGTAGCGCCACTACAATACCCAGCATCCTTAGCTGCTCTCACACAGTACAAAGCATCTCTAAAGCTAATGCATGTTATTCATTTCAGTCATTATCACACCCTTTCCTAGTACCGAAGTATATATACATGAATATATAGTGATTCAAGTACCAGATTATACATACCTTATACCATTTAATACATATTGGTCTACCAGGCAGCTTCACAATGATAGTCTTCATAACAAGTACACTTCAAGGCTCCATTTGACACAGTTGCTAGTTCAGAATGATCATTTCAATTCAAGAGTAAGAGTTTACACAGAATATGGTAGATAACACTTAGGACATTATAAAGGTTGTAGCTTACCCAAAACATCTGAGTGATCAAATGAATATTAAGCAGCTGATTTTTGTGAAAAATCAGGCCCAAATAAAAATGTCTCCAGTCATTAACACTAGAGGACTAAGAGCTTTATGTTTCATACGAGTAGGAAGCTGGAGATCACAGCGTCTTCATACGGACAATCATATTTGGCATTAAAATTCAATGTTCTTTTTTAAGCATTTTGTTACTAACATGGCACATGGGGAATGTTCAAAAGGAAATCTGTTGAAAATTAGACATGAATCATATGGCAATCAATTTAAAAAAAATACTTAATTATGCACGAGATACTGATTCCAGTTTCGGTGAGCAGGAAGTGAATGGACCACTATGGCTAACACATTACAGTAAGTGTTAACATTACAAGCCTATGGCACATTAACTGTAGGAGATTCCAACACAAGGGTTCAGTGATGATATCATGCATTGTGGGGTTTCAGCCATTTCACTTTTTTTTTTTTTTTTAATTATTATACTGTATTTGGCCAACATGTGCAACACGTTTACAGAACACCACAGAGCAAGTAGGTTTGTTACGCAGAGGCACATAGTGAAGACAGATGCATGGCTGAGCTGAGCATTAAGTGGGGCTCCTTCCTGATTTGTGATCAGAGAGATTCCAAAAAATCAGACTTGTGCCAGTTCCTCTCTGTGAGGAGGCTCACACTGCTAATGGCAAAGTCTTGCTGCTGGCTGATTGTCTCCATCTTGTGGACCGGGGTGAATCTGGTGCTTCAGGTAACATGCTACCCTGGGGTAAAACTGCCCCTTGCTGCAGAGAGCTTGGATCTGCTTTTTCCTAAGTAAACGTTTTAATTTATCACCCGGATGGTAAATACAAACTCTGACTAACCCAAGGCAACCACCTGCACCCCACAGCTCTGGCCCACTCTATGGTGGGTGCATGACGATGAGGGGAGTAAAGTATATCCTGGATTACACGTTCTCCGGAAAGGTGAGGTGGACTATGTGCTGCTCCGAGGGAGAAAAGTGAACAGAAAGAGAGGTGGCTATTTCCTGGTTTATTTACTCTCCAGCAGGTTGAGACCGGCCATGTGCTGCTCCAAGGATTTGACACCAAAGCCGTTGCTGTTCTTGCTGTTGAGAGCTCCCTCGTCCTTGACAGGTGTGGAAGCATCCTGCCTTTCTCTCCAGTCATGTGGAGAACCCAGACTACTCCTCTCTGACTTGTACTGCACATGGACAAAAAAATGAATGGAAAGCCACAAAATATGAAAAGCAGGTCTAACAACTTGTTTAGCTATTCAAAAAATGACTTCTAGTTACTATTATATAACATTTTTACATGAATGACTTTAACCGAGTACTTGTAAGTAAAAGGGGTTGTTTGTAGTTAGAGAGAATTATCACCCAACTGCAGCTCCTTCCACCTAATATGGCATTTTAGCATCTGCCTTACAACCAGCAACTTAAATGGTCTTGGTTTGCTCTCATCACTCTCAGCAGCATCAGCATCGTTTTAAAGATGTTGGCAGCAGTTTTCAGTTAAAAAGGTAATGAAACCCACTATAGCAGTTGTATAACAGACATGGTGGGAAAAAAAAAAGTTTTCAAATTTTACAGTCGAAGCGCAAATCAGGGAAGTAGTTCACCCTGGGTCCAGTAGAGGGCATCTTTAAACATTTACTATCAGTTTGATATTTCACTGTCCTATTGACCCATCAGTTAACCAAGGCAATAAATCAAAATGGAGCAGGACCACAGCAAGCAAGGCAATGCTAACATTCAAAAAAAGTGAGGCTGTTCACCAACTATGTATAAAATTTATGCTTTACTCAAGTGGATCAAAGGGCGACAAATATCCTCGACAGCTCAGCCCCAGATTAAAAAAATAAAAATTTTAAATAAAAAAAATCCCCCCATATGTCAGTGTTGTGTTTTCACTGCCCCCACATACCCCCAAAAATCAGTTACTGCTGATTTAAATCATTACATTTATATTTCTGAGATCTTTTTTCTATACTGCATATCGGCTGTCACCTTTTTGTTGAGCTTATTACAGAACGGGAGGAGGGCGAGCACCACGGTCAGGATGCCTCTGGTTGCCTGAATGGACAACTCCACCTGCAGACAATGAAATAAAATTGTACGCCACTGCTTTAGGGGACGGCATAACAGATGCAAATGCACTCGCACAAACAAACACAACACAGCATCTAAATCGCATTTGGCAATATAAATTAACACCGACAAACACTCTGTTGTTGGTGATGAATGATAAAGTGAACATTAGGATGTAGAGGCAGAGAGATGGGAGCAAATACATATCAAAGAGCCGCTCATTAATCAGCAGTGGAAGCGCTATTCTTCATCCCATCCTTTTGATTCCAACCTTCGCCTTTATTACAAGGTGACCTAAGGCAGATCTTCCCTGCCCAAGATGCTCATTAATTTCTCATAGACACTCATTAATCTAGCGCCCTGTGTTCAATAATGGCTTTATTCACAGATCACTCAAAGATTATGCCGAAGCCAGTGATGAAGTAACACAGTTAGTCATGCTCTATTGTGTGCTCTGTGCTTCACCGATGCCCATATGTTGTTGGGGATGTAGTTTTGATGCTGTCAAAGCTAATTACTCCCTGTGGAAAAGATACTGCAGTGAACTTGTTCCGCGCCCTCTCTATGATAGTACTCTTGTAGTATCAAACACAACAGACTTGTCGTTTTCATAATAACAACTGTACAAACACACACAGGCTAGAATAAAAAGGCTGCAGGCGCAGTGTGGGTACCTTCTGGAAGGTGGCAGTCTTGCCCTGTACAGGAGTCTTGGCCCCTGATTGCAGCTGTTGGCATAACGGCACCAGTTTCTCCATCTCTGTCATCACCACAGACTTTTCCTCATCAACTAGCTGAAACAGAGAGAGATGCGGAGAAAGAGAGGGAGACGTCAGAACAGCAGAAACGGTGCATGATATTATTATCCACAGAGACTGGGTTCATATGTACAGACATTGATAGATTTTCTGGGCTGGATTTACAATGCTCCTGGTGAAACACAAAAAAGGAGGACAAAATAAATTAAAATGTAGTGCTGCTCGATGTAATCCATCAGCAACAGCCAGGTCATGATCCAGTCTATTATCTATCTGTGTTAATCCCCAGTCACCGGGGCCTTCAAACTATTACTGTTACATACATGCACAAGGCCACAAATGACCTAAAAACACAAGCTCTTTTATTCTGGGTGGCACTGTTCATGACTGACAAGGGCAAATAAAACCTCTTAAACCTCAATTAAAAATTATTAAGCTGATTTGCATAAATAGCTTTATAAATTTTCAATGAGAGCAACACAGGTGTGCTAGAAGTGTGCTGAGTGCCATAGGACTATGAGACTCCATTAACTCCTGTTTGTTTGATGTAATTAATCAGAAAGCGTGAGGCAAGTTGAAGAGCTGGGGCCTCCTGATTATGAATTAGTCCTGGGCGGTCGCCGTCAACTCCCCCGCCCTTTAAATCCCCCTCTGCACAAGTGCACAAACATGCACACGAACAGACACGGCGGTGACAAATGGCAGTCGTTAATGGCTGTCAAAAAAGAGCCATGTAATTAAACTTGGGACAGCCCAGAGAAGAAGTTGGTGGAGGGCAAGAGGAAGGAAGGCGCTGAGGGTGCGTTTTGTTTGCTGGATCTCAAGTCAGAGGAAAGGAGGACGGTGCAAGTGTGTGACAGCCTTAATTTCCTGCTCTCGCTGTGTGATTTATAAAGGCGGACCTGGCACCATGGCATGCCAGAGTGGGTGATATGGGTGTGTGTGTGAGAGAGAGGCGTACATGACCGGGGGCGCAGGTGTCTCTGTGTGTGTACAGATGGTTTTGCAGCAGAAAACACTTTCCTTTTCTGTTGGACTTCATTTTAACCATTATCTACCTCTATGCTGAGTTCTGCAGCTTTCTATAAATAGTAAAACAGATTCCAGCAGAGAATAATGAACTGTAATTTCCCAGCTTGGGATCAATAAAGTATATCCAAGTACATCTATCTAATAAAGGATACTGTACTGTAGGTGTGAAAATAAGTTTGTGCTTTTAAAAAAAAAATTCCACTGCACTCATTTTATTGCTACTTAAACAAAAAACTTCTCTCTCCTTTATAAGATGCATTAGATTTCTTCTTAAAGGTGCTTTATGTGCAAAAATGTATGTGTGTATGTGCGTTCCAGAGACAGATTTATTGCTTTAATCCATACCTGCGTGGAAAAGGTGCGTAGAGATGAGCACAGCTGGAGCCCCTCTTCAGAGAGCACCTTCAGAGGGAATCACAAAAAGAAAACAAAAATAATAGAATGTAACAAAAACAAGTAAAACTTTTCTTAAAAACTTCAACCAGAACGCCGTTCAAAAGCAAAAAAACCTTCAGAGGGAATCACAAAAAGAAAACAAAAATAATAGAATGTAACAAAAACAAGTAAAACTTTTCTTAAAAACTTCAACCAGAAACCGTTCAAAAGCAAAAAAAAAAAAAAAGTACAGTCAGTAAATATTATGAGATTTTACTTTTTCTCTGCTTCTTATCAGTACGCCTCCCCGTCTCTTTCCCCTCTCGTTCCTCTTCCTCTCTTATCTCCCTTGCTCACCACAAATGGAATAAATCCTGGCTGACATTTTGGGCCTTGATTCTACAAAGCACTGCACATTATTGGCAATGATCCCAATTCAATCAGATACACCCCTCTGAGTGACCCTGTTTGTTATCACCCCCATGTGTCCGAGGAAGACGGGAATATACTGCTCTAAATTTCCATCATGTTGATAAGTCCTTGTCAGTCCCCATCGGATGTGAAAGATGGTAGCAAATGAAGGGAAACTGGAATTTACTGAACTATTGATCTGTGAGCCCCAGTATGGCTTCGGTTTAATGGAACAACAGGTGCATCCATTTACAACTTTGACAAAACAGGAGGGGGAAATAGAACAGAGGGTGGAGAGAGGGGGGAGATTAGTTGATATGGATGTACATACCTCAGCTTGATGAAAAAGATCTAGTGTTGTTTTCAGCAGCCCCTCCCCTCTGGGGAATCAATATGAAAAAGCGAGAAAATGAGAAAGGGAAATACGGAGGAGAAAAATGAATCAGAACAAAATACCTCCACAGCAATCAACAAGAGCTGTAACTTCGCTGAACTGCAACAATTTTATTGTCAGAATGAGTCATAGCGGTGTCAGGCTTGTCAGTACCTCGAACCCCGTCTGGTATGTATCGATAGCTGGGAGCTCGAGAATCTCGTTAGCACTGAGCCTCTAAAGAGATTCATGTGGATACTTAAGAGGCTTTACAGTGTTAAGCTCTGAAATGAATGTAACAGCTCAGAAAGCTTCCGATACATAATCAGACCATGTGTGCGTGTGTGTTTGTGTACCGTGAGAGGCTAATAAGATACCTGGTAAACAAGTACATGTTGTAGGCCATACTGGCCAGACTCTGGCTCTGCCGAACAATATCATGTTCTTGTTCCTCCCACTTCTCAACCTCTGTGTCCACGTCTGATGACAGCAGACGGAGCTCCAGCCCCAGCTTGGCCATGCTTGTCTGCTCCTGCACACACACACACACACAGAGAGGCAAAAACTGAAGAATAATGGATACAAATGTATATTAGCAAGCAGAGCCTTTTTCATTTGTTAACACACTCAGAACTTCTCTAATCAGCATAATCCCACTTCCTGTGGTGGTTCAAGCCTGTGTAAAACTGCCGGCTGGCAAAATTGCAGCCTATTAGAAAACAAACACCATCAATTCTTGAAACAAGTGACACAAAGTTTCCTGGAGATAAATATACTGCTGTCAGAACGAGGTGCGAGGACATGACGTGATGTATTGCGCCGAATGCCAGAGGAGTTAGTGGTGTATGCTACCTCTGCATCCAACTTGACAGCCTTGGCAGTCTTCAAATTAGTTGAGTGTTTCTGTGGGAAAAGATAATGCCAAAAATCAGATGATTACAACCTATTGAATTAATGCAATAGTAATGAGGATGGCTCGTGTAATACTCACCCCAGGTCGGGGAAGTGACAAATAAGGTCTTTTGTCTCCTAGGAACAAAAAGTTGTTGGGATTATCATCATTATAATATAAGACCAGATTTAAAAAAGCTTGAAAAGATAAAATAATAGCATCTAATTAAAGCTGGATGAGTCAGAGTAAAAAAATAAAAAATAAAAAAACCCAACTGTTATTTCTAAATCCAGATTTTTTCAGACAATTAGGGTGGGAAATTATGTGAAATAAGTAATTATGGTGATGAAATTCGATACATTTTTATCTTTCTTCATAAACCTGAATAACACGGTTCGTTTCAGTCGACTGCAGAGATGATAAACTTGTCATGTTTATGAGGAGAGATTAAAATAATAAAAGCAAAACCCTCCAGTGTTCATATAACACTTTTACAGGTCATCCTGACTTCACAGTAGTACACCAGCGTGATCGATGTGAGCCCTTCACTCACAGAGCCACACTTTAAAATATTTACTGAACTTTATGTGAGTCACATTCGTGAGGGCAGCCATGTCTTGAAAATATGCCACAACAGCCCCCCTCCCCTCCCCCGCTCCTCCTCCACTGTCCGAGATTTCTCAGACTTGCAGTATGTGAAAGCACATTGATGGTTGTCAGCACTTAAATGCAACACTCCCCATTGTACGAACCACTGTGCATACGTGGCCAAATAAACATTAGATACTAATATGCACATCATTACCTAGAACTGAATAGCTACATGTACTTTATATCTGATTTTCTGTCAGCGATGACACAAACAGATGAGATTGTAAGAGGCGCTGTCCATGACTTACACACTTGAGGCAACTGGCACAATGGTGAAAAGAGCACAAGTACAGAGGAGGAGGGAGTGCTGGAGTGTTTAATGGCATTGATGTTTTACAAAACACTTCTCACAGTCTATGATGATGAATCCTGTGTTCATGCTCCTTTGCCTCAGTTTTAACATTTTAAAGTTCTTAGGTGGAAAAATGATTCACTGGTGGAGTCATTAGAGAATGTGATGCAGCACATTCTGCTTCTTTAGCTTGCGTTGTCTGTCCTACCGTTGCAACCCTCCAAAAACGCATCAACTGAACAAAAACACACCTCGTCTGCCCTCGAAGACGTCGTTGATCTCTCTCAGTAGCAGGGCCATGTCGCAGAGCTGCGACTCCCAGGCCTCGCAGAACACCTCCAGGTTCTCCTTGGCGATCTTACTGGACGGGTGGAGGGCCAGCGTCTGAGCCGCCGAAATGATCTGTGCAAGAGTGTGAAGGATTGTGACAGGAGGGAAGGAATCATAAGCAGTGATTAACTACAATGCAGGGAAAAGACAGAGGAAGAAAATGTGGTGTAAGAATTACAGAGAAGTCCCATCACTGAGAAACTAGGATGCTGACCTTTGTGATTTTCAATTCAATTAAGCGCAACTAGTGATGTAAATATAAACCATCTAAAATACAAAGAAACAAAAACAAGTGGGCGATTCTTTTCTCCTAAAAGTGATGAAAAAGTTTCAACAGTAGACAATAACTAAACCCAAGTCATTAATATGTCTGTTAACAATGTTAAAAGCTTTGTAACCTGGTTTTCTTGATGAATAGCAGGCTGCCGTCTCCCTGGTCTGTGGGTAATTAAGTGGGCTACAGTTCTCTGACAATAATCTTCTTTAATCAGCACATGCACAGCAAGACGGTAAAATATCCAACTCCAGTCTTGTGGGGCTCACATCAGAGCTTTATCTCCACTGTGGCGCTCATTACACCCATTACCATTCACTCACAATTGTCCCCAGTAAAAACAAACGCAGGTAGGAAATGAACTGACCCTGATGCAGCGGACATGAATGAGCAGTTTAAATGCTACAAAAACAAACAAAAGATGACTCTGAGATGTTATCTGTTGGAGTCATAATGACAAAACTTAACTCTTGAAAATTTATTTCTAAAAATATAGAATTCCTGATTCAATTCAATTCTTTATTTCGGACACAGCGGCGGTCCATAGAACACTAAAAAATACAAAAAACAGAAACACACATACACATACAAAACAGACAGATATCCCAATATCACGCATTTACATACAAGCTAAAACACCAATGCGATAGGGTTGTTGAAGCAGCATCTGTAAAGTTGCACAGCAGTGGGACACGTGCAGATTTTTAATGATACTAACTTGGTAAACAAAATGCAGATTTCATCACCAAAAAAAAAAAAAGTGCTTTTGAATTCAGCCCCAAACGATGTGATGTGATGTATGTGGGGCTAAACTGCAGCTGTTACATAACTTGTATCTTCTATCACGCCTGGTCTCTAGAATCTAAATAACCACTAAATAAGATTTTGGTCAACTGAATTTTGACAAGTGTCAAAGCACACACACATAAACATATCTATGCACACACACACAGACACACACACCATATAACCATCCCCTACAGTGTAGTATTTAATAGCCAATTGCCCTCTAGGCCACCCTCTATTACTTTGGGCAGACAGAGAGATATCACCACCGCCACCCTGTACTGCAGCGTTATTGATTGGTTGACCTTTGAACTTAGGAGCGGAGTCATTACTGCGGAGTCATGCGGGGCCTGACATTAGCGCCTCGGGACAGGAACATTCTACATTGCTGGATAATTACTGGTATGGATGGTTTCCAAGAGCAAACATAATTAGATCTGAGATAGGGGGACTAGGTGGACAGCATGTTCTCAACCATCTTAAAAGGATGGCAGGTGTGGGAGGTAGACATGAGCTAATTTGTCTATTTTCTCTCTCGATTGTCTACACCTGTAATATCTCTTACTCAGGTTTGATTTCACTCCCAGACCACCATGAGTCCCGTTTGACTTCGCTGGCATTACAATAAAAAAGATGAATGGAGCAAAATGGGTCTCAGGTTTCATTAAAGTTAACCTGTGCACCCTTCCAGACTCCTCCTCCCCACATCAAGTCAATGGGCCATGATATTAAGACTTACCTAAAAACAACAATCCAGACAGAAAATGTGAAGAGGATTAATGTTTACCTGTGGACCAATGACATGGAAGGTCTCCTCAGCGTGCACACAGGTAATCTCCAGAGGCTCTGTCCCCGATACATGGCACAACAGCCGACAGGTCTGGAATGAAACGCAGGAGGAAATACACACTGAATGGACGTGCTTCAAATCCTTCAAGAAATTACTACCACTACAACTACACCAAGGCTTAAGTGGTGCTCTGGCATTTTTTAGTGCGAGTAGAAAACAGTGAATAGTCTGCATCTTTGGGAAAAGGTTTAATAAAATCTTAACATTCTCCAAAAGAGCACTTCTGCCCTCACACAGTGGACTCTTTGAACTGAACAGTCCATTTTGTTTGTTAGGGGCCACTAGAAGAGGCATGCCAGAGTGTGGTCTTTTTCTGCACGATATTTGCATAACAAAACCACATGTTGCCTTTCATTTGGTTGAGGTCGATTGAAGTGTACTCTAGATTTCCATTCACCTCCAGTGCCGTAGGTTCACCAGCATAAACAGCTGCTTTATAGCACGATGCTTGGAGCTTCAATGTCTTTTCAGCAACTTCGGAACTCATGAGAAAACTTTTTGACCTAAAGCCGGCTGCCTGATAATTATGGAGAAATATGGAAAATTCTAACCTTCAATACAGATATCTATTGGTATATATTCTTTTGTTGAAGTTGAACACCTCTCCAAGTCTACCTCCCGGCCTTTGCCCTCGTCTCCGCCTACCTCCACCAGCTGCTCCTTCTGCTCGGTGAGCGTGCGTGAATACTCCGCCACGGTCTCCAGGTTTCCCTCTGCGCCTGCAGCTTTGAGAGCGCGCAGAGGCAACTGCTCCCCGTGAACTTTCAGCAAGTCTGAGGCCCGACCAACTGCCACCTTATGGAGCTGGAGGAGGAATCAAAGATGAAATTGTGGAATAAGAATAAGAAGTGGTTATAGGACCTGGAGAAGGAGAGAGAGAAAGAGAAAATGAGTGAGTGAGAGGCGAGAATGAGGGTGGATTTTAAAGAGGCGGCGTAGACGGAAGAAAAACAGAGCTGACAGGGTGACATAGTTGAGTTGACGGAGAGACAGCAGCAGCAGGTGAGTCGAGAAGTGATGAGGGGGAAAGAGAAGTGGGAAGGCCGGCTACAGGTGCAGAACAGTAAGAAAGAGACATTCAAGTCAGGTCTATCTGTTTCTGTAACTCGGTTCATCTACTCAGACTCCGAAGGGCAGACAGGCAGAGCAGAGGTGGGCTGCTGCTCACCTCACGTCTGAGGTCACCGACGCTCTGGCATGTCTTCAGGATGGCCACCTCCATGTCCTCCGTGGCCTCTTTGGCGTGAACAGACTGCTGCTCCAGTGAGACAGAGACAAGACGGAGAGAACAGAGCATGAGACATAATATGGTTTTCCTGTCACACACACAAAACCTACATTGTTATCTGAAAGTCTCTGACAATGCATCGGAAAGAGACTGGAATGGAAAATTGGGTTCGACTCTCCAGTTACATTTGTGACCTGTTATGTTTTGACAGAGAGTCAGCCCACTTAAGCAGCCAATTTTATGTAATCTAAATGAAATTATTTAGACAAATTATGCCATTTCAATATTGCATAACCATTTCCCAAGTTTCAGACTAGTTGAAATGAAAAAACGCAGCCAAAACAAATATATATATTTATACGCACGCCGCTAAACCAGCCACAATGAGAATCAAGAGCGCAAATTGAAATGGCAGAACACCCGTGATTATTTGCACATTCAGAGACTTTCACTGCAATTTCACAGCACTGCAGTGTTCTGATCTTTTCAATTCTACTGAAGACCTTCAATCGCAAAGGCTAGAAGCGGCACCACTGTATGTGGCAGCAGTCTATCTGTGTATACTCTGAGCACACTGGGGAAAAAAGAGTTTGCAATGAGGAACTGCAACATAATGACTTGTGTTTCATAACTCTGTCTATTCTGAAGGCCGAGGAGATCCTGCTGAATGGAAACAAGACATAAAACATCACAATGTTTCTCTTTAAAGCCAAAAGAGCCATAGTAAAAACTGTTACTGGGGCCGTTTTTTTATGCTCTGTTGTTCCAGGAGGGATGTATGAAAGCAAAGTGAGTTTGTCTGTATAGGTTTGAGTCTGATGGATTTCTTTCTGTTTGTGTGTCCTTCAGCGTCTCTTTTCTGCATCTTGTTATCAGGCTTTCGCTTCACAAGTGTCTTGCAGATGAGGTACTTATAATTACTCTCCATATGGTGGCATATGTTTTACGAATATTCCTGTAGGTACCCGACTGTGTGCATGTCGTGTGTGCATCTGTGCGAGCTTGTGCCAGCATACCGCCTCAATCCAGACGTGCATCAGCTGCTGGGTGTCCTGGCGCACCAGCTGGCACAGACTCAGGATGGCCTGCCGCTGCTCGTGGCTGGTGTAGGCCGAGTCGGTGAAATCCTCCGTCCGCTCCACCAGCGCCTCCAGCTGGCTGCCCATGCTCTCGGGCGGCATGGAGTATAGGTTCTCCCGCAGGCACTCGACGCTGGACTGCATGAGTGGAAAGTGAGGGAGGAAGAGGAGGAGTGTGTGAGAGGATAGATGGAAAGTGACTGAACCAGCAATACACGCAAGAGCTTTACTAACTGCCATGCTGAGGAGTAAAACATAATTTAATATCGTATTCAAAAGCACTTGACCTCATTATTAAATGGCCAGTACGGAATATGGGCTTAGCCTTTGACTCACCTTGGGCCATAATAAATTCTTCAAAATAGTGTCTCAAGTACACAACCATAAAAGTGCCATTTATTAAATGGGGTGGGGGGTGTCCTTTCCTCCACTTTCCTTCTAATGGAAAATATGTCTTCAATATTTTTTCTCCCCACATGTTCAATTTCTCACATATGCCAATGCACAAGGAGGAGAGAGATGATTAGTCAGACTGATGTAGGTTTAATGGTGATTCACACACAATCCTATTAAGAGAATTATAAAAAAGATACATCCGATGTTGATTGTGTGAGTCACATCTGAAGCTGTTACAACAAGCGGTGAATGTAGTGTTAACGCTGCCACCAAAAATAAAAATGAAAGATAAAAATCGACACTCATTCGGAGCCGGAGCCTTTCTCGAGTCTTGAACAGCAGGACGCTTTGCTCACAAGAGGACCATTACCTAACTTCACAGCCCAACGAGCGCCAGACGAGCGTCACTAATCTCGCGGTTTTTAGCGTTCGATACTGCACCGACTTCTCCAGTCTTACCTTGAAGTCCTTGATGCCGTTGTAGATGCTGGCAGGAAGGATCTTGTTCTCCCCGCAGCTCCGTGCCTCAGTGACTATCTCGATGACCTGCTCCAGGGCGCAGCGCATTCGGTGGAAAACGGCATCTTTGTTGATTCGCGCCGACTCGCAATCCGGGTGCCTCAGGCAAGTCTTGGGAAGGAATTCAATGCGAAATGTCAAAGCTCGTGGCCTCTTGTAGTTTCTTCAAAGTCTATCATTTCCAATGTTTTTCAAATACAATTATTCCCTCCCCTTTGGATTTTTTTTTCTTTTTCGTCTCTGTGACTTGCATACCAACGCCAATGACTGTGTGTACGAGAAGCCTTGAAATTAAATAAACTTGAGAAGGCCTTAAATCTTTAAGCTTGAGATAAACCATCTATAAAAACTACCCAGAGGTTCACCCGCAGTTTACCTTGGAGGCTGTGAGGAGCATCATGGTGCATTTCTCCAGTACTGCTCTGGCTGCTGCCATTCGGGCTTTTTTCTTCTCATCCTTCAAGTCCTATAGTGTATGCACACGCACACACAAACACACACACACACACACACACATGATGGTAATGAGTGACTTACGTTACAACTTCTTGGAACTCTCAGGGTGTCCGAGGGACATTGAAAATCAAAATTATTCAGTAAATCTCTTTCATGCTGGTATGAAGCAACACACAAATGTGACTGATTTCGCTCCAAGTGTACACACACACACACACACGCACACGCACACGCACACACCAAACTTCCTACATTAATTGTCATTTAGTAAAAAAGAGATACCAGAATAGGAGAAGATACAGTGTGTATGACCTGCTGCATCGCTCTCCCTGTGCTCCAAACCGAAATAGACAGCTCGAATTAGGTAGATACGGGATTTGGATAAGGCAGCTGAATCAACTCCTCTCCCGGCACTTCGCCATAGATTACAAAGACGACGTGATTATCTGTCATTATTTTTGCCTCCGTGCTCGCCTCCCTTCAATAGACGGAGATGGTAGATTTTCTAAAGGACTGTGTGCTTGTGGTAGTGCTAGTCTTTGTGCGTGCATGGGAGCGCATGAGAGTGGGAGTGAATACAATATTTAAAAAAAAAAAAAAGGGAGAGATAAAGAAAACAGGGTGGCAAATGAGGAGGGAGCATTAGCTGCAATGAGGAGCGTTGGAGAGAGACGTGATGTGTGTGTCAAAACACCAAACCCAGAAAGAGGATGGTCGATCCTCCCTCCCTGTCTAGATATCGCAGCCGTTGCACTTTACATCAGCCTCTGCAGGCAAAGCGCTTTAGCTGCAGAGGCTGAACGTATGCATCAAAGTAGGATTAGCAGCGTCTGACAGTATAAACTTAGAGCCCCAAAGTTCGACTGTTTTTCTGAAGGTTTGAGCAGAAGTTTTGTTTTGCAAATTTGCTACAAATGCACTGTAGTCACACTGGATTGCTGAGGGCATACAGTAGGTCAAGTTCATGACCATACTGAATCGTGATGTAAACAAAAATATCTTTACAGCATATGAGTCATAACAGACCTATGCATTACTTCCATGGAAACCATGGATGAGTGGATCCACAGAGAAATAAGAAAACCTGACAAAAACAAGATGAGTTTGAGGGGAAGCTTGTTTCTTCATTGTTTGATGTTTTTAGAAGCGTGAATATTTGATGCTTGAATTATTGATTTGTCCTGAGTTTCTCCACACATTCATAGTCTAAGTTCTGCAGGTTTCACAGCGTGATTCTCCACCTGCCTGCACATTCACAAACACCATATTTATAAAATCACTGCTTGTTAGAGGATTACATTTACATGAATAAGCAAACTGTGTTCAGCGTTGCAGAAACAAAAAGAGACAAATTACCGCGTGTTCATGAGCTACACCATATTCCATATGCAGCTTTTTGCCAAGTTACACCACATACACACTTCACTTATTGAGAGTTATTGAAAGCGAGCACTTGAAACAGTAACGCAGAGAGCCGGTTTCCTTCACATGCTACTCACGTTCTGTCTGTCTCCTGTGAGGTGGGCAAACTCCACCATCTCGTTGCCAAACTGGCTGAAAATCTGTACGAATTCCTGGAAGGTGCTGACTCTTTCCAGATGGTCGAGGGTTACCAGGACCTGAGAGGAGCGACAAAATCAGAGTGGTACTGTGAATGGCAACATATGGTTTGTGTTCTTCTACTTCACCCACTGTAATGACCCACTTCTAACGTGTGCAGAATATCAGAAGGAGGAGTGAAAATGGCCAAATTTTAACAGGGCTTCATAAACCATGTTTATATCCCAGGAGTACATCCCTAGACCCAAAAATATCATTTATGGGACCCATGATGTTTAATCTGTTTCAATGTCTCTACACCGATTCTATTTCTGTTCTCATTTCAGGATCCCCTGTGATGCAGTTTTATCAATGACAGTTTAAAATAAAACCAGCAGATTAAGTGTTTCCTAACCTGCGTTTTAGTTAATAGTAGTCCATGTAACTACTAATTTAGCTGCTGGGGGTAAGCTAGCTGGCAGCGCTAACATAGCAGCTTTTATCCACACCAGACAAAAAGGAGGAAGAGATGTAATTGTGTTTGCCAGTAATGGAGGACAGGGGGCTGTCGACTGCCTGTCCAAACGAGCCTAACCAGTCATGATTAGGCCCCCTGTTTCCATTCTTGGCTCAGTCTACACAGCTACATCCATATCACACTGTCTGGCTTAAGAGGATAGCCAGGTACGATGGAGAGAGACTATCTCTGGCTCTGTGTTTTTATGTGGCCACTAAATGTGCTGCTTTCCTTCAATTACCTCCAGAGTACTCCTTCAGAGAGCCAGTGCTTATCTGTCAGGGAATAAAGGACTCAGGATGGGGTTTTTGCTAAGGACTGTGTGTATTTGTGCGTGAACAACTGTGTGTGTGCAAAAGAAACTCAGAGAGACATTTGAATGCCTCACCTTGTTCCGTGATGTGATTATCTGTTTGATGACGATGCGGTCGGCCAGGACCAGGACTTTAGTGACGGAAGAGAGGAGCAAGCGTGCAGCTTTCACCATCCCTGTCCTATCGCTGAACACTGTGACACGTTCGTCCGGCTGGGGCGGCAAAGCTGATCCTACATCTGTCAGCTGGGCTATGGCATCACCTGAGAGATGGAAGAGAAAGTAACGGCTTTTGAGGACTTGAAGTATGTAGAAAAATAAGAACAATGAGTTTCAGTTAGATGAGATCAGTGGTTCATCTTGAAGTGGAAGTAGAATACTGTATGATTTTGTTGTGCTGGAAGACTTTCTGGTTAACTGTTTGACAATTCAGAAAGAGTCGTCTCCCTGTTGGGGATGCAGACCCAGAACATGCTGGAGGGTTTACATATCCCATCTGGCCTGAGAGTGCTTTGGGAGCCCCCAGGAAGGGCTGCAGGATGTGGCTGAGCAGAAGGACCTTTAGGCTGCTTTGCTTTTCCTGCTGCCACTGAGATGTGGATCCTGATTAGAGGCAGAAAATGAAAGCATGGCTGGTCAACTGAATTTTGTAAATGCCCTCTAAGTTAGTTCAGACTTTGAGACACACCATGTCATAATGATCTTCCGCTCTGCCAATCTTCACCTCTGGGAGAACATATTGTCCTGGACAGAAAGAGACACAACCGGCCTATATTCAGCACAGTGGTATGACAGCTATGCCAACTTGACCTAAACACAACTGGCATGCTCTGTGGGTGGCGTGAGCCATTTCTGGAGAGAGACTTAGGCCCCCAAACACACTTGGCGACCATCCCAGAGCAAATTCATACATGCATGGAATACAGAAATGCATAATCATTTCCCTTTTTCTTTTCTTTTCCAACCTGCTCACATTAGTCCCAAAATGAGAAGAATGCCATATCTCTATTTTAGGGCTGAAAATCCATCACCAGAACAGACACTATCAAGAGGAAAATGTTCAGAGTTAAGAGCAAGAGAGAGAAATCTCAGAGAGCAGTGGGAAAGGGAGATGGGTCTCTATTGGGTCATGCAGCTTGGCTGTCTATTTGGTTTGGCTGGTCCTTTAAAAGAAGCAGCGCAGACAAACTGATTGCATCCGACAGGCTGCTTTTCAGTGCCAGCTCCGCTAACCAGTTAAAGCATCGAGGCCTGGCTCACAAAGAACGCTGTGCAGCCCCTGTGACACGAGCAGGGCAGAAAGCAGAGGCCAGTTCGCCCTCTCCAATAGCCGCCCTCAATCCCAGAATATAAATTGTAAGGATTATAGATTTCCATAACCTTAAATGAAAAACAGAAATCCCTTATTTATTGTAAAAATGTTCACAGGACCTTCTGTATCCTTGATTGTGTTTTCGTAAAGCCCTGTTGACTAATCTGCTTCCCTGCGCCTGTAAATCCACATGTAAACCAGGACGTCAACACGTATGAATTTATCTTGTGTGTAACCATTGTGACTCCTTATGAAGGAGAAAGAGCAAGGAAGACAGAAATCACACGAATGTGAGAATGACACTGAGAGACTGAGCGAAAGAGACAGAGACAGAGATCCAACACAGATTGCCTTCACTGACCTGCCTCATTGGATCTCCCCACCGCTCCGATGATGGGTAGCATCTAATTAAACTAGTGCTTTCAGCCTGCCTTTATTTCATTCATTACAGCACACAAGGCTGAAGCCTGCCTGATTAAACTCTCCCTGCGGCTAGGTATTAGAGAAAATGTCAATCCTTCACTAACTAGCCCTTCTCTTTCTCCCAGAGACTTAAAGAATATTAAAAGACTTTTCTTTTTTATCCCTGAAGATGTCTCCATCATTTTTTTAAATATGGACACATAGACGAGACAAAAAGTTCTTCTTTTCTCTTTAAATCAGGGAGCGGTTGTAGTTCAAGAGAAGTGCGAGGGAAAACTGTGAAAACACCTCCCTAAGAGGAAAGTGAGAACTGGAATAAATTAGTCACAGTGGATAACACACAACTAGACATTTGCACACACACACACACCAATACACTTCATTGGCCTCACCTACACGTACATTTCACATGCACGTTTTCTCATCGGTCTATTCTCCTCCTCCCACCAGTGCTCTCTTTGTCTGAGTTTTAGCTGCTTTACAAATCAGCACTGTGCAGAGATTAAACACTTTGCTACACAAACAACCCCCCCCCTCCCCACCACCACCACAACCACACACACACACACACATAAACCTATTATCACAGTGTTGCACAGTGTCTAACCTCTTATCCAGTGTGATATTGTTTCCGGTCTGCTCTGGAGAAGGTTAAATGAGCTCATTGTTTTTGCTTGATAAGAACTAAGTTGCCAGCTATAAAGAAATGCTTTCCCAAGCAAGATCTGGCAAACATCTAAACACAAGGATGCAAAAAAGTTCACTGACGCGTGTCATGAATGTGTATTTTACGCCCTAAATAGAAAACAGCATTTTCACAATAGAAAATGTTGCAAGTAAGTGCAGTAACACAATTTCACCTTTTCTTTCTGAGGTTCAGTAAAAGCTGACAGTCCTATAAGATTGATCCATGCCGTCTTGTGTCCTCACGCTCCTTAAAACCCCTGAAACTCTCTTTGTTTCTCTGTTTGTGCACCATCCATCCATGCAGGTTAACTTTGCGTGTTCACCTTCTGCTGCAGCCTCTTGTGGTCAAGACTACACAGCCCAGACTAGATTGCCAGTATTTCTCCTGTCTTGAATGATTCAGTGCAGGTAGGAAACTGCAGAAATGAAAGTTTTAAACTCCACACAGAAGATTCAAACCCTGGAGAAAATAAGGGGCTTTTGGCCGTAGCCTGAGAAACACTTTACACAGAAGAAATCTATGAGGCAGTGAATAGCGAGAAAACGGCGACTGCTTCATTTTGCCAAGTGCCTGATGCTGAAGCCTTTCTATCAGAATCTATTATGCTGTGCTTTCCAATCTGCCACAGGCATATTAATTCCCTCATTCCTCACAGCTCCCTTAGGTGAAGGAACACTTTTTTTTTAATCCTTTACTACCTACCTAATAACAACAATGTCTTTAAGGCACTCTGAAGGTCCTCTGGTGAAACACTGTTTGACAGCCGGGCTGTCCAGACTAATCGAAACCTGCTAAAATCTGATAACACCAAGAGCCTGAAGGTGACGCCTGATGCTTTATGAAACTGTCACAGTTTGTCTAAGCAAATCAGCACTGATGAAGAGACAATAACTGAGCTTGTAAAGGCTGACCTGATCTGACTGCCTCTATGGCCACTTTTGAACGCCATAAAGCAGAGAGGTGTTTATGAGGGTGGGATACAGTGGCCACTCTGAAGAAGCCTTTATGATGAAGAGCCCTCACATAATTTTTACAGCTTAAATTTGTGACCACAAAAGAAGAGCCGCCATCCAAAAGAGAAACACTTGACAGGGTGTTAAAGTTTAAGTGCAGCAATTCAGAGAAAATGTCAAGAGCATAATGAGATCCAGCCGAACGGAGCCCACCTGCTCTGCGCGCCTCGAAGCAGGCTTGACCCATCTCATCCTTCAGCTCATGGTTCTCCGCAGCGATGGCTTCTCCGACGGCGACGAAACGTCCCACTGCCACGCTCACCGCCTGACCCACCCTGTGGATGGCGGCCAGGGTGCGCTCAGACTTCTTTGGCTTGTCTTTGTGGTTGATCAGTGTGGTGATCTACAGGAAAGTGTGGAGGAAGAAGAGGGGAAAATAGGACGTTATCTATGTGCGAAGAAAATAAATCCATGTCATCCCCTGTGTTTTGTTTTGTTTTTTTTTGTAAGAAAAACATCAACTGTAAATCATTTGAAAATTGTAGGGATAATGGCAGGGATGCAATTTTATAAGAAAACATAAGCGAGCTTTAAGTTCCCTAAACACACTTTATGCAAAATGATGCACCCCAGGCCATAATTATTCAGGGATGAAATGTAAGAAGACAGAAAAAATAAAACTCCAGGGCCAACAATAACATGCAATAACAAACAGAGGAAAAAGCAGCAGTCTCACATTTAATGTATGAGGCTGGAACAAGACGGTGCTTGATAAATGATTAAACAATTAATTGATTGTCGGAACAGGCTGACTGACGTATTTCAGCATCAATGGAATGTTGAAAACTCTCAGAGGAGGTAAAAAGCCAGACAATAATCAACCATCTCTGGTATTCTCTCTGTTATACCTGGAATGGTTAAGTAATGTTTAAGAACTTATCCACTGACTCATCGAAGCCTGGAAAGAAGATAAATGAATACAAAAGTTGTGTTTTATCAAACAAGAATCAGAGCTCCTTGTTTCAGCAGTGAAAGTATGCTGTGATGATATCCAAACAGCATCTTTGATAAGAGACTATATTGAGTCTGGAGCACATAGAGCCTTTGCTTATCTGGAGAGAGGAGTTTCCTGCCAGCACAGCTACAAGTGGAGATAACATTTTGGGATACAGCACGAGGATAATCTGCTAAACGGAGAGAAAACATGTCTCTATGGCACAAACCCACGCACCCGACATCGCTCGATAATACACGGTTATTTCATAAAATGTGAAAGAGGAACAGTGACAGACAGAGAAGATGGGAAAGACACGCATGTCCTCTGTAACGTATACAAGACAAGTCACACACACACATAAAACTCAGGTGGGGCTGCTTAGCGATAATTGAGGGCATCAATTATGTATGGGTACAGCCAATTATCATCAATTATTGATTTCTTCCACTCTCCCCAGCTGTTATCATTGTGTGTGTGTTAAACCATTTAGGTCAAGCAGTGGTGGGTGGTGATTTTAATTGGCCCACAGCTACAGGTGGTCCAAGTGGGGAATATTTTACAGTGAAGGCTTTTCAGGCTATAACACTGCTGCGCCTGCTGATAGATGGTTGTTTGAATGAGCAGCATCCTGACAGATGAATGCAACACACATTTAAGCTGTCATGAAAAGGGGGTCAAGGGGATCAAGACACTGGCATCAGCCTTTGCAAGACACTGAGGTTTTTCCACAACAGTTAGTGCTCAACATGGTTTTGCTCTTGAATATTCATCTTCACCACCCCGACCAACCATCTCCTCCTTACTGTGAGCACCACAATGCTAAAGCTTGAATTATGCTGAGTCAGCGAACTTCCTGGGCTGCTGCCCTTTGAGACGTGGCCCACATTAAAACTGTACATCGCATACCATCCTCCCTGATGGTCTTGTCAAGTATCTCTGTGTTGCAGAGTTTTGCAAACAGATTTTTTTTTCCATGTTGAGGATGGATGCAGTGAAATTTCAATATTTTCACTTTCTGATTTTCCATCTTCAAATTGCTGAGAAATTTGAAAATAATTGGGACTGAGCGATAAAAACAGACATGCTGCCTGATTTGCTATGAACTCTGCATGACACGCTAATGTAGCTTCTGAATTGCTGCTTTTCTTGTGGCAGGAAATTAAAAATCTAAATTAAATAAAAAAAATTAAAAAATACTGGGTTCAAAAAAGAGGCAAACTGTAGATATCGCATCAAATGTAACACATTAATATGAGTAGCTGAAAGATGAATAGATACTGAAAACAACCAGTACTTGCAGCCCTAAAAGTTGTGATGGTGGTTTTGGTTCAGTCATTAATCATTACTTTTACAGTGGATTTATCATGAACATCAGCCAGCAGCCAGTACAGCTCTTTTGTATAAAAACACATTAACTGTCAAGTATTGACTTTTGGTGATGATGAAAAAACACTTTGAAAAATTGAAAGATGCAGGGAAGAAAAGCATATAGAATTTATTACCCAATCACACTTCCAACACAAAAAGTTATGACGGACAAAAATGCTGAGAAACATGATGAAACACTGGAGCTGCAGGAATACATATGTCAGTATCTGATCGTAAATTGCACCGGCTGCTCTGGTGAGAAGATGCTTCAATGTCACGAACACATGGTTGAAAATAAATGTACGACAACACCGCTGCTGCTGCTGCTGCACCTCCTCTTTACTCTCTCCTACAGCTTTGTCAGTATCCATCTGACTGTGTCACCATTTTTCTCTGCAGCGGTGAAATAAGTTGTACATGTTTTCTCCTGCTGTTTTTTTTCCCTGACAGACTATTGTTCTGTAGCGGGATCACGCCCCTGAAAGTGCTCGTGAAGCACTTCTATTGGCCCGTCACTCACCACTTAATGCATCACTCGATCTTTATTATCACAGTGTGAGAGCTTCACTTCCTGCGGACCCCCTGACTCATCCACACAGAGGAGGATACTCCTTTGAAAACACCAACGCTGGCTGCCTGGGCTTTATGGAGCCTAATAGAGTGAATTAGGGCACTGTGAAACATGATTCACACCCTCAGAATAAAAGAGAGGTCTATCATCAGGTGGTGTTCAGGTTACACAAAACACCTGATTAACATTCCTGTGACGTAAAGTATGTGCTTCTTATGCCATTGTCCTCAAGTCCTCAGCTTTTGAGAGGAAGTGAGCCTGCAGTGTGTGCATCTGTGTGGCTGCACAAACAGCAGTCCCTCTGAAATAGAAGCTGCCGCCGCTCTCACAAAAGAGAGGAGACGGAGGGAGAAAGTGACGGAAACAGACCCGCATAAGAGGCAGACAGAGGGAAACGGAAGAAGGTCGAAAGTGACAGGGAGTGAAAACCTAATTACGGATCTTCCTGTGTGAAAAGGCCTCCGCTGCTCTGCAACAGCTGACGAGGGCAAAGTTAGTTCAACAACTTTAAGACGGCCGGTCTGTGAAAGACAAACAAGAGAGAAATAGTCCCTGTGAATTACAAAAGAGGGAGAGCAGAGAACACCCGCTGCCTGGGATTTCCTGCATCGGGGGAAACTCTACTTTATGCAGTTCACTTCATTTACAATTCAATTCATCGTATTGAATGATTGGATTTTTACACAAGGTGAGAGCAGCCGAGAATACAATTATAATTTTAACCCTGAAGCTCACGATCGGTAATTAATTGTCTTGTTATCCCCGGATAACAAATTAATTTTTATGATAATGTATTCATTATCTTCTTATGTCATTATTCAGAGAAATTGATTCCTAATATGAGGATATGGCCTAAATGGTGAACTAGATGGAAAACATACACTCAGTTACCATCTCATTAGCTGAAGTACAATCCAATACGATGTATTAGATAAGCTGCATTAAGTTTCATTTTGTTTAGGCAGTTGTGGACAAAAATTGACATTTTCAGGTCTGCTTTGCCACCACTGGTGGCATTGTGAAGCAGTGGTTTTCCCAGCGGGTCCCCACCTCAGTTGAGTGTAAACTTTATTCACATGAAAAGACTAAAGGATCTCCTTTAACAACAAAAGTTAAACCTCACATACGTTTAAATGCTAAAACAACAAAAGCCAGACAAGAGCTTTGAAGAAAGAGTTGCATTAATGGCTAATGATTGAATATCTGAACCTGCAAACTATAGATATAATTAGATATTAATTTGCTATCTTTCTAGAAAGCTGCTTTCAGACCAGGGCTTCTGCCATCTACTGTATATTTCACTGCAGGTTAATCTTTCAAATGTCTCTTCTCAGTTCATTCCTCAGCTCTGTGTTTCACACACACCCTCTCTATAACAGGCTGCTGTGCTCTGCTGCACTCCAGCAGTGTTTGAATGCCAATGAGCATTAGCAGCTAAGCATCCAGCCCAAAGCCTCCAAAACCCACCAAGGATTTACATGATATGAAAGCCGTGAAATAAGCACAAACGTTGCTTTAGGTGCAAAGTTGGACCTCCAACAGATGTGTGTATTGACGAGCTGCAACCATCTACTTCAGTTGCCAAAAATTAACAAGATTTTTGCTTATTACAGATATTGCAAATGTAAATTATGGCACTGAACTATTATAACAATTATAAACTATGACTGAAAGAAGAAGTGTCACATGGTTATTTAGTTCAATCCAGCTTCCATTGTCTTCAGTAAACTTGGCATCATCTTAAAGAGGATTCTGTGACAACTTAGGTCCATTTTAACCAAATGTCTTCACCAATCGATCATGAATTGGTCTCATGTTTGAAAATAAATACAAAAGCAAATACTTAATGACTTAATAATTATGTCTCCATTACTTATTTTGATATCCATGACAAATTTTATATAATACTCTGTATGTGATCAAAAGGAAAACTCTTCACACTTCTGTGTCAGTTTCTGTTTTCCACTCAAACTGGAGCAGAGCGGAGCCTCGTTGTCCTTCTTGCCACTTTCTCTCCCGGTACACAACCAGTCAATTCTCAACTGTTCACCCCTCATCTCTTTGTTGTCCATAATTAGGAGGACAATTACATGGCCATAAAAAAAGCGCATGAACAGCTTAATGCGGGCAGCACAATACAGGAACCGAGCCCACCCATTGGTTAGCAGGAAATCTAGACTAACACCTCAAGGACACAGTGACTGACTATAAATCAGCGGGTAACAAAAGCTGGAAACATTTGTGGCTGCCTCCCATGGCTACTGACGGAGTTCCACTGAATGGCAATGCCTGGGGAAAGTATGGTGTTATCAGAGTCAATCTCTCTCTCTCTCTGTCTGTTTCTGTTTCTCGATTGTTGTACAATTGTATGAACTATAAATGTGGAAAGAAATTAGCATGTTTGTGGAAGAAAAAATCCAAACAGATCAACTCCGGGCCTTTTTTTCTTCTCCAGTGGTGGCAAATTTGAATCATTCTCGTCATTTAATAACTGCATGAAAAACAAATAAAACCAGCAAGATAGAAGTGTGTGAACAAGCTAATCCTGAGGCCTGAAGGGTTGTTTTTTTTATTAAAAACACACTGTAACCATTCATCATGATAATTGCTTGCTTGACAGGTGTTGTGCTGCCCGGATTATTTGTCTAACTTATATCTGATTCTTCGTGAGCTCTGCTTGGCCTGCTGACAAGTTGGGCTTGTATAATAAAAAATAAAAAAATAAATTTATGAGGAAAGAAGAGTTTATATCAGAAATAGAATTTAAGCAAAAGAACAAAGATTTCTGAGTCGACACAGTTCATCTTTGGTTCATGCATATGTTTGCACAGATACTACTTCTGCACTGCTGTATGAATGTTTGGATAACTTTTTGTGCAGGCAGGGAATAATTGCACAGTGTGAAGAGAAGGAGACAAGGCAGAGAGAAACAAAAAGGGAAGTTTACGTCTCGGTTTGTGTTTACTTGCTGATCAAATGAAACTGTCAGCATTATTTTGTCCTCATGAGTTTCACCCGTATGTCCTTGCTAATATGAAAAAGAGAAGTCTCTCCATCTGTGGTAACTTTGCAAGCCTCCTGGTTCTGCGTGTGCCTCGGATCTTTTTTCTCATTACACAAACTCTACAGCATATGGATCACTTTGTTAAAGCAAAGCAGGGATAAGGAACACTTCCAGGTCTCATTTCAACCCATTACGGCACAAAGGGATCATTGCTGTGGGTTGGAGAACTGCACCCGAAAGGACAGTCTGGATGTTGGTCTTATCTGTGTGCATTTCTCCTGCAGGTTTTGCCTTCCACATAATCTGAACTGTGGTGCCCTTGAACAAAAAAAAAAAGTCTGTTAGGCCTTTATTGATGCAAGGCGAGATGTGGCTGGATTTTCGCAGGGGACTTTGAGGGGGGAAAAAAAAGAACATGAGAGGGAAAGGATGAAAGTCGTACATGCACTTTAATGGGCGAGCAAATTCCTTCCAAATTGGCCCAAGCAGACGGGAGTTCGATGCTGCACTGATCGAAAGCCAGACTGGAGAAGTGATACGAGTAGATGAAAAGAGAAACAAGGGAGTTGGATATAAAGAAAAGAACAGGTGAGGAGAGAGAGAGACAGAGAGTGCATGTAAAGAATAGGACATCTACATCACACTTTACTTGGCCTCATTTCTCACTGCGTATGTGGCATCATCCTTCTCTCTTTCAAACCTCCCTCCCTTGTGACTTCAGCGGTCTCTGTCCTTCTCTCCATCCACCTCTCCCCTAGCAGTCTTCTTCTCTGAGCAGTAAGTGATTCAAGTGCCCTTACTGCAGTATAGTTAAGTGTCTTACAGTACAGTAACAGCTCGTGGTGTTTAAGCTGAATCCTTTGGGGTATACTGTAAAAAAAAAAGCATGTGCACAGAACAGCAGAAATAAGAAAGAGCAGGGCTGCAGCACCAACCAAGCCTTTCATTGCAAAACCTATTTATCACAGAACATACTATATGCCCTTTCATTCCTTGATGAAATAAAAATAAAAGTTCTTGCAGTCCAAATTTTAAGTGCAAAACACACACACATACACACCGACACTAAATTGAGAAATGCTCCAAACTGGAGCAAGCCAGGTTTCTGGAAACAAGGCTGAACACAAGTCGGTTGTTATCAAACACAAACATCAGTAAATCAAACCAGGCCAGCAGCCAATTTACTGCACAGCCATATTCTACATATGACTCATGCCCTCATCTAGCTATACTCATTGTGTACAGACTCAATGCATAGTGTTACCGAGTCAGCTAATGGGAGAAGAACACAAGTTTTCTGGTGTACCTTCTTAAATTAGAACCACAAGGCTGCAGTTCAATTTAGCTACACTGAACCACATCCATATGCAACCTCGACTGGTCATGCATTCTTTAAGAATTGCATTGCATTTATAGAGTTATTTTTTACTCCCTAAAACACACACACAGACTTTCAGCAGCCTTCACACACACACCATAAAGTCTTTTTGAGCAGCAACCCCGAGGAATAATTGTACATTTTAATCTCTATACAGTTTTTTAAGGACCTATAGGCATTGACACCCTGCCAGCGCCACTTATGTATTCTGGGAAAAGCAAGAGAAAGCGGTGAAGTGAGAGGTTCTGCCGTTTAAGGAGGCAAACATCCCAGAGAATCAAACCATCCCAAAGACAATTTTGCAGCTATTCATGTAATTTGTCTCTATTTTCTGGTCAACTAGAGCATGTGTGTACGAGGAGATGAGAGCGAGACAGACTGAAAGTGAAAGAGAAAGCATGTAAAATCAGAACAGACAGTCACAGCTTGTGGTGGAGGTCATACAGAAAGTGTCTGTATGACACTGCCATAAATCTTAGATGAACTGACCTCAGATCAATTTTATTTGGACCTGTAAAAGGCTCCCCGAACCAGTCATAGCAGCCTATCGTCTTGAAATTTTAAAGGTTTGAAGCACGCTTTCTTACTCAGAGCAACTGACAGACACGCACACACCTATCTAGCTGAAGCATCGAATTTACCCAGAGATAAAGACAGCGAGCAAAGTGATTTGGCGGTACGAGCTGATGTGGATGATTGAACACAGCTGCTTTTACCCAGTAAGGCAGATAATTCCAGAGAATAGATAGTCAAATCACTGCATGCCTCTACAGCCACGAGATGACTGGGATAATACCAGCTGATTTCCAAAGAGAAAGGCGGAGGAGGAAGAAGGGCAGAGCGCACGGAGGACGTGACGAATGTGGGAAGACTACTGAGGCCAAGAGACAGGCGAGCTGACAGGCGTGTAGTGTAGCCAACAAACAGATTAGCATTCTTGTGTATTTATGCCCAAGGGGTGAGCATCGCCATGTGCTTTCATTGGATCCTTACTGAACTTTAACTGCAGTTGTGCTAGAACGCTGCTTCTTTTATTCAGATTTCTCCTATTTGCCGTAATTATTGCTGCATTATATTCTGAAGGATACATTTGAGAATATAGTAAAAGTCACACATTATGTTAAACTCATGTTTGTCTCACTAAGTCAGATAATAAAGATGTTATGTGGAACTCATCAAAACTCATTTTAAATTGCTAGAGGAAGCACCTGGCTAGTTAAAGTTTTTCCTGAGGCCTTGGGTCGTCCTCTTATCTGCCTCACAGCCAAAAAAGCAAATAAGCAGAATTCACAAAGTGTCCAATTGTGGCTTTGAATAAATAACTAACCATGTAATGCTCTGCGTCAGTTTTCACTTGTGACAAGAAGTTACAGCCTGGAAAATGAACACATGACATCAACCTTGGTCCGCCCGCTCATGTATGTCAACAGACATGCACCCAATGCAACAGACAAGCAGACGGACATTGATAGAGGTAGACAGAAAGAAGTGGGGGTATGTAAAACAGGCGTTGGGGGCACAAAGAGAAAAACAGAGAGTAGAGAGCAAAGCAGACAGTAAAGACAACATGAATGGCATACAGGCTATAGCTGCTGAATGAGTTTGGATTTTTATCAGATTGCACCCCATTGGACTGGATGAGAAAAGGCCACTGTTTGGCCTTCGAGCTTTGGCTCGGCAATCAGAGCTGACATTTGAATATGTGGACAGGCAGATTGAATCCATGGCAAACATCAGCGAGAAAGGTTATCGCTGATAAATAATAATAGCTGCGCCTTGCTGCGTACAGCCATCTACTCAAGAGGGACCATGACCATCAATACTGAAGTGACTCTGCATCAGTGAGTCACCGTCAAGGCCTTTTGTGAAGAGCTGTAAGAAGTTACAAGTCAGCACCAGCTGAGTGCCTAAAGTGTTTAGATACGAGCACCAGTATGATCCTTTTCAACACACATTTATGAGAACTGCAACATTTTTCCTATAATTTATTTTCATTGCTAGAATAAATTTTCTTTAAAGTTGAGTGTTTAAACACAAGTTGTCATGCAACAAGACCGTTTCCTGCATAAAATAGTCTAAAACTGACAAAGAATGATCAATTCATTTTTTATAATGTCTGTTTTCATTAGTTTTTTATTTATTATTCTTCAGTTCTTATGAAATATGACACTCACTTTGAATATGCACATGCCTCTACACAGACACACCGGTTTCTACTAGTACTGTTGTTCTGGGCCTTAAAACATAATCGAACCCCAACAGTACTATGAGGTATTGTATAATGTAATAGCACAGTTTTACCATGTTCCTTTACATTATTAAAAAAGATAGCTCAACATTTTGGCAAATTGGCCCATTGCCATAATCCCTATAGTTTTAGGAGTACTATCACCTTTAGTAGTCGGTGCAAGCTATTTTTAGAATGACGGAGCAGAGCCGTGAGCTGCTCAGAGCTCAGAGAGTTTGATGAGGGAAACCAAGAAATCACATGAGCCTCCGTAGCGCAGCTCTGAGCAGCTCACGGCTCTGCTCCGCCGTTCTAAAAATAGCTTACACCGACAATTGAAAGTAATGAACCTACCCCTGAAACACTGGGATTATGGCAATGGCCCAATTTGCCAAAAATGTTGAACTATCCTTTTAAGAGAAAGAAAATCCATTTGTGTGCAGGTGAGAATAAAAAGTCAGAATAGAGCCAAATTTAAGCAAAAACTCTTCACTCAAAATTATACCTATTATGTTGCAAAAACGTGTTCTGTGTGGCTTACATGTGAGCGGCTTACAGTACATGTGAGCTTGTACTATGACGTATGGAGAAGGTGGTAAATATAACACTGGTTAAAACATGCTTCTTGCTCCTGTGGCCAATGTGGCATGCCAAGGCCGCAGCGTCTGCATAGTTACATAGTAGAGAAAGGACAGCCACTGAAACACTGACACACAGCTTGCATTCAAACAGAGCACAATACCTCTTTTCATTCCTTCTTGCTCACGTAATTCTCTGGATAGTAGGTGGGAGGGAGACCGAGAGAGACACAGACAGAGAGAGACAAAGGGAAAGTCAGGGAGGGGTCAACCAAGGAGAGGAGAGACAGGGAGCTCTGAACGCAACGTGACTGCTGGGTCAAACTCCCTCCGGCTATCTCAAATGTTCACCTGCCCCATCTCCGGTGCACCCGGGGGTGCAGCTCGGGCATATAACTGTGGGGGTCACCATCTGATACAGAGCACCTCGAGGCAGTGGCTCACCTGAGCCTTGACACTTGCATGCTCCGAGTTCTTTATGCTCCAACAATGTCTTTTTACTTTATGGAGAAATTTGAACGACTGGTGCGTTATACAGATTTCCGAACTCTTCCGATGAACAACAGGAAACAAGACTGTTTTGATTTCTGTATTACACCAGTAAGTAAATAAGTCTGACTGATATTGTGACTTTGTATTGAGGTTCTATTCCCCCAAACTGGCCAAACCTCATAATCACTTTTCTGGTACAGGACAGACATTTCAGCAGCTCTCATTGTGCATTTTTCATGGTCAGAGGAACAACATGATTTGCAAACTAAACTGTCGCATCTGTTCTCTGTGCAGCTACATCTCTACAGGTGACCGTGACTTCTCCAATTAAAAGCTGAGGTGGCATCTAACCCCTGAGTAGTCAAATGAAATGTTTCGCTCCAGGCTCCTCGTGTGACTCACAGCATGAGAACGTGTCAAACGTTATACTCTTTTTCGCTCCCGTTTCAGCTTTTGTCGCACGACGGCACAACAGCGATTGCTGCTGCAGTGTGCATCATCATTTTTTTGTGTGTAAGGAACTCAAGCTTGGCCAGATTAGCTGACTCACCAGAGAGCCCCTGAATATAATGAAAAATGCAGATTTTTTTTTTCCTTTTACTGGACAAAGCACTTACACCAAATTTAACAAAAAGTGCATGAATCAAAAATGTTTTACTGCTGGCAATGGAGATTCACTTGCAACTTTTTTTTATTGGGCTCAGACTTCAAAACAAGGTCATAAATAGATTTCTTTGAAGGTGTACGCATCATACAAACCAGTGTGCCAAATGTTACAAATAAGCATATCTGGAATATCTTCTGAGACCTTCAGCTGCTTCTTTTGCAACTACTGTGATTATGAAGGGCAGCTGGCTGACTATTAGAGCATCCCAACAATAAATCTGTTCTGCTTGCCCACGTGCATGCAGAGAAGCCAAGACAACACACCATAATATATAGTAAGGTTGGCACACAGTAGACAAACCAATAAACTCAGTTCATATTTTCCAAGGGACCATTCACTGTCAAATAAATGACAAATATAATCCCACTTATTGCCTGGTATTACAGCCTGGCATCGATCCTTGGTTCTCTGCCACGGTTCAAGTGTTCACAGCCTCTCTAAAGCCTCTCTGAGGCGGATTTCTAAAGAGAGGCATGGAGACATGGCCCAGGGTTTCCAGATTACATTTTTGTGATTGTTTCACATGAAGAAAAATATTCATCTCGAGGGCTTGGGTAGCAGGCTCTTACCATTCATGAGCCATAGCAGGGTTGTGTTTCCACTCAGGAAGTAGAAGCTGAGAGGAAAGCAGAACAGGCTGTGTGCTACCTGGTCCTCCATCATGGCTGTCTGAAAATAATGGGAAATCTATCACGTCTTAAGGGGGTCCTCTGAGTGTGCTGAGCAGAGAGCTCTCCAGAGTCACTCTGACCTGAGCCAGTTGTAGTTTACTGTATGACAAATTCTGACGTGACAAATCACATCAATCTTTCTTAAAGCATTCATTTTTGTTTTGCTACTTCCCATTGCATGCTTTTATTTCAGTGTTTGTTTCATGTTCATGAAGACTTACTTCATATTGTAGTGGGAGTATGCATTCAAATAAGAATTACATAATAGGAGCCCACTGACCTGCACTGACAGTAACAAATAATTTTTTCTGAAAGCAGAGCATTGCAACAGTGTAATCAGTCGGGCTGACATGAGGTGGAGGAAGCCTAGAGGAACCAGCAGCCGCTGATAACAGAGAATGATAAACCTGGAAAAAATAACAGACAGGCAGCTGTGATGGACAGATAGACAGGAGAATGGCAGAGGGCACAGAGTAAATAAGGAAAGAGGGTGGACAGCTTAGACGGAGAAAACCAGGAGGCATGGCTGCACAGGAAAAGACTTTGCCTGCTCACTTTTCTCCAACTAAAAACTCTTTAAGAAATTGCACTCTTTCAGTTGAGAGGCACACCAGGGACACGAAATGAGACCGTGTGAGTGAGAGAGCGACCTCTGATGCAACGCTCCTCGCTGGGGGGTAGACAAACACAACATGGTTGTGGATCAATTTTTGCTTTGTTAACCACAATCCAAGGTTAACTAAGATGGGAAGGGGAGCACAGGGGATCGATCTCCTCTGTTTGGAGAGCGCCGGACCATGACACAAGCTACTGTTGTGGTTCACCAACCTTGTTTTGCTTTAAACCTCTTTACACATGCTAGTGGAGGGATAGTGGGCCAGGATGCCTCCATGGGTAAAATTAGCAGATTGAAAAGCTGTGAATTAGGCTACCAAAAGAAACGCAAACATTAGAAATCGTCATTTAAAAACACTGCATCAGTTCCTATAAGGGAGCTGCTTAAAGAAACAGTTCAACATTTTGGCTTATGTATTTGCTTGCTGAGAACAAGAGGAAACAAAACAGTAAACTTATGTCAAAAGCACACAAGATCCACCCAGCAGCTCATGTAAACCTCATTATTTAAAACATTTTTTCTTACCTTCTTTAATCCAAACAAAAACCAACTGAAAAAAGTGTTGAAGATGCTGGTGGGCAGACTTTTTGTCATCTCTGGACAGAACCAGGCTAGCTGCTTTCCTCTGTTTCAAAGCCCTGATGCTACGCTAAAATCGCTGCAGAGTGAGTAGTTTAAAGGGGATATTTTTTTTTGTTTTCAACAAAACACAAAACACAAGGTTGTGCGGTCAAATAAATATTGAATCAATACATCAAAAATGCTTCCCTAGGTGTTTCATTAGTGTGGCTCCGGCCTATATGCTTCTCACTGGTGTGTGGGCGCAGATAATAATGATGAGCCTGGAACGGTGGGCAGCTGAACACCACTGACATCTCTCTTCGAGGGTGTAACAAATATTTCAGAAGTAGTGAATAACCAAAACATGCTTCTCACTTATCTCAAATGATAGTAAAATACATTGTAAAGCCTTAAACAACCTCAACGCTTCAAAATAGCTGGAGGCAAATCAAAGTCGAGGCGAGATTATCAGGGTCCCCACAGTGTGAAGAAAGTCACGTCAGCTTGAAACAAATAGAAAACAGACAGAACACAGAATTATTTATTTGGATCTAACTGGTGTGATACTGAAACCAAGGCAGCCATCCTGACAACACACGCATCTTTGATCTAGGCAAGTTTTCACAAAACATCCAAGACATAATATCAAAGACATCTCGAGCCCAGGCAGTGGGGCAATGCAGATGAGATCCCACCCCATTTGGAAATGTACACTGTATGCAGTTACACATTTCTCCAGGCAACACTGGGCTCTTTGTTCCATAGAAGACCTGGATATTTCATAGGGATGTCTGTTTCAGATTTTTTTTCCCCCCCTGAATGCATCCTATACAAGGACACAGCAGTTGTATAATTTGGCAACGGGAAAGGGAAGCAAAACACAGCAGAAAAACATAGACACATCACATATTACATCTATATGTGAGGTCTCCAATCTCTCCATCAGATTCGGCTGCTGGCGACATTGAGGGGAAAGTTTAGGACTTCCAAACAGCGTGCCTGAAAAGACAGCCTTAGCCTGGATGCTGAAGTCATATTTCGTTTCACTAATTGAATAAGACTTCCAGCGCTGTAATAGAATATTCATGTAATTGTATTAGGCAAGTGGTTCCATCCCAGGAAGACAAGAGGCGAAGAAAACAAACAAAAACATTTCAGTGGAGAGTTTCATTTGCTGACATGGTCTGGTGTTGGTTTGCATAAACAGACCCAAATTTGCAATTAATGAGTGACTAAATCCTACATCACAAGGTGCATGACACACTCTATTGGTTATATGAGCAGACATACAAGTACAGAGTCGACCGTGAAAACAATTTTCTCCTATTGGTTGAATAATGTAGATCTCTCTCACCTTGTGAGATGAAGCACCTTCAAAAGAAACAAGGGGGAAAAAATGTTCCAATTTACATAGGCTGTAACAAATCTTTCTCTTTGAAACCTCTGGACCCCGCTAAAAAAAAAAGGAAAAAAAAGACTGTGGCCTAGAGCACCGTTATACTTTGTACTTGCTGTGCGACTCCAAACTTTGATTGTCCCCCACCACAACTCCTTTGTATTTTCTAAAGTTGATATGAGTACACTTGAAAAGGGCAGACTCCAGCTCCTGATGAGGCCCTATTGTATTTTTCATTCAGCTCCTCAATTATCTCAGTGAGGATGTCCTGGGTCACCAGTAAAGATTGATGAGTAGCTGCACTAAAGCCTAAAGAGGCGGGACTGTGAATCGATGTAACCTGTCGGAGGGCCATCTCCAGATCCATCATCACCAGGATGAAAACACACGTCCAATCAAGACAATTAAAGCCTACATGCTTCTCCTCCTCCTCCTCATCAGCTCAGTTTGTAAAACGGGACTCACGAGGTTTATCCTGAGAGTAAAATACCAGTGTTGATTTTCAATTTCAAAAAAGAAATTCAGTCAAAAGGGAAAACTGCAGACCATGCGGACACGGTTCGGCAGCCATTACTGAAAAAAGCATCTGTCCCCGAGTCACTTTCTTGGATGTAACTTAACGCGATGACAACAGCCCGCTTCAACAACCCGGGGGTACGAACACAACAACCGGGCCATTTGCAAGTTTCCCCCCCTCAGGTTTACTTCACACTGAGCCATGTTTAATGACTGGCTAATTATATAAAGTCCTCAACAGGATAATCCTAACTGCTTGCCAACTCAGCCTCGAAAACATTCCATCAGTCATCATGATGGGTAATTACAAGTAATGGACAAATAATAGTGTGTGTTGAACAGTGTGTGAAAGTGGCTTAACCAGGCTCTGTCGCAGCCTCCCACAGCGATAGCATGTTCTGCAGGAAAGAGAGGAAAAAAAAAAAAAGAACTGCAGCACCGCCGACTAAATACACCTGACACAAAGCACTGGCTTAGTGGCTCGCCTATAAACTAATACGTCTTGTTTTTGTTGAACAAAGAAGGAAAATGACAAAGAAAAATGGGCTTTCTCTCCGTGTCACCTGGGGATTCAAATCAAATACAAACACAAGCTTGTGATAAAAGCGCAGTGATGATTCTCACAAACTACCTTCAGGATTTTTCCTTCCTACTTTCCAAGCCTCTGAAAGTTCTTCACAGATGAAAGCGGGGAGATGGTAAGATAAGGCGTCAGGTGTGGAAGAAAGTCAACATGACTGCAAACCATCCACTGTGTGAGACAAATCCTCGCCCAGAAGCAAAAGAAGAAGAGAAAAGGCATTTCTGGAAAAAAAAAAAGTGGTCTGGAGGGTTTGACATTTGAGAAGAAAGGGATTTAAAAAGTGAATGATTGCATTAATAAATCAATGAAATGTGTCAAACCAAACATCAAAACCACAACGCAATGAGATAGCGGCTGAGGAGGATGATTCATTGATGGAAGTGGTGAGTGACTGAAGCGAGGCCAACTTCAAGCCCTCGGTGAGGAAAGGCATTAACTCATGCGTACCAGCCGGTATATGGAGGGCGTGTAGGTCACGTCTCTTGTGACTCGGACTTTCGACCTGAGCCGTGGTCCCCTATAAAGAATACGTAGACAGTTTCAGACACTCGTAGTAATGCGCATTGTAGGGGCTTGAAACGTGAACCCTCGAAGGAATGCGGCCCCCCCGACTTCAGACAGGAAAATGGCCTGTGTTGTGACACACGGACTCTCTCTAACACATTCATGAGGGCTTAGGGAACATGCTTTCACTACATGACACATACCCATGTCTTTCAGCGTTAGGGCTTCTGTTATGTCTTTATCAAAAGCTCAAAAAACATTTATTGGAACCAGTCTGGAGCCTTTTATACACATAGACGGCAAAGACACAATACCATAATTAATACTTGCATTATTCTAATCAAAGTTCTCACATTCAAACACAAGTGGAGTTTTTATGTGCATGAACCCCTGAAAAAGCTCCTTTCAGCCCTTCAGCGAACAGACACACTCCAACATCCAGAACAACCGGAACTTTATTTATAGAAGGTGAGGGGCGCTTTGACTTATTTATAGGGGGTTGTGTATGTGTGTGGACTAACACACGCACGCACACACACACAGAAACACACACACATCATCATATCAGCACTACAAGTACCAGGTACTTTCAGGTTATTGATAGGTGCAAACATTCATAATGTTGGACGAGTACATACTGTAGGCTACACGCTGAAGCTGTGGTTGACGGACTAATTAAAAAAAGCCTAAAGAGCCGTGTTCATATTTCTGCCTGATCAGCATTTAAAGCATAAAACATCACAGAAACGATGTCTGCAACTGAAACTGGTGCACTTATTTATATTTTTGGAAAATTCTAAGAGGCTTTGCAACGCTGCATTTTTTATTCCAATTTACTAAACGCTACCCACACCCCCTTGTGAAGCTGTCATCTGAAAAGACAGCTTTAAATAATCTGTAAATCTGAGTAATTTATAAACAGCTTTATCCAGTTCAGTATTTGAACAAAACTAGTTTGTCCACAAACAGTATACCGCCTCTGTGTAATCTTATCAGGATCAAGTTAAAATGATATTTTCCTTTTCTTAGCACTAAGTCCTTTAACAATGTTTAAGATCCTATCTGCCTGCAATTGTGCTGTCAACATTGCACTGGCTTCCAAAAACATATTTCTATGAAGATATGAGACAGTTGGACAAAGGACAGCAAGAATACCATCATCGTGATCACTCCCGGGTATTCTATGTCAAAGAAAGGGATGGCCAAATCTGGCTCAGCTGGTTACTCGCTGTTCCCATTACTGTTCTTCAGAATAGGTGTGGCCTGAGGATTATGTCTCAGTTTACAGCGCTGAAGAAGAAAAAAAGAGGGGGAAGATCCTAAGAGAAATACTGAGGCTGGGCTTTTCAGCTCCGTGCACTACCTGTAGCCTCTGGCTAGGTTTTCGGTGGGCTGCATAATTAATGAGGTGAAGCAGGGACACTGGACTCTCTGGAGAGGTTGAGACTGAAAGTGAGAAAACAGGAGGCTAAGTGGTGAGAGATGGGGAGAAACCGAGCGCAAGGCTGAAGACTGAACGAAAGAGCAAAAGAGCAAGAGAGTGAGGTGTGTGACAGGAAAACAAAATCAGGAAATTGGGTAGAGCAACAGAGGAAGGGTGGAGGGCATACAAAGAAGGTGATATAGCATCTTACATACTGATATTTCCTCACAATGAAACCGAGAACTTTCATCACGAAAGGGAAAGCTTCCTAATACGGGTTTTACAATCGCAAACTGAAACCGACACTGTAACACAACAACATACCCTATAACTTAACAGATAACTGTGTGGCCAACTTTTTAAACTGTAAGAAAAAACAAATCATTCTTTTATACAGTTGATACAGTAAGTTACACAATTTTAAGAGGGATAGAGCGACATGGTAAACTATTATGTCCAATTCCTGACTATTCTGAATTAGAAAAGATAAGAAAATGTTTGGTATTCTGGGTTCTCTGTGTCCTTCACACACTCTTTGTTCTGTCATGTCAAAACTCATCTCTTTAAAAGAACTCATTATCGAGAGGGGAGAAGTTCAAAGACTCGAAGAAAGCAATTAACACATACAAGCCAGGCTGAGGGACTCATCAGTGGTACAGTCAGCGGCGTTGCTGCCGGAGAGGGAGAGGAGAGCAAACATGACGACTTGGAGAGCTTTGGGACGTACGTCAGATATTTCTGTTTCATGTGACCTTAAACAACAGGAATCGTCAGACAGTACTTTAGATATCTATGCAATACTCATATCCACGGCAACAGAGAGACATGAAGCACAGACAGAGTGAGGCGAGAAGCAATTTAGGTACTTGAGGGTACTAACTTCCAATTGCAGCAATTTTGCTGAAATCTGTACTCCTTGCCGAACTCAACTCTGTAAAATATGACTACACAGACCAATGTTAGACATTATTAACTCTGATGTCTTTCAGTTGAAGGGGAACTACTTCTACTGGAGGCAACGTGCCAAAATGTGAACAGATATAGGCATAACAAAACAATCAGGAATTTTTCTGCACAGCTTCCATGGCGACTTCCTATTTCCAGAAACTGAAGCATTGTGGGGACAGTAGTTCTTACACTTTTGTTTATTTTTATCCCATATCTCATTATGATCCTACAAATTAAAGCAAAGCAAAGAATGATAATATGAAAATCTTTCAATATTAACTTTCTCATGTTGCAATGTTGATGTTTTAAGGTCTGGGTCTGATGGGAATTGTCTTATTCTGTCTAATTGGACACAGTCAGAAACCTCCTGGAATGAAAACAATAAGCCAAAGAGTTACAATAAATTCAGTGAGGACAAGATGTAAGGCTGAATGTATAAAAGGCACCTTTTGAAACTGCTTTGTGTAAAGATGACACGGTAATTATGCCACCACAGCGCAGGGCAACATTTTATCTCCGACTCTCTCTTTTTGTTTTTTTAGTCGGCCTCAAAACTGGCAGGTTTCTTGCCTTTGCCAGGATTTGTGGAGCTTCCTCTAGCGGTGCCCAGTAACCACATCACAAACAACTGCCCTCGTCAATGTCATGTGCTCGAGACTGGAATTATCACTGCACTGAGCCAAGAAAGCACCAACAGAAAAGCAATGGGAGACAAACAGCTGCCTGCCAAATACTGATCTGTTGTCCTGCAGTTGTCTGGGCAGCAGACAATATACTGTAGATACGTCGAATGTTATCTCTGGCAATACATGACAAGACAAGTGGGAGAGTGCATGTCTTCAAGATTACAGTGTGGGCCGTCCTGTCACACTCCTCTGTCCTGACAGCATGAGCAGCAACTGTGTTTCAGTCCATCTTTACATCTGCATTCAACAAACACATAATCCCAGGTAGATCCATTGTATTGATATGTTGTCTGAAATATTGCAGACGGATTGGCAGGGGCCGACGTTCCGCTTCCCTTAAGTTCACAGATGGCCTCTGTGTGTAATTAATGTCAGTAAGTGCGTCCTTGCCTGTGCTTCTGGGCGTGTGTTAATGCATCTGTTTTAATCCACAGGGTGCTTCCAGTGAGACTGGACAACACAGAACGCCACGCTACATTAGGCACCACTTCCCCGCCGATAGAGATCTCTTCCCATGTGCCGACACTTTGGAGACGTCTCATAACTATCTCATCATCATAAACTTAGAATATACTGTAAATACAGGCTGGCAAAAGGCCATGCAGCCATTTGATACTTCACAAGCATGCAGAGCCTCTATCACCCTTTGCAGAGGTTGGAGGACTTTTCATGTATAGGATCCATAGAGGCTGAATATGGTGAGGAATAACTTTAATTTTGCTTGTGGCAATTTAACTAAATACAACATAATTCAACAGCAGACATAATGTCCTGGTCAGTCTGGATAAGAACACACTGTCACCTGTTGTTTCTTTCGCAGAAATCTCTTATCTTAAAAACCCAGAACGCCCGAACAATTTAAACCGAACTACCTCCTGACTGAGAAACACACTAAAGACAATTGCTTTTCAGTTTCCCTTGACAGTGAATGCAGGACTTGGAGCTATGTGAGCACCGGTAATGCCCCTCTGAAGCTCTCAAATAATGGGAAGTTTAATCAATACTTTATCAACCTCCCAGCTGTAGCAATGCATCTTTGTAGGAGGCAGAAGCCTTCCTTGAGACAATTAAAAGTGGTTATCATTATTAGCTACAGCCGTCAGATAACTTAAATGCCAAGAGGGTGAGGCTGTTTCGCCATAAAGTTAACTCTGCTCTGTGGCTTAGCATCCCTTCAGGCTGGGTTATTTGGAGGTTTCAGGCACGCACGCACACGCGCACAAACGCACACCTTTCTCATCTGTAAGTATATTAGCCAGGGAGAGGTCAATGGATCGAGCCGACGCGTGTGAGACAGACCCTTTTATCGGCACTTACAGAGAACAGCTATCTGTAATGACTCCCCTGATAGCAATAGCGAGAAAAGGTGCAAGGAGGAGGACAATGGGGGCACAGTGGTCTTGCAGGCTTAGCATGTGCTTGTGCTTTGCAGAGACAGAAAAAAATAGATTGTGAAAGCGAATTGGGGAGGAAGTGTAATCTTCAAGAGCAAGAAAAGAATGTGAGTCCTCTAAACCGATAACTAATGCAACCACTTCAAAATAAAACGAGAAGAGCTGAGTGGGAATAGGTCCCGTTTCAATTTGACAGCCAAGGTTGCTGATGAAAGACAAACAGACTGAAGGCATGTGTGTTGGTGTACACATACAGCCATTCCTCAAAACCCTCCACTCGTAATGTCACAACAGGAACAATGGTGGCGTCCTGACCCGCACTGAAACAGTGTTATCAGACTCTGTGTTGTTTTGGTCCAGGCCTCAAAGCGTTGAAGGCTGATAAGGTGACAAGTCGTAGTGGCGACACAAAATGCAGGTGACTGCACATTCAACACTGTCTGGCACCACTGATTCATTTAGTTTCTGTCGCCCACGAGCAAACAATCATACCTAAGCATGCTGATGCAGTGGTACACAAACCACACTGGTGTTCCCCACCTGTCTCCCATGTAAATATGCAATGCACACACCAACACACTATAAAGGCTGTTTTTGACCCATTCCCAGGAGGTAAATATATTCTGGTCTGCGAGTGTGAATGGGTGTGTATGTGTGCGTGCATGCGTGTTTGTGGAACACTGTAATCCTCATGTGGTTTCACCTTCATGGCAGAGACCCATTTGTCTTCATTATCATCATACGGCTGGAGGAAGCAGATCTGTTAGGGCTCATGGCAACAGTAATGCCTCTCTGTCTGGATATAAAAAACAACTTCACTACCCGGACGTTTGTCATGTCACCCCAACCAGCACCACGAACATTAAGACGGAAATAGTGCCTCGTACCTCAATAAAAGTCCATTTACAATATTTCCAGAAAGAGGAATGAAAATTTGACTGATGGATGTGCTTAGAGGGCTGTTAAGTGAGGAGTATGTTTAGTTTGTTTTTTTTCCTGTCAGCATTTTGTTTAATGTGGAATTTCTGTAACAAAATGCTAAAGCTTTGAGAAAAATCACATCTACTGCCACCGAGCTTTTGTTTGGGTAATAAATATGCCATTTCAATCCAGCTTTGAATAAAAAGAACGGGGAAAAGCTTCTTTTTTTTTACCCACAGTCCTTTTTAACACATCAGAAGGCAAAACTGCAAGCACCACAGAACCCCTGGAAGCATGACAACTTCGACGCTAACAAACTTGGACAGAGAACGGATTTTCCAGGCCCAATTATAGCAGAAAATCTTCAAAAAAAACTCCTGACTTGGCCTTGCAGAAAACGATGTAGCCCGTATAGCCATGTAATCACAAGGCCAGTGTGTCACAAGCGTTTAAATGTTCACCCATCTGATCAAAGTCTCACTTATTACTCCGTTGCCCTTGTTCGTTCCCACACATCTTTACCTCAAAACAACACCCTTACACCTCCTCGGTCTCAGGACCACCGTGTCCGCATCCAGACAGGGTCGCGCTGTTTTTACTAGGAACACACCTCAATTATAAAAGCCCAGGAACAGAACTGTTATTTCACTAATCACCACTTCAAAACAGGAATCACATCTCGAGGAAAAAGCAGCCAGATTATCGCTAATTGCCTTCCAGCTGGCAACAGACCACATCACAGGTAGGAATACACACAACGGCAGACAAGTTTGCTTAGCTTCCCTTCTCTCTGTGTGATGCCCATTACATTTCTGCACCACCACCAGAGCAATTCATTACCCTCACCATGCCCCTCACAATGCAAGTCCATTGGTATGGAGATGGCAGAAGGAGAAAAGGTGAAGTAAAGCACATTAGTGGATTCCTAGCTGAGTGAAGTGCTACAGCTAAATTAGGAAAAAGTGAATGCGAATGGTCAAAGTGATGAAGGATGCAACTAGAAAACATCCAGGTGGCCGCATTACCAAAACAGGACTCAGACGCATTTAAACTGAATTTAAATTGCAAAAACTCAGAGCAGTTGTAACTTTGGGAGTGAAGTTGACATTCAGACTTACTGTCAGAAAGATAAATGCATACACAAGGAATCAGTATGACATATGAGCATGAAAATAAAAAGGTGGGTGGGACTGTGTGTATGTCTATCTAGTGTGTGTGTGTGTGTGTGTGTGTGTGTGTGTGTGTGTGTGTGTGTGTAAGGCCGAGAGTCTCCCAGGCCTATAATTACACCCTGGTGGGAGTGAAGCTGATAACAGAGGCCTAAGGATATCAACGTCATAGCAAGGGGAGGTTGAGCGGAGAGGAGAGAAGAGAAGAGGAGAGGAGAGGAGAGGAGCTACATAATAAAAGGGGATAGTGCACACCATGATACCTTATCATACCAACTTCTCACTGACAGTGCTTTTTCATTTCCTCCTTGATAGCCATCTAAAGACCCCTACAACACATAAGCATGCATCCACACACAAACACAGGCACACATACAAAGCTGCATAAGAGGAAAAGCCACACAGCACAGCCCACACACACACACACTATGCACTTTGCACTGACTATAATAATTCAATTAAAAACCCATGTAAGGCAATACTGATTCTCACAACCACCACGTAAACCTCTTAGCTGTGTTATCTTACTCAGTACGCAGTAAGAGCACCACAGCTGGTTTTAACATCACAGGGTTTAACCCCAACCATCTCCTGATGACTACTGGCACGGTTAGACGGATTTCCTTTGCTGATTTGATTTTCTGCAAAACACCCTAATGCAACAAGTGACAGGTCATAAATTGCTCTGTGGATGTAGAACACAATAAATACCAGCAAAACTCCTTTATTTCCTGTTAGCCTATATTCCGGGAAAATCTAGTTACTATGCAACATGAAGGGCTACTATCAAACAGTGGAAAAAAAAAAAAAAGCTTGTGACATCATAAAATGTTTTGCTTTGTCTTGTCTAACCAACAGAGCAACTATTCATATTTGAGCAGTTGGAATCACAAATTTGAGACGGGTGGAATAAATATTTCTTTGAATAAACTGATTATCATAGTTGCTGTTGTATCTGCCCGCTGACTAGAAGATTAACGACAAACTGTTTCAGCTCTACAAGCTCTGCATGTCTGCTGTGATGGAGTTTTCTCTGTGTGCATGTATCCATACTGAATGAAAACCTCACTGCAGGTAAAACTAATGCACCAGTCGGCCCTGACTTGGATGAATGCTCTTCTGATGACGACACGACAACACCAACAAAACATTATATATGGAGGTAGGGCTGGGCGATATATCGGATATACCATACTAAAATATTCATATATTAAATTTATACGGAGTCGTTAAACGACAGGTTTTTCTCACTTGGGAAAAAAACAAGCGCACCTAGTTCACATTCTGTTTCAGCAGAGACCCGAGGTTTGCAGCAGAAACATGGAGGGAGAATTAATTCCTAAGAGAAACCATGCAGGATCCATCGTCTCTGGTTTGGGTTCAACAGGGAGGACGTTGAGCAAACAACGGCAGTGTTTCCCCTACCATTGGGACAGGCTCAAAAAAAAAAATAATAATATAGCAAAAATAAGCGACACATCCATTCAGTCAGAAATCAATAATAGGACATTCTGTTTAGGAGGCTCTGTGCAGCGCTGTTTTGCAACGTGAGTTAACCTGCTTCGTTGCCTATGCGGGTGTGAGAGCATATTATGGAATGTTGAAGTTTGTAACAAGTTACGGTGCCGTGGAAAAAGAAAAAAAAAAAATCACCGGCGACATTGATGCGCGTCATGCGAGAGAGACAGGAGAGGGAGAGAGAGTGAGAGGAGGGATTGACGCACAAAGACACTGTCAGGTGGGATGAACTATGCGCGTGCTCCAGGTGAGACAGGCTAGACGTCGCTCGCGCCAGTTGTATTTAATCGCCGATTTCAGTGACGAGCGGCCACCGCCGCTGACTCGGGACAGACGCACGCAGTCAGTCACCGGTGACCGTTACCATGCCGACCAGCTGACACGCCCAGGTTATAACCCTGTTGTCAATAAACACACGTGGAGACGGTGCTTCAACCAAACGACACAGCTGTTAGATGACTGGCTGTTTCTCTGTCAATGTCAATGTTTCTCTGTCAATGTCCCACATCCCTGAGTTTTACAGGGGCGTCTCAATAAACTATAATAACATGGAGGTCTGGGGGAGCATATAGATGGACATAGCCTAGTTTTCAGAAGGCCAACATTTTCATCTTAATTTCTTTTAGATACTGGATTAATAGGCTACTTAAACTAAATTGTCCACTGCAGCATGTGAATGCAAAATCTGATTGGAGCAGCTATCTGTTAAAATGTTGTCCAGGTTTATGTTTTTGGCCATGAAAGGCCCTTGAGTTCAAGATATCAACTGTGATCAGGCATTAAACAGGTGGCTCACCTGTTCAGGCATGGAGGGCATAACTGCTACTATAGGCTATAAAATAGTGTGAAATAGCATTAGATGGGGCAGTGTTGGACCCTGACGTGGGCCTCCTTTTATATTTAATATTGGCATATATTAATGCCGTATGAACAATGTTTTAATGTAGAATCATCATACTGGTATGATTGTATGCATCAAAGTGTTAATTCAAGGCTAAGGGATAATATCGAGATATATATCGTGTATCGTCACATAGTCTAAAAATATCGGGATATTAGTAAAAGGCCATATCGCCCAGCCCTATATGGAGGTTACGGTCCTTGGAAAATGTTGTTTCTTTCAGCATTGCGGAGCTCTGTTGCTATGGGGACATGCCTCACACTGAGAAAAAAAAGAGAAAAGTTCGGAAACATTGTCCTTGAGGCCCACTATTCAACAGTGAACTTTAATATGCTGAATCCCGTTACAGTACACAGCACATTCTTCTATGCTATAGACTGGAGTACAGCCAGTCCTTCACAGCGGGCAGGAGTGCACCATAAGTTTGCTCCAGTAAATATTATCAAGATAACGCAGAGGACAGCAGTTTTACTACCGTACGTACGCTTGCTCAATATTACAGCAGCTTTTTGCACCAACTTCTCTCTGCATCAAAGGTTAAATCTTACCCTTGAGGCTAGCATCAAACTAAAACAACATTTTCTTTATGGTGTACTTATGCATGACTGCAATCAAAATCATGTTAAATACAAAAACAGCCGAAACACAAAGCAAAGCACCAAACAGATGTTCCTTTCTAAAAACAAACCCATATCCATTCAGAACAGCGTGACCTTATATCTTTCAAATGAGCCAGCATAGAGAGGGAGGAAGCAGGCTTTCAGTGTTCACAAGGGGAAGGACAGTGTCAGGGACCTTCCATCATAGTATTGTCCAGACCCTGTAAAGCCACCAATGAGGTGCCTCTCTCTTCCACTGTCTCCCAGTGGAAACCAGAGAACATTTACAGGTCTCTGCCCCTTTAGCCTTCCCGCACAACAAGGGAATATTAGCATTTATAAGGCTGGTGGTCATTCCCCTATTCAGGAGCTCCCTTCCCTATGAAACCATGTGACGCAGCAGTGGGAAAAAAACAACCAAAAATAAAAACACACAGCCAAGCTCATATACTAAAAGCAGAAGCTTCAAATGAATCATCTGTAATTGTTCCTAAAGTTTAAAGCAACAGCTTTCATCATTATTGTTTGGAGAAAATAAAAATCACCAAAAAAGCCTCAGAGTTTGTAGTCTACTTTGTTGCACTTGCACAGTAAGATGATTCATTAAGTCATTGACCCAGACTCCATGCTTTTAAAGCTGGGACGACTGATTTGAGTGTGCGAGTTGCTGAAAGAGAGCAGTGGCTTTAAGTGGGTCTTTCATCTTCTACTGTTTATTGAAAAACGAAACACGTGCCTCAAAGTGGTTCTTTTAGGAGAGGTGGGAGTCAAAGAGCAGTTCAGGGCTGGCCAAAACAAGTGAGACAGACACACACACAAACACACACACACCTCTGGGGAAACTTTTATGCCATCTTGAACAGTAGCTGCTTTCTAAATAGTGCAGAGTGAAGACTTCCAGGAGAGTTTTTGTTGACCTCCTGCAGATTACAGGTTGATATCCTTAGCCTAGCCTACTACTGCATTGATTTTAGATTGGCTGATCAGTGTTATTCCCGTATTGACTTCCCCTTTACAGCAACACTGTAGCAATTCTGTTATGTAAACTTCTGCCTAACAACCTCAAATCTGGTGCATCTCAGTGGATGTCTTGTAGCCTATGTTAAAAGTTTAGCTGACCCATATAACACAGACTTTGCAGGGTGCAGCTTGTAACAAGTCGACTTAGTGGTAGTGTTAGTGTGTTACCTTAGCTGATAACGAGTAAATGGCGGTGTTTACAATTTAGCAGCTCCCAGTAATTTCCCCCAACGCACGTGAGCCAGACTTTAAACGCAGCACGAGGAGGAAACACGCAGTCGCCGTAAACACAAACAGGTCAACATGAGAATGAAAGTTAGCCCCTCTCCCCTTCAACACGGCGGCTGCCGTCGAGTACATTTTGAAAGTAAAACAGCTTCAGGAAATACGACACAGCGACTTGTTTAAAGGTTAACGGGGCACTCACCTGCGATACTAAAGGAATAAGCGTCTGCTCCACGGAGCGAGTTTTGATTTCCAGGCCGGAATCAAAGTTACTGTTGCCGCACGGAGATGAAGCCATTCCCGCCGAGCTCTCCCTGCCTGGCACGCACACACACGCACGCACGCACACACACAATAACACGGCACTAAACTGAGTTCACCGAAAGGCTTTCCTCCGCTGTTTCGCAGCTGCAAACTGGTGTGACGGACCTGCTATTACACGCCGGGGGTTTCTCACTCGGTTACGCTGTCGTTTGTCGAGTGGCTCTCCACACACGCACGCTGCTTTAATCCACTCTGGCTCCGGCGGTTGTGCCGCTGCGCCCGCTAATGTCCATGTAGTTTACTCAACTACGGCGGGGAGCGGACTGCAGCACACCACTGTGGGCAACCACACACACACACAACAGCAGCAGCAGCATGCACACACACAAACGTGCGCACGCGCACGCACACACACACTTTGAGGTTTCACTGCATGTGCAGCTCAGTGACATTCGCAGTGATTACTTTGATTTTGTTCTACTTGCTCAATGCTCACTCACCAACTTATGCAGATAAAGGCATAACAGTCCTGTCTCAGTAACCTATCCTTCAAACCAAACACATTTGAATAAAGTTGGCTATTTAAAACCACAACACCAAGCTTTCAGCAATGTGCAAAATCTTATCTGTCTTGTGTAGCCTACGATTAAAAAAAAAGTGACATCCATTCATGAAAATTTTGCAGGATTTTGGATTTTGAAATTCTATCCTTCTATCCATGCAGATTTCCAATGACTGTGCATCCAGTGCCCTCAAGAGGAGCAGTGTTTTCCTAGCAGAGCAAAGAATCCCATATTATCCTCTGGAGTCAGAGAATCCCTCATCATCCTCCCCAAATACACACCAGATATGCCACTCAGAGTCAGCGGCGCTGAGCTACACAGGACAGCTGCACTGACTCCAACACAGCTGCCAACTTTTCCTTTTGTTAGTCTGATGGAGGCATTAATCATCACGTTCTTCAATCTACTAAACCAGGTGCTGTTTACTTGTGTTCCAAATTGAGGAAGTGGCCTTAATTCATGATTTCATACAGCTCCAGTTTTTTGCTTAAAATGAGTTCAATTGCTAACAAACACTGACAAAAAACATAACGGAGCATCTGCTGGTGTTGTATTTTATAAGACAAACTGGAACATAGATCTGGCTGAAGTCTTTGTGCTCGGACTAACAAAAAATGATCCTCCACAGACAGATTTAGAATGGATGAAAATGGTTTCAACAGCTTAGTGTGAAACCATCAATAAAACCCATCATTTCAATTAGACATGTGTGTTGGAAATGTGGATGGATGGATCAACCTTTTTTCCCAATTCTTTTAGGGATACAGTAGATTAATACACACAAGTATAAATCCTATATTTTCCCCATTTACCTGTTACCAACAGTTAACACACGCCCACATCTCCCAAATTCCCCAAATTACTTTCGCAATACAGATTGCAAGATTAGAAAATGCCAAAAGAGATAAAACAAAACATCAGCAATACAATGGATCTGTCAGTCCAAATACATCTGAGTTGATCTGAGTCTTTCTTATTGCGATTTTGAAAACCAGTTTATTTTTTCTAAAGATTATGATGTCCCTGAGAGAAACTATAGGATGACATTTCATTTTACACAAACTGACGGACTTGGAGGCCAAGATGACTCACATGGATGTTATTGCTAGATTTAAAAAAAAAAAAAAAAAAAAAAGTTTATTATTTATTTGGGGATGATCCCCACTATCCACATTATTCAGCTGCTACCTACTGTATAATTTGTCTGCATCAGAGATCTTTAAATCTTGCGGTCACATGTGAAGTTTAACCCTAATACGCTGTGCTTGCTCATTGTCTGTGAGCCAAACACTTGAATCCATATTGTACCAGAGCTAACTTTATGCTTCTCTGGATCTGAGCCTTGACCAAACTATTGCCAAACTCTTTGTATCCTTGGATGGCTCCGGTAGTGGTTTCTAACTTGAGAGGCCACTGGACGAGAAGTGGTGAGTAACACTTCATACTTCATACTTACAAACACAGCAGATGGCTGAGAGCAGATATGGCCATAAGCACCGTGGCACTGTTACTGAGGGCTTTTGCTGCCTGCTTTATCATCAACTATGGTGACTATAGTGGCTGGCTAGCTCTCTGTGTCAGCAGTGGAGACAATGGCACTATGTGCATGTGTGTGTGCTAAGACTGTCTGCTGCTCTCAGGCCCAGCCAGTATTTATTTAAAACCCCAAAGCTATGCTTTAGTTCAACCCTCCCTGTTTACATAGGTTTCACTCCACACACATACACATGCGCGCGCACACACACTGCATCATTATGAAGGCATGCAAGCAGTTGGCTGTTGTGAGCGAACAGGGTTGTGTTCCACTTTGATGAATGGCTCTACTACTAACTAGATAATATCTGTGTATTTTTTGTTAATCTGCTCTGAGGCTCTTTTCCAAGTGATAAGATGATAACAAGCTCTACTCGGGCTACTTGCATTGTGCTGTAGCAACTTGTGCTGGCTTAAATGATTCTGGTCACAGTAGATAATGCAAGAGGCAGATAGAGATAAGAAATATGATGTATCCTGTAACTTTTCAGAGGAAATAGTTCAGTTATCATCTAAACAAATAGCTTCCAATCCACAGCCTCAAACAAACATAATAGTGTGCACATTCTCACCGAATTTGTCAGCGCCATACTCCTAGCTGTGAAGCAGGCTTGTTTTTCTAAACAATATCACATTTGTTCTGGAATATTCAATATTTGCTTCTCTGCCGCTAATCTCTTTTAGGCACATTGCATTTTGACAATTTGCCTGAAAACCCATACAAGCAGGAAGTCCCTTTTGTGTATACTCATCCGCACAGTCCAAGTGTATTACTCATTAAATAAAAGATGCTTATGCATGGTGCAATTGTATTGCTAACAGCTGCTACGGTCTCTCTCCATGCCTTAGAAGTGCTGACTTCTTTCTCTCCTCTCTCTCTTTCTCTGGATCATTCCTTCTGGCTTTACCGCTCCTGGGACAGGAACTGCTGAGCCTAAAGAGATAGTGATTTTGCACACTTCAAGATGTAGAATGAGTGTACTCAGTCACATTCCCTTGATGGATAAGTAGCTTGAAAATTTGGGATTCAAAAAAGGGTTGTGGTGGAATGCCGAAGGATTTTTTTTGTTAAGTCTGCATTTTAAAGAGGTGAGAATTTTGAGAAAAAGTTTGCGTCATTGTTCTTCCATGCTTATGACCCTCCCTATACATGTTGTAAAGGAGATAATATTAAATGGGGGGTGCAGTGGAGTCCAACACAGAAGGTTTGGTTCAAATAGGGCCAGTAGTTTTTGAGTAACTGACCAAAAACACCACCAGCAAGCGCTCAACATTTCTTGACCCGGGGCTGTCGAAAAATGACAATTTGGGCGCGAAATTTAAAGTGGTCCAAATTTAAATGCTTTTAAGGCAACCATTACACCTTCTGGTCCAATGAACTAGTATAGAGGAAATATCTCTGAAAACGTTCATGAAGACAGAGACCTGCAGCTGAACTCACCCTCTAAGCGTGATCAGTGACTGAGGAGGCCTCTATGAAAGAGGGGAGGTCAAACTAAGGTGAAGTGCCCTAGTTGAATCTGCAGTTGACTGCACACTGTTTTTACTGACTCACTCTGCATGGTTTTTATAGTTAAAAGCTTCGGGAGATGTTTATAATGTTAGTTGAGTTTAATCCTAACTGGTTTACAGGTCTTTCTGTGAGTATGGACTCCCCATCACTACAAATATAACAAAATTAGAAACTGGCATTATAATATGCTGAAAAAAGTAATAAAGAAGCTGTGCAGGTCGTTTGCCTGTCGTTTGCCACTCTCTTTCAACCAAGAAGGCACCCTCAGGGACAAGGTTATATTAATTCTACATCAACACAACCAGGCAGCAGCAGCAGCAAAGTGCCATGCAGACACCCAGACCAGTAATCTTGGCTTTTCTGTGTCTCCATTTCAGCTGTTACATAATCTCGGTCACCTTGTATGTACTCATTATCATTCAGTTTCCATCCAGCACTTCTTTGTCTGATGGCTGCCTCATTTGTTACAGATGCTCTCTGCTGTTTGAAATATCTGCTTATGTAAACACACAAGAATGTATAGGTAAATAGAAACATTATGCATGATATAATCATAGGATGGCACGCAAGCTTAATACATGGTCGCTCTCAATTGTGAAAATGTGTCTGTGCACACCAGACAAAATGCAATATGTATAAAGATTCAGTGTTGGTATATCCATCATACTGATAGAGAAAAAACAAACACAAACATAACAACATGAAAATGTGAAATTTGTGTTCCCAGAAGACAAGATTTTGGCAGCTCTCAAAATACAATTTAAAGTTCAACAAAGTTTTATAAGAAAGGTTAAGGTCATGACATTGTCAGTTCAAAACTATAAAGGTTTTAGCCATCAGTTAGCCTTTAGTTACAGTCATTTGAACTTTAAATCATGTATGTAATAAAGATTCAGTTTTTTCTGCACAGCTCAGAAAAAGTATGTACAGTACAGTAGTGCTGTAAAGTACTGTTCTCCCCTGAGATCTCATAAGTGTTACTGTATGATTACAGAGTAATTACATGCACTATTTTATCTCAACCACAGTGTTTAAACATGCTTGTGTGTAGGTGAGAAAGTAAGATAATGGCATTGAATGAGACAGACTCTGCAAACTCCTGAAGAATATTAAAGTATTAAAAGAAAGACACAGGGGTTCTCTAGCGTCCCTCAACCCCTTAAGTATTTCCTTAAGTATGAAGTTCATTATAACGATTCCCTAAATTACTATCCACTCTCCCAAGAAGGCTTCAGAGCTCCTCAGGCAAAATGAGTTATGTAGCACTTGACGGCAACATATGGCACAATGAAAGGAATGAATAAAACATTAAAAGATATTATCTACGCTGTAAAGGACATTCAATTTTTTGCTTTCATAAATACTAGATGAATAAGGTTGTGGAGTGGATTTTCTCTTGTGGGCAAAGGACAGATTTGATTCATTTAAATTATGGGGTCAGGTTGTATTTTGAGTCTCTATATTAAATAAAAGATAAATGGAAATAGATTGGAATTGAATCATATTTTCTGAATTAACAAACCAATCGCCCCTCCATGTTTGTATAGACACAAAGACTTATTGAAAATAACATGACTTTTAAAGACAGTATAGGGAGAAAATTATGTAACCCATATCCCAAACCCAAAAGACGGGCTAAAGTGTCCTTCCCTGCTAAAACCCTCATCAATCATTTTAAAAACACAAGATTAAGTGTGGTGCAGAGATGTCCACAAAACATCTCACAGAAAGGTATATTCATTTGTCTATGAAAAATATAGGCCAGTGTGAAAAAAGTAACCTGCAATGACATCACATTGCTCAAACTAATCCTGCATTATGTAAGCAGGTACAGGTTTTCAGCACAAGAGTATGAAAAATGCTTAGTCAATGCAGTTCAAAGGCAATAGAGGTGTTTTTTTTTTCATAGACACAGCTGTTTGGCGGCATCCCAGCTATCGCCAAGCTGTCTCTCATGAGAGCCATAGATGCGGGTACCTCCACAGACAGGTCCCCTCACCCTGCCAGGTCAGCTTAAATCCCATCTCACTGAGAATGAGTGAGCGGGGGCAACAATAGCAAGACAAAAACAATCTATTTTCTACCCAGCTGTTGGTGACAGTGCGCCTGTTTTGCCTTTGTCACGCACATTTGGGCTACCACAAGTAAGCATGGTTGGAGGCAAGCCAAAAAAGACCCAGGCACCCTTTCTTCCCCTCTCCCTCCCCTCACATTGGCTCTATCCCCGTTTGCCTTTGCTACATTGTCATTTATCATATCATCTCAAGGGCTCACTCATGCCATCACATTATTTTCCCCTGATCATGTCAAGTAGGTGCTTCGAAACTCCTTGTGACAAAAGTGTCGCCTCAACCTTTGAAATCCAGAAGGCCCAAGGGCTTTTTTTAACAAGCAATGCTGACTGGCTGGCAGCTAGCTCAGCTGCGACCAGTCAACCTCAGTCAACACTTGGCAAAATGATAATACAGTCTGACCAGATTAAAGTGAACAGATATAAAAGCATAGAGTTTAAATCGTTTCACTGAATTATGTTTTCAGATATCTTTTAAAAAAAAAAGAAAAAAAAGAGATATTTGTTGTCAAGAGGATAATAATGCCATTTCCTACTTTGACATTTACTGACACTAGACAGATTACTGTGGCTGTGGGGACCAACCTTCACCTAAAAGATCAATGTGACAAATCCTCAAGCATCCACACATCTTACCTGCTGAAATGTCTCCGACACTAAACCCCCAACAGATCCTTTTTCACCAGGCTTTGTGGAAAAGTAAGGAGGGGAAAATACACATAAATAATCACTGAATTATTTATTACCCATTTTACTGTATTTACCACAGTGAATCTAATGTTTTCATTATGTTCAATATACTTTGGTAAATTCCCTTAGACAATTGGCATGATTCATTCCGTGGTGTTGTCCAATTATCCTCTTAAATATAACAATATGGGCTACTATAAAAAAAAAAGGGGTGGGGGTTTATAAAATAGTAATAATAAGCTAGAAATGGCCAATGCTGGATATCAATTTATGACCATTTTAAAAATCTGGATTGAGTGATTGTCTTCCGCCATCTAGTGGACATTACCAGTCAGTGCACTTGAGTGAATTACAATCGATTACAATGCTCTAGTTTAGTCGTGTTTACTTTAAAACATACCAAGAGTAATGGAGATTAAGGGGGTGGGCGTGCGGGATGTACGTCTCTAGAATAACATCATCATCAAAATCACCCTCCTCCAGAGAAGAAATCAAAATCATGAGCTGAACCGTACCCACTGAGCAAAGAGACGTCCAAACGACGTCTTTTGTAAGTCATTTTTGGACGTCTAATTTTGGTCCCCTGAAGGTGCAGACTGTTACTCCAGACGACGTCTTTTTCCGACGTCTACTGAACGTCCAGTATTGACGTCCACAGGACCGCCGTACGAGGTCTATTTGTAGTCCAAATGAGGTCATTATAGACGTCTTTTCCACGTCAAAATTTTAACCGACATCTAGTGAACGTCCACAGGACCGCCATATGAGGGCTATTTGACGTCCAAATATGGTCGTTGTGACGTCTTTTCTACGTCCAATTATAACCCATATTAGACTTTTTTTTCCTTTACTGGTTTAGTTCCTATGCATAACCAGATGACGCTACAATAAAATTAGCTGGTACAGGAAAACAGGTTCCTACCTTCTGGACATGTTTCTACAGTCACAATAATAAATCACAATCCAATCCTGACTGTTTTGTCACCCATTTTTAATTGCAAACGTCAATTACAACAGCAGGCAGTATAAACTTGTAAAGAAAAATAATAATAATAATATTTACTATTTTAAAAAACACACACACAAACACAGAGCAGCAACTGTAGGCCTAGAACATGTAAAAAACACAAAATTATTCTGCAGTGGCTGTGAAGCTCCTTCCCTCCTTTGTGGGGCATGCTTCAGGTGTTACGCGGCATGGCTCCTATTAGTTCCTCTGTGGCGTTACTATCAAACTGTATGACTCCATCTGCAAGTAGATAAAGACAAATGATAAGAAATATGCAAAGGCAATCAGCTGTCATACACCAAGTCTGCATATCTGTAAGCAAAAATGTTGCTATGCATCAAAAACCATCTGCCATTATAAACAGTTGGCATTGTATTTTAAATGTCAACGGAGAAGGAAATGTTTTCATGTTGTCATTATTCAGAGATTGGCAGGATCAAAATTTTCTTCCCTTCAACATGCTATAGACTAGGCCAGGGCTATTCAATTACAAATTCAGTGGGGCCAGATTTTAAAACCCGAGACATCAAGTTGGCCCGGACATTTTCAGCGGTCAATAAGGAGGAGGTTATTACAAATGAGGGGTATTTTTTAAAATCAAAATCAACTTTATTTATATGGCACATGGCAAAGTATGTTTTAGAAATGACAGAACTCTCCACAGATTTGTGCCACATTAGTAGTTTTAGAGTACATCAATGCTACTGACTGAAGTGTTTTGATGAAAATAGTGGTCTTAAGGCAACTCACCCGGCCTTGGTGTGTGATGAGGGGAGCTGGTATGACGTTTCGAGGCGTGTCTGTCGCTGCTGGACCTGGGGCGCCGCTTAGAGGCCTCTCTGTCGCTGCTGGAGCTGTGGCGATGTCTTGAAACATCGCTGCTGGACCTGTATTGGGACACATTGTTGCGTTGGTTGCTGGATCCATCACTAGATGTAGTTCCATTCAAATTTTAATCACTGTGCAGTTTTATAACTGACACAATGTTGCCTCATTTTGTTTCTTTACCTGGAGTGATGGCCAACAATGACACTACCTTTGGCTGCATGTCAAGATCCTGAAAAACACAATGAATGTCCTTCAGTTTCACAAGGTCTGATAAAATAGCAAAGTCATGAGATGAACACTTACTGGGCATCGACATTTGAGAGTTTAAAAAAGACAAAGAATGTGCAGAGATGGAAAATAGTTGAAATGTAAACAAAAAAGGTGAGCATGTTAAATATTTACCTGGTGTTGATGTGTCCCATTGGCACGCTCCACCAGACCTGAGAGGCTGAAACATACGATTGAGCCTATAACTCATATCTTGCGTGTAAAGAATGTGTATACCATAAAACAACAAAATGAAGTCTTACAATTTCTTTGACTAGGTGTGTGCAAAGGAGCATGAGGTCACAATCTGTACCTTGTTTAGGTGGCTTTCAAAGGGCAGGACACACTCCACGTTCAAAAGAGGACCCAACACCACCTGACAAAAGGATAAGAAAAAAGGATTTAGAAACCCCTTACTAAAACTTTACAATACAGTACTCCATACTCCACAGCATGTCAAAGAAAAAAAAAAAGCAGGAGGAGCCGCGGACCAATAAACGACTGCCACTGACAATTAGACTGAAATACATTCAGGGAATATTACAGCTATGGATCTGATTTTAAAAAAAACCGAAACTTATCAACCAGTGCATCCAGCGTTTTGCATGAATTAACGAGTCTCTGGCGGCTGCTCTGTCTGTCTCTCCTCCTCGCACACAGGCAGTTAAACACACGGGCAGATGGGCAGGTCGCGTTGTGACGGTAGCATGCTAATGCTAGCTATGTGTTCAAATGGCTATCCGCCCCCCCGCCCATCAGACCGTCCGCTTTACCGCATCTATCAGTTCACTCCGAGCAGTCTTTTGCCCCCTGGATGCGCGCGCACCTCGACCGGTAATAAGAAGGCGGAGCTGTGTAAGGTAGCTCGATGCTAACTTCGACTAGCATTCGCGATTAGCATCCGCTGCTAACACTCGGCCGCACCCCAGCTCATCACAACGGCCCTCCTGCTCGTTAACACTGGAGGCCTGTTGCCAGCGCTTCACTCCATGTATTTATTTTTCGCCGGTTTCATTGTACATTAAACAAAAATGGTCGTGTTCAAAAGCTACCGTTAGCAGATGTAATGCCAATTGTAGCAACAACATGTTTAAGCATAATACATCCATGGGTTTAAGGCATAAAGCTAATGGAAAACGCTATAAATGCATAAATTAACATAAAATTAATTTATAGGTCTTTGGGCTGACGGTCTGACCGAACTTACCTGCAATTTAGTGGACGCTGGTTGTTGTGGAGGTCGACGGTGCAGAGCCTACGGCCGTTTGCTTTCACAGTAGAGATGCACCTGGGCCAATGGGAGGGGCTTTTATGATGTACGTTGTTGACGCACTGCCTCAGCCAATCACAATGGCATTGACTGTAACACTCCGCCCCCCCTTCCCCAAAGGCTACACTTTTATTCTTGTAATAAACAGAATACCACTATTTTAGAAGAGAAAAACAAATACTGTTAACAAATAAAAACATTAGTTTTATTGAAAAATAATGTTTAATCACAAAATATGTCATCATGTCCATACTACTACTAGCCTATGATAATGATAATATGTAAATAAATAAATTATATCATGTCAATTACCTGCACCTGTCTTAGACGTCGAAATAAGTGACCTAGCCCGACGTTCAAATGTTCAACTGCATATTGACGTCCAAGTGGGGTCATGATTAGACGTCCAAATAATGGACCTAGTTTGGACGTCGTTTGGGCGTCCAGAATTGGTCATGGACCGACCGACGCAATATAGACATGATCTGCACGTCCATAGGACGTCCAATGTTTGGTGGGTAGATGTGATGCGGAACCTGTCAGCACGAAGTGGTTCAACTACAGCCGTATTTACTGTAACACCACAACTTCAGCTTCCAAGATGGCGGCGCCTGTGATCGAAACATGCCATGTCGCCTGTTGTGCCAACAGGACACCAAATGTTGTTTCTTGGAGTCGTGGCGGGACCATCGCTTTCGGGACATGTAACTCGGTGGCTCTGTATGACCCGCAGGTACTGACGTCTGTCTCATTTCTGCTGTAACGTCACAGCTACAGTTGTCACTATAAGTTGTCACGGCAAACGACAACTCAGCATCCTGTCACTGTAAATATAAAATATTCTTATAATAACAATAATGATAATAATACATAATTTGCTGCTACTTTAGGAGAAAAGAATTGTCGCTGTGCTGAGCGGACACACGGGCAGAGTGAATGCAGTCCAGTGGGTTCACAGAGAGGACTGTGGTGAGTGTGCACGAGGAGGAGGAGGAGACTGATGTGGACCTGTCAAACAAACATCTGGCTCTCTTGTGTTCACGTTAGACCCCACTGAAGAAACTGTGCATAGTTGATTTTATTCTGATTAAGATTGATACACCTAAATCTTGACCTTTTCTTCACTGAGGCCTCCCAAGTCTGTGTTTGATAGGTATCTTAATGATATAGCATAAGCATAAACTGTATAATTAATTTTATGGGCATCCAATCATTGCAGGTTTTAGTTGTTTTTGTGCTGGAAAGCTGGCTGCAGGGATCTTCTATTACAGCAAAAGATGCAGATCCCCAAAAGGTCAAGGTTCAGTTAGGCTCTTCCACAACAAAGCCACAAAACATCCCCCTGGGGTCAGAAAGCTCCCCTCCAATGTCACCACTAAGTTTTAAGCCTACAGTTGATTGCCAGTGTTATTGTATGCTTTGTTAAGCTTAACTGTAACTAAGTAGCATAGTCCTAAGCCATGGAAAACAGACCCTGGCCAAAAGGTACATAAGTAAGTAAAAACACTGTATGCTGTATAATACTCATGTTGTTTTTGTGGTCACAGCTCAGGAGAACTACCTAATCTCAGGCGGCTCTGACAATCGTCTCATCCTCTGGGAGGCTCAAAATGACAAGGTAAGCCACCTGCTGAACAAAATTGTGTCTCTGACTCAACTGTTTCCTGCTTCTCCTTACGCTCTAAAATGCCCTCTGCTGTTTCCAGTTCAGCCAGTCAGTGGAGTGTAAGGGTCACACTGGTGCAATTTGTGCTGTGGACGCCATCTACACGGAGGCTTCAAAGATCCTGGTGGCCTCATCAGCGTCCGACTCCACAGTCAGACTGTGGCTCTGCAGTGAAAACAAAGAAGGTACAAGACCAACAGAAATGTCACAGAGGATGTTATAGTAATAGGTGTGATAATAACAGGTGTCCGGCTCTGGAGTGATTGTGCTAATGTACATAGGAGTCTTGGAAATTGTACTCAAGAACTGTGATTTTAAGCAGTCATTTATTTGAAAGGTTACCAACTTTTTTTCTCTCTTGTCTGTGCCCAAAATAATCATTTCATGACCCTGGGATTACATTTTTGTGTTAGAAACCGGTGAGGTAACATACATAATACATTGAGCATTTTTGGGAACATGCAGGATCCAATTTATCATCACAGAAAAAAAAGTCATAATAGCAAACATTCAATTTATTATTTTATTAATGTCCTTACAGTGTGACTCTCTGCCCCCTAGTGGCTAGTACAAGGTATGACAGTGTTTACAAACACCATGGTCAATAAATAATAAATCAATAACATGAAGACTGGGGGAAAAACACTGCGGTCCCTTGGCTCCCCTCCACAGTATTCTGGAGCTGTTGAGTCTGCATCACATCTATTACATCATGTTTATAATTATACATATTTTTACATGAACTTGCAATAGACAGTCAAATTTTAAAGATCAATCAGCATATTTCATCTATGGAGGTCGATACAATCTGATGTATATTGACAAAAGTGACTAGATACTGTGTAATCTCTCCTCTTTTATTTCTTAAAATGCAGTAAGTTGACACATTCTCAACAGCTGTTGTAGTTTTACTATTAATTTAAAATCCTCCTGTAGTTGAATATCAGTGGTGTTCCAAGCTGTTATCCATATCCACTTTGTTTTTTCAAGCTGTCACTTGTAACAGCTTCTCTTTGTTGAAAGTTTCTGTCCATCTGTCAGTGCAGATGAACAATGACGCCGGTGGACAGTCATGGAAAACAAGAGTGTGTGTTTGTGGATTGGGCTAAACCTTGGGGTGTATTTCTGAGATAATGAGACTCGCTGTGATATGTACAGTAGGAGCCTGTATGCAGATTGTGGAGACTCAGCCTCTACTCATGAGTGGGGCTGAGAAATCTTTTGGGAAAGAGGAAACAGGAGAAGTAAAAAGAAATATTCAAAAGCTTCACAATTTACTGTAACTTACTATGTTTTAATTCTGAATATATGTAAAATAACTCATAGGCTGTTTGAAAGTGTAATTCCATGTACATGTGTGCTCCTCAGCCGAGTGCCTCCACATCATATCGTTTGGCAGCGGTTTCATGATGGATGTCTCTCTGGCACTGTTGCCAGGCAGCAGAGGTAAGCCTAAGCTGTTCCTGCATAGACATCCTTTAAGTTGTGCACCTCACACACTCACACACTCACACACACACACGCTCACATGCACATTTTTCCTCTCATGTCTTCCATCTCAATTTGTACCACTGCTTTTAGTGCAGCTAACTGAATGTCATATTCAAATTACACTCTGAGTTTGAAGTGTCTTGTGTCATTTTGCCTTTTTATTTTACATGCCTATCCACCTTGCTCCAGTTTATAAAACCGAGATGTGAAGTCGATGTAAATGTATGCAGCCTGTCGTGCGTGTGTGAGAGAGAGAGAGAGTGTGTGTGTGTGTGCTTGCACAAACCTAAATCTCGTCTTTCACAGTTCCTGTACTTGCCTGCGGGGGTGATGACTCTCGAGTCTATCTGTATGTGCAGTCCAATGGACAGGTAAACTCACATCACTACTGATGCAGGAAACTCACTCATACAGTATATCCTGTGCCAACTCATACATTTGAATTTCCAAAAGTTGAAGGCAACATATGAAATGTTTTCAAATTGCTTTACAACAGTACCAGAAAGCAATGTCACTACAAGGACATGAGGACTGGGTGCGTGGACTGGCCTGGGCATCTATAGGTGAGTGCTGCACTATGCTGTAATGTATTATTATTATATTGTTTCAGTGTTTACGTGTAATCAGAGGTGGGGCAGTGCGTGGCGCAGTGGGTAAAGCGGCCGCCCCATGTAGAGGCTACAGTCCTCACCGCAGGCGGCCCTGGTTCGAATCCCGTGTCAGTTCCCTCTCTGCCTCCCCCTTTCCTGTCTATCTCCACTGTGTACTATCAAATGAAGGCAAAAAGCCAAAAAATAGACTTAAAAATAAGAGGCACCAGCGCAGGAACCTTATGATGGGTGATGATGACAGTCGTAATGACAACGTCATCAGGACTGGTTTATATGTTTTAGAATCCATCAGATTCCCATATTCCCACATTTACTGAATTTTGTACACGGGCAAAACAGTGAAGGTTACATTCAGTGAAAATACCAACTGTTACTTAGTTTGGAGTCGGTATGCTCCTGTTTTATGCCTATTTGATTTAGGCAACCAACAAAGCTGAAGATGTGGTAAGGGACTCTGGGAGCAGATGTTCCTTTTTAAATAAGTAAAAAACATTTTCTCTCTAATGTTTTTTGAAATATGCTGCAATTGCAATTGTACACGGGGAGATTAATTCTCATCACCTGCTCGTTTCTAATGTGTTGGGTATCTTCTGAAGGCTGAAAAGCTTGTGCTTTTTGTTTTCCATTATTTGCTTTATCTAAAGCAAGCCTGCTAGGCTGGATAATGCAACTGTTGGGCTTTGAAAAGAGTCCAGTAATGTGTGACTGGTAGCAGGCTGTGTGGTAGGAGGAGTTTTGCAGTTACAGCCTTCAACTGAACGGCTGAAAAGCAAACTTTGACCATAAAGCATAAAACAGACACACAAAATGGCTAATTTCTCCTTTTATATCAGATTATTTTTTATCTTGACTATAGTGTTTTTCCAGTCTAGCTTCTCAAACCAACATGCAGAATTGTGATGCGCTCCATGCACGTAGTAGTGCATGGATCCAATCCAGGCTCTGCTAATTGTGTAACCCTCTTCAAGGGCACTTCATTACTGCACTGTTCTGACTGTGTAAAAGCTATTTCATGTCCTTAACCAGCCCTCTCCACCAGCGTCTCCTTCCCACTCACAGTCTATGACCTACTCCATGCTGCCAAGCTGCCAGCCAGCGAAGAGACACACAGAAGTTTGTTTATATGAAATATCTCCGGGCATGACAAAACCCTCTCTCCACTGTGATGGTGGTTAAATAAATCTTTCGGCTCTTTTATGACTCGGCAGATGGCAAATTGCAGTGCTAGAGGTCCAGTTTATCACATCTGTTACATATTGTTGATTCTCTTTTCAAAATCCACGTTTTTTTTTATCCCATCATCAGTCTGAGCAGTAGATTGAAATCAGCACTGATTCAGCTGGCCAGAAGGTTATCTGTAATAAATCAGGGATTTATGGGAAAAAGACTGAATTACGTGCAGAGCAGCCCCCTTTAAAGTTGATAATTATTCTAATTTATACAGGAAAAGTTACATAAAGAATGTTGATATGGTTAAAATGTCATATGTTAATGAGAAGTTAGTGTCCCTGCCTCTGGGTTGTTCTTCTTGCGTCAAGTTTTCCAAAACAGTGTTGTATTAAAAAAATAGTCAGACAGTGACAGTCTGAAGAAAGTCCCCAGTGTTTGCAGTTTTGGCAGAGTTTCGGGCGAGAATCAAAACCAGTCAACATTGTCATTATCATCAGTGTCATTACACCGTGATTGACAATCTATAATGGCATTCGTCCTCCATCTCCAGACATCCAGGAGGCCTTAGGTGGCAACAACAGGAGACTTTTTTTTTTTATTACGTCTGTTTATGTTGGCAGAGGCAAAACTGGGCCAGTGGCCATTGGAGTAAACCTGAGACACATAATGTGAGAGACAGGGGCACTCAGGGAGAGTGGCATGTACTCTGTTTACCACCTGTCTACATATATTTAGCCTGCACTCCTGCTGTCTTACTGGATACATCACAGTCAGGACCAATCTCCACTTCTGACTTGATTATAGTTCTAGCAGATAACTGACAAAAGTGTGAGATGCGCGACCTGTGTCGGCAATGCTCATTCATAAACCAGAAAACAGTAAAAGTCAGGTGTGTATATAATCTCTCCAAGGGCTACGACATATAGTTTTATTAAGTGGTCAATTGATCATTATGGATTTGATGTGTCAGAAAAATAGTGTTACTTTCATCATGTCCTAGACCAGTGGTTTACAACCTTTTTTGACTCATTTCTGGCGACCCTGCGATCATATGCAGTCATGTGACTGCGGCCATCAATCAAGATGCGCCAGCTCAGATATTTCTATATGCTGAATTGTATTTAAACTCGATTTGTATTGGAGAAAGTGAAAGATAGAATACAGTTGTTTAAGATTGTGTGAGTGTGGTGTTTTTAATCATAATTTCAAAAAGAAGAATAATTAGTTTAAAAAAAAATATGGTAACACTTTAGATTAGGAAAACATATTCACCATTAACTAGGTGCTTATTAATATGCATATAAGTAGCTTACTAGCAACGTATTAGTAATTATTAAGCACGTATGGACACCTTATTCTACATAGCCTTATTCTACCTCTATTACACCATGAATTAAGATTTTTCCTGATAATAACTCCTAATTATCGCTTATTCATTGTAAATTAATGCATTGTTGTTTCTGAATAATGATGTGAATAACCAGTGGGTTATTGGGGCCTTGTACAGGGGGAGTAGCACAAGAACAATAATTCTTCCTTTATCACTCAATTAGTAGTATAGCATTAATGCATTAATTCACAATGAATAAGCGATAATTAGGAATTAATATCAGGAAAAATCTTAATTCATGGTGTAATAGAGGTAGAATAAGGCTATGTAGAATAAGGTGTCAATACATGCTTAATAATTACTAATAAGGAGCTAGTAAGCTAATAGGCACCTAATTAATGGTGAATATGTGTTACCAAATATTTTTATCAGTAAATTTTTCAATTACTAGACATTTCAGGTGACACCATTTGAATTCCAGACGAAGGTTGAAAAAACTGTTCTAGACCTATGTCTTCAAATGGCTTTTATTGTCTTTACAAGTGTCCGAAACCCATGAATGAAATAATACAGCACTAAATGTATGATATGGTCACATTGAAGAGACCAGGAAATGTTTGGCTTATTTAAAATAGTTCCTGGTGAATTTTCTGGTGATCAACAAATCCATTAATTGACAAATTAATGACTCTAATGATTTCGGCTCAAATCTCTGCTGTAGGCCAACCGTATCAGGCTCAACTTTAAATTGTCCAACGTTTATCTTTCCAAGCATGATCAGTTCTGGTTTGACTTTAATTCTAACATTTACTGCATAGTGAGATGCTATCACATGTAAAGATGCTGACATTTAGTTTGTCTCATGTTTACTTGTATCTGTACCATAGACACAGACTCGTGCAGTTTTAATATTTTATCAACCTGAAACACATGAAACATTAAACGTCATGTCTCCCCTGTAGGGGTGTCAGAAGTTGTCTTTATACCACAAAAAATAAAACCACGTATTACACAAAGACAAATGTTCTGTCAAAGCGTCACAGGAGAGAAAATATCACAAACTAAGTTAGTCTTGATGAATTTGGTGATAAGGGAGTTTAAGAGTTGACAGAAAACGTCTTTCAGTCGGGAAGGTTTTCATGTTCTCTCTCTGGCTCGTTCAGGTGGGGAGCTGTTATTAGCCAGCTGTTCCCAGGACTGTCTCATCAGAGTGTGGAGGCTGTGTGCCAAGTCTGGGACAGACACCTGCACAAAGGACGATCACACCGTCATCAAAATGAAAGAGGACGTTTTTGAAGTGAGGGACGGAGGTGAGCGGGCCATGCTGGCTTGATTATAAAAAGGGTGTTAATTAACCAAACGAAGAGACACGCTTTTTGATGGTTTAATGGCACATGGTGGTTACCGACCTCCATAAAGAATCAAGTGTGTGTGCACGCATGTGTGTTTACCTTTATGAGTGTAACACATACCTAATTGTTTTGTTTTTTTTGTCTGAATCTCTGAATCATGAGCTACTGTACCTCTGTTGTGTCCATAACATTTCACCTGACCTCTGGTCTTCCTGCTACAGACATGTCCTCAGTGTTTGCTGTGTCTCTTGAGACCGTCCTGGCAGGTCATGAGAACTGGGTCTATGGAGTCCACTGGCAGCCTCCACTCTACAAAGGTACGTCTATTTAAAAAAAGGAGAAAAAAAAAACAAAACAGGGAAAGGATTGGTCACTTAATGTCCATTAATGGACAATCTAACATTTCGCCTCAGAGTCTTTCTCGGTGTTTGTCGAAAACAAAATCAAACATTTTCTTTTCGAATCAGACACAATTCCCTCTAAACATTTCAGTCACTTTATTCTGTTTCGGCAGTCCATGGAAGTAAATGGATGGGGACATTGTTTCTCTCCTTTTGCTGTTGCTGTGTGGTGACAGTTTCAAAGTAAAAGAAAGGGGGGGGGGATAAGTGCGAAAAGTTATTGGCTTAATTAGTTCTCGAGGGAAAGGCGGCCAGATGCGCTAAATCTTCTCTTTAAACTCTGGTTGCCTTAAAAGCTCATTACATCAAGATCACTTCACACCATCACAGCTTTTGTGTTCATCATTAGAGTGCTCATACAACTAAAGCTGCACAGCTACGGGTGCAGAGGCCGCTGAAGACGTTGTATTAGAAAATAAGATAGTTTTGTCTTGATTATTTTACAAGCATTATTTTGTTGTCATCTAGAGCAGATTTTAATATATATTAGATATTAATTGTGAAATGACAGAACAACATATGGATAGAGATTACGTCTGTTCACACAAAAATTGAGTTGGACTTTCTTTGCCGTTGGTCTTTGAAGGGAAAATGTTTTTGCCTGCAGCTACTGCTGTTTTTGGTGAGGAACGAGGTGTTAACTACACAACTCTTACCTTTGCTTGGCTCCCTCTTCTTTAAGGAAAAGATACACATAAAAACCACTTGAACTGTTGCACCGGAGCAGGTGTCATGCATACAAATGGACATGTTGGAGACAGAATCGTGATCATGGTTGCTGTGCAGCCTGAAAAAGAAATCGTAGAAGGTCTACCATGTTCTGGAGGCAAAACTGAAGAGTTCAACAGTTCAAAAACATAGCTGCCATCATGATGTTTATGTCTCTCAATGGTTACTGCTAGTTTATTATGAAATCAGGATGTTTTACCCCAGTCTGCAGCCTGATGTTTTATAAATAACTTGAATAATGTGATGGAAGAATATTTAATAACGGTTTCATGGTGAAAAAATGTTATTGCCAGTGTGATTCCTGTATAGATCCCTGTGTCTGATTGTCTCCCCCTGAAGGTGGCGAACTGCAACAGCCTCTCAGTCTCCTCTCAGCCTCCATGGACAAGACCATGATCCTCTGGGCCCCCGAGGAGGGATCTGGAGTCTGGGTGGAGCAGGTCAGTGTCGACTGGAGTACAACAAGGAGGGTGTATGTACTGTAGATGCACATGTGGCTCTGAAGGGGCCACAACATCCTTGTAGGCCCACACACAACACTCACACACCGCTTTCCAGCTCTATCTCCGCTAGCTTTCCTTTCACTAGCTCTTGACATGATGCGTAGCCCGAGCCCTCCCCCTGTATCCTCTCTCCTGCTGCCAGTGCCCCTGCGTCGGTTTCCACTCTCCCTGACATTGAGGTGTCAGGAATAGAAGTGATAGACAGTGATGAAGAGGCTCCCAGCCCCGCGCACCACTGTGAGTTTAGACAAGCCGAGGTTGTCCTCCCCCATCTTCCCTTCTATCACTCACTCACACCGAACCCCCTCTTTTACGGCCCCTTTCCCTAACGCGCCCGTCGAGATGCAGAGGCCGACGGCAGACGCGTTCTGTGATGCTTTTCTCCTTCTTCTTCTTCTTTTCTCCCACCATATGCCGTTCACTCCTCGCACCCGCCCTATGCCATTTTCTGTCCCCCCTCCTCTTCCTCTTTTCCTCCACTGCTTGGCTTCCTTTTTTTTCCTCCACTCTGGTCTCATCTCCCTGGTTCACATCATCCCTCTCCTCTTCTCCTTTCTCTCCCCTCCACCTCGTCTCTCCGAGCTCCCAACAGCTGCTGTTGTGCCAGAATGGGGCTAAATTTAACACAAGTGTGGATGGCAAGGAAAAAGCAAGTCCTCTGCCCATCTGCCCCGCAGCTTTTATTTATTTATTTATTTTATACGACTGGCAAATTCTCAGGTGGCTCAGGAGTACCTTAGATTACCTTTCCGCGTACCAGATACCAGAATATAGAAGCACTTACTTATACTCTGACTCACCAGCTGCTGACGAATACGTGCTCATCCCAGAATACGTCCCAACGAACGCACACAAACTACGCATCCCATCGCGCAGAGGGGTTTGCTTCGCCATGGCAGGCACCTTGAGTGGGATCACACTCTGAGGTGAGGTGATTAGATTAGATTAGTTTTTTCTTCACCTTTGATGTCATCATTCACATCCACAGTGACGAGCGAAAGATAAAAAAAAAGACAGAAAAATCCCACAGAAAAGAGCAACTTTGTCTTCTCAGACAAAGAGATGATGATTAGGGCCCGAAGCCAGCGCAGAAGTCGCATATTCTTCAAATATATGACGAAATATGATTCAGACAAAGGTGGTCAGTGGGAAAGAAAGGCAGCGGTGGGTGTTTGATATCAAGTCTGGTTGTGGCCGGTCTCTCTCAACCAGCTCAGCCTTTTTTTCTCTTAATAAATAAATAAATAAATAAATAAATAATCCCCCACACCTGGAATAACCTTTTTGTCAAAAGTGCATAGCAGATGCCTCCCCTCTGTTTCTCTTTCCCCCTGTTTTCCTTTTCCGGTGAGAGCAAAACCTTTGAACTGACAGGTTCCCTGCCTACAAAGGAAGCTCAACCTGTGAAGCTCTGTCACACACACACAAACACACAGACACACACATGCAACAATGAAACCAGCCAGTGAATAAAACACTATTTACATTTTGTCCCTATCTTTACACGTTGGTCTGAATTAAAGGCCATTGTTCCTCTCTGAGTGTTTTCTGCAACGTTTCACAAAAGCTTTTCTATGGGACGTTGAACTTTTTGGCAGAGCAGACTCCGCAGCGCTAAATGGCTATCCATGTGTGTCTTAATTAATCGATTTTTACAAAGAAGTGCTCCACTTCTTCACACTGATTAGAGTAATTGGTGAGATTTAATGGAGAGCGGGGTTAGCAGTGGGGTGGCCGTTGCCCACCGCTGCGTAAAGTACATCTTACTAACGAGACACACTGGTAATTAGCATCTAAGACTGACCACAGCGGGCCACCACAATGCCTGGAGGGATGTTCTGTCTGTATGTGCGTGCGTGTGTGTGTGTGTTTGTGCGTTTGAGAGATAACCTATTTCCAGACCTCGGCTTGTGTACACTCGTGAAGTTTCACTCGGCCGTACGGCAGATTGTAAAGATACACAGAGACTAAAATGAGTTTTTGAATAATACATTTTCAAATAATATGTGTATGAAAACACAGATGACCGTGTATAAATACTGAATGGAATGGATGGGTGAAACATGTGGTCAGTCTTAAAAACAGTAAGAAGGTTTTCAGTTCTTTTCCATGTTTCATATGATTGAAAAAAATCACCATCTTCAGATTGTGGATTGTTGGCTGGGTAAAAGAAAGAACCAACAGAAGCCACACTGGATCCTGTGATTTTTTTTTTCATTTATATATATATATTTTTTATTTATATGTATTTTTTTTTGTTATTGATGGCCTGATGTCCACACTTAAAAAAAAAACAAAGCTGTGCAAACAAAAGAACACACAAAAGCTTTTAGAAAAAGTGTATTCTCAGACATAAAAACAATTTCTTCATACTATACATCAGAAATCCGCAATCAATTCACCAAGGTGTCCACCAAGGAGCATTCATCCCTCTTTTTCATTTCTGAAGTTTGTAGACTTTAGAAACATGGTAAATGAGACCCAAACTGCCTCAAACAGGTCAAGGTTGCCGTCTGTTTAACACTTACCGGTCGATTGCTGGTCTATGAGCAGGATGACATGATAGTCAATCAAAAGAAATCACCAGTTTAAAACAAGGTGAAAATAATAAGAGAGACATGAATGGTCAGTCTCTTATTGTATTCATCAGTACTTGAGCCAAAAAGGTCCATTTGTAAGCCTGTTTGTTGTACTGTATGGGGTTTTTTCCAGCCTTAGCTTTGCTTATCCAGTCACCCTCTTTCTTTCCCTCCAAGAATGATATATGCCCTCCATGTCTCACTGTCCTTTTTTCCATCCCTCCCCCCCACGCCCCCACCGGCCAGCGATAAGGCATGTCGCGCATCCCCTATATTGTTCCTCCTCTCGTAAACAAGACAGATGACGGCTTTTTGCCTCTTGTGAGTTTTTGCATGATTTACGGCCGGCTCTTGTGTGCAGAATTTTAAAATCAATCTGTTTAATGTTGCATCTCGTTCTCTCTCAATCTCACCATCTATGTTTCTACCTGACTGTCTGTCTTACCTCCCTCACAGCCCTCCCACCCTCCTCACCCCCCTCTCTCCCTGTGGATGGCTGGAGGATTGTGCCATTCAAAGTGAATGCCTGCCTTTATCGCTGTCATTAGTTCCACTGTGTTTCAGCCTGCAGACAGGCATTATTTTGAAGGTCACTGATGACCAGCGCAAGTTCCCAAAGAGGGCTTTTCACCGAGGACGGCGATCCACTGCCTTGTACAGTATAGGCCACAGCAAAGTTATGTGTGTTTACATGTAGCCTTTCAATTTGTTTGCTTAACAAGTAATGGATGGCCTCACTTTCTGTTGTGTGTCTCCTGCGGTGTGCCTCAGGTCAGAGCTGCAGCTAAACACGCTCTCACTCCCTGTTTCAAGAAAAGATAATGAGCTAAGCTGTGCATCTTTTCTGATTTTAATCATTTGAGTATGAATTTAGCGCTTCTCGCATTTCTTCACAGCCAACGTCCATATCATTAAAGTCACAAGCTAATTAAAGATGGAAGAGATATAATGCAGTCGTATCTGGAAACAGACTAGGGTGGTGCTGAGGGAGCGGCGTAGCGCTCTCTAGAGCTGCTATCGATTTGAATGGATCTCCCCTCTGGGCCCAGTTTACCTCCAAGGCCTCAGGGCCCGATAAAGCTTTTAATTGTTAGAGTTCCTTGTGGCAGTGAGAAGTTTGTCTGGTTCACACAATGCTCCCAGACTGCCAAAGAAAATGTTATTTTTTATAGGTATAAACCCCACGAGAGTGATTAGATAGAGATGATAATTTCTGACATGGCTTTAATAGTTGCGACTGTTAATGACTTGTCATGCAGGAGGTAGAAAAATTATTCTGTTGCGATGTTCATTATTTCGAGGCTGAAGCTCTGGTCAATTTGTTGATGACACATGATCAAAAACCTTTCTGCAGCTTAAATAAGAAATCCTGTTTGTTTACATTTTATATAGCCTATTTTGATTTACACTGTTTTAAGTCATTTCCATCTTGTCCCATAATCCTGCATTGAATCCTACTGGTTATGCAAGCAATAGGATGTGATAATAAGACTTATTTTCTATATTTATGTGTGTAATTTCACCTCTATTAATTTCAGTGACAGGATGAATACACTAATAGTTCTACCAAGAATCATTTAATTTCCATTATGTTTGAGTATTGTTTATTTTCGGTGCTTTCAGTGGACTTGTTTTATTCTTTTTGCTGTTTTCTCAAGTTCAGTGTGACTTACAATGACCTCAGACAGAGTTTAAACGAGTGCATTTTCATTTGTCAGTGTAATTGGTAAATGCACTTAAATCAAAATGGGTTTTTCTGCCCCTGGTAGTGATTTGAATCCACAAAATTTAATACAGAATTGTCTTGACACACAACAGCACAGTGCCCAAGCCAGGACAGGAGGTGGGAATCCTAAAAGAGCAATTTGTTTTTAAATTTTACAACATTGTTCTTAGCTGAGATTATAAACAAATTTAAATTGGATTGAATATTCAGAGGAAGCTCAGAGCCTATGGAGGGTTTTACACTGTCTGTACGATCGGCCCTGTGAACGTGATGCAGGGGTCACAAGCTCTCACCCAAATCCAATTTATGTAAATCCGCCTGTGTTCTCAAGCTTTGCCATTTTTCATGATTATTTGTTTAATGTGATATGCCGTGCTGCAATTGCTTTCATTTTGTATTAGACAAATTTATTTTGTTATAAAAAAAAACGCACACACAACACAGTTTATTCAGCCCTAATAAGACCAGTTTTGCATAATTTCTCATCTGACTTGTCAGCTTAATTTGCTGGGTTTTTTTTTTCAGCTTCCACCATTATAGAGGCTGTTAGTAAGTTGGTGAGAAACTGAGAACAGACTTGACAACCCTAACTTATGTTCTATAACGCTGAGCCTGTAGCCTTTACAGAAACCCCAGGTGTCTGGCAGAGCAGCTACATACTGTATGTCTTAATGTCACATAGGATGAAGGCAGCTGCTCAATTCATAGCTCTCAGAAATAGCTGCATTAAAAAAAAAAAACATAACCTACTTTACTTACATGCTTTTTCCTCCATATGTGGCAGTTGATGCACATTTGCATCCTTTCAGGTTACTTTCATCTTGCTCTGCAGCAAATCAGTGACACTGACCCAGGAGCCAAATGTGCTTCACCCACCTGATGTCAGATATGAATGTGCTGAAAAGGCAGATGAGTCGATCGTTCTGATCAGTAATGACCCACACAACTTTTTTTTCTTTTTTTCCCCCTCTTTTCTTTCTCACCAGGTGCGTGTAGGGGAGGTTGGTGGCAACACTCTGGGTTTCTACGGCTGCCAGATGAGCCCGGATGGCTCCATGATTGTCGCTCATGCTTTCCATGGAGCTCTACATCTCTGGTGCAAAGACCAAGACAAAGAGGTGAGAGCGTCATGACCTCTGCTCCACCTCCATTTTCACAGGTTGACATTGTTATTTGCAAATGAAATGTTGGGCCTTTTCTCAAATGGCAAATGTGTTTGAAATAAGAGTCAGTGTTGGAGAATTGCTACATAGGGACACAGCGCGTGAGAGCCAGTGATTAGTGTAATTGGTCACACCGAGTCTCCTGTCTGCCACTCAAATTGACTGGCTAAGCAAGTGCCTTTGTTGGGAGGTCCCTGAGAAAGAGTGGAGGTCTGAAGTCACATCGTCGGAGCAGAGATAACTGCACTGCAATTATACCCGCTTGGCAGGTGAATTTAAAGTTCAGCACAAACCTGAATGTGGTGATCACTAATTCAGATTGACTTCTCAGACAGCAACACCTAAATTATAATCAACCACACATGTAGTTGCCATTAATACTCACGTCCCGTGTCACCGGTTTTGGTCATCGAGGGTTGTTTACATTAAATTACATTTGCATTTACTCATTTGGCAGAAGTGCATAGTAAGTGCTAGTCAAGCATGTTAGAGTGTTAGAGGTGGACGAGGTGCTCTCAGAAGAGATTTAAAATGATTCTTCGAGATAAAGAGCAAGGCCCGCGCCGTGGTAATATTTAGTAGCATCAGGAAACCACAGACAAAAACAGTCTGGACTTTCAATGCACGAATTTAAGACAAGAAGGAGCATAAGGCTGCATGAATGAGTTCAAGAAGATGCTACAAACCCAGAAGTCGCTTTATCCCGCTGTGGCTAGCCAGTGTTGGTTGATGAGTGGAGGTTCAGATGGAAACTCTGTGGTTTAAAGTTGTAAATTGACTATTTCAATGTTCTCTGTCCAGGGAGAATGGAGGCCCGGGGTTGTTATATCAGGTCATTTCAATGCAGTCCAGGACCTCAGCTGGGATCCTGAGGGCGAGTTCATCCTCAGCGTGGGCTCAGACCAGACCACCAGACTCTTCACTCCGTGGAGGAAACAAGATGGAAAACTGGTAAAAAAATCTGCTCAGAGTTTCACCGATAACATGTTAAACAAGAAAACAATTTTCTTTTAGCTTGTTATTCTAAATATTGCATTGCAAAATGTGCAGATGGAAATGTTTGTTTCAGTTTCATCCAGTAAAATAAAACATAGAATTAAGGTAATTAGGGTCATTGAGGCAAATATTTTCTGAATCCAAATCAAAATGCAGCCAGAGGTAATAACGAGGAGGTTGCTCTGTCAGAAATTAAATCACATCTATTGTCAAATCATTAGGAGCCAAATTAGGAGAATAATGAATATGCTGTTAATACCTTTTAAAAATGGTACATGTTAGGGCTCTGAATAAATCACTGCATTCAATGACTTTCCTCTTAATTGAGCTGGTAGCATAAATAAAGAGCTACCACATCACATTTCTTTATTCATGAGCCATTATCGAAAACAGTGGTTGTGAGTCACACTAATGACATCATGTTGACACTGGAATGGAGGAATGCTTTGCTGTTCGCAATATTTGCCTCTGTTTCTTATTGCCTCTCGTATGCAGTGGTCTCTTAGTATGCTGCTCACCTGTCTGGGATGTAGTCAGCACCTTATATACAACTCTGGAAAAAAATTAAGAGACCACTCATGATCACTTTGTCATTTAGAGCATTTATTTGCAGAAAATGGTCATAATAAAAAAAAGAAAAGTGTTTTCAGACCTGGAATAATGCAAAGAAAACAAGTTCATATTCATTTTTAAACAACACAACACTGTCGTTCAGAAATCGAGATTGGTGAAATAACTCCAATTTTTATCACAGCGATGATTTTTATACTCTTTCTTATTAAATAAGATTTGGTTCATGTGAAAACCTGATGACTGCCTCATTAAGTAGAATGAGGTGCACTTCTGTTGGAATTCAACATTCAAATGTCTGCTATTCATGTAGAGATGCTGATTTATTAAGAACCATTTTGGAGAGCTGTATGTGTTATACTGGCTGCTGTTTGCTGAAATACGTTGAGGCTCTGGTCCTGATTTCAATTTCAGACGTTCCAACTTAATTAGAACAGTTCATGGTACAAGTATTTATTTCTATATCCACTTTTTGCGGTCGCTGCACGGGGCACATGGTTTTTGCTATTATAATGGCATCTCACAAAGAATTAGTCTGTGTTAAGTTTAGTTTAGTTTAATAAGTTTATTTGTAACAGGGACAACGTACAAAATAACATTAGTCTCACAATGAGAAGAGATGTTTTGTACCAGATTTAGCTTACTAGCTACTTTCCATCTGTAGTCCCTGGGCAGGTAGAAAACAATAAAAGAGTAGAATAGAAAAGGTAAGAATTAACAGTTTACATAGCATTCTATACATATATACACCATGTAACACATCACAAACATTCAAGACATAGACCTAAAATACTACACACTTTACCAAGGTTAAAAGAAATTATGGCTTATAATTAATGCTGACATGTCTGATTTTTTATGATCCATTGCTTGACCTCCCAGGAAAAAACATTGAGGTCTGTGCAAAGCTTCAGATTAGTTGGAAGACTGTTCCATGATTTTACAGATTTAAAAGAAAAGGCAGATTGAGTTGGTTACTACATATTGCCATCGACCTGTGAGCCCAGTCAGACTGCAGCTCAGTGTACTTCGCACAACTCCTCAAGGAAACAGCAAAACAACTCAAAATGTTAGTCGTCTTAAAGCTTAAATACATTTCTGGTTCATTGTGAAACTGTGAGAAAATTTAGTCAAGTGATGAATATCTTCATAATGTGCCAAACTACCTCAGACAGTTGTGTTGCTGTCAGGTGTAATTATATATTTTAAAGGAGAGACTCCAGACTTGACCTCCTGGGTTTGACTGACGGCATCCTGGCAGTACTGCAGGAGGCTCTTCTGGAAGTTTTTATATCATCGGAGGGCTATATAAACCCAACTCTAGCTTCACCTCAGGTTTATCCATGTGAAATTGTTAGAGGCAGAATAAAACATTCACTTCAGGTAGAAACATAATCAAGGCTTCAGTCCTCATAGCATTATTCAAGATGCCACTTTGAATTATTGCCACCTCATGCCAATGCCAAAAGAAACCCAGTCATTGTAGCGGGGCCCTCACTTCCCCGTTGTGAGAACACTTTGCATCTTAATCTGGAAATGTTTTATTTGAACAGGAGAATCAATTTCGTATTTGGCTTGTTTTCAAATACCTGGATTTAGAGCTGAGATTCCCCACGTCCCACGATGTCACAGGACCTATTGAAATGCTGGCAAAGCCTCTCAGGAGGGTAACAATCTTTCTCTGTCTTTATCACCTCGCAGCCCACCTGGCATGAAATCTCGCGGCCGCAGATCCATGGCTTCGACATGCAGTGTCTGGCCATGGTGGGAAGGTTCCAGTTTGTGTCTGGAGCTGACGAGAAGGTCCTCAGAGTGTTTCAAGCACCTCGTAATTTTGTTGAGAACTACGCTAATATTTCCGGGACATCGAAGGAAAAGCTGCTGTCATCCAGTGTGAGTGCCGCATTAAATGACCATCTATGACCACTTTTAGAAGCCTTTTTTTAATTAAATCCATGCTTGCTCTCTGTCTCATAAACAGATCTCTCCAAAACTTTCTCAGTCGTGGCTTTTTCACTTTGTTTTCAATTTGTAAAATCTGCTGAGTGGTCGGTCCACTGCTTGGTTATTGATGTTTATGTGTGTGTGTCTCTATTCCTTCATTTATCTGCTCGTTGCCAGGATGCTGCCAACCTCCCAGAAGGAGCCAGCACACCTGCCCTGGGTCTGTCCAACAAGGCTGTATTTCAAGGTAAAGTACTTAGCTCAGCTCGGCAGCTCAGCCTGGGGCCAAGACTTGTCTGATAATCAATATTCTGGAGACAAGTGTTTCTTGTTAAATTGTGGGTTTGTTTGATGTGTTTGCTATTTTTATGCAACATATATACACACATACAGAAACTTTATGTTCATTTACAGGTGACCTTGCCCCAAAAAACCGTGAAGAAGAACAGCAGTTCAGCAGTGTATCTGATCAATACCAGGAGTCTTACTTCCACCCGCTCAACATTACCGGTACTGTACATGAATTACACTGTAAAGAATTACTTCAATATATCAGAATGAGATGTTTTTGAAAACTTGGTTGTCATCTGAGTAAACCTATTTTCAATTTAACCCTCCCTGGTAAAACATTTTGGAGCTTGTTTTCAGATAAATTTTGTCTTATTTCTTGTTTCCATTTGCAGATTTTTCAAACAAATTTTCAAATTTTCACTTGAAATCTGATTTGCAGATTTTTCTACTGATTTCGAGTGAAAATTAGTTTGAAACAAGTGAAATTTATCAGAAAACAAGTTAATTTTTAGGTGATGAGATTAGTTTTGACTAGAAATGAGAAAAATATTCTTTGCTTGATTTTGAGTTTTTGCATTGTAGGCTGATACATATACCTCAGCACATATTGGAGGTTCCTGTCTGCCTGTTGCTGGATGTTCTTATAAGAGACAATGATATGCAACTGGACGCGCAGATGGTTATTACCTTGCCTTCCGCCAGGTTCCACTCCCACAGCTCCTGAGGTCGACTGTATTACAGCAGGGGAGGCGAAGGGAGGAAAGGAAAGGGGTGGTGGGTTATAGCGGAGGAAAAATAGGTGACAGGAAACCGTGATGTAAGCAGAAGCAAAAATAAAAAATGCAGGAACAGGGCAGTAAAATTGATGTTTCTTGTTACAGAATGGAAACTGAGCTGAGAAAAGTTTTTGAAATGCAAGACAGGTTCAGGAAGAAGAATTATTAACTGATGCAAAGAAGAGACGGTAAAAGAGGAAAAGAAGAAACAAAGGAAAGGAACAAATGGGATGGGAGTTTAATGAAGAAAATGTAGCGCTGCTGTTTGAAACCCCTGGGCCAGAGGGTGTGAAGGGCTGTCATCAGCATGATTGAAGCCACTTCTTAATCTGCAATGCTAAAAGCGGATTTATGTGATTGCAAAGTTTAAGTATCAATGACCCCCGGGCTACGCAGGGAGCAACCAAGTGCGGAGACTGTTGTTAACAATGCATTTTCACTTGTTTGATTAGCCTCTGTGGGAAGTGAGACAAATGAATAATTAGGCAAAAGGGAAAGCCAGTGACCAGTAAGAAAAACACAAAGAGTGTAGCTTTCAATTACATGCAGCACAAAGGCAGCACAGGGCTTGTGCAGAGCCTGCAGTCTGAGAGAGAGGATTGGCACCTGGCTGGATTTGATCCCCCTCAGAGCCGGCAGCCGTTAAGAAATGGAAATAAAGCTGCAGCTGTTGCAAAATAGCCTTTTTTTTCCTCCTTCTTCTTTTTGGGGTTGAGGGTGGGGGGTAGCAGGTTGAAGAGCTGAGGATTTCATGCAAGCTAAATACTAAAAGAAGCCGTACGTGAATGCGAGGGAACATTGTCTCGAGGCGATCAATCATGTTCTCAGTCGGGCTCGTAGCTTTCAGCTCGCTCAGTCTTTCGGTGCCATACCTCTTCTGTCTCTTTCCCTCCTTAACTTGCAGACCTGTCACATACATACTTGCACACACATTCTGTCACTCCGTGGGTTAACAGTACGGATTTAAAAGAGGGAAATTATAATAGCCACTTGGGCGTAATCCTCATTTGGTAAATTGGAAACTGGTTGTATTCGAATTTTAAAACAGCTCAGTTTTCAGGGCTTTGCAAATGACAGTTATGTAAGGATTTTGAGGTCTCTGGTTAACTCTGTGTGCGTTTTGTGTGTGTTTTGAATGTGTGTGTGCGTGTGCAGAGCCCCCACCAGAGGATCATCTTCTGCAGAACACGCTCTGGCCTGAGGTCCAGAAACTGTGAGTAGTGAAATGTTTCTTTGCTAACAGTGTATGCAAATCATCTCAGCTTTCCTTTGGTTCCAATTACCTGCTAGTTCAAACGACATCCAGAGTCCTGACACCATTTAAATCACAGATACACTGGATTTGTATACATTTGCTATGCTCTGTAAACACCAGCGTTTCAATGAGGCCCTTAATAACGCAACATTTCTAGATGAACTTTATTTGATTTTACCTGACGGCTTTAAAGTAGACATATAATGCCCCTTTTCAGCGAATTAAAATAGTTACCAGGTATCTGTGACATGTTGGTCAAAATTTTTTCAGTTTGTTTAAAACCACCCTGTTCAGAATGGGTGGTTTTTTTTGTCAATTCTCACATTTTGGAGGCAGAAAGGCAAACACCCAAATCTATGTTAAAGAGCCATTCAAAAGTGATATTTCCATAATATGTCTTAATATAATGTCATATGTAAAAACGATGCCACAGCTCTCGGTCATCTCCTTGCCTGTCTTCATCGGCCAATCAGACTCCAGCTTTCCTGTAAACCCCGTGAGCCTGTTCTCCAGGTTGAATATATTGCCACCATTTGTGGTCAATGTTAAATCCATTTACCAGTCAGTTCGCCATAAACATGACGTATGGTGGAGCTGTTTATTCCAGCTTTGGCCTTTGTGTGTGTTGAAAAGCATTTTTCTGCCTCCATTTGGCTTCACCCCCTTGAATCATTTGGTGCATAATAGAAAGATTAAAATGAGTAAGTGGCTGAATTATTTCTGTGGCATAAATAATAATCTCACCTTCATGGCCAAATTGCTGCAGCTTTTGAAAGCTTCCTGGTCCGGGAGGAATTTCCCTCCCATTGAGTTGCAACCCTGAGGTTTCCCTTTGTTGGTATTTTAAAGCAGCCAGGTGATGGTGAGCAAGAAAAGTCTTTAGGCTGTGAATGATTAGCTGAGGCTTCATTATTGTTCATCTCTGTCAGAGGGAGAAGGACAAGTCTTCACAGATCAGCATTTTAATTTCACACTGTGCTTATTTACCTGTCAGCGAACGGCGAGGAGCTTGTCAGGGCATCACTTTGGAGTAACAGAATACTCAATTTAATGTCAGACCAGGAGCGTGTTCTTTTTTTGTTTGTCCACCCCTCACCTGTCTGTCTCTCACATCCCGCGTGTCCTTCCGCATATTCAGCGCGCCCGTCCCTGATTAATCTCTGTGATTTGTCCTCCTCCAGCTACGGCCACGGCTTCGAGATGTTCTGTCTGGCGTCTGACAGCACCAGGACGGTGGTGGCATCCGCGTGCAAGGTCAGTGCGATAAGACCGAGGCCAGAGCCCGCGTCGTACTGCGGACTACATGACACCCCCGGGCGACGGGTGTTAGATCAGAGCAGATAGAGCATCGTGACATGCATGTGCACACGGACACCGTGACACAAAGCACAAAGCGGGTTTAGACTGCACTGTCAGTCAGGTATTGATAGTAGTTTGTTGTGACCTTGGTTGAGCATGGAGACGCACATGCAGGTGGACACCATCGCATATATTGTTCTTTCTCCTTCACCCTGAACCCCTCCACGTTCTTTCATCCTGTCATCTTTTGTTTCTTCCAAATCAATCAAGTCTTTCATTCTGTCCTTTTATTTCTCATTTTTGTCACAATCATTTTCCTTTCAACACATTGTTTTGTATTGTAATATTTTCACAACAGGATTTATAAGGCAGTTTAAATCATCAAATAGAAGACAGTAAATATGGGTTTAAAAATTCTGTATTTGTCTTTTTTTAACTCATCCATCTGGTCTTTCCAGGCGTCTAAAGCTGAGCATGCAGCAGTGCTGCTGTGGAGCACAGCTACGTGGCGGCAGCTGCAGACGCTGCCGTGCCACACCCTCACTGTCACCCAGATGAGCTTCTCACCTGATGCACAGCTTCTGTTAGTCGTCTCCCGTGATCGCACCTGGTCTCTATGGAGACGGAACCAACCCACACCAGAGAGTCCAGGTGAGTGGGGGTGGGGGTGGGAGGGGTGTGATCAGCGGTCCACCTTAAAGAATTGTATAAATCAGGATTTCGTTTTCACGGGCGCTGCGGCTCAGGATGAGACGACAGCTCTTCACGGTGCTTTGAAAATAAATCAAGTTTAATTAAAAATGTGTTGGAGTGAATTTCAAGACAAAGAGACAATATTGGAGCCTTACTGGCAGACAACACCCGCTCGCCTAATTCAAATTAATTAAAATTAGGTAAACCCACTGAGCAGATTTGTTCCAAATCAAATTCCAAGTCAAGCTGGCCTGATTGGAAGTATCCCCCTAATTAATGCTGTGAAGAGCCAAACAAGTGATGCGTTGACTGAAAATAGTCCCAAAAAAAGGAGCTAATAAGGGAAAGGTTGTTTAGTTATTTATTTAACTTTCAATTTAGCATCATTTCCTGCATGTTTATGTAAATTGAGCACAAGAGCAGAATAGAATTTCTCTTTAAGACAAGTATTAATATCTGTCATTCTTTGGGTGGTGGTGCAACTCTCTTTTGAAATGGGCTACAGGAGCTTTCAGATGGATAGTAACTATGCAGACTAAAACATGCATTTCATTTAATGCCATTTATTGCCAGAGGCCTTGTCAGTGTAGCAAAGTTGCAACAGGTTGCGATGGCTCATCAAATACGAGCTTGCGTGCATGTCATGTCAGGATCAGGATGAAGAGGAAAACTACCGATGCTGTAAATACATTTCTGAAGTTGTGTAACCCTTGTTTGAAGATGCAGAGACACAGACCCCAGAGTAGTTGCATGTTATGGGCCTTTGGTTTGATTTCAGCCTCCTAAGCATGAATCTAAAAGCCTCACTTGTCACTATCTGTATCACTCATTATGTCTGCTCCGCTTGATCTTCGCCCTCCGTGAGGCTTTACCGGTTAGAAAAACAGATTTGTTTCTGGAAGATCACCACTGTCAGTTTCTGCACCGTCATGAGAAATGAAGTGAATGAGATTCCAGCTGTGGACCCGAACCCTGAATACTCAAGTACACACAGGGTGACACCTTGTAGTTTTATAAAAGCCTGCTTTCATCTGAGGAGATTATACTATAGCTCACATCTTCATTGTCAACATTGTCATTTTCCATTTCTGTAAAGTAATCCATATTTTCCACTGGTTTTATATATATTTTTAAATGAATAATGAATTATTTTTTTAAGTATATATTTTTTTTTAGCTTTTCCGGCCTTTAATGGATAGGACAGTAGAGAGACAGGGAATAGGGCTGATAGTGACGGAGAGAGGAGGAATGACGTGCAGCAAAAAGCCACTGGTGGAATCGAACAGGGGTCACTGTGGTGAGGATGATAGCCTCTGTACTATATGGGATGCCTGCTCAACCCACTGAGCTACACAACACCTCACAATGTATAAATGGATGCCCATCAATTTTTACACTGATGAATGTTACTATTTTGTAAACGCAACTGAGATCTGTAACTTTTCAAAGATGGATCATTATAGGCTCAGAGCAGGTTCTGGCCAGATGTGAGTTATTTGCACTGCTGCTGTAAAACATTAAAAGAAACAACAAACAACAAGACGGTTTAAAGTCTGATCAGAGAAAACAAGCGCTAATGTTGGATCAGAGCTTCTACGGTCAGCGCCCTGAGCAAGAAAAAACAAACAAAGAGGTAGAACCCTGTGCGTCCTCTCCCTCCATTCACCTCCTACAGGGCCTTGGTAAACAAGAGCTCTCTCCTGGAGAGTTTGTTTATATGAGAGAATCTCAGCACCGCGACTCGCACAAATAACCTGATCCCTGTATCCAAGGTGAGCAGAACACGACATTTAAGCTCAGAGGATTACCCCCCACCTGCACCCGCTAACACATCTCCCGGCTCTTTTGGCTGCTCAGGGCATTGGTAATGGGCACTGACAGAGGCTAACCAATCCTGCACTGTTTGCCTGTATGGTGGACTGCACAGAGGCAGGACGCTGTGTGTGTGTGCGTGCGTGAGAGGAGAGGAGGGGAGGGAGGGGAGTGTGGCTGGGTCCCGTCCGTTCTGGTTGGCTGCTAAATCACTCAAGGTGATTGTAAAGAACACACGCACACACACAGACACAAACACACACAGTCTCACAAGCCAGACAAGGGAAGGTTAAACGAAGTCAGAGCTGATCAAACAAACTCACTTCCTCTATCTTCACCTTTTTCTCCGTCTCCAGCCTGTTTTGTCTCACCACGTCCTCCTGTCTCCATCCTCCTCCTCTCCCTCCTGGGTCAAGCACCCAGACTTCTCCATTAAGGAGACACTGTTACCTCTCACTCCTCCCTTTCCTCCTCTTCTTTCCTACAGCTTTCTATCTAATCTACGGCACCTTCCTCATGCGCCGCTCTTTCGTCTTGATGTATTTCGGGCGCCGTGTCTCTTCTATGCTTTTTATTTTGTGTGTCACCGGTCTTTCTCCCTTTGTGATGGGACTGAACGTCCCGACATGCCCTTCCAGGTCCTCAAAAAAGAGTGTTAATGGAAGGAGATGCGACACCGTGTGCGTGCGCCCTAAACAACACACACCTCCGATACATTTCTGCAGAGGGAGAATGCTGTGAGTGCTCAGACAGACACGACACGGTGGTTAACTCAGACTTTTGTGGCAACACTGTGGTTATACGGCTGTGTGTGCATGCCGGCTCAGTGTGTGCGCGCGAGTGCTTGTGTGAACCACCGCTGCGTACGCACAGACAGGCGGCTGCCAGCAGCATACAAACAAGCTCTCTGGGGAAAACCAATCTGGGGTCTGAAATGACTTAGGCCTGGGAAATAAACAGCAGCAGGTCATAAACCAAAACTGACTGAAATGGAGGGCTGGAATGAGGTTCTCTGTCTTGTTGGGTTGTTTATTTGTCACTCGAGAGAGAGCCCTCGTTGCCTCAGAGCACTGAGGCAGCGGTCTAGACATGCTGATGTCATGCTACAATAATCATGACAAAGTTTTGACTATCAGCTCATCTCTTGCCAAAAATGGAGTGTGAATGTGTCGCCGTAAAAATGTAATCTCTCTTAATGGAATATCTGTTTGTTTTCTCTTTGTTTGCTTGTGTCACCTCCATGCAGAGCCGCAGTTCTCCATGCACGCACGCACAGGGAAGGACACGGCCGTGCACAGCCGAATCATCTGGTCATGTGACTGGAGCCCTGACAGCAAATACTTTGTGACATCCAGTCGGGACAAGAAGGTCATTTTCATTCAAAAACCAAAAGAGAAAAAAAACAACAAAAACAATTAGCCTTGAAGGTGAAACTGATGAACTGATGGCATCAATTTTTTTTTGATTCCTCATTTGTGTGCGTTTGTGTGTGTCCAGGTGATAGTGTGGGGCCCGTGCAGATTAGAGGACACCGGAGACTCTGCGCCTCCTCCTGAGATTAAACCCTGTTCCTCCATCTTGGATGTGGGCGACGCAGCTACTGCTGTCGCTTTCTGCCCTGCACTCTGCTCTGATAACAGGTACACACACACACAATTGTAAATGAAAGCTTTTTTTGCGTGCATTTTTGCCAAATCATAAACAAATATCTGTTTTGATATGTTTTGATAGATCTGTTTTGTTAGGATATGATTTATCAATGACTAAAAAGGATTCATAGAAACCAGATATGTGAATTATCTGTGCACGCACTAATACACAGAGCTCACTGCTTTTTGTTAAAGTTAACTCCATATTTAGCTCCAGCTATGAGGCTTGTTGACCAGGTTGGGGAGACCTTACATCTAAAGCCTTGAAGCAGTGAAAGCCTAATAAAAATCTTTTATTTTTATTTTTATTATTATAATTACTAGAAAATATATAGTTTTGTTTTTAGCCCACTGCTGTGAGCTTTGAGCTATAGAAATGAGTGTGGTTGAATGCTTGGTCCACTACAGTATGTGTGTTTGTGTGTGCGTCACAGTTACCTGCTGGCAGTTGGCCTGGAGTGTGGGAGAATCCTGCTGTACAGGTGGAGCCCTGAGCAGGAGGCTACTGGAGAACAAGGCTGGATCAGCTGTGGAGGAACAGACACCTTGTATCCTTACAACTCTTAAAAACACACAGAGGGTTCATGTGAAGTTCATCAGATGCAGCGAGGAGAGAGGCCGCTGGCAGCAGTGTGGCTGCTGAAGGAGCTTCCTGTTGGCTGTCACAGAGGGAGACGCAGCAGCTGCTGCAGGTGAGCGGCTGCTCACCTTTAACCTGGGCAGAAGATGGGTTGGTGGGGGCGGGACAGGAGGCAGCAACAGGGACTTGTTGGCATTTCTTTTCTTTTTTTAAGTATATTTTGGGGCTTTTTTTTTGCCTTTATTGTATAGTATAGTTGAGAGAGACAGGGAAATTGGGAGACAGAGAGAGGCAGATAGGCATATTCCAGCTGTAGCGAGGACTGAAGCCTCTGCATATGGGGTGCCTGCTCAATCCACTGCACCACACGGCGCCCCTACTTGTTGGCATTTCTGTGTGTTTTGTGTCCCACATGGGTGTGTGAGTCATTGTCTGTTGAGCTCAGGTGTCTTCATTGCATTATAAAGTATGTATGTGTGCTCCTTGGATTGTGTACTTCAGTGCTGTGGGGGGGCCATGTCTCAGTCACACAGTCTTTTGTATCTAATTCATGAATTTAATTAGGAGAATATTGTGGGGGTTTTTTGTCCGTGGTGTGTGTTAAGAGTGAGAGGTGTCGCAGCACCATAGTATGAATGGTGGTTAATGTGGGGTAACTATTCAGATGCATCTTACCATCACAGTGCAGTGTCCTGCTGTTTCCCTTCACCACGTCCTCTCTCAGACAAAGCCATGCTCTGGCAGTCAAGAGGCTCCGCTGGAGGCCCAGGGCCGGACGAGCGGGCCAACAGGACGAGGGGAAGGACGGACAGGCTGACGGAGAGAGTGAAATCGAGGAGGAGAGCTCCTGGCTCCAGCTCGCCAGCGCCAGCGCCGACCACACTGTCAAAATCTTCAACATCAACAAACTGGCTCTTTAGCACCACCAACACTGACACCATTATGTCCCTCACACACACAGAGAGAGACACTTGGACTGCGGGCCACAGGCCTGACTGGGGCGCCCAGGCCACAGCTGCTCATTGGCAAGCCATTCACTCCCTGTGACAACAAGTCCAGTCATGGGTCAGTCGCAGGACGGACCTACAGCACATATGCCCCGCAGTCCACACACAGCTGAATGGATTTGATGGGTGGAAGCAAGATGGTGAAAACACCATGACCTTAGGGTGGTATTTTACTGAGACACTTCAAAGTGTTTTAGACTGGGAGAAGAAGACGCCGCTGGATATCTATAAAGACCGCATGTTTAGACAGGTTATCCAAGTTAACAGTTACACAGTGAAATGTATTGTTAAAGCAACATATCAAGGAAGTGATCAGATCATTTTGACCAGTGGTCGCTAATTGTACGACTTGTATGGTGTTTATTTGTTTATGACCAATTAATAAAAATGTTTTCTATTATCTACAATTTGACTATCTGTAGTTTCTACATGAAATTCTATTTATAGGTAAAACTGCTCATTTCCCGGTATTCTCTATTAGCATGTTGAGCTCATTTATCTACATTTATTCATGAGTCATATCAAAACACTGATCTTCAAAATATATCGGTTGTATAAGATGATTTAACAAGTCGATATCCAAAATTCATATCGCACGTCACATCAGTGTGTTAGAAATGGGAGTCATGATTCAGTCAAACCTGAACAGACGTGATAACACCACCGCAAATAAATATCCAGAAATCTGCTCAGAAAAAAGAAGCCTCTGTAAGTAACACTGTGATATGTGTCAGTATATTCATTGGTACATAACTAATAGGAATTTATATTTGGTGCATGTAATTTTGCAACTCAGTGTTTGTTTATATCTGCTCAGTTATCCAGAAGAGCTGCTATCACTGCGTGTTGCTTATGACATATCTGATGTAAACAAACCTGACAGCAGAACTCGCCTGACTGACAACTGACACACAAATATTTAGTACTGCAGAGGGATGGGTAGATCTGTGTTAGGTTTAGTTGCACAGTGCATCCATCTATTTACACTGGTGGTGACACCTGGTTTAACCAGGCAGTTTTTTTTGTTTTAAATTAGAACTTTTTATGGCCAGAAGTGAAAAAAAAAGTTCAATAGTCCATATGAGGTCCAGCTCTCATTTTGTGAACCACATCCATTTGAATATTGTTAGTATGCATGAGTTGTAGTTAAGGAAATAAAACACAGGTACAGTCTTTTACAGGTACATTAAACATTACAGCAGACGAGGATAAATCAATACGACGCTGTCGGGTTATCGAAGGCTGCAGATTTAAAGTAGGTCACAGCTGCTTTCGGTGACTTGAGTGAAGACCTTAACAGAATTCTCAAGGACAGAAGAAGTCTTCTCGTCCTGGATTTACTGTGGACTCAGCCGAGTGTGCCGTCATTATATGTCAGCCATAAATGTATCTGCAGGAGATTGTAACTACTGGCCATAACTCTCGCTCTAATCACGTATCCTGGTATGTATGGAGGCATCAGTCAACCTGGGCCCCACACGCTCCTCCAGGAAATGGCTATTTTTCAACACAGTGAAATGAGGTTTTGGGACAATAAGGCCATACATCAATGGATTATCCACATAATATATAACATAATGTAATTATTGAATCATTATCAGTGATGTTTCAATTTAAACATGAATGATAAGCTTGCTGGGAATTTTCATCAACACATTTGTGTGAGGAGCTCTATCTGCTCTGACTAGCATACTAATACATAAGGCATATGCTCCTCTCTCAGATGTCTGCTCCAATATGCCCTTGACCACTCATCTTGATGAGATTGGATTGCCCTAATGTGGTACTGAGGAGGGATTAGAAGTCACATCTGAAAATCCTTGAATGCTGCAGATTAATGGGGGAAATGGTGACCAACGGCACAGGTAATAAACCACTAACAAAGGTTACTGGGACCTCAGAAACTCTGGCTCCAGAGACCGAAGACCGGAGCATTCTCCCAGATCAATAGTCCATGATCTTAATCAAAGTGAGGAGATTCTCTTTTTTTTATTACAGCATTAAACTTAAAACATTTCAATCTTTGGAAACTACACAAAGAACATGCAGCAGAAACATGTTCTAAGGCAGTGATTCTCAAACTGTAGTGGTATGCGGGCTCTCTCAAAGGCAAATATTGTAGTTCAGCTGCTTTTAGTGTGCTGCAAGTGTGTGTACAGAGTGTCTGTAGAATGAGTCATACGTCAGTGTGTGTACGGGGGTGTACAGTCGTGTATTTTCCTGCCTCAATGCATCCCACTGCATTCTAACGAGGATTTCTATAATCATCTGTACAAAGTCAGGTGTGGATTGAGGTCTGGATCAAAGATAAGAAATGCTGCCTTTGTTCATCCAGAAAAATTTACAACAAAGCATTGTCAATCACAAAAATTACAGTGGTCCAAAAACACCAAGCACAACTACGGTTCGATTCATGAGAAGTTTCCAGAGTGTAAAAGAAAAGTGAGAACAGAAATATTGAGATCAATCAAGGCCTTCAACTGTAACGGAGATGAATTTACATTTAAAATGTGTTGAAGCAGGTACAGCATAGTCCTACTGTAGTCGTCGCCGCAGTGGCCCTGGTCCGATTCCACGGGCAGCTTTGTGAAGCTGCCTTGCACAGACGTAGCTGAATGCTAACTAACATCATATACTATTTGTGATGTTAGTGTGTTAGCATGCTAATATTTGGTAATTGACACTATACAAAGTACAGCTTAAATGATGGCACTGGATGAGAAATCAAAACCAAAGTTGTGTATGATTCCTTTCACTCAAACCATGAATGATTCATGATTCATCTGATTCCAGTCCAGTCTGGATCAAAGTGGAGAACCAGTTGACACAGTGTCAATACTGACCATAAAGCTGTGCCGCTGGCTTGGATGAAAAACAGTATGATTAGTTGATTCAATGAGTCAGAAGTTTTGTGTGTTGGCTACAATTTTGGTCAACAGCTGCAGAGCTGTTCAAAATACGTGACCTTGGTGTCGTGTTAAGACACTGTCATAAAATAAAGTTATTGTGACATAAAAACTGTCAAAGAGGCTCCAATGAAATTCATATCTGTGTTTCTGTATGTCCTTCTCAATCTCCAGATCAATGCAGCCTAATGTATACATGCATGAACGAGATGGATAAATTGGATATATTAGCAGGGGCTTGTGTACTTGGCGACCAAGCCTTCATTTCTCCAATGGAGCCATCTGATGTGAAGGAGGATACATAGACGCTCCCCTTCCACTGACACCTAGGTCAACTTAATCAACCCGCCTTCCATTTGCACAGCGTGATCCCGCAGAGACGAGAGAGAAGGTCATGCAGCATTTACACACACACACACACACACACACACACACACACACACACTGGGAAGCAGCTCCGCAAAAATCTGTGGTTATCGTTGAATCAGTAAGCAGCAGCAGAGGCATCACACTGGATCGGAAAGCTTAACTTCACTTCACGTCCTGCTGAGTTAAATGAACAGTTACAGCTGTCACAAGGTTATCAGTTGTGCTGTAAAGTCAAATGGAGTGTCAGTTCAACTTAAAGGAGGATCTTGGTATTTGGAGAAAATCTGCATCCATGTTCTTGTACAGAGGCGGGTGTAGGGATTCGTATGGAGCTGCAGCGGGGAAGCAATTAATGTAGCTTAGCATGAACACTTCAAGTTCAAGAACTTGGCCTCTGCTGCTTCCATATAAGTCACTTTAATGTCTATGTTGAAACTAATGGATTGTTGTCAATAAATTACCTCAAGTGGACAACATACACCTTTTTTTAAATTTGTGTGATTGTGACTGATTTTGTCTGGCCTGCCCCCAGTGGGTTTTGATCAATCTCTTCTTAAGATATGACAGTTCATAATTGGAATAAAGGCAGGAATGTGTCTGAAAACCCAACCATTTATATTTTGGCAGTGTGGCTGTGTGAGACTGTGTGACCATGTTTTAGTCTTACCTTCAGCCACAGTAGATACAGTATGTTGTTGTATCCATTAAGCAACAGCAAGAAAGAGTGGAGGTGCTTCTATATCAGCAGGATTACAGTCTTCTACACCAACAAACTCTAATTCTAACCAACATTTGGCGCACTGCCACATGAACTGAACTTGGGAAGGAAAACCACTGGTGTAGATAATGAAAAAATGATAATGTCCTACTATAAAAAATGTCTGCGTTTTTTCATTCAAGAGTAAATTTAAAAAGATTAAAAAACAAAAATTATATTAGTTAATGTTTGTGGCATAAATGCATAAGCACAACAATAATAATTGCAAATGTTGAACATGTTCAACTGTTAAGTCTACTATTTGACCTTAGACAGACTAATGATAGCCTTTACTAAGCATCTTATATTTAAATAACGGCGATTTTCTGAACTACGACGGTAACTGAACCTCTTTGAACCTCTGACTTTAATCCTTGATGAATGAAAACACGAGTCCGTCTTGCGCCGGTGGAGGAATTCTACGGTGCGCGCAGAGGCAGCGTGAAAACACTTCGCTTCTCCAAAACTCCTCGTTGTCCCTTTAAATACTTTTCTTTTTTACTTGTGTCACCTTAAGCAACTTTAAAGCTGATGTCTTTACCTCCTTTAAAATCAACCTTACAAATACAAGCATGCTTTGTAGATTCAGAGGAATAATTTTGCTGCATCAAAGACGTATGGGCAGATGAAAACAAGCGTTTCATTATTTTCAGTCTCACTTTATTTAACGATGATGTGAAAAGTAAAGGCTGTCCATAACATTCAGACAATAAAAGAAGAATGTTATTCAACCCCCCCCCTTCCCTTCCCTCCCCTCCCCCAATAACAACTAATGGCTCCAAAAATGTTCAGGTGTTCCAAGTGTGATACTTATTTATACAACTTTTTCATATCTATACCTCATCTGTACATAACATAGTTACAGATACTGTAAATTAAAAAATGACTTCCAAGTATCCTTGTGGCGTTTCTGTGAAATATCTCCTATGTAAAAATGAGAATGTACGTAAAGATCTTTACATATACATATATAGTTCTCTATTCTTTCTGTAATAAGAAAACAAGTTATTGCCCCTCAACATGTTGCATTTAACATAGGTTTTGTTTACCGTTTAAACTCTTAATTGAACTTAACGCCATGTGATACCACATATCTAACTGACAAAACAGTAACAGTATGGACCTGTGTGTTTTTCCACTTAATATACGTCATATTGTTATATTTTTGGACATGTATGTTTCGTGTTCTCCAGAAACCCTGATGATGACACATACAAAGATATAATTATATACGTATATGTCATTTTGACCTTCAAACTAAAGAGGTAAAAAGACCTGTGGCAAATACAAACCATCAGCATGATGTTATTTATTACAGGAAATTATGAGCCCTTGACCTACTACAGTTGCATTTGAACATTTTTTCATCCATGTTGAAAAAAGATTGAAATTAATTGTATTAAAAGAGAAAAAAAATATCAGGGCACAGTTTCATAACTAGAACAATATACCTGATGATTTGCATTTGGCATTCTGAATGGACAAAAAAAAAAGAAAAAGAAAAAAGAAAAAAAGAGGAAATTTTTAATTTGGTAAATGCCAGGAGTTGGTTATTAAGATTGATCATTTGCTACTACCTTCACTTTATTGCCCTCAGTGAATAACTGCTAAACCAGTAGCATAGTCGATATGATAAAGTTGAGCTTGTCACTGAGAATCTTGGCATTGACATGTTTAAAGAACTCAAAAGTCCATGTTTTGTAAGGAAGTATACGTCAAACCAATTGCAGGTGAGAGGATGAAACAACAGAGTGGATTTGTCACGACAGTTGCAAAAACAGAGGTAACTCTGTGAATTATACATTTTATTTCATGCCGTCTTGAGAAAGCCAAATACCAAATATTCCATACATGGACACCATCATCAGGGTATCAGCAAATTGTACACAATCACATATAATGTAATATATAAAATGTGCGGTTGGTTTTTCTTCTCCTGAAGGAAGAACCAATCCTCTGACAATGTCTCTCACTCACTTGTCAAGTGACTGTGATTCTCTGGTTGGCAAGGGTGCTGGACAAGCCGTGACTCCTTGGAGGTCTGTGCTCGGGGTTTTCTTGCTCCTGTGCTCAGCAGGGGGCTGGAAGAGGGAGGAGCTCTCACAGGGAGACACCATGATATGTCCGACAGCGGGTGGATCTGTGCTGGGCTCGTGTCCCACTTCGTCCCCGTGTCCTCCACTGACCTTGCAGCTGATTGACAGTGTTTTTGATCAGACGCCAGCTCGGAGAGGAAATCCACTCTAGCTTAAGTGGAGCTTTCACCAAGTTCTCCCATACTGTCCCATGCATTGAGGCATTGAATTCAAATAAATCTATGACACGTACAATTTACAGATGTGTGGCCAATGCTGTAGTTTGCTGGGTCAGCGCCATTATCACCCTAATATGTATTGTTGGTTCCTGCAGGCTACAATATAAGACAACAGGCACAGCGCTCAACAAACGCCTTAAAAACTAAAAACCAAGACACCAATGGTGAAACATATGCTGAGAACAAACCTCACACTCGATAAAAAGTCCTTTTTAGTCCAGAGTCCCTGTTTGCTTTTCTCCTGCATGAGGACAGTTTTACAAAAAAATGACAACACTGTGTCGATGACCGTTTTGCTCAGTGCAGCCTTCTTGGGCCGAGTTCAACGGCACTGAATTACATTTCCATAGCAACTGAGGTATGTTCACTGTTGCTAAGTGTGAAGTGATTTCTTGTGACACTCAATATTATCTGTGAAAGAAAGCCCTGTGTCTGTGCTTTATGCTCTATCACTGTGACCAGCAGTGGTGTCATCACCGTCTTGGAACTGAAAGCTACAGCTGGTTGGGGCTTATTTCTTGAGGCTCCCATCCGTTCATTGTCTTGACTGCCCGCTCATGGAAATTCAGGTCAAGCGTTTAATCCAGACTAACTGTGGATCCGGCAGACCTACATCCTTTCCACCATCAACTCTTGAGTTTTATTTCTTCGGAAGAATTTTAGATCAGAGTCTTGTGCCCTCAGTCACTGACATGAACCTCATTGCCCTTTACTGTGCTGGTTAGCTGTGAGGGCTCGATCAGATGGACATCTTAACAGTCTGTAGAGACCACTCTGTAGGAATCGATGTGACCAGGCCCGTCACTAATGCCTTGACTGAAAAGCACCTGAATTTATAAGGTGCTCTCTTGCGTTTTAAGTGTACATCTGAATGTGTGCATTTCTTGGCATATAACACGCGTTAAAAGACAACTGTGGAACACTCTTGTGGTGTCTTTTAGCTCTATCTAACATATCTAACATAATATGCAGCCTTGGAGACCCGGTAAAAGGCATATCAATATTCTGTTTAACATGCTTTCTGAGGACGTATTAAAAAAATGATTGAGTCATTTATTTAGTTATCTATTTTGGATTTAAATAAAATAAAAATAAATAAATATGGAAGGCCATATGCAAAGTCTGATGTGAAATATCTGCCGAAAATCAGTGGTGCAAATTTAGCAAAGTGAAAAAAAAAACAGCCATGTGAGTCTTACTCCACGTTGGAGCAGTGTCCCTCTGGAGCCTTTTCATGTTGTGTGACTCACAGGCTTTGATGTATCTCACTTTGCTGCCCATAAGCTAGTTTATCAGCAGTTACACAAATTAATTCATATCTCTTTCATACACACGTCTAAGTCTTTGTAGGTCGGATGCCACGTTTTAGAAGCTTTCATTTGCCTACCTGCCTCTCTTACACACTCCACTCCTTGAACCCTTTTAATTGTCCATTCACAGCATATACAAAGCTTACAGCATACAGCTTACATCAAAGTCTGAAATGATGATATTTACACGTCTCCACGAGGTTGGGAAGTGGACGGGGAGTAAATTGGATTTTCCTTTGTTGGGTTTTTGTAAATTCCATGTCTCCACACCTGTATCCAGTCACTGAAGCAGTGAAATACTCGAGTTAGATGACGAGCTCACGCGTAGCTGTGAGCACAGACATACAACAGATAAGGAACAGAAACAGACAATCCCCTCTGAAGCAGATAAGGCTACACGTCAGGTCAGGGCTGGTCCACCACTGCTCTGCTATTGGGGCGTCAGTGTGTTCGTGCATGTGTGTATTTGTGTATGTTTGTGTTTGTTTTATTGTGCATATGTGTATATGCCTAGGCAAGGGGAGCAGACAAACAAGGGGACATTGCTGTGAACTGTGGGAGTTTGATAGGGTCATCCAGTGCCCCCTCTGTCTCCTCGCACCCCTTCCTGACTGAGGGTTTCAGTTCTCAAGAGAGGCCGGGGTGAAGAGGTACAAAGAGTGAAACTCGGCCCATCCCCCTCCCTCTCTTCTCCCCCTGTCCTCCTTGTTCTGAGACAAAATACGCACATACGCTGATGATATCAGTCTATTTGTTGTAGAAAAAAAGGACCATATATGTCTCCTCTGCAAAGAGCCAGGTGGAGGAGTGAACGAAGCTCACAGGCCAGAGACCATTACCCGGTAGGAGGGGGGCATGTGTCTGTGACGTGGACTGGAACCAGGGCTGCCACTGGGGCTGGTGCAGCTGGCATCGACCCCTCCTATGGACGGTAGGTAGGCGTGGTGCAGGATGGGAAGTTGCAAGGACAGTCGACGTTGTATGCTGCAGGTAGAGAAGGTGAGGTACAATGTCAGACATACAACTTCACTGACAATTATGTTCACACCAACCAAGGCTATACATGCTTTCATTTCATTATCACCTTCTCTACTTTGTGTTTCACTACATAAATGGCACATAACAATATGCCCTGGGACCAAATGTTTAAGTAGCATATAAAGTGCTGCAAAATAATCTAAAATTAACTCTTTTTTATAACTTTATGTTAATAGACTTTACATACACCTCGAAATGAGGGCAAAATTATATAGTAACACTCTACAGAATATAAAACAGTCAACTATGGGTGAGTAGGCCTATTGTTTATTCATACTTAACACTCAACTTAACCGAGTATTGATTCGAAAGTACTGACAAAGACAAAAGGGAGAGACACAGGGAGAAAATAACGGTCTGATTCTCTCTCAGGCCATGTAGTAGACTTGCCCAATTTACTGTTAAGATTTTCACAGGTTGTGTTTGATGTTTAAATCACACAAAACTGATATCTTTTTGGTACCAGAATGATTGGTTGGTTTAACCTATTGTCAATATTTTATTAATGTACAATGTTGGTAGCTGTTGCAATATGCAGCCATCTGATACTGACACTAAAGCCCTGATGTTGTAAACAAGTAAGGTGGAAAGTAGGACAGACACCGTCTTGTTTGGTTGTATTTGAGCAAGAAAACAAAAAACAGGGTTGCACGTGTGTTGTGTAAGAATCATCTAGCATGTAATCACTTGATGGGTGAAATACATAACCACATGCAGCACAGACATGTGGATGCTGAGGTTGGAAACACATGGGACAAAAAAGGTAGCAGCTCAATTTTTCCTGCTTTTTGTGTCTTGTCTCAATCGCTTAAATTTCAGTTTAATTGACAGGGAAATTATGAATATCCCTACTGAGAACAGACAGGCAAAGTATAGTTCATGCAAACTCTCAGCAATTCTTCTAATTGTTTTCCCTGTATTCTTTAGCAGCCGACTTCCCTTCTTCTCTCCTTTCTAAGTCGTTAATCCACCGTGCCTCCCAGCTTCTGGGATCATCTGACAAAAAGAACATTTCATGCTTCCGCCTGGTGTGACAGTTCACACCCTACCTCGCCAGAGCCCGTGCCACTGCCAGCCGTTCTCAAGAAAATTGCATAACCAAATGCCAGTTATGTAAAAAATAAAAAAAAAATAAGAGGGGGAATGAAATTCAAGCTCAGTCAGCGACAGACCTAGAAAAATGTCTTAATTAGGTGAACTTTAAAATATTAATAGTTCTCAGGCCTAGTCGGTTATCATGACCTGTCCAATTTCTGTCGGAAACACAATCTCTCTTCTGAGTGAATTTCTGTTTGTGTATTCTGTGTTCTCTACATGACACAGATGCTGCACTTGACAATTACATGCACCTGGTGTGTGACTTTGCATTTGTCATGTCACAAAGTGTTACCAATTGTCCTCCTCCACCACCTCACCTCCCTTCATACTAACTTCTTTATATTTGTCTCTTTCTCTCTCGCTGCCTCTTCATCTCTCTTCCCTCCATGTGATCAAACATTCATGTGGCATGGGAATAGCTCTGAGTGTTCCTTTACTTCTGTTCTCCTCCCTGTCTATTTTCAGAGCTACTTCCAATGCGAGCTGTAAATCACTGGTTACATAAGCCTCTGTGAGTCTCTACCTCTTTCTTTCTCTCATTCTCCTTATTTGTCTCACTTTCCTATCTAAACATCCTTCTGTCTGAATCCTTCTCTTCTCTGTAACTGCCCTCTCCTCAGTATTTTACCCTCCTTGCCTGCTGCCTCTTCTTTCTCTGTCCGTCTGTCCCACTACGTTGTGCATTCTTCTTCTGGTTCTGGTTAAACGAATAAGGGAGGGAGAGCTCTCAATGATGCATGAAGTGTCCCCCCATTGATGAAGTCGACATCCCTCAGCTCTGCCACCTTATAAATAATAAGTGAATGTAGATCTGCATTTGTCGCATGAGTGTTTTGAGAGTCCAAAACCATCTTCTTTTACAAGTTGGGACAACAAATCAATCTACTGCAGGTGAATGTGTGCACACTGTGCAAGCGCACGTGTCTCTAAGTGTTTCACGTCAAGCATAAAGGCTGCAGTTAGTCCTGCACGGTGGGAGAATACACGCATACACTCTACGTGGTTAGATGTATGTTGATGTGCGTGGGAGATAAAAATTTACAGGGCTGGCCCATGCTTTCGCAGGGCTCTGTTGCCAGAGCAACTGCCTGAGAGCGGCTGGTGGTTGTGATACGTGTGACGTGCAGTCTGAAGAGAAAGCTGACAAGAGGGAGGAGAGGGGGAGGGACACGGGGGTAGAGGTGCTGAAGAAACGGGAGAGCTCACTGTTCGGGTGAGTTGATATCCTCCAGGGGACCTCTGTTTATTCTGGAAGGGTCCATGGAGCCCCACTGCGCCTGAGGCTTCTGCTCCAGGTGGTTCTTCAGTATCGACTTCTCGCCATCTGCATTGAAAACACATGTAAACCACATGAACGACAAGGCTGTCAAGAGGGCTGTCAGTTAACTGCTCAGCTGACACCAGCTGCACATGCCCACAACCCGAGACCTGGCATTACAGGTGTTTGTGTGAACATGTTGGTGCTAATAATCTGGGTCAGGATCCTCATTTGTTATTTCAGTTGTTTGGGAGAAGAGCAGTCATGAACATAGAAGATGCTTCTTGATTTTTATGCAATAACTATTGTCCTGACACCATCCAAAAAGTGATTTTGTCACTTTCTGTCACAAGAACCAGTAAATTTGTACCCAGCTGATGTCAGTATCTAGAGAACATGACGCCACTTGTTTTTCCACAGCAGGTAGCCATGCAGGTACTGGAGAGGATATTCCTCTGGGACTGATGAAGGCAAGTGTTCTTGTGTGACGTCAAAGGCAATGCATTCAAGGGATAGTTTTGTTTTTTTGATGTGGGATTGTGTGAGGTATGTATGAGTATATTGCAGTACCTGCAGTAGATTCTGTTAAACCTGCTCTCAGAGTGAGAGTGTGCTACATCTACTACAAGTGACGTACATCATATAATTCAAACAACCCCTTAAACAACATGTCAAAATGTTCATGTTCTGAAATGTTGCTATTACTGCTATTATGAATTGAATGAAGAGCTTGAAATTGTGGTGACACCCCACATGAATAATAATGGAAATGCACCTACAGTATAGGCTAATGATATCTTATTTAGGCTAACATGGAGAAAATATTCAGTAATGCTGGCTTTTGAAATAAATATTTTCACTCAGTATGTAGGATGAAATATGAAGCACTGGTAAAAAAATAAAAAAAAAGTCGCTGTGTGGGACAAATATGCATTAAGTGGAAACGGACATAAAGTAAAAGAATGAACAGTCCTTATCAGGAGAGGAAGGCAGAGAGGACAAAACATGATTTCTGCATTTTCCTAATGTTGTAGAGGATGTTGGAGTTGATGAGGCTGAAACACAATAAGAATTACAGTAAACAAACATCACTTTCCCAGAGTAGCACCTGGAGAGTAGTGGGATGATTTTTCCCTACAGAGTTTTCTCTCCTGTTGTCCCAGATATCCCAGCACTTTGTGACCTGATTCACTGATCACAGTGCTCCATGCCCTGATTGGCCATCTGAGCTCACTGGACTATTTTAGAGCAGACTAGTTTTTGCATTTTGAAAAGAGCCTAACCTTGTGCTTCTCAAGCTGTGTTAAAAGCCCAGACAGAGATATTTATATACTTCATTATGGATTCAGACACAGAATATGTGTTTGTGCTACAAAGAAAAGTACTGGGCAATGTTTTTTTTCTCTCTCCACAGGGCCAGTTGTAAGCTGCATAACACTAATAACTTAAGCAGAGTGTAGTAAGAATTGTATTGAGGGACAACACTTTAAGTTTTAAAATCAAATGTTTAATGAAAAAGAGTTAATTAGCAAACCTTCTATCTACTCTCACAGTTCTACGTTTATTCATTAAATTTTATAACATAAGTTAAAACTATGCACTGCTTAATTGATGGACAGTGAAATATTTTAACACTTTTTCAACACTAGTAATTACATACAGTAACTAAAGTCATTAAAAAACTGAAATGTGAGATTTTGTCCTGTTATATAACTCTGTCCATCAGATTGCTAGTCTTGCGAGTATTTTCTTCTGACCATTGATTGATAAACAGTTTATCAAAAATAATTAAAGCACTGGTCAAGAAGAAAAATAAAAAACATAAAATGAGCCCTGGGGTCATCATCATTTTCAGTTTCAGTATGATTGTTGGGATTTTCTGGTCCACCGGGTAATAATTACTGCAAGTGTCACACAGTCATAAACATGATATTAGATTCATAAGTTACTATGAATTGATAACACAACATCTCTTATTAAAAAGGCCAGTCCTTCAGAAAACACCAGCTTCACCCATGTGCTTGGACATATTCAGAGAGAGAAAGACAAAGAGAACGGAAAAAAGAAAGAGTGGTAAAGAGAGAGAGAGGGATCTAGAGTTGCTACCCACCCTTTGTGAGTGAGTGTAATCGCTGTTGACATGGCGATCTACTCTTATAACAGCCACTCATCCACAGCCCCCAATACATTCAGATCAGCTCTCTTATGAATACTGATGACTAGAGTTAGGAGCCGACGACGATGACAACGACGACGATGATGATGATGATGATGATGAGTGTCAAGCATAAGCAGATTGAGGCCGAGAAAAGTTTATATGCTGGTGATCTTTAAAGGAGGCTTAATGACCTGTGATTTTATTTCCATAATGTGTGTCAGGCTGATGTTTGTGAGTACCACCTAACGTGCTGCCTGTCTTTGTCTGAACTCGCTTTGTCTAACATCCCAGTTAGACAACAGTTTAACATCCCAGAGACCAAAAACCTTTCTCTCTGTATGAAGAAAAGTTAGAGTAAAGTCAGTATGTGTACGGTTTTTATTTAATCTAACTGTGTTAGTAAATAAACCCCACCGCACGGGGAGAGCCTGACCAGTGAAACAGTGTCACACTCAGCTCTGACTCGATTTTCATGTGTTTTATTTTCTCCACAACACACTTCCATCCAAGCAGTAGCATAGCAGCAGTAGCAGGTAAAAAAACAGCTCAGCTTCACCGGTCAAGATCCGACTCTCAATAGCCTACTAATGACCGCCGGAGGAAACTACTGAGCGTACTTCCGCCACTAGGGGGCGTTACTCTCAAAACTTAAAATAGAGAGAGGCAATATAACATAATACAGGAGAACTCCACACCTCCCACTTGGGCTACGTGTCTCTGACTAAGTAGGCCACAATAACTACTATTAATACAACAATGTAATTACACAGAATATATGTAACTTTTCAAGTAACAAATAAAGGAACATAACTGTCCAATGACACAGATTTGGTCTGAGTCTTGCTTTCAATTGTCCACAGTCTCGAGAACTAAGGAGTACGTTAAGCCTCCCCTTGCTCCTCTACTGGTAGCAACACCACCAGTCTTCTCACGTCTCTGTGCAGTATCGTGGAAGGACACGGCTCCTTGTCCTTCCTGGCTTGGGACAGGCTGATGGGAAGACTGTGACAGATCCTCACCTTGACGTCTCGGACAACACCTTTATCATCTGGACGTGCCTCCTCAACACGACCCAGCCTGAATCGACCCCGGAGGGCGTTTTGGTCCGCAACCCATACCAGGTCTCCAACAGAGACATTCCGGGCTTGGGAATGCCACTTCTGCCGGACGAACAGGTGAGGTCCTGCCAACTGGCTCCAACGTCTCCAAAACTTGTCCACCTCCACCTGGACTGCTCGCAGACGACTGAATGGGTAGGTAGGGAAGTCAAACCCCTGGGTGTTACCTCTCGGCCCTGCACGACCCAGCAGCAACGAGTTTGGAGTCACAACATCCACAGTCTCCTCCTGGACCTGAGCTCTGGCTCCGATCGGCCTCTCATTAGAAAGGTTGGCCGCTAGGTAGAGGAGGGTTTGGAACTCCAGGATGGTTAAGTCGCCGTCCTCCCCAACACTGCTCAACGACCTCTTCAACACACGGACAGCAGCCTCCGCTGCCCCGTTCCGATGCGGTGAGTCCGCTGGGCTAAACTCCCACACCCAGTCAGTCCCGGACACAACTGCTCTCCTTTGGACTTCCTCCTTGTCGATACCTGCCAGGAAGCTGTAAAGATCCTCCAGCGCAGGTCTGGCCCCCACGAAGTTGGTGCCCTGGTCGGACCAGAGCTTCCGGGGATGACCTCTTAGGGCAGTGAAACGCTGATAAGTCTTGAGGAAGCCCTCAGTTGATAGGTCTTCAACCAAATCCGCATGGATCGCTCTTGAGGCCATACAACTGAAGACAACGCCCCAGACCTTCTTCTTCGTGCGCCGCCTCACGCCGTCCCTGACTGTGTACGGACCGAACAGGTCCAGCGTTGTGTACTCGAAAGGAGCAGCAGGCCCGGTGCGCGCAGAAGGGAGGTCGCTCATTACTTGAGAGCACAACTTAGCTCTGCACTTTCGACAATGAATACACGAGTCGATGACTTTACGTGCAACTCTTGGGCCTTGCACCACCCAGGCTCTTTTCCTCATCCGAAGGAGGGTACCGGCAACGCCTTCATGGTTGACACGGTGGGCTTCTTCAGCAAGGAGGGTGCTGATCCGCTCCTTGTAGGGGATCAGCGGGACCCCAGACTCCTCCTTATCAACGGACTGGATCCGGCCGTGGCACAACAAGAGGCCCGTTACATGGTCCTTGTTCACAACCAGACGGTTGAGTGTCGTCGTGGGGAAGGTCACGCCTGTCTGGGCTGCGAGACATAAATCCTTGAATGCCTCTTCTCGCTCCTGGACTGTGAGGACCGCCTCCCACTGTTCTTGCTCGCTGGTTCGACTCCTGCCGAGTAACCAGGAGTACACGGCTCTGCGGACGTATCCGACAGCCCCACAGAGCTTGGTTAGTGTAGAAAACCTCGAGAGATCCATCTGTCTTACAAGAGCTGGACCCCAAAACCTCTTCATACTGCAGGCTCCAGATGCTGTCGGAGAAGTCCCTGTAGCAGTGCCTGGCGAGGGTCCCCTGTTATCAGCCGTAGGGGGCTGCATGATCACCCCGTCCGTGACCATGGGGTCCACACTGGTAGGGCTGCGTGTAACAGACAACTTCTTTGCCTGAGCCCTTGTAATGACGGCAGAGAAAGCTTTCCTTTGGAGCTTACTCACAACCTCCCTGGTACCCGAGGCCACCTCTGCAGCAGACTTCACGGGCCACTCCTCCACCGCTCTGGTCAGCTTGACTGCAGCCCCCCTGGCTACCATGTCGTGCACCCGCCTCGCGTAAGCCTCCTTCCACTTCGGATCCCTCTCGAGGCGCTTCTCCGATTTCAGGAAAGCCGCTTTGACAGCTTCACGGTTGTTCGGCAGGGTAGCAGGGTTCTCTTTCCAGGGGTACCTGGCGTCCCAGTGGGGCTTGTCACTGTGGTTGTCGCTCAACTTGAAGGTTAAACCTCCCCTGATGATCTCTAACTCGCGCTCATCAGCGAGTGACATCTCCTTCCCCCCAGGGGCGCACTTTCCACAACGGCAACCACCGCACATTGGGTTACAGGCGGCCCCAATGCTGTCCCACTGCAGCCACTTGACAATCTCAGCATTGGACGCAGCTGTGGTTCCGACTTCCACTCTGCACTTTAGCTCAGGGCGGTAGTTATGATGAACCTCCACTCTCCTAGACTCCGCTCTCATGGAACATGCGAAGTGGGTCGATGAGTGGCGCGCAGTCACTTCAAGGTCCTCGAAAAGGTCCGGGTGCACACCACTGACGGTCTTTCCGAGCGGACCATCCCACAATACCAGATCGCCGCTCCTCATCATCCGCTGGGGTGCAAGACGACCTTCCCGGGTACTGATAAGTAACTCAACTTTCTCCGGGCGGGTCAACTCCCCCGGTCTGACAACACCAGGGAAGAATTTCTCCAGGCGCTCTGAGTCCACTGCATGGTCCACTCTGGCTATCTCCTCTAGTCCATAGCAGAGCATCTCATGGAGACGCCATGTTCCCCTTTTCGTGGCTACTTTTATGCTCACACAGTACCTCTTTGTCTCGACCCTAGCTTCCATACCACCCACACCATACATGACCAGCGTGATGGGCTCACCTGCCAATCCAAGCCTCTCTGCTGCATGGTGAGTGATATAGTTTGTATCAGAAGCTAGGTCGATGAGGGCTCCAACCCAGTCTCCTCTCTTGGTCGTGACCTCCACCAACATCATGAGGACCGGGTGTTCTTTAAGTCCACTCTCATCCACCAAATCTTTACCAGCACATACCGTTGAGGATACTTTATTTGTGCAGGCCTTCCTAACAGCCTCCAGCTGCTCCGGAGTGAGACCTAGGCCAGCAAACAAAGCCTCTTGTTCTTCGGTCGGGCCACGGGGTTCTCTCCTCTTTTCCCCCTTGGTCTCTGTCCTCGGAGTGTCCCTTTTGGCTGGTGATTTGAGGCACAGGAAGAAGTGGTGATCAGGAGGGGCGTCACCTCTTTTACATTCGTCATTGCGACACAGAAAGTTTTTAATGCATGGACTGTCCCTTCCATGGAGATCCAGGCATTTGGGGCAGGCTCTGGTCTTTTTTACTTGAGCCCTCCGCTCTGCTGGGCTGGACTTCTTAAACGTCTTGCAGCGGTATAGACGTCCAGTATGCCCCTCTTCACCACAAATACCGCAAGGATCACGCGATGATTCCTCTCTTGCCTCGCTTGCCGTAGCCTTGGTGAATGAACGCCTTTCCTGCCTTCGGTCCCCTAGCCGCTCCTTTGGCTTCTCACGGGGGCTCGGTTCACTTGTTCTGGCAGTGTTCGGTCGTCTGGTGACCTGTAACTGCTCCAGTTGCACCAGAACCGTCTTCTGATCCCTCAGGAACTGCCATAGTTTGTCAAACCGGTTACGTGGGTTGACGTTGCTTGCTGCGTCACATCGGTACAGAAGCCACCTTTCCTTCATGTTTTCCGGCAGCTTACTCTCCAGTGACCGGATCACCAACTGGTTTTTTATAGCGTCCTCACAACCCAAGTCTATAAGGTCCAACAGCGCCCTTTCCACCGCTTGGATCAACTGCAGTGCCTCCCTTGGTTGGTTGTTGCGCACAGCTGGTAAGTCCTGTAGCTCCAGTACTATGTCGTCCGCTATTTGCGACATGTCCCCGTAACAGTCCTCCAAAACCCGGAAGACCTCCTCCGCGGTACGGCAATGAGACAGCCTGAGTTCGCGTTTGACTGCATCAGCGATACTGTCCAGCAGGTGGAAGAGCTTACACTCCGGGGAGCCTGTGGGTTCAGCTAATGCCTGAAGAGTCCCCCAGTTACTCTTCCATCTCCAATAGCTTCTCCTGTCTCCAGAGAACTTAGGCAGGCTCAGGGGTGCAAGCGCAATCCTGGGCCCGATTAGTCCCTGAGAGGTGGCAGACACGCTCCGTCCGGCACCAACACTATCCGGTGGTACAGCGTGCGCTCCTTGCTGCTGTCGCGGTGTGCTAGAGAAGCCGGGGTTAAATGTTGGGTTCATAGACCACCGTGGAGGATGTCTCTGTGGTGGTGCTTGGGGAGACCCCGACGGAGGGCCCGTGCTTTGTGCCCCATCAAGACGGTCCACATTACCATCCAGCGCACTGCCGGTCACAGCAATGGTCGGGTTGGTGGCTGGGCCTGCACCTGCACTTTGTGCTCCATCGTCCTGCGCCGTGCCGCTGCCCCCACCACTGTCCGGAGGCGCACTCGGTGTATCAGCGGTGGACGTTCCTCCACCGTCCACACCACCTTGGCCATCGTCTCCGACGTCAACGTCCCCTGCGTCCTTTTCACCGATCGCCGGGACACCACGGTCGCCATGCGCTGACCTTTTACCTTGGTACATGTAGTTAGTTAGTGCAACTATAATCAGTTTTCTCTTTTCCTTGTAGTCTCTGAGGCAGACCCGCATGTCATCTACTTCCTTGTCCGGAACGTAGCGGTCCCATTCTCGCACGAACTCCTCAAGTGCTTCGGTCCTGCCCTCCAATGCTGTGCACATTAAGTCATACTGCTCTTGGGTCATGTGGCCTGACAGGAGCGCTTCGGCCTGGCCAAACATGTCTTTGAGGTCTGCCTTTAAACTACCAAACTGACCCGATGCACAGCGGGACCACAATGTCTTTTTTACCTTCATCTCTGTGTCTTGATACTTTGCGCGGCATTCATGCAGTCTTTTCTTCACATCAGTTATATCCATGTCGAATCCACTTGCATCCTCTTCCTCCATAGCAGCAATGTAATCAAAACTGTAATTACAGACTTCTTCATAACTTCCCTTGAATGCTTTCAGTTCAAGTTTGAGATCATGTTCATTTAAAGGTGTACAGAAAAGAAAACTGAAGTTTAGCCCACTCTGGGTCATAAAATGAATGTAAAAACTCATCTAACAGACGTTGTAGGCCAAACTTTGTGCAAAATTCTATTTTTGAGTAAATCCGGGATGAAAGTGTTGTATTTTTTTTCCACATTGGACAATGCAGGCGCACGGATTATACGTCAGCCTGCTCACGATTCAAAAGCCACTGATATTGGATCTGTCGCCTGTCATTCAAACGTCTGAAACACGCACACACACACAGAGCTCGGACTCGCCCCAAACTTTGAATATCCCGCCCGCTCGGTGACGACCAATCAAATCCGCGTTCCTCACTCGGGTAAAGTCGTGTTGCAGCTCGGCACAACTCGGCGCGACAGACGGGACAAACGGCCATTTCTGTACAGCTTTAAAAGGTCCATGTTGAACTCAATGGCGTTTGCCCTCCTGGTAAAAGCCCCCTGTGCATAGGAACGCTTTTTCTTTAATTCACCACAGTCCGCCATGCTTTTGTCCTTCTTTGTTTCGCTCTTTGTTTATTTTGATGACGCACTTCCGGTTTTCCGTACCTGACTTAAGATGGCGGCGATCCACTTCCGGTAGCTTAGCCGTTAGCTTAGCGGCTAACTAGCGCGCTATCGCTAATTCGCGGCGATCGGCTTATCCTATGCCGTCGCGCTAAACAGTCACAATGAAAGTCACACAATCACAGTCACAGACCATACGATCTCCTTTCCTGAGGGCTGGGATCAGGTCCGAAGCTCCGTCGATCGGCCGGGAAGCTCCGCCGGCCGGCCGTCTGCACGCTAGCCTCCAGTAGCTTGCTGTTGTTGACACTGTCCGACCTCCGCTTCTCCGTCACGGGGTTGGCTTAGTGTTGTTTTACTGTACGGTTTTTATTTAATCTAACTGTGTTAGTAAATAAACCCCACCGCACGGGGAGAGCCTGACCAGTGAAACAGTGTCACACTCAGCTCTGACTCGATTTTCATGTGTTTTATTTTCTCCACAACACACTTCCATCCAAGCAGTAGCATAGCAGCAGTAGCAGGTAAAAAAACAGCTCAGCTTCACCGGTCAAGATCCGACTCTCAATAGCCTACTAATGACCGCCGGAGGAAACTACTGAGCGTACTTCCGCCACTAGGGGGCGTTACTCTCAAAACTTAAAATAGAGAGAGGCAATATAACATAATACAGGAGAACTCCACAGTATGTGCAGTGTGAGACCAGCCTCAGATGAGTAAACTGGGCTCATCAGTGTGCGTGGTGACATGAAATCAGTATTAGTAACTTTCATGTTTCTGCATCCATACTGTTTGTTAATATGATTCATACTGTTTGGTATTTTGATAAATCTATAGAAAGCAGACCGACACACACTGTCGGTCACATTCTGTTTTTCTTCATATAAAAATCTCTCTGTGCATATTCATACTGACAAGTCTTTGGTTGTAATTGTCTCTTGACAACATAACCAAGAGACCACATATAAGGATTAAAAATAGATCTATTTCCATGAGCCCACACAATGTGAAGTTCAGCAAAGAGAGTCTGATCAGCTGTCAGCTCCTGCCAGATCACACAATAAGACGATGCGTTAACTGAGGGTGGGTAATTATTTTCAGGTAACATGTCACATTTTTTTTATGTTGTGAAAAATTGACATATTGTGGAAATTGTGGAGATTTTTATGGACACATGATGAAAAAAACAGTGCCCTGACCCATGACAGTTAAATAGTCTTGTAAAATCCTTCAAACCACTGAAACATCTCTTGATTAAGAAAATTTGATGCAGTTTCTGGGTGGATAAATATAGGAAGGTCAAAAATCTCACAGATGGCCGCTCATTACTTACTAATTAAAATAATCTTGGCACTGATTTCTCAACACCGAGCTGCTCCAACCAACAGCATAACAACACAGACATTTTTTATTTCAGATCCATCCTTGTGAGTGTACCACCACATAATAACAACCCCCCACCACCTCATACCAGTTTAAAGCCAGACAATATTTGGACTACAACAGGAGGGCGTGTGTCTGGTGTGTTTATGCGTGCGCAGTTGCAAAAGATGAGAAGCAGAGAAAAAGGAGAAACAGGGGGAAGCAGAGAGCAAACTGAAACACAAAGAAGCAGCATTAGATAGTCGCTCCCTGAATGTACTCATTAACTGCCATCAGTTCATTGCGTAACTATGAACTTTCACAGATGAGAAGCTTCTCAAACATTTCTCACATCCTCTGCTCCCAATCCGCAGGATGAGCGCAGCTGCTTTGCTCTCTTACCTTCCCAAACTCAGACAGATCCATTAGACACCCCCGAGAGCAGCTTTGTGCTGGCGTGTGCATCAGACATGCCGGATGTGGCTGCTGTACATCACCATCGTCCCATGTCTCTTAAAATGGTGCGTAATGCAAAGCGATGCTGCTGGGGTGTAGCGACTCACTGATTCAATTTTAGGAGCCCAGCTTCATAATATCTAAGATATGGCTGTGCCAGTTCAAACAGCATGAATCAGGCAATGAATCTCTAAATGTTAGATTCAGATTGTCTTTCCATCTGCTTGTCTGTCCCAATGATGATTCATCTTAACCGCTTCCTCCCTTTTCTTAAGTCTTCTCTTATATGTTTTCTCAAGCACATTGTTCAACAGACAGCGCCACGACCCCCACCCCCAAACACTTAACAATTAGCTGAAAACGAGTGTAGACACACTCTGGGCTTTATAATTAAAGGTGAAAGAGTTGATAAAGCATGACTACAGTGTGTTCTGAACTTGCCAAGCAGCGCTGAGGTATTCAGGAACTGTAGCTAATCTCATGACTCATTCTCAGAGACGTCACAGGCTCTCTGTCAGACAGAGTGTGCCTGTCTCCCTTCTTCACCTCCTGCGGACAGGAGCTCAGAAACAGAAAAAAAGAAACCTCAAGGTATTCTGCTGATCTGAAACCAGAATTAAAATCCTACAATCCTACACTGATGCCACTAAACCTAGTTCAGATGTTGTCAGGAATTATTATTTCATAGTGTGAGGGGATAAGCCCTCCATTTCTTACCATTAACACATTTTTTGTGGATGTCAAAAGGATTATGAAACTGTAACATCAACCAGTTGTATGTATATTTTTCTATGTTCTCTATGAAAAACTAAATCACATGGTACTGCAGTGAGAGACAGGATTGCTGTGACATCGTTCCCAGCCGCCACCAGCAGCAGCAACAGCACTGAGCTCTCACTTAACCATCTCGGATTTCAACAATAGTGAAACATTTTGCACTAAGCTACGGTGGCCCTCAGGGGTCAAAGCACTGCAGCTTAAGAAAACACATGCAAAGACACAAACGTGCAAATTCAGAAAACAGCTTCATCAATGACAACACAAATAGCTGGGCCCATCACTTTTTTGCGTCCCCGGAAACCCTTCCATAGTGTTATGAGTTTTTTCAGGGCATAGGTGGTCAAAGTGATGAATTGGTTTCCTGATTTGAAGTGCATTATTCAACACAATGTCAAATAATGCTGAAGAGGCCCCATTCAGTTCACGATATACTGGAACTGAAATGGGGGTTTCATGAAATAAGTTAATTCTAAACAGATAATATTCCACTGGGTGCTGTAAATTGGTGAAAGGTAATCATACTCTAATAGGACTGTGATAAGCTGCTTTTATGCAGCCTGTTCATTGTGGGAATTTTCGGCCTTTATTCCACCTTAATGTGTAAAAATATGAACCCAGACTTAGGGGGAGGGGTCCATTGTTAATAAAAGACTGTAGAAGGAAACATATAGTCAGCTTCTCACCTTTACCATCCGTGAAGTTGCGTATGCTGAGGATGTTGTTTGCGTCCGGGTAATGGTTCTGTTTGATGTATGGAGTTTTCTCTGGGGTGTCCTGCAGCTGCATGGTCACTTCCTCCAGCTCCTTGTCCAACTTTTTACAGAAAAGCAGACAAATAATTAGTTGTTTTGTTTTTTTAAAAGAGGAAGGGAAAAAATATTTCAAACTAGATTAAGTACACAATGAACCAAACCAAAACCACCTTTGATCACAACTACTTTGCATACATTATTCAAAGACAACCTCAAGTCAGCCACAAGGTTATCAGACAAATATTACCCAGCATGGAGTCTAGTACTTTATTTACAGCAACCGCTCCAGCCACATTCTTCACCATCCAGTGAGGAATGTAAAAGGCTCCTGTCAGAATAACTTCTCTTGTCCTCCCAGGGTGTCAGACCAGCTCCTCAGTCATGAACAACACCAAGGACAACAGTTCATCTCTGAGAGATCTGGCAGAAAGCCGCGACTGCCAAGGGATTTTATCAAATGTCACTCAATGTCAGAATGGATGAACATTTTTAAGAAATGAATAATGAGTGTATAGCTGAGGACAAGGACCACAAATGCTCGGTGACAAAACAGTCTCTTGAAGTGGTGAGAGTTGCTTTAAACAACTAACAGTAACGTCTCAACCACCAACGGATTGAATGATATTTGCAAATGAACTGGCAGCCGCTGTTTTGAAGTCCACTGGGGTTGAATTATTTTCTCTAGTTTCAACCTCTGATCAATTTCTGACCTTCAATGACAGTTACACATCTCTGTTCCATCATTGTAGTAAAACCATTGCTACCCACTGCATTGTTGACCTGTCATGTAAAATTCTGATCTGAGAAGAAGTGTGTATGTGTGCGTGTGGGGGGTCAGACCTCTGTTATCCTCATGCGGAGGCGGTGGTTATCAGTTTGAAGGCCATCCAGTCGAGAAGTGTTAGCTTGGTTGACGCTGGTGACCGAGGTGGAGGTCTTGGAGTCTTCCTTCTTCTGGTTCTGGGTGAACTTTAACCTCCGGTTCTGGGTAGCTGCATCTGGGTTGGTTCTCATGGTGATAAACTGCAGGAGAGGTTATGAGCTTTCATGAGCTCCTCAACTGTTTGTGTGGTGATAATTACAGTAAACACATTTTTGACAAGGCAGAGTTATTCTGTTGCTCTCTGTCTCTCTTTCTCTCTCCGACACACATTATCTCTCTCTTTCACACATGAACTGACCTTGGGAACGAAGACCAGACAGAGCGTGATCGTGCTGCAAAAGATGATCACTAGTGCTACGATGCAGAACTGGACATTGGGCTGGTCTCTGGTCAGAAAGGACACAGCAGCGCCGATGATGCACATGATGCCCACGTTGTACACACTCATCCCAATGTATTTGCTGTCGTTGAGGGCGGGGATGCTCACATTCCTGGTCTCCCATGCCAGAAAACAGCCAAACAACTAGAAGGAAAAAGAGAGATAAAAGTAAGAAATAGTTTTACAGCTGTTTTGGGAAAATATTACATCACAACTTAAAACTCTGGCTCTTTCTGTGGGTCACTGCACAGATTGCTTTAGTTCTCTTTATTGTTCTTCATAAATACTAATATAATAGAGTGCAGGTTTTACTCGCTTCATAAAAAAAAAATCAAACAGAAATTGACTTCATAATATGATAAAGCCTTAATGAGGAGAGAAATAATCTAAAGAGACACTTTAAAGTAGCCTCAGGTTTCATGCCAGTAAAATGTTTATTTAGCGTGAGAGAATAAATTGTTTGGAGGAACATGAGAGTTGCAGCAGCAGCCGCAGCAGCAGCAGCAGCAGCAGCAGCCTGCACAGCCACAGCCTGCTGAATAATTCAGCCTGCTGTGTAAGGTGGCCTGCCTGCTTATTCTCAAATCTAAATTAGAGTTAGTGGAATGACAAGAATTAAAAGAACAGTCATCGAGGATTAGTACGCCTCAGGTGTGCGAGCACGTTTCGGTGAAGTGTGCGTGCATGTATTCATGTGTGAACTTGTGCGTGTTTAAGTGTGTGCGCTGCATTGGTGGCTGAAGCTTTAATGCCTCTTTTCGCTGCGCTGTCCCCTCTCCTCTCCTCTATGTCTTATACAGATGTGGGCTCCTGCCAATCACTTCATACAAACTCTTTGTTCCCTTATTATTTTCACACCGAAGCCCTTCAGCTAGTTAACCAGCAATTTTCTCCCTCCTTCCACCTCGCCGTCTTTGACATTTCACTGTGATAACTTTCACGCAGCATCCTCTGTATTCTCTGCTTAAGATGATTTACCGCTGTGTCTCGCTCCTTCTCCTTCGCCTCGCCGTGAATGTAGTGAGGTTTGCATAATTTACAGGTGCTCCTGCCTCTCTGAGGTTTTAAAACATGTGGTGGGGAAATGGAAAATTCCTACGGTGTGTTAGAGTTTGATTAGAACTGTGTCTCACACACCATGACAGGCACATGGTCAGATACAGCGCAGACTTGGACCCCTGCCCTTATCATCTTGTCAGTGCCAAAGTGCCCATGTGAACGGAATTCCTAAAATATTAACATTAACAATTATATTATACATTCTGTAAATTAAATTTATGTGAAATGTTTGTCTTTTGGAGGACCACTTGACAAGCTCATAGGGGTTTTTTTGGTTTCTCCAGCACATTTGCATTTATCTACTGTATACTTTGTATGTCGTTTGTCGTTGTTGTTATACTTTTTAATATGCTGTTTTATATATCTTTTATGTGCTAATACAATACAATACAATACAATACAATACATAGAAGTAAATATTCAATGTCTGCCTGCAGAATCTACTGATGAGACTGGAATTATGAATAATATGCAAATGAAATCAGTGAACACATTTATTCAACAGCAAATCAGTTCTACAGATCTATCAAGATAAAAAATATAATAATATTCGATAATGATGCTTGGAAGACTATTAAAACCATCATTGCCACTTAATGGTCTATATGCATTAAACCAGTGGTAGTTAGAGCCCAGGCTAAACTGTTATACACTGAAATATGTGGTTTCACAGTGGTTATGTGCGCAGTCACTCGTGTGTAATGTAGTCTGTCTCTTTCCAAGTCATCACAGTAGAGAGGAGTTCTTATGGCCCGCCTAATTCCTGTTTTGGCACCATCTTCACTGATCCATATCAGTCCGCATCTATGTTTACAGTCTACTTGTGTAATGCTGTCAATCTGATTCTCCGTACTGTAATTTTTACTTTGTCTTCTATACGCATCACTGTTGAATTCAATTATTGTATTTCTGTCCATGAGAGATTCCTCCTTTTTCAGTGCCTGTGACATTTACACTTTTTTTCTACACACTAAACACATGTACATATTCATGTGTTCATACACACGTGAGGAGCTTTAAAGCAGATATTTAAAGTTTAATGTTAGCACACATTTCTTGAATAGGCTAACATACCAACAATAATAGGAAAAGAAAAGACATCAAACCTCCGACGTGCATGTTAACGAGGCTGTTCAGCATCTCATCAGCAGATGTTGCACATTTGTGCAAGCAGACTTTTGAGTACACAGAGAAATTTGGTGTTCTCTCACCATAAGCAGCCCCTTGTAGGCATAAACGATGCCCAGCCAAATGGTCATGTGGGTGTTCTCACAGTGCTCCAAGAAGGGACGGATGGCGATGTCTCGGCCTTGGGGGTCCGCCTAGTGACACACAAACACATGGACAGGAAAAGAATTGAGTGCAAGAACAAAAACTTACACAAATTAGACAGAAGAACAAATAAGCCGAAGCAGGCCCTACGGTTGGGTTACAGTGAAGCATGCAGCGTTACCTGGAGGAGTGAGAAACCCAACAGAGAGAACCAGTAAATGAGCTCAAACAGGAGGAAATCCTCAGTAAGCCTGTAAAGTGTTCCCACATTAGTTTCCTCTTTGCAGGTGTTCTCATTTCACATTCAGGGACAGACGCTAACAGACTGTCCACTCCGCAGCCAGTCAGAATGAGGGGTGTCAGTGATCAAATATCCAGGTGTGTAATCAAACGGTGTCCCACCGTGGCCACTGGGCTTCTCCAAAGTCGGCTGAAGTTAAATGAATCCGTGCTTAGTACGCTAATGGGCACAACTAATGAAGCCTATTCATTAATGTGATTTACACCTCCCCCTTTCTTTCTCGTTTCTCGCTCAGGCTCTGTCACGCAATCTCTCCATCCTGTCCCCGTCGCCCCGTTTCTATTGCTTTCTTTTCATTTCCACTTGTCTTTCATTGCAGCTGGTGACACAGGTGACTCAAAGGGCAAATTAGCATCCGAGGTGGATATTAATATGCTAAAACACATCACTTCCTTTCTCTCTTTCTCCCTGTTAGGCAGAGCTTTAAAAAGCCTTTAATAAGAGCATTAGTTTGGCCTGTGTGGATTCATCTGAGGCCACACCAATATATCAACTGTGAGACACCTGGGGCAAGGCTGGGCATATTACCATCCAGCTCCTTAGGTGTGTGTGTGTGTGTGTGTGCGTTTGCATGCGTGTCTGTGGGGGCAGTCTGCTCAGACTTATTTACAGTACGACATGTCTAATGGCTCGGCAGATGGTGTGTGTATGTGCGCACAGGCATTTACAGTACAGTGTTTGATTTATAAGCAAATTCCTTCAAGGCAAAAAAGCAAGATGAGAGGAAAATACAGATGCTGGCGTTGTTTGCGACATCATACATTCCTCTCTGGTTGTGTACTTTGTTTAGTGTGCCTCATATGAGTGCTCTCATCACAGTTAAATACACACCCACTCACACACATCCCTCTCGGTGCTGTAAAATATGTCTTCCACCAGTCATATTGACCCCATGTTCTCCATTCAGATCACATTAATGGTAAAACTATTCATGCTTCTCTCTTTGACTGTTGGATTTATATTAGTGGTTCTTATAGGATGATAGGAAACTATAGACTATAGAGCTACACTGATTCACCAAACACAGCTGAACAGACATACATTTCTGAAAATTCTGTAAGTGTTGTATTGTAGTACAGTTTTCTAGCATTAATTCCCATGTCTCCCCCTTGAAAACACAACTTTCAAACTTGTGTTGCTCACCCATCTTGCACTACCTGTTTTTTGCTTTTAACATTCAATTCCACAAAGGATTATGTATGCAGTTACACACCAGACAGAGTTTGGTGAAGCATCCCCTAACACAAACACACACAATACGGATGCGTCAAGTTGTCCGACTGTGGCGACCAAGGGGGTAGATCAGACTTTGTGCAAGCTTATAAAAGCCAGGCTAGTGAAGGCTCTGTCTCTCCCTCTTCTCCCCCTCTGCTGCAGTCGATGCAGCGGTTGTAGATTCTTCTGTTGTACATTCATTACTTTATGCAAACTACAACACCCCAACACAAAACCATAGATGTCTTCAAACAGAAACACATCTTTCTGTGGCAGTAAGTTTAGACAATCTGTCCAAGAACTGATTACTGATCTGATAACTGAATATTTGGGGTATTAGAGTCTAGTTTACTTCAGGTGAAGGGCTGGTAGAACCGGGTTTCTGCTTTGAGAGCCATGAAGTAGGTGGAAAGAGAAAAGTGGGGCAGGTGATGACGCACAGGCAAGCTATTTTTATTTATTCATTTATTTATTCCTTTATTTATTTATCTTTTATGAGGAGACATAATAAGTTGACACAGCTCGGAAAAAAAGGATTGTGAGACTGAAGCATGACATTTCCATCATATAGACACAGGTAACTTCCTCATGAAAAATACCTTTCAACCTATTTTTGTAATGTGTTGGGACTGAGCATGAGAAAATCATGAGTTATGTATGAGTTGGCCTGGTTTGACCAACTCTCTGCACAGCAGCCGGTGGCAGGGAACCCTCTCTGATCATAGGAGGTATACAATTCTGTATTTTGTGTAAAACGATGAGGGCAATCGTTGTAAAAGCTATAATGACCACGTTGAAGTATACAGCTTTAGTATAGCAGTGAAGATGAGCCTTTACAAAAGCAGACCTCAGCCCATCTACCTTTCAGTCATCCAACAAAGACCTCAGACCCTTTTCAGAGAGGGAATATGTAACACTGTTGGTTTCAGATGTCTGTTAAAGCTGTGCTTTCAGCTTGGACCTGGTTACATTTCTGTAGCACACAACACAGAGTTGTATTATGATATGCTGATTTTATGGAGGTGAGGAGATTACACTATTGTCAGATCAGTGTGATCAACTTCTTATTTATAGTGGTAGGCTGATGGCCATTATAAGATGAGTAGCAGAATTCTGGACAGTAAAAATTATGAATCTGATGTGGATAGTCATATAGGATTCAATGGCAAAATAAGTTTCCAAATCCACCACAGTTGCAGCCTGTGAGACAACTATCAACCATGCTTCCATTTTGATTGGTTGATTTGGTGCCAAAAACTGAGATTATTCACAGTTTCCAAGAAATTCATAACAGGGTCAGAGCTCCTCTACTTTTTTTCCACTGGAAAGCTTCAGTGCATCACATACATCTTCATCATTTATGTATATTTATGATTTGAAGCTGAATAACCTCTTATTCAAACAACAATGCTCCGAGAAGTCACACTTCTTGCAAATCATTTTGTTCGTTCAATATGAGAGACACATTCTGCATCAGTGCTCTTTGCATAGTCTCAGCTCCGAGCAAACTTGTGTCACTAACAACAAAATGATAAGACAAAATGAGATATAATGCTTATTAGGCTCGGGTCTCTATCGCAGCAGAGCAGACAGGAGCCCTTGCCTTTTGGAGGGAAGTTGTCTGGGGAGTTGCCAGGCAACAGGGCTGTAGGCGGCATGCAGCCCCAAAGCGGTGGCGATGGCAGTAAAAGTGCCGGTTCACTGTCATTTTTCACAGCATTAGCCCTCTAACGGGATCACTCTGGGAGGGCTGGAGCCGGCACAGTGGTGGCAGATTGTCTGTGGAGAGATGGAGCTAGATGAGGCGATGAGGGGAGTGATGGAAGGAGGAAGGAGAAAGAAATGGAGGGTGGGATGGAGAGAAGATAGGAGCATGACGTATGGATGTGAAGATGGAGCCTGAAATGAATGGAATAATAAAAGGATAGTCGGATAGATAGAAGAAAGTTAGAAATGATGGTGTGCTAAGAGAGAAGCTGTCAATCCTGTTTCTTTTTTAAGAAAAATAACTTCAAGTGAAGGATGGAAGAAATTCTAAGAGGGAGAAATAACTGGGGAGCAACAGGGAGAGTGCATGAATTCATCAGAAAGGCCTATGGAAAAGTGGAGATAACGATTAGGGACAAGATGACTGTAAACCTCCCAGACAATCAGATGTGTTTTTTTTTCTAGACACAGCTGCTGTGTGATCAATATGGGCTGTTCACAGAAACACAGAGTGGCTCACCAAGGAGAAAACAGAGCAGAGTTTGTTCTTCTTCTCCTCTAAGCTTGTTTTAGCCACTGCACTGTGTTTATAAACCTCAGCCAAGTTGTTACCCACCTGGTGGAGGGCTCTGCCATTTTGAGTCTTGACGCGGATCAACATTTACGTGTTTGCCCGTTTGGTTTACCGATGCTGTTCCTTTGGTGTCGTAGCACAGACTGTGAATGTAAGGTTGTTCAGCAATTGACTCTCAAGTCTCCAGTTTCCATGCAACGACCTAAAACCTTTGTAGGGAAAATAAAACCATCCATGAATGTGTTTGTTGTGATGAGTTACTCGTCTCAGGTGAGTTTCCAGTCTGTGCAAGGTGAATTTTTTATACTGCAGTGAATGAAACCGAGCCAATGGTCTGGCAGGAAGGAAAAGAAACATATTCCAGCACCTAGGATTTATGATGTTTTGGGAATTTACTGATATAAGATCTGTGGTGAACTCACTAAACACTATATTGCCTGAATAAGAACGGCCATAAAGAACAGCCTACGTCCCCTCTTGACTCCACAGTCACAGCTACAGGGGCTTGTTTCTGGATATGGATCTTGCTGTGACTGCATGATGGCCTATGGCCTGGTGGGAGGCAGAGAGCGAGAGACCAACAAGTGAGAGAGGAAATGGAGAGCTCACTCATTGTCACCTGCAGCTATACCTCACACAGAGGCGTGTATGTGTGTGTGTGTGTGAGAGAGAGAGAGAGCATACAGTAGGTCCCTGTGGGTGCCAACGTTGGCACATTCTGTGAGCACACATATGTAATGTGACCGTGTGTGCATGTGTGTGTTTGTTTGTGTGCAAAAGTGTACTGCTTGCTGCTTGTGTATAGATCTGCTATCTATCAGGCGAACACTGACAGAAACACTCCATCACTCATACTGGCAATTACAAACCAGGATGATTCCACCATGCTGCTGAAAGAGATGAAGATGAAAGATAGACCTTGTGGGTGGAGCTTTGGACTTAATGGCAGCAATTTATGTCATGGTAGAATTTAGAAAAAGATGGAGAACCATGGAGAATAATGCAGAGGAGGAGAAAATGTGAATCACTGAGAAAAGAAAAAAAGAAACCCAGTCTAGGATAGATTTTTTTCTTTAGACTTCAGGGAAGATCGTGAAAGTTTTACCATAAAAACATTGCATAAAATGACTGTGTTGTTTTGCTTCAGGGATTAAATAATTCATATTTGTGTATGGTTAGGCTATTTGAGATTTCTTTCATTCTTTCAGATCTGTAAGCAATAACATATGCTGTGAAATAAAATAACAACAAATGTGGAGAACTCTGATTGGTTCTGTGTGAAACGTCAGAGGATGGCATCATCTTGAGGTGATGCCCTGGGAACCAGCCCCACCAACTGTTTGTCTGGGCACAGAGACAGGAAGACATGCACTGACACAGTGCCGTCTCATATAGATGTCACACAGACACATTATCCTCTCCTCTGCAGCACCAACTGTTTTCATACATGCAAATGAAGACATTTTTAGCATTTGTCATTATGTCACTTGCAGCCAGACTCCGCGGTTTTGAGGTCATTTCTGTCATAAGAACAAACAAGATTCAAATTGTGACAAAAATCTCGTAACGTAAAATCTTCTTTTCTGAATGTAGTTTCAGATTACATGTAGACCCAAGCAACTGCACATGACTGTGGCACACAGAGAAAAAAATGTTACAGGGGATGGAGGTATTAAAGGAATGAATAAGGGAATGCTGAAAAGCCAGGATGGGAGATCTGGAGAGTGGCAGGAGGAGAAAAAATACATAAAGAGCACAGAGGGCAAAGTGATGGAGAGATGAAAGGCATCCTGGTGCTACAGTAATTTGTAGGAAATGATTTGAAAAGCAGCGAGCACCGTTTTCACAGGCCCTCTATCAAATTCTGAACAGCAATAATGGCCTTTAGACAGGCAGATAGCAGAAGTGCATAGTGGGTGATTAGCTCAGCTGGTTGGACAGGGAGGTCGATGCCAGTGATGCCAAAAAAGAAAGAAAGTTCATACTCATTTAGGAGATATTTTCTTGTAGACTCACAGCAGCAGCAGCTACATCTCAACTCTCCATCTTCATCTTTAAACTCATTTAGTTATAATGGTTTTCCAGCGCTTATTACATTTCAAGAATATGCACTCAAATTAATTTTCTACCTATTTCACAGATTCGTCCTGCAGCCAGTGAATAGTCTTGGTCCCTGTACAGTCGTTGAAATCTGTGTTCATACTGGCAGCTAGCTAACGTGCTGCTGCCAAAATGTTAGCCTTTTACTTTCACAGAGTCAAGGCCAAATATCGACCTGTTAAACACAATGGACAAAACAGACAACAGAAAGCCTGTTTATTTGTTTATTTATTTATTCATCCTTACTCATTTATCCTGAGTATTATTTATTTACCTTTTTATTTTAATTTTTTTCTTTCCCCAATGTATTCATTTATTTATTCTTTTCTCTTTTTTATGGCTTTTCCTCCCTTTTTGTGCTTAATATTATAACTGTCTCCAACTATCACGACTACATCAAGAAATATGAACTGGACTTTGCATTGCTGCAGTTCCACACTCCATCTACACACCCCAAACTTTTCCTTCCCTCTTGGTTCCTTTTTTCTCTCCATTATTATTATTCATTTCTCCTACTCTTCAGGTTTATCTCTCTACCATGTAATTTGACAGTGCACGGATATCTTCTACTGCATTATAACCTCAACTCCTTTTGTCCTCCACAACTCCAGCACTTTAACCCCCACTGCCCTTACATCCACCACTACCAGCAACTGTTTTCAATCACACCTACAACAAGAACCCAACAAGTATCACTTTGGCCATTGAGAAAGCTTTGGTGAACGTCAAATATTGGACATTAAAAGACTTAAAATGTCCTTATATCTGCATACATCTAAAAAGAAGACTAGTTCTGAACAGTTTACAGGTGTTTATATAGTGCTCACAAATGCTAATCAGACCAAAGTCGAGTGTTAAAGAGAAAGGACGATGCTCTCAATGTGCTGGGCAGGTTGAATTAGAAAAGACTTAGACATTTCATAGCAACAGCTTTGAATGGTGCACAAGGAATCAGCTATACTGATATACTTAATTAAGGCCAAGAACTGCAGAGCAGGTACTGAATTTTTACTGTCGATAGTGATTAAGCAAATTGCGTCATTCGCATCCACTGCATAACAGCCTCCTCATCTCTGATGCTTAAAACCAGCTCTGCCTCCCAATTTGATAACGCCAGCCTCCTGACTGAGGTGATGAGATTATTAAAAGGCCCCTTTTTCTCTGTTCCTGGTGCTGCTGTGGGTGTGTGTGAAATAACAACAAAGCACCTGATTCCATCACTCCAGAATTGGATGATGCACAAAAGTCACCTGTCAGGGTCTGAAAACTTCTTGATAACTGAAATCAAGGCAGAAAACTTCCCATGGAGGCTTGCATAGTTCACGCACATTTGCTTCACCGTGAAATATTTATATCCATTCACTTTCTAAAATTTGCAACTTTAAATCTCAAAGTGTTTAACAATGTGCCCTGCTTTGTAGGAATATTTGTGGCTGTATGTAGAAATTGATTGTTTCGGTTTTTTTTGGATGGATTGCATGGGGATGCTTTGCAGGAAAAACACGCATAACAGGGAAAACAATGTGTCTCCAGATTTACCCCTTTAGATAAACTGAAGGACAAAGTTTTGCAACAAAGATGATCTTTAAGCAAACTGAACTTTAAAAAACAACAACACTGAAAAATCCAAAACAGTCAGGTAAAAAACAGGTAAAAAGTTGATGATGATTTTCACAGCAAGAGAGCGAGTCTTGCAAAATCAAAAGAACATACACTGTAAGGCTTATCATACTGTAGGCCTAATGTTCTTTTGATTTTGCAAGACTCGCTCTCGCCTACGTCTAGGGAGTAAACAAAGTGATGTTAATGTTTTACTGAGGCTAAGTTGTATTATGATTTTCCAATTTTGTCTTTTCCTATTCAGGTAAATAAGAGCACTGAGAAGACAGGGGAACTTTAAATATCACCACACAGTGAGATTCTGTGGCACCTTATCTGGTATCAGGTTATCTACTTCTCTTATTCTGCCCTGCTGTTGAGAATGAGGCAAGAGAAAAAGAGGAAAGAAGAATCTAGTAAGGAAGGGCTGAGAGGCGGTGTGGGAGAGGGAGGGAGGGAGGGTAAGGGGAAAGGGTGGTGTGCCCCCGGCCGAGGCTGACCTACATGCAGAGGGGCCATGGTGGCAGGGCAGCAAGACGCCGCTGGCACTCCAAGCCATGTGTGTCGCAACCATCCCACTTCACTTTGTGTGTGTGTGTGAACACCATCTAACCGTACACGTGTGTGTGTGCCTGAGTTTTACTGTAGTGTCCTCGTCACACCGGCTGGGTGACCAGGATATTCCACTCCAGTGCGTCTCCGCAGATATTATTCTGGCTCACTTAAGAGCAAGAGAATGAGTTGCAGGAGAGATAGAGAAAGAACGAGAGAAAGAACGAAAGAAAGAAAGAAAGAAAGAAAGAAAGAAAGAAAGAAAGAAAGAAAGAAAGAAAGAAAGAAAGAAAGAAAGAAAGAAAGAAAGAAAGAAAGAAAGAAAGAAAGAAAGAAAGAAAGAAAGAAAGAAAGAAAGAAATCTCAGTGGAGATGAGATAAATGTGAGAAAATAAAACATAATGAAACATAATTTCATTGGTCTTTACTCTACACATTCATGCACTCTTCCAAATCTTTCAATCTTTAATCTTTATTAAACTGTAGTATTCACATCTCGCCATACAGTTTCCATCCCTCTTAATAGACTCTCCTCTTCCTTCCTCACTAATGATGATAAAGTGATCTCTTTACTTGAATGTGTCTGTCTGCATTTAAATATTTCTGCTCTCTTGCTTGCTCGAGCATCCATCCCCCCTTCTCTTCCTTTTCTCATACAAGCCTAATCCCATTTGAGGACTAATCCTTCTGATAGAACCATGGCCCAACGACCTTCTAACCACCACTGGGCAAAATTGGCAGTGGCATGACGAAATTGTGAAAGGGTTCTTTTTTTTTGTCACTCCCCTCTGTGTGAGCAACTGGCACAATAATGTTATGACAAAGGACTTATTCCATGTTATTCAAATAACTGGCTGACCTGCCAGAACCTGAAGACCGGAAACAAACCGGAGCTTCACGCAGGGAAATTAACATCTGGCCCAGCGTCAGTTTTCTCATTTCATTCACAGATTCTCTGAGTCTAACAGATGCACAGAAGCACATTGTTTCTTCTCTTGTTTCCAGGAGCAGTTACTCAGCAAGCTTTATTTGGAACCATTAAATTGCATACGCACCATCACACATTTTACCTGAGAATCAGGGTGAAGTGAAAATCTATCTAAACTATCACAATCTTCAACAGGAGTGTGTTGTAATATCAGTTCAGTTATGAACTGTTCTCGTCCCAGGATTGTCAGCAGATTAATTCTCTCTATGTTTTGGGGGACAGTTTAAGTGTAAGTGCATCACACTTTAAAGAAGTTTAGTTGTTTAGCACAAAGACCACACACACATACACATGCATCAGACTGAAGACAAAATACACACACATGCTGGCACAAGCACTGAGATAGAAGTAGTTAAGTGCTCACAAACAGCCTTATTCACTCACTTGCACATTCTCACCAAATTACAGCATAATGGCACACGCACACACACAAATACACAATCACGAAGCTACATTACAATGAATTATGCTCTCAGTGAGATCAACACACAAAGACACACACACACAGGCACACACACACAAAATGCAGCCCCCTGGGCTCCAGCAGGGAGCTGCCTTAACTGATTTATTAAGAACTAAACGCGTCATTAGTGTAAGCGGCTAACCCTGAACATTGGGCTCATTAGAATATGCAAATGCTGCGGTATAGCCTGGCAGTCTGTTAGATTGTGAGCTAAGGCTTTTGTTATCATAGGCACCAACTGCTTTTATGGTTGCCATTCTTTAACATAACTCCCTGTCATAACGCTGGCTTTCATCAAAGCGCCCATCTGCACCCTGCTTAGCTCAGGGCTGTATGTTAGGTGTAACTGTAGCTGCCTTCTGTGATTGTTACCATAGTCGTGGAGGAGGTGGGTACATCATTATGGAAGTTTGTTCAGTGCTGGGGGATTAGCTTTATTTCTTGGGAGGTGGTATAATGTCAGAGAGGTGGGGGAAACTGTTAATGAGCTTTGTATACTGCTGGGAGGAGGATGCATGTATGGTAGTACATCGCTGCAGAGGTGGAGAGCTACTCTCTCCTCTGGGCTCCAACACAGCTGTGGATGACGCTGAATGTGAATCTTGAATTCATAATAATCCAGGACTTTATAGGAAAGTCACAGGTATTCATCATTCTCAATGGAAAGAAAACTCTCTTGTGTTGATTACCATCTGTAAGAACCTCCACATATGCAGAGTTCACCCACTTGGTTTCAGTTCAGGTGTCTCAAAATCATCTAAACTCAAGCTGCTGCTGATGTTTTGATTGTGACATTTGTTAGCAATACCATTTTACAGATGTGTGTTGCTATGCACATATCCACTATGATAAATATTCATCTGGCATACGGGTATTGCTTTGCAATGACAGAATCATTTTTCTTTTATAACATTCAGGGCTTGCTTCAGCTGGGTTTTTCACTCATCTCACGTGCCTGACAAAACATACAATACAGCTGTCAACACAGGGCACACAACCACTTGCACTGCACATGCACAGCAGCAACCCGAGGCAGAGTTCCTTCTGTTTTACGTGTGTTAAAGACAGTGATCTTGCGCAGATACAGACAGGACAGGAAGAAGTGTCTGCTCTACTGCTAACAAGCTGCAATGCCGCTGTGTCGACACCGTGTCAGCCTGTCCAGAATTTGTGGGAAAACTGTTCTCTGCGTTTTCCTCGCACACATCCACCCTCCCCATTACCCAAGGAAAATTAAACCATCCAGTCCACACAAACACACTCCCTTTAACACCTGGGTGTCATTCTTTATCTGGGGGGCTATAATCAGGATTTGTAGCTCTGAAGAAGCTCATAAATCCTGGTTGATTCAGTGACAAATGGAAAGCACCAAGAACCGGGTATAAGCCATCAGATATGACAAGTTACTCTCACACATCACCTCACCCTTAGGTATTTCTCCTCTTCTTTCTCTATCTTTCTCCTTCTCATTTCCCTCCAAGCTATCTCTCTTTCAGCGGTTCCCTTTTTTTCTGGTGCTTAAATCCAGCCTGTTTGCCAGCTCGCAGACAGGTCAGTTGTTGATGACTCCAAACCCCATCTGCAGGAGGACAGACCCTCCAGTCCAGGACGGATGGACCCTTCATTGGCCCCTGTATATCAGCCGTCTCGGAGATTAGTAGGTAAAGTGTGGTTTAAAACACATGCAGCACATATTTTCTTCTGCATTTCCCAACAAAAAAAACACTCACATACACCTCTGTGCCCCCTGCCCATGAAAAAGATCCTTTGCATATCTTGTTTTAATGGTAAACCTCCTATACATCATTCTGCTCCAGCCACTGACTGACCGGCTAAAGATGACATTCACTGACGACCTTTTCCCTCTTCTTATTTGATCATTTCCAATTGCTAAACTCCTCTTCAACCCATTCTTATTCCCCTCCTCTCTCTTCCCCTCAAGGTGATTATTTTTGATGTGGTTCAATACGGGAGCAGCCTTTGGTACAACCGGCCTTTATGTGTGAACCAGTGGTTGTAATTACTGACCACAATACGCCGTGACCGAAATAAAAGCCCAGCGTCATTATTTCAGTAATAACCCCCTTTTCATTTCATCTGCTTCACTACATTACCCATCATCCTTTGTCAAACAAATGTGTGCCAGAAACTGGCTTTACTGCCAGGAAATAATTTCCATTGTTCTTCACTCATTTTCTCAGCCCTGCCTGTTTACACTGTCTGATACAAGACCACCCTATTATATTATATCATATAATATCTTCCTCAGGAAATTACCGGAAATTATCTGCCATGTTAAACATTAATTGAACAGGCGGACCTACTGTATTCAAACCCGCCATGAGCGAGTGCAATATGTTCACAGAATGAATTAATTTGCTTGCAGACACTTCCCGCTTCAGTACCTTATAACATCAAATGCAACAATTAATCAAAACAATAAGAAAGAAGACTATAAATGATGTATTTAAACCTTTTTGCAAATGCACATTTTTCTTATCTGTTACACATCAGGAGAAAATTGACTCGGGAAATCCCCACCAGGCATTTCCCCATTAAAAAAACAAAACAACCTAACCCCATTACTCTCTGGGAATGCACTGTCGTCATGATATTTGATTACCCATGTTGCATATGGACAGCAATAAAAAAACCTCTGTACATCCAGTAGAGGGAAACCACACTATCCTCTTTTGAGGAATGCGTGCCCCATTCGCGCTCCCTCTCCCTCTGTCCCTGCAAACCGAGATCAGTAATTGAGTCCTTTGAGGCCCTGAGTTGCCATGAGCCTTGTGTTGTGGCTGCTTAATTGGCTGTGTTATTCACAAGCGAACCACTGTGTACTGTACTGTGTTCGTGGTAGAGGCCTCTGAGTGCTGTTTGTCTATTTTTTCAAGAGAGTAGATGGCAATATTTATACTGACTGCAATTTAGCATCGTACTCTGTGCATATACTATGAAGTTGCGTGTTGTGAATGGAAAGTGTGCCTTCTGCAGCTCATAAACTTTTCTCTTTTGCTGTTATGTAACTCTGCCCTGCCTCTTTCTGTGCCGTTCTTTCTTTACACCATTTGTCATCATCTGTCTCTTCCCGTCCTACCTGACAATCCTCCTCCGTCTCGACTTCATTCTCTACTTTCTTTTAAGTCTCCCTGCCAATTGTGAGTCTTAACCAGTCAATTTAATTTTCATCATAAATAAAACATTCTTGCCTTCAACATGTACAATTTCACCGAATAATATGTGAAAAATTGAATAAAATAAAATTTTAGGTGGCAATCTCTCTCAATAATGTTTTCTCCTTTAGTAGGATTAAAGTCATTTAAAAAAAAACTATGGCCCATATCCCCCTCCTCTTTATCCAGTCGAGTTGTGACAAGACCTACTTAAATAGCTCATTAGGATGTTTTCTGCAGCGCTAGCTTCATAAGCTTAAGTATGTGTGTGTAATAGTGAATGGAAGCTAATAGGAGCAGACAGCATAATTCATCCCCTCTCCTTTGCAGCCCCCCCACCCCGTCAGCTAGCTTTACCTTCAAGGCTCAGGTGTTTGGAAAGCTGAACTATAATTCTGAAATGTCCAATTATTGTACATATTGTCTTGAATTAAGTTATGTTTTCTTGACACAAGTGAAATGGGCAGCTTCATTCCATGCCAGCCTCATGCAGTCACTACATAAAACATAATGAATTATTCCACCTCTCTGGCAGTTTTCAGAAAAGCAACATACAGTATTATAAACACACTGACATGAACAGTTTTCTGATACTGCTTCTCTCACTTGTCTCCTTCTTTTCCCTGTCTGTCTCTGACTGAACAGTTCCTCCATGTTCCTATCATTCTTTTTCACCTAATTCTCCTTCAGTGACTCCATCTGCATTTTTGGACTCTCTAAATAGTTCTACTCTCAGTTTCTCTCATTTTTCCTCTCCGTTAGCCATGTTTCACTCAGTCTCGTTGCTTTACATCTTTTGCTCCTTAATACACTGTCCTTTTTCCTTTCCTCCTCCATCCCATTTTTTTTTATGTTCTCTGGTCTCAAACCATTGCCTGTGGGGTCCGGCCGCTCGCTCTGCCTAGGGGAGACACCTAATGATGCAGAAATGCAGCAGTGCTCTGCAGGAGCACCACGATGGGCTGTGAGAGCAGGAAGGAAGTGCACACACTCATAGAAGAGCACAAACGCAGGCACAAACAAACATGCACACTCAGACACAGCTGCCTCAATTGCAAATGTGCTCCCACATGCCCGCACGTCCGTGTCAGGGGAAAGTAGTGACAAGAATGTTGCCAGTGTGCCACACTAAGGGCAAGGAAGAGAGAGTTATATGATAGGAGCATCAATGGCAGCCTGCAGGAGCTGACACAATGAGTCTAACGCCATTGGCCTAATATGACAGCCCTGCCAACACCTCGCACCCTCTGCACGGAGGACGCACGCACTTGTGCACATACCCACACAAGCATGGGTGAGTCACACACTCCCAGGGGCATCTCTCCACCTAGCTAAAGCTTGGCTCTGACAAACACAACACCTTATGGTTGGCTACTGGTGCCCAAGGAAAAACAGCAACACAGACACCATCCTAATTCCATCCCTGTGCCATCTCTAACAGTACAAACAGCAGGACAATGGCTTCATGTAGTTTATATAGCATACAAATATCCGCAATTAGGTGGGCTTTAATGGAAACCAGTCATGGATTCACACCTTCCATGGTTTGTGTACAGTACAGGCTGATCAGCCCTCTGCTAGTAGCAGGCGGTAAATCCATAAGAGCTTAACAGTCAATTACTTCAACTGTCATTGTCTGCCTCCCCAAGGACAGCAAGCAGTTACACCCAAGAATGATGCCTCACGACCAATCACAGCAAAACAGGATCCCACCTGCATGTAGCCTGGCGTCCCCAGGCTCTTCATACAGAGAGGAGAAGAGCCTGGTTTCACCAAAGTGTTCACCAAAATAAAACTTTAAATTCACAGTCTTGTCACGTGTAACATTATTAAGCAGCAAAATTGGCGATGCCATATTGCTGTTGTTGTTGATGTTGTTGGCTCTCTTTCGCCGCCACCACTGCAAACTTTATAGAAAAGATGCATCTACAAACTACAACAAGGACAAAACTAGGACCAAGTGCCTATTACTGTAAATAAAACATACAACTGAAATAGACAATAACTTATAATACAATTAAATACAATAAAAGAAAAAGGTTCACTTAATGGCTCTGGGATTTTCTTGTAAATTGTATTCTTTAAATTACTGTACAAAGTTTTACCACATTTTTATTGTTCTTTCATTTCGACGGAAAGGTGCATCCATCGAATTCCAGATTCTGTCTCTCTTGCCCTGGTTCTGGTTGCTTACCAAAACAACCACTAAACGGCCCCAGACTGCCTGCATGTAAACAGTTTAACCCAGACTGTGAGCCAACAAGATCAAAATGATCAATAACAGACTCAGTCCCTGATTACTAGGAGGAAAGATGCTGATGTTTTGTCTAAAAATAGATTTCAGGTTGATGTGGTCACATTCATGTTCCGCTGAGGTGCAGGTGAAATTTTCCGACGTTTCATTTTCTAGTGGGCTTTTTAGTTAGTAGTGAAGGGAGCTCGCTTTTCCCTTTGTTTGGTATCACACACACATGCGTACCGTATATGCATACATACACACACGCACACATCGGTTGTTGGCGACCTCTGAAGCATGATTGCACAGACACACGCTTTTCATCCAATTTTAGCCCATCTCCTCATAGAGAACAGCTCAGAAAACAGGCCCATTGGATCTCTTTCACTGGTGGCGGCCTTCCCTTCAGTCCGGTTAAAAGGGAGAAAGGATGCCAAGAAAGTGGCTATTTAGAAAGGGGATCAAAGCATAAAACAAATGCTTTTTGGACAAACCCTGCCTCAATGTGTTCCCATTTTAGAAGGACCACATGCTTTTTGGAGCGGTGGGCTGGACACCATTAAGAATCGTAACTGCAGCCCGCCCACACACACACACACACACACACGCAGAGTCTCTCTCTCTCTCTCTGTCGTCAGCAAGTCTCAAAAATGTTTTCAATGCATTGAACCTGCAAACGTCACTATTCCCTGACGCACGAAAAAATAAGCGTCCATCTCATAGTCAGTTTCCTCAGGTCTCTCATTCCATTTCCAACAAATACAAAAATTTCAAGCCATGAAAATTCCATGCATGCCATTATCCTGCTGATTTGTGTCATGTGCTTCCAGAATCCATCACAGCGAAAGCCTCATGCAGAATTCAGGCATAAATAGGTAGTGCATGCATGATAAACACAGCCGAGGGATAGCACTGACACTTGCTTTAAAGAAAATACATTTGTGTCTGTTTTTTTCTGCATTGAACAGTTATTCTAACATTTTACTCACCAATTACAGCACAAAGACTCTGTGATGCAGTGACATCTGGGAGCCACAACTAGACAAGCCCAGGACAAGTAACATGAGGGGCAGACAAGCGGCCTGATGGTGATTAAAGTGTCATTTCAGCTATTTAGCATTGCACATCCTTTAAGTTGTGAGACGTTTTAAAGAAAGAATCCTAACTCAAGTACCAGTGACATGGTGACATGGTCTAACTGTTATTTTCTGACATGGGTCATGCCCCAAAAACATTGAATTATACACTTAACACTATGTAACTAAACCAAAATGACATTAAGATTTTTTTTTTCCCAACTATGGCTATCTTGTCCAGAGCAGATCACATTGTCCAATATCACTGAACACAGGCAGAGTCATGGTCCTCATTACATGTAAACTGAACTTAATGCATAAAGTTCATAGAGCCTCTTTTAAAAATAGCCCTCTGTGATCTTTCATTGTCTGCTTTGTCTGTCTGTGAGCATTCTGTACATCCCAAGACACAAAAACAAGACAAAAACAGGGTGTGCAGACCCACATCCATCCAGAGAGCGGTATATATCCAGTGTATAGCATCAGCTGATCGAACAGGAGATAGGTGATTATAGAGTGTAAACAGTAATAGCTTCTCTCGTATGTCTCGGCCACATGGAGCTGGCATGTTGAAAGAGAGATTATTATTATTGTCGGATGGTCAGATGGTGGTTGTTTTCAGGGCTCAGCTGGTTGAGTTTGGCCATCGGGATCATGACCAGGTGCTGCCACGTCCTCCCTGGGCACAGACCCACCATTGGAGGGCACTGCAGGGTTGGCGCATTCCCTAGCAGGCAAGGCTGTGAGTAGAATAATGTTGGAAACACAGGACACCATATTTTTCTCTTTTCGCTTACAGGCAGGTGCCAGATTTAGATCATATCAGAGTTTATCCGAAAGAAGAGGAATTAGATGAAGAAGTAAAGACAGAGGGAAGGCAGGGAGGAAGAAAATGAAGAGCAAACAACTCTTGGACAAGCACACTGAGAAAAAGGAAATAAATCAAGAACCGAGGGGAGGAAAAAGCTGCGGTACACAGTCTGTAGACTTTGCTGTTTGAGTCCACGTCCTTGAATTAATTTAGTCCAAACTGCAAGAATAGAAATTCTACTCTGATTGAGGCAGATTAATTAAAAACCAAAGCCGTGTTAATTATACCCAGCTATCTCAGACAGATGAGCCCTCTGATGCGTTGTCTGTCCCTCTCTGCGCTGCTCACCTCAGCTCCTCTGGCGTTGTCCCACTTTAAATCCAGCTCCTCTATCTCTAGTACATTTATACATCCGGGATATAAGTTCACATTGCAGATAAAATCATCAGCCCTATTTTTCTCTCTGTTATGGGAATTCTTGCACTTCAGTGCCATCCACACTGATTACTTGTACCTTACATTAGTAATATGTGAGATATTACAGATTTCATTTGATTTATTTTTTGTTTTTTGTACAATACACTACATCAAAGCATAATGCAAAGTACTTCAGTTCTGAGTTGGGACTGCACTGCAACAAAATGCTACTACTCCCTGGCTGCCACTTCTCATTCCTTGCCTTTTATAGGTGTAATGAAGAACAGCGAATACATCTCTCTCCTTCTCTCTTTTCTTGCTCTCCCTCATCTCTTGTCCCTCCGTTTCTCTGCCACCTTATCGATCCCTCAGTCCAATCAGGCTCTTGCGGCTACGTGAATCTCATTCTGAGGACATGGCAGCACATCTAATCTGAGCACAAATCAATAGCAGTATGTCTTTTGAAGGAATGTAAATTGTATATGTACTTAAGATATTTTTGACTACGCATATGAACAGAAATGCAATAAAATGAGCTGTGAAACACATAAAAGAGGAATGGTTGGAAATCAGGAGACAGTAGACATTTGTAAGTTGGTGACTGAGCACAAAAACGTACCTGATTAACATTCTTTGTAAAGGCAGCACCATCAGTTACAGTACAAGCAGATCAGCATATTACAGGTATACAACTACTCTATACTTTGTACTCTATATGTCGTACTTAGAGAATTACTCATAGGTTTATGTAGGCCTATAACATGACATCATAGGCTGTTATGTCATTTGAGGACAGTGTAAAAGTGGATATACTGTATGAATAGATTAAATGATACAGGAGGATAGAGTGGCAGAGGAAATGCAGCTTATCCATGGGTGGATGCAACCTGACACCTCACTGCAGATACAGTATAGTCTCCATATGAGGAATGCTGCACTGCTGTGCATTTTTAAACTGCAGGGCAACTCTTTCATCACCAAGTCATGCATACACACACTGATCCATACAGCATATGCACCAGAGATTTAAAAAAGGGGCATGGTAGAGTGAAGCTGCATTTCTACCTTCATCCTGCATGAAACATCAATGTGCTACTGAATCCAATATTGCCGCTTCACACCTTTGTTGCTCTTAATCAAACATCACTATCTGCCTCTCATTCTCTCTCTCTCTTTCTCAGTAATCATTGTCATTGTCTCTTTCTCCGCCTCCAAGCTGGCCCTGTCTGCTTTTAATGACAAATGAATATAAATGAAATGAGTTGGGTAAAGTTGCAGGGCACATAGCGAGCTGCACACTCTTCCTCCCTGCATCAGATTACATCACAGCAATGAGCACGGACACAGTGTCACGCATCAGGAACAGATACATTCATTAGCATCGGAGCCTGAGAAGCAGACACAAGTACTGTAGGTGCACAGGCGAGCAAAATGAAAGACAGGTGGACAAAAGTGCAAACACAAACACATATGCAAAAACAAACATGCAGCGATTCGGTGAAGGGCAATAAGGCAGTCGATGTTGCACAGTGTATCAGTCAGGTTAATTACTGGACAGATGGCTGTCAGTGAGGTTGGGTGGGTGTGGATATTAGGGAGAGGGAGGGTGGTGGGGGTGAGGGGGGTGTGGCATGCCTGAAAGATAATGACACCTCTTCTGTAAACATGCTTAAGTAATGCATTTACATAGGCAGGTGATAAGCAAATGTGGACACGAAGGCAAACCGCCTGGCAATCAGCAGATTCCACGTACAGCGAGCGTCTTCTCGCCGCTATCTAATCATCTCCCAGCTATTCTCTTTCTCACCCTCTTGCCGCCATCACTTCTTCTTGCTCAGTCCCTCTTTTTCTTGCGCTCCCAACACCTCCTCGGCGTCGTTGCTCTCTCACTAATCCACAGTGACACATCTCACCATTCAGATCTCACGCAGAGAACGCCTGCCACGCTGCAGCTGATAATGTGCAATGCGCCACAGAGAAGCAATCAGACGATTTAACACAGAAATAAACAAGCAGTTCGCACATGACAGGTAATTCATCATTAATGACTGTAATTTTCAGCAGTCATTCCTGGTTCTGGGCCTTTGTAGTTAATGTGTCAACATGTTACTCTTGCTCTACCCCACAGTGACAATCGTTCAGTGGAAAAGCCAAAAGCATTCATGCTCAAGTTAGAGCATTATGCAATGTTAAATGAAGCAGTGACGGTCAGGATGGTGCACTTCTGGAAATTATGCTAACATAGATGACTTAATATGTGTGGTGAGTGGTGGGGTCTTAATGCTAATTTAGCAAGAAGCTGCGTGCATGTGAACTCAATGTGGACACTAATTCTTCTCAGATGCCATGCACCGCTACATTAAATTTAAGAGGGTAAGAAGCAAAAATCCGACAAAATGGGATGCCATGCAGCCCTGTAAGGGGCAACAGGCAAGCTGAGTGGATGGGGTATAGTTCAAGTTGTGCCATATGGTTTACATCCTCCCCCTCCCATGATGCACTTTCCAAGCATATTGATTCAGGGCCTTCATAATCTCCCTCTGCTCTTTCTGTTTCCGGAAGGGGGGCTGAAATCGCTGAGCCGAGACCAGGCCCGAGGACAGCTTTTTAAATTCTCACTCTAGTTTAAAAAGGGACTGTTGACATGTATTAATTTGGCACATAAGAAAACGATAACTGCAATGCAACAATGCTGCGTGTAGAGTTCCTGGCAGCTGTGACATATTAAAGAAAGCAGGAGGCAATTAACTGCAGTGAAATATCTCCTGAGCTTAGTCAGGCTTAGACTATAAATTTCCTGAAAATGAAGATATCGATGGCTTAACACAGTTACCCATATGGCTGTTATCCACTTAGAAGACTTCACATCAGATTACCACTTAATTGGAACTATTTCCCCCTTGAATGTTTTGTTCACGTCACCTACACCACCCCTTCTTTTCAATTTAAAGAGCATTATTAATAATGCCTGAAGCAAAATTAATGCTTTGACTGCCAAGCTGACGGCAAAATGTGTGAGGGCTTGATTCTAAAAAAAAAAGATGCATGCTAAGATCAAAGTAAGCAGAAAATTCACGAGGGTCAAATCCAATCTCACCGTGTTCCACTCACAATGCCAAAAAAGCTTGAGTGGGCTCTTTGAAGAGTCAACTTTGGAAACGACAGGAACAAAATCACAGGAAGCGAGTGGAGGGTTTAAACAGGGGTGAGATTCATAGGCGTACAAACACCCAATACATCACTCAGATCAACCAGAACACATCTGTCATAACATCACATCACAGACAGATAAGAGAATGGCAGATTATTTACTACATATATCCAATGCCAACTGTCTGAATGAAACTGTAAACCTCCCAAATTCAACCTCTCATACTCACTCGTGTCACTCCTGTTTGCTATATTTCTTACTCATCGTGTATTTATTTCATGTACACTTATGCACCGTGAACCCACACATCCTCCTTACTTTTCAAGAGACCACAAACACACACAACGACAACAACAGTTTGTCTCATCCAACTCCAAAGAGGAAGTGTGGCGGGCGTAGTGCCAGCTTGTTGCAGTGGCGTTGGGTTTAATTATCTGACCTTCCCTCCGACTGGCTCGCGGGCTCCCTGCCGATGGCAAGTGCTAATCAATGTCACCCTCGGCAGTGTGATGATAAGTAGCCATGACACCCCTTATTCGCCCCTTCTCCCTCTCTCTCTCTGCCTATCATCACATATCTTCAACTTCATCTCCCCTAACGTCTCTATCTCATAGTTATAGCTGGTGTGATGGCAGCCTTCTCCTTTTTTGGCTCCCTGTAGATGTTTTCTCTCCTCTCTCTCTCCTTAGCCTCCTCTTCCCTCACATGCCTCCCTGCCCTTTCTTCACCTTTCCTCTTGCTTTGCTTCCACTCTCCTCTCGCCTTGCTGTCTCCCTTGAGTCACTTTGAGTCCCCTACCACTCTTTCCCTGTCCTCCTGTCCTCAGCCCTCTATAGTGTAAGTGTAAAGTCTGCCGTGTGCAGAAGGCTCAAGGTCTTGTGTAAAAGAACTCTTCCACTTAGCTGAATGTATTTGTATTCCTGTGCTCAGAGTGCTGAGGCAGCACCAGTACTTTGTTCAAGCAGGAGCAAAGTGCTCTCATCTCCCCATCACTGGCTGACCTTGGTGGTCTCCTACACCTGACTCCTAGGAGCAGTTGTGAATGTGTGCTTGACGTGTTTGTATCTGTGTGTGTGTGTGTGCGTGTGGTGTCAGCGATTAACCTCACTCTAATTGACCCCTCCCCTCCCACAGTGTCACTGAGGCACTAAAGTCTCTCAGAGGTGGCTCCTCGTCCTTGAGGGGAACACAGCCCCACAGCGTGAGTGCAAGCAACAGCTTGTGGTTTCACATGGAAAGCAATTAGGAATGGATTAAAAAAAGGGTCGGAAGTAGATCGTACAATAACACAGTTTTCATCTCACACAGCTGTTAATTTATTCATGGATCCATCACTGTGGTGTGCATTACACAGCACAGTCCGAATGAACGACATGAGATAGACAACAACACTTGGCTCATTCTAAAAAATAATCAGCTAGGTGTGATGTCACTTTGCCACTTATGTTGTTTTGAGTATTGTGTGCTAATTGAATTTGCGCACGTTCTCGAAAATTGAGATACAGGTCAAGTTTGTTATTGTACAAAGGAACCATGGCAAGAGCAATGAGCAACAGATGCATGTCTTTTGAATGACAAAGTTTGGGGAAATAAACTATAACACTAAATAATTTTTTAAAAAGTGTTATATTTAACAGTGCATTTTGTTTTCTTTTTCTTCAAGAATATTGTTTATTGAACATATTAAATATTAATTTGTCTGCATATGTAAAATAATTAATCAGATAAACAAATCCCTGATGAACAGCAAGCTTCCTTAGGGGAAATCACCAAGCTCATTGGGTAGTTGGCCGGCTCAGGGTCACCGGGTGTTGACTACATTATTCACATTCACACAACAAGGTTAATGATGGTCAAATGAATAGAGGGGCCAAACATCTGTGGGAAGCATTTGTGTCTAAGTGCACCTCATCATCACCCCACTGCCTCTGGGACTGCCACCATCATCATTATCTTCATCGCCGTTGTCGCCATCATCATCATCATCATCATCATCATCACTGTCATCTTCACATACAGAATCATGGCCGTCATCAAGAGATGCATCGCTATCTTGAGTTTCTAACTGATCATGTCTCTGCCTGAGGCCATCGTAGAGCTGCCTATCCCTAAACTCTGCCTCTCTCTTTCTGTGTGTGTGTATGTGTGTGCATGTGTGTGCATGTGTCAGCTGCTGAGCCGTAATGGAATCCTCAGGGCTGTGGATGAGCAGAGGATGAACACAGATGGATGTGTCTGGTCACCGGTTGAGTGTGTTTCAGGTAGAGAAAGAGAGAGAGGGAGAAGGGTAGAAGTAGAGAGAGAGAGAGAGAAGGAGATGAGAATGAGAAAATGTAAGATAGGATACGAGGGATAGGACGGATTGGAAGCAGAACAGCGAAAACAGAAAAATGGATTACATTGTACAAGCAGGTGAGACAGGAAGCTGGGAGCATATCTAGCTCACACACACACACACAACCATACATACCTCCACACACACACTTCACAGCATGAATAGCTACAGTATATTCAAATATAAAAGTGCACACAACTGACACGCACGTTGTTCAACGTGTGTAGATGTTTATGTGCATAATATACACATGTAGAATATTAACCAGCGTCCACTTACACACTAGATAAAGCCTTAGCTGTAACTGAGGGAACGCTTGACACCACTTTTCATTTGGAAGACTTCTAATTGGTCAATTGCTTACTGCTCATGCTCAATCAGCTGTTGCCTAGCAACTGTAGTGCGGGGGAGCAGGAGGAGATCAGCAGGGAAAAAAGGGCTGGGCAAAAAGTGAGAGACGAGCAAAAGAGAGGTGCAGGTGGTAGCGGGGGGTCAGGGGTATTTAGTGTGCGCTTATTTTGTCGGACAGAGAGAAGGAGAGAAAGACAGAGAGAGAGGTGAAGTAGAGAGAGAGGGGGAAGAGAGAAATTACACAGCACATGGAGATGGAGAGAAAGTAAAAAGAGGTAAATATTGCCACCCAATTCCATTTTCGACAGATTCACTTGAACAGGCTCAGCAATGCACAACCACATGTCCAATTTACCAGCTAGAGTGTCAACAAACACGGCACCTCTGAAGCAGTCCTTAGAGTGCCTTGCTGCATGATTCACGGATAACGCTGTCAGCTTACACATACCGTACACTGTTGTCCCTCACAAGGCAAATACCAGCGCATTGCCAAAGCATTACAAAACATGCTGGGCAAATATTCACCACAAAAATGATGAAATCCTGTGCAAACTGAATTCTCTGTTGACTTGCCGAGATATCCAGGTCCTCATCTTCCCCTCGGAAAACGGACCGAGGCGGAAATCTCCACAACACAAAAAACATGACAAACATGAAAATGCTTTCAAACTTTTAGACAACTTCATTGATTTAACACACCAACCTGCTGAACCACCGCTGAGGTAAAATCACTCGCAGCAAAATAAATGTAACCAAATCTGACTTGAAATATATCGAGGCAGGGCTGGCCTGATCTCGACCTTGACTTTGCCTGGATAGCTGTTTGGCTGAGCATTAAAGGTGCCTCACAAAATCCTCAGCACCGTCTTGAACTTATGTGAGACAACAGGATTTCCTCTGCAGTTTCTTTAGTGTAACATGACTCACAATGCTCAGGAAAAAGGTGAGAACAACAGAGCATGAGAACATATTCAGCTTCCTCCTTCACCACTTCATATAGCAGCACTCTTTGTGCAGGTTTGGTCCAGGTGGTGCTGGAGCTGTGACTCCTTGTGTTGGCCGGGACATGTAAAAACGGGCAAGACTATAAACAGAAGCAGCTATCCCCGAGGAGAAACATGTGACACACTTACTTACTGTAAGATACCTTGGAGGACTTCAAAATAACAGGCCAACGTCAGAGGCTCCGTCAGAGGCTCTGAACCCTTCACAGTAACTGCAGAAATAGCTACTGGAAATAACTCACTGCCAAGAAGCCTCTGATTTCAAGTTGGAGGTAGTTATATGGCGTCATATCAGCAAGATGATCATTACGGGTGAGGCTGTTTTAATAGGGTTGTGAAGAATGGAGTTACATACACCAAGGCCCTATGTCCTATATTCACCACAATACTGGGGCTTGATGCAATCTAATATTGCAACACATGCAGTGACAATACCTTACTATAACCGAAACAATGCCTTTACCATCCTTTAGGGATAGGAAAGCTCTCAGACACTCCTGCAGCCATACAAATCACCAAGAATGTGTGAGGTCTGTGTACCCTTCCCTTTTGTTCTCTCCCTCCGCTCCTTCATCCCTCTAGAGGTGGTCGATGAGAAAAGGCCTAGGTGGGTGGTGGTTATCCCTTAATGACCCAGTTTACTTTGAAAAGGCATTGATCTCCGCCAGCGCTTTACTCAACGCTAAAGGAGCCTCAAAGCCCATTTTAGATAATGCTGCAGATGACATTGTTCTTCATTCGACAGAATAAATACTTCATGACTCTCAGCTCTTGTCATATCACATCATTGTCTCTGTCACTGGGAATATGATTATTCCTAGATAAATCTCTGTGTAATTCAATTCAGACCTTGTTTAATCTAATCAAATCTGAGATAAAATGTAAGAGACTGGGGTGAATTTCATTTCCATGTAGTTCTTTTTTTCCAAAGAAGAGCAGATGCTGTGTATTTAATTTCCCAAAGAACACCATTTTGAGAAAGAAGAGCCAATGGGATTAAATGAAAGTGTAAATAGGACTATCCTTTCCGCCAGCTTTCTCAGAGCAGGCTGATAGTAAAACAGGAGCATCGTGTCCTTCAGATGCCATTCACACAATCAACAGTTGGCTGGGACTGCAGCGGAGAACCCATGTGAGAGTGCAGGGGGAGGGGGAGGGGAGGAACAACACCATAGGCAGGTGAGTGTGTGCATGCACAGTATATGTCTCTGTGTAACTGCTCTGTTCCAAGGATCATTTAAGAGTTTGCCATTTTTTGTACAAAAGCAGCTATAGATAATTTATCTTACATACTTAATCCAACACATTGGAAATTATGTCACCTTTATTTTTCCAAGGTTTGATTGGTTTACAGCACCCTCTCCAACAGAACTCCAAGTGGACATACTGTTTCAACATGTTATCAGTGGATAATATCTGAATTACAACCACATGTTGTATTTCAAATGTCCTCCAGATGCTTGTTGGAAATACCAATACTTGAGATGAAAAGATAGGCTTATGTATACTGTACCACTGTAAAATAAACAGGAATGTAGGATCAGGGCAAACAATGAGGAAGAGAAAAAGAGACATAGCTCAGGATGAAGGCATGAGGCATAGAATAAGTAGGTGTCTACAAATGGAAAAGTGGCTGGTAACAGTCCAGACGTAGAAACGTCTTACAAAGGGATGAAAGAAATGAAGTGGACAGATGATGGCAGGCAGGCAGAGAGAAAGAGAGACAGACAGTTCCAAAGTAGGCAAATGGATGTGTGGTGAAACTGAAATCACTTTGAATAAAAGAGAGAGGATTGAATGTGAGAAAACCTAATAACAGTGGGAGCAGAAAAGAGTGTGTTAGCAGGTCTGTGAGAGAAGTCTTGGAAAAATCACCTACAGAAATGAGAGGGAGAGGACGGACAGAAAAGATGGGTGGAAGAAGGGCTCATCTTACGTGTAAACTTAAATACAAGTAAACCAATACATCTATATTAGGTTTTATTTTGCTTTTAATGCCCATGTTTTTGAGCAACAGTATGACTGTTGCAACCACCAATCAGGGATCTATAACAGTACTATTGTAATGAAACAATGGAGTTAAATATTTGGAAATAGATCCAACAGGAAATGAGTTAAAGTTCTAGCATTGGCATTAAACACAAACTAGGCAGGAGCATCATACTGTAAATAGTAACTGGAGTCATTACATGATTACATGAAGAACAACTGATAGCAGGTGTCTGCTGTCAACTTGGTCTGATGTAATTATTAATAGAAATTACAACAGATGCAAAAACTGGCCTTCTCATCTGTTGCCTTCAGCATTTCTGTTGTCTACCATGACTTCACTGTCTTTTCAGAGATTGTGTTAATAGAAATGTGTTTTCCCCATCCATTGAAAACAGTATGCAAATGTTAGGTGAACAGATGGTGTTTCAGAGCCTATCAGCAAGAGAAATGTAATCGAAGCATGGCCACTTCAGGTGTGAGTTAGCAGAAGTAAAAAAAAAAAAACTGGCTACTGTATATGTGACATCTGACCACAGGATTTATGTTAAGGCCAGGTAATGGAGACCTTAACAGTGCCCTCTAGCCTCCGGTCAGATCCGTACTGCTCGTCAGCCCTCATCTATTTGCCTGAGCCCTGCAGCGAGGTCCCTGGCTTGATTTCCATTGCTGATAATGAGGGCTCCCATTTAAGCTAATCACCATCATCTCACCATCAACGCATAAAGAGGAATATTTCCACATTTAACGCTAGTAGTGAGTCATACATTGGCTACTTGCTACTGCAGTGATATGATATTGGGAACAGATGATTGCATTAGACCTCCCCCCTCCCCTTTCCCTCTCTCTCACTCTCTTCCCTTACTGTGTACAGGTGAGTACAGCAGCGGCAGGAACGTAGAGGGAAATCTCTGTGAGCATTCCTAAACTTCCAACTGCAAACATTCACTCAGTGTGCATGTCCATGCAATGTACACATTTCCTGTTCCAATCACTCACTGTTATCTCGGCCCAGTGCATGTGCATTTCTATATGAACATTTAACATCAACTCTGCATCTGTCGCCATACTGAAGTGGGTGCCCTAACCTGCTATTTTTGTCTCATGGATCAACAGTGCTGCTCTGTGCATTATAGATGTCAGAAACCATGGCCGTTGCCATGGTGATGCCACACTGCAATATTCTTTTGCAGCTCAGCCGTCTGCCGATGCTTACAGCACTTCCAAGCTGGGAAAAACGACAGAGGAAGGGGGGGGGGGCAAAAGGAGACAAGAGGAGAGACTAGAGTAGAGGGGTCTGCAGCAGGATCCACCAGAATGCTAATCATCCTTTCTCGACAGTCTATGTCCTTCATTATGCAGGAGACAATGCCCCAGACCATAAGAGAGGACGTTAATGTGTACTGTACGTAAACACACAAGCGTTATGTACAAAAACATATCCATGCATGAGTGAGCGCATACACATGTGCATATGCAGCCTGCTCCACACACATACAGTACAAGGTCACTGCATGAACATACAAATACAGAGCAGCAAATATGAAACAAACAATCCCCACACATTTACATGCTTCAACGCACATGTGTGCATTAACACTGCAACATGTGTCAGTAGTGCAGGGCTTAATCTGATGGCAACCAGCAGTCTGCCCTGCTGCTGAAACATCCACGCCATTAACAAATGCTCAATTATTAACGAGCCACAAAATGGATCTAATTGCTCGCTGCAGCCAAACGTCTCCATCAGCATTCTCAAGACGTTTCTGGAGCAGCCATACTCATTCCTGCTCTGAGTAAGCTCCCTGGGAAAAAAAAAGACACTGATATGCACAATATACCCTGCGCTATTAAGATTTACAGTAAGGGTCATACCATTATAGAGAATCAGAGAAGCTGCAATTACCATGCTGGCAAAGTTGCCTTAAATCTCAACATCTTTATTGAATTCAGTAAAGATGGTTGTGTTTTATGTACAGTATACACTGAAGTGCAGATCAGAGGCCAGGCTTGGTTTAAAGAGGTTGGGGACAATGTCAAGGTCACAAGTCATTTCTGGTGAAGGAACGTCATCTGCATACTGTAATTAAAACTGCAGGCTTGAAGTGCTGCCATGAAATATGACTCATAGGTCACTCTCCTCTCATTTTAGAAACTCAAAGCCTAACTCCCCCCATGATCTCTGGCCTTTCTTTACTTTTATTTTGGAGGGTATTAAATCAGTCATGTTTTATGAAGCATTCCACGAGGATCTATTGTCGGCCTTTCAGTTTCATCTTCCTGCTAATGCTAATAAAGGATGCAAAGGGGGATGCCCTAGTTTTGCTAATGGTAGCCCATTAAGCTTAGCTTGCTGGATTCAGAGCAGAGGGCTCAACCCTAGTGATGTAGAGGATTGAATCTGCTCATGTTTCCACTGGGTAAACTTTGGTTATAAAGCATGAGCAAGATCAGCTTACCCACAGTCTCAAAGAAAGACAGTTCTCCACTAATAGCATTGAGGTGTACTTTTCTGTGACAACACAAGGCATATGTGACAGTGGTGGTCCTGTCACTATGCCTCCAATTGATCATGTGCCCTGGCTACTTGGCCAAGGGGATGTCTCTTTGAGCATGTTTTGTGTTGATGAATGTCCTCAAATCTGTGAACACGATATTAAGTACCATTGGTGATGCTCAGTGAATAAGGAAACTCTCCTGTGTGATGATACAAACAATGAAGTGGTGGACTCGCAAGTGTTGTGAAAGTTCAATAACACGGCGTTGTCATACTGCATTCCCTTGGGTACAGTAGATGCAGCTTTGTGAACCCAAGGTCATTGTTACTCCCAATCCTCCACAGTGGGGAAGGGTAATGCATGGGGGGAGGAGGGGAGACCACAGTCTGGCCCTACAAACTGCCTATTACCTCTGCCCTTAGCACTTTGCCCAGCCAGAGTAGAGCCAATTACATTGCAACAGGGAGCACTCCCTCCCCCCCAGCACCATAAACCTGTGATCTTCATTGACTGCAGAGGCAAGCTCCATGAACACCAAAGAAAGTTCCCTCTTGCAAGACTGAGGGAGTCCTCATACTGACAGAGCCCCCCAACCTCTCCGTCATGACCTGGATGACCCCAGACAACATCATCATCCACACTGGAACAAGTGACTGGAGCAACAAGGGAGAGAGGGTGGCAGAAGTCATCATCAAGGTGGCTCAGACAGCACACAGGGAGCTCTTTGGCTAACAGCACAAGCCTGCTGCCACAGGCTGACTTCATCTGGGACCTGATCCACAATATAAACAGTGGTCACATGACAGTGTGCAGCACTAAACAAGACATCTAAACAAGACATCTAAACAAGATGGCACTAAACATCACCCATCAACTCGAACATCTGTGTGACCATCCTGCAGAACCAGACCATAAGAGTCCACCTTATCAGAGCTCAGGCAACTGGAGGCTGACCCAGGAGAGTCCCACCAATAATAAATCAGACAGGCGCGTTGAGAGCTTGCATCTGGAGCAGGACACTATGCAGAACAGCCTGACATGGTTCAACCCATGCCTCCTGGGAGACAACCTACCTACACACACAGGTAGTGGCCGACCACTCAGACATCAGGGAGGTGAAACCACTGCAGCAAACTCTGTATTTTCTGTGTTGGGTCATTATTGAATTCAAATTTGAACATTATGTTTAACTTGCCATTATTTTTGATCAATGTTTGTAATTGAATATTCATTGGATGTATATCAGTTAGATCATGACACATTCTGGGGTTTTATTCTTCACCTCTCAGACTGAACAGCACCGACCCATCTGTAGCATGAAAATCCAAGATACTGTCATGTTATTTGAAACATGATGTTGAGACAACACAGAAACACACTGTCCATCAAAAGATATTACACTCATCCTTCACACAGAAACACATGTCACAGTGGAGATTCAGGTAGGTTTATAGTGTTTCACTGTCACATCCCAGACCACACTGATCACTGCCAGATAAATAAAACAAAGATGATAATAAAACCTGAGCCCCCTTAGAATAAACAATCTACAATGCTCCTGATGTTGAGGTTACAGTAGAATTATAAATGGGATCACTTCAACTGGGGAAAAAAAACAAACTTATATAATTATATAACGACGCAACGCAGCCCCAAGATGAGACCGGCTTTCTGGACCTGGGGTTTGTCCACCAGGACATGAACTTGGAGATCAATGAGATACAGGGACATTTATGTTCTGTTCATTTTAAAAAAGGATATTGGTTCCATCTGACAAGGGGGTTATATTATACAACTCATCAAATGACAGTAAATGAGAATAGGGGTTAAAAAGAGATAGAGAGAGAGAAAGAGAGAATGAAAAATACAACAGACAGAGAGGATTCAGGGGAGGGGAGGGGTGGCCTTGGTTGATGTGAGAGCTCACAGGAAACTGGGTAACTAATGGTCCTTCTCCTTTCGCCAATTACTGTTAGTCGCTCAGACCTGGTTTCACTGGCTCCTGAGCCCTATGACCATCAACCATCATCCTATTCACTCAACCGCCTCACCCAACCTCCACTATCCCATTCCACCTCTATGGACTGAAAAAACAGTACAGTGTTAAGAAACGCAAGGGACTGTGTTAGTGTGTTTCTGCAGGTAGCAGGGAGAAAATTAAATATGATCCATTAGGTGCAGTTTGACTTCTGCCTTCCGGCAAAAATTGAGCCATGTGAAAGTTCTTTTTTGTTGACCCTGTGTTTTATTTTCTTTTGCACTGCATCCTTGTGCATCATGAGCCTCACTGTGTAGTACCCCATCAGCCAGTTATCTGATGCAGTGATAACATTGTTCTGAACAGTACAACTCTCCTCTTGGCGCAATATGTTTATTTGTTGTCCTGTTTATTACCATAAATACAGTATTTGTTGATACTGTGTTTTCCCCTAGCCCTCCCCCTTCTTCTCATCCACTTTCTGCGTATTTGGGTTGCCTTCTGCTTTCTGGTCCCACCTGACAAGCCTGGAGGCCCCGGGCGCAGAGGAGCTCCAGGCTGCCTCCCCCTTAGCTGAGCCTCAAGGGTGTACTGCTGCTGGTGCTGAAAATCTGGCAGGCTAGGCAGGCATGAGGATCTTCTGCCTGAGCCCAGGCATGCAGATCCATGACCCTTGGGGGCTGGCGGGGTGCAGACTCTGACACTGAGTGGTTAATATTCTCAACACTCCCCTGGCCAGGGGCTTAGAGTCTGAGAATACTCCACGAGGACCCAACTGCACACACTGACAACATTCACAAATGAATATGTTAAGTAAGGCTTCGCTACACCCTTTAGGCAGGCTTAAATATATAAGTGGCTATTATCAGAAATGAAATACGGCTTTGTCTAGAGTTGTGAATGTGCCAAATATACCTTCAGAATATGGTAAAAATGAGCATGAGAATGTAAATAATCGGAGCCAGACATTATGCGCAGGTTTCTTCCTCAGAGATCTCCCACAGGAATCTTTTCATCAAGGACTGAGGGAGATATAAAAAACTCAGAGGCTAGCCTGCTCCCACTGCTCTTAGATAAGCACTGTTTATCACTTCACAAGATTCTCATTTAATCGAAGACACGGAAAAGTCAAAACTGGGCGCAAGGCAGTGTCAGACACCCTTGCATCCCCCGCAGAACCTTGGCAACAAACAAGCCAACATCATCCATTCAATACAATCAAAAGAAGTCTCCATAAAATCCACCGCTTTCACTGCAGTTGACCTTCTGATAACCTCTGTTTAGCAGAAGGGTCACTGAGGATCCAACCAACGGTGCCTGTTTCTAAGGGCTCTGGGCTCTTGGGAGGCTGTTAGCAGTCTTGTGGCCTACATACAGAAGTCTAGGGGACTTGAAAGACAACTCATTAGGGAAAATCTCCACTTAGCTGTATCCATGGTCTGTGGTCTTCAAAGACAGATAATTTAATCTCAGATGCAGTGGAATAAATGCTCCTGCTTGTCAATTGTTAGCACCAGCAGTTAAGTAAACACAATTTTTCCTGTTCTATTATTTGTCAGAACATGAAGAACCTCTTGTACAGCAATGCAAAATTGATTTTTCAGTCATGCAGATGTTACATCAATAAACCCAACGGCATGGACATACCCTGTAAACTGGTGGGGAAACAAAAGAGGGCAAACACGACAGCAGATAACCCGTTATTGTCTGTTTATTTTACATTTTTCTCTCGCTTCACTAACAGTCTTCACATTTAGCACAGCACAGCTGCACTGTACCTCATTACTAAAAATCCAGCATCTCACAGATACAGTGCCCATCCCATTTGTACAGTATCCATGACTGCACCAGCTCCATAGTTCATTTTACCATTACACTGCATTAGTTGCCCTCGGCTTAATGTGAGACCATATTTTTGTGTAACAACTTAATAGATTGGGAAACGAATGAGTTCTGCAGCCTCTTATGTTTAACCAGTGGGACACCAAACCATCTATTTAACAGCATGAGCTGATATTCTCAGAAATAAAAAAGAGGAAAAACACCAGACTCAAAGCTATATGTAGTTTAATATATGCAGCTCAAAATCTTCCTGACTCAAGTGTTTAACTCTCTGTTTTTTAGCAGTCTGGTGGACACTAATGGTAAGCTGTACAGACAGATAGACGGACAGACAAGTTAAGACATACTGCAAAAAAGGCATACTAAAGAAATATGGGAAAAACAACAACTCAATCCTTCATTTTAGCAAAAGAGACTAACGCTAAAATAAATCTGCAGTTGTTCCTCGCTCCTTTAAAGGCTGTGTTCCCTCAATACTACTGACAGTTATGTGTTAATAATGTCATGCCTAATTGAAAACACTGCTCACACACCATCAACCTCTGATGCCAAAGCTTCAGTATGTCCATTTAAGCCAACTGGGCACAGCGCTAGACTAATCTTGTACCGATCTTCGACAATCTGAGTTCTCTAAACCCGTCACAGCAAAGCAGAGTTCATTTCTACTCCACACCACACCACCTCTTCAGCAAGGAGAAAGTGATGCCAAGTGCCTCTTTTCCAGCAGGCCTTGCCAAAGTCTCACATCCAAGCTGGCAAATGTCCGGCCATGGGATGAGCACAGGAGGCAGCAATGGCTCACATCCTGACCCAAAAATAACAAACACAACGCACACTACAGCCCAAGGCGGACATTTTGTTTGCCTCAACACCAAATACACAGCAAATTTTACGAAGAATCTGTGCCACCCGGTTTTTCCCAGCTGAGGCGAATCATGTTACAACAACATAAACAAAACCCCAATCAAGAACAAGCTTAGAAAAAGAGGAAAAAACAGACAAACAAAAATGTACACTGACCTCCAAGCTGTATTCTTCCACAGTCCTCTTAAGCGGGTCCACAATTTGCCAGCAAATGAGGATGCATAAGTCGATTAGCAGCATCCCGCCAACAATAATCAACAACTTCTGGTCCTTTATGATCTAGTGGGGGGAAAGAAAGGAGATGCTTGTATTAGCCCAATAGCCCACACCTGCTAATGTTATGTAATAGTATGTGTGTCTGTAGAGCCATTTAAAACAACATTTCTCATTGACCACTGTAATTATGTGAACCAAGTGATTCTCACCCCGTCTTTGGACCCAGACCCCCGCTGCTTTCATTCTAACATCTAATCAGGGAGTGATTACAATGCATTTAGCTGCAATTAACCACCTACTAGGATAGGAAACCAGCCAAAATGGGAGTCCAAAGATCAGGACCTTGTTCAAAATTCAATACGGAAACTCTTTTTACACTGTATATTAGTTCACTGATTGTACTTAATTGCTCATGACTGAGAACCTCTGATGGTCATTCGGTTCAATTCAGTCTGTCACTCTGTTTCCATCAAAAAGCTTTGGATTTGTCATCTTGTGGCCAGAGAATGTAGAAAAGATCTAGCAAACAAGAGCCAACACTGTGGACCACTGAAGCTCCTCTTTTGTACCATGAACTTTAGATGGATGAAAGCCATGACCCGTTTGTGATCTTTATTTATAATAGCGTTTGACTGTCTGGAACCGCAGATCAAAGGAAAGGTCAGGGTACACAAGCAGGGCTCTGTTTGGAGAGTATCACATAGCCCAGATGCACCACACTGGTCTCGTACTCTGCATCCGCTGGTGGGCTCAGGATGAGATGCATGATGGTTTGTTTTTTGATCTCCTGTCGTTTGATGGTGGTTGGCATTGAACAAATATTGGCAAGTCAAAGCGGGGCACATTACTTGTAGAAATGTTGCTATCCTTTAGGACAGGCACAACTGTCAAATGGCTGCTTAACATCCAATGAGAAAAAACAAACATTCGCTGATAGTATGAAATGCTTGTACATTGAATGAAGGTTAAAAAAAATCTGGTGGGTGAAACAAATAATCCATAATTCCTACGAGGAAATAGTTGTAACAAAAGATGTGTGATATTTTGGGGGAAAATTACGAAAAAAAAGACAGAAAAAGCTTTACACCACCATCTGCTCAACTGTGATATGTTACTCTGCCAAATTAGTCTGTGAGACAAACTATATATAATGACTCCAAATTACCTGAAGTGTTATCTACTATTTCCTTTTCCCCAGTAATACTGGCACGCTGACATATTAGTTGGGTTCCTAAGTCTTCACATATGCTCATGAATTTGATTGAGAAAAAAATACCAAATGATTTAAAAATAAACATTTCGACATGCACATAGCTCTGACATAACTGAGAATAAAAATAGAGAAACAAATATATCTCTCTGTTCTCCATGACTGAGCAAACTCTATTTGTTAACCATTATCTTCAAAACTCCGAAAAGTAAAAGTAGACTTATGATACTTTATGAAACTATGCTGTTTTAAAAAACAAACGTTCATACTCAGATGGGCAACATGTGGCGGAGAGGTTGTGTAAACTGGACATGTTTATCTATGTCTGTGGTCTGTGTGTGTGTTTGTCCATTTTGTGTGTATTTGGAGGACATTGATTGACAGCCCCCCTCCCCCCTCCAACACTTCAGTCCATACTGTCTCTGGCACTGAGCTCTTTAAGAAGTGAAGGAGTGCTGGCCACAGCCCACCGAGTGGAACCCTTATTGAACGCACCCCTGATTTACAGTTGGTGCTCTCCTGGTGTACAAGGAAAAAGATTGCGGAGGGGCCGGGGGGAAGGAGTGAGGGATGCACTCCCAGCCCTACTGTTTGAAGAAAATATGGCCTACACTCACGCTCGTCCCTCCCCTGACAGCAGCTGGCAGAAATTTCATGGAACTAACGGCAACTATCACTCCTCCGAAGCCAAAGCACCTACACTCACTCAATCTGTGTGGAGGAAGTGTGGTGCAAATGTGTGTGTGTGTGTGTGTGCGTCCTACACACAGAGCCATTCCCTGAGCCAACAGAGAATACATCTTGAGGTTTTAAGGGTGGAGGTGTGTGTTGGGCTGGAATACTGCCTCTGAAGAAACATCTGTTTGGGGAAGCTGAACTGAGCAGAGATAATTAGCCGTGAAGCTGCACTCAGAGAGGTAAAACTGTTTTGTTTTCCTCAAATGACTGCTCTCAATACAATGCTGGTTAATTAAAAAAATATTAATGGCCAGGTCTAGAGTCATTAATGTAGAAACAGCTGAAAAAACATGGCGGTGGTGATCTTGTGGTGACAACTTTACAATAGAAATAAAAAAAGATAGAGGTCAGGTTTGGCTCCTTGCCTTTTAACCTCTAATCTGGATTGTCTTTATCTTCATCTCTCCTTTGCCCTTCTTTTCTCAGCTTTCACTTTTTCTTCTTACGGAGTCCAACCCACTTTCATAGCCATTTGTGCCACATTATTTGTCTTGTCCCTCTCTCTGCCCTGCTTTGTCCCCCTCCTTCTGTCTCTCCACCCTCCCTTCTGCCACTACATCCCTGCATCCCTCCAACCTCTCTGACTCTTTGATACATCCATCCCTCCTTCCTTCCTCTCCTCTCTCCCACTCTCACTCACTCACTCCCTCCCTCCCTCTCTCTGGCAGGCCACCCACACTTCCTCCAATATGCAAGAGGGTGAGAGACAAAGAGAGGGGAGAGCAAGATCTATAAATACAAAAAGGCCAAGCACAGTTACAACACTCAGTGAACTCGGCACCACTTTATATAACTGGGCTGGTGAAGCAGATTGTGTCAGATATTTAAAAAGCTATTTGTTTTTTTTCCATCTTTTTTTTCTTTTCCTTTTTTTAACAAGAGAAGATTCTAAAAGCAGGTGCCAGGGGCTGCCAGTCTTTCCGAGTGTTTGTTAAAAAGCGTGAGTCTGAATACACGCACCCACACAAAAGACATATGAGGCATCCTGGATAAGACCATCAGGTCTGCATGTTTCAATGGAGATGCCTGTGGTTATATGAGCTGGTAGTTATCCTATCTTACAGATGCACATGCTGTGATTAAAGGCAGAAACCAGATCCAGATTAAACCAGGAAGGATCATACGACCATGTAAAAATTAATGTTAAAAAATAAATTCCATTCCATTAAAAATAATTTGAAGCACATTTGTCATGGAGGCACAGCAACAAATCTTTATAACATGTGTGTAATAATTGGAAGAATGAAATGTTCGGTAAAAAGGAATTAAGAGACAGATTTCTTTTAAAATACACATTTAAGAAAAAATACCTTCTTCTTCATCTTCACGTTTTTGAAGATGGCGTGCACCCTCCAGGTCTTGGCAAACATGGCTCCAAAAGCTGTGGTATATCCAACAATGAGAATCCATGTCCGTACCTATCAGGACAACAGGAAAACACCCAATTGTGTCATGGCTTAAACTAGTGATCAAGACATAAAACAACATCTGATCTGACAGGTATTTGCATTTTTTCTTGACAAGTTCATTCAAAATAGCATTGTGAAGGATTCCAAAAATAAGACGCTGTCAGATTTATTTTTTGTCTCCAAGTGTTGCGCTCTGGGAGAACGTCCTGGACCATGGAAGCTGTCACACTCCTGAGAGCATTTCATCTTAATGAGAAACAGAATGTAGACCTTTTACTGCTCCGGCACAAAGGACACTGCTGAAGTGTTTTAAAAGCTTTGAATTTGAATATAGCTGACAAAATCCTAATATAGCTACAGAGTTTGTACGTGTGTATGCTTGTGAACCCCATCTAAAAACACACGTCCTGTACTGTATACCTCCACACATTTACACCTGGCCCTCCCCTCATGACACACGCCACTATATCTAGAAAGCAATAAAGCCAGGCAGGGACAGAAGCCTAGGTGAAGAAGACAGCAAAAAAAACAATTACAGCATCTATTCTCAAGGAGACCAGCATGTATTGATTGATGGTGAATGGATCAACCTCCGTGCCTCTTCGCTGTAGAAACTTGTCTGAAGTGACGAGCTCTGCTGTGGCTCAGCGGCAGAGCTTCGGCCAGGTGATGGCAGCGCAAGACGTGCCCTGCCTAATAGGACTTTGCTGTGGGAGCATGTGCGTGTGTGTCGGAGAGGGTGGTATCTCAGTGGAAACCAGTTATCGCTGTAATCAAAACTCTTTAATTAATCCAGCATGTACATAGTCACACAGTAATGCTACCTTGGGGGAGACACTTAATGTGCTCCACATTAGTTAGAGACCTGGGGAGGGAGATTCAATCAGTTTTCATTTACACGTTGTCACATAGTTCATGTGTTTAGTGTTTCAGCAGCAACTGTGTCTCCCTCAGTTTACATATGTGTAAAAAAAAATATTAAAATGGTCTGAGGTGTTCACAGACTGTTTATTTTTGTTTATTTATACATGCACACACAGTGTGCCTTGAATAACTGGAATAGTACACTATCATGTAAACCATAATATAGTAGGCTATATACTGCAATATCATTGTTATAATAATGACTGACTTAATGTGGGGAAATATGTGGTGTTTAGGTAAATTATTTAAGGATTTGGAGGATGTTTAAGTTACAGCAGTAGTGGATTTAACTATCAGAAGTGAAAAGCACAGATAAAGTTACATTCAAAATAACTTAATTAAACAATTAGCCAATTGATCTCAACCCCCTTAACCCAAAACCATCCTGTGCCCTATTCCCTAACACTAAGCCCAAACCCCTTAGAAGTATTTGCTGAACTTTAGCCATTGAGAGAGTAATCTTTGGACTGAACCATTCATTGAATTATAAGGGGAAATGTAATTTCAAGAAATGTACATTTAGTTTCATCAAAAAAAATATCATCAGATTAATAACTAGTGAAAAACAACATCTACTGTACTGCAGTTCTAGTTACAACTATTCTGTGAGATCATACGCAGATTTGAGTCGTGCCTATTGATGAGCATCCAAACCCAACTTCAATTTAATGTGTTAGTGAAAAGTGTTGGAGAAACTCACAGTGCAAAGAGTCTCAAATTCTTTGTCAGAGACGAAACCTCCATCCAGGCCAAACAAGAAGATGGAGGCGTAGGACAGCATGCCTCCTAGGATGATCAAGTTGTTCATGTAAGGACTGGACATCTTGATTAGTCTGGAGAACAGATAAGATAGAAAGAACAGAATCCATCAGTCTAGAAAAACAAGTGAAGTATAGTCTAAGAAGTTACTGTCTAGAGAGAGAAAAGTGAAATAATAATGGACCTCATCGTGGTTAAAGGTTAATCATCATTCTCATGCTTCATTGCTCTTTCATTTCAATACTGTTCAATCTCCAATGATTCCTCCCGTCCCTCAATCATCCTTCTTCATTTCTCTTGCTTCTCCCTTAACACCAACCCAGCATTTCCCATAACCCCTCCCTCTCAAAGCTGTGCATTGCTGACCTGTGGTTTCGGTTCTTGATGTTAAAGAACAAGAAGGCCCCAGCCATGAGCATGCCCAGTATGGTGATGGTGGACAGGATGCTGTACAGGGGCACGTTGATGTGACGCCGCTGCAGACGCACAAATGTACGATCCTTGGGAGGTTCCACGCCTAAGGAGAGAAAGAAACACACAGAAAAATATAATCATCTTAGACTCTCAACGGTAGTGAGCCTCAAATACAGAATATTACAACACTGAATTCTGTTTTTGTGGCATTTTTCAAGACATTTTCTCCTTTGAGAGTCAAGTTTCTCTCTTCACTTCGACAGTTTAAGACCTGCCTCTTTCAAATCTTTTTCTTTTCAACTGCAAAACAGTGAGACTGCAGCAGGCATCCAGTTATTTGAGAGCCCTTTCCAAGTCCCCAGTTTCCCCTAGATGAGTGTATGTATCTCAAAGCACCGCAGTCAAGTTATTGTGGTCAGATCCTGTACTTTCTTATCTTTTGATCTATTTTTCTCCTTTCTGACAGTGTGCCAATGGATCGCCAGGGCATCATCTTACACATCTCCACTTACTGTGGTCAGGGATGTGGAAACAAGCATTTGAGATGGGACTGTCTTAGGGTTTCTGTATGTGGGGCAAGGGTGGTGAAGGGGAAATAGCCAGGGGGATTGGACAAATTACAAAGTATGTCAACACAAGCAAACACAGGAGGGGTGAAAAATATACTGGTAAATAATTGAACTGTGAGAGGACAGTTTAGAGCAGGAAAGCAGAGTGGCGGGTCTCTACGCCGAGTGGCGTTGGTGTTGGACGTACGTGTGTGACGGAGGAAGAGGATGGATCGAAGTGAGCAAGTGAGTGAACAAAAATAATGACGGGGCTGTAAAGTATATAAAAACACACTTTAGACGCATCAGGACACCTTCTTCCTCTTCAGTGAGCTTTACATCTCCCAGTCATCGCTCGTACAGTCGCACACAAATGCATCACACGCAGACATGTAGCTGTCTTCATACCTTGGAACCTTATGGAGTTGTTGATGAGGTCCAGCACATCAGCGATAGCGTTGTACTCTCCCACTTTCACTTCCTGGCCCTCTGTGAAAACACAAACACACACACATACATATGTAGATATTAAAACAAATACATGGTTAACAAATGGATGCCAACCTCTATTCCCTTCATCGCACTTTCAAGGCAATTAAAGCTGCTGAATAAGATACTTTTAAATGAGACAAATAGACTGCAGCAAAGTCTTCAACACAAAGCTCTGAGCCAAACGCAAAGTCAGCACACTAACACGTTCACAGTTATTTCTGGGTTTTTTTTTTTATCTTTAAACAAACAGACGTACATAAATGTAATTTGGCAGCCCAGTAAGCACACATGACAACAGTGAATAACTTAAAACATGAATGGAATATTAGTTTCTAATCAAATTTCATGACAATCCATCCTGTGGATGGAAATCCTACATTTCTGTCCAAAATTCTTTGGCAATCCTTCAAGTAGATGACGACATATTTCTATCTGGATCAAAGTGGCGGACCAGCGAATCGACAGACCAATATTGCATCACTTGAGTCTGGCCCCAGTTTTGGAGTTTTCTGGCTTGTGTTCCTGGCAAGGTTTCTGAAATATTTCAGGTAGTCAAATTAACTTGTCTACGCGGTGCTAAAATAATGGACTGCAGACAGAAAACAGCTTGCTGGGTTTAAAAAATATAGCTCCAGTGATCTGCATTTGGAGAGAATGTAACAGATGCTACTTTGAGAGAAGAAGTAAATCTAATTCAAACAGTAATTGGAAATATTTCAGGTAGTCAAATTAACTTGTCTACGATCCTCCAAAACCCATTAGTAATATAACAAAATATCCATAGCATAGAAATTTAAAGCACTCAGTAAGATTATCTTTTATGATTCTCCATTGGTAGCTTTCAGATGCAGCTTAATATGGTCAGGAAATGGTCTTTCTATTTTATACAGTTTCAATTATCAGTTTATTTTACCTCAAGGAAACCTAAAGGTCAATGAGGAGCAGATATCACAGAAACCAGTTCATAGACAAAGACATAAAGAGCTCACATGAAGCAACAGCACACTTCAAATGCATGCTGTGAGAAGAATCATCAATAGATGGAGTAGACAATGAATAAATCCAATCCTTTTTTAGCTTTTATACTGCAGTATACATTAAATTAATTTTTTTCTGGATGGTGTCAAGGGACTTTAAACTGCTGTAGACCCCAGCCTGTAAATACCACAGTCTCTTCGGAGCTCCGCTCAAACACAGCTATTTCAGGATCTCTCTTTTAGGAACAAGAATGAGTCCCTCAGGTGTAATATTGGAGGAAGCATGACCTTGTCAAACAAACCTGGGCCTTCACTCTTCTTCACTCATAAAGATTACTCACTTAGAGAGTGCACCAGGGAGGAGAGAAGCAGGGCATGGGAGGAGAGGACAGATTATTCTGATTCTTTTTTTGTAAGCACTACAAACAACCTGCAATTTCTTCTGGTGTGCGTGCACAAATCTCTCTGTTATCACTCTTATAGGCCCATTGAACTCCTCTGTAGCATTGTCCTTGACGAAGAAAATGACAGATAACATCAGCTTTCGCAGCATCACAGGGCACCTTGTTCCCCTCTTCTCTCCCCTCCTCTCCTCTCTGTGAATCACCACATTTGATCTCCGGCTCTGGGCATCAAAGCACCAGCAAATGTTAAAAAAAAACGTTAGACTATGTAACCATTTCAGCATGTTGGGTTTTATGTGCATGCATAATCAGGGTTTGTATTTCTCAAACTTTGCGATCAATGACCGCCTCCCCCTTGACCACATCCTTTGTTAGGATCTAAACAGTAGAAGGTATTGTATATCAGTGCTCCTACTTGGAGATGCTAAAATACTATCCCAGCGCTCTATCCCCACAGGGAATATTGAATATTGACGGTCACAGCAGGCTAGTAAAACTCAATGTGTCATTCAGCCATGTGCAATCACATCTCATGCCTTTTTGTTTCATTGGTCACGCCAAATAACTGCAAATACAGTACAAGACTAATTTTCTGCACTTGTCAACTTTTAACTGATATTCCTGATATGATATACCACATGAAAAAGTTTCAGCTCTGAAAATGTATTTTCTCAATCAGCGACTTATTATGAAACCTTTAGCTGCCAAAATTAGAACCGTTTTAATACATGAGAGGTTTTTCTGCATCTTTGTTTTTGTCCTTGATTTACTCATTGGTTTGAAGTGCGTGGGAGCACAGTTGAAAACAACAATGTCATGTACTGTAGTTGAGTGCACCAGCCAGGGTTGAGCCACATTTGAATTAAACTTTGAGGAGAGCTGTTTCATTCTAACTTTAACACTGAATGTTGCTCATTTGGTCATGAATATTTAATAACATTGAAAAAGACTCTGGATCTGGAGCCTTGTGTTCTGAGGCTTTGCAGCCAATTTAAGTGCATTTTGCTGCACAAGACATAGGTAAATATGTTTTTTATTGCTTTAAATGCTGTTATACTACTTATACTCTGTAATACAGTTAACAGTATATATTCCTTACTGCTACATCTTTTTGCATATTTCACCACCTGTAGATCGGGGGAATTGTGTGGCTTCACTGGCACTGCCACCCATGTGCGCTAGTGGTCAAAAACTCCACTGCTGCGAAGGTGAATAATTTTCACTCCGTCATGTTAGTTTGGTAACCACTCCACTAAATGCTGTATCTGCCTGTAATACATCAAACTGATCCATTTGACGCACTGAAATTCTTTATTTTCTCTCAGTTGCACCTGCAGTCTGATTCTGTTTACATGCACACTTTTGTGCATGTGTGCACGCCTAGTTTGAGAAACCTGGACGTTCTCTCTGGACCAGACATTCTCTCAGTTTTTATGAAAACCTGGGTATAGCGCCTGGAATACTCATGATTCTGTGGCATGTAAACATCTTATCAGGTTTCTGAACCATCTCACAGGATGAACTGAGAAATCAAGAAACGCCTGCAGGCACACCATCATAAATCTGGATACTGCTGTGATCATGTATATCATCATACAGTATATATGAATCACATCATATTGCCGTATCACGGATATGATCAAAAACAGTATAGGGTTCATACACAGGATTCTATTCCATATGTAAACACACTCTTTGATCTGATTTCATGTCAGACTGTTAAGTTGTAGCATGGGGAGAAAAGTGCTGCTTTCCTTAAAAACATTTGTGGAACAGTTCAACGCTATTCTTGTGAGCTATTTAAGTTGAAAAGACTGTGAGGAAAGTACCGCCTGGAGGTAAACTGACAGCGATGAAGCTGTTGCTCGAGCAAATTCCTACAGAAGATGATAGAAAAGCAGAAAAGTAACTTTCACTCGAGGAGTGTTGTAGATAGTAAATCTCTATCTCCACAGATCTAAAACATCTTAACCTTTAAAGGCACACGCACATAAGATCTCCACCTTGCTGATAAATACACTAGTCAGTCACAGCATTAAAACTAATTACCAGTTTTTATGTTGTGGCTGATTGGTTTACATTACTGAACCTCTCTTCTCTTTACATAATTACAAAGGCCATGTTACCTTATCTATCATGCCTTGCAGTGCACTCACTGATTTAAAATCTGCACTCAGAGGGACTGCAACTGTGATCATGACCTCTGGTAGCAAGCTATCTCTTATCCCCATGAGAGACAGTGGGAACGAGAGCCATGGAGACCCCTGACTAAGAACATCTGACAGTGTAAAATGGAGGATCAGAGGCTGAGGACAGATGATAGGGTCATGTTGAGGATCACTGCCTTTTGAAATATTCAAGCTGGGGCTGTCCCTCCTCTCCTTTCCACCCAACTCAGACTCTGGGTATGTCAAGAGGGTGACAAATTCACGATGCCTGACAAGTGAGGAAGAAGTGATAGAGTGAAGGCAGAGGAGGGATGGAGGAGATGTAATATGGCGGGAGGAAGATGGTGAGCGATAGCTGTAACATACACTGTAGGGGAGGATTTGGTTGAGGAAAGTGAGTGTGGCTGACACGGTGGGTTACAAGAGACATGGAAAGACAGACAGACAAAAACAGAACAGACGGATGAAGATTGATTCAAATGAATATGGATATGCGGCCGCTGCGTTTCAGTTATGGTAATTTTTCATTTCCCTCCTCAACCAAAAGCTGCTAAACCCTTCCTTGCACCTTCTCTGGTACAGTACATATAGATACACTCTTTCTTCCACTCTTTTTATGTTACCACCATTCAAACAGCTCTGTCCTTGCTTCTCCTGGTCGATTGGAGCCAAAAATGTTTTAGATGACTGCAGTCAGTCTGTCTCTCTGTAGCTGTAGTCCCAGAGCTTTTCAGTCTGTGGTATGGTCACAGTTAAACACTGTCAAAATTAAGACACCATAAAATCAGTGCACGTGCTAAAAATGATTGATTTTTGAGTTTACGGCGCACACCAGAGGGGAGGGACTGCTTGCAGCTGTACAGTAATATAAATTGTGGTGACTGAGGGATGACTCTAAAAAATAAGAAAACAGTTAAGATAAGTAAGGTCTCTGGAAAATCGTTTCGCTTTTTTCTTGACATCATTTCATTCAAACTGCATTAAATTCCATATTTGAAAACAAAAAGCTACATCTTGTAACCAGCATAGCATGTCATGTTTTTCACTTTTTTCAAACATGTCATGTCTGCAAAGTGCCATGAATTATGTAGTGTCAAGTCAAACCACAGATGGCTGGAGTTTCTAATACTGTATCTTCATATACTGTACAGTAAAGGTGGCTGGGGGGGCAGCCCTAGTCCTCCGACACTTCCTGCTACTCTCTGTCCATGCAGAACATTGATCTTGTCTATTACTGCAACAATATAATAAGAAAAATTGTATTAAGTTATCACTGTATACCCATTACATATGGAATTGGGACACAACATTTGTCTCAATCACCACCCTTCATCCTGACTGATAGCTTTTGCTATTTGTAGTTCTCTTTTTGAACCACATTGCAAACTGCTAGTTTCACACTACACACTTATTGACTGACTCCAACATTTATTCTGAGTTAATCATAAATTCACAGTTATATTTCTGTGAATTATGTGTGGCCGTTATGTGTCAAACCCATATGAGAGAGCACATACATATGGTCCTCTATCGCTCTTATGCTCCCCGATGGAAAACGGACACGGACACACACACACACACACACACACACACACACACACACACACTGCGTGATGTAAGCAGCCAGAAGGGTCGAGCCCCTCTGCAGTGGGGAAGATAAGATGGTGAGGCAGACAGGGCTGAACAACAACACCATGCAGTGTGCTACATAGTCTGGGGAGCCTTGGAGCTGGGAATCCCCTGCATTGAGATGCAGACTCTGGGTGATTCTGTCACTCAGCAGGCCCTGCCGGCTCAAAAACAACCTTAGGATGACGCTATGAGGATAGAAAGCACTGAGGCATATGCTTGCATGCAAACCTTCACCATCTATACACGGATCTTATCACCACAGAGGAGAGGAAACACAGTAAAGTACTGGGGGCCTTGTAATTTAGAGTGTCAGCCTGACCTTGTGTTGATTTTTTTTATTTTTTTTTTACAAAAACTCTTGCAGTTTTACAAACCTACTCCAGAAAAACAACCAATGTGAATACAAAGCATTCAACTTTGAAAGTGTGAAAATTTTCAGCATCCCTTTCCTGTGAATATGACTCTACTTAAAGCTCTTCTTAAGCCCTCTTGGATCAATTATAGGTACCAGTATATCAACCGTGGCAGCCTCCTGACTTGAGAAAATTTGGAAGTGGCTTTCCATAAGGCTGTGGTAATCCTGCAAAATTTCTGAGACAACTGTTGGGTTTTCATTGAACATGTACTGTAGAGAAGTGGTTGCAATTCAAAAAATGATGGCAACTCCAACCCGGCAGAGTCAGAAGAAGAACAAGCTGGGACGATTGGAGATGGATGTGACAGTTTATGCTACGCACAACAGATTCATCGATATGGGTTAAGGTTTAGGTTGAGCAAACAGTAAGGAAACGATGAACCCTGAAAAGAGAGCTGAAGATGGTTGATATGCTCCACATACCTTGAAACTGGTTGAATTTTATTGTGCCCATCCTCTCTCCGTTCCGAAACATAACTTGTCCCTGAAAAGACAGAAACACAAAAAAACTGAATATCTATCTGTAATATAACATTGGAAACAAACACTCTAAAACACTCTGCTCCTCTGAGGAAGATGCAGCATAAGCACTAAAGTGAATTTGAGTAGAAATAAGATAGGTGCTTACTCCAACTAAATTTATGCACAATGCTTTCTTGATACTGGAGCATTGGCAGGGAAAGAGCAGCGACTCGGCTCCTGAACACTGCAGCTCATTTGATTAGAAGTGGCCAAAATTGATTTGTTTATAGAAGCAAACAAAATTATCTTTCAGCCAATTCATTTGCTAATATCCTTGGAACAACATCAGGTCAGCAAGGCGGTCTGATTTAACTGCTTTTGCTCACTTAGCATGGGTCCAGGCTCAGGTCTCAGGCAGCTTTTAAAAGGTAATTCTTTAAGTGAGACTCACATTTGGCCAAAGAACAGCGAGAAGCGGTCAGTGAATAGGCCATTTCTACCATTGTGTTCAACATTTCATTTCTAGTTTTTATACCAAAAGGGTGTGTTTATTGGTCAAACAAGCTCCCAGAAATGAGGAAGAAAAATAACAAAGGAAAGTCTCTGATTTAGACTCCACAGGAACAAGATAAGGACGGAGCGTCTGGAAAATGCAGACAAGGTAGACAAAAGCAATTCAACTTTGTGGCAATATCGTAAGCCCTATTCAAATCACTTTTGGCTTCTGTCGCTTTATCTTTCCCATGTAGTCTCTCCCTTGTTCTATTTTCTCCTTCCCTCTGTCTCTTTATCGCTCTCGCCCTCTTCATCTTGCAAGACTGTTCAATTAATTCCCCATCTGCATACAGAGATCCTTAATTACACATTTAACTGGGTTTACATATTACTGGCTGGCTAACAGCAAACGAAGAAAAGGTGAGAGCAGATCAATCAATAAATCCATACACATGGGCACACACTACACAAACACACACATATACTGTATATATCAATGTATATATGTCTATAGAGAGAGAGGTATATATTATATACACACATTTTACACATTATACATATGTAAGTAAGAGAGAGCATTTGCATTGCCTGATTAAAAGAGAGCTACAGGGAAGGAAGCTGGAGAACCAATTCTGCCTCAAAAAGATGGCAGGCTTTGAAGTAGCAGAGCAGGATCCCACCCCTTCGTTTGAATCCCAGTCTTTGTGTGGCATCTTTGATGTTTGTTTGAGTGTGCGTATGAATGCGTGTCTATGTGCAATGCGTATGCATTTAATATGTTGTTATATTGTGTTTATGCACGTGGACGTGCCCCTGATGATTTAGGTGTGCGAGCTACTGCTGGGACACAGGAGTCTCAAGTGTCGCTGTGCTCTCCATGTGATGTGCGAGTCCTCTGCTACCAATTTAACACCACAGTGTCAACCTGACTTGGAAGCATAGACAGGTTTCATCACCCATCGGTCTTTCCTACAATATGCATTGCAACAGTACTGTGCCTCATGTACAAGTAGGACAATGCAGAGCACCTCGGTTCAACTCATTAGGTTTTACATTCAGATAACGATGGTGTGTAAACAGGGTCAGACAATGTGGGTGAAAACAGGGAACTTGACTTGAACCCGTAATGAGTGTGAGTGTATGTATCCAGGTTTCTGAGTAGCTGCACCATCATGCTCTCGCTGTGCATTAGTATTGCCATCGTAATTACCCTTCACATCAGCAACAGCAGAGCTATCGCAAACCTTATTGAAATGGCTTGCAGTTATTTTAACAGCCTCCAATTTGTTCCTTCAAGTGTAAATACAGTTTGTAGAATATTGAAATTAGATCAAACATATGCAGATCTGCTGACTTTGACATTCTTAATTGGAAAGAAAATGCCTGTGCTACAGTGATTAAATTAACCTCTTTTGACCAAAATTCAATGAAGGTACTGTAAAGCCTCTGCTCCTCTATAGCTTAGGCAGCATCACCAGGTGTATTGACTCAGACAGGTGTAGCTTTTCTAGGAGGTTCAGACCTGTGTCAGTGGTGGCTGATGGAGTAATCACTGAGTGTGCGCATGTATGTCTGTGTGTGAATGTGTCTGTCTGAGGTGAGACGAGGGAGATGGCCACAGGTATCACTTTGTCTGTGGAGGTGAGAATGCTGTCAGTGACAGGACGGCTGTGGTCAAACGAGATGTCTCTCTGTGGGCTGCAGGTGTGATATCCTCTGGGTTGTCAGGGTTTGTGCCAGGACAGCTGATGTGATGTGCGCACACATGCACTTGCATGTACGCATATGCATACACATTAGCAGAGGGAAAAACAGATGCACACAACCAACCAACAGCTTTCTGTCTTGCCTCAGTGTGTCTATCTGAGGTGACTGTGAAGTCCACGGCTGTGCTACTCACTATTAGCCAGAAAGACACTGATACCAGTACACAGTGACCACTGACCGCAGATACAAGTGAAATAAACTGAAACTCACACTTGTCATCCCCCAATCACAACCTGTTGGGCGTCTTCTCCTCCAGCCCTCTCTGGGGAATTCTACTGTACATCAGCCTGTAGTGGTAGCTGTGATCTGCACTCTCTATACGCGAGAAGATCTCTTTGAGCTAATGTCAGGCTTCTCTGTGGCCCTAAGAACAGCAGGATCAATACCGCGGAGCCCTCGATGATTACTCTCCTGCCGCTGCCTGCACCACTGATTCAGCAGGGGGACTGACATCGGCACAGAGCGGACATGGTGTGATACCACAACACGTGTTTGTGTACACAGCAAACACGAGGCACAAAATCGTGACATGAGGAAATGCACAAGGCTCAAGTCAGACTATCGCCCTGTATGATCAGGCAAACATGCACACATCACATTTAAACCAAGGATAAACAGCCAGAATTTGCAGTTTCACTGGTGCTTGTGAAGGGATTAATTTTATTGGAAACCCAGTGGAAGTTATTGCAATTTAAAAGCAAACCAGGCAAGCTGTGTAATAGCTGCTTTTGAAATCTGAATTTGCGAATAGCATAAAAGATGCATGCAGTGTGGAATAAAAATTGCCTTCTTGTGTCTTTGTTGTCGTGTGTGGGTGGAAGTTTCTATGTGCTAAGTGTGTGCTGCATACGGGAAGGCTTTTGATCTTATTTCATGTAATCCCCTAAAAAAAAGAACAGTTATAATGGTCGATAGACCTCAAATCATTTGGTACAAAGATGCATTTAATTATATTGCACAAACTTTTTCCTTTATTCTTCTGAGGACTGTGGTTGTCAAAATAAAAACATCATTATAAATATATTTAGCTGGTTAAACAATGTTGTGTCTGTATAACTGCTTTTTGAGCAGATTTACTGTAGCTATTCTGAACATGATCTGCAACTATGTCCATTTCCAATCAACATATTATTGATTCTATATTATTATCTTATTATTAAATGAAAAGAAAAGAAAATGTATGGTGTTAGTGGTGCTAAAACTAATTGTGAAGTCTAATTAAAACTAAATCGAGTTGAAATTGATAAAGTATATGAAATTAATTTTGGGGAGTAATAATTAATCATAAATTGTGTTGGAAGCCTCATATAGAGTATATCAAAGGAAAGTAGAAGTATTAAGTTATGTAGTGCTCTGCTGAGTTTTAAGAAAGCCTAAAAATGTAAAAGAATGAATAATTATAAATCACAGCAATTGCTCTTTTCGTCTTATTATTTTGTACTGCTAATATTCTAGGTTATCTAATTTTAGTGTATAGAATAGACAAATATAAGCCTTGGGCTTCAGCCTATTCCTTTTTCGGTCACTGTAGATTTTTTTTGTGTGAAATGTATGGTTTATGTATAATATGTTCTGGCTAAATTGTCCACACTAAACGGTTGATTTTGATGATGGTGTTGTGTGACCGAAACAAACAATTTCATTCATTCATCTTCACTGTTTTTTTTGTTTTGTTTTGTTTCATTACAATTGAGGGTAAACCAAACAAGCACATTGAAACATTAAAACTACACAATATAGAACCATAATCCTGTCTAATGTTCTTCATCAGTCTGATCTTTTAATTATTATTTCACTTCACTTATACTGCGTTAGTTATAAAATGGGACATCAGATGTGGCTCTCTGGGGTCCAAGTAACTAACTATACTTAAATACTATACACCTAAATGCAATGTAATAATCTCAGTTAGGTACTTTCTACGTTCTACTTTCATCCTGCTAACTTCTTATCACTTTTTAATGACCTCTGTTACATTGATGTTTGTAGAAATTTCTTACTTCTAACTACATTTTCTAAAGAAGCAGTTCTGAGTCCCTCTTCCACCACTGATGTCTACATGTGTAGGATCAATGCGAGTCAATAAAAATGTGAAAGGGGAGAATAAGATTGCTGATCTATTCAAACAACCTAGTAGATTTCATCATCTTTTGTGTGCCTGGAGCAAAAAGTGAATGAATGGTTACATGGTCATCAATATTCCCAGCACTGCTTTTCTTCCCTGAACCTCGGCGGAAGGGCTCAATGTCAGCCTGCTCCTGATCAGCAGCCCTGAGTGGGTCTGTGCTGAGAGAGGTGAAAGGAGAGGGATGAGGAATGAGGACCCAAAGGATTTGGTATAGCGCTGCAGCACACATACGATATACCACCAGGGACATTAGCCCCCAAAGGGCCTGACAATAATACAAGTCAGTAGCCTGTGCTGATTTTCTCCAAGGCTATTTTCTCTCCCTTTCTTTCTTTTTCATTCTGCTGACATTTATACGGGAGAAAAATCTGTGACTCTATAATATTGTCTCTCTCTTGTGTCCCATCTCGACTTTTCTCTCAGACCATCAGGTTTGGTAAATATGAAATATGAGTTACGTATTTTTTCAAGTCTTTCTTTTTCATCCTTAGCTCCATTGTTCAGGCCATTTATTTGTACACACAGTTATGAATATGATATAATATAAGTAATGTGCCACTGTACTGTAGGGCTCTGCATGCTCTCTGGCAGGGCAGCCTGGGAGCACTGTGGCATACTCTAATAATGGAGTGGCCTTTACAGGGGAACAGGAGATATCCTCTAATAGGATAGGAAGAGGAAGTGAGAATAAGAATACATACGCATGCACGCACACACATACATATGGAGTGGGTTGGCAGCACCAAATGGCAATACTCTGCAAACAAGCTTCCAGCCTTACAGAGCAGTAATTAATGTCTATATGTGTTATTCTGGCATTTGTTCACTTCATGTGAACGTGGCACATGTTTCATTTAACATGCAGTGTTTACATGCATGAACATTTAAAGCCACATATTTGTATTTGAATAAAATACGCTTCATCATGGTGATTGTTGTTTCTTGAACCATATTTGTGTCTCTAAGTCACATTCTTTCTCTCCCTCCCTTATGTGTCCAATAAATATGACCAAAATCAGTTTGTCTACATGCACATATCTGGCTGGGGCTAGCATGGAGGCAAAAAGAGGAAATCTGCTGGATAACTTACTGTAACACCGAAGAAGTTGGTCTCGTTCATGACATCCAGCACCATCTTTCCCACTTCACGGTCGTCCACAGTGAAGTTGTGGTATGTGTTCTGCCGTTGTTTTACCCGTAGCAGTTCCATGACTCGAGTGAAGGTTTTGGCTATGACCCAAATCCCATCGTAGGCAAAGCCATGAAACTTACTGGCCTCCACACCTTTCTGCTGAAGCTCTCGGCTGTACTCCCTCTCATATTCCTTAGGAGTCTGAAAAAAGGCACAAGAAGGGAAACATGTTGTTTTTCGTCAGGAACACGTTTATGTTGGATTAGTCCAAATACACCATTACTGGTGTAACCTGGCCTGAAGGGAGAATGGATTATTTTACACACAATTTGAGACACAAAATTACTGGAAATAAGTCTGTTTTGGAATCAATGCACTTTTGCCAGTAGTGCAGTTTGAAAACAAACCCTATAATTGATTTTGGTTGAGATCTCTGGTTTAAAAACATCCATCGTGTCTTTTAGGAGAGTAAGTTCTCTTCCATCTCCAGAGATTTTTCCCAAAAACAATTACAGGACCACTTTCCAACAGATACTCTAAAGCACAATCACAAGAGCACATCAGGTTACAACCAGAGGAGCAGTACAATCACAAAAAACAAAATAAATAGCACAGCAACATTCTGCAATGACAAAGCTCTGCCTAAAAAAAGAAAATAGTAACGTCTTTAATAAAAAATATTAAGCTGTGTTTAGTTTTTCTTTTGTTTTAATTAAATGTTGCCTTCATGTCTCATGTTACATTAAATCACTTGTTAACAATCATCATGGTTGGTGTTACTCACCCGACCAGAGATGCCCTTGATCTGCCGAGCGCTGAGCGGCTCAAAGTCCACACTGATGTATCCCTCCATAGCTGTGAGCAGCTTCTTGGTGGTGCAGTTGGTGCTGTTGGCCTGTTCCCACCAGTTGCCCTGGTACCAGCCGGGGATAATCCACTGGTATTTACTACCAAACATGTTCAGGTTATATGCCTGGGAGGGTGAGAGGACAATGAGGTTGAAGCAATGCAACAACATGGAGATACAGAATGGAATATTCTGATGACTGTAACTACTGTGGAAATATCCTACCTGTCTTTCCTGATAGTTTAAATTTATAGCCAATTGTTCTTGGAAAATTACTGTTAAATCTTGTACTGGGCCGCAAGGATAAAATAATTCCATGAAACCAAACCATCTGAAGTTCAAATTATGTGAAGCCAAACAGTTAAGCGAGAAATTCAATTATCTGTCTGAGCAAGATAAGTTTGTGTCAGCTGTGGAAATAAATGCCACGCCATACTATACATTTATACAGTTCAGTATTACGTGGTCAAAGCACTCCCCTAAACCAAATCACATCATGCTCTGATCTTGTGTTCACAGCAGCAATTGTATTTCAAGCGAAAAAGCAGCATGAACTGGCAACACAATAAAAGACAAGGCTGTTGATATATTAAGATTCATTCAGACAAGCTGGAGACTTACGCAGCAGAAAACTTTGGAGGCGAGGTTCTCGTCAAACTGCCCAATGATGATTCTCACATCATTGTCCTAGGAAAGAAAGAATAAGACTTCATGTGTATTCTTTGGAGTAACACATGCTTACAAACCCTCAACAGAGTGAAATATGTATAATGGCGTAGGTATCACCATTTAGTAAAGTGGTCATTACATGGTGCAAGGTTTTTATTGTGACCCCCCTGACTTCACTATAATGTTGCAATATGTGCAAGATGTTTCTATCCAAAGAGGTCTTTCAGTGTGTTACCCCAAAATTGCACCTAAATCAATACAGCTATTGGGAAAAAAGTATATTTGCACTAGGATCAGCCGCTAATACTCCAATTCTCATCATTCCACAACATCACACTTTATTAGCAAATGGACATAAACTCACATTGTGTGAACTGCATTTTTATCACTACGCACAACCAGTGGCTGAAAGACCAAGACGATATCAAGTCGCAGAGTGTCGATCCATAACAACAAAAGACATTTGTGTCATCGGGCAGAATTGCCTTCTTTGCCAGCCCTGGCTGGAGAGCATAGATTTACAAGGGGATTCAGAGCACATGGTCCGGTGATTGACTCAGTAAATAATTCAGATTGCCTGGGTGGAAGTGCAGCATGCTTCAAGGTGGGGAAAAGAGATCAGGCTCTGGGGAAAATAGTCTATCATTTAGTGTGCAAATGCAATATGCAATATAAGCAATATGCACACACGCAGATGATCACCAACACTCTAAGCACAAACATGTACAGTACGCACACGTTATGCACGCACACGCAGGGAAATTGCCCCAAATCTAATCCAATTTTAGTGACACAGGTTTGATGGATGTACAGCTGGTCAACAAGGCTGGAGGTGACATGTGATGCACTGAGAGAAGTCATAAGGCATTTCTATGGCCCTGACAGAACCCTGCTGTACTAGTGTACCACCAGATTTAGAGGGGCAGTTTTCAATATAAAGGAAATCTGCAGACTGACAGCATCATTAATATCACTGTACGCCACTAAATAGCAGGTAAAAGGCAGCAGTGAAAAAACTATACATTACAAACAAACCATAACCTTTTAGCTGTTTGCCCTGCCTTTATTCTGGATAATGAGAAACCTTTACAAATACAGTTCATGAAGTGCTCCTCCCTCAGGCGGTCTCTACCATATGTCATGTATTCACAGATCAGAAGGGGCAGCCAATCACTGTCATCCTAACTCCTAGTCCTTAGGGCGACTGGACATGCGGAGCTACACAACAAGCAAACACTAGTTATTCCCCAGAATAGACCGCGCACACAGACGGTCAGTCGGACAGAGAGACAGACAGGTGACAGACAGGCTATTGCTTATAGGATACACACACACACACACACACACGAAAGAGGACGAGAGCTTTCAGAGGCTCAATCAAAAGGTTTCTTTGCTGGTTTCTCATCAGAGCCAGAGAGCATGCTGGGACATTAAAGGGGTCTTTTCTGCAAAGCTGTTACTGTTGCTCCACTTCTCTGGCACTGTCACAATATGTATGTGTGTAGAGGTGCGAGGAGGAAGGGTAACAACTTCGAACTTTTGTGGGGTGCATTCCAGTGTTATTTTTTCGGTGTGTATGCATGTGTGAAGTGCCAGTGGCGACTCAATAACACTGCTCTTCCCTGGAGGAAAGGCACTTAACCCAAATGGCTCCAGCTATGGCCAAGGACCACAGCCTCAGTATGAATTCTGGCCTGCCTGGCAACAACACAAAAAGACTGCGTAGTTGTGGGCAAGGGCATGAGAGAGTGTGCTGTGTTTGTACGGTAGACTGCAGACAGACTGAGACACTATGGGCCACATATTAGCTTAATTGCTTGAGCTTTTATTTGACTTTAACAATAATTATTCTCAGAGAGGGCAGTGTTAAGAGCAGCCTCGACTGCTTTATCTATGGCAGAGTTGTTTGTAACTTTATCAAGATGATTTATATGTGATAATGGTTTGAGTAATATTGTACCTCATAAGCCCAATCAGACTCTGTTAAGGCTTATTAAGCGCACACGCATGCAGGCACGCGCAAACACACACAGACACAAAACTAATGATGGTCTTTTATGAGCTAATGGGAAATACACTTTAGACTGGGCAGTGTGCTGCTTCTACACACTGAAACTCTCCCCCTGTCTGTTTGTGATGATTGCTGTGCAGTGAGTGTGTTGTACCTGTGAGCACATTTGATCACAAACTGATCCGAGTTGAGCATTACATTCAAACACACTGTTATGGCCATACATCAGGCATTTAAATCTGAAACAAAATTATCATGCATCTGCTTCCAAAATAAGTTGTAAGTGCCAGTTCTAGCCTGCTATATTGGACTGGTTGAGATATGGGCAACTTATGGTCATGTACAAGCCGAACAGCGGCCTGAAGGCAGCCAATTTGAATTGCTGTAGTTTGGGTTTGTTTTTTACTCTTTAAAATATAATAAAAATACTTTTAAAAATCCTTCACGCAAGAAAAGACATAGGCCTTTCACAAACCAAAGGAAGTCTTATTCAAAATCAATCTGAAAAGTGACACAAAAAAACATAAAAAAAATTATATATATATCGAAACCCCTGAATTTAAGACTCAAACTTCAGTAGAACTATTACAGTAGACTAGAACAGAGGTGCTGTGTGTAACTGTTTAAGTGAAGCATAGACAATGACAACCAATCACAGACAGAATAGGGCGGGTCTTGTGTGAAATCACCTGGCATTGGCTGGTGAATTTCATTTTGGAGGTGGGCCTTATCACTATCAATAAGAAAAAATACAGGTGTAGTCTGTTAAATTTTTCCATTGGACAAACATTGTCCCTTAAGTTTGGATTGGGGGGCAAGAAGGACGTTTGCCAATGCCTACCGCTGGCCTAAAGTGAACCCAATAAACAGAGGTTGTGGATATATTATACTATAGGTGCACCACTTGACACTAGTGATGCATTCATCTAATAATGTAATTCAGAGTTAAATGTCAAGTTACATACAATGGTTTCTGTGTCAAACTGTGGAGCCCATACCCACATTCACAAACCATGGAGTAAGCTGAAATTGAAAATCAGAAGATGCTTTTTAAATAATGCGGCGACTACATTGGTGGGTTGGTGGGGATTATAATTCAAATGAGAATATACTGTATTAAACAGTATTAAATGCATGTCTAGCTTGTTGCCACCTGAGATGTGCTAAATTAATGAGGGAAAAACATGAATGTCTAAATCATATCTGAGTGGGCGACAGAAATGGATAAGTTATATAAAATTAAAATAAGTGTTTTTGATTTATAGTAATATTATTTTTTCTCTAGTGGTCCTCTATTTAGTATCCTAGACTGCCCTCAGTTACAAAAATGATATTTTATGTACAAACTGAAAAAGACTTGTTGTTACTGAAATTGGTGTGTGTTTATTTACTGGTGATATTTTGAAAGCTTGTCCAGGCTCAAGCAGGGGAACAAGAGATGATAATGGACAAAGCAGAGAGCGTCTGAAAAGTAGAGGGCTACTTCAGTGCACCGATGCCTGTCTGCATTTGGACTGTTCCAGCTAGAAATCAAAGTGCTCTGTTTGTTGCTCACACAGTGATGCCATAGCCCCCTTCCGCCCTCCTCCCTGCCCTAGACACCCTCTCGCATACACAGTGGTACAGTACCAAAAAAAGACCAGCCTTCACAACAAAATCTGTGTCACGCTTTACCTCATCATATTACGTAGCTGTCTGGGAGACAGCAAGCTGCTGTTGCAAGATGAGCGGGGAAACAGACCATTAGGGTGTCATAGGGCCTCTCCGCCCACCCAATCCAAACGTTCTGAAAAGCTTTCGAGGCAACACTGTGATTTGCATATTTAGAGTTGATCAAGGAAGGATGGTGTCGGCTTAAAATGTCAGCCCTCTAAATGCAGAGTTACACATATATTTTAGGAGAAACAGCTTATCTTCCTGGTCCTTCACGATTCCTCTGTCTCACCGTCTCTCTGTTGCATTTCTTCCAACCTGCTCCGTCTTGCATACGTCATATCTTTCACTTACAAAATCCTATCTGAAAATGCACGTACACTCAGTCCTCTCACAATCTTCCCCGGCATAAACCGTAGCGCTGAGAAACTGTGTCGATACAACTGGCAGAAGAGGTAAAATCCATCTCTGATTGCCTCTGGAGATAATTCTGATAATTTAGCTCTCACACTTGACTGCATTTGCATCTGAATTTCATGCACTTTTTCTTTATCTTATAGCAAAGTCTGCTCAACCATGCAGGTTAAAGCCATGCGTAAATGGTGTAAAGACACAGATACAAGTTGAATATCTCAATATTGGCTCCATAATAGTCTAATTTATTCTGTCTCATCTCATTGGAGAGGCGAGGAAAGGAGAGAATATAAGAAACTCTGTTAATTTGAAGGTTTGGATGTGTAAGTCTGAGACAATGAAACATCCATCAGGTCATTACAGGTCACTATGAGGACAAACACAGCCCCCTCAGCTACTCTCATTGAGATTTTTCCTGCATCGACTCGCATAAAAATACCGTATTAAAGAATGATAACAAAAATCCAAATCAATAGGCCCCCGATCGTTTGGTGTATGTGAGAAATATTTGAATGAGAGTGACCATTACAAGTGTTTTTTTTTTTGTTTTTTTTTTGGTTAGATGGGATTCTAAGTGTGCAGAATGGATCACTTACCTTCAGCTTTTTAACATTGACACAGGGGTCATTGGAGAAACTTTCTGTATCTGCAATCTGAATGTCGGCTTTCTCCAGCTCATTAGTCAGGTCGTTCCTCACCTATGAGCAGAAGAGAGAGAGAGAAAGGGAAAATATATGAGCACTGTTGATGATGTAATGTCAGTTGTAAGATTCACCTGCTCTTTATATCTATCATCCAACACATTCATGTTTCTTGGCAGGACTGATGCACAGTTCCCTTTTTTGAGGATCTGATACTCCCACCTTGAAGACTTTCGATCTCTGCACCGAGTGGTATTAGTTGGCGGCTCAAACATTCAAAGTTCCCACAACTGTCCGTGTTTGCTGGTGGGAATCCTGGTGGAATCACATGCTTATTGCTACACTTCTACAAATCTGAAAACACCAACAGGCAGCTCATGCTGTAGCAAATGTGAGGCATTTAGTAAGCAGATCTCTACTTGCATCACTGAATTTCTGCAATGAAAAGAACACTGACCTTGGTTAATACCATTTTGTGTAAAACACAAATGCTCAAACAATTTCTACAAAGTGAAATTGTGATCATGTGCGCTTATTCATTTACTTTATGCAATAATCTTCGTGTTTATACCTTCCGAATGGTTTAACATGCTATATTAACACTTCTGTTTTCGGACCTCACATGTTGCACACAGCAAAAAAAACAGCACAGAATAACACGCCATTATTGTCATACATTATTGTTATAACATGTAATTCGCTAAAATTATATTTATACAGTATGTACTGTATAAATTCGTTGTTTGAAAAAGATTACACAGACACAGGCAGGTTGCCATTTTCTGATGACAGGCATTGGCTACTGAAGATGTCACTTTCATTGTTCTTATTTGACTGCCTTCAATGTTCAGTTGTAACACTGATAATATCCAGCATGCATGTCATAGTGATATGTATTTGTTTTCCATAGAATTGTATGTATGCTTTGAATGATCTAAACTGGTTATATGCAGCTTGTCAAAAAAAGGCAGATGTTATGTGGAGTACTGTAAATGTACCTGCAACGGCTGTATATCTGCTTTGATGTATTGATTCAGAGGGATGCTGGGTAATGGGATCAGAGAAGAGAGAGAATAGAGCAGGTATCCTACTGTGATGGCGAGCTTAAAGGTGGTTTATCACTCCCCACCCACAAACACACAGCTCATGATTCATCCCTCTGACTTCCCTGCTTGAAGCCACGATTTTAGAGAAGGCTTTTTTCACAGTAGACATTTTGACTTGCCATCACAGGAAAAGCACAGGTGTAACTAATATTAGCATTAATATTCATGATGGCTCTGCTCCATTTAGCTTTTCCAGTAAGCCATGCCAAGTAAGCCAGCATGCGCAATAGCAGGATACTGGCACAGAGCACCTGAATGGGATGAAGCCATTATTAACACCATCCGTTACGCATGCACCTAAGCAGCCAAAATGTCTCCCAAGGAAACGATCTGCGGTTTGCGGTTGCTGATTCCCTCTCATGACATCTTGTTGTCTTTGTCTTTGGCCAAATTTTTCAAATGTCCTCCGGCCATGCCCTGCAGCCCTGCAGCCTTCAGCCCTCCATGCCCACTGGGGAATTTGGCATTAGGGGGCAAGCTAAAACTTCAGAGAGTGTGCAAGCTCAGTTCACTTCCAAGCTCAGTTGGCAGAGTAGATGTAGAACAGATGAAGGTCCTGTGTGTTTGCCCTATATCTGTCTGAGTGTCTATGTATGCCACACTATTTCCCATGTGTATGTGTAATTTAGTGCTTCAAACACAAACTGCTTTGGAAATAGAACATTACTAAACATTTGTATGCTTGCACTGTATATATACATAAACACACTTCTCCATGAAGTGAATGCACCATTCAAATTTTTTTTTGACTGAAACATGTCAACTTTTGAAGTGTCCTTACTGACAAAGAATGGAGGGTTGGGTCAGCTTGAATCCACATTATTTATGATGACAGGTTGTCATGACAGATAAAAGGCATCAAAACACCCCATAGAAACTTTTCAAACCAGTAGCAGAGCAGCAGCAGAGTCTGACAAGCAATGGAAGGAAATCTTAAGACTGGCAAACAGTGTATTTAGTCATATGTCAACAAGAATAAACCGACTGCAATGTACTGAAGGTAGCTAGATTAACAGGAAGGACTGGATGCATGTGTTTCTATGGACATTTTCATGGTTTAGCTCTGTTAAAATAAAAGAATCGTCTATTGATTCAAGCAAAGCAAACTACTGTAATAACATCCACCTTTCAAGGCTACATGGTGTGAGGGTTATACAAATATGGATTTCAGGTGAGGTATCAGTTCACAGCCATAGCCCATCAAATGGTGTAAGAATAGTTACAGCTGTGAACAAGCTCCAAGGATATAAAACTATGGATTTTACCACAATCACTATTAGTGCTATGACTACTGTGTTTCCATTTGTAAAAACAACTACTCCGTGTAATCAGCTACAGGGTTGTTGTCGAGTGAAGATCTGAACAGCATCCAAACAACTTTTTCTCTTATGTCTCTAAATGTCTGTTGTCATAATCGCCGCCTCCTCTTGTACCCTGGAGGGAGCTCTAAATCACTCGGTACATCAGTCACTCCTGTACAAACATTCCCCCCAATGTACTGCTCGCTGAGCTGAAACAACAGGGAGGCCGTGGTGGATCAATACAACCAGGTTTTGCTCTTGAGGAACAACTGGCTCGGTGGTCTGGACAAGCTAAAACGTCCTGATGTGTTGAGGGTTGATCTAAGAGGCCTGACTGCTCCAGTGCTAAAAGGAAACTAGATGGGAAGTAAAAGGGAATGGCAGCTGGGTGGGCAAAATACCAAACAATACCATGAAGACGTACTGCATTGAGATGCGTATATGACAACACGCAAAATCTGACACCCAAAAGCTGTTCACCTCTTGGAAAAGCCGTTGTCACAAGAGGATTTCCATCAGTTTCCTTTTGTATTTCCTCCACTGAGACGGAAAAGAATAAATGCACCCGTGTGCCGCTGGACTGAGTGTGTCAGATAAAGCGAGGGTGATGGAGCGGAGGGGGACAGATGGATTGAGGGACAGTGGGAGGAGAAAACTGAGCAGCTTTCCTGCGTAACAAAAACATCCTCCATTGTCTGGGGCAGCCTGGGAATCCCCGGCAGCAAATACAGAGGAGAAATAATCCTACTGCACATCTGAGTGCATGCGTTCACAAACACACACACACGCACACACGTCACACAAAATGACAGTCTCAGAGTTATATGCGTATAAAGCGACAGTGTTCACAGAGATCAGGTCAGGATTTTATCTACAGTTTATGCAGAATCTCTTTATCTGTGTCACACGCTAAAATAAAACTACAACACAGCATGAACTAAATGAAGATGAAGTGGCCGGCTGAGGATGTTGAGGGATGCCCTGTGAATCTTTGGGGTGTATATGACAGAATGAAGTATCATCACACACCGACTCCTCTGTCTGTAGCCTGGAGTGCGGCACAGTGAAACCTCTATCAAAAGGCTATCTGTCTTTGGTTTTTGTATTAAATGTGTGTTTTCTGCAGGGGGCACAGGGTCATGTTATTTGTTCTGCTCTGGAACACATGGAGTAAAACTAAGAGCTTGGCGAGTCAGATACAGTATATAAACTTAGTTTAGGTTATCGTAGCTTCAATTGTTTGGTAAATTATTTCATCTCTTTATAGAATCAGTGGAGGTAGAGAGGGAAGTACAAGTGAAGCCAATGCAGCAAATGGCCCATTCAGTTGACCAGGAATCAATCTAGGGTTTCACCGCTCAGGACATTTGAGCCACATCCCAGATTTTTTTTTTTTTTTTTTTTTTTTAGTCAAATGCCATGAATACTGAAATTTAAATTTAAATTTTTATTATTTCTTCATAGTACAGCAGTATGTTTACAACGTTGGGTCAATGAAAAAAATGTTCTTAAAATCTTGTTTTGGGAGGACTGGATCACAAAATTCTAACAGCATAACAAAAGGGGGAAAAAATGATGAATGCTTTGATCCGGAGACCTTCATCGGGCAAATTCATCAGTTTTCATTTTTCATATTTCATCAAAGGAGTTGGCGCACAAGTGAGGTGCAGTTCATGGTATTTTTACCTTTTGTCAAGTTATTCCTTGGGGCTGTAACTACTGTATGAGGTTTATTTTACATCTATCTAACATTTCGTTTCTTCATGTGTTATTTTAAAATCACAAAAGGCAGCAAACCAAGATGCGAATGCTAGAATGTTTAAGAATGTTATTATAGGAATGTTTAACATATTTGTCGAGCGATGGACTTTGATTAATTGATTGTGAGACAAATTTTTCCAGCTTTAATACCCGACAAAACATAAAGCTGAAGAATTAGCCTCATCTCAGGGTAAGTCAGGGTAAAAAAAAAGTTCCCTTTAATTCAGAGAGATGTGCACAAGCTCACACTAAGCTTGACAGTTGTAATCAAACAAATATATTTCAAAAACAGTAAAAGCAAACAACAAAACAAGATTCACATCCATCAGGCAACTACAGACAGACAAAAAGTGAGCGTCCTGATGCAAAGTAAGTGAGTAGCTTTTGATGATTCAGATGGCAACACTATGACACCGTGAGACAAGACGACACATCATTTCCAGGCACGTTCACACTGTAAAGCCCTTTTGCAATGACGGGTGTGACTGCTTGTGTGTGTTCTCAGTGGTGTCGCACATAACCAGAACGTTAGCAGGTGTGTTTTATCATTCCATCTGTCTGTCGGGGCTTTGTGTATGTGCTTCAACAATATCATAATTGTCCACCAGTACATTTAAAAGACAGAGACAAAACAGGAGGTGACAGGTGCATTTTCATGCAATTTGGCTTTTACCAAAGTGGCAATGTGATGGGTCCTCGCACACAGCTGTCTCTCATACTGTGCTACATCACTGTACAAATCGCCATGCAAATCCCAGAGTTCAGACAATAATGTCGGTCATGTGCTTATACAAACTAGCGTGACAAATGGTTGTGCACAGCCTGATGACAAGCTCTTGACGAGCCTCCTCTCGCAGCCTTCTATGGCCTGCACAATGGCATGAGTGAGTCATTCTGAAGAGGAATTTAGACAACATTACATGGTTTTTGTAATGAAGCGCAGCCGATCGCTACTGGAAAACTGTGGAACACCTAAACAAATCTAACAACAACTTTTTAGATTACAAAGAGGAAAGATAGCGAGGGCGTGACGATGAATGGATGCTGAGAGAGGAACATCTGTTAGATTTATCAGTGGTTGTCGTATAATTAAACACTTGAGCTCAGAGGGGTCCAGGCAGAGGACAGAGTCCTAATCCTGTTCTCAGTCAGGTCTGTCATCTGACTGACCGACTGATGATGGCTGCTCGGTTCCTGGGTGAGCCCTGCTCGTCTGACAATCTCAATAATGTTGATTGCTGTGTGCATGTGTGTGTGTTCATGTGTCGTACACACACCTTCAGGCTTGCAAATACCTAGCCTTTACTCATTTTCATCTCTCACCACGAAAAACCACAAACCCCTCCATTAGTGGAACATGAGCGTCCATCCAAAATCAGGCAGTGTGGGTCCATAAATAGAAGTGAGGAGCTGGCTTTAGCTTACAGGTTACAGTCCCAGAGGACACCATACTGTATATTAGTGTGTGTGTTGTGCATGCCACTGACTGAATCCTTAACTAGCGTTACGTAATATTAACCTTGTGAGCAGTCTCCCTGGGAAACAGCATTGCGGATCAGTAGGGGAGAGAGTTTGAAAGGGAGAGGAGCAGATAGATGTAGATGTAGAGGTGGTGGAGGTGACAACACTATCAATACTATACTCATTATGCAGATGTAAGTTTGTGTGTGTGCATACATGCATAATGTACTGTAATTTAGACCATGTACTACATGTTTTTTTTTTCTTGCATTTGTTTAGTATTATTTGTTTTCAAAAGCCTCTGAAGAAAATGTAATCCCCTGAAAATAATGTGTTTTCTTTTTTAGAACAGCTCTGCAGGATATTTCCATAGGATCTGTGGCCACTCCAGCACAGTGGTGCAATCATTTTGTAATACTAGGGCGTAGAGACTTGTTTGAAGAGAGGGGCGACATTTGTTATTTACAAAGCACGATGTTATTAGATAGCAGGGAAACATGGCATAATCAAATAACTGACAACATTCAAAAATAATCATGCTGGGGCTAAGTGACATAGTACTCCATGATGACTCGCTCGCCGTAATACCTTTCGCTGTCGTATTATTTCTTCTATTCTTTGGTGGCATTCAAACAACGTTCATTATTTTGCATCTCAACGACCATTTGTCTCGAGGCACATTGCTGCAAGTCCCCACAGCACCGAAAACCAGCATGCTCTGAACCTGACAGAGGATTGTACGAATCATGAAGTGCGGAAGCGATGCTTGCATATTTGTAAATCAGGATTAGAGGCCAATCTTGTGGCAGGTTGATTGAATCGGGCCGTCCGTCTTCCTCCCGTCCTAAGCCCCTTGGCGCTTTCAGGAGGGGAGAGATAAAGGGATTTGGGCTCTCTGAGATTTGCAGTGAGACTTCTTGTACAACCCCCCCCCCACACACACACACACACACCTCCACCTCCCACCCCCAGCTGCTGAGCAGATTGTTTTCCACCAAAGGCCCTGAGGCAAGAGCTCACAATATGTTTCTCAAATTTATGCTTTCAATACTTCTGACATGGCTTTTTTTAACTGAATGTTCGCGTGTTGCTGATGTGATATAATATTTGTGCCATGAAGGAATCTGTGTGTGTTTTGTTTATGTTCAAACTTCCTAGAAAAGGAAACGAGGTGGACTCACATGTCAGCACCTACTGGAATTCAAGCTTTCTGTTTAAGTATCTGTTGCTCCTGATGCATGTTTCCATTTGTAGTAAAAAGAAGTTGGACATTTTAATAATGACAGAGACTTTTTTGGACATGGTAATAAATATGTAGCCTATTCTGCTACTCCCAAGCTCAAATCCAACTTAGTGGTCCAATATACTGTAGCCTGGAGAGTATGAACAGTTAGGGATGACTCCAACCAACCCTACCAATAAACAGCTGTTGCTGTTCATCTGCTGAACGGGAAAGCAACATTAGAGGCATGGCTGCTCTGGCTGTCATCGGCATAGACCCCAGAGGCATGAAAATGTTAGCACACAACTTCTCTGAATCCAACATGGAGCGTCACACTGGTGTTAAAATATTAATTCAGTCAACCAGTGGAGAATAGTCAGATTTAATTGTTTGCCACTGTAGCTGGGGTTGTAGCTGCGAAGGACAGCTCTCCCTGACTGAGAATACATTAAGTGTTTTATTAGTTAGTGAGATCTTAACCTCCATGAAATGCCGTCAACCAAAAATATATAAAGTACAATGGTGGCAAATATATATTGGAATAAATAAAATAAGACTGACTTTAAAAACGCCTGTGCAACACAACAACACTTGTAAACTGTTCTGTAAAAAACAAATGTGCCATCCTAAACTGTGTTAAAGCTGATAATACCACACCATGTTATTAAATATTAACATGGCCACTGGTCAGGGTGGGATTTAAACTGCTCTGTTACAGCTTTACACTTCTGTCTTTGACCTACTTTTGTGACTTGTGAAAGTTTTATAAAATTATAGAGCACATTTTTTATGTGAAGTGCAGACATAAAAAAGAGAGCAGGCTTATTCCCTACTGCAAACTTTTTAGTAAAGGTGTTATACTGTAGTTCATGTAAAAAGTCCATGCACTTTCTTCAATTTTGAGGTTAAAACCTGTTCAGTTATTTATGTGTCATTATCACTGTTGTCTTCTGAGCAGTGACACACTGGTTGGACTGAATAACTGCAAATACTAAAGCAAATACAGTGTGCAGTTTAAGAATAATTGTGGGTCAAACATAACTGGGAGTGGTAGGAGCAATATTTATATGAAGCTGAAAACATTGACACTGTATGATGTATATCCATATCCTTATCCATACTGATTTTTCCATTCAGGTTTTCTTCTTTGTTGATGAGTGTATCATATCTACGTACAGTATAAAAAACATACAAAGCGAGGCTCATTTCCTGTGTGTGCATTCTGGACTGTCTCGACGGCGGGACCTGTTAGTCTCTTTAAAGGTTTATAAACAACAAGAACTGACCTCAGAGAACCTCTGGACATCCTGTGTGAGTGTCCCTACGCGGCTCCAGTTGTAGTAGTTGAGGAACTTTACTACAGCAGGGTTCACAGCGTTGTCTGAGGGGACGGTGCGGAAGAAGTTGGGGTACTTTTTCTTGTCTGCCAGAACCGGGGTTGTAGCTGCGAAGGAAAGCTGTAATGAAAAGAGAGAGAAAAACGTTGAGCACCAGGTCCACAGCAGCTCTAAGGGCAAAGACAACAGCCATAAATACTCCTGCAAACAAACTGTTGGATTATGTTGGTTTCCCTTTACTGTTGATACAGTTGCACTGTTAAGTACTGTGTCACTGAACCTAATGCACCACATGACTGATCTCAGGTCTGCCCCGGCTCTGGTCAGTGGCCCCTGTCATCACAGGGATTAAACCGCCGTAGAGCATCTGTGACCAGCATGCAGACGCACACACTCATTCATACTGTAGTTTCAGGCTGTGGACAAATCAAGTCTTTCAAATTACTTCAAATGTCAGAGAAATAGCACCTTCAAAGAGTAACTGTAAATAGATCTGTAAATATTGGATGGAACTGATGACCCCTGTATGCGTGACCTTTTGAGACGGCTTCATGCTGTGCCTGTTTTTGAGTTTGTTTGTGTGTCTGTAATTCTGTCCTTGTGAGGACCAGTTTGAGTGTTAGACCTTGAGAGTGAGGACATTTTGAGCACTCCTCACGATGTCTGTTTGGAGGTTAAGACTTGGTTTTAGGGATCAGGCTAGAATTAGATAAACAAAATTTGGTTGAGGTTGAGGTTTAGATGTTACAGGGCCAGGGAAATCAATATATCAATACGTCCTCAAAATGATAGAGGTACAAGTATCTGAGTGTCTGTGTGTGTCTCTGTGTAGGTGTGTCCATATTTGTGTTTGATGACAAGAGAAAAGCAGCTTAGCAATATGATTCATCTTTGGGATGGTGAGTTAAAAGCATTTCAGATTCCTCAAACACACACACACACACACCTCTAATACCTGGGAACCGTTAACCTTAGAATAAAATGTGCTGAAACTCAAACACTAATTGCTTTTTTACCCCCCCACCCACACACACACACCTATTACTCTGTTTGACCACTGCAACCTAAGCACATTTTGAGCACATCTCATGCAAATCAATTCATTTTCTCAGAAAAGGGAGAGAGTGCCAAACTTTGTGTGGGAAACTTTTTTTTTCAGAGCTAATGAACTAAACATGATGCAGAAAGCACAAACGTCAACTGAATGCAATATAGCTGGAAGAGTTTATGTATGTGACTTAAGATGATACTGATGTAGTGATGTCCGGTGGTGTCACGACGACAGTAAAGGTATAAACACAATCCAACAGTGTTCTGTTCTGGTCAGTGTGAGGTTTATGGCAAAAAAAACAATGTTCAGGTTTGTTTGTTTCAGTGTTTTTCCACAGCAGAGTTGCCACATTTTCATTTCAAAAAGAATAAAGCCATGTCTGTTTCTAATACCCACACAGACACCATCAACACAGCCACACTCCTGATTCCCACCCCCATCCCACCTTTCATTTGTTATTTCCATGCTAATCAAGTTTTGCTCTCTCGCTCACATTTTCAACAATAGGTCACTAATTTTCCCCAGAGGCAAAAAAGCTGCAATTAATTTTTGCATTAAGATTAGAATTTGCAAGTCTGTACAATGTAACAACCGGCGTGCGCCAGACCCGACAAAGATCTGCCACTTTATTGTTTAATTCACACTTTTTATATTAAGTCTGAATGACTTCATAAATAACTGCTGCAGGCAACATCGTAGAATTATCCTTGGAGAGGTTCAACTAATCTGAGAGCTAGAGTATAAGATATTTTTAACAAATGCCAAAATTACGTTTGTAAAGATGCATAACTTTCAGAGCAGAGGTCTGACAGGTGCTGAATATTTGGCTCCAGCAGCTGAGCCAAGATAATAAAGCACCGCGCTCTATTTTCAATGTCCTATCTGTGTTAATTTAATGAGCGATATGAATCAGTGCAGGGTTAATTACATACTTTGTAGAGATTAAGCAGAACTTGTGATTCATGATAGCGATCAACACAAGGATATTATAATTCTGACCGAGACCAAGAGGTACACTAGTAGATTTGCTCCGAGTGTACTAAAGCCTTGAGGAGTTCAAGCACCTCCTAACTTTAGGGATGACTCTGATCTTTTCATTAAGCCTCTATGCACTTCTAGACATCTCCACTACTCATTAATCACAGCACTGCCGATATAATTGTCCTGTATACTTGAAAACTGATTGTCACTGAAAATGCACTGTAGACAATGATAAGAACTTCACTGAAGGATCAGAGGACAATCAAAAGTCAAATGTCATTTTTAGATAGCAAGACAGACAATGTATCATTGAGTGTAAAACAGCACAGCAGCTATAAAGTGCAGTTTAGCTTGACTTGCTGTACCGAGTAGAAATATTTTTAAATCAACATGTAACATTGAGGGTAATCAAAGATTACAATGAACAGATTAATCCAAATTGCAGGTCTGCCCAACCTCTGCGCCATCAGCTGAGCCATTTCATCAGATCCCAAATCTACAAGTCCTCATCCAACCAGTGGGAAACCCTTGGTCTGGCCCTCTAAATCACCACTTTCTACACAGACCCACAGGGGTTTGTGTTCACACATCAACGAGGCGGGCTTTTAAAACAACACATGGATTACAGCCATCAATTAAGCAGGAAGAAAGGCCTTTATCTTGCTACCACTGCTAAATCCAAAATCACCCACCAGTCTTAGAGGGCTTCAAGGGGTCTTTCCAGCGTTGCCTTAATCTCCGTTTAGCTAAGGCTGTTTGCTACAGCCACACTGGGAGATTTCCTCAAACCAAATTGATTGCACCAGTCGTCTCACAGCCGTACAAGGAGGAGACTTTGTGGTCAGAAGAAGCTCCACAACCTCATCGTTTCCCTCCTCAGAGCTCTCGGTTCACTGGGGTTATGCTGTTTTGTCCAAGTTGTTTTTTTGCTCTTGGCACAATTTTGCTTGTTTCATCTGTTTCAACACTACACTGAGCTGAGAATCCCACAAGAACTACTGCAGGAAAAAATATTGACCAATAAATACACACGCTGAATTTAAAACTTTATTGGAGAGCAGGTGCTGCAGTGCTGGTTGTCCTCTTTTCTTTTGGAGGAAGAATACAAAGAGATCAGTGGTAGAATTCAAAGGGTTATGAACAAGCAATGTCTCTTTTGATGTTATCAGTTTATGAGGTCAGCCAAAAGTTGGTGATAAAGTTTTTAAAACATAAAATCAACAATAAAATAGTTCCTCAGTTTAAGTTTACCCAGCATTGTTATACCATGGAGTTTTCTGGAATACAGATGTAATGTTGGTGCAGAATATACAGTATATGGTATACTTATACTTTTTATCACTTTCTCTTGAAAAACATCACATTTCAGATAATACTCTCCGCACACCTAAAAATCAAATTAAGAGTATTATGACAATGTAAGTAATCAATTTATCTTTCTGTAGTCTTGCAGATAAAACTTAAGTCACACAGTAACCCATTTTCAGGTTCAGTGAAACAAAAAATGATAGCATATAATACTGTATTTCATAAAATAAGGAACTCTTGACTCAAGGTTAATTTGACTTGCTGTGAATTTAAATACACTGTGAGAGCAAGAAAACAATATGTGAGTATTGATGTCCAGCATACAGTACTGTAAAGCAGCTCTATCTGTTGCCTTCTGTATAGCCTACTGTAAAAGCCAAATCTAGGACAGTGACACAAATACATTTTGTTAATCCAGGTCAGGTGGCGCAGGGGCTAAAGTTTACTAAAACAAAATGCATGTTTTTATTTTATCTGCAGGTCAAATCATGTCAACTAGAGCACAGTTTCGCCAGAAAACAGTGTATTAAAACAGTCAAGATGAGAGGAAGCCCCAGTGCATTATTTAAAGAATAGGCTTGTCTTTATCTAACTGTGAACAGCCTTTTTCAGCGGAAAAGCCAAAAATAGTTCCATGATATCACACATCTGAGAGTAGTGGCTTATGTAAGAGGGTTTAGAAAGGGGCCGGCCCAAATAGGATGGTTTTTGCTGGAGAGCTGTACACCAGTGTCAGATTTACACATGCGGTGTGCACATACACACAGATCACGCACAGGTTAAGGCACATGCATTCACACACTCTCGAACCACAGATCTCTGATACACACAAACTACAGTGGCCTTCCTTTGCCAGTGGTAATTAAAATTGCGGCAATGGGCTCCAGGCAGCTTCTCCCTCTCATCTCACTACAAGGTCACTGAGGCTCTTGGTAATATGACTGAGGAGCCGTCTGGCCCCGCTGAGGCGCAACTTTTTGTGAAGACTTGAGGTGAATCACTGATACCATCGCAGTGGTCCGTCTATTTAGGCATTCTCTCCACACAGTCACTTATCACATTCTATTTGAAGTGAGTACAAAAGTATTGCTGCTCCATTTGGGCTTATTCAAGTCACAAACAATGGTTTTAGTGTTTATGCACAAACAAAAAGTGAGAGAGGGGCCCAGATCAGAAAATAACAAAACACAGAGAGACAAAGTGAGGAATGCTGTTGAGGTTCTTAATGTTTCACCACAAAGTTATTTATATTGATTACATTAATGAATGGATTACATGGATTCAATCTTAAAGCCAACCATTTTTTGTTTGGCTTTAAGAATCGCAATGTGAATGCCAGTGCTGAGTGCTGATTATACAATTTTTGGACTGTTTTATGCCGTTGTTCGACAGGGACAGTGATGAGGGACAGGAAATGAGGAGACAGGGTCAGGGGCCAAAATGCAGCAAATGGTCCGGAAGTGGAAACAGGCCATTTACACTCATGTGGGATGAGCCCTGACCACTTGGCTATCAGCTGTCCATCCCACAGAAGCTCTAACTGCTTCTCGTTAAGTTGGCTATTAGGATATTTTGCAGGAGTTCAGTGTTGTGTGTTAGTAGTCGAGATAAAGGCGGCTTTCTGACGGCGTTGTAACGCAGCCACAGAAGATTGCTGTGGCTAATGACCTAGATATAGCTGTTAAAGCCATTATTACCAACATCCGCTGCAAAATGTCTCAGTTTATGTCTTCTGCAATATACCTGCCTGATTTGGCATGGGACAGGGAATCAGTGGCGCACAAATTAAAGGCAACAAGCCTCACAACCTATCCACGCACAAGCAGTTTGCAGGAGAAATAAGGAAGATGCAGGACTGTGTCTAATCACACTGACGGATCTAATAGCATTGATTGGTCCTAGTGGGACTGCTTCGCAATAGGATCTGCTGGTGCTAATTGTGTGGTTGGCCTTTGAATAATGAAGCGACTATCATGGACAAGCTGGATAAAAAATGAATGTTAGGTTAATATCAGCTCAAACGCAGTGTTTTGCCCATGCCTCTCATGTATATTACAAGCAGCAGTGTTGTACCACTGACTGATCTAAACCATGGAGTTGTGAGGTGACATTCTTACCACACAAAAATACACTACAGTACACGGAGAGGAACAAGAAACTAATAGATTTTTTTTTTTCAATAATTCTTCAGATAGTTCTGGTTGCAGAGAATTAATGTTATGCGACCAGTGTTTACCATTAATAACAAATGGTTAAAACTAGCCGTCTCTGCTTGGCCAACTTATCTTGGTGCAAATATCGAAAACACCATAAGTTTAGTGGAAAAGTCAGATCAATATTTCAGCTACACACTGACAACCTACAAAACATCCAAAAATAAACACTGTTCTCCACTTAAAAAAAAAAAAAATCACTTCCCACCTCTACAGACTTTATCTCACTTTTTTTTTTAAATATCCACATATTGTTCTCTGAACATGTCTTGTTTTCTGGCTCAGGTGTAATACAAGTGCACTGCAGCCAACATTTATGGGTTATCAATAAAACATGATTAGCAGGTCGCAAAAGGTCACCCGTAAAGTGATGAATTACCTGCCGCAGTGATTGTCATCTGGCGGCCAGCGGGGCCACTTCCAGCCCGCAGAATATTAATCAATTCAGAAAATGTGAGGAAGGAAAAAATCCTGGCTCCTGGATTTGGGATATCTAGCTTTCCCTTCAAACAGCATTTTCCACGACACGTATTGATTTATTTACCGCAGCCCACTATATCAACATATTCATTTTTTTTTTTTACTATTTCAGTCAGACAAAATCTTCTCTCATAGAGCACTGCGCTTTGCTCAGCCTCTCTCTCCCCCTCCCTCTCTCTGAAACCATGTGACCCACCTGTGTGAACAGCCCCTCCTCTCTGTGCACTCTCTAAATCAAAACATGATCAGGGTGGAAGTGGAGAATGTTGTTGGTTTTTCCCAGGACAGCTAGCTGCTGATTAATATTGACAACTCAGGCGAGTGGATAACATTAATGTTAATTCTTTAACCAAAGGTATTAGCAAAACAGAGTTCAGAGAAACTTAATGAATTAATAAAACACATATGGGGAAACAGTCTGGCCATTGTGATTAGCTATCTGATTAATTTGCCTCCATTATTTCCTGCCTTCAACCAGTGCTGCTGTGGCAGCTGAAGCAGCAATAGAGGGTTAGGGAGGGTTACTGTAGTTGTAGCTGATGGAGAGAGATGCAGCAGAGGAGGAGGAGGAGGAGGACAGAATCCTTGGCAGAGGTCTGAGAGCATTTTCTACTTAAGTATCCATTTATCATTATGGATATCCTGTGTTGTTCAGGAATGCGTTCACTGATACAAATCAGTAGAAATAACATTAATTTATTAAAGTATGAAATAATAATAGACTGATTACATTTAACCAGGGAATGGGTTTGCAGATAATTGCTCAAAAATGTAATTCACCCCTGACCTGACTATCATCATCAGTGATGTTCAGTCCATGGGTGAACTTAACAGGCAACACTCACACTGGACAAAAGAATCTAATCTGAATCTAAATATATGTTTTACAACATCACTGAGCCCATCAAAGAGAGAACAGTGATTTCTACGAATTTTCTTTAATGGTACTCACTAAAGTTATTTACAAAGGCGTAATGTGGGGTCACAATGAATTTTACACACTTGCCGTGTCAGAGCTCGATTGGATGCATCCCAGAATAACACACTTTTGAAAGGTGCTTTGAGTCAATGCCAGCAAGTTATAAAACTGAAAGGAAAGGTTTCATAATCAGAAGGGATAGTATCAACAACTTCAAACGCTCAACCCACCCATGCCTATTATCTCTACCTTCGCCCACAACACAACAGATTCAAAGCCCATCCATCCAGCCGGAGCCCCGGGACCCCATGCAGAGTAATAGCACCGTAATAGTAGTGCTGTTGATCAGGAAGCACGGAGGAGGTCCTGGGCTTTATTCAATATTCAGGAGAGGCATTTGGTGCACTGTGGGAGAACCCAGCTGGAGAGGTGGCAGTAAGGGAGAAGCTTTGGACCCCACACCGACCACATCCAGAACTCATTAGCACCAAGATGGGGGAGGGAGAAAGATGAATACTGTAAGAAGATTGTAGAAGAATTGAACGAGAAGCCCAGTGGCGATAAAAGAGTCAGGTTTGATGGTGGAGACAATGGAAGGAGCGCTGCAGACAAACAAACAATGAATGTAAAAAGAGCAAAGATGAAACAGGAATAATGTGCCAGCCATTACATAATATATATGTGCATGTGATTATTGATTTTATAGCGCATATTGAAGCTGGTCTGTATGAACGAGTGCAGACAACACAAAACATACGTCATTCATGCATACACTATCCCAGATCATCATGTGGCTCAGTCAAGCATGTGTTGGTGAAAAACTAGTGCGTCCAATTATGGAAAGAGAAGCGAGGCAGCACGGTGAAGTCATCTCATTTTAAAGTTGAGGGTTAAACGGAGAGGAGTGAAATCCGCTCGACTCCGCTGCAATTTTGCTCTGCAATGTTAGAGCGATGGAGAACATATTGCAACATGGTTGGTCTGCTAGAGGAGAGATCAGACGTACTGCTAGCACATGCAGAACACAGGGGGTTTCAGGTCCACGCTCTGCACGAAAAGACAGTGACGTCACAGCTTCCTACACCGGCTTGAACAGCTGCGTGCATGTGCATCTATAGTGCTTCCTCACAAATACTATAACTCTTTTACAGAAATGTAATCAATTTTTAATCACAGGGACTTACTCAGATCTAGGGCTCAGTGTTAGGCGTGAAATCAATATAATCAGATATCAAATTCTTTTTAACATCACAATATGTAGAAGGTAATTTAAATCTAATGTGTTTTCCACTGCTCTATGTAGTTCATTGGTTTGTTGTTGTTGTTCTTCCCATTAAAATCACAACATCTTCCCAATCAAAATCAACAATCGATTACATTGGGTTATTGTCCCACCCTACCTGCACACGTACACACTACAGAAAAAAAAACGAATACTGCATGTGAGGAAAAGCTGCACCTTTTACACCCTCGACACACTCACACACAAATGTGCACTTGCAGGTGGGCATCACAATCGATTTTACAAGGCATTGGCGTTTCATTTTCCCAAAATGGCTGGGAGCTATTTGAGATGAGACACATTAGCCATGCGTGTGTGCATGCATGTGTGTGTGTGTAGGGGGTTCATACAGAAGTTGAAGGACAGGAAGTAGAGACTGTGGTGGTGATGGCTATAGAGAGCAGAAGACATGAGACCACTTAATCTATATTACAGTGGTTGTTGTGAGCATGCGGAATTCAGAAGGAATTAAACATTAACATGGAACATGATCAGAAATAAAATGTAGTGAAGAACTGGTACTAATACTTATGTTGGAAAGAAGGAAAAAAAATATCCCTTTTAGCTTTGAGTGATTTACCACTCATACATATTTGAGAATATAACATATCAATGAAATTAAATTAAAAAAATGGTTGAATGAGAGCACTGAACTCTGAGATCGCACGGTCAAATGGTTGTTAGGAACTGTTGCTGCACTTTAACCACTTTACCTTAACTGCTTCTGCTTTTTTTTAGTATTTAAATAGTATTTATTTATTATCTTTTTAAATTAACATGGGATATCATTTTGTATGGTTTTATTCTATTTGAATGTTCAGATTTTTTTGCACTGCTTTTAATCTAGGAGCACACAATTTCATCTCTTGTACACCGTACAAGAAATGACAAATAAAAAACCTTTGACCTTTGACCTTTACATTTCATATGAACAATTTATGTAAAAACCTGTTGAGTCAAATGGACAAAATATGATAGTAGAGAAACGTCGAGCAGCTAATGGGAGTCTTTAATAAAAATCAAAAAAAAAAAATGTATGTAATCACATAGAAGAATCTGAATGTTACAGTACATTCAATTCAATTTCAACATCAAAACAACTGTGAAAGCTGTTTTCAAGACACAAATGAGTCTAATATGCTCTCCACCGTATTGTCTGACAGGATACTGCACATGATCACATACTGCGCCCACTAACTGGCCTCTAGACAGGTGAGTGATATGACAGTCGCCTTAATAGCTTTTGGGCTCCTGCAGCCCCTGCTCTAACATGTCAGTCATGTTATAGCTAATGTCAACATGTACACGCCCACCCACACACACTGACTGAGCGATGTTCTGTTTATGCTTTGCTGCCCTTGCACATCACCCCCACCGCATCACTCTTATCTCGGGTCAATCGTTTAGACCTGGTTTTCAACCCCGTCTCTTCTCTCGGGCTGTCATTTTCATCTGCCACGTCTGTCCCTCCTCATACCTGAAGCTGGCTTCACTGACTGTAGGACACTGTCAAATATGAAGCTCCAGCCCTGGACTGTGGATTGCCCTATACAAGCTTTCAATCACACATGCACCATCACTGAAAAGCTTTTTATTACTCGCCACTGGTTTTTCAATCGTGCACGGACATCTCATCCACATGTGCGGCGCTTCCTCTCCTGAGGTTCCTTTTGTACAGTGTGGATTGAAAAACCAAAACCACACAAGTGGCATAGAAGAACAGGAGGTCAAAAGAGTGACAAACACAGGTGTGAAAACACATGTGAGGACAGAGTAAGCTGTTCTTTGATGATATGTAAAACAAAAAAAATTAAATGTACAGTACTGTAGCCATCGAAATAACCTAAAAAAAAAAAGGTCAATTCCAAAACATAAGGCTCAGTGCTGAGAGTTAAGGCTCCAGTTAATCATCACAAGGCTGATGGTTGCTCATCTCACATGTTAATGCTGTGTAAAGGAGTTTGAGCTGAGATTAAGATGCTAAGCTCTTCCCTCAAGCTGACCACTTAAAGCTGCATCAGTGTCGCAGCCTGAATGGTGGAGTAAGCTTCTGGACTCTATTCTCAGGTCATGGGTGACCTCAGTGCATGGCTAACCTGGAACAGATACATCGAGGTTGATATGTCCATTAAATGTTCTTGTCAGTGGTAAAATAAATAGCACTGGGCGTGTATGCAGGGGGCTGCCTCCTTCTCCCCTCCCATCTTACATTATCATATTATGGTTATGGGCCTATTTGTTGTAAACTGCAGTAGGCGCTTGGTGTGGCAGTTATATGGAGCATTAATCAACAGAGGGTGCCGGTGAGTCTCTTGGAGTGAGAGACAGGAAAGATCGGATACCACCCCCCCACCCCCTCCCTGCCGTGAGAGGAGCTCTGAGGACTCTACCATTCTTCATACTGCCATCTGTCAACAGGTTGTCCTTGAACGATGGAAACGAGTGGCAGTGAAGCATCGCTATCACAGGCTGGATCGGGAGAGAGCATTGTCTTATCGATCCGGGCGTGATGGAGTGAATGGAGGATATTGACAGCATCGGATACGAAATGAGAGGAGAGGATGTGAGGCTCACTTGAGAAGTCCATTACAATTTCCACTCTTATTTCATTATTGCATCACATGTGACTGCTCTGCATTTTCAAAAGCCATACACTCAAACGGCATGTGTAGATAGATAGTATCACTCCATGATGGCCAAACTTTAGATACAGAGAAATCAGTGAACGCTCAGGGGGAGGTGGGAGAGGGGAGGGGGCTCTGACTGATGGCATTCTGCTGCCGAGCTCCATAACTATTCTATTTATTAATTGAGATTTGATACCATAACCTGAAATCTCACTGTGCTTCCTGCTGCTGCCACTTGGCTGCCTATGAATGATTTATGAGCAGATGCTGAACTGTAGAGACCATTATTGTTCTTTTTCTCTCCTCCCTCCCTCCCTCTTCTCTCCATCCATCGCTCTATACACTGATTCCTTCGGGGAGGCAGGGGATTACACTGCATGAGCTAGTATTTTTCTCTGCTTACTTGGCCAAGCTATAGTGAACACACTGCAAAAAATGTTGCTGTCCTCATATTAAGAATTGCCTTCTGCCAAAATCTTTTGAGTATCAGTCAGCTTCTCAATATGAGTGATTCGATCCTTCATGAACACACTTTTGTGTGCCAGTGTAAAAACACTGGGTTATTCATTCTTTGAAATTATATATATATATATAAGTACGTGGGCCACACAAAAAAAATCATGTTGCCAACTTCAGTGCAAACAACAATTTAATTATATTCTGAGTGGGTTATTTAGTAACTGTCAATCAAATTAAAGCCACACCCACACAGTGCATCTGAAGCCGATTATAAATAATTTGCATGTACATTTTGTTGTAAGAAAAGTACTACAGTCTAGATTAAGCTGTTGATTAACATATTGAGAAAACAAATTACCTATCCAACACAAAATCTATACAAATCTGCTGAATAGTCAATATTTCACTTTCCTAAACAAAGATAAATTGTTTTACCTTATTTTCAAGTGCCTTCAAGTGTAAAATAGGGAAAACAAATTTCCAATCATGAATCAAGGGTTTTTCATAGGCCTAATCTAACCACATTTGGTGCTTTATAAAGTGTCGTGCTCTGTACACAATGTCACCTCAACCCCCAACAGCTGTCAGGCATAAAAGCAACAACTTTTTTTTTTCTACATAATGACGATTTGTTTTCATTGAAGTCCGTCCATAGACACTAAAATAAACCGAGTTTGTTTTCCCTTGATGTGGAAAACAAACTTTTTTTTGCCACCCTTTGCCATTCGGTAGGTGTGAGATCAAATGATACTATTCATTAACAAAAAGCTAGTGCCATATGGAAAATCAAGACATTTCTCTCCTGGCTAAGTGTTTTACTTTATTCATTGCAAAGTCTACATGGCCTGTAAATGTCTTCTCTTTCCCTCCTACAGTAACCTTACTCATATTCCCTTCCACTTTCCTCTGATGTTGAAAAAAAAAAAAAAAATCAGAGTTAAATGCAGATTCCAAGTGTACTGTACGCACAAGCACGGCCACACATTTCCATATGCAAACACGTAGTGTACATCGCTGCTTTAACACCATGTTTCACCCACAAGCCTGCACAAAATGGGGGAAGCTGCAGGGAAATTGCTTAGCCTACTGGGGGAAAAAAAAGAAATCTGCATCCAATCTTTCCCTTGAAGAGGAGCATGTGCATGTTTACTGGTGCTCAGTAAAGTATCAAATTATTTGACAGGACAGCCAATAAATTGCCCAGTGTAATATTCATTCTATAATAGGTTATGTATGGGCAGTGCAGGGGAAGCCCACACACAGGCGATTCATGTTGTGAGTGGGCAAACATTTCACTGGAGACAGCCAGCATCTGCAAATTACTATCTTTTAAGTTGGCAGACATCGAGTTTCTCTCTCTCCATCTATCCGTTTCTCTTCCATTTGCAGGGGAAAGCATTTACAGTCCATACTTATGGGACTCTATCAGCCCCATTTGGTCCAATAATATTCTGATGTGACTCTTCCCCTTGCTTTTCAATTAAATTGTTAATGAAGGCAGTGATAAATAAAGCATGGGTACACAGAACAGACACAGCATGTATAAGAGTGAAGAAGACGAGAAAAACATGGCCTCTGAGCCAAAGCGAAAGGATGATGCTGGGAACACCCAGATGGTTTCATGAGCAACAATGTCTCCCGCACTCATTTTCTGTTCTCCTGTACATTTGGTCCCTTTCTCTGCCACTCTCCAAGGACGGCAGCAACTTGTTTTCATGCAAAGCAGGAAAAGAATATGAAAAAGAAAATGGAGAACATGCATGCTGATTGCTCGTGAACAGCTCAGCAGGCAGAATTAAAACAAATGATTGGAACAGAGGGGAAACAGGTGCTTTCTGTTTCACTGGACAATGACGTGCTGTCTATCACATTTCCACTTCACGTGTTTTTCAGTCTCACTCAGTTCTGTGTGTGAAAGGGATAACTATTTGTGCAAGTTATTATGAGGTTATGTTTGCATGTGCTGACTTTTGGGGCTTATTTTGTCATCAGGAAGCAACCCATGACAGATTAGGTGCCAGCACTGTGAATGTTAAGAGAAAATTCTGTTAAAGTTGCTCTTACTGTACTGTACATGGTTTATCCACCACAGTGCAAACAAGTTCATTCATCTGTTAAAAGTCCTATATCAGTACACATTTTGATTCCAATCAACAAATTAAAATTAAACCTGCATTAATTGTTTTTACTTGGTCACTTGGTGGCAACACAACAGGACCAACACAGAGCAATATAAAACACTGAAATACTACTAATAAAAAGTCAATATGTGTTAGCATGAGGATGAGATTACCATTCCTTTGTGATCACATTTTAATTGTTCTGGCTCTGTTTTGGTTCCAACCACCTCCTACAGGAAATTTCTGGATATTTAGATAATCAACTAATCACTAACTCTATCTGTATCCTGTTTTGACCTGAGCACATGGCCTACTGAGGGATAATCAGTTTTGTTTTCAGCGGAGTGAAGCAGACGGCAAAAGAAGTCTAAAAGACACTAAATTGACACGCCTCACTTTATACACTGTCATTTTTAATATCAAAATATTGACTATTGTAGCTTTAAAAACAAGATTTATGATGCATTTCGATAAAACAAACAAAAAACATTAGCAGCCACTATATCCCTGTCAGATTTTTTAAACTCAAAAATCAATATAATAAAAAATCCATTATCTTCCGGCAGCGCTCTAATGTCTGTGCTTGTCTGGGAGTGTGTGCGCGCGTGTGTGTGTGCACGCACGCTGTAGCTTGTATCTGCTTATACGTGTGTGCATCAGCACTAGAATTCCTTGGTTGCTCAAGCAACGGATTCCATTACAGAGGTTGGCCAATATGGAGTCTAACACAGCGCTGCAGCACTGCTGGAGTTCCAGTGACTTGTCCAAAATTTGAAAAGAAGCTTGTGGTGGAAGGGTCGCTGTAATTGGTTATACATCCTTGAAAAAGCTCCCCTGAAGTCAATATTGCTCAGACCACCAAGCCCATTTCCCTCTTTCACTCTCCCTCTTTCTCCATTCACAAAAAAGGCAATAATGCTTCCTTCTTTCTTCATCTCTCTCCATTAGACGGCTGATTTGATTTGCTGGCTATCTCTCCTCTACTTACAGCAAGGGAAGAGATAGCCAGGAGATATTTGTTCAGAGATGAAGAGGAGTAGTATGCTTTAACATACCTGGGCTTCCTTCTGATAAGCATTATTAATCATGATTAATATTATTAGAATTATACTGTATATATGAATTATTCACACAATTGATCATTCCTGAAACTGCAATTCAGAAAGCTCTGTTGCTCTCAGAAGTGGCAGTTTAGCGTTTTATACTTCTGCAGAGCTAAAGAAAGTGACCAGCGTGCATGAACAGAGACCTCCCTGAGAACAATGCTTGTAACCATAGTGACAGTTAATACACACCAAGGATAATGACGGGGTTATCCTTGGAAGGTATTTTTTTACAGCAATCTTCCATTCATACAGCCAAAGGTGTGGGTGTATCCTACACACTGTGAAAATCCAACACCTGCAGTGACTTCCTGTCTGACAAACATTTGGCTTTTCAAACACAGGATTAGGGTAGAGGGTTATATTCAGGTCAAAAAGGTTGGATCAACTTGGATGACAAGATAGGAAATGGGTTACAAGTGTTTCAGTGGCGTGCGCTGCTCTTATCTCCATCTCTGTGGGTAGTGAATTGCTACAATACATTCAGCAGTCGAATCAGTAAATGGACACAGGCACTGGTGTGTCAGATTTTGGGACTATCTGCTGCTTACTCTCCATTTATTCTTTTTAATTCAGTAATGATAAATATCATGTGAACACCAAGTATATAATTCTGTGACTGCCTATACAGTAGGCTATGTGACACATTTCTGTTACTTCCTTGGGACATATTTATGCATAAATCTATAAAGTTGATAAGTGGGACAACCTAGAAAGATTCTTTTTGTTGTTGTCGTTGTATAGGAGGAAAATGTGTGAAAAATAAATGAAAATATGTGGGAGGGAATATCTAAACTCTCAGATTTAGCACAGGAAATATACTTCCTCCATCATATTACATTCATCAGGAAATCGGGGGAGAGTAGACGCCTCTTTTGTAGTAGGGGGTTGGAGTGCAGCGTTATCACTCCCTTGATCTGATATGAGTCTGACAGCGTGCGCCGCAGGGAATGCATTATCAGCCCACTTAGACACTCTGTTAAGATGTACTGGGAAATCACAGTATTTTTAGACAACAGACTATTTCATCCCTCAATTAGTAATACACTTGAATGGGAAAGTGGTCTCAGATTTATGGACCCCACTGTAACCACATTGAGTGCTCAACAAGAGACACATGCTGAAATGAGGATGCAGTTTCAATCAGCTCAATGCATATTCACACACACACACACACACACACACACACACACACACTCACACACACAAGGACAGGGGCAGTGTGCTATATGTGATCAGTGAAATCAGGCAATACGTTGGTTTCACAGAGACAGAGTTTAGAATATGCATCATGCAGGCGTCAGACACAGGAAGTAGAAAAATAACTGCACTTATGCTGGCAGCACAAAAATAACGTGCATGTGATAGCACACTCAGGAATTATTCTGAACACCTGAAAATCTGGTATTATTGTGAGCACTCACCGATTCTGCCGTGACTCAGTGATGAAAACATGTGAAAAAGCATGCATCCATACTACATGACTCACACATACACACACAGCATTACATTTGTGTCTCACTGATTAGGGAAAATAGCCTCTTAAAAAATCAAACTGGTACCTGACAGACTCAACATGCTCTTTAATCTGCTTACATCCCAGCCCTGCATCCATCAGGCAAGTGCTCAGAGTAACACCGAAGTTGAATAAAGCACAGGGGAACACAACTGAATAATCAAATATGGCTCTTTGCTCGGTCCGCATTTCCCAACATGTGACCTGCTGTGAGTTTGGTGGATTATTGCTCACAGATTTTTCCTCCAGAACCGGTGAGGAGCCGTGGCCTAAGGCTTTGCTCTGGCCGGGCCTACACTCTGAGGCAGAGGCTGTTGTTTTGTTTTTTTTTACCTAGTTTTAAGAGTTTCCATGTGAATCGTTCTGTGGTTGTGGTTGTTTTTAAGATGCACATCACAGTATCTGCATGCTGGGACTGTGTAAAGTCCTTAGTGACGCCCAACAACACAGCCTTGAAGCTACTTTCCTTGGCCTATGCAATAACTCCCAGTCTCTTAAACACAAAATTAATTACGTAGCACAGTAGAAATTAAAAAGGAGAAAGGGACAAAGATGAGTGAGTGGAAACGATGCACATACACTTTCCACATGCAACGGCGATACAACGTTTGCCTGGATTTCATAACTGGTGCTGCATTATGTTTATTACACCCAGCAATTACATAACATGCTTTGCTGTGTCAAGTGGAATTGCAGAGGGCTTTATTTATTTCTGGGGTACACTTCGTACACTATCAGCAGCCATCCCACTGCAGCACACTACTAACCTGAGAAAAACCTTTTTTCCACATGAAAATTTTCCAAAGGTCATTTTTAGGGCACCATTACCACCAGTTTGATTCTGTGTGTTAAACATGACATTTGAACCAAGAGCGGGAGGTTAACTCTTAAACCATGGTACCAATTAAAATATGCAAATATGAATAATAAGCATCATTGAAAATTATATTCATTTGTCCTCTGACCAAATTAAGCATCTGAAATAGCACAATGTCACTATAGTACCTGTTTGCTACAACACTAAAACATTTTTTTTGTAGGATTTCCCATTTTCTACATTAACATCCCTCTCTAGCTGCCAGCTTGCCCTCTGTATAACACAATCTCTCTCTCAAACTGACTTGATCAATGCAGTTACACTAGTAACAACAGGCATGTCTGTAAAGTGGCATCTATTTCAACTAATCCACTTTGGTCGAGTCTTAGGAATCATCTGTCTAGCTACTCTGCTCTTCATCTATCTTTCCCTTTCTCCTTAATATTCACAGTGCCTCCTTTTCTCCTGTAGATTGAAAATACCTTTAATAATCTTGTAGACGGGAAAGGATCGATAAGAGAGTACAAATGATAATGGGAACAGCAGATGCAAAAAAAGAGCACGGGTAGCTGATATGTGCATGAACAAATGATTCATAACTATTCACTCAATATTAATAAGTTGTCTCACAAATCTGGTCCGAAACAAGATCTTAGTGATGAGTTTTGTTTTTTTAACATTTAACATTTTAGTTAAACAATGATTTGGATACAGTGTAGAACAAGCACATAATAATATGACCATTATCCACCTTATTTTTCACGGATTCATGGAGGTCTGGGTTTTTGTGCGGAACTTCCGGTCCAGCACTCTTGATGCGATAATATTATTATCACATTCCATAATTGCGATCAAAACAATAAAACACAATTTAACAATGACAATTGTTGTTGCTCTATTTATTTAAGCTTAATATTTAAAAGTAGCGCAATGTAGAGCTGTCAGGATTTTTTTAAGCAGCATCCTCTCTTGCAACACGTTGCTTCAGAGCATGAAAATTAACAAACCAGCTTCGTAGTACAGTGTTAACTCGGACCGGGGCTTTAGGTTTTGTTCAGCTGCATTATGAACACAAAGCCTGGCTATGTTGAGCCTCCTTCGCCTCCTCCTCCGGTAAGGGAATGCGGCTGACCGGACGTGCCGCACATAAATCCGGACGTTCATTTTCACCTTACTTCCGCATTCGAAAATAAGGTGGATAGTGTAGCTGGTTAGATATGTGAGTGAGTTAAGAAGCAGTGAAGAACAGACATATAGACTTGGACAGAGACAGGGAGCGGACAGTGAAGCATTCTCCTCACATAAAAAATCTTCTGGGGCCATGAGGCCACCGAGACTGGGCCCTGCTGTACCATTGATCGCAGCCATCTGCTTCAGCCAACACATTGTGATTGCACTTTGCAGTAGTATTGACTTTGTGTTAAATCCCAGTCTGTCACAGAAACCCGCAGCAAGCACCCCCTGCATTCCTCTCCACCTCCACCACCTCGTTTTTCTATGTCTTCCTCCACATCCTCCTCAGCACATGTCCACTCTTTTCATATTGATAGATAAGCACTGTGGCTCTGAAAAGCCAAGGGTTTTTTTTTCCAACATGGTAGCCAAAAAATATCTTGAGGAAGTGGTTAATGAACAATTCCAATAACTTGGCCTGGACTGCTGATGGCATCAGCCTCAGCAGGGCATCAGTGAAACAACTGGAAACAGGTTTCTAGATCATCAGCTGATTACTGAGTCTGTGCAGGGTGTAAAACTCAGAGAAATGTTGTCTCACCTTGAAACTTTAGGTTAAATCACATCCAAACCAGCCTGAGCTGTTCATGAGAATGTGCATAATGTTTCCAAACACTGCTAACTAAAACACAATGCCTCTGTTTAAAACATCACGCGTGACCCTCTGGAGAGAGGGTGTGCGTTGGTTTGCAAAACATCAAAGCATTCCACCCCCTTCTCTTCCTCTGCTCTATCCTAGATCACTCATTGGTATCCAGATAGTCACCTGATCTCCCTAAGCGCCACCTACACAACCATTCACATAACATAGAATCTTTTATTAAAATATCCTTCGCAAAACTGGATTCTCCAATTTAAAGCAGTGGCAGCTACAGTACATTTCTGTTTTGTTCCGTCTATGGTGGCATTGTTTCTGACTCAAAGTGAAAATATGGAGCATATCATCGGGCTGGCTGACACATGCAAATACTTATGGATACAGGCAACATGCATGGATTTAAATCTGGCAATGGAAATTCTATTCAAGCTCATGGTATTGAATAACCTCTCTCTTCTGCTGCCTCAGTTTCTCTCCTCATCTTGGTCTTTTTCCTGCTGTCTGACTGTATTAGTACCTTTATTTGATATTCACAAAATGCATTACTCTGCTGTGCAACCTTCCTTATACCTCAAGGGAGGTTACACTTGCCCGTTTCACCAGAAAGAAGAGAGAATAGCAGATTTCCCTCCACTGCTCAACAGCCGTCCAGTCCTCCGGGCAACAACTCTGCTGCCTCCTTGCTTGTCAGGACACCTCTTTGCCATGCAAATTGCTTTGTTTTGTTTTTTCCCTTTTCTTTTCTGACACTCTCACTCTTCCAAAGCATCCCCTCTGAGCTTAACACGGTTTGGAAGAAGAAAAAGGTCTTTTCTTCACATTCCAAAATTCACCCTTTGAAACAGCTTGAGCCCATGCTGGTGGGGGTAAAGCCATGTCCAGGTGGATTTATGACGATGGGGTGAAAGGGTTGGGGTTTCCAGTTGGGAGCTTTTTCGGGTCTGTTTAGTTGCAGTGACTAAATGACTGATTATAGCTGGGAATAAAATTGGCAGTAGTGGTGGGTTTCAATCATGAGTGGTTTGCAAGGTTATTGATTGCTGTATGTTTGTGATAATAGGTGTATATGTGAGTGTGCTGCCTTGTTCTGTCAGCACAACAGTGTTGGTGCTTGAGGAGAATATTAGACCACTACTGCTTTTGCCGTGCTCAGAATACATGATGACACCTTCTCTCAGCCACTGACAATGTATTAAAGGGATATTTTAACATTTTGGCAAATACACCAGTAGGTCCATTACCTTTATTTGTTGATGCAAACTGCATGTATCCCCCACTGATCTAAAAACAAAGTCCATGGTATTTCCATGATATTTTTTCCAGGCTTTTAGCTCACTTGATAGAGCTGCCGCCCCATGTTGAGGATACAGTTCTCAATGCAGGTGGCCCGGTTCGAATCCTGCATCGGGCAGCCCTTTCCTGCATGTCATTCCCCCTCTCTGCTTCCCCATTTCATGTCTCTCCCTCTACTGTGCTACCAATTAAAGGAAATAAAATCCCCCAAAATATACTATAACATACTGCAGTGGGAGGAAAATGCTGAAACAGAGACTACAGTGCATCCAGAATATCAGTCAGAATATCACATCAGAATGAAACGGTCACAACATTTCACAGACCTGGACAATCCCTGGACACTATGAGTGACTGACAAACAGCCAATCATTTAACAGCTGTGTAGTTGGGTTGCAGCGTCATCGTCACGTTTATTGATAACACAATGGCTAGTGTGAGAAGGAGGAGCTCGTCGGTACGGTAACGGTAACAATGCGTCTGCCCCGACTCTAAAGCAGCAGCAGCGTCAGGCCGCTCACCGTCACTAAAACGCTTGATTGAATCTCTGATTAAATACGCCAAGCCGCGAGCGTCTTGCATGCCCCGCTGCAGCGACCCTGGGTTCGATTCCACCTGGCAGAGCCATTGCTGTGTGTCAATCCACCTTCTCACTTTCTCGGCCTCCCTGTCTCTCTCCTGCTGTCCTTTCAAAATAAATGCACAGAAAGCCCAGGAAAAAAAGTGGCTGAACAAAGTATTGGAATTTGCTACTTTAAGGTAAAAATCATAGTTTGCAGTTTCCATGGTTCCTTGTTAAAGCCCCAGACTCATGCATAAACAGTGCATATGGTATTGATGTATTATCTGCCGTTTCAAAACATATGCAGGCACACACTTTCATTTATTCTCTCCATGCTACTTTTCACTGCCACACTAAGCAATTCTGTGTGGATCTGTGCCACTGATTGAGGGGAGTGGAAGCAGCGATCGCCTCTGTGGAGTGTGGCTGGAGGGTGGTGAGCACCTTCCCTCTGCAATACGCGCACACACATACTAAAAAGCTAATGACCCGCCCATTTCACTTGCCTGTGTCAACCCGGGGAGACCCTACGGTGAAGCCGACATCAATAATATTCTGAAACAAAGGGGCCACAGGGGCCACAAAGGGACACCATCCAAAACTGACAATCATTCCTAAAAGGTGTTTTTCTGCTGTCAGAGTGACTACAAAACATTTACTAATGGTTTGAATGAATTCAGGTAAATGAAAATTCTGTCCCACTAGTTTTATTTCTCCTCCAGTCTGAGGTTAGGAAGAATGTAATGATCATTACTTACACTTATAATAATAATAATAATGGAGTACAGTTAGTATAGTGCTTTTCTATTGTTACCCAATACCCAAAACGCATACAGTAACCATTATTCATTCATTCATTCATTCATTCATCATTATTGTAGCCACAACTGCCCTGGGGAAGACTGACAGAAGCGTGGCTGCCAACGTACGCCATCATTCATACACATTCACACGAGGCAAGGTGGGTAAGGTGTCCTGCCCAAGGACAAAACCAAACTGATACAACGAGGGGTCATGTTAGGCTTTATTTGCCAATTAGCATTTTTTGTTAGCAATGAAAGAGGCCTTAGCTCTTTGATGTGTGACTTTTCAACGTGACATGCGGCAACTATCAAAGCCCTGTAAAAGCTAAGTCATCTCTGTTTACAATACAGATTCATTAGTGATGCAGTTAAACAGTCTAAGTTGGTAACACTGGCAACATTTCGCAATGGAGCAAATACTGGAAAACCAACAGCAGTGGTTAAAGACAAAAAATATAGAGTTATGGTCATTAGCATCATTTCTGCACTGTGGTCCGTATTATATTTATAGCTGCTGTAGCAAGGACTTGGATACATTTGAAATCCCTGCAGATTTCGCTGTAAGCATCAACATGAATTTCAAGTGCTAAGAAATGCTTATTGGCTGTCCTTGACAATCACAGTGACTGATGAACAAAGCAACACAATGGTGGCAGGTGTGTAAAGGTACACATAATGACAGATACAACACACCCACACCATGGCATGATAGTTATATCTCCATGTCATCACAATAGACACAGACAAATGTCAACGATAGCAGGCAGCCAATCAGGAAAATGCCTTTAGATCCTCATAGAACTGTTGTTTGGAGGAAGACCTTCAGTGGGGCAACCTGCCACACACCTCCTCCCTCGCTCTCTCTGCCTTTCTCTCTCTCTTCTATAGTGTGACCGTGATTATAGTGGCATACAAGGCTCCGCTGCAGACGTGACTGGGATGTTGATGTGATCTGTTCCCACACTCTGTGTGCTAGGTATATATCAGCGACTCATCTCCAAGACACAGGCTCCAAGGTCCTTCAATGTGAGACATGCCATTAGGTCCATCTCTCTTTTTGTTTGCTGGAGCTCTCAGATGTCCCTGCAGTAACTCCTCTTTGGTTTCCTATGTAGATGTTATTTCCACTGATATTGTTTTGAGGAGAGTTTAGAGGTGAGTACTCTGGCCTATACTGTATGCTACATCAATGTCATATTAGACAGTACAGCAGTAGGGTGTCTTTTTCACTTTAAGAAAACAGCAATTTTCTCTGCTGTGGCCTAAGCCTTGAAAATTAACGGCAGTTTATGTCTGATTCAGTAATCATCAAAGAAGCTATGGTCTTCCAGTCTGATATGCCTACAGTATGTATTCTCCTAAATGTCCTTCAGCCAAGCTTGTTGCTTGCCTCTAAACAGGTGGACATGTGCCAACCCTCTAAAGGTATCCCTCCCTTGATCAACAGCTCAGCTGCCATAAGGACAGGCAGTAGAGCAGAAGGCACCTTGACCACCTAGCTATCAGTCACTGTGGTATTAGGCATGAAGAGACAAGTTAGGGAATGTAAATGAGCCAGGGTTTAAGCTCTGATTTAGTGAGTAAATTATACCATCTGCAGAACTTAAAGTTATTTTCAGATTTTTTGCATTTCTGAGCTATTGCTCCTCCTCACAGAATAGAGATAAGGAGAGAGGGGGAAGGAGGAAGAAGTCACATGGACATCATGGTGGTGCATGAGGAATCACCAAAGTCATTGGGATACAAATGTACCACGGACTGTGGAGACTAAATGTGGCCTGAAAACCCACCTTTTTAAAAGAGCATATCACTGCTGATTTTATATTCTATATGCACAGTTTTTACTTTGTAGCACTTGTTTTATGAAAAGTGCATTAGAAATAATGTATTATTATATATTTCATGATAACCTGCATAAACAGCCATTAAAGTCACACATTTCTTTAAATTCTAATCAATGTTTTATATTCATGGACTTGAAATTTGAAAACACCAGTAATAATGTGTAAAATGAAGGTGAAATAAACCTGTCCATATACAGTATGTGTACTGGATATGTTTGCAAAATAAACGTCTATTCTATCTCATGTGCAGGAACAGCACAGGAGTCACCACACTGCACAGATGTGCGTGTTGGTCTTACAGCCATGCAACTGAAGGAAAATTAATTACCAAGGGTCTGAGTCAATCAGCCATGGATTTTCAATTACTCTTTGAATGGTGGCCATGAAACAGCCTCAGCTGTGAAATATGCTGTCGAGAGCTCTGAGAAAACACTGGTCCGGTGGCCGGGACCGGTCTGGGGATTCATTTCAATGAACTGTCCTTAACACGAGTTGATTTTTTCAGTGATGGCATCTGATAGCATCTGGTCTCAGTTGAGGGGGAGCTGAGATTTTGAGGGCAACACAAAGGGCTCTAGTTTCATGGTGCAGAGCAAGGTGGCGCAGGCTGGCGCAGTGCAACTTTCGTCTGCAATGCGTCCCTTACGCACAGCTGCCTCTAATTGCATCCCTGTACGCTTGGTATTTGTTTATGTGATCTGTGCACACAACTCATCTTTGTTACACAGGTTCATATTAGTTACTATTACTATTTAGTTTTCACACTGGGCAATGCAGGGCAAATCTGATTGACAATAACCTCCTCCCAGAATATTCTGCTCAGTCCGTGGAGGTCTCTGTCTTTGTGTTGCCATGTATTCAGCCACTGTGAGCTTGGACCTCCCAGACCAAAACATCAGTTTCCTCCCGTAAAATGTTTGGCCTGTCTGTCATCGCTGTCTCCCTCGTCCATATCCAAATATAAAATGACAAAATTGCAGTGCACCTCGCTTGTGGCACATTTAAAGGTAAGGAAAGGAGCTTATTTGATTAGTGAAGAATGGACTCGGCAATGTTAAACCCACTCACGCGTTCTTACGCCAGTAGGAGGGACGGGAGGAGTTCCTGCGCTGCACCTAGACTGCACCTGGTCTACGAAACTAGAGGCCAAAGTCTCTCCAGCTATACAGAAACCTGTCTCCCTCTCTTTCATGGCCTGCCTGCCTCTATCCTACCTTATCCCCGTTCTTTACTCTCTCTGACTTTTCAATTTCCAGAGACCTGCAGGGGCCAAAAGGCTAGCTCAAAGAGGACTGTAAATTTTTAAAATTCCATCTCCTGAGTTGCAAGGCAGACATGGCCAGGGTCTGAGGTGGGCTGGCAGTCAAACATCAAGTAACATGAAGGACCCCTGAGCACGATGACACCAAAGACTGAATACCACTCAAATCTTTGGTTTCTGGAGGGCAGTGTTATACTTGTGCAGAATGAGACTGTGCTAAAAAGGCGGAGGGATGTTGAAGCAGTTGGGCTGAGTCTTATTTAAGCCTGATTCTCAGATCTGATTTTAATTAAATGAATAAAAGCTCATGAATTTTGAATAAACCAACCCTGTCTTCTAGAATTTCTATACTAAAACGTTGCAATGGCAATTAATGTATGATCTTCTGTTATTTATTTAGGCACGCAAAGGGGGGGGGGGGTGGGGTGGGGTGGGGGGGGGGTTAAAACAGTGACGGGTAAATACATTTGGTAAATGTAGTGTAAAAACATGAAATAGCATTTTTTCTTAAGTGGATGCTTACCTTTCTAAAATACAGTAATTGTGTGTCTATGTGGCAAGGTGAAGAGGGACCCGGGCGGGCTTCGAACCCCAGACTCCCGGGTCGGAGTCATGCGCGCTAACCAGTCGGCCAAAGGGACATCCCCTTGACACATGATCAACTGGAGCCATAGTGACAGGAACCTCAACTGTCACATCTACAACCTCGTTTTTTAAAAGTCATTGCATAAAATCATACAACAACCAAAACGTTTTCTGGGTGTGGATTTTGACATCAGTCTGTAAGATGAGAATTGGCTATAAGAGTGGAGTAGTACACGGACAATGATGTTATGTACAACTTTACTTGGTCTTAGTTTTTATGTTCATAAAGACCTTGTGCTGCCTTATTGAGGACTTAATATTTTTGGTAAATCACAATTTAATGATTAACACTGGGATTTAGCAAACATGAGATTATTCAGAAGCCAGCTGGAATTAAAAAGAACACAAACACTGGTCGATGGATCGGATCTGTGTTCTCTGTTGTGAACATGTTCTGCCCCTCATGCATATAGACAAAGGAGACCCAGCTAAATGCTGATGAGAAAAACTTTACCCCCATAATCTGCAAATATCCGTTTAGAAAAGCAGAGGCGTTTGTTCGAGGGTTCACCGCTTACCCCATAATTATACCAATTAAGCTGATTACTCCCACTGTTCTCTGCCGGTGGGGGAAAAGGAAGTGATGCCACAATAGCGCCTGAAATCAAAGTTTACCTCTGAAGGATAAACACCAAGACCGAGTAAAATATCTATTGAGGCCATATGTCGGTTCCATCTCTCCTTCTCAGCCCGATGGATCAATGAAAGCAGGTTGGATGGGGAGGGGGAGGGGGAGGGGCAGGGGGGTGGCGGTGAGGTTGGGATAGTGCAGATAATGCGAGGAAGGAGGAGTTGTTCACAAAACCAATCGATGGACAAAATAAATATTTCACACTCACCAATGACCCATTGTCGTATTTTGATAGCCTCTATGAATTTAACTCTCTCAAGTCTGAGCTGGTTGAACGGAACCAGGATGAGTCATAAATCAGCGATGTTTAGGTGGCCAATAAACTGTGTAAAGTGTGAACATTTTCCAGCTCCATACCGTGTGTGGTTTGCAGTGTGTCCTAATGACACCACTGAAAATGTCAAGATTATCATTGGAAAAATAGTAGTAAGCCAGATAATGTGCAGTTGGCTTGGGATTTTCTAAAGCGTAAGTGTGTGTGTGTGTTGGGGGGAGGGGGGTAAACCAGTGGTTACTTTCAATTATGTCCTAATTCATATTTAATGGTGTTTATTGGAGCTAAAGGTCAGTGGTGGTGTGTTTATGCACGTTTCCTAACACTGAAGGAGGCAGCTGGCATCCCATCGGTAAGTCTGTGCTGCCTCTTTAAAAATGCACGGCGTTCCACCACAGGAAGCGGTGACCCCCTCAGTGTTAACCTATTGAGCGGTAAATATCAGGTAACATGGCCAATGAAATTCCACATCTCATGATCTTCCTCTTCCTTTGCAACCTTCTACAGTGATCCCTGAGAGCACAGTAGGAGTACAGTGTCTGCTTTACTTAAGGAAAGGAACCTTAAGATATATAACTGAACATCTCAAACACTGCATCGATTTCCTGTATGTGCACAAGTTCCAGCCCCACGGCGTACTGTACTGTATATAAATACTGTGTATATGATACTGCATATCCATTTGAGTGTATTGTGATAGATCTTGTTTCAACAATAATGATAATGATAATAATAATGGCTTATATTTATATAGTGCTTTTCATGGTACCCAAAGTACTTTTCACAAACCATTATTCATTCATACCACATTCAGACCGGTGGTGGAGCCACAGTTGCCTTGGGGCAAACAGACAGAAGCGTCCTCCGACCACCACCAAACATTCACACACATTCACACAAGGCGGGTAAGGCATCTTCCCTATTGGACACAGCAGCCACTGGGATAGAGTGGTATTCAAACCGCCAGTTGGCCGACCCGCTCTATCTCCTGCGCCATTGTCGTCCAACAAGGAAATTGATTGACAAAGACAGTAAGTGTTTTGAAAGACCAAGTGCCGGGGGGAATTTCCCCACTGTATCAGCATTTAGGAAGATGAATAAATCCTGGATTTTCACTGTGATCAAATTCCAAAGCACTTGTATTTCATGCCTGATTTCATAGCTGAGACTTGAAAGCACTGTCATCAGTTTATGCAAAAACAGGACTGCTGTTCAAGTAAAGCACTACAGGACACCTTTGAACTGGAAATTAAGTATCACCCTCTCAGCTGCAGGCAACGGCATTAAATATCGGACTGAGCCTTCAGTGAATAAAAGAAATGAGCAAAATACAGCATGGAAAATTTCCAGTGTCCGATGTGAAAAACAAAAGAAGGAGTAGGAAATTATTTGTGGCCGTTTACTACTGTATGTTAAGTCTTCAACTATTATCTTCTGCTTAATAAGGGTATAACAATTAAAATCAATAATAAACATAAACAAAGCATAGTTATCCAGTTTTTAGGTTCAAAAGCAACAACTAATAATGTCAGCACAGCAAACAGTCAGTTCCCCATGGAGAACAGCCAATCTTTTAATGTAAAGCTCACTTAACATCATGTCCTTCTCCCTTAAAAAAAAAAAACCTGTTAAATGTTGCATGCTGCTGATAAAATCTGGGTCAAGGAGTCTAGCCTTGCTCCAAGCATACGTAAAAGGAAACCTCCACCTGGGTCACACTTGTGCACAAGTTTTTCCATCCTTTAAAAGTTGTGATGACGCGGATGGGAGATATCACATCATTAAAGTACAGCGGCAGCTAAAAAGCAGCAGTCGAAAGACGAAGGAATGACGAGAAACGGTTCTGATGTATTTGGAGGCAGAAATACCCAGCACTCGACAGCCAAACACAAACCTGCTTTTAATACCACAGGGGTATTTATAAATTTAAAGGTTGGTCCAACTTAAGAATGCATCTGCCGAGTCAGTGTGTCATGTCTGTGCATGTGTGCGTCTGTGTGTTTGTGTGTGCACGCACAACACTTACAGACAAAAGCACAGTCTGTGCTTAGTGTTGAGGAACATTTTACACCACTTTCACTTTTTTCCTCTGCTAACCTGTGGAGTTCAACTCACTGTGCTGTCAGATGTATAAGTGTATGAATGTATGAAGTGGGCACGTGTCTGTGTGGTTGTGGTTGTGTGTGTTTGTGTACATCATGTCTTTACTGTATATATACATAGTACAATGATAGTGTGAGTGAGAGAGAGAGAGAGGTTCAAGGACAGACAAAATCCACTCTGTACTAATGAGCTAGCTGTGCTGCTCTCTGTTTTGTCTCTCAGGTCCTCCTGCTTGCAAACCACTAAAAGGTTTGAATTAAAATTTTAAACAGAGCTGTGCTGTGCTGTCTGCATCTCAGGACATTTATATATAAAACACACTTCACATCACCCAAAGCTCTGTGAGTCATATAGTTTTTGTGCCGTCTGTCTGTCAAGGTGAAAAACTCTTGCTGTGTCCCCACAGCTGTTCAGAAAGCTCAAATACTTACAAGTTTCCCTGCATCAGAATACATTTGAAGTCTGTATTTTGCAGTCTATTTCACCATACTTTTACTGTAAACATTATTACAACATGTCACCGTTTAATCTGCCAAATGCAAAACTATAAAGTTTAGTTGCACACGATCGGTGGTTGGAGGCTCCAGTGAAGGACAGTTCTATACGTGGGATGCATTTCTGCGCTGTGCAGCAGATTTACTACTCAGTGGCCATGCTGACATCCAACATGTTTCTCGTTGTCATTTAGATGTTCTGTTTAATATCAAACAAGACAAGGGTGTGCGTGCGCTCTAAACAGCTGCTGTGTTGCAAATGTGAAAATGAGCCAAATCTGTCATCTCTTCTGTGATGGATTTAAAGTGTCTTCTACATGTACTGTACACTATGTTATGTGACTTACAAAGAAATGGCCTGATGAATAACGATGTAATTGTACCAGTTAGAAGCCATAAAAGTCCTTAAATTGTGCCATTGAAAACGTCCATCTTCATATTACATGAAGACACTGCTCTGTCGAGTTTCAATATGCACATCATGTTACCAATTTACATGGAAATGTGATGCTGCAGATACTTCCTGACAAATGTCACACTATAAATGTATCATAATGCGGCAGAAAGCATGTTTTGACTATTCATGAAAGTAGTTGACTTTCTGCATCTTGAAACCATACAAACCTCAATCTCTGCCAGCATAATTAGACTATGGGACTTCCTCGTGACGCTCCGCCACATCGTTGCCAATTATAGCAGTTCCTACTTTGTGCGCCCAGGGGTTTCTGAGACCCTTTGAAAAGGAAAACCCCTTTTGTTACAGGAGAGATTGAAAGGGAGAGAGAGAGAAGAGCGTTAGAGAGAAAGGGGGAAAACAGAGATAGATTTGACATAGAGTGAGAGGAACGCGTTAGGAAGTGCCAGCACAAGAGTTTGCATAAAAACTGAACATGCACGACTCAGTTTCAACATCTGTGCATGTATGGGTGTGTTCATTTATCCATATGAACAATTGTTTGTCTGTCTGAGTCTGAGCCTGAATAGCACAGCTGTTCAAAGAGGACACCAAATGGCAGTGGGATTTGTGATTCAAGAGGAGAGAATCTATTCGCCTACTGTTCCATTTCCATGTCTATGAAAAGGCAAATAAATCTTAGAAATCAAGTCAAATTTATATGATGTCATTTGAGCTGTAAAATACAAATTATTTCATCCTATATTTCAGTGACAAGAAAAAATAAGTAACCTCTTGGGAATTACCAGTTTTCCTTCTTTTGTTACTGGTCATTTGGCATACTTGTTGTGGTCAATTCATGAGCAGAGACGTGAACCAGCTCCAAAGATTCGGTTCAGCTTTTAACTGTTGCATTACTCATCATCCTGCATTGTGCGTGCCTTTGGGGTCATCTTAGCTGGGCGACCACTTGTAGAGATTATCCACAGAGCTTAATCAACTCCCTCCATAGATAGTTTGACTCACTGTAGACTGATGAATATCCAGACTCTTTGAGATTACTGTGAAACCCTCTCAGCTTGATGCAGTGTTCTTGACAAAATTATAAATTAATGCAGATAGTCACGTGGGTCCCAGAGAGTTAATGTCAGTGTTTGGCAGTGTAGCCCTGGCTCCTGGGTATAAGCTGTTCTTAAGTCTGTTTGTCCATGATATGATGGACCTGAAGTGTCTGCCAGAGGGCAGCAGTCAAACAGATGATGTGTGGGATGGATCTCTCAGTATACTGTCTGGTCAGATGAAGCAGCTCCGACTGAATAAGTCTTCCAAGAGAGGACAATGAACAGCCAATGATCTTCTGGGTAGTACTGATGACCCTCTAAGGGACTCCACTGTCCACTGAGCAGATGGTTTACCAGGCAGAGATGCAGTACGTCAGCATACTCTCAATGAAACAGAGGTAGCTGAACACTGGCGGCTTTTCCTGCAGGTTTTTTTTTTTTCCTGAGGATGCCCAGGAAGTGGAGTCACAGCTGTGCCTTTTCACTCCTGCTGTGGAGTTGCTGGTGCAGAAGACATCTTCACCGATGTGTGTACGCTGGAACCTGAGAACAGGGACTCTCTCTGCACAGTCCTCATTGATGTATAATGGATGGAGCTGTGCAATATTCTTTAGATCCTCCATGTTGACTTAAGATTTGAGCATCTTTGTAGACTGGATATCTTCTCCAACACTCTCATAGACTCCGAATTTGATGATGCTGTTGATGGGTTATACACACAGTACTACCTATTTGTTTGTTTTTTACTATTTCTCCCTCTACACTCTTTAAATCAATGGACAGTAAGGTGCCCTCTCAGCTGTAGGCCTGTATCTTTTAAATTAGAGGACGTGGAAACTTTTAGTGGCACAGTAGGATGAAGTAAAAATCTCTCAATGAATGTTTTGAAACTTCATAGAAAAGTATATTTTCAAAAAGTATATTTGAATTGAAAATAACAAGCCATTAATTGTTGAAATTTATCCACTGGGGTCCATGACCGTTCATACAGAATTTCAACCCATTAAACAGATACATTAATACGTGAAGACTGATTGGGGCTCTAATACAACTTCATTTGTAAACCACTCATCAGCTTAATCAAAGCAGCCCAAAATCAGTTGTGACTTGTAAAACAGCATATTGTGCAAACAAATCTATGTGAGCCAGAATTTCCATCTCTCTCATATAATAATAGTAATATATTTACCTCAATTCATACTGCAATTATGTCTTCGTGGACAATGTCGATGTGGCCTGAAGCTAAAAAAAAATCATGACTTATCAAACTGGATTCCATTTGAAGCCACAGACTAAAAAGAGAGGTATTCAATGACTGCACCAACAGGGAATGAAAATAGCATTGAGCTCAGTATCAACTTCAAGGCGGCTTAACGCTTCCGCATTCTGATGCCCCGATAAAGGAAAAGAGGATCGTGTGGGAGGAATGAGACAGAAAAAGAGTGACAGAGAGGAAAAGGAATTTAATCAAGTAAAGAGGTTGAAAGAGTCTTTGAGCTTTTTCTGCCTCGGTCTGTTGTTTGTGACACAAAATGTTTAAGCCTGATGCAATTCAGAGCACTGGACAGGATGGACAAGTCTATAGGATAGTAAAGGTACGTGTTGCTGTAAGCGCATTTAGCAGTGACATAATATGTATGTAAGTTATGAAAAGTTTTCCTTCTAAAATGTTTTTTTTTCCACACTAAACCAGTAAGTCTGGGGCTGTTTAATGTTGACCCGACTGTGAAGACTGTGTTTATATGTTATGCATCCACAGTAATCAGTTTGTATCATTACTGTACACGTATACCATACTACACAGGAAGGAGGAGAAGGAGAAGCAATGGAAAGTATGGAGAGCCCTCTAATGATCTTTCCCTCTTTCCACTTCCTCTCTCTCTCCCACTAACTTTTTCCTCTCTTCTCTGTCTCTCTCTCTTCCTCTGTCTCTCTCCGAAGGGGAGTTGATGTTTCAGATATTAGTGAGCTGTGTCAGACAGTTAAACTGCCCTTTATCGATCCTCTAAGCTTCACTCTTTCCAAGCAGCCGTTACGCTTTTAATGGCTTGTAATGGAGCCGAGTCCTCTTTGATGTCCAATTGCTCAGTGAGTCCACCCTTTTTTTTTGATATTGATACAAAGGATCCTCTTGATGCTGGCCTCAGAGAAGCCAGTTTCCGACACAAATTTTTGGGTCGATGAGGTACCCGGCCCTGTAGTTCTAAAATGTCCATACAGTATGCTGGGAGGAAGAGAATCAGAGGAGATGGCAGACATTTTTGATTTTGTAAATCTCATTGCCACTAAAAAAAGAAACTGTCCATTTACATAAACTCACTTCATCATCTTCTTAGATAATCAGTCACTGTCAATCATCATCAACAAAAACCTCAAACCTCTCTGACTTGTTACTAAATATATGAGTTCATTTCAAAGCTGTTCATTTTCTCAAACTTCCCTTCGATCTTACCTTTTTCTTGTAAATGTATTTTTCTTCTAAGAGCCTCTTTTAGAAAACACTAGTCAAACTAGTCACATTAGAGCTTTTCTCCCCTTTGCTCTTTGGTATCTTAAGTGAGGTGAAGCTATGATCAGACTTGTTGTATGAAATTAATTGTATTCCTGATATCCTGCAGCAGATACGTATGTGTAGTCTGACTTCCCTCAGTCATTAAATGCAGCCTCCTGCTACTTCTTAAATTATATTTTTATGTTTTACCTATTTTTTCCCCTCTTGCTTTATGTTTTTCTGCAGTGCCTCCAACTAATTTCTCTTTCCTTCATATCTTTTTGTGTGTGTGTTTTTTTTGTGTGTGTATGTTTTTTTACTCTTCTTTAATGCAAAAATGGTTGTCTGGCAGCAGGAGTCAAATTGCAAATTAAGAGCATGTATTTTGGCCACGACAATAAAGACAAATAAGCCTCTACAGTACACACATCTGAGCTTGATTTAGTTGTGTACTTTTTTTTAAGATTAACATTAATAACCAATTCAATTTATCATATGATGTTTCCTGTTCAAAGCTTTATTTTCATCTACAAACTAAAAGTTGTATACACCCAGCTAGCTCTTCAAAGTGCTATGGACTCTATGACCTAAATAAAAAATATCAAAGACTGGAAGCCCCAAAAGAGAAAATAGAAAGTGGAAGAGAACCAGGATTTGGGGGCACACACAAAAAAAGAAAGAAAAATAAAGCACACACACACACACACACACACACATTACAGTCTTCACAAGATACGTATGTATAATAATGTCTCTCTGTGTGAAACATCAAAAACAAGATGTGTCTAGTTTGTTTATTGTTGCTGGTGGCTGGCAGGTCGCGCACCATCATTAGTGCTGTGAGTATGACACACTGATTTTCTTTCTACTCACCCTCTCTCAGGAAACTACTGGGGGAATGATAGCGCTCGAATGCAAGGGTGGAATCCAGCATGTATTCATCTCGTATTCCTTTTGAATGTGTCTCATAGACCTTGGTGTCAAAGATGTGTCAGTGGTGAGAAAAAAAAAGAAAGAATGAGAAACTGTTTCCATTTGTTGTTCCTACTTCCTCGAGAAGAACAGAAAGAGAAGGATGCTCTGTCAAAGCTCTTGTTCTTATTGAGTGTCTGTAAACTAGCATGTTTATTCAATACGTGACACCAACAGTTGCAACCCGTTAACGAGTTGTATTCAACAAATGTTGCTAATTAGCTAATTACTGTGTTTCTCGTTAAATGGTGCGCATTCAGCACTTCGAATAGGTACAACAGCATGTGTGAGCTCAGCTTACTGTGCACACGGCTGCATTCTACAAGTGCAAGAGGCATTCATGACCAAAAGAAAGCTGATTAATGCATAACATTGCCTGTATTTAATATTTTCTTGAGTCTTTTTCCCCTCGAGCGGTACAGGAAAAAAGAAATTGTGACAGACTCAATGTGAAAACAGTGGAATTAAGAGGAACTCTTTCCATTTTTACATCTGTGCAGCAGGCTCATTTGTCTTTGAATTGGCTTTGCTTTAAATGTCAACATTGGCCTTGTTTAACTTCATCAGCAGCCTGTCGCAGAAATCTGGAGTGTAATTTACAACCCATAAAAAGGATGTTGAGTCGTCCGCCCACTCAGTTTCCCAACAGTACCGCCTCATATATGGATTACACAACATAAGCGAGTCTCTGACCATATAAAAGCGGCCGTGACGTCAAGAGTTTCACTGGAGAGAGACATCACTGCCATCTTCCTCTGGGTCTTGTCTAGAGGCTTTGAGACAGTATGATAATTAGACATAACTGCCCCTCCTGGGGGGCATTCGTGGAGACCGAAGTTTGAAAAATTAATCCACGAGGCTGGACCTTGAACACACGCAAACACACATGCAACCAAATATGACAATGGATGTGTTAGGCAAGTCATTAAACCTTTAGAGGACAGTTTATATAACCTTTAGTTGCCAAGCAAAACCAGCACACACACACAGCACAAATAAGTCACCCTAAACTTTACTCACAATGTTGATTTATGATGATCTATTGTGATGCTCGCTCTATCCCTGCCCTCACACTCTGAGATTTTAGCCTAAACTTTGGAGGACATGAAATATTGATACGGTACACAGGAGGATTTGACGTAAGTGAGGCAGAATACTGCAGTGCTAGGCATCACATGTTTTATTGAAGCATCCAGTGTAGCACTCAGGGAGTGAGAGAGAAAGAAAATGGGAAAAAGACGACCCTAAAGAATTGGTGGAGGCTCCGAGAAAGAGAACGGTGGGCTGAGAGGGGGCAGGGATGCAACTTTCCTGTCCCTAAATTGCCTGGTTTAATGAAGCATTGACGATCAATAGAGCAAGTGAAGAAGAAAAATGGGTCTCATATGCGGGTAAATATTTGCTCCATGTCCAGGTCTTGACCATAATACCTTGAGAAGGTGCATCCACTTTTTCCTCCTCCAAAATATTGACTTCATTATTCAGCCTTCCTAAGAGATAAATGGATCAGAGAATTGGTGCTAAAGTTTGTGCAAGCTTTACAGGGAGGCACAAGTTCAACAAAAACTACAACACAAAGACAAGTGAACAAAGGTTTTCTAGTCTGCATTAATGAATACCTCACCGTGCATCTGGATCAATAACATCATTTTTCAATACAGACCCAGGAATGAAAAGTAAATATTTATGGAAAAATACTGACATGACCAGTGTAATGCATGAATGCCAAGGTCAAGTGCAGCAGGGATGGCATATTTTCGCAGTTCTACACAGACCACCCTGCTCCCCTTGGCAAAAAAAACCTGTTGTGGCGTATGGATTATTGCAGAAAATAAGGCCTGTGAATCCTTAATGCAACTTCCAGAAGTCAAAAGCTACTGTTCTCCTAAAGGCAAGCTTCAACGCTGTTGCATGACTTAAATCTCCACCACTAAACTGTCTATATGATTTAGCATGCGTACCTCATCTACAAAACTTTAAAAAGTTACAAATAGTTTGTAGGAGTTTGATATATTATTTGGTTTAATATTCTCTGTGTACAATTGGGTAGTGGTCTATAGTAATTCATGTAGTTTGGGAGATCAGGGGATAGGAGAAGGTTGTACTGGGAAAAAAAAGACAATGAACTGAATCATAAATTTTGAACGTGACTTATACAGTAGTTCAACAAAACTTTGAGCTAGCTCTTGTGAGCACTGGATGTGACACCTGTCCTCTACAATGTACGTCCACTTCCACAAATTATCATTCAAAGGAGAGACACTCTTGTGCCTTCTTCTCTTCCAAATTACAACAGGAAAAAAAGGAGCATAATTTTTCATTAAACACTCAACGTGGCTGAAAATGAACAGTGCCACCACTGATAGGCCTAATTGGTGAATGAGAAGGGGCCAGCAAGCGACAGGAGGGTGGGTTGGGGCCATTTCCTGGCACTCAGTGAGCTATTTACAGAAAACAGACACCACTGCTGTGAGGGAGAGGGCCTTTCCTAAAAAAACTAAAAAAAAAAACTAAAAGAAAGACAGGACAAAGAGACTTGGCTGGTAACAGATACCTGTGCCAGCAAGTATTTTAAAGGCTCACCAAATGCTTTCTGGAATTATATAATATCATAGTGAGGAGAACACAAGATTAATCACACCAAGATGGCTGCCAAGACGATGCCTTGGTCTTGCGGGAAAAAAACAAAACAAAAAAACACAGCAATCAGTGGCATTTGTGGCTGATGGCTGCTCACAAACACAGCTGTGTCTTGCCCTGTTTCTTTGAATTACAATTTATGCTATTACAGTCCATCTCTGCTCCTGTCTGTCTATTCTTCCAACATTCCCCTCAATCCTCTCCTCACCATCTGTCCATTGGCCCTGGCAACAATCTAAGCCACCATTTTAATTTGCATGTGCAGTCATTTTAGCACATGTAACGTACAGCATTATAACTAGTGGCTCTAAGTACAGAGCCAAGTAGTGCACCTCAGGCAAGTAGGTGGACAAACGAACACAACACAGCAGCAGCATCACAAGACACGAGTCAGAATCGCAGTGTGACAACAGATCAATCCTTACGTACAGTACATAAAGAGCTTAACACTGTGCTGCTGGCAAAATCACCACGGCCTGCCATCTGTGCACATGGGTGTGTGTGTGTGTGTGTGTGTGTGTGTGTGTGTGTGTGTGTGTGTGTGTGTGTGTGTGTGTGTGTGTGTGTGTGTGTGTGTGTGTGTGTGTGTGCGCTGGTCATTGTATGTGTCTGTGTGTGAAAGAAAGATTTACTTTAACATGTGAGGCTCTGTGCTGCATGCCTCACATTATTACACAGGAGTATATTATCTGAATTTCAGTAATAATATGGGTCTAACAAAGACTTTTTAAAGTAATTTGTATTAATTCATACATTCATTTGCATAAAAGTTCAAAAATCTGATTGACTAGAAAATCTCTCACCAATTGATAAAATAAAATAACTTTTTTCTATAGCACTTATCGAAATTAAAATTACAAAGTAATCCATAAGAACAAGCTAACAATAACACTGACAAGACAATAAAATCAGTTCACAATATGGCGGGGAAGGCCAAACGATGAAAGTGAGTTTTAAAAAGAGATTTAAAAGAGAATACTGAGGTTGTCTGCCTGATAATGAAGACAGTTGCATTTTGAGCTTCTACTGTGTTTAACCGCTTCTACAGTTCAAATACATAAGAGCTGAGAAGAAGCCCAATGACACCTTAGGCTGTCCCTGCTGGTCGCATGTCCCTCTGAAGAGAGCTGCAATGAGCTCAGTTACATCCTACAGTCATCATTCAACCTGCTAATAAAAAAGAATATTGATTGTGGATTTTGAGTATAAAAAATCGACACTGATAATGTTGTTCTAAAACCTCCTATGAGTATGTGCATTCAAGTGTGTGTATGGAGCGTAATGAACGGGTATGCAGTGGGAGTTTATTTTTGTTGAGCCTTTCAAAGCTGACTTCATTAGGCATCAACACTGATTGAAAGCTATTTTTATGGGTGTATGATTAAGCTTTTTCCAGGAGTGGTTGTTCTCTCAGCTATCTCAACTGGAGATAGTATCTGCCAGATCCCTGTTTTGATGTGGAAATGATGAGCTTGTTAAGCCTGGCCCATAAAAGTCACCATGGAAAATTCTCCATTTCCTCGCACACCAACTCAAGGCTTTCAGACGGGATGCCAGGCTTGGGTAATAAATATGCAGGGTGACAGAATTCACAATTTAAAAAACAGATTCCCGCTGACATGGCACGCTAAACACTGAGATGCAGGATTCAAGACTTCCACTCATCTTTCCTCCCCTCTGTACCTTCCTCTTCCACTTCGGCGAGGCTCCTTTTCTTACCCAGACAAAAGTGGCTAGTAACTAACTCCCAGCACATGCCGTCAAAATGCATTGAGTCATCTGTCTGCCAGAAAAACACCTGAGTGTACTCTGCATTCAAACACGTTTACACACATATACACAACTCTGTGCATACTTTCATGTCCACATAAAGGCTACAAATAAAAGTACAGTAAGTGGGCTGGAACAAAAGGTCTGAGGCCAACGATGTAAGAGGCCCTCAGCGCAAGGACCAGCTTGATAAGTACACAAAGTTGCCACCTCTCTGTGCATTTCTGCTCCACAGAACAACTGTCTGGTGTGTTGTTCACATCCACTGACGTGTCTTACTGCAGAATCCAAGCAAACATTATAGTTTCTTGGTGACTCATGCTTCTTGATGAGTAGGCAGCTCAGGTCCGCAAAGGCATCTTGCATCTCAGAACACTACCCTCGGCTTCTGATACTGTACCACACCTAAAACCAGAATGTACAACACATATAAAGAGTAACTCTACCTCATTGATAGACATTAGCTCTTTAATAAGAAAAGCACTTGAAAGACTAGCCCTTTATGGACATCTGATTCAAGATGTAATGAGCCTCCACATGGTGCTAGACAGCAGCTGAGTGGGAAATGTAGATGTTGTACAGGAGATTTGATTCTTCCAGGACTGATGAGGACAGTATAATGACCCTAAAAGCATCCTCGACAACAACATCATGACATCAAAATGTTCATGTCCTGAAATGTTTCTGCCATTGTTTGTGGTTTTCAATAACAGGGATTTGCTCCATGCACAATGTTCAGAGAGGCTTACATCATCTTGCTGCTTCTGATTCTGATTTGCACTCCATTGAGTTCAGTAACAAGAATCATGGAGTATAATTGTTACCAACAAAGTTGTAGTAGTGTGACATCCCTACTGCTGACGGCTTTTACTAGAGTGCCCTTGCAGCTCCACATCGGCTGGCCTGAAGAAAGCAATTTGGTTGCTTGTGGCAACAACCTCACAGTCTCCCTTGACAGTGAATTCAAGTGTGAATTCTTAAGGCATGTCCTTTAAACACAGCTACTTTCTAGGTGTTTTCTTAACAATTCACCTTTACTTTTTTCACCCAGGCACTTGCTTTCTGGCATTCAGGCAGTGTTACAATGTACATTTGAGATCAGATCAGCATTGTCTGTGTATTGATAGCAAAAAGAGTGTGGTTGGTTAAGTGCTCACAGGAACATACTGTACTGTCCGAGTCGGAGTGCTCTGCAGAGCAGGAGATTGCTACTGCACTTCTCACAGGAAATCACTGCCAAACAAGCCAATAAACAGAGAGTGGAGCATGCACACACACACATACGTACACTACACAGAAAATACTTAAGATACTTTGAATTTAACTATGACTTGAACCACAACAAAAAATATTTGTCCTTTCTTTCCCTCATCCTACCCATCTTTTCACTCATAAGTGACTCTGACCACATAGCAGCAATAAGCAACATGAAAAGCAGCCAATTCACAGTAATTGCAAATGGAAGAAACATCCCATGTCACCCTCAGTTCAAAATGCAGCCTCTTGAATAATAGCATCCCTAGTGCAAGCTTCACTTCTTCCTTATCTGTGCCTGATAACCTTTGTTCTACAAATTAATTGTATTCTCCTGGAGGATGCATTTTGCCTTTTTGGTATTACAGTACATCACAGAGAAACTGAGGGTGAACTTAACTGGATGTAAGAATACTGTAGTGCTAATGAGCAAACACAGAGCTCGACTAAGTTAATAGCTGCAAAGGCCATTCAGGATGAAAGAATATAAATGCATGGTAAAATCTACTAATTGTCATAAATCTGTGATATGTATATACTGTAAGTAGGTACTTAACATTGACTGACCAGCAAAGTAACACTTTTTTGAGCTCGTATCAATAACAAAACACCTCAAAAACGTATTTCCAGCTATAAATGCTGCATGAAATAGTAATACCTAAATCCTAGGATGATATTTGAACAACATAAAATAAAATGGCAAGATAACTCAAAACTCAATTACGTCGCAAAATTAGGTTTTCTGGTTATACCACAGAAAAAAGAAGAAAGGTTAAACCATGTATAAGTAGGTTAGCAAGAGTTACGGTGTGTCCATTCCTCTTTATTCTGCCCACAGATGGACTTGGATCACCAGCAGGGCAAATATATTCCACATACACACGTTATGATATACAATAGGTCTCCTACCTGCACCAGATTCCAACCTTCCAAGGACTCGGCAATGATGGAGGTCACAGAGGGGCAGACACCGCCAAAGATCATCAGGTGTTTGGGGCCGTAGCATATGGCATCAAAGAAGGCCCTCAGTCCCTTGGCGTTGTCACACTGCAGACACAGAGAGCAAGAGACAAGAGGGAGAGAAAGGGTTAGGGTATTTTAAACAGTTGTTCGAGAATGGTAAAAGGAAACGATGTAGCCAAATATCAGATTAAGGAAAAGCGGTTGAGAAAATGTGGATTGGAACAAGGAAGAAACTGAGGGGAAGTTACAGACTCTTGAAAGGCAACATTAGATATTCAAGACAGCTTTTGGATGATCAATTCCTGAATGATATATCAGACCTTGTACTCACATACAAAAATCACACATTTTCTATAAGTATTACATTATGTTCTTCACCTCCTGACAAGGTGTAGAAGATTTTTGATACTTTGCTCAAGGTAATAATTGACACCTTAACATAAAACTTGATGAATGAATCAATACCTACTGTACAAGAAAAAAGCCTTGTGAGGTCATTACACTTGACATACTGTCATGGATAGGACATGACAAAACCAGCATCATGACGAAATGTCACTTCATGGTCATGTATCATCGTACCACTGACGGAAAACTATTTCCGTGTGTGTTGTCTTTGAAACCATCATGTAAAACAACAGAGCTCACTAGTTTCAAGAGCGGCCCCCGCTCTGATCCGGTGCAGCAGAATGCAGCCATTTCAAGTCACTATAGCAACCAGAGGAAAGTGTGCAGGGAAAAAAAAGAGATAGAGAGAGAGAGAAATGAGAGAAGAGAGGGAAAGAACAGTGTAGGTTCCTATTGATTGCTACATGAGCTGGCTAACTGGTTTTGCTGTGATTCCCTGATTTCCACAGTTTGTAATGATATTCCTATCAGCAGTAAACACTTCCCCCCTCAGTCTTCTATTATTGCCACTCAATTCAGGATGTGTTCCTGTGTGCGGCTGATAGATAGATGGACTGGCTGCCTGAATGGCAGGTGGTATGTGTGTGTGTGGGTGTGTGTGTTTCCGCCTTCTGACACAGTCCATCTCATCTGGAGAGTCATTTGACCTTGTTAGCCATCAGCCAGCGACTGAATGAGATTTCCCACTGAACAACAGCGCAGCGGGTCCTCCAGAGCGCAGATTGAAAAACTGAAAATCGAATGTGGAGGATGGAGACCACTAACTACATACAGTATACACGGCTGTATGTTGTGATCCGTTGGTAACTTTATTAAGAGCATGGCTGGTGTCGTGGCTGGAGGGGGGGACAAGTTTCATGGAGAGGACGATCACAGTCGTGACGCTCTGACTTCGAAGTCAAAAACCAGAACACAAACTTTTGTGGCCATCACTCTGCATTCTACTCACCCCTCGCCAGTCAGATTCAATCATGTGCTGAGATTGAAGTCATCAGACTCTTTTGTCTGAATGCCTTTCATTTTTTAAAGTAGAGGACCAATTACTGGTAAAAACATGGTTGGTTTTCCCCTCTGCATGTACATTCACACCAGTAGAGAACAATGTATGCTGTAATGCCAGTCAAAAATAGACTAGATTGTGGATACGCCTCAGGTGAAATGAGAGGGAGAAGATGTGATTAGACACAGTGGGGATTCCTTATCCTGGCCACACAGCTGAATAAAACAGCAGGCTATTAAGGAAGATATCCCATTTGCATACTCTTATCATTCATTTCTCTCCAGCTGGCCATAATAAGGTGGGCTGGTAGGATTGCAAGTCTCAATTGGTTACCATGCAACAGAAAAGAAATGTGGGCAACTAAACTTGTCAACGTGAGTACAATAGAGCTTGGCGGTGTTGCAGGTTTAAGCTGATTTATTACCGAGAATGACAATGTAGTGTAGGTGGTCAAGAATGGTTATCTTCCTCACTCCCTCCGCAGCAAATAAAACTACAGCATTTGAAACCACAGTCTATGTATGTGTGTGTAAGCAGGGTGATTTTAAGTTAGTTTACTTGAAAACACGTTTGTTAAGCTTTAAAAAGAAACGAGCTGTTACAGACACCCAAAAGTCATCTCATCTGCAGATTATCCTTGATTAATTAATTAATTAATCATTTTCGATCTATGAGATTTAAGATAATGAAAATTCTTATCTGTTTCCTAAAGCTCAAGGTTACTTGCAAAATGACTTGAACCCTTTTCCATCTCTACTTCTGTTGGTCGACTTATCAGTTTCCAGTTTCAAGTGAAGCTGAGCACTACCTCTCCTTTCTCTCCTCCATTCCTCTGTTCACTCCCCCTGCTTCATTCATCCTCTGTTACTTTTGCCGTGCACACATGCACACAATCTGCTGTGACTGCTCGCAGAGCCTTGACTGGTGTGTTGTCATGCCAACGTGTGACTATCCACACTTGTGTGCACTAGATGAGGGAGGAGGCCGTGGCAGGGCCGGTGTTGCGATGGCTATATTTAGCCTCTCATTAGGTAGCACAACCACTCAGACATTAATCAATACTTATTCAGCTATGGAGAAGCTGTACAGCTTAACGCCAGATCGGCAACGCGGGATGGAGAGGAGAGGCAGCCGAACGTAATGGGACCCAAAGAGTGAAGAGACATGGAGATAGTGATGGTGATGGCAGGGGAAAGGGGGAGAAAGGAGCAGCAGGCAGAGAGAGAGCGAAGAGGTATTAGCCTGACATTAACCGTGCTCTAATAAAGCCGAGTCAACCAGTATTATAAACCTGCCCTCCATTATAACCCCACAATGGAGTAATTCATGACCGTGAGATTGATTCAGTGGCTCTCTATGATGCTCAGCAGCTGCAGTGTGCTGCTGATTTGTCCACACTCCGACAATTATGGAAGGAGGACATTTTAATATCAAATCGAAAACTGTTTTGATTATATTTCAAATCTTAAGATCGCCTTGTGTTATTTCCCTTCCAGTATATTAGCCACACCCTCCCTCCGCACTTCACACTTCTCTCTTTCAAATCTATTTTTAGCAGCACTGAGATGTTTAAGCATTTTTCAAGGATTGTTGAGCAGTTGCTGAGGGGTTTGGGTATACGCTGCATCTCACAGCAGCAATTTTCCCTGAGAAATATGCTCCACGCGAGGTATAAACAGAGACAAATATCTCAGTCCTGGAAAACACAAATAAGTTCTGAGGAAAAGCTGTTACAATGAGAACGGCATGGCAGCACTTAACTACCAAGCCGACCAGCAAGAAATACTACAGCACTTTATTTCCCTCTTCTGCACTCTGAAATCTAATTCCTGGCATTTGGAGGCCATTTGGAGCAGATCGATGGAGTTAACGCCCGTAGTAATCTGTTTGACCGCTTTGGGAGACGGCCAAGGTGTGTGTATGCGTGTGTGTGTGTGAGGATGGGGCTGGTGGGGTTGCCAGGGTGAGGACTGGTGGTGGAAGAACCTAGAAACTCTGGGGCAGCGTACAGTCCTGTCTAGGTTGAACATCCATAAACCGAAAAATGACTTTCCTGCTCATACACACTGGAGTCGGTTATACTCTTCAGTCGCTGGATTTAGAGCAACTTTCTGACAATAGTCAAGCTATTAACGTTTTTATTTTAGCCAAATGGTCTCCTCCTAAGCTTGACATTTCACTCCACTGAGTTTCAACCACCTCCCGAACCATTTGGAGGATATTACTGATGGGACAGCTTGCCAGGGAAGAGTTTATTTCAAATGCTCCTCAATCCATTGTCTCCATTACATTTGCTTCACTCTGACCTTTACACAAAGCTACTGAGATTCATTCTTATTGATTTATCATTACATGATGGCATTAGCCTACTGTTATTGCGCTACTGATAAATCAGACTCAATTAGGCCAAATGTGAGGAAACAGCTGCCCTGGATTTTTATTTTAACCTATTATATAATGTTTCATGTGATAATTTGCATCTAATTTTGAACAACACTCTGTAGCGTTGCATGTATTTAAAGGTCATCCTGCACAAAGCCCTGTAGATAGTATGAGATAAAGCCCATTGTCTTTCCCTGGCAGTACATTTAAAGCACATTGCACCAATGAAAATGCATGAGTCACAGAGGGCTGAACGCATCCAAACTCTCAGTGAAACTTTGATCCACAGTTTCAGCGTAACAGAGGGGGAGTGTATTTCAGTTGCTTCCCTTGGAAAATGTACCAGCCCCGAGTACCTAGGGACAGCCATAGATCAGCACGCCTTGGGGCTCGTCCTTCACTAAAAAGCTAGAGCCTCACCTCCATCTCACCAGTGTATGTAGAACGACCCAGTGGAGACCACTGGAGTGTTTCCATGTGTGTACTGTATGCGTGTGTGTGCATTTGAGTGTGTAGATGTATGTGTGATATTGTGACAAGAACAAGAGCTGATGAGAGCACCAGGCTGGAGCTAACCATGATGAAATGCCTTGTTAGCGCTGCAAACAGAGGCAGCTGCACCTGTCCCTCGTCTAATGGCAAATTACTGCACCCAAATCAGCAACCTGAGGCCCAACACTGCACACATACACACATAAGAGGAAGAGCGATATAACAACAGAGAGACACAGGGAGGGGAGAGCCTGATCTGATGTCAGAAGCAATCTGCTCTTCACACACTGCATTTATTCATGACAAGGCCAACAGCACAGGTGATTACCAAGAACAAAATGCGCAAGAATCCCACCGCATAATATGTGTCTTTATGGGTTACGATCAGATGTGTACACACTGTCAGCTCATCGGTACAGATAATGTGATGTAATTTATCCTCCCCAAAAAGCGAATGAATGCATTACAGATTTAGATATGTGTGAATTTGATGTGCGCGACAACATAACATTTTCTCTTTCAGTCGAATAGGCACAATTAATTGTGAACTTCCATACTTGGTTTCATTTGTGTTAGGATTATTTTCCAGTCTTTAGCCAGTAGATTTTACTCGCAATGCTTCACTGAGGATACAGGCATAACAGGAATATTTATCTAGGAAGGCCCAATACACAAAAGAGGGACAAACGACAACCCAGAGACACATCACGTACGCACACTCACACTGCAATGAATGAATTTAGAATTGAGAAAAACATCTGGTGCATGCTCCCTGCTCATAACATGCCTCTACACATATGAGAAACACTTAACATAACATAAAACAAATGTTCAAGGAGCTACAAACATTTGTCAGCATAAACCCTTTAGATGGTGCACACTGCAGGGCCATTAACGTACATTTTTGCGCCAACAACAGAAACGGCACTGTCACTGCTGATGTTGCTCTCGGGGCACACGTACGTACACATCCCCCCCGTGCCTTCGTGCTGCACACTTCCCTGACGCGTCGAGCGGTGCAGCAGCAGTGCAGCAGCTGCGAAAGAGCCGGTCTTTTCTAACAGCTACATCTGCCTCCTGCATGCACTCCTCATTGAATTACTTCCACATCTCCAAGCCAGGAGGGGCAATGAGAGCCAGACTGAATCCAGCGATTGCTAAAACATATGCTTGGCATTATAAAGCCCTATAGAGTTAGATAATCTCCTTTAGATCTGACCTATTGGCTGCACCCTGCTATTTCCCCATGTACAAACCAAACTAATCCTCTAAACTCTGTCATGGCTGTCAATACCAACTACTCTCAGAAGAAGAGTAAAGCCCCCAACTTTACTCTGAATCAGTCTGCAGCATTTTGGTAAAGTTATACTTGTCTGATGGTGTAGAGACTGGGAGACTGTATTGTCTTTGATTATCCGAATAGTATCAATACCAACTTGATAAAAGTGGTTCCCTTGAGTTCAGTGAGGTCATTCATCCATCAGCTAAGGTCGGCGCTCCACAGTGCTGACTACGCCTCTCGCGCATCAGTGGCAGCCTCATCTCACCTGCTGCCAGCCGTACACACTGAGACACAAGATCTTCAAGAAGCTGGAGCTATTTGTTCACCATCAATGAGCCCTTTGTGAGGTCCACTGGGGTGTAACACATCACCCACCGTGCCTTTCCTTTCTCTTTCCAAATGACCACAAAGACATGGCTGACAGGTAATTCGCAGACTCAGGGAACCAGTGTAAAAAGCAATAGCCGAGGCTTTAAGTGAGACTCTTTGAGAAGAGCAACAAGAGGGGAGAGAACAGGAGGAAGAGGAGGCGAGGATGAATCCGAGTTGTGAATGCAGCGAGCGTCAAGTCTCCTTGTGGTAACATTTAGACAGCAGGCCCCGGAGTATCCAAAGAGAGTACACATTGATTGAGTGAGAGTGGATGAACTAAAATTGAGAGCAGGAGGGAGTGACAGAGGGTTGTTTTTTTTTTCAATCTCTTCCCTTCACAATGCATGCCTGCAATACAATGAAAAAAAAAGAAGCGAGGAACCCACCACTTATCTTGGGAGAGACTGGCCTTTAAAATCCACTGCGACAGACTGACTGGGCTGTTGGAAGCTGATGTCTGTTTGCCCTCCGTCTCCTCCCTTCTCCCTCTCTCCTTGCAGTCTGGCTCTTGTTATTGCACTCAATCTATCTCGCTTTCTGGAGAGCTCAGATGGCCACCAGGATAGCCATGATGGCACATTGGAAGCCTCCTCGGTGGTGTCAAGTCTCTTTCGCTCTTTTTCACTTTTCTGTGTCTCCCACACACACACGCACACAAATCCCCCCCTCCTGTGCTTATGCTTATTTCCTAACACACATACACTAGATAAATTAACAAACATGTGCCAAAACTCACTCATATGCCGGCGCACACATTAACTCACACATCAGCATCATTCCCCAATCCGAGATAAGCTGAAATTGGCCAGTGGTACAAAAATCGCTCTGAACACATTGCACCTTTATTAGCAATCTGTGCTGTGCAGGAAGCAGACGCTGTGTTAAGCCTATTACAGGTTGTTGTGCTTTTGACAAGGCCTGACAACAGCTGGAACATGTTGCACTAACCGGTGAGGGGGACAAACTAAAGTGTAATCCCACTGAAACAAGCCAATCGGGCCCCGAGGACACGCTGGATGCAGAGGAGAGGAGAGGACTGAGGAAATAGTTTCAGGTAACATATTCAATCAAGCAGTCAAGCTCAAAGGTATATGTGCTCTACGAGGTGAGCTACCGGGGCGCCCTGTGTTGCTATTTCATTTTCACATCACGACATTTTCCTAATTTAAGCTGTTTTTCTGCCTAAAAGTGGTTATTTTACTCTAAACCAGAGGAGGCTGGTCCATTGAGGCAGAGGAGGTTGGTCCTCCTCTATTTCTGAGAGGCAAGAGGGAAATGTATTTTTTATTTAAAAAAGATTAACTGGTTGAAATAAATCATTACCAAATCTCAGTATAATTTATAAAATATTATTTATGTATTTTATCACAAAAAAGTTTGTTTTTTGGAAGAAAATCCACTTAAAACGGTTGAACAGCGCCACCAGCAGCTCAGGAGACAGAGCAGTCTGTGTGAGGAGCAGGGAGCAGGAAGGTAGGGGCTCTACGGAGGTGCTAAGATTTTTACTTCCCTAACTGACCTCGGGGCGGGATCTTCTTCCATTGACTCAATGCATTTAGGATGTCTTCATCCTGACCTGTGATTGGCTAAGACACGTAAAATTACGTCATTACGGAGGACGCTCTCCTGCGATCAGAACACAAGATTGACAGCAGGTTGGTCCAATGACAGTCCAAACCCCTTGGTTACTGTTGCTATGTGCGCCAAACTTTCACTCCCTGCCGCGCTGCTCGTGCTGCTCTCAGCACAAGAAATACGAGTTTTCAGGCATATTGGCATTGATTTGAAAGTAAATATCAGCAGATTTCTGGATAAACTGTTGGGAGATATCAGTGATAAGCAGTCAGGAGATACAAGTAAGGAGAAATGACCGCGTGTGGTGATAAGCTACTGATGGTAAACTGACTCACCAATAAAAGACCTGCTAATCATCAGGGGACATGCAGATCTGCTGTTGGTGTAGTGGTTAGCATTGCTGCCTATGAATCGGGCGATGTGGGTTCGAGGCCAGGTTGAGACAAGAGCTTTTTTTTTTTTTTTTTTACATCCATGATATCATTAGACCTGTGTTGATCTGAAAACAGTACGATTTAATAAAATTATGTCGTTTTTACTAAATCTTGTAAGACATTGCTTTACTGTTTTCATTATAAGAAAGTATAGGCTAAGTAGCCTACTAGTCAAAATAACATGATGCTGTGGGCTGGTGTTCCTGTCCTCCCCAATTTTTTTTGTCACCAGCCGCCACTGCTCTAAACCAAAAGTAGTGAGTGAGTTGTCCGTCCAATCAAAAGTGATTTTCACGTATCAGGGTAGTGGTTTCAAGGAGCAGTTAACATTTGTCATGTTGATCACGATAAAAATGCCAATTTAAGATGTGATTTGGAGCAAAACATGAGACCCATTTCAATTCCTGACATAATCAGAGACGTGGGCAGAAATGTATGGGGCCGAAACGGTGCTAAATCGCTGGCAGCTTCATCCACATCAGAAATAGCTGAGGGTATTCTGCAGTTTTTGCCCATTCAAGTCACACTGAAGAGCAGAAAAGTCAATGTACATTCATGGCTCAATGCTAAGAGTTTGGATGCCTCATGAATGATAACTCTGGCCTGACAAGAGGAAGGTCGTTTTCATACTTGCCCAGCAGAATTTAAACACAAGAGTCCAATAAATATAATGTATTTTTTAATTATTTAATAAAAGGTCCGAGCAACCACAGAGGTGCCATAGCTGGTGTATCGGCTAACTAGTAAATGATAAAGACTTGGAGAGTGGGGATGTGGACAGAGAGCAGGAAGAAGAAAAAGAGAGGGGGAGAGCCCATTATCAAGTTAATTGTTTCTTGGCCCCAAAGGTCCTCGACTCTCTCCCGTGGATGAATCCAGTAAATCAGAGCAGGAAAGAAAGAAAGCAGGAGGAAAGGAGAGTGATTCTGGGTAATGGTACAGTGCTAAATGAGGCTGGCCTTGGAAAGAGAGTTAGTTTGGTGATATGCAGATGGCTACGGTTACTGCAGAGAGGAGAAAGAGAGAATTATTTCTGAATGTCTGATAACGATTCATCTACAGTCGTCTTGATTTGGGGGAGTCATGATATTGGCGAATGCAAAATGCGTTGCAGTCGATTTTGACTCAAGGCACTCTCCACAACATTTTTTTTTTAATGTTTTATCACAACCCCAAATGAACTCAAAATGAAAAATTGCTACCCTTCAAGATACTTGTTAGATTATGTTTGAGTTTTCCTCAAGTGGAGTGGAGCAGTCTATAAACTGAATAAGAAAGCACATAAAATCCCTCATATATTTCTAGTCATTTGGGGATATTAAAGGTTTATGGACAGCAACTGTGTGAAAGTTTCAATCCAAATCCATCTCTTCACTCCTCAAACTCCCATGGGCTTTGCTTTCTAAGAATTCACATGTAAACACCCTATAGCCTCTTTTTATAAGCCATCTCCAGCCTGTTTACCTTATGCAACACTGTCTGCAAGAGTGGAGACGATCATAGGACTATTCAGAAACACACATATGATGGACTGCATTAGCTTACTGTAGTTGACAGGCAGAGCAGAATGATGATTGTCCGTAATTTCTGATCATTCATTAAAGATGATTATTTGTCCATTAATTTCCTGGAGTATTTGGACAGGGTCTGTCATTGCTCTGCTCTGAGCCGAGGAGAAAACATTTATCGTATCCTAAGTTTTTATCCAATGAGGAGAGAGAACGGCATGCAGGGCTGTGTGTGCAGCCAAGGAACGCCGTGAATGTGGCGACGTAGGGACGAGGACTGTTATTGAGCCACGATGAAGGTGCGTTCAAAGGAAAATTTAACATTTTTCCGACCGTGAAATAGTTCAAATTCATTTATTGCTGTTATAGGACAGATGAAAAACACGATTAATACCATTTTCAGTGGGCATTCAATCAAGTAGATAGTAGATACAGAAATTGACCCACGATGAAAAACGTAAAGGATGTGAAAGGACTTTTAAAGGAGAAATTTAACATTTGGGGAAATACAAATATTTATTGCCTTGGGACAGATGAGAAGATTAATACCATTTTCAGTGGGCATTCAATCAAGTAGATAGTAGTGTAGTAGTGGCTTCATACAAAGTAAACAAAATCTGCATGTACAGTACCAGTGCCACTAAAGCACGTTGTATTTCACATTTGTTTACTCGGTAAACAATACTGTATATTTACAGAGTAAAACTATATTTTCAAGCGCTCCAGCAATTTGTTGGTTGAGGTATGATTTTCATTAGTCCTTAAATTTCCAACATCCTCCAACCAAACCTATTCCAACTTTATTTTCAAATAGAAGGCGATCCTGGGCAGGTGGCAACACCTCTCTGATAACAGAAAACAGGAAGTGGCAGAAACAGTCATCGTCAGGATTATTTTCTTGGATTTAAAGCTCATCCAGCTCTTCACGAACTGAGTGACACTCTCTCTTATTAGCCAATAGCCACCTACTTTTATACTGTAGGAAGTAAAATTGATTCTCTGAAGGTTAAAGGATGACAGTGATAGTTAAATAATCAGAGGGAAACAGGAGGACCGACTCTTGATCACACACTGTATTTTGCTCTGACCTCACCCGTCCATCACTTTGGCATGATGTTTTCATTAATGTCTAACATGTAACACATAATGGGAGTTTATTTTAAGATTCAGTTTGACATTGTCTTTTGGAAGGGCACACTTCCCACCACAATCATCACACAAGTCACGTTTGTGCGCGTGTTCAGATGACTTTGCCAGCAGTCCTTTCCATGATTGGTTATCTAATAATGGCCATTTAAAGAGTATAAAAAGGAAGATATTGCCGCTGACATTTAGTCAGGTCAAACAGGTCAGGACAAACACTTGCAAATTACTCATCCTTCTCCAAATTGCATGGGCCATCTATTGAAAACTTTGTGGAAGGCAGAGAGGAGTGCAGCACCTGTCTTTATTCCACACAAGACAGATGGGAGGCTTAAGAGTGTAGGCATGGTGGAGGATTCAAAAAAACGCCTGTCATATTGGGTGAGTGGGTGCATGGATGTGTGTATGTGTGTGTCTACTAAGTAGGATAGAGCAAAGCACAGTTCAGGCTGTCCCTCTCTGCAGCCTAGGGATTCTTCTGTCCACGCACATCAATCTTGTTACAGCAGAACGCCGCCTCCCAGGAATCCTGGCCTAGTGTTTGTTTGGATTTAGGACTCCTCCTTTACTCCACAAACACAAACCTCTCGTTTTCTCTCCCCATCTACTTCTTTCTCCATTTCATCATCATCATTTCCATCTCGTTCTTTCACACATGCTCCATCGCAATCCTGCAGTTTCTTGTACCTACCTCCCTCCTTTGCTCTCTCTCTCTCTCTGCCCTACCATTTCCTTCACACCTCTCTCCCTCTCTCTTCTCATCTCTCAGCTCCAGGAGGTTTAAAGTTATTATGGGTCATGGCTGTCAGCGTTGCATCATTAACTCATCTTCTCTGGATGTTACTGTAGCAGGTTTCTGCTCAGTGCAATTAATTTCTTAGTTAATCACCTAAACATATTTTTTTTCAAGGCATGATTTCAAAGAGTGGACTGACAACACGGGAAACAAACGTGTTTATCAATCATTAACATTGGCTGAAAATTGATTCAATGGTCGTTGACAGGAGAGCGCAGGGATTTCAGGTTAGCTGTTGAAGGTAAATGGATAATGACATCCAAGTGAAATGAAAAGAAACAGGGGTGAACTGCAGTATGCAGGAGTGAGAGTGTAGTGTGCAAAGCAGCGCTGTGATTTATTCTTCACAAAAGCAGCCTTCAAGCCAGGCTTTTTGTCCATTATAATAGGCTTTGATCCACAATAACATCCATCACCTACAGTACCAAAGCTGATGTCGAAACTAAAGCAGATTTTGTATTTGTTGGTTTTTTATAGGTCCAGTCATTACTGCTCCTGCTTTGGACCCGCAGTGTTGACCACACAGCCTGGGTCGCCCGCCTACCGCAAGCTGTTTCAACATTAAACATGCACAGGGACGATCAGCGAGGATTTGCTTTTCACTAGTGGATGTGTTAGTTTGAGAGACCTGTGACGTGTTACAGTGTATTTTCACATAAATTGATGTAAAGTAATTTAAATTTCAAAATGTTATTTCAAACCATGTCACCTTAATATGCATATTTTTCGTCAAGATAATACTTTCTTTTAAAGTCAGTTAGATCAGGGGTTCCCAACCACCAGGCCGGGGACCGGTACCAGGCCGTGGATCATCTGGTACTGGGCCACAGAGAGAGAATGGAAAACATATCTAATTGTTTGTTTTATCTAATTTACACTACTGGACGTTATAATTTGGAAATGTTGCCACTTCCATCTGTCCCTCTTCCCTCTCCTTCCAGCAATGCGCAATTGACAGACAGGTCCACAAGTGTAAAAGAGTAAAAAACACACGTTGCCAGGAAAGACTCTATGAGACAACAGAAAATCTGACAACTGCCAACAAAAATAAAAACCAAGAGTCCTATTTAAATTATAGGTTCATTGCAACAGGTGATTCAAATGCTCCAAGCCCCCTGTGTGTAATGAATGTGGCGACCGGCTCTCCACCACTTCAGCACTTGGCAGAAAACTTAAATCTCCCTGCATTCTTGATTAAAGCAGAATATCCAGAGATCACCAGAAAAGCACTGCACCCTGCTTCCATCACAAACATATTATCTCTGTGAAGCAGAGTTTTCTGCAGCAGCAAAACAAGATTATGGAGTCAACTGGACATAGGGAACACCATCACCCTCAGATGGGACCGTCTAGCTGCAGAGAAATAAGCCCAGGGCTTCCACTGATTCAATATCATGTTTAGTTGTAAAGAACATATTAACGGAATTAAAAACATAACAGAAAACCATAACCATCCACAATTGTGTTTACATTATACAAATTGAATTTTTAAGAATGAACATTTTGTCTACGGAGAGTCGAGTTGAAGTTATCATTACTAAGAATTGGTCGATATACTTGTCATTAAATTTGAATAGAAGTCAATGGTAAAAGTTGTTCAATTAAGTTAGATATCTAACATGGACATTTTCACTAGTAAGAAATAAACTGTAAATATCTTTCATTGTAATCGCTACAAGTCAAATCGACATTATTGACACGTTGCCTTGAAATCCTAACTAGTCAAAAAGCACTTGGTGATGTCAACTATTGCTATTATTGCAACAGAGTAAATGGTAATGTGACCGCCACCAGCGCACATGCACTCACACACAAGCACGCACTCACACACACAACGCACCACGACATTCATCAACCAGCGAATGTTTAACCAGGCTGGGGGCCATGCCAAGAGTGTCTACAAACAATCATCAATCACCAGGATTTACAAGCATGGACAGTCACACATGGACACACACACATGCACACACACACACATGCACACACAGCATCCAGGTGGTTAACTCTCGTCTCACAATAGCTCATTTCCGGGCCAAAAAAAAAAAAAAAAAACCCCACTCCAGTTGAAGGCATTGACTGTGAGTGCTTGTCGTTTCTAATGAATCGCTTATTGACTGGTGTGTGTTGAGGTGACTGGAAACACACAGAAGCAATAAGAAAAGAGTCCCTCTGCTCCCTCACTCGCCCCGCTCTGCTCTCACCCCACAGGGTGACAGTAAAGCTGGAATGAGGAATGTGACAGCCCGAGCAATCGGACAATACAGTCTCGTTTGAGAAGCTGACGTACAACACTGTGTTGCCATAGTTACCAAGGAAGAGAGAGAGTGTGTGTGTGTGTGTGTGTGTTGGTGGTGGTGGTGGAGGGGGGCAGAAGAGAGAAAGAAGGAGCCAGACTGCAAAGGAAAATTAATTTGTGTATAAGGCCATGTCGCAAAGCAAAGCATTTTTCCCCTCAGATAGGAACAGAGGGAGAAGCTGTTGTTGTTAGTCCACTGCTTGTATGGATAAAAGTGAACGTTTTTGTGTGCGTGCGTGTGTGCAGTGTGCACAAGCACGTGTCAACAGCCTGCCCGATGCCACCTCAGTGGATTGTGGGCCGAAGTGTTGCAGGATGTCAGAGCGTTCTTCGTTACAGAGGCTTTTAAATAAAACAGATGCAAAGGCTTAAAATAAGACGCAGCCCATAGAGCAGAACACACACACACACACACACACACACAGACTAATGCACAGTAAAAAGACAAATGACGGAAAAGCGGCACTTGAATTTACTGTTGTGTGTCACGTCCCTTGCAAACAAACACCAGCAGGCAGAGAAGAACATGCGCAGGAGCACACTTTGCATACACCTCTCTGACACACACACACGTACGAGAGAGTGAGAGAAAGATTTCTCTCTTTTTGTGGCATGACGAGTCGTCTGAATTCCACGGCTCTCTAAGTAGGTCATGCAGCCTTTTCAGAGTTCCACTCCTCCCCACGCTGCATCAAAAATGCATAAATCCCTGCACATTCTCCCTGCTAGCAGCTTCCCGGGCCGGCTAAAGCACATCTTTAGTGATTCTAATCCCATCAAAGGTGGTTCTGCTGGTATGTAAACACAACATGGGATAAAAATGCCTTCTCTGGCAGTTGCATTCATGAGCGCTCCTCATTTTCTGGGGATGTTCATGAAGTTATAATGCAGCAATCCACTTACTGAATAGGTGCTATATTGTTGATGGACTGCGTGCTTTGTGCAGAATACAGACCTGCGTTTGGCTCGAGTTTGGGTAAAATAAAAGCAAGCCGAGCACTTTGGCTCCGATGGGCAAAGCTATAGGCTGGTTGGCGATGCTATCTTCAAAGATGCACTCCATTGTCAGACAAGTCGAATGTGGGGGGGGGGCAGGTTAAGATAAGCTCCGACGTTGCCTGCTTACAATGAGAGAGCAATCAAGAAATGGTACCTTTACACAGTGTGGGAATGTGCAGCCTTTAGTAAGAGCTGTGGTGTGTTATGTCACAAACAACACAACATGTCTTACTTATCCTGCATCCAAGACTTAAATCAATGACATGAAAACCACATGACAGAGTTACTTGTTGCTTTAGTGGTAGTTCTGTCTTTGGGCGTACGGCTGCTATATGCTTAACGTCGACCCAAACATCTTGCTCCTCCACTCTGGGTATTGAGTTCATCCATAGATGAATAATTGAGCAGATCACAATAATAGTCTTCCTCTATTACATCCCAATCTCTGACCACGGAGCAAACCCAAGGGACCGCAAGTGACAGTCATCACCACTGAGTCTTTGTGACTGCCTCACCTATCACGGTGCTCCTTTGTGTGTGTGTGTTGGGGCAGTGTGTGAGGTGGGGTGGAGAGGGTCTTTCTATGCCTGTTTGCGTGACTGAATAATTCAAAAGAGCAAAGTGCCCGTTCTAAATTACATGTAAGAAAACCACATCAAGGAAAGCTCGGGATGCATAACTGAATAAGCGTTGCATAATGCTAATCAATTTATCCAGTCTATTTATAATTCTCTTCAACGGCTGGCATCTCTTTCACCATCTGAAATGTTAGAATCTCACTCCAAAGCCATTCTCATGTCCTGCCATGTAATTTATTACACAATAATCCTCATTGATTTTTTTGTTCGTTTTTTTTTTTTTTTCGGTGGTGCTGGTTGAAATTCTGGAGGAGAAAAGACTGCTTTCTTTTGTCACCTAAGCAACATGCTTTATGCCCAGCCTGGCCTCTTAGATTGAACCAGAGTTGAACAGGAGTACTCTAAACTCGAGGTAAATACTCACTAATGAATTTTGGTTCTGATTCATGCACTTGGTTCATAGCCATCAAAAAAGGAGAAAAAGATCACAAATGCAAACTGATCAGTTTACCCTCTAGCATTATTTGAAACAAAAACTCAAGCCTGCCACCGTTTGTGCAGGAAATACTCAGCTTCCCTGTCAAAGTTAGGATGAAAGTACAGAGAATTTTTTGAGGAAGCAGAAAACTTTATTTTGCTGCCATCCTTTGGGAATGCGTATCTGTCAGGATGTCAAAATGTAATATTAATGAAGACCACAAACGCTGTCAATAAGCATAGAATATAAGAGGCCAGCCTTAAAGACAGGCCTAAAGCCAGTATTGAACTCCACCTCATAAATAAATCAACTAGAGTTACAGCAGCCACCTTTCTCAACTCAGAAAGGCTGCAATGCTGGGAGACAGAAAATATGCTGGTGTGTATATGTGAGCAGAAGCAGGGAAGAGGGAAACGTACAATCTCTCCTGATGTGTCACTGATGGACAGTCAAACACACAAACAGTCCCTAACGGCTAACTATGGTGGCCTCAGTGGAGAACGTCACAACACACTGACACAGAGGCTGTTCTAGTTTGTATGGTGCTCCGGGTGAATATCATCATGCAAATCGCTAAATACACCGAAGAGGGCCTAATTACTACAATACTGCATGCTTCAAACAAAACACACATTTTAACACACACAGTCGCCACCTAGAGTCATTGCTTTACTTGATGCAAAATCATCGGTTATACCAAGAGTGGAAAATAGTCTCAATGCAACTATGTATTGTGCTTTGTTTTTGAGTGTGCTGTACCTATATTAGCATTGCACTAACATCACAGCTCGTCCTGGTACAGTACTGTCTAAGCCTGTGATACAGTGGAGAAGTCCCGCCCTTCCATTTCCGGTACATGGGTCCCCAAAGTAATGATCAAAGAGATTCAATGGGTAGATACAAAATAGTCCCATCTGAATTGTGCCGTGGAGAAGACTACAATTTAGCGTGAAGAATTTTGATAATGTTAGGTTTTGTGTGAGCCCGCTTTGTGAACTACAGCTCTTCGCTGCTCTTGAATGATGACACGTCACCACCCGCACTTGAACTCTGCAACAGACATGGCGATCTCTCTGCTCCACTTCACCACCTTTTTTCCAAGGGCAGGATAAGCATAGAAAGAGGGGAAAGACGTTATAAGTCGGTGCATATGGAGAGTTTTTACTTGATGTGGATATGGTCGCTGTGGATGGAGAAGGAAGGGAGGGAGAGGGGAATGACGTGACGTCACATACGCGACATAACAGCAGTCTTTCTCACTGTGTTTTTTCTTTTTTCATTTTTCATTTAAAGGTACGGTATGTAAGAAATCTAAAGCAACTGGCCATAAAATCATCCTAATAATGTAACAAAGACTCGGGAATAATGTTCATATAACATACTGAACTCACCAACAACAATCCTACAGCCAAGATATTTGCATTTTAAAAAATCTTTTGCGGACCGCAAATCATGTTTATGTTTTTGAAATCATGTTTTGGCATGTGGCGCCACCTACCGCCGTCTATAAATCGTTGCAGTCAGTAGAGTGTCAGCTGCCGAGCAACCACAGGTTGCCAGTTACGAGACTAAAGGCCCTTTCACACCGCGGACGTAACGAATAAACGACACGAAATTGCGAAATATTCGCCGCCGAATACCGAACACCAAAACCTTTCACACCGGCGGCGACGCGAATAAGCGACAGATGCGACAATAGATTCCAAAGTTTCGCTTTGCGACGGGTGTTTCTTCGCCTCACGTCATGTTTTTAATCTGTTAATTATCCATCAGTAGTAGAGACTGCGCATGTGTCGGCGTCTACTGCTGCTGCACGACAGAGCTCCGCAAGCCTTCCTTTTAACCTGGTTTTAACACGTTTTAAGTCATTTAAAGCATTATGCCTCTGGCTAATGTTCGCTTTTAACGTTTGTATTTTACTGGGTAAAAGGTTTTTAGTCATCGGACATCTGGATTTTAAGTTTTTAAAGAAAGACTCAGCAAGCCGCCATGTCAACACTGGCTGCTGACCCACCTGGAGAGATGGAGCAAACTTTAAACACGGCATTCAAAAAGATTGCTAACCTTCTCCAGGACGTTGAACGGATGTCGGATGAGCTGCGGAAGAAAGATTCCCTGCTAGTCGCCCTCAGGTCCCGTTTCCCGGCGTTGACAAACTGGCTGGAGACTTCACAGGCCGGGGCCAGTGAGTCAGCACCGCAGAACACCACCTCTGCACTCGCCACCACGGTGCTCTGGGAGCCGTCCTCCTCCGGTCGGCAGCCCACCTGCTCCACTCCACACAGAGGGGGACCCTGGACCGAAGTGGTCGTCCGCGGGAAAAGGAGGGCTCCGAGCGAGATCCATGGAAGGGCTCCTTCCCCCCCGAGCCTGCAGCTCTCCAACAGGTATGTGGCCCTGTCAATCAACGAGAGGCCGGCAGCCCAGGACCCGCACCAGGAGGCACCGCCTGCTCCTGCGGCCACAGAGACCGTGCCCCCGTTGACGGACACCACAGCCTTCCCTCCACTCACGGCTAGCTGCCCCCCAGCAGGTGGGCGTCCTGCACGGGGCTGTCCGCTTCCGCCGCCCCGCTCCTCGTCCCAGCGCCGGCGGCTCATCAAGGACGCGGTCCACTGGCACTCCCGTCCCCGTTCGCCCCACCAGGCGAGGGATCACACCCGGGGTCCTGGTGTGGGTGGCGGGGCGGCTAAACCAGCGTGCCCCCCTGAAGACCGAGCGGCTGCTCCCACGACCCTGGTCATCGGGGACTCAATAGTGAGGCACGTCCGCGTGAGGGGGGCGTCCACCATGGCGTTTCCTGGAGCCACTGTCGCAGACATAACCGAGAAAATCCCGGACATCCTGAGCTCACATCCACAGACGAGAAGGATTATCATCCACGCAGGAGCAAACGACATCGCCAGGCAACAGTCCGAGCTTTTAAAACAAGATTTTATCCATCTTTTTAACTCCTCTCACAGTCCCAGGTGACTGTTTTTATCTCTGGCCCCACCCCCACCTGCGGCAGAGGGATCGGCAGCTTCAGCAGGCTGCTCAGCCTCAACACCTGGCTCTCCTCTGCCTGCAGCTCACACCAGGTGGGCTTCGTCAATAACTTTGACGTCTTCTGGGAGAGGCGACATCTTTTTGGGTCGGACGGGCTCCACCTGAACAGAGCAGGTGCCCGCATGCTGGCTGCCAACCTGGAGCACGGCGTACAGCATGCCAATCATCCCAAACCCACAACAGCTGCTCTGTCCGCCTCAGATTGATGTCCCCCTGGTCCATGCTCCTATCCCTTCAGTTCCGCCCACCACCATACACACAATACCGGACCTGGACCTCTTTGCATCAACACTTCACCCATTCCCGTTATCATTACACACCATCATCACATCAGACACCATCATACCCATCCTGTGAACTTCCACAATCTTAGACCACTCACACAACATTCCACCTCTCCCATCAACAAGCCACCTGTCACTATTAACATGGCACTTTTTAATGTTCGCTCTCTTTTAAACAGAACTTTTTTAATGAATGATGTGGTTTTAGATAACAAGTTAGACTGCCTTCTTTTAACTGAGACATGGCTTGGCACTGACGCACCTGCTGTTCTCATTGAGGCTTCCCCACCAAATTATAACTTTTTATTTTCTACTAGAGAGGGTAGAAGAGGAGGAGGAACGGCATCAATTATTAAGGATTCACTGAACTCAAATGGAGTATTTTTTAACAGTTACGCATCATTTGAGTACCATGCCTTCACTTTTAGCAGCCCTCCAATTCTTTGCCTTACTATATATAGACCACCCCATTACTCTAGCTCTTTTATCACTGAATTTTCAGAGCTTTTATCTGTTATTCACACCTCTTTTAACAGAATTTTAATAGCTGGTGATTTTAATTTACACATTGACGATATCTCGGATTCAATATCCAGAGAATTTTTAAATCTTTTAAGTTGTCTCGATTTTCAGCAGCACGTCACACAGCCGACTCACAACAGAGGACACACCCTGGACCTGGTCATAACCCATGGCCTGTCCATCGGTGTGTCCTCTGTTGTTGACTTGGCTGTGTCTGACCACTACTGTGTATTTTTTAACATCACCAGTTTTAACCAGCGGGAGGCCCCGGTGAGAACAGTGAGGAAGCGCTATATTACTTCTGAAGTGGCTGCAAATTTTATGGAGATTTTACAGAGCACTCCTGCTGAAATTTTACCTGCACCTTGTGATTTTATTGTTGATAATTTTAACAGTAGACTGAAGTCAACACTGGACTCGGTAGCTCCACTTTTAACTAAGACAGTGAAAAGAAAACCAACACCCACGTGGAGAAAAAACAATGAAATCAACCAACTGAAAAGAAAATGCAGGAGTGCAGAGAGGAAATGGAGGAAAAGTAAATTAACAATTCACTATGACATCTTACGTCAACTACTCAAAACTTATAATAATACAGTCAAAAAGACACGAATTTCCCATGTCTCACAACTCATCACCATCAATAAAAACAACCCCCGGTTCCTCTTCTCCACTTTTGATATTTTAACAGGTGCTAACTCTAATAACATTTTTAAGACACCATCAGACAATCTTTGTGAAAGCTTTGCAGACCACTTCAGAACCAAAATCAAGGACATCAGATCCTGTCTTTTATCCCATCAAGTTTTATCTGTTGACACTGAACTGGTGTCCTTGCCTGAGGAAACACTGGAGAGTTTTGCCCTGGTTGATGCAAGGACGCTTGGTCGAGTTTTCTCCCAAGTAAACCCAACAACCTGCCTTTTAGATCCCATTCCCACATCACTTTTAAAATCGTCTTATGGACTTTTCGAGGAACAGTTTTTAAACATCATGAATTGCTCTCTTCAGACGGGTGTCTTCCCCACCGCCTTTAAAACGGCGGTGGTGAAGCCCCTTCTGAAGAAGAGCAATTTAGATCCAAGTGTTCTTAATAACTACAGACCTGTATCCAACTTACCATTTTTAAGTAAAGTTTTAGAAAAACTGGTTTTTAACCAAGTCAATGATTTTTTAAACGGAAAGAACATTTTAGAGAAGCATCAGTCTGGTTTTAGGAAATACCACAGTACCGAGACAGCACTTTTAAAGATTTTAAACGACATCAGGTGGAATTTAGATAATAAAAAGCTCACAGTGTTGGTTCTACTGGATCTAAGCGCCGCTTTTGATACAGTAGACCATCACATTTTATTAAAAAGGCTTAGACACCTGGTGGGCCTCTCTGGTACTGTTTTTAACTGGTTTTGTTCTTATCTCACAGACCGATGCTTTTATGTAAGTATGGATACATGTTCCTCGGAAACCCACGAGATTGGATGTGGGGTACCCCAAGGGTCAATTTTAGGTCCACTCCTTTTTAATCTGTACATGCTGCCCCTTGGGGATGTCATCAGGAGGCACGGCATCAGCTTCCATAGTTATGCTGACGATACGCAACTGTACATCGCCGTGTCTCCTGATGACACAGGGCCAATCGATGCCCTTTTTAACTGTATTTTAGACATTAAGTCATGGATGGCAGAGAATTTCCTACAGCTCAACCAGGACAAGACTGAGGTTTTAGTGATAGGTCCTGAAGGCCAGAGAGAGAAACTTTTACCAAAACTACAAGATTTTAAACCAGCACAATCCGTAAAAAATCTGGGCGTGATTTTTGACTCTGAGCTGAATTTTCTTCCACATATCAAAAATATGACAAAGATAGGTTTTTACCATCTTAAGAACATAGCCAGAGTCCGCCCGTTTCTCTCTCAGGCCAGTACGGAGGTGTTAATGCATGCTTTTATCTCTTGTCGTTTAGATTATTGTAATGCCCTGCTCTCTGGTCTTCCCAAAAAGAGTATTTTAAATCTCCAACTATTACAGAATTCAGCCGCACGCGTGCTGACGAGGACCAGAGGGCGGGAGCACATTACACCTGTTTTAGAGTCGCTGCATTGGCTCCCCGTACGTTTCAGGATCGATTTTAAAGTTCTTTTATTAGTTTTTAAATGTCTTAACGGCCTTGCGCCCTCTTATTTATCTGACCTGCTTTTACCATATCAACCCTTGCGGACCCTGAGGTCCTCCGGCACTGGCCTTTTATCCATTCCAAAACCAAGAACCAAAACACACGGTGAGGCGGCATTCAGCTATTATGGCCCCCACCTGTGGAACAGCCTGCCGGAGAGCCTCAGGACCGCAGAGACCGTTGATATTTTTAAAGGAAGGTTAAAGACATACCTCTTTAGTCAGGCTTTTAACTAGATCTTAAATTCTTTTATGTTCTTATGTGGTTTTATCTTATTTTATATTTCTGCTTCTATCCTGTTTTAAAGATGCTTTTCTTATTTTAATGTTATTTATCATTGGTAGTATTTTATTAATTTTCTGAAATATTCTTATCCTTTTAGTCTGTTCTCTTTGTTTACTTATTTCTTTAGGGTTTTTTTATCCTATCTTATGCTCTCAGTTTTTAGCTTTAACCCCAGTGTTTCCTCAGGGGGGTCCTCCACACTGGGAGCTGTGTCTGGGCTGCTGCTGGGGGCGCTGTCCCTGGGTCCCTTCAGCCCGGCTGACTGTGGTCTGTCAGGGCTGGGGGGCCTGGGCGCCGGTGCCCCTGTGGCTCTGCCTGTGACTCCTCCCAGTGTGGATGGCCCCAAATATGGTGCTTCCTCAATCCTCAGTGTCATGCCATGTCTCTCTAGCGAGAGTGTGCATGTGTGAGTGTGTGTATCTGTGAACGTGTGTATGTGAGCGTGAGTTTGTGTGTGCGTATGCATGTGAACGTGTGCAGTATGGGGGGTGGGAGGGAGGGGCTTTATTTGTAATGGTTTCTTCTATGTCTTTCTTTGTTTTCTTTTTTTCTTCTCCCCTTTCTTTTGTGTGTAAAGCACTTTGTGTTACACTGTTTGTGTATGAAAAGTGCTATATAAATAAAGTTTGATTTGATTTGATGATCACGTATTCACTTTGCCGCTGTGGTCTTGCTACCAACTTTACTCAACACAGCAGCTCACTGTCTGATCACTGCCTGAGCAATATCGGACCACTGTCCGGACAGAAAATCCCCCCCCCCTCCTCTTCTCCTCCTCTCTCCTCTCCTCTCCTCTCCCCCGACACACAGGTTATTTACATTGTTTACAGCGGCCAAGCACGTGTGTGTAGTGTGCTGCGACCATACGCCAGAGAAACAACAGGTGGAAGGCTGATGGCAGAGATGAGAGCAAAGACGGTGAAACGCTGTTTTTAACTTCTTTTTTCCTGTGAGACTGTGCATGGATATGAGACTGGCAGGCCGAGTGTCTGTGTGCGCCGCCGCCGCCGCCACCGGCGGCATGTTTGTTATGGGAAACAGCTGATGGTGTTCTGACGTGCCTCCTTTTCACGCTACATGATTGGTTGATTCATTTATTCGCCGGGCGAAAGCTCAGAAAAATCGACGGCCCGACGAAAAAAAATTATGTCGCATTTTCGCCGCGACATATTCGCGGTTGGTGTGAAAGGACCCGTGATGAAGGCCGGGGGTCACGGATACGCCAACCGCTCTGGCAACCTCGAGTCTGGAGGGGAGGGGTGGAGGAGGAGGCGGATACGACTCGCCGCAGTATTTTGATTTTGATTGTAGTAACCGTTTTTGGCCAGATTCTTACATATGGCGCCTTTAAGCCTATAAATAACATGTATGAAATCCAAGGCATAACAACTGGGGGATCAGACAATAATAATTTTCTGTGCATTGAACATCATTCAGTTTTTACGCTCTGAAAGGTCCCATGGGGGTCCAGCAGAAGGGGCGGGACTTCGCCACTCTATGCACTGGCACTCTTATGTCATAATAATGTTGATGTACATGATGTTTACAGACAAGAGTTTAATTCATGTTTCTTTAGTTGGTGTTTCTAAAACTTCTAGGAAACAAATACATACATCAAGTCGGCAGACTATAGCAGACACTGTGATTTCTCTGAATGGCACAGGTAGAATGTGAATTTCCACACAGTAATCAATAAAGCAATGGTTCTCTGTCCCTCAATCCTGACTTTCATCAGGAAGAGCTGAGTATCGATTTAAACATTATGAAGCCAAATTGTATACGCCACGTCTTGACTAGTTTTTACACTTCAGCTTAAATCTATACTCCAGGACATGCTGCTCTTACACTGAATACTGTTTTCTTTCATTTTACCAATGTTAATCAGCAGCGAGTGTTGTTTCTCTTTTGTCATCCGCAGGCGTTTGTAAGCACACGAGGTTACCATCTTCCACAACAAAGGAAGAAATAGAGCTGAGGGTTTGTTCTCTTTGTTGACTTACATCTGTGCAGGCTCCGCAGTCTCGTTTACGCTAGTTACAATTTCAGTAGCACAGTCTTTCACGTGTGCAGCTTGGTAGGTAGCACCTACAAAGTTATAATTGGCAGGTTGTTTCTGTGTCAATGAAAAGCTGTGTAATGCCACCCCTCCCAGTGTCTCCACATGCAGCTCTCACCTCAGGTATCAACACCAGATCATCAAGTATGATGTTAAACTGGAGTAAAGGGGAACTTGTGACAGAGGCGATGAGCGATGAATATGCAGATATATTATTCAGCAAAAAACATCTGCGTGAGATGTCACATGGGCCTCAGTTATGTCAATACTATTATCTATGTGTGCATTACTATTGTAATCATTATTCATACAGATTAAATGGAAGGAAACCCCCTGGACTGTCATCATTATAATTAAAGAGGCAAAATATTATCAAGCCTTCACATGCAGTCCAGTTCCTTTTGAGTGCTATAATTCAAATACGAAAACTCATCAGTGGAATAACTTGACCACTGACATTTTTTAATCAGAGAAGGAGAATTTGGAGGAGGATGTTTCTTTCATTTAACTATTTCAGGAGTTTGGTACAAAAGTGCATCACCCCTAAAAGTGGCCACAGACTAGTCTCATGCCTTCTCAACTCAGACCACAGTGAAACCAAATCGAAACTTATTTCCGTCTCAGGAAAAGCTCCACAGAGATATAATGTAACTCAGAAGTTGTTTTGGCCTGCAGGGGGAGGACAGGAGTCTTCTTCAGTTTGAATCTCCCGAACGTTTCCTGCACAGGCAGCTGAGCTTAATGAGTGTTGTTGAACTCCGGTAAGAATGGGCTATCAGGCAGTTACAGAACACCACACTCTCCCTCCTCCCTATCTCCTCTCTTGACTCGACAATACCCAATGGCTTCTTTTCTTTCCCAGTGAACCAACAACTTTGCACACGCAACGTGTCATACAAAGACGAAGAAGCAACATTGAAATAACTACACCTCCGGGGCCTGAACACAGTGCTCTGCTGCCCCTTTGTTCTGATACCTCTTGCTCTGTGTGTTTCGGTTTGTGTACGTGTTTGTTTGAAATGTAGTATTGTTTACTCAAGTGAGACAATCCGGAAATCCTCAAGAGCTACTGCCCAAGGGTTCTCTAATTGCCCCCACCACAAGTAGGCCAAAGCAGTTCATCTCAAATTGACAAAACAAAAGACGAACACAAAGCAGAAGCGTACAACCGCAGGCTGTCAGGGTTCTTATATCTCCACTTAATCCTCTGAAGGATTCAGAGCTACTATTTAAAGATGTATTTAAAAGCCGTAGGCAAGTATAATGAGCCTCAGTGACATGCCATATAAACAGTGGCTATAGAGAGATGAGCCGGAATAGCCATTATGAGAGGAAAATAACGAACAAACTAGAATTACCACCTCCACCAGTTTCAGGTTACACTCCTGTTTATCCAGAGTCATTTAGCAATTTGTGTGAAATGTCATTATTTCTGGGTGAAGTCCAAGTAATGGCTAACAGGTGTCACTGTGACCTTGACCATTGACCAACTCCATTCAGTTCATTCTTGACTCCAACTGAACTTTTGTGGCAAAAATTGGATGATTTCCTGTGAGTAGTTTCGGATATTAAATTTGCAGAGCCAAAATGTTTTGTCACATCATTGTGACTTTGACATTTACTTCCAGACACTTTAACTCTAATCTATTTGTCAAATATAAATAAATTATTCAAGGTGTTAAGATATCACATTCCAATAGCCAAAACGGTTTATGAGGTTGTGATGCCTATGGCCTTTCACCCTCAAAATCTTTATCAGCTCATTTTTGGGATTAGTGAAGTTCCACCAAGATATTGTGTCCAAGAGAATGAGATAGATGGACATACATACTGTAGATACAAACTAAAAGCAAGAGATTAAGAGAAAAGAGAAAGGAAGAAGACAGGAGGGAAAAAAACGCTACATGAAAATGTGTTCTTCTGCCCATCTGTCCACCTGATTGCCTGTGTGCATGCTTGCCTACACTGTATTGTGTGTGTGTGTGTCTGTTCTCTCCGACAGGCAGTAATGAATAAAATAACAGTGGAGGAAGATGAACTACTTCCTCTGTGAACTCATCAAGCAGACATTGGCATGCACCACTGCCTCCAAGATGGCTGCATCTCTGCCCCCTGCTTGTGAACACTGTCGTCTGCTACAGCTGACAGTGGGAAAGCACGCTGCAGCTGAGGATGTGGTAGAATACTTTATGGAGCAGGGACAATGTCCCTTTGAATTTGTTGTGTGGTTGAAAAAGAAAGGTGCTGATTTAAAATGTGGCAAAAGACTGAGATGCATAGTGACGTTTTCCTGTGTGAATGCTCAGCTTATAAAGTAGGTATGATTTTTTTTTTTTTTTTTTAAATAAACTTTAAAAAAGGTATTGCTGAATCCAAATGCTTTTCTGCCTAAAAGCAGTTTGAAAAGCAGTTCAGATAAATCAAAAGTAAAAGAATCAGCAGAGTAAGCCTGTGCAGAAAGCCTCACAGTAAATAACTCCTGGTAAGGTGTGATGATAAATGTGAACTGCTGTGATGGAGGCAAAGGAGTGTGACTCTGAATGTTCTTCTTTCATGTGTTTGATTCGTCTCCTGGAGGATGGCAATGCCCCAGGGAACACACCAGGCCAGAAGGCCTTTGATGAGGCACCTCCACTGGCTGTGATCGGATAAAACTGCTCCCCTCTCATTCACCTGCCCCTGGAGATGATGCTATGACTCTGACGGTGGAATGGATCTACTGAATAATACTGGGAATCGGTGATGCAGCTCCAGCTTTGATACTGTGTTTTAGCAATATTTATAAGGCAGATAGAAATTCAGAGCAAGGCACACAATAACTGTTCTCACATCCAGTAGCTGCTTGAACTGACTGTATCATTCACTTTTTCTGGCACATCCAAAGCACTGTCATTGCATCTTCTGTTATATCTTTACTTGAACTCTTAAAAATGAAAATTCACAGAAGTCTTCAACGACTCTACAATAACAGCGAGAACTCTTTCGACCTCATCTGCATTCTCCAGAGTTTCGCTGTAAAGAGGGGCACATGGCTGATTCACACAGAAGCAGAGAAAGTCTTCTGAATGTGTTCTCCGTCAGAAAAGACAGCACGTCGGTGGGATGGAGCGACAGAAATAAAGAATATACGGCGGAGAGAAGAAGCTGGAGTTCAGCGATGACAAATGAGGAGTGCGTGAGAAAGGGAGACACAAATTGGGAAGGAAGCGTGACGGATAGAAAAAAGGTAGAGAACATGTGAATAGGAGGGAGGAAAAAAAGCAGAGTGAGAAAACGAGCAAGGGAGGAGGTAGAAAAGTTCCATCACTGCTGCGATGATGTGGGTGGAAGGCAGCGCGTGGGCAGATTCATGGGAGAGAAGAATGCAGAGGGAACTGGCTCATGACTCTCTCCCCACATCAGCTCATCCACAGAGATGTAGAACGAGCGTGAGACTGTTTCCCTTTTCATGTCTCCACATTCCCTCACACAGCCACAAACTGCTGCTAGATAATGATGGCTGCAGTCATTAGGGGGAACAAGGGGAGCCATGCCTGGGTGTTTGTTGTTTGAATGTGCACGTGTGTGCGTGTGTGTGCATGTGTGTGAGTCAATCGCTTTCACAGAACAAAGAGTCATGTCAATCACTGAGGAGCAATCCCACCTCTTACTTACAGTCCGTTTCATCATTGGTGGAAATGATGTGATACAAAGCCGGGTGGCGAATGCACTGATGAGATCTTAACACACTCCTCACATAGACACACATCAGCTCGTACACTTTCTACACACACACACACACATACAGAGTACACACCATCACACAAACCATTTGATGTTTCTGCATGTCTCCACTGGTCGCCAAGGAAATGGGTTTTTCACTCGCATCCCGCTCGGTCAGCCTGCAGTACGTTGCCATGGCAACAGAGAACCTGTTGAAGGGGTTAACTGCATCACCGGTGTTTGGGAGACAGGTTGTCGTGTGATGGCTTTTGCAGATTTGAATTGGCCCACCGCCAAAACTGTGTGCATGTTTGTCCGTGTGTTATCTGTGTCTATCTGTGTTTGTCTGACGCAGCGTGTACTGACGTGTGTCTGCTTCTGTTCTTGTCGGCATGTTGGTCCGTGTGTGTGTGTGAGAGAGAAAGAAGAAGGTGATGAGGGATATGGAGGAAGAACATGAGTGGGAATGAATGAGCGCAAAATCACTGAATGCTACTGTCTCCATAGTTGCAGAAGTTCATATTTTCAAATGAACCAGTTCATCATAAATCCGTGTGGAGTGTTTGTCACGCACTGAGTTTGTTGCAAATAACCAGAAAAGCTTCAAATGCTCGGTGGAACTGCAATTAGATGCATGACTGCCATTATGCAGCGCCCCCCAGACACACACGCAGATCAATAAACTGGCTTTAAGTGCACAAAAATGAAACTAATTACCACTCAATAACAATTTGTATCTTTATACCCAAATCAGAAATTTAGATCATTGACTTGGATAAACAAGACTTTGATCTGTGATAAGTAAACAACAGTGAAGTTGGTCAGCCAAAGATCTGCATGCATTTGAGTAGCTGTTAGTCAGATCGCTCATTAGTCAGAAAATCTTAACATTTTTTTCTATTATTCTATGTATTGTCTTTTTGCACACAACAGAAGCACACAACAAGACATCAACTCAGTCATCATCCGCATCCCACTTGCATCAAAGACTAAAATGTAGCTGTTTTCAAACTACAACATTGGGGCGAGAGGTGGTTCATTTGCATTTAAAGGGACAGACACTGAAACTAGCCATTCTGAACAGGGCTGTTTTGAGCGAATGAAAAGTGCTGTGATGTTTGATCATCACAGCACTTGTCCTTAAGACACCTGGGAACTATTTCAATTTCTAGAAATGGGGCATAATATGTCTCCTTTATAAGAAATTAAGTGGTTTAATATGAGATATGCAGGAGATGGTGCCAGCTGTTTAATTTGATGGGAAGTCCGTGCTAGATACAGTATTAGTCTCCCTTATCCACACACTCATGCACCTCACTGCTTTCCAAAGCCAGTAAATACAGCACAGTGGTGAGCCCAGCAAACACGCTCCTCCAACTATACAGTAGTACCTGCCTTTTTTTAGCCACCCAGGAAGGAAGACATTAGGACAGGTAGTTGACTAAGCTCAATATTTTAGATGCCTAAACATTCAACAGATACTTGATAAAACATTTCTTAACCCTTGAACTCTGGAACTGTTGGAACCATGAATTACCCACAGAGATTAGTATTTGTTTGACAAAGTAAATGACTCCTATAATTTATCATCTTAACCAACAGCCAAACAATCAAAAAATGTACTGTCCTAACCAAAGAGGGCAAAGCTTTTACATGCTGCTTCACTTTCAGCAGTGTAGGGCAGTGTGTGCTAACAATACAACATGTTGTGGCATTTGTGATGCCTTTGTGGTTTCTGTTTTTCGTTGCAAGGCACAAGTGCTAGGAAATGCTGATGCTGTGGTTTGTTGCAGGGAAATAATATTAGTCACACAAGGAGAAGTTTACTGGTCCTCAGGGGTCAACTATACCAGCACTTCTTCAGGACTACTGCTGACACACCGCATCCTCAAATGATAACTCAGATAGAAAGTGAGTTTTTTTTGTCTTTTTTGTTTTGTTTTGTTTTGTTTTTTAATCTGCTGGCCTTCCCGTCGAACTCTGTGATTTCTGTCTGCTTCTTCATCCAGACTAATTTGATTGACTACTCCCATCAATGGATTTCGGAGCTACATGTCCAGGTGACTGATGGTCCTTACTGTAATTCTCAAATTCCATTCATTTTGGTTTCCACTCTGGACAATGGCTCACTGATGGGTTAGGGCTAGGTCAGTGTACTGCAATTGATGTAACTTAACACCCAGTTCAGAAAAAGCTATTAGCCAACCCACGAATGGCACAGACAGCTAACACCATGCAATGCCATCGCATTGTTTCTCCTAAATTATACATTTGGTATCAAAGAGAAAATCATCACGCAATCACGTATTCTGATTGTGAAGACTCCTCTCACTCGGAGAATGTGTGCATGTGCTTAAATGCCTCCTATTTGCTATGTTAATGTGATTCAGTTAATTAGCGTTACACAATCACATGATGCACATAAATTGCCAACACAGCACACAAGCTCCATTTCTGGTTCACTGAGTGTTCATGTTTCTAGCCACCATGGTGTCACTAAGGCTGGTCTCAGTGAAGAGCAGAGTCAGCCGCAGGCGCTTCTGCACAATCTATCTGACCCTACCATGCACAAAGAGGGGGTTGTTGGAGGAAGCTGTTTAATGCAGTTTGTATCTTAGTAGACTGAGGGGTTTGGGCAGGGACTGATTGTGCATATTATGGACAGCGGGTCACCTGCTTCCATCAAATCAAATCAGTATATCTTTTAAGCAATGAATGAGCTGTTTGAAAAAATGGCCAGAACTCTCACTCAGTCTGTGTGTGTGCTGTGTCAGACATGACTACTGTACACTGTACATGCACTAAACACACACACTGAAGCATAAACGAGGATCAATAACAATCTCTTTTTTCACAGATCATCACAAATACAAATGGCTCAAGTGAGTATTACACTTTGACCATGAACACACATGCCTATGCCTGTGTGCCTCCTCAGATCAATAAAAACACACCTCAGCCTCTGCAGCCAGTGGATTTTGTTCTCTTTGGTTTCATCTTGTTGTCATCAAAACTTTCAGCAAGACTGATGTCATCTGTCACTTTTGTTTTCCAATGGTCACGACAACTAAATCTAAACAAAAGCTGAATAATATGGCAGGAAGCACTGAAGGCTCTGAAATACAGCCCAGACAAATGATTTATGATCCATAATCCAGATGTTACTTGTAAACATAGCAGAATGGCTTCAGGATTTTGGCAGCAGGAAATGAAGATTGTGAATGTCTAATGAGAAAAAAATGCTGTTGTCTACAGATGCACAAAACCTCAACTGAGGTGAAGATGGAAGAGATGGAAACCCCTCCCTTTCGCTTCACGCCGTCCACATGTGTCAATAAGAATGCCCTGACACGCGCAGCGGAGGGTATACGCGGCAAAGACATGAGCCAATTACAGTGAATGACAAAGAAAAACTGTGCGATCCATCTCTAATTTAGCCGTGTCCTCTTCTTTCAGAGGACAGAGACAACGCTCTGACAGTGATGTGTCCTGACATCCCCAAAACGTAACCTGTGTCTGTCTGTATTGGCACATCTGTGTGCGCGCGTTAGCTTTGTCTGTGTGTGTACGTGGTTTATTCATTCAGCGGTGAATCACTGAGCTCTGGGTGTCCCGGCTGACTTCCCTTCACCCTGCCAGCTCCCACTGATCTTTGCCTCCACTCTCGCTCCCTCTCAGTCCCTTGCTTCCTGCCCTCTGTATTTCTGCTGTCACAAGAAAACACACTGAAGTCGGAAACAATCAACATTTTCAGGGATTCGAGGACGGCTGCTACATGTCTGAGCGTTGTTGACACTTAAAAGTTGAGCTCAAATATGATTACCCACAGAGGAGGCAACACATGGAGACTAAATGGATTTTGCAGCAACACACACACAGTAAAAGGCGTTTGAACAACATCAGTAATGTCAGGCTTTGTTTTGGCGGGTGCTCTATATGAGACGTTCGGTAGACTTAACAATCTGCACAGAAAACATTTACCCGCTCCTCTGTAACCCCTTTGGAGCAGCCTTTTTTTGTGGCTTCGTCACAACCAACTGACTGCTCCAGCTAGACACCGCTTGTGAAACAGGATGTTTTATCAGGCAGAGCCAGTGGGGACTTGTACTGTCTGCCCTCTGATCTGTGTTCCCATCAGTTGGGCCAAGCTGCTGGACTAATGGGCATCTGGGCAGATATTAGAATGTTGTGCGCCACGGTCCTCTGCTAATTTAATGAGAAAACACCAGCTCCCCGCGCTCCTCCTGACAGAGGAGGCAGGTAGGAAAAACAACGAGGGGAGGAGAGGAGGAACAGGGGAGCGTTAATTAGAGAGCCGGAAAAGAAAAAATGTTGAAAAGAGGGCGACGGAATGAGAAGGTGATGGAGAAGATGAATGTGCTGTAATCCAGAGAAGAGCTAAAAACAGACGGGTGACGTCAGAGAGCATGTGAGACGCAGCATCTCTGACTACGCAGCCACCGCATAAGTCCAAGACTCATCTGACTAATTCAAACACAACCAAGATTATCTGAGGCTAATTTTTCCACTTGCTCTCCCCCACTGTACCATGACAAAGCAGCACTTTTTGTCCACCCACCACCAGCCATAAGTAGAATTTTAAAAAATGCCACCCCTCCCCCCTCTCCCTGGTCTCAAATCTGACTATCATCTTCCAGCTAAGTTGGTCAGGTCTGATGAATAAACTAGTGCTGTGACTCTCAGCCCAGGAGAGGGCCCGTGCATTACTGCTATGAAATGTTAAATGGCTTGCAGAAGGAGCTCGGGCTATAAAAGCAGCGGCAGCAGCAGCAGCACTTGGAAGGAGAGGAGAGAGAAGGGGGAGCTGGCTGCATTTGCTCTTCCTCTCCTCGGCACAAGTGTCAGCTGCGCTCCCCGTCTTTTTAGCCACTGGTGTGGAACGGGGCCCGGCTTGTTGGGGCTTTGAGCAGCGTGGGCGAGGAGGAGAAGCGCGTGTGTGTGTGTGCCAGTGTGTGTGTGTGTGTGTGTAGGTGGGAATGGTTTGAGGGTGTGTGTTTGATGCTGGTCGTGTGTGCTACAACTGCAGCCTCAGCTGCCAGAGAAGTGCCCCCTCCGGCTGGGTTCAGGTGCATGTATGATCTTTCAAACTCTCCCTCCTTTATCCCTGCTTTTGACTCTTTTTAATCTCCAGAGGAAACCTATTTTACTGTTCTTCTCTCACACTGTCTGTTCTCTTTCCCTCTGTGTGGCTCAGGGATACTGACTGACTTAATGAAAGTTGGGACTACTAGGTAGAAACACACTCGCCTCCCTTCTGATAACTGTCATGTTTAAGTGCTGCAGAAGAAAGACCTCTTGTCTTCCACAGAGAAACACGCACAAACGGGAAAAAACAACTAAACACTCACACACAACAACACATATAAAGAGAATTTGCAATAGCAGGAACACTCAAAAAACACACACTTTAGCAGCAATCCAAGCTCATTAGAGCATTTCCCTCTCTTCGCCCTGCAGGTTAAAAACACTTCATATTAGCCATGCTTGAAACAACCATGCTGGGGAGAGATAGGGGAGAAAACTTACACATTTCCATTATTCATGTTCTCATGCATGCCACAATTTGCACATCCAGCACATTGCAGAGAGAGAGAGAACATACATTGTATGTTCTTTAAACACACACATGGGTTTAGATGAAAGATGGAGTCAAGTGAAGGCACGTGGAGCCACTGACATGTGTATATAAGGTATTATTTGACAGGAAATATAAAAAGGAAAGCCCAATTAGACATCGTTGCTGCTGCAGGCTACGGACGGGAAGTGAGTGTGTGTTTATGCACACACATGCAAGTGTTCCTATTAGCGAGAGTCAAAGTTAAAGCAAAGAATGAGAATAAAGAGATGAAAAAAAGTGATGTATAAAGGCAAGGGAGGAACAGAAGAGATGCTATATTTATACTGTACTGCACGCAAGCACTGCTAGCCAGGCAGAAGACTGAGCTTTGAATCAGAGCTATAAATAAACTGTAGCACTACTGTACTTATGGCAGATATGAGCCAAATGAATAGGCTTGACCAGGCAAGACAAATAGGACTGTCAAGGAAGACGGGGGAAGACCCTTGACTGTGGGTTCTTACTGTACAGCTACAGATCCCCACGGGAGAAAAGCACGGAAATATCCTTTTACTGTCCTGTATGTCATGTTTGTGTAAAGAGAGTCCCTCCACTCCCCCGTGAAAAATAGAGTTGTTCATCTCTCTGTGGATATGAAAGCGGGGAAGAGGTGCGTGAACTTAAACCCACCCTGAGCTGTTTGGCCTACAGTATGTGGGATAAGTGATAAGGTAGGGAGAATTATAGTGGCAATCAACAGGCCTCAACTCAGTTCAGTCATCAAAACTGAAATCCATCACTGGCAGCAGGTCACAATAATAACTGGCCCGGGGATAAATCTGTGGCTCAGCAGGATGACAACAGAAGTGCCGGCAATTGTCATACAGTACAGTGCTGCGATGTTAAGTTTCTTGAGTGGCACAATAGAAAGAAAGAGTGACTCGTTTCATTTTTTGTTTCATTTCATTTTTCCAGTAAATCGACAACCAATTCTGAACCGATTTAACCCGGGGAATGATCCTAACTCTAATCCGATCATGCATCTGTGAAAAAACTGTAGGAATAAAAAATGTATTTGAAATACGCCATCCTCTGTTGTCAACTTCCACTACAAATGGCTGCTTCTTTGCACCCTTCGAACGCGCAAAGATGCTGGCCGTGACAATGTAAGCCGCAGTCGCCTGTAGAGTTAAGTCATGTCTCAGCTGTGGGAAAGAAATTGTGAGGGAGCAGGACATTGTGACCTCCACTAACCCACAAGGCTCATCCATCATTACCAAATGGCCCCTCCTAAAATCATTGGAAATACATTCATAACTCCATAGACGTTATCCTACAATTAAGACAGAACAGGCCTTTGCACCTCCTGTTTCATAGCATTTTCTCTTTCCATCTGTGCTTCTGCACAAGTCTCTCCCCTTTTCTATCTCTTCTAATCAACTCTGCTTTGCCCCCTCCTCCCTCTCTGCCTTCTTGTCTCTATCCACCCTTTTTCCGTCACTTCATCTCTTCAGCTATTCTCTCTCTCTCACTCTCTCTTTCATTCTAAACCATAACCCTTAATCTCGCCAAGAGCCAAATCAGCAGATTAGATAGAGAGTGACTCTCGCTCAGACTTTGCCGAGCAGTTTAATGTTCCGTTCAGAGAAAGTCAGAAGCAGATTAAACCCAAGAAATCTTTTTTTTCCCCCTCCCTTTTCAATCCTGGCACACGAGTGTGTGCAACAAGCAACAACAAATCTTCCCCTGTGCTTGTGGGCTCATTATTTTGGATGTAGTGAGATTTTTTCAGTGTATGAACAAATAATTTCCCTTATTTATTATTCTAAATTCAACACTTTTTACTCCAGAATTTAGACTTTATTCAAATGTATGTAAAAAATACCATTATGAATACATGAGATCTACTTAACTGAAAGAACACTTTGCTAATTTATTCACCTCATCCAGTTCTTTGTTTTGAAACAATTAATGTTGTATCTTCAGGCAAACACAGAAGAATCAGTTTTGTGTGTGTGTGTGTGTGTGTTCGTGTGTATGTGTTTGAAACATTAAAATAAATGTGATTTAGAATATTCATTAATGTTAACTTTGCATCTTGTATTTATTGCCTGAATAAACAATGCCTTTGCAATGCTTTTGTTGCATTTATTGCTCAATAAATAACACAGTTTATAGAAATTCTTCACAGTCCACATGTCACCACATATAAACTTATGCTGGAGAACCTATTAAAGCTGCCCCAACCCCCACTTTGCTGTGACACATGTGAATAAAAGACGCATTACCTTAAAGACATTGATTTTGTGGGTGTGTTAATCAATTGTGCCACAGGTTTAATGCATTGTGGAATGAGAGAGAGACAAATATTTACAAACTGACACCCCAGAGAGCGGTAGCAACCTGCCACCATGACGAAAAAGGTTACTTCCACTCGAGGGTTAATCAATCCGTTATACAATAATCAGGGGACATGACAGCACCAGGGTCCCTGGCTTAAACACAGGCGTCCTTGGGCGCATAATGATGATGTGTGACAGAATATTTCCTCCAGGCTGCTGTATGCCGCATACAGCAGACATCCATCACAACCAAGCAGAGGGTAGAGGTGCTGGAGACAAGGGGAACGAGTGATGGGGAGGAAGAAATTAAAGGGGGAACGAGGGATGTCGTAATAAAAGTGTGAGGGTGTGGGTTGCCTTGTGAATCAAACAGTAGGCGTGAAGGTTGATGGGGAAGCGGTGGTCTTCAAAGAAATGTGGACTGCGTGGCTATATGTTTATGGGTAAAAGAAGAAAAAAAAAGGCCAGCATTTTTATAGGAAGCGTGGCTGTGTTTCTGTGTGAGTGGATGCTCTGAGCACACTGACATATGTTGCACATTACATTCAAAAGAGCGTGAACATACACACAGCCAGGTTTCCTCCAGAGATGAAAAACCTCCTGTTTTCCCCTTAGTTTTTCTTTTTTTTTATCCTTCAATTTCTCTGCGGCTCTCTTCTGCTCTTTATTTATAATACATTTCTCAGCTGAATCTGAAATGCAGAAACAATTCATTTACATACTGAATGTATTCCCCCTTTTCTGTGACACACTGAATCTAGATGTATCTGCTTTCCTTTGATCTTCCTTGAGATGTCTCTTGATCTAAATGTGACTGGACATCATACACACCTGTCAAACGGTTCCACCATTTACAAAGCATTTTAAAGCAGAAAACGTTTTCTTTCACTAGTAATGCACATCACAATAGCATGAATCAGGCATGATCAAACTATTCAATACATTATTGCCATTGTCATTGTAATAACACCGTTATACATGGCAACAAGATGTCATTTGAGCATCTAAACTACTGGCATAGAATAAAAGCACTATTATCAAGATATATTCCAAAAATATGTACTGTGCGCTATTTAGGACAGCAAAAACAACAAAAAACAACAATATAGTGCAAGAGGAATCAAGTGCAGCAGTGCAACATTCAAGCACATCTGTGTGCAAGAAGGTCAGGGGCAGTAAACTACAGTAGGATGAGTGGAAGGTAGTGCAAGAGCTGCAGCAATGCAAAGTTCGGTTCACAGTTATTGCCGTGGCGGAGTGTTGTGTGTGATGAGCAATTGTTAATAGTGAACACTATTCTGTTTAAATGTGTGCTTTCAAGCAAACTGTCATAAAAAGTTGAATAATTAGGAGCACCGGCGCCCCATGCAGAGGCTATACAGTGCTCGCTGCAGCCGGCCCTGGTTCGAATCCTGAATCTGGTGGGCCTTTGCTGTGCATCATTCCCCCTCTCTCTGCCTCCCCACTTCCTGTCTCTCTCAAATAAAGACAGAAGCCCCAACAACAAAAAAAGTTTAAATAATTAGTCATTTTTTATTTGTTTTCGGAAGATGGGATGGTGATGCAGGAAAGGGTAAAAAGAATTGAATAACTAAAGCCTTTCCAGGTAAAGACTAACTTTCCTATGAAGTGTAGAAAGTAAGGAATTGCAATGGGGATTTGCTTGTGGCAACGGGGAAGGAATTGTTGGACAAACTTGGAATTACCTATCTCATGTTTATCAGCACAGCAACAGTGTGGCTTGTGTTTTTCATGCATTTTGATGATGAGAATACATTGTGGCACACAAGAATAAGGTACAGCAGATCAGATTTTGGCTGCAGACAGTCCCTGGCAGTATAGCATCATTTTTTGTTGCTATTGGATTGCTCTAAATGGATTTGATGACAGCAGGACAAATATAGAATATCCGAAGTTGGTAACACTTTATTTTAAGGGGTCATTGTTCCTGTGTACCTACCTAATTAATTACAGTGTAATTACCTATGTAACTCCATTTAATAACATGTACTTGCATTGTAAATACATAGTGTATTTACAACACACTATGTATTTACAAGGCAATACATAGTGTGTTTACAAATTTACAATGGATTTGATGACAGCAGGACAAATATAGAATATCAGAAGTTTTATGATTAAAAAGTTCACAAGAGAAGAGATTTATAAGAGTTTCTCTGCACAAATGGGAGAATAGCAAACATGCTTGCTTTATCAAAACAACTTTTTGTTAAATAGCTAGAAAGAAACTAGTCAGCTCTTCAAATGACACTTAATGGGCTCAAAGACTATGGCTTGAATGCTAAATGATAAATGGCTAAAAATGAATAAAAACCTCTTATTAACTGCAAATGCCCTACCATTCTTACAGTACAATGAAGCATGGCGATGGTGGCATTAGCTACATGCAGACTGTTCTTAACCAGTGAGTCAGGACCAGGTCTTTGGTTGAAGGAACGATGGATGCAGCCGAACACAGAAGAGGTTTTTGAGTGCACATAGGTATGATTCATTTTCAGCAATAAACTGACCCAGTGCACATAACAAAACAATATAGTGCAGCTTCGAGTCCATCAACGGTCTTTTAATAGATTTGTGAGGAAAAGGGAATAATCTGTTTGTCATTGTCGCTGTAGGTTATTGTATGCATACATGAAGTACATTGAGTATGTATGCATCTCTTTCTTTCTCTGAGTGTGCTAGTACACACACTCTGTAGCAAACACAGAGTGTGTGCTACTAGTCTGATTGTTAGTGGCAGATCTATCTCTCTGCATTTAATTTTTTCCCTTTGATAAAGCCTGGGGAAGAAGCAGCCATCCTGCTCACCCAGCCCCCACGCCCACAGTTCCCGGTGGGTGGTGTTTTCCTCGCCCGCCTGCCGCTCGCCCACTACTGTGCCAAGCGCGACATGTGACAAGAGCAGCACATGGCCTCACAGCTCCCCTATTCCTCCGCCCCATTCCTCTGCAGGCCTGCACCCCCCCTTCCAGACTGTCTGAGAACACCCCGCTACAAGATTGGCACACTTGTCATGTTCCTTCTCGCTCCCCAGCCATGCAGCAACCCCAAATGACTATCTCGGAGGCGAGCGCATGCCTACATCCACATACGGCACATGTAGACAGATATCTGTGCAATTAAAGTCACATAATACCCCACACACGACAACGCAAGCACATGAGCGTAAAGCCATGTGCTAGGTCTGTGCAGATCAAACTGTTTTGTGCCTCTGTCTGACTTTTCATCGCACACACCTTTTTCCAGTGCTGTTCTCTTGTCATTAGAAAAGGGTAAACATGCCAGGTCGTGTTCGTACCAGTCAGATGCAGCCGTTGTACAATTCTAGCTGAGATGCTGTCCTCCCCTTTCCAGAATCCTCTTTTTGCAAAACCTATTTGCATCTTTTCCTCTCTGAGCCACATCCCTCCTCTTCTTCTTCTTCTCCTCATCACTTTTCTCCACAATCTAACCTTTATTCATCCGCTAAATTATTTAACTGCAGTCTCATAAAGATGTTGTCAGTTCTCTTTTGACTATTCACACACAGAACAATTATGTATCTCATCAACACATTTTTTTGCATACCTGACAAAGAGGAAAAACTAGGGACCTTTGAGATGTATACCTCCATCGAACACAGGGATTATGATGTGACGGATGGAATCTGTGTGTAAATAAAACATAATTTCCTTGGTGAGTTGTACGGGATCTGAGCATTGAAGACATTCGGTCTCCAGTGTCTAACCAGCTGCGTTAATATTTCAATTACCCTCATGAATAAATGAATTAAATAGGCACTAACATTATTCTTGGTCTGCCTTTGTTGTGGTGGGAGGAAGATGTGACAAGACGCTACAGCCAAAACCTTCTTTTGTAACACTTTCATAGACTGGAAAGCTGTAGTTCCACAGTGAGATACGCAAGAGAATATTCTTCCCTGAATTAGCAGCTCAGTTTTTATTATGTATTAAAACACTAATAATGTAGATTTCTGTAGAAGCCTAGTAACCACTGATGCAATGGCTGATGCATTTCACAAGGAATATTGAATTATATGTTCACTTCAGTGATTCTTTGTTGGCTTTTTAGGCAATACTGTACATCTGGACTCTGATTTTAAGGGCAAACAATGACTGATCGATTGAGTCAACAGAAGAAATCAATAGCTATGACCAGGAAGGTAGTTGTAAAGAATTGTTAAAACAAAAAAATGAGCACAATCAAAAAATCTTGGAGAGCAGCTCTCAAATTTGGAAAACTATGTACAGTACATCAACTGTGTTTTCAGGTAATTATAGTGCAGCTATCTGGTAATTATTGGGATGATATCATATTACATCCAATATCACTGCTTTTAAAAATCCTGCCTTTGTTAGTCTCTCCCCACAATTCCTAAATTCCCTGGTCCTTCTTCTACTGCTGCTCCTCTCAGCTTCGCCTCCATAAATTCTAGCTTGCATTGCTTCTGCCATCTGTCACAGCTTATTCTGTGCAGCATCACAGAGTAGCAGACCTTCCTTCTTCAGACGTCGCTGACATTTACATTTGCCCTCTATCAAAGAAAGAAAGCAGAATGGTCATGACCCCCTGGTCCCTTTGCCATCGTTGTCACACATTCTGCCTTGAGGAACAACTGAGCTAACACTGATTCCCTTCATGCAACACCACTGACAGCGTGAGTGGGTGAGAGGAACATGCAGACACTATAACTTCATGCAGCAAATGTTTAAACAATGTTATCCATCGTGATTATAGAATGTGTGTGTTTTTTTTTCCACTTTAAACCGTTTCTCCAGCAATCTCCCACATAAATTCTTAATGGGCCTAAAATAGATGATAATGAGAAGAGCCACTGAAAGGAGCCAAATAACAGCACAGTTTCAGAAACTCGCAGGCAATGATGAGATGGAAGACCTGTTCCTGAAAATGTGATTCCTGTGAGCTGAAGAAACCGGCATGAAGGCCTTGTAGAAATCAATAGAAGCTCCCCTGTGTGTAAGAGCAAGTCAACAGAGCAGAGAGCAGGGGCATACAAATAATATTTATGTAGAGGGAGGCTGCCAACGACCGCCAGGGACCATGTATAATTCTTCTTCATACATCTTGAAAGCAGTTATCTAGTAAATATGAGAGATGCTCATTTATTCAATAAGATTGCATCCACCAACAGGTCAGCGCTGGAGAATCGTTTAGTATGCCACCTTTAAATATTTATGCACACAGGACAACTGTGTTCTTTTTTAAGATCAGAGGATGACTCTGAACTTCAGTAGCTTTGCAGAATATGCAGACTACAGTACAACCCTATAAGGACATGGTATCATTTGGGTACAATATTGATTATCAAGGTAAACATTCCTCCTCCCCTGGTTACTCATGACAAAGCCCAGCAAACTGGACTGTGATATAAACGGCCGGAGCTCCGGCCTCAGCTCCTCCTGTCACTCCTGGACCAGAGGACAACTCGCCATGAAGCTGCTCATCCTGTCTCTCTGCCTGGCCCTGGCATGGGCTCAGTAAGTAGTCATAGCCACAACACTCCTGCAGTTTTTACACATTTTAAAATAAGTTTGTTTGTTTTTTGGCCAGCTGCTTGTTTAACATTTTTTCAGCGGAGAGATTTATAACTTTTGCTTATCTCATAATCAAACACAGTCAACATGTAATGTCACTGTGGGCTGCCAATACAGTCTAAAGTGCATATTTATTTGTTTAGTTAATCAAAGGGAAAGCGGGAGAAGCAAAAGCTTATCTAGTCCCGCCCCCAGTATAATATTTGAGAATTCAGTACTGCATCATCATACATACATCATTGACTGAACTCTGCAGTAAATGAAAACAGTAAATGTATGACATGATGTCCACTGCAGTAGATATTATTCAACAGTTATAGGAGTGATTTTAGTGCATGTACGACCACAAAAAGTAAAAGAATTGGTTAAACAACCAGTATATGCTCCAACTATTCTTGGTAGCTTTATTCTAACCCTAATGCTAACCTCCAATGATGCAGCCTTAAAAAAGAGTAGATGCTAGGACTAATGCTGAGGAGAGGATTTATGGTTTTAAAGAATGGTTTAATAAAGATGCATAAACAGGGTTCAAAATTAGCGGTCGCCAGTCGCCAGTGGCGACTAACTTTGAACCTTTGGCGAGTAAAGGAAGCCAGCTGACTGGCCACTCTGGCGAGTGAAAAAAAATAGGGTCCGGTCAAACGGCCCGCGACGTGCACAAAGGAAAAAAAAAAGAAAATCCTCCATCATTTTATGTAAAGGCGTACAATGACTTGCAACTGCTATATGGCCCGATTGCTTTTATTACGTATATTGATGCGCATTAATCAGCTGTTTGATCGCCCCTCTGGAGCAGTAGCGGCTCCTCTCTCTCCTCCGTCGGAGCTCCGGCGTCCGACGGAGGAGAGAGAGGAGCCGCTCTGCTGCAGGTTTTCTCCACAGCTGAGGTTCTGACCACGGTCCACCGCGACTCTGTCAGCACGAGACCGGGCCGAATCATGTCGGAACTGCTGACAATTATGAAGCGCCATCACGGCACCTAATTATAACTTCACAAACACTGAAATTTAGCAAACTGTGATTAAAAGAGCATTTTATGAGATCGCTGGCGATGAGCCACTGCGAGTCACCGTAGGACTGCATGTGAATGCTGCATTCAGGTGCAGTCGGAAAAACGAGAACAAACCAGATGTCATTTTAGTCATCTGCCTTAATAATACATTATGTTTCTTTAGTGACCTATGATGGATATAAATTGAAAATGCAATTACATCAATTGTGTTGCTCAAATATATAACGCAATATGTCCACCAAATATGTAGTTTAGGCTAATCTGGCAATAAATATTATGTTTCAATTTGATTTCGAATCATGTGGCCCTTCACTCACTTTATCGGAGTCACTGTGGCCCTCTGGAAAAAATAATTGCCCACCCCTGCGCTAGAAAGTTCAACCAGAGATGGTTCACGACAGAATCGAGAAAGTATGTTTTATAAATAAACCTTTAAGGAAAAAAAGGCAAATTTGACTCATTCCCTTATTCCACACAATAATATGCTAATATTGCTATGATATGTGTTAAAAATGCTTTTGAGTGTATTATAACAGTTAAACACATATAAAAATATACAATACACGATGAAAAATATACAAAACAACTATACATAATTTTTGGCCAGTAAAAAATCTTTCTGGCCAGTAGATTTTTAAAGCTCACTAGCCAGTTGGCCAGTGAGCAAAAAAGTTAAGTTTGAACCCTGTGCATAAACATTGTATGTGGTGCCTTTTCAAGAGTAATTGCATTTTCAAATTCTAAGCTGATTAAAGTTCTTTTTTTCACTTTTGTTTGGTTGCTGTGTATGAATGCACCTTAAATCCTAAAATGTGTAACAACCTCACCCTTCGAAATGAGAATATTTAAAAATATTTTCTCTGTTTCTGTTCATCCAGACCAGGGTCAGGTCCTGGGTCAGGACCGGGGTCACGACCAGGGTCAGGACCAGATCCTGGTGAGCTAATTGTAAACATTCAATTATCACTCTCATTTTGACGTTTTTCATAATTAATGTTAACACTTTACATTTCTTTCCTATTTCACCTGCCCATTCTGTAGCTCTCCATAACTGTTGTGAGGGCATTGAGATGGACGCCGTTGCTCTAAACGATGAGGGACGACCATACTTTTTCAAGGGTTAGTTGCTACACTTCAAGGATTCATGGGTAGTATTAATTTGATGTACTGTAGTGTCATTTCACATTCACTAAGAGCTTCCTGTGAACTCACTCCATGCTCTCTGGTGTCCATACTTCCTGTCAGATGACCATGTGGTCAGCCTATATACCCATCCCGAGGAGATTAATCGGATCTTCACTGAGCTGGGCCGCGTAGATGCTGCTTTCCGAATGCACAAGGAGGACAAACAAGCTGACCATGACCACATGTTCTTCTTCTCTGTACGGTCCAGTCTTTGGTTGTGACCATGCACAAACCCACAGTGGACAGTTATCTATACCAATCTGTAATTTCAACTGGTGGTACTTTGATGCAGGACACCAAAGTCTTCAACTACTACAAAGACAAGCTGGAGGAGGGCTACCCCAAGGACATCTCTGAGGCCTTCCCTGGCATCCCTGACAACCTTGATGCTGCTGTGGGGTGCCCCAAACCAGATTGCAATGAAGACTCTGTTATCTTCTTCAAGGGTTGGTGCACATTTTTGCCCTCCTCATTGTGAAAAAAGAAAAATGACTTGTCTAAATGCTCAGCGTCTTGAAACACATCTCTAACACAATGGCTCATTATGGCTCTTTGTAGGAGACAACATCTACCAGTACAATGTCAAAACCAAGGCTGTGGATGAGAAAGAGTTCAAGTCCATGCCAAACTGCACATCTGCCCTCCGTTACGATGACAACTACTATTGCTTCCATGGACAAATGTTCTCCAGGTTTGACCCCAAGACTGGTGAGGTGCCCAGCGGTTACCCCAAGGAGGCACGTGACTACTTCATGAGATGTGACAAGTTCAGTAAGTGAAAATCATATCTTCATAGGATATTGACTGGGAGAGGAAGAAATCAATAGTAGCCCGAAGAAAGGGGGAGAATATTTATTTATATAACTGAGTAACTTCATGCTTCTCCACCGTGTAGGGGTTGAGAGCGACCATGTGGAGAGAGAGCGCTGCAGCCATGTTCCCATTGATGCCATCACATCTGACAACGCTGGAAACATGTTTGCCTTCAGAGGTGAGATCGGCCGCAGCGCAGAGCACTTCTTCAGAGACGGTTCCTGAATACTTTGCTTTGGAACCAGGATGTACTGTAGGATACTCCTGATGAGCGAAACAACACACATCCATTTAGTATCTTTGACTTTATGAATATGCAGCACAGGGGGTGTCTTCACCCTGTCTTTGATCCCTGTTGCCAGGGCTTTTAGATCTGATTGTGGCCTGAGTGTCCTACCTGAGCACTGTGCCATAGCTCTCACCTCCGGCCCAGTGAATGACAGCCTGGTATGCCAGTTACCTGCTGTATCACAGACAGTGAGCTGTTCAGCACTAGTCAGAGACATCTGTCCCCCATTTGCTGAGGTTTTATTATAAACTTATTTTTCTTTTGTTCTTTTGTTCTCTACCTCATCTACTTCACTTCATCTATTATTTTCTTGTTTTATCAACCAGTTACTTTCTCACAGGTACTCTCCCACATTTCTTCTTTACTGTTTTTTTCCCCCCTTCCTATTAATCGGATCAAACCTAATTTTGCGTTTGCAGCCATCCGGCTCTCCTTCCAAACTCTCCATGGCGGAAACAGTTACAACAGCAAAACCCTCACACTGCACTTTGCACATATTGTCATTTAGGCAATTACAGTAGATCTCCCACAAAATGTACACTAATCAATCATGCAATGTTCTACCACAAGCATGCAATTCAGTACTCTTTATTTAGGATCTTGGTAATTCAGGCCCTAAGTGTTCATCTTGTTTTGCAGCCAAACACTTCCTGCATAGAGATGCTGGTAGTGGCACATGGAAGGCTGACACCATCAATAGCACCTTCAAGGAGCTGGACGATGACGCGAGCGTTGCCTTCATCTATGACAACAGACTTTACATTGAGGGGGTAAACTAAAAAAGACACACACAGATCCTGTCGTCTTTTCTTCCTCTACGCTTACATCACATGACTTTCTTCTGCCCACCTCAGTTTAACCAGATACACGCTTACCAAGTTGCAGCGCCCCACACCCACCTGAACAGCTACCCTAGGTCTCGTTGGGATGAGCTGGGCTACCCTGGCACCTGTCATGCTTTTTTTGTCTGTGAGGATCATCACATCGCTTACTGTATCTGGGGTAAGGGCACAATCGAGGGTCAACATTAGTAAGCAGGGTTAATCTGTCATCCTTCTGGAGACCTCCACTACTTATAAATACATCATCCACTCATGTGTCTTCCTAACTCTTGTACTCCAGGTAATACGATCACTGATGTGGATCTGAGGGCCAGCCCCCGCGTTGCAGGCAAAGCGCATACAACGGACATGTTCAAAAGGGTTGACGCTGCCCTGTGTGATGCTACAGGAGTCAAAGTGCTCATTGACAGCTACTTTTACCACTTTGCAAGCCCAATGGAGATGATAGCTGCCAAGGCCCTGCCTGAGAAGCACAAAATATCCCGGGAGCTTTTTGGTTGCGATCATTAAGAGGCTTGCTCAACAGAACGTCACATACAACAAAGGAAAAATGACAGCACCAGCTACATCGTACAGGAGGGCCCTTGGTAACCAGTCACCAAGCAGACTACAATGCAATATTTCACACTAGCGGTTTCCCATCTGTGTTTTACCTCAATAATCTGCTATCTGTCGTAAATCTATCTGAAAGGGTTTTCTCTTTTCATAACCAAGCTCACGGGTCCTCCATGTAAAAAGTCAAGAGTTAAAGAGTCCTAAATGTTTGTTTGTGATTTAATTTTGTGCAGTGTTGTTGTGAGTAAAGAGTAGAATCAGTCTACTTTTTTGGTTTTGAATGTGTCATATTTAAAATGTGAAAAGCTCTTTGTCTGCTGGACAGTCGTGTGTGCTATGTTCACTTGCTGCTCTACCGTCTGGTGCTGGACCTGTAGTGGACAATGAGCTTGGCTGAATTTGATGAAACACTAAAACTGTATTTTACATCCATAAACTCAAAAATGTGCCTATTTCTGCACTTAAAGGTTGACTATGTAGGATTTCCAGAACAATAACAGAACGTTAGACCGTTGCTAGGTAAAACGGGCCGTTGCTAGGGGCTCCGTTCTGATCAGAGGACAGCAGAGGAGGAAAACTATGCAGGATTTACCTTTTTACCGTCATTAACAGCATAATAAATGACTTGTAGCTTGTTACAGGGAGAGTGGAGGCTCTCTGCCTTCCACACCGCTGCTGGAAACCAAACCTGCATGCGCTCAGAGCCTCCGCTGTCACTGCTCGTCAGGTCGGAAAAAAAAAAAGCTCCGAGGCACCGGGAGTCGGCGACAGTAAACGTGTTTATGACAGATTAGACTACACAAATATACCCATCCTAACATGTAAATGATAATCCATTGATCCACCGATTGATTATTGAAAAGGTTTCGTTGAAAACAGACGCATACGACCGGGAGGAGGCAGGAAAACAGCTGATTAGTGAGCCACGTGTCGGCTACAGGCAGGTAGAAATGTAAACAGAACGTTGACAAAAAGTCATTGTCGAGCCCGTCAAAAAATGTTAAAAATATAATTTCATTTTTTTTTATGGAGAAGCAATACTTTCATTATGTTCACCTCAAAACGCTTAGATGTGGTTTTAATAAATATTCTACATATTCAACCTTTAAAAAAAAAAAAGTTAAACATTTTCAACAATAATTAATTGTTCGATTTATTGAATTTCATAAAATACTGACTCATTTTGTTTCATTTCACACATTTCCTGTGTCTTTTTGACTGAACAAATTCAGAGTCCACTAATTTCCTAAATGCCACACACAATGAGGCCAACCCACTATTCTCTGTTAATGTACACCAAACCTAAGTGCAGTGTGTAGGCCAGGTCCACGATTCTGGTCTACCTTTGATCATTCAAGATTATGATTTTTGGTGTGGACCAACTGTGACGCTCTGTGATCACAGCTACAGCACTCCATGGGACACATCATGTGCATCCGTGTCATTAGTTGTGTTTGCGTTAATCCAGTCAGCAGCACCCATGACGGATGTCTCCAGCACATACAATTAACAGGTTTACCAATCTCATGAATAAATGCACAGCCATGTGCACACTGCCAACTCTAATTGATGTCCCCTTTTCACACAATTTGCATACATTAGACAGTACTGCATTGCCAAAGGACCCTTTACACATTTGTCTGCCAAGGCCGAAAGGTGGTAACAAAACTGCATCAACATAGCCATGTAAAAATGGCTTAAAACATTTAAGTCTCATTTCTGTTTTTCTTTTCTGTTATCCCCCACTGGAGATCCTTATAGTTTTAATGGCTATGCTAATCGCTAATGTTCCACTAGAATACTAATAAGGGTAGTAATTAGTGTAACATGGGCTGTAGCTCAGTGTGGACAAGAGTTGGTTTTGCCTTTTAAAGAGCCTGTAAAATGGAACTAAATCGCTGGCAGGGAGTGGACATTTTAAAATTAGCATTTAGTTTTGTTTGGCAGATGCTTAATGTTATCAAACTTTCAAACACTAAAAGCTACTGCAACTCCAAGAATGTCATAGTTAGCAGATCTCTTTTGTGTCCTTTCCACCAGATCAAAATTAGCTAACCTAACACCATGTTGGCCAATAGACAGCTTGTTTACAAAAACATCAGCACAGGGCTGTGATAGCTCTGTCTATGTGAATATAAACGTTGATATGAATACGCCTTGGAGTAATGTCCTCCATCTGCCCAGATGGCCCTTGGAATTATCTGCTTTACGTGGGATAATGAAATCTCACTCACTATCCAACTGCTTTCTATTGAATTACCGTGATAGGCATCCTTCCTTCTCACAGCTTGGGGTGTCATCTGCCCAACCAGCGTTCAGCACTCATTGGGCACATCCATCACAGACAACTGAGGCAATAAAAGCTCACGAGAGCCCAATAACCATCACAGTACAAAAAGCAGGAATGATACATGACAGGGATGTTCATGCCATACTGTAAAATGGGGGTCTCCTTCTAAACACAGGACGCCTCAAAGACAAACTGCATCCCAGCTCAGGCTAGGGTATGCATTACCTTGGTGATTTAATTGCTTTATCTGTCTTGTACAGTGTGTTGAAGTGGTTGAATACAACTGTTGACATTCAGTCCCTAGACGGTCCTTTACCTTGGAATTTCAAACATAATGAAAGGGTTTAATAAAAGATTGCTGGCAAAGGAAGTAAGGGCCAGTATCTCTTGGCAGCAGTGGTGAAAACCCTGGAGCGCATTCCCCAAGCATCCCAGTGTGGCCATGAAACATCGCATTATGGAAAAGGTGTGGGGTTTAAGCCAATGTGGTGAACACAAATCCAGTAAAAATAGGATATAAAGAAAAGACTATTTAAAAATATGATTTAACCAACAAGAATTTAAACAAAGAAATTCAGCTGCAGTTGGATCTTTAACACTCTGCCAATTTTTAAGAAACAAAAATGGTGGCATCAATTGTTCTTGGATGTTTCCCAAAAGGAAGAACAACAGGCATTCTGCCATCACCCTGTTTTTAGCCATGTAACCAATACACACAGGTGGGCAACGTGAACAAAGGAGCTGCTTTCTGGAAAGACTGTTGAGCATTTGGACACAAGACAGGAAATGCTACCTTTGAACATGTCAGCATGACAACCCAGGATATCCAGATTTCACTTCATTTCATTTTTAAAGCAAATAAATCATTCAATTAGTTAATGGAATAGAGATAGACATTAAAAAGGTCTTAACAAGCTGTGTATTCATGTGCACAAATCAGATAAATCTCCCAAGGTTTGCTTAAAGTCTAGCTGTGATTATCAAAATCTCTCAAAGCAAGACAAGCTCAGAGGGTATGTCAAAACAAGTTTGTCTAAATGTGACATTTTAAGTAAAGTAAATATTACATTAGTTCTGAAAGAGTACACTGTACATACCAGTTCACATTGGGAGTTTTTTATATCAGGGGGAAGAAGAAGACATAGGCCAAGTAGAGTGTGTCATGAACACCTTCATCTTTTTTGAAATGATGAGGGAAGAAGAGATCAAGATTGCCTCCTTCACTGTACATTGTGAGGCTCGTTTGCCTCTTGAGCTTGTAATTTATTTGTGACATGTCAAATAAGTGATTGCAAGTTGCAAATATCAGTTTGCATGCTGCAAATTTAATGAAAAAGGCCCAAGAGCCCAAACTGACAGAGTTTTAATAACATGTCTCCAGACTACAGTAGCAGACTTTGCTTAGTTGACATTCCTTTGCTTGGACTGATGATGAGGTGGAACTATTACTGAACATAAAATATGAGTATAGAGTGGTCATGGTGCCGTAAAAGACGGATAGCAGTCATCGTCAAGCAAATATGAAAACATGTTAAAGAGGTGACAGGAGGAGCATTATCCATCAAGTCCAAAAATCACAGGACATGTTGTGACTGACTATATCCACAACAGAATACAAGCCTGGCGCGTCACACTAAAATGGAGCATTTCAAAGTTTCTGAAGCTGTTTGGATGTCAGGCTTACAGCATTCACATGCGGTGGGTGAGGTTGGGTCCCAATAGATGTAGTAAAGCAAGGCTTTGTGTGCGCATAAATTGACTAGTAAAAGCAGAAAGCAGGCCAAGTCATCAGTGTAGCCTCTTCTCCCCATAAAGACAGCAATAAAAGGCTCCTGCCTTACAGTAACAGTTCATTAGCCAGACAGGCAGCTGCAGGTCCGTCCAATCAGGGCCCCACCCCATCTATCAGCCACAGTCTGACAAGGACTCTGTAACACTAACTACTCTTTACAACTACAATTCCTGTTCCGTACCATGGTTTGTTCTGAGATATATTAGAGAAAGCAACATGTAGTGCAGCTAAGAACGACAGTCACTGCTCAGTGTGCGTTTGTGTGTCATCATGGTGCAGGAGGGAGAGAATGTGAATATGTAGTTAGGATTGGGGTTTGCTTGCCAAACGGAGTGGGGACTGTTCAAAACAGAATGCTACCCACTCCTGCATGTTACGGTTTTGGTTTTGTTTTATGCACTGACAAACATAATTCCACTGACACAACATAAGAAAGGACAATTTAATCCATTTTGCTTTCCAATTATCCAACTATCCGGCTATGAAAACAAGCACGTGCACACACCCACAGACATACGTACATGCGCAAAGATTAGGACTGAGCCACAGCAGATAGAGCAAACGATCTCTTATCATCATTGCACAGACTTTTGTGATTGCATGTGGCATGATTGCCTGCTCTGGATGGGCATGACAGATGTGTATACCGCTGCTACCGTGCATGGGCACTTAGAAAGTGTGGCAGGGAGTGTGTGTGTATTTGTGTGAAGGGTACATCTGTGATTCTACTGTCTGTTGTTATCGCTCTTGGCACACAATGGGCTCACCAACTGCTTTCTGCTAACAGGCCCCAGCAATCAGGGATGGAGAAGCTGTAGCCAGTATGAGCGGGCAGCAAATGGACAAAGGTCTGATGTGTATCCAGAGCTGCAGTATGCCACATGGACACATGCTGAGGCCCACTACCAGCAACAAATCACAACAGTTACACTTTCAGACAATCCTTGTACATACAGACAGTATATGTAGTCAGTTAAAGCAGAAAAATACTGGAAAACACACAGAGGATTACAGTGTTTGACAACCGCAAAATCTAAATGGCACAAACCGTAAGAAGAAAAGCAAAACTCAAACTGACAGTTTGTTACCTTACAGCTGGATGAGCACAAAAGCATGAGATATTGCTCAAGGGAGCTTTAATGTATTAAATCCGGCAGTCTATTTCTGTAAAATAATAACTGTGAAGGTTGAGCTTCCGACAGGTGCTCCACGAAGGTCCTTATCGGTGTGACTGAAACTGTATAATCGCTCCTCTAGTGGAGCATCTCTTTCTAGAAGAGGACAGAGGAGCAGCAATGACAATGACCTGTTCTGATAGGAAAAGCAAATCTGCATGGAAGAAAAAAAGGCCAAGAGTGGCGAAGTGCATTATGGTCGGAACTGCTTCCTTCGTTCTACCTGATCCTTTATAAGAGCTATAAAATCTGTGTATTAGTCTTACTATTGGTGAGAAATTCATTCTAAAAAAAGGGGTAATACAGTCACAAGTCGTCATCATTGCAATACATCACACACAGTTCAGTTTTGCCATTTCTTGTGAAACAGTGAGAAAGCCTTGACTACAGGGTCGTGCTGCTGAACACTTCACCTAGCAGGAGAGTGAGGCTGTTAGTGAGTGACAATTACTCCTCTATATGTGTGCAGATGTGTGTATGAATGTGCTGTATCTGAGCACAGAAAACGTTTTTAGTGACTGGCTGATAACAGAAAATATTTGTTAGTCATCATCTGTATAGCAGTCTGAAGTTAATTAAATTACCAAAGCCATTTTAGGAAGGGCAGCACCCTGGTGCCCTCTGTTGACCACTGGAGTAGTTAGTTCTGTCTAGTCATGGCCTGCTTACAAGTGGTTTGGGGTTTTGTATAAGTGAGTGTATGTGTGTGACGGGCATCAAATGTGTATGTAGCTGAATGTCATGGTGACAAAGAGAGAGACAAAGCAAGAAAGGTCATTATTCTTCTGTGGCACCTGCCCGACTCTCCGCACATCCCAGCTGTGGCCATGACAGCCAGCCCATCCTCTGGGAATAAGTGTTAACTGCCACTCACCCCTGGGAACAGAATGCACACACATGATGCTACAGTCATACACATTGCGTGCTACCAGGATCACATAATTGCAAAGACACACACACACACAAAGTCACCAGCCCTCAGAGTCAAACATGTACCATGTGTGTGGATGCATGCAAACACCAGCAAACAGCCTCTTCATAAGCATACTCATGCACTCCTTTAATGCATGTGTATCCACATGCAAAAGCACCAATCTCTTCACAAGAAGCAGACAACGGTTGACTTCTCTGTCTTTTTTGGTCCAAGAATTACATGAGCTTTAATGTAATTACAGGACTGACAAGGACACACTCTCTCTGCTTATTGCTCTGTGCCAGGCCCCCTTAAGAGCCACAGATAGAAACATGCACAGAGTATTTGTCCAATCTCTAATGACAACGGCACACCCTTTCCACAGTAATCCTTTCATTTCTGTCCACTCACAGGAGAGGGCCAGCGAGGCACAGAGGTGAATCTGTGTGCGTGTGCGTGTGAGGGATGGAGAGTGAAAAAAGCAGACAGTGATGGAGAGAGAGGGGGGGGTGTAAAATTTTAAGGATTAAGGCATAATAATGGCTGACAAAGGCAATATTGAGTAGAAAACAAGTCATCCTTCAAAAAGGTCATCTGGAACTGCACCGCCTTGGTCAGTCTGCTGTGCTAAAGGGTTAAGGGTCAAAACCCATTAGAATAGAAGCAATATTATTAAGACATTTGAAAACCATCTCACACCTACAACCTTTCTCTCCCCTTTGCATGTCTCTCTCACTCAGACACATACACACAGCCTTTCAGTGATGGAAATTCTCCAGACATGTAACAGCAGGGCACCTCTCTTGGGGTTGGTAACCATAAGCACACAAACAGATATTCTCCTGTATCTTGTCTGCAGAAAAGGAGTTCAGTAAACAGACTGCAACATCACAAATATCATTATGAAAGAATCCTAATGCTTGAACACATTTGGGAGTTGGAGGCAGTTATTTTTTCACTCGCTTGCTGTGAAACATGCTATAGCAGCAGATAAATGTTCACTGTGTTAATTGTCTGTGCAAATGGCTTGGCTGGGGAACAGTGGCAGCTTTATAGTTGCACCAGCAGAAGCAGACAGACAGACAGACTAAGTGTTGCACTCAACATGGCAGCAGCCATCTTGTCAGTATTTTTGGCAGCACTGAATAAAAATGGGGGATTTTCATCCTTGTCCCAGCACCAGACTATCACTAGCTTAAAAAACTTCATTTTCAGTGTCCAGTCTATCTGGCTCACCTGCTATGTCACCACTCTCCACCTCCCCCACCCCTTCATCCACCCCCCATCCTGTTTCCTTCTCCTGGGTGATTTCCCAGCGGGTGTCCCTCAGTACCACAGTATAGCCATGTGAATCAGAGAGTAACTGTTGGTTTAATGTTAATGGCAGCCAGATGCCTGGTTCACCACCTTTTGTAGTTGCGCATCTCGTCAGCAGCGGATAAAAGAAAGAAAAAAAAGAGAAGGGGACATACTAACAGATGTGTCATCGAAGCATCTGCTTGGAAACACAATACGTTGGCATAAGGAAAAGTAGATTAAAATTTGACAATGACAAATTCATTTGAAGTCTAATTGATTATCACAAACTAAATTCATTAAAGCTTTTCTATACGAGTGTGTTGAGCTGGCTGTAATGATGCAATAAATTCAGGGCAACATATGCAGAGTTTTGGAAACCGTATTAATCTTTTCAGGTTGGGTACAGTGCTAGGATGTATCTATATGGTGCCAAGCAATTACATAAAGTATTATTACCATTTTGTAGGGGAGGCTGCGTTTCCTGGAACATATACATACATTTTCTACTAGGTTGTCATTCATTTAACACCACCTAAGTGATGGTGCTGACCACAGTACAGACCCCTGACCACACTATGAATGCATTAAGGCTTCAATGGCACTTGACTGTACATTATTTTTGTTCAATGGAGCTACCAAAGAGCTAGATTAGATTCTAGTCAGTCACACTGAGGGAGATTTACCAACGCAGAAAAATGTAATCACAGCAACGCCTAGAACCACAACACTGAGCCATGTTGTCTATTTCAGCAGAAGGCAACAGTCTAACTACACGATTCTTAACATTATCAGTGGGGTGATTGCGTCCATCTCTAAGAATCACATTCACAGAAGTGCCTCCACCCACACATCCAGTGTTCAGACTATTTGCCATCTTTTCCCAACCTCCTGCAGCACTCAGAGTGAAATGCACATTTCGGCTGCCTTGCAAGCATCCAACAGGACTTGCTCACGGGGCTGTTGAAACTGGATTCAGCCGTTGCCTCTCTCATGTGATTAGCCCTTGACTTGGTCAGCACATTGAGCCCTGCAGGGTGACTCAACAGACAAGAGATAATGCCAAACGCTCACTCTTTGTCTCTCAAATTAGCAACATATTCACACAAACAATGAGATTCAGTCAAACACACTGTAATCTACTCCAGGCAAAACACAAGGTGTTCTGTGGGGAGAGCCAAAAGGCTAATTAGTTTTTGTCACACTTGAACTCACCTATTGAACTTTACACTCAGAATACCAATATCACATGAAATAAAGCATTGTGTTGTTTGCACATAAGCAAGAAGATGTTGCTGAATGGTTAATGTGGAATAATATACCAGAGAAGCGGAGCAGTCAAACTTGACTTATTCCTCTTGGGATAAACCTGAGGTGGTGGTCAAGATATGAGGGCATTTGTTATTAAAAAGCATTGATGAGAAGAGATAAGATGGGAAGAAGGAAGAAGGAAGCTCATAATCCATTGAGAAAGAGGGAGGCTTGCAGTGCCTCTTCTGTGTTACAAAACAAACAAGGGAGAAAGACAGAGATAGAAATAAAGTGTAAGGAAACACAAAATAACAATAAAAACCCACTGTGCAAGGAGATACCCGTCTTGTTACACTGTTTTCTAATGATAGATGAAAACTGTTTTTATCATATTACCCATAGCAGAGGTGGAGGGGTGGAGGTACTAAATGTGCTACAAAGCAATCTGACCATAATATGACTCCATTTTTATTGGAACTGAACAACACTTTGCATTTGAGTGCTCAACTGACCACACTGTCCTGACCTCAGGCAGTGCTGCAGGGACGCCAACAACAACAGCCATGACCATATGTGTGTGCGTGTGTGTGTGCGTGCGTGCGTGCGTGCGTGTGTGTGTGTGTGTGTGTGTGTGTGTGTGTGTGTGTGTGTGTGTGTGTGCGTGCGTGCGTGCGTGAGTGCGTGCGTGCCTGCGTGTGTGCGTGTAGGACACAGGTCTGTGTTGGCATGAAAATGAAAAGTACAGTGTTTATGTTTATAAGCATACTGTTGTTCACTTATGGGCTAGATTACAAGTGTGCCAGTATGTCCATGTATTTGTGGTGAACCCAGCTCCAGGGAACATCAAGAGCCTCTTTTATCAAGAAGGTTCATGTTTCTGGTTATCTTGCTCAACCCTCCAGGCCATTGGAGCCTGACTCAGAAAAAGGTCAGCTATTAATGCTCAAATTCTGTAACTTCATTACACAGTTGCCCACATTCTCCAATTTTGAATGAATTGGGGGGAAGGGGGGGGGGGGGTACAATGATACAAACACAATACTCTTATGAACCTGCAAAATTGTATTAGCAATATAACAACACAAGATCTTTGGAGCTTTTAACTGATCTAATGCTCATACCTCAATGAATGCAGTAATTGTTTTTTTTTTCAACATGGCCATTAAACTATGTAGCCTCAGAGAAACAACCCAAATGTTATTACATTATGATCCAATAAGAATTAAGAGGCTGGCCATTTCCTCTTCCTGCACAGAAGATGATATAATCCTATTTCAGGATCTCCATCTCAAAACCCTACACATCTCTCTCTCTCGCCTCTGATTCTCCCCTGAGATCCTGTTCGTTCTATGAGAAGGGCTGCTGCACATTGATCCCCACTATCTGTGTCGGGTCAGTGATTACAGCCACACTCAGCACTTTCTGTATGCCTAGAGAGTACCCAGGCTGTTAGAGGCTGCTTTTCCCTCCTATCCCTGAATATTCACCCTCTCTTAGGAACAGTGACAGGTAATCTTTGTTGACCCTCCTGGGTCACTGCTATGGCGCTGAATAGGTGTCAGATATTTAGATAATATGTGGCATACAGTACAGTATGAAATTCTGATATCCAAGTGTTCAGAGGCGCTGCTTCATTTGGCCCATGTCAGATAGTTTTGCACAATAGCTCTGGGGTGAGGTACGATGTGCGAATCAGTAAGATCTGTAAAGCACACACTGAGATATTCAGTTTGAATAAATGTAGAAACAACCTCCACTTTAAACAAATGATACAATGCTAAAAGAAATTGTCCTCAACCCTAAAAAAAGCCAACTGCCTTGAACCAGCTTGTCTTGACTTAAGACCTATGCTTAGCAGCAACAGCACAACCTCCATTATGGTCATGCCTTTTAACAGAAAACCTAACTTCTTCTGACAAAATGACAGAATGCCTTACATATGCTCGGGGGGTGCTCTTCCTCCTGTGAACAAGTGTATTGTACAGTAGTTTCAGGCGGCTTGGCAACATGTGCACAAATGTGACATGTTGCATGTAGTCCTCTGAGGAGAGAAGGGGAGGCAGTTCATGCTGTCCATATCTGTGCGCCGTATCTCTGATCACAGGTCATTGCTAACATAGTCTCAGGAGGCCTGTTGTATTGCATGGATGAACAGCCATATGCTATAAATACTCGTACTGTATCTGGTGCACCATACATGAGAAGATCCAGATTTCCAACTGTAGACTCTGTGTCTTTGTGGTTGTATTGATTTGCTTTTAAAATACACGTGTTCACTCTGCAAGAAAACAGGAAATGTGATAGCACAGGAACACATTCCCTTGAAGTATGTTAATTGAATTGCAGGTTTTCTTTGAGGGATGAGGACTGCTCATCTAAATTAAATGCAGACCTGAAGTTTCCAAAAATTGATATCAAATCCACCAAAACAAAAAAAAGTGAATGGATGACATTGCTTGCAGGTTCTCAGATCCACCAGCCAATGAGACGAGCGAGGAGGAAGATCTAGAGCTCTGGCACAACACACATTCACCTACTGGGGAACATTACATCCTTACAAATCACAATCTTAATTCATTTAAGGGCTTTGAAAACAATCAACCTTGAGAAAGGGCGTCAGCCAGGACATCATCATATGGCATCACCTAATTTCCCCTTTCCACAACAAACAAAGGTTTTGGGTCAATGCAATTGGGCCGTCACTTTTTATTAAAAGTTCAAACAACTATTTATGTGCACAAATTAAATATTCAGTCTGTAACAATCAAAAATGGAAAATTCACATACGACCAATAAGCTGTTCCTTGTATTTAGGTTAACTGCACTGTCGCTGAGTTTATTGAATGCAAAATGGAGGCAGTGAGCCATACTGAATGGGTGATGGCACCAAACCATCCGACATGTACTGCATAAGAATAGAAATTGTGGACAAAACCCAACAACAAATCTGAAGTCAGCTGTGGACACAGAGCAAATTAATGTAACCAAGCCGATTCTCTTCTAACAAGGGCTTTGCTTTTAAATAAATCTGGGAGAATCACATTTTCGTTCTCATTTGTTCAAACGTTTTTTGAAAGAGTGATAGGCCTAGTAGGTGAAACTATGCATGTCTCCTATAGGAGGCCAAGTGAAAGGATTCAGACGTTCTTTGTCCTCTTCTCTCTCCATTTCCCTCAATCTGTGACACAGCAGGCCTGTTTCACAAAGATTTCTCAATATCCTGATACAGGCCTTGGGCTTTAATAGTAACTAGTGTACTATGATGACTGGATGTAGGACAAATATGCCTTTCCGTTTTAAGTTTTATCTCTTGGTACAAATATTTTCCCACATTAGCATTTTTTTGTTCATTATTTTTCTTTTTCCTACTGTGTATAACATCAAACTTTGCCTTTCTGGTGTATATGTTTTACATTTTTTATCAATCGGTTGATATGATTGAGCATGAACACAAGGTGACATTGATTTCAAAAACTTTGCGTACCGCTGTTCACTGTTACTGCTCTGCTAAAAAGTGATCTTTCCTTGAGTGGCCCATCTCAAAAGCCTGTCACACATCCTATAAGCCCGTGAACTAGCGTAGCTTAGCCTAGAACGCTCTCACTGCCCAAAGTCTCCCTTCCATCCTCTTCCAGTGCTTCCCATCCTCTCCAAAGCTTTGATCCTCTAAGCCTGCAGAGTTACAGTATCAGTCCTCGGTTACACTAAAACCCACACTCACACATCTGGAGCTGCAGCGGAGGACCAACTCTGGCTCCAGCACTAAGCTTACCAGTTGATATAATCCATCCTGCTTCTTTTCTACCTGCAATGCTCTGGTTTTTAAAGCAAAAGTAAAAATCTGCAATTGCTTCAGCCTATTGTACATAGGTGAAATGTTTTCTTCAGCCTGTTCAGACCATTTTCACACCATGGCCACATTAGATCATCTCCAGACAGTCAACATCTGGATATCTGCTCTACTTCCAGTAACTGCTTGTTCAATCCTCTAACCTCAAATGGTCTCATTCTAGCAACACAGCCTCAGCTCTTAAGCATTTTACTGTGGGACAGCCCCTCAGTGCCTCGCCATCCCCTTCATCAGCACCACCACCCAGCTCCACAACACCAGGGGATGGACTGGGCCTGCTCAGTCTACCCATGGCTCCACCGACAGGGGATAAAGGGATAAAGAGCCTCTGCTCAGGGACTGATTACTTACATCTGCCAGGCCAAATCCCAGTGCCCACACATACACACACATGCATGTGTACAAACACACACAGGCACACACTTGGCCTGCTGCTAGCTGCAACGAACGCACTGATGCATGTATTGTTTTCTGACATAAGCATGTGGCATGTGGGAAGCCTGTGTGCATGTGCGCGTGTGAGCTCAGGACTATTATTCATGTGTAAGTAAGAGATTATATGGCAATAAATGTATAATGAAAACATGTATGGTAAATTTTTAATGGCAGGGCCATCACTAACGTCATATTATTGCTTCGATAAACATGTCAGAGCCTCCAAAACCAATATAGTCAACACTACAGCAGCAGTCTCCACCTTTAAAGCTCCTGAGTACTGAGACACTGCAAACACCTCAGACCACTTCATCTCATATAAACAAACAATAACAGTTTCTCATATCTGAAGATGTTATTGGAATCATGTTTCTCTCACTAAGGTCCCTGACTGTTTCTTTATTATTCTCTGTAAATATATAATAACAATAATGTGCTGTATACTGCCATTTTGCACACAGTGTTCTCTGTGGTCACTTGTTGAGTTTTACCATGCCACTCTATACCAGATGATTTACTGCAGTTTGTAAATATACTCTTAAGTTGTTGGCATGGTGCTCTTTTTCTGAGTTATTAAAACAAATTAAAACAAACTGATGATAGGACATGTCTGGCCAGCGGTCCACATTAACACATTTCATCTCGAAGTGACAAATATGTGTCTATAAATCCTGCCACTTGTAAAATGATGAAATATGGCAAAACATTGGGCTCTATTGCACAGAATATTTCCATTCTGACATTTCGAAAAGCATGATCAGAGCATGGATTTTCAGCTGGCCTGTAAAAAAAACGAATGTCAAATACCACAGGATTGGCAGTGCCACAGTGTAATAGAGTTTAGCCTTTGTCCACAAAGTCATCAAATAACACTGTCCTCTACTCTTCCTATTGATTGCTAGTATTAGAAAAGCTGGCACCACCGTAGGACATTCCCAGTGAGCAAATGTCAGGCTGGACCACTGACCCCTTGCTTCCAGCTCATCTCTCTCTTCAGGGGAATAGAAGGAGAAAAACCATAACTCTCATTAGAGCATATTAATCCCATGGTCTGAGCATATGCGCACTGTAGGAGCTTACCTCTGTCAACAGAGATTTGTGTGCTCTCACACAGACACACCTGTGTACACTAGACTCAAGTATACTGAATAAGTGCTACACTGGGGGAAAAACAAGAATACTGTAATTTTATACATGAGGGGGAAGAGTTACCATGAGATGTTTTACTGTGACAAAACAGGATCGACCAAAGATAATTAAACACTATAAATACAGAAATTATTTACCAAAATAAAGAGTCGTTTTCATTCATTTTTCTTGTAGCTGGACTGTCTGTCACACAACATCAATAGAGGTCTGTATGCAGCAGCTTTAAGCTCCTCAACTACATCCTGTGTTCAAAAGCATGTAAATCAGTAAAGCCTTCAAGGCCACTGTAAGCACTGTTGACTGAGTCAAATAAATCAAGTGTAAACAAATTATGAAGAATAGGCCTGCGTTGTCAAAGCTTGTATATTACTTTTGTTATTGTTATCAACTAAACTGATCTTAATTTGGAGCTGCAAGACTGAGATTCGAGGTGCAAGGAGTCAGAAGAAATCGCACATCCAATTACCGCCATCTTCAGGCACGATGAGAAGCAGCCCTTTAATCCTTGCAGGATACACTGGATTCGTGACTGAAAATCTCTCTAACGCAGCCAGTTTAAGTCATACATCTTATAAAAAGTGACGACCGAAAAAATACCGAATACAACGTCGCCCCTGTGTGACAGTGAGGGGCGACATTTGCATTATCAGACAAATTGGTCATCCTGTTTCATACTGAGATTGCGGTAACCATTGAAACGTCCTATATGGGGAGAACACGAGAGTGTGGGTCTGGGGTGTCCGGGTGATGCAGAGCCTCCTGGTGCCAACATATTTTAATTCATTGTCAATGAGCAGCGACAGCAGCGACACAGACGAAGATGCGAAACAGAATCATTTGCGGGGAAAGCGACAGCAGTTGACTTTAGCGCAACGAAAACAGGCTCATCAACAACGAGGCTGCGCAGATACCAAACATAACAGAACCAAGCGTTTCCCCTTGGACGCACAGTGTGGAGCGCTGCGGAGCAGTGGCGCGCGCGCATACACACGTGCACATGCCACATATACACAGGCATACTCACACAAGCCATATACAACTGTATTAAACACGCCTCAGCATCTGCTCAGTGAAATGATTTAGTCTGTGTGTTTACCTCTGTGTCGTAAATTTTGGTGATGAGTGAGAACGAGTACTTCCTGGACTCCCGTATGTGCTGGATGGCCAGTTGAACCGCCGGCTCGATCCCCTGGCTGATGCTGCTCATCAGGGCCGACTCGTTCATGGGCATAAGAACCATGATGGGCAAGTTTTCCCCGTCCCTGGAGAACCAGCTGTTGTCCTGTCCGTGTTTGGTGCGGTCGTTGCACACCTTGGCCAGGGCAGGGTGAAATAGCAAAACAGAGAGGAGCAGGCATCCCGTCGGGAGGAACATCTCCCAGCCGCTGCAGTCCCTCCGGGCTGGAGCCATGCTACCGTGCAGGGTGACCGAATGAGATCCCACTGTAGTCTCACTGTTTGGGCATCGTAAATTCGGGCTCGTCCGGGATGCTCAGACGCCCGCCCGTCAAGCAAATCGTATTTCAAAACAGAGCAGACAGAAAGCCGCAACAGCCCCTGCAGTGGGCAAACTCGTCGTATGGATTATGACTGCAAACTGTAAAAATATTTCTACTCTAACAGCGCCTCTGTAAGAATATTCCAAGGGCGCAGAGATTTGCGTTGCAGAGGGAGAGCTATTCTCTCGGAGTCCGTCATCCAAACGATCTCCAGTCAAACAGCCCTCTGTTTCTACCCCGCTTTTCACCTTTAATTTCAATCACTTATCTTAGAAGCACAAGAATGTCCAAAATGATGGTCCGTAACCGCGGAGATAACCCCCTGAGTGGAGACAGAAATCAATCATTCGCTGACAGTTGTTGCGGATACAAAATCACCTCCGAAGTAAATTCCCAGTCAAGAGATGTCAACTGCGGGCATCCCCGCCAATCGCAGCGCCGAATCTGACAAAATTACAAGACAAACGAGGGAAATTGAAAACAGACTAAAGAGACGTAGAGTTTATGCTGAAAGCCTAACCGCAGAGGTCCTAGAGGGGGACGTCGAGAGAGTCTTCCCTGACAGCCTGTGGGACTGGGATGCTCATCTCCGATGGTGCGTCAGAGAAGCGCTGAAGCCGTTACGGCTGCCGCTGCTCGCCGTGCGCGCAAGAGGGAGCAGTGGATGTGGAGGAGGAGAGGAACAGAGGGAGGGAGGGGGAGAGGGATACAACAGCCTTGTGGAAAGGCTGCATAGGCTTTGTGCAGGGCAGACTCATCAGTGGCTTGACAGCCGTGGGTGATTTACTGGGCTTTTATGTTAAAGGAGGCAGACGCCATTTCAGACGCGCATAGCTGGGTAGTTAAAATATATAGGACTGTATACACGTGTGTAGCTCTGTTAATGTTGCACGTCAAATAACAGTCATATCAAAAAGAAAAACACCTCTTCCAGCTATATTTTCAGGCACTCATTATAAATGCTGAACCTCAGGGATGGTGAGATTGTTCCCGCAGGCAGCTGGGCTTTGATCCACTGTGTACCTGCAGCCACTGCCGAAGTATCCTTGAGCATCACAAGAAATGGCCTAATAGATGGCTGTACACGTCTCAAGGATGTCAACAGAATCCCTAGGACCAATAATAAATACATAACTACCTACAACCTGTATTTGACATATTTAAAAGGAGTGGGACTCTTTGAATGTCGTCCACAAATGACTAAATGTCTCTGGACAGTAAAATAATTGTGAGCATATATGCAGCAGAATTTCAGCACCAAGGACAGAAAACTCCTGCAAAGGCTCTGTGCTGTCCATGGTACTGAACTCTGTAACAGAAGATCTCAATCCGTCTCCTGCCACTGCTGCCATGTTTCTTTGCATTATGTGCATCAGATGGCTACAGATTGTCACAACTATTGTAATATCCCACAGGTATAGCCTAATCTCTACACATCTCCAGCACTCATATTTTAGGCAAGGCAATTTTTAGAGGCTATCAGACCAAAACAATACCTTGGTGTCATCAGACCCAGAAGAGTATATTCCCAGAGGTCTTCACTTTTGCACCTCCACCTCTATACAATGTGTACCTAGACAAAACAGCTATTGTAATTGAGTTTTCTAAAGCCTTGGCCAGCTTTAAGGCACACACACTTTGTAATACTTTTCTAATCCAAAATCTTGAAGTGGTGGAACTTAAGGCAACGGCCTGAAAGTCGCAGGGAGTTTGTCACAACTTTATAGTGTTGGGGTTTCTGTCTCCTTATTGCTGCTGTGTTCTTTAATAACAGTGATTTTCTAATCCACTACTTCCCTTGTCCTCTTTTGTGCAATGAAATCATTTTTCTCAGGTCTCCAGACAAATCTCTCCCATGTGGTGCCATTGTTGTCAGTATTAAGTCTGCTAGTGATTCAACAGACTCAGCCGCTGCTCAATTGCCCTTAACTAGCACCAGAGCACATTTTTATTTTGTAACTTTTAGAAGCGTCCTCTCATTTTTGCAACATGGCCTTTTATCGTTTTCCTGTTTAGTATTGACAATTTTACTTGTAATGGACACAAAAGTGTTTCTACAACAGTTCATTGTAGGGAACACCTTTAAAAGACTATATGTACTACTCATTAATAGTGTATACTGTTCATTGGCCTATCACCTACATGCCCAGGGCAAATTCTACACTTTTTATTCAAGTCTCTTTGCATGAGCATTGCTATCTCCTGTGGCACAGTGGTCTAAAAAATGAGCAATTATTGCAATAGTTTGCAACACAATTCATGGTATTGTTAAAGAGGCGTGGGTAGAGAACAGAATATGCTGCGAGGGGGCAACTGTTCTCCACATGTGGGAAAATATGAAAGCCTTTCAAGTTATCAACTGCAACTGTATTTCAAAACAGAGGCACAAACAGTTTGACCTATGCAATTATATCACATGCACAATTACAATCAGCGTCAAGGGGGTTTGTTTAAAAAGCGCTGGCATAAAAACATAAGTGGGAGTGAAGTGTATTCCTTTATGCCATATGGCCAAAAACATTGAAGTTCGAAGTGCAAGACAGGTGGAAAAAATACAAGTATACATCACTATAAAAAATACCATCTGTATGCTCTGAGAGCATTTCATAGTTTCATGATGAGTTCAATTTGCTATCAGATGATGAAGTCCATTTTACAAAGCATACCTCCAATATGATTTCCTCCACCCCATATTGGCCTCAGTTCTCATTAGGGTTTTGAAGAATAAAGCTGCGTAATTGATATGGCAGAGCTGACCCTCCTGGCTTCTAGCTAATTTATCACAAGGCCAAGCAGCTCCATGCACATCACACACAAAGTCCCATAGTTAGACTGACCTTTTGGTCTGAACAGAACACTACACAGAAAAAACATGTGCCGTAAATATGGTTAACATAAACAACAACTAAAAATTTTAAAAAAAGAAATACTTAATGCACATTATATTCATCCACACAATAAACTCATCACATGCCTCTATTTTCACTCTCCTATCTGTATTTCAATTCAGAACAGTCCAGATGAAGAAGTAGGTCAAGTTGTCATCCCATCTGTTTGTTTCACACAAGACAACATCGCTCCCTGCTCTAAACATTCCTCCAACACCCAGACAGGAATGTGAGGTAGAACGCTGCATCCAACAGCAAATGAAACTCTGTCATTGCCAGGTGAGGAAACGATAGAACAGACAGACATTTCTCCACATTCAATTGATCACAATGTTAAATGAAAACTCCAGTTTTTTGTTTTATGTATGCTATGTATCCAGCTAAAGATTGTTGTAGACACCCAAATGAAAATGTCCATTTCATTCCAGATTATGAATCATTCATTAAGCTTTCAATTATGGCCCTACAGTCTGCCTGTCCTCACTAAACGAGATGTCAAGCCAATATATCACCACTAATTGGAACATACTTGTGTGGTATGAGGGGCACACGGTGAAATAATTATGCCGATGTTGGTACTTGAGCAATCAAAGATGAAATTTTATATTATGGCAGTAGAATCAGCGACCAGGATCATGTACCAGCTTGGGCCAGAGCTGTGGCTTGTCCATAACAAATTCTTTTGAAGTGTGGTACCCATAAGAAACACACTGAAGAATAATCAAGGTTTAAGCGATCGTGCTGCCAAACACCTGACATTCAATACTCAGGAGGCTGACAAACACATGATCCAATCCACACACACAGAGATGGCTCACATGTCCCTGTTTAATAAAGATTAATGGGGTGGCCTGAGGACATCCCTCACCAAAACTCTGACAATACGCCACAAATGCTCTATGAATTTTAAATGCCAGGTATTCAGAACAGGGTGAATGAAAAATGGTATTTATGATGGCCTCATATATCCCAGCTTAGATGGTTGTGCTCACGGACAGAATATCCATGTAGCCTACATCTTTTGTGAGTTGTTTGCAGAATGAGCCGGTGACTGAATGGTCTGATGGATAATTAATCAACTTCATGTCACTTTCATGCAAATTCATTCTGTAGCTTTTTTTTCCTTTCTTAAAGCTACACTTGATCGCACCACTCTGTTGTTTTGATTAATATTTCTGGAGAGTGTAGGGCAAGGCAGGAGGAAAGGTTAGTGCATTTATCTATCCGTCCAGTCAACTCACTATTAATTTACATCGAGACATTTATGTTGATTATACTGAATCTATGAAGGCTCAGTTTGATTTGCCATCAGTGCACTAAACGTGAGCATAAAAAATGCTTTGCTGTGATCTTCTCAGATACATGAACACGAACTAAGAGCTAGAATAGACTTTCATTTATCCCAGATCAACACCTCACTTCACAGTCATCTCACACATGACTGATCTCAAAACACCACGCCAAGGACAACGGACTATCTCGAAATGGCACAGACAAGTTGCTGCACTATACAGCAGAGAACATTTTATTATGAATCTCTGAGATGCTTCTCTCCCTTGTTCTCGACACACTTGCCCTGCCAGTTACAGTGGCAGCTATTTGAATAATTGGTTTCAAAATCTGGAGTCACAGTCCTGTGAATTCCATGCATACCAACAAGTTGAGGAGCAATTCTTCAACAGGGCGTGTTCCATGCACGGCAGTGGTGAATGCATGTTTTATGAGCTTGGAAAACATGAAAACACCACAGACTGTCAACTAGGAAATTTCCCCTTGGGATAAAGAGGAGGGATGACTCACATCGGCCTTTGTTGGGATGCCGGGAACTGGAGCTTCCTAATTTTTTTTTTTTTTCAGTTGTGATCTAAAGGAATTTGTGCAACTCATTTAGTGAGATAAATGAAGACAGTCTCTGGATAAAAGAAGCGATGAGTAGACAAACAAATCACTGGTTTCATGCTATGCACAAAGAAATAAATAGACAAATAACTTTCAAATGACAAGTGGCCAGAATTATAGAAAAATATAACTACCAGGTATGTTTTCCTGTGTTAGTCTTAGGAGTAATTTTTGTGGTAAGCTGAGAGCTTGCACGTAACATGAAGGTTCATGGTATAAAGACTCTTTAGTAACTTAAAAATGTACTCACAATAGAAATTCACCTTGAAATTTTGAAGAAGACGGCTGCAAATTTCCTCACATCTCCATGAACTCATTATCCACAGACAGTCTAGCCTACAAATACAAGAAGAAATTCATTTAAACCACACACTATTGAGAGGTCGTTTTTAAAAGAAGACAGTTTTACTTGTCATTCTAGGGAAAACACAGGTGCGACTAACGTTTGCTTTGTTTTAATCAAGATTTCCAGTTAGCGCTGACAGTGTGGCAGTGGGCCAACATGCACGCACTGGAAGGATCCAGAAACGAATGGGTTATAGCAGTCAAAATGTCTTCAAGGGCAGGTTTGTTTAACTAACAGGTGGTGGTGAGGGTGCCAATCAAGCCCGGTCTGTAACCACTCAGCCCTCATCGGAGGGCTAATCAGTCAGGATAATTAAAGTCACCTGTGACATGGGTTACAGGACATGAGTAAGGGCATCGATATGACTATACGCCTGTAGCCTACTTATCCTATTATGTTGCAAACTAGTAACTACCTGCTGTGAAAAAGGTGATAGGCTTTGTAAAGGTTTATGTAGGTAATGTAAATGGTTCATGTTTGAGTAAGGTCCTAGTAGTTGACTTAGAGGCAAAAGACCATGGCTTTTCACCATACAGCAACTTTTATTTGTTTGTTTGTTTGCTTTTTGTGATGGTGTTGTGATGTTTTCATGTGTGTTCATAAAATTCAAACTAGCCTGCAACAATCAAACCAACAACATTCAAAACAAAGTAATGCACAGTAGGGCACATGCATCACTGTAGCTTTGATGAAGACTATGCTAGCTACTAGGCTAGTAGAATCTCTCTTCCACAGAAACAATATAATATGCTAATACACAAAAACATTAGCTTAGCTTAAGCAAACTTTCATATGAGTCTAATAAACTACTGAGTGAACAGCACAGGATAAAGAAGCGTTTTACCTCGTTGCAGGGTTGTGGCCTGTTGTTGTCCTTTACAATGATGGCCGCCACGTGTGACGTAGGCTACTTAAGATAACTTTGGGGCGGTGCTGCCAATCACCTGTCAAATGCTACCTTCATGCCGCTGGTACACGCGACAACCTCACACGACACACCATGTTGTCCTCTTCACAAGAAACCATACCAAGGTAGCTATTGCAGCTGCTTCCTGTGGTAAACAAAACATCTCAAGGGAAAGCACTCTTGTGATATATGGACAATGTAACGCTGTATGACCTTACCATCACAAGGGGTAGCCTATGAAGGAGAAGTAGCCTATTAGGGACAGCCAAAAAAAAAGCCAGCCGCAAAAAACAACAACAAAAAAGAGGCTTGACCGCAGTAACATAACCAACTTGGTACAGCGACTGGAGTGTGTCTTTGGAGTGTGAAGGTGATTTTCTGAAATGGCGCAACTGTATTCACCGGAAGCCTGTTTTTTTTTTTTTGTTTTTTGTTGTTTTCCTGGTCGGCATTGTAATTTCTGACGTGTCATGAACGCAGCATAGGACCGGATAGAGGATGATGGAAATTGAATTGAAGCTCTACAGTAGCCTACACTTAACTGTATAAGCTCTACGCTATTTTATGCAAAATGCATTTTACATAGCTACACATATCCTATTATATTTTACAAAATAAGCTATATAGTTTATATTGTAAAATAGCATGTATTTTTAATTCATGCCATCACTGCAAAAGTGTCAACTGTAACGATATTAAAATAAAATAAAACCTTAAAAAATATATATAGGCTAGGCTACATATGAAAAACAAACAAATTCTTCAGTAAGTATCATACAATCGGGATCTCCATGCAGGCTTGTGGTCGTGAATGGACATTGGACAGATAATACGCACAACATATTTCTGAATTAAAGGATGTCCTGTGCCATGCACCCTAGAAAGATCATCTTGGGCATGCTACATTTGTCCTGGTCAGAAGAGGTTATCATAGCCTTTCTTATTCCATTCTGAAATTAAATCAAGAATATGAGAAGAGACTGTAAAGTAGGCCACTGCCTTCAAAAGAGCTTCAGTTGCAGCTCTGCTGTGGGAGGACACTATTTTGATTACTGTCAAGTCCTAGTAATAGCAAGAACTATGTCTTACATAATCACACTTACAATGAATGTTTCCAACATCATCTACAGCATAACTGCTTCATAGCAAGGGTGATTGTTCCAACAGCAATTCCACGTGCCTGCAGGATGAATGTAATACGATTAAAGCAGAGACTATATAGCAGAATGTGATGTAAGGCAAATATAGATAGACAAATAGATCTCGTCCACAAAAGAATACAGTCTACAGATTTGTCAGAAAATATTACTATATGTATATCTCACATGCATGTGACATGTGCAAAGATTTGTGTCTTGATATGAAAGAGGAAATGATCTGGCAAAGAACATAGTCAGAATATCCAGCATCCTTTTGATCTACGCGTGTTAAAAAAAAAGAAGCCGCATCTGAATCATAGCTATTCGGTGCATTCTTAGGCTACCTCAACAACATTGGTAGAAATATTAAAATTTTAGTGGCAGACAAAGCAAAGCTAGCTGCTGTCTTAATATTGTTGTCTGAGATTGATTAAACACTCTTGACATGCAAATTTATGTGCATAATCTCAGACTGGGAAATCTGGTATCTATAAATATATTTCTATTTTCATAATCTGCACCCCACATAGTTTTCAGACATGCTTAAAAGTGAAAGAACAACATGGAACAAATCTGTGGAATACAGCATAACCTCAGGTTTAGAGGTCCAGTCTAAAGTCGGAAGTGACAATATGTCAATGTGTCATCTCTGTTTTAGTGGTTGGATGTCAGATTGTCTGCTCGATAATTAGGGCCCGGGGTAGCAAGAGAGCAGGGTAAACGAGCTAGTAGGAAAGCTGGAGTCACGCTATCACACATTAGCCCAAAACTATTAATAAAAACTGTCACTCTAATTAGTGGGTATAAGAGCAGATACATACACAGAAAAGCAGGCACAAGTGTACTGGGTTACACTGACAAATATGCGCGGAGGGTGGAGGCACATCATCCACACACACACACACACACACACACACACACACACACACACACACACACAGACACACAGCTTCTCAGACTCTCACACTCATCACATGCATGGTCATTCCTCCACACACAAAATCTTAGTACAAACTTTCACTCAAAGCGATAATGCAGACACTTTCAGGGGGAGTGAAAGGGAGATAGAGAAAAGGGCACAGAGAGCAAATAGTTCAAAGGAGAAATGGAGGGGAAATTAGATAGAGAGATGAAGAATAAGCTGCACAAAAAAGAGGCACAGAGAGAGAATCTCTAGGCATTTCTCTGGGTCAAGTTAATGACAGCCACTGATGCATGTGCATGTGCCGCCCCACAGTGTATGTGCTCAGAGATGGAAGGGGAAGACCTCCCACTCCAACCCACCCCACCAGCATTAATTATACACAGCCTCTCTCCATCCACCAAGACCAAGAGGTGCGCGCTCTTAAGAGGTTAAAAGCCATTGGATAATTTATCTACGTTTGAGCTGATGGGACTCTCCATGAAAAGGATGGCTCCATGGGGTGCATGAAGAGCACTTGGGGATGTAGTTTCTATTTTTCTTCACCGGTGATTGTAATGGACACAGGAGACGCCCAGCCTCCCCGAGCCCCAACATGTGTATTGATCAGTGATTGCTTGCGGAATGCTGACGGCTGCATCCTCATGACTCAGCAACGTGAACCGTGCAGTGCAGTGTCAAGTTCACAAGCACTTGTGCAGAAATACTGCCCAGTCCCAGGAGTCGTTGTTGATGTTTTCTCAAATCCAGGACCGTCCCTTGTGATCTGGAGAGGGACAACTTTCCCCTAAAGCCAGACCTCAGAGAGCTACACTTACATCTGGGTTATCTATCATCAAGATGCCAGACCTGTGAACTGTTCTCAGACAGTGAATCGGATGCTGATATTTGATTCCACAGAGTATTTTCAGTTCGTATACTAGCTTTATTCTTTTGCAGCGTTAGCTTCTCAAGTACAAAAAAGTTCCTTTATCTGCCAGGAATCTCCATTTGATGCTCCATGGAGAGGCTCAGGGCCGGCATGTTGCTGACACAAGTTACTATATTGTTCAAGCGTACAGTAGAGTGGGGCACATGATTAAGCAGGCGCCCCATAGAGTCCTCGCTACAGGCGGCCTCGGTTCAAATTCCGCATCGGACAGCCCTTTCCTGCATGTTATTCCCACTCTCTCTATCTCTCAGCTGTTCTATCTAATAAAGGCATGAAAAGCCAAAAAAAATACAATACAGAAGTATTGTTGTTCACTTTTGGGGGAAGAAGCGTTTCTACATATGTGCACATATTGACATGTTTCTCAGGCCATAATGTGCAGTCATATTCCACTTTAAAATGTGGACACTATAATTCAAACATGTTTAAATATAGAATCAATGTAAAATGTATGTGTTCATATATAGTCTAATTTATGCATGGAAAAGGAAAAAAATACAAACTGACAGACACATATGACAACATATGCACACACAACCTAACACCTGGTCCTACATCGTGACACACAGAACCACACACACACAAACATTGATCATAATTAAAAAGGATGAGCACACAGCTAAATACATGGTAAATTGTACATTCACATTCCTAGATACAGCATGGTATTGTTCACATTCCTAGATACAGCATGGTATTGTCCATTATGCCAGTTCAATCATGATGTAACACAAACCATGAAATGAAAAATTCTAATATCATTTATGATTATGAAGCCCATTCACACAAATATACCAACCAATCCCACCCCCTCAAACAATAATATTCACAAAAACCAGAACTGCGTGTTCAGTTTCATAATAGACCAACTGCTGCTGCCTGAGTACATTATTCACAACAGTAAGGGAATATCCAAAAATATTTTTGCAGGCAAATAGCTTAACAAATGAAAGCCATGAAAGATAGATGAGGAAGTCAGTGCTTCATTCATATTTGATAGCTGGGCTTAAGATGCATTACCCAGCCAACACAACAAGCCATAAGCTGACAGTCCCGGAAATAATGAGCTTGAAGGAGCATCTGTGATGGCAGAGGTGTGCACGTGTGTGTATGTGTGAATAGATTATGCTGGACAGTGGCTTAGAAATGCTGTGTTACAGTCTGACAGGCGGGCAGCTGTTGTCTCCTCTGCCTTTTCCTCTGCTGTGGTACAACGGTTCAACAAAATACAGAAAAGAGGTTCAACATGAAAGACAACTGACTCATACCTATATATTTATTTACAGTATATACAGTATACAGTAGGTATGAGTCAGTTGTGCAAGATGTGTGTACCCAAGTACACACCTGTTGAGCAGACGGTATCTGTCTTCTGTGTGTGTGTGTATGTGTGTGTGTGTGTGTGTGGCCCCGGGTGCCCATTAAGGCCCCCCTCTAGTCTGCCAGTCAGCCAAGCATCAGATCAGCTGATGTGGCTGGATCGATAAGCAGGCAGGCAGACTCTCTTCATTAGGAGTCCCCGGGGCCAGGCCACCTGCCACTCACTCAACGGCTCCGTTCTGGCAGGAGCTCCATTGTGTGCCTCCGGCTGCCTCCTTTCAATAGATTTTGTGTCTCTGTGTCTTCTCTTGCATCCTTTTGTGTGTTTTCTTCATGAAAGTGTGTCAGTGGAGAGAGAAGACTACATACTACCTGCCACCTGACACCCATCACAAGTAGTATTCTGGCCTCCAATGGAAGAACCAGTGATGGATATGATGAGGTGCACCAATGCATTGAAGGAAACAGTGCAACATAACGGTGTAGAAGTCGTGAGGCATAAAGCAACAATGAAGTGAAAGAAGAGAATGAGAGAAAATAATAAAACAGAAAGACAGCACATGGTGAAGTAATTTGCAAAAGCCTGCACAGGCAAGGCAAGGCAATTTTATTTGTATCACAGACTTTTACAAGCAGTTTGTCTCAAAGGGCTTTACACAGCGTCATAACATTCTCTGCCCTTGGACCCTCACGACTGAGGGAAAACTCTCAAGAAAACCTTTAACAGGGAAAAACAGGAGAAACCTCAGGGTGAGCAACAGAGGTGGGATCCCTCACCCAGGACGGGCAGACGTGCAATAGATGTACAAGAAAATGTTTCACAACATGAATTATGGAAAAACATGGAAATGGAATCAGTTAGTGAACAAGAGCTGATGAAGGCAGCACAGGTAGTGAGCAGGTCACACCACTGAAGGGAACTGTGGTGGACCACCTGCGTGTACAATACAATGCAATTCTGTTTAAAAAGAAGAAGATGAGAAACTTTTTATCATTATGAAACTAGACTTACTGCTCAAACATGTGTTGGGCAAAAGGAGGAAGGATTTCTTGTGAAGTCTCATTATGTTGTTTGATTCCACATTACTGAAATAAACTAATACTGCCTCTGTAAACTGGATTGTTCCTGCAAAGCAACACAAAGAAATTCAATCAAAATGTATTCATACAGTATGCGTGAAAAAAAATCTAAATGCTTAAGACTAATCATAATTTTGAGTAGTTAATCAAAGAGCTGCTGTGGAAAGCAGTTTGGAAGTAACCTAGCCAACCGCGCTGGCACACTCAGCTTCCCCCCCTTCAGCATTGCACAAAGGTCTAATAGCTGTGGCACTTGAGCTTGATGAAAGCCGGGCGATGAAAGCAGAGTTAGGCAGTGAGAGGAGTTGGCCCTGCTCGCTGCCACTCCTCCACATGTCTGCGGGCTCATTATCAGCAAGCGGGCTCAATGAGTGCAGTCCTACATGCACCATTTCCATACCACTACCTGCTGAGCATTACTCACCTGTCACTTTGGTGTACTATTACTCAAAGAACTGGGCCTTTATACAGAACAGTGTGAGCACTTGTCGTTTAGCTTTCCAAGGTGAAAAGACAGCTTTCATTGGTAATTTGAAAGAGGAGGGGGGGGGGCTTCATGTTGTAGTGTTTTGACTTTCTTTTCGTTTATCATATCAGTATAGAAGTGCAAGAGCATCTAAAACAGCTGTAACTACAACTTGTTTCACAACATATCATTATGCAACACTTTTCATCAAGCCTGTAAAATAGAAGTCTGATAGAGAACAGATGTCTGCAGAAACAGCATTTACATGAGGCTTTTACAATCCATGATGATCTGTACATTATAGTATTCTCCTGTGTACAATGACACATTGTGTATGGATATATAGCCTACTGTATGCCACCTTATGTGACTTATGTATAGCAGTTACACAGCGTGAGCTCCAAGCCGGGCCCCAAGTGATTTGAGGGCCCACACTTAAGGGCCCCAGGGGCTGGAAGCCTGAATCTCAGCGCCCAGCTCCATCCAGCAGGGCAAAGGGAGGTTAGCAACCACAAGCAATTAGCGCATCATCTGACAGTGTGAGTCTACTACTTCTTGTCTCTCTGCTGAGAGATTTCCGGAGCCCTGCGATGTTGAGCCTTATCGATCGGCACGCTGGAAAGGTCAGCGCCTTGGCTCAGTGCCCCCCTCATCTCCCCCACCTCACCCCTCTGCTCTGGCATTTCACTGGAAATGCTGCACCCACAATGAGCTGCTACCCAACCAGGCTGGCATCATGTGCCAGAGGAGGCTTATAAAACACAGGACTGCTTATGAACTTTATCTACTCTATTTGGTGTACTTTAATTTTATTTAACTGCTTAAATTTTTATCTTTATTGAGTTCATACCAATTTGTTTTCTTGCAGAGAAGTAGATGATTCTCCTTATGTATGTTGAATAAAAGAATTAAAAAATAAACAACAGATGTTTGATTTGTATAGTAGGGGAGATGGGGGTGGTTCAATAAATAAATATAGGACAAATGTAGGACTGTTGAGGGAGTTTGCAATGTTTGTTTGTGTACTCATTTATCTGTTGTCATGTGTGTCTCTTGATGGTGTCTTTATGTGTCTGTACGGGAGTTTACATATACGTATGTAAATGAGGGATGGAAATTTAAAAGCTATGCTTCGTCCATCCCCTTTTCAGGCCAGGTGTTGTTGTTTTCTACCTGCGCTGTTGCTGTATTGGTATGTTGGTGTCTGTAGTTTGTTTTGTCTGGTTTCTGTGGTCTGGTTTGAGATAAACTAGAAAAAAAGGATACAGATGCAATAAAGCAATGGGCAGAACAGCTAACTTGGCTGTGTTATGTCATGTTCACTCTTGATTTGTGGCACAAAATGGAACAAACTAAATGAAAGCATGTTAATTAGAGAGCTTCAGAGGTGTTGATAGATTTTTTTTTAGCTGACCATCTTTGCAACCAATTTTCACGCTAAGCTAAGCTTGCAAGTTGCTGGCTACAGCAGAACTATTTCTTTAGGAAGTAAAACTACTGTTTAAAAAAAAGTTGGAGGACAATCACACTGACAGACATCCACTGATGAATATGATTTATCAACTCTGACTAAGGCATCAGCTTAATGACTTAGACGATTAATACCATGTGCATGCTGCATCAATCCAAGTTATTTCCATTGCCAGGGCAGTTGGTTGTCTATCTGACCAAGCACATCATCATCACATCAGTAATGAATTATGCAGAGGCAGGGATAGTCTTTTTTTCTAACTCTAAGTACTGCCTCTCTTTTAAAAGAACATTAGCCAGTTCTCAGATGCTTGAGCTTGGAGCTTGACTGCTTCCTGCTACTCACCCCCCCTCCCCAAGTTTCTTATCCACTGCCTCTGCACCAACAGATAATATTAATACACTACAGTCATTAATTTTCTGGCAAGAAAATTATGTTTTAAAAAGTGTTTTCATTCAGAATAAGCGTGGAGCTGGGAAACGCTACATCTCAAGCACACTGGAGAGTAAAATCAAATAAAACAGACTTCTTAGACTGGTGTGCTGGGTTGTATTAGGTACACAGACACTCATGCATGCTCGTGTGTGTATCTTGTACATGTGGAAAACCCTCACAATTAACTTAAGCACTGACACTGCCTCTGCAAAGTGATGAGGCATTTAATTCACACATGACTACACACAGACAGCAAGGGATCTGTTCATTTGACCTGCATCGCTACACCCCTTTAGTGGGAAAAAAAGCCCCTCAAGAGAAGGCAGGATTTAATTTAATCATACACTGTGAAAGGCAGTGTCCATGTCTTTAGCACTCCAAATCTGGGGCACGTCAAGGTGTAAGACTTATTTTACCTCCTGGGAGAGTGATGAGAAAACAGCATCAGGCAGCGAGATCTCACTCACTCACTCTCCAATGTGTCTAAAACAACACCTGCAACTGAATCCTCTCATCAAGCGTATGTTAATATTTTCTCTAGAGAGTATCTGTAGTGGGTACAACACACAGGAAACTGAAGCTCAGTTGATGTGGCACAGTTTGTGGTCAGGACATGTCATAGAAACATGGCTGACTGTAGAACTTCTAATTTGTAAACTGATACTTTTTTCACCATTCACACCCTGAAACTCTAAAACAGCTCTAGGCCACTATGTAAATCCAGAGAGAAAATAAGTGTTTGAAGGGATTAACAGCATCTCTAAACCTGAGGTAGACATGAACTGAACGAAAGCCGATCGAATGTCTAAAAACACAGTGAGTGAGGAGAAATAAATCAACCACGTCTCATTCTGTCCAAAGGAAATATATACAGTATATTTCCCTAAGGGGGGGAGAGACAGTCCATTTGGCAAGCAATCAAGTAATCTGATGAAGTGAAATGAATGGGAGCAGGGTGGAATGGTTAATCGCCTGTGGAAGCATTTTTATCTCGTAGGAACACATTAAAGAGGTATTCTGTCAATGTAGGCTACACTGGGGGAGGCTGTGAAAAATCACAGTCTGCCGGGGTGTGAATCAATGTGACTCTGGTGTTCTCTTTAGCAGAATACATAATTTCTGCCAAATATGATTTGCTCTCTGAAAGGATTCAACATTGCATCCGACAGGGGGAGCGAAAAAAAAAGGAGGATGTGAGTTAGAAAACTCACTGGAGAAGCATCAATCAGAGTCTGAGGAGTCAAAACTTCAACATATAGAAAAATGCATGACATTTCAACACATATCCAGGCTCTGCCATGACCATTTGCTGTGGAAGAGAAAAAGGGCGACGGACTCCAGTTTTCAGCAGACAAGTGTGATATGTGCCGTGACTCCTTCTCCTCTCTCTCACCATGGAAATGCTTCTGATAATTAATTACATCAGCAGTGTCACTATAAATACCACTTGAGATTTGCGTTCTGCCATTCTGATGCATTACAAGAGCAAAGATGGTCACATGGTCTCAAGATGCTGATCACAACCCAGCCATTTTAAGGAAAGCGTGCCACTTGCAATTACATGTGTTGCTTAAAAAAATGTAAATATGCCCAGGACATACTGTAGGTTTCTTTCAAGTTTGGCAAAATAAGGAACATGAAAGAAAAGGTTTTAATTACCCGTCTGTAATGGAGCACCCATGTTCAGAATCATCTATGTAACAAATTCTCAGCAAGTGAAAAGTGACTCATTATCAAGTACCAGTCCATTAATGTCATTAACAAAGATGTGGTCCACTAATTTACAGCTATACTCTCAAAGCTGTGGCGGTAATTGAAAACCGTGAGATATTATCCACAATCACCTTCATAATCAAAGTCAAAGATTCTCAATGACTTGTTTTAATGACTCACACTCATGTTGAAATTGCTCAGGGTGATGGTGACGGGATCTGAGGATCTCTGAATGAAGAGAAGATGAAAAAGTTGCCAAATTATCCGTTACCTCCAGTGCAGCCGCTCATAGCCGAGTGTGCATTTCATATTCAGCAGAATTCAAAGTTTCACGTGATTTGTCAGGGTCTAGGCTGAATCGCATTTTTGGGAAAGACACGCCTTCTTACATTGTTCCTATAGGGAGGTCCAACTCCTCTGAAAAAAAAAAAGAGACACAGGGGGTAACTCAAGGCAAATAAGCAACAAGCAATCTGCCTTTGATGCTGCATTGGTCGGTTTCACAGAAATGGATTAGATGAGCTTGATCCTGCACTGAAGGAGGCTTTCAGCTGAAACAGGCTTTCAGTCGAAGCACGTCTGGGAAACTGGTCCCTGAAGTATTTGGAGAAATTCTGAGTACCTCATTTACAACAGATAAATCTCCACATACTCACTGAGCTCCAGTGTGACTGTGATGTTTATATCCGACACTCATGTTTTACAAATGCATATTTTTGGGGGGATGAGAAATACCTTTAATTCATGTTTTTCATATCTTAATAATTAGATGTCAATTTTTCATGAAAAGTTGGCAAGCGTAATTGCTGTTAAAGTTGGTCTTTGCCTCTTTGAAAAACTGATTTCCATTAAAGTGGGCATAGCTCTGCCAAATGGAGAGGGCACACATGATGCGGTGAATAAAACCACAATACGGCACTGCTCAGACGTAGCTGATGAACTGTAGAATAGTCGGTTATGGTTTTCTAAACGAATTTGCCGACTGAGAGGCTCCACGAAAGCCTTGCTGCTTTCTTCACTGCATGACCCACCTCATCAGATGCGAGGCAGTGGCAGCGCATAAGAAATGTTATGCTATCTCTGTATCTAGGCCTCACATGTTTGCTGCACCGTCTGGAGGCCCTCCTGAAAGTGAAAGTGTGTCATCTAATGTATGCAGCCAGCAGCCACTGCTCCTGAGCTGTTCTGGGTATTGGGGATTACATAAACTAAACCATCATGGAGTGTAGAGATGGCCTCCTGTGTGTGTGTGTGTGTGCGCGGCTCCTCCTATGGTTCTTCTCACTCCCTGACAACTGAAGCATCTCCAAAGACTTGCACCACGGGGAATCTTGTTTTGCATTATCATTAAAGACACATATAGGGTGTGGGAGACTGTGACTCTAAAAAAAAAAACTAGGTCTACGTCGAATTCAGGCTCCAACAAAATACAGAGCTTGCTGAAATTTGCGGATATTTTATAGCAGCGATTTCGTACTGCATACTTCACTGAGATGCACCCAAAAGATTAGGATGAGGCAGTTCTGGAGACGGCAGCATCACAGCCCCTCTGCAGCAGGGCTCCTCATTTTCCTAGGAAGCAGCCGAGTGTTGTCTGTGCAGCGTTTGTCAGAATGTGAAGATTTCTGGCAAGTTTTCCATCAGAGCATGTCATCCTTGTACAAGACAGAAACCAGCTCGTCTTATCTGGAGCCTTCACCGAGGCATAAATATTCCCTGCTATTATTTCCTGCAGTGCGGTGCACTTAAATTGAAAGATAACACTTGAATGTAATTTTTTTTACCTTGTCTAATTCTTTACCATTTTGCAGTGTTGATGGAAGGATGTGGCGCATCAGTCGCCGTGGTCCACGCACACACAAACACACTGCATGCACTAGGAGACAAACAGCAGAGCATCATCAATGAGTAATTGAGAGAGACTGCAGGGCACAGCATCAACACCAGGGGAAACGGAGTGACTTGGCGCAGGAGCCGCATTTCTCCATCGCGCTCAGCAGCTGGTGATCAAACCAATCAGATATGGTTGGAAAATCTCTTCTCTTTCTTCTCTCATTACCCTCTGAGCATCTTGATTCACGTCTCCATCACAGCTAAATGTGGATGATAGCCTGTTTTGCTCTGCGTTGGATGCAGATGAGTCACAGTCTTATGGATAAACAATGGCGTACAGTCAGATCAAAAGAATTTTTAGTCACATATTTTTTTGCGCCCCAAGTGTTTCCAGTGCTGATGCACAATTTAAAAACACAAAAGTGAACATTTAAAAAACAAAAAAGGCATAATGATGAGCAAGAACAGGCATTAATATCAAACATTACTTACGTGTTTACTTTTTGTCAACAATTAAATGAGCACTCCAACATCAGATTTGGTCCGTTTATTGGATCCAACAAATACAAAAATAACATTAGTTGCATCCTTCACTTTCCTAAAAACAAGGCCACTGGAGTTTTTAACAGCATTAACTCACCCGGACACAGTGTTGAATTCCAGCATTATCATTTGTGCACATTTACCACTTAAATAATTAAAATGTCTCCACCGGGAGTTGTTTAGCATTATAAACAGAAGATGTGCACACTGGTGTGAAAACAGCAGTGCCTGGTCCATTAGGGTTGGAGCGACAGTGCAATCAGCCACTTTACAGGTTCAAGTTCTCCAACAGATTCCTGGAATATCGCCGCTGTTTACGACAAAGGTTTGGTTGATATAAAAAGTCCTATATGACCCGCCAAGGAGATGTGACCCCGACGGGCGAATATCAATTTTATTGCAGCTGTGTGTAGAATATCAAATTAGCATACAATATCAGGCCAGCGTGTGTAGGACATGCCTGGAATAACAGATGGCCACACTGAACAATAAATTACCCTTTTTAATAACAGGAAGAATATTTATCTTGCGCTCACGGGCTAAAGACACAAACTGTGGAAAATGGGAAAGCTGTCACCTCTTAAGTGTTTGATACATAAAGCATGAGCACTGTGTTAAAAAAAAAAAAACCTTCACCTGTTCCTGGTGAAACTGATCTTTCATGGATGACACTATTAATTCACAAAAAGCTCAGCCCTCAGGAGTTTGGCAGGAAAGCCAGGGACCATGGGACAGAGTCTGGAAACTGTTTCAAACAACCTGTTATTGAGACGTTCTCCAGCATATGGTGCTCTGCTATTAGGACCAAAATCAAGCATTGTGACCATAGACAATACCCTTAGACAGATGCTCTAACCCCCCTTTGTGAATCTGACCATAATCTTCCTATTGGTCATTTGGTCCATTTGATTTATTACGAGCATGGCAGCAAAAGCCCTGATGGACTACTGGGAACTTTAACCCTGGGAATTAATTCATATTCCACTCTGATTTGAACCTATTTGATGCCTTCGTCTGCACAGCTATCCCATGATAGTCCTTTACACTGCTCTGCACGCTGCAATTAAACTGTAAATGTATGTTCAGAGTGGTAAGTAATGCACATCTTGCCCTGTCCCTTTAGGCTTGTACTAAGTGAGCTCATATGCACAGATGTTACCGTGTTCCCGTCACCGCTGCACATCGCATTCATTATATTTGGCAAAAGGGAGAGATTCTGATTCTACTCAAGTCCCAGCTGTGGTCCTGGCAAATTCTTTTTCCACCTCCCATTTATCTTATTGTGAGTATACATTCTGAATCAATAGCAAAAAATCTATTTTAGTCCGATCATCCCCTAACATCAATTCCTAACGGAGCTCCTTTGAGACTGATGGGCCAACAGCCTGTGAAGGTTAATGGTAAGGAAGAGGTCACAAATTGCTTCACTCAGTCTCCTCCATTATCTGCTTCTGCTGTCAAAAACTGTACTCTTGATGATTTCCCTTCATAAATCAAACTTCAAGCACATGAGTATACAAGTGCTCGTCTTGCGAGGATTTTGGCTGGCATGAGCCCAAAAGATAAGTCCGCTGCTGCACACCTCTGACACAGAGAGGGAGAGGTGGTGATAACGAATTGGGAAAGGACCAGAAAAATCAATCAGGAAGCCATCTGCCATCCCAGCACTCTGGAGACACCAACAACTGTCTACTCCTCTGCTGTATTTTCCCCTTATTCCCCCTGCGTAGCCTGAGGGACCGCCACAGAAGTGACCACGGCTCCGAACAGAGGGATCTATAGTTGTCTAATTCTGACGGATGGAACCAGAGGCGATGTGCACAAATCAGCACAGCCCACCAGGGTAATATGCATTCACTCCGGGGAACGTCTCCTGTGCTGGTGCATATTCTCAGCAGAGGTGCATACCTACTCAAAGTGTGCAAACACTTTGTCAGAGCTTTAGCTGCTGCTCTCTGTCTGACTCATTGTGTTTCAGTTTAAGGGCGTTATTTGGAATCCTAATAACATGAAAGAGAATCTGAAAATAAAATTATAAAGTTTTTTTTCTCATATATATCCAGCACTTTCCCTAAACGGACAAGTTCGATGATGAGGGGGGCCTTTCCCATTTACCAGCATTAAATGAATAAAATCCCATTTATTTATAACTGAAGTTGAGCTATGTCAGAGCTATGAAATATCACAGTAATTTAGTCTCATCACCAAATACAACCTATAAATAAACATAGTTGACACCATATGAATTCAATCCATAAAATATGGCTCTGATTAAGTGTTTTGAAGCTGCATAGACAAGTACACTTTGTGCTACAGTATGTTTTTTTTCTTCCTTTATAAAAATGACTACAAAAGCTGTCAAAATGACCCAAGTCATTTTACCTCAGTGAGATCATGCATTTCAAAATTACCTCAGTAAAAAGCTGAACAGCATAAGACAGGAGTTTCTCATGTTATCAGTAGTTAGGTGATAAAGTTCAGGATTTGCTAGGGTACTTGCCTAATGCCTGTGATTTAAGGCTTTTCTCTAAGCCGCCTGTATGTAAGAGTAGCAAGCACTCAAACTGTCTCGAAAAGGTTCCTAACAAAATACCTGAAGATTTGTCCCACTTTCTCTTGACAAATAGGAAGCACAGTGAAAAGAGGAAAAGTGCAGAGAGGTGCGTTGGCCCCCTCTACAGGAGAAGATGGAAATATCTTGTGGCTTTGAGGTGGCTGTAATTCCAGCCAGCTCGTAAGAGGCCACGGGTATGATGACAGAGGTATTAGATAGTCGCTTTCATTCCGGTATATGCACACAAATTTCACTGTGTGTCCTTGTGCACATCAACCAAACGAGCTGAACTGATCTCACTGAGATTCCAGCAGCTGTGGAGTGGGTAAATGAAAAATGCCAGCATGTACACAACTGCAAGTTATCACGACAATCAATATTCCAGTCTCCCAGAATCAGCATCTGAATAAAAAGAAAATCCCATACATATATAAAGTACATCAGAAAATCAGTGATTGTCAGTATAGTCTCTCACTGATCCATTAAATCCAGCTGGCAGAAATGTGCATAGATTGAAGTTTAGAAGGAAATACAGCAACTTCCTCATTTGGGCTCCTTTCAGAGCAAGGCACACACATCCCAAAAAGAAAAAAAAAGAAAAAAAAAAGCAATTCAATCCACCACTATCCTTCCCCAGGATACTGGCCTGATTTAAAAAAAAAAAACTGACTTGTTCATATCTTCAAAGTTGATTCTGCTGCCCCTTCTCCTCAAAGAACCACTTCTGGTGGAGGATGTCAGAGCAGGGCTGGAGTGAGGGGGCTGGTCTCCCGTTGTCTGTCTTGTCCACCGCCTGGACGCATTTCTGGCTCATCACATGGAGCAAACTCCCGTCCTGCAAAGAGCCGGTTACGAGGACATGTTATATTACACTGAAACAGTTGCATGCTGGTTAAAGGTGCAATAATTCTGTTGCATGTGCACTAAGTCTACCACGTGTGCAAAACCACTGTGATACACATGAAACAGACTTGCCTTATAACTTATGTAAAATATTTGGATTTTGAAGTAAATACAAGAAGCTTACTACTTGTAATATTTTTCACTTTTTCATATTTTTTCTGTGTGTGGGGAGTAACTGGTTCATTTCTATTTCACAGTTTGTAGGTGAGGGTGTATGACTATGGGGCTCTATACATGTGGATATGTGAATATTACACTTCTAAAAGAGTATCATAAAAAATATTGTTGAATTAAACATACAATGACAATAAATGTGTTATTAAAACAACAACAACAACAGCAACATCATTACAGTATCGTTTTAAGTATAGCTGCTGCTCTGTATAAAGTGGGTATGATTTTTACCCACAGACTTATGATTGACACAATTTAAGAGCATCAAGGCTTAGTATTGCTGCTGGGAGATTCTGCACTGATTGATCTACTCGTTTCTTTGCTCCATATTTATGTGTTTGTTCGCTTTAGTTTCTCTTCTTCCTCTCTTTATGTTAAATTCACCATTCTTCTGCCTCTGGTCTCCTTCATACATCCATTCAGTCTTTCTTGGTCAATTTACATTTAGATAGCATGGTTTAGCTACACTGGGTATGGCATATCTACACTCAAACACATGCTAAACAACTCTCAGCATTGTGTAGTGAAGACCCAGTTTGCTGATGCTCTGTGATTTACAGTTTATCATCAGCTACGCTGGCGCTCTATACCTGTGGAGAGGCTCCACAGTGTGACTGACATGACTTGGACTGTGATATGAGTCTTGCAATTCAGTAATTCAGTGTCAGACCAATAACAGCAAATAAAGATTCACATTTGTAAGTCGTATGAACTTAACAAGAAACGACTCTCGCTTATTTTTGTTAAAACTATGAGATTCTCAGAGATTATTTAGAAAACTAGCTGCTTTGCAGATCCATGCCTCCACCATTTATGTTAGTTCATGGCTGCATCCTTGTTTATGCAGAGTCATAAAATATTAATCATTTGTGTAAAATCCTGGTATGTGAAATCTTTATAATGGCTACAAATTGTTTTGTATGGACTCGTTACCTTTCGGAAGATAAACTTTTGATCTGCAGGCACGGATTGGTCTCGTTTTCTGCAGAGCTGGACAGTCAGGTAAGTGCTGATGTTGTCACCCGCGATGCATCCTGCTGGATCCCTCGTGTTATAGCGGATCTCACCGTCCATGGAGAATTCAAAGAACTGTGGGGTGGAGATGACACAGTTGGCTTTTTTAAAATCAAAATTGTTAATGTCACTGTAAATAGAAAAACAACGTCTTCCTCCACTCAAACAGTTAACTGACAGAAAACCTGATTTAATGTGTGTAATATTTAAGTCATAATTGAGTATGTATATGTATTCGTGCACATACATTTTATGTGTGACTCATGGGTAAAAGATACACTGGATACACTGTCCTGAAGGATCGTTTGTCTGTACACACACGTTATGTGCGCCGCCTACAAATGAAAGTGTGGAGTAAGTGTGAACACTCTCATAGGGCAGACAGCTCGAGCAATGCAGAGGCCACTTCCTGCAGAGACAACATCAATGTGTGTCCACAGAGGGCTGCTGGAGTAACAAGGGTAAATTTCACAGTGTTTCCTGGTCTGCTGTCAACCACAGAGGATGTAGCTGTTGCAGAATATATTCTCCGTTGTATCAACAAGGCCAACATATCATTTTTCAATCTGGGACAGGCACATCCAAACCACTATTCCCAAATTTGTAAAAGTACAGCAACTAACCCTTACTGTCTACCATGAAATAAGGGAGTATGAGCAGTTATTTCTGACTATAATTACTGCTGTCTCAGCTAAATAGAAAATAGGGAGTCATGGAGGACATGTAAGGAGATGATTCATAAAAAAATGTAAAAAAGAAGAACCGAGGAGTCTCAGTTTAGAGGAAAGATAAGGAGGAGGAACAGAGAGATGATCAAAAAAAAGGGGGGCAAGATAAATCAGAACAGGGCTAATGACTGGACCGTGTGAATACAGGGACATCTGAAGAGCTGTTTCTAACTGTAAACAAATATGTGCATCACTCAAAGCACAGATCTGCAATAAACATAAAACACAGGGCTTTCTAAATCAACAACAACAGAGACTGATAAGAATATTATTATTTTACAATGTTTACATCAAGACATTTAAGAGAATTTAGTGGGGGAAAAAACACATAAAATCCAAAATCCAAAAAACAATCAGTACCTGGTTCTGACCCATGCCGTGACAGGGGTAGATGGTGACTCTCTGGCCTGCCACGTGGTCGTCTGGAGGATTGTAGTCAAAGCAGTGGTTGATCATGCCTCGGTTTTTAAGCTGTAATGAGGAAAAAAATCTGTTAAGCATTTAGAGTAGAACTTACAGGAGCTCATACAGCGCTGGGGAAACCACACTTTAACTGTTTATATGCCTTTTCTGACAAGTCTCTGGTTTGAACTGCTCAGCAGGTTTAAACACAATCAGATTGGTGATAATTGATTAATTCATACTCAAAATTTAAAGCCGACAATCAGCAATGCAGATGTGCTCTCACCATTCCAAACATGCCTGGCCGATCCTCTGGGACGTGAAGATCGGGGTAAATATTATCTAGATACCACCTGAAGCTCTTGCAGCCCAGCTTCTCTCTAAGCATCCTCCGCTCTGTCACGTCTCCAAAGGCCTCCTAGAAACAAAGAGCACAAATGATAGTTCCACCTCATGATTTCTGTACCATTCTGCCCTGATGCCCTCAGATCCACAACAATATCAGGAAGGACATAACTGCTGTACATTGGAAATAACATGATGTTAAGTATCAGTCGATGATGTTATCGCATAATCAAAGGGAGACCTTCATGTGCACAGACTCATATACCTGCAGGTTTAGAGGACATGATCATAGCATAGCTCTGTGTTGAATTGGTGTACAATAGCACCATCTATAGTTGTTCCATAATCCTACATATTTCCAAGACATTACAACTAATGACCACCTCCAACCACTAAACCATTCCTACGTCCTAGTCAAACAAGACTGAGAGCATCAACCTTTTTATTACTAGTGTGTTTGCATGTGTGCTTATGTAAAGGCCCACACAAATAGTTCCTTGCATACGTGTCACAGTGACCAGGAAACAAGTGAGATGCAGTGAGGGGAAGAAGACGGCCTCCACTTTGATCTGCTCATGCACATATGCTCAGCACACCTTCTGCAGCGCTGCAGGACGATGATGGATGGCGGTGGTTTGCCCGAGCACAGCTCTAATTGGCCCCTCATCAATTTATTGGGTCAAGAGCAGGATTCCCAAAGGAGACAATCTGTTGTCTGTGGTAGGGAAGTCTATGGACCAGCAAAATTAAGGACCACTACAGGTGCCACTTACATATAAAACAAGAGTGACAAGGAACCCAATGACAATCCAATATACATGGACCAGGGAGGAGTCACTGAAAAACATATCTACTGGAACAAGTTGAGGTCAATGTACACAAGGGGGCGATTAGAGGATAAAGAGGATAGTGGGTAAAACAACAGAAACATGCTATAGATTTTCCCAACTTTATCCTTTTAGTAATATATTTTATTGAGATTTCACACCGATTGACTACTTATTAGCTTGGAGCTGTAAACATCACTTATGTGAAGTGAAGGGTGACATCAACACTGGCATCTTGCAGCCGCCAGTATTTGGCTGACTCAAGTTATCTAGATTGTGGCCTTGGAGGGTTACATCACCATATAACAACTGAAACAATGAGTCATTTTGCTTGCAGCCCCACCAGTTCTCATTTGAGGATAAAAGAATGACTACATAACTTCATGTTTGTGTTGATCTTTTAGATTGTCCTGGAGGCCAAGTAGCCTGATGAATTTAGAATCACTTTTTTTGTCCTTCTTAAATTGTGGTATTGAATAAGTATCAAGAATCGTGGAAATTTACTAGTATTTACTAGTACGAGTTCCAGCCTCGATGGTGAGACCGCAGGAATTGGCCGGGATGTTTCAAATATGGGCAAATTTGTCCTGGGCCAGTGGTTAGAATGGTGGGGCCAGTGATCTTCAAAAGCGGCAAATTTCCCTTATTGTCTACCCCTGGGAGGCATCTGGTAAAACCAAGCGATTTGAAGACATTGGGTGTGCACCGGCAAAGACTGGGTGTGCCAAATTTATTTTCAACAAAGTGAGCGTTACACCTCCACAAACATTCAAAAGAATGTATCTCTCTCCATTTCAACATTATTAATGGTACAAAACATATCCACATGTTGTGCGTGTCTCATCAGTAATAACAACCCATGTCTCTCAACAAGCCATAGGCCTTTAACCAGCATCAGACACAGACTGCACTTAATAACTTGGGCTTAACAGTCCATCATTTTGGCAAGCCTGATCATACTTATCTTCTAATCTAAATGCAACTCTGAGTAAAAAAAATGCTAAGTAACTGCTCTTATAGTCAACAGCAGTTTGCAGCCAGCCCCGTTGGTGCGTGTCTCCACTGCAGGAACCTCCCCTACAGGGCTGCTTACAGGAACTTTTACGGGGCCGAATGGAGTCCCCGTCTGGGGGAAGGTGCTCGGATCGGCCCTGAAAATGTCCCGGTGGGGCTTGAGATTTACTCTGTGTCGATTGGTCAGACTCAAAGCAGGATGTGATGCTAAGAGAAAGCCCCAAAATCAGCAGCATTTTTAAAACACCAATGTTTTTAAAAACGTCTGAAAAAAAAGAGAGAATAACTAAACGAGTAAACGAGGATCAAGATGGTAATTCAAAACCATCTTCTTTTTTTTTAAAGCGTCTATACTGCCAGAAAACAACAACAACAAGAAGCAGTGAAAAAAAAAATGCTGCACAACAACCTCGTGGTGATCGAAACTGTTGCACATCGCCATAAGTGGGTCCTGTCTGCAGTGGAGACACGGCCACTTTAACTTTAAGGTTTAACTAAGCTAATAGGTAAGAGCCTCCCATTGGATAATTACTGCATGGATGATTATGTTTTTGTTTTTTGTTTTTTTAAGTATGTTTTTGAGCTTTTCTGTTTATGTTGACGTGTCTGTGTTCATACCAAGCAGTGCCAATAAGCAGGCTTCGGTGTATTGGGTTTATCATGCCACAGGTTTGAAAGGATACCTCCTCTCAGAGAGATGAACGCCACCTGATCTGTGTTTAGAAGAGCTTCTCCTCTTAACTACACTGTCACACACTGACCCACCTTCTCCTACGCATGCACACATACAAAGGCAGGGCACCCCATGGGTTCAGCGCTGCTCTCACCCTGTCAAGGACAGGCTGGTGACACCCGTTGGCACAGAGTGACATGGAAAGGTGGTAATCACACACCGGAACGCCCTGACACCCCTGTCACCTTGGGTGTCCACCGCTCATGTATCCCAAGTGTCACTTAATCAGGGGAGCTTTTTCACCACAGCGGGAGTGCAGTGTGTGTGTGTGTGAGAGAAAGGAGTGCATGTAATTTTAAGCGTACGTGTGGGACTGAGAGTGTGTCACTGAGAGTGTGTCACTGGTGAAATCAAGTCATTAATCAATCAGACAGAGCTGTGATGAGTGCAGCTACAGAAAATACACTCCCGTCACAAAGCTACACAAAGAAAACAAGCCATTTGGTTATTAAACACGCCAGAATACTCGAAGATTAGTCCCGTGTTTCAGTGCGACTACAGTAAACACATGCATGACAACAGACTCACCAGTCGGGCGTGGGGGCTTCGATGGTAATAAACCTCCTTGAATTCATCCAGCCAAACCTCAGCGGCTCTCACACTGTTTGCCAGAGCTTTGCTCCGCGAGTAAGGGGCCCTTTTAGGGAACACATGGCCCACATGGGAGCATGGGTGGATCTCCAGGCTGCCCCCACACTGCCAAATCTAAGAAACATCAACATCACCACAAGGATTTGGTTAGTGTCTCAGCTATGATTTAATCAGTTAATCAGACTACACAAAGCGCAGCCTTGTTGTTGAAGAGCTTGGAGAGAGAAAAAAAACCTGTTTTAGTTCCCTCCCCTGAGTGTAGAATTTCTTCTTCCGCAATTAAAATATCAGGCCTCCACAGGTTTCCACAGGCTGTTAAGTTATAATCATTTCAGGGCGGTTTTGACAGTCTCATAATAATTCATGTCTTGATAAATGCAATCCAGATAGGACTGACTGCCTCTTTAATGCCTTGTGTTTTGTATTGTATTGTAGCTGGGTGACAAAATCTCTCCATACTTCGAGTCAGTGTGGAGAGTGTTTACATTATCATTTGTTACCATAGTTTGCACTATGGTGTCAAACACGTGCACTCTACTGTATGTACATGAACAAACACACAGAGATAATAGGTTAATTTGAGTCGGATCCTGCCGGAACAAGACCCCACCCCCCCACCGTGCCTGTCTCGTCATCCCTGAGCTGTCATATGTACTTTGCTTTCCGGCACCTTGTGATTTACAAATTACGCACTGGATAATAGTTTCTTACCCTGAAGGAGAACTCCAGGTTCTCTCCTCCCCACACCTCCATCCCCGTGTCATAGGTTCCTAAATAATGGAAGTAGTTCTTGCCCACTGCAAACAGACCTCCTGCCATGGTAGGAGACCTAAGGAGGAAACAGTTCAGACAATAATTTACCTCCATCTGATAAATTCTAACTACCGGTAATCTGGATATCAGTGACAGAGTCTTTCCTGGTGATTCTGTGAAGTTATCCATAAATGACGCACACCTGATGACATCAGTGGGCGAACGGCGGCGTTTCTGCTCATGCTCTGGGACGGTGTGCCAGGTGAAGACCAAACGCCAATCGAACCCCCCAATCTGAGGTTCACTGGGGTTGCCTAAATACTGGAAGGTGTTCCAGTCAATCACATCAATGACAGGACACACCACAGCCGTTGGCTCCTCTTTGATTCTTGTGGAGAAAAGGAAACAAAACAAAAGAAAAAAAAGCTGCTGACACAGGCAGATCACACTATATAGCAACAATGTGTTTGTAATGACAAGGAAACCAAGCAACCGAGTCAGCCATACCAAAGCACTCACGTCCAGTAAGTAGTACTTCACTTACTGACATTCAAACTGAGAGATACAACCTGTCTAACCACATGGCTATGGTTTGACAGCATTCCTAAAAATAAAAAATCGTAAAAAGCCTAAATTCTGCCTGACGGTTTCCTCACCTTTGGAGCAGGGGCTCTAACCAGCCCTCGTGACACTCGCAGTGGCAGTCCAGGAAGGTTAGCACATCCCCCGTGGAAATGGAAGCCCCTAGTAACCGGGCCCGCACCAACCCCTCTCTCTTGGTGGCCCGAATCAGACGCACCTTCCTCAATCCTGAGATGTACTTTTCCAATGGGTCCTTCAGATAATCTAAAAGAAATTAAACAAATAAACTAAAATAAGGCATCTTAAATAAAAACATGTTGCTACTCTGACTGTGTGTGTGTGTCCAAAACATATTTTCCATGGCGTGTCTTAATGTTTACACAACTTTGTGTATCTGCTTGGCTTTTCTAATGACAGTCTGCCACTCTGTCTGCCACCTATCTGGATGTCTCACTGGGTATGTCGCTCTGACAACTTCTCTGTCTTTTGTGACTGTCAGTCTGCCAGCCTGCCTGTCCACACGCCGCTCCCCCTGTCCATCCGACTATCTGTCTCAGTCTCCCGGTGCTTGTACCTCTATCGCTGTAGTCATCCACCAGCACGACCTCTTTGAGCAGGATGTCAGGGGACGTCTCCAGCACACTGTGGACCGTCCTCAGCAGCGTGGACCAGGCCTCGTTGTAGAAGGCGATCACCACGGAGGTTGTGGGCAAGGTTTTGTAATTGTATTTCAGGTCTCTGCAACTACAAAGGAGGATTTAGGAGGATTGTTAGGTGACAGAACAAGTTAGTGGAGGTGGGGCAGGATGCTTGACACTTAACAAAAGAGCAGTAAGCTTAAAAGTATTTGCCTTGGGAAACAACACTCAGTGGCTACATCTATATTTACAGTAGCCTAAGCCACAGTCACTACTCCACACCATAAGCAAATAACTCTTTACAACACAGAACCATGTCTCAAAAGCAATTAGGCTACTGAGTTGTCCTGTTCACTCTGCTGTGAGATCCACACTGTGACACACTTATCTTAACTTTACTTCAGGGTAATAATGATGTTTCCAGTAACTTACAGCGGGTTCCATCTCTGCGGCAGCCTGCGGTGTAGCGATATTTTATCACTGACATAAGTGTTAATCTGATTCTTATTGATGCTTTCCTCCTCTTTTCTTTTCTCCTCTCCGTCCAGATTCAGTTTGACAGCTTTTCCCATCTCGCCCAGGGAATTTAAATTCAAGGGGGGCTTCTCGTACACGGGCTTCTTAAGATCTTCATTTCCCACCTCTTCTTCCACTGCGGGGGCCTCTCGTCGATTTGTCGCGTTCACGTCCCCGGAGCTGTGTCGGAAAAATATCAGATACCCGAGGAGAGTGGCACCAAAGAGGAAGAAATACAGCTTGAGTCGACTCCTTCTTCCGCAGGGTGCCATCGTGTCGCTCTCTTCCTCGGTGCACAGCCGTGTGGAGGTTTCATGCCCAGCAGGACAGCACTCCGTTAGCTGAAGTGACGCCTTCACTCACAACAGCCTTATCACGCTTCCGTGTAACGACTTTAAGTTTATCTCGCATATTTTTTATTTTTTTATTTTTTTACGGCATCAATGTGAGTTTACGAGAGTTTTCAGAATTTGCCCCAGCAACAGTCACTATGTGCGGCCAGAAACGTTAAAACGTTTATCTCGACAGACGTCTGTGTGGTTCTTTCCGCCCCCTCGCCCTCGCTGTCTTAACGGTGATTAAGGCAGTGACTCAGATTAATTATCTCCTGAGCTTAGCTAGCTGCACAACCTGTAGCTACCCGCTGGGCACTAAAACAAATCTATGATGCTATTTTGTTTACTGTTTCAGCGAAAAAATGGCGAATGTCGAGTCGTTCTCCAGATAAAGAAGTGATAACCTGTATCCGGCAACTGCCTTTGATGAGTAGGCGGCGTTACCCGCTGATGTTATCAGCAAGCTAAACTTTTCCTCTCAGTTATGCTACTTTTACTGCCTTTGAAGTTCAAGACGAACTGTCAAGTCAGCCGAAGTAGTCACCGCGTTTCCGGTGTGTGGATTTCAAAGTAAATGTCTGCCTCGCACTTTATTCAAGTGCACAGTAAATTAAAGCACAACCACAATTACTTTGCGTGCACGATAATGTGCAAAAGGGCATTCAGGGCTAAACTTTGCGTCAGGGCTGTTGTCTGCCATATGCCGTTTCTTCAACTATATCGCCATTTTTTATTATATTTTTTATTCCCTTTTTAAGCCACGATTAACTCTAATCATGCTAAATGTTGAATGCATGGTAGTCAGTATTCTGTGTCATGCAATGTCCAGCCCAGTTCTCCTTTTTGTCTGAACTTCATTAATCTTAATTTAACAAGAACGGTCAAACTCACATAATACACAAAAACATTAGGCAAATTATGCTTTTATTTTTAAGGCAAAATAGTTCATCCGGAAATGGAGATTACCGTTATACAATAGCCTACTGTATGTCTTCAGGTAAATCTTTTTGAGCAATTATTAACACATTGCCAAAGAAAAACACAGTGCGACTCTGTGACCCGGGAAGAACCCAGGCCCCAATAGAAATCATTTACCTGGTCTTATTTCATGTGAAGCCAGTTGTCACTCATATGAAACTGATATGAAAACTCTTGACACCAGTAATGAAATCTGACACAAAATGTATGTTTAAGCAAATTAAAATGCTAAATTATTAAAGTGATCATTCAAGGCGAGAAGGTAATTTGAGTGGCATACTGTTTGATCGAGTACCCATATTGTGAAAACACAAAGAGACAAGGGAAGGCAACAAGTCACCCGGAGTGTTGTAATATGCCACGGTAGAATGGGCTTGTCGTGTCTGTCAGAGACACAATATTACCGTTAATGCATGAGGGCGTTTTCATTTAGGACTGCATGACAGATAACATTTTCCATGCAACAGATATTTTGAGCAAATTTATTCACAGGAATATTAAAAAACAAACAAAAAAAATGCTCCTTTGGAATATAATATCCATCTGTTGTCACAGGCTGCTATATTGTATGTGTGGCAAATAATTCAATAGTAAATAAGACGAGACTAACAGCTTGTATTTTTCTTCCTGACTCATTTCATTGTGCATTGAATACAAACAGCTTTGCTTGATGCCAAACTGTGCAACTTTGGTTGATGACTGCTTGGTTGTGTCAAGGCAACAGATAGCCTACATAAAAGACTTTACGGCTGACATGGGGAAAGTGGATATAAGTTCCCTGACAAAACAACAACGTTAAAAAATTTTATGTGTGAAAGGGGTAAAGGGAATTCAGTGCTGGAGGAAGAAGTGAAGGTGATGGAGGGCCCAAGGACTACAACAGCTACACCAAATTATTACAGAAACAGTAGCTACATACAGGCAGGTCCAGACCAGACTGTTCACTTTTCCTGTAGTCAAATAAATGCTGACAATTGCTTCTACCTCTTTTGTTTTGGGGGCTCTGTCTGGACTTCTTTATGTTCTCCACTGTATCTTCCTCTCTTCATCCACTATTAAAGACCTTTTGCACCTCCCTCCTTATATATTAGGCTATATTATAGAAGATTATATATTATTCTATATTAATTTCACAAAATCATCCCTCAGATATCAAGACTAGACAATAAGAAATGTAAAAAATAAACTAAAACTGTCTTCAAGATCACCCATTCCAGGCTTCGTGATGTTATTATTGTTTACAGCAGAGTAAAACTTCAATTCAATACACAAACTCACGATTGTAATAGTGAACCATTTTTCATGTGATGAGTCCCAGCTTATCACTCATTTGGTGAGCCAATAGACACACAGAAATTAAAATTCCCAGAATATTTAAAATAATTTATTGCTGTTATTCTGTCTCAATAGTTTCTCATTTCCTCAAGATCACCATTACCTTCGCCAACAATGGAAAACCTTCTCCATCTTGGCCCTGTTGCCAGATTTTGTTGCAGTTATCATTTTGTTTTTTTGCTTACCTGCCAGTAGGTGGTGCCACATGACCGTGGGTGCCGAGAGCCACTGTCTGACTCAAAAAAAAAAAACAGTCTGTAGGGAGGAACAGGGAGTGAGCACCGTGGTTGAAGCTTTTCAGTAAATGCCACAGCCCCAAGTAAATGAACATCTTTCTTATATGTTGTAGCTAAAACTTTGCCATTTGAAAAGTAAGCCAGCTTTTATGTCTGGTTTTCATTTAATTGCTGTTTATAAGGACTTTGTTAAACGTTCTGACAGTTTCATAGTATACAATATGTTGGGTGTGCAGATGACAGCAAAAAGGAGATGCATTCGTGGTTAGTTTTTTTATTTTTATTTTTTCAATTATCCTGACAATTATCTTATCTTATCTTAAGTCCTCCTCTTCATATCAAGTAATCATCACCATCATCCCTTTTGCATTATCAGTAGTTTGAGTGTCCCCCTCTGGTCCCTTATTTCAAAAAATATTTACAAAGGTAACACAAAACAGGAGCCATATTACATGTTTATCCACTGTATCCATTGACTAGTGTGAATATCCCCTCTTTGTGAATTCAAAAGACCAAACGTTTTTCACTGATAAAGCAGTCTACGGCAAATACAGCTGCTATTCAACAACACTTCAACAGTTTACGCTGCGTCTCTTTGTCTTTAGATCCCAGTGGAAACACTGACGGGGTCTTCAGTAAAAACAACAAAACAAAACAGGAGTGTTTCTGATGCCGTTTCAAGTACAGGAGACACACAGGAGTCTTAACAAAACATTCTGGCACAGCCAAGTTGAAATATTAAAATAAACAGGCGCTCCCTTTAAGGCTTTTTGTGACTAAATAATATCAAGTGCATCAAGCCAGTGTTATTCTAGATTGCAGCATTTAAAATGCTCTAAATACGTTTGACATCCACTGGCACATTTCATTTCGGCACAAACGTGTTCCTCTTAGGATGACAGTCTGTCAAAGGCACAGTGATGACGGGGTTTAAAGGGCTTGTTAATTTTACACAACAGGGAAGAATAGATTACAACATTCCTGTCATCTCACTAAGCCCTCTGGGGCAAATTGCACTTAGTGCATGCTTCTGCTTCAAGTCTTGTTCAGGCAGCATCAAACTATGAAACTGGCTCCACAGGCAAGAGACAGAATTGACGGCCTTGACTGGCCGTATGACCACGGCGCTCTCTCCCACGTTCTCTCACATGATGAGGCATGTTAGGATGAAGATGGTTTGGAGCCAAATGCTGCTGACCTTAAATTCCTGGCATGTCTTCTTTGAGCAGTCCATCTTAAAATAGGTAATTTTTTTTCCACAAAGAAAGAATTAAGCATGATGATTTAACAATAATAATTAATATTACTCTCACATTAAGGTGATCTTTTGTAGTGCAACATGATTTTTCGCATCTAGTCTTCCAGGAAATAGTTTTTCTTTGATTCATCTGAAAGGCACTTGTTCTTCATGTGCTGGGCAGTCAAACCTGTTTCACTGCTTTCATGAGACACTTATAATAAGACTTAAGGTGCGTGTTGGACTCTGTTTTAGTTGCAGAGGCACTTGGATGAAAGCAACATGAAGATAAAAGTCTCAAGTTGAGCTGGTCCCTTTAAGAGGACCGAATAAACCTCATCCTGAAAATTCTCATTCACTCCACAACAATCTGCACTTCTGCAGTCATTCTCATGGGCATAAAAGCACTGAACTGGGTGAACCGTTGGCTTAAAGTGACTTTTCACCATCTTTAATTTGCTGATCATTCCCATTCAAATGGAGTGCAGACTTGGAGAGAGCCACAGAATTGGGAGCAGCGGAAAAGACGTCCACTCTAGTAATTGCACTATGGTCAAAGAAGGCCACTTGAGGTTTTCCTGCAACTTTCTCTCTTCTTCCTCCCCCTACCACTCAAACTTCCACTGCTGGGTTTTGTCTCCTGGATTGCACCGCCTCATCTGGATGTCTGCGCGGCCCTCTGCTGTGCGGTAGGCCGTCACACACTTGTCTGAATGAGGGTGGAAAATGGTCCCGTCCTGAGAGAGATTCAAGGGGGAAATGGAAGTGAATGTTTGGATGAGAAATGTGTGAAACACAGTCATGTGGTGTAATGCATGTGCATGTCCCCTTACCTGTCTGAACTCCCAGATGATACTGGGAGGCTTGAGCTCCCCATCACGGGGACAGTGCCTCATCCCGATGGTGGTCTGACCCTCTGGCACTTCGGCGCACAGCTCTGTCACAGAGTTGAAACGGATCTCCCTCTGAGATGTGTATTCAAAGTACTGAAGCAGAAGAAAGAGTTGGTTAAGTGGCTATTGCAACACAGAAACTGTGTTAGGAAAATTTCTTTTGACAGCAACTCAAGTGGCGAAAAACAGTAATGACTGAGAGATTAAAACACTGTTCCGCTTCCTCTTCAGGTGTTGTGGTACATCTCTCTCTCTCTCTCTCCTTTAAAGAGGAACTATGCAGGATTTATATCTAGTAATTGTGGTGGTTTATTACATGGCTTAACTTGTTACGAGGGAGAATAGAGGCTCTCTGCCTTCCACATGCGTGTCACTTGGCTGAAAACCAAGATTGGGGCTGCTGCCCCACTGTCCCAGCTCTCGTCTCTGTTTATTACAGATTAAACTACGCAAATATACACATTGTAACATCATATGATGTTATCTACTGCTTTATTGATTGATTTCTTGCTGGCTTCGTTGTAAACAAATGCACATGGCCAGGACGAGGGTCAGCAAAACAGCTGAAACGCGACCAGACTTGCATAGCTCCTCTTTAATATCTCTTTATTCAGAGAGCTTTTCAGAAAGCACATTAGTACATGTTGCTGTGTTCTTTTCTACTAGGATTACAGGATGTTTTTCTCTTGCTCTGCTGTGGGATCAGGTCCTGGCTAGTTGTGTGGCGTGTCTCCATGTGTCAAGGGATCGCATCAGTGACGATGAGGCCGCGGTCCTCTCAATCACGCACACATAAACACAAACTCATCTCTCCCCTTTCTGGTGTCATTTCAACATCCTGGCCCTTTGGGACAAAAGATGCAACAATCTCTTGGCTACCAGTTAAACGGAGGGTCAGGTAATCAATCTTCATACTTCCCCATCCTGCTCTTCACATCTCATACATCTTTCAGGTGCACTGGGGCCTGTAATGGTTGTTTCTAATAAAAGACTCACTTGGGGCCCCTGTGTCTGGCTTCAAACTTATTTACCCAGGCTGTGCCATTCATTCTGCCTGCGAGGCTCATGTATCTTTTAAATGGAACTTGGATCTTATGTGGGCCAGGGTAGGGGGAGCAGGAGGGAGGCGGTAAAGGGCCCTAAGGTTTTTGTTTCAGCAGTGAGCCATTCAAACATTGATTTTCAGTCACACATGGTGCTTTTTGTGGCTGGGGACACCTGATGCGGTGCATCAGCGGGGTAATCAGAGTATCAAGCAGGTTGGAGATTCACAGAAAGGAGCTCTGCCTATTGCCTGACTCCCTACATTAAATATACATCCTCACAGGCAAATAATCTGCTGCTCACTAAACCATCCATCACCACAGCTGGCAGGCATTCAGGTTAAAAGGACATGTGATTCAATTGCTCACTATTTTTGGGGGTATATGTGGACGCAATACCAAAGTTAGTTTTTCTCTTCATTACATTCGAATCAGGCTGAACACACCAGCAGAGAGCAATTTTCTGACGTTGAATCAACTGTGGCAGCTCGTTTTAGGAGTTCACAGAAAGCGCTGACATTTTAAGATACGTCTCCCACTGGGCCGAGAGGGGTCACGAGATTGTGACAAGAGAGAATGCGTGCGTGAGAGAGATGGGGAGAGGCGGACAGAGACAGAATAAACGAGGTGTGAAATGCTTAGTGTACCTGGTTGCCTCCCTGGCCGTGGCAGCCGAACAGAGAGATGTGGGCACCTGTAGGACTGTGCTCTGGAGCGTTGTAGTCCAGACACTCCGAATGTATCCCTGAGCTGCGCAGCTGTGGAGAGGAGAGCAATAAATATCAATAAAAATTAAAATGCTGCACCATAGTGACTGCTCTAAGAGGTTTGTCTGGGCTGGTTTTATCCTCAACAGGCAGGTCAGCCTCTCAGGTCAGATACAGAACAGCACCCCTGAGAGCAGTAGATTAGGTCTCCTGATTAAATGAGTCTCCGGGATATCACCTCGAAACAATAACAGATTTTTGCCTGCTGTTTTCCTATTTTCTACATCAACACACTCTTATTACGCAATCAATATGAAATAGATGACCAGTGTTTCTCTGCTACCAAAATGCCAATATTTCCACCTGTGAAACATGCCATAATTGTCCATGTGAAACAAGTAGCAGCATGGCAAGATGGTGGAATTCTGGATGTGAAGGCTTGAGAAAGAGAAAATTTGGGGTTTTTTTTCTTTTAGATAAGACCTCAGGTGTCTGGATCATAATGATGTTGAGCCCAGTCCAAATGGGTTTCAAAGCCTTTTGTTTGTCTTTGCCCAGCCTTCTCAATTTCAGCAGGGTTTACCCCCCTTCATGAAACCAGTTTCAGCCTCAAAAGAAAATAACCTGCAATGCCATCTCCTTTTGACTTTAGGTTCTGGGTGCATATCAGCTCAGAGTGTGATCAGAGTAAATGAAACAGTGATGCAGCAGTTTGATCAAAATAAGTGGAGTTCAGATAGAGATGGCAGACACTCACAGCACCGTGCCAGCCCCCTCTGTCCTCAGGTACATGTAGGTCAGGATAGATGTTCTTGAGGTACCAGTCGAAACTGTTGCACTTTAACCTCTCCCTCAGTAGCAGCCGCTCTGAAATATCCCCATAGTTTTCCTGTAAAATAAAGTGCACGAACATACAGTATAAGCCACTAAAAGTCATCAATTCATATCTATGTTTCACCTTTGTTTATTACATACACATTGTTCTTTTGCGGCACATTTGACATTTTATGTATTGCGGCATCGGTCACACCAGAAAAGTAAACATTTACATCCTGGATGTGACAGCTGAGTCCTACATATGTAACAACCACAACCTTTTGGATTTTGATTTGGTCACACCCATTTCTACATATTATGTGCTACATAGCTGTGTTTGCTGAGGTGCGAGACTCCACCTTAAGCAACTCAAAGTCCGGACATTTACACACCTCACACCCTTGAACTTCCTGTGAAATGTAAATACAGACACACCCAACTGTTGCATCAGTAACTCAGTACTCCAGTCAGCCTCTTTAGATCACTATAGGTAGAAAATGTTACTGGGGTGTACAGTGGAAAATATGTAATTAATCAAAACAAATCAATATGATTTAAATCATCTATTGAAATTCTTAGCAAAAATAGTAAAACCACTTCACAATAAATGTAATTTTCTAAGATATTAAAAATGAAAAACAAATATCAACTCTATATAATGAAAATAATCATATTATATCAGTCCAAATGAATAATACCGTCCACACTCTGTTATGTAATATGCCTAATAGATTTGCAGCTGGTTATGTGTTCTGGCAGTACTGTGTTCAATCTCCCCCTGACCAGGTAATTTATTGTTTGATCAAAGATCCCTGACATTAATAATGTACTTTTTTCAGATAGGTGTAACTGAGATACATGAATTTTTGATGGTGCGCAATACTCAGAACCTGAGAGGCATGCCACACGTATCCCACACACACACACACACATACACACGCACGTCCGCTTGACCCAGTCACAGCAACAGTGTTTCATCATATGTTGACACCTAGACAGGTGAATCATATCGTATGAATCATCTAAATCTAACATCAGAGATAAGCCTTTCCTCCTAGCAGAGTAACATGGTGCTGCTCGGCGGGGCACGGCATCAGCGCAAGGGTTCAGTTTAGCTCTGCTTGAATGACAACACAAACATGTAACAGGCCAATTAGGACAGAGCTCAGTGCCTGCCGAGTGTTTTGTCCAAATGTGATGCTACAGGCAGCATCACAGCAACGTGTCAGGCTCAAGTATAACAAGACTTGATTCCTTTCATCTGTCAGCGTCCTTACCTTTTTGGCTGGAGGATTCCTGTTGTAGAAGTGTTGTTTATAAGAGTCCATCCAAACCTCTGCAGCTCGCACAGTGTTCTGGAGGAAGTTGGGTCGCGCATAAGGGGCCTTTTTAGGAAACACATGGCCCACATGCGAGCAGGGGTGAATCTCCAGGCTGCCACCACACTGCCATACCTGGTTAACACACGACATATCATGAATAAGACGCTCATAATGTACTTGCTCCTTTTTAATATTTAAATGGAAGACAGCTTTGCCACTTCTGTGGTTACATAAGCCTCCAGAGAAAAGTTTACCTGATCCCTGTGTGGATTTATTCTTACACATCATGATATAGCAGTGTGTCTCAATGTTAATTAATTATTAATCATAGTAAAGGAAGCAACTAATAAAAAAAGGATCCATGTTACATTTCAGTGAAACAAAGGTCAGCACAATGGAACCAGCAATAAATGTTCATTCAATTTATTATCACTCCTTATTATCCCACTGCTAGTCCACCGACCACCTACTGTATGGTAGCTATAGTATTTGGTTCTGGTAGCACAGATGTGTTCATCATTAACCAGATACATTATCAACTGAACTTAGGAACTTAATTGCTCTTGTTTATGACTTTGTCTGTTACGCATGTTTGACATTCCTGCCAATAAACTAGTAGATCATTTGTAAGGTGTATAAAGAAAGAACAGCCCTTCTGCACAAACTTATAGGCTGTTATAGGCTGTTTTGTTCAGACCTATAAAGGCTTAAATCCTTTCTTGAAGAACATACACCTTCCTTTGAATAAAATGATAATATTTGCACTGATTGAACTGTGCTAAAAATCCTCTCTGAATAAAAAACAAAGTGATGTGCTCTTTACCCCTCAACCTAACTGTGAAAATCCACCTGTAGTTTCTTGCAAATCATACCACTGCATCTGAATACGGCTGATTTATGAGATCAATTTGCATTGTATAATTGCTTGATCTTTCACTGTGGAAAAACAAAAAGAAACAAACAAATATCCTTAAAAGGATGAAAGGCTGTTGACAAGGTATTTCTTAATACTTGGCACTTCCAATTAAAAAAGGCAAAATCGTCATCACATATCACATACAGTAGCCAAACCAGTTAATACATGACGTTTGCTTCCATCTTAATTCAAGGGGCATTTTACTATCCACCATTTATTTCTAGCACTCCAGAAGCAGACTTGAAACCAATTCACTGAACATAAATTATGTATGTTTAAGTCCCAGTGAGAGGCATTTTTATTTCCACATGCATAACACATCACTCCGGGGAGCAGCCCATTCGTCTTCACACTGCAACCACATACACACTATAAATCATGCACACACCATCTACGTTTCTTACTTTTGCATGTTCCTTCTGCAAACTCACACATAGCCTAAAAAGCTCTTCCAATTTGATTGACGCAAACAAGTGAAAACCGACACCAATGTCACAACAAGGTATCAGGAAATATCAGGGTGTAGTTTCAGACGCCATGGCTGACTGCGATCTGACACTGACATGTGTCTCTCTCACACTATATGTACGTCCACAGACTGTAAGATCAGTCAGCTGTTCATTGACTGGATAAAACCATCAGGGGCATAGATAATGATAAAATTCCCTATGTTAATCGGATGCTGATAAACCTCCATTTATTGATCTTTCTGTCTATGATTACCACAATAAAAAAACAAGCCAATTCAATGGATGCTCAGTAATAACAATATAATAATAATAATTTTATTGATATAGCGGCTTTCATACATGAAATGCATCTCAAGGCACTTACTCAGTCTGTGAGTAAGAGATTCTGCTAGATTTTTAGTTACATTAGTAACTCTAAAAACCGCTCACTGTCTCAAATTGCTAAGTGGATAAGTGCTGCTGTGGCCTGCACTGAACTCACCCTGAAGGACAGCTCCAGGTTTTCTCCTCCCCACACCTCCATACCCATGTCATATGTGCCCAGGTACTCAAAGTAGGCCTTGCTCACAGCAAATAGCCCACCTGCCATGGTAGGAGACCTGAAAAACAGATGCATGGGGGGAAAAAAGGTCATGTGTCAATCTGACAAAGTGATCTTTCATGTGAGAAGACCCAATGAAATATCGAACAGTCACCTGATGGGGTCATGGCGAGACTTGCGCCGCTTCCGTTCCACTTCGGGGACTGAGTGCCACTGGAAGGTGAGTCTCCAGTCAAACCCACCGATCATTGGCTCATCTGTTTGCATGTAAAACTCAAAAGTGTTCCAGTCAATGGTGTCGATCACAGGACACACGATGGTACTGGCATTCTCACCAATCCTAAACACAAAGGATGGACAGCAGGAGGCAAAAAATTAATGTCTGTTTTTTTGTTTTGCCTTGCAGTCTGTGTCCATGGCGAGCTCGCACACTTTCAAGAATGAGTTTCTGGTGTTTTCGCTCATCTAATTTGGTCGACCCACCTTTCCAGCAGAGGCTCAATCCAGCCAGGGACGCACTCACAGTGGCAGTCAAGAAAAGTCAGCACGTCACCTGTAGCATAGGTGGCACCAATGAGGCGTGCACGGACCAGTCCTTCTCTTTTGTTGGTCCGGATGAGCCGCACGCGTTCCAGATTACTGATGTAGTCAGCTAGTTGGGATTTCAGGTAGCCTGCCACAAACAGATAAGTAACAATTACCATCTGCATTTAAATCAAGCAGACCAAAAAACAGCTTTTATCTGGAGTTGTGCTTCCTTGTGAATCGAATATTCAATTTCTCCTCCGTTCTCCTCTTTATCTAACAAGATGCCAACATTTGTTGACCACGTTGCTATAAACTTTATCCCCCTGTCAATGGTGCTGGGCAGGTAACGCCCCTGAAATGATTCATCAGAGCTTTTTTGATGTAAATGGCAGCTCAGCAGCTTTTCAAGAGTGTGGCTCAGACTCAGATTAAGTTAATTAGAAGGCTGAAAGACCAAAGAATTAGATACTGGGAAGACTACACAGTTGACTGAGATTGATTTAACTCACCACTAAAAAATCTAAAGTATAGATTGACGAACGCTGATGGGTTGATTCCTACTCTATTCCTGTGTTTCAGAGTTTCCTAAACTCCAACTTCAGAGAGGCCACACGAACACACATTTTATAGACAAAGCATGATTGAGGTTACAACGAGGCTTGGTATCTAAAACCCTGTATAACCAGTTTGGAAACATGAGAGTAGTCTGTCAAGTTCTCCAGTGGCTGTCTGTCCACACGACCGGTTCTTGTTCGGGGAGTGACATTTCTGGCATTCCAATTGGTCAGGGTGGTCAGAGAAGAGGAAATGATGTCATGGCAGCTCAGTGCTCACTGAAGCCATCATTATGGCGTAATGTCTGCAATACACACAGACTAGACGAACTGGGAACGAATACTTATTCCATTAAGACAGATGGACATCAAGTTATATCCAGTTTCTGAGATGAAGTAGTGTCATTCTCTTGATATTCCATTTGTTGATGGAAACTGATGGAGTCGGAAGCTATAAAACTAGTGAGTGGACCTTTGAGTTGAGACTTGTGTAATACATATTTGATGTCAAGGTCGAGACTGATATTAATTAATTAAATTAAAGGTCCAGTGTGTAAAATGGGGGGATAACCTGATATATAGTGTTTAGATCCTAGATTGCAGCGCTCGCTCACACTCAGCCCTCCCATCGGCAAGTAACGGTGGCCTCAGAGGACAAAAAACTCATTCTTCTTTCCTTCCAACTTCTTCATCATTGGTTTATTTATGAATGCAAAACTTGCAAAATGTGCTCTCTGGCTGGCTGGATATTCCGTTCAGGCTGCCATACAAACATGGTGGCGCAAGATGGCAGCACTCAAGCAAGACCCCTTGCTGTATGTATAAAATAATAATTATAAGACTACACATTTTATTTTATAGTGATTATACACTTATACAAATATATTCATGGGTATTCAGATTTTCCCAATAAACCTTGCCAATTATCACACACTGGACCTTTAAGTAAGTTCAGTTAAGTAACTTTTAACATAAATATACCAACACTGTATAGCAACACATAAGACTCAAGAATGACATGGAATTCAAATCAATAATATCTTGTAAATATTTACAAATTAAAAGCTAACCATTTCCTGTTTGGCATGCAGTAACTCCAAACTACACTCCATCATGAAGCGAATGTTGTCTGACTTGTTTGTGAGGATGTTTTCCTAATTGCTTTCAGAATACATCCAGACACATTATTTATTCATGGCACCACCACAGATAACATCTTTTGTCTATATATAGAGTCTTGTATGGGTCTTTTTCCCCTTGTTTTTTGTCAAAGTGACACAAACAAAGCACAACCGACTGAGGTTTGGTTTGTTCACGTCACAAAACTAGGTCGAGTCCTCTTTGTTTCGAAGCTTAAAAGACTCAATTTTCTGTCAGTTTTATTTTTACGTACCAAAAGGAAAATATGTTAAACATAGGTTTATCTATGAATGTTGGGTGTCAGACCTCGGTCACTGTAGTCATCAATGAGGATGATCTCTTTCAACAGGATGGCTGGCGTGGTCTCCAGGACACTGTGGATGGTCCTCAGCAGGGTGGACCAGGCCTCGTTGTAGAAGGCTATGATCACAGAGGTGGTGGGTAAGCGCCGGTAGTCAAACTTCTTACTTCGGCATCTTAAGTATGTTTGTGTGGGTGGGTCGAATGGAGGGAGAGACAAGAGTTGACATAAGCAACAGCACACATGTCGAGTACATATTTATAAAAGAAAATAAACAGCAATAAAACATGGCTCCCTGAGTGGACCTAAAGACTGGCAAAGACCATTTCCAATGACCAAGACCAATGACTTCAGCAAATTTGCTGCCAGTAGTTCTACTGCGGCAAGAGGCAGCGGCTGGTCTTAATCCAGATGGCAGTCATTACAGCAATAAAGAGCCGCAGGAGTATGGATGGGGGTAGGGAGGGTATCACATCAATGAGCAACATACCACAGCAGCACTCTGGGAGAGACCACAGAGACTTGGGAACACAGAGACAAAAAAGGAGCAGAACAGTGGGAACAGAAAAAAAACGGATGAAAATGAATGAATATTAAAGTGAATCCAACAACTTTATGGAATGAGAACAAAAGCAGTCATGGAGCGAGGGAGAGAAGGAAAAGACAATAAACTGTACTTTGGCGACTCAGTGTGTACAACACTGTCAGAGTGTGACCATTGGCACAGGCTGAATGACTTCTGGTAATTGTGTAACCAGAGGTTCGACCCACAATTATGGCATGGTTGGGAGTTTGTCAGGATTCGAACAAATATATTATGCCCAAGTATTAGTCACGACCAATCAGATCAACTATTTTCCATTTCTTCAGCAGCAATGTGTTTACTGTGAGAGAACAGACAGAGCAGTCCAAAGTGAATCTGCCACAAGACCTGCTCCCAAGAGGAAACTGATGTAATTATGGAGTTGGTGCAGAACTGCAACGAGCGTACACATTACACCTTAGAATAAATTAGCATGGGAACATAACACATAACTTAGTTGCTAGGCATAAAGCCTGACAGAGACATAAGCACACCTGGGACAATATAAACAACAGGAAGGAGCGTTGTTTACCATCCATTCACCAACATCTGTGAATGATGCAATCCACGAATCACACTCCATAATGACTGATGTCAAGTTCTTCATTGAAAGAGTGCCACTTCCAACACAATGGCATAGATATGATTTCTCTTAGTAAGCCTGGACAACATATTATCCACTCAAAGATAAGCCCTTAACTTGTGAATAAGATCTGTTCATTCAGAAATAGCACAGAGCACCACTGTGTCTTCTTGTGTCACGCACATGTACCGTGACATGACCAGACAAAACAATGAAGGACACAAGTTCCCTAAAGGAGCAATATTCAAGTTTTCTCTGCCACCAAATGTGATCTCTTGCCAGGAGCGGTTCGTGGTGAGCTTCAGTTATCACTGAATTTACAAGACAAGACAGTAATACTGTACATATGCGCTCTGATCAATGCTGCTTCTTCATTCTTTCATGTTGAACTCAGATCACACTGGATGCTACAGTGATTTACTATCACATAGTATTAGAGCCATCCACACAAATACAGATTTAATGAATCTGCATAAGTATTTTATTGTTTATGTCCTGATGGAAACGGTATTTTATCAGGGTGAAAACTGTATTTTTTGGAAACGGGTCTGAATCTGAAAACGCCGCCGTTTTCGTGTTAGACACTAAAAACTGATCTTTTGTGAAACAATGACGTCACACCCCTCACCGCTCTAACCTGTAACCTGAGCCACACTGTTACTGTAGACGTTACAGTCTATGGACATAATGTAACAACATCGACCGACCAAATCCAAATTCAGTTTATTTATCACTTTCATGAAAAACCTGTTTACCATGGGAGTGAGCCGCCGTTCTCCCTGTCATGTTGTATGCAAATATAAAAAAGGAGACACATTTAAAACAAGACAAGACACAAGACGTGGGGAACTTTCGGACTTCTTCTCTGTTTATGGTGTTAATGTGTGGCAGCATTACAGCGCCACACACGCTCCATCCAGACCTGGTGTGTTTTATTATGTTGATCTCGCAATGTTTTTTCTGGTGAGTAATCAGCTGTTAATAACAACACTGGCTGTTTAGAAATAGCAAAATTACATACCACCTTTCGCAACCAGGAGTTCACACCCAACTTAAACCCTGCTCACACACTCTTCACTGTGCCTCTGTTCCCACTTTTTGTCAGGTTCACAACCAGTCATTAAGACAGCAACAGGAGAAAAAAACTGAACTTGTCATAAATGTCAGAAAGTGCCACTGCAAAGACCCATCATGCTCTGTCACACACTGACAGCCTGCACAGGAAGCTGAGCCGTTTATTTTCTTTTTTAATCACTGAACACTAGAGTGGTGGAGTCTGATAATGATATCTCTTGTGTGAATGTTATCTTTGAATAAAGCATGGGGTTGACTTTCCACCTTCAAGGCAGATTCCTCAGCCCAGCGAGAAGATCAAAGCTTCTTATCAGTCCATGTCCAGGAGTGCCATCATTCCACTGGTAAAATATTTTTCTCCACTTTCACCTAGTAGCGACCTATGTGATTCGTTTTTCTGTGTTAGTGATTCGAGACAATTCCACATGGCATGTTTCAACGCCAGTAATCTTTAAAAGGTTACTCTGAAACGTAATCCTGAATCCTCTGCTGAAGGGACTCTACGCTTCGCTGCTACCCTCCCGGGCATATAAAACAAACACATGCTCTTTAACACAGTCAAATGATGGTTCTCACCACACTGGTGGATACCACATCTGGGCTTCATTAGGGTGGTAGCCAGTAAGAGATAAAAAAGAAAAAACTACTAATAAAAGACATCATACCCTGTTTTTCATCACAAGCTGAGCTGTGGACAACAACTCTGGATGGAATAAATCCGTTGGGAGGGGGGCGGGGGGCTGCTTACACCAGCTTCAGTTCAGCTTCAGTAAGCCCTGCAATGCATCATGAGAGCCTTCATCTTTGTTTCTAACTGTCAGTGGAAAACTGATTCCAGTAAAGAGCTCAACTTAATCTCTATTGAGTAATTTATCCCCGACACAGCTGCAGCACAGCTATCAGCTCCATGCAGTGTTCAAGGCCAGAGATACATATATGTTTTGGCTGGAGTCTCAAAGAAAATAGCGAGCAATAAGAAATAGAGATTTGCTCGGAAACAATATTTGGCAACTGGCTGTCATAGCCCATTAGTCATTGGTCTATATGTGACAAATGGGTCATTCTTCTTTTTTATCTTTTTTTTTTAAAGGCATTTCTGCTTTATTCCTATAGCGAGAGAAGAGAGAGACAGGAAAGTCAGGGTTGAGAGAGGGGGGACATGCAGCAAAGGCGCCAGGCTGGACTCGACCCCTGGCTGCTGTAGGAGGAACCGGACTTTAGCACAGCAAGTGCTCTACCAGGTAAGCTACTGTACAAGGGCTCCCTTGTTTTTGGGGATGACTTTTCGCTCTACTCACTCAATCATCCTGTTGTCCTGGATGTGTCGATGGAGGGAAATCTTATCACTGACAAATATATTGATGGCGTAGCGCTCCACAGTGTCCTGCTCCTGTTTCTTCTCCTCAGGACTCAGGGTGAGGTGCGTGGCCTGACCCCACTCCCCCGGTAAATTGCTGTCTGCTGGAGGCTTAATGTAGAGAGGCCTAGCCAGCTGCCCATTAGCCCCACTCTCCTCTAAGGAGAGCTGTCTCGCCTGAAGATCGTGCTCCTCGTCATCCTCCCCACCAGAGGCGGCAGAAGGGAAAGAGGAGCGTTCCAACAAAAGGTAGCCCAGCCACAGTAGCCAGATCAGGAAGCCAGCCTTGGCTGCCACGCCCAGTTTTCGAGAGCAACGCCCCCTCATGATGGAGAGCCCCAGGGAGGCACCGTGACAGGCTGAGCCGCAGGGTGCCCTACAGGACACGGGTCTCTGGAGAACAGAAAGAGACACAGAAATATGATTCAACAAATAAAACAGAACAGGGAACAAATGTAACCATGGCATCAAGTACTGATGAGACATCTTCAAGAGTGAACTCCTTAATCAAAGCTCTTCCTGTTAGAATGATGTTTGAATATAGCAAACCACATTCACAATTAAAAGAGATTTTTTGTCTAAACACTAACCCAAGAAAGAAAGTGTTGGACTCTAAATTCATGCAAGTGCCCTGAGGAGAAACAGCTCCAATAGACCAGAGCCCTGGTAATCAACACCAGCATCATAAATATAATCGCATGCCTACGCCTGCATTAAGATGCTCATTAAATTCAAATCACAGAAGATGGAAGAGGCTAAATTACGCTTACAGTCCTGTAATGTATACTGAATAAATTGAGTCTGTGATGCAATCCAATGAGAGTGCTGTTAACCTGATGAACCTCGCTGCAACCGAGCAGTTTTAGTTTTAGTAAATAAGAGCTACTGTGATGCTACTCATTTTGTCATGTGAAACTTCTAATCAGTCGACTCATGCTTGTTCATGTAGGCATCGTTATGTTAAGAGCAACCTATGACTGAAATGTGACGCCATAGTAACCTTGGAGGGCTTAAGTCTTGTGTGCAAAAGCTCATATCTGACGCTCCTCCTCTCAAAAAAAAGCAAAAGATTTAGCTACAGATGTCATCTCTTCTGGAAGAGTCTGACTCCATCCATCACAGTCAATGTCATCAGTCACGATATTGCAATCTTACCAACGTATAATGCAACAGCGTAATGTATCAATTTTGTGTTAATACAGCCTACTTGCAATGTACGTAGGATGCCAAGCTCTTGCACAACAACAAGGCTTTTGTTTAGATTTGGATTAGGAATTAGGCTTCTTTGAAGGGTTCCTCATTTTGGGATTATCATTCTCTTCCACTGAGCCAAAATTAGAGATTGCCTAAAATCCTGGGTGGAATATTTAGACGAGGACGGATCCTTTTTTTTTTTTCCTACCTTAAAAACAGGATTATCCGAGGTTTGTAGACACACAAAGAAAGCAATTTAGACATTCGTGTCTGACAGATCAGCTTAGCGTGCCAGAATTTGAAAGAGGGCTGTGGTGAAAACAGAGCACATAGCCACGTTGACACTGAACTGAATGTAATCACATAATTGTGTAGCATTAATATTAGAGCACAGTGCCGCTTACAGTAGTGCCAGCCAGTGCCAGACGGACTTAGCATCATGACTGATGTGCAGCCACACACACACACACACTGGAAGTCCTCCTCTTTCCTCACTTTAGAGCCCAATGATTACTTCCTAATGCTGCTAAAAAAAAGAAGAAGTTATTTTTGCAAATAATCTGACCTTGCTGATGGTAAAATGAGATGAAATAAAACAGCATGAGGGAGAGTGAACGTTTCCATGCTACAAAGTCAGAAGGGACTCAGTTTCCACTTGGAGCCCTTCAAGGCAGCACCACAGCCTTTTCACTCCAGTCTGGGCCCGGGCCAGAAGACTAGGGAGTCCTGAGATTACAAAATGGAGACGCCTGCAGACAAAACCCCCTTTTATTGACTGTCCATCACACCTTCCACTCGATCTGAATCCGATAGCCATACTGGAGGGCTGTTTGGAACAAGCAGCAGGGCTGAGATGCAGCTTAAATCTTGCCCCACTTTTTTGGTTTAAGAGGGAATGACACAAACAAAAAAAAAGAAGGTGAGGGATAAGATTTGCTGTTGCAATCTGTGGTGCCATGTCTCATGCCACCACCCAAACATACTTAAGAGAGAGCAATGGAAAAAGATGGCTCGATAATCTCTTTTACAGGTATGTAGAGGAAGCAAAATATGCTCGATGTTGAAGTCACTTCTCAAATGTTAGCTCTGAGGTTAAGCGCATGTCACAGGAGGAAGACACGTTCCTCTCCATGGTCTGCCTAGAATGAATAGTCTGTTCTGCACATAATACACGGCTCATTTCCTCATCAAGTGAAGAGAAAAGGACAAATAGTGGTGACATGCGTAATCTACAGCACGCACTAGTGGAACAGGTTACAAAGCAGCACTCCCCCACTCACCATACAGCCTATTTTATTTTGTTACAGAACCAGGAGAGTGGATCAGTGGCTCCTCCTCAAACAGCTCTTTGCTGATTACAATCTGTGTACACAACACTGACAGTGAGTGTTTCAAAGGAGCCAGGTTGTGGTGACTGATGACAGGCTTAATTCAAAAGTTGGCTTGAGGCTTGAACAGTGTTATAAAACATAAAGCTCTGAGAAACGCTGATTCTCTTCTCCCGGGTCACTTCAACAAAACGATGCCAAAAATGTTCAACTTGAAAGCAAAAGGAACACCCACAATCGTCTGCATTTACACTGAGTGAAATGTCAGCCTATTGGCTCTCTACGGCGGTCGGTTTACTGATGTAACTTTTAACCTACGGAAATAGTCATTAGTCTGGTTTCGATCGGATTTACAATGAAAGGAGGATTCAAATCTGTTTGAAGGCAATTTGGGAATTGAGGAGACAAGTGTAGTGGGTCCCTGTCACGGGTCTGACTGCCGTCAAAACACACAGTTCAGCAACAGGTCTACTGGTCTGTCAAAGTGAATCAGTGTAAGGATCATAATTTGTCCAACAGACAGCGGAGAGGGTGAAATCTCAAGACGATCCCTTGGTTAACAACGCATTTGTAGACTGACAGCACTGACACAGGAGAAACATAACAAAAAAAACCTCAACTTCCAGAAAGCGTCAGCGACAAACGACTAAAAGTAGCGAAGCAGTTGACGTTTTGTTCACTTAGGTCCATAGATATTTACTTCGCTGTCAAAGCCCCGAGGCGAACGACTGTGTCACTTAACGGGTAAACAGCGAGCGGAGTCGGAAATGCAAATCAAGTAAACTGCTGCGCTAACATGCAAACTAAACCAAGAACATTGCGTGACAGTCACAAATTAACATTTCCCACAAGAAAAAGAAGAGTCTGGCTTCGTTCTGTGAAAATTATTTACCTTCAGAGAAAGTTACATGTCTGAGACTTTCTTCGAGGTTGCTATGGCCGTTGTTTGTCCGCCTGTCTGCGGTTGTCTTGCACTTAAACCTCTGGCTTGCAGATGTCAGCATACCCACATCCTCTCCTCCACGTTGGGCTTCTGACCTGCGTCATGGCAGCGACAAAAACCGAGGAGGTTCCGGTACAGCCTTTCGCAATAAAAGCACGACACAGGGCATACTAAACGATTGACGGCAGTTAAACGGCAGTACAACAAATTGCCAGTTTAACAGTTCGTATAGAATAAATTATGTTTCGTTATTTGCATTTTGTGTTACTACAGGCCATGATATTGAAAAATGTCGCTAATACCTCTAAACATTTCGTTGAAAAATTATTATTGATTCTGTCTGATTATTTACGAATTAACGTTTTCTGATCAATCCAGTTTATATTTACTCAGTATTTCCCCATACTGTTTTTCAGAAAAGTTATAAAAAAACTTTACTTCCATCGTATTTCCGGTTTTGTTTGCGATGCTCCTAGTTAGCTTGACGCAGCACTCCATGCTAGCCTGCTAGCTGTAATCTGTCTCCCATAAGATTTAGCTGTAATGTATAATCCTGTCGCTGGTTTTAACCATAGGTTTTAACGGTCCTTTCAGTATGTGTGTACTCTGGGCCCAAATGACTTTAACTTTATAATTAAAGCCAAACGATTGGGGGTGAAAACTTTCAGAGGGGAGTTTATAAGTTTTTTTGTTTGTTTTTTTAAAATGCACTGATGGAGTGATATGAAAACTGGAATTTAGTCTCGTTTGATTTAAAAAAAAGTGTTGCTTCAAAACACATAGTGTGCCAAGTAAAAGTTTATCCTTTTACAGTAGGCCTATTGACAGAAGATATCATTAAACTGGAAAATGCATCTGAACACAATTTCTTAAAAGACAAAAGCAGAAAACCCCAGAGCCAAATGCACAAAAAGAAATAGAAATATTAAAACAGAAATGTAGAATATCCTACATCTAACAGTTGAAAAGTTGGAGAAGTTTAGTGTGCTCAAAAACACCATGGGGCCAAACTGAAATGTTTTGAATAGAAACATTGTAGGCTAGCCTAATAGATGTTAAAAAAAAATAAAATAAAAATCCCCCAATATGTAGGCTAGGCCTGTCATTGAGGAAGGCACTGCTTTATGCACCACAAAAACAGATCGAGTAGAGAGCAAAACCCAATAAGGCTCTCTTAACATCAATTGTCATCACATTTATCAGACAAACATGATGATGTTTCTCTGAACAGTGAGATTCAGGAGCGGTGTGTGTGAGAGAGGGTGGTGCAGTAGGAAACAGTGACAGAACAAAACACATGGAGAGTGAGTTCACTGCATCCTTTCAGATTTTAATGTGAATGAGATGCAGGACCCATGGAAGCACAGACACAACTACATAGCCTACATATTAAAATTAAGAAAGAATTTGACATAAATATCTTAATATATGTGATGCTATATCTCCTGAAAGACATGTGGCTAAATTCATGTAGCCTGATCTATGTGGAACAGATGACATGGAGGATAGATATACTGCACTGTTTGTGAGTGTTGCGAACTGCATGTGACCCATGACTAAGTGGCGCTTGGAGGGGACCTGCTCAGTGTGGTGAAGCAGGTCTGTCTGGCTTATTGTTCAAGTTCTGTAAGTCTGTCTTCTTTATAGGCTAAAGCACATTGTCTGAAGGACAATTAGTTTGCAACTGTGAAAAAAAATCACGTGTGTAGACTGTTAGTAAGTAGTAATGATGTCACCCATTCTAGCCCTGAACATTTTGCGCAATACACACCTATTATGAAATCAAAATATGTCAAAAGTGTGAATTCATTTTAGACTGTCATGAACTGTTGCTGAATGTAAGTTGAATAGCTGAAAATTTTGTGAATAGTTAAAGGCTGAATAAAGTCTGTAGCTGAACGTATGCAGAAGTTGTTGAAGTTCATCTCTTTTCCAAATAGAGATAATAATAATTATTGAAAATGACTTCAGCATTCACTCTATAGAGAAAGTGAAACATAGCCTACCGCCTCCTCTGTATATTTATTATATTTTATTTATGAATTGACAACATGAGCAGAATAACCTCTGCCCTAGAAGCATCTGGCTTGTCCAAATATCTAATTTTGACATGATACCTGTACAATAAATTGCCAAAATTCAAATACAGATTTAGTTTTATATGTATATTAAAGGCTGATAGTGGAACAGGTGTAGAGCTACGACTCAGTTTAGAGATTGCACCCATGGCTGATTAATTTTTACAGAACTGTCAGCAAGATCAGAAGCTTTAAATATAGATCCAAGTTCATTTAGTAGCTAAATTTATGCAGCCCATCAGATGGGAGAGATTTGCTTTTTTTGAGACTAGAAAATTTGTTTTGGAGGAGGCATGTTTGGATGGGATTCAGATTTTTAAGCTTTCAGAATTAATGATTTGTTGAGTGTGGTTATATCACACAGCTTTAGTTGAGCTTTGGATAGATTTGACAAAATTTAAAGTCACAAAGTGTCTTAAATCCTGTCTGGATGCTGAAAGGATCTATTCGTTTCCACTGCATGAATGGACAATGTGCCACACACACACACACACACACACACACACACACACACACACACACACACACACACACACACACACACACACACACACACACACACACACACACACACACACACACACACGGACACACAAACAGGCCTCCCCTCTGTGTGTTTGCCATTATAGGCTTGGTTTGTTTTCCCATAGTCTCTAGGTCCTGCTCAGGCCGGACCACACTCGCCTAGAGTATACATGCCCTACTGCTGACTGTTGTTAGGCAGGCACCTGCACCACTTGGTAACTTGCCAATGTCTTTTATTCCCTCTCTTTCCTTCTTCTTGCCTCCTCCCTTTCTTCTCCTCAGTTGAAACCAGTTGACACCTCTCTGTATGAGGCTGATGTGCTCTCACCCACGACTAAAAGGGGACCTGTTTCCGAGATAGGGATCTGTGGCTTTCTCAGCGACATTTCAACCTTCCCAAACTATTAATTAGTTTACTGCTATAATAAATACTCGTTCCTAAATTAGTGCTAAAGCCCATATAATCAGTTGAGGATTAAGCGCTGTTTTATTTTACCATCATGAGGGAGCAGCAGATTTAGTTATGTGTTAATGAAACATGTTAACTTACTCTAACCTCAGCCCTTACCAAAACATACCCATCCTAACAAGTTGTACAAAAAAATCACCTCAGAGGTTTGATTGAAATCCAAAGCCATTTCAGTGTGTTTGACTCTTTTGAACAGCTCTGTAGTGGCTCACAATTTGTGGCCCAGAGACTTAGCCTATCACGGTCCTTTACAATAATCACAACTTGGACTCAGTTCAGCTGCTGCACTGCTTATGACTGAGATCACTCTCATTTCACAGATTTGAAGAAAATGAATCAAACAGATTTTTAGATGTGGCATCAGTCAGTATTTGACCTGGTGCCACAGGCAGCAAGATCAGCTGAAACAGTCCAAGTGAAGAACGCCATCTAGTGACTGCCTAAAATATATCCCATTTAATTACACTTCACAAAGGTGTTATGGATTACCACTTTAATGGAAATAACAATTAAGCCCAGATTCGCTACAAAATACTCTTCTCTCCACAATATAAGATATAGGTGAAACATCAGCTCCTCTTTTGGCAGGCAGGAGCTCAGGGTGCTGTGATGTATTAGGATGAAAGTTTCATCTTGAGCTGAAAACATGTGTGTAAGGTCACTGGGTTCTGTTTCCTACCTATGAATGGAAGTTTTTTTGACACTGTTTTTCAACCACTGAATTTAGATGCACAGAACTGAGGATAAACTTTGTCAATGAACTAATATGTTTCAGGATCAGCACAACAGTGCTTTGCAGGATTTGTGTCTGGTCCTTTTACTTCTCTACAACTCTACAATTCAATTACAGCTCTATTCACATCTGAACTGACTTAACTGTTGGGCCAATGATTTCATTAGCTGGGTGTCCTTTGTGCCTGATGTTCATTTAGTCTGTTCGTGCAATAAATCATAGTGAATAGAGGTCACATTGTGGGACCAGGCTCCTTTAATTTAATGGAGATGGATTCTGGCCCACACTCTCCCTTAGCTTATTAGCTCCCCATAGAGAGGAAGACACAGTGACCTTCAGCCATAAGGACTGAGCATGGTTATCAATTAGTGATTCTGATAGTGAAGGGTAGGCCTCTTTTATGACCTTGGTCACAATATGAGTGAATAGCCTATTATTACATGGAGCAGTCAGATCTGACTCGTTGTGTGCCTAAAATGATGGGTTAGAACATCCGTCAGAGATGCATCATTATGCCCACTGCACTGGTTAATCTGAGAGGTCGGCATGTCTGCAGTCTGTTGTGGAAGTGGGTGTACAAGTGGTTCAGACTGAGCCACACAGGGATATAGAGAGACAGCACATTGTTCCAGACAAACAGTCAAGAAAAAAAGTACATTGATCTTCATGGCCATAAGGACACAAGTAATGAAGGAAAATGTAAAAAAAAAAAAAGAAAAGAAAAAAGAAAGAAAGAAAAGAAAAAAAGGAAGAAAAAAAGAGGAAAAAAAGTAATTGTAACTCAGATTCTGAGGTTAATGTGACACTTTTTTACCTTGTAAGGAGAGTTGTGCACAATGTGTTGAATAATCAGAATTGGCACTACTGTATGCGCTTGATTTTGTGCCAAACATCGCTGCTGTGTAGGCTATGTGTGTATGAGACAGCTCAATGAATCTGAGGTCATGGTGTTTTATGAGATAGTGAGTTTTCTATGTTAGGGTGAAGGTCACTTAAGCACTCACAAAAATAGTTTCAATATATTGTCAAATATTTCTCAAATAAGTTACAATTAGGATAATAAAATACCACTCGAAGGGATTATTCACTAAAAATTGAGCACATAAACTCGGCTATTATGCTTCATCAGGGTTGTGTATTGGATGATCATATCTGATTGACAGCAGCTGAGCAAAATAACTTTAAAACAACAGAAATCACTCAATAACCATTAATCTAACTTTGGAAACATATTTTGTGCTCATGTAGCATCTTGTTGCTCATCATAGGAAGCAGATTAACAAAACACATGTTTTCTGACTTAATTTGAAATGGTCATTTAATATCCAAAACAGTGTTTAAAAATGAATTTTTTAAAATAAGGTCACTGTAAGTGGGAGGATTTCCCAGCATAATCTCAGTAAGTGCATATGCAAAGTAACTCACTAAATAATGTAGACAGTTGGTTTGAAGTAACTAAATCTCTTATGAGTTTTGCAAACCCTGCCACAAAGAGGTATACTGAGATTTAAGATCAGACATTCTTAGATCTGTTTATTTCTCTCAGGTATCAGCTGGTTAGTTTCTTCTGCATAGTTGATGTAGCTGTAGCTGTTTGGATCTGGAGTTATGTTAATTGTCTCATGACATATCACAGGGGCCATTTGACAAATCCTCTGGCTCACGGATTTTGCTAATTGGCCTAGTCCTGTGGCAATGTGTGGAATATACTTTATTTACTGCAGACAGGTTTGACGTATCACAGCGAGCCAAAATAATAGAATCAACTGCGGCTGAATTTCAGTTAGCTCACTTCCTGGAGCGAGTGTTAATGCTATTAGCAACACCTGTGCTTTTCTGATGGCTGCTGTGAAAAGGGCACATGATGTAGTATATCAGTTTGAAAGTGGTTTAAAAAAAAAAAGAGGATAGCCTATTTATATACATACGTAACATGAAGCTTTTTTTCTTCTTTTTTTTAGCTTCGCAACTGTGTGTACTGCTCCAAAGAAATATGGCTGTTAAGGTCAGTGTGCTGAGCTGCATTCTTCCTGCATGCTAATTGTCTACAGAGAAAAAAGTGTGAATCACTGAAGACAAGGTTCTCTGTAGTGATTGCCAACTAAGGCTGAGTCTGTGTGTATGCCTGCTTTTTTTGTTGTTGTTGCAGTGTGTATGTTAGATGGCCATGCCAAGGTTGCAGGACAGGGCGCTATCCTTTTGTTTATGCAGATGAAGTGACCTGAAGCAGAAAGTATCATCAGGATTACAGAGCAAGGGAGGCGAAAGACGAGAAGGGAGCTGAGCAGGAGAAGGAGAGAGACAGAGTGGAGAAGGATGGGGGAGGAGGGGGGTCTTATGTCTGTGTGCCAATCAGCCCACTCAGCAGTCAGTCCTCGCCAGCCAGGGGGCCCGATGGGAGTGTCTAAAAGACACACGCACACACAGCCGACTCCTCACTTTCCTCCAATCTCTCATCCAGCACCAGACTCCCCCAGCCTGCCCCTCCGTCGTCCAGGCAACGCATCACATTCAGTCCAGTGAGCATCTAACTTGTTTGTTTCACATCGGATTCACAATGGGAGGGGATAGGATGGCAAGAAAGAGATGGAGAGGGGGAGCGGGACAGAAAAGGTTGAGGGATAAACAGAGGAGAGGAGGGTGGCATGTAAACGAGGCTCCTTTGCCAGAAACAGGCACAAAGTTCTGTGTGCCAGGCAGTACGCCAGGTCTGCTCCTTTTGAAACAGGATCTGCTCAGAAATGAGCACAACTGTCAAATTGCTATAATTGGTTCCTTCTTAAATGAGCGTGGCAGCTGCTGGTTCCTTCAAGAGAAGTGCTCTCTCGTTCTTTCTCTTTTTCCCTGCGACATCGTTTGGGTCTACCAGTGGACTGGTAGATTGGATGAGCGAGTTGTTCATACATCGGCCTCATTTGCAGGGAAGCGGTGTAGTATTTGTAATTAGAACCAAGACAGATTACCATCATAGGGAATTATCACGCAGCTTCCAAAGATAAAAGTGCATGTCTAGACTTTCAAAAATGATGGTATGTGCTGCTATTGCTCCTTCAAAGGATCTCTCACATCAGACGAACGACTATCCGCTCTTATCTTTAGTCTTCATTTCAGTATTTACATCATAGATGGCTTCAGCAGTGAAATGCAGCGTGATGGATGTTCTTTATCCGAGGTAGCTGGTAATACAAATGGATTGTGTCGGCAAGGTCAAACCAATCAGCGGTTAAGTGCAGTGGAAGAGAGATTTTCAATCATAGGGTAAACACAGAGACACAATTCCCTCCATTCCAGCTGTGATCACAAGCAGACATGCACACACAATCATACACACACACGCGCGCACACACACACACACACACACACACACACACACACACACACACACACATATACACAAACAGAGGTAAACAGAAACACAACGCACATCAGACGGCATCAATTCAGCTGCCTGAATCATAGCCAGGCATCCTGGGGACCCACTGATGGGGCCCCTGTTGAGTTCAGGGGCCTCTTGTGTCCCTCTGTTTGCTCCTGATAACACTGCTGGAATTGTTCCTCAGCCACTCCTCATATTAATCAAAAGCCCTTGGACAATACAGTTGTTCAGAGCCTGTCTGCACAGTGGTGCTTTCATGGCCGCTGGCCTCGTAAAAAAAACATCCTCACCCAAGCATCGGCAAATATCGCCGTCCGAAGCAGTACTGAAGTCCTGCTTTATGTCTTTTTTTTTTTAACACTCAGGTTATAAAAGACTTTACACTACAGCTTCTTATCAGGTTTAGCTCCTATAACCATCTTACTCACCTGTCTCTTTTTAGAGACACGTGTGCTTTAGTTCCATCAGGATGAGCTCAGCTCTTTTCTCTTTTGCATCCATTGAGGTGAATCTTTTCACGTGGGCGGTGATAAACTAAAAAATGTGTTGATAATGGAATGGAAAATTGCGTTGTGGTCATAAATTAGAAGAAAAACCTGACTTTCGCTCTCCAGATCTCTTGCAACCTGAGCACATTAAATTCACATTTCACTGATATATTGCAATCGTTATCTCTTTCAGTGGAAAAGCAGGCTCTGTTGAAAACACATTATCCCAGGCAGTCAGGAAACACGGCAATTCATCACTTTAGCCTTTGTCTTCTTAATCCATTTCAAAGCTCTGTCGCTTTAAGGAACAGCATCATAATTGGCCTCACATCATTTGCGAGTGGATTTGACAGGGTGTCAACATTTCTGCGTTGCAAACCACGTTGTGATTTCCCTCATTCAGAGAACATCTCAAACCTGTTTTAAAACCGGGACGGTAGTACAGGAGCATGTGCCGAGATGCTTGATTCACGTCCGCCCTGCAGGGGACCTCTTTACCCTTTAAAGTTTTGTGTGCATTCAGGATGGATGAATAAACCATAATGACAGTGTGCCAGTGGGAGCTGGGAACTGAAAGTGAACACCTGTCACTGTCAGCAGTCTCCAGCTCCCTGCCTCCGACCGGCTGATTCACAGAAGGTCATCCTGTGTCTGTGGGACCAGAGCAGGGGACTGGCAGCTGATAACTCAGCACTGGACTATACTCCCACTGTGGATAGAGAGGGTGACACTTATCATGACTGGACCCTATCTGCTGTCAACTGGAGATTCATTTCTCATCTTTTTTTTCTCCCTCTTTCCTCTCTTTCTCCTTCTCCTGTCCTGTCTTTCTCTCTCTCTGCCCCTCTCACATTTGCTATACCTCAGGAACCTCTGGTCTTTTTTACTCTGAGAATTTTTTAGCAGTCTTTCTTTTTCTCTGCTTCTTCTCCATCTTACTCTGTCTCTATCGCTTCTGTTTCTTGGGTTTTTAATTGCTTTAGCCTGTTTCTCTCTGACACAATTTCCTGGTTTTGATCTTGACCATTTCTTCTGTCTCCTTGACTCTCTCTGCCCGTCTCTGAATGATAACTTTGCATGTGTCAGTCCTTGTTTCTGTTAAGCTCTTCTTCTTTTTTTTCATCCGCTTCACTTATAGAAATGTTGATGTTACTTTGAAAGTCCTGTCTCTTTGCCTGCCTCGTTGCCTCTTTTTAGATTCGGGCACATGCACATACACACACACCCCTGCCCAACCTGCACACCACCAGCCCTTGAGCTGGAACAGTGGTGCTCATGGGAGCTGACGTGGAGAGAAACCACGGTCACCCAATCTGACACAGCAGATGAGACGGAACATTTTTTTCCCCTCACGTTCACGTTTCTTCATCAGGTCATGCCGTTCTGTGGTGAATGTGAATTTCAAAGGGCAAACTTTGATTTTTATTGACTTTGTGTAAATTGCCGCAGCCTGGGAAAATAAGTTCAAACCTATTTATTTTCTCAGCAAAGAGACAGGCTCTGAAAAGCGGCGTGATTTTTAATCCACTCCTCATAACTAAAAGCAGCGAGAATCGATTTCACCTCAGGTGTCAACATGGTGGTGAAATGGAAGATTTCATTAAATTCACGAGCACATTCCCCCCAAAAACTACAGGCCAGCGGTCGGGTGAGGCTTTGTCACAGCTAGTGGTAGAAGCACAGATGGAGGGAGTAGCAAAGACTCACAGGGAGGCTGTGATACAATGAACCAACTTTAACAGACATAGTGATGAGCAGCAAGCACAGGAAAGAGAACAAGTAACTGCATTCAGGCTGTGTGAATCCACAATACAGAAGAAAACACACAGGAGTGAGGGCTGCTATAGAGTGAAACAGGTGTCGGACAGGTGTGTTAAGTGGGCGGGGGAAATTTCAGTAATTGGAAATGGAAAACAGGTGAGCAGGTGGAAACAGGAAGAAAGTCCAGGGACATCTGGTGGGTGGGTGGAGTAACGGCAGGAGGCCAACAAAACGGGGCTGAGACAGAAATCATGACAGGTTTAGCATATGTTGACATTTACATTATCAAAGTCACACTCCGGCAGCTTACAAGTGCATCCAGGGGCGTCACGGAAACGTCTGCCTGCCTGTTCCTGCGACACGGCTCCACAAGTTCACAGGAAATCTGTGATCTGAATCTGTCTCATCTAAGTCAAGGGCGTTCCCCTGGTGTCAGGTCCCACACACACAGACACACACACACACACACACATGTGCTGACGTGGACGCATAATCACAATATGTGCATTAGGCTGATAAGATGTGTATGTGAGAGAAAATGCTTTAACTTTTAAGGAATCAAATGCCCAGCACACTTATGGATGAAAGTATATTGCACAAGGTTGCATGTCAGTTTGCATTTGTTAACTCAGCTATAACACAGCCAAATCTGAAATTCAGTTTGTGTTTGGCAGAATCCAAAACCGCTCCTCTTTGCATATTAATCCACAGAACTGATGGTTTTCTTCCTTTGGAGCAAGATATTGCTTTGAAAACTCACATCAAAGTGTTCAGGAGTGCTTTCAAAGCTGGCAAATGCTCGTATTCACCCTCATATGACCTAGCAGTGTTTATATGATTCTCATCAAGTTACTATGCAATCTGTTTCTATTATGTTTTTATTTTGGAGTGTCCCTATTACCTGGGAAAGATCTATACCACACAACTGAAGAAGGGACTCATTGTCGTGCTGGTAATGATTGTTTTGTGTGCTGACTCTGCAGAGGGTGAAAATGTCTTTTATTCAGTCTTCCCCTCATTCTTTCTATCAGACTGCTTTTTCCATTTCACAGTGATGGGGAGTGTATCCTTGCATGCACAGGGATTTTTTTTTGCCTGCACTGGGTAAACAGAATTGCATAAAAACTACGTGAAAATAGCAGCAGCAAAAGAAAAACAGGTGCAGCACTGAGAATGGAACCATCACTCTTTTTTGTGTACTAACTGTAGACAGACCACACAGCACGTCTGGCATACTTCAATAAGATTTTCATATTTTAGTGTTTCCTGAACACCTACAAGGTCAGTGAACTCCATCGACAGATTATCTGAACTTCTTTTTTTTTGTCAAACACTTGGGCAAAGTTTTTGTTTCTATTGACTGATACGTCAATGTCACTCGACTTGTCTGAAATAAAAGTGAAAAGTGGCAGCTGTCTCTGCAGTGCCGCCTCACTCGGGTTTAATAAATCAACCCCAGTCATTTTGTCCCCCACTCTCTCTCTCACTCACTGTCCTCTGCCTCTATATGCTTGGTCCCTTTCACCACTTATCTAAGGCTGCTGCCTTCCCTCCTCGCAACTCTCTATCTCTGTTTTGCCATTCTCTTTCCTTCCCTTTACTTTCTCTTTTCTGCTAGTCTGTCTTTATCGCTCCCAGCTGCCAATCTCTTCATCCCTCTTCTACCATCTCCAACTCCCCCGCTCTCATACTTGGCTTCCACTTCCGTCTTTATTACTCTCTCCCTCCTCTCCGATCTCTCTATAGGGCCTCTTATCATTGCTAAGTTGCTCAAAAAGAGCCTTTGCTCTGTCATCTCTCCCGGGAGTGCTGGTATATTGAGCCGGTTCTAAAAGCTCAGGGTCCTTGGATGGAGTCAGGTAATGTGGGTTGCTCACTTTTCTGCAGTGATGTCAGAGTCATGGTATAATTAATGGAGAAGGACCTCCCTTACACTCACTCTTCTCCTTTCTTCAGCATGTTTTCTCTCCTCTTATTGCCCACACTTTCAGCCTCCTGTCCTTTGTAACAGGCATCAAAACACAAAATATATTATGACCTTATGAATATCTACAGTCACTAGACTGAGGAATTGATTATGCTGCCACACACTCCATCTCATAAATGACTCCAATGCATATTGGCAATCTTTTATCACAGTGAGAGAGCCCGGTTTTATGAGGCCTTGGTGTCCACTCTTTGTCTTTGAGTACATTTAATGTGCTGTAATTGACTATGGGCATCCAACCTTATCATTATTCATTCATTTGTCAATACCTGCTCTTCAGCAGCAATGCTTGCACATAAATAACCGTTGATTAGCCAGGGAATGCTGCGGAGCTGATAACTGTGAGCTGTATTATCTCCTTCTCTCATATTATTACTCCCACTCTGATTTTTATTTTTTCTAACAAAGCACAACACTGACTACATTTCATGACATGTCATCATCAAACAAATGTCACTCTTTTAACCTAGTGGCCTGACATTCAGCCCAGGGTGTCTGCCATGTTGTGTGATGCACACACATTCAATTTAACACTAAGTGACAAGACACCTGTAACAAGAGGACTTTGCTCTTGGCTCATCCCTCCCACTCGAGAACCCGCCTTCAGTCTCTCTTCATCTCCCTCACTGGGAATTGAATAAATTCCCTGACTTGATATTGTTGCTGTAGCATTTCCACACAGGGTGTTAGAAGTTTAAACCACGGCAGCAAGGGGGATAGTTCTCTTTCTCTCAATCTGCAACTGCTGATTGCAGACACACAGTGCACTGGTGTGGAAAAATATGCGGCGCAGCAAATCCTTGTTAAAACCCAGCAATCTGTTGGACCTCTGAGTGTCCTGCTCATTTCTCTGGGTGTAAGATGCTAATGTTTCATTTGACTCATTAACTGTATATAAAGGTCTTGATTTTGTAAGCGTCGGATTTAGTGTATGATTTGTTTCTGACTGCAGGGTGAGAAAGGGAATATACTGTGTCATTGATTATCATTTCATTAAATAAATAATTCCACATTTGTAGCCTACTAGATGCAAATACAGAGTCTGTTCAGAATTAGAAGTTAGCAGATTGTTATCTTATTTTAGCATTATAAATTTAAGACAAATTGCAGTTTTCAACCTGTTCACACAAACATAAGATGTAAAAATAATCGGAGATGTTATCCTTTTGGCAGAAGTTTCCAGTTGTTATGTTAGACTATCTTGCTGTTTGACTTGCTGGTTTCCTGTATCCCACATTGACCCAAGAAAAGTTTCAGCCTTCTTATCTAATCTAATCTAACTCTGTGTGAGACTTTTCAATTCCACACTATTGATAAGTTGAGAAAGGAAAAGTATTCATGTGATTTAATCTCCAGACAAAAACATACATCTGAAATTCTTTGCAATTGAAAAGGCCTGTAAACATCCAACCTGAGTGTCAGAAGATGAAACTTTGAATTGAAAAAAGTTACCTTGAAGTGGTTATAGTTTTATAGTATAGCTTGCAGAGACCACAGAAAGATGAACGCCGATGATAACATGCTGTGAGTTTTGTTCACTTAAAGCATATCTTAACATCAGGCCAGGGAATATTCCAGGCAACATGTCAGGGCTGCATAATGGTAAATAAATGATATTGCTTCTGAGACATCTGCACCAACACTGGGTAAACACAGTCAGCCAATATCAGCTCACGCCGCATTCAGCACACAGCCTCCTTTCAATCCCTCTGGTAAACAGTCCGGGTAGGGGGAGATTGAAAACAGCAAGCATCCGCACCCGGATCAAGTGACACCCCTGTCTGAAAATGGCTTCATTTTCTCTACTCTAACGCACACACACATACACACACACACAAACCATTATTGGGAGATCCAACCACACATACAAAACAAGCACACCTGACATGCACAAACACACAGCCACTTCTCCTGAGCTCTCTGCACTGTCCTCCCCTCTGTCTCTTGCATACACTGTTATTTCTGGTCAGGTCTTTGAGTGGAGTGACTGTGCAAAGTGAATGGTCACATCTGGTAGAGGGAGGCACTGTCCCACATCCCTGTCCTTTCCCTCACCCCCTCTGCATCTCACTTCTTGTTATTGAGATGAGAACAAAGACAAAAAGCTATATCTCACGTGACTCCGTTAACCTCTTCCTCTATTCTGTTCGTTTGCAACCTGGGGGGAAGATAAGGAAGCATTTAAATGGGCTTGGACAGCCAGTGCGTGCCTCCCCAGCACCTGCCTGCCTCGCCCAGAGGTACATTGCCGTTGACCTTGTCAGGAGCGATAGTTTCACAGTGATGTCTGGTCCCTGGGAAAGTCATAGGTGCTGCTTCATTTGATGCAAGACAAGCCTCATTAAAATCCTATTTGGGCATGCCTTGTGTTTACAGTTTTCTAAAGAATAATAATGTCTGATGCTGTTAACTTTGCTTTATGTCATAGCTAAAATGTCATCAGGGAGGAGTTCTCTGAGGGCTGCAGCTGTGCACTTGATAAGACAAGGCCCGCAACAACTTCTAAATCTGATCCAGGGACATTAGGTTTACACCATCATAAGAAATCATCCTTGAATCCTACTGTTATTATTACAAATACAACAGGAGTAACATTTTCCTTTCAAGTACTTTATTGCCTTTAAATTGGGAAAAAAGAACATTATGTTGCCATTAAAAGGTATACTGAAAATGACAATGATAAGGCACTGTTCTGTTTTGACATGAGGAGCAGGGTCAGCAGGTCCACGGTTGGTTGGATCCATCTGTTCTGGGAGCCCAGTCCATCAGCGGTGAGCTGACAGACCGGCGGAGAGTTAGACAGGCAGCTCCACTGGCTGCAACACAAGACACGAGCGGGGAGGGGAAGCAGGACCCATGTCCTGTGTTGCAGCCCTTGGCCCAGCCAACAGGTCACCTTCAGCTCCGGCCGGCAACAGCTGATCCACTGTGAAGAGGAAGATAGGGAGACAGAAAGGAAGGAAATGAGGGGGGGTGGGGGGAGGCAGAAAAAGAGATAAAGTCAATTACAATAGATTCCGTGTGAGAGACAGAGGGAGCAGATGGGTGAAAATGAGAGGAAGAGGGTGACAGAGAGTGGTGGGACAAGAGAATGAGGGACGAAAATGAACGAGAAGAGAAACAGAGTGACGGAAAATACTAATGGAGAATGAATGAGGGTGAGAGTGAGAGCGCCAAAAGGGCGATGCACCTCCACAGACACCACATTCATCACCTGGCCAATGAAAATAGCCTTTTTCACCTTGTGAAGTGGGGGCTGGCTTTCCTAGCTTCATCTCATATCCACCCTGCTCCACATCTAGAGAAAAACATTCCTCTGGCCCAAATTGCCTGACTAGAAGGTTAATGACTACTAGTGCCACGGGTCCACAGAAAAAGATCGGTCTGCAGTATCCTTATATAGAAGCCCTGTGGCAGAATTGGAGCATGTCATTGAGAATAAATGTAATCATTACTGTATCATAGCTGCGCATTTCATGCTGAACAGAATTAAGATCCATTTGCGTGATTTGGGGGTAAAAATTAGGAATGTGTGCAAACAAACCGGTGTTTATGCTGTCTACTGGTCTCATGGGAGAGCAGTTTGTCATCAAAGAGGTAGAGGGCACGCAATCAATTCCCAAACCACCCCAAAGCCTCTGTTATTCTCTCTCGTTGTCTCTCTGAGGGAGTCCGCGATGTAACAGGCATTAAAAGGTCATAGCTGAGCGAACTCTAAGCTGTGTGTATCACAAACAAAGGTCTGAAAATGTCATGGTTTCACAGACATGTCCCCATATCTGCACAAGGAGCATCAACAGGAAAAACAACAAAAAATAACCATAAAGTCCCTTTTTTTTGTGACATTTACCCCAAATGTCTGTTGTGGTGTATATTCCTGTCGGGCTTCGTGCTCAGTCTCTTCAAAGATACTTACATCAGCCTCAGTGGTTAAATCAGACTTCTCCTTTTGTGATGCAGCACGGTTAGGCAATTACATGAGTACCTCTACCTTGCCTAGTTCTTTGTATGAAAATGGGTCCAACCTAGATTCTGAGACCAGAGGGATATGAACTCAGAGGACAGATGAAAGGAGCTGAAGGACGAAGCAAGCAAATAAGAAAGTAAAGGAGAGCCAGGGGCAGAATTCAGTTCATTTAACCCCAACTTTCTATGCAGTTTTTTTTTAACTGTAAAAGAGAACTAATGTCTTGGGTTAAAAAAGAAAAAGAAAAAGTGGAACAGTTGAGATTATTAACAGATTTTTTAGGTCAGAGTAAAGGTAACAATATCGGATAGAATTGCACAGATATTATATCAGGGGGAGAAAAAAAGGCTGCCTAAGACTTGTGAATGATCCTTTTGAAGTATGTTGTCAGGAACACTTGATCTCCCACATCAAGTGCACGAGGCATTGCCAGGCGTTGGCTCCTTGTGTAATCGAAGTCACATGCACCCCTGCCTTCATATAAGACATTAGGACATTAACAGTGGCTAATAATGGATGACATACTACTGGAAACTGCTCAAGGCAAGTTGATGGTGAGAAAGAGGCCACCCAGATTTTATGTTTAATCGTTTACGTGAATCGCCTTTCATTACTGCAGCAACAATGGGCTTTGACAGAGTCGAAATGACTTTGCCCGACGAAAATGCCGCAGACGCTGTGTGCAATTAATGGGACTTGTAATTGAAGTATTGATGTTGAGTAATAAGTCCCGCTTATTCTCCATAATCAGGACAATGATCACACAGACTGTAATGGATACGTGCTGAGAATCCCTTTACCCAAACCCTTATCGTTTGAAAAGATCCTCCTCCGTTCAAAAACACAACGCAGTGCACAATAGCCATTTTAACAATGGTGCATTGTGCCAGCTGTAACAGTGGTGCAGCTCCTCTGATTAGTGCGTGATATGGAGGCAGAATTTTATTCTGCTGGCAAACCATGAAGAGAGGAACCATGGTTTAAAACTGCATTATTACGAGTTTGGGGAAACAACAGAACATCAGCATGCAAGATCCACATATTTACATAATGTCTATGGTCCTGTTGCCCCTACATCATCTGTAGTTTATGTTCACTATAAACGTTCCTGGATTAACTTGTTTATAATGAGACAGAGTAAAAAGTACTCATAGCAATTATTTAGGCTTCTCATCAACACATAAGACAAAAGGTATTACTGGGTGACGATGATAGAAGTGCATTCATTTGCATGTGTACAGTATATTAAATTTGTCTGTACGCTCTTGCTGACTGGCTGTGTGCAACAATCAGCAGTCTGGCATTTGACTTAAGAGAGGCAGGAAAGTTTTGTCTGGCAGCCATTTTGGGTGTTGGGCTGTGTGCCCACTCATTTTAATCTAGGCCGCTGGGCAGTAACAAGCAAATAGGCATCATTATTTCTACACCATGGTTTTACACCATTTATTTGCCTCTAAACTTTTGACTTTAAACTTTGTCATTCAGCAGACAACCTTTAGTGACCTTAAATGGTATCCACTGGATAAATCAAATCAAAACATTTAGGTAAACCCAAGGTTGCCTGTTTGGTATCCATGAAGCACAGCAGCTGCAGTGGCATATTCTTATTCCATCTATTCTGGACTAACGTGCAAAGAGGATTACTAATATTTACTCTACCGTGAAAGTTTGGTTTGAACTTGTTCAGTGTTTCTCGGGGCATGTCTTTGAACACTTACCCACTGTCATTTTATTATGAAAAGCACATAATGGAAGAAGGCTTTACTTTTCTCCACCATTCCTCTCCTTGTTATTCTCCAGGGATACACAAGCTTTTACAGCAACCTTAGTTGGGCCCTCCGACGGGTCGTCTCCCTTGGTATCTTGTGAATGAGCCACTGTTCTCTTGGGTTCTGGATGCTGGGATCGTCCTGATCCAAACAAACCCTGTTTGTAGACTTAACATCTTTGTTCGCCTCAACCTGATTATGCATGGTGTAGAAAAGTACCGGTACTAGTCTGCACCAACGGCTCTGCTTCCCAAGTGCACGTCTATCCACATACAAATGTGCACATCCACACACACACTCGCTCACTCTGCCTTGTTCTCAGAGACAAAAACACACATGCTCTCATTGTCTAAAAAAAGGACTTCAATACTGAGATCTATAAAGAATTTTGCTCTGGGGCATAGTTAAAAAAAAACTGTGTTAAAGGGAGAATAGTGTAACAAGGTCGAAAAACCAGATCACCTCCTTTTGAGATTCCACATGTTCCTCCATCGAGAAGAATAGAACATGCAGGAAGATGCTGTTGAAAATAGTGCAGCAAAAAAGTCTCTCATCCTTTTCATGTGCAGCTTCTTGAGTGATTCAGCCCTCTTCACAAATAATCTCCATGGAGGGTATAATCACTTCAGATATTGAATATAAAATTATATTTATCTCGCAGAGTAGTTTTTCTTTTCAAAGCCACCAGACTACTAATTTTGACAAAGTGGGATGTGAGAGGTGTTGTCCTTGAAGTATTGTTTTTTAGGAGTCTGTGATGATTCCCAGAGAAGTAAAAGCAACCTCCAATCTGCATGCTGCCAAGAATCACTTTGAGCAAGTGATGCTGTGACCTTGGTTGGTCTTCTCCTGCATCAGACTATTCATCCGTGCCGTGATTCGAGGAATGACTGTGATAAATGCATCTCAGGCTCCCATGCTTACACTTTAAATGATGCATTAAAAAAAGAAAAGCCTCGCCAGAAACAACAAAGAAACAGAGAGGACTGGTCAAACATGCACAATCATGTTTGTACCACTACAGAAGGGGATGGAGACAGAAGAACTGGCAGCTGAAAAAGTTGTAAATCAGCTCAGGATTAAGGAAGACTGCACTGTCAGGATCTTAATGCACTAAGGACTGAAACAAATGCAGCCAGATATCAGCACGAAGCCTGATTCACTGAGAGTGACCTTATACCCTATTAATTATTCATTCAAGTGGATAATTACACTCATTAGAGAATATACTGTTAAACTCAGCAATGCTCCTGCTGGAGATGTGTAAAGTCTCTGCAGGAGAATGACCTGAGATAACAGCAGATGAAGACTTATCTGTGGTTAACATCGCTGTTCAGGGGAAAACTGATTGAAGTGGACCCTTGAGTTGCTGAAACTCCACGGCGACGAGAAGTCGTCACAAAGATGCACAACAGACACAAAGTGACTGCAATCACGCACGCGAGTGCACTCAAGCATGCACACGCGCACACACACACACACAGAAAGAGAGAGAGAGAGCATTACAGAGCATTGTGCCTTTTCTCCTGAGCTTTCTCAGCACTATTGGAGTTGGTGTTGCATTTCAGAAGTGATAGCTGGCTCAGTGGCTGCTGCTGCTGCTGCTGCTGGGATTGGCTTTTCCCTGCAGATGCTGACAGGACACTCTGGGATGTCTGTGCGCCCCCTGTGAGGTCCCTGTAAAGGTGAAAAAAGAGTCCTGCCAGCACCGGACTCTGTCTCTCCACAGCACAGTGGAGACAGGTGTGGTCCTGTGGGGCTCAGTGAGAGGTGCATTACAGGACTGCAGGTTCCATCATCTATGAGTCAGCAGAGCACCGCACTCTTCAGACACTTTTAGAGTTCAAATTCCCACTGGTAAAACTGACTCCAAAAAATGTCAACTACTCTGAACTAAAGCTGCAAAGCTTTTGTTGGAATTTCTATTGTTAAGATTCTCCCCACACTTTAAGGCAGGCTTCAAAAATGTACTAACACTATACTGTCTGATAGGTAGGTTATTCATCTCAATATAAGCTTCAGCTTTTATCTAACCTGCAGGAAAATAAGGTTAATTTAGCTATAACTGTACACATCACTACAGAAGTGGCTTATTCTACAAGTCTTTGATCGTTAAGGCTATATTTGTCTGGGACCGTCACGGCTGCAATAACAATTCAAAGCTGATTATTTTTTGTGAGACCTGTAAAAAGAAAAGCATCCAGCCTACCTTTCTATTACAGTCCTGCTCCTCTTTCATTCCAGCAGAGCGGCAGTAGTACAGACGGGATGAGGATCTGGTCGCGCTTTGAGCACCATCATCAGCCTCTCTGCCTTCCTGCCTTCCTGCCTGTCTCCCTGTCTGACTAACTCTCCCTCGGAACCGCGAGTCAATTTAATCGTGGTAGTAAAGGGAAAATCCGTTTATCCGCAGACTACACTTAACGCGGAGCTGCAGCGCTCGGCTATTTCAGCCTCGCGTGGAAGCACCAGCCTGACAGCGCCTGATAAAGTGAAGATTTACTCGCGGACAAAGTGAGGAGCAATCCCTCACACTTTAGCTCAGGCTACTCCATCAGTTTCTGTACGCTCTACACTGGCCCGATGATTTAATATCTCCTCTGTGTATGGTGGCAACCCCCCCCCCCCCCACACACACACACACATCCACCCCCATCGCCCCCCATCCACCCACCCACCCCCACACAAAACACCTCCACTCCTTCCCTCCATAAAGGGACACGGGCGCGCGCACACGCATTGCAAAGACAAGTGTGACCTGTAAAGACAGCGTTGTATCAGCCTCCAGACTTCAGCAGCACAATGTTCCCCTATTGAAAAGCATTCATTAATTCTAAACCACAATGGATTCTCACAAAGCATGGAATTAATCACTATCAGATGACCTACAGTTAGTTTGCATTGTGGGGTTAGGCATAATTACAATGCATTGTGTTGATAAATCATATTGTTCAGTTTTCTATATCAAAGTTACAAAAGGACAATTACAGGAGAAAAATTACTCATCAATGTTGATCATTAGAGCCTTCTGTATCTCACTCAGGTTCACATGACGAATAGCCTAAATATGAAATCGTTTGCCTCTCACTAAAACCATATTGTCATGAATTAAAGCCTGAAAACCTACTGTTAGTCAGGATGAATATTCCGGGAATGGATGTGCGTAAAACGCGCCAGTCCGAGGATCAGACCTTGGATACGAGCAGAGCAGGAGCTTTGTTGTCGCTGGTGCCGAACGAAAATCCTCTGTGGTGTCGAACAGAACCAGTTCATAACTTCTGATTGTCATTTCACGTCTCTGCTCCACCGGTCTCGTGTCTGACCGGGCTGCTTCTTTCTGATATCCGCACACCGGAGGGTACCCATCGGTGCGCACTCTTCCCTCCTCCCTGCTGCCGCTTTAAAATATCCAATTTCACATTGTGCCTCTCTTTCTCCCAACAGAATCCCCTTTCAGATCCGTTTCACTGGATCCAGCAGAGTTTTTTGTTTTGTTTTTACCGGCTCACAAACGATGTAGGGTATTTTAGATGCTCAAAGAACCTGGTGTGTCTGTGCTCTGATATGCGCAGGATACAGCAATAGCCTAATGATGTCAATATACCCCACTGTCGTCTAACATTGGTAATTCTAACTGTCCAATAAGATCTGAGGAATGACGACATAAAAGAGAATCTATTCAGTAGAGCCGGGTTGACTGCACTTGCGCTCGCCTATATTAACTTGATATCGTTAAATATCTCAGAAAACAGCTGAGTTAATGTTTAACTTCAGCTGACAGTCGACACGCCAGCTGTAACCTAATTCCTAGGCTACACCCTCTCTCCTTGTCACTATAAAGCCTTTAAAAGTTAACGTCAAGTCACATTCATGATTGTGAGAATAATTCTGCATTCGTTTAATTCTGCATGTCAACATAATTTGTTTTATTTAGTTCTATCTGCTTTTATCGGGAGGACTGGCCACTTTTTTACTACCAAGCAGATGTTCCGCAGTGCCTCAGATTGACTCACTTTCCCACAATGCACCGCTGGCGGCGTCAGAATTTCGCGACCCAGCGTGGATCTGTCGTGTATCCCACCGGTGTCGTTAGTTTTATCCAAAATAACGCATTTTCCACGCTTTTTAGCAGCTCTGCTCGTGTGTGTAGATACTATTTTCACATTCATCACCAATTTGTTGACCACGTGAACGAAGAAAACATTTGAAAAACCGAGTTTCATAGCCTACGTCGCAGCATGGAGATGGAGGTGACCACTACGCGTGAGAAAACAACAACAAACTTTCTCATAAACGCTTCTCTGCTCTACAAGGAAACGTGTCCGGAGCTGTCGCGGTTCTTACTGTAAGAAAAATATTTTAAATCCTCCATGAATTGCACTTTGGCGGTGTGTCGCTTACTTTCTGTCCTATATTGTTGCAATGGCGGTAACTAGACGCTAGGGGGAAGAGCTCGACCAGGGTTAACAGTTCACTTCCTGTCCGGGAAATCACATTTATCCAGGTTGAAGGTTGTAACACAACATTACACTGATTTGATTTGTTTTTTCCGGATGTCCAAATACTTCCAGTATCCAATATGAAAAAATATGTTATTATTAACAAATAATAGGCCTATAGATGAACTACAGAAAGGCAATGGGCTGTCATGGCTGCTTTGACTTTAGATTTCATTTCATTTCTTGTTCCAAGGAATGCTGAACTTTTCCCAAATAAACACTAATACACAATTAACAGTTGTTGACTGAATTAAAAAAAGTAGTGGTCTGGACTAGATGAGAAACACTGATCAACGTGCACAGCTGTCAATGCCTCACTCAGTTGTTTTTTTTAAAATCATTATTTAATTTATTAACAAATAAAAACTCTCCACTTAGATATTGAAAATCAACATTCCTCTTAACACAGGCCTTTTTTCCAGGCATGTCAACAAATGATGCTAATAGACCTATAAAGGTATAAGAAAATATCAAGGACAAAGTTAATGGATGTCTAATGCCACAAAAGACCTGTCAATCAGTTTGATAGGACTAACAGGAGACGCTGGTGGTGGTGGGTATTGCTGTGATTCTTGTGTTAATACTGAACTACTGCTCAAAGGGCTGAGTTTCTGTGGGTAATTTGAGAATTGTCTGTCATTATTTAGGCTACAGTGGTGCACATGTTAGCATTTAAGAACTGAAAAATGCTTGGTTTTGTCTTTGTTCCAGCCACCAAGTGTTGACACAACTCATGTGATTCATCTGCATCCACAGTTTGCTTTATCTGTGAGCTTGTACCTGAAAAAACGAACAATTTGAAGAGTTTTCCTTTGCCTAGATTCCTTAGTGACATCTCTATCAAGAGGTTGTTTATCTGTACTCTGAATTGTGCTTCTTGTTGCGAGGCATAAATGCTTGTGTTGTTCCACTTGAGTGCCTGCTATTTTTGTTACATCAATGGCCTATTGAAGCTGGACGTGAGCCAGTCTCAAGTCCAGTGGCTGCTCATGTGTAGGTGGAGTGGGTGAGTCTGTGCAGCATGTATGTGCTACTGAGACTGACCTGACTGCCATTCAGTCTGCTGCAGTTGCAGACTGAAGTAGATCTCATTGGTGGGATGATTATGGCACCTTCTTCACAAAATGAGAGCAGTGTGAAGAAAAAAACAAAGCTGAGAGCCAGGTAGTCTGTAACCCTTTCCTCTTACACCCCTTTCATGGTTGTTAAAAGGACCCATACAGAGCTCCAAGTCTTTTCCAACATACCAGCTGTCTTTATCTAATTAGCCTCCTGTAGTCAAGTATTTTCATTCCTATCAGAATAACACAGTAGTAATTAATGCGTGTTTCTAATTTATTTGATCATTTACAGTCCACTGCTTCGGTTCTGTTGCTTCTGCCAAAATGGGAATCTATTCCATTTCCTTCTGATGGCATATCCCACACAGGGGTGATTGCCTTATTGTGTGGAAAGTGAAAGCCAAAAGTAATTTCAGAAAAAAAATCCTCTTAAGCTTTGGTGTGTGTGTGTGTGTGTGAGAGAGAGGGAGAGAGAGAGAGGGAGAGACAGAGAAAGACATTTTTTGTTCATGCACATGGACCACAGGCCCAGCGAGTGTTGAAATTCCATTATCATACTGATATTAATGCGTCTAACAGGTGTAATCGTGTGTGTGCGCATGTGTGGACTCTTGTTTCGTTTTGTTTACAAATCATTTAAAAATCCAAATACAATTTCAATTTATAATCCAGCAAGACATGATCTTGTAAAGAGGAGAACCCCATGCAGAAGCTGTCTGTAGCTTATGAACGGAGACTGTAGTTGGAGTTGGGTTCCCAACTTCCCACCATGTCCCTGTATCCTTCCAGCTTGTTTTCTCTTTCACCTGGGCCAGGAAATTTGTGGTCAGAACCATGAATGGAAACTAAACCAGAGGTTTTTATAGTGAAACCTCAAGTCAAGGTCATTTTACGGATGCGTGTGAGCCCACTGCTCCAGGCACAGTATCGGCTCTCCTGAATTTCAAGTTCATAATTCAGAATGTCTTCCAAAGAATGCAAATGAAACGATTTTGTGTAAACAGATAATTTAACAATACCCAAGGTTATTGAACAAAAGAAAAAATAACTAAATATGTATCACGGAAATAATTCAAAACAGACAATACGCCTATATCCCCAGCACAATTATTGGCCTCATTTAATAGTTTCCACTCGCTCCTATTCATTCATTCAAGCTCTTCTCTTCGTCTTTTTTTCAATGATGGCTTTCAGCTCTCCAGATATTTTCAATGGGCTGTAAGTCAGGACTTCCCCAGTATGTTTGACCATGACCATGACTGTGCAGTGATCTGTTCCCCAGATGATTCTGCGGCTATGATGAGCTGTGGTTAGAGAAGACATTTTTGACCCTATTTAAGTATGAGCAGCTGTCCAGCAGGCAAGACACAAAATCGAAATGTTTGGACCAGTGGCTGTAAGACCTGACTGGTCTCACGCCAAAGTGCCTGGCAGAGGAGACACGGTTAGCAGCCACATCCAACATTTACACTTAGTGTGATGAGCTAATTGAGCCGGAGAGATAATATGGAGAGCCTATAAGAGGGGAATTACTGTTAAGAATGAATGTTTCAGATAGACGTCTTGGATGCACGGTCAGTGAGTGGAAATGAAAATGTTTTTATCAGCAGCCACTCAAATTGCTGGCCGGTGCGTGGTGACGATGTTACTGGTCCCAGTGAACCTCAGCGGTGATCTTCTGGGGGTTTCCGGTGTCTTCTGGCTCATCCGTGGCTGGAGTGTTTGTTTGTTTCACGGCTGTGTGCGCGTGTGTCATCATTACTCACACACACACTGCTCCACATATTTGCTGGAGATCTTGTTACTGCCTCCTGCCACTGTCTTCACCCTCTGCCAGGCAGTGATGAGTGTGTGTTTAGATGACGTCCCTTTTGTTGTGGCTCAGATTGCCCCACTGGAGAAGCTGTTTCCCATAAGTTCGTCATCGTAGTCGTGTGTCTCATAACCAAAGCTTCAGTGAAGTGCTCTGATTAGCAGAGTATGCGGGATGTCTCTGCTGGACAGTGTTATGATGTCTTGGTGTTTTTAAATAGCCTCCAGTGTTTTTGTTCTGCGTTATGTAGGGGATTTTTCTTCTCTCGTCGTGTTTTACATTCTGATCGTCAGTGCTAATCCAATAATACGCAGCAATACTGGAACTCTGATTTATCAGTGAGGATAATTTAAAGCAGAGTAGGGCTTGATATAATCTTCCAGTTATTCTGTTAATCATTTAATTGATGACTTTGTGCAACAGAAATATGCTGCTTGTCATTTCCCAGAGACCGATGGGATTTTTTCAGACGACTTGCAGTCAGAGTTTTGCAGCCAAAGATATTCAATTTACTATTAAAGTGATGCATCAAGTCCTCGTATTTGAATGTTAGAACGACTGATTACGAAAGAGTTTTGTTTGAAAAATGAACAAAATGATTACTCAGTTTTGCAAATAACTGCTGATCGATTTTCTTTTCTTTCTCTTTTCGTCCATCTCATAATAACTACGCTCTGACTGATTATCTTTAATTTTCTCTCAGAATCGGTCTCTATGGTTTTACTTCTCTCCACAGCTGCCACCTCTTTGAGCATTCTTCATCCTCCTAACCCCCCGCCCCCTCCCATACATCCACCCCTGGCTTTCACCTCCTCTCGTACTGTATCTCATCTTTCGGCCGCTCTCAGCTGGAGCCAGCCGACGTTACCACCCCAGCCCCAGACTCGAAGGCACCTGCTGTCTTCTCTCTCTCTCTCTTTCTCTCTGTCACAGCCAGCTGATAAACGAGACTCTTGCCAATCTGTTCTCCAGAGGGATACAGTATCTGGAGTGTTCACAGATTGACACTGACCACATCGCTGTCCGTGCCAGGCCGCTGTGTCTAAACGTCCACAAGCATCACTGGAGGTTTTTCAGGATTTGCCAGCCGTTGGCACTGTTCTCCCTGATGGTAGCAATAAAATGTCCATAAAGTTTTTAATTTTTGTGCGCTTACCCCGGGCAAGTACTTCTGTCTGTAATTACAATAACACTCTGTAGCCAACACATAATGTCACAAAATGTCCACTCCCCCCCCCTACCCTGGGCCTTTGCATCTTGTGGGGTTTTCTGATAGCATCTCCCAATTGTCAGCATTCCATGTGTAGAGCCAAATTCTTGTGTTTATCACCGCAACTAAGTGTGCACTTAAAAGGAGATGCATGACAAGTATGTTAATAAGATTAGTGGAAGAGGTCTTTGTGGTGTACAGTTTCTGAGTGTTAGCGGGAAGGGAGGGTGCAGGAAAACAACATTTTTTCAAGAATCCGGCTTCTTTACATTTCAAGTATTTTGTCAGATGTTTTGCCTTTGTTAGTGGCGTAGAGAAGTGATACAAAGTGTAGTCAAAATATATTTGTCGCTGGTGTCAAGTGGATCTAATGATCATTGATTATCAATTGCAAAGCATTCACCTCGGGAAATGTATTCAAAGCCTGCAAACTTTCTGAAGAGGACTTTCCTGTCAGCTAAAGAATAATGAAAAAGCCTCTCTGAATGACAAGCCAGAAGTGTCGGGGGAATTGCTCAGCATCCATGAGTCATTATCAGTCCTCTACAGAGTCACAATCCGCCACGCCAGCTTCGCTCAGCGTCTCTTCATTTCCAGCATTTTCTGACAGGGCTTCTATATAATCTGACAGCTTAATCCAGTCACTGATTATTAAATTGGGGTGGCGGGGAGGGGTCAAGGGACAGTGACTCAGGCCGTGGGATGACTGATTGGAGCTGTATCCAACATCAACCTGCGGTGTAATGCTGCATCTCACATACGGAGGTGATTGAGAGTGCAAGTGGAGAGTGACAACAAACCTCTGCTGCCAGACGTGGCCACAGCAGCCAGCAGGTCAGCCCCGGATTAAGTCTCACCGTCCTCTCCATAAACAGCCGGGCCCCGTCCCCTGTCCCCCGTCCCCTGTCCCTGTCTCCACCACTCGTGCTGCCGGACAGCAAATTTCCCTTCATTGATTTAAGCCTGCGGCTAATTTTAGGGGGACTTAGCTGCGGCTTAGTTGAAATGTTTGTGGAAATATCTGAGTTCCAAAACTGGAGGCAGGCTAACAGTCACAGCCCTGCAGGAAGGGGGGGACGGGGGGGCATTGAAATGGCTTGGAGAGCTGTCCTATATTGTTGGGGAGAGACCTATTTGCTTTTCCGCTTGCATGTTTTCCACTACACCTAATGGGAGCGATGTCTGTGACAAAGTTTTTTTTTGTTTTTGTTTTTTCAAAAAGTGGTGTTTCCATTGAGTAATGGGTTTATTTGCATGGGTTTATTTTAATAGATTTGTTAAGTACAAGATTATTCCACTAAATCATTTTGCACTGATAGTAATGTGGAAGGAAATGAGTCCAAATATTCTCTTAACTCAACCTCTTAACTTGTTTATGGCGTTGTTCTGTTGTGAAACGAGCTGTTCTAATGGAAATTGACAAGAATAAAACAGCAAATGGGCTTATAAATGGTTTTCTCCAGTGTTTTAGAGCCAAACAGCTGAAAACATTATTAAAGAGGAGATTCAATTGTGAATATACTAATGGTTTCTAACATTAAATGCCAGTCACGAATAACTTTCACTCTCACCAGGTAAATCTCTTCTCCAGTGTCTGATCTTGTCTCCTCTTTTTCTTCCCTAGGCAGAGGCCTGTGAATGCCGGTGCCAAAGGTAAGTTCAGCGACCTGTGCTTATTTGAAGAAACACCGTTTTAATTTAAAGCTTTATTTTGGCATGTTTTCATCAACGTAGCCCTGGGATGTAATAGCCATGTAGAGCGGTAGTAAGTAGGACCTTGTCACCGGTTTGTCAAGGTTGATAAACCTCACTAAACCCTTAGCCAAACACACTGAGACAGCCAGCTGTCTGTGGCAGACTGCCTGATGGGATCACACACACGATCGTAAACACACACACACACACACACGCCAGCTAAATCCACATCAATACATGGTGGTGCTATTCAGGCTTTTCTCTTCTAAAACACCAGGATTGATCAATAAGAGAGCAACGATGTGTTTGTCCATCAGTCCACAGGGAGAACCTCTTTTATTTGTCGCAAGAACTTTTAATGTGATTGTGGATGAAGACAGATAAGATGTTGTGATAAAGTTTTACTGCAGATGATTTCCAACACCGTGAAGAGATATCATCTGCTTTTTGCTTGATATGCTCACATAAAGACATAGAAAACAATTTTTAAAAAACTCATTTTCACCATCAGAAGCACCTCCACTGCTATGGGTACCTGGGTGTTCTCTTGTTGGAAACAAATATGCCTGACTGCACCAGAATATTTGCTTTCAGCTTTTATATAATTTGCCTCTCCCCTCTTCTCAGGGCCACCGAAGCAGAAAGGCTCCCATCTGTTGCAGGACATGTTGGTGTGTCCTTACTGTCATCAGTGGCTGCAGCCTGGCAATCACCGGGTACGACTCCGGCCCAAGCGGCGTCCATCGGCGCGGGTGCAGAGCATCCTTCGCAGAAAGGCCCGGGGCAAACGACTCACCCTGGTGCAAAAAAATCTGCTGCATCACTTCCAGAAATCCTCCTCAGTACTGGTGAGAAGACAAAAACACAACAACCCAGACTTGGTTATGTATTGCACTGCACTGCAGCATATTATCCATACAGAAAAAACATCAGCGACAGACGCTTGATGTGCTGTTCTCTGCAGAAGTAGAGTTGAACTAAGTGGGGGTTTGGATTGAAGGATGGGTCGTTATTTCTTCTGCCTGATTAAGTTGGAAGTTGGAGTTTTGAGACAGATGCTGATATTGGTATTTAGGGAGAACAAAAACGATCTTGGGAACTAATGACACAGTTTCTAATTTTTCTAATTTACTTATTTTCTTCTCAATTTGATATTAGCTAACATCAATCTTGTTGAAAGGTCTTTGAGCTGAGCACTTACTTTGTAACTAGTGTTGATCTTTGACCTGTAAAGGACGCAAGCCAAAGAATTGTCCAAGTGGTAATCAAAATGCATCACATTATTATTTATTATAACATAAGAAGCTCTTTGTCATCTCTTAATGCGTTGTTTCTAACCGTTGTTGCTCTGAAGACTGATGAAGTCATTTGTATTCATTTCACACAAAGTGTTTGGTTTCATTATGGTGCTCCACTCATCATTACAGCCTTTACAGTGGTTCCATTAAGCCTATAACTGTAAGAGAACTAATGTTGCCAGACAGTGTTTTGTCAATACTCGCCCTGTTCCCTCCCACTGCCCCCTCAATTGTTATAGTGCTCTTTTTTTTGCCTGTCCTCTTAATGGATAGCACCAGTCAGGAACAACATGGAAAGCTTATTTTGGCCAGCAACCGGACCACTCAACTGATAAGCCCATTTAGATGAGGAAACCAGCGGTGAAGCTTGTGGCATTTTCCCCTCTGCATCAGAGAGCAGCGATAGGAGAGAACCACTGAAGAGGATCTCTGGTGATGTGACATCAAGCTAATGAAGAGCAGCCATAGTGGAAATGCTGCTGCCTTATTAAAATCTGGTTGGGCTCATTTACTATGCAGGTATTCCAGGTATTCACCGCACAAAGCACTCCGAACCCGCTCTCCGCTATGTGTCTGTTGACTCTGAGGGCAATGAGGCAGACTGAGATGGAGTGAGAGAGCAAGAATACAAAAAGGTAGCGAGAGACATGGAGGAGAATAACATAGGAGGTTGAAAGAGAAAAAAGCTTCATAAAAAAACAATGACGATAATAAAAATCCAAGAGAGTGAAAAGTAGAGAGATTAGAAAGGTGAACAGTAAAAGTCAAATTGTGGTAAAGGTTAGGAAATCTGCTAACAGCGGATATGTGACCTTTTTGATAATGTTATGTAATGCTGCTGTGTGTGGTGTCACGTCACATAGACCTTGTAAAGGAAACCATCTCCAGAACCAAATCTCTTTAAAATTTCACACAAAGCCAGTCACACCGGCTGCTTTAGTTTCACACATGGTTTTAACTTGAATCTTTATGCAGAGAAGATTTACACACTAAAAATGTAACATATGACTCGCATGGACTAGGTCAGAGTAAAATACAAGTGTTACACAATTGACTATGCTAATGTAATAGTTTAGTTTAGCACAGAAATAAAGTTTTTTTTTCATTCTCTACATTTTATTCCAGTTTTTAAGAGCTTAGGCACCTTTTTAAATGCTGCAACCCAGTCTTGTAAATCACTATTTTGTTAGAACTTGAAAGGACGTTACACACAATTTGACGATGGATTTATGACAAGCTGTGTGGCTAACTCAGTCGATACGTCACACTGGCTTGTGTTGTACACAGACGGACGGGCCTCTCTCTTTCTCGGCCGTGACTGTGCACCTCTGCTCTCACTCATTTGTCAACACTGTTTGGGTCATCACGGGGAATGTTGATGCTCGTTCATCACGTGACTTCCTTGTAAACCAACACACCCTGGCCATGTCCTCCAAAGTATTTTTATCCTCTGTTTTCATGGTCAGTCTCCTGTCAGAAAGCGAAGGGGCAACAAGTCAGAGCTGTGTATGTGAGCCGCCACACACCTGTGCCGGGCAGAAGGGTGATAGCGAGGCGATACCCTTAAAATGCAGAGTGGTGGAGCGGAGAGATAAGAGGGGGAATGTAGACTGGTTCTTTGCCTCCCTGGCCCCATGCTGATGAGCAGAGCACAGCAACCCTGCCAGGCAGGGGGGCTCAGCACGAGAGCCTGAACAAAGAGATTAGCATCCACTCGCTTCCTCTATAAAGACTAAAATTGTGTGTGAATCACAAGTAGTGTTTTGTTTTTAGTTTTTTTCATCATTGTGCCGTTCGTCATTTACGAGAAGATGCTTCTGCTGATTTTTCTAATCATATATAAAAAAAAAACATTGCACACGCTCACCCAGTGAGACAGATCGTCACGGTAACCACAAGAGCTTAATTTGTTAGTGTTAGTGGTTCATCATTCATTTCTATTTTCCCAGAGTTAAGTGTTATGGCTGTGTACACAATATTCTGCTCCTCTTACTGTCAGCCACGTGACGCCCACAGGAAGAAGTGGAGGCTTTACTGGAGAAATAAGCAAAACACAAGTGTTGTATAAATTTATTGCCATTCATGCCTTTTTTTTTGGGGGGGGGGGGATGTGAGGTCGGCGTTTATTTAAAACCAAGTGTGAGTATTTGCACACGCAGATGTCCGTGTTTGCTTGTGTTCTCTCAGTGTTCTCAAAACACTTTTGGGATCATGCTGTGGATGAGCGGTGTTGTGGAACACTTTGAAGAGCCTCTTGTTTTGTTTTCCTGAGGTTGTTTTCAATGCCACATTTCATTCATAAAGTCTCTGCAGCGTTTGTCTGCAAAATATTTTGTGTTCCAAACAATTTGTAGTACTGTTCACTGCTACCTGCTGAATTTGCATACTGCATACAATACTGCACACTGTAGTAGTGCATCATTTTCTATACTCATCCTTCATAAAATCTGCAATATATAAGCAGAAAAGCATCACAAGCACATAAGCACGAGATGCATATTCACACTTACACATGAGCTGTGTACAGTATTTATACTCCATGGTGTAAATCCCCTCCATTTCACACCGTATTGCTTCTCCCTTTAGGAGGTGCCCCCCCCTCTCCTTCCAGGATAGATGCCAGTGTGTGATATGCTGTCCTCAACTCTGAGAAGTTGTGTTGTAGAGGTGCTATAAATCAGGTGTGTTTGTGCATGCGGGCCAGGTTATCTCGCAGCGGTTATGGAAATAAGTTGGATTGTAGCCCCGCAAGAGAGACAGAGACCCTAAATGGAGCGAAGGATAGCAGTCTCTCCTCCTCCCTCATTCTTCAGCTCTCCCTCCTTGCGCGTAGATTTATACTTCCCGGCAGGCTCGCTCGTTACGAGGAAAAAGTACACATTTCCCGCTTGTCTTTCATCGTATATATTCATGTTGTTTTGGGGGTGGGATTTATGCGCAGCATCTAAATTCAACAGTGCAGAAACAGAAGGTGATTCTTTCACCCAGAGAATGGCTCCTTTTTTCTGTGACAGATGCAGAGGCATGTATACTGAGTGTGTTAGTCACGATGCCATTCCCTGAAAACAACTCTTGTTTCCAGAGAGTGCCATTGTGACTACAACATAAGTGGTTGGAAAATCTCTCTTTTTCCCCCACAAGGGCCATTTCTTTCTGACATGAGTTCAGCCTCTCTTTGTAATTTATGTCACCACTTCTTCTTGACCTCACCGACCACCTCTCATCCCCTCATCCCATATTCTTCTGTTTTTCCTCACGCTCTCCAATCCCTGTCATTCTCTTTACCGCAGCTCACCACCGCCTCGCTTCCCCCCCCTCATTTTATCCTCATCTTTCACCTCTCCTCTTTCCATTCTTGGCCGTCTCTTTGCCGCATCTTTCTGTTGTATTTATCTTCACTGCGGTAATGCTGCTGGAGAATGTGCCTCTTGAGGAGATGACAGGAAAGAGGAGACGGTGATGTGTAGATGGTGCCTTGGCCTGTTGTCTCTCAGGGAAGAGGAAGAGCTCCAGCAGAGGCTTTGAAAACCTCAAGGGTGGGCAGCGAGTGGCAGGATGTCAAGGGGGGGAAGGGGTTGTGTTGGTGTAGAGAAAGATTTGGTGGGAGTGTGAAACTGCAACAGTCAAAGGTGACTGGCCTTGTGCTTTTTTGATACAGAGGAGGCTCACTGGGACGTGAAAACACTCACTCATGTCTCACGTGTGAGGAGAAAAGTGTGTGCTGAAGTATTTTAAGAAAAATGCACTCAGAATACATACACATTTTTCTTGTGAAACACACACACAAGCACACATTCACACAATAATCCTTGGGCTATAAGACCAGATGCAGTCGGAGCTCCCTGCTGTCATCATGTGTGTTGCCCAGCTCACAAGCATGATAAACCCCATAAAGGGAACCCGATGCCGCTTCATAACAGCATGTCATCTCTCAATTAGCCCTTATCTCTCACTTCATTTAGTTTCCTGAGTAATATTGAAACTCTTCACTGGAATTTGGCAATGCCCACTGTTGGTTTAACTGTAAACTGTCACGAGTGCCAAGGTTTGGAAGCGACCACTGTTTGGATCATCACTCACCAGTGTTTACAGTGTATTGCTCCTTGATGATCAGTAATGTTCATTGCAAATCTGTCAGAAAGCCTTTAGTTACCGCTTCAGGGAAATGAGCCCTCGAAACCAGATCTGTCTCTGAGCCATTTAGTTTTGTTTTCAAACCCCAAACCTCCACCTGTGTACCGAGCAGCTGCAGCACACCTGGGATATCCAGATGTGTCCTCAGATCAAAGTAATTGAGGTTGAGGCAACAAATAATTTAGGTTGAAGTCATCATTGAAAATAAATTAACTTAGATAAATTCAAAATGTGACTTTGTGCTCTTATATGTGAAAGAACTTTTTTCAGAGTGAGACATCAAGGGTCTTGTATAATTGATGAAAGAATCAAAGCACCCTCTGTAACATATTGTTCTCAAATCTAATCTGGATGAATCTTGGTGGTTGGGGGACTATGGATAAATCATCAGTTAAAGTCTTGATATCTTTTCTCCAGTCTCCTCTATTTGTTCTGAGGAAAACTTCCTGGTGTGTTACAGGATAAAATATGACCTTTATCAGCACCAGCAGAGACAGAAAAGAAAGAGAGGTGCAGATATGACATCATTTCTAAATGGCATTGGGTAGCGGCTCTGCATTCAGATCAGATGTCTCTGTGTATTTACCGGGCAGCCGGCCTCCAGACAGTGTGACTAAATGGCTGCCAGCGCCATCGCAGCGCAAGGCCACGGTTAGACGAAAGTTTACACTGCTTGCCTTGTATTGATCCCCCGATTGCTCTTCTGCTTTCAGCGTTGTTGTGTTGTATTGATGTGCTCTCAAATGACTTTAGTGCACATGCGCATGCAGATGTTCATGCTTACGGACGCATGCCCGCACACAGATATTTTGAAAACTCACGTCACGCAATCGACAATGCACTTACTTTGTCAGGCTTATGTTCAATTTGAAAGGCTCTTTCGGGCACCTAATTCAGTCTCTCACCTTGTTACTCTTCTCATTTTCCTCCTCTTGGGTGGTATCGTACTGCCAAGGTCAAACTAATCAACCCATGCTGACCTCTAGCAGCAAAAAGAGAAAGACAGGAAGGGAGATATTTATGGCACAGGGGCTATTAATAGATAGAGAGGTCCATCTGCAGGATCGATGCCTGTGTTTGTGTGTCTGTGTGCATGTGCCATTTCCACTGTTTCTCACGCTATTCCTCTTTTTTATTCTCAGAAGCAATGCTATTTTTATGAGTAATCTCAGGGTGGTTGCATGTCACAGTCTCACAGAGAATGGTAAAATGTAATAACTATTTCTCAGTACTCATACTGTTGTTCATGCACATTTATGTAGACTGAGACCAGATGCACGCCAAAGCTCATAAATCAAAGGATGGCCAGTGATGTGTGGGCATGCAGGTGAGCCCTGACTCCTTGTCGGCCCGTCGTGGCACAGACGCTGAGAATTAGCAGGCTTATCCTGACTTAATAATTGCATAAAGGAGCCATAAATAGCCGCTGTTATTGCAGTGTGTAATCGCTGCACATTGTCTCTTTTTGTGATTTAGTAGGTGTTGGCAGTCCGTGGACGTACTGGATTGCTACGGCTAAATATCTGTGATACACGAGCGCAGGATCAAGGTTAAGTGTATCTTTGCGTCTGTGGCTGTCTGTGTCGGTTCACATTTCACACTGAACGCAACACAAACGCGAACATGCAAATGTGCGACAGAAACCAGGCTTCTTTCGTTGTTTAGATTGGAGCAAGGTGAAAGGTCAAGGCCGACCCAGTGGGACAATATATTCACAGGTCAGGGCAGGTTTCAGATTAATATTAGAATAACAAGTTGTGACCGTATGGTTAATGTCGATGTTTCCGCACAGAAATTGAAGTTCATGCAAAATGCAATTGCCCTTAATATTCCCCCCACCCCAGCTGCGTATAGGTGGTTGTTTATTTACTTCATACCCTGAAGCTCCAACATGCCATATGGCCGTGCTTGAGTAGCCAATGTGTAGGTCTGTCTGCTGCCAGGATCAGCAACCCAAGATGAGGAAATGAAATCTCTCTGTGGCGCCGGCTCACGTGTGTCCCTTCCAAGTGCATACACTACATGTCAAAGGATTAGAGTAAATTAAACGGGTACACGTGATGGGTGGGATTTCATTTCAGGTTACCATGATCTCTCGTCACTATGCGGCAACCATACCATACACGTTTTTTTTTTTTGGAATGGACAGTGCCACTTTGTCGACGCTTTCATGTTGTTGAACTCATGAAGGTATTGCCACTATGCTTTTATGAGCACGTGCACACACACACCTACATCTTCACCAAGTAAAGGTTTCTTTTCTTAGAGCCTGTCATGTCAGTGCAGCTCAGCCGATGGTAGTGGGACCACTAGTGGAGACTAGAGGACAAGAGGATAAACAGCGTGAGGTCATTCTCTTTGTAAACATCCATCTGCAGCCAGCTGTCTGTCTGTGTTTGATCCACTTCACCACGAACCCAACCTCTTGTTTTGCTAAGGTGATTTTTTTTTATCCTTGGCAATCATTGGACAGCCATCTGAGTTCAAATCCGTAAAATCTAGGCTGTCACCTAATTGTCCACAGCCCTGATCACTAGATATGTGTTACAACTGAGATAACAGTACCATTTATAACTGAGGAACAAATAGTTTTTGTTTGAGGATTTGGCACCGGTGTCCTGTTTTGATTTGATTAGATGAACCTTTAATGATCCCCAGGAGGAAATTGGGTAGCAGTAGTAGGAAATGACAGAGGGAGGTGATGGAAAGGTTCTGAATGACAATAAAGCAAGCACAGTGTGAAATAGAAAACCACCGTTCATCCCAACACTTGTCAAGACATAAACAGGAACGAGGGGGGGAAACTGTAACGATGCAGTGTGTAAAATGTGCATATGCCATCGGCTCGGCGTCGTTAAATTTAGAATGAGCCCATCTTTTCACAGTTCATGTTATTACACGCCCAGAAGACAAGACACATAACGTTATAGATGTCTACCTTGACATTATTAACTTAAACCACATTGTTGTCTCAGTTCAGATTGTTTTATTTTACTATTATCACAGCTGTGCAGCTACATAAAATGACTTGTAAGTTTGAATAAAGTAGTTCCACATTTCAGCCTTTTATCTGCAAACACTATGTTCTACATAAGTACCAATTGTTTTCCAAGCATTTTTTATTTTTTATTTTCAGGGATTACTGGTTTTCATCTATTTAATTCATCTTTAATATCTAGTAAAGCATACTGGGCTTGAGGACACTTCACTAGGATACATACTGTGTCCTCCTATAAATGTGAATCCACATCCTGAAAAGAAGTGCTACTTTATCCATTATAGATCACCTCTGTTACTCTGAAATACCTTTTTATAATCAGAAAGCACTGCCAATATAACATCCTTTGCCATGTCTTTGTAATATTAATGCATTTTTCTTGGCTGAAGAGAAAAAGACTGCATGTTCCCGAATAATAAGCTTGAACATCTTTATAGTCTCCACTCTCCAGCCAAGTTCTGCCTTAATATGTCACACACTTGTTATTTATTTTTATACAGCAGTAATCACAACAGATTTGAGCTTTACTAGGAGTGACAGTTCAGAGGAGATAATTAGTTTGATGAGATACTAACTTTACTATTGACTGTCCTTTGCAAGGATGAAGCTCTCTCTTGAAATGGAGGCTGGCCTGTCTATAAATTGGTTTTATAACACTTACGTGATCACTGTAACGTTATACAGGACACAAAACCTAAAACACATAGTTTATCCTGAGAGTAGATAATAGAAATAGAAATAGATAGTAGAAATAATTGAGGAAAAAAAACATATTCAGTTTGATGTTCAAATAAAAACCGCCAAACATTTTTATTATGATGCTTTGCAAAGTGTTTTCTCGGAACATTTCATCCAGTAGTTATACGTGCTGCACTGAGCTCCTCAATAATTTAGTATCATCATTTATCATCTTCAACTCTGGTTCCACGGATTGTAACTGGCAAATTTTGTGTACATAGAAATAAATATGCATAATTTATAATTTGATGCAGAAACAAGACCATGAAATACTTTAAAAGGGGAAAAAAAAAATAAATAATAATAAAATGTTCATCCGACAGGATTTCAAACACAGATTTCAGCCTTACCTAACTGTGTGTGGACAAAGTTCAGAATGGTTTTGTCCCATAGATTGTTGTTATTTGCAAACAAGGATGAGTCACTGTTGGAAAGTGGCAGCAGAGTGCCGGCTGTGTCACAACAGATGAGTTAACCCTTTCTCTCCGTGCATTGGTCAGTCCTCCTTGGAGCCACACCCCTGAGCAAAGATGGGTGGGTCAGTTGCTGGGCTTGGCCGGTATAAAGCTGGACGGGCGGCTCTCATGTGGTAAACACTTCTCTCACACACACGGTCGGAACTCGGTCCTCCCGGTGCATCGAAACCCAACTCTCCAACACACGCCAACAGACACCTGTCAGAATCTGAAATGGCGACGTTCGTGTCGGTGAGTTTTCCATCTCATCAGCATTCAGGGCTGTCAACAGCTTGGCTCAGACCTGCTGACCTCTGCAGTGGTGGTCTGTTTAGACCGGTTTTAACCTTGTGCAACTCTGGAGGGCTTGTGCCACTGATGGAACTTAAGTGACTGTTGGGTTGTGAGGAATGTTGAAGAGCTAAATAGCACTCAGGAGTTTGAACTGCATTTCCTACTTGAAAATGAAGGAGGGAAAAAAGTTTTCTTCAAAGAGTAACTGCATGGTTTGTTTAAGAGCGCCGTTCTTAACTGGAGTTAAGAAGCAGTAAACAAAAAAAAACCTTAGTCCCTGCAATTTGTTTCATGATTAGTCGAAGCTCATCACTGGGATAATGTGTTTGATGGTATAGCCAATTGGCTGTGACAGCAATTGAATAAGAGCATCTGCTAAAAGCTGTAAATGCAAAAGAGTGACAGTGATGATTACCAGAGCCAGTTTTAATTACGTTTGGGAATGTACCGGAGTGTCTGTGTGATTTGTGCTTTATTTAGTTCCTATGGAATCAGCAGCCATCAATAAACATGACAGATATTTACTGTAGTTTGTCATATTCATAGTTGCACGCCACGCGCTATACCTATTTAATGGGACACAAGACAGTGAGGTAGGCATCTGGAATGCCGATTGTTAAATTGAATCACGAGAATCTCATGAAACGACAGTTGTGCCTTGTAACTCTCACAAGTGTCTGGATGCTTTGCCTAATATAGGATCTCGTAATTTTTTGTTTGCATGCGCGTGTGTCAAATCTGTGTGTGGAAATTGTTTCGAGTTTGGCCATGTGAAGTGAGGTGCAGGACAGAGCAACTGGCTGACAACTCTTATGGCATCCATACCCTGAATAGGTGAAGCTGCATGGCAACAGCCCCTCCTCGCTCCCTCATAGGCTCAAAGTCAAAAGTTTCCCATCCGGCTCTAACTAATCCAGTTATTTTCATAAGTGCACAAACATTCAAAGGTAAGATAATCGTGCGGATTTTTTGGCAGGGCAGATGGGAAGACTCTCAGCTGTTAAATGAATCACGTCCCTGTCACGAAGTTTCTTCCTGGACTCCATTGTGAACTATTTCTCAGCTGTGAGGATGGCAATACGTGCGCCTGCCTGACATCTGTGAGGGTTTGAGCTGGCCTGCGTCACCCGGGGCATAGGAGGAGTGCTCATTACAGCCCCTTTGCCTGCTTACAACAACTACAGCCTGTCCTGCACTCTGTGTCCCCAGAGTCAATCTGTTGCTGCAATCAGTGTCCAGACTAATTCCTGCCAAACTCTTGTGAGTCAGACAGCGGTGGCAATACACAGTCTGATGAAAAACAATAATAATAGCTGGAATGACAGAATATTAGATTTTACATTAGGGTGTTTTGAAGGACCTTTGAGAAATCAGGTTTTTTTGTTTGTTTGTTTTTCCGAAATCTGGAAATCTTGTATCCTATCAACTCGACACCTAATTATGCATTGGAGAAATAGATGCATGCAATATTAATGCATATTCCCCTTTCTCTCCCTCTTCCAGATGGCCACCTGCCACACATGCAGTAAGACATCCAGACACAAAGGAATGAACAGGGACTTTATAGCTACCTTCGCTAAGACCCACAGCACCCCAGGGAGCAGTGGCAAACACAAGACTCCACAGTCAGCCAGCAGATCCAGCTCACTCACCCCCAAGACCCCGAGCAAAGACAAGACACCCAATCTTACACCTAGGTGAGTTACTCAAGATTGTAGGTATTAATAACTTTTCCTCGACTGAACTCGGGAGGTGTCGCAGACATCTGAGAGGATGATGTGTCAGGCATGTTAGGATTTGAATGATTAAGTCAGCATTAAACCGCACCTAGCTGTACGCATGGTACGTGTTGGTATCCATTCTTGCCAGATCATATACTTGTTGACAGTTCACTTTTAACATTTCCTGCCATGCAACAGAATCTCAAGTTACTGTGTCTTAATTACTCCCTCCTCACCCTCTGGATGTCCCTCACCAAATCTCTGTCTCTCCCTGCAGGTCCTCCACCTCCTCTAGCACTTCAGGGACAGGCTCATCTTCCTCAAAGTCTTCCTCTAAATCTAGAAATTGGGTCGTCCAGCGTCTCAGCAAGCTCCTCATGCGGCAGGACAACCCGGACAGCAAAAAGGGGGGCTTGAAAGATTTTCTTTCCTCACTCTGATGATTTTCTATATGCTCTTAAAAAAGCTAGGGTTTAGACCACATTGTAACCTGTTTACACCCAAGGCTAAGAGGGAACTAAAGAGAGTAACTCTGGTTTCCGAGCCCGTGTGGGAAGGGTTACAGTTTGCCCACCAACGCAACTATTGCTGGGCTGTTAGGAATGACGCTCCTGAAATCCTGAGTGCGGAAACTATGGAGCACTGTGCTGGTTATTTCAAGTATTAATCAGGGCTATCACATCCTCTGCTCAGCCTGTCAGAGAAGAATGCTTCTTTTGTCTAGTTCAGCACACGCCTCTTGTAATCTCCTAAACCGTGGATTTTACTTTGAGTGGAATGTTTGAGGAGTTATTCAGTATTTAACAAAATGACTGAAACATCCAAAAAGCCACCGTTATTTGCTTTGGAGGCGTTGGTGGCATGACGAGCCGGTTGACATGCCAATATCCTTTGCCATTTTTTGGATTTGTTTTTCTAAAGTTATAATTACAGATTTATATGATGAATATGGATCTATTTGGTATATATTATTACTTAATGTTGAAACTTTTCTATTTGAATTTAATCTCTTGCTTTATTTTTTGGCCCTCTCCAGTGGGGAGATGTGTCTGTGTATTTGTGACGGCTCTGCCAGAACATGACAGATTTGACACTGTTGCATTTTGCAAATGATTTTTGAGACTGTTCAAGTCAAACATGAAGATTTTACGTGATTATCTTCTAAAACGGGACTCATCAGTTGTTGTTTACATTGAATAGGCGCAATTGCCTAAAACCTGTGCACAAAGACTTACTGACAATACTTCTTGTCAATGCTCTCTTTTCTTATTTTCTTTAGGTATGTGTTTGTGAATGGTTACTCTTTTCATCTTTTTGTTAAGAGCAGGAATTTAAATATATCTACTGCATTTTGTACTGCCTGACTACCTGTTGTCCATTAGATGTTCAATGTACAGTACGTGTTTAAATCCTGAGATACCTCACATTTGTATTCTGCCTACATCTTGATTCTCTGAAATAAAAACTTTTTCAGTCTGTGAAACTTGCCTGTTTATTCTTACTTCCTGAGACTGGCAGTGATAAGTGCTCTGAAATGTCTTTGATTGCAACATCAGTGCTGAAGATTTCATATCTATATCTGTTCCCTTATGAATATAAATTATATCAAGAATCAAATCCAGCTAAAGTAATTTATTTAATGGCATTAAGGACTGCTTAGTTCAGTTTAGAGTAAAGATTTAAAGGCAGCTTACCTGCCAACTTAGGAAGTCAAACTGAGTTTAACATATTTTAGCTGCATCAAAGTCAACTTTATTTGTCAATGATTTACATATAGAAATGATGTCTCTCTGTTTGCAGTGCAGTTTAAATAGAATAAAATAAATACACACAATATAAAAATATAAGAGACACACATTTAAATATAAAAGTATATATATAAAAAAAGGACACCATCATACAAAGGAAAGAAATATTTTAGGTCATAGGTGCTTGGTGTATTTTACAAAACAGTACTCGGGTCAGTTCCTCACTGTGTCCTGCAGGTGGCGCTGGACTTTAACTAAACCAAGCAGCCTGCACAGGAAGTACAGTCAGCACAGCAGCAGCACCACGGCAATGTTTGCTAGTTAGTTAGCATCTGCTTAGCACGTTAGCCGTGGGTTTGTTTTCAGAGCAGCGACCACAACATTAAACTCTGAAAGCTGCTGCGTTATTTGTTATAAATTAATGGGTTTGCGGGGCTTCGGTTCCTCGACACCGGGACAATGTCGGACAGGAAGCGAGCGAGAGAGAAGGAGGACAGACGAGACCACAAGAGACACAAGTCATGCAAACAGGACCTGGACAAACTCAAGACACAGTCGAAAAAACTCACCCAAGAAGTCCAAAAACTGAAACACGTCGAGACGTTGTGAGTGATATTAATGGCGAGCTGCTCTGTTTGAGCCTGCAAACTTGTACATGAATTATAAATATGATTTAATCTGCAGCTGTTACTGTACGATTTAAAGTTCCTCACCTTTCCTGCTAATGTTATCTCAGAGACTTGCTCTTTGTTAAGTGCATTAAATTGTTGCTTGATAAGTTACAAGTTTGTGATATAAGTTTTTCATGGAGGTCATTTTAGTCTAACAGTCATGTTTCCTTGTTGCAGCTATGAAAAACCTCCCCCAGGACTCATAAAGGTAATGTTGACGCAAACACACAAAGCAAGTATAGTGAGTGAATGTGGAGGCGATGATTGTGTAGGGCTTGTTGCTGTTAATGCATGTGGCTCTTTATGTCTGAAAGTGGTGACAGTCACAGTTGTTGTTGCAGGAGAATGAGGAGAAACCAGAGGACTGCATCCCTGCTGAACCAGGGAACGAGGCTGCCCGGAGCTTCCTGGCTCACGCCCCCACCAAGGGGCTGTGGATGCCCCTGGGGAAGGAAGTGAAGGTGATGCAGTGTGAGTACAGCAAGCAACACTGTTTCAGTCATGTAAAAACATGCTTCTCTCTCAGCCCTTAACTGGGATCCCCCCCCCACAAACCTTTGGGACTCTGTCTTCACACAGCTGCAGAGTTGATGTCAGGGTGAAGAAGTTCATCTTTAATGAAAACGTGCTTGTAAAATAAAAGCATATTTGTCATGATACGGCCCCTTGCTGTCAGAGTGGGGGGCACAAGTGACGGATCACAGTAGTCGGGACTTCACTTCAGTATCCATTGATATGCATCTTTAAACTACGACATTTTTAATCTTTAATCTCGTTTTGACAGTGTTGATGTTCACTGTAATTTCTCTTAACTTTTCTTACATTCAGTTAGAAAAATAGCCTGCATGTCCAGGAAACGTCTTCATTTGATGGTATTATAGTGTATTTGAACTCTAGGCCTTTCTCTAGGATTTTCAATATGATTGCACATCTATTCTACACATCAAATTCATGCTGAAACCATTAACAATAGGTGACTGACACATTCTCATATTCCTTTACTTGATGCTGAAAGTCTAAAACATGTTGAAACACCTCGGAGGTTACGCTGTGTACATAACAAGCTCATATTAGTTGGAGAAGTAACAGTGGTACTTATAAAGCTGCAGGTGGGAGTAAACGTCCACCATGAGTGGGCAGCAGCCTTGATAGAGGATAAATATAACTGCAAGAGCTCGACATTTAACACAGCAAACATAATGTTTTTCTGTTGGATGCAACAGACCAAAGATTAATAATCACCTTCTGTCCCTTTGATCAGACAAAGACTGTCATTATGTTCAGTGTCCATTCAGTCCTTTTGTCCCACTCATTTCCATGCTGTGTGAAAAAGATCTGCTCACTGCAAGTATCTTTGATTCACCAAGCTTTCGGTCAGAGGACCTTCATCAGGGTAACAGTTCAATGAACAGTCTTATATCAAGGCAATCAGTCACACCTGTGCTGCACCACTGCTCAGATGGGAGATGTAGTTCAAAAGCAGAGTATGTAGTCCTCTCTGCAAGTAAAGGAAACATAATAGAGACACTCCACAAGAACCCTTTGCAGACAACAACATCTAGACAATAAGAAAAAAATATATAGACGATGTCACTAAATACAGGCTGTGTGGACAGCCAGGAACCTCAGCAGTCGGCACACACCCAAGGCCGGTCCACAAGTTGGCATTTGTTTTGCAGAAGCCGAGCATGACTCGCTCAGTCTAATCCTCTGAGAAAGGGGTTTGAATATGACATCCTGTTTAGGAACAGAGAGACTTCATTGTGAATGATATGGGCATGAAAGGACTGAGTAAACAATTTTGCGCTTGACTTTGACTGTATAAACAGAATTTGTGTTGTCTCGCTTCATAAAGACTCCCCAAGTTATCCGTGGTTGCTACCCTGCCACTCAAACTGCCAAACGTTAAAAGGCTTTTTGAAGCTTCACTCCTTCCCAGTGAGGACTGAGTGACAATGAATTGAAAAGGTCTCTTATAACAAGGTGTACGTTCTGCAACATGAGCAGGACTTTTCACTGTGTAGCTCCAAGCTGCTTCTTTTTGTATTCATAAATCACATAGAGAAGGAAAATGTTTTTTTTAGTCCAAATGAGAGTCTGTTTGTGGAGATTAGGAAAAAACTACAGTAAATAAAACCCAGTTTTCCCAGCTAACCTTTCCCAGTGCTTACCATTTGTCAGCTAACATTGTATTTTACTCATTCTACAGTTTGTAAATATGTGTGTAGTTATGTTTATGCATCTATTTTGCTAATAAAGCAAAGAGATTCAGTTAAAGGGATCAGAATGAGCTGCAAAGGTGAAGAATATACCTTTATTTGATTTTGTTGTAAATCTGCGGTCACTAACCTGCATGTTTGTGTGTTTATTTGTTTGTTTGTCTTTTTCTCAGGCTGGAGATGTAAGCGCTACGGTCACAGGACAGGAGACAGAGAGTGTCCTTTCTTCATCAAAGGCAACCAGAAACTAGAGCAGTTCAGAGTGGTGAGTCTGTCAGAGCTTTGGGAAAAAATAAAACATCCCAACCATCACTGAAAAAATGTCACGTGGCGATTAAACAGAGTACGGCTGGGTCAACAAGGTGTGTGACGCAGACCGAAAGTGCGTGTCTGAAACCTGTGTGGACGTTAACAACTGGTCTGGGGCAGGTTTAGTTCACACAGAGGAACATGTGGGCAGCAGTCTTCCTCTCCCAGCTTGCTCCAATGTGCCTTCAGTGGAACAATGCCTACTGCAGGAGCTCACAAGCCTCTGCAATGATTACCATAAATGCAAGTGTTTCATATTTTCCCAGCTTGTATTGTCACTGGGAGGTTTTTAAAAAGTGCTGACCTGGTGTTAAAACAGTGCGATGGTTGACATGTGCTGGGATCATTTCCCAGATCTATCATGAATAACAGCAGCTGTTGTTTCAGTAAGCCCATTTCATTTGTGTGTCATTCCTTCATGGTAGGAAATGACAAATTGTGTTTTACTCTTTCAGGCTCATGAAGACCCAATGTATGATATAATACGGGAAAACAAAAGGAACGAAAAAGAAACCAGGTACATAGACTCTTTATTTTTTCATGGAAGCTGATCAAGTGTTTACATTGTGTTTCCCTGAATTACATTAACTGAAATGATGCAAAAAACACACGTTTTAAGGCAACAGTCAGACTATTAGATCATAGTCTTCACAGTTTTGGAGTGTCTTCCCTCAGAGCAGTGGGACAGTCTCAGATGACCTAGAAATTTCTTTCATGGTGACTGGTTCTCTGTGCCACTTTCTAGCAAATATTGTTTGACACCAGGATGTTTGAATTTGAGGTTTGCTCCCCATGAAGGCTCACTGCAAGGTGTGTGTATGTGTGCGTGCATGCATACATAAGAGCCGCACATGTGTATTGTGTGTGTGTTTTTTTGAACCCATTACGGAATAGGTTATTCAAAGGCCAGTTTTGAAGTCTCAGCCTTTGAAGTCTCCGTTGAATGTCTGCGCTACATTAATTGTGGCATCATCTTAAAAAGGGAAGTGAAACAGACATACCAATTTCCAGTTCCAATTTCAAGGGCAGTGTTGTGTCTCAAGTTGTGCTGGAGGTCCCAGCCTTTTATCACAAAGTGCTGATTGTTTAAAAACATCATGACAGGTTATTTTTTTTAATAGTCATCTACTCCTCTCTAGTTTTTCCCGCTCAGTTTCTTATATTTTTTACCTTTATTCATTAAATACTTATTGGTTGTCTCATATTCTCATTGCCTCGTTACATTTGATTCTTTTTTATGTGAATGTTTGACACCCTGAATTTGATGCCTGATAAACATACACGGATTGCCAGCGGACATGAGTTGAACCATTTCTTTCCAAAGATCGTTTGATGAAACGGAGACTGCGGAGGTGACAGATGAGTTATTTCTTATTTAGAGATGAAACCGTAGGTCACGCCTTTGCTTTCATCATGGACTTTGCTTTAAGGAGTGTGATGTCACTCACTGTAATGAGGCCTGTCACACATCTCACCAGAGCATGTCAGCCTTTGTTCTCAGAGACATCTCTTTCATGGCTGAGTAGTTCACAGTTTCTGAAAGTCCACAAAACTTGTACATTTCTGGGCTCATCACTTGCTTTCCCTGCTCCAGCTCTGCACATCAAATATCACACTTCCTGCCTTTTTGCCCAATTATGTAATGAGTTGGTGTTTTAATCTTGCTTCTTGAACTTTTCTGGCACTGACAAGCAGATATGTATTGGTCTGACCTAGTTAGGGTGACAGCTCAAGTTTCCTCTTAGTTTAAGTAACTACCTTACTAGTGACCTGTTTCTCTGAAGGTCAAAACAGCGCAGAATGTAAAGGTTCAATTACTTTTTGAAAGACGTGTGTTATTAATGAAGACCTTAATCTAAATGACTGTGAAGTCGCTGTTTGTCTCCCTCTGGATGTTCCTACTTGCTCAGTACTTGTGAGTAGTAAAATTTTAAAAAGCCATCTGAGGTTGAGTCTTGCACGTAAGTGACAGGGTGACCTCATTATACAGGCGTGTCCCGGCTCCACACCTGCAGCTTTCACGGGTTCTGCTGGCAGTTACTGAAAATACGGAGCATGAATCGACATGTGGCGAACTCTGCGGTCTGGAAAACCGTTGGTACTGAGACAAAGACAGTGGCTTGCTCAAGGACACTTCGGATTGCTGCCAACCCCACCCGACCATCCACGTCTGCATCGGTTGTGTTTCTCCCACTCTCTCTCTAATCCTTCCTTCCTCTCCTCCGTTCCCTTCCTGTTTTCTAGGATCCAACAGCTGCAGCAGCTGCTCCAGGACACCACGTCCTCCTCCTCCTCCTCTTCCTCCTCTGACACAGACAGCTCCTCCTCTTCCTCCTCCTCCTCCTCCTCCGACCACCACCGTAGCAAGAAGCGGAAAAAGAGGAAGGACAAAAAGAAGAAAGATAAGAAGAAGAGAAAGAGGAAGCGAAAGCACAAATCCTCCAAAACCAGTGCACGCTCAGATTCTGATTGAGTGTTTGGAACATGACAATGTATGTACTCGCATATTACGTGCTTTAAACGTAGGAAGAGACTGTGAATGAAGTAGCAGCAGAGGTAGATCTCACACAGTAGCGACGTGTGTTCTGCCGAGTGCACAAGCTGCACTATGGAGATCTCCTTAAGCCTTTTCTCTGCAGGGAGAAACTTTCAAACTGTACATCCACTGCGCATGACTTCCCCCAGCCGTCTTAGAGTATTTACTCCAGGGTGACAACTCGCATTTCCATCCCCTCTGCTAGATCATACATTACCGGGTCATATGGAATAGCTGCTTAAGTTAAGTGTGCGAGCGCGGGCCTTGGTGCATATGTGTGTCAAATAGCATTAACTGCATGGGTAATGAATCCGAGGGGATGTGAAAAGAGCCCGTTGGTGTAAGAGATAATGTTCTTTTATGGAGTCTAATAAGATAGCATGTCAGCAAGTAGTGTGTCATTAAGAGATTGTATTTTCCACCATTTATTTTATCCCTGCCATCTCGCTGGTATTAAATACTTTGATTGTAGAGTCTGTTAAACACAGAGAGATGGGGGGAAAAAAAGTCTAAGTGAAACATTTGAGTACAGTTACAGTTTCCACAGAAGCCAAAACGCTTGTGACTATACATAAATATTTGGAATGAGTTGAGGTTGGAAAATGCTTATTTGCTGTTTTTTTTTTTTCTTAAAAGGCCACATAGAGGGAAAGAATGTATGTGAATGTGTTCCCATATTTTGAGAATAAAGATGGCTTATTTTCTTTCTCCAATGTTTACCCGGCTCAGGGCTGCAAAAACAACACTGTTTATCATTTTTGCCTTGATGTAAAGTGTGGCACTAACGGCTCAATCCTAAGAGGAGAGCGCAGCGAACCTCCACACACACAAGTTTGATCATTATGAAGCGCACGACGCAGAACTGCAGCGACCTCCCCAAGTGCAGAGTGACGTCTCATTTTGATCTCGTCCCGCCCGCAGTCTTGAGGATACTTCAGAGAACGGTTCTCAAAAGTCATTTCACAGTATGTAACGTTCACAACGCGGAGCAATCCTCCCTCTCCGAGCTAAGACTCCCATCAACAACTCAATCAAATCTCCAACCACAGACCTGACTAACATTACAAAAAGTTAACAGAGAGGCTCATGGTTGTTTGCTTCACACAGCACTTGCCCTTCGGGTCGCATTTGAGGAAGTCTGGTGCCTCTTTCCTTCTCGAGCAGCACATTTTGAGAAGGAATCCCTGTGGAAATGAACTAGAAACATTCCCTCTTCCTAATGACCCTGATAGAGAGACAATTACAGTAGGGCTACAGGGAACAAGCAGACTAGATATCCATTTAGATTTGTGTCTTGGGCTTTCTGAGAAGCTTAAACGCTGTAGGGAGTGTTTGTGTGAGAAATTACAATCGCATTAAAGACTGACAGATTATACAGACATGAAAGCATTATGGTTCGGAGTGGGAGCATCATTTTTATTTCTTCACTCATCCCCTCTCTTCCCTTCCTCCGCTCTGTCCATCCTTTCTCTGCTGCCTGGACCAGTAGGCCAAAGCTAAATCAGCTTCATTGAAACAGTCTGTTCCACGTTGACTTTTTCTCTCTCTCTCTGAGTACAACAATGAATCTCCCAGATGAGATTCAGTCACAGAAGCAGCTCAGAGGGAGGTTGTGCCACGTAGAGAGAATTTGCTCAGCGGAGAGTCTTTATTGAAGCACTCTGTCTTCTTGGACAAGGGACAGGTCAGATTGAGTGCCGTGCCAGACTGATTGTGCCGGTTGTATTAAAGGCCTAAAATATTTTGCAGGGGGGAAAAAAGGAAGAGATAATTAAATTGTTGTGTACTGTGCACTTACCTCGCAGATAATAATCATGTTTTCCAGATGAGAAAGACGCAGTAACAAGGCGCCTCTCTTTTTTTTTTTTTTGGTTCGGGTTTGTGAGATCATCTTCACACCAGATGTGCAAACGGGTGGAGGCTCAGCCAGTGCTTGTGAAACAGGATGTGTCCGACTTAAGGGCGAGTTACACAAGCAGGTACCCAACGGAAACACATCTATCAAAGACACATACTGAAACCTTACCTTGCAAGATGCAAAACGAGGAACAACAGCCAGTGACTCTGCATTTTCATCTTGCAGAGTTGCATTGTGAGTCTGCACTCCACCAAAAGCATCACGCAGTTCTTTTTGAACCACATGGGCTGGCTTAAAACCACTGCACTGTCTCTTTGCTGTCTCACATAAAAGGATTACACCCTCTCTGAGCGCCCTGATGTCGTCTCCACCCCTCTGAAGCTGAAGTCACAGATAAAAAAGTTACCGTAACTCCATGACAGCAATGAAACTGATAGATAAATGAATTGTTTTGCTTATTTCCAGATCTCTAATGAGCAAAAAAAAAGAGCAATTATAAACCAAGAGGAAGCAACAAAGTGGTGTCTGGGAAGTTATTATACCTTCTTTGAATTATTGATGTTTGTTTACACGAAATCAAACATATTAGTATGTGATCTGAATAGTCTGTGTAGTTAGGGCACCGGCCCTCGCCAGGGCACTCGACCCAACAGCTATGAAATAGCTGTAGGGACGAGTGCCCGGCGAAGCCGGGCACTATTGTTATTCTGTGGATTTTTTCCTAGTTAGGGCACCGGCCATCGCCAGGGCACTCGACCCAACAGCTATGAAATAGCTGTAGGGACGAGTGCCCGGCCATCGAAGCACAGGGCACTATTGTTTTTCTGTGGATTTTTTCCTAGTTATTATTTTTTTTCATCTTCCGGACGATTTTCGATTCGCTACTAGTCCTGCAACTCGAAGAGTTGCAGGACATATTATATATCAAAACGTGCGTCCTGATCGGGATCGCTATGCTATTACTTTTCTAAGCAGTCTACGAATTTTTCGCGACGTAAGTCGCGAGAGAATGCATGGGAGAAGGTCAAAAAACGAACAAATCATCGGATTTTTCATACTGCCAACTGTCGTCTACTGCTCAGGCATACTTTCACCTAGAGACTCCGTTTAAACATTAAATAGTAGACACAAGTCTTGTGTATTGGTGTATTACTCCACGTTCTGATAGGTTGTATAGTTTTTGATCAATCCCTGATCAATGACCATGATCATTTTTGGAGAAATTATGAGATTATAATGGGTGTGTATTGCACGGAATGTTCGTGCTAGAGTGCGTGATGTCATCAGCTAGAGTGGGGAGAGAGCCCAGAAAAACTCCTGATTCTTTCTCTTTCCACACTCCTCTTGGACACAGTTTACACTGTACACACATAATTTTTCACAGTTTTGTAGACAAACTTGTTGTGTCTCTCACAATGTGTTCAAAATATCAGAGAGACTTACAGAATTTGAATTAGCAGCCTCTGAGTCTGGCCATGTCTGTCTCTCCTCCTCATTGACTCCAATACAAACATTTTCTGAGAGGAGCAGAACGGACCGATGTTTTAAAACTGCCCGTGTCGCCAAAATATTTACTGTAGAAACACCAAATCGTACCAAAATTTTCAGGAAGGCCTTAGGGCACCGTTGATCCGTGTCTTGTTCTGATAGGAGCTACCGTTTTGTCAGAATAAGCCTAAATGCGTGACCAGTGCAGAGGCAGAAAATCAGTCTTTTTCTCGACGTTTCTGTCTGCCTCAGCCTGGGAGCCCCTATCGTCATGGGCAACCAGCTCAAGTTGTCATGGTAACCTCTGATCCTCAGGCCAGGGTCGTTAACTCCATAAACAATCCACCTGGAGCTCGTTAAGATGTTTGTAAACACAGACACACAGCTAAATCAGACTGATACAGGATGCAGCTCAGTCACACACAGACTCTAGAACCAGCTTCATGTCATTACAGTTACACACACACACACACATTAAAAACACACAGGTAACATACAAATGCGCGCGTCAGCGCGCATTCCTCTCCCACACTCTAACACACACAGGTAACTTCCTGTGATTACAGTTAAAGACACACAAACACATCAAATGCGCGCGAAAGCGCGCACTCATCTCTCTCACTCTAACACAGGTAACTTCATGTGATTACAGCTCCTCCATATCAGTGCTTATAGAAAGATGATCATGTGTCTGATCAGCTCTGTCTTAAGATCGTGGGTTTGATTCCCATGTTGACAGAGATGGTACTGACGGCAGTAGCCCCGGTGCCCTTTCAAAATTTCCCGAGAGGAAATTTTCTAGTTAGGGCACCGGCCATCGCCAGGGCACTCGACCCAACAGCTATGAAATAGCTGTAGGGACGAGTGCCCCTTTATTGTTATTCTGTGGATTTTTTCCTAGTTATTATTTTTTTTCATCTTCCGGACGATTTTCGATTCGCTACTAGTCCTGCAACTCGAAGAGTTGCAGGACATATTATATATCAAAACGTGCGTCCTGATCGGGATCGGTATGCTATTACTTTTTTTAACAGTGCACAAATTTTTCGCGACGCAAATCGCGAAAAACTGCGCAAAATTTTGCATTGAAGTCTATGGGACGAGCTGACCAAACATTGGAGTTTAACAAAGGTCTACTGCTCAGGCATACTTTCCCCTAGAGACTCCGTTTAAACTTTAAATAGTAGACACAAGTCTTGTGTATTGGTGTATTACTCCACGTTTTGATAGGTTGTATAGTTTTTGATCAATCCCTGATCAATGACCATGATCATTTTTGGAGAAATTATGAGATTATAATGGGTGTGTATTGCACGGAATGTTCGTGCTAGAGTGCGTGATGTCATCAGCTAGAGTGGGGGAGAGCCCAGAAAAACTCCTGATTCTTTCTCTTTCCACACTCCTCTTGGACACAATTTACACTGTACACACATAATATTTCACAGTTTTGTAGACAAACTTGTTGTGTCTCCCACAATGTGTTCAAAATATCAGAGAGACTTACAGAATTTGAATTAGCAGCCTCTGAGTGCGGCCATGTCTGTCTCTTCGCCTCATTGACTCCAATACAAAAACTTTCTGAGAGGAGCAGAACGGACCGATGTTTTAAAACTGCCCATGTCGCCAAAATATTTACAGTAGAAACACCAAATCGTACCAAAATTTTCAGGAAGGCCTTAGGGCACCGTTGATCCGTGTTTTGTTCTGATAGGAGCTACCGTTTTGTCAGAATAAGCCTAAATGCGAGACCAGTGCAGAGGCAGAAAATCGGTCTTTTTCTCCACGTTTCTGTCTGCCTCAGTCTGGGAGCCCCTATCGTCATGGGCAACCAGCTCAAGTTGTCATGGTAACCTCTGATCCTCAGGCCAGGGTCGTTAACTCCATAAACAATCCACCTGGAGCTCGTTAAGATGTTTGTAAACACAGACACACAGCAAAATCAGACTGATACAGGATGCAGCTCAGTCACACACACAGACTCTAGAACCAGCTTCATGTCATTACAGTTACACACACACACACAGACATTAAAAACACACAGGTAACATACAAATGCGCGCGTCAGCGCGCACTCCTCTCCCACACTCTAACACACACAGGTAACTTCCTGTGATTACAGTTAAAGACACACAAACACATCAAATGCGCGCGTAAGCGTGCACTCATCTCTCTCACTCTAACACAGGTAACTTCCTGTGATTACAGTTAAAGACACACAAACACATCAAATGCGCGCGTAAGCGCGCACTCATCTCTCTCACTCTAACACAGGTAACTTCATGTGATTACAGCTCCTCCATATCAGTGCTTATAGAGAGATGATCATGTGTCTGATCAGCTCTGTCTTGACCTTAAGATCGTGGGTTTGATTCCCATGTTTACAGAGATGGTACCAACGGCAGTAGCTCCCGGTGCCCTTTCAAAATTTCCCGAGAGGAAATTTTCTAGTTATTATTATTTTTCCACTTCCGGCCAAATTTCGATTCGCTACTAGTCCTGCAACTCGAAGAGTTGCAGGACACATTATATATCAAAACGTGTGTCCTGATCGGGATCGGTGTGCTATTACTTTTCTAAGCAGTTCACGAATTTTTCGCGACGTAAGTCGCGAAAAACTGCGCAAAATTTTGCATTGAAGTCTATGGGACGAGCGAAAAAAAGAGAGCAAAAAAGACCAAACATTGGAGTTTAACAAACGTCTACTGCTCAGGCATACTTTCCCCTAGAGACTCCGTTTAAACTTTAAATAGTAGACACAAGTCTTGTGTATTGGCGTATTACTCCACGTTTTGATAGGTTGAATAGTTTTTGATAATCAATCGCTGATCAATGACCATGATCATTTTTGGAGAAATTATGAGATTATAATGGGTGTGTATTGCACGGAATGTTGGCGCTAGAGTGCGTGATGTCATCAGCTAGAGTGGGGGAGAGGCCAGAAAAACTCCTGATTCTTTCTCTTTCCACACTCCTCTTGGACACAATTTACACTGTAGACACATAATTTTTTCACAGTTTTGTAGACAAACTTGTTGTCTCTCCCACAATGTATTCAAAATATCAGAGAGACTTACAGAATTTGAATTAGCAGCCTCTGAGTGTGGCCATGTCTGTCTCTCCTCCTCATTGACTCCAATACAAAAACTTTCAGAGAGGAGCAGAATGGACTGATGTTTTAAAACTGCCCGTGTCGCCAAAATATTTACTGTAGAAACACCAAATCGTACCAAAATTTTCAGGAAGGCCTTAGGGCACCGTAGATCCGTGTTTTGTTCTGATAGGAGTTACCGTTTTGTCAGAATAAGCCTGATTGCGACACCAGTGCAGAGGCAGAAAAAGGCTCTTTTTCCTCTACGTTTCTGTCTGCCTCACCCTGGGGGGCCCCTATCGTCATTGGCAACCAGCTCAAGTTGTCATGGTAACCTCTGATCCTCAGGCCAGGGTCGTTAACTCCATAAACAATCCACCTGGAGCTCGTTAAGAAGTGAAGTGCACAGAAACACAGCTAAATCAGACTGATACAGGATTCAGCTCAGTCACACACACACAGACTCTAGAACCAGCTTCATGTCATTACAGTTATAGACACACACACACACATTAAAAACACACAGGTAACATACAAATGCGCGCGTCAGCGCGCACTCCTCTCCCACACCCTAATACACACAGGTAACTTCCTGTGATTACAGTTAAAGACACACAAACACATCAAATGCGCGCGTAAGCGCGCACTCATCTCTCACACTCTAACACAGGTAACTTCATGTGATTACAGCTCCTCCATATCAGTGCTTATAGAAAGATGATCATGTGTCTGATCAGCTCTGTCTTGACCTTAAGATCGTGGGTTTGATTCCCATGTTGACAGAGATGGTTAGAACGGCAGTAGCTCCGGTGCCCTTTCAAAATTTCCCGAGAGGAAATTTTCTAGTTTCAAAATGCCATCTCAAACAGCAGCCTCCTGAAGAAACTCAAATTGTCAGTTTGTTTTCTGATGTCTTGGCCCTTTTCCTGCTTAGCTTCACAGCTTGTCCATGCAGTCAAATTAATGATGTAGCCGAGAACAGAAAACTGTCATTTCAATAAGCAGAGCTCTGTATCCTGTGTTTTTCACAGAGAGAGAGAGAGATTTCTGCTGGATGTGTCGTTCCAGATTATTTATCGGGACAGACAGGGCCCCTGTATTAATCCTCTTCCTGCTGCTCCTGCTGAGTGGAGACAAGGATGAGCTGCAGGACTGTCTGCTGTATGCTATTCTCTCTCTGTCTTCCGCTCACAAACACACAACCTGGGTTTAATATCAGAAACGTTCTGTAATCACCGACAAAATTAAAGGGAAGTGGCCTCATGTGGCTCCGGGGCTGCTGTCGTCTCTTACAGTCTATCCCATATCAGTAAGATCTAATTGAACCACTGTACGGCGTAGTGTTATTTTTGCCACTGTTGATCTGTGTCAAAATGGTTCCCAACATAATAATAACATTAGAGGGTCATGATCGCACCCTCCAGACGAATTTGTGTGTTATGTGTGTATGGAGTTGCAGGGAGAGTTCAATAACCATGAATTATTGAAATCTTTGTTCTTGTTTGCCTTCCCCTCCTGCAGGATTGAAGGCAGCGGCACTTTTGTTCCATCCATCATGGAGAGAAAGGACGTGTCATCCTCAGTATATTTGTTCAGATGTAACACATTTTATCCTTTATTCATAGATTCACCTATTAACATGTGCTATGCCAGTAGAAATTAGTTTATATACAATCCACTTGGGAAGTTCATGACAATACTACTTGGCATATTTCCCTTTTCTTTTCTTTTTTAAACTGTGCCATTCATGTTTACCATGTAAATAGTTGAAACTTCATTGCAAAACCTGTACTTGGTGAAATCCAAATCTTATTCACATAGGTCTTATTAACATTTATACTTAACTGGACAATCCTCATTGTGCATAGGCTACTGTTGATATGGTAAATTTGTTGTGGCAGGATCTGTTTGTTTCTGTCTTTCTCCACAGCAAGGTGTTTTTCCAAATACGTCTAAAAGCCACACACTTAAAACGCAACCTATTCTCATGTGCAAAGAGGCAATCAACATGTCTCTCTCTCTCTCTGTGTCTGCAGGCTGAACATCAGGGGGGGCAGGGTGACTCACTGAGACCCGTCTCTCATTGGAGGACATTTTGAATTTCAACTTTACTTATGCCACAGTTCATTTGCAGACACATTTACCCATACTATCAGATTATGTCATCCTTGCATTAAACCAAGAGGAAGTTGTAGTGTTGTTTTAAAGTAATCCTACTGACTTTTAGACTGAAATTATCTAAAAATAACAGTGTCCCTTCATTAACCTGTGTGTTGGTGCTGCTTTGCCTGCAGGCGTCCATCCACACATCCAATGCATACAGTGCTACATCCACTCAGTGTGGCATCACCGAGGCAGCCAGCAGACGGCAGAAGAAAAGAGGAAGTGGAAACATCAGCGCTATCTCTACGGCAGAGAGAGAAGGGGAGAGAGAAAGAGGGAGGGAGGGAGAAAACACCACAGAGTGACACACACTCTCACTCACAACACACACGCAAACTCCGGACATCAGCGCTTCAGTGGAAGAAGTGTCCTCGCTCCAGCAGGTTTGTCAAAGCACGTTTGTTTCCCCCTCTTCTCGCAGAAACGTTGAGTGTTGGAGTGTCTTAGCTTCACTTCCGTGGCGTTGTTGTTGCTTTTTTTCATTAATATTATTTTCTTGTCGGTGTGAAATGTTGAGGCTTCACGGATGTTTGGGGTTTCGCCGCCGTGTACTGAGCCTCGTCGTGTCCGTGCCACTGTGTCGAGATACCGCTGCGTCTGCGTCTCCTCCACGGTCTCCCTACTTTGTGAAGTGGCCTTTGTAGCGGCTCTGGGCGCTGTTCTTCTCTTATTGACATGCATGTCTGATAAAGCATCGCTCCGATCTTTCTTTCTCTCTCACACACATGCACACGAACTCACACGCACATAGAACAGCGGTGAAAACGCCTGGAAGCCCATTCTCCGTGCACCTCTCCTCCCTTTCAAAAGGTCTGGCGGTTCCTAAACTAACCCATGTTTCAGCTGCAAGTTGTGTGTTTCTGCAGCTGATCTGCTGTCGTGAAGTAGCCCAGGCTGCTGCTGCTGCTGCTGCTGCTCCTCCCCGACTTGTTTGTTTCTTGCATGTTGTTGGGTTGATGCAAAAAGTGTAGCGCTTTTAGATGCCCCCCTTCTGTCCCCAGTAGCTGCTAATTAAAGAGCTGTTTAATGGTGTGCGGGTCAGGGTGTAACTCCAGCCCAGCACTGTGACCACACCGTGGGCCTGTGATTAGCAGAGGAAGGAGAAAGCCAGACCCCTGATGCATGTTAAAGCTCTTTCCATAAGATGCAAAACAAAGATATGAAGATATCATATCCTCCAAGAAGGGTGTTTTCCACAGGTTTATCATTTGTGAGCATTAGATCACCTCCACCACTTAAAATTAAGCTATTTTAGCTTTAAAAACAGGCTGCTTATGACTTAAGGTTGACAATATTAACCAAAGTTGCACAGCCACTCTGAAATATCTTGCAATCTTCCTTTTTCCTCAGGTATGGAAGATCTGGATAAGATAACATCGGGCCTGTATGAAAAGATTTAGCCCCAGGTAGACTTCTCCTGAGATGGTTTGTTGTTTCTGTCTGACACAATGCTAAAATGTTTATAGTCTGTGGATCTGCCGTTCTCGAACAGAGGTGTTGCTGCCTGTTGGTGCAGTTATGTGCAGAGAGCTCTGCTAATTTGAAAAATCACGAGTTCAGATTTAGCTAATTAAGAGAGACTTTCCACATATTTGTGTTCTGGAGGAGACTAACATGCATTAACATGAATTTGATTTCTTCAGTAACCTGCCAGGCTCTGACAGGACCAGATGAATCAGTTGTTACAACAACCATCTTGTAGGTGAGAGGAGGTGAAAAGTTTATATTGTAGTAGCCTATAAAAGGGACAAAATTGTTAAAACTTTAAGTAGCAGTCATAGTGTGTCACCCCCCACCCCCGACCCTTTCAGAATGAGTGGTACAGCTAATGAATGGATGGCTGAATGATGGCATCCTCTCCATGTCTGATTGGATTGTAGGATCATTGGACAAAAAAGGTCGGGAGTCACTGCTGTAGATGAGAAACCGAAACTAACTAGAATCAGCGTTGGCCTGACAGTAGTCCCTAAAGGGCCCCTGGTTGTCTGTGGACCCCACTTTGGGAAACCTCTCCTCCATATTTCCTCACTTATTCCCCAACACAGCACGCCTCATCTCTCCACGGTCCAGGTGCTGCTCCATCCTCCTCTCTCTCTCTTTCCACCCCTCCCACCCCCCATTCATTCCTCCGCTGCTGCCCCTCCAGGCGGCTTCTGATAGAGTGCGAACGCATTTACATGCCCTGTTAGCCACCGGAGATGTCCCCCGATGTGATGGAGCTGCACGCACGCCGGTGTTATTGTGTCAACTTGACAACAAACACAACTAAACATAACCTAGATCCAGAAGCACAGAGGGTTAAGCAGCCATGTCAGAGGCAGACAGACGGATACAGAGGAGTTTTCAAGACCTCAAGGGCAAGGGATGAATGGATGAATAGTTCTCCGCGAGGATACAGTCGTAAAATCCGAGTCTCCATTGCAGGGACAGCCTTAAGCTGAGTGATTTCATGATGCATTGTGAGGAATTGGCCTCCGTCTCCTGCAGAATACTTCACTGTGAGGATGTGGTTGACCGTGGCTTTAGAGATTGATGCTTGGGTTTAGATTCAGGTCTGGCAAAGCTTGAGCAGTCAAGGAACGACAATTTTCATCTCATACTTTGGAACAAGTCACTAACTTCAAATTCACTCTCCCATTAAACTGGTATTTGAAGCTCTGTGTGCGTGTTGAGCTTTAGCCAGTAGCTGTCCAGTTAAAAGAGTGAAACCTGCCAGAAGGCTTATATTTCAGTTTTACAGCCACCTGAGGGACTTATATGTCAAAAAGAATGTGTACACATGCGAAAACTAGTTTTATTAGCCACAGCAAACCTCGTTTTCTTGTTAGCTGGCTTGGCAAAATAGATATTTCTTAATCCCTGCTGGGTCTTAAAAATCAGCGAGAGAAATTAAATGTTGCAACAGAGGAGTAAATGAAAACCGAGAGGGTGCAATACAGCAGCCTCATTTTGCACCATAGCTCATGTGCCAAATCAACTGACGGAATTAAACTTGAGCACTTTGGTCTTTTGTTTGAAATACTGAAACATAATCCAGAAAATCAGATTAGTGGAAGCAAGCAGGTTGGAGCGCTTTCTGCGAGAGGTTGGGTGCCTGCCCCCTCTTATTGAGTTGCATCACATACGAGAGATCCTGCTGTGTATCTGTTTGACACTGCCTACTGTTTGGCATCCTTGCACCACCTCCCCGAGTGCAACCTTGCCAATTTCAGAGCTGCGTTTTTCTCCTCTCGCTTGTCAGCCCCCCCCTCCGCCACCCCCCACCCTCACCACCTTCATCGCTTGTTATCTTTCTCTCATTAGCTTACTCTCTTACACTTGCTTTCTCGCACATGCTATCGTGCTGTCTCTCTCATTTCACCTTCCCTCTATCTTGCACCTTCTTCTCATTTTGCTCTCCCTCCCTCTCACTCTCTCTCACACGCACACACACACACACACACACACCCATCTAGTTTTCTCGCTTTCTATTCTCGCTCCCTCAGGGAAATGGAGGTATGTAAATTGTTTTCTCCTTGATGTATGCCTGGCCTGTTATCTGTCCATCTTAATGAACCCATTTCCCCCAATTTTCTCCTAAAAGCTCAGGATTGCAACATTAAATGACACCCCAAAAAAAGTTTCCTGTCATTGCTCTGTCACTTTTTTTTTTTTTTGCTGTTGACAATGCTTGTTGGGGGGAAAAAAAGCATTGCTATTTTAAAAGCACTGGCACTTTTGCTTGCACTACAAACTCGTGCGTCTGTCCTTCTGTAGCTTGAGGTGAGATTAATTTGCAGGTCCAAATTAGATGAATGTTGCCTTGCATAATTGTTCCCTGTGGTATGAAATTAATTAAAACAGCAGGCAGGTACTGTAGGTGCGATGGGAAGGTGCCAGACAGCCAGTCAGACATAGGTGGGTGAGAAGAGATCTCATAGGCATGGCTGTCATGTTCTGCTCTTTAGTTCCCTGATTGTTGCCTTTGGCTAAATTCAGAGCAACATTACAAAAAAATAAAAAAGAAGAAGCAAATAAACAAGTGAAACCGATGGAGAAACTTATTGTCTTATGGCCAACTCTGATCTCTTAGCGGTTGCATAAGGGAATACACTCATGAATGCGTTGCGACCTTTCACCCTGTGCTGTTATAAGTGTATATGTTCTGTTCCTCGGGCACCGAGCTCATCCATTCTTAGAATATGAATCAGTTTAAGCGGTGAGCGTCCGCGGGCGTGTTTCTGAGTCCAAGTCTAGACTTTATGCGGAGTGAAGCAGCCTTAGATGACCCAGAAACTGATACGGTTCCCTCTGTGTGCTCGCTCTGCCCGCTGCATTCCAGCTGTGGAGCTGCCGCAGAGCTCTGTAAATATTGAGTGAGAGGTTAGCTTTCTCCCCTTCTCTGTGTGAGTCTGTGTGTTTGTGGTATTTAGCATCTCTGAGCTAAGAGCCTCTCAGCCTACTGACCCAATATGATAAATGGGCAGATAGTCTCTCAGTATACCCAGTATATCCCCACTCCAGCTGTGTGACAGGCTTGAACCGACTTTACATTCAGAGGTGGGTACTTTTTTTTTTGCCAAGATTGTCCATTTGCGAGTGGGCGTTGGGGGTCTGTTACGCCGCGTGCAGCTGTTGTTGTGGGATAGTGCTAATGTGCCATGAGTGTTAACATCATGGAGGCTATGATTTATGGCATGTATGCACAAGTGCTGCAGAGATTTGCAGGATTTCAGAGCTGCTGTTTGTTGCTGTGTCAGTTTTTATTTTCCTCCAAGGCTTGCCTGCATCATTTTCACAGAAGCTTCATGCTGGTGCATCAGTATGACCCAGGTGCTAAACACAGGTTTTCTTCAGCTGTAATCTAATTATAGCTTCATCCCTTGTGCATGTGCATCTCTCTGTGCATGTTTGTGTGTCTCTCAGCCCTTTAGGTGGTGTGTAATAGTATGGGTCATCACATGATCTCTGTTGCTGTCCATATAGTTGTCATACTCCCTTGCCTGTCCATCACTTCATCCCCTCTGTTGCTGTTTTACCTCCTCTCCCCTGCTCATGAAAACATGATGTGTTGGTCAATGATCAGTCGTCACACGCATTGGTTATTGCTAATTCCCTCCATGAGCTCAGTGGCTTGGATGGGGGTTCAGAGGTGTGAGTGTGAATCCCTTTAGACTCTATGATGTGCGCTTCCCTCCGCCGACAGTCTCACCCACTACTGTCTTAAAGTGAGCGTGAGTCAATGGAGGTGCCCTAGTTTCCTGCACTGCTCTCTCTCCGAACCGTGCACTTGACTCTTGGTATCTCCAGAAAAGTTGAACCATTAGTTCATGGAAGTTTTTGTCTGATGTGGTAATGAGTTTTCTGTTTGATCTTAGATCCACGGAGGAACTCAAGAGGGATTTTCATGAACTTTGTGAGTGTTTAAGTGCGTGTGTGCATGCATGTGTATGCGCGTGCATGTGTGTTTTGCCGCAGTGCTATTTGTAATTTTTCACCCTGTATATCGCACAGAAAGTTTATGAGGTGTGAGCCAGTCAAATGAAGTGTATCAGATTCTAAGGGAAGGCGGGAGGTGTCTTATCCTCTGCTTGAGAAATGTATTGTAAACATTTGCATGCCACTAAATATTTTTTGTTTAAAATTAAAAATTAGTAATAACCATACTGTAAAATAAATAAATCCTGCACACCTGCTCTGCAATACAGGTGAAAACCATATTAGGAAACTGAATGATTCACTGCTTCACTTACAATAAAAGCAACAAAGCAGATGGAGTAAAGGTCACAGGCATTTCCATATTAAAAGAACTAAAAATTCCCAGCAGATTTAGTTTTACCTTCATCTTCTGACTGCTGTGTTGAACTCATTAAAGGGAAACTCTGCTGATTTTTACACACCAGAATGTGTTTACTCGTCTGGAGGACTTTCTCTGTGTATGTGGACAGAGCTTTCTAACACATTTTGAGCAGTTGTAGAGATTGAATTAAAGATTACTTCATTGAAGTCCCGATAAGTCCTTCTGGGGCTGTTTGGCTGGCTTCTGGAGCCCTTTCTCTAAATGCTGCAGACATTGCTTGAAGGAATTTCCACACTTTATATCGTGCTGAGGATAGGCATGTGGAGTTGAAACTGAAAACCCAAGAACAACATGATTAATTTTATTAAAACATGGTCACACTGATTTGTTTTCATCTGATAAAACATTACTGATAATACACTGGTATGATAAGAAAATGAGCAGCAAACACAAATGAGCATTTCTCAAGTTTCAATACTTTATTGCCATGTCAACAACATTGGTGATTGGAATTTGTTTCAGTGGGCTTCACACACTGACATAAAAACACAACATACAGCCATTACAGTACATGATAAAACCAAATAAAGTGCACAAAGTAATAAATAGATAATCAATAAAAAAAGTGGCACATTAAAACAATACCCTGTCCATCCATCCAGTGGACCATCAATCAATAATAAAAGTCTAGATAAATAAATAAATATGGCACAAAACAAAACCTCTTAACTGGCCAGTAACGTGCTTGTGAACATCAGCTTGTTTTCATTAATATCTCCACGGATATGATGCTGAAGGATCAGGGTGGACACTGTAGTAAAGGAAAACTCTATATCTTTGTCCGTGTGTTTGCAAGCAGTGAGTCACACGTGTTAAATCCTGGGTCCAATCAGAGGTCAGCCCCATGCGTGTCTGTGTCTGTGTCACAGTTGCGCACACACAACAATGATCTTGTCAACGCCGTCCCTTGATAAGAGTGGACAGGACATACGGATGACTGGCGGTTCAGGGAGGTGGACCGGAAATAAAAGTAGCCTGTTGTTCTGCTGGCTATAGGAGAGGACGACGACGACACTGTTTCTAAGAAACCTGCATGCTACTTTTTTTTAAACCGTACATTACTACTGTACTTCATCATCATCTCTCTCTGTCTTTCAGTTGTCGTTCTTGTGTTCACCATCTCCCTTCTCATTCTGTTTTAAGAATCAAACAAGTGACTGGTATAGAACCTCAATATCTGTCGATTTCTGTAGGATACTGGTAACAAAACGACTCTGTTAAGACTTAATTTATTCCTGACTGTGAATGGAAGACACTGGAAAAATGTGTAACGGTGTGAGTGCAGTCTTTGATATTTTCGATGCTGCTGTTGCCTCTCAAGCTTCACAAACACAAACTCTGTTTATAGGAAGTAATTCCCTTTGGTACATTACCAACTCGTTTTACTTACGGCTACAGCGAGCATGTTCATCTCAAGTCATTCCTGTTCGGAATAGCACTCGAGAGAGAGGTGGAATAACGCATAGCTAAACATGTTGGTTAATTAATGTATGAGGTGAGATTAAGGATTTGAACCCATTCTGTCACGACGTCGGGCCCCATCTGATGTCAACGTGGTGCTGCAGCGTTTTCCATTAAAACAGTCAAGGCTCCCTCTAGAGAGAGGAGATTTAGGAGGAACGGCGGGCCTCTCTTAACATGCCAAGGTCACCAGCTTGCTTGCTTGCTCACTTGTTCGTTCCCTCGCTCTCTCTGGCTGGCGAACTGCAGGGATTGGAGGTGTGTTGGTTTATGTCGGGGCTGCCTCCAGATAAATCAAAACGCAGAAGGACGTTTGTGAAACAAGACGCTTTAAATTCTCCCCCTCTGGCTCCGTCTTCACGTCTCCCTCGTAAGACTTTACTAGCTGATGCTCCCCTTTCTTTATTTGTTATTTTTGTCTTCCTTCATCATCCCCCATCCTCCACCCTCATGTTTTCACCACAGCTTTCCATCTAAACAACTCTGCTTGTACTTGCCCAGTTTCTGAACCCTCGCTGTCGACACGTTGACCACCAGCAGCAGCAGCAGCGTTTGTCAGGGCGTCTGGAAAACATCGACTAGCTCAGAGCTCTAAGCAGTCGTCACTTTCAAGCTCGGTAGCCGCCCGAGGTGAGTTTCTTTTGGCTGTAACCGGCTGGTTAAAAACAAGCCATAATCACCCTCACACTCTGACGCTGCCTTTCACCACTTGTTAACAAGAAGTAAACGTGATCTGTGGCCCGGAAAATAAGCACCGCAGGGAGAAGACTTCTCTTAGGCGTATCAAAGCGTGGCCTACGGGGTTGTTGATGTCGTCAAAGGACAACAGGTCAACAGGTGAAGCTGCTTGAGTGGCTTCACCAAAGATCTGGTGGACGGCTCGTATTTTCCTCACTGTGTGCAGGGGGAGTTGTTTCAACTTGCCTTCGCCCTCAGTCACATCCTTGTTTCTATTTTCTGTCCATGATGTTCATTTGCCAGCCTGAAATGAAGGTTTTTAAAATTGTTCCTGTTCATTTCCCAGGTGGTTCGGCTTAATAAGCATATCAGACATGTATTAATGGATGAGCGTAAACACAGAGACACAATTTTTTGTCTTTTTTCTGCTTTATGAGGCAGAGCTGAGTAATCACAACAAATCATGAGGCCGGTGAACAAACATATTTTTCTATGTATATATTTAAAACTCTAGTGTGAAATTGTATATGTCTGTACAGTGAGATTCATAGGATAGTCTGGCTGGGTGTCCTACTTCCTGTCTTGAGCTTATCAGTGTTTTTGCTTCTTGCCGCTCCTGCCAGCCATCATGTTGTGTCTATAGATGCAGGTTTTCTCTGTCATCTGAGAACAAACAAGCAAGGAGTGTTTTTGTTGTCTCTGAATCAGTGCAGCTATTGTGTGGAGCTTCGGATTCTGTCGGTGTGTAGCAGCAATTCTCTCCATCTGTAAACCACCTGCCTTACCCCGTGTCACCCTGGCTGGTCTGTGCTGGCCACGCATCAATATTTTCCGTTTCCTGTGGATGTTACACGTTGTCAGCGTGCCCAGTCCTTGTCTTACTCCCAGCTATGCTAAAAACTGAGGAATAACACGGTACAGCTCAGCTCAGTTGGGCTCAGCATGGCTCTCTATTGAGAGAAGAGGGGTATTGTAGTGGCAGACTAGCTGGGTTTAATGTTGCCTTCGGGGCTTGTTGCTGTGTCTGTTCTTTTGTTGTCTGGAGGGGAAGCTTAACACTCTGTGTTTGTATTTTTGTGTGTGCGTATGTGTGTGTCCGACTTGTCTGACTGCATTTTCCATCCCAGACAGTAGTGTGGAAGAAAGGCACAGGAAATACCAGAGGCATTTATACAATAACGGAAGAGATACTAGATGCAGAGCAGTCTTTAAAAGTTTGTCACGTAACAAAAGCAGTACTTTCAGGTGTGAGTTAATTCTAAGAAGAGCACGTGTGGTCACCGACGCGCCTTTTTCTGAGCTGAAGTTGGAACGTGAGCCACTTCCTGCCGGTAGGTGAACCGATCTATTTCCTGTTGACAGAAAGTGTCACGAGAAAGGTCAAGACATACAGACGCAATCCCACAAGTCGTCATAAATGTGGTTAGTTGTTAATGTTTTTCACTGTCAATTACAGGGCAGGCTGACGGGTGACACATGTCCCATCTATTTCCATGCACTGGGAATAGATGTACTGTATGGGGGGGGGGGTTGTTATGCACAGATTACATCATTTCAATGACATCGTACCCACAGCAATGAAAGCCTGGCCTGAGGAATGCCCTCCACTTGTGTTTTTCTTTCCCCCTCTCTGCCCCTCTTTTCCTCTGTCTCTCCGTTTCACATAAATGTGGGTTACATGCAATTAACCCATAAAAGGGAAAAATCAAGTCCTTTGAATCCTATGCCCCAGTCCATAAATAGCCTAAATTCAGCCTCATTTCAACTCTTGTCACTGGCTCTGTACCACAAGTGAAGCCCCTCCCTCAGTTGTACTATAACTTGACAATAATGAGGCAGCCACGAGCACAGCCCCAATGAAGGGCTTTGCAGGGATCGGGCTGGGCACGCAGGAGGGATGAAAGTGTTTAAACAGCGGCAGTCACCACACTGCTAGGGTGGAGGCCGAGCTGGTCTCAGCGCTGGCTCGGGACTGACCAGGCAGGCAGGGCTGGGGCCTGTCAGTGGGTAAACACAGAGAGGGGAGGGCATGGGTGTAGCATATGGTTTAAAAAGAAAGATGTGGGGGATAAATAAATAATGAAAAAGGCAGTGGAGAGTGGGAGGCTGAGGGCAGGGCTTAGGGGTTAGCAAATTAAAGGGTGAGCCCAAAAAACTGGGCATGGGGCATCTGTCGGGAAGGGGGAGGACACTGTGGTGAAAGGGTGTGGCATGCGAGAAGTGGAGGTTGGGCAAAAAAAGTCTCGGAGCAGAAAGACAATAACAGACAAACTGTGAGACGGTACAAAAAAAGACATACGTGGAAAATATTTTTGAAAATCCGCTCCCGTGTATTATTCGTAGCAAAGCATGAGCTCAGGGGTTGTGGCTGTGTGCAGTGGTGTGATACTGATGAGCCGTTGGTGGTTGGTGAATAACACAGTGCCTCCAACAGTGCGGTAAGTCAGCCAGTCAGACAGCAGGATGGGCAAAGAGCACCCAGCAGGGGGGGAAGACAGTGTTTTGGTGAAGCCAGGTCCTGAAGCCACCCAAATCATGTGCACCGGTGGGTGCCTTTTTGCATGTGTGAGTGAAATAAGTGTTGCTTGATGTATAGCCACAGCTGGGGGAGAGGGGTGGGGTGGGGGGGGGGCTGTGGGAGGGGACGGAGAGACAGCTGGCAGAGCAAAGGGTGAGTGTAACGAGGAGTGTGTGTGACAGCCACAGTGACTCCTTTGTTCCCACTCACTTGTGCCAGTCACAGCGAGTAGATGGCTGATCTGTGAAGTGACTGAATCCTTTCACACCACCTAGACCAGATACACAGTCGATCTTTACATTAGCCCCCCTGTCTACAGCCCCCCCCCCCCCCCCCCCCTATGCGTACACGTGAGAGCTGGCAATGGCAGTGGGAGATTTCCACAGGAGAGCCCAGCACCGTCTCCTGTAGAGCGCTCATTACACTTGTGATGATAGTCATCAGTGCTAACATAATTGTAGCGCCAGCAACATAGACCAGTAGCCTGTTTGCTATATGCTCAGATAATGAGTGTTGTTGAGGGCCGGTGTTCTCTCCTGAGTTATGGTTTAATAAGAGGAGTAATATCTGTGGTGGAGAGAGGAACTGTATGCAGTAGTCCTGTGTGGCGTCTGGAGGAAATACTGCTACTGTGTGCATTGAGTCTATCAAGGTGCAAGGTCATTCGAGACAGCTTATACCACCGTTCTTTTATTAAACCTGTCTGCCACACAAGATCACAAGGGTATTTATCTTTCCCAGCACATTAATTTTCACCCCTCAGAACGCCAGCACCCTTTTAAATAATAGACCAATAGCTGGAGGATGTACTCTATAGCTTACACTTCTTCTATTAAAAGGTGCTTTTTTTCCCCCTCTGAAAGCTCTACAGTGAAGTGTTCACTTGTCCACCACCATTTAGCTTTACAATGATTTTTTTTTTTTAGGAGTTCAATATGCCTTTTCAGTGCCTGACTTCTTCCTCTGAGTATTTGAACCATTTAGTTCAAGTAGGACAAGTAAAAATAGCCACAAATCAATCCCAAACGCACATCTCGATCTAGGCTAGCGCAACCCAACAGGGGATAGAGTGACACGGCATTCAAACCTGAACTGGGCAGAATGACTGGCACTTCAGAGGGGACCATGTTCTTAAGAAATAATTAAAAAAAAACAAAAAAAACATACTGGTGGTGACCGCAATTCAGGCCTTTACACACTTTAAAAGCCATTAAAGAGGCAGCAGTGGATTACGGTTTGTTGAGTTATGATGATGATATGACCTTTTGGTTATTACATGCTCCAGTGAGGATGGTAATCCTCTGAGCTATTGAATTTAGCTAAGTGGAGACCATGTTTCCATTAAGAGATGTATATGACGTGTACGGCACTGCAGCAGCAGTTCATGACAGACCAAATTATCGATAGCACAGAAATGTCACACAGTGTAAAGTGTGTGTGTGTGTGATTCCACTAGAGATGGGAAAAATAAAAAGGCCTGCAGGGCTGAGGAGTAATGTGCATTCATCAGCAGGCGGGTAAAGTGCAATCATATATCTTCATATTCATATTCTTTTTCTTTTTTCAAACAGTTTGCACAAACCATCCTTTTAACAGTATCTAATAGTCCCCATAATGTAGACAAATTGTATCTCTATTTTTTTCCCATCTTTATGTTAACATTCCTACAAATAACCACTGACATTTTCTCATTTAAATTAATTGAAAGGTGAGGCGTCCGGAGCCGCTTCAGTCAGCGCGGCCTGCAGTAGCACATCTCTCAGCATCAGCCCGACAGAGCTGCAATTTTAGCCAGGCGCTGCCCCAAAACCCTGATGGTGTTTCTGCTAAAGGCTTGAAGAGTTTATTTCTATTTCTTTTCATGCCTGTTAGGCAGAGTCCTTCTCACATGAAAATGACTGCACTGTTTGCAGGAAGCAGCAGGGAGCTCCATTGCATCAAACGAAGTGCTTCTAATTTCTCCCAAAGTTACAAAAGCAAATGGAAAAACAGTGTTGCACCATAGGAACAAGGTTTCATGTGCAGAATGGTCAGAGAGAAAAAAGTATTGTGTATGAGAGAGAAAGAGAGAGAGAAAAGAAAAGAAAAACGATTTAAAAACAAAATAAAATAGAATGAGCCAGAATCAAAGACAACTTTATGCTTAATCTTTAGCAAGAACAAACACAATCATCCAACTGTGTTCCCGACAGAAACATTGTTTGTAGCAGAAAAGTGGGCCATGTTGAACTTTGGATGACCTCATCTGCTCTAAAACCCCCAGAAACTCATAGGGGAATATTTTGAAATGCAAAGACTTGTGACACTGTCGTCTTGTGCGTTTCCCTGACAGCAGTCCCGGTTGTGTATGTTTGTCTAAATGCTGAACAATGTGAAAACCTGGTCTTGGTGGCTCAGCAATCATTTGCAATGGAAATTCCCTGACCCGAGATGCCCAATCCTTCAAATCCCATTTAACTCGATGGAACACATGGCAGCTCTGCCAGCGCTGTGAGGAGCGGGAGTTAAGCTTCTATAATGTCACAAAGCAGGTCTGAAAAAGCTGTCTAGTCATCAGCGTGCTGCTAACCTTTTAGTTTAAAACCGCGCTAAGACTGTATTCATAACTGTAAAGCTTCTGCAGTGGACAGTTACATGGAAATGCTCTAGTGTATTGTGTACGGTAACTTTATTTAAAATGACAGCAGGGTCTCTCAGATCTACCACATACTTATAGGTTGAATCAAATAATTTATTGTACATTATGTTCAGTTATGTTAATGTAAAAAGATATTGATTAGTATTAACCCTTTTCACAACATTGATCATCAAATCAGCCGCTGTGTGGCCTAGCAACACCGTATGAGATTAAAACCAAAGACTGCTGGAAGACTGTTTTCATATTTTTCCACTTTAAAGGGTTTAAATTTGCCCTTGCTGACCATAAATCAGTACACAGACAGGATTTTATAACACTTCAAAGTCTCACACATCATGGTCATGGTGTGAGGAAGAAACTCTATTTCACACATAGTAGATTTTTAATGAGGGAGGCAAAAAATCAGAAATGGGTATATTCCCTTTTTTTGTGGATAAACAATGTCAGACACAAAGTTTTGTCCCAAATAGATTATTTTCTAAGTCTTAAGACATGTCTGCAGGGGTGTGATGCTGCAGCAACATCAAGCGTGCCTGCTCCAGCTCCATGTTTCAGTACATTGCATTAAAGTGCAATTTAAAAACATATTATTTTTCTTTTTCTCTTGAAAGCACTCGGGCAGTGAATGCACTTGTTCTTTCTCTACTTGTAGACAGTTGTGGAATAAAAAAAAACCTTAACTAGGTTCAAAGCTCAGTACTCTTTGAATCTCAAGTGAACCGAAGCTCCATCTTAACTGAAATGAATATATATTACATGAATATCTAAAATTCAAAACATGCAAATTATACAGTCAAGTACTGTACACAGAAATATACCACTGACATATGAAAGGAGTTTCACAAAAAACCCACAATTTAGCTGTGTTCCCTCTCTGCAGTCCTTTTGCAGAGACGGTTGTTTTAGCAAGATGTGCAGCTTAACATATGAAGCCGAACACTTAGAGTAATTACCATATTCTTCCATACCGTCCATGCTCTGGAGAAAGGAGAACTTCTCTTTTCTCTCTAAAATGAGTGAAACTAAGCCTTTAGCTACAGTATTGTTCTTGCATAATCCCCGCTGTTTTATTCTTGGACTTAAACACGACTCATGCCTGGTCGGCAGAGTGCACTGCTCTTTTTGTGTGTTGGTGGGTTTGCGTATGTGGAAGTAACTTCTAGCACCTGCTGGGTTTTTAAAAAACACAATTTGGATTTCAATTAGCACACAGAGGCCGTAGCTACATTATCTTTCCTCATGAACTGCGATAATCCAGTTGAGGGATGCGTGATCCCTCAAGAGCCGTATTGGGTTAGCTGGGAAGTGATAAGCACTGTCTGTGTTTTATGAATGAGACGCCCCACAGAGGAGTCTATAAAAGGCAGTTTTATGTCTGTTGTCTTCTGCTTGCGTGTGTGCTTGTGGTTATGTGCCCATCTTTTCCACAATAACCTTTTGTCTAGTACTTTTTCCCCCCCTGCTGCCTCGGGTGTAATTTTAGCACTTTGAGGAAGTGGGATTTCAGTCTTTTTTTAATGCTAAACTTTTGGTAGAACTGAACGACACTTGATTTTGACCCAGCTGAAGGGGCCAGATGAAACATTGTGAATGAGTATGGATTTTCTTTGTCCTTATAAAGAATTTTTATCTTTTTTAAACCTTTTTTTTTTAAAGAACGTAATGGAAAGCAATTTTATTTCCTAACTGCTGCTTTTGTAAGGATTATTTCTTATTTTTGCGAGGTGTTGTTCATGCTTGTCATGACACTGTGTAGGAGCAGTTATTGATTTGCCCTGCAGTAACATGGTTTGATTAGTTACACAATGTGGAGCTAGTTATAACTTCATGTCTATTTTTTTCCCCCCTCAATGACAGCCTGGCTTTGTAACTGTGTCAGTGTTGTTGCAGAGAAAAAAAAAATCAGTTTATATTTATGTGGTTGTTTGCCTTCTGTGAAATGATCTCACTTGGAATGAGAGGGGGTGTGAGAGAGATGCTGGGATGCACTGTCTGTTCTGTTGGAGTAGTCAAGGTCACTTGATGATGGAGGCGTTTTTCTGCTTGTGAATGAAGAACGCTGTGCTCGTTCCCTCCTGACGACACAAGGCCTCCCGCCTCCTCCAACACGCACACACACACACACACACACACACAGGCTTCACAGTTAGACAATGGGACTATAGACCTGTTTCCATGACTTCCCCTCCCTGACCAACCAAAAAGCACTGTTCATCCCCGCCTCACTCACATGACCTGGCATGGTTTTTGTGTGGTCCCATCCCCTCTTTACATACCCAACACACACACACACACACACACACACACTGATCCACTGATCTTTTTCAGGATGCCTTGTTCCTTGAAGCGTGGCCCCAGAGGCTCCAGTCATTGTTGTGTGCAGTGATCAGTCAGGGGGGGAAGCTCCCTCCAACCTCGCTCTGTCGCTGCCCCCTCTATGTGCTGCTTTTGAAATGTTGCACTTTGATGTTTGGACCATCACAAACTGTTATGTCTTTGGAAACAAGGCACACTTGTTTTGCATTTCTTCTGACTGTTGAGCTTGCTCCAGTTTTTTTTTTTTTTTTTTACCAGTCGTTTGATATTTCATCACTAACTTAGTATCTGATTAAAAAAGATGGAGGAAGTTTAAAAATCCCACAGTGGTAAAATGTTTTTCTTTCCTTCTTGCTGCTCTTCAATCTTTTCTATTTCCCTTTGGGTCAGTATTAAGAGAGAAAACTTTGATTTTTTTTTTTCCCTCTTCTTCTTTTACTTTCAAGACGAGGCACACCAAAATGTAAAAGCTGAGCCCGTTGTGGTTTTATATGAAGCTATGAATCAGACTATTGGCTGGGTGCAATGGCTTCATTGGGTCACCACTGCTTGCTTGGTAACTTTTCATTTTTTATCACTTTGGTTTAGATACAGCTACGATATTAATCAGATGTTAATTAGTGATGTAACAGATCCCAATCAACGGATATGAAAATGATTTCAATCTTTTAATCACATTCTTGGCAAGAAAAACTAATCAGAATAGTTTCTCAATTTCTTTGACACCCTCCTGATTGGTGAAACACTACACTGTAGAAAACCATGGACTTATCATGTTTCACACTGTCAGCCTTGTGCAATGTGGAAATAGCCCTTTCCTTGGTTAACTGAACCCTCCTCAGGACTTTTTCCTGTGCAACAACTTGCAAGAAATGTCTTTGTAAAATAACAGCACCAGTGTCAGCCTTGGAGTAAACGCTTGGTTGAGTCTCCTCCATTGTCTGCATGATGATTGTGTTCATACGCTGCTGCTGTTCCGATTAATAAAAATCAGTCACGTTGCTGACTCCAGCCTGTTCCTTTAAATAACCAGGCTCTTCTCTCCAGCTCCATCCTAATGGTCCAGCTATGTAAGTTGATTACGCCAAAGACCCCACAGGCCTGCAGCCAGACCAGCCTCTGTGGAGTCTGCGGGGGGACGCACATAGCATAGCTGACATTTCTATCTCCCTAACCCGCTTCTCTGCTCTGGGTAAAGCTGAGGTAATTTAAGGTTTTAGAAACCGCTGTTATCAGCCTCAGAATTTCATCTGAGGTCCGTAAAAGCCTTCTGGTGAAGATCAGAAGGGACGAGTGGTGGAGTGCGCTGAATGTTTTGGAGGAGATTGTGATGGTGTGGTGTTTTTCATGGTAACACTGGTTCTATTTATGAGTAAATCTTTACGTCTCAAGCCTGCTTGCACTGAAATAGACACTAACTTCTTGTTGCTAATTGCATAAGTCAGCATATGCACAACATGGTGAAATTGATTGCTCTCCAGCAATGTTAATGTTTGCCGCTGCTTCAGGAATTTTTGGGTTTTGGATCGATTTTTTTGAAGACAACAGCAGATCAGACAGTATTTCCATAACTCAGTCCTCCTATATCTGTCAGGGGGAAGAAATACACTGTGGAGAGTGGGTGTTTGACCTGGATAGGCCGTTTCCGACAGGGCTGCGAAGCCTGAGAGCAGAAGGTCACACTGTCAGTGACTCACTAAGCCTGTGGGCTCTCTCTCTCCCTCTGTTTCTTACACACACACACACACACACCTAACTGGCAGTGAAAAGGCTTCCAGGGTAAACACCTAATTGTGCTCCTCTTTTCTGTTTTTAAGCTCTCACTGCCGACCTTGATGCTGACTGATATTGAGTTATGTAATGGGGGAGGATGGCATGTTATTTTTAAATCTAAAGAGAGAAGAGATTGTGTGTATGTGTCTGTTTGTATGTGTGTGTGAACAGAGCACATAGCCTATTGTGTTTCAGTTAGCGAGGCAATGGAGGAAAAACAACATGTGTAATAGTCACCTTACATAACGCTCTCCAATACACATGCTTTAAGTGCACAGGATTAAAATACACAGACTGAGGTATTTTAATGGCGCAGGTGATGTTTCATAAGCACTTAAATATCCCAAAATATCATGAGATGTGACTGATCAGGGAACAGTGAGGATTATAAACAATGATATTTTTGGGATATATGCTCACCTTCTTGCTGAGAGTTTGGTCCATTGGCTGTTTTGAGCTTGATCCCACTGTATTGTTTGTTGTTTTATTTATGTATTATATGTTTTTCTTTCTCTTTCTTTTATAAAAATGCATTGGTATCCACACCCTGACTTGGTTCTGTCATATCAACCTGTGAATTTGTGAATCTCTGGCTGCTGATAAAAGTTCAAATGAAAATATATTTAGAAGATCAATACCACAGATGTATCTGAACGGTAAATAAGAAGCAGCCTGTTTGCTTATGTCTGCGTAGCATAAAAAGTGGCAGCAGTAAAAGTAGAACTCTAACTGCTTTGTTAAAGCAAAAGTGTAAAAACCTCAGAGAAATAGAGGCAAGGGCATCATGAGCTTGTTTGGATACTCAGATATTTGCTCTGCTTTTTTCTTGCAGCTTCACAGATGGGGTGAAAGTTAAAGTTAAATGGCTCGATGATCTGAGTGTGTGCCCTGCTGGTGCTTTGCTGGCTGTAGCTGTGCACAGACAGACAGTGTAAGGATTTGGGTAATTAACACCGTTGCTAATGGTAGATGAGCAAAACAAAAGCATACAATTTTGCACAAAGATTGCACTAAATTAGGCATTTATTACACCAGCATAATCACAGCATAAGTTCAAGCAAGCTGTCTAGTTTAAACTGTTACCCATAATGATTTAATACCAGTCCCTTTTCAACTAAACCTAGCTGTGTTGTTGTAAACTGTTTTGAGGGAAGAGTCGGCGGCACAATAAGCTGTGTGACCATGTCCCAATTATTTTGAATAAACGATCAGAGGATAATGAGAGGACACTTGCTCAACCTGTGGGCAGTTAGACCCAAACTACCAGTGTAACTCTACTTGACATTTAATGCAGTGAGATAGACTCGGGAGTGTTTACTCCAATTAAATAGCTGCTGTAGCTTGCAGGTCATGCACCTATTAGCTGTGCCTCTGTGGTCTTCACTGATACTGTACAGTATGTTACAGGGGAAGTCCTTTTTTAACCGTTAACATATTGTCCATGTCTGTGTCCACTAAACAAAGGAAGGAAATTATGTTATATGCACGTCCCATTTCTGTAAAATGCATGCCAAGTTCTCTATGGGCTTCCTTTGAATTAATGTCTCTGTAATGTGATCACGCATTACTGTTTGTTTTGAGTGTTCGCAGACCAGCATATGTACACATGGAGAAGTGTCCATGAAGATGAAGATCTGGACTCCAAACTGTAATTTAATGGAGATTCTCCGCCCAGTAGAAATGATCTGTTATTACATATGTTCCATTATAATTTCATTACAGGTTGCCCCCAGTAAATCTCATCCAGTTCAGACTTCCTCCTCAGACTAATGAGCAGGACTTCTGCCTCTCCCTCAGTCTCCTGTTCAGTGAAGGAATACTGGGTCTCTGTATTTCTGCAGGCTAATAGCTGGAGTTTAATGATTTGCATAAAAACAACTTGCATATGTTAGCTTAGCAGCCAGCCACAGTTTTGTGAACAAGGTCAAAGGAGGTAGTTATCTTTTCTTAGAGCTCAGGTCGTTTTGGGAATGAGGAGCTGTTTCACATGTGTGCAGTATGGAAACTGAAAGATGGTCCAGATTTCTATTGTCTGTTTGAGTAACAATATAACCCAGACTGCTGTATGTCAAAATGCATGGATCATAACCACTTGAATTTACAAGTAACGCATTTTACTCCTCTTCAAGTGGAATACATTTGAATGCGGTTTTGAATAATAGATGATCCCCTGAGGTGTTGTGGAATTATCTTTGCCTTACTACCTCCTCTGCAAGCTGACTGTGGGAATGTGCAAATTCAAATTATGTTTGAAAAACTGTGAAAAAGAGGTTATGAAACACTGAACGGCTGAATGACGTCAACACCTGTCTGATATTATTCTGAATCCGCTTTTTACATCAAGAGCCATTTAGAACTGGGTGTAATAATACGCTCAAACTTCTGAATCACCAGCATTATACGGTGGGCCGCAGGGTCAAGGCCACAGCTGACTTAGTCAAATGAAAATAATCAACATCTATTTCCATTATTAGTCAGGCTGCTGCCACAATGACTAACAAATATTTTTGCACAATTACCTGGTGTGTAACTGAGAATGGCAGGTGTAAAAAACCTGCTGATTATGGAGTGCGTTTCTTATTTTAAAGGTGCAAAATGCAAATTCTGGATATCAAGCTCACTGAGACTCAAAAGCGAAGCATGCCTCAAGTCGTACCCCTCACAATGATTGTCAGTCTCAAAAGTAAACTGCTGAAATGGTGAAATGAGGCAAAAATGTGCAATATTTCTGAAACGTGATTTATTTTTAACTATATTTTTGTTTTCGTACCACAGTACAATATCTGGTTTCCTGCACTCCTCATATTTTTAGCTACCTTGCACCGGTATCTTATTGCTGCACAAATTTAAATGTTGTCATGCCCAGTCACCGCAACATTGCCATAAAGATGCCCTGTTTTGCCAGTCAGTGTCTAATATTTGAGAAAACTCAGCTCTTCATATAAATTCCCCTTCACCTTCTTCTGTCAAACATTGCTTCAGCACAACCAGCTCTGCATGCCAAGGCTGAATATCTGATTGAAAAAACAAACAGCAGAGGCTGACATGTGTGGACGGGTTAGCACCCTGACCGAACGACAGTCTGCCGCTCTCTGATCGACTCAGAAACACCCTGTTCGTTTTTTTGTTTTTTTTTAGTTCTGCTGGGGGAGTATCTAAACCCAGAACGCACGACATGCCTGCAAACATAGCAGGTTGTGATTACAGACGTCTCAGTGGTGCAGCGAAGACTTGATACTCGGCTCTTTGGTATCACCCACTCATCTTTTGCAGGCTGTAAAACTGGCTGTTAACAGTTCACAGAGAACAACAGCTGTGGTCACCTTGAAGTTTTGTTTGCCATAAAAAAATAGTAACAAGTATTTACTGCAAACCATCAGGAAACCTCTCCATCCATATGCCAAATATGTTCCAGACATCTCCAACAGGATATGTTTCTGTTTGCTCTATCCATACGGGATTAGAGTCGGGAGCACTGTGGGTTTTGTGATATAGTTACAAATGACAACTTTTTGAATATCTATCAAAAATATAGCAGCTTCGAAGGAGTGAGATGCAAATCAACAGTGTCGTATCCAGACATACTGTATATGCTTTGAATTTTGGCAAGAGCATGGAGGGAGAGCAGAAGGGGGGTGGGTGGCTCGGGGGGAGATCTTTGAAAGGTTGACGAGAGACGTGATGCAGCATCCTGGACGGGTCAGTCGGGCCGAGGGAGTGCACAGTCGGGGTATTCATGAGGGGGCTGAGATAGTTTGGATAGATTATTAAAGCTTTGACATGGAGCTGGGCAGAGTCCCCCGTGAGCTCTCTGACTCAGCACTGTTCACTCTGTTTCCCTGACAGACGGCTGTGTGTTGCTCGCACAAATATTTTTCACTGCCTAGCAGGGAGTCGTTAGTGACAGACATTATCTAATCTTTTTCACTTCCTCAGTTTTCCATACACACGTCGACGCAGCGACTGACCACATGACCTCTCGGTTCACGAGCCGAGATGTTCTACCTCACATGGTCTAAAACAACTCAGTTGGGGATATGATTGTGTGCTTCTATTAGCCTGTTGTGTGTTTACTGGCTGGAAATGTTTTTGCTAACTTGGATGCTTGTCTTTTTGAGGCCCTGCGGGAGTTTGACTCAGAACTAAAAATCCTGGATGTTTGCATTTACGACTCTCAAAATGAACCGAAAAGTTGACCTCAGCCTGGGTGGAGTAAACATCTGTTTTTGTGTGACACTTGTGCAGACAGTTTGTTGAGCCCTGAGTTTTAAAATGAAGATGTCATCACCCCGGTCGAACATTAAATGTTTAATTTGGGCATTTCGCCTCCCAGTTCATGATCAGTGCTATTTTGACAACCCAAAGCATCTGACTCACTCTGCTGACGCTTGTTGTAGCCTGCTCTGGGTTTGTTGCATCAGTAGTGAATGGGGGTCACTAGAGGTGGAAGTGAAAGTGTGAGCTGCTGCGGTATGATACCTATTCTCTTTACAGTACAACAGTATTACATGGATCATTGGGTTTAACTTGGCTGTTAAAACAATAACACCTTTTCTAAGATTGACATGTGAGCTGTGAGCTAGTGTGCTGTATGGTTTGTTGCTAAGACACCTGTTATGACTGCTGTAAATGAAGATGTATGTAGTCACCCATAGGTTTCTAAATAGTAGTTTCGGCTGTAGCCATCTTGTCTGGTACCTGTGTATGTGAAGCCCGGACTTCGGCACATGTGGGTTTGTGGGAAGTATTTGCTCACCCAGCTGTCACTCAGAGCAGCACACCCTCAATTATGCAGAACTGTAAACCTTAATAAAACTTAAACACGTGTACAAGAGATATAAAATTTCACTCCCTGTACAGGAGGAAATTAGTCATAGAAACCTAAACTGTTTTTTGGACCAGGTTGTAAACATGTTTATTTCTGCTGTAAAGTTTTAACATGGGAGTCTAAGGGAGTCGATCCACTTTTGGAGCCAGACTCAAGTGGCCAGTTTGAAAGCGGTTTTTAGTTCTTCCATGTTGGCTTCACTTTTCACCCTCAGAGGTTTCAGCTTGGTTACGGCAAGAGTGGTTCACGGGTTCAGACAAGGAGGGAATCAAATTCGGGGTAGATTATTAAAGCAGTAGTTGAACATTGCGTGAAAATAAACTTATTTGCTCTCTTGCAAAGAGTTGGATGACAGGATTGATGTCAGGCTACAGCAGCCAGTAGACAATTAGAAACAGGGAAATCAGATAAACTAGCCTGCCTGAAGGAAATTAAATCTCCTGCTGCACTGAAGCTACAGTTTGTCCCTCAGTCACTTTGGATGAAAGCAGCTGCCAACGAGTAAATGTAAATCCCACTGTTTCCAGTCTTTATGTTCAGATAAGTGAACATGTTAAAAAGCCCTAGTGGTTATCTCACAGTGATGCACTTTAGCAAGAGGACACTAATGAGGTGTATATGAGGTTTATGAATCGGAGCACAATTGCATTAATATTTCAGATGTATTGTTCATCTTTCTCTATACTTCATATGTCTGCAGTCCCCTCTTGCTGTACTGTTAACCTCACTTTGAATTTTGCCGCTTTTTTTTGCTGACAGACCTGTTTCCTCTTTTCTCGACAAACGCCTACTTCCTCCTTCTGCCTGTCTCTCTCAGCAGTCTCTTGGTCGCTCTTTTTGCCTGAGGTCTGAGGTCTTTGTCTAACAGCTTATGATGCTGAAGGCGGTTCACTTGTGGCCAGACACTCAGGCTAGACTAGCTTAGAAAAAGAGCTGCCCTCTCCATCGTTTGCAGCAGAAGCAGGTTGATTGGGAGGAGAAACTGCTGGCTTGCTTGGTTTGTCAAGTTTTTCCGGGTGAGTCTTCACGTCTTCATGGTGTTTCTTGCTCTTTCTTCATGTTGCACAGGATGTAGTAGGCCTCAGGGTGCGGCCCTGTGTAATCTCCTGCCTCTTTCCCCTCTCCTGTGTGTCACCAGTGGGCACGAACATTGTGGTTAGGTGTTTGCGTTCTGGAGTAGTAAATGTCTTGGTATGTACTGTACATGCTTGTTTGGCCGATCCAAGATGGGTCTTGCTTTCGGTTTTCCCCTTGTAACCAGAAAAGAATGGAAATGTCAAAGAACGGATGTGTTTTTGAAGACAGTTGAGTGCCGTGGCCTCATGGTTTAGGAGGGGGGGTGGAAATGTGGTGTCAGTTTGTGATTTTGGAGTGGATAAAGAAAGAGCATGCTCACACAGCTGATAAATCTGCTGCACTGGAAAGTAATTACTTGGCAATATTAAGCTTCTTATGGGTTAGCTGTTTGCCTGCAGGCCTAATTTTGGCAAATGTTCTTCTTTTGTTTTTTTTTATCTGTCTTCTCATGTCGAAACGTTCCAGTGTTTTGAATATCTGGCTTTGCAGAATGCCATCTATGTACCTCTAATTGTTTCTGACTCACATGTTTACCTCAAACTGCTGGCTTGCTCTGCTCGCAACACATTATTTAGCCCGGGTTTGTACCTTGTTCAGCAACACACTGTAGTTCCATGCTTTGCTTGTTCTCCTGTGTATGTGCAGATTTAGATACACACAGTGGATTCCTGCCTTGTATGTGCTCGGTTTACAGTGCACGAGCTGACTGTGTGTCTCCATAGTGGGCTCACACCTCGGCAGGAGGTCGGTTAGCTGCTACACGGAGTTGTTACGAGCTGCTGGTACTAACATTTGACAGGATATCCTGGTTGCAGAGGTGTAGTGAGAACCAGGGCGGGTTTGTCACAAATAAGAGGCCTGCTGAAAGTCACGCACACATACAGTACACACACACAGCCCGGCATTGCAGTCAGAAGATGCTGTACTAAATTCCCCCAAATTGATCCGCTGCTTTGTTGTTTATGCAGCAGTCATTTGGTCTGGCTGTCGTCTGTCTTGCTGTTGTAGTCATGCTTTTCACTCGAGGCTCTTAGAGCATGGCACTTCCTTCCTTAGTTGAATCTGGAGGCCATCATTTCTAAACTCTGACCCCAGCCTTCCTCCTTTCCCCTTTGTCTTCCTCCTTTATTTGGAGCTGTTTTGTCAGACTTTTGTCTTGCCAGCAGCTTTTCCACTCTTTCTATTGTGTGTGTGCGTGCACAATGGGGAGGAACTAAGAATAAGAACATTCCTTGTTTCAACGTATAGTCTTTGTTTTGTTTGTTTGTTTTTTTTATATCAAGGCTACTATAAGACCTTGGTCATACTACTGCAGTGTCAGAGTTGAAAAACTTTTGAAACTCAACAAATTTGTTAAGTTAACCAATGAACTAAAAAGCTAATATGTCAGTATGTCTGACAAAAAAAAAGTCACTGCTGTGTCATTCTGACATGCACACACCTCTCCTCAAGGGTGTAACATGACCATCGTGTGGCTGGTGTGTAGGTGTGTGAAGGCGCCACGCTCGGAGCAACAATAACTCATAGTCCTCTGCACCATGTCACTGGGCTTTTGTCTCAGCTCTCAAATAAGGGATGGTGCACTTTTTGTGCACACACACACACACACGGGGCCCCTGCGGCGAGGTGGGCCCTTTGTAGAGGCATCGAATGAAGAGCTGGTGTCCTTTTGAAATCCAGGTTACTTCACACATACGCATATCTGCATGTAAAGTTTTACGTACCGAGGCACATACTGAACACTCACACTGTGAAAATGCACACGACGGTGTGAAACTCAAAGCACACCAGAGCTGGGTGTGGAAATATAAGAGGTAGATAAATATAAGAGAAGTTTTTTTTTGTTTTTTTTTTACAGTTTAAGACAGGGGTTTTCAAAGTGTGAGGCGCGCCTCCCTTGGGGGGCGCCAGAGAGTTTGAGGGGAGGCGCGACATGAGAAAAAGAAAAAAAGAAAAACTGAAAACATTCAAACAAAACATGAGTTGCATGTCACTTGCACATAGGGCTAAATGATTAATGTTTTTGCAGTAGCCAATAGTTTGTGATTATACTGCAATATGATAAAACATGATCTTATAACACAGACTGTCTGTGATTATGCTCAGCAGCATCCGGGAGCCCGACGCGTTATAAACTGACGCTTGGTCAGAGCCCTGGTGTCCCCAAGGTGCCGCAATGCAACCCCCTGTGCGGCGATATGACGCTCAGAGCGAGTGATCAGAGAGACTGTGTTGCAGGGAGCTGGCCAGCTGGCCTCGGCTGGATGTAGCACTAATACGTCGGCTGCCGAACTATTCTGGTTAGAAGAAGAGCGTCAGGTAGCTATAACTTCATATGAGCCGCTGCCTCTCACAGTGACCAAGCTCAGATAAATACATTGGATCAGCAGAAGCACCGCGTGTCCCCGAGCAATATACCGCTTCTAAAAAAGAAAAAAAAGCTGCACATCGTCGCGACAGCTGAACAGCTGATGTGGTCAAGACGAGGAGACCTGTCACAGTGTCACCTGTGGCTACATTTACAATATAAACTTCAACTTCAGACTCTGCTTCCCAGATGATCACACAGGGAGAGCATGAAGGTGCTTTTGTGATGAGTGTATTACAGAGTTCTATATCAATGTTTAGACTTATTCGTCAGTGCTATATGTTGTCATGATAATTAATATGCTGAGAAATAGGATAAATCAAATAAATCATACAAAAAAGAACAATTTATGTTTAATGAATCAAATATGGTTTTGGTAGTAACTGATAATAAATAGACTGTTTAATTCTCTTTTTTTTTACAGTTTTATTTTTCATTAAGGGGGGCTCACTCTCTCACACTTTGAAAACCCCTGGTTTAAGAGAAACACTTTTGATTGACAGGGCGACCTCAGGCTGCTGCTGCTTGTTTTTCATGGTCTGTGGTCTAAAAGTAGCTAAAACAGCCATTTATTGTTACCATGCTTGGTATTCTGTAATTGATTACACACTGTTTATGAGAATAAGAGATTAAAATTTTCTCCAAAACAATGTTAATTACAGCGTGAAATGAAATAGTTGGGATGATTCAGGATTTCTAAGAAGTGGCTGCTGGGCTACAGCTTATTTTAAACAAGTGGTTAGATTGGTCCAACTGTGGCTGAGTTAAAAAAAAAATGAATGTGACAGATTGGGAGATATGTGACCCGGCATCAGGAACTTCTATTACCAAGATTTCCTCAAGTTTCAACCAACTCACAGACACTCAGTTACCAATTTATTAGGAGCACCTGGCTGTGACTAATGTGGTCTAATATGACAGTTCTACCTTGAAGTTTAATACGTTAGGTTTTTGTTGAAATAGTGTTAAAGAGGATTTGAATCAACCACATGATGCTGTGGTCTGCAGTGTTATTCAACTTGTTGCATTACACACAGATAATGAATGTTATTTGGCCTGGTTTCATTGAAACCATAACATAATATAACACCAAACATTTCAACATAATCACAGACTATAATAATGTGAAATCAACTAAGCTGCAACACAGAGTCGTACTGTATCTTGGGGTTCCTAATAAACTAACACTGGGAGAAACTGGCATGGGAGACCTCGTGGCAGGGCTAAAGCGTGGTGTTCAGTATGTATGAGTTTCTGCTGACTGCTCTAAATTAAGTGGCAATCAAAGCCTGAGGAAGAAAAGAACAACAACCATTTGGTAAATGTGCCAACCAAGTATTTTCTATTCATATAAGGCTGATGTTCATCAGGCCTGAGTGCCGCCTGGTCTGGTCACCCTGACATTGTCTGTGAAAACTGCTGCCTCATGTTCTCTCTCACAATTAGGGTTCCTACTAAAAGGTCCCAGGAGGAGCTGGCAGGAGAGGCTGCGCTTCACTTAGATCATGTTCCTCTTGATATTCATACTCATACTTTCTCTGGCTCTCTCTCTCCATCAGTGGATCCTTAAAAAGCTTTGATTAAAATAATTTCAAAGTTTTAAAGTCCTGTATAAATAAAGCATATAGGCATCGTTATTTTATTTTTTTTACCTCACATTGTAAGGCAATGCAATTTTATTTGTATAGCCCGTTTTTACAAACAGTTTGTCTCAAAGGGCTTTACATGGCATCATAACAACATCCTCTGCCCTTAGACCCTCACATCGACTGAGGAAAAACTCCATAGAAAACTCTTTTAACAGAGAAAAATGAGAAAGGCACATGAATGCTTTGATTGAAACTCTTGCAAGCAGCTTCGTGCCATTCAGGCGTGTTGATGATGGATTCTGTAGCAGTGTTGGAAATGAAACGAGACAAATGTTATGAATTATTCTGTCATAATATACTACGAACAAGGCCTTGAACTGCATGTCATATTGCCTAAAACATGTGTATACAGCTTTTGGTTTCTCCCGTGTGGACAATTCTTCTTATTTTCACTTCCAGTTATAGTTTAGGAAGTCTTACATCTGGCTTTTTGAAATTTGTCCTCTTTCAAATCCTCTTTTCGTCTCTCTGCCTTCTTGCATGTTTATCTTTTGCTGTTGTATCCTCATCTTTCCTCACTCGCGCTCTGTTTAGCTTCCTTCCCCTCACCTCTCTCTCTCTGGGCTGTCTCACATTTCACGATGTCTTGTCGCATTTTCTGCCACTTGCACTTTTCTTTCGCACCACAGCCCTTTGATTTTAATCTTCTTTTAATGTCGCTAGTTTGTGTTTTCTGTCAGTGTCTAGTCTACCTTCCTTTCTTCCTCCCCCTTTCTCCTCACATGTTCCTTTGCATTTCTCACCTTTGCCATCACATCCCATCTCCGCTCCTTTCCCATCTACAGATGATGTGACCCTCGCATTACACATCATGAATTATTGAGGTGAAACCCGGCACTGTTCTGCTGCGCAACAAATCACAGGACTTCTCTCCCCTCTCTGTTTCCTCTCCTCTTACCCTGTCTCCACTCTTTATTGATGTTTTTGCTCTTTAATTTCGACCTCTGGCAACAGATCAGATCACAGGTTTCTGAGGGTAACATGAGATTTAGTTTTTGTCCTTCTCCTTTGGACTTAATCCTAGGGAATTATGGCCACTGTAACCCAGCGGCACATGCATCTCTGGTTACAGTAGGTGGGCGAATGTTTGAGGATATATTAACTGCACACACATCAAGCAGTTGCAATACCTTGCTGGACTAGGGCCCATTTAGACCAGTGGTTTGATGGCATTGGCTACATCCTACTGCAGTTGAACCAGTGGAAAGATTATAAACGTGTGTCAAACAAATGAAAGAAGAGAGCGTGGAGTCTGTTTCTTCACCAGTTCATGATCTTTTTTATCAGGTTCTGGAAAATAATATGTTCTGAGGTGAGAGAAACTTGGCAAGAACGAGAGGAGAGATTGATGAAGGCAAGAAACATCTGATGTGGTGGACAGAATGAATGAGCAGAGGAAAAAAGGAGACGAAGGAAAGCAGGATCAGATACTTGCAAAAAAAAAAACTTCCTCCGCAAACAAAAAAAGATGGAGTGTGCTCTGTGTCCCGTTAGCCTGTTTAACCCTCTGGCAGTGTAAAAATAAACACACACTCACTCACACGCAACGGAACCAGGTTGCAGCAAATCACCTGCTCTGGCATGATGAGATCTGACAGCAGTGAGCTCGATAACAAGGGTCCATTTACTGTGTAAAGAGGCTGCGATGAGATGCCAGAGCGACAGATTGGAAATTGATACACAGCCTGCCAGACTATAGTAAACACTCATGATGACATGGAGAGAATATATAGTGACAAACACACACCTGAGGAAAAATCCTGGTGTGAAAACCTTGTTTCTGAGAAATTGTTCCCCGGAGCAGTGTGTGTTGTGTCGATAGCAGGAACAACATGTTGATCAAATGAGGGCTGGACCATTTGTAGCCGTGCTCATGGCGAGTCGGTGTGTCGAACCGCTGTGTCTCTCAATTACCATTGAGGCTGCGTGTGTTCAATCAATAGGCCTCAAGGCTGTCCATCTCTGAGTCATCTGTGGTTCTCAGAAGATGATGATGACAATGTGCTCAGAGCACACACTGAAGGTGCAAAGTACAAAGAGACACACACACCATCTTTACTGGAAAACCAAATAGATACCCTCAATCAAAAGATTCTGACTTCATTCACAATTACACACAGCACTCTCCATTTTTAAAGGATTATTTCTCTTATTGCAATTTCTGTCTCACATTTGTTACTTTGGCCATTTCCATTGGTATCCGTTACGACAGCATTGTCCCCAGCAAGCACATTTTGAATACAGCAACACTAATTCAGACTTATTTAAGAAAGGTTTAGATGGTTATGTCTATAACAAATAGATTATCTAAACCACCTATAATAAAGGTGAGAGGAAATTCTCTGAAGTAATAATCCCTCATAGTGTATGTGAACAAACACATTAAAAGCGGTGGTTAAATTTGGACAATCAATATGACTTAAGTCTGACCGTCTAAGTAATGATAATGATTATGGACAAAAGATAGCAGGTCTGATGATGTGTTGAGCAGATATAATGTTCATCCTGCCCATCATTAATTAATAAATAATCACCAGATACTAAGTGCAGCTCGGGGTAACAGGGGGAGGCCATTAGTTTCGCAGGCACACGATGAACCTGCTCACTATATTTCATAAGGGTTCATAACAGCTTGTTAAGACCTTTCCCTCAAAACCACAAACCTGAACCTCATGGTGGAACTGAAGGAAAAGTCAGAATTTCATGGCAGATAGTTGAGAGATTTCAGTCAAAGCGGTGGACCAACTGACCGACATTAAAATAACCTGGAGCCATGCTGCTTTAACACGACTTGAAAAATCTGACAGCCTGTCTGAGGATTGGCTGTTTTATATCTTCCACTGACAGCTGCTTTCAGTGTTGAGAGAGATGGTAATGTGCCTGCAGTCGATGACTGATATGGCTTTGTCTTACAAATGAATGAATCACATTCTCTGCATAGATAATAGTGTGTGTACAGCACACGCATACACATTGTTATTGCAGTGTGGAACCCAGTGCTGTTTGAATCAGTGATTAGCCTATTACATGTAACATGTGCAGGGTTGCGCTTATGTAGATGTGTATCTGTCTCAGTGTTCCTCAGAGGGGAGAGGCAGGAGGAGGGAAACGTAGAGCAACACAGCTGCATTCACTGAACGTCACCTAAGTGCCTAAGAAAGTATTTAACATGTGTTACAAAACCACTCTAATTGTCAATGAACATGCTTCTTCATATTTTGGTGGTGAAATTCAGAAGCCGGGGGGGGGGAGTGAGTCATTTTGGTGGAGCTGTGACAAACGTGACTTGAGTATGACACGCGCTTTGGAAAGAAAGATGCATCCACATCTCGAGCTATTGATGCAGCGGCTGCTATGGCAACGGGCCCTTGAATAAAGGCTATGTGGATTATTATGGGGTGACTCACTCACAACGCCAGGCCAGTCTTATTATGTACACTATCTTTAAAATTAATACCTGCTCATCATCAACCACATACATGCGTGCGGTCGGGCAGTGTCGTGTAATAGCAGACACACACATACACACACACACAGCAGACGTGCACACAAAAAAATTTTGGTCTGTGTTTGTGCGCACACATTTCATCACTCCCTGTGCTGCATGTGCTCATGCAGACATGCTGTCTATATCAACACTGCTGCTTTCTGCTCAATAGTTGTCCCCCAGGAATTAGTCTGAGCCGGTCTTTATGCATTATGGATTGAGATTAAATATGTAAACAGGATTCTCCAGCAGGAACTAGGATGATCCAAGCTTTCTAGACAGGCTGGGAAAGTAAATAATTGATGCCTTCCTCAGTCGTTTTTTTTGGGGGGGATATATCTGCTACATTCTCCACTTGATAACTGTGAATTGGTGGGTTTCATTCGACCCCCTGCAAGCGCACACAAGTGGCTAGCGACTAGCTCCCTCCTGTGTGGTTTGGAGTGACTGTGATTTGGCTGTTTTTTTGTTTTTTTCACCATGGGACCGCCACGTGGCTTATCTTGGCAAGCCACAGGGTTGCAGGTCCGTCAGGCTACCTGTCCCTCTGTCAGCTTGCATGCTTATTTTTCTTGTGTCCTCTCAGGAGTCTTCTGCACAGGGACAGAAATCAGGCGAGTGCTGGTGAGCTCGTTGCTATGCATTCAAACCAGGGTGCGCTCAGTACAGAGTCAGATTTAAGTATTTTCAGTTGTGTGTTTCTTCAACTAATGAAAGAAAAATAAATTGTGGTTTTACTCACTGCTGTCTCTTAGAACCTCACTCTGTGCCACAACAGAAACAGGATGTCAAAAACTGCTCTTTCCCCTCCCTCCTCTGATCTCTCCTTTTTCTCTCCTCTTTTTATTCCCCCAGCGTCACTCACCCCCCGTTTCACGTCCTCTTTTAAAAGGCAACACCAGTAGCTTGAGGTCGCACTTGCAGAAAGTTTGAGGAAAAAAAATTGTACAAACTTTGTAACAAGTCTTTGCTTTAATAGTAGTGCATGTTTGGAAGTTGTTTTTTTCTATGCTGCTGGTTGTTTTTACAATTGTGTTGCAGTTTAGTTTGCATCACGCATGATGATGCAACCATACAATGATTCCTCTCTCTTGATAGGCTACAACAGGTGGTCGCAGTAACGTGCCAAGTCGATACAGAAGACAGCAAGCTAATAAACAGGGAATATCATGTGAATGAATAACATCAAATAACCAAGTAGATTTAAAATGTTAGTTTTGCTAATGCCTCATGGCCTGAGGTCAAACACAGTGTGAGGGACAGTGATGTAAACCAGAGAAGTAACTTGTGCAACTCCAAAGCTGAGGCTAAAATGCCCTGGAGATGTGGCTTAGATTTCCCCAGGTTTGATTAAGATTGTTTAGAATAACAGATCATCATTATTTATCTTATCCTTTTAACAGAGGGAAAATCTCTCGATGGGTGATGGCAGGATCTCGTACGCTCACTTGCTATTGTGGCTAAAGTGCAGCAATGTCTGCGCCTTCAGTGAATTAGAGAACTCTTGCACTTTGATCACTGTGAAAATGTCTGAACAGACTCAGAAGCAGAACTACTTGGCTCTTGAAGTTGTAGTAAGATGTTTTCTTGCTCATGCGGTTTGTGTCTGTCTCTGCTGAGTTTAAACAACTGAACTGAGGCCAGCTCCCGGGGAAACACAACAGCTCTTACAAGACATTGTAACTCTTCACTTCTCTTACCTGCTGTGACCTCATTAGCAGTTTAACTTTGATTTGAATTAAACTCTTTGAGTGGATGAGCCCCACCGGCACGTCCTAATGCTCTGTATAGCTACGTGTCAACAACTGCAAATTAAAGTGGTCTACTGCCGCAAATTCAATGGTTTGAATAGAAAAATGTGTTGGTCTGCTTTAGTTTGTGAAAGTGGGTCTTAGAGAGTGAACAGTGTATTTGAATATAATTTTCAGCAGCAGAGTCTGCAGAAATTTACATGAGGAGCTCCGTTTTTTAAGGTCAACTGTCACCCAACCAGGGGGGTTTGTTCTATTATAGGTGTCACCTGTGGTTTCTGCATAGCCCCTACGATAGAAACGTGTGCCTTGTAGCAGGGTGGTGACCTCCATATATCATCATACCCCTCAATCATCTGAGGTCAGAGTGTGTGCTGTATTTCCATCTTTATAAATAAATGTCAACTGGTTGGTTGGTCGGTTAGTGAGCCAGTTGACTCATTTCCTCTAAACCTTTAAATGTTGTATAGAAATGAATTATTGCTCTTATGTATTTTTCCTTATTGACCCTCTCTGCTGGGTATATAAATATGGGTATATCATAAATAATAAGTTTTTGTATTCCTTTACTAATGTGTTTCTCCCCCCTCTTTTTCTTTCCTCATTCCTCTGTCCATCCTCTTCTCCTCTTCCTAAAGGTTTGGATGACCTTCTTCCAGTAGTCGTGGCAGAGGTGTGAGGCAGCCAGACCCACACCAACCACCCCCCTCGGCAGCCATGCCGCCGCCGGCAGACATAGTCAAGGTGGCCATTGAGTGGCCGGGGGCTTTCCCCAAACTCATGGAGATAGACCAGGTAAGTGTCTGGGGACAAAGAAAGACAGTTTCTTACTACTGTATCAACACACGTCACTGCCCTTTAAATCCACCCAGACAGAAGGCGGTTTCAACGGTTTGTCTGCGCAACAGTCACCTTGCAGATTTACACACCATGAACAGGGCAGATGTTTTGTCTGAACACTGTTATGCACTGCAATCCCTTGTTATGTATAAACTGTGAAGCAGCTCAAATGTCTGGGAGGAGGTGGCTGATGGATGTAATCAGGGCCTGATATGTTTTTGCTCCTTGCAGTTATACTAATTAGCCTAAAGGAAGTGCCTTAATTAAAACATTTAGCAGCCAACACAGCCACAGCTTTGACATAACTTAAAAGACATTTCACTGGATGTGATGCTGGCGCCTCAGTAATTAATGGTGTAAATCTAGTTGTTGCTGGAATCAAACAAGCTACATTATCCCTGATATTGTTAGAAATATACAGTAGGCCTATTTAAATCTTTTTTCTTTTTTTTTCTTTTTTTTTTTAAGGAAAATGATTAAGAAACATTATTAAATAGTGGATCAATCTTGCCGATCCATTCAGGTTTAGTATGAAGTTAGAATCAAATCAGGGTGCAGGGTTGGGCTCCACTAAATGGGGCCAAGCTCCACATTTTCACCCACTTGCTGTTGCTTTTCACTGGCTCAGGTTTATATCAGCCGTAGATCAGATCTAGACTGAATCTTTGAGCTCCTAATCTTTATTTTCTTTAACTCTAGTTTCATCAAAATGTTGACCACATACAGAATTAGATCAGATAAGGCATTCAATGCAGGGCCTCACAACAAATGCTAGTAATTGACATGAAATCAGTCACCACAATGTTACGGTGTGTACCAGCTCACTGCTCAAACAGTAATCCACAGAGCACACCGTGTGTCGGCCAACACCTGGCTCTGACAAACACTGGATAACATGTTAATAGAGTAATTAGCCCAAACAGTGACTACCTAATGTGTGTGGGGTTGTGGTGGCTGACATGTTTACCGTTATGTTGTTTGATTACACATCCAGATTGTGAAATGGCCTGTGTGTGTGTGTGTATATGTGTGAGTCATGGATGGGCTAATGATTGTACAAGCTATGACTCACCGTGGCAACTGGAGCCGCGATTGCCCTCCTCAATGGATGAAACCACTGAATGAAACATTGAACTACAGAGGACATGTGCTGCTGGGTTTGCTGCAAGGTGCTTTAAGCACTTAAGCAGAGATTTGGGGATGTAGGTTTTGTATTTAATGACCCCTTATCAGCACAACTCCTGCAGTCTGAAATGTAAAACGTCTTTAGCTCCTCTTTGGTCTCTCTGTCGTCTTCACTTCTTTAAGCCCCCCTCCTCCTCCTCTCCTCCTCCGCTTTTCTCTTATTCTCTTATCTCTCCCTGTCATCTCTCTCTTGTTTCTCCTTTCTGTTGCCTCCTCCTTCTTTTCCTTCTCTGCCGTTCGTTCCCCCTCTCACACCTCCTCCCTGTCTTTTGTTGTAACTGTGAAACTTGCGCTGCGCCTCCTCCTCTCTTGTCCTCCACCGTCAACCCCCACCTCTCTCCTCCTCCCTCTGCATCTCCCCTGTACAATAGGCCCTGCAGCAGCATATGGCTGTCTGAGTCATACGTTGGGGAGTGGGCTTCGGCGGCTCGATCTGTCTCGAGGCCCAGAGAAAGCGTGCTTGTGTGCGTCTGTGTGTGCGTGAATCAGAATTTGTGCGTGTGTGTTTTTTGTTTGTTTGTTTATGTGGGTAAGTGAAATCGTGTGTGGGTGTGTTTGTGTGGCAACATGCATACTTGTTACTATTCATGCATATGCGTGTGTGATTAACGTGCTGACAGCTCCGTTCACATGTGTGCGTGCATGTGTGTTTACTTGTACCCATTTGCAGGGGGATTCATGTGTGCATGAGGTTTTGTGCGTTTTGCTCGTTAGTTGGGAGTGTTTAGGTGCAGCTGTGTACACCTATGTATGTATGTTTGTTTGTGTGTGCAATCTCAACACCCCATAGGCACAAAAGTCCAACATTTGTGTGGGGATGCTGGGGAACAAGTTGTTGTCTGAAGTGCAATAGAGAGACAGTGGGAGGACAAGGTGATGAGGTTTCTGGTGATGAGAGAACCGTTTGCTGGTAGAAATAAAGGCAAATTCAGCTTGAGAAACGAGGTGTGAAGCCTGTTGTGGCATAGCAGCGGTTTTATATGGACTTTTATATTAAATATTTTTGTCTTGTCTGACAATTTGACCCAAACATCCTGAAATAGCGTCCACTTGGAGCAGCAGAAACGAGCTGCAAATACAGTAATGACATGCTTGTTATCACCTTTTAACTGATATAGCACTTGTTGTTGTCAAGCAGTGGCTTAATTATACATCCAGCAAACACAGAGCAACATCATCATTCATTAGGAGTCACTTGCCTGGCTGCCTGATATTAGTCCAATGTTCACTGTGCAGCTCTGTTTTGGTCTCTTGGAAACAACTCCCTGACAGCAGCAGGAGTTGAACCAACACAGTACAGTTTCAGGACTGAACATTAATGAATGAATGAATTAATTAATTATGATTTGAATGATGCTGAAATGCTGTGTAGAGCTGAGAGGATCTGTAGAGTTAGGGTGCTAATTATCTTTGGGCTCATCATTAGTGGTTACAGCAGCTTCAGTACATTTTGTGAAAATACTGCTCATTCCATGATTTGTGCTTTTAATAACTTTTATTTTTATTATATGTCTCCTTTTTTTTGGTCTATTTGTTGTAATCAATGCACCTGTAACAACGGAGCTGTGAAGATGTTTTACTGTTGCAGAATGTGATTGTTGCTTTAAACCCACCAGATTAAATTTATATTGATAATTTTTTCATTCCCTCTTAGGGATATCTTTTTCCATGCATACCTAATAACTCTATAAAAGCAGAAAAATTGAAATGTTAAATAAGTAGGAAAATATCCAATAAAAAGCATCCTTGTGTGTAATAATGGTTTAAGATGCCTGTAATCAATGTGCAGACGTTGCTGCTGTCAGTCATTGGTCCGAGCTGGTGAAGTCTGCTTGTTGTGTAATCCAGTGACCTTGGAAAGGAAGAGAGAAGTGTACTTGTTATCCTCCCAGTTAAATAACAGAGTGTTGAGCTGAAAAGCTAACAGATGGTATAGACTAACAGAACGTTCATGCCAAGGTGAATACGCAATAGACTGTTGTTGTTGTTGTTGTTGTTGTTTTTTGTTTTAGTTTTGCAAATTCAAATGTAACATTTTCTGAGGGGGAAAACACTTGAAAACTGAACAAGAGCACTTGGAGTACCTGATAAGACATTTTCTGTTGGAGACTTCACTTAAATGGTACATTTAATCCATTCACCATGTGAAAAAAAAAAATCCAGCATATAGAAACAAGACTTTTTAAAGACATTTCAGAAAACTTTTAATGTACTGTATCTTTTCCTTTAAATTGAGCTGCAACGCCAGGATAAATGGAGCAGGAAATGTTACACAAAAGTTATGCAAAACTTTACACATATGGTAAAACCCTACTTTTCATATAATGTAAATGTCCACTCATTTAGGTATATTCGTGTATTACCAATAATACACATCCACAATATAAAAAGCTTTGATCATGGAGGAATCGCTCCAAGCAAATGTACCAGTTGTTTTATGTCTTTGAAGACCTTGCCAACCTTTTGTTATTCATTTGATAATTTATTAGATACTAGATAACTCACAAAAAAGAAAAGACATTTTGAACTGCATTAGAAATGTAGGATGCACTACATTTTGCAGTTTTGGTGTTTTGTCATCAGGTTTTTTGGTTGTTGTTTTTTTACAGCATACGTGCGTGTGTGTGTGTGTGTGTAGCGTTTTTTGCATTCCTTGCTTTTTATTTTAATTCTCTGTCTGTTTTCACTGTCAGTTCAAGGTTGTTTCAGTTCAACGGTTTTGTTTTTTAATTTCAGTTTCAGGCAAGATTAAAAAAAAAGGCTTTTTGAAACTCACACATACCATCATGTAACACAGACAGACAGACACACACACACAGATATTCTTGTGTGTGTATGTGTGTTCACTGTAGTCTGGCAGCATACTGTAAGTCCCAGCGAGCCTGAGGATGACAGCATTGGCGAGCTAGCAGATATTAAGTACGTACCAACTGGCACTGTACGTACACACACACACACACACACACACACACACACACACTCTCCTTAACCCGCCCCACTCCATTTCCCCCCAGTCCCTCTGTCTCTCTGTTCAACAGCCACTCTCCAGCTTTCTCTCACTATTATCATCCATTCTCCCTCTTCCTGCGTTAGCTGTTGTTTTCCCCTCATCTTATCCAATTTGCTCATTTTTCACAGTTCCATCCTCTGTCCCCTCTTTTGTTCACATAACAGCTCCTCGTCTTCTTCTGTCACGTCCCTGCTTTTCTTACCCTGTCATATATCCCCAACATCCTGCCACCATTATCTTCTCTTTGTAATCTTCATCACTACAGCTTGTGTTCCTGTGAAGCAGCCTCTGTCTCTGCAAAGAAGCAGCAAAACTGGCATATCCTATACAATGCATTGTATATAGATGCTCACAAAATTACCATGTGTGTATGCTGGAGTGCGTGGTTTTTAACTGTGTGGTTTTGAAATTGCTTTGAAAAGATTAAGCTTGGCACAGTGGGGGTCTTGGCTCCAAACATGGACTTCTGGGTAAGACTCCTGTGCCAGTGGATGGGGCGGCACTAGAGAAAGTGCAGTCTTCAGATCTTTTACTGGAGCTCTGCTACCGTGTAAGTCTGAAGGGAGGCTGGCTGGAATTGGAGCAGAGGTCAAGACGTTCTGACTTTTGGGCTTTGCTCGAAAAATGCATAATGCTACATGAGTCCCATAGTGCAACTAGATATCTTCATTAGATCCTCCCTGCCTAATGGCTCAAAGCTCATTAACCCCACATACTGTATCCAGTCTGCAACACAGACTTTCTCTTTTCCTTTCAAACTCCTTTCAAACGGTCTCATTGCAAACATTAGGAAGTTTCCTACAGAGCTACTGAAGATGGGTTCCAGCTGTTTTTACAGGTTCAATTGTCTTTGTAATGAGTAAACATTATAGGTCCCCTGAAACAATCCAAGTACATATCCTGTATTCACAGAAGTATTACTAAAGAAATCACCAAAGTGTATACAGTAATGCTGTATTATCTTATTGTGATTATTGAGGAGGAGTTGTTTTTTAAATCTTTTTGATAGATTTTCCAACAAAATTACATATTGGCATTTAACAGCATTACTGAGATTATTTTAACTGATGATTTATTTTCTGTCGAAGCCAGTCAAAATAAAGCAAATGAGACTTGATGTGGTTGTGTCAAATCAAACTTTGGTATTAAACTGCCAGATTGGTTCATATGTTCATTCTTTTTTTTATTTTTTTTTATTTTTATTGATCTCTTATCCAGTAAAATATGTTTAAATTTGTCTAATATTGGTGCAACAACCAACTTGGCTGTTATGTGGAAACAATAGAAATACTCAAATAAAATCAAAGTGCCCCTTACATAAATGTACTGTAAGTACGGTTCAGAAAATGACTGTGAATGACTTTTCTCTAGTTTGGGGCAGAATATCCCTGTTTCTGATCTTGAAGCAGTTTCACATACAGTAATGAATGAAATGGAGGAGCAGACATGGTTCCCACATCAGCAGTTGGACAGTTAGATAAATACAGGGTCCTGAAGAACAGCCTCTCTTTGTGCCAGTCCTATAATATAAAATAATTGCAGCCCACTCTGAGCTGACTGTTGTTTTAGGAACTCAAACTTGGACTATGGACTAAATGTAGTTTTGCCTTTCTCCACAGAAAAAGCCTCTCTCAGCCATCATTAAAGAAGTGTGTGAAGGGTAAGTCGGCATTTGCTTTTGTCAGTGTGCGTGCATACTGTATGTATGTGTGTGTATATACATGTCTTTGGATTTGAAATTATTCTCCAAGGGCTTCCTGTGAAAGGCTTTTCCCTCTGTCTCCATGCTGCAATCGTATTAACTGTTGTAGAAGATGTTTCCACTTTTTAAACCAATTATCAAATGTTTTCCTCTCCATTCAATGTCTTTTAGGTGGTCCTTGGGGAACCATGAAAACTTTGCTCTGCAGATTGCCGACTCAACAAATTTTTACATCACTGAAAAGGTTTGATTATCTGTTTTTTAACCATAAGTGGTGGTAGTGTCCGAGTTAAAAATATACCACAAGAGCTGACTAACTGCTTTTATTTTGGTAATCCCCCACAGAATCGCAATGACATTAAGAACGGTTCAATACTTCGCCTGACCACCTCTCCTGTAAGTTTTTTTTTCTTTGGCTTTGTAGGAAAATGTAATTATTGTGTATGCACAGACAGATTTGCTTTTAATGTCTTTTCCCTTGTCCTCTGTCTCTCTTCCCCTCCAGTACCAGACTGCGCTCCAGCTTCACGAGCGTATCCAGTCGTCCAGCATGGATGCCAAGCTGGAGGCTCTGAAGGACCTGGCCAACGCGTCGCGGGACATCACATTCGCCCAGGAGTTCATCAACCTGGACGGCATCTCGCTGCTCACTCAGATGGTGGAGAGCGGGACTGAGTAAGTTCACTGTCTGTCCATCTCTCCTGCCTCCATCTCTGCAGTGTTTTCCTCGCCTCAGACGGTTTATTAGCTCGTGTGACAAAGCAGGGATTTGTTAGAGGGAACCATTTTTAGCCTGACCTAAGTCTATTGTGGGTTTAATAAGATCAGGCTGAGCTTCAAATATGTTCCACAGACACAGACCTGAAGTCAGTGAGATGAAGATCTTTGGAGTTGCACTGTACGTTCTGACCGCTTCCATTCAAAGCAGCTGACTGACCTGCTCATTCAGTGACACAATCATTGAGTTAAACTTGATGTATGCATGTGTCGTGGCCGGTCATCTGCACTGCCAACACATTTGGTGTGGAAATTGATTTGCAGCTGGGTATACAGTACTCATAGCACCACTGCAACACTGGATAGATGTGATATTCTTGGGCTGCATTGCAAAATCCATTATATATAGTGTCCTCAGTAATCGTGTTTACGTTCAAACATTCATCTTGTGATAGTGGAACATTTGTTCTCTCTTGCTACTAAAAAGAAAAATACTGCCCTGCAGTCATTAACAGCCTGTAATCTGTTTACAGTGTTTCCTCTACCTGGATAATAGAGTGTGGCAGAGCAGTGTTGTGCAGTGTCTTTGTTGGATATCAAAATATGCTTTCTGCTCTGACGAGGAGCAAATTCTTCACCTTGCTTGTTCTCGTCTTCCTTATGGAAAACATCCAACAGCAGCAGAAACATATGGGATAAAACACAAGCTGCACAACCTTAGTAAAAATACTGTTTCCCTGTATGTGTGTCTGCACAGGCTGCACCACAGCTAAGGTTGCTATCTGGGTAGGATCCAGAGCAAGGCAGCAACTGCCTAACACTCTTTCAAGGTGTCATCCAAGTGCTGGAAAGAAAATGAAGTAGCTTTTATTATATATGTAGTACATGCCCATGGGCTCCTCTCTGTCCTTGTTGACCATGAGAGTGATATTACACTCAACTGAGAGGGGAGAGATGCACTGGCTTCTGTCTGTTCAGCAGATCCAAAAACTGTTGAGGGGGACGGGGGCTGGAGCCCCCCAGAGACCGTCTCAACTGAAGGTTAAAGCGAGGGCATTTTTCGCTGAGGTGGAATTTCTCAGTCCCGATGCCAGGGGGGAAGTGTGTGGTGTGTGTGTTCGTTCATGCCAGTAGCATGTTGTGTGAGTACAAGGTTCCCAGCAGAACCAGAGCTGAGACCCAGACGCGAGTTACAGTAGGGGTTGAAAATGAGCACACACACACACACACACGCACAGGCTGCAGACTGGCAGGGAGAGCAGCAGCCAGCCAGCCAGTCAACCGGGACGCTCTCGTTTTCTGCCTCATGCAATTCTCATTATTCATCCCTTTTTTCCCAGTGAGAGAAAAGATGGATTGAAGAGTTGTTTACTTGCATGAGAAGTTTGCTCCAAAGGCACACTCGTGGTGTAAACACACACAGTGATGGTATAAACACACACTCACAAGGTCAAATGTGCTTTTACTACGGTGCAAGTTAAGAGCCAAACACTTGTGTGCAGGACAAAACACACTGATATACACTTAACTGTTTGTGAAATTGATCAATAACTCTCAATACAGAGAGGTTCACATCCAAGTCTGCTGTTTAATGTCTTCCACTCAGCAGAAGCCACTTGATGATCTCAGTGATGTTTCAGCTTATTAGACAGCAGCGCCTTTGACTTTACACTCACTTCTACAATTTGACAGAAAATCATTGAGTCTTCTTCTTGTCCTTCTTCTTGTTCTTCTTCTACTTCTTCTACTTCTTCTTCTTCTTCCTCTTCTTCTTCTTCTTCTTCTTCTGCTTCTTCTTCTACTTCTTCTTGATTCTTCTTCTTCTTCCTCTTCTTCTTCTTCTATTTCTTCTACTTCTTCTGGCATCTAATGTTCAAATTAGCAAATATTTGACCCTGTTTGATCTAACTGCAAGGAGCCATCTCAGCAGCACCAATGCTCACTGCACTCAGCTCCTGGCTCTTTTCATTAAGTATGTTTTTTATGTAAATTTACCATCACATCAGTTATTCAGGAGTGGAGAGCTTAACAGTGGTCTGTGTCTGTGTGTGTGTGAGAGAGAGACAGAGAGAGATAGAGACAGAGTGAGAGCAAGTGGTTCTCCTGCATCATCTCAACAGAAGGAGCTCATATGAAACGTAGATGGATATCGGTGTCTCTCTCTCTCTCACACACACACACACACACAAACACACAAACACTCACGAGTGTGCCTGACATCCAACTTGGTGAACCGCAATTATTCAAGAGGCTGGATGCTGGCAGCTCTCCTGGGCTGAGCGGTGCTGTGATTTAATGCCTCTGCCAGAGATGTTGCACCGTATTCATGTGGAAATCAGCTGGTCGGCTGCTGCCTCCGTCCAGGCCGGCTCCGCCGGTTGAAGGCAGATATCGCCCCCTTCTGACTGAAACACGGAACTGCTGTTTTACTAATGTGCTGAGATGCAGTAGCTGTTCACAATGTGCAGTGCAACTTCAGACACTTCATCAAGATGTGTTGTTATTTTCTAAATAGCACAGGAGCATGTGTGAGCATCGTAAAGGGAGGAGTTCACCCAAATTATAATAGAAGCTCATATTCTCATTGATCACTGACTGTATTGATGGCAGTATTAGTCTCATTTGTGATTTTTAGATATCTGATCTTCCTGAGTTGTGCTATCATATAAAATACAAAAGAAGTGAATGTTATTTCTTCATAATATTCACATAAAACTCTGAAAAAGTCACATATTCAGAGGTCGGGGTTACTCTCTGTCGATCAGAGCTTCTTTCTACTGAAGAAATAGTTCCCACTCAAATAGTTTTTTCCTTGCTCTGTTAATCCCTTGATGTCTTAATTTGTGTGTAATTTATTTGCTGTATTGTATTGTATTGTATTGTATTGTATTGTATTGTATTGTATTGTATTGTATAACATGTCGAGACATGTCAGGATTTCCAGAGAGCAGCAGAGATCTGAGGTTATAATTCACACAAGGAAACAGTGCCAATGTCACTCAAGACATTTGACGTGTACACACATATTTCATTCTTCATTTCTTCTTGTTAAATGAAAGTGTTTGATCATTTGTGTTTTTTGACATCTCTCACCTGAGCTTCCTGTGTGTGTGAGTAAGGTTTGCAGCGAAATGCTTATTCAACTGTTTCTGCTTGGCATGCTTTAAGTGTCCGTGTAGACTGACTGTTTAAAGGTGTCAAAGTTCATGCTCAAAGAAATGCACATTTTGATTTCATTTTGCAGAACAAGAAATGTATTCTTATGATGTTTCATAACTGGACCTCCTCTCTTTCAAAGACCTTTGTTGTTTTTTTTTCATATCAGCTTGTCACCCGACTGTGATGTGTGTTATTCCCTGCTCTGGGCTGGCTGAGAGTTTAAGGTTTGGTTGTTTGTTTCCCAACTGTGACGCCAAAGTTTCTCAAATCTTTGCAGGCGCTATCAGAAACTACAGAAGATTATGAAGCCCTGGTAAGCCCCTCCCCTCCCCCCCATCCCCTACAGCCGGGTAATGTCATTGGCTCTGTGCTCTTCCTAACCTGCTGGCCGAGTCTGCATGATTAAGACTCTGGCCCCCAGTGCCTTATGGGAAATATATATGTCTATCTATACAGTGTGTATTAACACAGCCACTCACAGGCTACCATTTCAAAAATCACTTACTTTGCATGTGGTTTTGGGCAACAGATTCAGACAACTTACTAATTTATGCAACACAAACTGAAAGAAGACCAAGATTTATTTTTGGAAAATTTAAATCAAGAAAAACATATCGCCACAATCAGTATACTGAAGTGAAAAAATTAAGCACAGTCACACAGATCGCTACATCGAGTGCAGTCAAAATTTCCCCCTGAAGTAAAACTTGGTTTTCTTTACAAATCGGTGCTACTCAGGGTGAAGGGGATTTTTTTTTTTACTGGCTCACTGTCAGCCAAGTTTCTCTCTTCCACATTATGAGTCTCTTATCAGCACAGGAACATCCTCCATCCATCCATCAACCAGGTTTCCTTTTACTCTATCCGCCTTGAACAATCTTTCCACCAATGTCAGCGTTCTCCTATTCCATGTAGCGTCAAATAGCCAACCGAGTACGTCACCTTTATGCCCAGTGCCACCTGCAAAAGCTTCTTCGTCCTTCAGCTGTGGGTTACTAATTGTCCATTTAACTGTTAACTCACTAATCATCTACCATGCAGCAACACTGACCCATGATGCTCTCTGTTGATCCACTGTTTCTTTTCTGAGGGTTTTCATCTCTGTAATCAGTATTTTATGTTATCTAAGTTATGAAGCAGTAATATATAGACTACTATTTTTTTTAAGACTTTAGATTTACTTAAAATTCAATGATCATTTTCTTATTAGGTTATAGCACAGTTAGGATTTATATTATACAACTAAAATGGTAAACACACGCTTAAAACAATGCAGTATAAGCCTCAGAGCTGCAGTGCCAGATTGGAGCAGTAGAGGTCAGTATTGTCAAGTCTATTGTTCTGTCATTATACACTGAGGGGCTTGTGCCCATTGAGCAACTTTTAAACATAAATCAGCAAGATTAAGTTGCAATGTTTAATTTAATCAGGAGTGGTGTTGTGGTGCTAGTGAAAACTTCCTAAATTCAGCTGTAATATGTCTCAGATATAACAGCCGTTTAATGCGTTCCCTCTGCTTTGGCCTCCTGTGAATATTGCAGAGTGATTTATCTCTCCTGGTATTTGTGTAACTGCATGACTTCACTCTTTAATGTAGCTTTCTGGTCCTGATTGAATGCCGCACTGTGCTGCCCGGCTCCTGCTGGCCCTCTGACGGCCCCCCGCTGTTTTGTTGAAGGCCAAGTCTGTCTGCGCTGCATCGCAAACCTCCTTCCCATCTTCTTCCTTCTCTCCTTGTCTCTGGTTTTCTTCAGCAAGCCTGGTCGCAGCATTGAACTTCTGTTCTTCTGTTCCTCTGTCCCCCTTCTCTTCCTCTCCACCACCACTCTTTGTCTCTGCTGACCACTCATTCCTCGTTATGTTCCCAGCCATCTGGGCTTTGCAGCTAAACACCGCTCCAAGCCATCTGCTAGAGAGAAGTTTCCTATGGTTTGTGTGTGTCTGTGTGTGTGTCTCGTCTCTTAGTTTTGGCGACCTGCTGTCCTTCACTCTGACGGCCTTTGTGGAGCTGATGGACCACGGCATCGTCTCCTGGGACACTTTCTCCGTGGCCTTCATCAAGAAGGTCAGCCAAGAAAATGAGTTGCACAACAGGGCCGGAATAAGAAGGACTTAAAGCAATCGATGCTGCTCTCCCACCAAAGTTTTGCAGTAACACTTGTGTACTGGCTTTGACGCCCTCTGTGATAAAAACAAAACTTTCCAGCATTAAAATGTCTAAATAAATGTGTGATTGTTGTGATATCAGATCGCCAGCTATGTGAACAAGTCAGCGATGGACACAGCAGTGCTGCAGCGCTCCCTCGCCATCCTCGAGTCCATGGTGCTCAACAGTCAGGATCTTTACCACAAGGTGGCGCAAGAGATCACCATCGGACAGCTGATCCCACATCTTCAGGGGTAAGTGGATGAATCGGTGTAGTCTGTGATTATTTTTGGTTCATTTTACTTTAAAACTGCAGGTCTCAGTTACACGGTGATGAACTCATTTCAAACCATATGTGCAGATGATAATGAAGTCCTTATTTCAGCAATAAATATTCATAATTGGGCTGTTGTCCAATAACAGGACTGATCAGGACATACAGACCTACACCATTGCTGTCATCAATGCTCTGTTCCTCAAAGCTCCTGAGGAGAAGAGACAGGTGAGGCTCCAGCCTGCACACACAAGCACTTTCACACTCCACTGACTCCACTGTGCATCATGTCATGATGCACCAAGCTGCGAACGGTGCGATCCCATGTTACCATCAGCATTTTGTCCTGTAACTGTGTACTTTAACGTGTGTGTGTCCGTGTGTTTGTGCAAAATCAGTGTCGGGCAGTGCAACAATAAAATCTAGTAGTGAAGTATTGATAAATCATTTTTGTTTCCTCTCTGCAGAAGTGAAGTTTTAGCTCAGACACCCTTTATTTCTCCACTCATCCCCCTCTCTTTCTTTCTCTCTGTCTCTCCAGCTTCCTCACCCATGTCACACTTTGCCCCGTAGCTAATCACATGATCCCTTACATCAGCACCATAGGGTCCTGGGATTTGCTTTGACATTAATAATGAATGATGCTAACCCACAGCTTTTCTCCTATGCAGCATACAAAACTGAGGATGCGCTATGCAGAATTAAGCCTCGCAGCACCACTGCATACAAATCCAAGCACGCTCAGATGTTGCAGTGCTTCTTTTTTTGCTCAGGTTAAATTAGCTAAATGGTGGCGATTTTGCGATGGAGCTTGTTTGATTGGGCTGAAAATGTAAAACAACTTAGATAAGTGAATAATGTCTGTTTACATTCAGGTGTAGGCATGTGTAGTAGTGTAAGTTTATAGCAGCTCATTTTATGTCTGCAGAGAATCAGGTTTGTAAGGAAACGCTGTGGGACACCGCCTGGTCGTCATGTCAGCCAGATGACACACTAAAATATGCAAGCTGCCAGTGACAGTTAGTAATAAGATAAACAACGGTGTGCACTTTGTTTGTGGTAGAGACTCGACCAGCGGTAAAGCTATTATTATGAACCCCAGTCTCTCACCAGTCTGCTGACTCTGTTGCCCCCCGCCTCCCTCCCTCAACCCCCCTTCCTTCCACAAGCTGCACCGCTGACAGAATTTTTTTTTCTTCTTAACCTCCTCTCAGGCTCTCTTTTTTTTTTCCACATTCACTCACTCACTCACCCTCTCTGTCTCTCTGTCTCTGACTTTGTTTCCTCACTGCACACGATATGGTAGTTTGATGAGCACATTGTGGACATCCTAAATTGTCCCTTGACAGTAAGTGCACCCTTGATAAGCACACTTTGTAGTTTGCACTGTAGAAGACATGAGTTAGTGCATTTAGTATCCCTTTTTAAGATTAAGTTCTTCTTTGGGATGGCTTCTTCATTTGTTGTTTTATTTTATTTGTTTTACGGCCTGTCACTGCATACATTTTGCGGTGTGCCATGGCGACTTTATTTTGGTTTTTGCCCGCATCCATTTTCGTTTCCAATATAGAGAACCCAACAAAAACGTATTTATTGGTGATATTATGTCATTTCTCATTTTTGTCCCTCTCACTCTCTCCTTGCTCTCCCTGAATTCTGTCTTTTACCCTCTATCTCTTTTTCTATTTCTCGCTCCTTTTCTTTCTCCCTCTGTAGGAGATGGCCCATATTCTCGCCCAGAAACAGCTGCGCTCCATCATTCTCAGTGTAAGTTTAATCATGCCCTTCCCTTCTTTACCTCTCCAGTGTATCCCTCTTTCTCACACACAGACACGCTCTCTCTCTCTATTCGGGTTTATGCGTCTGCACCAGTGTGATATCAGAGAGGAAAATGACACCTGCCACTTCTGCCTCAGTCTCACCCCCCTGGTTATTATCTACTGTACTCCCTTTCTCACACCTGTTCTCTTTTCTCTCTTTCATCCTCTCCCTTGTGTTAAATCTCATTTCTTTCTCTCCTGTTCCTTCATCTGACTTCTGCTTTCTAATCCTCGTCATTCACTCCCAAATCCTCTTATTCTCCTTTATCTCTTACCGTCTTCCTCCAAAATCCACGTCTCGCCTCTCTGACCCCATCCTCTCTCCTCTCTCCTTCACCTTCTCTTTGTACATCTAACACATCTCTCCTCTCCTGCTTGTCCTCCCTACTCCCATTTTTGTCCATCGTGCCATGCAGAATGTGATCCGGAGCAACACACCCATCAATGATGAGATGGCACATCAGCTGTATGTGCTGCAGGTGCTCACCTTTAACCTGCTGGAGGACCGCATGATGACCAAGATGGATCCCCAGGACCAGGTGGAGACTGAATAATGTATTCAGGAAGTAGTGATAAATTAAATTAAAAGACAAACGCTTAATATCCAATAACCTTGTTCAACCTGAGATTAGACCTCACCTGTTTAATCTTGTATTTGATGTGAATTACTGTAGGGGTGGGTGTGTGCATGTGTGTATAAGAGTGTATAAATGCATAAATGCTATAAAGCAGCACAACAGCAAGAAAAACTCTCATACATTTCTTCAGTTAACTCATAAGAGGTGATTAATGATAAGTTAGAATGCACTTAATCACAACAGAATAAGGATCGTAATATTCTGTTTTTGTTGTTGTCGTTGTTGTTGTTATTGTTGTATCATGTCCCATGATAAGTCCATAGCCAACAATCCTTTGGCCCTTCTGTCAGTATTTTCCGATTACCCCAGACTATCTGTTGCTCTCAGCCCCAGGCTCATTTGCTCCTACTGAAGACGTTAATCTTTTAAAACATGCCAGGCAGAGCCACTGTGCCATTTTTAGCAAACGCTAGTCAAACAGGAGTAAATAGTGTATTTGTCAGGGACTATCTTCAGCAGTGGATGTATACACATTTGGTGCATAAGTGATTTTTTTTCTGCAGCATGACAGTGCAAGTTGGATTGGTCTGAAATGAACAGCGCTCATGTTCATCATGATGAAACAACGTGTTATCCAGTGTAACATTTTGATGTGTTTTAACTAGTGCTGGTTTGAAGCCAGTGGAGGTGTATAATGGCACAGAGGAGTACAATCTGTCAGCTTTTGGCCAGACAGAAAATTCCACTTAGTGGGATCAGTTTATTGTTGGTTTTGGTCTTGAGGTTTGTTGACAGTGAGAAAACAATAGAATATCACCGTCTGAGTTTACTTACATTGTACAAGTGACCTCAGACCCTGCAGGGGCACAAAGAGCTATTCCTACAAGAAAACATTTAATAGATTAAACAAAATGAAACAACAACAAAAAAGAAAAACAGGTAGATCTCATGGAGGGGGTCCGCCGACCGGACAGCCAAGCGAGCTTAGCTGCCAGGAGTAAATCATTAATAATCTTTTATTCAGCAGCTTGTGGGCAGTTTGGGTCTGATCCGGCCTGATTTCACAAACCAGTTATTGTAGGTTTGGCCAAGTAATAAAAACAGTAGAGAGACGTGGCTGCTGGCCAGGTTGCCTCGGGCACTGAAAGACCCCAGACAGTAGAGATGAGGCTGAAGCATTCTTAAATTATAAAATGGTGAATGGAAGAAAAGACACATGGATTTATGAGCAACACTTTAATATTCTTCTCTGCGTGTGCAGGCTCAGAGGGACATCATCTTTGAGCTGCGGAGAATTGCCTTCGATGTGGAGTGCGAGCCCAACAACAGCGGCAGCATCGAGAAACGCAAGTCCATGTACACCCGCGACTACAAGAAGCTTGGCTTTATTGTAAGTATGCAAGGATGCGTTTCAGAGGGCCTCATCAATCCACTTGTACTGTTGTACTGAACACACAGGACTCTAGACTGAGATCAGGGTGGGGAAACACAAACCAGTCCATCCACAGGGGACTGATGTTAATTGGACAAGATATTTGTATGTGTGGGACCAGGCAGGGCAGCAGAGACGGGCTGAGGGAGAGTGTTTTTTAACCCATCTCATTATACGCTGGGTTTCTGCCTCGGGCCTTGAAAAATGTATATTATTTACGTTGTCCTTATTCCTTATTTGTTTGTGTGTCTGTGTGTGTGACTGTGGTGTACCCAGTGGTCTAACTATAGCATAAGAACTTGATCTAAACCCCCACTGTGTTTTGGTATAAACCCACAGCTGTTTCAGGGCTCTTCCCAGCCACACTCCCGCTGCAGTGTGTTCTGTAAAGATAAGGCCAATTGGACTGCCTTGTCTCCACTAGTGTGGAGAAAACCCACCCTAAAAGCCTGAGCTTTTCATGCTAGACAGCTTACACACACACACAAATATACTGTGTACACACACACATCCACAAGCCATAATTCTTCAGATAGGCCTTATCACCGCTAAGATAATTTGTTTGCCTTTTGGTGCCTTCAGGTTTTTTAAGAAGGGATTGTTGCACATGCTGGACTACTTTTCATGGGTCTATATGGCGTGAGGCTCCCCCCCCCCTCTTTTTAAAGATATGCATGTCCCTGAGTGTCCGTTTCTGTTTTAAGCCTATAAGTCTGCCTCCTATCAGGCAGAATTACAAAACTGATGAGCCAGATCTCAGTGTCCTCCATTCCTCTCTCATCCACTTTACTTCCTCCTCTTCCTGTCGCATCCATCTTTAACAAACTGTCCCCAGCGCAGACAGTCTCTATTTGCAAATCCAATATAATATTTAGCCTTCGTGGGAGGTGCTGGGAGTGAATTTAAGTGAGTGTAGTTTACAATACATTACATACATAATACATTGGATTTTCTGATCATTTTACAAAGCACAATATGCATTTTCACTTGTCACTTGAGTACTCTAACTTGAAACTTGCTGGAAAATAGTGTCACTGTCGAATAAAAAAGAAATCTAACTCCAAGACATCAACTTTTTATCAAATACGACAAACTTGATGACAGTGCATTTCTAGACAATTCACTGATGTTCAGAGAGACTTTCCCTGACACGTAACAGAATTGTCTGCACCCACAAAATGAGAATTTAATCCTTCAATTTGTCCGTTAACTTGACAATCACACGTTGCTTTCAGTGCAGTGACACATCATCCATCACAGTGAAGAGTTTGTTGGCTTAGAAAGAAAAATGATTCAAATTGAGATTGGAAATTGAGTTTTTTTCAAAAAGAAGGTATGGATATTGTTAAATGGAAGAGGTAAACTTGCTGGTTTGTTGCATTTACTTATTTCCCTGGTTTGAAGTGGAAGGAGCTTTGTTGGGAGGAAAAAGCTGAAGTCAAATACTTGTGTGCACCTAATCAGAATTTTGCGATATTTATATCAAAAATCCTATCACAGTTCTGTTTGTCAATTTGAACCCAGGTTGCTCCCATTTACAGTAGGAATATTTTGTGCTGTGACACTCAGTTACTGGGTAAAAACGGCCTTCAGCGGATACCTAAAAGAATAAAGTGAATTGTTAGTGCAGTATGTGTTGAAGTAAATGTCTCACCTTCCTCCTCCTCCTCCTCTGTCTCTCTCAGAACCATGTGAATCCAGCTGTGGATTTCACCCAGATTCCCCCAGGCATGCTGGCTCTGGACAACATGTTGTACTTTGCCAGACATCACCAGGACGCCTACATCAGGGTAAGCATGCACATACGCTTTCACGTGCAGTAGAGTAGACACACTAACACACACAGGGCTCTGTCATTTCTCAGGTGTTATGTTTCTCCTCGTCACCTCTGCTTCCCACCAAACCTTCCTCCCTCCAGCTTGCTCACTTGTTTGTGGTTTCTGGCTCACGCCCAGATTTTCACTCAGCGAAAACTACATTTCATGAGGTTACTCAGCCCAGACAAGAGAAATGACTTAATTCTATTCAGAGCAAGTCCCCAAGCAACAGTGGGATGACTTAAAGCATTTTTATTCATGTTATTTGTACAAGACACTTAACACATGCAACATAACTTTTCTCCACGTTAATAGAAACCATCACTCCGGTTGAACTGCTCTATTTTTAGTCTATAAGCTGTGTTTTCACTGGCTTTGGTGATTAGTGGTTTGAGCTTCCTCTCGCTGAATCAGGTTAGTTGGAACAAATTTACGGCAGCCACACAGTTGTCTTATGTGATTTAAAAATTGTGTGTATTAGTATGGACAGTCCACATGCAGCAGTTTAATCACCACACCTGTAAATATGCATTATGCCGGCGTGTAACTCTGCCTGTGGACTTGAAAGTGAGAAAAAATATGTCTTGGTAGAGCCGACTCAGCCCTTATCAGTCTACCAGAGGGGGGAAACAGAGCCTCCAATTTCCCAAATGAAACTGTCAGCAGCTAAAATGATTGGGACCTTGATGGCCTCATTTATGGCACACTGCCACCATCCACATAATTAGAGTGACTTTTGCTGTTGCGACTTTAATTTATATTTTTTGCCTTCCAACAGATAGCTCAGAGGGTCAGATAAGGTCAAATAATGACTAATATTTTCAACCATAATGGAAATGTTTTTTGGCATTATAACCTTCAATGTGACAAGCCAATGTTGCATTGGGAATTAATGCAAATATGAAAGCAAAGGGCACTCTGAGACTGCATCTCTCTGCCAAGGCCACAAAATAGTCTAAATGTGTTATTTTCATATAAAATGATTAAACTGTAGGATACCAACATTTTTCTTTAGCCAAGCTGCAGTGTCAGAAAGATGCTGCAGCAGATGGCAGTGCATGCTGCCACCACCCGCTGCCACTGAGGATGAATGGGATGAAAGATATCCAAATGCAATATATCAAATAAAAAATCTTCACATAGCGGCTTTAATCTGCGTCCAGATTTACTTTACATTTTTAACCCACATTTCAGTGATATTAAGGTTTTGTATAGTAATCGATCACAACGCTTTGTTCCAGCAAATTCATTTTATCATGTTGGTACAGACTTGTAGGTGACACCAAACCATCCACCCCTTCATCATTTTGTGGTACCTTTGTCACATTCTGTATATTTCACCAAACCATCATCATCACACACTCACCTGCCTTATTTCATCGCCTGTGTCTGTAGATCGTCCTGGAGAACAGCAGCCGAGAAGACAAGCACGAGTGCCCGTTTGGGCGCAGCAGCATCGAGCTCACCAAGATGCTCTGTGAGATTCTCAAAGTGGGCGAGCTTCGTAAGTCGACAACATCAGCAACACACAGACCAACACACCAATACACCTTCCATATGGCTCACATTATCTCCAGAGTGAGCATACAGGGAGTGCTTTACTCACACAGGAGTTTACAGTTGTGTGTCCAGCAGTACAAACATCTGGACACACATTGTCACAAGTCCATACGTCGCCTCCCTGTTAAGATGAAAGCAACCATCATGCTCGGTAATTGTGCTGCCAGGGGTTCATTACTTAGTGATGCATCTCACCCCATTGAGCCCCTTTCAGCATGATATACCGCCTCAGGGAGACACACTGTGCAGAGAAAGAGATGCTGTGCCCACGTCCACTCCAAATTGATGTGCCCTTTTCATTTGTCTTTACTTGTTTAAATGTGTGAGTCCATCTCAGTTCCGCTCCCGACTGACCCCTGCTGCTCCCTGTGGGGAGGGAGACGGCATTTTTAGCTCCATTTTAAAAACGATGTGCCCTTTTCCTCTGCTCATGTCTGTGTTTTTTTTCCATAAAGGATTTAGACTTGGCTGCATTGCAGGGTTCTTCACTCTTGTCTGTAAATTGCATGAAGAACATTAGACTTTATTGAAAGAAGAATGTCCACTTATGTTTCTGTGCCTATTTAGAAATATTCAAAGGAAGTTCGCCCGATTTCTCTAATCTCTTCTTAATGTTACTGATAAAAATGCCAGGCTAGGTTTCAATACAAGATAAGAAGGTGCAGGAATACTTTCTTTTTTAAACATTTCTAAGCATATTGTAATTTTCCTGTCCTTTTTTTTTTGCTGCTCTTATCGCTGCCAGACTGTGCTCTAATGCAAACTGTCTCCACCATACTCCCTGTCCTCATCAAATTCTCAGCACACAGTCAGCAAAGGCAAATGGATCTCGATATTTTATATCAACCGTAAAGAGGCTGTCTGCAGCTTTATTACACTAATGTAGCTGCCCTGACCTGGAGAGACCTGGGGTGGGTAAGTGGAGGGTTCTAGTCTAGGTGAAGAGCCGGGTCATGTCTCCTGTGGTGCCGTTTGACACGTGAACGCACACATTGAGCTTTTAGCTTGACTTCTTTCATTGATGGCGGTTATTTTTAGTCCTAATTCTTCATTTGTGTGTGTATCTACTTTTTTATGTGGACTATCTTAGGAATTTTTTATCTGAATGTGATCCCCTGCACATGGCCTTTTGACCTTCGCACTTAGTGGACCGAAATTGCTTCCCTTTTGTCTCTTTGAAATGTCACTTTAACCTCATTCATATCAAAATGCAGATTAGGCGACCAGACTGGTCCCAAAATAGGGAAAACATCTTTATCTCTATGGCTTTTCTAAGCATGTAGTTGAAGGCTTATGCAATATGGCTAAATCCCTAGGATGAATGCCAGGCCGTCATTATGAATAAGACTTTGTTTCTGAGAGACTTGCTTGTTCAAATAAGTAGAGCTTGGGCAAATGCAGGATTTCACGTAATTTACTCTGGCACTGTGATGAGAATATACAGCCAGACCCACCGATTCTTCCCGATTTGTCCGTTCTTTATTTAGCAGAAAACCTTCTTTTCAAATTATTCCACTTTTGCAAATTGTGTTTTTCTATTATTTTGATGAAGACGAAACCAGTGTTGTGTTATGGCACTGAAATTTCCCTGCAGGACTGAGTGCCTGAGTTGAATAATGTCGATGACCTTGACTTGTAGTTCTGGGGCTTTTCTGTTCCCAGTAGCTGTATAATGTCCTCTTTACTGAGGCTGTTATCCCAGGAGACTAAACGTACTATTAATATTTATGATGTGGTACAGTGTTTATGTGTGTATGTGTAAAAAGCAGGGGCAGATAAGAATTGGTAAGGTGAACCCATAAGCTGCAGAGAATGGCCCATCTGTCTATAGATACCGTCTGCTGCCATGAGACATGACAGGATTCCTGTACACACAAGTAGGTCATCTATGGGCACACACTGAAAAATGAAATGTGTAAAGGGAATAAAATAAAACAAATCCCTTGCAGGAAATCACTGGGTACAGGAGGAGAATGTCAACATTTTGATATATTTATATTTACTTCGTCCCAAATCTTAATGTTCCCATCCATCTCTGTCACAGCTGCAGTAAATATTTGCCCAGACTCGTACTCGCGGAGCTCTATATGTGCCTTATTCTTATGGGAGGAAGCCACTGTGTCCCCGCCATAATCCTCACTGCGTCTTCTCTTGTAGAGGACTAAGTGCATTTCCATACACACCCCATTAGCCCTGTGTATATTAACACACACTAATGAATATATGAGCAAGATGAATGTAACATGGGCCAGGCAGGTGTTGTAAATGCTCCGTGAGTAACGGCTGGTCATTAGAGGTTGTGTGTGTATGTGTGTGTGATGTAAGGGCATGAGTGTACATTTCCCAGGGGAGAGCTGGAAGAGAAATGAGTCTCTGCTCTGCACTGACTGTCATCATTCGGTTGACCTTTCAACAGAGAAACAATGAAATACCTGACACTAATGAGGATGTTAGCGGGAGCGTCTGTGTCTCTGAAACGTTTTATCAGTTTTGATAGTGTGGTATTTGAGTCCAAGTGGTATCAGAAACCCGTGACGCACTATTTCATCCATAACCCAGAGTGTAACAGTGGTATTTCAAGCAGATTATTTTTTCTTCACCGCACCATTTTTCACAGTGTGGAGAAATCATTTCTGCAACAGCCAATCACTAGATGAAGAATGCCAACATCGTTTATATCTGACAGTGTGGTTCTATTGGATGGCAGTGTTGGTCAGTCGTCAACAACTTCTGGATGAAATGCCATTTAAAAAATAATTTGTATAGACATTCACGATGCCCTGAGGGTGAATCCTAATGATTTTTGTTGATCCCCTGACTTTTCCCACCACAGTGAGGTTGACATTTGTGATTTTTAGGATCAAATGTCCTGACAAATTTGGATGGAGGGCCATGACATGCACGCTCCATTAAAATTCATCAGAATGACTTTGTGTATCTTATAAGTTAAAATTTAGCATCACATTAAATTGAAAATGTATGCACTTCTTTGGTTTTGGACTAAACTCCTGCAATGCCAAAGACATTCAGCATCAGCTGCACTTTGTGTTTTTTTTCTAATTAGCATTTATTATCATGCAAACAGTCTAAACATCAGCGTGTTACTGTAGCAGTGCCATTGTAAGCACATTAGCATGCTAATTTTAGCATCTACAGCTGCTGCGACTGCGATGACCAATACGACTTGTAGTATTGGTCATCCATTGCTGTAACCCAGCAGCTGACATTTGAATGTTCTTGCGAATAATCTTTCACTGAACATAAGCCTCAGTGCAGCAGCAGACACAGTAGCCTATAAAGCATGCAAGAATAAGTTAATATAGCCGTAGAAGCAGCTGTAACCTCTAAATGTTTCATAGTGCAGAGCAAGACCAAGACGCAGAGCAGCTTCCAAAACCTCATCAAAGCCAACGAGACCATGTTCTGTAATTCTCTTATTAAAATGCCATGGTGGTCTTTTAAACCTGCCTAAACCCCTGGTGCAAAAACAAAAAAAAAAGTTAATTTCATTTACTTTTTTTTAATCTCCCCCTCCTCTGTCCCACTACTCTATGTGCTTAAAAGCAGAAGAAAAAGACGGCAGATTAATTATGATGGTGGCGACGTCTCAGTGGCTCATTTGCTCTCTCTCCATCGATGTGAAATGCCAGTGTGGCTGCGGCAGGGGCCAGACACTGTCCTCTTGTTTTCTCATGAGGATAAAACACCAAGGGAGTCTTGAATTGCCCGAAGCTATTGAAGTTGCCTTTCTTCCTGGCTCGTCTCATCTAGCGCTTTTTCCAGTTTAATGTGCCTCACTCGTCTCTCACTCTCTCTTCATTCTTTTTCTCAGGCTCTGTTTTTTTCCCTCTCTGTGGCTCTGTCCCTCTCAGACTTGTAATCCTTTCTCATGCTTTCATGCTCTGGCTCTCTTTCTCCATTGCTTGAATTTGATGAAATTGACACCAAGTACACCACAAGACAAACAGCATCTCACATTCATAAACAACAAAGAAGCCAGTCAAGAATGTTTTATGACAGTTGTTGCCGATGCTTTTTCAGGTCAAGAGATTTTCTTCTATTCCACTTATCCATTTAGCAGCATGCTCATTTTGAGACATTTGACATTTTCCCTTTTGGTTGCTAAGATATTTCTATGTAGATTTGGTCTGGGGAAAGGAGGCAAGGGAGCTTGTTTGGTTGAATCAGCTGTCAGACCTAGATCCTACATAATTCATAGCACTTTCCAGGTGTCACTCTTTCTGTCCTGTCTCTCTCTTCTCTCTCTCTCTCCCACCCTCCTCCATTAATTCATAACTAGGGATGTCACGATTACCCGAATTCACAATTAATTGCGATAATAAGCGCTACGATTAATTGATCGTAACGTCTCCTGAATATCGTCAGAAAGTACTATGCTGCTCTGACGGCCGCCTCGCTGAAATTCTCAGCCGCCGCGCTGGAATCTTACGGCATGGAAGTTCAATGTTCAGTGTTTTCAACCCTGTGCAACTCGACAGCAGCAGGAGGAGTGTGTTTGATTTTAACTCCGCGCCGGGCCGCATGATGACGTTGATGCGCGGCTTGTCCCATGCTGTTTGTGTGCCCGCCGGGGCGGGGCTCAGTGGAGCTTCGCTCCGGGCACACGTGGTGCCAGAGCCGGTTCAGACCTCCATGGGGCCCTAGGCAAAATTCTGCTAAGGGGCCCTCCTAACTGAACCCCAAAAATTTTCAACAGTCGCACCTGACACCCAGTGCTTCCACGCATCCCCCCTTTAAACGTATTGCAGTGTTGGCCTAACTAAGAATAAATTCAGAACAAATCAAATCAAACTAAATGTAACAATCATCAACATGTTAATGTTTGAAAAAACTCACTATTAAATAAATCTCTAGATAAAGCGACTATTAATTCAGCTCCATCAAATTGGCTGCACTTGTTTTACTTTCACTTCAAATGTAGGTAATTATGTTTATTATTATTTATTATATAATTATTATTTTTAGCACCATTGTCATAATATTTCACAAGTTTTGTTTGATTCTGCATCTATTTGCATGTAGGCTATCCAAGCAAACAAAATTGAATCTTAGTCAATATTTATCCATTGCTTTCCATTTTGTATGTAGATGTACAGTAACTACACTACAACTAAAATTATAGAAGCCAGCAAGACGCACACAGAGACCGGGGTTCACCCAGGGCCCACCGCCCTGTTAATGCAGGTCAAACACGGACTAGTCCCTCCCTCCCTCCCACTCTCTCACCCGGAGAGGAGAGTTACCTGACTGCTGTTCCTGCAGGTCATTGTCAGCTGTTTCTTCCCCCTAATTCCCCGAGGGATAACTCCGCTTCATCGTGGCGTGCTAAACGCTGTCTTGCTAGGCTGTACTGGGAATCCGGGAGGCTACACGTGCGCGACGGACGGTCACGTCGTCAGTTTTTTTTTTTTTTTTTACGGGGCCTCTGCTATTTTGCGGGGCCCTACGCAACGTGCGTAGTGTGCGTATTGGGTGAACCGGTACTGCGTGGTGCTGAATGTAAACGCACCCGCGTGCAGAGCGTAGAGAGAGAGAGAGAAGGAGACCGAGGTGTGCAGCTACTGTGAAGCGAGCTTAGCGAGGTAGAGTCTACTTTATGCTTAGGTTATGTTCAGAGTTTCATCCTAAAATCGGCTGTAAAAGCGCGGCTGTTTCACTATTCAACTCATTTACCGCTGCGTCAGCTTTACTTGCTGAGGGGATCCGCTGCTCAGCTGTTGATCAGACTCGCGTCAGGAGCTCGTTTCACTTTTAGTCACCGCTGAAAGAAGTTGTCCGCTCGCAGCAGCACAGATAATCAGATGGATAGTTGGTAAAGTTAATAATTTCACTTATGGCCGTGAATAGCCTACATTAGTTCTGGTGTTCTGATCGCCTGCTGCACCAAGCCTGACTTTCAACGCGCACAGGGAGCCGGATGTAACAAACCAATCTACGTAGTGGGCTGGAGTTTTATATGTGGCAGCATAAAATTAGACAAATGATGATTAAAAATCAAACATCTGGTATAGATGACAATTGATGACTGCAATAATTTAAACAATTCTCCTGGGGGATTAATGACTGGTCCTATATTAAGAGATATTAATACATATTGGGTCATATAATTAGAATATTAAATCAAAAAGGAAAGCTGTAAATCAGAAAAAAGCAAGTTTATTTCCCATGTGTGTCATAATTTTCTACTCAGTTTCAAAAGAAGTGGTTTGTGTGATTTTTACATAAAGATAAATATAGCGACTATCCTGCCCTCCTGTAGTCACTCAGCATGGGAGTGGGAGACTGTTCTTACGCGCTCAAAAAATGATTGTCCAAACGCTGATCCAAGGTCGGGTGAGGTTCCCATTTAAATAACAAAGGGATAACTACAAAACGTCACTTAATTAATGCAAAAATAAGCTAATAAAGTGCGGTAACTGGAAACAAAGGAGTGAACGTGGTGAGCGTGGCGAGCGTGGTGAGCGTGGCGAGCGGTAAAAACCGCATGATCCTCCACCCCATGCGTCACCTGACCCCCTGTCCCCGTGCTGATAAAGAAACTCTATACTGCCACCTGTGGAGACCTGACGTAAACCCATAAGACACAAAATAACCAGATGTGGCTCCTATACACCGGCCCCTAATTGTGATGATAGAACAATTAATCAAACAAACAAGGAGTCACAAAACTAATCTACTCCTCTGTCTTCTTTCTTCTTTCTTCTGAGTCAAAATCCTCCAACACGTGTGACTCAACGTTGGGTCATGACCTTTACACTGCTCCTTGAAGCAAGAAGAGCTTGGATATGGGCCGCTCCAAATGCCCTGTCTTTGTCTTCAACTGTACAGCACGTACCAGTCCTTTTTTGTCCGGGTAATCCTTTTGGTTTGATGCAGGGATCCACTTTAAACTCCTCCACCTTCTCCAGATCCATCAGCCATTTTGTCTGCTGCTGTGAGAACGTGGGCAGTACAGGATCATCCCATGACATACTTTTCCAATATAACATCATCTTTGGTAACAAGGTGAGCGGTGGCACAAATCCTACTGGGTCATAGATGGAACTGACAACTGTAGGAATACCTCTCCTGGTATGTGGTCTCTTCTCCACCGCAGACTTGAATGTGACAGCATCACTTTCAGCACACCAACTCAACCCCAGCGCTGTCACCACCGGTAAGTTGTCCTCTTCCAAGTGCAGCTGCATGATTGTTCTGGACTGCTTGACCTCTGGAGCAGATGACCTCACCTTTTGACTGTTGCTGGTCCACTTTACCAGCTGAAATCCTCCCTTTGCACAAATGTCGACAAGATCAACCACCAATGACAGTGCATCCTCTTCTGTGGGCAGGGATTCCAAACAATCATCCACATCAATGTTCTTGTATATGGTGTCAGTCACCTCCACTTCAAAGTCATCCTTACTGTCTGTTGCAGCTCTCAAAGCACAGCTTTTACCTTCCAGTTGGTCTTGAGAAACCACTGCTGGCTCCTGATAGATCTTTTTCCTTTCACATTTCCTCTTGAGACTTGGAACACTTTGTTCAACTACGCACCTGTTGTTTGGCATGGTGATGTCATCCACTTTAAAGGGTAAGTCCATGCAGTCATGACCTTCCTGCATGCAAACTGACTTTTCCAAGATCTTCATGGATCTCGGATCCTCCCTTGACATCTCCCGCCTTTCCTCCATGTTTTTCTCACTGAAGTCCTGGTTATTCTGAGACACCAACAGCTCCTCCAATGTGATGATGGATATCCTATTGGCATATATGGTCGAGCAGCTTCTCTGATGACCACTGTTGCCCCTTAAAGGTCCGTTGATGACCCACCCTAATAGGGTCTTCACGGCGTAAGGTCCATCACTTTTGCTGTTGATTATCTCCCATGGCTCCATGAGTTTTGGTGCATTAGTCCCAATCAAGAGTTCAACATCAGCATCCAGCTCTGGGATCCTAATCTCCTTCAGGTGTTCCCATCTTTCAATGTCTTGCCGAGTTGGAATGTTGTTCTTTGACACAGGAATTGTTTTTTGTGTGAATGTTTCTGGGAGCTCCACAAATTGATTACTGTCCAGCCTTGACACCTCCAGTCCTGAGAGAATTTCACTTTCAACCACCTTTTCCTGGCCCATGGTGCGCAGCATAATGTGAGTCTTTGTTCCCTGTAGATTCAACTTCTTCATGCAACTGACTGTACAAAAGGTTGCTGTACTTCCAGGGTCTAAGAAGGCATATGTCTGCAGCACCACATCTCCTTTCACAGACTTCAATTGTACAGGGATGATGGAAAGAGTACAGTCTCCGGCCCCAGTACAACTACCTGCTTGCAGGGAGACAAGTGCACTACTCACCGATGTTTCTTGAGGTTTGCTGGCTTTGTCTTTGTGGACATGCAGGAGGGTTGGATGCCTTAGGTTGCATTCATCACATGACAGACGACTTCTGCATTCTTTACTCATGTGACCGGCCTTTAAACATCCAAAACATATTCCTTTACCTCTCAGAAACTCAATTTTCTCCTCTTGAGAAATCTTCTTCAGTTCTGAACATTCGGATAACAGATGTGGTTCTTCACAAAAAAGACAGAGTTCTGATGACAGCTCTTTAGATGTTATAGTCTGACTTTGCACATTATACTCTGTGGGCTTAGACGGTGCAGTGTGGTTGGTAACTGCAATGGTTGTTGCAAAGCTGCTTCCTTTGATGTCGCTCCTGGTTAGCGGCTTGCTCCTATTGACAGGCTGGGTTGATGTGCTTGGACGTGGATCTGAAATATTACCAAAGAGTGGATGAGACAAGATCTTGACTTGCTTCTCCAGAAAGTTCACCATGTCAGGAAATGTGGCTCTGTAGCCTCGCTGTTCTTGAATGCCACATGCTACCGACCTCCATCCTTCCCTTAGCTTGTATGGCCACTTCATGATGACATTCCTCATGTTTGATGGGATATTCAGCTCCTCCATGCTTCTCCGTCATAGCGTTGCAGCATCCTCTGAGGAACAGAGCAAATTCATTCAACGCTTTAACATCTTCTGCTTTAACAACAGGCCATGCAAACATTTTGTCCATGTAGGCTGTTGCTATCTGGTATTCGTTGCCGAAGTGTTCTTTCAAAAGACCTTTCGCTCTTTGATAACCTTGTTGTGGGGCCATGTGAAGACAACTTCTCACCAGGTCTCTGGGCTGCCCCCTGGTGTACTGCTCTAGAAAATACAGACAGTCTTGATAACTGCTGGTCCTCTCCTCAACACAATGTTCAAAAGTCCTCAAAAACGAAGTGCATTGCAGTGGATCACCATCAAAAATTGCAATTTCTCTTTGTGGTAGAGTAGCAGACATTTGTTGTTGTACAAGCATTGTAGTGATTTCATTTTGTTTTTGCATGATTTCACAAATGACATTGTGCTCAGCTGTATTTTGCACTGGTGAATGTCCATCCTGAAGCCTGTGCAGATGTTGTTCCTGTGCAGCTACTGACCTGAGGGATGCAGCAGCAGAGGTTGTGAAAACATTTTGAGGTTGGTACTTTATTGTGGTTGTATGTGACCTGTCAGTGCTTGGTTGAAACTGTGACCTGAGTGTATCCATTCCTGTGGAGGTGCCATTTTGGATTGGGTCCTGTGGTTGTGTTTGTACTTTAACCTTTGGTCGCACATCTTGCTTGGATGAGACAGGTGGCGCTGTTAGGCTCTGGTCCAAAGGCAGAAGCTTTCCTTTTGGCACAAACTCCTTTGCATTTGGGTTGAATTCCAGGTTTTGTTCTTTAAGTCCTTTTGTCACGTAAGAATTCATTCCATTTGAACTTGATTTTCCTCCAACATCACTTCCCTCCAAAACAGAAAGTCTTGCAGCAGCAGCAGCTATTTGTGCATCAATGTCCAGCTGCTCTTTAATTTTCCTCAGTTTGTCACTTTCCTGTCTGAGTTTCTCCTCTTGTGCCTCAAGTTCATGTCTCCTTTGCAGAGCAGCAGCTTTTGCCATTAAAGCTGCTTTCTCAGCCTTTGCCTTAATGCGTGCAGAGGAAGTGCTAGATGTGGCTGTTCTGGAATGGCTTCTCCTGCTCGACCTTTTACTTGGCACATTTGACACACTGTCCTCAGGATTAACGTCATCTTGACACTCAGACTTGGCAACTTTATCCACATCATCTTTATCAACATCATCATTTTGATCATCATCATCATTTTCATTTTGATCAACATCATCATTTTCATTTTGATCAACATCGGCATCATCATCATTTTCATCACCATCATCAAGTGCAACTCCATTCTCTTTCAACCATGTTGATATTTCTTCAATAAACACATCATTGTTGGATTTTTTGGACTGAAACCATGTTTCCTGCTTTCTCTTGTCCTTTTCTGGGAGAGAAAACTGAGTGAGCAATGTGTTGTGAAACCCAGAAGCCTTTTGACATAGTTGTTTGAACCTTTTCAGATTATATTGAACAGCAGAGACATTTTCCTTAGACACCAAGAGAGTTTCAATTTTTGTCTTTAATTTGCTTGCCTGTGCAAAATGACTCTTCCTTTCCTTTTGAAGCTGTTCAATAACAAACATGATTCCTTTAAATGTAGGTTTCCTTGCTCTTTTCTCAGAGACATCACTCTCCAGTCCTGATTTGGTTTCAGCATTAACACATTTCATTTCATTCATTTCCAACGAGAGCGTATTGACGCTTTGAAAGGGAGACGCTTCAACGGGGTTAATCAACACGGAATGCTGCGCTGTGCTGGACTCCTGTATGCGCGCGGCCTGCGCACCCTCATCCATACAACACAATCACAGTCACACAACGAGTTGAACTTTTGTCTCTTTTCCTCCAGTTTCATGAATGCACAAGTCCTCACAATGAATAAAGTCTTGCATGAGAAACATCAACATCAAAGCGGCCGATTGCCGTATCAGCGCAAAATTGTCCCAAACGAGCGATAATCTGCTCCGGTGAGTGTAGCCTACCGGACCTCCAGGTGTTAGTCGGTGCCCACAAACTTTTCCTTCCTTTCGGGATGGCGATGATGGAATTGCTGAGTGCCGAGATGTTGTCCATGAAGCTCCAAAAGTCTCCAGGTGAGATCGGGTTTTTACTTGTATAGCGACTATCCTGCCCTCCTGTAGTCACTCTGCATGGGAGTGGGAGACTGTTCTTACGCGCTCAAAAAGATGATTGTCCAAACGATGATCCAAGGTCGGGTGAGGTTCCCATTTAATGAACAAAAAAGTAACTACAAAACATGACTTGATTAATGCAAAAATAAACTAATAAAGTGCGGTAACTGGAAACAAAGGAGTGAACGTGGTGAGCGTGGCGAGCGTGGCGAGCGGTAAAAACCGCATGATCCTCCACCCCATGCGTCACCTGACCCCCTGTCCCCGTGCTGATAAAGAAACTCTATACTGCCACCCGTGGAGACCTGACGTAAACCCATAAGACACAAAATAACCAGATGTGGCTCCTATAATAAATGTCCTGACTCCTGTAGCTCTTCACATCTGAAATATGTAGCATTTTTGGTTTCATTGTTTGTTTTTTTAGAGCAGTGATGAGTTTTGTTAAATTGCCACTTTATGTTGGCATCAAGAGATAGCAATAAAGAAAACTTTAAGACCTTCAAGGAATGTTTGTGTGATTTTACATATGAATAGAGTTGTGAAATCAAACAACGCGTAATAATCGTGATTATCGTAATATCGTGATAAATTCTCTCACAATAATCGTACTAAGGAAAACTGTAATCGTGACATCCCTATTCATAACCTCTCTGTTCTTCTCTCCCACTCTTGCATTTGTTGCTGCCCTGCTTCAGATCCCTAAAAGATTAATTGTCCCACCATGTTTCTGCTGAAACGCAGGCTTAATGGAATCTGCGTCGGTGAGGCACCAAGCCATGACTTTTCCGACTCTCCTGTTTAAGCCGGCCCATGGAATATTTATGAAGTTATTTAGAAAGGGCCAGGCATGGGGAATAATGGCCCTGCTTGGTGATTCATGGCGTGGCATCTCGCTGCTGAGATGGAGAGCAGGGTGGTGAGCTATGGCAGGTCTGGACACGGACACACACATGCATAGCAGCCTCACACAGGAAACTGGAAAAAGGACCAGAAAAATGCACCTGCACACACACACTCACACACACACACATAACATATAGTATATCTATATAAAGAGAGAGAGAGAGACAGGCTGGCCAGGCTCCAGACTGACAGTCACATGATGTCCTTATATTTGTAGCTGTCTCCTCCATCACTGAGCGATCAGCCAAGGTCAGAACAAAAGGCCACGTTCAGCACCATGGACAGCTCCAGCCACACAACCGAGCTGTACAGCATCACAGGGATCTTTGGGTTGATTCTTTGTTTTGTTTTCATTGTTTCTCGTCTCAAGAACAGCATTAACATTTATATCTCCCTCCTTGGTCATTTAGTTTTAGCATATAAAAAAAATGCTGCTCACTTCAAGCTGAGTAAATTTGGGTTCTCTCTACATCTTTAGGTATCCATGTGCTTTGTGTAATTTCAGAAAATTAATGGGTTTTTTTATGTTTAGAATAATGGGGCTATCTGTTTTTATTGATAGTGGACAGTGGTGGAATGAGATGAGAAATAAAAATGTATAAAATTGCTTGCCAAAGAAAAGAAGGAAACTTTGCAGTTCATGAGTGTTGCCTTAACTCCTATTGATTATTGGTCAGCTCACACTAAATCTTGTCGCCAGGTAACCAACCTAATTTTCAGGATTTCAGTAGTAGTGAATAACAGTATATTCATAGGCAGTTCTTGTCCCATCACACAGTAAAGGCAACCTCCAATCACTGTATCCCACTGTATAAAGTCTCTGCTGCCTGGTCGCTTCCTCTTACAGTGTTGTCCAAACCTAGCAAGTGATTCTACACTCGATGCCACGACAACTCCCACTGTACTGGCACTGCTCCGCCGCACACACAGCCAGGGCCAAGATGTTATGTTTGAACATGCAGGCATACACTAAGGACCTGACAGGAAATGGGAAACGTCATTTAATCTTTTTGGGCAGTGTAATATTAAATATGCAAAAGATAAAATATTATATTTATATTAAACACTAATATGTGGCTATCAATTATGTAATCCCTCATAAAACTAGTAAAATAACTAGTAATAAACTTACTTTGAGAGATGTAATAATTACTTTTAATTATTTTCATACTTTCTGATTAATTTCCAAGCATCATAGGTTGTGACCAATATGGATTCAATCACCTCCTGTTAGAGTTCTCCATAATGACTGAAAACGTAACATCCACCTTTCAAACCTCCAGGGGGTTCGTGTTTGAAACTCAATAGACTTGGAGTAGATTATCACTTCAATTGGATTAATTACATTTCTGACCCACTGAGACATTTTTCCTCACATGCTGACAAGCCATTACATTATCTAGTAATTAATACAATACATTAGCAGTGGCTAGGGGGAAGAATATGACTTTCTAAGGGGTTCTTAATAAATCTTAGTCTTAATTTTCTGTATTTGTTTTTAAATTACTGCCGGTTTGTGTGGGTTTTATGAAACATGATGGAAAGATGCTGGTTTGTTGTACATTAAGAGAGGGATCAAACATTAGAGAGTCCCAATGAGGGAATAGCGGCACACTTTATAAATTATACTAGTAGACTTAGTCTCAGGTCTTCATCAGATTTAATAAGCTGATGCGTTTCGGCCAAAGGGCCTTCCTCAGATCAAACATTAGTATGCTAACATTAGTTGGACATTAGCTTGGAAAGCTTGACCCCATTGGAAATGGCTTGTTAAGTCTCAAGGTTGTATCTGATAATCCCTCCCATAAGTTTCCCAATGTGAATCATGAGCAGAGTGGATGGTGGTGAGGGAGGGAAAGGCCGAGCTCGGAATCCCAAGTATCCTTCAAGTCGTGACACGAGCATCTATTTGGCAGTCAGCAGCCACTTCACACTTCACTTGTCAGTTTTAGGCTTGTGATACTGGTGGAGAGCGTTCTTCGGGGTTTTCCACTTCACAGCCCCAGTCGCACAACTGCAAAAGGTTTTTAAACTGCACAAATAACAACAAACTTGACAGATGGCTGCTCCAGAATCTCAAGTTCTGAGCATCTGTGGAGTATTTCAGACGCTCGGGTCCCATGTCACTTCTCGACAACCCTTGGTGAACGATTAATCAAACACAGCGCACCTTGTTAACAGTTTAGTTAATTAAACCCCTGGTTCAAGAACTGTTTAAACATTTAAAGACCATAGTACAGCACTAGACGACATCATAGTAAATAATTAAAGAGCAGATAACAAACAAATGTGATCACATAAACATAGATGTTATGAATGAAATAAAAACAGAAGAAACAAATGCCCGTACCTCAAATACTCAAAACTCTAAAAGTGTCTATTTCTAGCATTCAAGTGTAATTATGACGTATTCACAGATCCTCCATGTCTGTGTGAGCACATATGTGCTTGCAAGTTTGTTTTTTTTCAGTTGTTTTGTTATGATTAAACAATTCTGTTTCTGTTTTGGGCAAACTCAGACAGATGTAATTTGTTTGCGTGAGCATGAATCACCACGTCTGATCTGAGATTTGCCTTCAGAATAGTCTGGCAGAATGTCTGTTGGAGCCTAAAACAGGAGTTGTGTTTCATATATTTAATAATTTCATCCTGGGGCAGCTCTGCCTTGATAGAAAACTCGCAGCTAAATGCGGATGAACAAGCTTTATTGTATTTGTGAGAATATGAGGTGTCTGCGGAAACAGATGTACTGCTAAATTTGTTGGATATGTGTCTCAGTCTAGAGCGTTGATGGATTCGCTACATGCCTCCCTCTGTCTCATTTTCTCCTCTCTCCATCTGCCGCTCCGCTATGCCTCGCTCTTCCTCTGTCCTCTAATGCATCTTGACCATTGTTGGGGACTCTGCATGCTAAAATGGTTTAGTTATGTAATTAGAAACCACAGAGGAAATCAGGCTTTGACTTTTCCCCATTTTTGTTCCCTATTTCTTATCTAATCAAGGTTCCACATATGCTTCTCTTCCTCCCTGAAATGAAATACATGGTGTAGATAAACTCGAAATGAATTGAAAAACCAATTCAGTCCTGTGGACAAATATTTTGTGCAGCATTATACAGCTCTTGCTTCTTTTCCTCATCTTGCATTTCAGAGAAGAGACTTCCGTGACCTCATTCTCCAGGCGCCCCTTATTTTGTGATCAATACAACCAGACGGTCCTGCTGGTGTGGCCCAAACATTATAAAACTGATTTATCATTTCACATTCCACAGGCTCCAAACTCAGAAACCCTGAGACATCACATTTTAAAGTGACTTATTTGGTCTAGAGTCTTCTCTACAGAGCAGCTAGCAAGATGAAGTGAGCTACACGCAGTGCTCCAAGATGGTGCCTCATTTCAAAACAAGTTATTCAACAGGCGCACGCACTGGAGGGGGTTCTGAGAGGATTCAGTGTTGGTGAGACCACAGCAAACACTTAGAGAAAACAAGCATAAAAAAAATTGACCCCATGGCTCAAATTGTGGAGAAGCAAGAAATAATATTCCCTGTTTCTGAGTCTAAAAGCATCACATGACCAGTTCACTGTTGTTCTTGGGGACAATGTGTAAACTGTGCAGGACCTAGATCAAAATGGCAGACAGAAGAAAGCCACAGTGTATACATGACTGAGTTATTAACCAATTAGAGCCGCACAGATCTGATAATGACTATAAATTGATAGATTTGCTCTAATAAGTAGCATTACTGCAGGCTCTTCTTAATCTGGCAGAAGTTACATGCATGAGAAGTACACAGTTAGCCTGCTATGTGCAAGTCATCCAGGCGACCGTGGTTTGCATCTCATCGCTGTGTAACCTGCTGCCTTGGCATCCTGCACACGCGTAAACAGTGACTGGACTGTAAAGATGGTGCTGACGCTGCTCGCTGGACACACACATTACACACACGCGCATACACACTCCCCTTGTCACAGTTGGACATCAGGGCATGCTGGTATTGTAATTAGAGCGAGGATGACACTTTTCGCTGTGTATTCATCATGTGGCATCGCTGCAAGGTGACTCTGAGGGTTGTTTCGTTTACTTTGTGCGCACGTACACACAAACAAATACACACCGGACCTTGACAGATGTCAGGGTGGCATTCAGCCCACACATCTCTCTCTCTCGTCTTTTTCTCTCATGCATACACAGACTCGCAGCTGCACACACAAACGCTTTTAACACACATGCTTAGTCACCTCTCCCGTTCCCGGCGCTCATGTGTGGTGGCCAGTTGAGTAATTAGCTCTTTGCTGACGTCACCGAAGCCCTCGGAGTCTTCACGTTGAATGGACTCTGATAAGAGCATGACAGGCGACAGCTGTCCCACACTCTGTCGCGTTCACATTCACATGCAGGCACATGCGTGTGAACAGAGTCGCACATTCACATTAGGGGGATGTTGGGTGACACCTGACCTCGGCACAGCCACGCACATCTCAGTAGAAGGATGGATGGATGGATAGATGGATGGGTGGGTGGATGGAGGGAAGATGAATAGAGAGGAGAACTGTCTGCACCCTCTGCATCGTCTTGCCTTCCTGATGATATTGTGTGATGTTGTGGAACATCACCGCACCAATGTGTCTAATTTGTCTGAAACCAATGACCTGGAACTCCTCCCTGCCCACAGAGCTTATGAAGCATTTACGTCATATGGCTCTGATCATAATCATGAGCAACTGAAGCAGAAAAACCTTCACAGCAGCCTCTGGGTTGTAATTCCTAGGTATAAATATGGAAACTTTGAACAGTTAATGGTATCTTCTTCACAGAAAAGACGTGTGTGTCCACAAACTGTTGACAAAGTAGCTGCAAAGTAGCATCTAACTTCAATACAGTATTGATCCTTGTAGAAAACATTCAGTCCTTTTTAAGGGCAGAACAGATGAAGCTGAACAAGCTGCAGCAAAAGTCTGCAGTTTAAAGGATTCATTCGCACCATCCTGGAGCAAATGTGTAAACCCTCCTTCTGTATTTATTTATACTAAGTAGGGTGATTCTTTATGGCTTGCTGAGGCCATACTTTAAGACGGAGTCAGGTACAACAGATCATACTGTGCACATACGGTACAACAAACAAATAAAATAAACAAATAAGATAAAAACAACACATTATGCAACAGTTTCATTAAAAACACCAATGTGTGCCAGTTTTGCCTTCCTCAGGGTGTGTAAAGACAAGAGAGCAAACAAAGCAATTATAGTAGCAATCACTTCAGCCGTCAATCATTCAGTCTGTACAGTTTTCTTCCTTCAGTCGAGACCAGTCAAGAACCAGTACAGAACAAGACTGCAAGATTATAATTTCTGAGGCGATCAAACAGCAACTCATCTGACAGACTGTCAAACCTTAACAAAACAAGAATGTAAACAATAGAATGCACAATGGAAGAAATAAAGAAATTAGCAAAACCCACAATACAGATGTGCAAATTATGACATCTGCAAAGTACCTTACATGAAGTGAAGCTGTCTTGTCAAGTACATTACACATGAAAAAACTGAGGCCAGGGAAGCTAGTGGCCTTAAGGGCATGAAACCAATACGCCTCTCTCCAACACCTGGCACCAAAACTAATGGCCTCAATACCTGACAGAGTTTGGATGAGTCGTTTGAATTATCCCATGGTCAAACATTATGACCAAGTATCCTTGGTCATCTTGGTCCAAACAGTGAATGACTTGTGACATGTTCTAAGCTCAGCTTCATGCGGTCTTGTTCTGTACAGGTTCTTGACTGGTCTTGACTGAAGCCTCCTGAAAGCCTGGAAGAAAACTGCACAGACTGAATGATTCACAGTGATTGCTACTATAATTGCTTTGTTTGCTCTCTTGTCTTCACACACCCTGAGAAACTCACAAGCCGACACGTGTTGGTGTTTTTAATGACTTTGGCCCATTAAATTAAAGGCTTTTAAATGTTTCCAAACCAACCTGAGTGGCTGGACTTTGATTTTTGATGCCTTCTGGACAGTGACAGAAGTGTTGCAGCATACATGTAAATCATCGAGCTCTGTCTGTCCTTGTGGGCATATGGTTCAGCATAACCTAAACTGGTTGTCACGGTGTCCTGTTACCTAGTTCACGGGTGGTACAGGAACCGAACATCTGGCTGCACAGATGGATGAAAAGTGTGCGGAACAAAGAAAAGTCATTACGGCCCATTTTCCATCTATCCAGACCGTCTGCTGTGGACCCATATGCTTGACCGAAAAGAGTTATAAATTGTGACTTAAATTGAGAGAGTTCATATCCACCCTGCTGCTTTGTAGCACGTCATCCAGCCACAAGCTGTGTGTGTGTGTGTGTGTGTGTGCGTGTTCACACCACTGACTGTGTGACTCTTCCATCAAAAAGTGTCCAGCTCCTCAGGCACTTGATGCGTCCGGTCGTCCAGCCCATATCCATGAGTATGTTAGCCTGCCTGTGGGAGAGAAGGCTGCGTCTCCTCCTGCGAGAGGAAGGAAGTGAAAAAGGCTTTTACATAACCTGTTTCAACCAATTACAAGGCCAGAACATAAGTGTTCAGCCTCAGGTTATATAGCTGTCCAAGGAGCACAGGTCATGGCAGATGTAGCTTTCAATATCTACTTACTCTCACAAAGGACCAACAGCAATGGAAAAAATAGGAACAAATGGGATGGGGAGGGGGGGGGCGCTGAACAGCTGAACTCAAGCGCTGTTGCTCTGCTCTCTGGCCACAGACAGCAAGGACACCACATCACTTCTTAGTCAGATACAAAGACTTGATGTTAACCTCACCGAAATCACCGTCATTCATTCACTCACTACTTCTTACGTGATAGGGGGAGGAAGCTTCACCCATTAGTGGAGTTTAAGGTCTCACACACCCAGGATGACTGCAGTCCCCCTCAGATTAAGGTTGTGTGCAGCCTACAGTAACAATTTCCCCTTTCCTAACATCAATCCAGCTGCAAAGCCCTAATAGCCAGGGCGTTGTGTGACGCAGTATTTTATTTTGTAGCATATGTTTCATTTTATCATTGTCGCCTCAGTGTCCGTCGTAATAATGCTGCATCGCTCTGGTTAAAACATAAAAAAAACATGGCTGGTTTAAGGCTTAAAGCAATAGTTACCTAATCACAGTAACATGACTTTGCACTCACTCCGTGCCATCTCCGTTCAGGCGGATCATTTTAAGTGCATTTGTGCAGTGTTGAGAATGATTCAGCTGTGACATTTCGGCTCACTGGAAAGCAACTGCAGCTCTGGAAAAAAAAAGGAAGGACCAAATTGTTGATTTTTGTCCCCCTTTGTGGACCTTTCTTTTGAAGAGCCAGACAGTACATTCAAACAGTTGCTAATGCCTAAGGGGCTCCGTGAAATATAGCGCAGGTCCATTAAGATAGTATTGTTTTGGCTCTGTGTTTCAGTGCATTGAATTTGAAATGAGATAGTAACTATAAAATGTAAGCGCTGACTTTGAGGGCGTGTAATTCTAAATTCAATGAACCAGTGTCGAAATTGTATCCCTTTTTTATACCCTCGCTCTGAAGGTAAAAATAAAACAGACATGTCATGAAATCTAGAGCAGTGAGGTACAACTAAAATGACTGAAAGCCCTGTCTGAATACAGACTGCACTGATGATATTTAGATTCCCCTCATGAAGTAGATGTACTGTAAGTATTACATCCCATACTGATGTGTTTCTCCAACGGCTGCTGAAATTCTGAGCAGCTGCGTCCAGATTTCCCCTCTTAAATTATTTCCTCAGCGTGGGTGAAATATGTTTGTTTGATGAAATATTCAGTGGTCCACATGATGTAGCTATTTGGGTAAGTTTGCAATAAGAGTATGATAATGGAGAACTCTGTTTGCAAACTATTTTGAGCAACATCGCACCAGAACATGTTTTTTTTTGCTGCTTCGGGTCCTGCTGAGCGCTGCGAGAGGTAATAAAACTGCCCGCGCCTCAGCTACGCCTCGCAAAAAAAAAAAAAGACTGGATGGAGAAATTTCTGCGGAGCCACATGAGACTGCTCACTGTCTGTATCTCCCAAATAAGCCTTGACATGCAATTCCACTCACCTTGCCACCTCAGGGCTCTGTTGGTCCTATCAATAAACAGTCCATTTAGCTCAGAGGTCACAAACTTCAACCCTAACGAGAAGTTTTGCTAGTCGGCCAAAAAAACTACGTGATTGAAGAAAGATTTTTTTTCTTGAATTCACCCTTTTTCATCTCTTCTTTTCTTTCCTTCTCTGTCCCTGAGGGTCAGTGTACTGTTGACTAAGCAGCCAGTCAGCATCTGTTTTGGCTCACCTCCATTAGTTTCTTGATTGACTACCGGCACCGGTAGCACATCCCCTTGGATTTCTCCACCTCGCTCTCCCCTTGATCCCCCATCCATCGCTCCAAATCAAGGCTCCGGTCGCTGTGCCCATGGCCTGCGGGCATCACTCATTATACTGTGAAGTTTCAATTGCCGCCTGACCCCTTTCATCCAATTTCATGGCTGCTTGTGGTGGGCCGGTGCCCCTGCTGCTCGGCTCTGAAACTCTTTAAACGAACCAACCTTTGGCACAAGGCCGCCACTCATCTCAGCAAGATGAGAGGGAGACGAATTTAGTTCAAATGAATGTCAAGCCTTGTTATTGTACCTCTTGGTTAATGTGGTTTGGGGGCTTGAGAGCCCTGGCTTTCCCTCCTCCCTCTCATTGCAATTTCAAACACACCCTCACACAAATAGTGGGTGTTGAGATGCCTGAGTTCACTGCTAATAAAGAAAATAAACCACCCTTGGCTTTGGAAAATGAAAAAATCTCACCTTAATCCAGATGGAACAGTGTTTGCTGGTCACAATTTGTCTCCAGGGGCCATTTCTGTGTTTGAGGTTGATGAGGGTCTAATTTTTCAATAACACACAATCGTGCATCACTGAAGGATTGTATCTCATTACTAGTGGTTGTTTCTAGCATCTAACCCATAAACACATCAACCCTCTGCCACATCTGTAATGCATAATCTGAGAATCCCCCTCGGGGCAGTTAGATTACTGTATGAGCGCTCTGTCACATCTTGTATTGCTCTACAACTCCTTATTTTGTGAAAAGTGATGCGTTTAGACACAAATTTGAATCCATCACACAGCGTCTGATGATGATTTACTCTATGAAGCTTTAAGTGTCAGAATGATCTTGTATGATCATCAAGAGCATTTGCTGCTTTTAAACATAATTCAGAACCTTTCAGCAGTGGTTATTTGATGACTGTGTGTTTGTGTGTGTGTTCCTGTTGTGGTGCATTACTCAGGTGTTCTGGTCCAGACTTGGCGCCACATTACTTCAGGCCCAATTACGTATTTATACATTGAAGGCCAACATATGGTATGAGTCATTCAACAGAGTAGAAAAAGGAAGTAGAAAGTAAATGGACCTTTCCTGACCACCCAGCTGTTCTTTTATCAGCATGTCGGTGTATAGACATGCAGTGGATGGGAGTCGGGCTTTAAGATTAGTTTTACTGTAACCATGATTGAATGGGGTGACATACCTAAAAAGTTTGAAAACAAATACATGCATCAATCATTTATGGCACTGATTGCAATTGATACCAGTGCTGTATGAATCATTGTTATCGTGTTATGTTGGATATAATGCAAGCATCAAATGGTTTCTATCACAGGTATCTGCTTTCACTCAGCCCGCTGCTGTCAGTGACAGTCTGTCTGTCTTGTGCCCACAGCCAGTGAAAACTGCCACGACTTCCACCCCATGTTCTTCACCCATGATCGCTCCTTTGAGGAATTCTTCTGCATCTCCATCCAGCTGCTCAACAAGACCTGGAAGGAGATGAGAGCCACGAGTGAAGACTTCAACAAAGTATGTGGGAGGCTAGACTGAGTAAAAACCAGCATGTGTCCCAGTTCCATGTGCTGTAATCACAGTACAGGTTCAGGGTACAAAGTGCATCCACTTTGGAAAAGTGACAAATTCAAGAAAACATATTGACGACACAGTATATTTTAGATACTTTAATGTTTGTTTTACAGTTTGAAATTTGCAGCCAATGTTTAGATGTTGTTTTGAACCATTTATTTTAGTAAGTAATAATAACTAGTAGTCTGAAACTGGGACACAGCTAAAATCTATGACTAGTTAAAAATGGATGAGCACGGTAAGATTTCACGGCACTGATTTTGTTTGCAGTGCAAAGCGCTGCTTTTTAAAAAAGAAAAATGCTTTGATTGTGCCGTTTGATGGCGAACAAGCTAACAGGCAATGACAGTGTGAATGAAAACAATGTTTTGTGTTTTTTTGAGAATGGGTCATTTTTGCTATTTTAAGGTGAGGTCTTTGTGTGGGATCGTCACACACACGGTTTCAGTCGCACATCACTGAGTTTCCATTGTGATGCAGCACAGTCACGTAGGTCCCTCCTAGTTACAACTGTGATAATCATATCTCGTGTTCTGTCAGTTACTGAGATGGCACGCACAGTCAAATATCAGTCCTGATTAAGGTGCAGAGGCACGGAAATGTTTTTTTCCTCCTCTTTGCATGAATGAGCATGCTTTAGGGATTGCTTTCATATGAGAACAAATTGAGAGGAAGAACTATATGCATCATATCTTAAGGGCTTTTTAGATTTTGAATATTTCCGGCATTGTTTTTTTCCTGTCTCTTTGACATGAAACATAAGCTGCCTCCATTGCCCAGGCGCTGATTAGGCTCCTACATCTTCATTTGGAGCTCATTGGAATCTGGGATGAAGATGAAAAACTTCCTGCAAAGATGGCAAACGTTGTGTCGGCTCACACGGGAAATAATGTGTGTGTGAGAGTGTGGAGCCAGACAGTGATAGTAATGAGGTGTTTATTTATGAAAGATATTGTATGTTGTGTATTCAGTTGGGCATCAGTTGAAGCAGACAACAGATGCCGTGCAACTTTTCCCTGATTTGTCAAACAAATTATGATTATCTGATGGTGTCAAACACCGAGCAAACCAACACAGGCTACAAGCCACCTCGTGTCCAGCTTACACAGTCATTTGTCGTGGTTCAGTCCTCTGCTCACTTTCACCGGCTATGACCAGCACTGGAAAAGTGTCTCACTCATAAGTGAACCAGTGCTTGATTCAGCATTTGCTCTGCAGGTTCTCTGCCCTTGGTCCAACATGTCACCGCTGCACACTGGCCGACATGGAGGTGACCCTGAAAATACATTTTTTAAAGAGTTTTCACAACTTAATTTGGTTTGAGTGAAGAGTGATGCTGAAGTTGCATCATCCTCTGTTACTTCGCTGTGAGTTTAATGATGGAAAACAGCGGCGCGAGTTTCATAAGCCAGTCTGGCAAAACAGAAGTTAGCGCTTGAATGTGAGACTGTGAATAAAGTTGAGTTCTCAGTTTTCACAAAGGATGTAACTGAGCGATATGAAAAAATCATTGTTGTTGTTTAGACACTTTTTCATTTGCTACGAGAGGCTGCGAATGAAGGATCATAACACATGGTAGTCAAGATGAAAAACAAGAATGTCTAGTCATCCTCTGTAGCAGTTGTTGAGTAAATGTTTAATGTACCTACCATCTATTGAAGTCCTCATCACTAGATGTGTCTTTCAGCTCACTGAAACAGTAATGGAATCACTTGCGAGCATGGTTGTGTTTCTGGTTTTATGAATTCAGAATCTGAAGGAGCTACAGTGTCACTGTGACACAGGAGATTTGTTGAGTCAGACTGTTTGACTGCTGATGTAAATCCTCTAATTAGAAACTGAAACTCTGAGATTCGTGAATGATAAATACACGAGGAGTGCTGAGACCATTTCTAATGGGCTGGGAATGACTACCTTGTCTCACTTCAGATCTGCTTCTAGTTCATTTTGGGATGAGAACGAAACACACACACACACACACACACACACACACACACACACACACACACACGCACACCTCCCCTAGCAAGCAATCCTGTTTTCCAACCCCATCCTTCACATCCCCTCCCTCAAAGCCGAGAGTCAATTTCGATTGAGCTGGGATAGATGACGCTTCCCTTCCTTCTCCCCTCTGCCCTCCCCAAACCTCATCTTTCATCATACAGCACCTTGGGAGTTTGAAATTCAGCAGCAGCTTGTCGATAGTAAGACTGTTTGGTCTCTAGGGCCTCCTATCAGTTAAATGGTGCGTGTGGAGCTCTGCGCTTCCAGCCCTGAACACTGAGGCTCAGTTTGTAACCGCTACAAACTTAGAAACTCTCAGGAGACATCAGCCCCTCTGACGATGTCTGAAAGTTGTCATTTTCTACCCAGTTCTGTCAACAACAAATCAAGTTGTTTATGTGTACCGTAACCAGCGGAGTCACAGACTGCACATCCCATAATGAAATGTCTCTCCAGGAGAAACATGCCCCAAAGATGCAAGATGGGAAAGCTCTATGTAGATCCTGTTAAACCCTGAGCATTAACATTAGCATTACTAATGAGAAGACAACCAACGTGAGTTTTAAGTGCTTTACAAAGTCAATAAAGCGAGGAATAAGATGAGGGGATGAAGCAAAATACAAATCACAGATATAAGCATTTAACGTCAAGTGAAATGGGAATTGGAGCATCTTTAAATTTCATACTGTGTCGTGAAACAGAATATATGTGAGGCGTAATTAGGGGGTGAGACTTATTCAGATTCACAGATTTCTCAGAAGTTGGTTTGGCTTAACGAATACAGAGTGAGGGAAAGATGAATAATTTAGACCACATTCACTCAACAGAGACACACACATGATGTCACCCTGGTAGCGACTTCATCCCAAACAGTATTAGTCAAGATTGGTTTCATATCATGTAGTTGGTTAGCTAGTACCATTTTCATACGATTTTCTGTTTGTATGTTTACAGTATCATATGGACAGAAAAAAGAGAGAAGTTAGGTAGATAATTACATTTTACTTAAATTACATTTTAAATTTCACTTTTTAATTTGTGTATAATGAGAAGAATTATCATGGACAGAGGATTAGAATTTGATAAATCTATTTGAATCTGTTTTCACTGTGTCTTTAAGGGAGGGGAACAGAAACAAACAAACAATTTGAATAAGAGAATATGAAATTAAAAACTTTGTGTCTGCATAAGGGCTTAATCTCTAATATAATACTGACATAAACAGTAACTACTGACTTGTCAAATGATGAATGGCACAATAACAGCCACAGCAAATGGATATAGTAACAGTTAAATTGTACACCCTATTACTACAGATTTGATGTTTTAAACTGGACTAATGGACTTTGTAGTTGACCTCTCTCATCTCAGTTGAGTAAGACATCCATAGACTGTTTTTGTGGTGTATCAATAGAGATTTGGACTCGTTTGTTAATTTTAGTTTAACATTAGATGGTGGAAAATGTACTTGCAATGTGTAACACTGCTTTGAGTATGCTTTGGTTTTTGATATGTAAAGGGTAAAATCTCTACAACATCTATCAGGGAAATGATAATGGTACAATGTGACAGATTAACAAGTGTAGCAAATACAGTGTGTCTATTTGTTCTATTTGTAAAAGAAGCTTTTTCTTAAGCCTTGTTCTCCACAATGATCCTGGCTGTGGTGTGAAAAGGAAGGGTGTATAGTATGTGAATATGAGCATGTCACCATTCAATTTCTCATGTACGTACAGCAAAATGAGGATATATCCTCTTTAGGGTGTGTGGGAGGATAATAAGCTGTGTCAAGGATAATTCTGAGGGCGTCCACTTCAAAACACAGCTAGTGCACGGCTAGATTTCCCTGCAGCTCCCACAGTCGCTGTCAGATACAGACAGCACTGAACCTTCTGAGGTGTGGAATCCCACCCCACACACCCCCCCCCCAAAAAAAAGAAAAAAGGAAAAAAACCTCATTCAGGTTTTATCGATGTTTAGGTGTGCACGGCGCTGTGGCCTGCGAGTGTGTGAGCATGTCTTAAGCACTGATGGCTCTCTCAGCGGCCGCCTCTTCATGGCTGACTGAGCATCTGCACACACACACACACACACACAAAGATGTGAACACACTGGGTCTTGCATGAATACATGGGCATTTAAGACACGGGCACGGAGGCTTAATGAAGCGTCACACACACACACGCGCACATACTCCGTGGCAGGGTCACTATATTTATGCTGTCTTGTTTGCTTTCTACATTTGTTAAGTGAAATACATGTGTGAAGAGGTGTGTGTCTGCTGTGTGTACATGATCCACGTATGTGTGTGTTTTAATGGAGGCAAGTCTGATGCTCCCAGGGCACAGCACTGGCCGTCATGCAACCGTTTCCCCTGTTTCCATAGCAACCCCTGTCCAATTACCGCTGCTGCGTTGCACTACTCTGGCTCTGTCTCTGTATGATGGAGCCACTTCTCCGCTGCATGTGGGCACGGTCGTGTGTACTAGCATCAGTCTATCAGAGACTCCGTCTTGTACGGCTGCCTGTCGTCTCTTCATCCAAACATCTGCGCTCAGAGCTTCTCCTCCTTCTCTTCTTCCCCACAGGAGAAAAACAAAAGCCTCCAACTCTGTCTGTTCAGGCGCTTGGGGAGGGGACAAAAAAATCCCTCATCGATGTAGCGGCTTGCAGCCACTCAAAATACCCCTCCTCCTCCTTCTCCTCCTCCTCTCATCCCTCTCTCCCTCCCCCTCCATCTAAACCTCTCTCTTTCTCTCTCTCTCTCTCTCCCACACACACACTTACACACTTATCATGTGATCCACTTGCTGCACCACCATTGGCGTCTCTGATCGTGGCGTGTGTCCAATCAGGGCATAAGCCCAGAGATCAACATAAGCGAAGCAGAGCAGCCTGGCTGATGCTCTTACAGTCAAAGAGGGAGGGAGGAAGGCAGATAGAGAGGCATACAAAAACATCATAGTAGATGGTAGAAAGGTAGAGTTAGTCAGAGAGGGAGAAGCAAGGAGTTGTTGTTGATGGGTTTTTTTTTTTTTCAAAATAAGACACTAAAATAGGGAATCAACTAGACATCTGAGGGAAATAGCCAAGACAGGAAAGAAGAGAGCAGGCAAAAGGAGGAGGTGCACGGCTGTGTTGACAGACGAGTCTTCCGTTATTGTGGCTAACGCTGAGGCTAACTGTCCACAATCAGCTAGACCGCTCTCGCAAGGAGCCATCTGCTCCCCCCCAGCCATCCCTGTGTCCCGTAGAGCGCTAAAAACTCCTTCTCTGGCAAAAAGCACGAGGATTCATCTGTCACTGTGGAGAGTATCGCACCACGCTTGGAAACATGGAGGTGACATGTAAGTATTAAGGTTGGAAGAGAGGATGAGGAAGAGAGAGAGAGTGGGGTTTTCAATTAGCATGGATGGATGGAGCAAGGGGGTGGTGGTGGTGGTAGTAAGGGAGGGAGTGTTTGTGTTGTTGCCTGGCTGCGGAGGAGACAGAAGAGGAGGAGGAGGAAAAGAGGAGGGGGGTGAGGAAGGAGAGGAGAAGAAAAGGCAGGGAGAGATGGAGAAGATGGGACAGGAGCAGAGCGGAAGAGAAAGAGGAGGGACAGATGGGGCCATGTAGACTCGGCGAGGCGTAAGCAGGTTAGACAAGGACCCAGATCAGTCTTTTCATTAACACACACACACACACACACACATAATCTGCTAGATTAAAATTTCACACACAACTACATGCAAGCACCCACACACCCTCTGTTGCCCTTACCCCCATTACACTCCATGCATCATCTGTATTCCAGTGTACAGTCTGTTTGCATGTGCATGTGCGTTTGAGAGGTGGGGGGTTGGGGCTTTTGTTGTTGTGAATGGGATTACTCCACATCACCAACACCCACCGTTTGTCACCAGAGGAATTCAATGCCACTACTACTGCTCCTCTCCTTTCCACACTGTGTCGCTCCGCCTTGGATGAGCTTCAACCAGTGTTTTAGCCAGAGGGGTATGACACAGGATTAGAGCGAGGTCAGCCCCAGACTGTAGAGCAGGAGTCTGTGAAATACTGCCAATACCTGACTTTTAAATGAGATTACATTCAGCTCTATTGTATTACGCACGGTACAAGTGGCGACAATGAAATGCACCGTAGAACCTAGCCAAAAGTGCAGAAAGCAGTAAAATACAGAGTGACGTGCTTGCATGTTGATATATATAAATAATAGCTTGGGATATTTGTGAATAGAGTAAGCTATATACATTATGAACAGCAGGCGTAAGTGTAAATAGGCTGTGCAGGTGCAAGAAGGAGTAATGCTAGTAGTAAACATTAGATGAAGAATAAACAGCCGGATATGGAGTTGTATAAACACTATAGGTCTGATATGTATAGTACAGTATAATGGACAGTGGTACAGTATATGGATCGGTGTGTGGGAGAATAGAGCATGCAAGTGAGTGTATTTGCAGTAGTGTGGCAGCGGTAAATGAGTGGGTGAGTGAGAGTCTTGTAGTGCCTCCCAGAGGGGAGGAGGGCAAACAGGCTGCGAGAGATGTCCCTAACAATGCTGCCCTGCGAAGTGTTGGCTAGTTTTCACCGCCTGCAGTCGCTCTGAAATGCAGCATCGTCCACAAAGTGTAGATAGAGATGCAGGTGGTAAGAATGCTCTTGAGCGTGTGTATCCCCTGCCTTTGTTCTTTGCTTGGGTGTTCACAATGAGCTTTTTTGGATTCTTGGTGTTCAGGATGATCACACCAGGTGCTGAGCCTGTTGGCAGTCGTTGTCCGTGCCAACCCTGGTGTCATCTGCAAACTTAGTGATGATACTGAAACCATGTATGCAGTCATAGATGAAGAGGGAGTAAAGTGAATACCAGGATACAGGGTTACTCTTTTATAACAAACAAATAAACCCAGACATCCCAAACAACAGTTTTCATTCCTTGGTTAATATGTCCATTCAAAGTCACAAAATGTCACAAAAGTCACAAAATATTTCTTTGATTAATAGATCAAAAATAGGAAATTGTCTGATAATCAATATACCAATTTATATACAAGACAACCTCCCCTCCTTAGACTCTTAGCCTATCCAATAAGTCATGTCTGGACGCCTCGGCTCCAATAATTCAAAAAACCCCATGTTTGCGTGCATCAGTGGAGATGTCATACTTAACCAGGACGTAACATACGCATATTTTGCATATCATAAACGATATATGATAAAATTAACAAACCACGATAGTTAATGTCTGTGCTTTCATTAACATGCCCTTCAATGTGGCAGTGTCACAAACACCAGAAACATTTAGCTAGCACCTCTTATACTCACTCAGTTAGTATACTATAGCTCCTCTTCTTCCTTTTTTGTCAATTGTTTTATCTCAACAAAAAAATAACCCACTATGTAAACAAGTTAAGCTAACTGGATCCTGGAGCTTTGTGTTGAACAGAGAGACATACGAGGGGTGTCGATCCCCAAATCTAAGCCTCAATAAGTAAACGCGCCTGTTTGCCAAAAAGTGAACTGTTAATTTAATCGTCATTCCCCAAATTGTGAGCTAGAATCAGTTTTGCTGCCTCCATGTATTGGTGTCCTGTTTAATATAGTGTCCTTGAACAAGAAACCTTGAACTTGGTCATTCTCTGTAGACGAGCACTTTGGCGAAACCAACCGAGCACAGACGTAAAAGCGAAGCCCTTTTGTTATTGGTATTTGACATTTCTGTTCTGGCCTGGGGTGATACAGAGGAGAGAGGATAATCTGCTTTGTTCAGCCATGTTGAAGACTGACCTGTCCCGTGTGGGATTATTCACATGGCAATCCTCAAAAACCCCGGCAACTGCAGCTGAGTGACCCTCCCATCAACCCTCGTACATCAGCTGCTGTTTAAGAATAACGTAAGGTGGTGTTTAGTCTCAACGTCAGCGCTGATCAGTGCAAATTATTTTAATGCTGCTAAATCAGGACATTTTCTCCATCCTGCCAGAAGGTTAACATGAATGCATATGTGATGTAATGAAATGCGTGCTGGTGTGTCTGGTTAGTCATGATGCCAGTTCAGGTGCCAAAGGTTTTTGGGGTAGATGCCTTGTGTGGATTCCAGGAAGCAGCTTGGGACAGTTGGTGGAAGCTCTGCGCACGCTGCCATATGTCAGCAACCATGACTGCTGCTGTCGTGTTTTGCATGAAGCGGTACATCTATGACACATATCAGGACTCAGTAAACCGACCCCTCCCCCACTCCTCCCCACTCCTCTCCTCTCCTGCAATGAGACCTGCTGTTTTCCTATTCCATACTGGTTTTATTTACCTCTCCAAATGTCTGGATCTGGCTTCCACACATCTTTTCTAACCCCTAATCTATTGTATTGCTCTCTTTTTTTTTATCCTTCTCTTTCTCTCCTTTTTGCTTTCTTCTCTTTCCCACCTCCTCATTCTTGTCTCTCGACCCCCCTCCACCTCTATTGTTGAATTCAGACAGGCTATTTATATCTTTCTGCCTGGCTGCCTCACCTCCCACTCCCTTAACAAGGTTTGCTTTATTGTTTTTGCACGTGTGTATGCGCACTCGGACAGAGCACGAGTGTATGTTTGTGCGTGCGCCACGACAAATCGGTTGTTTGTTTGTTTTTGTATGTTGCTTGTATGCGAGTGTGTAGCAAGAGCTATACAGGGACCTCTCTTTTTTTTTTTTTTAACAAGTGTGTCTTTGTGTGTTTGCTTGTGTGTGCGTGTGCCTAAAGGGACATCTCTGATCTCAGGCAGCGTTGGTCCACTCACACTGAGAACACCAAAGCTAAACTCAGTAATCAGACCAAGGGATCATCAACCATTAGCATCAAACCGTCAGAGTCGCATGAGCAGAGATGCAGAGCTAACAATTTGCTTTGTTGTGTATCAAGATAATGATCTTGTTGTCTCATCCCCACAACATCTCACTGGAAATCAGCAGGGGAAAAGACAAGTAAACTAATTTGCCTCTTTTCTGATTTAGTTATTTATCCAGCTATTCATTTATCTATGTCTGTTTCTTTATTAAGAAGTGATTGTGCGCTGCTATGAAGATGTGTGTGTAATGCTTTTCATGCAGTGCACACACTGTTGCCTGCTCACAGACAATGAAAAGTCTCCTCAAAGACTCTTGTGTGTGGGTGTGACTTATTATGAATGCATTCTGGGATATGGGAGCGGTAAGCCTTATCATTAGTATCATATGATAATCTGTTTTTGATGTATCTTTGAAACTGCCTTAAGTTGAAGCACTTCATCTGTTTGTGTGAGGGTGATGACGCATGTGAAGAAGAGAGACAAACAGCAGATGTCTGTCACTCAGAAGTTCTGTCTGTGGTCACAGTGTCTCTCAGTGAACACCTTGGAAGAGACGAGATAGGTGACGGTTAAGACTGAACACGCACAAGAAACGTAGTTTGCACGAGAGAACAGCAGAATCAAGAGAAAGCACATCACTTAACAAAACGGCTTATATATAGTATGACACATAATATGGTAAAATAATTGAGCAGAATATCATTCTTCATGATTTGCTCTGCAGTGCTTGAGATTTTTTACTCAGATCCTGGAATGATCTGAGACTCTATTTGCACAAAATGCATTTTACCACCATCTTATTTACAATGAACTCCCTTTCCTGTCAATCCCTGAATCTCATTGCGCATTGTGGAAATCAATGCATCTGCTGCAAAACCTGATGGCAGTTCTCCTTGTAGGCTAAAAATGGCCTTGCAATGTGCAATGTCACACTTGCAATTTTGGTGTAAAACCCTGCAACTGTCCCAAATGGATGATGTCTGCATTTTTTATGGAGAACTTGGATGACTTCATCTCACCAGACAAGTTCAATCAGATCCAAAAATGCATTAGAAACAGATTTTTCAGATAGTATCCCTACCCAACAATGATGCGTTATCTGCAGACTGCAGGGTAGTGCTGGTCCCCGATGAGGCTTATCTCATATAATGAAATAATACCTGTTTTGATGTCCTTGAATAGATGTTTAATCACAACCAATTTGCTCATGCCTCTGGGACAATTAATGCACAATGTTCATATTTCCAGCAACGACCGTGTCATAATAAAACACTCATTAATGCGATGCCGTGCACAAGCCAAGGTCAGCACTTGGCTTTCATCAGCATTTCTTGATAGACAAACTGTAAGTGGCGCTTTCCCAGGCGGCTCTGCTCTACAGTCCTGCATATGGACTGTGCTGCACTTACCATCGAGCTGGTTGTTGAAAAAGAGCTCCTCTGACATTTTGTCTAGGCTTGCAGTACTGGGCCTCTAAATATGGCAACAACAACAGCTAGCAGCAACAGCCGGCGTTGACCTGCATCACTCTTGCAAACGGGATTGGGGGAGAGGGGGTCTCCAGAAGTGTTGAGTGTGTGTATGTGTAAATATGAACATTCGGATTTTACACTAAATTTTTGATTTGTGTTGGTACTTGTTCATGCTGTATAATGCATATAATGCATGTACAAGAAGGAATAAATTGGTATATCTGCAGGAGCTACAGTATATGAACATAAGTGTGTGTATCAGCCTTGCCCTCAGTGCAGTATGTTCTGTTCCCTTCCCTGTGGTGCTTTAATGCCGTCAACCAGCTCCCTGAGGCATTCACTAGAAGAGCAAGGATCTGCCTCTTCTCGACACTTTTAACTTACATGTACCCCTTAGTGCTCTGTCTTATTTTATTGAAATATCCACATTATAGCGACTCCTTACATTGGAGCCATGTAGGGTAGATACATAATTGAAATTTTAATGGATGAAAGTGGTGTCTTTCCACTTAGATGCTTTCAGCAGACTTAACCCAGAGCCATGACAGGGCTGTCAGGAGAGTCTAACGAGAAACGCTGAATATACTGAATATACTGAATATACTGAATATAAGTGAAATCTGGGAGTTTGGCTGCTGTTTAGCATTCACCACTCTCACCCCGACAGCCTCTTGTTTGGTGTTACATATCATTAATATGGCCGTCAAGCAGCCTCAACAATGTCTGAGATAGAATTACAGACATGCGTCACAATGCTGTGACACTTTAAAAGATCATTATCAAAGCTGCAGCCAATGATTATTTCATTATTTATTGAATAATGCACTGATTGTTGTTTGGATTAATCCATCAAGAAACAACTAATCAGAATATAATGGAAAAAATGCTACATATTTTCTCTCCATGTGCCTTAGATGGTGTTTTCAGACGTGTCAGAGTTTGTTCACTGATTAATTTGATCTGTCTGTAGTCTTTGATTGATAATCTAATTAATAAACTAATCCCCTCTGTGATGCTGAGGAGTTGTCGTCAACACTTCACTACTTTTCTTGATGCCCGTATTGATTTTGTCACATTTAGCACTCCCCACTACAGGTGAAGGCAGTCTCTCACCGTCCAAGTGCTGATAAAGGTTCCCCCTGTGTCGCCTTAATGTCACCTCATCTGAGCTGCTCACAAATCTCGTCTCTGCAACCATCATGTCTGTCACAGCCGCGACAGCTGATGTGCCCAGCAGCATGGGCTGTTGTTTCAGATCAAGCTTTTTCTAGTCCAAACCAGTAGGAAGCATTTGAAGCACAACACTGTGTTGTGACCAAAGCAAAGTGTGTGTGTTTGTGTGTTTGTGTATGTGTGTGCTGTCAGACGGAGATCTGTGTTTTGTTGTGCCTCCCCCAAATGTCCCCTCTCACAGACCACGGGGGTGATGGATAGGAAAAACCGGCACAGTTGGCATTGTTGGCATAGATTAATGTCACTACTGTTTCATAAAAAGAAACCAGACGGAAACGCTGTCTGTGTGTCTACATACTGTGTGCACAAACAGCTTGTTAATACATGATATGGTCTAGTGTGGACTGTGCCGTTGCCTACACTCAACCTACATCTGTTAAATTCACAGTAATATTATATTTTATAATACAGAATCATTTGACAGCTTTAATATAGATTTAAAAGTGACAGAAGAAGAGCTGTCTAAAGTTTGACCATTTATCTCCAATCACAGATTTGTCCTTTTTTTTAAAGTCAGCTTCCAAGAGACGTCTTTGCATTTTTATCCAGTGCATTTTTGTCAGCTTCTAAATTTAATACAACTCCTATCACAGTCCTCTCACTCTGTACTGTGTGATAAGACATAGGCATCCTTTCATGTCCATCTCTGTGGCATTGTTTTATTTTAATGACATCATGGTCAACTTTGAAGTGAGATAATTATTAACTGAAGATGGGACATGGCGGCACAGAGGTAAAATGTGATTACCATTTCAATAACAGGGAAATGGATTCCCTGTGTTCCTCTGTATCTAAAAAAGAAAGGCAGACAGAAGTAAACATGTGCGTGCGTATATGTGTGTATGTGAACTTATAAGCTGGTATGCATGTTTTGTCGCCCTTAAAGCCCTAAATGCAAAGATGCTCTTCAACGCAGGCCCCATTATCACCACGTGAGATTGACTTTTTGATTGCTTTCAGGGAGTCGCGGCAAAGTCATTATTCTGTGATTACCGCCCTATTATTTGGCCACCTCTGCGCCTCTCCTGCACGTTCTCCACGTTTCTTCACCCCAGGTTTGAGTGGCGGGTGGGCAGTTGACTGACAGCTGGTAAATGATGTCATTAGCATCCTCTTAGGTAAATGGAGCAGCGGCGACAGTCAATTGGTTGCCGGGAAGCGGACGGTAATTTGTTACGGCTGACGCGTCGTCTATGATGGATGATGGGTGCGACTCTGGGAGAGAGAAAAGAGGAGCTGGCCGACTGTCCTGTTGGAGCAGGAACCGATGAGCACCGAGAAGGAGAGTGAGGATGAAAGAGTGTGGCAGATGAGTCAGTGCGGCAATCTCTTTATTACGCGCATTGGATGGCTCGTGGGACAGCGTTTAATTACTTTTGCTGACACTTGCTCCGGTGTCTAACGTCCCCTGCGTTACAGGGGCCACAGGAGCCAATGGTGGCATTTTGTCTGGGAGAGATTAGGACTGAATGTGTGCCCAAAGATGGACAAGACAGATTTGATAAATCTTGGATCAACAAGAATAAAAGCAAAGGATGAACAATACTGTACTCAGATCAGCAAGAGCGGAGCTAAAAGCCATGCGTGAACTGAACTGAACCTAAATTTGTCTTTTAAGAGTGAGCTCACCCAGTGAAGTTGGTCTCAGCGCTGACGTCACCTCACCTCTGCCAAGGTGCTCTCTGAGCTCGACTAAAGGGAGATGGGGATAAAATATTCATAATGGCCCCGCCCCACCACAGACACACACGCACGACCTGTTGTGAAAGGACCATGTGTTCGTTTTTAACGTGATGAATATTCACAGTGTTAATTAGCATGAGTGCAGCCACATGTGCCGACAGAATTGTTTTCCTGCCAGAGACATGACTGCAAACAAGGCATATTAATGAACATTCCCCGGGGACGGCTCCGCTGAAACACGGGGGCTGCGTGGCACTCTGGTCTCTGGAGATCAGGATTGTGTTGGGAAGAAGGCTGCAGGTGACAGTGAGATCTGTCTTTTATGATTTGAGGGAACAACTGGAGGATTCACTTTTGTGTACAATGCAATCGTCTCTGTGTCCCACATTGTAACTGAAACTGAGCTCTGTCTTTGTTTCTCCCCCGTCTTATTGTTTCCTTTATTTTCAAATGGCTTCTTAAGGGAAGTGTGTCCCTTCTAGACACTCTGACAGGCCATTTGTAATCTTAATGGGAAAAGAAATTAATTTGAGGCTTTATTATCAGGATTATAAGAATGTGTATGCATGTGAAAATTTATGATAGGCTGCTCTGGTGAAGCTGTGATTAAAAGTGGTGGGCAGCAGTGATGAATCTCTGGTAGCATAATTGCAAGCTGTGGCTTCTTCTACCTGTCTGGACACTTTTCAGCTCAAGGTGGGGAGGGGGGCTGCTGATATGCCAGTTTTGGGGGGGTTGTAAATCTGCTGTTGGCTGGTGAAGTCATATCCCCCCATGAAGATATGACTTCACCATTGAGAGATGACAAAAATAAGTCCCTAGCGGTTTCAGCTGAGGAGGAGCGGACAGCTGTATTTATGGATGGATGAACAGACGGCGAGATGGTTTAGACAGAAAGACAGATGCAGGAACAGAAAAACAAAAACCTCAACAAGCCTGCAGCTCAGCCCATTCTTTACACACTCCCCCGGTAGGGAGGGAGAAGACTTGACCTCTGCCCCCTAGTGTTCGCGTTCCTACCCGGGCATTTACATCTGCGCTTCTCATGTTACTGAAACATGGCTAAGCTCCATAAGCACAGCAGCAAAGTGGAGGTGGTTTTCATCATAAAAATAATCTTTCAGCTGTTTCTATTGTACAGTAAACAATAGCAACTCTTCATACTGTCCAGCAACTTCCTGTCTGGACGTAACGCCTTTGCCTTTCTCTAATCAGCGTAATGTGCGTTTAACGTGATGGCATCAGTTTGGTGTACTAGGTTATGACATTATACAGTTCTATCAAATTCTATTTCTTCTATCGAACTTCATCCCAGTCCAGAAGGGTGATGTGAATTTTTCGTCTGATTCTGTCAAAGGGGATTTGAAGAAGATGCTTGTGCTGAGTCACTGATGTCCTGCATCAGCCTTAATGCCAGTTTGATTTGGATCACAGCAGAGAAGAGCTTGTGCATTGCTGTGGGTCTGTGTAGGAGCTTCTGTGAATAAACCAGACAATAAGGGTCACACGGGGTCCAAATCAAGAGTCATTTAAACTAATTTCAGTGCTCAGCTGTGGCATTGTTCAGTCCCTGAATCAGTGTTTTAGAGCAATAAAATTAAACTAAATAAATCCATGTGACCTGACAGACCTCTTGTCTGCAGTTGTCACCTTTTTGTGCATGTGTTGATTTTCCAAGGTCAATTTGTTGCCCATTTGTTGAAAAATACACTGATTACCGCCTCTGAACATATTTGCATTCGGAAGGCTAATCCCTGGATTAAATTGTGTAATCATTTCTAAAATGCTTTTTTTTTTCCTTTTGGTCTTATTATGAGGGGAAGCTCTGTTACCTTCAGGGCTTATCAAAGCTACAATTGGAAATGGGTTCATTCTTTTTTCTGGCACTCTCACTGTACAATCTCCCAAAAGGGCATTTTGAGTCCAGACCAGTTCTTTACGCATTTTAACACGGCAAATGTGACACTGATTCAAGAGGATTATCCACGATCGCCTGTGTCCTCTTTAGTTTTTTCGGGAGGGGTTGCAGTGCTGGGTCGAGCTCTATGCTGTTCATGTTTCATTTGCACCAACTGAAGTCTTCTATTTTAATGTGCTCACCCCTGGCTCAGTCAGACTAGTGAGAGTCCAGAGGTTAGCAAGTTGATGAGTAATCGCCTTGCAGTAAGCACAAACAGCAAGAACAATATTACGTAAGACTATATTTTAGGGCTGGGACGATATGCTTTTCTCCCGATTCGATTCTTCTACGATTTTTTGGATGGCGATTCGATTTAAATTGCGATTCTACGATATTGCCGATTCTCTCGATTTTTAATCTGCATTTTTAACATTTATCTGCACACAAATACTGTAGGAGCCTATAAATTAATATACTCCATTATAAAGTGAACTTAAACCCTTTTCAAAACCTGTACTCTCTGTATGTAAAAAAAAGGCGAACAAATGCACATTGCACAGTATAAAAAAAAATAATAATAAAAAAAAAAAAAAAAAAAAAAAATCGATTTTTGAAAAAAAAAATCGATTTAAAAATCGTCAAAAAAGATATCGCGATATATATGTGAATCGATTTTTTCTCCCACCCCTACTATATTTGGGATCTTGGCACGCTGGGCTTTGGCATGGTTGTTAAGGTTGAGAAGATGAAACCGAATACTACAGAACAGGAGACCAGACCAATTATAAGCAATGTCCATAGACTTTTCTTTACACGTACAAGTACAAACATCTTATCAACTGTGATATACCAGAGATGCCTCGTTGTGAGGAAGTGTGATTGCTGAGGGAGAATGAAAATACTTGTGTCAAGTATTTGATCAAGAAGGCGAGCAGAGAAAATACGGTGCATCCAAAATGAAAGCCAACAGACGAGAAGACGGTCTAATTCTTTCCGTCACCTCAGTATGATCTGATGCGGTGAATCAGCATCTGCAGGCCCAGAGGCAGCTGCTAACAAGGCTGATCCATAATCAGGGCTGCTCGTCACATCTACAACCACACTGCCTGAAGTAGCAGGAGCAGCCCGGCCAAAGAAATGTTAAGAAGCCAAGTCAAGTTTGTTTTAATGGCCAGATATCACACATAGTGTGGTCAGGATTTACAGGCCCACTTGAGCCCAGGCTCTGTAAGCTACTCTCAGCTGTAAGAGGGAAACCACTGTTTTCAGGGGCTTGTTGTGTTTGTACCATTTCGGTAGTTACCCTCACTTCCAGTCAGTTCCCTAGTGTGTGAGCCGAGTACCTTCCCAAATACAGAATCTACCTCTGATTTATATATTAGTGTTAAAATTCTAATTATGGAAAATGCAAATCACTTGTCAGAGTGCAAAGCTAAATGGAAGCAGCTGTCAGTGAAGATTTCAGTTTAGGACTCATTTTCCCGGATCCCAGCGCTACGTGCCCAGGGATAAGGAGATTTTACTTTGGAAATACTTCAGGGCTTTATAACTGTATTTAAAATGCAGTGTGATGCTGTCATAAAGTGCCTCAAACTCGGCTTTAATTCCATTTCACACCTTAATGAGGTTAAGTACCACTGTGTTCAGGACCCTTGATTTGTTTGGTCACTGGTTTTTGTCTCATCCAGCGTTTGAGGCTCAAAGACATCGACTCACTTGAAAGCAATATTAGGTCAAGTGTGTTGGGATCACTGAAAGTCACGATTTCTTAAACCTTCAGTTATTCAATAGCTATTTCTATTTAGGTGTTGACGCTGTTCTGTACTAAATAACAAATAACAGATTACTGTATGTGGAGGATTTTGAGTTTGTGTGTATATGTCTTTCTTACATTTTACATCTTACGTCAGATTTTTAACATCAGGTTTTATAAGAGAATAGCAAGTAGCCTATAGGCAAATCAATCCCATCTTGCATCTATTTTTAGCATCTGTTTCTGTCTCAACTCAACTCTTTTTGCATGAATATGAGACGACACATTTTTTCTAATCTTTGTGGTCTGTGTTACTTAAGGGGATTGATGGTGTTTACTACTGCTCACTCCTCAGTGTTCATATTGTTAAATTTTATTGATTCTCATTGATCCTCAGTGCATCATTCTTCAGTGTGTGTATGTGGTTACACGTTGGCCCGTGTGTCCAATTGAGCAGAGTGTGTGTAGACTTGAATTATCTCCCGACAGTAATGCATATGCATTAGGCTAATTGGTGTGGATATGCATGATGTGTTTTATGTGTTGTCGCGGAGCTCTTTCTTATTGTATTGTTACCTCTGTTGATCACAAAGACCCCTCCAGTGGGACTGATGACTTGGAACAGCACTCATGTCGTGGTTCTGCAGCCAGACTAATGGTATTAGCTCGCCGTAGTATTATAGGAGAAGTTCTGTCATGCATTTTACTGATGCATGATACAGGGGCTAACAGTTGAGTAGCCAGTGTTAAATTATTCTGCCGTGCTCTTTCCCCCTTAAGGCTCAGTGGCACCAGACGGGATTATAGACTCTGATTCTGAAAAAAAAAAATCACATCATTAATCCTGCCGGGAACAGAACCACACTTTATATGCTCCTCCGACTCCCGAGACACAGGGAGGGGCTTATTTCTGACGTCATGGCTGTACTGTCACTGATACAATACCGTGATAACCTCACTCATCCATCACCTCTCTGTTCTCCTCCGTAGGTAATGCAGGTGGTGAGGGAGCAGATCATGCGAGCGCTGACTCTCAAGCCTAATTCTCTGGACCAGTTCAAGAGTCGCCTGCAGAATCTGAGCTACACAGAGATCCTGAAGATACGCCAGTCCGAGAGAATGAATCAGGAAGATTTCCAGTCCCGCCCCATCCTGTGAGTGAACCAATCAGTCGCCTGTATCATTGTGTCATATTGCACCTGACCTGTGCACATTTCACCAAGGTTGTTTTTGGGTGACAGAATGATAATATAATTGTCTTCAGTTTTACAGTATGCACAACAGCTTTATTTAGAGGTGAATTTGCTCTCTTTAATAAAGCTTAAGACTGGAACTGGGGTATTCCTTGCACCTACAAAAAGAGCCAAATCATTAATATGCTGTAATTATTTCCTTTTCCCTTTTTCAATTTCTCAACCAAATGCCAACCACTGGCCTCAAGCAGATCGCACCTGTGCTTAATTTTCCTCATTGAAAATATGCATCAAATTCAAATTGTCTGCAAAGGCGTTCCCAGTGAATGTCCCAGTAATGACCCTCCAGCTCATTAACCATGGAGAGCTAGTCTGGAATAGATCACTCACTCACTGACTGACTGGTCATGGATGCAGTGTCTGTAATGGAGAACATTGTTTTGTCCTGCTTGTATTTAATGGAGTAGCAAGCACTATTGAAAAATCGTTTCACAGAGTGAGCTTGTCCCTTTGAACAGTAATCAATGCTGAGCCAAGGGCTTATTAAATCGATATTTGAGGGGTAGAGACCAAACTTTTGAAGCCAATTAATCCTAGGGGAGAAAGCGGAAAAAAGGTGAAGAAAGTTGTGGAAAACTGTATGGGAAAATACTTCAACTTTGTTCAAATAGATATTTTTAATTCAAGATCCATTTTTCTGACCTAATTTCAACATTGTAATAACCGTGTAGCTGAATGCAACACGTTCCCACCCAGGCTGAGGCTGTTGTTAAACATTATTCCGGGGAGAAGTGCGTGATAAGTAATTGAAAACGAATCAGACGCTGACATGAAAAAGCCCATTTTAACATTTTATCACAGCATAACTGTTGGAGAGCAGTGAGTGTCAAAGACTGATGAGTCTCCTGTCAGCAGTACAAGAAGACACAAGGGTGGAAATTTCCTCTAATCAATACAGTACAGTCATGACTTGTAAACATAATGAGCAGAGCATGTCAGACTGCATATTTAAAGGAGCCTCGTATCACCTGCTAGCACCGCTGCCAGTTTTCTGCCATCAATTATTGTAGGAAATGACTGCAGAGATCAAAAGAAGGTGAAGAGGAGCCATTATAGCGTCAGATCAAAGCTGTGTGGCTGGGAAAATGCCTGAGCTGAAGAATTATTTAATGTCGTTTTGACTCCTTTTGGAGCAAAATTTGGAGCTGTTTTGATATGTGTTTTTTTTTCTCATGTATGTTGGAAGATTTACTGAAAGTTGCTTATACCCAGATAGAAATCGTCACCACATAAAACATTCATGCAGCAGGTCAGCTCCGCGCCGCTGAGGATGCACTAATGAGAAAATGTTAATATGCAACTTAATTTTAATGCAACCTCCAGAAAATTAGGATGAAAAAGTGGCTTAACTCAATTTATTATTGATTCACTTATTCACTGGCATAATTTTTCTGATGCACTGTGAAGTTAATGTACATTTTCCACGAGGTTTGAAAGGAGTTTTCCTGCCTCGTTTCTTTAATCATTTCAATACCTGATACCAAACAGAGTGCTTCTTACATTGAGGTTTCCCAGTGCAACGCTTCATCCCATTAATTCAGTTGTGTGTGATTTTCTTGCATTTGCTGGAAAGGAGTTTAAATTGAAAAGTGGAGCCACTCCTTCAGAAGACAGAGCAGCCAGACTGAGTAAAACAAAAGCTGCTTCACATGTCTGCAGCCCGATCTGAAGGATGGCACGAGAGGCGCTGAAGTCGAGCCATCAGCATCCATCCTCTCCAGTGATGAGCCACGCCTTCCCCACTAGCTGTTTCTTTAAAGATGTCAGAGCGAATGTGCGACCACAGATCAATGTAATGACTGGAGTCACTGATGAGGCAAACACACAGACAGGGAGGGTGAGCGGGGAGACAGATGAAGGCAGACAAGTGCTGATGAGGCTGACAGGGAGGGGGAGGAGAACAAGGACAAAAATGTGATCATGACCATCAAAGAGAGTAAGGGTATATCTCCTGGTAGAAATATAATTTTCTATTGGCACATGTGATGTATTGATCATCATTGCATGTAGTTATTCTACCACACCAGTAGGTGGCGATATACCCAATTGAATGTGTTGTACGCACCAAAGGAAATAAACATCAGTGTGGAACTACACCTGAATGTGGTCGGTCGTCTATCCGTGTTGATGCATATTGATGCTACAGTAACTATGCTTAGATAGTCACAGTCAGTCTAGTGAGAACATAATAAATTGGCGACGAGTAACGTAACCCACCGATGCCGTCAGATGAGGACGAGGCCGCGGAAAACGACTCTGTTGAAGAAGTTGACGACGGGAGAGAGACCACGAGAATGGCGGCGCTCATCGGTCATATTGATGCCTTTGACGAGTCCGCGGAACAATGGTCGACATACGTCGAGAGGTTTGAACATTTTGCCGAAGCAAATGATGTCCCGACGGCAAAGAAAGTTGCCGTATTTTTGAGTGTGATAGGAGCTACAACATATGGACTGCTGCGCAGTTTGCTCGCGCCAGATAAACCAGGAAGTAAACAGTACGACGAGCTCGTGAAGATTCTGAATGATCACTTCTCTCCAAAGCCCATCATAATCGCGGAGAGATTCCGTTTCCACAAACGCAATCAGGAGGAGGGAGAGAGTGTTGCACAGTATGTAGCCGTTTTAAAGAAGCTGTCGGAGCACTGTGATTTTGGCACTCATTTGCAGGACGCTTTGCGCGATAGATTTGTGTGTGGCCTGAACAATGAAAGTATCCAGAGAAAACTATTAACAGATGAAGCATTAACTTTTCAACGTGCTGTGGACATTTCAATGTCAATGGAAGCTGTAGCTAGAGAATCTCAGCACTTAAAAACGTCTCTGAGAGTGAATGCGGTGTCCTTCTCTCCACCACCAGGGGGAGAAAAATGCTTTCGTTGTGGCAAGACTAATCATAATGAAAAAGACTGTTATTACAGAGAGCAGCAGTGCCACAGCTGCAAAAAGAGAGGCCACATTGCCCGTTTGTGCAGAAATAAAAAGAGTGACCAAAAGCACACTAAAGATAAATATGAAAACAAAACGAAACCAAGGAGACAGTTTGTAAAAGCAAAAAGAGGCAGAATTCACAAAGTTGGAGCTAATGCTAATGACAGTGAAAAGGAGTCTACATCAGATTCAGATTCTGAATTGACACTGCATATGGTGTCAGCAGTGGTCAATGACACAGAGCCAGTAAAGGCAGTCAAAAAGGAAAATGCAGGGTCGTCTGTGATGATGATTAGACCCAAGATTGAAGGTATTCCTACTGAGATGGAGCTGGACACCGGCGCAGCTGTATCCTTGATTTCAATGGAGATGTACAAAGCCAAATTTGCCCATGTTCGTCTGCGAAAGACTAATGTAGTGTTGAAAACCTACACAGGGGAAATGCTGTTACCAGAGGGCATGGTGAAAGTATGGGTGAGGATGAATAAACAGAAACTCAGACTGCCCTTATACGTTGTTAAAGGGAAATCACCCCCACTTTTTGGCCGTGAATGGCTAAGGAGCATAAAACTTGACTGGCGTGAAATAAAGACAATGAGAACAGGACACAAGGCCCATGAGACACTTGAGGATGTTCTGTGTGGTCACGCTCAAGTTTTCAGTGAAACCCTAGGAACGCTGAAGGGGTTTGAAACCTCCTTGACATTGAAACCAGGCCAACAACCCAAGTTTTGTAAGGCACGCGTCGTCCCATACGCATTGAAACCAAAAGTGGAAGCTGAAATTGATCGTTTGCTCCAACAAGGAGTGATCTCCCCAGTTCAGTTCAGCGAGTGGGCAACTCCTATTGTCCCTGTCATCAAGAAGAATGGTGGCGTTAGAATCTGCGGGGATTTCAAAGTGACTGTTAATCCAGCTTTATGCATTGAGCATTATCCAATACCCCGCATTGAGGATCTGTTCGCGTCTCTGTCCGGAGGGCATCGTTTCAGCAAACTGGATCTTTCACAAGCTTATCTCCAGGTGCCTGTCTGTGAAGAGTCACGGAAATATCTCACTATCACAACACACAAAGGCATGTTTTGTTACAATCGCTTACCTTTTGGAATAACCTCTGCACCCTCGATTTTCCAGAAGATCATGGACCAAGTGTTGCAAGGGCTTCCCAACGTCCACTGCTTCCTCGATGATATCCTTGTAACAGGCAAAGACGACGCTCATCATCTGGAAAACTTGGAGGCTGTACTCAACCGGTTGGAAAAATTTGGTTTGAGAGTGCAAAAGGAGAAGTGTGAGTTTTTCCGGAGTTCACTGGAGTATCTTGGACACGTAATAGACGCAAAAGGACTTCACAAGTCACCTGACAAAATCCGTGCTATACTGGACGCTCCTGAGCCAACCAACACGAGTCAGTTGCGCTCTTTCTTAGGACTCATCAACTATTATGCACGTTTTGTCTCAAACCTGTCGACATTACTCCACCCACTGAATGCGTTGCTGCATAAAGAGATGAAATGGGAGTGGTCAAAAGAGTGTAATGATGCATTCTGCAAGGCAAAAGAACAGCTCGCAAGCAAAAGTGTTCTAACACATTACGATCCAGCACTTCCGGTCATACTTGCCTGCGATGCTTCGCCCTACGGGGTGGGAGCTGTCATTTCCCACAAACTGCCAAGTGGTGAAGAGAAACCTATAGCCTTCGCTTCAAGAACATTGAGCAAAGCTGAGCAAAACTATGCTCAAATTGAGCGAGAAGCGCTAGGAATCATTTTTGGTGTTAGGCGTTTTCACTCCTATCTTTACGGTCGCCATTTTACTTTGTTGACAGATCATCGCCCGCTAACAACCATACTGAGCCCAAGTAAGGCGATTCCTTCAATGGCTGCAGCAAGACTACAACGATGGGCACTTTTACTAGCAGCACACAATTACACCATCAAGTATCGGCGTGCTGCTGACCACGGAAACGCTGACGGATTGTCCCGCCTGCCACTGCCCGAGCAGCACAAGGACAGACAGGGGACAATTGACACATTCCTTATCAATCACCTGGAATGTTTGCCCATGCGTTGTGCTGATGTGAGACGAGAAACCAGATCAGATGTTACACTGTCTCAGGTCATGGAGATGGTATCCACCGGCCGTTTTCCCACCATCAAAGAGTCGGACAGTTGTCTATCGCCATATCTGGTACGGAGGAATGAATTGACTTTGCTTCAAGGCTGTGTGATGTGGGGAAATAGGGTGATTGTCCCACCCAGACTGCGTCAACAGGTGCTGGAAGAACTGCACACTGGACACCTCGGTGTGGTCAAGATGAAGGCCATGGCACGGAGTTACGTGTGGTGGCCGGGTCTTGATGCTCAGATCGAAGAGAAATGCAAAACCTGTGTGTCCTGTCAACGCATCCAGAAAACACCCAGTCTTACACCCCTGCACCCATGGCCCTGGCCCACAGCCCCATGGCAGCGGATTCACATTGATTTCGCTGGCCCGTTTGAAGGACGCATGTTCTTTGTTGTGGTTGATGCCCACTCTAAGTGGCCTGAAGTCATTGTAATGGACTCAACCACGTCAGAGAAAACTATTCAGGTGCTTAGAGGTCTGTTCAGCCATTATGGAGTTCCTGAAGTACTTGTTAGTGATAATGGACCCCAATTCACGTCCGACGAGTTTGCCAGCTTTTTGACATCAAACGGTGTGAAACACGTACGCTCAGCTCCGTTCCACCCAGCAACTAACGGTCTTGCTGAACGTTTCGTACAGACCTTTAAACATTCTCTGAAATCATCAAAAGGAACCTCAACTGTTCAAAAGCGACTGGATGCCTTCCTGCTTCAATACAGGAACACGCCTCATACAACTACGCAGGAGACACCGTCAATGCTGTTTCTCCACCGCAAGCTTCGCACTCGCCTGGATCTGCTGAAACCAAGTGTGGCAGCGGTGGTGGATCAGGCACAAGATGCTCAGTGCGCCTACAGGGCAGCGCGCTCTAAAGCCAGGTCATTCAGCATCGGAGACCCAGTTCTTGTCCGGGATTACCGGAAGGGAGAGGAAAAGTGGTCAGCTGGAACCGTGACATCACAGGCTGGTCCAGTATCCTACCAGGTCAGCGTGGGATCAACACACAAGTGGAACCGTCATGCTGACCAGATGATAGCATGTCACCCTAACATGGTCCAGACTGCAGCTGATGTGCATCCCACGCCCAGCTTGGACAGTCCACCTGCTCCGCCGGACATTGGTGGAAAGCCAGAGACACCCAGCCCTGTCAGTGAGTGTGTCACCATATCCGAAGGTCAGTCAGACATCGCTCACACTGACACTCCAGCAACTCACCAACAGACATTGAGCCGCTATCCCAGGCGTGACCGCAAACCACCAGATAGACTGACTCTGTAAACTGGTGAATGTTTTCAATATGTTCAGTTAGTGAGTGTTGTCGGAAGTGAAGGGCAGAATAATCCCTTGACACACTCTAGGCGATGAGGCAGTCTACCCTCTAGCCTAAGTTAGTATGTTGTTTTGTTGAGACATACATAATAATAATAATAATATATAAAAGAAAAAAAAAGTTTATTTGTTGTTACTGTACCCCTTAGTAGGCTAATGTTATTCATAGCGGTAATTTAATAAGAGGGGAGGAGTTGTGATGTATTGATCATCATTGCATGTAGTTATTCTACCACACCAGTAGGTGGCGATATACCCAATTGAATGTGTTGTACGCACCAAAGGAAATAAACATCAGTGTGGAACTACACCTGAATGTGGTCGGTCGTCTATCCGTGTTGATGCATATTGATGCTACAGTAACTATGCTTAGATAGTCACAGTCAGTCTAGTGAGAACATAATAGCACAGAAAACATGATATCTTTTCAAAAACCTGCTTATTTCTTGAGTAGAAAAATAATTGAAAATTGAAACAGAAAAGACCTAAGTATTATGGCAAGAAAAGAAGGGGAGCAGCGCTGCTTGGGCAGATAATATACATAATTCATGCTGACTCGTGTTGTGTGCTTCACATTTCTATGCAGCACAGACACACATACATGTAGATGCATGAATAAATGACAGTCATCCAAGCAAGAGCTGGAGTGGCACAGATTTTACACTGATCAGCCTTTTGGGACGCAACAGTATATCACACATTTCTGAGTGTGCGTGTGCTGCACATGTGCTCGTTTGCATGGAAGTATGCACGCTTCTTATTCTCTTATTCCCTCCTGACAGATGAATATTGCACGCCGGCAGAAAACCGGGCTAAGTGTAACAGAATTCACTTCACAGGTCCTGGAGCATCCTGCCTCTCGCTGTCGCCTGCTCGCCTCGAAGGACGGGCGCGGTTACCAGAATTTTCGATAAAACCAATAATGTGTGTTTGTTGTATCTGCAGGGAGCTGAGGGAGAAGATCCAGCCAGAGATCATGGAGCTGATCAAACAGCAGAGGCTCAACAGGTTGTGCGAGGGAACCTGCTTCAGGAAGATCAGTAGTCGCAGGAGGCAAGGTGAGGCCGCCTTCACTCACAGATCACAACCACGTACACGCTGCATCCACACAGGCCCTTGTTCTGTTTCTTTACCCATCTCTTTCAGTCTGTTTGTTCTTCATCCCTCCCCTCCACACCCACACTCATCACCTTATTCCCTTTGCTATACGGAAACCCCACAGGAGATATTTTATCACAGGAGATCCTCGAAAAGGTGGACAGCTGCGGTTCGGCTGTCATGATTTTTCTAGCTCTCTCAGCCTTTGAGGCACAGACGCACAGAGACAGGCCGCCTCTGTTATTCAAGCACAGGCATGTCTCTCTGTCTTGAGATGCACGATCACACTGTCTTCCCTGCTTTTGCCTCTGCATACACAAATACATGGCGATACAAAAAAAAATAAAACAAAATACAACAACATAAAGCCAAGAGAGGCAGGAACACACATTAATGCTTTGCACTTGTCAAGATAGATTCTTTGAGAAAAGAAATGAAAGAAGTTGCACAACATGATGCTGCTCTACAGAATGGAGGGTGTGAGTCAGACAATTTGTGGCATAGCAGACATCAAGGGCTGTAACTTTCACAAGGTATTTTACATCCTCACATTTACACTCATTAAGGGTGTCTGTTTTGTCCTCGGTGCCATGCCATGTAGAAGTTTTCGTGATAGAAATTCATGACCCACAGATGCAAACCCTTTGGTTTAATTGAATAAAAGCACTGATGTATTCCTTCCTAGTGAGACAGAGAGGAGAGAGAAGAAGAGAGATAAACAGGGAAAATCCCAGCAGCCAGCTCAGACAGGAGCCTATTCGAATCATTCAGCCTAATATCGTGTTTCACACTCGCTGCCACGAGAGAGAAAGCGGGAGAGGAGGAATGAAAGGGGGATAGAGAGGAGAAGCAGTGATAGCATTTAGTCGGTATAATATACTGCACTTCAGTCAAATAGGATTTAATCTGCTTGAGACCTGATCCTTTCATTTCTCTGTCTTCCCTCCTGCACTTTCCTTCACCTCTCTCTGTCACTTTTCTATGCATCTACACGCACACACTTACCAATACAGTACATAAAATCAAAAAGAAAGAAAGAAAGAAAGCCGGTCACGAGCTGAGGTTGCTGTATTGAATTATTGTCATCAGCCCCCCTGCAGTAAAACTCTGCTTTCCAATAAGTCAAATCAACTTGAGCACAACCTGGTGGTTTTTCCTTGTGACATTTTAAAGTCTGATTTCGATTTTTCTTGGCAGCTGTCATCCAGATTTTGTCAAAGCTGGTTTACAGGAAAAAAACAGAAGAAAACACAGGAGTGAAAATGATTTGAATTGTTGCAGGACAGATGTTGAGGTGGGAAGCATCATCCAAATTTAGTATCAGATCATTCTCGCTGCTTGTGGTTGGCTGATTTATTATGCTTTGTCTGGTTTTTGCAGCAGTGACATGCTGTGAATCATATTACCATATCACGCCTGTTACTTAAGAGATCCTAGAAAGCTTGTCTAAGGAATTTAGGACACATGCACACAGAAGCAAGGAGCCGCATGCATACTAAATAGAAAAACAAAACTGTTAGCCATTCAGGAAGAGTAGACCCACACACAGTATATAAAGCAGTTCATGAGCCTCCCTGGATTTAATTTAGCACAGTAGCCTGTAGGGTTACACTGGCTTTAATCTGCTGCAACAGTCCACTGACTGTAGGGGAGCTGTCTGCGAGCTGCAAGCTAGCAGTGTCTGTCTTTGCCTCTGAGGACACTCAAGTCAAGGACATGCTGTTTCTCCACATTACTGTTGCAACCCTGTTCCTATCTGCCGTCATGCCCCCACCTTGACATGCCTGTCTTTTCATCAGTAACCCTCACTCTGATCCTCCTTCCCTCAGCCTGTACATGTCTATGCCTCCCACCTCCTCTCTCAGCTATTGTTCTCATGCTGGTACATCACAGTATATCCATGCTCTGACAATGTAAAGAGCCCCTTTGCTTTGCAGACTTGAGGCAGGCTGAACATGAATAAAATGAGCCCCATAGCACGTTTCTTTCTCACTTGGTGCTCACATGAAATGAGATGATAAATCAAGACGAGGGCGTAGAAGAAGTTTTCTTCGTTATATCTTTTTCTCTGGCAAACTTTTTCTGTTTTTATCCTTGTATATAGTATCTCTCTGTCTGTTAAATGTCTGTTGACCCATCTTTTTTTTCTTTGTTCTTTTCTTTTTTTTTAACATAAAAAGTGCACCCCCCTCCCCCTCCTCCATCCTCTCATCCTCTCTCCTTCCCACTCTTCCCTCAGCATCTTGTACAACTATTTCAAAGTCCTCCAGCCTGCAGGGACTGAAGTGCCTACATCAATTATTAATTTAGCTGACTTCAGTGCAGATGACTCTTCTCTCTACCTTCCAAAGTGCCAGTCGGCCCATTACAAGGAGAAGCTTCACTCTAAAAGCTCAGGTTGACGGTGTTTTGAAATTTGGAAGAAGAGTACTACCTGTACTGTCTTTTAAGTGCAGGGCACCGGCAGGTAACACCACTTACTGTAGGGTTCAGGGAAGTGTGCTTTGTGTAAAAAGCTGCATTAAAGCAAAAAAGTAAACTTGGAAATTTGGCCTGGTCCTCTTGAAACTTGTCATTTAGTTCAAGTCAATTAAGACAAGGTATAGTCTGAATTACACAAGACTTAAATTAAATCCAGGCAAAGAAAGAAACATATGTGCTTATATACAGACACACAAGCACACACAAATCAGTTGATAGTGTGTCCCTCCCCTCACAGCCGCCGCACACATCTCTATGTACTCCCCATGGACTGGTGCCACCCTGCACCATCCTGGCACGACCAACTGTCTATTTTCAGCAATTAGGATTTGGACTGTGCCACCCATGTACACGCCAGCCAGACCTCCCCAGTCTGTGCCCGCTCTGTGCCAAGCTCAGCTCGGTGCCCACCTTGGCAGGGAAGCTCCTAAAGAACACCAGGCTGGCCGCAGAGGCTGCTGGTGGAGGCAGCGAGCGGCGCTTTATAGACACAGCTGGCAGATACATACAAGCCCCCACTGCTAAACGATTCCCTCGGCCAAGAGAAAGTACACTCAACTTGATTTATGTCTTCTTAATGTGGCAATTAAGTCGTACTCAAATTATGTGTCACCTTTCACAAAATAAAAGCTTTTATAGAGTTTCAGACTTTTGTATTTAAGCTTAGACCTGAGTGAAACTGTCTGACACCAACAAGTATTTGCTAGCATTGTGAAACATGAAAAATATTACGAGTTTAGGGTTAGGGTTGTAACCACTCTCTGCTATTACTTTACCATCTGGTTTTTATTATTTTGACCATGATCCATGTTTATCTAACCTCCCAAATGACTGATTTTTCTTGTTGGTTGAAGCCAAGCGCTTATTGATCAGTGTGTATGTTAGAATTAAGATTTTTCTCCCTCTGAATCCAGTATATTTTGGGCAATATGTGATCTGAATGTCCTTTTTATTGTATGAGGAATTACCTAAAAGAAATACTGAGCTGATTTGCACCAAATTTGATCTTGGTAATTTATTTTTTCAACATGTAGTGACACCAAAGAGCTGCCACTGTTTTCTCAAATTATTTCAGCCATAGTTGGTGCTGGCCGTGGGGCAGGGCAGACAGTCTGGACCTCGTGCCGCTGTTGGCCAGTTGCTACATGTTTGGATTTAGCTTTTTCTCTTAAAAAGAAAATACATCAAGTCACAGTTCAGGGTCAGCTCTTTGCCAGATAAAGCCCAGCATCTCCTCTCTTGATCTTGACTTGACCGTGAATGTTGTTGTAAAATCACTGTTAAAACGATAAAGGCCAACTGTTGGTTTTGTTGCCCATTAAGACCTCTCCCCTTATTCCCAGCGTCGCAACCCATCTGTGGATTTTCCTGAAGGCTGTTTTTTGTTTTTTTTTCCTTTTTTGTTTATTTTCGGTCACAGAATCTTTTGGCACACTAATTTTCTCTCCTGTTGATGACTCACGCAATCCCATATGATGTCTTATAACAGCAAGTTATTTCATAACTCTTCTAAATCGGTCTCCTCCGCCCGCCTTTCTTTGTCCTAATCTCTTCCTCCAGATAAGTTTTGGTATTGCCGTCTGTCTCCGAACCATAAAGTCCTGCACTATGGAGATCTGGAGGAGAGCCCCCAGGGAGAGGTGCCCCACGACTCTTTGCAGGACAAATGTAAGTTTCAATTGCATTTATTGATAGTCTTTACCAACTAATGTGACCCCATCAGTTTTTTTTTTATTTCACTCACTGTGGTGTTAACTCATTTTATGTATGAAAATATGTATTTCCTACTCAGGCAGCTGACACCAAGAGTCAGTGTTAACGTTAGTTTAACTTATGATTCTTGCACCTGAGGAAGGATTAAGTTTTAATCACTTGAGTCTGGGATGACACAGTTGTCACAGGAATGTTGTTGTTGTTGTGGTTTTTGTTGTCGTTGTTGTGAATTCACTTCCGTCCTCTCTGCAGTGCCTGTGGCTGATATCAAAGCTGTTATCACCGGCAAAGACTGTCCTCACATGAAGGAGAAAGGAGCCCTGAAGCAAAACAAGGTGTGTGCATGTGTGTGTGTGCATGTGCGTGCGTGTGTACATCTGTGCATGTGTGCGTGCGTGCGTGTGTGCGTGCGTGCGTGTGTGCGTGCGTGCGCATGCACACGTGCATATGTGTGGGTGGTTGGGTGTGCATCCAGGCGGGAGATTGTTTTTCTGTGTGCATGAGAGTTGCATAACATGATGTCAGTTACATAATTTTGCTTTGGGAAATAACACAATAACTTGTGTGTCAGTGCTCGACACAGAGAGACGTGTCCATCAGCGACGCTGTGCTGAAATAAATTAAGTTGTCCTGTAGCTGCACAATTCACACAAGAGCTGCCGAAAACATACTGATATCTTAGCTGTTTAAATTTGAGAGTCACACACTGGTGAGATCTCTGCGGTACCTCAGCCAGGATGAAAGAGCCATCTTGCTCTGTGTCTGTGTACACATCAGACCTTCTTTTCCTGCACTCTGTTTTTGCAGACCTCCACTCCACCCACCCCACGGGACTCTGATATATTGGATCCTGGATAAATAGCCTTGAAGACAAAGGAGCGCGCCTCCTTCCTGCTTTGTCTCTTTTATTACCTTGTCGATAAGCACAGGTCGAGGAGAATGACCCAAGGGGGGTCTTTGGGCCGTCTAGCAGGCCTGTCCCAGCCTTGTGAATGGCACAACACGAGCACATTTCATTACTCACTGTTACAAGGCCAGCCAAAGTCACCTCTGCAGGCTTTATAGCAGAGCTGGCATGTGGACCATTTGTGGGACACAGAGACAGAGGTGGAAGGATGAGGCTGCAAACAGTGTTTCAGCTGTGTTCATCAAAGGCACTTTCTGCATCGCTTTTATTACATTTGATTTTTTTATGATCATATTATACGTATTATATCTCCCATATTTGCCTCCTTTGAGACACCTTCTGTGCGTCAAGACATGCATGGCATCTTGAAAACAGGTGCACCGACCTGGAAGAGCAGTTTGCCTGTCATGTGAGCTGCACTTTGAATCTCATTACTGGAGCAAACGCTTTTTGGCTTCATGTGCCGTCTGAAAGGAGGATCACACAAATAACTGGTGGATATAGGATGAGCGTGGATGATTACATGTTCTGCTGCATTTAAGGATGTTCATTACAATTTTGGATGGCTTCAAGTTGTGTGGAAAATCCTCTGCATGAAAAGAACAGTTGCACATTTGTGCAGTGACAGTACATTAAAATGGGGCTGTTTGTGAGGAGGGAAGAGAAATTTAATGAAGCGGTTTTTCATTGAAACAAAAATGATCGCAGACAGGGCAGCACCAGAAGTGAGGCTTTACTTAATTAGTTCATGAACAAAAAGAAAAAACAAACATTAACAAATGAACACAGTATCCTTTTATAAGACCAAATAAAGAGCAGAGCTAGTCTTTCTGCTTATAAACTCAAACTGCTAACAAAGCTGTTAATTCACTGTGGAGATTATACTTATTTGAATCATCATAAGTGCATTTGCCCTCAGTTAACTTGTATTTGCAGCTAACTGTCATCTGCAAACGCCGCTTCTTATTTATCCATGACGGCAGCTCTAAGAAATGTATCCACAAATGGCACATATATTGGCATGAAATTGTGTAGGTTACTTCAATAATAAATGCCTCTATTCAACATCGCTACACGTTTTCTTCTCTGAGCCTCCTGATGTGAGACAAATCCCACCACTCAAGTGCATCTTTTAATCTCTCCCTCGCACACTGTGCCTAGGTTGCAGACCCGGATTGTGTAATTACCTGCTGCCTCCGTAAATCAGACGCTAATTTCACGCAGATTGCAAGCACGCATTTAATGAATTAATTTCATGTATGCAAATCTGGATCTCAGTGTCCTCACGCTGCATTCAATTTATTTCCCAGAGCAAACCGTAGTGGATTTTGAGGGAAAATGCCTGGAATCACATCACATCATATTCAGTGTCTAGAATCTAAGAGCATCATCAGGTCTCTGGCTTCTGTCTTGCTGCAACCTCCTGAGTTGATGTGCATCTGATGTAACAGAAGGTGATGAGACATGTGGAGGGCAGGCAGACTGCGGTGGTACAGTATGGCAGCACTGTGGTGTAAATCTCACCTGTTATTTCCTCTTCTTTTTTCCCCCCCTCACACCCTTTTTTTTCTTTCTTCCTCTCCATCTCACCTCTACCTCTCTGTCACTATGTGCGTCCCCTGCTCTGTGTTTGCACCACTTTCTCTCTCACCCCCTCCCTCTCTGCCTTCCACTCTTTCCTCTCTCCAGGAGGTGTTAGAGCTGGCCTTCTCTGTCCTCTATGAGTCTGACGAGTATTTAAATTTCATTGCTCCTGACAAGCATGAGGTAAGCAAACCCTGTCCAGCCACACTGTCGTTGAATGTGTCAAAGATAAAAGGAACAAGTGTGACTGCACAAAGAGATGTATTAGGAATGATCGCCGTGTGTTTAACCTATTCATTTGCACCATACATGTTATCAAAGAATATTTGTGACTATTTAACTAGCTAACAAATTTATCACCAGCTGTAACTTTGAAATTTGGTTTGGATGTGTCTGCTTTGACAATTTAAGGTGTTTTACACACCACAATGCTGTGTGTATTTTTGTGTCATATACAGTTCCCTCTTCATAAAATATTTAATTTTTCTTTAATGGAATTATAAATCCTGAACTGTCAACCTAAAATGTTCGTGTATGGCTGTGCTGCCGCTATCAGTTCTGTAGGATAGCATAGAAATGCTGCCATGTCTGTTGCATCATCATTGTCATGCACAAGTCCAACACAAATCCAATGGAAAAATATTCTGTTGGTGGTAAAATACTTGAAAAAGCACATTTAATGTAGTTATAACCTATTGAGCAAACAAAAAATCAATCCAGTCTCAAGTTCAGGCTGCTGAAATCCCATAATAATATGTTTTTATAAAAACTATTAGGTAGGTACAGTAACAGTACACCTCAAATACGCTGGTCTCAGCTATAGAAGTCTAAAACACAGCTAATACAGGTTTAAAAGGGGAATACTATCTAAATGGTGATCATTACAATGCCACAGCTCTATATGCTATATTTATTTATACATATACTTCCAATGACATAGTTTGCAATAATTGTTTAAATTAGAAAATATGCAGTTATGTATTTCAGTATCAGTTTATGTCAGAGAGACTTTTCTGGAAAATAACATTTGGATCTAATATTTCTATTGATGAAAGATTTATCTTAGCCAGCAAAGAAATTCCTGGCAGATGAAGCTGTGTCATCACTCTGATGCTATTAAACAGTCCTTCTTATTGACTGATTTAAAAAGCTCAGAGATACTGAAGGAATCCTGGCAGACAAACACATTTTGTCTGAGTGTAGGTGTTTGTCATTTTGCTCAAAACTACTTGCAACTTGGAAGTGACTTGATTTGAACTCAAGGCAAATGTCCCAAATACTTATCTCTTATAACTATTTGACAAATTGTCAAAATGAAAAGGAACCGTCTTGTGCCTCATTGATCACAGCATCATTATTAGACACAAATGCCTGAAGCAGCATGAGTTCCTCTGACGGTAACGCACGTCATTCTCAAGCTGCTTGTATCCAGAAACTTTTTATTTTAGATTTTTTTTTTTAAGCAGAGAAGTTTGTAATTAGGACAAGAGAGAAGAAGATGTCCCTGCTCTATTTCTCCTGAGTCACAGTGTACACAGACCTTTCTCCCTTGGTGGTGAGTTTCTCTCATGCCTGCAGCGCTCTAAAAGTAGGTGGCATCTGAATGCTGTCAGCAGCCTGCGTTGAGTTAGGAAACACATCATTCCTAATCAGTGTTTGTTGATTTTTAGGTATTCCTTCACCATTTTAGTTCCTTAATGCCAGCGCTTATGTGTTTTTAATTTTGGATTTTCCTCTGTCCATGTCTCTGCAGTACTGCGTGTGGACAGACGGTCTGAACGCCCTCCTTGGTAAGGAGATGACCAGCGATTACACCAAATCTGACATGGACACCCTCCTCTCTATGGAGATGAAGCTCCGACTCTTGGATTTAGAGAATATCCAGATTCCCGAGGCCCCGCCCCCGATCCCCAAAGAACCAAGCAACTATGACTTTGTTTATGACTGTAACTAGACAAACAACAGTACAAGATCGAACCCAGACCCACCCAGCACCTACTGTACTCACTGGACCAATCCCCTTTTCTTATAAACTGGAACAAAAAACATAAAACCGTACGATATAGAAAAAAAAGAAAAAAAAGAACTGTGATTGAAAGAAAAAGGATTTATTGAACTTTTTTCCTCTTGCTTCTCACTAGACCTCTATAAGAGAGAAAAAGGTGCACATTGATAGGCACTTGAGGGGCTTGGGGTTTGATGCAGAGTCATCAGGTTGCCATGGAGATGAGAAACCAGGAGGTATTTGTTGGGCCCGTCGCTGGTCGTCCTGCGTCTTCTTTCTCACTCTCTTCCTGTGTCTGATGTTTCCAAACATCTGCTTCCTCCTCTTCTTCTTCTCCTCCTCCTCCTTCTTCTTCTACTTCTCGGCCGAGGCGCCAGCCGTCATCTTGCTTGAAGATCGTTGTAGAAAAATGCGTAGAAATTCTATTTGATTCAGCTTCCTTGTCGTCCTTTCTTATGTTTATTTTATTATTTTTCCTCAGGGCTTTTGTGTGGGGAGGGATGGTTGGTTGTGTAGTTCAGGAGCAGCGAGACACAGGGGTTTTGTGTTTTGTTGTCACCTTCCCAGCAGTATTTCCTGTCACATTCTCACTTACAGTATTTGTGGCAGCTAAGTGTTTTCCAGGAGGCTGAGCAGAGGGTTGAAGTACATTTTAAGATGAATACTACTTAAAAAATAGTCTTGTACACTCTGCCCTGCTACACATATACTGAAGACTGTTAGAATAAGTCGATTGTCAGAACTTAGGCTCTCTACTACAGTCAAAGGCCTCTCTTTTAAATATTTTAATGTTAATGTTATTATCCCATCGCTGCTTATTGCATATTGTACACACCTACACAGTGGCTTTGCCAAAACCAACCGTAAAAAGCAAAAGCATCCCCATTGTGAAACACACAAACACACACTTGTCTCTCCCTCATTTGAGTCTCTCTCGTTGTAATGACTGCTGTACACAACATTCCTAAGCAATATTTGAACTTTTTTTTTTGTTTATCATGTGTAAGATGGTCATAATTTAGTGATTTAAAAATTGTGAAAACTGCCAAGTAGTTGGTATTACAAAGAGGATGTTAGTATTTGGTCAAGGGAAGTTGTCTTTTTTGTGTGTTTGGGACTATATGGCCACAAAAATTTAAAGTTTATGTATTTTTTTAATTTAAAAACAGATCATGATTGTTATTTCTAGTATGATTTATATATTTTCCCCTTCCTATTTAATACCTTCAGATGTTTTTCTTTAGGATTTTTCAAAGCCCCTGAAAACTGCTGTTTACATTAAAGATTTAAGAACTGTAACCATGTTTTCCGTTCCTGTCTTCATTTGTGAACCTCGTGCACATAAACAATTATACCAGTGTTTTGGCCACAGAAGTGAAGAGTCATCAGTACCCACTTGTTTGACCAAAAGATTTTTGTGGACAGACTGTCCCTTAAACAGTTGAGTAGCCTAATAGATGGCTGTAGATCTGGACTTTAATCATCCCAGAGGCAATTTAATTTGAACGGATAAGCTCCTGAAACACAATTAACCATATAAACACTCATTAAATTATCTGACCTCCTTACATAGTGTGACACAGGGTGCACAGAACAGTACAAATTGTCCCCACCCACAAATTAATCTTAAACTTGAAAACCAAGCAGATTGTTTTACACCAAAGTATTTTGTCTTTGTGTAGCTGGTTCACGTGGTTCAAGAAGAACATACATGCAAACCCAAATTTGAGTGCGATCGTAAAACGACCTCACAAGTTGTTGAGTTTTCTGTTTGAGCTGTTTAATTCTGTTGAGCTTTAACAATGTCTTTCCAATCAACTTTGAATGGAACTCATCTACATCGATTTTAGGCCATTCAGCTTCAGATTCTGCTTTTTCAGCATTGCTTCAGCAGATGGCTCAGCTACTTTTGCATCTCTCCAGCAATGACATTCAGCATTCAGATACATTTACATCAACATTATACGTTCAAAACAACATGAAAACTCAAAAAATTACAATAACAATACATAAACATATGCATTTCAAATAAACAGCTGCATTTCAAAATATGTGACTGCTTGAGGAGGAGCAAATGCTCCAATTAAAGTGCTCCTCATCACACACAAGTCATAGTTTGGTAGGTGGGAGTTTTTGTGCACAAGTCACCATCCCTCCTCCTCCTCCTCTAGGAACTCAAATGATCTCCTTCTGTCTGCCTTGCACAGCCTGCAGGTGTGCAGTGAGCTGCTGCTGCTACTGCAGCCAAAGAAGCAGCCCCTACGCTAACAGAAAAAAAAACTGTATGTGATGACAATCCCTGGCTGCATCTGTCTGATCACTTTGAGATCTGTAATTTTCAAATAGGCTTCAAGCGCATAAATGTCAGCCTTCATCTTTATTAAACCTAAATGACCAATATAAAAATAGCCCCGTTCAACTTAAGTTAGATTCCCTACTTGTTAAACAGGGCAGAAAATGCTATTTGAAAAGGTAATATTAGTTTTGGTCCACTGAATGTGCTCACCAACTCTATACTGCAGCAAATGAAGAGCATTTGAATGCCAGACTCAAATTACTCTTGGTTTACTTACTCACTGTGAAACTTGTCACCATCCTGAAATATTTATGTGGAGAAAAATAATCTGTCACACCCCAATTTATGACCTAGAATGAGTGAGGATGTGCCTTTGTTTTTAAGATGCATATTTTATCTCAGATTTTCTGTGTGTATGTGTGTGTGTCCTTCGTTTTGGTACCTGCGTTTTCCCATTACATGCCTGGGTGTGTCACAGGATATTTATTTCCCTACACACAGGTCGTAGCAGTCCCCTACCCCATGGAGTGTGACACTATTTCCTGCTTGATGGCTCTATCTACCACCAAGCCCAGGAACCTCCTCTGAGCTACGTCTTCAAAGGACGATTGTTCATCCATTAGAGGAGATTACTGCAAACGCAATCCCATCATATTCTTCTTGGGTTCAGTTGATCTTTGTTATTCCATCATCTTTTGATCCCTATCTTCTTCTAGACACTTCAGCACTGGGGCTTAATTTAAGCTTTTAAACGCTCAGGTCAAATGCCGATACATTGCAGATACAATAAATAATAATACATTTATAATAAATTAAAAGATTCCTTGTCAGAGCTCTCCACTGTTTGAATAGGAGGTGGTGCAGGGTATATGAGATGTTCTCCTTGACATTCAGCGGTTTGTGTAGCATCCGCCTCACCACAACCAACTCCAGAGGCTCTAGAGGAACCGTCTTTCATTTTGCCGTCTTCTCATGCTGTGGCCTGGGCCTGGCTGTCTCCACTGTCCCTTCCTGTAAAGGCTGCTTATTCAATGTGGACTCAGAGGAATCCGTATCCTCCACCAACTCCACCTCCTCGTCTTCTCTGAAAACAAAAATGGTGTCTAACATAGTCCTGGACCTCCTAATTCCCTGTGGTATTAATTTCCATGTGTGTGTGTGTGTGTCTTCGTGTTTTCATGCACACTCGCCTGTGAAAGGCAGCAGAGAAAACGACTTGCCCGGCCTCATCACAAGTTCTCTGAGGCTTCCCGCTGAGTGTGTGACAGCAGCCTGAGGGCTAGAGCCAGCAGGGTGCAGCCCTCACCTCGTCCAACAGGACACACCAATCAAATCAGATTAAATCTAGAACTGATTATGTGGGCACACATTCTTCCACAGCATGCTTTCACACAAGTTGGCACGTCATCTTGACTCGTCCGCCTTCAGCCCTTGTTAGTGCCCATTTGATTGTGTTTGTAGAGTCAGTTTGGGCAAATACACAAACACATAACACTTGTGTTGAGGCAATGGTTTCAATTAAAACTACAGACTGCTACTGTAGGTCGTTGACTCCTCAGGGCTCTGTCTCCTGAGAGACATGGTGCTATTGAGTTTTCCAAGTCAAATTTTTTATTGCTGTGAGTGTGACCATCATATTAAATTTCATTCACCTCCACACTGAGCTGGCAGAGCGTTAGCTAAGGATATCTCAGCAAATAAACTTCCAGTTCAGGATTTCTTTGTTTTTTCTTTTTCTTTTTGTGTGATATGGATGAACTAATCCCTAAGCATTTCGCAAAGGTGGTTGTTGCTGTTGTCTTGTATCTGTATCTATGATAGTGTCAGATGTTAGTTTAGGAAGCTCAGGGTCTTTTGGAAGATTTTATATAGCATTTTTAAAGTGTCTTCAAAACAGAATAGGATTATGGGTGAAACTGGTGCAAACAAAAAACTACTCGCCATTTCCTGTCTTTTATTATTGAATGTACTGCCATACCCCAGTCGGTTCCCTGAGGGTGTTATTGACAAAATGTCGTCTTGCTCAAGTAAATCACAGATCTAATGGCGCCAAAATAGCAGCTTAAGGGGCAGAGAGAAAAATTATGTGCAAGAGCCAAGTTTTCCCGCTCATCTTTTGTATTGACTTGTTTCCTCAGTTTATCCTTTGAGTCCCTCATTACTGGAGACATTTGTCCAGTGTGGACACATCAGAGTCCACAGAGAGCAGCTCTGGTACACTGATGTTATTGATGAGTGGAGAGACAAGATTGTAAAAAAGCATTTCCTGAAGAAAATGCGTGTGAATGCTGAAGGCAGCTGAACACATTGGCTGAAGCAATGCTGAAAACTATGTTTTGGATCAAAGCAACTGACCAACAGACTGGCATGGCCTGCCCAGAACCCTGCTGGGAAAGTGATAGGAGTGAAAATAAGAATATTTAGAAAAAGCATCAATCTACTGCACCTCAATCGTAAAGCTATAATTGGTAAGTTAATTTCCTCTGCGAATGAGCAGTGACAGCACCTGCTCCTGCCGTTGGTGCACCAGAGGCCCGAGGCTAGGATTAGCAGGGCAAAGTGATTGCATTAACCCAGACAAAGATCATCCCAGCAGAGTGGGAGAGTGTGACTTAGATTAACGGATACAACTCTGAAATTGATTTAACGTCCACCCCAACAGCTTCCTAATCTCAGCTATCTCAGTGATGAATCTCACAGAATAATCCTCAATCATGGTGGTGGTTGTGCTGACTGATCAAAGAGCTGTTCTCTGGCAGTGGTAGCATTAACACAGGTGTACCAGCAATAATGCATTTCTAATAGGCTGGAAGAGGAGTTGTATGTCAAAACAGATTCACTGACTGACTGAAAAATAAAAATATTTATAGAAATTGAAATTGAAATTGCAGATTAAAGGCCATCAAATTCATTTGACTGCAAATCTTGACATGTCATACTCTAATGAAACAAAAGTCAGGTTCAGGTATGTTAGCCTTGGAAACAGCAGCTGAGTACTGTAGTATGGTGTTTTCAGAAGCTTTCAGGATAAAATTTCAGTTTTTCTCTTTTATTTTTGATAAGCACTAATCATACTACTGCTTTTTCTTGATATTAGAAATCAGGTTCCTGAGCAAATTCAGTAGCCTAAAATGTATTAGGCTGAGTCAGTCTAAGATGTCAAAAAAACAGCACATTTCAATATGTGAACTAGGGAAATTCTACACCCAGACCTCACGTTGTGTCTTAATTAGAATGAAGAATAAATGGTGTGTGTGGTACTCAGGATCTTGTTTTCTCGCACCTTTTGTTGTATGCCAGGGAATCTATCAGTGGAGAAAAAATAAAACCTAACAGAGTGAAAATGTTCTCAGCCACCTGTCATCTCTCCCTCTTTCTTTAATATGTAGATTTTTATTTCAACTCCACTGAGGCATTTTCTCTTTTGATGGTGTCTTTATATCCCTAAACCACTCTCATCTTCCCATTGTTTCCACTTAAAACACACACACATATGAAAATTTTTGTTCTATTTTGGTGAAAAGCTCTCTCAGCAAGTGATCATGTCGACTCATAATGCAAGTCTTTTGTTCTCCTCTGCGTCGCTCAGGGTCTAATTCTGGTGAAGGCTGACACCTCTTGATGTTGTGAAATGGACAGGTACTTTGCTGCGAACCAGAGCCCATGAATCAGGCGAGGTGACTTTGAGTAGCCAGAGCACCACCAAGGAAGGGGAGAGGATGAGCAAGACTATTTTTAATGCGAGAACAAATGAACTCGGCTTTTGCCTCGGGGGTCTCTTTTTTTGGTCTGTGAGGTTTGCTCCTGTAATTACTCCTGAGTTTTCAAAAGTCACCATATGTTCGTCTGTGTCAGGCTTTGACAAAGAATTTGTGTGGTGGGGAAATAAAAGATGGGTGTGACGCACCAATATGTCTCTTCAGATTTCCCTACTGCCAGCACCACCCAAGGCTGCACCAAATGAAACAAATACCTATGTGTGAAGGGGGCTGTCCTTCAACCAGATCATCTAATGGATTTAAGACCAAGGGAAGAAAAACTGCTCTCCAGGCATCATGGAATCAATAGTATAGTGTCCAGATCCATCCAGGATTTTTCTCTTCCATCTGTGCATGGACACCAGACAGTCCCATACTGTAAGACAAAAACGCTTTTCATGTCATTTTTTTGTCCCTCTTCTTCTGTGTATTTTAAAAGCATTTCCTGGACTAACAGTTCCTCATTTCCTTTTCTTTTTCTGCACAGGTGCATGAGAGAAACCGAGAAAGAGAGATCAATAAAAGAGAAGAGAGAAAAGTCTCCCAACGGGCCTTTTTTTTTTTTTCAAGCTGCATTGTGTGGGATTGACACAAGACTAAGGCGAGCCAAATCCAGCCTTGTGCGTCTATATTTACCACTGCAGAACCTGCCAGTGCCAGTGTGTGTAGGATGACAGCTGGCATAGCGCTTCAATAGGAAAATATTGTCAAGATGGCGTGCTGCCACAGCCAAGGAACAGGCTGAAGACTACTGTTGCAATCTCAGGTTAGACTGTACATTTCAACAAAACTCAATCAGTTTACCAAGTCTTGAAATCATAAATACTCATGATTTAAAATAGCCACGGTGTATTTCTACAAAATAAAGTAAAACTATGTCGTTGATCCTTAATAAGAGAGTCCAGTCCTATATGCACTGAGCATATTACCAGGTTTCACCAGACGCTTTTTGCTGCAGCTCACTGAAGACCACAGTGCAGCGTGCTGAAAGTTGTGTTTGAGAACCTAAAGTTGTTGTTTTTTTTTTAGGTTAATGAAAACAGGACTGTCTTGATACAGATGGGACCTCATAATCTCTGGTTGTGTATTTCAACTCACTGAGGAATGAGCTGATTGCTGGACCCAGCAAGACAGCTGACAAATGCTGCTAATTGGCATTCAGCCTAATGTGGTGCACCTGTGTAGCTCCACTGGTAATGTGATTATGTCACATCCAGTCACATTATTTACTAGATTAAACACTGAATCCAAATGTGGGAGGGAAAAATATTTGTCCAGTTATGGAGGTTTAGTATAATCACTATTATCTCTGCTGGTTTGAATACAGCAATGTTTTAATGAGATTGTTTTCTCCAGCACTGTGTGGAGAGGGACAGTCTGCACTGACTCTCCTGTACTGTTGCATGGAAGGTTAACTTGCACCAAATCATTCTCATTATATACTGACATTTTTGTGACCAACACACATCAACTGTGCTGTTATCTGACCAGAGGAATAGGAAGTAAAATCCTATGGGTATTCCCTGCCATTTTAGCAAGTCAATCCATTAAAATAACTCTGAATCGGTTTTCAAACTCACTAAAAAGTTTTAAACTGAAGGGGTGTTGAGTAAACTTTGAATCAAACATTAAAAACAACTTAACTGTGTCTCCATCCAGTGGCTGTAAACAGAAAATAATGAAAGCGGTTCATGAAATAAGGTAGACAAACTTTGAGGTGTCCATTTTTAATTAAACACTCTACCATTATACGTATGTACAGTAATTACATTTTAAGTAGTTAAATCATAATCAAGCAGGAAACAAAGTATTCAAGTATTTATATTAATTCTATCAATCAACACTGTCTTTACAGCTCTGTAACTGTTAAATTAACTATCGATGAATCACCAGCTTAATTGACTAATAACAAATCAGTGACTTAATTGAGTCAGACAAATGTGTTTGGTCAAGCTAAAGTCACACGTTGTCCAGGTGTAAATGTGACAGAAGGAGCAGATTGTCCACCTCTTGAACCAGCAAAGCCTTCATACCTGAGAGAAAGAAAGAAAGAAAATATATTACCATACAACATTTGAACACCAGACTTGATTGATTAACACAAAGAAGGCTCTGCAGTATTTGTCTTGTCTTTTCCAGCATTAATAAGTTATTTATTCATTCATTTGACACAAGATGAGTCAGCAGCTATATATAGTAACTGTGCAATGTGTCTGCTCCAGCTTTCTGCTATATTTCTAGTCATTTGACTTCATAAAACATCCTGAATGTTTGAGAGGAATTATGATATTGATTAATATCCCTCTTGTTGCTAGTTGGCAACGGCTTTGAAACATCTATTTATGAAATGTTTTTCATTTGCTCCTGTAGGTGAGAGTTAAATACTTGATAAATTTCGCAGCCAGCTGAACTTATTAAAGACATTTTTTCTCTCTGCCCAAAATAAATTAACACCTAAATGACTTCCTGCAGAGTAATGTGTTCCTGTTACAATGGTTTCACATGTCAACATGTCCCTTCCTGACGTCCTGGTACTCACAGGGTTTTGTATCTGTTCCAGTCAGATTTGCTGAGAGACGGTCTGGTCGCACCCAGGGCAGAGTTTACATGAGCCTGACAGAGCAAGAGGCCTTGCTGGCTGGAGGCCGAATGGACCCGAACACACTCCTCCTTCACAGACACACAAACACAGTATCATGCATTCAGTACACAAGCTTTGAAGGTTGCAGTATTGAATAAAGCCATACAGAACACAGTATAACAAAAACAGTACAACAGATTGTTTTGTATTGCTGCCACTTACATTAGCTCTCCTGTAGTTGTTCTTGATGTTGTTAATGTCTTGTTGTAGGTGCTCCAACTGCTCTGAGTTCAGCTCTTCGTATCCACTCTGGATGGAGGACATGTAGACAGGAGGGAGAGAGCTGCCTGGGTCACGAACTGATGCCCCGGTGCAGTCCTGGGTCACAGAGTTGGGTCCGGAGACGCACTGGGAGTTCTGCCAGGAACAGCAAAGGGACAGAAATGAAAGATATGAGAAACAACTGTTTCTGGATCACAGAGTTTCTCCATTGTATCTAGGACAACCTGAGCAGAGGCCTGGATCCATGTGTGTACACACTGTTACCAGAGCCACTGCAAATGATGCTCTCTGCTTTCTGCCAAAGTGCCCAAAGCTTCAAATTAAAACATCATAAGTATGACAGTCTAACATTTTGTGTTTGCCTTTGATTTACAGCATTGCTGTAGTATTTTTTTAATGCCATCTTTAATTTTTATTATGTCAGAAAGCTTGCTTGTAATCATGTTCAGTTAACTTCACATTTGCCCACAGGGATTAGCTGCAAACTGAAGGTAACACTTGTGGATGTTTTTCTGTAGTAGATCTACCAAAAAATTGCCTAGGGAGCTCTAAAGCCTTTAAAGGAGTAGATCAACATTTTGTTAAAATTCTTATTAGCTTTCTTCCTTCTTCCTCCAAAGTGAGGTTGGTGTGTTAGCCTATCTTAGAACTGGTAGGAACAGGTAGTCCGACTCTGTCCAAAATATAAAAACAAGCTTCTAACTCATATTTTCTTTTCTTATCTGTACATGAACAGATTTTTGAGTTTCCTTTTTTCTTTACACTGGCATCACAAGCTGTTTCCCAGTGTTTCCACTCTCTATGCCAAGCAAAGCTTAACACGTCTCATCTTGACAGCACTGCTCACCAGTCCTGAAATTGGTGAATTCCCCAACTCTGACTCGTAGGAGCTTCCAAAGTAGAGTCTCCAGACGTTGCTGCGATGTCGCTCTTCCTCTGCTTGGAACTCATCGGTCTCCAGGAGAACCATGGACTGGTCCAGACTCATAGCTGGGTCTCCCTCCCCCACTGAATCATCTGAGCCACTGCTGTTGTTTGGGAAGATCATTGAGGACAGGCTCATGTCGCTGTCTGAGCCAGAAGTCAAGTCCTGATTTCCACACATAAAACAAAAAAACAAAATACATACTGTAAGTAGACAGGCATTGTAGCAACCAAAAAACACACAAACAAGTAGGTGCCTCATATTACCATGTCACAGGTTCTAATCCCTTTGCTGCATGTCATCCCCTTTCTCTCTCTATCCCCAACTTTCCTGTCTCCACTGGACCATCCAATTAACGGCAAAATGCCCAAAAAAATAACACAAAAAAAAGAAAACGTATGAACAAGCAAAGCAATTTGACTGTGTTTCTGCAATTTAAGATAGCTTAAATTAAAGTTCATTTTGCCTCTGGCAGTCCTCGCTTTTTAAGTTATTTAGTGTTATCCTTGTCACTATTGACGGGAATAATTTGAATTATGCTGTAAGATGATAATGGACTCACAAGTAGAGTAGCTCATACATTCTGAGATACACACACAACTCCTTGTTTAATTAGCCTTGAGGGACAAAAAAACTCCTTGGCAGCTTCAATGCACCATAAATAATTGGAAAGGGGACAAGCCAACACTTCCCTACCTTCGGGTTCCTATTGTGGCCTAAGGCAACCCTATGCAATGAGCTCATCCGTGGTGGCATTATGAAAATACAATAGACATACACGCGGTGTGCTGGAACCCACGCTGTTATGGACGGCTTCCAGCTGTGCGTTGTAGAGAAGAGCCTTCAGGTCTGCCCCAGTGAACTGCTCTGTTGCTGCCGCCAGCTGCTCCAGGTCCACATCTGCAGCCAGGGGGACACCGGTACAAAGAGCCTTGAGGATCTCCACACGAGACTCCTGGAGATTGGACACATGGCGAGACACTTTGTCAGCAGCTTGGATTAATAATATTTACAGCAGATCATCCTTCATATAAACTGAGTCTTGTGTCATTAATAGTGTTGTTGATTATAATTTTAATTCAACATACTAGGTCAGGTGGAGGGCAGTAGAGGGACTTGTCCAGTCGTCCAGGTCTCAGCAGGGCTGGGTCAATCAGATCCGGGCGACTGGTGGCCGCAAGCACATATACACCTACAAAAACAAACAATTTTTTTTTAAAATTTTTTTAGCTTAGCTGTTTGCTTAGCTTAGTATAAAGACCGAGAGCAGGGGGAAACAGATTAATTGTCTTTTACCTTTGGACAGAGCCAGTGTAGCAAACAGGAAATCTAAAGCTCATAAACCCTTTATATTTAGTTTCTTTCATCTGCATAAAAAAACAACAAGCTGTGTTTTTTATGGAAGGTTATGTGCAGACTATTTCTTGGACAAGCCGCTGCCACAGTCACCTGGTGCCTTTTAATCATCATGAGGTTGCCTGGCAACCAGAGGAAATACTTCGAGGTCATTGCTCAGAGGCAAGACATAGAGTGGCACACAACCACTTTAAAACTACACAAAATCAGTTTTACACATCATGTAAATGTGGGTTTTGGACTATTCTTCTGGAAGCCTAACAGCAGCACTGAATACAGGCCCTTTCTGTAATAATATTAATAATAATGTATGCAGTATACGGCCTACCCTGCAGTCCTTCCACGCCGTCCAGCTGGGTGAGAAGCTGGTTGACCACACGGTCAGTCACACCGGTGCTGTCGTGGCCCCTCCTGGGGGCCAAAGAGTCAAACTCATCGAAGAACAGGATGCATGGTTTGGCTGCTTGTGCCCTGGAACAGACAGAGTGAGTAGTAATTAGGGCAGAAAATTATTACAAAAAGAGTACATGAAGAGTCGCTACTGGGGCTTGTATTTACTCTGAATATTTGATATTATTTATTATAAATCACAATGAGTCATAATAGAGTTTCAGTGTGATGTTGGAAAGAGGGTAAATGTTCACTGACCTCTGGAAGACATCGCGGACCCCCTGCTCACTGGCTCCAATGTATTTACTCAGAAGTTCAGGCCCCTGGAGGGAGGAACATGTCCTGTGTCACTGAGGGTACATGTTGCTTTCTTGAAGAAAGACACACACTTCTGTTTGACTGCACCAGCCAAAGTCCAGCCTACCTTGACGGTGATGAAGTTCATACCACTGTCTTTGGCCACAGCCTGGGCCAGCAGGGTCTTCCCTGTACCAGGAGCTCCATACAACAATATTCCTGAGCGGTGGCGGATGGGAAGATTTGAGAACAGGATGGGATACTGCAACACACCGAAGACACACATTCACTTACTGTAAAAACACTTGATTTTCCTACTTTGACAATTAAGTCTGTTGATCTGGAAAAGAAAACCCTCCTTAGGTCAAAATTAGATCTGCTGTAATGAAACATAATGGCTATTATTTCATTATCATATTATAAATGCATAACCAATATAATTTTATCAGGCTTAAAGGCTGTTGACCTCTGCCACAAAAGCCTAAATTTAGGGAAATTGGCTCAAAGGCCAGGTTTAAAAAATATAAGGTAAGTGATTTGTGAAAACTGTAGACAAATTTTGACATCAGGTCAGTTTTGTAAAAACAAACCCATTTTAATTATAATAAACATGATAAATTCAGTAATTTGGGAATTGGGGGTAGGCTAAATAAGACTGATGAACTCCCCTGTGTGTTATAACTTCTTAATTAAATAAATCTGTCCGATAAATCAGGTTAAATTAATTAAAATGAATGTGTTCATTTGGATCCCATCTGCTGTTATCACTTGCTAATTGCTTGTCTTTACAAAGATTAATAGAGTTTATGATGATAAATAATAAATGCGCCACCATCACGTTCTCTTTTGCATCTCCTGATTCCATCAGGATGTAAACACATCTGGTTGTCTTGTGACTGGTCACACCGACACTGACCTTAGCGGGGAGCAGTATGGTGTCCATAAGCTGCTGTCGCACTTCTCTCAGGCCTCCCACCTTCTCTAGCCCAGCACCGCTTGGAGTGTGGAGGTCTACCCCCCACAGTGAGGGCGGGGTGAACCCCTTAAGAGCCTGTGCAAAGTCTCTCCATGACAGACATACACCTGAGAAGTACAGAGCACAGACAAATTAAGTGGAACGATAAAGCTTTGGCTAAATAAGCGATTTGAAATCATGCAGCGCTTTTTTCTGAATTCTATAACTGCAGAGGAGTGTAAAACAGTCTTTGTTACCCTGGTCACTGTGTCCTCTTTGTACAGTGTTAGCATGAACAGCTCGCTCCAACAGCAGTGCCAAGTCTTGAGGTGCATAACCCTCTGTCACCTTGGCAACGGCCCCCAGATCGAGACTCTGTAAAGTCTCTTCAGAAAGACCAGATTTTCTGAGGATCAGACAGCGCAGGATCTCTGCTCTCCGGGCCTGCAAATAATAGTACACAAGCTGTTGGTTTGCTGTTTTTACACTGAGAGCGTGTGTGTGTCTGTGTGTGTTTATTTTGTGTCATAACCTGGTCTGGTGGTTGGATGTTTACAAAGCCCTGAATGAAGTGGGACCCCTGCACTTGGGTCAGCGAGGGGTGGAGAGAGTGCTCACTCTGGCTGGTGATGATCAGACATACGAGGCTGGCGTGAACCACCACCTCGTCCACTACATCCTTCAGACCTGCAGCCACAAGGAGACAAGAAGAATTAACATCAAGGCCAGAATAATTACTAATGTCTGTAATTATTTATGAAAAAACCCCAGAGACAGACAAATAAAATTAACATGTATAGCTTACTCTGTGCAATGTGCTGGTGCAGCAGCGCCTCAGGGCCCTGCTCATGTTCAGGTGAGGTTGGTGCACCTGTCACATGGTCCAGGTCGTCAAGAAGAACAACTGAAGGTTGCTTCCATTCCGCCTGCTCGAAAACATCCTGCAGCATCTGTCTCACAGTGTCTGCTCTTTTGCCTAAAAATAATAGTAATGTCTGTTAATGCATCATACATAAATCCAATCAGTGAGTGGAATAAGTGTAAGGAAGTTTTGCTGACCTTGCAGCTTGCTGCAGTCAACCACCTCCACGTGTGCATCCAACTCTTCTCTCGCTTTCCTGCAGAGGGCTCTGGACAGAGTGCTCTTTCCACTGCCCTGAGAGGAGAACAAGTAACAACATTAGTACATTTCAGTTTAAAAAGAAATCACTGTAGACATAAATGTATTCTACATTATTGTTATGTAAAGAAATACCTTAGCACCAGTGATGAGTAGAGCTCCTCCTTGGAGGCCCTGTCCAGTTTTACAAAGCTCTCTTGAGAGGGGACTACCCAGAAGGCTGTTGGAGATGAACTCAAATCCAGTCTTGCTAAGCTTGTAGATCCCACTGGGGAAAAACGGAGGCGTGAGGGATATAGAGAGAAATAAATGTTGAAAAAATCCTTCCTTAAAACCATATAAAGCTGAGGAACAGCTACACTTACCCAAGTGTGCTGAGGGAGGGAAGCTCTGGGTTGGGTGTTTCAGCTGCAGCTTTCGGAGGCGGGGGCGTCACTGACTCTCTGGCTACCTGAAAGTGACACAAAGAAACATTACTTTGTTTATGGAGTAATCTGTTTTTGTGGAAATTGTATATTAATACTGATTAGCAGAACACAATGTGTGCATGTTCATACCTGTATGTCTTCTTTACGGATTAGAGTGTGTGCTAATAAAAACAGCTGGTCTGGAGGCTCATTCACTGGTTCTGGTTTCAGCACAGTTAAAGCAAACTCTAACTTTGCTTTACATGAGAAAAAAAGGAGGAGAACAGTGACATATTATTGGAACTGAAATTTTAACGATGCATTATGATTTTAGCCTCTCTTATATCTCCATTTTCATCTCCATATCTGTCTGTAGATGATTTATAAATATATTTCAACCAAGTTTTTTAGTGCAGTAATGAATTACCATCGGTTCCATGGAGGAGGATGGTGCCAGACCGTGGAGTCAGACAGGCTAAAGGTTCATGACTCTGAGTGTGCAGCCAACCAAGGAAAGCTGTCTGGATCTCCTCATCACCCTCCTGAGGCTGTAGAGAAAATGTCAGAGATCACTAAGACATAAGGGAGAGGGTGAATTCAATTTTATGCAGCTTTGAACAAATGAAACGAGTTGGTACTTGATGATGTACACCACACTGTAACGACAGATGGCTTGTCCCGCACTCACCAGTGGTTTTATAGGCTGCAGACGAATAGTGGAGGCCACTTTGATAGCCGATTGTACCGGCTTTATTCTCACTGTTGAATGTGGGATGATATTCAACCTCGTTGCAAGGGGCTGAGGGATCTGGGAAAAAAAATAGATCATTTTTGTGAGAAAGTTAATAGAGCAGAAGTGCACTGAGAAAAAATGGCCATTGTTAACTGGTGCATAAATGGACCAGCTGTTGGAAAGCATACTTACCCATACCCGTCCACAATGGATTTCTCCCTTGCTAGGACTCCTTTGTGTGCCTGCAAGCTTCTCACTACAATGGCTCACCAGCCTGACCACCACCGCCTCCTCTTCTTTCTTCTCTTCATCTTCAACCACAGAAGCAGCACCTTTAGTTCCTGCAGTGTTCTTCTTTTTGTCCATGGCCTGCTTGACTTTGTTCCTCGATTCTTTGGGGGAAGGAACTTTGGAGAGTAGGCCATATGTCACTGAAGACTGTCCTCCAATTAGTTCAGCATTTAGTCCACGCCTCCATGGAAATAAGTGAATAACACCATTTGCAACATGGTTTATGGTGCAGAGAGAGTCAGGGGGGACACCACTCACTCTGTAGATTGAGTCAATAAAGAGGGCAGGGATCCCAGGTACTGGTGGCAGCTCTTTAACAGGTTCATAAGTGCCTTTTACAATGTAGCGTAGGAGGCTCCCCAGGTCAGCTATACCACCCCACTGGTGGTTTTGAGGGACACAAGCAGTGTTTTCTAATGACTGTCCTGAGGAGGAGGAGGAGGGATCTGGGTTCTGTTGTCTGTGAAGATGCTGTGTCTCACTGCCCCTCACTGGGGAACCACTCAGACCGCTACTTTCAGCACGGCTCTTCGGAGAAACAACTAGTTCTGTGGACTGCTCCAGGCGACCGTAGGGCACAGATGGCGAAAGCGATGCTGCAACGAGTAAGACACTGATCAAACCGTGTTCATGAATAACGATTATGATATGACAAAGATAAATGTTTTCTTAAGTTAAATTCAGCATTTTTTTTAGAATCTTTTTTTTTTTTTAGTTATTAAGTTATCAAAACCTGTAATTTGTGAATTTTAACCCTTTCAATTTCAACTCACTGTCTGAAACTGACAAAAGATCATAGTTTGTGCATTAACTCTGACCTATTCGGATGTAGATAGCTGTGTGGCTGTCCACCCACACTGGAAACACGGCATCTTGGAACACAACTCTGATCTGATCTAACAGCTGCTGCTCCAGTGAGGCGCTGTGAAGCTCCTGGAGGTGTCAATAACAGGAAACCAATAATAAAGTAATATTTGTTAAAACATGACTTTTGGGTCACAATCCTAACAATGATGGGTATCAAACATAATGTACACTCGTATGAAGACATAAGGTTTCACGTTGCTTTAAGTCGTTATGTTCACCCACCAGGATCTCCCAGTCATCAGATGACAGGGGCTCCACGAACACTTGATGCACTGATGAGACCTGGTGACATGGTCTCAGGAAGCCCTGAGGGAAACCACACAACGAGCCAGTCAATACAAATACCAGGTCAACATAAACAATAATTGAGGATTACTTTATACCATCAAAAGATTTCCACTGTGTCATATAGAGATAACAAACTAAAAATCCACACTATTAGAGCCCTACCTGCTCTCCATCTTTCAGTCCCAGTTTTTCCCCCAGTTGTCGACATAGCTCCACTCTGTGGCTGTCAAAGCTAGAGGAAGCTCTGTTAAGAGTCCAGCTAAGGAAAAGTGAAGACCCGTGGCCCCAAGACAGCTCCAAAGCTTGGTTCTGAAACACACATTACATTTTATCTGTAGTAAGATTAAACATTTGACTCATCATCATTTTTACTTTTTCTACCAGCATGCAGATCCTTGTCATTGGACTCTCTTTACTCAGCTTAGACAAACAATCGATGACAGAAATAATGAAGGTTTAATTTCTGTGTAAAGATGTCAAGTTGGAGGAGGGTTTTCCCGATAATTTATCTGACCAATCAGCCATTTCTTTCCTTTAAATAATATCACACAACTATAGGGTTGTTTATTATGTTTATACAAATTCTAAAGACCATAGCAAAACAGACAGTGCAGTAATTTATAAGAGCCTTAGCATTCAACTCGTATCGTGCTCCATTCCAAAGTCAATGCTTTGTTACCACCCAGTGGGACTGCAAGAGAACAACTCAAGAAATGATTAATTTCTGCACGGAAATCAACATGACAACACAAACTAACACGCAACTGGTAACTTGAGAAAGTAGTAACTGTTAACGATTTGTATTGCTTGCTATCGCCGAAGTTGTTATTAAACCGTAACACGGAACAGCTGAATTCTCTTCTTGCTGCTACTGCTGAAAATGTAAGATGGCCTGTGTTCGTCATTTTGCTTGAACGTTGTTTAGCCACACTGAACCTCTACTTACACAGGGTTTATGTTATTGACAGGTGGATAGCTAGCTTAAAGCTAACTTACCTCGTTCAAGGAAAGATGTGATATCAGCCTCGAGGGCAGGTGAAGAAAGCAGTTTTTTGTGTTGTTAAAAACAACAGTAATGGGTTGAATGCCCTGATTGTTAAACATAATTTCCAAATGTGCATCTGATCAAGAGGCTCGGCTGACGTTAAGTGTGCAAAAAGTTCATTATTGATCGATGTGCTCTGACTGAGCCCAGCCAGACCAAAGCAGATGATGGTGGCTGCGTTACTCTTCAAAATAAGATATTACACATGGACACCGCATGGCAACAGACGCAGGCGAGAAAGAACGGGCTCTTATTTTGAAATGCGTCAACCGGAAAATTATTCCTAGAAACATGGCGGCCCCTGTCGGTAACAGTTCAGGCTGTTGGGGCGCCCCAGAGGTTTATAAACACCATGAACAGCGAAAAGTGTGTATTTCAAGACCCAAGTATCGGGAGGGAAGGAGAGCAAAAGCAGTTAAGGTAAGAAAATGCACCTAAATATCGGCAAAGTAAACACAATGAATCTATTAGACACTCTAGCTACAGGGTGTCACTTACCCATTTGTTTGTTTGTTTTCTATGTGTTCCCTTTGCACCTCAGTAAATGTTCCCAACACATGACACAAGTATGTTTATGCATTGTTTATTATGAACAGGTATACACCATCAATTTAGAGTCCCGGTATCTGATGGTCCAGGGGGTCCCAGCCATCGGAGTGATGACGGAGCTGATCCAGCTGTGTGCCCTGTACGGAGTCGTGGAGGAGTACAGGCCCCTAGATGAGTATCCTGCTGAGGACTTCACAGAGGTTTATCTTGTCAAGTTCCAAAAACTCACAAGTGCCAGGTTCAGGATCTGACTCATCCTCTTCATTAAACTTCCCTCGGGTATGTTCAGAAGCTCCATTAAACACAATTTGCTTAAAAATGTCTGTTACAGAGCAGCCAAGAGAAATATGGATGAGAAGAGTTTCTATGGTGGTGTGCTGCACGTGTGCTACGTCCCAGAATATGAAACTGTGGAAGACACCAGGCTAAAACTGCAGGATCGGAGGAGATACATAATGAGGGCTGTTCAGAATAAAGGTATGCTATAATGCTGTAACATAAAATGTAGACTCACTAATGAGAACTGTGTTTTACTTTACTTTAATTTGTGAAAGATCCTAATTTGCTGATATCCTTAACTTTTATATCCTTGTCCTGAGGTCACACAATTGTTTTTAAATTAACTTCTCTTTATATGTAATTATCACAAAGCAAGAGAAAGAGAACAGAAGGAGGCAGCAGATGAGGAGCCCACGACATCAAACACAGCCACCACAGCAGAGAAGATCATCTCTCATCACAATCCTCAACAAATGCCTGGCAATGATAATACAGGGGAGACCTCAAACATCAGCCATTATTCAGGCTTTCCTTTACTGCCATTGCCTCCACGGGAACACTTTTACTATGGACATAAAAATCTGCATGGGACTATACCAACAGAGGACAAAATGGGGACATTGCATAGTGCCGTAACCAACACAAAACAACAGCCAGAACAGAGTTTAAGCTTCAATCAAACCTCTTCAGACAGAGAGAGAGGCAGAGAACACAGACCGGCTTCAAATCAGGCTCCTGCAGTCAGATTTGTCCCGAGGACCACGCACTTAGAGAACAGGAAACGCAAAATGGAAGAGACAGCAGAGCACTCAGTGACTGATGTTTCTGGAAAAAATGAGCGTTTGATTGGACCAAAGTTACCTGAACCACCTAAAGTGGACATGGACGATGAATCATTGAACACAACCGTCAGCCTCATCAGGAGCACAATGAAACAGGTAAGATATAATCTGATTTGGTTGTAGCAATTCAGAACAAAATTGATTCTTTGCTGCTAGTGAAATCACTGTCGTCATCTTCCTCAGGTGGGATCGGTTCCTGACATCAAACCAGCGGAGAAAAAGATAAAACCACGTCGTCGAATTTGATCATACCAGCTCAGTTTCTCATGGCAGCTTGTTTTTTTTTATTTACATCTCTTGCATCACAATGTTAAAAGTTATGGGCTTTTGTATTAAAGAAGGCACAGATGAAAATGCTAATGATTTCTTCACGGTTCCACTTGTTCTTGAAATACACGCTGCTCAAATATCTCAATACTCTGAAAAGGGAGAAAAATAGAATTTAAGATTAAAACCTCTGGCTTTAAAATGTATATAATAAAATAATCTGCCATTACTCTGTAATTACCGTGGCGTCAGGGAGGCAGGTTCCAAAAGCTTCCAGTAATAAGTTCTCCTCTCTCACTGACTTTTCAAAATCAGCAAAAGACAGCCTGCCATCATGGTCATGGTCCTGCAAATGGGAGAAACACTGGTAACAGGCTTGTGGTCAACTTCTCTTTTATAATGATCGCAAAGAAGAATAAATTAGTTATTAAATTATTAATTTCCCTCTAAACAGTAACGCATATACAGTAGCTAGTTTTCCAGATTTGAGGAAGTTGTAGTGCGAGCACATGTAGAGGTAACTCAACAGGTCACATCAATGCACCACAATGTTTGATGTCTCACCATCTTCTTTAGTGTGATCTCCACCAGGTCTTTGATTCCTTCATCTGGGTCTTCCTCTGTGGGTTGTCTGATGAGGCTGTCCTTCAGCATGTGAAACATCTCCTCCCTTGAGATGTAGTTGTCACCTTTCAAGTCGTACACGTGAAAGCAATCTGAGCCATGCAAAAAATGGAAGAGTTATTACCCACGTGATAACTTCATGTCATAGTCATTTTGATTTGTGGGAGTGTAAAGCTAAGCACTGAAAGTTAGACTGAGAGCTCACACTTTATTTTTTCATCCAAGGTCCCTCGAAGGAAAACAGTCAGTCCTTCAATCCACTCTTTAATGCTCACAAAGCTGTCATTGTCTTGGTCAAATGTCCTGAATACTATAAAACAGATTATCAGTGATAATTCCAATAACAAATTACACATTACAACACTGCAGTTTGTTTATGAATCTCAGCAAAGCTTTATTTTACAGGTTCATGAATTCCATGTAATCTTATTAAATGTTAATATCAGGTCAAACAGTAGTCAGTTAGTAACATTTGTTTGTTTTTTTTAATGCTAATATAGCACACCATGGAAGTTTGACAATAGCAAATAAGCAGAAGATGCAAAATGTGAAATGTCTTGAAACATGATTGAAACACCCATTTTTTATTTAGCCTATGTATCTCTGCTGTTCTTCAAAATATGAATGAAAGGCCATCTTGCACACTTGAACAAAGCATATACACGGCACAAGCAAATCGAATAAAAGGCAATACGTTACCTCTATCCATGATCATCCCATGGGTCATCCCGAAGACGTTGTGCAGGATGCTCCTGAACTTGGCTCTGTCCAGGCCGATGACTGCTCTCCCCGGGGCAGCAGCCTCTCCCATCAGCACGCTGAACTCTCGGATAAGGCACTCAATCTCTGTTTTATTGACTAGGATCATATGACCAGAGGCTGATTTCTTTCTTACACACTATAGATATTTTGCATTTTAAAACCTAATTTAAAAGTTCATTATTGGGGGCGGGACTAGATAAGCTTTTGCTTCTCCCGCTTTCCCTTTCGGTCATGTGTATTGCATTATTGGATTAAGATGATGTGTGATGATGACTAATTGACATGCCCGAAATGAACCAAATAAATAAATAAATAAATAAATAAACAAATGTAGCTCCGACCGCACCCACCGGAACAACAAACTAGCGCAGTTTAGCATGAAATATTTTGGTCAAGAGAAGTTTAAAGTTGAGTACTCACAGTGCTCCACGTGTTTAGAGATCGTTTCCGCGAGGGTCTGTTTTAACTTTCTGTTCATAGCAGACATTTCTGACATTTTTATTTATTTATTTATTTACTTTAGAGGCAGGTCGCCGCACAGGATGAGCACGAGTCCTCGAGACGTTGGGCGATGTTGACATGCCGTCGCCACGGCAACCGGGTTGTATTCAAGCTGGTGTTGTTGTATGAAAGGGCCGCGCGAGCAGCACTCGCACACAAAGCAGACCGGACATGATGGTGGTAAATTACTGTGTTTACAGGCGCATTTTTCCAAAAAAAAATACAGGAGTTTGGATAAATTACATACTCCAGAATTACTTTGACAAGCTGAAATACAGATATTTAGTTTATACATGACCAATAGAAATGAAGTGCATGGTTGAGTTATCCTTTTGCACATGCCTCAAAACTTTTTACAGTCTATGCTCAAAACCTTTGTGTTGTGTTGTAATGCATTTCCTGTTTTGATTCTACCAGTGTCATTTAGGGGTTTCACAACTAAATATGGCAGTTTAAGCAATGCCTGAATACAGAATATAAAATACATTCAGAATCAAAACTTGAAATTTAAAGTTTATTAACATCTAAGCAGCTACATGACTGAGGCACTTCAAGATGACTGTTTAAAACTCCATATCATTTAAAGTGAAGAGATACTGTGTACTGTCATACAATTACCACCTGAAACGGCAATTGGGCCTACAGTATGTCATAATGGAATATCATTTTTTGATAACCCACAATTTATTTGCAATAATTAACTTACAAAAAGGGATTCAAATTGATCATTACTATCAAATGTAACCCATCACCTGCTTTCCTTCTTAAATTTGCAACCGTCTCCCAGCACTCCTGAGATCTCATGAAGTGTGGCTGACACTCCTCTTGCCTGCGCTCATGTCACCTGTATGAACACCCATGTGTTTAGTCATCAAATAATTTCGACTGAACCTTTTTCCGCACACTTTGCAGCTGTAGGGTTTCTCGCCCGTATGGATTCTCATATGTACATTTAAGTTCCCTACATGACGAAACTCTTTCCCACAAATCCTGCAGCGGTACGGCTTCTCCTCCGTGTGAATCCTCATGTGCACGGCCACGCTGTTGCCATGTCGAAACTCTTTACCACACACTTCACACTGGAACAGTTTCTCCCCGGTGTGGATTTGAGTATGTGCAGCTAGATGCGCACTGTGTCCGAACTCTTTGCCACAGAAATGACAGCAGTGGGACTTGTTTCTTCTCCTTGGCTCTTTGTCTGGTGGACTTGGATTATGTGGTTCAGGACTTTCAGTCAGCTGGATTTCCCCTGTGTGCATGTGGACTTTCATGTCTTTACTGATACTGTTGCCTGTTAGTGTTCCTACACTCAGCTGAGGGCCAGTGCTATGTAGAGTTACAGAAGAACCCGGCAAAAAAGTCCAACAGTTATCACTTGACAGAGAGTTTCCCTCAGCCTTTCTGTAGTCCACTGAGGAGCTAGGCTTTCTGTTTTCACTCCCTGCGTCATGAGTTTTCATCTCACCCATGTCTGAGTAAACGCCACTCTTCATGCAGGTGGGAGTCAGTTTCAAACAAGTTGCTTCAGAGTTCTCCACATCTGTCTGTTGTCTATCTGGATCGATCCATGGCTCTTGCTGTTCCTGTTTGATTTGGCCAAAGTCCATGGAGTCAACAATCGGGCAGACCTCAGGACTCCACTCCTCCCCAGGGTGTTTCTGCTCATGTGCACAGACCAGGATGTGTGGTGGGTCTGTAAAGAGGGAAAAGTGAGAGGTCAATTTGCCAAGTATTTATACTTAGATATGAGTTTACCTGAATTTAAAATGAGAGAATATTTGGCTCATCATACCTCATGGATTATAGTGTGTGTATCCATGAGGTGACGTGTGAGTCACTATGCCCATGAGTCATAGGAGCTGTTATCAGGAGCAGCACCATTTAGTGGCATCAGTGATCATAGGGCGGCTTTGAAGTCAACTTAGAAGATCTACCATAGTGCTACAAATTATAAGGAAATGCTGTCTGATAATTAAGCCTCAGTATGTTGTTTGGTTGATATACAAATCTTTACATGGTAGGGTCTCCCTTCACACACATTGTTATGAATAACACATTTATATAACAAAACTTTCTATTATTTCCACTGCTGACAGTTAGAGCAGATGTTCAAGGGTGTTACGCCAGTAACGGTCAGTCTTGAGCAACTAGCCCGAGGCAGAGGGTTAGGGTTAGCAGGTTTCACTTCCTACCATCTCAACGGAGTGTAGATGAGTGTAGTCTAAACAAACACACAAGTAAACAAACCTTCACCGTGTAACGACACTTCTTGTTTAAACCCATGTTGTTGGTTGTTTTCTTTGGGCTGAGCAGCTTCCTCCCCCTCGCCCTCTGAGATGGTCCTCTGCACGGCTGTGAAGATCTCCTCCGCCGCTGCGCTCAGTCGCTCACTGATGAACTGCCTCAGCAGCTGCATCCCAGACATCTTATACACCTGCCAGCTCTCACCTGAAGCACAGTGTTATCAAGCAGGAAAGAAATGTATAGCTGCCTATATCCGGTTAAAATCTCCAAAATAAGAGTGCAAATTACGCAACGACTGATGAAGTAAAACAGAACTGCAGGACGAGGGTTTGAAAAACACCATATCAATTATCATTTATTTATACAAATCTTAAAGTGAAATGCATCTTCATCTGCAAGTGACTTACGATTCATTAATTACAAGGATTAAAGTAAAAACAGACCGTTATTGAAAACCAAAAAGCTCTACTTCCGGTTACATTTCAGCTTGATGCAGGAATGTTCAGATCGCCACCTGCTGGACAGGAGGTTTAATGGCTCACATGATAAATGTCTCCAATGTTCTTGAATACATTGATTGAAGATGAGGTTTTGATGGGGAAAAAAGTTAAGAGAAATTATACAACATTGTTTTTTTCTGCTTGTCTTCCTGACTGTATCACTCTTTAATTTGCATGAAAATTTAAAATGAAAATTGTTACACACTTTGACCACAAGGTGGCAGTCAGCTAATGCAGCACCACAGTCTGTGTGCAGCACAAGGGAAAGTTGAGTGGATGTAATTAATGCAGGCTTTTTAAGTCTATTCAATTAAAGTAATGTAATCAGAGTATGTGTTTTGCAGTTTGTATTTTTCTGACATACTCAAAAATGACTGAAAGATCTGAGACATAACAAAATAATTATAAAACATTTTTTGTAAATAAAATTAAAATTAAAATAGCTATTTAAAAAGTTTTAATTATGTTCAATAAGAATAATAAGAATAAGAATTACTTAATTAATCCCCAAAGGGAAATTCATTTAATGAAATTCAATTATTTCTAACGTAACATCAGTAAGTAAATCAAAAGGCTACATGAATTCAGGTTTGATATTTAATTAATAAACTACATCAGATTACAAATGCACTTTTGTCAGATAAGACACGGACTGAACCCAAAACATACAAGTAAAACATTTGAAAAGCAGACCGATTTGGTTTCAGAACTAAATATTTCTACACCATTAATTCACAATATTGCACCGCTACTGACTCCCCCTGCGTGTGTTTGTATGTATAAACAACAGAAATAAACAATGTGTGTCATTGTGCAGAGTTAAATGTGCTAATGTGCTCAGTATTCTTTCAGTCCATCGATTATTTGAACGCGTGTTCAAGTGTGTAATTGTGCATGAAGTGTGTCTGAGTCACTAAGGCCGGGAGTTGAGGTTAGTTCTGATTGATAGTGTTGCATCAATCCAGTGGTTTGGGTTTTCAATCATGGAGGACCACACGGCGACTTCCTCTTCTGTGGAGTCCATCCAACTGACGGTCTCACCATAACTCTGACCTGCCATCAAAAAAAAAAGAACCCAATATAATAGTTATCATTTACTGCAACCCACACACACCAATCTGCTGACATCTTCTTCCTTCAGGAAACCCACAGCGAGACATAAGCGACAGTTGCTAGTGTACATCAGCGGTTTGATCTTCTGTTCTGTGCTGCACAAAGTTTATCAAGAACAACAACATCAGCTACGGTATGTGCAAAACAACACAGTCAAAATCAAGATGAAGGTTTACTGATATTTAAATCATTTCCTCACCAAGATGAACTGGTAATTTCAGCACCCAACAACCCGATACAGGACATTCAGCAAAGCACTAGACGTCACCTAGAAACGACCTCGCTCTGACAGCAGGACTATATGAGATGCCTGAAATGCCAACAGAATGAAATACAACATGACATACTGGACCAAAATACTGTCACCACACCACTGCTAAAAACCCCTACAGATGAAGCTTGGCCACTTTCAGACCAGAGTGAAGGCCGCTGCATCGGTTCACCGCCTGACTTGCCTACATTGTTCTCGTCACAAAGAGATTCCACTGAAACAGGAAGAAGCCTGTTAAGGCATCCAGTCTTACCACTTTTCACTTTTGCACATGTATAATGATAGCAGCTAAACAAAAAAACAGATCAGTTACGGTGAAAAGCTCCTGTGTGTGACCTTCAGTGTCCTGAAAACAGGGTTCCTACTTTTCAGCAGCTTTCAGTTTTCTAAACACCCAGGGGCTCCCAAGAGAAGTAGTAAGCCGCTCAAGACATGAAGCATTTTATATTTATGAAAGCAAAATCTGGTATTTGCTTGCAACACCAACAAGAAACTCACATACACAGTTTATACTGAAAATGACATCAACAAAACAAAACAAGAATATGTCAGCTTGTGAAGCCTTGGTGACGGAAACTTTCTCTAAACCCTTGACAGGAACTAACTCCCGGAACAAACTCTTCTTTTTAATGTGAATACATATCACAGAAACTCTCACCGGTTCCACAGCTTAGACGAACCCCTCCTAAGACGTGTGTCTTTAACCCTTCACGTTGCCACACAGTCAGCTCGGCGCAGGCCTCTCTCAGATCGCCGGCGTGGAAGCCGTCATACACCATGGTGTGGTTATAGGTCGGACTGATGGAGCGCTTCACCACCCGCGTCTTCTGGCCACTCTGCCTACTTGCATCTGGGAGTATGAAGCTTTGGGGGTTTAAAACATGACATGATTATGAATGATGGTGAGTTAAATTGTGAGTCACGTTTGAAATTGTGGGTGCATGTAGACAGATTGACTGTTTTAGTATCTTATGGTCATTGTTTTACAATATACGGAGGAGTGCACTGATTTGAGTGTGTTTTGAGGCAGCAATTAGGGGACTGACGTCCACTCACTACTGGAGATGAGTCAAAATACCAGAAAATATGATGCAGAGCTGACACACCTTCTAACAAATGAGTCTATAGCACCTCCTTTGTTGGACAAGAGACCTTGAGCTTCTCGAAGCCAGATGTAAAGCTCTCCTGTCAGTGGCTGACCATCACCTGAACACACACACAGAGAAAATGTATGAGAGTCACGCAGTGGTGATATAGAACATAATGTGCATTCACGATACATGTGATCTGCTCACCCTCAAATCCTTCTGGGATGAACTTAATTGAGAGCATGATGGTCCCACGACTGCTGATGGAGTCTGGATTCAAATAAACCTGTGATGTGAGGTGAAGAGTTGAAAAGAGAAGGGGAGGAAAAGACAAAAGAATGAAAAAAGCGAGGAGGAGGGAAGCAGAAGTGTGGAAGCAGGAAAAGATTAAGGTTACGTAAAACCTTAGTTGATATTCACAGCATGTCTTCCTCTCCCTTCAGCTCTCCCAGACACAAGAGACACTCCTCCCTGAATTCTGTCTTCAACAAAGCTGCCAAAACTGCTGTTACACAGACACTCAGATACTAAACAAATGCAGACGCGGGCCACATAGTGTTTTGGTAAATATTAGTCTGGGAATATTCAAACACACATGCTAATTTGTGTGACCGCACGAGTGTTTATTTGCATGCAATCCATTTATATCTCCCCTCCCCTACCCGTGGCTGCAGGTCCTGCCACAGCGGCTGAGTGGAGGTCCAGTCCCAGTGGGCCAGAGCCACCTCCACCTCACCCAGGAACACGTTCCTCCCAAAGGGCTCGGCGTGCCACACCGACAGGTTCAAGGTCCGACTCTGCAGCTCCCCAGTCCTCACTTTGTACTGACAGAACAGAGTCAGAGTCTGAGTATTAACATATATCAGGATGGACGGACAGGGCAAAGAATTATGAGATCTTATATTCATGGAGAATCATGGTCAGTAGAGAAATAAGTGAGTGCAGTGCATGTTGCAGCAGGACACGTGGAGAGGAGATGAAGGACAAATGAAAGATGGAAGATTCATGTGAAGCTGCCACTTTATGTAATATGTAAATGAGAGAGTGTCTCACTCGGAGTGTCTGATCATAGACCGGGTTGAGTGTTTTCTTCTTCACTGAAGTTTTCTTCTTACTGTGACTCGACTTATCCGGCAGGAGATAGGTTTTAACGTATCTGTGAAACATGCACACAAATATTATGTGGGACTTTTGCTTTTGCATGTAACATTGTGGCTGCATTACGCACGCACGACACTCCCATCACTTACGGGTCGGAGCGGTTCTTGCGCGCTGAAGCGATGTCCTCGCAGCGATACACGGTGACTTGCAGCTCCTCCTTCTGGGTATGGTAAACCAATGAGAACAGGATACGGCCCCTCACCTCCACCAGCCCAAAATCCCCTGAGCTGAACAGACTCATCATGCTTCCACTGAGCTGCGGCGCACACACACGCAGAACAAAGATCAGCACTTACGTCACTGTCCTGAGCTGAGTCATCTTGCGTTGTCGGATAGTCAATTTATCAAATGTATGCGTGTGTGCGACCGTACCGTGTAGCCTGATTGTAGGCTGCTGGTGGAGCTGCTGGTTTTCAGAGAGCATGGGTCTCCCTCTGTCAGGCTGCTGCCCATAGAGTCAGAGTCTCCATTGTGATGTTCAAAGTCATCCTAGATGCACACAAACACATTTCTCAGATACAGCAGCACTATGATTATCCATCCGTTGGTACCCTCTCCCTACATATCAAGTCCTTTTGCTACTCTCTTATACCCCACCACTGGAATATGTGTGATTGATTTATACATTTAGATCATTACAGATATTGACTCCTTGTTGATGGAAAGTCTGAAAAGAAAGTGTGAAAGCCGTCAGCCAGTTAAAAGCAGTGTTTATTAAAACCATTAGTCTTGATAATCTGTGGATGTGGATGTGTTTTTTAATCACCTCAGGTTCTTCCGAGTGGCCATTAGTTTTCCTTTCAGACTCTATGAGCAGAGGGATGAGTTAATATTGGTGCAAAGAGGCAGGTAGATAGATACAGAGGTGCTGAGATGGAAACTTTCTTACCTTTGGATGACAAGGAACTCTTCCTGTGTTTGAGACCCTGGAATTACAGATGATTTGTTAGCACGTGGAGGAATATTTAGGAGATTATTTCAGGTGTGGAGGTGAGAAACATGCTTACTCACACGGACCAGCAGCAGTGGACTTTTTCTTCTGGGTGTGGGTGTGAGTGTTGGTGGGGGTTTCAAACCTCCTTTAGTCCTTAAAACACCAACAGGAAGGGATGAAATGTAGTTTACCGTAATGTTTCACACAAATCCTGCAGTACATGATGTGATTACTCTCTGCCCTCGCTCACCCTCCAATCTCATCTCCCTTGAGTCTTCCCTTTGCTTCGAGAGAGTCGGCATCGTTGTGTGAGGTGTCGTCTCTTCCTCCCTTAAACAGCCCAGCCAGGGGCACATCTGTAACCATGGAAACAACCACAGACCCATCATCGGGATATCCCTATAACAACAGGAGAGCAGCCCTGCAGGCCAGACACAGTAGCGCTTATTTATTAAATGACAACTCGCCTCTGCTCTTGGTCTTCCTGTGGCGTATGGTGGCGTGGACCAGGTCGCAGCCCGACGTCCTGTTGCGATGACGTTTGCTGCGCTCCTCGCTGAACCACGCTCCCGACAGGAAGCGCAGACGCGTCGGGTCCGTCTCCGACTGCTCGAGGTCCCTGCAGCGTGGACAGCATGGAGCCAAGTTAAACAGCAAAGAATCACAACCTCCTGTTTTCAGAGGTCAGCTGACTTCAGAAACTAAACAGACGGTTCACAGGCGGCGCCGTGACTGGTGTCAAAGAACACACAGCTTGTAAAAGACACGTGTTAATAAGCACAGTAACTAACAACTGTATGTTTGTACAGTTCTGTTGACATTTTCACCTGCCTCACACATAGAGACCATTAATAAATAAAATGAACGATGAAATATTAAAATGATAAAAATGTAATAAAAGATTTTTGATTAAATATTAAACTATTAAGTAATAATAACAGATCCACCTTACATTACAAACAATATCTGTTCTTAGCGTCTCAAATAGATCTAAAAGACTAATAAATGAAAGTCATTAGCACAGGTCCAACTTGAAATATTAATCATAAGAAGCATAACCAACAGAAGAGTTAGGTGTTTCAACTGTTAGACTTCACAAAGGCAGAGGTGCAATGGAGTTCCCCAACCGGAGGGCATCTGTCAACATCTGCAAACATTATTATCTGAATGTATATGTGTACCTTACATATGTACCTTTGTGATTAAGTTGTGCAGTTCATGTCACCTGAGAAACTTCCATCACCCCTAACTGCACCATGTATACAGGTGCATCATCAACTCAGGTTACGTTGTAGTCAGTATAAAACATAAAGTAAGTGCAGAAATTGCCAGAAATAAAACTGTGTCCTCCTGCCTGTGATCAGATGTTGAGGGATCGGGACACAGCTGCTGCCAGACAATCAGAGATCTGGATATTGTAATGAACATGTACATTTGGATATGAATGGCCAGATGTCTCTATACCCTGCAAATATCACATCCTGAATAAGATCAAAACCTTAAGAGCAGTGCACAGAGCAGTAATTATGTGACGCTACCCACTGACGTTTCAGTTACTCAGCATAAAACTACAATAATGGTGGTGGCAAATTAAAAGGAAAAAAGAGTGGAGAAACAAAGCTAATGCAGGTGTTTCCTAACAGGTGTCCTACAGATAAAATCATGAATCAATCATCATCTTTCTTGATTGTAACACATCACCTCCAATGTGCACTGTTAATGATAATGATGGCGCTATGAGCAGTTGTCTCCAGGATGACAATGCTCCCACCCACAACACACAAAAAGCCTCGCCTGCTTGATGAGTATGAAAATGAATCATACACTGCAGCCTTCGTAGTTGCCAGATGTCAAACCAATTGAGCCCTTAGGGTGAGACTTTATACCTGCAGTTAATTTGTCACCTCCGTCTGTAATGTTAGTGCTCATTACTGGACGCTGTGGTTACTGGAAGTGGCCCCCCTAAATGGAGAAACACTCGCCTCTCACCTCACACGTCCTTCATCACGACGACGCAACTCCTGGTCACGTTGTAAGACCTGCAGGATGACAGACTGCTCCTGGTCCGTGAGGTGGCTCAGGTCAAGAGATGAGTCAGCCCGCTCCCCATCCATCCCTGAGAGAGAGGCACACATGTTCATGTGTTCATCCTCAAATAAACACATGAAAAATATTCATCACATCTATTACAAAGCTCTTTAGAAATTGGTCATTTTACATCCATAACCTTTAACTACACAATCTGTTACTTTGGTGTATTTTGTTGTCACGTGATTATAATTGTAGCCTATAGTATGTTTTCATGTGTATCTACTGTATATTATTCTAGATCTGATTTACATCTTTGTAAGTGGGGCTTTTGTCATTCATTATTTTTGAGTTTAAGTAAAGACATAATATGTTGTGAGCTCCTTCACCCCAAGAGGAGAACTGAACCAGGCATTGCACACTTTCCAGGCCCAAGTGCACTTTGAAATCCTGTCTTCATGCGGTTTCGGTGTCTCAGTGTGAGGACACATGCAGTTTCAGGTAGGTTATTCCTATGTTATTGTGACTTTAAATCTCTACCAAATATTCTCTACTGTAACCTGAAACTACAACAACAACAAAAGCCTTGAAAGGAAATTTGAATTATTCAAACTGCCATTTTCTGCTCTGATACTGAAACTGAGGTGGTGTTTAAAATAAGGGTCGCACATTTCCACAGACACAAAACTAACTAAACTCGTACACTACAGTTAAATGTCTGTGTGTGTGTGTGTGTGTGTGTGTGTGTGTGTGTGTGTGTGTGTGTGTGTGTGTGTGTGTGTGTGTGTGTGTGTGTGTGTGTGTGTGTGTGTTGTGTCTACGGCCCTGAGGCTGTTACCGTTGAGTACCTACTTTACGCATGCGCAAAGGGTTATTTTTTTTCCTCCAAGAAGTAATGCGAACAGGATATAATAGAAAGAAAGCAGCACAACTCTTACAACCTGATATCTAAACTACCACAGAAGATAATAAAAATAAAATACAAATGATAATAGAGTTTGGGTGATTTCCCCCATATAACTGTATCCACATACCCTGCTCTCTCCTGCTTAAACCGACTGAACAGTTGCTGATGTTTTCCACGACTACTTCTACTACTACTTTCTGAGTGATCATTCACTTGGCCTATCGTTATTATTTCCATGAAGTCTCTCAGTGGAAAGTCTGCCCCGTGCAGAAACTTTCCTCATCATAACCAGCGCGAGAGACAGGACACCTGTCGCCACTTTTTTCTTTTTTGGAACGAAGGTAGAACTCTCCCCCTTAAAACTCACACACAGAAAAACGTGAAAGTGAAAATCAAAATGCCTTACCTTACTTTACTGCCTCCGTCGATTCCATCTGTGAAAAAGTTTAGTGCAAAGTTGTCCTGAGTGTGTGTTTGTGCTTGTGTGTGTATGTGTGTGTGCTGAGTAAACGCAGTGAACACGCCCTCCAGAGTCAGTGCGCACAGGGGCTCCACTCACTCAGCTGGGAGCCGGGCGCGAGGCGGAAACAAACAGAAAGTAGCCTATAGAGAAGGAGGATGACAAGTGTGTTTGTTTGACTGTGCGATATGACTCACGCACACACGGATGTTCTACCACCAATTGCAGGGTGGAGGTGGGATGTAACTTTCATCCTGATGGCCGTCCACACCTGCTAAACACACAAACTCGGCTGCACACTGAGGGTGCTACTGCTGCACCCACTCCACCGTGTGTACACACAAACACAGTCTCCTGCTTGTCAGAAATGCCAGCAGCAGATAAAACTTCAGTGTGGACTTGTAATAATGTGTGTGGTGGATTTTCCTTTCTCTCACTAGAAATGTGTGAGTAGGGGGGAGGGTGAGCTCAGAGTGAGAGAAAAAAAAAAGACCATGCATTCAGTCCTGTCTTTTGTCAACAGACTTGGATTACAGCCACAGTCTGCCCAGTTGGGAAGCTTTTTTGTGTGGGTTTATTCAAGCCTGCAGGTTCTGGCTCAGACAGCGACTGGTGCATCCAACCAGCCACCCTGCTGCTCCCCTCAAGGCCTCCACCAAGCGCTGTGATCTCACTGCATCCATACCGACACCAACATACAATAAGCATTAGTCTTACTGTTTCATATCTCCATACATCTGCGGTTGCACCCAGAATACAGCTGAATCTGTTCACTTGCTCCTGGCATAGGAAAACACACATTCGGCACATGTTGTATAATCTCTAACAGTGATTCGCTGCCACCGTGTTCTCATTGGCATGCAAGAAATCAGGTATGCACACACATTTGCGCGAACATGCTGGGAGAAACAGGTTTTTGTTCTTTGTTTATTCAGACAACCAGCATTATTAAACATTCAAATTCAAATGGCATCACAAAAAAAATCCAAACATTTCATAATAGCCAACCTAACAAGTACTAACACGAGTAAACAGAGTCACGTCACATCTCTCTGGGCTGTAAGGGCTAAAGCTGATATGTTTCTCATAAATGTGGGCAATCAAACCTGAAATCCATCCCATGAAAATGAACTTGTAAAAAAAAAGACTCCAAATTATTGACCATTCAAAAACAAAGCACACCAATCAAAGTCGTGAAGTGCCAGTGGCATACTGGAGGCCATGAAGGTCTACTACTTCTAAGTCATTTCTTGTGGTCCAAAAGTGGGGACTGGGCGCCCTCAGGAAGCCTCACAGTGGCTTCTTAGGGTTCCCGGACAAACTATTTCACACACTAGAAGTTTATATATATAAAATAAATAAAACATAATATGTTCTTTAAGTTTTGGTTTCAACAAAATACTAAGATATTTCACACTCCATATGACATACAGAAGTATTCCTAGATACAACACCCACAGTCCTCATTTTGTCCTATTTTAGTGTTGTTGAAAAAAGTTAAAAATGCCAGTAATGACCTTGTCTGACCCTCCGTCTGCATGGGATTATATCACCCTTTCCCATAACTGCACTGTACTGTTTGCACAGTCAAAACAGTTCATTTGATACAGCCTGTTGTTTGCAGGAGGACAATCTTTGAACAAATAAATTATGTTTTATATCAATCACAAAGGTGAATCACTGGCGAACCTTTTTGTGTCAGCCAACATCCTGTATCTCTGAAAAGTACATCCATGTATGGAGCTATAGACAGTGAACACATGCACAGACACTCCTTACACAATGCAGTAATCTGAGGGAAATATCCTCTAATAAACACACCCAACCCTCAGGGGTACAGATGGGGACCAAACCAAAAATGACAGAGGCTCAGGAAAGGAAAAAAAAAACATCTTGTCATCACAAGTCGATGAGTCACTGCTCTGCTGTCCTCCACCCTCATATGCTTGCCCTTCACACATCTTGACTTCATTGTGGCTGCTCTCTGCGTACAGACAGACAGGATTTTGATATGGACAGATGAAGTTAGTGATCGGAATCAAAATACAATCTAGAGGATATTGAAGGTGAATCTGTTTGTTGACTGGGCTGCTGTTTCTCGCTCCTGCCACTAGAGGCTGCTGTTGCACCAACACTACATCACTTCACACGCAGACATATTTCCATGCACATACTTAAACTGATAGAGTCGCGCTAAATTCTCTCTTCTCTAACACCTACATGCACAAACTCACATGGGGTCATAGCTGCTCTGCTCTTTGGATTTGAGGAAGCGCATGGCGAGGAAGCCTCCCGCCTGCAAACACAGCACCAGAATGATGCCGCCGATGAAACTGGACATGTCAAACTTGGCCTGGGAGAACTCTGGGGATGAGCCGGTGTTACTGTCATTGCCTGGAGGGAAAGGACAGGGTTAAATGGGTTTAATGGCAGGGGATTATGTGAAAGCAAGAGGAGAGTGGGGGGAAAAAAGAGGAGAGTGTCAGGTTTTTGTTTTTTATTTCAGAGAAAGACTAATTGAGTGCCACTGGGGAACATTTTACTCAGCTCTTATGGGGGAATAGTTAATGTCTGACGCAAGAGGAAGGGATGCTGGGATGCTTGAGTAGAGCTGATACAAACTACCTGAGTCACCTTCACCTCCTCCCTCAGCCACATTCTCCACAACTGGGAAATGAAAAGATGCAAAAGAGATGAGTTACTGTGGATGCATGGGAATGATCTGTGTCAGTCTCAGAGGGAACTGTTTACTACCTGTGCACAAATCAGACACTCGGGTCCAGCTGCAGTTCATGGTGTTGTCTGCTGAGTCGCCCTCATCAGTCACACACATGCCTGTATCATTACCTGAGACAGAGAGAGCAAGCCTTTTAGTGTGTGTGTGTGTGTGCTGTGTGCATTCCTGGCATACTAAATAATTCAGTCATCTTGTACAAACCAGGGAAGATTATGTTACAGTAGCTGTGATGATTGAATTACTACCGGAGGTCACAGGTATGTGTCTGAGTGTGTGCGTGTGCGTGCATGCGTGTGTGTGTCGTCACCATCTGGACAAAGCCTCCAGACACAGCCGGTCAGGTTGAGCATGGAGTCGCCAACGCACAGGTCACATGAGTCGGCCTGAGAACAGTCTGGAGGAGGGAATAAAACAGGCACTCAGTTGGAAGTGCCAATCAATGCCAATTGCACAATTACCTGACTGCAGAACCATTTTAAAGTTGTAATTACTGAGAGACGTCTCACCAGTGTGAACAGAGCCAGAAAAGGCAAAAGTGTGTGGGCAAGTGGCTATAGTCATGCCAGAGAAAGGATGTAAGCGTACAAATTCACCTCACACGTTTTTGCGTTTGTAAAATTACTATCATCATCATCATCATCATCATCATCATCATCAGAGCAAATTAGAGGAGAGACATTATCGTGGAGGGACTGTGGTGGAATCAAGTGAAAGGGTCACTATAGAAAATGTAAAACAGGTTTCAAGACAAAAAAAGTGAAACAGGAAGAAAATATTGTAAATGTGCACCCTTACCTGCTGAGTATACAGTTGACACCCCTGCTAGAAGCAGCAGCGTCGAGCAAAGGACCTTCAAAACCCACCGCTGCATCTTGACAGCCACAGAGCAGCGACACCTGACAACGACAGCTGGGAACCTCTGTGATTTGAGTTGAATTGTAATAGACAAAAAAAAGTTTCCAATAAAGACGTCTTTTGTACGTCCTCCAAAAAGTGGCCGGTGGTTGCAAATAGAGATATGATTCCTGTCTGTACGCGGAGAGAGAGAAAGAAAGACAGGAGACACAGAGATCTGTGTAACATGAGAGACACCCAAACCCAAAGTTTCCTAGCAACCAATTGGCCCAGCTCAGCACTCCTGAAATACACACCGGTTTGGATGGACTGACACCTGTTTACCTCAGCTGACTGTCCATGCACGACGCGCTGGTACTCACACATGATACCATACAAATTGCACTTGTTAACACGGGTGTTTTGTTGCCTTTTTTTTTTTTTTTTAACCAATATTCTCACTGTCGGGGTAAATTAAATAACAGGAGACCAGAGTTTTGACGATGCATACCCAGGGTCCCCTGTGAACATCTCTACCAAATCCCACAGCAATCAAACCAATCGTAATTAGAACTAAAGTAAGGGACGGACTGATAGACCAACATTTCCAGCCACACTGCTGCCATGGCTGAATGTAATTCCTGCTACCAACCATTAGTTGTCTGACTTTTTTTCTTTTTCTTTTTTTGAACTATAGGCCAGCCACCTATCAGGCCTCTACACTTAAAATTCAAGAAGCACAAAAGGTGATAAAGTGTCTCAAGTGTCTGCATTTTAAGCGGAAGGCAAATAAAGGTGCTAATGACTGTTCTGAGAAATAAACCAGATCTGAGATCAATTTGTCAGATTTTTTTTTTTTCCACAATGAAAATATCTGTTTAATATTGTTGGTATTAAAAATGAATATCCTATAACTTTTTTGAGTTGTGTGCTTGCATTATCCAATATGTCTGCAACAACTTTCAGACCAGGACTAATAATTATTTATTTATTTGTCACTTTCTAAATGGCGTTGTATACATATACGTAAGCCACAATACCTGTTTTATGTCTTGGTTGTGTTTTATATCAGAATACTTTACAGAATATGATTCAGATGTTGATGATTTATCTCATGGTATTGGGGAAACAAACGCAATTTAGCTCTGTGTCTTCTGAACAGTGTGTGGGAAATACTAATTTTCATGCAGATTTATTCTGTGCTGTCACCAGATTTAATCACAAACTGCATTTGTTTTGGAGATGAGGGGACCTCTGTGGATAATTTGGCTCAAAACCCCCTGAATGTCTGGGTCATTAGTTATCAGAGAAACAAGCTGAGCAAACGTTAACAGCAGCTCAGCTCACAGGCCCTCTGGGATGATTTTTTTTTTATGTGAAACTGCTTTGTTCAGTGTTTTAATCACTTTGTTTTGGAGAGGAAAAATGTTGATAAGAAGAACAAAAGAACAGATGGGTGACAATGAAGAAATCTCAACCAGGAGAACCGGACTGCAATAACAGCAGTGAAGACACCAAACTCCAATGAACCGAAACTACTTTACAACACCACAAACTTGGTCTTTTGTTATTGTTTTGATTGAGGGAAAATTATTGTACATTTAATGATGTGTGTTTGTTGATCCAAACCAATTGAGACGCTTCTAAATATAGTGTAGGTAAGAATGATTTTAAAACACAATGACAGTGGCGTGGGTGGTAGAGACGATCAGATCCCATGTGTTTACGTACAGTAGACAGCTTTGTGCGTCAATGGCCCATTATCACTTCAAATGTGTCACTGTCTGTGACATAGCGCTGGCTTGTCACTTGTCAACCCCTCTCACCCATAATTGATTTGTGCATGACAAACAACTGAGAGAAGTACACATATATATAAAGCAGTGTTGAATGATAACAGCAAGATGACCTTGAGTTGAGGTTTTATTACAGATGTGTATTACTGTGTTTAGCAGCTGCCCAAATTTGAACAGTGAATTGGTTTCTTAATTAGGCTATGTGCAAATTTGTGAAAAGGAGGTCAGGTTGTCCACCTAAGAAATGGGGTTTTTTTCCTCTCCTCTCCTGGTCCTGTTCCTGCATCAGAACAAGGAATAATGTAGTTGAAAGTGCTGCTTTGTGATGCTCTGACTCATAGCCCGGAACTAGCCCTCACACTCATGTGCATTGATCCCAGCATCACGACACACTCTCCTGCTAAGGCTGTATGCAGTGAATTCCTCCATCACCACCTCCTCCACTCACACCGACGTGGCTCATGCAGCCCACTCCCACATCTCGCACTGTATGTATGTATGTATGCTCTATCTCAAACATTGTCTGTGCAGAGCCACAGGACGCTCGGTCTCTGTGTTGGCGTGATAAAAAATAAAAATAAAACTCTCCAAAACACACACACACACACGCGCGCGCACAGACATCAAAGGGCAGTTCCGCAATCCTGTAAAACACGATTTCCTCCTCCACTGATGCTCGCACTGCTGGCAGTAATCGGTAACACCAGCGACTAACGGGTGGATGATGCAGACATTTGCAGCCTGGTTGTAGAGTGTTGTCAGACGATTTGTTACATAATCTATCTGTCTGAATAAAAGACATGAGTCCAGGAGCATAAGAAATACGAATCCATCCCAGTTTTGAGTGTTGTAGAAATTACCTGGACTGTCCACAGGACACATTACATACAATATGCCCTATAAATATCCTGTGATAGGCTACTAGTGCTGTTATATAAAATATAAAATATCATGTTTACACATCTTCATTGTGTAATGTTGATGTAAAGATGTTGTAGAAATTTGCAGCACATAGGTTTCTTTCTTTTTTTCTTTTTCTTTTTTTTAAAGTTGTCAGTGTTGCACCTCAGTTCCTGTCTGTGACGTAGGAGGGGTTTATCGACAGGAAGTGTGTCCTAATATGGCTCGAGCGCGGACGAGATTCCCCCGAGTTAGCGCATTGATATGCGCGACCACGTAGACAGACCATCCTGCAGCACCCACGCTCACACTATCAAGCCGGGGAAGCCATGACACCCCCCACCACCCCCACGCACACACACACATACTGTTAGGATACTGTATAGGTGCTGGTGTTTCTGTGAAATGATGCTTAAATCGATGCATGACTGAACAAGCAAAAATGAATACAACAGGTACAGGAAAATCCTCCCTCACCACCTACACCAAGACACAAATCTTCATGCCAATATTGCACGATTACAACAAGACTAAGAGCGTTAAGTAATTTTAGGGCCGTTCGATGACATGTTGGCGCATTAAATTGTGTAGATTTAATAAATGAAGTGTTTGTCACTGTGATTGAAATTATGTTCTATGTGGACAATTGTTCTGCTCATCTATGTACACATGGGTACGTCACCAAGACTAAACCAATAGCCTAATAATAATACTATTCCTCATGCCAAGGTAATTATATAGCCTAATATTTTGTGCAGAACTGTCCTGTATTCGTTCATTTGGGAGGATGGATTTCACTTGAAGTGTCTGTTTCCTTCAGATTGCAGTGTCTCTGCAGGACATCTCCCCATGAGTCATCCAGATGCTTTTCAGCACCGTGGACAGCGCCATCCCTGAGCTCCACACCTCCCAGCCCTGCCCATCTCCGAACACTATCCCCTCATTCAACCAGGCCCCTGGGTCTTATTGAGAAAATGTACGTGTTGGGGGTGGGGGTGGGGGTTCTATCGGTGGTGATTATTACAAGAAATGAGAGCAGGAGTGAACCGCAGTGGGAGGGGCGATAGAGATGCCGCATTTTTCTGAATGAAATTACTCCATATACAGACCCCTCCCTTCTCTCCCCGCATCCTTAGTGCTGGCCGCTGATTGGTCGAGGGTCTCAGTCACTGACGTCAGACAGCCTCTCTTGTGGATGAGTCCGCGCGCAAGAGCATCCATTCTGCCTCCAATAAGCGCTCCGGAGAGACCGAAGAAAAATAGCTACAAGAGACTCCGAGTGAGAGTGAAACGCAACTTTTGATGAAGACGGGAGCACGGAGTACCAAGCACGAGGACTGCCCTCCTTATTTAAACCAGTGCCAAGCGGAGAGCATCACCACAGCATCACTTTGGCTCGGATCTTAACAGGAGAGCTGATTTATTTAACTCTTGCAAAGGAATCGCCGAATCGCATTTATAAGGTAAGATTAATTTTTCAGTGTATGCACATATGTGTTAGCCTACATACGTGTGTGTGCGGCACGTGCGTGTCTAAGTGTGTGTGCATGTGCGGGGGACATCCTCTGTGGTGCAGTGAACCTGCAATTGTATTATACAAGAGGGTCCTCCGCACAAGGAGGTGGGATATACCTCCTCAGAGAGAAACGTGAGAGGGAGGGGGCAAGGACTCATTGAAAAATAATAATGATAATATTAAAATCTCCTCCTGTGTAAGCAACTCTAACAATCTTATCATTGCATTACGCTTGCGATGTGGTAGCGTAGTTCCTTTACAAGAGGAACATTTCTTACACGTTGTACAATACAAGATGATAACATACCAGAGAACGCGAATCATCTTAACCTTGTAACAGGCGGATTCTTTAAATAGCCTCAGTCTAATAAACTATGCAGGCTTCCTCAGTCCAGACATGCAGCAGTGCATGGTGGGCTACAAGAATCTGGCCCCGCGGGCTTCTCATAGCGGCATTTCTCAAGTCTTGAACATTATGTCCAGACAGCATCAAGAGGGGAAACCTCAGGTGGAAGCTCCCAGAGATTCACCTGGCAGCCGGTTCTCATATATTTGAGAGTGACTGGTCTTGAAACGAAGCGCGCTGAAGAACAAGCTGTGATAGTTTAACTGATGTAAGCCTGCTGGCCAATTAATGCTGTGATAACTCTATGTAACGCGATGCTTTAAGCCGACAGATCGATCAAGTTTGCGTGACTTCCCGCAAAACTGTGACGTCACTGTCATCTCAAAAGCAGCAGCATTGGCCTCCAGTAAAAACAATCTGTGGTCATTCAAATATAATAATCATTTGGTGTACTTTGAATTAGTTTGGTTCATGTTTTACTGCAATTACAGGATGTGTTATTTACAAATGTAATATTTTTGATCCCTCTTTAACAAAAACAATAACACTACTAAGGATGCAGGGGAAAAAAAACACAACACACTGCATGTCAAATACAAATACCACTTAGTGCACTAATAGTGTTAATCAAACTAAATCAATAGCTCAGTTGCACTGAATTACAAGAGAACAGGGTCTTAAATACTCCATTACCACATTAAATCTTCTCTGCTGATGCCACATCCGGCCTCCAGCAGCTTCCCGCTCTCCAACCACTCAACTCTGGTCAAGGAAAGGCTGTTAAATGGACAAATGGAGACAAACTAATGACCATTCTGAGCTAATGTCAAACATGTTTTTCCTTTTTTCTTCCTCTCTTAGATTGTTTTTGTCTGACTGCTGACCAGCCATGATCCTGAACACCTCTGACCTCGGCTGGGACGAGTCCTCAGGAGGTGAAGACCCCTTCTTCCCCTTAGACCAGCAGGACACCCCGTCTCCATATGAGCTCCCACCCCTCACAGTGTGGGGCGTGGCCCTGTGTGTTTCAGGAACTCTCATTGCCACTGAGAATGCAATCGTCGTCACCACCATCTTGGCCACCCCATCTCTGCGCGCCCCTGTCTTCCTGCTGCTGGCCAGCCTTGGGCTGGCGGATCTCCTGGCAGGCGTCGCTCTTATCCTTCACTTCCTCTTCCACTTCTGTGTGGAGCCCAGTGATTGGTCAGAACTGCTGACCTCAGGACTACTGGTGACATCACTGATTGCCTCACTCAGCAGCCTGATGGGCGTTGCTCTGGACCGTTACCTGTCTCTGAGCCACGCCCTCACCTATGGCTCAAGCCAATCACGCCGCAGAGCCGCCATCCTCCTGCTGCTGGTCTGGGTTGGTGCATGTGTCATCGGGGCGGGACCAGCGATGGGATGGCACTGCCTTGGAGAGCCAGAGTCCTGCTCTGTTGCAAAACCTTTGACCCGGACATACCTATCGCTGCTCTGTGGTGGGTTCCTGGTGGTTGTGATGGTGACCCTGCAATTGTATGCCGGGATCTGCCGGGTGGCGAGGAGGCACGCCCACGCCATTGCTACCCAGAGGCACTTCCTCCCAGCCAACCAATCATATGCAAGCAAACACGGCGGTGGGAGGGGCTTCTCTCGGTTAATCCTGGTCCTCAGTGTGTTTGTGGGATGCTGGATGCCTTTCTCCCTCTGGGGGTTGCTGGGAGACGCCTCCAGCCCTCCTCTGTACACCTACGCCACCTTGGTGCCAGCGGCGGGCAGCTCTCTGCTCAACCCCATCCTCTACAGCCTGAGAAATAAAGACATTCGCAAGGTGCTGCTCCAGGCCTGCTGCCCCCACAGACTCACACAAAACACACACATACACTACCCCGTGGATGTGTAGACTGCCAAACCAACACACAATCTATGCTAGACATATCACTGTTTGTGTGCCAAGATACACACATAGCTGTGCTGACTATCGTCCAGATGCAGAACATGAAGCCTCACACACTCCCACACACACACATACACTAACATAAAGAGGCAGCACTTTTCTGAGAGGAGACGTCGTCCTTCTGCAGATCAGAATGTACCGAACTGTCCTGGCTGACGGCCATGTTGGAACAGGTCCACTGCTGCCACAAAGATTTAACGTACTGTCTTGTGTGTACTTTGTGCCTCATCCACAGTTAATTGTAGCTCCACTGGATCCCGAGAACGAAACAATCACGGGGACGTATATATATATCCCCACTCATAAATGGTGGATCTAATGACCATCTGCACTTTAAGACGAGAGAAGGGATGGGTTTTAAATGTAAGCCTGCCACAGCGTGACGACATGCGAGATCCAAAGCCCAATTTTATTTACTTGAATGTCTAGAAAACTGTGTCTCTAGATCTTTGAGAGTCTATTTTGCACATGCTGTTCAAGGCACTTTGAAAGGTTCTGACCATATGTTCATGTTGCACAACCTTTTTGAAATGAATGAATATTTTATAATGAATAAAAAATATGCTTTTTTCTACTGCATGATGTCAGCTCTCTTTCCTTCACTGGTGCAAAGGCTTTTAGTGTGTGTTTTTCTTTCCGTCTCTCACACTTAAACTCAATTAGGGCACACACTGCTGCTCTCTGTCCTTGTATCCTTAAATTATTTGGTGGCTAAAGTAATCTTCAGTGTTATTACCATCACCCTACATCCACTGTGTCCCTTTAAAATCTACAAAGCAGCCCTAGTCTGACGATGCAGTGATTATGCAAGAGGTTTTTCTCTCCTCCTACCCAGTTTTTGAACTTTTCTCCGGTCGATTCGTTTTCACACTCCCTACACAGCCAGCGCTGGGTTCTGTGAAAAGATGACATCAACAGGATAGAGGATGAGTCATGGATAAGGCCAGGCCTTATCCAAGGCCTTGCTAAGCTCTGCCAAGTCTCGACATTCTTGGGAACTTGTTATTTAACACAATGCAGCATAAGTGCTATTCAAGCATTCTCACAGAGAAATACAAAAAATCATCTCAACAATCTTTATAAGTCACTCTATCTTTATTGAAATAACTATAATCATTTGAAAATTTAAGGCAGGAGAAGCAGAACTTTGGCCAAGCATGCTGTGTGATTGTGCTTTTACACAGACAGACTTCAAATAAAAAGGCACTTGGAAAATGTGTGGTCCACATTAAACTGTTCAGTCAGTCAGTTCCACATTTGACTTGTTAATGGCAGCTGTTAAATTCTCTTTTTTTTTTGGAAAAAGCTGATCAGTGACCAGAATGGAGGAAACAAATAAACCTGCACTGACACTGATATGCACCATAAACAAAGAGAAGCAGGATAAGGCAAAACAAGAAGAAGCTGCCTGTGGTTAAAGCATTAGAGCCTAGTTCATCCCCAGAGAAGTTCAAAATAAAAATGGCAGGAAGAAATATGTCACATGAGCTGGAAAGCAGTACAAAATGAATCATGATATATGTCTGCATATGTTCTGTGATCTCACCAAACACCCCAGGTGTCTGACATGAGGCAATACTTCCCCTATCACGCTGAATAATTCATTCATGATTTTGTTTATCAGCTACAACTGTGTCTCATCCACAAGTCGATTGTTCCCATGACAACCACAGAGAAAAAGAAGACTGAATATAAAAGTGAGGGAAGGGAAAGTGAAGGGAAATTGGGTTTAAAGGTTGTTGTATTTTTTAAAGAGATTGCATTAATTATCTTTAGTAGATATGATCTGATATGTAACATAAACTTTACATCTATATCATAAAACTTATATATGAAGGACAATGTTTTGATGTCAACACCTTGTGTTTTTCCAATGAGTATATAAAAAATACTGTGTAGAAGGGGCTGCCTACGTGCCCGTGTTTGTGTGTGTGTTTGTGTGTGTGCTCCATCTCTTTCATCCTTTGCCATGATACAGTAAAGCAGATAAAATCAGGAACTGCAGCCTGCAGCAAAGGGCACCTGACTCTAATAGATGCTAAATAAGGACAGATGTGATGTGTTTACGCACAGACTCAGCAGGGGCACGTGCATCACATCACATAACACCCTCGCATCAATAACAGTGGTGTATCATCCAGTGAGAGCCATGGCAAACTGGGACACAGCCAAGCTGATTCATGTCTCGTTTTTTGGATGCAGCACCTCTGATCTGAATCATTTATGATAAATAGGAATGTGATTAATAATAGGTCACATGTACATTATTTGGACACACACACACGCGCGCTCGCAAACTGTCTTACTCACACACAAAACAGCACATGGACCTCTGCTCCACTGGTGCTTAAGAATGAAATCTGAATGGAGATATTCTGATGTTGTTTAAGGCTGAAGGTGGGGGCACAAAGGTGAAATAGTGACGTCAAAAGCGGACGGTGATCAGTCGGACCACTCGTCGTCGTCAAACTCTGAAGAGTCGTCCTCACTGTCGCTGCACTCCACTGCGATACGACGGGACAGGATGGCGGCCACATCGTTGCCGAAATGATCCCGCTTTTCCTGCTCCCGTTGTGCTTCCACCTTCCGCAGGTTGAAACCTACACAGGGAGTAGAAATTAAGTGCGTGCCTGACACATCTGCTCAGACTTGGCTGATTGTCTTTTGGTAAATTTCTTTTATAGTATTGATTATTATGTCACATCTCGTGGTTATCAGAAAGCTCACAGGTGGGTGACCTTTCTTCTTCTTCCCAGTTTTATCTACATTTTACTTCGAGTTTTTGTAGCTCTATGTAACACTGTTTTTAAGTGTTGCTCACTTTGTTTTAATGCAAACATAATTTTATTTACAATAAAACAACAAATTTTACTTTAAATCCTTAAAAACTAAAAGTAGCATTTATCTAGAAGTTATTTAATGATATTTCTGGTGTAAGTAGTGTTGATTCAACTATCCTGTTGTTTGTTTTTTGAGGGTTTCTTTTAGTAATGTTTGGGGCTTAAATGTCTTTATTTGATAAAACAGCTGAAATGGGGAGACAGAGAGAGGGAATGATACCGGTGGAATCGAACCGGTGCCACTGCAGCGAGGACTATAGCCTCTGCATATGTGGTAGAGCAGTCTCTACCCACTGAGCTAAATGACACCCCACCTGTTGCATATTTTAATTTATTGTGTAATAACACGTAATTGTGTTTTACATGATCGTAATGGGTTTTAAAAATCTTCATTTGAAAAGTAACCATAGACATAGTGAAATCATTGTGAAATGTTGTCCCTCAGGTGTTATTACTGTACTTACATACCACTGTTAGGTATGTAGAAGTGGTTATATTGTCACATCAAAGTAATAAACCACTAACTATGTTGTAAACAGGAAGTCTTGTTGTGTCTTACCTTGCCGAATGGCCTGCAGCAGGTCACTGCGGCCGTCAGGGGCCGGCTCAGGCGCTGGCTGCGGTTTGGGTGCCGCTCCACCACCAGAGGGGGGAGGAGGAGCGGGGTTGAAGGATGGGGGAGGAGGGCCAGGGGGAGGTGGTGGAGGAGGAGGAGGTGGAGCACCACCACCTGCAGGCATAGGTGGTGGAGGGGGAGGAGCAACATTGGACATAGCAGGTGGAGGAGGCGGAGCAGGTGGGGAGGGATAGGAGGTAGGAGAGGAGGAAAGAGGGGGAGGAGAGGGTGGAGCGTCGAAGCCAGGGGGAGGAGGGGGAACCCCGAAACCAGAGGGTGGAGGGGGTGGAGGAGGTGCAGGTGGAGGGGCAAGGTTGGGGCGGGCGTTGGGCTGGGAGGAAGCCATGGGGGGAGCAGGAGGTGGGTGGGTTGGACTGAGCACGCTGACACGCTTCGGGGCTGGTGCTCCCTCGTACCTGCAGGGGATGGAGCCAAAGTTAGAGACGACAGGAAACAGTGACGGACCAGTCAGTTCTCTGCACCTGCGACCTCTGCAGCTCGGGTTCAATAAAGCTACTTACGCCATGTCTGGTGGTGGAGGAGGCAGGAAGTCTTCAGAGCCGGGCGGAGGGAGAGGGGAGCCCGGATCGTAAGCGTAGGAGCCGGTGCTCAGCTCGAGGCCGTCAGAAGTGAAGCCTTCTCCAGAACCGATGCTGCCGTTCAGACCCTCAGAGGAATTCCTTGAAACAAATTCAAAACATCAGTATCTGCCCAAAATAAAGAATCTCTGTGAAAAACCAATGAACTGTGGTAAACAAATCCCCGGCATATTCAGTGCAAAACAATTGCAGTGGTGAGAGAAAGGTTTTTTATTTAACTTAATGTTATTTTCCTCATCAGGTCTGTCATTGTGTTTAAAAAGAAAGACAGAAAATGCAGCAGAAAAAACTCTTCTTTCTATTCTGGTTAATTACGGTACTTCTATGGGTCTTCCACTTATATTGCCCTTCTCTAGTCTACCTGACCTGTCGGAGTGCTTTACACTGTTCTCTTTCTTCTCACATACCTTCATACAGCACTGTTTGCAGACAGGCTTTTGTAGAAATCATTCACACAATAGTCATTCAGACACATCGGAGGGCAAGTCTGGGTACAGTGTCTTGCCCGAGGAGACTTAGACTTGCGGACTGTCGGGGCCAGGAATCAATCTGCTGCCGACCCTCCGGTTAGTGAACAACCTGCTCTACCTCCTGGGCCACGGCCGCCTACAGCCGACTTTATCAGTTTGAGATTCTTAGATACTTATTTGTTACAATGTTTGGGCCTTTTCTCTGGGTTTACAACCCCTGGGCTTGGTGTGACTCACACTTGTTTACTGCCGTCTGCCAACTGCAACTGGCTCTACACCCAAGCCCCCGAGAACATTTTCAGACAGGACATACCACCCATATCACTGTGTACAGATTGGCTGATAAGGAAGGAGAGAGTGGAGTTTGCCATGCAAGTACACACTGTGTACTTTTACTGTGTTAACTAGAGGATGAAATAATGAAGTCATTAATTTCAAGGTATTGTTGAAATGCACTCAAAAGCCTCGCGGGTCTGTGGATGACCACAACTCTGCACCAGTGCGCACCCCCATTAATCCTCCCCTCACTTCAGTCACTTTCTCATCTTACATCATTTCATTCTTTGGCACCACAAACTCCTCTCCCATCTTGCGGCGTTCCCACTCCTCCTTTCTGGTCTTAATCTTTCGAGGATTGAGTATCCGCTGGTTCAGATGATCTTTCTTCTCCTTCTGCTCAGAACAGAGACAGTGAAAAAAGACAGTGCTTTTTTATTTCATGTGACTAAAGTTAACTTGTCTCAACTTAGTGACTCATGTCTTTGCGTGTACGGGCATTCTTATGTGTCCGACTCACCCTGTGCTTGCGTCTCTCCTTCATGATGTCCTTGGTGTCCTGCAGCATCTTCTCCTTCCACAGATCGAAGAAGTAGGAGGGATCGGTGTAAAACTTCAAGGCCTCCTTCCCATCCTCCCTGTAGATGACCATTTAAAACCGCTGTAGTTACACTTCATGTTATCTTGTGTTCACAGGCATAAATAATGTTCTATTTACAGAAAGACAGATCTTTATCTGTGTTAGGTGTTAAAGCATCATATAGACATATCACTTCCCCTTTTCAGCTCAATATAACAGAGCTTTAATAGACGCAGGCCATTGTCACATCCACTGTGTCTAGTCTGTATGCTACAACTGTCATGGTCAGATTAATTCACATTCAGACAAGAGAGCCTTTATAATATAATTGGAAAAGCTTACACTCTTGCTCTGTGCACCATTCAAGCCACTGCTGTGGATACTGATTATACAGACTTCAACGTCTACAACACAAGCTCCTTTTGTTCTGGTCTCTAATCATACTTCCGATGACATGTCAAGCCTCGTGCATAATTTATATTGAGAGCTCAATGATATATCTCAGTTGGGTTGTGACACATCTAGTTATTGTTTTCCCCTCAGAATTTCTTCGCCGCTGCTTTGATTTAATGTTTTGATTAAATATACTTAGAACAAAGTATAGTGTAAATGATCCAGTCCTGTTTGCTATTAACTTCACCAGAATCTTGGCTACATAAGTTGATCAAAACACTTTAGCTCTAGTAAATTGCACAATAACAGGACAGAGAATCGTAGTAATAGTCTACATTTGTCGTGGAAAACATTTGCCATTGCAGTGATATTTGATGTCACAAATACTGTAATTCTACTATAGTGATTGCTGGCTTTAATCTAAAGGCTACTCTAGGATGACTGTTGAGATCCACCATCTGATGAGGTTCGAAAAGCACATATGCATCCGAGAGGCAGATTTCAATAATGCATAAACTATGACAAAAATACAGTACGTTTGCGTGTTTCCATGAGCACACATGTGAATGCACGTGGTTTTACTATTCTTTGTGTGTTACGCTCCAGTAAATAAATACGAGCTCTGGATTTTTATTCGTGTGTCTGCCGAGTCCTACCGGTATTGGCTGAGTTGGTCGAGCGGTGGGGGCGGATTACAGGTGGTGTAGGTGTCCTGCACGGGCATCGGCAGAGACGGTCTAGTGAAAAGCTGCTGATCCTGGGTCACGCTGCTACGGAAGGCCTTACGGGTAGTGATGGCCTGGAGAGAGACTGAGAGACACAGAGAATATTACTGAATATTCATTATGTCATATCTGATGTTATATCGAGCCAATTAGCTACTTTACTACTGACATAAGAGGCACTTACCCTCCTCCTCTTTGGGGTCCAGCTGGGTGACTTTGACCTGCAGACGATCCACTCTCTCTCCCAGAGTATTTACCCTGATGGCAAATGCTCCGGCCTGGACAAACAGCTCCCCGAACACATCTTCTGCATACTTACCTACAGACACACAGACACACAGACACACGTGAGTCAATCATCTCCACAGATGAAGGCGTTCGGCTCACATGTGCCGACCCAGCACATACACATTTATAATTCACAACGACATTCACACCTGACACGTGTTATGAACGATTCACACCACATTTTAATGACAGGCATGTTGACACCCACACACACACAGACACACACGGACACACACAAAGCTCCCACTCACTGAGGCTGCCCAGCTGGCGGATGATGTTGGCCAGGCTGATATTGGTGACACATTCCAGCTCACTGCGGATGTTGGTAGGGATGGACTGCCGACAGACATGCCGCGGCTCTATGTTCCTCGTCACCAAAGGCATGGTGGGGTGGGGCGGGGGGGTTGGGGGGGTCCAACCCTGATGGAGAAGAGAGGGAATGTCACTTTGAGACACAGAAACACTAAGCGATTATAGCACAGCAGTGAATGATTGATGTAGAGATGTGTTACCATGTAATACATACAGTGGGGGGTTTAATCCCCTGCTGATTTTTGCCCTTATTTCACTTAATCAAATGTAAATGAAAGTATCACCTTTATATGATGATATCATTTCTGGATGTTTTGTTGATATTCTGTCTTTTTCTGTTAAAATAAATCCACCACAAAAACTATAAACTGTCCATTTTTTTTGTGGGGGATCAAACTTATAATATTAGCAGGGGGACTTTTTTCCCTACTGTACATCTATAGGTGGATAATTAATCTCTAATGGAACATATCAAACAAAAACAAACTTTACTGGCTCAGTAATGTGCATGTCTGCTTCATATCTACTACTTTAATTCTCAGTACATTTCTAAAAGCTGATAATGTGTGCTCTCCACTGTTTGATGTTACATTTTTTAAAACATCCTCTGTCTCCAGGGCATAATGACGGCTCTTTTTCAATGGTTTGTGAGAATTTATGGAGGAAAAACGAATAGAAAAAAAATAGAAAATAAGAAATAAATAAACAGATAATCACCACTTGCATCCCTAAATAAATCTCTCACTCATGTGACTCATAGACAGGAACATATAAATAAACACTGTGCCAGACGGAGCTAAAGCAGAAGCAAAACTAAAAGCTTTGGTCAACTCAGCAAACAACAAAAATACACCCAATTTCTTGTGAACCAGACTCAGAGTCTATAGATTAAAAAAAGAGGGGAAAACTCTGCAAACTAATACATCTTACAGTGGTGTAAATATTTAGAGTTACTGTGTCATCTCTCCACAGAAAGCAGCACCTATAGCTTACCATATGGAGTCTGTTTATAAAATGTCATCTCCCACTCTGAGGTTTGCAGTGTGTGTGTGCGGGGAATCCAGAGCACAGCTGTACTCTAGATGTAAGTACACCCTACACTGCTTCCTATTCCCCATTTGGGCCTGCCTAATTACCAGTTTTTCATGTTAGCGCTGGACTCCTGTGAGAAAGGCGAAGTCGTGACACAAGTTTTCCTCGTTGGGGTACAAACGCCCGCATTTCACTTGACAAGCCACCTTATTATAAGCATTTCTATAGTCAGTCTGTTGTTAGTGTCAGGTTAATTACTTTGTTCTTGAAATGCCTCGACCTTCTCACAGTTGCCTCCAGCTGAAATACAGTCAGTCACCGCTTTATGCGGTTAATGGTATGTTCGGCATTAACATACAGTCAATGCCAGTCTCTGCTAATAAACTGACAGACCGAAGTTAACAAAGGTTTCGCTAGTTGGAAGTAAATTGTTTTGAAAAAGCTGTGATAAGTAACTATGAGATACAGTCTGAGTCGGAAACGTTGCACTTTTACACCCACAACTTAGCTAGGGGCTAAAATGTAACTTGGGATCTCGGCCTTGTCAGAGCAGGAAGTAACTTGTAGGCGCCTCTTATCTCGAAGAAACAGCCAAATAACAGCTAACTTACATCCCTCACTTTATGAAAACAACACCAACTGAACCTACTTTACTTACCGTCAACAGCGGCGGCTGTAAAGTCTCTCTATACCCTCTGTTTGTTGTCCCGTTTCAAGATTTGCACAAGAAATGTTGAGCGGTGCAGTCCGCGGACAGAGCGAAACAGATCTCCAGAGTCCCGGAATTCTGAACTTCTGATTGGTCGAGAGACCGAGTTCCTCAAAGCTGATTGGCTCCGGCGCCCGTCGACGGGTTCTGCCGAGTACAGGATATGGAAATTTCAACGTAAAGAGCGCAACTCCACCCTGACTAGTGGCAAAACATCTGTACGTAATTTGCGTAGCGGAGGGTGGAGGCAGGAGCACATTCCTACGTGCGCTCCAGCGAGTTGGAACGAGTCCGAGGAATGACTGGCATCGGTCCTGGTGAGTAATGGCTCGCTGTGGAGAAAAGCACTTAAGAGGATAAATAGATGTCCTGTGAACCTCACCGGGTGAGTGTTAAGAAGAGCATCCTTTAACTCTATTCAGCCCGGCAAACGGGAAGTTGACAGGCTCATGGTAGGAGAATCGACCACCCCTCCAGTAAGGGTAAATCATTTATTCAGTGGTTCACAACCTATGACCATGTGGCAAATGGTTGTATTGACCTGTTTGTTTGAAAGTTATGTTATGCAATTATTGCATTTACTTGCGGTGTGGCACCAATGGGCGTATCAGTCTTACGCCACAGTTACAGCCTCTACTTTGATTTTCTTAATGGAACAAAATACAAATAGGTTTAAATAGAAAACGCTGACATTGCCAAATTACACACTCAAGATCAACTTATCCCATAAATCACAATTATATATGGCTCGCAGTGTCCATCTTTCTTTCATTCAACGATAGAGCGAAACAAACTTGTACGTAAATCAATTAATTGTGCACTTCTCTAGCTGTGATTTGTCTAAACGTACTTTCTGAATATTTTGCATAGCAAAGATTCGTGCAAAACATTGTGCATAATAGATGCAACAAAGTTCAATGTTTCCTCATTCAAGAATAATTCTTCTTATAAAACAACAACCCAGATGACCAAAGACAGACAAACTAATAGTAAAGACTTTGTGGCTTTATTTGGGATTTTATTGTGGTATAAATGCACATTTGTAACACAGTCTTGTTGGTTCATTTTATTTGTTATACAGTACATAGTACAGTGCAAAAATGCACCAGTAAGTATTTCTGTATATTTCACAGTAGGCACTCAGTTTCGATAAAATTAAACCTCTATTCAATGTTTACTCTTATTGCACATTAAAACACCTTATTCCCACACATACATAAAAGAATCAGTTGAATTAAATCAAACTATTTTGTTGAATTTGCATTCAAACCAGAGCTGGACCCAAATAAAATAAAATAAAAATGTCATATAAGAATTATATGATATACAATGTGATTTATATCTGTGATTCAACTTAACAAATAAAATAATGTGTTAGTACCTGCCAGATGGCTGTCCAGCAGTAGCTACAATTTAAATATACCCGCTGTTGACATGGTGAGAAAAAATATAAATCTGTAAATCTCTCTATTGTATTATTGCGCTCTTGCCCAGCTTAATCAGCAGGTTCCCCTTTCGCTCATATTTGGTCAAATTAACCCGGGTTATGGTCAGATGCAACATTATTTTCCTCTGACGGTGATAAAAAAAAATTTTTTTTTAAGTAAATCCTTTCATCTCCACTAGAGGGAGATGTCATGTTAAGAAATGTGTTTGCCTGAAAGGAAAAGTTCATAGACAAACTCCACTAACTATTTTAAATCCCCTCTCCTCTTTGTCTGAGCATATGCACAGTGTCTAGTCCTGTGTGTCCACCTGTGCCCATTCATGTGGTGTCAGTATCTAGTGTTGACCCAGCTGAGTGTGTAGGAGCTGTGAGCATTTGCTACTGTCCGTTTTAGGACACTGTGACCCTCTCCTGCAGAGCTGTGGACCAGCTTGAGTCCAGAAGCCTGGAGACCCTGTAGGATGCTGAACCAATAGCGAAGCACTTCCTCATTGGTTCCTCCCACCTCAAACCCTGCCCATTGCAGGTGCACTGTGGCAACCAGATGATGGACACTCTGCAGAGTTCCTGACTCAATCCAGCTCTGGAAAACTCTCCACTCGGCACTGAGCAGGTCAGCATATAAAAAGTGAACCTAAAGAGAATAGGAAATAGTCAAAAATTTCCATCATATATTATACATTCACAATACAAATAAAAAGTTTTTTTTATTATTTTGCTGATACAAGACCATTCCACAAATGATGTTAATGCTCTTATTTACATTTTTCATGTAGCCTAGTCCAACTTTGCTACTTTCTGTAGGACAAATGTTTTAATATAAAATAATATAATTATTGAATAATTTAAAATGTATGCATCGAAGTAATTCTTATCCTGTCAACTAGCACACACTCAAACTGTAGGTTTGCAGTTCCCTCTTGTGGCTGCAGGATGTAATTGGGCCAGTGTGTGATTCACTCACTGAAACTGTTGCCATGGCAGCCAGGGATGGCGCAGAGCCCTGTTGCCATGGGAACGTACAAGTAAGAGAGCTTTCTGGGTATGTTGGGGTGAAAAGACTCTTAAGGTATGTTTGTTTGGCAATGTTTCTCCAAATTTCTCCCTCTCTCCCTTTTTCTGATTGGTGTGTAGCCTATGTATGTGCGTGTGTGTGTGTGCGTGTGTGTGTGTGTGCGCATGCGTGTCGTACTGTGTGATGTCCCAGAGCCGTCATGATGTCTGCCAGTGTTTGAGAAACACTACCCAGGTTGCCTCTTGTCTTGTGCTTGCGCTTCCTTAGAGTGCGCCACTCAAGCCACATCTTGTGCTGGCTGACCACACCTCCATCGCCATGGTTACTAGCCAAACTGTTGTCAAGGTGACCATGGGATGTATTGGAGTTGCTGGGATCAAAACTGTGCACTTCACACCCTAGCCCCGACACAGTCTTTAGAAAGTCTGCATCTCTCCCATCCATACTAGAGAGACAAAGACAAACACAAAAAGATAGACAGAGAGGCAGGGGAGCACAGAGGTGGTTTGAAGATTATTGCATGCATGATTAAATATGCATTGCATTTTTTATTCCAAGTCTGCCAGTGATATGAATGCAGAAGAATCACAGCACATGCAGTGACACATGCACATACTGTACAGACATATGGGCTCACCTGAAGGAGTATGCAACGCACGGTCTGTCTGCAGCTGGAATGAGCCAGTCCTCGGCACACAGCAGCCAGCGGTGTGAAGCCGCAGGAGGCTGTGATGCCTGAGCCTGACCTGGAGATAACACCCTGGAGCAGCTCAGCTGGAGATGGGCAGGAGAAGAGAGGTCACGTGACACGCTGGACACACAACTACCGGTAATATAAAACCAGGTGAGGGGAGGAAGTTGGAAAAGAAGTTGTGTGAAAGCCTGTCCTCTGAAATGTGTGAGAATAATTAGTTAGGTAATGTTCCCAAGTGTCATTCGTTAAAGCAGACAATTCAGGTAAAACTGACTCTTAAACGTGAGATGCTGTCAATGATGCTCATTTAGCAAGAGCAGATTTGAGAGTCATTTTAATTTGTGGCACGTACTGGGTAATTAGAGAACAAAATCAACACAACATGCTAGGTTTAATCTGTCGATATATAATTTTCCCTCCCAGTTCCCCGGCACTCGGTGTTATGTAAGTCGTAACTCTTGTTCGGGAGTTTTCAGTCTGGAACTGAAAGGCTTTACTGGCTCCAGATTTGGCAGAATTCTGCTGCCAGCATATTGACAGCGCCTGACTGATCATATTACTGCTATGTTAACCCCCACACTGGAAGTCTGCAGTTTTAGAAGTGAAAAAGTGAACTGAAGAAGAAGCAGGAGTTGAAAAAGTGAAGTTTTATTGATTATTGTTAAGTCTTGGCAAGGTCTAACTCCTGGCTACGGCATGTGTAGGTCCCTTATGAGTAAGAGTGTAGCCTGAGACCTTCAAGCAAAGCTCTGTGTATTCGACTGGGGATTGCCAGACTCAGGACCAGATTTTAGTCTTCTTACTCTAGAAGTAATCTGGTCACAAGATGGTTGAAAAGACAGAAAAGAAGAAATATGTCAGACACACCAATAAAGTTCATTTTCTTTTGAACTTTCTTTTGATTTAAAGGAAGTTTTTTGTAGGTTAAATACAGATTGGAGACCCAATTCCTTTATAAATGTAAATAGTTTTTAATTTCAGAGTTTATAGAAAAGTTTCACGAAGTTAAACTGTGTCATACAGTAAATAGAGATCGTCTTTAATCAGCACTGAGACTTTTCGCACAATTTCAATCGCTTTTTTTGTGTTCATGAGTTTGTGTCACCTGTGTGAATGACAGCTCTTCAAGAAGCTTTTTTTTATTATTATTTGACAGCAGGACAGTGTTTTATGTGATGTGTAATCTACCTGTGGCCTGGTGGCATAGGTGATGATACGGTCGAGTTCTGCTGTGAATGACGGCGGGTCAGATGCCCACGGCTGCACCTCCAGTCCTCTAGACACAACCTGGGAGCATACAAATATATACATATGAATATATTGATACCACAGAGCAGCCGATGCATACCAAAGTAGACGGGGGAGCTGAATGCATAGGAACGATGGTGAATCTTGTTGGTGCCTCTGCTCTCCTGCACTCGCTGCCCCAGGTATGAGTACTGAGGAGGCAGGTCACGGGCTCTGACCCCAGTCCTGCTGGTAAGACATTTGCCTGGGGCGCTGTAACATACAAACACACACAGTCAAAGAAAGCCCCCCCACCCTGCTCAGACTGAACCCCGTGGTCACCATGGCAACCTCTTTGGGGAGGCGGTGGGGAGGGGGTGATGATTCACAGAATGAGTCAGAGAGTTTTTGCCTTGGGCAGAAAAAGAGACAGTGAGAGAAAAAGAGAATGAAAAAAAGAGTTTGAGGAGGGTGTGTGTGTGTGTGTGTGTGTGTGTGTGTGTGTGTGTGTGTGTGTGTGTGTGTGTGTGTGTGTGTGTGTGTGTGTGTGTGTGTGTGTGTGTGCGCGTGCGCGTGCGTGTGGAAGGGGAAGGAGTCTGAGGTAAAGAGGGGAAAGATGAACCAGCACTCACATAAACACAGATGGAGGTTTGGAGCAGTGAGCAACTGAAGGGCAAAGCGAGCGAGCGAGAGAACAGCTGTCACCTCTCTCTGATCTGGGGTCAGTGCTGTGCTCACCCTGTGCGCTCACCTGTTCCATCATGTCTGTAATAATTCACAGGGCTGTGCACGAACTGACCCAGCATAATGAATAAGCCCGACCACAGCATCCTTTTCTGTATCCCTGAACATGTGTCCTTGCAGTCTCAATAGGTTACATTTGAAAACATCTTTAATTGGTATTAAAGGTAATGAGTGAGGTTTTGATAATGAAAACATAAACAAGTGTCTTATGTGATTCAAACAAGTGGTTTCGCCCCAGTTACTACAGTAAACTGTATCAGTATCAGTAGTTTCACCTCTTACCTGACGCCAGTGCATTTCGTTCTCATCCTCAAAGGCTCGCGTCCCCTCCCTCCTCCCCTCATCCTCCACCTTCGTCTCCTCTTCTTCTTCCTCCAGACCCGGTCGCCGGTGCACGCGGGCTCCTTCACGGAGCGACCTCCTCCCCGGCTCGATGCTGATAACGGAGAAGGCAACCGCGCCCTCCTCCTCCTCCCGCCCCTGTTCCTCCACCCCGACCCCGGCGACGACGAGCAGCTGGAGCGCGAGGAGAACCGGTGGGATCAAGAGGAGTATTATTCCCAAACGGAGGGGCGGGGGGCTTCCGCGGCCCCACCATCGCGCGCAGGTCCGCATGCCTCCTCCGTGGCGGCACCGGGGAACATCTCCGGCGCAGTGCCCAGTGATTTAACTTTTTTTTTTTTCCAGAGGGCAGCGAGGAAAGTCCCAGCTGAGAACTCCCCTCCTCCTCTTTCCTCCCCGACCTCCTCCTCCTCCTTCTTTGCCCCCAGGGAGAGCACTGATGACGAAGCGCATTCCTGGTGGCCTTATTGACACAGTGACCGCCGTTTTATTTTTACCCAGATCTCACTCGCACAGGTAACAATTAACCCCCGAAATCGAGTCTGGAGACCTAACGTCTTAAGAAAAAAATTAAATCAAGGGCATTTCTCTCAAGTTATTGTTCCACAAACTGTTTCCAAATGCGATTAAAAAGAAAAAAAGCCATAAACACAGAGACCACTGTTCCTCCTGTGATGAATAAACACAGCCTACTTAGTTTTGTTCTGTGTTTCCACACAGAATCTTGCTTCACCGGCTTGGTTTCAAAGTATTATTTTGGCTTATATGGCCTGATGAATCTAACTTTAAGGCCTCTTGTCACCAAAACACTTTGCAACTGTTAAGATGAAAAACAGAAATTAAAGTTGGTTCTTTCCTCAACCCACTACTCTAAAGGTTTAAGGTGATACTTGACTTAATGCTACTTTTTACTTCTGCTCAACAGGATATCAGGGGGAACTTTTTTTTTTAAATATTGCACCTCAGAGCCTGTAGCATCTGCAACAGATAAAGATCTGACACACTAAAACTATAAGTATAGCTCATAAAATGTGATGCATGGTTGTAGGTATAATCCAACAGTGCATCAAGTAGCTAGTTAAACTGAACACACTGTGGACCAGCTAAAACATTAAAATGCTGCCCTCATGTTAAAAGATCCATAATCAAATAAACAGACAGGGGTTATTCCGCTGCATACTAATATGTTTGCTGTAAGTCAAGTTTGATGATAATACCAATCTTTTATTTAAGTTTTTTTTTTTTAATGCAGAACCATTCTTACATTGTGGTATTTCTGCTTTTAGTTACTCGTAATCTGAATACTACGGTCACTGATTGTTTTGAGAAAAGGATTATGAAAAAAAGAGAGAGAAAATGATTATGACAGATTCGTGTCCTTAAATTTGCTGTTTTGGTTGGCTGTAATTTTGTTTAAATTCGGCTCTGAAAACGAACGTTAATAATTGAATTCTGTCATGACGAATATAAATAAAGTAGAGAGGAAGACTCTGTGAGAGAGCTGTTGCCCTGTGCCCTCTTCTTCCTCTGACTGTCATGCGGTGCTGTCGACAGTGCGTGTCCTCTTCCACCATACAGTGGAATGTCACAGCAAACACATTTCCTCCGGCCATGTCTGAGTCTATTTAGTCAGCCTGTTGACAAACTGTACACAATATGCAGCCAGTAAACTCCCCCCATCTGCTTTCTTTCTATCCCGCTCTCCCTGTCTGTCTGGCACACACACAATACACACAAGCTGCAGATGCATAATATTTGCTGTATTATAGCAAGACTCCCTGTGAGGACATGCATGGGTCCCTTCCTGTCAGCTCTCTGCTTCCATCGGCCTTTACGCTGTGCTTTAGTACATTTCCTTATATGGAAGAGGAATTTTGCAACACTACATTTTTGTGCATTTTGTTTCAGTGGCTTTAAAACCTCTCTGACACTCTTTTCTGATTTCCTCAGTCTGCTTTCTTTCTTTTCCCTCCAACACATCCTCCCCTGCTCTCCCCGCCATCCATTCCTCTCCTCCCCTCCCTTTCACTCCCTGTCGAATTGTGTCCTTGACTGAACTCTCGCGCTCACAGTCCCAGACAGCCTGGGCAAAGCCCAATACTCAGGGAGGCTCTAAAAAACGTACACACACTCACTCACGCACACACACACTCACGCACACACACATGCACGCACACATACACGCACACACACAAACAAGCTCACACCTCCCTTAATCCCTTAAAGAAGCAGTATGCTATAGACAGGATTACCAATGGCAAGAACAGAATGTGTATTTAAATATTTTGCACCTCAGATACATACATGATATGTAACAGACAGATATACAATTTTTTCATCACAAAAACCACCAAACAACACAAGACCACAGAAAAAAGAAGGGAGAGAGTGAAAGAACGAATGAGGCCCCGCCAAGACTTAGGTGTCTGTGGAGCGTCACTCCTTTTGACCCCGTAGGCACGCACGCATACCCACACGCACGCACATATAGGCACACATACGCACAAATACATGCATCACGCAAACACAACCTCCTCCGTCTCACATTTGCACACAGAAAACAAGAGTCTCTTTGGGGCCGTTGTGTGATTTCAATGTCTCTTTCCCTTGTAGTTTAAAACAGCAAAACACAGGATGTTGAGTCTCCATGCTGCAGTTCCCCATCCACCCCCCAACCACCCACCCACCCCCCCCAGAGCAGAGAGACCATGGCAGAACGCTGAGGAGGGCATGTTGATGACGGACCTTCAGAGCGAACAGGGGGCCCCCTGGCTTGGAGCTGGAATCATATGTACAGATGCTGGTATTTCAAGAGCAGAAACTGGTTTAGTCCACTTTTCTCTTATGGGACACAACACAAGGAGTGCACAGAGCGGGACATTTGCAAGGCTCATGGTATTTAAAAAGTAGATTTGGGCTCAGATGCGGTTCAGGTTAGAGCACAAGACAGAGATGCGGTGGTTGGCGAGTCGAGTGCAGAACACGGTTGCTGGTTTAGCAAAGGAGGGGACTTGAGAGAGAGGACAGAGGAAAGAAACAGAAAGAGAGATAGAGCATTGTGATCGTGGTTTGTCCATATTGCAGATGTACATAAACAACAGCAGAAAGATTTGGTGAAATACAGACTTCTGGGAAACAGAGTCCTCTATGTGTCACAGCAGGACTCAACAGAATGAGGAAATAGATTTGTCTCTGTCCGTCAGCGTCTGGTATTCATCTGTCAGCTCCTCTTTGCCAGTCCCTCGTTCCAGCGTAGAGTGTGAGTGAGTGTACACGTATGATTTTATGTGTTCAGGTTTAGGTAGTGAATTCATCTGCACATGCGTGTCTGTGTTGGTGTGTGTGCATGTGTGTGTGCATGTGTGTATGCTTGTGTGTGTCTGTCTGCATGGGTCAGTGTGCGCACATGCTTGGGTGTTTAAGTTGCGGTTGATTTTGATTGTCAGTGCTGGAGAATTAAAGCTTTACTGTCCAAAGCTGGCAGCTAAATTCTCACCCTTCATTTCACAGTCTCTCACAAAGAAGTCTCCTTAACAAAAAAAAAAATGTTTGCAAATCTGTAAAAGCTTGGATTGAATGCACCTGAAAGAAAAACAAAGGGAGAGAGAAAAAGATGAAGGGAAAGAGAGTAATATAAGATGATATTTTGGACAGTGCTAAAGCTTAATAGGTCCTTGTAAACACATCATTTCAGTGTTTGATGTGCTGCTAAAAGCAATGTGGTAAGTATGTGAGCACTGTGCTGATGCACTCCTTTTTTTTATTTTAATGTTATTTACTTCAGTCAAAGATTTTACATGGATTTGAACATATTCTGAGAGACATGCTTGTATATTTTTGAATCCACCTTTGCAAACATGGACTCTCACAAAAGCAATTTTATAGTCTGACCCCCCTGTACTAATCAGGCAAAAGTCTTTTGTGTCAAAGTGATAAGAAATTCACTGTGATGTTTATATAAGCTATTCATTTATTAATTACAACTACTAATAGTGCTTCGTCATCCAATTAAATAACTGCTTTCCAAACACTTGCCAACTTCACCCTCATTAATTTCACACTCCTCTATAAATGTCTGACGGCCTTAACTGTGTGTAGGTCCGTTGAACGCACTCACCTGCTGTTACAGGCTGGTGACGCTGAAGCTGTCATCACTGGCTGGGTCCAGGAGCTGGCACAGCACCCCGCCTCCCTGAGCCACCTGGGAGGGGTAGCGGTGTCCCATGCCCTGGTAGGATTGGTGGGACAGGGAGAAGCCACTAGTGTCCTCCTGATGGGGCGAGGAGTCCAGGGGGGGTTTGGGGAACGGGGAGTGAGGCAGGGGAACCTGGCAATGGCCTGTGCTCATGGCGTGGGGAGCCAGATCCCGCTTGTGGGCAGTCATGGCGGACGGAGGGCTGCGCTCCTCGTAAAGCACGGGCGTGGAGTGGGAGAGGAGGCTGGGGCTGGGGGTGGAGTGCGCGTGGGAGGGGAGGTGAGCGTTGGGGTTGGCGTGTGCGTTGTGGAGGGGCTGGTTGTTGGTGTGGCTTTGGAGGAGCGAGGTGGGATGGGTGTTGGTGTGCGAGCTCAGGCTGGCGTGGGTCTGCGTGCTGTGATGGTGTGTGTCGTGCGGAGTAGGGGTTAAATGCGTGTGCGAGTGCGCGTTGGCGTTCGGGCTCGCGAGCGGGTTGCTGCCGTGTGCGTTTCCGTGGGGACTTGTGTGAGGGTTGCTGTGCGCGTGCACGGCCGTGTTGGAGTGCGCGCTGTGGGAGTGCGGGCTGGGGCTGCCGCTGTGCGACGTCTGTCCGTACCAGTAGGGGGAGCTGCAGTAGCTGGGGGAGTCGTACTGCGAGAACTGCGGGTCTTTTGGAGGCGGGCGATGCGAGGGGCTCAGTGCGGTGCCGCAGTGGGGGGTCACTCGGGGTGAGGGGGAGCAGGAGGGGGAGAAGGTCCTGGATGGGACTGGGTGGTAGGACTGGGGCGGAGGAGGGGTGGGCTTGGGAGGGTAAGGGGGAGATGAGACACTGGGTGAGAGGGAAGAGGAGGACTCTCCAGGGTACAAGGCTGGATATCGCTCCTCGGAGGAAGGTGTGGAGGGGTGGGCAGAGTAAGGGGAGGGGTACTCACAGGGGTCCTGGAGGTAGCTGGAAGGTGGTGCAGGATTGGGAGTGGCCAGGGGAGAGAGGCTACTACTGTCTCCACTGTAATAGTCCAGCACCTCCTGGAACAGCCCAGACCCCTCTGGACCCCCAGCAGACACTACTACTCCTCCCGCCCCCGACGCGGAGACGGCCTTGGCGCGGCCTTTGGCTCCTGACGGCCGCTCCCTCTGACAGGGAGATAGACCCCCTCTTCCTCCTCGAGACCCTCTGCCCCGTCCACCGACCCCACCCCGTTTAGGTCCAGGAGTGGGCGTCGGTGACGGGCTGGATGGGGAATCGGAGTGTAACCCAGAACCCCCCTCTTTCTCCGATTGCACTTCAGTCCGTTTCCGGCGACCGCGGCCAGGTTTGCCGGTCCCGCCTCCGTGGAAGAGGACGCTCTGGCTCCAGTTATACGAGGGCCCTGAAGCACTCTCGTGCCAATCCATCATCAGCTTCTCCAGGCTGGATAGGCTCGACTGGCCGCCCTCCGCACTCACAGGAGCGGCCTCGTTCTGTTTGTATGAGCCACCTGCGGAGCTCGGCCCGCTGCCAGTGGCCACGGAGCCAAGATGTGAAGAGTCAGAGGAGGATTCTGATAAACTCTCAGGAAAAGGTTGTCGCTTGGCCTTCTGGGGGGTGTAGTTTGAGATATCCAAGATGTCTTTGGACTCGTTGGAGCCATATTCACTGTAGCCATGATACTGAGGCCCAAAGCTGTCTGTTGACCAGCCACCGAAGCCTTGTCTAAAGGGGGAAAAAAGAAAAAAACACATAAACGATAACACATACAAACATGAATTGAGCAATATGTCTATATTTAAGAAATAGTTTCAATTTCCACTGCTCTTTGTTGCAGCTCCACCAGTCAGTAATAGGACCCTGAAGAGAAAACTGTCAATGTAGGATCTGATTTTCTGATTATGTATTCCTATGGATAACCACGGCAAACAACATTTCAGGCCTGAGTTAACTAATGTCAGGTATCGACCGTTAATGGGCACATGGTGGACGGGGTGAAATTGAAAATGATGAGCAAGAGTGAAACATTTATATTAACCAAATCTCATCACTTTGATCCTCTGATGGTCTGACTTTTATTAGTTTGTACATCTCTTTTTAATGGAAGAAAACATTTAATTGCACATTCATTTAAAACCCTTTCATACCAAGTGGAAAAAGATTTTGTGAAAGAGCAACTCCAAAATATCTTCAACTCTTAACATTAGTTATTAAAGCATAAGTCAGCGATCCGGTCGTTTTGGCTAATGCTGCGTTCCAGTCAGGCTTTTGAAACCGCAGGTTACGGCTTCAAGTCACGACTTACGACTTTGTAGCATTCCAGGTAACCCGTAACTCGTGTTTTTCCAACCTGTTGCCTGTGAAAGTGCACTATAACGGCCACTCGTAACTTCCGACCCATGAACTCGTACCAGATCGAACTGGTATGACTTCACAGGTCTAAAAAACACGAGTTACGGGTTGCCTTGAACGCACCATGAGTTAGCAGCCCCCGCCCTCGTTATGGATCTATTGGTCCTCGTCCCTACGTCACCACATTCACGCGCATCCCTTGGCTGCACAAACAGCCCTTCATGCCGTTCCCTCTCCTCATTGGATAACGCTTGTATCCCACAAGGAAAGTTTTCTCCTCGGTTTACAGCAGAGCAGAGTGACGGAGAGACTCGTGTTGCAGCCGAAACACTCGATTGCTGACCGAAAATAGGACTATTTAGGACTTATATTAACAAAAACATTCCGCTGACTTATGCTTTAAGTGTTTTCTTTAAGATCACAGACTGCTGTGTAAATGAATTACCTGTAGCTCCACTGGTTGGAGTTGTACTGCTTGTATCCCTCTGGGGAGGAGGTGCTGAACTGGTTGCCTTTGGCCACAGACATGTATCCTCCTCCAGGTGACGTGGGTCCCGTTGACTCCCCCCGCATGGAGGAATGACCTGCTCCAGGATATCCACAAAAGCCCCGCTTGGCTGCCGCTGCCTGGTAGCTGGAGTAACCAATCTGGCCAACGGGGGCGGCCTTGCCGCTGCTGTGCCCAGACCCGTATGCAAAGCTACAGTCTGAGGATCTCTGTGACAGCGCAGGGCAGGAAGAGGAGTAGCCAGAGGAGAAGTGGCCATAAGAGGTGGGGTGGGGGGAGCTGGGAGAGTGTGAGAGAGATGGAGCTGTGGATTTGGGATAAGTAGAGGTGGTGGGTGATGTTTGGGCCAGGCTGCCGTAGCTGTACGGCGGCCTGGCAGAGGAACTGTGTGTTTGGGCTGAACCCTCCACCCCAGAACCTGCACCCTTCGAGCACCATTTGGAGAAAGCAGGGGACCAGCTGTGCCCGGCAGCTGGGCTGGATGGCTCATAACCAGGAGTGGATGAAGCTTTACGGGGGTCCGACTGGGAGGAGGACATGTCCAACAGGTCTGACGAATCGTCCGAGTCGAGCAGCGACCGGAAATATCCAGCAAACAGGCCTTGTGAATCCTCCCCAGCCGGCCCGACGCCTCTGCCTCCACCCTGGCTGCTGTAGACACCCCCCTTCCAACCTCGCAGGAAGAAAACCCCCCCCTTGGAGATCCACAGAGCTGAAACCCCCCCAGACCTTTCTCCTTCTCCATACCCCCCTCCTCCCCCCACCCACCTGCCCCATTGGGCCAGTCCTGCCCCATGGAAACCCCCTCTCCTTTAAATGCGCCGTTTTTCCTCACACGTCTCTTCCTGACTGTTTTCTCTCCCCCAGGCTCAGTTCCTACCATGCCCCCTCCCCGTCCAACCCCACCTCCCCCAGCCCCCTTTCCCCTTTTCCTAGGTAATCCGTGCTCAGACAGAGGACTCAGTTTCCGCTTCTTGCCTATGGATTCAAAGAAGTCACTGAAGGTGCTCTTATTGCGCTCACTGCCCCCGATCCCCCCTGCTGCTCCGCCGCCTCTCCCAATGCCCCCTCCCCTGCCACCGCGTGGGCGTCTGAACCCAGTTAGCCTGTGGAGCAGGGTGGATATTCCAGGGTTTTCCAAGGGGGTATGAAAGCTCTCTGGCTCACTGGGGGTCCAGCATCGAGGTGGAGAGCAGCGGCCAGTGGCGGGGGGCTGGCGGTTCAGAAAGGCCAGTTTGGACAGAACATCCCCATACTCTGTTTTCACATCATTAGTATCATTAACGTAAGACGGATAGGGAGAAGGGAGTTTAGTCCGACGACGCCTCCGGGGCTTTTTGGGCTGGTCCCCATTACCGCTAGCACTGCTGGGAGTCGGGGGCTCCCCCGGTATTCCTGGCAGGGGCTGTTTAGGTGGTCGTCCCCGCCTGCGTTTGAGAATAACAGGCAGCTCTCCAGGAGGGAACATCACCATAACGCTCTTGCCATTGTTCTTCATGCGGAGAAGTGCGGTCGGCTCTCGAACCACGTCTGAGCCCTCCAGGGCGCCGTCAATGCCTTTCTCTGTACCTGTAACCGTCTCCAAATTGGAAATCTTGTAGCTCTTCTGTCGGCGGCTGAGGCTGACAGGAATACGAGCCACCTTGACAACAATCTTCCTCACCTGTAAAGCCGAGACCAACATAAAACACAATTGTAAATGATTTTTATACATGCCAGAACATTGATTGATGTATTAATTAATGTATTGATGAGCAAGAACGGTGATATGTAACAATAGATTTACTTACGCCAACATAACGTTTACATTTCCGGTTATTGGGAGGACATACCCCTAAGTCTGCGACAGGTTCCTCCTTCACAGTTAGCAGAGATGCGGGGATGGTGGAGGTGTTCACAAATGGGTGATGAGTGGTAACACGGTGTTGATTGGCCTGCGCTGCCTGCCGCTGTTTGACACTTTTGGGACCTGCTTTTTGGACAGACTTTGGAGCGGGCCTAGACCTGGATTTAGGTCCAGGTTTGTGCCCAAGTCTGGGCCCAGGTTTAGGTGTAGCTTTAGGAACAGTTTTGGGTACAGTTAGAGCAAGTGCAACGTCTGTGGGGCAGGGAGGCGTGGGAAGAACGGCCTCCACGGGCTTATGTTCTTCCTTTTCAGCAACCGCCACTTCTTCTTCTTTAACCCTCCAGATCTTCTCCTCTATCACTTCTTCCTCCTCCCTCCCTGCTCTCTTCTCCCCATCATCTATGCTGCGGCGTAGGCGAGAGGATTTGCGCAGGTGACAGGGGAAGCGGGGACGTCCAGAGCTGCGGAGTGCATACTTCTTCTCTGCCTCCACGGGAGGAGGAGAGGAGCCGGGGTTTGTGTTTGGACCAATAGGAACTGGACAAAAGGTCGAGGGCATGTCTGTCTCAGCTGTGAGGACAGGAGCTGCAAGCTGATTGGTGGAGGCTGGATGATTGCCAAGTGCCAAAGACAGGGGTTGAGGTGAGTTTGTGTGTATGGCCTCTGGTGTGAGAGTTCTGGTGTGTTCTGGCCCGACGGACCCTGTGCGTGCATTGATATCCATGTGTCCGCAATTATCCATGTGTGCGTGTGACACAGCCTGCGCATGCACATCCGGGTCAATGTGCGTCTGCATGTTTTTAAATGTCTCTGCGAATGGATGCGCCTCGGCGGTAGTGCGAGTCTCCGTCTGCCTCCGCCGACAGGTGTTGTGCCCCAGTCTTCTCTGCAGGTGGAGGCCGTTGGCCTGGGCAGAGGGAGACGAGGGGGGGAAGTGGTCCAAGGTCACCGGTGCCAGTCCATCGTTGGAGGGATCCTGGGACTCCTCCTGGAACCCAAGCTCCCTGGTCCAGAGCTCGGGCCCTTCCAGCTCCTCCAGCCCTCCAACACGCCCTTTCTCCTCTGCCTGATTCCCACCACAGCCCACTGGAGCCCCAGACTGGCCTGAGAATAGGTGATCTGACAAGCCACTCATTCAGTGTACGGTCTTGCTGGTAGTGAGGGAGGAAAAAGATTTTCTCCTGCTGTATGTAAATGTTTCTTCTTCGTGGCGGTCTTCCTCTAACAGCTAGTGAGACGATCCTAGGGACAGAAATAAAAAGAATTATTATTAACTGAACACAAAGTCCACAAATTTAACATCCCCTCGTTTTATTTAATAAATTAAATCGGAACTCCTTTCTGCTTAATATATTGGTCATTGTAAGGCATCAAGCATACTGTACAAATTAAAATCAAACATTTGCAACACAGATGGATTTGCGGTTGTGTGATGGAATCGTCAACATTTTTGGCAATGGGCCATAAACCTAATCTGTAATGCACTCTACTCTATTAACTGTGCCACCCACACAGCAGCATTACAACATTAGATTACATTTACCATTCATATCCTGCTCAGTTGGTTGCTTTTACTGAATGGTTGTGGTGCTGATTCTGATTTTGATTCTGAGTTGAGCCTCACTCTGTCTGCCTGACTGGCTCTGTTCTGCAGGGGATCATTGGGTCATCAATACTGCAGTGGAGAGCTCACATACTTCTCCCTCTCCCCTCTGCTCCTGTCTTTTGCCCATGGTTGCTAGAGTGAGAGAAAGAGAGAAACAGACAGACAGACAGATAGACAGACAGACAGACAGCGGAAGGGAGAAGTTGACGGAGGTAGGAGACAGGGTGAGTGGGGGGAAAAAAATAAAGAAAAAGAAAAGAGTGTGGAGGAGGGTGGAGCAGAAAGAATAAGAGATTAGTACATGATGTCACAGCACACATCAGACCAGACTAGAATCAGTATTTTGGTGAGCGCTGCACCATCTCACATCAGACACTATTATTTTGGAAGATGACTTGCAATATAAAATTTTAGAGTCTAATTGTCGTTAGTGTTTCGTTTTTTGCGGCGTACCAGCAGACTGTAGGTGCACAAGTAAGGCAGAGCCACTTTACACTCTTCTGTTGGATTTTCACACATGCTGTTGATCTTACATGATCATGGCCAGACTCTCAGAATGCTTTATTGTGTATGGGGTTGAGAGAGTTTTGCCAACATTTTTTAGTCTCACAATACTTGAGTGAGCAGATGCACGTGTTGTAAAAATCCCAAAATTACAATAAACAATTGAGTAGTCCCTCACACACGCACACACGCACACTCGCACTGCATGCCCCATTTCACCAAAACTATTCAAATGCATTACAAAGCATTAGACTTGGAGGGTACAAGAAGAATGAGAATGTGTGAATAATCGCAGCCACCAGGGGGAAGCAGAGAGGTGATGAATAGAGAGGTGTTAAGAGGATGGAGAGATGAAGGTGACAGAAAGACAGGAACGACTGGAGGATTATAGAAACCCAGAGCAGAGGAGAACTGCAAGTACAGACAGCCAGAAGAAAAAGAAATCTTATGAAATCTGGACCACACGTGCTATCAGACTCACATGTGACGGCATGCGTGCACACATTCAAACACAAATGCAAGCTTTGCGTGCCACTGTTGCACGCACGCACGCACACACGGCTGGCTCCAGCACTGTACCACACTCTCTACATACAACACAATCCTGTCCATCGTCAGATCTCTCTGCCTCTCTCTCTCTCCAACATATGGCTCTGATTAGGAGGGTGGGAGAAGGACAGAGAGAGTGAGAGAGAGAGAAAGAGGGGAACAGGGAGCGGAGGGGGGGGGGGGGGAGACACCAGAATGACTGAGTGAATTGGTGAGAAAGTATGAGAAAAGGCAGGACAGAAGAAGCACAGAGGGGGTGAAAGGCATGATCGAGACAGGGAAGGATGATAAGTGGTCGGATAGATGGAGGCAGACAGATTTTTAAGTATGAGGGAGAAAAAGTTGAAAGAGGCGAGAGGAGAGAGAAGTAGGAGAAGAGGAAGCAGGAGAGGAAGAGGAGGAGGAGGAGGAGGAGGAGTGGGAGTTTTGCTGTTGCAGAGTTTGGGGCTGAACACATGGAGCAGAGCAACCTCAACGTTCTGCTGCTCTGAGGAATGACACAACTGGGACAGACACACATGGAGATGAACACACACACACACGCTACACATAGTTTCTTTAACCCCCTCACCCATTCCCTCCCATGCCCAGCGCTGCCTCCCTCCTTCCCTCCTTCCCTCCCGCCCCGCTCTCCTATTCTCGTTCTCACTTTCTCTCTCGTCTAATTAACAGCATTCATTAATTAAGGCTCCATCTGACCGGTGTGCGAGAGAAGAAGAACACATGCTTTAATTAAACATTGCTGCACATGTGCTTACACATACATGCTCACATTGTCACTCACACAAAGACACGCACGCACACACGCACACACAGCGACACGAACCAACACACAAAGACACATGCAAATATGCCCCCACAGCTTCATCCTCCCACACACTCACACATCGATTTGCACATAAAGACATACATATCGCACAGACACGCACACACACATATAGCCGTGCACGATCACACACAAAACAAAGACACACATGCAAATATCCCTCTACTGTGCTCTGCGGGGGGCATCCTGACAGGGCTTAGATGCCAGCCTATCAAACACTCCCACTATCCCACATTGTTTTTAAGCAAATACTCCTGGCATCCCTCAGTCGCCATTCCAATATATTCGCCGTCATACGTAGCAAATGGTGCTTTTTTTTTTTGCTGTGAATGGCTCTGGGGCTTTGGAACACACAGTGGTGTAAGTATTGTCTGCCGATGGTTGCGCGCTGCTCCCACATGATGATCTGTTGAATGTGTTGCACAAAGACGAGCCCTCATACCAACCGTATTGTTTGAAAATGTTTGATACTGTACATTTTTCATCCGCTCAGAAAAAAGTTTTTTCGGCGCTCATTGTCTGAACGCGGGAGAGGCAGCAACAACAACACGACGTGACACACACACGACGAGTGTTTGCACGCACATGCCAGTGTGAAATCAGAGGGTAGAACCTGTCATTTTCCAGTTTGGGGCAGTTTGCCCCGTCGTGCATAGTCTGAGAGGAACAATCATTCTGTACATGGTAGCTGTACAGCATATCTATTCTCTTCCCATCTATCTCACTGCCACAAAGGCTTGCAGACTCACAGGCCTGCCAGCAGCAACCCTCAATGAGGAACTAGACCCTGTGTGTGTGTATGTGTGTGTGTCTGTGTGAGAGAGTGTGAGTGTGGATGTGCATGTGTATGTGTCTGTGAATGTGTGCGTGTATGAGTGTGTCTTCCTGGGTGTGTTTGTAAAAGCACTCACTGAGCTCTAACGGGTGTGCAGTTGTTGCTAAGAGACAGGCAGCAGCACCGAAACAGCATGGGGGGGTGTGAGGGAGGGGGACACAGAGGGGAGAGAGAAAGAGAGAAAGGTAGTGGAGAGAGAGAGAGAGAGAGAGAGGTGGTGAGGGGAGGAGGAGGAGGAGGGGAGCTCCATGGAGACAGATAAGAAGAGAGGAGGAGGAGGGTGGGGGGGTGGGGGTGGGAGAGAGATGGAGAAAGTGTATGTGAGGCCAGGGGGAGGGAGAGAGCGGTGGGGAGGGGGAAGTGGGTCAGGGGGTCCACAGAGACTGAGTGACACCGCGCAGGAACTCAGCTACTGTCAGTCTCCGCCCCCCCCCCACCCCCCCCCCCCCCCCCCCCACACATACGCCACACCAGCTCAACCCTGATGCAACCCCGACCTGCAGCTCCATCAGACCGCAGACCTCCATGTGACCCACATGACAACGCACGACTTCACTCCAACTACAGACGGAAAAACATCAGTGAGAGGAATTATGCAGGAAACAACAACAACAACAACAACGAGACAATCGACCAAACTGTTCGACAAGTTGCTGACAAACTGTTTTCAAGTCGTCCCGGAGATGTTTTCGGTGGGAAACGGTGAGTAACAACAAGTGTGTCATGTTGTATTCCACATGGCAAACATCAGTCTGACTTTGTCAATGAAACATCACACATTATATAATATCAACACAACGTCACTGTGTGTGGTGATCATGTTAAATAGTTTAGGCCTACTCCTGCTAACAGGCCTCTGTGGTGCGATGTCGGTAAAAAAAGAGATTAAATGGAAATGTATTTCTAATTTATGTTATTTCGTCTCATCTTCAGGACTGAAAAAAATGTCTTTATTTAACTTTGAGGACACGAGGAGAAACCCCTGTTTAACACGAGCACAACCTGAACAGAAGCTCGACTTCATCTTAAAATGATATGTTGACATGTTGGATTTTAAGGCGGTATTTTTTATTCCCACTGTGGGAAAGAGATTTCAATATTTACTCAACACTCGGCCAAACTGTAAAAAGTTTTAAATCAACTAAATGAGAAGAAGGAAAAACAGTGGAGTTGAAGTTACGAGGTCTTTTCGTTTAACCACAGTGGATTGTAGCCCAACAGGCAGTAACGGTCCCAATACAAACTCTTTCAATCACGAACATGGGTTGTTTTAGGGGCTTGAGGTGCGTTCAAGTACCAGAAGGAGGTGGGGAATGTTATACGCACTTATTATACTACTGGGGCGGACGCGCCTGAGTGCGAGTCACCTCCAACAACCCCTCAAGAGGTGAACTTTGGGCTTTGGTGGGCTGCAACTCCGTGCACGCGAGTCACTCCAACAGAGACGGTCCAACAAACGTTCTCACAGACGCCCCCCCTCCCACCCCGACTCACCCACCCGCTCACTCTCCTTCACTCTGACCTCTCCTCTCATTCTCACCCACTCATATCCCACCCATCCTACTGCCCCTCTCCAAAAGGAGGAAAAAAAACCCACCACCTCCCCAGCTGCAGGAAATTCCTAATGATCTCCATCATCAGTGCGCACGCTGTATCTCCTGCCAAAAGCAAGCATGTGCACACACACACACACATACACACACAACAAACACACACACAAAGCATATAAATGAACAGAGACCGACGCATAAACCATATGTGCAGACAAACAAAAAGGACAGACAGACACGCAGACACACATCTAACCTAAACAGACTTCACACAGACCAGATACAGTGGCGGCTCTGCCAAGGATGCACACAGGGGAGCGCACAAGTAGCTCCACACACAACCCGGACCCCCCACCCCCAACCCCCAACCCCCCCTCCCCTCTGACTGCCTTACTATCCCACTGCTGTTTCTGCAGGAACCTATGCTGTAGTTATTTTAAGTCAAGGAGGACTATGTGTTACCCCTTCCTCTTCCTCCTTCGCCCCCCTCCTCCCCACTCACTCATCTCTTTAGCACCCCCCCCCCCCAACACACTACCTCCCACCTCCACTTTCTCTCCCACAACACACGCTCCCACTCCCCCTCCCTCCCTCCTCATCTTCAACTCATCCTGACAGTCTCTATCCGCTCTCGCTCTCCTGCAGGCGGTTCCGTGGCGCTGCTGATGGCCGCCCCTCAGTCAGGTCATGTGACCGACCGTACCAGCTGGGAACAGCTAGGAGCAACGACGTGCACATGTGAGCGCACAAAAAAAAAAAAAAACGGCGTGCGGGATTATACACACAGACACACAACGAGGACGTGCAGGCAGGGGAACGTCTTGAAGCACACACACAAACGCACAAACACATGCAAATGCAGGGAGATGAAAACAACCACTTAGGTGCAAACACAGAAACACTCCCACTTGCAGCTCACACAGGTGCACACACACACACAGACACACTAAGCTGATATGTACACACAAACACACATGTGTGAGCAAAGACGTAGTCACGCTGGCGAGAACCCACAGACACACTTAAAAACCACACATACCGACACACTCACACTCACACACACATGGCCATGCATATCTACCTCACACACACACAGAGAGAGACACACAAACCAGATGCTTGGACCCCGGCACACACTCAGACCTTGAGGCCAGTGTTTTGGAGAGGGGCCTCTGTGCTGCAGCCCTGACTTCCTGACTCCTCCTCCTCCTCCCTTCCATACTCCTGTTCCACAGTTGCTGTGGGAGACGCTGCTGCAGCGCCCGTTGCCAAGGAGAAGGCTGCTGGCTGTTTGAACAACAATGGCCGCCTTGTGAACATTCCAACTGTAGGTACTGACAGCTCATCAGCCACAGCCTCGACACACACACACCTCTCAGAAACACACGCATGCTGCTGCTGCTGCTGCTGCTGCTCGTGCTACACACACCACCACCACCACTGTACCTCTCCGGTTCTTGGCCTGGAGCCTGAGCGAGGTAACACACTCAGACACAAACACAATCACGCACACACGCACACACATCTGTGCATGCTCTAAGAAATTATGACTTCTGCTGAGAGGATAAGAAACCCTTTCGTCCCCTTTCCGTCTACCTGCATCTGCCTACCATCTCTCTTCCTCTTTCTCTCTCACTCATAGACACACACACACACACACGCACACACATTCAGTGCGCAGTGCATTCATCCATCTTCCCCCTTCTCCCCGACTACTCTCTGTCTTTCTCTCTTATCTCTTTCTCTCTCCTCCCCCTCCACAGCCTCCTGCGTTCACTCTCTCACTCGCTCCTCAGTTGCTCATCTCTGCCTCTCTCTCTCTCCCTGTCTCAGGAAGTGTGTGTTCTCACTCTCACGCACGCACACACACACACATGTGGAGGACACACATTCACACACTGAGAGAGACACACGCACACACAATCTCTTTCTCTCCTGGAAGGTAGCGAATCTTTTTGTCCCTTGGGGGCATACACTTCCTCAGAGAAGGAGGGAAAAAGGAAAGAAGAAAGAGAACTAGAAACAAGGGTGGAACGGGCAAGAGAGGAAGAGGAGGAGGAGGAGGAAGGAGAGAAGAAAGGAAGGGAAGAGGGTGAAAACTATATTCACGGTGGGGGATTTATATACAGACCCCTCAGTGCTCTGATTATCTGTTCATATTGATGGGACGACATTGAAGCCACGGCGCTGGAATGTTGAAACAGTGCTGAAGCCAAATTGGGTAGACTGGGGTGGATTGGGTGAGGAGGAGGGAGGGGGGGGGGGGGGGGTGGTGGAGGGGGGTGTTGAGGAGAATCACTAACAAGTCTCTGCTTATCCTCTGACTCACTGTTTTCAACACACATACCCAGACACATGTATACGCACCCTCACGCCGCCGCCGCCGCTAAAAAACAAAGATAACTCTGACGCACGAGCACGAGAGGAACATGAGCATCAGGCTGTTACTGTACATGTGCGAGTATGTTAATACACAGTATACAGTATGTGTGTGCATGTGTGAGTGAGAGATGATGGCGAGTATGTGTTGAGTGTGCCAGACACCGAGAGATGCTTTTGTGCGTGTACGTCTGTGTGTCTGCGTGTTTTCCCCATCTCTCGCTCCTCTTTAATAATTGAGCTGATTCTGTCCAGCTTGTTAGGGAGGTACACAGCAGCTTCACACTCTGTCTCCCTCTCCTTCTCATCCTCTCACGCGCTCCATCTCTCCCTCCTCATCCTTCCATCTCGCCGCTCTCTCCTCCATTTATCACTCTTCTCCTCCCTGACCCCATCCGTCTCTCCTTCTCTCCTTCCTCTCTCCCTCTCCGCAAATCCTCCCCCTGTTCTTTGACCTCTCTCTCGCCTCTTGCAGTTGCACCCCACTCACACACACACATGCACGTGCGCACACGCACCCTCCGTGCTCCATCCCTCCTCCACCCGACTGCCCTCCATCATCCCTCTCCTCTCGCCTCCCCTCCCTCCCCCTCCTCCCCTCCATCCTCTGGAGGTGAGAGGTCGAAGCTTCCTCTCCACTGTCAGACTCAAACCGGCTGCAACCAGCCCCCCGGGGGGAGGTGGGGGGGATGGTGGTGGTGGATGGAGATGGGGGTGGGGGTGGGGGGGGGGCAGGCAAGGAGAATGAGGAGGTAAGTGAGGAAGGACAGGGAGGGAATGAAGGAACAGGAAGGAGGTGGGTAGGGGAGTGGGGTAAGTGGGAGAAAAAAGGAAGAAGAAGAAGAAGAAGAAGAAGAAGAAGGGACAGATAAATGAGGGGGGGGCAGAGGGGTGAGGGCGAGAGAAAAAGGAAGGAGAGGTGTCTTCTATTGAGTCAGTGCCTTTGGCGTGGAGGAGCCGTTTTATGAATGTATCGTGTGGGAGGTGACAGAATGTAGCATACAAACACTGCTTACACTAATGCTAAATGGTTGCTGTGTGTGTGGGTGCATCTGTGTGTGTGTGTGTGTGTGTGTGTGTGTGTGTGTCTGCCTCTGTGATTTTGTGTTTCTGTGTGTCTGTGTGCGTGTGTGTGTGTGTGTGGGAGTTGAACCACGTTTACCTGCCTGTGGCAAAAGCTATTTCACTTCAGGTGACGATTAGATTAATAGGAGTCGTAAAAGACAGTACCCTTCACTCCAAGGACAAAGTAATTATTTTCGCCTGTAGCTCGTTGCATAGTAAAAAAAAAAAATATGAAAAGTTTTACATATTCCTAATATGTCCTATGACACGCTATTAAAATACGAGGTCCTATGGTCACTTTTTAACAATGGAAACTTTGCAATTCAGTGTGACAGCTATGATTTATTTTTTGTTTGTCTTTTCTTTTTTAGGTGGAGGGGGGGTTGAGGGGGGGGGCAAAAGAAACGCTAATATAATTTGCATTACAATGTCATATAATAGCTCTGAGCTCCAACCAACCAGATTCTGTGAGAGTAAAAAGATTAGAATTGTTTATGTGAATCTGTGCCCTAAAATCAATTTCTCGTGTATTTTGGGAGGCATTTCAAGTGCTGAGTAATAATGGCCTGACTCATTCACAATGCTGGTGTAAATTCCCTTTTCCTGAATGGCAGTAATATATCTGTTGTGAAGAGTTCAAAGAGGAGTGCCAGAATGATCGGCTGACTTTAGCAAAACATCAGTTAACAAAAAAAAAAGAAAGAAAGAAAGAAAAAAGATTTGGTTGCATTTGACAAATCTTGTGCACAGTTAGATGCCAAATGTATGAAATGAGATGTTTTGTAGTTGTAAGGAGACGTCTGAGATTGTTTTTTGGAGAATCAGCGTTTGAACAGACCCAATCTCTGGTAGGATTTCCTCTGATTTAGATTACCAGAGTCCGTCTGTATGTGAGCTCTGTTAGCAGAGGTAAAGGATTAATGAAAGGAGCACAAAGAGATTCATTAACTGATTCTATCTTTAAGCGAATCCTCCTCATGTTTAGACCCGATGCTTCAGTAAACTGCCGCTCCTCTAAACCACCATTCAACAGGTTGCACCATCCTGAACTCAAAACTTGAGCGGGAATCAGCAGAAGTCCACCAATACTGCATCGATCAATGTTTCATGTGTCGGTCTGTAAATGTCTAGTGCGTGTTATTCTGTGCACGCGCGCGCACGCATACATGAATGTGTCCATTCTGTCTTCTCCATCTCCATAGCGACCTCCATATCAAGAGGACGTCTGACTATGGCAACCTCACATGCTGATAGGCAGACAGAGAAAACAGGTGATTGGTTGAGCTGTGGGCTGTCATATCAGCAGGGTGCATCTTTGTGACACTGCAGCACACATGTGTATGCACACACGCATACACACATACATAGACATACATACACAATACTCTCTGACTTGTTTGTGCCATCAACCCACACACCTACAAACTGCAGCATGACACACACACAAAAGGTACTTCCACAGCACACACACTTGGAAGTACATATGTGCATGCATACGCACACACACGCACGCACACACACACACAAAGCTTTGAGACGAGATGTGGTGTGTTAGGTGCGCTGACCCTGCCAATGAGGACAGGAGGAACATCAACGGAGCTACAAGGCCGTTGCTATGACAACTAGCCCCGCTCACACAGGTAGGAGGCACAATAGGCCTAAGCTGTTATATGTTCACATTCTCTCTGTTTGTCACACGCGCACGCACGCACACACACACACACACACACACACACACACACACACACACACACACACACACACACAGGGCCATGCACTAGAGACAAGTCTGACAGACAGCGGCTGCATGCCAAGGTAAGGCCATTTCCTTTTCATTCCAGCATTCAGAGGGTTGAAATTATTCATTATGTTGAAGTGGACCTGCCAATAAGAGAACTCACTCTTCAACTAGCGACTGAGACTGTGTGAGAGTGAGACAGACAGAGTGAGACAGACAGAGAGAGACAGACAGACAGACAGACAGAGCATCACTCTGCATACCAACAGCACCCGCACTAGGGCAGCCTGTGCACGTCTTTGAGGGGCCCTTAAATAACGAACTGTCACTGCCCAGACACTGACATTGACTTCCCTCTCCCTCTCATCCTCCCTCACTGTCCTCTCTTTCAGTTTCTCGTGCACTCCTTCTTCCTTTGTCACCCCCACCCCCTCCTCCCTGCTAAACCACAGACAAGAGCTGATAATCACCACCATGAGTACGCTGTGTCTCTCCAACACGCCGGCCCTGTTTCCACTGCAGGATGTGCTGCTGCTGTGTCCTGCCTAACTGCCCTGATGGCTCAGGGAGGGTGGGGGGTGGGGGGGGCTTTGCCGGGTTGGAAACCCTGGTGGCTTAGCTGATTGCTCCCTGGGACTCTCTGTGTCTCCTGTTTATATGTAAAGCAAACATCTGTCCAACATGAGAAAGCTGGGCTCATAGCCACACCTCTGGTATGTGCCACTGGTGAATTAATTATTAGAAAAGTCCCATCAAACTCACACACAGGGCCAGTCTATGGGGACAGCCAGGGAAGAAGACAAGAGGCAGTGTGTGTGCCAACAGTGTGACAGTACCTGGGGAGGCACTGTGTGTACTGTTGCCTTGCCTCCACTATGTATATTCAGAGATAATGAGGCTAAAAGGTGAGAATCATGTAAATCTGTCTTTTTTTTAAAAAACAGGTGGGGGTGCACAGGGTTCAATGCGCGCAGATTCAGCCACATTGCGTGTGTGTGTTTGTGTGTTTGAACATCATCATTAAAGATCCTAACCACACACGCTGCATGCCTACAGTAAAACCCAGATGACCCAGCAGCACGAGCAGTACGCATGCAGAGCCCCGTCCGTTCACGGCACCGATGAGGTTAATGTGAAAAACTCAAAAAGAAACGTAGCCAGAGGTGCGCAGCACAACTGGCTGAGCGGACAGTAAGCATTTTTTTTTTAGGTGTTGTGTACACAAGACGCTGCACGCGCACTCACCAAGGGAGAGAGAGAGAGAGAGTCTGGGGGCTCGCGCTGGCTGCTGGAGCTGTTGCGGTGTCAACGCTGGCTGGCGGCTCGCGCGGGGCTGTCGGTGGCGGTGCTTTGCTCCTCTCCTCGCCCGGGTCACGGAGCCGTTGCCTTGACGGCTGCAGCCGTCAGCGCGCTGCATTTCCCCTTCATCTGAGCTCCACGCCTCGGAGGCAGAGAGTCCTCCCACATCAATGTAAACGTTGTCTCCTTCTGCTGTCGCGCGCCACCGTCTCGTGCGACTCAACGGGAAAAACCGCTCCTCTGGCTCACATCAATATCTGCACCCACAAAGATGGAAAATAAAAAAAAACAAAAGGGGGAAAATTTAAAAAATAAGGAACAGACACGTTGGTTCACAGTCTTCTCCCAATTTAAGGTGCTGACATGACCGCACTAGAGCTCTGTCCTCCGGTTTTGGTGACAGGCACGGGACTCCCCGGTATGCGGGAGGCGAGAATCGACCGTGCGCCCGTGCGTCTCTGCCTCTGCAATTCCAGCTCTGTGTCTCTCTTGCGCCCTAGTCTCCGCTGTGCCTCTCCAACGTGCCTGACTGTCAAAGCCATCCGGGCACCCGTAGCTGGCCTCACTTCACACCTCTGGAACTATGGGAACAGTAGTTCAGCGAGGATGGCGAGCGCAAGTGTGAATGAAAAAGACAGTGGAGAGGGGGAGAGACGGAGAGAAAGGAGGAGTGGGAGGACAGAAGATTGTTGCCTGGGAGGCCAATAACACTAAAATCATATGATATATTACATCAAAGCTTCACAGAAACAAAATGGATCGGCAGAAAATAAATAGTTTTGACCAACTCTACTTTTTGAGCCTCCCTTTTTAGTGTAGTGGAAAAAAAAATTACATTTTGTTGAAAAAATAACACAAAGAAATGCTCACATCAGCTTCTGAACATTTTTAGGCAGACTGGAGATGATGATTCCTGACTGTGATGGCACTTGTCTTTGTTACTTGGGCTGCAACCACACACACACACACACATACACACACGTCTGCAGAGTAAGAGACGTACCTTAAGTTGGAACAGATATCTGATCTTTATTAAAAATAACATGACAGGGGAATCTCGGCATAAAGGTTATATTCTCCTCAGGAAAAAATGCAATAAAACACTATCTCTCCATTGGCAATAATCATCCCCCTTTATGTGTAACATTTCACCCTGCCCTCCCAATGGATGAATGCTGCATACATGCTAATAGTTAGAGGAGTCTTTGTGATGCACAGATGTGCCGGAGTTAAATTAAAACAACAGAAGAGACAGTTCATACACAATTGTCATACAAATGATCAGACGAACAAAGAGCATTCCTTACCATCTCTCGCACTTTGCTAACATAGTATTAAACTACTTAAAAATCTAAAACAAGCCTTCATTTGCTCGTTTTGAGGCACAAGTTAGAAACCAGATCCTCCTGGATGTGGATCTGGGATCAGGTTAAAAGCCATTTTATGAAAATAACATGACAAGCTTTAAAAGAGCCCTTTGTTCAGTCACTGGAGGAGCATCAATCTTCTCAAACCTGACGTAGGAGTGTCCACATCAGTGCATAATTTATCCAGCTACCCCACAGGTCCATGAGGTGCATTCAGACATTTTTCATATACAGTTTTCCAATTGTAGTCATAACCTTTTGCACCCGTCTTCATCTTTACACATCAACATACAGTATTTATCTCAGGTAAACGGTTTATTTCAGGTAAAAGGTTAATCTGCTAAAACATTCTTCGGAGAGAGAGAAATCAACACTGTATGGTAGCTGAACAGATCATGTACCAACTCGACTTCCCCCCACCTCAGCACAACCATCTACATCTTCTTTCAGTTCCTTGTTGTCATGGTTACAGAGTAAAGCAACATTACTGCAAGGCCTGACCAGCAGAGCTCAGACTCCGCTCTTCAACATGGTTGACTGATCGGTCCTAAGTGGGCTGCAGCGATCAGTGACCAAAGGGAGGAAGGACGCTGTCTTTTAAACAATTAAAACAAGGCAATGATATGTATAATGTGTGTGTGTTGTGTGTAAGTTATGTGTGCAGCAGATACAAGGACAGCATGTACATGTACTACAGCATGCCTGTCGGTGTAAATGTGTCTGCCTCTGTTTGTCCGTTTATTGCTCCGCGCCGGTCCTACGCTGTGTGCGGTCACAGGTTTTCTCCAGGCTGGTACTGCGGCTCTGTGGCGGTGAAGTAATCTTCAAGGAAGGACTGCAGGTACTCGAACGTGTGCCTCTCATCGGCCTCCCGCCTCCAGCACTGCAGCATCAGTTCATGGAGCGAGGCGGGGCAGCCCGGGGCACAGGGCATCCTGTAGCCCCTCTCCACCTGCTCCAGCACCTCACGGTTGTTCATGCCTAAGGGGTTGAGGGGGGGGAGGGATGTGGACACAGGAGAGGGTGAGAGGATTCAGAGAACAAAGTGTTGCATTAAACACACACAGGATAAAGACAAAAGTCCAAAAAAATAAACTTAAAACAAGAAAATCAAAAATAGGACGTACAGATATGATCAAAACAGTACATAACGCCTAATACATATGGTACATTGATTTGAACACTTTTGGTATTTTGCTCACTGAAAATACAGCATAAAAAGATAAACTTCTGATCTGAAAAACATAATAAGAAATAAATAGAAACAATCTATAGGACTTTGAGTTTGAAATAACTTTAAGGGTAATGTCTGGGTCAATGACGTTTAGAGAGTCAATGCTTATAAGCACACACGGCAAAATCTGCCTCTGATCATCAGTGTTATCTGTTACAGGAGTCAATTCATTCAATCTTATGTGTTTCTATTTAAGAATCTTAATCCAATTCAGATTGGCTTTTATATTCCTTCTTAGGGTATTTGATCAAACTTACATTATTCTTCAGATCTTAAGTGAGTTGTGATCTTTGATTATACCCGTCATATTTGATCTAATTCATTAGAAGTCTGTCTCATACATTTTATAACGAGATGGTGCCGCTATATTAAACAGGACTCTCCTGTTAAGGAGATTTTTAATCTCAGTAAAGATTTTCCTCATTAAATAAAGTCATATCGTTACAATGGAAAATGTCTAGAAACAGAATGAGGTAAATCAAGTTCAACATTAAACCCATAAATTACAAATGATCGGTGTATCAACAACATTTTTCATCCGTTTAGGCGTACATTCAATCCATTGTGGAGCCATAAAGTTTCTCTCCACGGTTCCAACTACTTTTCCAGATTGTTGTGGTGTAAGAATGAGGCTGATAAAGTAATCACATCCTGGAGGACGTTTGCTGCCAATGACGAGGAACCTGTTGCTGCTTGTGAAATAAAAACATACTGAACAAACGGGGGTTTATCCAGTACCTGGGTACGGCACACGTCCCTTGGTGATGAGTTCAGTTAGTAGGATGCCGAAGCTCCAGACATCTGACTTGATAGTAAAGCGTCCATACAGCGCAGCTTCTGGAGCCGTCCACTTGATGGGGAACTTTGCCCCTGAAACCATGGCAACGCAGTGAAGATGCATAATCATATAATTAGGATAGGTTATGTTTAAAAATATAGGCATGGAGGCAGAGGCAGACACTCTTAATCATCACATTGTGTAAGCGTGGCTCTCTTCCTTGGTCTCTCTCATGCTCACACAAACACACAAACACACAAACGCACACACTCACTCAAAATCACATGTTGTTACCTTGTCTGGCTGTGTACTCGTTGTCCTCGATGAGCCTCGCCAGGCCAAAGTCTGCGATCTTGCACACCAGATTGTCTCCAACAAGGATGTTCGCTGCTCGCAGGTCACGATGGATGTAGTTCATCCTCTCGATGTACGCCATGCCAGCCGCAATCTGCGCACACAAACACACACACACGAACACACAGACATAGACAAAAAGAAAGACCTCAGATATGTGGCAGCAGCACATTTTTAATTCAAGACAACCTGTCTGGCTTCAGCTCACCTGTGCAGCCATGTCCACCAGCTGAGGCAGCTTCAGGCTTTGTCCCTCTCCATCCTTCAAGAAGTCCAGCAAACTCCCTGAAAACGATCAAAGTGTGGCATGGTGAGGGGCAGCGTGCACCCACTCTGGTCACCACATCTGCTGCCATGTGTTACTGTACTGTATGTACCACATGGAGAGCAGACCATGCATCTTTAATCAAAGTCTAACAAGACGTGTGCTTGTAAATTCATACACAGCCACACACCGTATTTAATATTTTAGTTTTTCTTCATACTGATTTGATCTTTTAGTGAAGGAATATTTTTCCTGCCCCTAGGCCAGCTTCACAGGGGGGTCAAAGGTCATCCCCAAGGTGGTTCCCTGCGATTGATGGGAATTCTGTATTTTTGCCCAGGGGGGAGGAACAAAAGCTCCATCTTTGGTCTTTCAATTTAAAAGTCTCAGAGTGTAGTCACCCTCAGCCAGATTTTTAATGTGCAATGCATTGTTTTGAATGTGCTAAGATTACTTTTTTTGTTGATGTCTGTTTGGAATTGAACAGGGCGTCTCGAATGTTTGTAATTTTCTAAAAATGGTTGAAAGTCAGGATTGGAGCCAAATAACATAATTTTTGGTGCAGGCCCAGATCCAGGTGCAGATCTTGGATCTTTTTTCCCCAGGATTTCATTAGAAAATATCTCAAATCTTCGGAAGACATACAGTATTAAACATTTTTTTTGTAAAACATATGAATATCGATTATTCCTATTCTGTAAATACATTATTCTAGTAAATCAACCTTGATGATGTGGTGATATGAACCCTCTCAAGAGCGAGGTTTCCATCCAACAGCAGGGATTCGCACTGTATTTATAGCATGTCACAGCCACGACAGTTTACTCAGCCTGATACCTTGGCTCATGAACTCAGTGATAATGTAGATGGGCTCTTCAGAAACGACGGCATAGAGCTGCACCAGCTTGTCATGGCGAAGTCTCTTCATGATTTGAGCCTCCTCCAGGAAGGCCTCGGGGGACATGGTTCCTGGCTTCAGAGTCTTCACTGCTACCTTGGTGGTGCCGTTCCACATGCCTGGCATACAGACAAGGGGGTGTTAATGCACACATGGGACATGGACACACACTCTTGCACACGCACACGCACGCACACACACACCAATTTTAAGCCATAATGACAAGTGAAAAGCTGTATAAAGTGCACAGGATATACAGCCATTCACTGCATATGCCACGTTACATATATGAGGACACAAACAAGCACACACGGATTTATGTCAAAAACACACAAGATGCATGCTGTAATGAAGACACACAACTTCCTGGTGCATGCAAGTGACTGTAATGTTGGGGAGCATGCATGACGTGAGACAGGGTGATGTTAGCAGAGAGGGGGGCCGGCGGGGGATTTACTGGTTTTACATCAATACCAGCAGCACCTGAGCTGCTTCAGTGAGAAACTCGGCTCGCCTCAGAAGTCATGGAAAGTCCGTGATGGCTTCGACAAGAGACTGGTCGTACGTGTAACTGTAAATACCATCCTGTGGGAATACCTGCTAATATGTGATTCATTGGTAGAAACAAATTGTGCTTGCACAGACCGACATGAATGGCCTGCCACGGCCGACATTAGCAACAATCTTTGTAACAGGACAACAACAGACACTACACACGACGTTGCTGGACAGACAGTTTCTCCTCTAAGCCTGTAGAGGGCGTCAGTCTCACCCATCCACACGTCCCCGAAGCAGCCCTGTCCCAGCTTCTTTTGCATTGCCAGCGTTTCCCTGGGCACCTCCCAAGCATCCCGGGCAAGGCCCATGGTGAGCGGGGTGGAGTTGGGACAGGGCTTGGTCAGGTAATAACACAGCCCATCATTACAGCCTAATGGTGAAGGAGAGTGGGGGTGAAAGAAGGTGGAGATGTAGGGAAAGGAAAGAGAAGGAGTATGGGGAGGGGGGGGTGATGGAGAATGGGATGTAGTGATGGGTGGAAAGAAAATGGGAGAAAGGTGGGGAGGGGAGGTGACAAAGAGATGAGGTGAGATGATGAAACATGCACATGCAAGGGTAGGAGAGGAAACAGCTCTACATACCTGGATAGAGAACTTTTTATATTTGTTTTTTGTTTAGTTTTCTTTATTGCAAAGCTTTCTGGTCCAGACTGTGGACCGTGTGGCATTTGTTGCAGGTATAAGGAGACACTTTGAACAACACAGACAGATAAACAGGGCTTTAAACAGCGTCTGTTTGTGTCTTCACGCTGGAAATATTTACAGATGTTTGAGTCAACTGAACCAAGACTTAAATATATAATATGTAACTGCTCTGGTTTTTAATAGTTCTTTATCCAGGTGTGCTCCTGCTGTTACCTTCCCACCTCCCTGCAACAAAGTCCTACCCATCCAGACTTCTCCGAACTGGCCGTTGCCCAGTTTCTTAATCAGCTGGAGGGATTCACGGGGAATCTCCCACATATCCTTGGTCTTCACTGATAAGTCAGCCAGCTTAGGCATGCCCCGTTTACAGCTGCCAATCAAACGGCAGCACAGTCCCGCCGCTCTCTCTGAGAGAGAGGAGAGAGACAAGCAGACAGGCGAAGAAAAAAGGAAACATGAGGAGAAGAAAACAGAGCAAATGCAGAGATAAAGAAAGAACAAGACAGGTTGCTTATGCGACTTATGCAACTGACAAGTAAACCAAAAAAAAAAAAAGTTCAAAGACACAAAGAAATTTCAGCCAAGCAAAAATAAACACGTATTCTGAGCGGCAACAACATCATGTAGAGATACAGAAGAAGACAACACAGGGACCACACAGCGGGTGAGAACAATATCACCTGCCCAGAGCTCTGAGGCTGCTCATGAGGACGGCGTCATGGGAAATGCACACTGCAGAGTGTTGGTTATATGAACACAGGCCACTAGGGGGCAGGTTTACACTGACAGCGCACAGAGGAAGTTGAGGGTGTGAACCCTGCTTTCCCGACACAAACCAGGCTTCAAAGGTCACTAACAGTCAGTGGTAGAAGAAGTATTAAAATCCTCCAGTGAAACAGTAAAAGCTCTGAATTCACATCTTAATTAGGTTGAATCACAGATGTGTTACCAGCAAAATATACAACGCTCAAGAAGAATCCCTCTGATTTTTACATAAATATCACATTAGTAGGTTATCAGTGCTGATGTATTAACATACAAAGAGCATTACAACTTATTGGTGGTTATTTCTACTGTAACAATCAATATTATTTTACAAGCTGTATGTAAATGTACTGTATGTAACCTCAGGTGTCAAATAAATGCACCAAAAACACAGTATTTACGAGTTAATGTCCTGACATTGCACCATTGGCAACAGTGTCATTATAGTAGACACAGAATAACACAGATTGTGATTATTTAGTGAAGACTGAAGGTTTTGTTACAATACGCATAGAAACAGGAGCTTGGTTTCCACGCTGAAAAGCAGAAAAAAGACGACGCGCTGGCAAATGTGTTTATGTGTGTCACCTGTGTAGTGCTCTACCAGCTGCTGGACAGTGTCAAACTGTGATCTTGTGGTGATGTAGTAGCCACCGTTGTCCAGTTTGCGGATCTTGTAATGCTTAACGTGTTCTCCCTTGTTGTCGTCCCAGTCACGGATAGAAAGAGAGTAAGCACCTGTAGAGAGAGATGGAGGGAAGGTGAGGACAAAGAGACACAGTGCGAGGTAGGAGTGTGAGATCAAAAAGAAAGAAAGAATTATTTGGAGCATTACGTGTAAAGAGAGTGTGGGTGTGGTCTCCTTACCCTTGGTGGTCTCACTCTCACGTATGAGAAAAGTTCCCCTCTGGTTGCCATGGCCCAGCAGCTGTCTCTCCGCATCCTTCCTCCCCATCTTCCCAAAATACCACCTGTCACCATGACAACAACACATAGGTCACCACAGCAACTGTACACATCTTGGCCTTTGGCCTCAGACTCTAGCCTATGTCAATCACCGATTAAATCTCTTATTATAAACTCTCAGTACTTATAGATCTACATGTAGCTATGTGTCTGTGTACTCACTCCTCAGCCTGTATGGAGTCGACAGGAGCTACGTAGTTGGACGGGATGTAACCTGAGTTGCCGGTGTCCAAAGACCGAGCTTCCCACCAGTCGCCCTCGCTGCCAAACCCAACACAAAACAGCAATTAACTTGTAGAGATACAATACATACATCATATTTTTTAACAAGAGAAATTATTATTATGAAACATGACAGTATAAAATTCTTTATTTATCCTTATTTGAGTGTAAAATATGTAGAATATATACATGTGCTTTTAACTGTCACCGGTCTTACTTCAAAAAATAATTGCATAATCTCTTTAGCAAACAACAAAGCAGCTTTTTCATCAAGCAGATCTTTATCTACATAAAACTAGAGAGCAGCGAAGGGCCTTGATGAAGAAGACGATAATGAGCAGATGTGTGAACTTGTCTAAAAGACATTAGAGGACCCTGGCAGCAGAGCCCGTTTTAAACATCATCACTGAGTGAAGTTATTTTAGATTTCTCAAGAGTGACAAGAACATTTTTCAAGACTATAAGCTTGTCAACATCATTAGCAGAAGTTGAAACCTCTGACAGTTCACCGTCTTAATGGATGGCATTTAATAGCAGCTGTGGCGTTTAATGTATACGAACAAAATTAATTACCTTTTGGGAGTAATAGCTGATCTTACTGAATACATTTACACTGATCACGTATAGTTACGGTTCATTTTTTACCTGTTGATGCATGATGTCAGATTTTTTAATGCAATCCTACGAGGGCTGTTTGCCCTATAAATAAAATTTGTTATAGATAATTAAATCCAGTCAGATATGTGTGTTTTTTTACTCACGTATTGTTAATGATCTGAAATTTCTCTCCTTTCTGGAAGGTGAGGTCATCTTCAGTGCGAGCATCATAGTCATAAAGCGCTATAAAGAGGGTGACTCCGCCTCCTGCACACAGGTTCATACAAGGGCACACAAAAACAAACACACACAGACAGACAACATGTCTCCAGTTACACACCTGCTCATGATAGCGAAATTCAACAGCCTTCGTTTTTCATCTTCATTTTTACCGATTTAAAGGTTAAACAAGCAACAAGACGGTGGATCAGTGATTACAAACTCATGCTGTGCAGTCAGATACTGTTAAAAATCCATTTTCTTTTTTCATTTAAATTCTAGAGGAGATCCAAACATTTACAAAGATATAAATATATCCCGCTGAACTTTGGAGAGATTGTATATAAAAACCTCCTAAAGACATCTACATCTCTGAAAATATGAACATCATACATCTTCGAAGAGTCAGTGGGGAATAATATGATTTTCCCATTCATCGGGAAAAAGGTTAAATGGTTGCTAATGTGTTAGAATAGTAGAATAATAGTAATATTTGGTTTGTTGGGGGTCGCAGAAAGATGAATAGGGCATATTTTCTGATAAAGGCTGATAGATCTATTATTAATGACCTAAATGTACCTGCAGGCTACCTTGTACTATTTACTTTCTGGAATCTCAGTAATATGAGTTGGTTTTAGCCCACATACACACACACACACACACACACACACACACACACACTCTCTGATGCACATCTACACACACACACACACACGCTAGGAATCGTACCTCCAGGCCGTTGGTGTGTGTTGGTGCTGGGGAAGATGGTGCCGCCTGAGAAGCCTGTGTTGAAGTCTGGGATGGTGTGAGTGGGGTCGGGACAGTAACGGCCCTGATTCAAGGCTGTGGACAATCCTCCATCTGCGTTGCTAGGAGACAGATCTGGAACGTCTATTGCTGCTGTTACTGCTGCTTTGGCGGACTTTTTCTGCTTGCAACAGGCACACCCCATAATAACCAGCACGGAGACGGCGTCTGTGAAAGAAGAGTTGAAGCAACAGATGTGAGCTTTTCTAGATTCTTCTTAAATTAATCACTGATTGATGCCACAACGTTGTGATTCAATCTGTGAGCAGTTTACTATAAAATCTTTTTTTTTTTTAATTCTGGCATATGTATAATAATCCATAGCAACAACAATGTGCCTGCTTAGAATAATAATAAGAAGCAATATACATAACCATAATTAAAAGTCTATTTGTATTGCTCTAACTTTTAGTTTCTTGTTTGTGTCACGCCCGATGAGCGCATACATCGTCCATTTCCCATAATGCAACTTGATTTCATACTGTATGACCCTGCCAGCCTAGTAAACACCCACAACTTTCAAACTGCACATCTACAGTACGGTTTGTAACCCACGCTATTTGTCATAAATGTTCCCGTCTGAAGCCCAAGCCACAGAAGACATTGCACACGCATAGTGACTAATAAACTGAAGGTCATCACTGAGTTACATTGTTACCTTGGTAGTTTAAGTTAATCAACACAATATCACTTCTTATCAAAGATATTAAGACAGAAACAAGACTCCAGGGGATTATCATGGGTTTCAACACGAGAAATAAGTCAATCTTCACATATTTGTGGGTAATCAATTTCCTCTGATTCTGGTTCTACGTGAGTGAAACACCAAGACTTCAAAGACCGGCTGGTGGAAAGTGAAAGCAACACATACATTAACCAAACACAGAGGGCAACATGTTACGAGAACCGTGGAGAGAGAGAAGTGACAAACTTTAAATATCATTTTAACTTCCCTGCGGTGGAGGAGGGGGGAAGGGTGGCAGCAGTTGAAGGTAAGTAACTTTTAACTTTTTTCTCACCTGATGTCTTCCTCTGTCAGATCATCTGTCAATCACCATCGCCACTGGAAAAAAAAAAAGAAGGGGGGGGGGGGGGGGAGGGTGGAGGGTGAGTGACGAGGAGTGGCACGAGAGAGCAGGGCAAAGGAAGGATGAGTGGCAGAGAACCAGAGGAAGAGGAGGTGGGGGAGAATGAGAGAGAGCGGTAAAGCGTGAATAAAGAGACATGTGAAGGCAGAGTCAGAGACAGCTCGATATAAAGGCAGAGAGACGTGAGGTTAGCCACTTCCCTTTTTGCTGAGAAGTTTGAAGAGGACAACCCAGTCATTATCTGTGGTCAACAGTTGTGTGTACGTATATGTATGATCAAGTGCACGCATGCATGCATGTGTGCGTGTGTGTATGTATGTGTGTACCTCTTTCGGGTTGTGGTGAAGCTGGACTATTAATACCTGGACAGCTGTGACTAATACAAAGTGACACTCACTGATGATACGACATGCGTTTCACAGAGATGACTGTGTCGATGTGAACACATGTACGCAATCCTGACTTCCAGTTTTGAGAGAACCGCATTGTTTCAATAGGTTGCGTGTTGACAAAGCAAAAAACGGGTGCCAACATGAAGAGGAGATAACAAACAGAGAAACCGCGGCAGTGTTTTTTGTAACACTGCTGCAAGACAACCTGAATACCCACAGCTTAGTTTAAGCTTATCTTATCTTTACAAACGTATCAAAATCCAGGATTTTTGTACCATGACCGTTGTGTGCGACAGTATTTTGTGAGGTGTACCTAATAAACTGGCAACTATAGTATAGAGTGGCCCTAGGATGCAAACAGGCTGACTAAACTCCAGACTGCGGCCTCCCCACCTCCTGAGGAATGCGAGGGAAGTCACACACAGGAAGAACAATACAGGTTATGGCAGCGAGCGACAAAAAAAACCCTAAAGTTATTCATGTTCATTATGAAAAACACCAAGTTCCCAAAGAACAGCGGCAGGTTTGGCCAACCTGCGCCACAAATTCCCCCGAAATTCCTCACAGGCCGTAAAGCAACAAAAAAAAGCTATTACGAGCCCGAAAGATTGTGTTGTGTGTGAGTGAAATATGCAAAAATCTGTAAGTATGCACGCACGCATACACTCATTCACTATCAGGTCAGCCATCAGGAGAGCTACAGGAAGTTAGCCCTGTTAGAGTTTCCTGTCCACCCCTCTGATGGCTCCCCCCTTTTCCTGGAAACTGAGGACAGAGTCCATCCACACATACACACACACACTGAGCAGCTGCAGTTCCACAAATCACACACACACACAGCTCTCCATGGCTGTTTTTCCCTACTCCTCCTGGCCCACAACTCTCCAACAATAACCTTTCATATTCCCTCCATTCACCTTTCAACTGGTAACTTCTTTCTCTTTCTGAGAAACCACAAAAAGGAGAAGTGACATGGGACGTTAGAGAGGCCTCTTCCCTTTCATCTCCATATTGCCGCTGCTTTCTCGCTCGTCTCTGGTGCCTTTTTCTAAGGTTGGCAGACGAACACAGACGGGATTGGCACAAAATCAGGGATATGTATTCTCACACACACACAAACACAAACACACACACACACAGACACACGCACACTGGGGAATGTTCAAGTAGCGGCCGTACAGTCATTTTTCTCTGTTGAGTTCCTGTTTACTCAGTCTCATCTGTCTTCCTCTTTGCGAGCAGAAGCTATTATAATTAATAATAAACAGCACCTGACCAGGGGTGTTTGTACGTAAGAGAAACACCATCATAGAACTTTTTTTGTCCCTTAAGTTACTTAAACTATTATTTTTCAATCAGCCATAAACATTTGAGGAACTAGGACAAAGTGTGGGTGTATGTGAGTGCGTGTCGTAGTGGTGATAGACAGTAGACACTCAAACCGCGTATTTATCTTTGCTTTTTGAGGTGGGTATAAAAAGAGTTTGCATGGGTTAAAGCAGACAGGTAATGAGCAGTCCGAGTTCCTCTTTGCCTCTTGAAATCAAGCGATAAAGACAGCACCTATTATCAAGGCACACCATGTAAGAATTTGGAAATTTAAAATCATGAAGTGATTGAGAAAGACACTAAGAGGCAGGTGCAGGTGAACTGTATATGATGTTACAACAGTATTTCTCATTAACGCAACCGTCAAAGATTGTGTCCGTTTCCTAATGATTTACACCACAAATTGCATTTCTACTATGACAGCTAACGCCCTGGCAGATTCCTTATCAAAAAACTGTGTCATGCTTACAAAAAAAAAGAATAATTCAAATATTTTGTAAAACAGAACCCGCTTCCTTTGGTGGGGAGAAGTGTGGTAATAATGGTGATAAGAACACGACAGACAGTTTCCTAATTCACTGTCTGTCTCCAGAAAGGCTCGATTAAAAGCCTTGCATTCAACTTACGTAAAAGTTTATAAGTATTTAAACTTCCATAAGTAATCGTAATGCGAAACGGCCTTTTTTATATTACTAAGTCACTGGACCATAATAATACAGGCATTTGCATGCAAGCAGCGCTAATGCTGTGGTTGGCAACGGTGGAGCTAATTTGGACTCAGCCTATTTCAAACTGATCTTTAGTTTCATCGTTCACTGTCATCTTTTGCTTCTACGTAAGATCTCAATCTAAAAGAGTAACTGATGAAGACAGTTAGTAACTAGTGTAGAAGAAGTAGTATAAATATGAGTAAAGTCTCAAGTATAAGTAGCAGTTGCTTTCCACAATAGTAGAAAAGTAATTTTATGTGTTTATGCACTCTGAACAAATAACAGGAAGTAAACACTTTCTGCATTAACGTATATTCGGTGTAACTGTTATGAAATCACAATAGCATCACCCTCCACCGTCACACTCGCAAACATCCAGATCCAAATGACACACCCTTTCCTGCACGGTGGACTGCAGATAAGCTGCTCCCAGCGGGGAGCTCGCCATGGGAACACGGGGCAACACAAACAGCTGTTCAGATCTGTGGAGTTTTTGTAGTTTTACACCACTTCTGTGCTCAACTCTGACTTTCTCCAATCTTCCTCCTGCTCTTATTTCCATGTTCCTCCAGTGCTTTTTCTCACCTCTCCTTCTCCCCGACTCTCTCCCTTGTTAGCAGGAAGCCGAACAGGATGCAGAGTGTGAGTGGGGCAGGAATGATAGGACAATGGGAAGCAGGCTGTCACCGAACCCTCACACGCATAACACATACTCATAGTTGTGTTATACGCACTAACCAAAAGGAGAGGGAGACGGCACTGGTGGAGGGCGGAGGGAGGCAGATGGAAAAGTAAGGTGTCTCGGTCATTGGGACGTCCTGTTTCCACATGAAGTCATCACTTCCTTTTGATAGGGACGACAGAGGTGGCTTGTTGGAAAGCATACGTGAACATTTAGTCAGTTTCTGAGATTAAACTATCGGATCTTGCGTACTACAACATTTGGAGCTCAGGGGTCACCCAAAAATGGTGAGAAGTCTTTCTCAGGTCACGCTCATGGCAGAAGATCTACCCATCAACCAAACATGTTCCGCTGACGACCTCCACCCAGCTGTGTCCAGAGGTTCTAACATCAGGCAGAGCTGGGAGAGACAATTTTCTAATTCACTCTCCAGAAAGGCTTAATTAAAAGTCCTGCATTCAACGTACATAAAAGTATAGTAAGTATTATCAACCAAAATGTCCTTAAACTCCCAGGACTCGTTATGCAAAACGACCTTCTTTAGATTACCAAGTCATTGCTACCGACAAACATCCAAAAAATGTTTACGGTCAGAGAAAGCACATATGATTTAAGAGGAAACTGTAACTTCAAACAATGTACCATCCATTCTACCCTGAAAAGCTTTAGCATCTCTTCATGTGGTGTAAAAATGTGGAATAGACTTAATGAGGATATAAAAATGTGCAAAAACTTAAAACAATTTAAAAGTAAATACAAACACACACTATTGGTCAGCTATAAATCACTGGACAGCTAATTTTACTCTTTTTATTCAATTTTATAGTCATGCCTTTTTTCATATTAAAGTAATATGTTTTTAATCTTAGATTGTATGGAACTATAGATGTATGACATGAATCACATTGTAAGGGGGGGCTGAACTTTCTTTTGTTGCTTATTTGTCTTTTTTACACTGTCTGTATATTGATGTGCTTGTTTGAGACAAATAAAAATCAAATCAAATCAAATCAATTGGACCATAATAATACAGGGAAGAATGTACCGTCCATTTCAACCCCCCCCTAAAAAATATATCCACACCCCCTTCCTTCCTGCCTAACCCCGAGGCTAAAGACAGGAACTGACCTCGTAAAGAAACAGGAAGTGATGAAGTACGGCCTTGGACGGTCTAATCGTGCTTTTCCCCATCCGACCCTCAAAATTCCACGACAACTCCTTCACCACACAGACTCACAACACCTTTTCACTGTCATGAAACAAAAGGTTTAGAGGTGGAGGTGTGATTATACAGCCCCCCCACCCCTCCATCTACCTACCCTATCATTGTCAGAGAATATCCACCTGCACCAATCAGAACATGTTAAGGCCACAGAAACAGCTCAGATAAATGGACATGCTAAGGAAACATGTGGCCCTGCCTTTTCCTCAAGGTGGTTTCCTGCAGGCATCTTGCCAAATAAATCTGTTATTTTCCTAAGGAATATGCTGCTTCTGAAGAAAATACAATCTGACGGACAGAAGGCGTTAATCCTAAAAGATCAATCTGAGAATATATGTCAAAGAATTAGAGACAAGCATCACACTCAGTCGATCCAAGATGATGCTGACACAGCTGACACAAATCCAGATGGTTATTGTTTGACCGTTTAACCTTTCTGAATTAACACTATACTCTGCTGTGTCATCTATATCTGGGTCTTTCATAGGAAGAGAAGAAAGTGGTGTCTAAAGTTTCTGGTGAAGTCCACTCTTTCAGTGGAGCAATGTTTGCAGTATGATTTCTAAACATCATCCTCTGTGGCATCTGTAAAGCAGAAGAGTGGACGTGCTGGTGGCTGCTGTAAAAAAAACTTCTCACATGCAAACTTCCTTTATAACAGTGAGAACTCCAGAGTTACCCAATTTTAACAAAACTAAACTTAACAAAGTTTTGGCAGTGATAGTGGTGGGCTGCTGAAAATAGGCTACACACCCAGGGTGTGATGCGCTCAGTGTTCTGAAGTTAAGTAACTACCAAGTTAGTTATTTTCAGTCGTTTAGATATGTGAAGCATAAGCAACTTCCTCCACCAATAAACAACGACAACGTTGAAGTAAACAAATACACAAATGTTTAAGTTAAACTACACCTGCATAGGCTATTTCATGTATTGTTTTCCCCACAGCTGCTGTTAAATCACAAGCTCCTCTAAGACAACAAACCATGACACAATTAATTGAATGATTAACATTTCACCAACATTGTAGGCTATGATAAACACAGCGGGACATACCCAACACAGAACTCGTCGTTATTCCGGGGTGAGCAGCGCAGGGACGGAGGTGAGTATCAGCGGTGTCCGAAGAGAAGCCGCGCGCTGCCGCTGCTGATGGGCTGAGCAAGTCAAATGAACGGTGAGTGCGCGCGCTTCGCCCGGAAGACTTGGGGAACGGACTTCACGCGCAAGGTCCACCCCAGACGAACGCGCACGCGCGCGCAGTGGGCAGCTGAGAAATGATTCGTGAAATTCAACAGAAATGACATTGCCAAAAAACCAACCAAAAAATCAACTACTTGTCAGGTTTCTTTTTATATATATAGAAACCGGGGCGCGCCCACTTCTGTTTATAGTGTATCTTCCAAGTACTCGTCTGTCCGATAGAAGAACTTTACACTAAACGCCTCACTTTGACTGAACAGGAAAGTTGATGCTGTTGGAAGTGGCGCGTGAGCAGCGTAGAGCGTGGGTCACACCGGTGAAGCTGCGGTAAGTGCTGCTGGTGCAGCCTGAGCGCCTCGGTGCCTGGCTCAAGTGCAGCTGCGAGCTGATGCGACACATTCATTCCTGGTGTGAACTACAGTACAGGAAGAAAGAACAAGGCGCGATATCTGCGTAAAAAAGAAGCTCAAGTCTACACTTACAAATGAAACTTCTCATTTTGGGGCGCTCCACACCACATGTCACGATGTTTAATCTCGTGCTGATATCATTTGGAAACTGAATTACAAGGTGCGCCACCTGTTGATGTACTTTGGGCTGCGACTAAAAAAATAAAATAAAATAAAAACAGGGCAGATGGTCTGTCACCGTTTTGTTTTGTTTTTTATCTCGAGGACTGTGCCGACTTGTTAAACTATAGCGACTGATCAGACTTTAGGTCTTTGTCTCCATCCTGTGGTCAGTCAGTGTAAATTCACAAAGATGTCCAAAAGTCAAAGTCATCTTTGAAACTGTCAGTCAAATATTACTTTATGGACCCCATTTTTTCCCACCCTGATATGGAAGAAAAGCTTCAGACAAACACTTTAGATAATTTTGATAACAAAGTAACTTTTTTTTATTGTATATAAAAATACAAGTTATTTTGTCTTGTTTTATCTCAGCCTCCACGAGCTGCAGAAAAAGAGAACTGAGGCGTGAGTAGTCATGGTGTGCTGTAAAGTGAACAGATATTGGTTGGAACAGGTGGAACTAATACAATCACATTTCTGCAAAGGAAACACCTGAATCATGATGGTGATGCAGTTGCACCAGACCTCGTCCCACCTGTACACCTGGCATGCAGCATGTAGACATGTCTGCTAGAGACACACACATGCACCAACCTGAGGTCCAGGTGAGAAACAAAACCTGATACATTTCAGTGCAAAACGAGAAAAAAAATATTTTAAATAATCAGATATTCCACTCATAAAGCAACATCAAAATATTAACACTGAAAAATAAGATATGCATATACAAGCTTTGAATGTAGTGTTTGTGCAAGATATCGAATTGCTGCTGTGTAATGCACTGGGCTGTAGTATGTCACAGCTGGCTCAGCATCTGCAATGTGTGAGTGACGCTGTCATCTCATGTAATGCGTGATGGCTCGTAAAGTGTAAAGAAGGGCTGCCTGTAGCCGAGCTTCCATCACTATCAGGTTTGCGTGAACCTGTGAGAAAAGGAAAAAGAAAAAAAAAGGAAAGACCATGTCATTACCTTCAGGTTATTAGGTGACACACTTTCAAGTCCTCTAACGCTTCCTTCTCTAATGACATTTAAAAAGAAAAGGGAGAAGAGTACACGCTGAAATGTCAAATGATTCATTCTCTGCTGAAAAGGTACCAAAGAGGGACGACATGTTAAAATGTCAAATGATTCATTCATTGCGACTGAAGAGGCTGGGTCAGGTGCGTATTTGAACTCATTCATACCTTTTCAGAGTGTCTGAAGTGTCTCCAGAAGGCATGGTAAACGCGTGCTGTGGTCTGCTCAGGGTGACAGGCCATGGTTTTAACAAACACCTTCAGAGAGCGCTCCAACAACACGTTCACGCTGCCGTAGTCATAATCGTCGTATCTGCATGTGTAGAGTAACCCAGAGTCAGTGACACGTTTGTATCATTTCCGCTGCACATGTGATGGTTTAGAGTATGTTGCACTGACCGTATGCCGTAGAGGCAGTGGATGTAGTTCCACAGAGCCTTCCTGAGAGTGTGAGTGTCGACGCCTTCGTGCATGGCCATCCTGTGATATGTCAGGTTGCTCACCACCTGTAATGTGATTATTTAAATCACATTTGATAAAGTAAATCCATTAGAGAATCACTCTAAATCGAAAACCGAGATGCAAAAGAGAAACTTAGCTTCAATACTGATTTCTCCTCCTCATTATACAAAATTAAAGCCTGTCCCAACCTTTTTTTTCTCTTTGCTTGTGGCCCATTAACATGAGGTAATATCTATTTGAGATTCTAGATTATAGGCTGCATGTGTGAGTGGTGCGAGTGGAGTTGTTATTTCATTTGAATCCATATAGATGATTTAGTATTTTTAAAATGTTCAACACATACCTCCTTGTTTTACTACAAAAGCACTTAATTAGTGTGTAATTATCCAATCAGCCAGTCACATGGCAACAGTACAGAATATAAACTCATTCAGACACAGGTCAGCAGCTCCAGTTAAAGAGAAACTATGCAGGATTTTCCCGTGGCTATACTACATGTTTACCTTAATTCAAAAGCTCTGCAGCAATTGTGATCATTAACTACATGACTTGTGACTTGTATGGAGGCTCACTGCCTTCCACCAGGCGTCTCATGGCTGAAAACCAACCTCGTGCAGTGTAGTACTCGGCACCGCAACACAAACGCGCTACGTAACCGCAATCTTTTGTTTATGACAGATAAAACTACACAAATACTTTGTTAAAAACAAAGTACATGGCCAGGTAGAGGGTTAGCAGTTGGGGGGATATGGTTTTAACTTTTCTAAAAACTGCTGATCAGCTAAGATACACACACAATGGAGGTGTGAGGAGAAAGGTCAGACTAGTTAGAGCTGGGAGAAAGGCTATAGTAACTCAGATAAACAGTCTTTACAATAGTGATGAGCAGAAAAGCATCTCAGAATGCACAACACGTTGAACCTTGAGGCTGTAACAGCAGAGGACCATGTTTGGACTCGAGTCCTGTCAGCCAAGAACAGAAACTGAGGCTGCAGTGGGCACAGGCTCACCAAAACAGACAGCTGACTGGTCTGATGAATCTGGGTTTCTGCTGAGCCACGCAGATGGTGGGGGTCAGAATTTGGCATCAACAGCATGAATCTAGGACCCAACCTGCCTTGTGTCAACAGTCCAGTCTGCTGCTGCTGGTGTAATGATGTGGGGAACGATTTCTTGGCACACTATTGGCCCCTTAGCACCAATCAATCATGCTATGAATGTCTTAGCCTTTCTGACTATTGCTGCCGGCCATGCGCATCACTCTATGGCCACAGTTTACCCTCTTCTAATGACTATTTCCACCATGATGATATATCATGTAACAAAGCAAAAGTCATCTCACAGTTTGTATATGAACATGACAAATGAATCATACAATCTTTAAATTGTCCTAAAATAGCTTCAAATGTCTTTCACAAAACTTCAGTAATTTAAAACTATCAACTGGAATGTCATCATAAATGTGCATCTGACAAATCTGACACCATCATGTCAACGTGGACCAGAATCTTTTGTATAGTCCATGTTATGAAGATGTGGGGCTTTTGAGAGCAATAATGCTCCTCCACCACCCAGAATTAGTACGGTGCCCCCAATAATGTACTGGCTGGGTTTAACATTCAATCACCAGCCACTAAGCTGATGTAACAGGCACGTAGACCCGTGCTATTTCTTCCCACTCTATGTCTCAGTTTGTTCTCATCATGTATCACTCACTTCAACTCTCTGGAGCCGACAGTCCTGTCATGTCATCCACACATCAGTGTTGTATAGTCTTAATAAATTTACTGGTGTTAATTAGTGTAACTCTGTGACATTATCGGCTGGTTTCACAGACTAGGCTTGAGCATAAAGCCAGACTAAAAGGCTCATTTAAGATTGCTTAACTCAAAGGGACTTGCACAGACATATCTTAAAATAAAGCCGATTGCAAGATGGAGGATAACAGTCAGTCTTGGACTACATTGAAGCCTAAATTAATCCTCCAAGTATGCAGATTTACTTTCTGCTTAACAAAGTTAGATTATCTAAATGAAGCCCAACCAGTCATAAATGTGTCGTTACCTGAAACTTCTCATCCAGGAGTTGGCCCATGTCTGGCAGTAGTCTGTTCACCAGAGAGAAGCCGTGGTCCTCCCATGAATAATCCTGCACACAGAAGATTTAACAGGCTCACTATCAACTGTTTATTTAAATCAAATCATACAATTTTTGAATTACCCTAAAATCAATGAAAAATGCATTTCACAAACCCACCAAAATTGGTATACAAACAGATAAAAGTAGCAAATCATCACAAATGACCAGCTGTGGCTGAAAATCAATTTCGAACACCAAAATCAAATTCAAATGACCTGTGCTCTCATGGTGGGGGGTGCCTGCTCCCCTCTTGGTGCAAAGTCCTCGTATCTGAACTCTGGTTCCTCCACCAGGTGCAGGAGCAGCTCGGGTGGAGCTCCCCGCACCACCGCTAAACACACACACACACACACACACACAAACACAACAAATAGGAGGAAGTGAGTTGACAAAATGTCACCGCGGAGACTGACATGATGATGAGCTGGCATGTTTGTACCTGTAGGTATGCTCTCGCTCCTCTCCCTCTCAAAGCGAGTGACCATCTCCTCTTGAGTGCACTCCTCCTCCTCCTGCTGCTGCTGCAGCTCCACCATCCTCTTCATCAACACCTCCACCTCCATCGCTCCGTCAACCAACTAGAGAAGATGAAAAGAGAGAGGGGCATGAGGAAGTAACCTCTTGTTCTGTTTTTCATTAGGAATCAAGATTGCGAAGTGACCCATGTCCTCTACTGTTACTAAAATAGCATGACTGGTGAATGAACCGATGTCTCTTTGCCCTCGTCCTTATGACTTTTCAGACTTGTCAGATATGTGGTGATAAATGAGTGCTTGGCTCACCTCCTGCCTGCTGTCCTCGGGAGCTGGGCTGTGGGGGCTGCGAGGAAGGTGACTGGGAGAATGAGGTTGGAAGGTGTAACCTCCGATGTGGTCGGGCTCGGGGTTTAAGCCGCAGCCCCACACGAAAGAGCAGAGCGAGTGAGCGTGTGCCATCAGGACCACGGCGTGTATAAGTTCAGCCAGTGACCAGCGAGGCTCAGCGCCAGGACACACCAACTCCTGCAGAACAGACGGGATGATGATGAAATGTCTCAACTATGTTTGGAAATCTGAGGATTTTTTTTCTTCTGTTTATTCATTTTCTGCCATTTGAGTGCCCAAAGTCATGCTCTGTGTAGTGTCCTCGCAAAGGAACAAAAGTTTCTGATGATACTCCTACTGGATATCACAGATGTGGATCTATACCTGTCACTGATGATATAGATAGATAGATGGCATAGCGTATATTTATATATATATATCTATCTAAGACCACAAGAGAAGGCAGAAGGCACGTACCGTATCCATAACAAGAGACTCCAGAACGAGCAGGATATTGTGTAGACTAACTGAATGGTCATTAAATGGTTGTTTTTGGATTCTTATGAAATAAATGTTTCAAAAATAAATGTTATAACTTATAGACCAATGCGACTTATATGTTTTTTTGACAGACTATTACTCCGGTGTGACATACAGTCCGTAAATTATGGTAAATGATTATTTATTACTCACTATGCGGTAAACTATTGTGACTCAGTCAGTGAGAGAGAAATGTAATGCATTAAACAATGTCACATTTACAGTATATGATGAGCATGAACAGAAAAGCAGAACTAGTGAGTGAGTGAGACACAGGGAGTGAGTGGGCAGATGGATGTAGTGTCTGACCTGGATGTGCTGCAGTGTAATGAGCCAGGGTCTGTGTGCCAGCAGTTTGTTGAGTGTTTGCAGGCTGCGGAGTTTGGTGGGAGCGTGCTCCAGGCTGCTCAGCCAGCTCTCCTCTCCTCCAGCCTCCAGGAAGCCTGCGCTGTGCTGCTGCACCAGGTAGGAGCAGTGGTGTCGAGCCGCAGCCTGTGGAGCATCAGGGAGAGTCCACAAGTCAACACATTGAGGACAAACACATGGTGTCCAGTAGAAACGTAGCTGGATCTTTGACCTGTGTATAAGAACTATCAAAAAAAAACAGCTTAATGCATCCAGCCGATCATTATGAGTCAAGGTATTTCTCCAGTAGAAGGAAATCTAATAATGTGGTGTTTATATAAGTCATGGGACTTGTATGTCAATGCAGGACCACGGTCTTGAGCAGACCTGTTAGTGACGCTACAGTATGATCCTGCAGATGGAGAAGAAAATGACCTGCCATGTTTATTTTCATCAGTCATCTTTTTCTACTTCTCCATTTCTTTATTTTTAGATTTGGTCACTCTTACTTACTTTTTATCACAGCAATTTTTTTTCATAGGCAGTATCTGTCAGTGTCCAATTCTCAACATGGTGTTTTGTTCAGTAGTCAACATAAACCATGGCAGCGGCCTTTAATTCACCCACAAACATTGATTAGGATCTCTGCAGAGTTTCCCACGTAGCAGAAGAAAAAGGTCAATCTTATTCAGAGGAAAATTAAGTCAGGAGACAAACTTGGCATTTAAGAATATTTTTTTGACCTCTAGAGCACAAAAACATTTAAATCATTTGATGTGTAGAAGTCTGTCTCTTCTTCAGGAAGTAATCTGCCCAAGTATGTAATGACTGAAATGAGTACTGAAACACTACGAAATCAACGACTTGTTAAACAGTCCAATGTGGAGCATCCTAATGATATCATACCAAAATTACTCTGTACCTTGAGACACGTTGCCACACGTGTGGCTGTAATATGTGAACTTGTTTGTCAAGGGACTCTTTCACAGCTGGAGAAAATGGAGCTACTGCCAGGTTTAATTAACCGATCTGTCTGTGGGATTCAGTGAAAGATCTATTGGCAGAAATCATACAATATTCATAATTACCATTTCATTAGTGTAAATGAGTTTAATCAGTAACCTCACTGGTAGGTAGAATAAAATTATACACACTGTTCCTTTAAGGGTTGTCAAGGATCAAGTGCTGACAATAGTCATTACCATCAGTGCTTGCTACTTTAACTGGCACTCCGACAGCTTAAACTTAAAACTTAAACTCATCATTTTATCGCCTGCAGTGGTGTGCATCCAGCTATGGCGCATCGAAAGCTTCTGTCGGTGACGTAGAAAAGCAAAGGTGCAGTGATATCACTTGACTCAGAGGGCTACTTCAGCCTGTGACCCTGTCTGAATGGATTCTTTATTGGTCACTAAAGCTGAACTGAGTAGAAGTGTAAAAGCAGTGGGCTGCAGGGAAAACAACATTACAGAAATAACTGTACACGAGCAATATTCTGTTTTTCTCTAACTACCAGTGGAGGCAAGAATACAGCACCAGCATAAAACCAAAATTATTAAATGTGTGAAAAGAAACAAACCATGAAAACACTTTAGCATTGTTGACTCTCTCATAAAACTCAAGTCAGCTGCAGTTTGTCATTATTTTGAATGTTTCAGCTATTAGCCCAGTTATATTTTGCCTGTGCTTGAAAAAGATGGAGTTGCTACCTGTGGCATTTCACAAACCAATTACAGGAGTGTTTATAGCTGTTATTATTTCAGCCTCATTTGACACCAAAAAAATAAATGCAGATGCAAATAAACACGAGGCAGAATTACTTACGTAAGCTTATAAATGTGATTGGGAATGACTTGTTTACAATATCACTGCCAACACAGCATTTTTGTGTTGGAAAATCTAACCCACAGTAGTCCTGTCTGTAGCTAAGAACAATGTTAACAAACATCCATTTGATTCATTTGTATTCACCTTGTCTTCTAATGATTGGATTTATGTGCAGCTCCATCTATGCACTGGAAATCAAAATACAACAAATCTGATCTACGTAGCAAACTACTCCAACTGATGTATCACTGATATCAGTCAGAACCAACAGATGACTCACAGAGGTGAGATCTGAAAGTTTTGGAAACTGTCACTGATTGACAACCATATATTGTGGTTGTTTATTGTTCTTACCATAACAGCAATGTAATGTCTCCAGTGTCGGGGCAAGGGGCCATCGAGCTCCAGTAAAGCATGCTGGGTCCTCAAGAAGCAGCTGAGGTAGGCAGGGTGCAGGGCCATCACCATAGCAATGTGGTCCACACGGCCCAGTGAAAGAAAGGACTCGATCAGGACGTCCTGGGCCGGCTCTTCTTTCAACATCTGAAAAGGAAGAGCAAGAAAAGTGATTCTCTACCAACTAACTTCATGTTATACTTTTTACTATTTATGCCGACATGTTGGCAAGATTCACTATGTTTCTCTTATGGCCGGAGACAAGTCGTCTCATGAGGCTGAAAATGCTCTGGGCTCATTGAACACTCCTACTTTTGTCTGTGGAAAGCCTGAAGTGAGTCACATACGAAATCGGCATTTTCAGTCATCAGCTTTGGCAACAACTCTCTGGTCCTCCCCCTCTTGATGGCATGAAGCAAGAGTCACCGCAGTATTGCAGCAGAAAAATTATCTACACTACTTCTCAAACTCTGTGTTACATCTGATTATGTGGTGCACGAATAAAGAGAGACGATGGGGAATGATTTTCTTAACGCAAGATTAGAAGGAAATCTGAGCTGGTGTGGAACAAAATGTAAGTTTTATAAATAGGCATACTCTTACTCGTTTTAATTTGGGCATCAACTATGGCAGTTTGAGTGTTTAACACTGGAAAACCTAATAAATACTGTACGAACGAATGCAGCAAAACGCAACAAAATAAGCCATACACACCTGTTTAGCAGTAATAAAGGCACTTGGACCTGAGGCCAGAGCCCGAGGGACTGCAACTCCTTGTTCCTGAAAGTAACAAAGACAACAGAAAAGGATAATTATACGGTGAAATAATGAATGATTTAGTTGCATGTCAGTCATATATCGCTTGCAGTGTCTGATGGACCATCCGAAATCCTAAAAACTTTAGTGTTTAGTATGGCAAGGTAACAGAAGAACAGACAATTAAGTAGGAACTTGGACAAATATTGTATTAATTGATTGATAAGAGCCCCTGCTTATCTATAAGCTGTCAACACAGTTTGAATTCATTTTAAATGACTTATTAATTTATTCGTGATCAAATTTCAAGTTTTGAGTAAACAAACAGTACCAGGGCTGCCTGCGTGAATAAAAAAAACTTTAACGATAATACTATTGCTCTATGTATTATGTAGAACACTTCAAGACGAAAATATCTGCAGACAGCTCCCAGCCCCTTCAACTTGACCAGACCTACTTTGACCATGGCAGCTGGACTGTAACTGGAGCTGTTTCATAACTCGAGAATCGTAAAGTAGTTTGAGTTATTGAAACAATTTTCTACTAAACTTCACGTTAAACTCACCGCCATCATCGGAAAAAGAAACGCCATCGGTTGTTACCTCCAACAGTCAGGGCAAATAAACTCAACACACATTCAAACGCAGTCTAGCTTTTTTTTTTCTTTAATCTAGAAGCTCCGGTGGCCGAGGGGGTGTGTCGTGTCGTGTGTCGGGTGTTTTTCAGGACACCGGGAGGGGGCGTGTCCGGCCTGCTTGTTTGTGCACACACCGCGGCTCAGTCTTGCATCACCTCATACAGTTCAACGTCTGATGTAATAATCGGCAATCTGGCCGAAAAAGGTAACCAGCTGATCCCCGCGGGTGATGAGCTGCAGGGTTATCACGTCTATTAATCAATCATTCACTTAATTTATCAAAAACAAATAAGGCAAAGCCACTGTCGTTAAGATATAGCAAACTCCTGCTTGTTATATGATATCAGGCAGCCCCCGTTGCTGCCCCCACGTCCGGTTTCCCACCTCCCCTGAACGTACCCCTGTGTAAATATTGTTATGGAGGGTGGGGGCCCTATGACCGGGGTCCTGTAGTTACCTGTGCGGTGCGCAGCAGCTCCGTCGCCCTTTCTCGTACCTCCCTCAGCGGGCATGACCTGGACAGCCGAAGCAGATGCAGAAGAGTTTGTTTACTCAGTCGTGCCGAACTGGGTCGGTCCAGTCCCAGACACTCCAGGACCCCCTGGCTCAGCTCCTCCAGACCCGCTGCCCGCTCCTCCTCATCACGGCTGCACAGCCGCGCTAAGCCCCTCACGGTCGGGGCAGCGTCCGACTCCGACTCGGACTGGTAGCGACACGGGCGACCAGAACCGGACACTCGTCCCGGTGTGTTTCGTCCATTAGCCTGGCGGGGGTCACTGGCCATCTCTCGTGTCGATCCCCGAGGCTCGTTACGACCGACTGTTGACACACCTGGGCTGTTTTACCTGCCGTTAGCCGGAGTATTAAGCTCACCTCCGGTGTTAGCTCGATGCGAGCGCTGCTCCTCTTAGCTGCGAAATACGTGTTGGCTGTTGTGTGTCCGAGTTAACTGCGCAACCATCTGTTCCACTAATAATTAATTCAGCCGGACCACCTTCAGGGCAGCCCGGTTGATCCCTTTCTCGCAGCGGGTTCCCGGACCGCTAACGTTACCTCTGGTCTGCCGGTTAGCTCGCTGAGCTAGCCTAGCCGCTCTTAGCAGATGCGCAAAGTATGTGACGGTGGCTCAAAGACATAAAAAGACTTCGAGCCACTGTTATTGTGTTCGTACTGGACTTTCCGAACACAACACGGTCTGATTCAAACCTAAGACGTGTTTGCATGAGGCACCGAGTTGAATTTGCAGGTTTCAGTCGCCGGGTTTTGCTTCGGTTGTTCACGAGAGCCTTTTCCTCATATGCTACGTCATCGTGACGTAGCGAAACTTTCCACTAATGAGCAGCGGTGCACCGAGCAAACCCCGCTTCAATTAATAGGCTATTCATTTGTACGCGTTATTTATCTAGGGTTTGATGTAATTAATTAATGTAAAAAAAAATCCCCTATGTGTGTACTGTGTTTACGGGGTGGGTAGATGTTTTTCAGCTTCTAATGGTGTACACTGTGTTATATGTTTGACAGTGTGTGAGAAAAAAAAATCCCTATAGGAGAATAAAGGCTCTCTATGTAGCAGGAATGTGCTGTCTACACTAATACCAACTGATGTTGCGTTACTCATTTAGCTTCCATAAATAAAGGTTTCCCCATTAGAAGTAGAAAATTGTTTACTGCTGTGTATGTCTGCAATATTGTATAGGCCTATCAACCGTCTCTAAAATCATTAGTTGTCATAACCGGTGCCAGGTATTTCCTTTTTTATTTAATGATCAATGAATAATGTAGTACTGTATGTGAAATGCCAACACTATCATCCTTCAACAGAACGTAGCAAGTTTAGCATTTGTCTCTATTTGTTAATTACTTGAAACATAATAAATTAAATTAATTACTTCCAAATTACCATTAATTGATAAATGCTTACTGTTCATTTCAGCACTATGTCATGGCTGCACTCATTTTCTTAAGAGAGAGCTCCAAAGATCCACAATAGCCTGTGGATCCAACTTTGACTCTGCTCCAACCATTACAATTTGAGAGGAATTTTAGAACTTCAAAGTATTTTTTTTTAGATGTTTTATCAAACTGAAAACTGGCCATAAATTGAAACAGTTCACTTTATTTCACCGTTCCAGCCCACCTGATACTTAAAGCCCACCCACAAACCAAGGAGATATTCTGCATTTTATGTACTCCTTCAAACTGAGTTCATGTGCAATTGTGTGGATTTCTGAGTCTTTGTGTGTGTACACATCTATAATGTTAATTTGGCATACAATAGTTTCACAATTTTATAATATTTACTTCCTGAATCACCTTTATTTAGGAAAATAAAAAAACATCAATGGTGTACCCTTGTTATCAGGCATATAGGCCTATCTTATATTAATTTACCTGTATATATATATATAATATTAGATATCTTTATGTGGAGGTAACAGAAGAAAGGTAAAGCCTTCAGATATGAGGGAGAGAGAAGGAAAGATGACAGTGACATATAAACAGACAAACAAGTGAGGGTGATGTGCTGCTCCATTCGACATGACAAGACACAGACTCTGGGTTTTAGAAGGTTCAACATTTTGGCAGCAACTAAGAAAAAACCCTTCAGTGTACTGTCACCATTTCCCTATGAGGGAAGAGTTTTATTAACAAACACACAGGCTGGCTATGGAGGATGACCTTCGGAGCACAAACGCACACAAAAAGGTGTGGTCTCCATGGCAACCGGCGCTTCGTGTCCCAGGAGGCCCTAGGGTTAAAGGGGGTAAGGCAGAGAAAGGAGGAGGCAGAGGTGGTTTGGTAGAGCTCAGGGTATAAGCAGAGGTCAGGGTTCACACACACGCACACAGGTTCCTCTTCAGTACTTTACAGGAAGTAAAAATTGTTTGTGTGTGTGTGTTTGTGAGTGAGTGAGTGAGTGTGTAGATGGATAGGGGACAGTGGGATGTGAGTCCTCAGACGATTTTGTTCTCCAGCAGGGCGATCCTCTTCGACATACTCTCTAGTAAGGTTTTGTCAAGGAGACCAACGATGATGATCAAACAATCAAATATATACATTTAACAACAGTATTAAACCCCCCGCCCCCTCCTCACATCACATCATCAAAGGATATATTTTTTTGTTAGTGCCTGTAGGGCGCTTTCTACTTTCTTCTGGAACTTAACAAGGGAGTCACATTCACAAGGATCCTCCTCTGTGGGATCAGAAAGCACACGATCAGGTCAGTGATATAACAAGTAATTATAGAAGTATTTATTCATGTTTGTACTTAATGGCAACCTCTGACCTTGGCAGATGTTAATTTGCAGCTTCTTGGCGATCTGGGTCATAGCCTTGAAGTCAGCGGTGTAGAAGTAGTGCTCTCCAGTTGGCTCAGAGGCAATCTCTCTCAGTTCATCCTCCACTGCGTTGCCCACTCCAACAGCATACATCTTGAATCCTGCCCCCCACACATACACATAAACACATAGTTATAGTTATATAAGTATTGTATTAGTTCACTTATTCCATTTACGTAATACGCCAGGATCTTCACTCTCACTCCTACCGTTTTCCTTGGCCTTCCTGGCGGCATCTCCGATGTAGTCCTGGCTGCGTCCATCAGTGAAGACGATGCCCACCTTGGTAACTCCAGGCCGGGAACCCTGACCGGGGCCGAAGCTGTTGTCTAACAGATAGCGGAGGGCCTGACCTGTCATGGTTCCCCTCTCCATGTAGGCCATCTTCTTGACAGCGTCCTTCAGGTCTTTTTTGTTGTTGTAGCGGCCTAGGGGAAACTCCTGTGGGAGATGAGAACAGTTTGCTGATCATGGAGGGAGGGACGTTTAATTTGTTGATCCTGTAAACTAAGGACGGACACGTACCTGTCTGACTGAGCTGGAGTACTGCACCAGTCCGACGTGAGCGTTGTTGTCAGAAACATCCAGTTTGTCGATGATCTGGTTGATAAATTTCTTGACCAGCTCAAAGTTCTCAGGGCGAACGCTCTTAGAGCCATCAATCAGGAACACAACATCTGTCGCTGAATTGCTGCAAGCTGCTGATAGCACACATACACACACGGACATACACACAAACACGCATGTTAGTGTGGTCACTCTATGATCTAGCGTGGACAAATACAGTCGCTACACACACACACATGCGCACACTCACCACTGCAGCTGCGACCATCGTCCATGAGGGTAAAGCCATCTTTGCAGGCACACTTGTATGATCCGGGGCTGCTGATGCATACCTGCTCACAGTCATGATCCCCAGTGGCACACAGGTCCGACACTGTGTGTGTGTGTGCATGCAGAACACACACGTACACACAGTAAATATGTAGAGGCACATACACACACACAAAGAGGAGTTTGGGTGGGGGGTTGGGGTTAGGAGGAGAGAATGAAACTATGTCAGTTTGAAAATCTAGCATTCATTTTTAATGATCCACTGTGACCTGCAGTTAACCTCAACACGTTGTTGCATGCACGGTGCATCAATCCAGTGGATCCTTAAAACAAACAGGTGGAAAAGATTGGAGTAGCCTTCAATAAACAACATCTGTTTGTGGGTTTCTAAATGTGATGCTCAGGCTCGTCCAATAACAATCCAACACTGCGATCATGCGGCTCTGCCCTTGGACGATATGTCTGCAGTAAAGACTGGCTGCCACAAAGCGTGTGGCAGAGGCAGCAGTCAAAACTGCCGCAGACAGCGAGCGCCGAAGGGCATCACTAATTAGAGGTTTAATGATTGTCACTAATGGATCGGTAATTACAGATAGATCAGTCTCGCCTCTCGGTTATGTGAGAGTTGACTGAGGAACAGGAGGGAATTTCATTCCAAAAGGTTGTTCCTGCCCTAATGCCCTCGTGCAATGGGAATATTTAATGAGTTTGCACGGCTGAATGAATAAACTCTAGTCTTGTTAGAGAAGTAGAGAGGACAAAAGGGAGGGAACAATAAATTGGAATGAAAAGATGACAGTCCTGACACCTTACCCTCAGTATAGGGAGGCCAGCAGAGAGCTCTCTCCATGGGGATGAAGGCATAGATAATGGTCGTCCAACCCTGATAGAATTTCTTCTCAGCCATCACTGACTATTTCTTTCACAAAGGGCTGATCCCTCTTTTCTGCCTCTAACCATAAACCCGAACATCTTCCCCACATCCTCTGCCTTCCTCTTCCATCTCCTCCCCACTTACCGCAGAAGGCCTCCTGGAACTTCTTAGTGAGCTTTTCGATGACGCTGTAGCTCTCCACGTAGTCCACATGGTCGTCCAGAGGCTCGCTGGCCATCTGCCTCAGAGTGCTCTTGTCCACGCGGCCCACACCGATGGCAAAGATCTCAATGCCGGCGTCACGTGCACGCTGAGCGATTTCCTTCACATTATCCTGGGGACGGCCGTCTGTCACAATAATGGCAACCTGTGATGGAAAAGGAGCAAAGTTAGATACAGCGCAACAAACAGAAGTGTGAAAAGTGGCGAGAGACTGAGTGTGAGATGTGTAACTGACCTTGCTGATATCAGGGGATTTGACACGAGCACCCTCGGCCTCGCTGAAGGCCACATTCAGGGAGAACTGGATGGCCAGACCAGTCATCGTTCCAGTGGACAGGGGCTCGATCTTGGTCACAGCTTTAACGAGTCCAGCTTTAGTGCGATGAGTCTTCAGAGACACCTGCAGTTGCACGATACCAAGGTCAGACAGGATCCATGACTTCCCAAAAACATGTACATCAAGACATAAACCACACCCCTACCTCATTCTTCACACGGCTGGCGTAGTTGACAACTCCCACACGGGTGGCATTGGGTCCAACATCCAGACCCTCAATGACCTTGGCCAGGAAGACCTTGACTTGCTCAAACTCAGAGGGACGAACACTTCGACTGCTGTCAATGATGAAGACGAGGTCTGTTGGACGGGTTTTGCACAAACCTGCCGCTGCACATGGAGACAGAGAAATGTGATTATTATGCAATCTTATTCTAATAAGTTCCTGACTGGGTAAGTTGATGTAAAACATCCCAGTTATGCAATCTGTGATAAAGAAACAGTTATTGAAAGTGGATGCAAAAGGCGGGAGGGGGAGGAGCCTGGAGAAAAAGTAGGTAGGAAAAGGGGAGGGCGGCAGTGATGGAGGCCAGAGAGATGTATATGAGAGAAGGTAGGTGGAAACAGAAAAACAGGATGCATGGAGGCAACATGGGTGGAGAGAGGGAAAGGTGGAGGGAGAGGAGAGCTTGACCAAAAAAATAAGGATAGAGGAGAGATGAAATAAGAGGCCAACACCTTTAAAAACATTTTTAAAAGCCTCCTGTGCAATATAGACGAAAATAAGAATAATCATCATAAATCATAATCTGAAAACTGTGAAATTTCAATCCACTGAGGACGAACATCACGTTTAGTTAAAATTTTAACCAAGTAGCTGAGATAAAGTGGAGCTTTTTGAGCAATACCTTACTCGGTTCAACTGGAAACACCTGACAGAGATAGCGTATGATGGAGAACTGATTTCTGTGACAGTCTGAGCCTGAGTCGGATTTTCACTGTGAGTTCAGGTATTTGTGGCTTTGACAAACTAATTTGCTCCCCACAACTTCCCGTGTCTGTTAAACATCACTGATCTCCCTTCTCACCCTTCACCTCTCTCCCTCCCTCCAGGTTTTCCGCCTACTGACGCTCTCTGTCTCACGCACACACAGGCATCAGCACACAGAACTAATTGCCACGCTTCATCCTGAAAAATACTCATCGAAATCATCTAAATTGTGCAATTACACTATTTGAACACCAGCAACTAAACACTCTGGATCAAAGACTTCTGATCAATGAATATCTGAAAAACACTAAGAGTTGCATTTATTACTTACTTATTAGTTCAAGAAATCCCATAAAACAGGATCAAAACTAAAAATTACAATTTTCACACCCCCCAATTTCGTCTCCTCTGGGGGTTTCTTTACACATCATATGTTCAAAAGAACTTAACACAGACACGGAATAAAAACTGGGTCCTTCACTCCCCCCACAGATCAACATTTAGAGGAATTAATTTCATCTCTGTTGAGATCAGGCATCATGAAACTGATCTACACTGAGCTCGAGTTCACATTTGGTAGAAAACAGTGTGAAATGATCAACTTTTAGGGGTTAAAGGTCATCACTCTTACCCATGGCGGCGGCGGTGCGGAGGTCCACGGTGGCATGAGCTCCTATTAAGCCGAGCAGCAGCAGGAACAGCGGCGGGGTGGGCATCATGGCGACAGCGACAGAGGGGTGGACGAGTAAACGTGGGGGTCCGAGCGGACGGTCCTGGAAGTGAGAAGCCAGAAAGGAGACAGAGCGGCGAAGGAAGGGAGTTCCAGGCGAGGGGGACAGCCACAAAGTGAGACTGAGTGACTCTGAGCTGCAGGTTATCAATGCAAGTGCTTCACACACTCGGCCCACAGACACCCCCCCCCCTCTCCACAACTCTTGTGTATGTGTGTGTGTCTGTGGGTAAGAAAGGGAAATACCTGCTCTGGGAGGACCTAAAACGGTGGGCAGGGAAAGACAAACACACCTTGATACAGCTAGGATGGACAGGTATGCATGTGTGTGTGTGTGTGTGAATGTAACAAAATTTGTGTTGTGTGTGCGCTTGGTGTGTACAGTATGTGTGTGACTGGCTGGGGGTACAGGAGCGGCTGGGGTTTGGCGGAGAGTAGCCGCCAATGAAGCCGCCCCAGGTTGGATTTGGCCAAAGCTCAAATAAACACCAACATGAATTCCTCTTTTCTCCCCGTGTTCCCTCGTATAGCAAACTCACATTTATGGTGCGGAAGTGAAGCAGGGCCGCCATACACAGCCCACAGTGTTCCCCGCTGCTGCGCACGTTGGCATGTGTGTGCATTTCTGCATAAACATGCATCTCGGTATAACGTCTAGTGCCAATTCTTGGTTTTTGGAAGTTCAGCTCAGTTCAGTTCAGCGGTTCTGAATTATACGTAACATTTTGTGTTTTCCTGCAGCTTGTTTGGTTGTTTTCTCTCATCGTCCCAGCTTTGCAGTTTTTACAGGGTTTTTTTTTTGTACAGGTCCAAATTTGACTTCATCACCACAGGTCACCACAGACCAGATCGCACAAACCGGTCAACAATCACGGCTAGATAAGTAATAGACTAGCTGATTGCAACCAGATCAAAATATAAACTGATTTCCTCCTTCACATTCAACTTCAACACTCCTCTTCTCGCCTGTTTCTCCGTTCCTCTCCTCTCCACTGTCAGGTCGGCAGTGGGCCCCAGCGGAGTAAACACAGTAGGAAAACAAACCTTCATCAATAAGCTCACATACACATCTTTAATCTTTCTATAGAGTCCACATACACACTAAACAGAGACCCCTCTTTTCCCTCCGACATCCCACTCCGCCCGACCCAACCCTGCATTCCTTTTACACCCTCCCTTCCTCCTCCTCCTCCTCCTCACACACCTCCATCCACACATACACCCCGAACAAGCCGCAATTGAGGGTTTAGTCTGGGAGGGGAAGAGGAGTAGGGGCTCGTGTTGTACAGTAACTAGCCAGACAGATTTTCTACTGAACTGAACAAGCTGCAAAAATCAACTTTGAATTTGTGTGTGTGCATGTGCGTGCGTGTCTGATGGTGGCGATGGGCTAGGGATGAAAGATTTTCAGATGTTGTTCCTGGACAGTGTGCCATCTGTGGGAATTGCCTATTTGGCTTATAAGAGAGAAGACACAACACACACATATATACACATATTTATGCAAATGCACAAACAAACAGTACATATGCAAACACACACAGGTTATGTAACCTGGTCTGCTTGGCATGCAGGACAAACACAAACATAAGCAGGTAGCTGGATGAGACTTACCTGCATCCATCAGTATTTGTGAGGTGTTTCAAAGTGCCATGAAATTCACTCATTTATCATCTTGTGTTTACATGTGATTAAAGTTTCACAGTAACAGAGGACTGTTGAGAAGAAGGCCTCCGATACGCTGCTCTGATGCCAATTAAAACATCTGTGACATAACATGTTATACGACACGTGACGCACTTTTACAGACAGCTCACCTTTTCTAACCAACAATCCCGCCAAAAATATGAAGGTATTCAACTTGATTGGTCAAAGGGCAGAGAATTAATTAACAATTTCTATTAAAATCAGTTTTAAAAACCCCAAAAGCTGACATATTGTTATGTGACTGTTTCCCCCTTTCTCCCTGTCCATTCAGCTTCTGGTTGCAAAAACAGAAATCTAATATGAAGACAAGGTACATTTGTTTTCCTACTGAAAAAGGAGATGTTCCTGTAAATCCTCTCTCACTGCCAACAGCCAAACCACTCTTAGGCTTCTCAATTTAGAGATTATTCATCACAATAACACTGCCAGACCCATAGAGCAAATGGAAACAAATGTTTAAATGTTTAAAACAAATACCTCCATCTCCACCACACTGCATGCCAATGGGCTTTTTTATATAAATACACAAAACCACATTCAAATAATGCCGCGTTTAGAGAATGTATTTAGTATCAACGTGGTTAGATGAGATATTTTATGGAAGCCGCTGTTTAAACAACATTTGAATAGGCAAACCTATTTATTTTACCAAATAAGTTGTTGTTCTCCCCAGCCACTCTCCTTCCAGTTCCTTTAGCTTCCAAACCCAACACAAGTCTATTTGTCTTATCTTCTCAAAACAAACTAAAAATAAACACGCTAATGATATTTGAACCAGAGAACCAGACGACTGGAGAATCTCCAAACCGTGTTTTCAGTTTTGTCTCACAACCAACGTTATTACTTCAAATCAGTTATATCAATAAACTCCATTACTAGACTGAACCCAAGCGGTGCAAGGTTTTCTTTCACTTTTTTCTTTTTTTTTCAGTCCGCGTGTGTGTGCGTGCATACTGTCACAGAGTTTGGAAAGACTGCGAGGATTTTGTGTTTGACCACATCCATAAATATTGAAACAAGTTCCCTTTCTTCAAATCTCAGAATACTGAGTAAATATTGACACGGCGGGATCGGGGTGCACCGAAGCATCCCACACCAGTACTTATACACTGTCACATATGAACATGTATGCACATACACACACACGTACACGCTTACAGACACACACATACACGCTCATGCTCGTGCTCTCCAGCCGTGATCTGAGCACTCTCTGTACACAGCAGGGAAGTCCTGGAAAAATTAATTACAAACTTAAACCTGTATGAACCCCTCCTCAGTAACACATGTAAGCTCAGAGGCACACGGCGTCAAGGAAACCTGACACACGTGCACAACACTTACAGACATATACACAACCTTCATAAATATATATAAAACTAAAATCCTGAGGAAAAACCTGACGGAGCTAAGTTTGAATAGTGCTCTCATTCCTGAAATGAATGCAGCGTGTGTGTGTTTCTTTATGCAAGAGAGTTTGAGAAATTTCTGCACTGCAAATTAAGTTTTTATGTGTGTATTTGTATGTGTGCGTGTGTGTGTGTGTGTTTATGCTGCACACCTCCTGCCAACAGTAACAGCTCAGTAGCCAGTGAGCAGGAAGAGAGACGTTCATTAAAAACCCAAATACAGCAGTTACATAACCAACAGTTCTGTTCATCCCAGAACCTCCTGTGCTACAAACACACTCCTCCTTCATCCCCATCTTCTTCTCCCTCCCACGCCTGTTGGCAGAGCCCACCCATCATCCTCTCCTCCTCCCATAGCAACAGCTCATCTCGGCTCTCCTCCCTTGTTCCCAGACCAACGCGCTGCCTCCCTCCTCCGTCTCCCTCCTCCTCTAGCTGCTCCCCTGGTCCCTGCCACCTCCTCCTCGCTCTCATCAAACATTTCCTTCTCTCACTCCCACGTCATCCAAGCTCCACTTCAAACTTTACTTGTTATATATACAGCATGGACTATGAACCAGGAATATTAACCAGAGTTAAAACAAGCAACTTTTTTTTGTTTTACTTTGACTACTGAGAGCAAAAATGACATATTGGTCCCGAATGTCTTCTCTAGTCTCAGGAAAATGCCTTCAGCTCTTTCAGAGGCAGAGTTTCATACAGGGATTTGGTTTCCACTATCCCCTGCAACTGACTTGCATACTAAGAATAAACTGAGCGGAAAGTGCAGTAAATGTGTGAGCTCGGCAGATGGCAACACAGATTAAGGATTTAGGCTGCGTCAGTGATCGTCTGAGATGCCTCTCCCCCAGAAACAACTGTCATTCTTCTCTTTCATCGGATTAGAGGCTGTCACAGATCCCCACCACCACCACCACAGAGTTACCCCTGAGAAACAATAAGCTGTTAAACACATCGTAGTGAGCGGTCGTCTCGCAAAGAAGAACTGCCCTCTTGTGGCCTAAAGACTCATCTGAAATTAGTCACACAAGCAGTACAGCTCAAGCCAAGCAAAGGTTTCCCCAACACATGGGCTGTGGACAGTAACTGGGCTCTGGAGCACAGGAGGAGCAATGAACAAACCATATGATACAGCTGAATTTTGATTATATATCTTGGGAGGTTATTATAGTTAATACTATAATTTCCTCTGGGACAACTGATCCAATTGTGTGGTAATTATCCTGAACTTAGGCCAGTCTGTTTGTTGCATTTTCCCTCATTAATCCCTGTTATTGCTCAGAAGTATATTGACAACAATGTACTGATTATTAACTAAAGTCAATCATAAGCGTAAATAATATCTGTATTTTTATTTATTTGTAAGTAACCTTATTTAAATACTAACCAAACACAGTTATGATTCTGAGAAACACTTTACTTTAAGCCCCCCTTTTAAATAAAAACCATGTTTTACATTGTTACACTTGTTTTTTATTGTAATATTAATCATTATTTGTATATATGTAATCTTACACTGACTGATACCCATATAGTATTAATGTTGTTGACAAATGCAGTGCATAAAAACACTAATATCTGAATACAACATTAGTGCAGTCTTGTTTCTCTCTGACTTGACTCACTGTCATTCTGTAAGTTAGTATCAGTGTTTATTTGGGTGTTTGGAGGTGATTACACTTCAATCAAAACATTCATTTGTGAATGGGCATACATATTCTGAGTGAGTATAGAGAACAATTATGTTACCCCGCCACCACCTAAACTACTCTCCCTCCGGTCCACAACCAAAATGAAATCAAAACAGATCAAGGAGCAAACAATGGTTGTGAATCCTAAATTGTTGTCATAGCAAGAAAAATTAAATACAGTAATAAATAAATAATGAACAGAACAGTGAGCACTTATTGCAGCCCAGCTAAATGCAGCCCGACCAGGCCCACTGACATAAATATCAATATTGAGAGTATCCTAATGATTATGCAAACAAAGACTATAGAAACACTCAAAAACACACACACTCTCAAAAACACCCACAAATATACAGTCAAAATTGTATGGGGGAGAAGTCACAGTGGAAGTGACTGTGAATCTCTCGTGGGCTGTCATACTCAATCTTGACACAAGGGGGCACTGGAGGGCTTTCTGGTGAGGCAGGGCTCACCTGAGAAGGCAGCAGGGAGGCAACCTTGGCTGGCGTGCTCTCGGCTCTGAGGTGCGAGGGCCGTAGGGTGGACACAGGTGGGAGGGAGGCGGTGCTGCTGCTGTTGGTGGTGGTGGTGGCGGTGGTGGTGTGCGTCTGGGTGTGGGATGAGCACTGGGAGCTTGCATGTGAGAGGTCCCCTCGGGGGTAGAACGAGGGGGGAGGCAGGGTGGTGGAGGAGGGCGGCTGGTGGTCTCGAGCAGTCCCTAAGCTGGCAGAGTAAGTCGGAGGACACTGAGTGTGCTGGTGCATGGCTGGCTGGCTGTACATGTTCCCCCATGGGTAGGACTGGTACGCGGTGATCCCACCTGACAGGAAACACACGCATATCCAGACAGAAATGTGACAACTGAGCTTTTATTAAAGATAATTTATCTCAGAAGGCTCTGGAGCAGGACCCTCTCTTAAACACTTCCTTTTATACATCTAAAAATGCTTACCTGCTCTGAAGACCTGTTTTTTTTTTCTGTCTGTGCCTCACCATGTCTCCTCCTTTTTCTTTCATCTCTCATTAGCACCCTGGACATCAGTGGGGCCCCAGAGCTGTGACAGCTTTCCCCCAAAGGCTTTCAACACCCAACAGACACAATCCAGCCCCACCTTCCTCACCTGCCAATCTTAACTGAAACTATTCATATGCAGTTAACGGTTTCATTGGAGTGTCTTGGTGCCCATTTGGCTAAGACACACAACATATGGAGAATCTCTACATCTTATTTTAGCCAGGGATCTCTCTCTCTCTCTCTCATCATATTGACGGGTTAGCTCAACTGTCTTCAAGGCAAAAACATCAAAGCAAACAATCAGCAGTATTTGACTCTAAATTGATGGTGTTCGTTAAGTGACTGCAAACTAGTGAGAGTTATTCCAGATGAGAAAGTTGTGCTTGTTTTCTGATTAGACAACATTGCTGGCAGCCACGTCAATTCCAGCCGTGGATGTTATGAAACTCCCTGAGCTGAATCATGAGTGTATTAGAATCACCACCTCGTGGTTTTATGCCTCCGCCACCCGGTCAAGCTACAGGAAAAACTGTTACAACCTCCCCTTTCTGAGTTAGTGCTGAATAACATCCACAAGTGTTTTTGTGGAACATTATGATGTCACAGTGAAGTTGACCTTTGACCCCTTGAATGTTATCACCTCATCATTTTATTAGAGGACAGTTTTGTGTTTTTGTGTCATAATCAACTCATGATTTTGTCAGTTATGACTGAGAGCGTCTTTGGTGGCGTCCTAGTAACCGTGTCCTTTGACCTCTGATCACCAAATGATAATCAGTTCATCATTGAGTGTATTTAATCTTTTGTTCTACATGAATTGAAATTCTCTTTGGAGTATCCTGACATATTGCATTTACGTGATTGTGAGGTCGCTGTGACCTTGCACTTTGACCTTTTCTCCTAAAATCTAATCAGCTCATCTTTCTGTATCCAACCGCAAGTGTCTAAGTTGAGATAATAACACAACATGTGTGATCATCATCATCGCATTGTTGAACTGTGTGGGAGACTCTCATGCTTAGTATCATCACAATTATCAGAGAAAATATTGAAATGGGAATTTATAGCTGTAAAACTCATTCACAGCCACGACTGAATGTAGAGACTTTAACACCTCATGTAAATAATGTAGACAGATGCTCCTTTTTTAAACGTTAGTCATGTTGACAGAAGGAAGCAGGATTTTTACAGGTACCTTTGCAGGTTTATTTGTGGAGTAAGGAAACAGGTTATCAATAAAATTATACCATTCATTTGAATATTTACTAGATTTTATTTATCAGTATCTTTAAATAACCATTGCATGTGTGGAAATGTATCTGATGTTTGACTAGACTGTTTAATGTTTTTGTAGCCTTTCTCCAAATTTGGAACCACTCACTTCTACATGTTAAGTCGAATGGTGTATTTTATGGTTACATGAACAAACCAAATCATTGCGACTCACCATGATGACCAGTGGAGTGCAGCATTATCTGTCCAGCACTCTGCGACTGGAAGTAGGCATGGCCTCCAGTGGAGTAGGTCACCACCCCAGTGGAGTTTCCTCCAGGGCCGAAGGTCAGGTAGGAAGTCGGGTTTGAATCTGGAGGGTTGGGGGTGAGGTAGGGGGAGGGGGTGAGGTAGGCCATGCGGGCTAGAGTTGCTTGAGGTTGGTGCTGGGGCTGGCTGGTGGGGTAGGAGGTCTGGAGGTGGTAGGAGAAACTGTTGTTCTGTTGATTGGAAATCAGGTAGTCGAGCTTCTCCCCGAAGTCAAACAGAGAACTGGAGACAAAAACAAGAGTTCAGTCACAAACACACTAAATCGAAAAAACAGTGTCACATAGATACAATAACAATGGTCATAAACTCCCTAAACCAAACCTGCCTGCCAGACAGTTTGATTCATATGGTCAGTGCATCTGTCTTTTTGTTGTTTTGTTAAAAAACGAGGCACAGCGATACCAAGTGGGTGTTTGTTGAGGGCTGAATACTGCACTCCTGGCAAAGTAGTGAATCGACTGTCAAAATGACTCAATGTCTTGATATAACATCTATCATCCAAAAGAGAGGGCATCATAAATTGATTTGGAAGTTATGATTTATACAATAATTATTTTGTAAATCACCAGCTGTCATCAGAGCACCCTCTTAAAGTGTCAGTTCATGCAAATTACAACAAGACCAGGACTCAACAGTCATGCTATCACTCTGAGGTTATAATTACGCACTATGGTGCTTTGGGCTAAATGTTAACATCTGCATGCAAACATGCTCACTTTGACAGCTCTAGCTTGCTAATGTTCAACGGGTACTAAATTACCACTCCAGTCTTAGTGAGACTGATGGGGAAGTAAGTAGTTTTTCATGTATTTGGTCACAGAGGATAACACGGAGTCTGACCTGGTGATGACGCAAAGCCATTCTAGCAGAGCAAAAAAAACGTATTTCCTCACAGTCTCAACATGCAGCTACACAAATATAGTGGAGATTAATATATTTTGGTACAAGTTTGTAGTTCCAATAAAAGTATATCATCTTTGGGCAACTTGTCTTGTCAAAGGCAGAGAAATTCATACTTTGCTTTATTATTGGCTTGAATCATGAGATTTTCTAGTGCTGTGATACATAATTGTAGTCAAACAAACAAATATAATTTTGTGCAAAGCAATTTTGAACTGAGCTCACGCTCAGCATGATTTTTGAAATATTTCAGAGTGCCAGATGAAACTGACACCCCACTACCACAGGCGCTGTGTGAGCCATCATTATAGCAGTATTTCACAGGATCCCAGCCCGTGTCTGCAGTCTGTCCTCCTGTCAACTTTTGTACCCGCTGTCCCTGTTCAAATCAGTGCCTTGTATTCATGTCACAGTCACTGTGAGCTGAGCTCAACTGACCTGGTGTCAGTCTGCAGAGACTGGGTGTCACGGTGGGCCAAGGTGGAGCCGCCCTCCAGAGCCTCCAGAAACAGAGGCGGAGTGTGAGCCGGGGTGTTGAGGAGAGGTGGAGTGGGTTTGGATGGGTTGTATGTTGTTGTGAAAATGGGGAGGCTGGCTCGCCGCAGCGGGGGAGGGCTGTGCATAGGACGGGGGTGGTACTCTGTCAGCCCACCCTGAGATAAAAGCTGGTGCTGGCTCCCATCTCTCACTCTGGGCTGACCTTGGAGACAAAATAAACAGATTAAAAATGTAGATTCCAGAAATACTGTAGTTTGGTTTCTAGAGACATTTACTATTTCAACATCCAGCTTGAAGATCCAATGAGCTCATTTTATGAGAGGGAAAGATTGATGATTGGTCCTGCTCTAAACTGTAAGTTATGTAGTTAGAAAGCCAATAATTTCATTATTGATGCAGTGAAATCAAATTTGCAGCTACTTGAGCTTAATTGTGCAAAACAGATGATGAATATTTGAGGGGCTTTGGTGCCCTTAGTTATGACTCTGAGGCAGCACAGATCCTTAGCAGCAATTCAGACCAAAATAAGTGCTACTGTACTGTCAAGCTGCAAGACGGCTTTGTACAACCTTGTGAAACTATTCCTACTTGATTGTCAGGTAAACAATAAAAGTATAGCAGTTTGCTGGATTTCACATTTGAGCAAAATGGAGGAGCAACTACCAACAGCTTGTTTCTTTTCCTATTTTCAATTCTTTTTTCTTTTTTTTGCTATAGTCGTCTGCTGCGTTGTTCTCGCTGTGCCAACACAGTGGATTCATTGAAGGGAGTAACACAACATCAGATTTTATACACAACAATAAAGCAACAGGGTTCTGGTCATTAGAAAGTATTAAAAAATCCTCCTGAACAAAGATTACTAAGCCCCCAGCTATGAGCGAGACATAAGAAACACACAAAATTAACAGAGGTATTGTGATTTAGCATTATAGCATATTCTCTTTAGAGACCAAACTTCTTTTCAGTTTTAGTAATTACAAAGCACAATAAACTTATGCTTAGTTGTATGTCTTAATGCCTATGAGTCTCTATACCTGGGCTGTTGAGGTCGGCCAACAGGTTATTGTAGGAGGTTGGGGTGTGGGTGGATAGTGTGGGGTAAGCAGGCGCCACTGGGGCAAGCTGAGGAAGCTTGGCAGCAAACTGACCAGGAAAAGAGGGAGCACCCTCACTGAAAAAGAGAACATAAAACTAACCTTAAATCACACATCAAATTATCAGAACGTAGAGAAATAAAGAGTGTTTTCTGACCTGTTTGATGCCAGCGTGGGCAAGGTGGGGTTGATTTGGTGATGTGGGGGGCTGCTGCTGCTGCACCCAGCTCTACTCTGTCTGTGTTCAGCCTTCGCTGTGATGGACCGCTCCACCTTCCTCCATTTAGCCCTGCGGTTCTGAAACCAGACCTGGGACATAGAAACAAAAGAGCAGATTATACAGATGAAGTAAGATCGACCAGGAGGGAAAATGGAAGGTGACAGAGAGATAAATAGACGCTCTAAACAGAAGCTCAGCAGGGACAGAGTAGATTGTCAATTCATCAATGGAAAGGAGTGATACAAGAGGATCAAAAGAGAGGGATGGCTGTCTAACCATAATTCTCTGTGGTGTGACACCAACTGAAGCTGCAATGACTTTCCTTTTCTCTGCATCAGGATAGTGGTCCTCCTGGAACAAGGCCTCTAAATGCTCTAACTGATCTGCACACACAAAGCACACACACACAAGCACACACAAGCACACACATTGCACGTATGTCAAGTATTTGCATAGTCAAATGTGAACACGCCTGGATAAACAGGCGGTTTGGTTACCAGTACTGTAGAGTGTCCGGCTTTTCTTCTTGGGTGCAGGGGGCAGCAGGCAGCTGTCCACGGCCTCTAACCCTGGCAGCAGAGGGAAGCTGACGGCGCGGCCCCGGCCCCGGGTGCTGTAGCGAATGGAGCGCCGGGTGGAGTAGACCTGGGTTATCTCCATCTGCCATGAACCAGGTAAGCATTACCTATGCACTCAGCACCTCGGCCAAATTCAACCAGTTGAACCAAATTTGTCTGATGTAATGTGTTTTAAAATCAATAATTCACCAATCATCTACTGGCAACGGATTTTCATCTAATGGCGGCGGACAGAGTTCATTTTTGAATCGTCCAAAACACACACTATGAAACAACCAAATAATGGAAAATAATGGAACAATGATGAATGGTGAATTGTTGATTTTAGTCTAAGTATCCCTTTCACTTCTACACAGTGATATTTTCTCACAGTCAAGTCAATCATCACATTCATCGGGCTGGAGGTTATAAATCTATTTTTTAATTTACCCACAATAATATTTGTAATTGTTTGGTCTATTGAACATCAGACAATATAGACAAATGCCCACTGCAATTTCACTGTGCCCAAGGTTCTGTCTTTTCATTTAGTGCAAAGATATTTCGTGTAGCGCAATTAAGACAAGACACAGCAGTACCTCACATTTCTGTAAACGAGGATTAAACAATCAAATGAGTATTTTAAAAGCGTATGATTACTTTCCTGCCAGATGATCAGCATTTGTCCACCATTAATCTTTAGCAAGATGGATTCACAGGCAAAGATGCAGCAAACGAAGTAGTTTTATGATTATAAGATTCAGTTTGCTTTCTTTTTTACTTTAATTTTGTAAGAAGAGTTCCTGAGGCCTGAAATCAGGGGAATTGAAATTTCTTGCTACTGCTAAAACCATGACTTCATCTGTGATTACTTAAGACTCTGGGTGGTAAACAAACCTTTCCTACAAATATAGATTTCTGACAAATTTCACAGTGTGGGTAACTGTGTGCCATACTGACAAATGATGATAAAATATAATCAGTTTTCCCCACTTCCACTCACATGGCAGCACAGAGAGATGAAATGATCTGCCACAGTCTGACAAGATCAGATTTAACATCTATCGCCAAAAATGGTTGTGATTCCTCATGACCTATTAGTTTTGCTTGAAGACTTGGAGCTGGATCTTTACTAGAACATACAAAGGTGTCACATTTGATCTCTCGCTGCAAACGTTATTGGAACACAAAGAACTTCATTGTATTGTCTCACATTGACACCTAAAATCTCACCATGTACAAGGGGACTAATAAAAATAAAAAGCACCTCTACAAAAATATATTTGAATTTCTATAACTGTCAGTATCAACAAAAATGAAGATGCTAAACTTTGTAAAGGCTCCAGGCGCCATAATCCCTATAGTCGAAGCAGTAGGTTTGTTACCTTTAATTGTCGGTGCAAGCTATTTTTAGTTCTGTTCCGTTATTATCTCTTAGCGTGGTGAATGTACAGGTCACAACTTGTCCACAAGAGCATTTTGGAGTTGCTGGACTGTGTATTTGATGAGGGAAACCAAGAAATCCCACGAGTCTCCGTAGTGTAGCTCTGAGCAGCTCACGGATCTGGTCAGCTGCTCTAAAAATAGCTCACACCGACAAAAACAACAAACCTACTCCTAAAACTATAGGGATTATGGCAATGGGCCAATTTGCCAAAATGTTGAACTATCCCTTTAACAAGGGACACGATTGTGGAGAATAGGTTCTATTACTTCTACTGCATCAACTTTAATGCTGTTGTTTTTGTCTTTTTTTTAATAAAACTGCCCATTGCAAGTCCAATCATGTTATATAACAAAGCTAACTCATCTGCCCTGCTCTGCTCTCACCTCAAGTGGCTGTGGGCCCTGCTGGGGGATGCTGTGGGGCAGGAGGGGGCTGTGAGGTCTTTTTGTCCCGTGGAGCTGAGGTGGTGCAGGTTGGGTCTGGACTGGGGGCGGTGCAGAGTACAGCAGGGGAATGGGAACAGTCGGACAATACGGCCCCGGCCCCCCGCAACCCAGGTAGATGGGGTCGGACAAGTCGCAGCTGTTCATGAGTCCAAAGGGAGGCTCCGACAGAGCCGAGCTCTCCTCTGAGCTCAGCACAGACGCCTCCTCCTGTGTCTGACTCTTCTTTTCCTCCTCAAACCTCTCACTGACATCTTTCACTCCTCTTCTGTTTCTCACTCTTTCACTTTGCTTCTTAGCTCGCCTCTTCCTACTCTTTTTCTGCTCATCTTTCTCCTCTAAACTTCTTGTTTCTTTATTTTGTTGACCAGAAATCGGTTTATTGTTCTTTTCAATCTCCATGTCTTCCATCTGCACCTCCTCTGCCTCCTCCACCTCCAGCCTACTATCTGTCTTCACCTGCTCCTCCTCTCCTCCCTCCATCGTCATTAGTTCCCTTTCGGAAAATTTCTTTTCTTTCTCCGCCTCCCCCTTTTTCTCTCCACACTGTGTCTCCAGAGCAGCCTCTTCATCCTCCCTATGATTAATCACTTCTTCCTCTCCTTTTCTCCTCCTCCTCCTCCTCCTCTCTTGATCATTCTTTGTTTCCAGGTCCTCCCGTTCCTCACACAGAAGGCTAGGACAGTCTGCAACACAGTCAAATCAGAGGCTGTTTACTTTTCTGCAGGTTCTGTGCAGCCTAAACCTCCTACACAAAAGTAATATATCATCATTTGTAGAAAGTCATCTGTGCTTTGTATCCAAAACCCCAACTTTACATGAAGACCAGACCTGGAGAGACCTCTACATGATTCTGTAACTTGTGCCAGGTCGCCACAGCCAGATTTTTCACATGGACTAAATAAAGTAATTGATGGAATTTGCAGGTTTCAGCGACTGAGAAGAATCACATGCAACTATTTTAAAACCCCTAAACAAACAGAGACCGTCATAGGCTGACAACAGTAGTTTCATTCACAGTATTCTTGATTTTGGCGACTACTAAACAAAATATTAGCCTCTGTCATAGGCAGAGGCTCCACATTATATTATCATGATACTTATGATATGATATTCTTGTGATTTTAAACATTCTGCCCAATCCTGAGTAATGCAATAATACATTTTAATACATTGCCAAGAGGAAAACAGTGTCTTTGTCTGTTTCATCTAATAACCTGTTCATTGAGATTTGCAATGTGTAAAATAAAAGATTGTCTGTATATCAATACAACAAAATATCGTGATAATATACTGTATTATTTGTTCCCCCACCCTATTTAAGTGTGCTGCACCTGAGCACCTTGTTCACTACTATCCATTTGCCTGCTGGATATTTTCTCAGTTGATTAAATTATATTTTGGTTTGGTTTAAAAAAAATCTCACTTTAAAAATACTATCATAGAAAGACAGCAAAATGCTCAATAGGTTAAGAAGATTTTTTTCTAATTTATTCACACCATGAACTATAGAACCTAGCTACATGTTTATCAAAATAGAGTAAAATTAAATTTAGTTTAGTTTTTTTGTCAGAAAACTGTTCATTTCTACTGTGAACCTGCATTCAGACCATGTTATGGCTAAATGTAGCTAAAAAGTACTGAAACTATAATGCATCAGTTAGCCTAAATAAATAAAAAGTGACAAACCTAAATAATTAAAACATTTTTAGAGGCTTCGTGGTATACACAGCCTCTGAATATCTCAAATCATGGCTTCTTTTGCAACTGTTTTCACACTCCTTGATCTCTTAAGGTAACATATATTTTATTCTATTAGATTTTGAAGTTAAAACCCCTGGAGTGCATAAATAAATATTGATTCTTGGACTGTAAAAACTGCTATTGCTGGGAAATAACTTGATCATGTTAAGAGGAGCTCAATTCCTTTCATACTTCATGAGTCGTGTGGTGACCTGCAGGTTGGCTGAGACCTGATAAACGTCATCCTCACGAGGAGCTGCAGCCTGCAGTGACTTAATTAGTGTCCCAGCTGTGCAGCGCCTCGTGCCACCCCACCTGACCATTAATTAACTGAGGGCAGCTAGGCGCCGCTAACCCGGCTAACCTGTCCCCGTCTACAAACACCGGGTCGTGAATGTTAATAACCGAGTTTAAATTCTTAATTTGTCTCGGTGGAGCCGAGCAGCACCGGGGAGCTGCACCTCACAGGAAACACACGAGCTTTAAACACACCTGAAAACTTTTTAAAGTCTTTCAAAGCTAAAACGATAAAAAGAAAAGAAAGAAAAGAGAGGAAAAAAAAGGAAGGAGTCAATTGCCAATAGACGATAAAGTAGGAAATGGCCTTACCGAAGTCTTCAACCATGTCACACTCCTCATCCATATTAGGCACTCGAGCCGGCTTCAAAAACCAATAATCGTGTCCTAATAATCAATTAAGCCACACAGGGTCACGAAGCGAATTGCTCGTGGACCGGAGGCTAACGAGATTGATTGATTGATTACCTCCCCCAACGGTGTGACGGAAAATTATCGCGTGAAAATGAAGCAGCCAATCAGCGACCGGAACGACTCCAATCCAAACCTGAGACAATCAGCTGAGATAAATACAAACAGTAGCCTATTTGTAGCTCAATTTTTCATTAGTTTGGATTATTGTTAGACAGACGGTGATGTAATGTCTGACCTTGTGAGTTCACTGATTAACATACCTGTTATTGTTTGGCCATAGCCTAATTTATGTCCACAAGTCAACATTTACAAGCAGGAAATGAAAGTGAATGTGCAAACAAAATTGTAATGAAGCTTAATTTACTTTATTTCAGGACCCCAATCCCCCTAGATACAAAGTGAGGCCTATAAAAAGATATGACTATAAATATGTGCTTCTGTGCCTAAAGTTTAAATTAAATGATCCACTCCATAACTTCTATGGTAAAAAATAAGCAGCAATGATGCTGGGTATATCTAAAATTGACAAATGCATTACAACAGCTATTTTCATGAGGCTGTGTATCGAAAATAATAATAAAAAAAAATGTGTGTGGGCTGTAATTGAAAATGATTGTACTCTGGTGAATCAAATCACCATAAAATTATATTATAGGTTATTAAAGACAAGATTATGGTGAAACTTGAGCTCATAAATGCATTTTAATGTGCACTGGGTTTTAACTGAATCTTGATTTAATTGTTATACATAGTCAGAAATTCTTTTTTTCCCTCACAATTTCTTTATACTTAAATCTCCTGTCAGCTCCCTAGAATCTAGATACAAAACTATGAACGTGGGAAACTCAAAGAAAGGATTAAGAGCGAGAAGACAAGAAGATCAACATTTATGTCCGGTGATCCTATAAAGACAAAGAAAAGTTTGATGCAAGTTGAGAATAAACAACCTTTCTTTGAGCTGCTTATTCTGAAAAAGTCTGAAACATCCCAACAGTCTTGGCAAGATGAAGCACATATATACATAACTGCTCAATGTCTGTATTTCAGCTGCTGCATGTCAGGTGATAAAACTCAAGGTTCTTCTGTGCTGCAGTTGTTCCTCTGTTACCCACCAGGTGGGGTACTGGCTGGACCCCAGACACATAATCCAGCCTGTGTCTACCCCTACAGGAGGGTACAGCCTTCATTATTCTGTCCTCCCCCCTCCTCACCCTCTGGGTAGAGGCAGTTTTCCATATCAGCAGCCCTCAACCCAAGGCCAGGACAGCTTGTTGTCTTCTCTGGGTCCAGAGGAAGGCCATCTGCAGACCCATTAGTACTCCTCCACTTCAGCTGACCTCGGTCTCATCTGGTATGATGCTAAGAATGTAAACTAGAGACCCATTTAGAGTAGTGCCCTTTTTCTGTGTTGCTCGCAAATCCCCAGTGACAGTTTTTCTAATTATTTCATAAGTACATTTACGTGATGATATAAGAATTATAAACATCTCTGTCTGTTTCTCCCTCGAGGGTTTACTGAGTTCAGCAAGTGTGAATGGGCTGTTAAGAGGCTGTGATTGTGCTTATACATTCACAGTAACAGTCACGGATGTAGTAGCGTTGAGGCGTACAGGGTGGCGTGTAATGTCAGTGGGTTAGCTATGGTATGTAGGCCATGCTAATGCTGGTGTGCGATAACAGCGCAGTGAGACTTCATGTCTACATGTGAGTTCTTCTGAACGTGTGTTACTAAAATATATTTCCAATGTGAGCAGCCTATTTCAGCCACTAACTGCTGAGTCCTGCGTGAACCCACGAACAAAACCTCAAGGACTCAGAGCGCAGTTGAGTCAAAAAGAAGAGCATTTGTAAGGCTCACAGAAAATTACATTTAAATAATTCAACTATAGTGTGAGCGTTTTTTTCCAGCAACAATGGTGACTTCGGATAAGCTATTAACAACAGCAAAGACAGTTTACTACTGTAGTTGTAATCTCTGAATTAAAACGTTTTATAATTGTTGTGAGCCACATTGCATTGAGCAGAATCAGAGACACACATTTTAAAACTGGATCTGTACACAAAATAAACCGCACCCTAGAGGATACAGTGAGAAAATATACTCTGAGCAATTTGAGTGAACTAACTTTTTTTTTTTAAATCAATGGATTCACATGAACCAATTAAGTGCAGCTTTAATTAGGGGGCGGTGAGAGTGCTGCTAATGAAATCAAAGCAGTCATGCTTAAATAACATGTCCCTCAACTAAAATTATGAATAACTGTGAGTAGATTTAAACAAGTAGAACTGGTCTTCATTGCACTTCATTTCATTACATGCTACAGAAAAGTTTACAGTTTGGTTTCTAAGTGAAAAAAAAAGCTTAATAAACTGCAGCACTGTCATGATTGGAGTGTCATAGCATGATTGTCACTCACTATGGCGTTCCTGCCATTTTAAAAGTCTTCCCATCCATTATCTCTACCTGGTTATCCTAAAAACAGGGTCCCAGAGGACTGCAGCCTCTCCCGGTGGACATCACTGAAGACGTGGACAGTTCAGCAGGCTATCACGGGGCTGACACATGCAGTAATGATTATTCACACTCGCAAACAAACCCTCAGGCGATTCAGAGTTGCTACTTAACAACCCAGACTGAAAAAAAGCAGAGTGCATCATGCAAACTCCTCACTGATGGCCGGGCCCTGGTCAAAACCTGGAGCTTACAGCACTTCATCAGTAGGAAAAGGTGGAGTGAGGTGCAGATTCTTTTAATAAAACATACAAAGTGTGACATGAAAACGGTGCATAATTAAATCAGTGATGGATTACATTGACCCCCATAGACAGGTTCACTGCATGTTACCGTTTGATCACTTGGTTGATGGTACATTTTTACATTTAAGGTTTTAAATGGGTTCTGCATTGCCACTAAATGTTTCAACTTTGCAAGCCTGCGGCAAAATCATATCATATTTTGATTTTATCATTTACATAAAGGTGCACATTTGTGTTTAATGAATTACAACTGCAGCTGCAGGTGCCATCAAATCAATAGGGAGACAGAGACGAGTTGCAGTGAGATACTTTGCGCTACTGTTGATATTAATAGGGGGGAAAAAAAGTGTTCAAACCGAACCACGTCGTTCCGTTGTGTGTTCTTGAGGCCCGACAGGACGCCTTTATTAGAACTGAAGCATCTCTTTTTTTTCCCCACTGACCAGTTTTGCTAATTAAAAAAGACAAGAGAGGACAGATTTACCCAATCAGGTTTTTTATTTGGAACAGAGTGGCAGATTAGTGACAGGGCGGTGGCGTGGAGGATCTGCCTCCTCTCGCTCACTCGGCCAATGACAGAAACTCAGCCTTAAAAAAATGCAAATGTATAAAAACAGGAATGGGAACAGCAAACATAGAGCAGTGTAGCCTCCATTAGGCTTCATACACGCACACACGCACACGCACACGCACACGCATACATACACATACATACAACAAAGTCACCCTCTCTTTCTTTCTTTCCTTCTCTCTCGTTTGCACACACACACACACACACACACACATCTTATTTGGCTACTCAGGCTTATATGGATACAAACGCACGTGTTTACACTTCGACAGTCACTTTAGAAAAGACAGTACATGTTAAGATCATTCCTGCCTGTGAGAGAAAGTGGCGTTTTTTTGTCCCGTCTGTCTTGTCCTGCGGCAGGGAGACAGACGGACAGAGTCAGACAGACAGACAGACGGACGGTGAAAAGACACGGTCAGTGTGTGTGAAAGCCACCGTGAGGGACCAGCTGCCCCACATTCAGCAGTGAACAGACTAAACACACGCAGACACACACGCACGCACACACGTCGACAGGCTAGTCAGTGTACACAAGAGTCTGCTGTGAAATACCAAGGTGAAGCACACACGCGCACACACACACATACACACACACAGGTGGCGGGTTTAGATTATGTGTAGACACCACACACACATATTGCAGGCGACATACACACACACGCACACACACAAGTGGAAGAGGTGCGTTACCTGTCTGTGGAAGAGCGTGAGAACTGCTGGAGTAGGTAAACACACACTCGAACCGCAGTACATTCCAACTTTAACTCACCCCTCGTTTTCTTTGAAACACACATTCTCACACACACGCATACACACACACAAACACACCGACAGGCATCCATAAACACGCACGCACGCACACGCACACACACACGCACACACCCAGACTAGTATAGTTTTGACTCCCATGCATTTTGTTCTACAGTACTGAGTATAATAGAAGCTACTAGCCCAGTCGCACTGGTGTGGTTATTGTTACAATCTCTTAGATAGAAGCACAGCCCTCCTGTCTCCTCACAGACCCCCCCTCCCCTCTTCAACCCCCCCCCAGTCCTAAACCCAGTACCCCGTCCTGGTCCCCAAAGTGGTCCCGCAGGCTCAAGTTGACACCACAGGCACTGAGTCAAAGTCTGAATTAGTGCACGTGGGAGCAACTTCCTGCACAGATTCATACTTTGTGTTTTTCATTAAAGCCCCCCACCCCCACCCTTCCCTTCCCCTCACACTTCCCAGAGGCCCCTCCCATCCCCAAACAGAGAGCCAATGGTGGAAGAAAACAAAGTGAGGCATGCAAAGGACGTGTGGGTTGGTGGGTGGAAGGGGGGGCGGGTACGAGAGGGTTGGGTGAAATGATGATCAGACACAAAGTTGTGCTTTTACACAAACAGACCAAACTCTAAACCAACCGGCAACTGATCGATAACTAATCAATAACATCTTGAAACCACCTGATATTACTTGTATCAAAAGTGATGACTATCACGATGACGATGATGACGATGACGATGGGGTTGATATGTGTTCGGATGATATGATCTGTAGTGTATTTAGAGTCCGTGTGGTGTGTTTTAAATGCACAGAAAGCATATCTCTGTATGTGTGTGTGTGCGTCAGTGTGTGTGTGTGTGTGTGTGGCTGATGAGAGCACAGCTCATCTAGAGTGATGACAGATGTGATGAATAAAAACTCTTCATGATCATGCAAATGGTTAGTGATGCCAGAAAGGATACAATATTTACATATAAACTTTTTTTAAACTGCTAAATACACATCCTCCTGTTGAAGTATTATCATTATTATTATTACGGTATTATTATCATTATTATTATTATTGTTCACCATCCAGCCCAAAACATTGATATATTATTGATTATTATTACTATCCGTAACTAGTCTTTGTACAGCTTAGAGGAGCAGGCGGGTCGCCCAGCAAAACTTGAAGAATGCGACCGGCCGGTGTTTCCACAGCGGCTCCTCGACGCCGTGGGACACGCCGAGGGTTGAGCACCGTTTTCTGGTTGGCCGAGCACAGAAAGAGAGGTCAGAGCCACCTTCAAGCGGATACAAGCGTGTGTGTGCGTGCGTGCATGTGTGTGTGTGTAAGCATGTGTTAATATGTGGCTGTATGGATGAGCGTTTGCGTGTCTTTGAGCACCGGAGGGATGGAAGGCACAAAAGAGACCTTTCCTCTCACCTTTGACCCCGGGCTCTGTGCGGCCAACCAGACGCTCTGTGTGTGTGTGTGTGTGTTTTTATGTTTGTTTTCTTGGGTGTGTGTGTGTGTGTGTGGGGGGGGTGGATGGGTGAGGGGCAGAGTCGAGCCAAATGCTCTTTTTTCTTTTGTGTCTCGCTCAGCTCGCTCCACCCCTCTCCTCTCCTCTTTCTTTTAAGCCTTTTCATTCGCTCCATACAAACAGAGGAGGAACTTTTTTTTTGTGCTGGAAAACACAGGTTAAGCGCTTGTGTTTTGTTTTGTTTGTTTGTTTGTTTTTTTTACAAAATAATCATATTATTACATACAGAACAAGAGAATCTGTAGAATATTAATAACAACATTTACTTTAAAAACATCTTGTGTGTATGTGTTATTTTTTTTCAGAATATATTTGGATTTTTTTTTTTGTCCTCTTTTTTTTTTGTTTTCATTGAAAAGAAAGTCCCAAGTCCGCAGAGAGAAAGGCGCTCTCAAGTGTTTTGGAGACGAGTGGAGAGAGGGATGAGGAGAGGCGAGCAGATGAGGGGAGGGGGGGCGACGAAGAGGAGGAGGAGGAGGAGGAGGAGGACGGGGGCTTAGAGTATCTTTCTCTCTTCTGTCTCTCCATCTTTCTCTCTCCCTCGGTGTGCGGTGTCTCTCTGGCATACGAGTGTTATGCGTAAAACTCCTCCTGCTTGTCTGGTTTCTGGTAGGTGACCGTGGCCTGTTTGGGTTCCTCCAGCGTGTAGCTGCCCTCGTCCTTCTTCTTCATCCTGTACACCAGCAGCATCACCAGGAAGGCGGCGAACAGGGCGCCCACCACGCCTCCCACGATCACCGCTACACGGGGACAAAAAGCACAGATGAGACGTCTTAAAAACCTTTCCAGGGTGGTTACGACTTAGATCCTACAGACACACAGAAATACACACGACGCATACACACACACAAACACTAAAACACCGATTAGAGAGGCACTGTTACATCCTGCAGCAAACTACATCACTACAAACACACGCTGCTTTACAAACACTCTGAAAAGCAAAAGCAAAGCTACCACAGCATCACTTGGCTGCTAAGTGAGGACTGATGAGCCTGAATGTGCCAACATACGTTCTGCGTTTCCAACAGTTCAGTGCTAAATTGCAGCCCTGCAGAGCTACGTAGTAGTTTAGCCTGATGGGGCTGATGTAACCAATCCGCCACAGCTGCATTCTCCCACCTTCCACAGCACACGGCGCTAATGAACTCTCACTGTGTGCCATAGATTAATGTGTGGTTATCAAATAGAGGGGGGAAAAATCTCTTGTTAAAGTAATTGGTATCGATGCCAGAAAAGAGAACAATATAATTTTCCTAAAATGCTTGAGGAACAGTTTGCCTCCATTCGCTGTGTGGGAGGTGTTCACTGTATTTATCCCATTATTGCCAATATTAGAATGCACATGCTGGGGTTTTAAACATAACAGACCCACCATGCTCTGTCACAGACAACTGAGGAAGTAATGAACCTTTTTGACACAGCATCTCTTCTATACTTGGACACATTTTTCTTTTGAATCTAATTAGTCATATTTGGACATGAGAAACAACTGCACCGACACTGCAGAGCTGCTGAACTGCCTCACGGATGAGGTCACACATTGCTCCAGGCTTAAAAGTCACAAGACAACTATTGAATAGGTGGCCATGAAATTCGCTACAGATATAAAACGCCCCTCCTCAACATGACTTGCGCCGACACTGGCGACCTTTTTACTTTTCATTTAGCACCACCATCAAGTCGAAATGTGCTAATTAGCAACAGTTGGCATGCTATGGTTATATATCATCATGTTATGACATTTAGGTCAAGGTTTTAATACAGAGATGTGCATCTTCACAGGGCCATTTAGCCCAGGTAAAATACTGATGCAACAACAAGAAAAGTACAGATTTTGGAGGGGGAAATGTAGATTTTAAACCTTATTTAGAAACACTTTACAGCTACCATACTATCTGAAATTTTTAACACAGGCAAAACAAGCCTGAATTAAATAGAAATTTCACTGTTTGATCATCAAAATCTAAATCCAAGACTCTTTTGAAACAGTGTGAAAGGTCAAAGAGGGAAGATACTTGCATTTTACATCCTACATCGCTATGCATGACTCTATGAGCCCAACATGTAGTTGTGATTTGAATCTATCACAGTCTACTTTAAAATCTGTTGCCTCCTGCTCTTTACCGATGACCAGGAAATCAGCGAAAACCACCGCCAGCAATCCACCAATCAGAACAGCTGAAGGAGAGACAGAGAGCCAGTCAGGTCAGGCAAGTTGGCTGCACCCTCACTTTCTACAACAGCTCTTTGGGATGAGGAGAGGGGGCACTTGAAAAGGAATTGGATTTACCCAGAGGGAAAATGATGAGAAAAAGCAGGGGGGAAAGGAGGGGCTGGATAACCCAAGAAGAGGATTGCTTGTTCTCAACGGGTCAAACAGGGATAAGCAGCACATTCACTTACGGCGATGGATCTGCTCTACGTGAATGCGAGGTAATAGCAGTTTATATTTGCAGCTCCCCAAAAGCAGGGAAAGAATACAGGAGGCAACGGGAAATGTAATCTGTCAATCTACAAGGTGATTATCGAGATGTTTATTTGGCAGAAAGACAAAATAACATAAGGGACTGGATGAGACAGACAGACAGCGAGACAGACGGACAGAGAGCTCAACAACCAGAACATTTTAGACAAAACAAAACACACAGACAAAAAACAGAGATTTTCTTACCTATCAAGACTTCTTTTCTCTCCAAGATGTTCTTCTGTGGCAGCTGAGCAGCAGAGCTCCCTGGGTCCACCGAGTTGCCGACCAGATCGGGTTCCGCTGGCATCACACCTCGACCGAGGTCGTTGCGGCGGTCCTCGCGGATCTCGAAATCTCCACTCGGTCCTGCAGCACCCACCTCATTGTTGCTCTCCTGGGACAGAGAGAGAAAAGTGAGGCTAACGACAGGAAATTTACATTTGATGCAATCATTTGTTTCATGGTGTCGTTATACTTTCCATGGCACACATTGCCGTTTGAAACAATGGGCCTCTGTATATTCTGACTGGTGGAAAGTTGCATATTGTCCAACACATATACACACTTCATAAAATCTGGCAGCCTAATTGCAACGTGGAAAACCAGACAAATTTAAATGCGCCATACTTGTAGAGCTGCTGCAAATAAACAAATGTTCACCAATCACAGAAATTACTGGTCTGTAAATAATTAAGCTGTCAGTGTTAAAGAGGCAGTCAGAAGTTGGGCTGTGTATCAAACCAAGACAGTTTATTGGTACCAACAGAAATGAATCTATGACTCCACTTTATTCAGGCATTGCTCTGCTACAGCTGCTTGTGTTTAGATAAACAAGACATTAACAGCACCATATTCTATATTTGTCTTTCTGACAATATATCCTGACAAAATACCAACATCCACTATGAATTGATCACACTGAAAGTATGATACGTCTTATCCGCCTCCGACAAAGTCCTGACATGTTCCTGCATTACAATGTGTATTAATCCACACCAGCTCTGAAAAATACGCCATTTACTGCCGTGCCTGGCTGCTTCAGGAAATGACGATGGACAAAATGTTCTTATAAACTCAGTAGTGTGTGATCTTCCTTTAAAGAGTCAAGTCTCCAGTGATAACAAATGCCTTCATAGTCGAAAGACATCGAGAAGCAGAGAAGTTGCAAGTACTACATTGACAAAATGTAGATTTTTTTATGGGATTTCTTGACAATACAAAAATAGAAAATACCACCAGTCAAAAAAAATGGTGATGACTGATGGTGCCACCTTTGTTCATTGTTGTATGTTAACAAAACACCAGCACCTCTTTTATTCACCAGTCAACCCTTTAAAGGGATACTCCAAAAAAAAATTTCATTTTTTTTTTCGTGTCTTGCCTCATTCCTGAGTCCATGACAAGCAGACAGACACCATCCTTTCGACTGTGCGTACAGTAACAAGGGAGATACGGGCAGAGCTGACGCACCGCTAATTAGCTTAGCTCAACCGTTGGAGGTGCATAGGTGATGTTAGCCTGCCTCCTGCCCGATGTCATGTTAACTGATGTATTTTAAAAAGGTGCTGTTTGCAGGCTTTATGCTGAGCTCCTCTCCACACTTAAACCTTTCATCTAACTCCTGACTAGAAATCAAACCGTTTTCCTAAGGTAACTACACACTACACGTATTTGTGTCCTACCTGTGCGGTCGTTGGCTGCTGTGGGCGGGTCGTTCTCTCCGTCGGCGCCACCTCGGCTGTCGTCTGGGGAACCCTGGGCCTGAATGGGACCTTGGTCTTGATGGCGGTGGTGGTGGTGGTGGGAGCGGCTGTGGTGGCTTCAGGCGTGGCCTCCGTTGTGCCGGGCGTGTCTTCTTCTTCTGTGGTTGTGTCCTCCAGGTCGAAGCCAGGGAAGAATGAGGTGGGCTCAGGCGACAGGTAGACGTCCTCCTCTTCTTCTTCTGTGGTGCTCAGGTCATCTGAGCCGACTGAGGGCGCTGCACTTTCCACCGGGCTGGTAGCAGGGTTGGAGGTCGCCGCGGGGACGGCAGCAGACGACCTGGGGGGGCTGGTGGTCTGGGCAGCGGCGGCGGCTCTGATCCGCTCCAACTCCCTCTCTCTTTCCAGCTCTCGCTCCCTCTGCCTCTCTCTCTCCTTCTCTCTCTCCCTCTCACGTTCCCTCTCTCGCTCGCGCTCTCTCTCCCGCTCCCTCTCTCTCTCCATCTCCCTGACCCGTTCCCTCTCTCGCTCCCTCTCTCGCTCCCTCTCCAGCTGTCTCGCCTTCTCTCGCTCCCTCTCCAGTTCCCTCTGCCTCTCTCTCTCCAGCTCCCGCTCCTTCTCCTGCTCCCTCTCCCAGAATGCACCGCTCTCTCCATCGGCCTCGGTGGGCAGCACCGTGGCGACGGTGTCCTCGGGGTCGGGGCTGGGCTCGGCGGCAGGTGAGGCCGAGGGGGCGGGGCTTGTGGCCTGAGTGGTGGAGAGAAGGAGGGGCTCCTCTGTGGTGAAGGACACGCCCGCCGACGTTGGCCTCACGCTGACCTCAGGAACTGGAGAGGAACAGAGAATATTGTTCAATTAATGATCATTTTATTGAAACAACACAAAGATGTAAAAAACAAACAAACACCACAAACATCCTGTAATACAGTGTTGAACACAACTCCACAACCACTCCACCGACCTGCCCACACACACACACACACGGTAAATCACAAACTGAGACGATGACTGGCTCATTCATTTCACACACTGTAGTTTCATCTCTATTGAGCAGTAAATTGAGATTTCAGACACTGATGAGTCAACATCATTTTGCATCAGCACTGACAGGTGTGTTATTTTTTGCGTCTCTGAAATGCAGCTAATTGCACTGTGGGGTTGTTGACATAAATTCCCTTTTTTCACTCCTCCGTGGGGATTCTTGAGGACGTGATATAATGAATACATTTCACACAAACTATAATCCACTGTGTGGTAAATAGGAAGTGATTTTATGCAAGATTATTTTGGGAGTATTTCTATCTTCATTTGTCAGGGTACTGCATGGCTTCAAACCTGGGGCGCTGTGATTACTTGGCTTACATCTTAGACCACCAGCCCCCTCCATAATGACGCAAGACGGGTGTCTACACTTGGAAACTATGGCATCGGGCACGTTGGTGAGTCTGTGGAGTCAAAGTGGCACCGCAGCAATGTAGTGATGCATCGTAGCAGGATCAAACAAGTCAAAACCGGTGCAGTTCAGGCAAAGATTACACTAATTTTAGCCGTAATTTTAGTAATAATAGGTCAATCTCCAAAACGCATAATGCAGCTTGATGGCATGTTTTTCAGCTGACACTCCCTGCCAGATGAGTACCCAGGCCTTTCAAACCCCACATCCTGAGTTTGTAATCAGGATTTCTCTTATGCAATCAGGTGAAACCGGTGGGCTGCAGCTTTGAGAAGACTAGTTTCTCCCACCTCTAACTTTCTCTGTGATCACACACTTTAATTGTCAATGTACCCAATGACACATGCACAGTGTGTTTGTTTTGCTAAACGACTTCTGCATCATAAAGTAGTGATTTTATTGACGAGTCAGCGCAGCAATCAGAGGCACAATTAAAACGCCATTTTCTGCTCATTTAGCCGACAACAGACAGAGAAAACATGTAAATGAGAACGATAGCTGTGAATTGTGAGTTTAGCTGTGTTGAAAACACAGAGAGCGGCAGGGGACGGAGCGGGGGGTTTAACCAGCTGAGACTGAACTGCCTGTCTCTCCTGACCAGATGTTGACTGTGATGTTTTGTTTTCTTGTTAGTGAGATAAGAGAAGAGATTTAATCAATTTCTTGTTGTTTTAGCCCTTAAGTGTGGATGGAAATCATTAGAGAAACGACCCGAGGATGTATTTAAACTGAAAAAAAAAGAAGAAAAGGGAGACGGAGAGAATAATACATCCAAACATCCTCAAACAGAAACAAATTATTCCAGGTTAGAAATCATTTCATAGTATGTGAACTCAATTTTCGGCCGAGCAGCCACCAGACATGAGTGCAGCATCCGTAGAGCCTGTGCCTTTCATCTTGTCCCTCTTCCTGAGCCAGATGTTCATTTATGCCTGACCTATCAGGACGCTAGCCAAATCGACAGGTCTGTGCTGTTCTACCACGTACCTACTGTACCTGGGACCAAAGGACAAAACAGGTTGTCTTCCAAAAACTCTCTGAAACCTCAGCAATCGCTGCAGAACAGAGCGAGTGGTGCTCCTGCTGCCTCGGGGAGATAAACCTAGTGTCAACAACATGCCAAGCCACCGCAACGCCTGTAGGCTAGTGATGTTCTGCTGGAAACCTTCACAGCGACACGGCCTTCTTTGATGTTCTTGTGAAGTCCTGTCGTACTGCTGTTTTAAAAGACAGAAGGGGCCAGTTTTCTTCCCCTTGCACCCCTATCCCTCCAGTGTAGATAGATGGGAAATCAGGCCACATAACTGGGTGATCTACCACAGAGTCTGCCCAGTGTAAAACAGGAAGCACACCAATCACCTCCTCCTTTGATTTCTGCATCAGGCAAAGAGAGTGAAAACCTCAAAATGGCAGCCATGAGTTCATCTCTCATGAGAGATCTCCTTACACTGAGGGCTGAGAATCCAAGACTGTCTTTGGAAAGGTAAGGGAGGGGTCCCCGCTCTCTGACCTACTGTCAACTCAGTCAAACAGGCTGAGTTCGACTTCTAGGATTGTCAGAGCAGGTCCATCTTCTCTCAAAAGACAGTGTGAACTTGTGGATGCTCTGAAACTGTGAACTGGAGCCAGAACATTGAGTTCCTAACAACCACAGCTCTTCTCCTATAGGACGAGTTGGGCTGGATCCAAGTCCACCCAGACAACCAGGCACAGTCTTTTCAGTGTTTACTGCTGAAAAATATCATGTTCCACTGACGACCAGCTGGCAATGTTGGTTTCTCTGTATTGTTCCACTCGCCCAGTAATAAGCCTTCAGATTTAGTCCAACTGACTTTCACCATAGCCTAGAGTTAACAATGCTGTCGGAGCAGGTTAGTCCTGAGAGAGCCTGCCTGAGCCAACTTTAAAGGAGACCAGAGACGTTATAATATTGAGGAGACAGACCACTCTACCGGTTTTGAATGGGGAAAGCTGCGACGCCAAAGATGGCGCATGTCCCGCCCAATTTCACCAACAGCCAATCACCTGCATTGTCAGAGCTGAACTAGGCCAATCATGTTGTTGCACCAGCGCATGCGCACAAGTCGTTTTACGACAGACCAACCTACCTGGTGGCAACAACAACAACAGCGGTCAGGTTAAAAATTTACCTAAAGGTTTTTCGGATAAGTGCAGAGAGCCACCGGCGGCAGGTCCTCATCCTGGGGGAAGCCATTTTAGAGGTTTATGGCCGGCTGGTTAATTTGGCCGTCACAGGTTGGTCTTAATGAAAAGTGAAGCTTCAGGTGTGTGAGCTACCTTGCTACCTCGGGGCTACGTGTACAGAATTCACCACATTCACATCAATAAATGTTTTACAATGAACCGATCAGTCCACATTTTCTTTAATTTAATTTTGAATGTAGAGTTTGTTTCACTTTTAAACTAGAACAAAAACTCCCCCACTCCACCTGGGGCTAAGCGTTAGCCTCCTGTGCATGTTAGCAGCAGCAGCAAAAAAGAAAACACAGTCCGGGTGAAGCAATGGAGCCGTGGACCGATAGACTCAAACCGTTAACGAAACTGTTTAACTGTAAGAGTACAGAGCCTTGTTGTGAGCTGAGAAACAGCGCCATGCTAAATGCTAATGGAAGTTAGCTGTATGCGAGACTTCTGTTATTCGAGCATCACCAATGCCCCTCATTAAACTTTAGTTGTCAGTGATGGTAATCAGTCCACACTCCGACTGTATTTATTTATTTATTTTAACTGCCTGCTGCTGAGACAGAGAGCTGAGTTTCCGAGACAGGTAAGTGGGGCTCGGGGGCGGGAAGGGGGTACAGACAGTCACCACCACAATGAACTATGAGCCCATATGTGATGATTAAGACGGATTTCATGTAAGTCTAGCATTTATTTTTGGGCAAAAATCTCCAAGCGGTATGTCTCCAGGTAGAGCAGAGCAGACCGGTGTAGCCCGGGCTGCTGCTACAACAGCCGTTACGGCCGTACAGTGACAGCGGTGTCGTAAATCTACGAGAACTTGAGTACACCCTGTGGAAAAAATGGAAAACATTCTGCGGTAAAGTCTATGTTCTTTTGGTTTCGATCTGTATTTCATTTCACCGGCGATCATGTCTATATGTTTTTTCTGTCGTACAATAACGTTAAAGAGTGGGTTTGGCCATGGTCCCATTCAATTAGATAGGGGTCTGGTCTTCTTGGGCTTTTCGAAGCGTCGCCAATATGGCCGCCGAGTGGCCTGACTTGCCTAGAAGGGCTTTGAGGAGACTTACTGTGCCCCTTTTCCACAAATTAAAATACTGTAGTTCCCAGGTATCTCAAAGACGTATCTGTGACATGCTTTGGTCAAAATACCCCAAGGATCAAACATCACAGCTCTTTTCATCCGTTCAAAACAGGCCTGTTCAGAACGGCTGGTTTTAGAGCCTGTCTCTTTAAATACAAATGTGCCACTGCTTGCCCCGCCCCACCCTTTCTACTGGTACAAGATAGGGGTGGTATTATGCAAATTTGAAAACTTTTTGCATCATTGTCAGGCAACCAAACAGTCACATCAGGATCCAGACCCTTGCCTAAAACTGAGGAAAGTCCATCAACTCCAGAGGCTTTGCTGCTGAACATTTTATCCAGAGGAGCCAGATTCTTCATCTATATTGGATCAGTCGTTGTTGTCCTATTTTGAAACTTGAGATGCTTCATCACATCATTTTCTCTCACTTTTCTCTCAAGCTTAAAGAAAAAAGAAGCCCGAGCATTGATGTCTTTTATGGTAGAAATCCAGGTTTAATTAAAGCTCCCTTTGCTTCTTCATGCGAAAAACCTACCTAGAGCTTTTCTCCCATTCTCCTAGCTCCTGCTATTGCCGTCATTCCCTGTGACTGTTTCATCTCCTAATATGTTAATTTCTTTCTCCAGTTATTCAGCACTATTTCTCTCTAAGGCTACTGTGGGTTTTGTGTTTGAAAATTCTAATTTGTGTTTTTCCAACCTCCCACCACTGAGCTAAGTTTTCAAAATCTTCCTTTCTCAGCCTCCAGAAGGCAGAAGAAGAACTGACGGGAATCCTTATCATGAATTTCCCACACACAGAAATGCCAGTAGAGATAGCGCTGGAAAAATGTGCCACTATCAAAAAGGGATGATCTGAAAATCCAACAGGCGAACCTGTGAATTTAAAAGATCTGTTTTTGTATGTTTCTTTGAGATAACACTGGACAGATTTGAGGCTAATGGTGGATGAAGCTTCCAGTCCAATCCTAACTATTTTTACTGAGCTGCTACTGAACTCTTCCTCAAAGGGACCGGCGCTAAGATCGTGAGCGTGCACATTGACAAAAAACAAAGGCCATGTCTGAATTTCTTGCCTGAGCAATTTGTCCTCTGCCCTGCTTGAATCCTGTGTTGAATGGAGGTTGCTGTGAGACAAGAACAGAAACCTGTGCACAGATGTTGGTGCCATGGTTGGGAAAAGTATGGACCTGTCCTGCTCATTCCCCACGTTACCTCATTATCTGCGGAGCTATACATCTCCTGTTAAGACCAGATCTATGTTTTTCAGCTCAGCTCAGCCAGCCACCTCATCCCTGGTCCACTGATCCGCCCTTCATTTATCTTTCAGCTTCCACCCCACAAACTTTGCATGAAAAAGGAGAAGGAAGAAAAATAAGTAAAAACAATAACACCTTTCCAAGAAAAAGATACCTTTCATATGGCAGCCATTTTATTTTTATGTATTTGGAGAATTCATTCAATGTTTTCTTTTCAGAATCTCCTTAAAACAAACGTGCTTCACTTTGTTTATCTTCATATCCAACCAATTTCCGAATGTTCATACATACCTGCCTACATTAGAGGAGGAATATAGTAGCATAGGAAATGATTAATCTACTTTAAGGAGTATGATATGCATCATCCTGTGATATAATAACAGTGACAAACTATCATCCTCAAACATATCCTCATCTTCAGTTTCAGCTTACTCACTGTGTGACTCCGTGTTAGAGCGATCTGAACCTGCGCCTCAGCTGTCTAACTGATCTGTCCACTGGACTGCATCCAGCCTGCACCTCAGCATCATCCACATCACTGTCATTAACATTACAACGATCTCGCTCGGTTGTTTTCTGTCTCTCTGCAGCACGATGCGGGTCACTGATTTTGGTGCTTAGGTATCTCCTGCTGATCGCTGGATCACCGCGCTCCAAACTGAGGCCATTTCCATGCCTCTCCGAAAGAATGACACCTCTGGAGTTTGCTCTGGACTGTTTGAATACATTAACACCAGCGTCTTCACAGCCGAGATGAGTTGCCCGGAGACGACGCATGAACTCTCTGGACCGTGTCGGTGAAGCAGCTCCCTCAGGATAAAATGAGGAACCATGACATGGTAATACACATTAATGGCACAAACAATGGCCAAACTGTAAATGATCTGATTCTGAACTAAGCAGCACCAGCGCCGGGTCTTTCTCTACCAAAGACTTCACTGCCAAGAGTCGTAAGTGATGTTTTCATACAGACGGGGAGAACATGTTCAACAGTGTACTGAGCTGCTGCCACTACTGTGACCTCATGTCTGACAGACAGGGGAGGTGAATCCTCCTCAGGGGGGTTGGGATGCTGTGGTTTACAACAATACCCCACAAATCTACATGTTTTACAGCCATGAAAAAAGAGGCACCGACTAATAAATTAAACTACTCTACCTATCACTAAAGAGAGGAGAGGAGAGGAGAGGAGAGGAGAGGAGAGGAGAGGAGAGGAGAGGAGAGGAGAGGAGAGGAGAGGAGAGGAGAGGAGAGGAGAGGAGTTAGGCAGTGCTGCTGCTGAGAGATTCATTTTCTTCTTAAATCTCATAATAGTATTATACCACCTTTCATTTTGTTATAGCAGTGAGGCTCCCTGAGTTGAAAGAGAAACAAATTGAATTTACAGGCACAAAGACATGAAAGCTGACAGAGGTGCTGGAGAGGATATCGAAATATGGACTTGAACAATGCAGCTGCTGTAAAACATATCAGACGCCACAAAATGCCACTTTTTGAAGCTGCGGCGGCACAGAATGCACATCCGTCTGTTGAAAACGAGCCTTTTTTCCTGTCGCAATCAGACAGCTCTGTATCACGGTTCGAGATAAAACAATTTGCCGGGCCCCCGTTTCCACCACAGGGGGTGCCTCCACTGCACTCCCCTGCTCTGAATTGTAATTTATTGTGAGCGTGCTCGCTACTAGCGCAGTGCCTGAACCGAGGGCAGCCCTCAATGAGTCATGCTTAATAAGGAGAGCCGCGCTCAGGCTTCACCAGCCAGATCAGAAAATCAGCCTGAATTACACCAACGTGATTTACGTTAAGTAGGTAATTCCTACACACGCAGACAGCAAATGTAGACGTACACGCACACAACTAACTACCGGTTTGCGTGTGATCGTCTAATCTGTGTGGACTGTAATCTGATTAGAGCAAATGAGATCTGAAGGAATCGAGCGCTGCATTGCTTCTTGTTTGCAAGGGTGTGTCTGTGTTTAAAGGTGTTTTAAATAAATCTGTATTAAAACCTGTCTGTCAAGCCAAATGGCACGACTCAAACGTGTGATCGTGTGTGTGTGTGTGTGTGCACGGACATGGCGTTGGTGCATGTGAGTCTGGTGGATTCAACGACCATAACCAGAGGCCGAGCCACAGAGGGAGGGGGTGGGGTGGGGTGGGTGGGGTCTTCAAGGTCAGCAGATTGAAACCGAGCAGCTGTCGAGCTTGAAAGAACCAGGGCATGAATGTGTAACCTCACACACTCTGTAACACCCCCCGTCCACACACACAAACACACACACATCCTTGTAATGCTATCTTTGTGAGGACACTCATTTACATAATATATTCCATAGCCCCTTACCCTAACCATGACCAACCAAAAGAAATGCCTAAACTTAACCATTACTCTTACTCTAATTTAAACTAAATTATAACCCAAGTCTTAACCCTCAAACAGCCCTTGGAAAAAGTGAGGACCGGCCAAAATGTCCTCACTTCCCAAAAATGTCCTCACTTTGTTGGTTAAAAACGTGTTCCAGTCCTCACAACGTACTAAGTACAAGAACACACACACACACACACACACAGAGGTACTTACATCCAGAGCCAGAGCCTGAGTAGAGGTCCTCGTCGTCATAGAAATCATCTCTCGCCGAGCCTTCGTCATCGTTGGGCCACGTCTGTCCCTGTTGGAGACACAGAGGCGGGAGGAGCAGGGTGAGGAGGGGGATGGGTGGTGGGGCCGAGGGCGGGGTGGAGGGGGGGGTACAGATAACAGAGATTAGAGTTATTCATCATGAATGACTGGGCTGTTTGTCATTTCATCTGAAAGACAAACCACTTTGGCAGATTACATGCGCACACACACACACACGTGCACACACACCACTGTCTGAGCGGAGCTGCGGGCCGCATTACGGTGGTCAGGCCAACATCTGTCTGTCTGTCTGACTCCGTGGAGGAGCATAGTTAATGAGTGGATCTAAAGCCGGGATTTTGGCAGGGGAACATCAAAGCCTTTAAGGAGAGAGGGGTTTCATTTAGTCTTATGTGTCAGCTGCAAGTGATGCTCAGACTGTAAAGCAGCACAGCGGTGGAAAGCTGTTAACTTTTGAACCCGGACTGGAACGATCTTTTTCATTATTGATTTATAGCGTAATAACTTTTTTGGAACTCTGATTAATTGTTTAGTCTATAAAATGTTCTAATTTGCATTCACGGGCGTCCGAACCTTTAAAGATATTCATTTCGCGATCACAAAAGCAGCAAATAACTCACATATGAGATCAATCAGTTAATCAGTTGTCAAACTGTCAAGCAGTTAATCGCCCAGTAGTTAAGATATTTGAGTCTGGACCAAGGTCTCATCCATTTCCATTTATGGGTCTGTAATGCCAAAGAGGCTGAAAACACACTGTGATGTCTGGAAATTGTTGTTTCGCTCCACCTGCAGTGCAAAAAAAATGTTAAATTCACAACAATAGAAATTCCACACATCTGAGAAGGTGGGAAAAGCGAATGTTTTGCTTGTGCTTAAATCTGTCATCACTATTGTTGCAGCTAAATCGTTTCGGGGCTGTTATGTGGAGAACGTCACAGCCTCTTTTGAAAGGCCGCCGCTGTATATTTGAGTTTTACAGCGGTGCTCTGACAGCTCTCGGCCTCTAATAATACTCTCAGCAACTGTCTCTCATGGATCTCTTCACCACATCCTCTCTGCTCATCACTCCGCTCTAATCCAGGGGTCTGTTTCATGCACGTCCACGCAGGGGAAAGTGCGAGCTTGGACGGCGACCCTCCGTCAGGGTCAGGTAGGAGAGATTAGTTGTGGATCGTTTGGAGGGGTGGGGCGGTTGAACCTCTGAGGAGGAATGACCTCCAGCCTCCGGTCACTTTGGCGCTGATCCCCTCGCTCCCTTTCTCTTCATTCATCTCTCCCTGGCTCTTAACCTCAATCCCACATCCCTGCGATGTTTAAACACACACTTTAGCACTCAGAGGCTTTAGCCATCACACAAGGTCAACTGATACCGTTACCAGATGCATGCACTTAGGAGACACCGCTCTTACTGCAGCGCAATGATACAAACTACACCACACGGCACAGTTTGTTTCAGACCGGCTCCATTCATTTCAACCATGTAGGTACTCTGTGTGGTGAAATGTGCTCTGGTCTGGATTCACTACTTCAAACAAATACTACGCACTGTGTACTCATTTCTAAATACTTGGAAGCACTTGATTATACACTTCTACCCCACTACATTACACATGGAAATGCTCCATGTTCCACTCACTTAAACCCACCTCTACCAGCTACATCACCTTTACACATCAGGATCAGGACATCAAGAGCTATCTGATATATAGTTTTTTAACACTTTTGATCAGTACTTTTCCTTTTGGTACTTGGAAACAATCATTATAGGGGATAGGGTACACCTTTCTCAAATGTGTTGCACTTGACTTTTTTGTCTTTTTAGATGTGGAAACTGTGTTTTTGTATTGTCTCTGTGTTGTCTATTGTCTATTTGTGTCATTCTATGTATCAAGTTTTCCCCTGTATAGTAGTTTGTGGTCTGTGTTTTCTGTGTATTTGTTAGATGTTGGGACTGCTCTCTTCATTTTCTACACATGATTAATGTCATTGCACACTGTCCTTTAATAAACTAAATAAACTAAATTCATTTACTTACAAGAATCTTGACTGTGCTCACATATGACGTACTTTTCATCATACTCTTCTACAGTAACAGTCGAAAATGCTCAATGCAGCGTGTTGTACAGTATATTCTGAGTGTGGTGTTGCTCCCATTTACTTGAATACAGGATCTGAATGCTTATTACTGCACTTTGTTTCTGGATTAAGCCGTACAGTGATTCGGTGCCAAAAAAAACAAAAGGCTGTGTTTTGCCCCCAGGTGTTGGGAACAGTCAGTCCACTGCTCAAAATGTGACCAAAGCAAACCTATCTCCTCAGAAATCTTAAGCCCATCCTGAGGCCCTGCAGAGCTAGCTTCTGTGATGCTAATTGCACACACACATACACATGCACGCACACACACAAACACAAGCTCCTCCCCGGCTCCAGACAGAGGAAACCTGATGCCTTTAAAAGCCAATAAAAGCATAATGGAATCTAGAAACCCGAGCATCTCGGTCCATCACGTCTCAGCGTGAGGTGGAGCTGAAACGCTATATGTACCTCCAGAAAATGAAATTGACTTCAAGATGTTTGGAGCCTCGACACACAGAGGATATGGGCTGCACAAAGTGGCAGGCCGAGTATGTGTGCTTCACGCTTGGACTGTAAATGTGTGTGAGAAAGAGAAGGAGAGTGTGAGTGAGTTTGTGTGTGTCTGTGGAGGTCTGGTGATCCAAAACCCTGAAAGTGCCGAAAAGTACTGAAAAGACGCTTCAGTGTGTGAACATGGTGCAAATGTGTGTGCGTGCGCGCGTGTATGTGTGCTGTATTCCAAGGATTGGGTTTACAATGAAGGCCGTTGCTATGGGCAACCTTTGCCTTTCACAGAATTTCCCGTCTCCAAGTGAGAAGCTACCAGACACACACACATACACACACACAAAAGTGCTAACTACATTAGCAAAGGTGTTATGTAACACCAAATAAACAACCTAAAAATCCACATCAAAACAGTTTGCCCCCCCTCCTCCTGTGCTGTCCCTCCCAGTCTGCCCCCCCAGATTCACTAGCTCTGTGCCACTGTATCCCCCCGTTCTCGCCCCATTTTCCTTTCATCTTAAACTCCACTTCTTATCTCGAGGCTAGCCCACTAAATTCAGCGTGACTCGGAAAAACACACACACATACTTAAATAAACACCCCCCCCACCCCCCAGGGGGCCCCGGGGCCCCCCCCCCCCCCCACCCCACCTCACCCCACCCCAGGGGCCCCTTTTACAAGTCCCCGACACACACAACAACCTCTAGGACCCCACTGTATCTGCAGAGCTGCTGGTCTGCTGTTTGTCTATTTTCAGTGGCGTATACTATGTGTGCGCGTGCGTGTGTGTACACTATGTGTGTGTGTGCATCATCTATTTTTACCCTAACCTTTAACAGACGTATAGAATCGTCTTGTGCGCCTCGACATGTTTTATTTATGACACAATATTATAAGTGTGATTTCATGGTATGGCGGACAGTGGTGCGTCACTGTGTGTAATTACAGTCTGAGTGGGTCTAATCACAGGTTTTGTTTGCGGTGTGTGTGTACATGCGCACACAAATATCCCTCTGTGTGTGTGTGTGTATGTTGGGGTGTGTGTGTGTGTGTTTTATATGATTTTGGGGAAGTTGAGTAGGGCCAGCTCTGCATTTTGCCTCCATTTCAAGATCTATAAACAGCTGTACTTTCAGTCTGCGCCACATCGCTAACTAACCACAATGAGACGCAACGAGCTCTCCTCCACCGCACGTAGGCCTATAACCCGGGGCCAAAATCATCTGTACGTTGCCCTCAATTTCCCTCCACCGCTGCATTTCGTTCCCATTTCTCATAAAAGGAAACTGTAAGATGACAGCCATATTCCGCTGGATCTGCGCGGTGAATGCAATCCTGGTTTCTGGCAACGTATGAAGCGGTGCCATTGTAAGACATGCGCTGCCAGTTGGAGTCATTCTAAAACAATCTGGGAGCGTGGAATATATAATTATGGATACTTGTGTAAAAAGAGAAGGGGAAAACATTACACTGACGAGTATAAGAAAAAGCTTGAAAGAATTGGTTTTTGTTTGCTTTGTCAAGAGTGTGAGATCACTCCAACACAGGTGTGTCCTCCGAGGGGTGACTCAGGTAGAAACCTGATCCCAAGCTGACATCAGGCTTTGCACTATACATTTTATCCGATACATTACAGCTGCTGTGTGCACGAGCATGCGCGTGTGAGCCTGGATTTTTATACCTGAGCTGACAATGCTGCCGTTTCACAGATATTAATATTCCACAGGAGATGATTTGTTCCAGATTTTAATTTAGGATCAGACTGAAATAAAAAAAAAAACAAGATCATAAGTGTGTGAGCGTCTGATATTAAAGCAGCAACCCTGCAGCACCCTCACAGTGAGAAGATCTGCGTGTGTGTGAGTGTGTGTGTGGGTAGGCTATATGGCAATTACCAGCATCAGTGTGGGAAAGATAAAGACCATATGAGTGTGTGTCTGTGTGTGTGTTTTATAGGAACAATGGGTGTATGCCATTTACTAAGATGCAGGAAGTCAGATAACAATAGGAAGTAGAGGAAGTTATATAGACACAGTGAATCGCCAAACAACACACAGAGACACACACAGTGGTGGTGGAGGAGCAGCTGGCAGATGTGTGTGATCCGAGGATGACTTTTGGTTGTTTAGTTCAGGCTAGTTGGACAGATAGAGAGCTTCATTGTGATTGACTTCAAATGCATTCCTCAGTAACCCGAGAGGCTGCGGCTGCTGATGCACAATGCCTGGAGTACGCACACACACGCACGCACGTTGCACGCACACACTTTCAGCTCCTGATACAGTAGATGTAATGCTTCTCTGCTTCGGAGGAAATAATCGCTAATTGTGCTTTTTAATATGTGAGATCTTATCAGGGCGAATGTTCTCGACTGCGGCAGTATCTCTGAGCTCCCAAACTGAGAGCGACCGTTTGAATTCTCCCTCTGCTTTCTGGCACCGTCTGTGAGTCCCACTCCTCTGTCTGTCTGTCTGTCAGTCTGTCCCTGCGTTTACTGCATCCGCAGAGCTGAAGGAGAACCAGGGACACAAACACAGCCCAACACTCTGCCGTCACCTCCATTTTTTTTATGCCACTGTTAATTCAGTGTGTTAACATTACAAACCTTTTGATTAGTAATACCTTTAAATGAAGCTCTGTCACTGGATGTATATGTGTCTATATGTTGTGAGCGATTTCATTAAACCTCTAATTGTTTCATTTTTATTTTTGGTGGCTCCCCTTCAGCTCACGACTGGATATACACACAAAACGGCAATCTAATTGGATTTAGGGCGTCTAGCTAACCCTGCCAAATGCATAAAATCACACTTTATCGTTAGCTGGTGGGTTGTAGAAACTGGCAAAGATTTAAAAAAAAAAAAAAATCATAGAAGGAGGTGTGCGCTTGGATTTGAGATTTGACTTGGCAAAAACTTTGTTTTGCATTTCCAGAGAGCTCTGCTCTCTGATGCTGCCACTGCTAAATGCGACAAAGCATCTTAATGTTGTCGTAATATTCACTTGTTTGGTCTTAAACTGCCAACACTCGGCTCCGTATTGCACTATATAAGCCCAGCACAGTTTTTAGCCATCCAATAAAAAGTGAGGGATTTGATTTGATTTCATTTGTGACTTAAGTGCTCACATAAATATTCTGTTTCCCTCAAGAAGCACATCACACGACTTAAGATAAAGAAGCTCCAACTTCCATTTCACTATGACTTTAATAACAACACAGTTGCATTTCTGAAGAAAAGAAAGACACAGTTCATGTACAAATGTTTGTCCTCCCTCCAAATCCACTTAACATCTTGCCATCGGTCAGATTAACCTCAACGCCACGGTGTCATACAACTGTCTGTTGAGCCTCCTCTTGGTTCTTCAGGTCAACCATCCAATAATACACTGGTGGTGCATAGAAACACTTCACATTGTCTCCATGCAACAACACTGAGCTGTGTATCCATCACCCAGTTTACCTCCGCCTGCGTGTGGATGGTGCAGGTTACTCTCTGTGTGTTAATGGTCATTACCGGTGTGTATTTCAGGCTCCGTGTAGACAGTGTGTCTCTGAACTGCCGACAACGAGCCACCTCCCCACAGGCTAAATGTCTATCATTGCCACTGGATGTTTTAAACCTCCATGTGGGTGTCCTGTCTGAATTAAAAGTGGCTGGACGCCGAATCTGTCAACGGCGCCGACACATCATGACAGTTGTGACTTTAAAAAACAATAATAATCATCAAACAGACATCTGAGAGGCAGATCAAGGCCGGCGTGAGGTAAAGTGATCTTCACGGGCCACGTTTTCCACCTCCCTGCAGTTTAATTCACTGTAGGTGGAGCGCCCACGCTTTGTAAACTAGCTGCTGATTCACGGCTGTCTGCTCCTCTCCACAGCCGTCTGACCGGCTCCGATAAGGGCCGCCGAGTTTGAGCCGTGCTGCGCTCTGACAGAGGCAGACTGTTAATAGCTCTCTACCTGGAAAGGGGTCACAACACTTGGCACATGCACCCCCCCCACTTGCTTTTTGCACACTTGCGGAAAATGCTGCAAGGCCGTTTGCTGTTTGCGCAGTTCCACGCCCCGATATCTTTACTATCGGGCGTGACCCTGTGAGTGGTGACCTCCAATCTCCCTCCATCTTCTTGCTTTTATGCCTCGCCTCACTCTCCACCCTGCACTTCCTCCCTTACCAGCTGGGCAGGTTGGACGGCAGCCAGGCTGGACGCTAACACACTTATAGTCAGACAAGGAGACGAGAGAGAGAGATAGAGGGCAGTGTGCGCGTGTGTGTTGGTTCATATGTGTGTGTGTGTCTGAGTGGGTTACCAGGTGATGGCCTGGTTAAGACACCTGCCACCTTCAGCAGAGATTAGCACAGAAAGCCTCTGTGCAGTCGCACTCTTCACACACTTGATGACACCTTAAACACACACACACACAAACAGACACACAAACAGATCGGTCGGATGTCGAGACAGTATCTTTTAGCACTGACGTCATGTGCGCACTGTGAACCTTCAAACAGCTAACACCTGCACGCTGCAGCCAAGGGGGTCATAGCAATCCTGTCTCTGTCTGCTCAGGTGATTTAAAGCCCCACAGTTACACACACCTTTGTTCGCAGACACAAAACACAGCCACCGGGGCCCCTGGGCTCAGACATATGAAGAGGCCCCTCTGCTCACTAGATTACCCTTATACATTATACATATTTTTACAGTGTATCTTAGAGGTGAATCTTAACTCTGAACTTCTGTTGTTGGTTTAAAACGATTCTGTTTATGTTTGGGATGAAGACGGCGCCTCAGAAGCGTGTAGTGCAAAATCTGAAAAAAAAAAAAATAAAACAATCTAAATCTGTGTGAATATGTAATGTAAAAGTTTTCCAACTCAGCCGAGCATGAATAAAACTTTTGTGATATTCAAATCCGCACTGTTTTTTCTAACGCACAAGCTACAAACAGATGAATAGAAATGCGGTTTTACTCACACAGAAGCTGCTCTAAACACTATAGTACGCAAAGAAAACATATAGTGAGCCATTCAGGGAGAAGCCTGCTAAGTAGGAAAAGGAAATGAAACCTCTACATCTGATGACTTGGATATTAAAAGGGGTCACGATACAAAAATGTGACCAGGACATCGGGCCATTTTTCACTTAGTTTCCCATAAACCACTTCGAAACTTCAAACGGAGGCTCTTTTTACGAGCCAAAGGGGCCAACGGGGTCAAATCATAGTTTCATCCTAATGTTTCCTCCAAGCTAATTCTTGATATTTGAAGCCAAACTATGAACTGAAATGACTCGAGGCAAGATTTCACAATCAGGGTTTGTTCTCTACCGTCACACAGTAACAAAACAAGAGTTTTTCACACAATAAAACGCTGTCAAACCTTACATCAGCCACGCTCATTGTGTTGCTCCAAACCATTCAGCGTCCATCAAAATGATTCCCTCGCTATATTATTAATACATACATTTACTGTCAAGGATGTAATGTCTGTAATGAATGTCTCCTCCTGTGAAATGATCACTATTTGCAGCCCCTCAGGCCTCTTTTTTTTGGCAGCGAGCCTAGTAAAGTAGCTCCGAATTTTAAAGTTAAATCATCATTTAGTGTCAGGAGATTCTGTACAGTAGCAGCTGCAGCAGGGGTTCATCAGTGAGCATCGTTTTTGCTTTTGCGAAAAAGGATCCTGCTGAGTAATTTTACACTGATTAGATGTTAAAAAGATGGGGAAGCGGTTTTGGGTTTGGATGTCTTGGATAAAAATCAGGCTACATGGGGATTAATAGAAAAAGTAGACTGGATGTCGATGTTCAGGCTTATTTGAGGTTTAGAATAAAAAATGAAAGTCAAACATTCATAGCTGCTTGTGATATTTTTAAATATGTAATAATCTTAAACTGCTATTCAACGCCAAAAGGATCCTTGTGGACATGATGCCTAAAGTAGTGCTGAGTGGGAAGGTAGAAATACTGATTTAGTCCCTTGCCAAACACATTTCTGATCTCCTCCTGCATGTTTGTCTCAGTTTTTTTCACACACGAGTGCTCCCCATGACCGATGAATGTGAACCGTCGAGCGAAACACTGTAAACATGCTCATGTGCCACAGCCAGGAAACGAGTGAAACACTCCCTCTGATGTCTTTTAGTCTTTTTTCTGCTGATCAAATTCCCCGATTGCCCTGCAGTAGCTGATCCAAATCGCGGCCACGCCGGTCGTATTAATTCCCCCGTACAAAACCTGTGGGAGGATGGCGTTACATTGGCTCTTGTTTGTTATTCCAGCCCCACTCTGGCCCCTAAAGCCGTCTCACAGCGGCACCAAACCACGGCTGAAAAAAGCATCCAAGTACTAATATTACCTTTCTAATATTAACTTTCTCCACTGAGTTATAGGGACAAAGATGATCTAAGTGATGAATGCCCTTATGGGGAGCCCTGATTTAGCTAAATATGGTACAATGGATGGCTTGGTCAGAGAAATGCAGGGAGAGAACAGGTGCACAGTGGAGGAATGAAAAAAAAATCATGCATCTGGATCAGTGAGAGGCGATTTAAATCCATTTTCATGCACAAAGTCTTTCAATATATCTGTCACTAAACAATAGACTCTGGATGGGGTGATGGTAATGTACAGTGTACCTTCAATGGAGCATTACTTCATATCAGTCACTACACAGCTTTTGCTTCTTTGTTAGCCTCACGATTAATCCTCATTAGGTGGAAGCCCCCCTGCCCTCCTTGTTTTATGCAATTGATTATGGAAGTCTGCCAACTGAGAAACCGAGGTTCGCTTTAAATTAATCACTTAAAAAATACAAGAGAAATGCCTTCCCCTCATCAATCAGCCGTGGCGTTATGTCAGTCAGAGGCACAGATGCTGACCTCTTTCTAGCAACGTATACATTTGTCTTTTCTCCTTTTCAGTGATCCCCTGCCTGTCTTTATACTGTAGGCCTGTGGTTTTCATTGTTAGTGGCAGCGTCAGGGTCCATTTCTGTGCAGGATTCAGGTTGCCAGGCTATAGCAGATGGGAATTCACAGGAAGTGATTCAGGCATCTGATTTTATTTACCGGTAATTGGTCACTATAGCCCGAAAGCACCTGAACCAAAACTGTATCATGTTACTGTGAATGTAAACCCAGCAGAAGCCAAGCCACCGAGACCAAAACATTAATAAATAAAAGATGCTAAAGCGAGCTAACTGTTCTGATGGGTCCACAAGTCGCTGATTATGACATGTGACCAAGTGCCTCTGATGTTTCCTGTAACGCCGACCATCCCGACTCTCCGACATCTCCGCCGAGTACAAGAGTTTGCATCAGAACAGCAGCTAAGATCCCAGCAGCTGCTTGTGACAAGCTAACAAACAACAGCAATAACTGACTTACACTGCTGACAAACCATGTCCACCTACTGCCAAGAGGGGTGCTGGTGGGCGGGGCAAAAGGTTTGATGCAGTGCAAACATCCAGTGCTTCCTTTTTACATTTTATTTGAGGGAAATCAATGTTATTAAGTTTTAACCAAAGCAGAATATTTTTACATGGTTAAAAACATGTCTGAAGAACAAATCAAGCAAAAACCCTGAAGTCTGCTTTTGACTCTGAATTCTGACGCGTGATCATTTTAGGATAGAAAGGACTGTCAATACTGAAAAGAGCCTTGTGTGTGTCTCTGTGGTGTGATCAGCTGACCGGGGCTGAAAGTGCATTGACCCCCCCCCTCACCACCACCCCCGGGAGGCAGAGTGTGTTCAACCTGTAATGTCTCCACTTCCCCCACAAAACGAGCAGCTGACACCGAGACGCGCCGCAGACTGGGTACAGGTCACATGACTGTGTAGTGACACATCAGCTGGCCTGAAACCGTGTAATGGACTGGAGCTGTGAGACCACCGCACACACACACAGACACACAACACACACCAATGCATAGATCCTCTCATCTCTTGGCCCGAGTAGAGACGAGCAGTGTGACGGGAGGACGGGATGATAGAGACAGAGATGTATATCTGTATGTAGGACCCAGCTGTTACACTAATCTGACAATCCAGCAGGATTAGAGACCACATCTGAGGACTGGCGCACACACACACACACACATGCACACACAAAAGGCCTCTCTGCGTGGAATCCTCCTCCATTATAGATGACCTTATGAAACATGCATCTCTGAGAGTGTGTGTGTGTGTGTGTGTCACTGTCCTGCTGCCAGAAATGCCTTGAGATTCTGACACAAGTGCTGCTCCCACACTCGACAATACGCTGCCGTGCATTTGTGCGCTTACGAGGATTTGTGTGCGCGCGTTGAGTGAGAGCAGCGATGTTTAGCAGGGAAACGTTGCAGTGAGCAGTTAATGCTGCTGGTTGGCTGGTGGGGCAATGGCTGCGTTTTTGTGGCTCCTTCCATGAAGTGGTGGAGGAGAAGGAGCGAGGCTGAATGCAGATTTATGTGTGTGCGTGTCAGTGTGTGTGTATGTGTGTGTGTGTGTGTGTGTGTGTGATTATAGCCTGGCTCAATGGGCCTATTTCTGCAGGGCCAGTGGGAGGGCGTGGCGCCTGTGGCTGGAACTTTTCTCGTGTTTCTAAGGAACTTTTCAAAGGGGCTCAGAAATGTGGCTGCGTGTGAGAGAGAGCACCCCGCGGACCATGATGCCTTTGTGCAGCGGAGAGCCAGAGAGGGGGGGCACTCAAAAACGGTAATCAATGGTCTCCTCTCAGCCCCACTTTCAAAAACCTTAACACACGCACGCACGGAAATATGCGCACACAAACAGACGATGATGAGAATCACATTTCTGCTCATATACAGTGATGTGAGTCACAAGGCAGCGTCGTGTAATTACAGCCTGTGTAATCAGGCTAATGACAGTCATGCGACTGTGCAGACGCCAAGGATGAATGACAAGGAGAGGGACAGAAATCAATGCATAAAAGGCAGAGTTTTGGAGAGGAAAGGTACAAATGGAGAATACTTAAAAAGGAGGGGAGGGGGGAAAAAATGGGGGGATGATGGACCTAGAGGCGGGGAGGGTGGAGAACAAGAGAGAAGTGTTTTTGTCTTTGATGCAGGGGAGAAAAATCCAATCAGCCTTGTGTAATTCAATCTGGGATGGAAAGAAGCAACCGTTTCGATTGTGTGTGTGTGTGTGTGTGTGTGTGTGTGTGTGCAGGGGGCGTGATGTGTATTATTATTATACCATACCCACACACAGAGGAGGTAAACAAATTGCTGCTCCGGGGGCATCCCGAGCAGCTGACCTTGCTACGCTCTCCTGGCTCGCTCCCATTGGTCGACTGACTTTGGCGAAGGTGCAGCGAGTCTGGAGCCTCAGAGCCGTTTCCAGCCAATGACTGCAGGCCAAGTGACTGCCGGCGCGGCCAGATAGTCGATTGATTCTCGCCCTATCATAACAGCCCCTGATATCGAACACTAATTACGAAGGTTGTGAGATCTGGCGACGGGACTGGGAGTCTAAGAGCAGCATATGGTCCGTGTCTTAATGGGCTGAACAGACGAGATGTTTGTGACCTAATAAGATATTTATCATGAGTTACTGATTACCGCTAACGAATCACTGTCAGAAGACTCCGGCCGCTCTTGAGCCAACATGGGAAACACGTAGGAGGAATGTGACATTTGGTTGATTCTGGTTTTTTTCCCACCAGTCGTCTCAGCTGATGTATGAATGGTATTTCATATTTTGAAGTGTCTGTTTATTAATATCATAGGTTAGTTAAGTTCCACTGTAGCTCAGTGTAATCCATCCTGCACTGCAGCTGGACCAGGTCCAGTTCTAGTCGGAGATGTTGAGAAGACTCCTCACCGGGCTCCTCTATGAGTTTTCTTTAGAGTTGTTGTAGCCATTAAGTTTTGTTTCATATGTTGAGAAAAATCTGACTTGATTCAGTTTTTTTTTTTTTTAAATGCATTTCCTGTTTTTAATGGGACGCAAAAATGGAATTGGTCACTGGTGGTCACATCTCCCCTCTGTATCCAGCTTTTATGTGGTCAGACCAACCAATCGGAGATGAATTAGCTTGTTAATTTATCAACTGTAATATAAAATATTTGTTTTTTGAAAATGTGTTGGGACAGTAGGATCATTTGTTTCAGCTTTTTGAATGAGAGGATTTCAAAGTCAAGGTCACCGTTATTTATCACCGCTGCTATACTGTATACATGATTTACATGATATACAGAGACTGAAATTGTGTTTTCCTGTGCTTTTTGTGAATTTAAACATGCATAAGGTATTTGTGGTTTCCGACTGTTCGTTGGGACATAGACGAACTTTAAGAACATCTGTAGGTTTCATTGACTGCAAGTGCTCAATTCATCTAAAAATACTCAACAGGTTGAATCATGAATAAAAATATTCACAGCTGGATCACTTTTAATAGCACTAAGAGTCCTTTTAAGTTCAACACAACGTTCCCAATAAAGAAACAGTGGTTCATTTGGGAACAGATTTAAAAAGACCAAAAAAAGGCTCATTCATCCATTATATACTTTTCTTCAAATTTCTCTAAAATACGAGATCATTTTCTGTTTTCAAGTATCTAAAAATGTTTAGATGAAAAAGTCTTAGCAAGAAAAAAAAGCCCACACTCTGTTGCACTGCTCGCGGCTCAGGTATGCAACCTGTAACGAGGTCTCACGTTTCATTTTAAGAATAGTTCAGCATTTTGGAAGGGGTGGGGGGGGGGCAGAGACAAAAAACACGTATTTTCTTTCTGGGCAAACAACAGCCTGGCACAGTAACTACATGCTGCGTCTGGAAGTCGTGTCAGCACAGCGGTGTTGCCAGGTTGGGTAACTGCCTTCGCCTGTTAAGAGACAAAACCAAAAACCTGTATAAAAACAACCATATCTGACAGCCCACACAAGAGCAGGAGAGGAGGCGTGTGGGTCCGCCATGTAAACCACAGACCACACAGCGCTGGTTTAACGTGCAGGCTAAACAAGATAAATGTTGTTAATAAAACAGCTTGATGGTGATATTGAGGATTAGGGCGCACGACTTATAGAACAGTTTTCATTACGACGCTGCTAGAAGTTCCCCGTTGCCACTCAGACGGCGTTATCTTCCTCCAGCCTTTATTGAATCACCTCAGCTGTAAAATAAATATAATCACAAGCTCTGCGTGAGGGCGCGCTCACTCCTTTCTTTAGCCGCTACAGTTAAAGATAGCTTCATCCCTCTGTAGGCAACATTACTCGCTGACTAATTAATTAAAAGGTGGATTTAAGGCAACTAATGGCGCGAGAATGAAACTGTCTAACGCATAGATTAGCTCCTGAGTGCTTGGTATAGTAATCAGTGATCATTAATTCCTTGGTTCAGTTTAATTAAAGTGTGACTCTGTGTAAACCGGTGCAAACATGTTACTGTAGGACAGGGAAATATATGGGTTATGATACCATCTTGCTCCTGCGGCCCTCCTCTCGGTGTAATCCTGTCCAGGTTGTTCTCTCCATTCAATCCTTCTCAGCCGCTCTAAGCTCTTTACAGGCCAGCGTTAACCACCACTCACCGTCTCCCTCTCTCTATCTTTCTGCTTCTACTTGAATGCCACTCCACCCCATCCATCTCCCTTTCATTTCCCCCTTCTTTTTGCTTTTTTTACGCTTTTTTCTCCTTCGTCAGCTCCACTACTCCTTTATCATTTCTCTCCACCTAAAGCTTCTCATATCTTTTCGCCATGCGCTTCTACATATTAACAAAATTTCAATCCCCTGTCTCGCCTCTCCTCTCCACGTCTGCTGCATTTTCTTCTTCTTCTTCTTCCTCTCCAATCTGTTTTCCACCCCTCTTTCCCTCTGCCACATCACCTTTGTCTGTGATTGCCTCTGACCTCATTCCCCCTTTCATTCCCTTCAAATCTCCTCTCCCTCCATCCCGCCACACAATATCTAATCACTTTCAAACCTGTCGCCACACCTTGCTGCTTTGTTCGGTTCTCCTTAAAGCGTGTTCAACCATCAACATTTCCCTGTGTGTTGTCAGGCGTTATGATATGGTTTCTGCGTAACTAAGCCAAACAGCTTCTTGTCACCAGACTGGTTTGGGCTTTAAACCTCAGTGATTATTGTGAATGACATGAGATGAGATGATATAAAGGGGGAATGATGAGGTTCACAGCCTGAAGTGAACTGGGGACCTTGAAACCAGAGGGGAGTGTTCGCCTCTTCACCGCTAAGCACCGTGAAGGCACCACGACACCTGCGGCTCACTGCAGACTGCACCGAGTGTTACAGGAGGAACTGCATGAGCTCCACAATAAAATGGACCATTTTAATCATTGCAATGTAGTTTTTCACACTTTCCCCCTTTGTTTTATTAAATCAAACCATTTCCTACTGATTTTTGTGCCGTCTCAGTGACGGGGACTGTTGTTGGATGTGACAGACGTTTTTATGTTTCCACTGGATGTCTGAATTTCCCATGGGATCAGTATCTATCAGTACAAGTAATTTGAACCTTGTTAGTTTCGTCTCAGAGGGACATTTTCAATACACTCTATTTATGACCCATTTTATCAATAATGAAAATAATCATTGAGTGCCGTTCATGTTTATATGTCTCGAAGTGAGGTTTATTTTGGTGCTGGTGTCAAATCTACATGAGTGTCAACCAAACCTGAGCACTGACCAGAGTGTATAAGCATCATTATAATGATCAATTAAGTAGTTAAAGTAATATCATACCCAACTATTAAATTAAAAAAACGTTAATGGTGTGAGCTTCTTGTTTGTGAGACGCTACTTTGATCTTTGGGTTTGAGCCTTTGGTCGTTTGATGACGTCTTCTTAAACTCTGAGAAAGTAGCCTACAATTTCCTTGTTGTTTAAAGTGATGAATTGTTTGCTAATGAATTAAGAAAACAACTGTTAGTTCCAGCCCAGTAAACTATAACACAATTAAACGCAAGTGCAACTCACACTGCTGGTGTTAAAAGGAATTAATGTCAGGAGGAAGAAACGCTCCTCTATCAGCTCCTCCTCCTCCTCCTCCTCCTGCTGTCTAATGTTTCAGTGTTGTGTGACCTGTCAGTCCGTCATGTGTATCAGCCTCAGTCATATCGTGTCATGTCATACAGACTCCCCACTCGGTCCAACAAGGGAAAGAATTATCACATCACACTCCAGCATGGGTAAATAAACAATACACCCGAGAGGACGCGCACACGCGCACACTAGTGTCAATCAGCCTTTCAGACCTGGGTCTCTGCTGGCTAAGATTAGGGCTAATCCACAACTGTTGGAATGAAAGATTAAGAATGAATCACCTGCTGCCGCAAAAGCGTGTATGTGTGTCTGTGTCTGCGTGTGTAAATGCGCGTGGAGGCGTTTATAGAAAGGCCCTATGGGAATGAAGTCTCCTGCAACCACCAAGCAATATTACAGGATCCCTACCCTCCAAAACACACACTTACACACACGTTATGGTTGCATACACACACACACAGAGCTCATTAGCTTCTGTAGCTCATTCAAACTGCAAACGCCTTTGAAAGAGCCCTTTAAAGCAACAGAGTTCAAAGGTTTACATCAGAGAGTCCACACACAAACACACACACACACACACACGGGTGTCAGTGTCTGTATTTAATTGGATCGATGTTCTTCCCTCATGGCTTGCCAATAATTGAGGGGACGTAAATAACATGAGGGAAAGCCTTTTGTTTCTAAGTTCCTCTCCATCAAGACGGACAGAAGAAACGAGGAGCTCTACGGCGACGATGGAGGAGGAGGAGGAAATAGTGGAGGAAGAGGAGGAGAGCTGGTGGGTGGATGGTGTAGAGATGGATGGATGGAGAGAGGAAAAACGTTGCAGCAATGAGCTCCTGACCTCGTTCACTCCTCTGTCGGGACGCTGGGCTAAATAATTCAAACGCACACATACACAGTCACATGCCTCTCGCACACAGTTATTTCTCGCTCGTGTTCGCACAGGCAGCCGCCCTGTGCTCCCTCGTCACGTACGCCACTTCCCCTCCAACATGTAAACACGCGTAAAAAAACACACACCTATATATATATATAAAAAAAAAAGCCCTTTGTGCACCACTCAGGAAGCTCCCTCCTGGTTTGAAGCCTGAAGGCCAGGACTATAAATACTCACTTCCTGTGTCCATGCTGTAACCCCGTGACCAATTAAGCACAAAAACAGCCTCGCATCAGTATGCAAACAAGCAGAGCTCTGTCGCACTGCAAATATTAATGAAACCCCTTTATGTTAGAAATAAAAAAATAAAAAAAACTGGTCATTCTCCATCTGCCTTGATGAAAGCGTTTTGAAAAAGAAACTGCCATGTTTGTGATGAAGTGACATTTGGTCACTGTACGCACATGTTTGCAAAATTGGATGAAAAAGACATTTACGCTGAGCTGGCAGGCATCTTCCCCTCCATCCTGCAGGGCCTTAAAGACGCTCCCCCGGGAGGATGCACTCTCTAACTTCCACTGTGTCTTCATTTACGAGCACTCTATACCACTATTAAGGCCAAACAAACTTACCGGGCTTCGACTGGGCCATATAGTGGCCATTTCCAAAGATGGGCTCCCAGAGGGAACGGTGATAGCGCTTCCAGTCAGAGCGAGTCAACAATGTCTCGCTCAATGACATGCAAACAATGAAGCAGGTTGTTTGCATGGAGCATCAAGAGCAGAAGACATCTGGTGTCATCAGCAGCAGCCCACAGCTTGAGTTTGGTCATTTGTTTGTTTTTTTACTATATCACTGAAGAAGAGCACAACCAAATACAGTATATTATTTTATAGCTAAATCAATAGCTTGTTAAGTGTCTATGGATAAATGTTTGGTATAAACAGTGCAAAAAAAAATTCCCTGACTCTGAGAGTTACATCTTCTCAGACCAACGGTCCCAAACCCAAAGAAATTCAATTTACAGAGATATAAATCACACGGTGGAAGCAGACCGTGTTTGGCTCCTTTTTCAGAGTATTTCGTGGATGTTTTATGGTTTTATTAGTGAGTGGATGGCAGGAAACAAAGGGAAGAAGATGGGAAACAGCACAGAAAAAAACTTCCCCACGCAGAATCCAACAAGAGTCACGCCTGGCTTTGCCAACTACATAATCAATTCATCTACCAGTTATTTTTCTTATGGCTCATTCAGAAATGTCCAAAATTGAATTACTTTTTAAAAGAAATAAAACAGGCCCAAAGGTCCAAGGTCACATCTACAGTGTCTTATTTAATCTGCCTGATAATCTACTAACCTTTTCTCATAACTGCCTTGTTGATAAGTTGACTAAAAGTTGTAGCTCTAAGAAAAAGATGAATGACACAGCACAGTTTCAGTTCATTTCAGTTCCTGAGCTCATTCTGTATCTGTTTCCATGACGAGCGACCGAACCCTATCACTGCTTATACAGACCATGTGATGCGGTTGAGAGCTCCACAGAAAACCAGTAGTTAAAAATGAACATCTGTGTTTAAGTTTTGTGGTGAACTTTTCACATTCATGAGTAAATCTCCATGAATATTGACTAAGACTTGGTCCAAAATGTCAAGTGACAGAAATTAGTATATGTAAAGTAACGCTGCCGACAGCATTACGCTAAAACAAACAAATGGACCAACAGATGGAGCGGGAGATGAGCGGCGTGGAGAGCTGGAGGTCAGACGGAGGCCAGCCTCACAGAGTTGACACTCAGGGTCCGGTCGGGAGTGTGAAGCCCGGCCTTATCGCATCCCTATCACCTCCTATCAGCTGCCTGCCAGGAAGTACACATTCCAGCAGTCCCATTGGACCACACCGGGTTTCAGTTCGGTGTGACCCCGCCCATCCGGCCCCCTGTTAACCCAATTACCCTGCGTTAGGGAAACGTGAGCAGTGCTGCAGGGATACAAATATACATATGAATGATATGAGTGGAAAATGATAAGCAGCATTAATATGCTGCTGGAAGAGCATCTGTGATTTTCACTCTGTTAAACACACACACACACACACACACACACACACACACACAAACGTTTGTTAGTGGGAAGGAGGCGCCCTGTTTCTGGGGTTTTTATTTATAGCGAAAGCTCTAACACACAGAGATCCCAGAATGCTTTGTGGTTTTGGGAGACGGCACTGCATTTATGCTCTCTAATTTAGAGTCCTGTAATAGCACAAACGCACACACTTACACACACGCACACGCACACTACTGTAAAAGGTGAAACATATCTGCTGCCTCAACCCTCGTCTATTTCTTTTTATTTATTTTATTGTAGCGGAACAGATGGAAAAAAGAGGAGGAGGTCAAAGGGAGGGAGGAGGAGGAAGACAAGGATAAAGGAGAGAAGAAAATGAAAGAAAAAGCAGAGGGTGGAGTCAGGAAAACAGAGAATGAGACACAAATAAGCTGTGAATGAAAAGAAGCAACAGAGGTGAAAAGAAAGAGACGAGACGAAAACAGAATGAAAGGGAGAGAAAAGAGGGAGGTGAGGCAGGAGAGAGGGGCAATAAAGCTGTGACAGCGGCAGCCATGCTGGTTGTCATGGCGACGGCCGTGGAGAGCAGGTAGAGCACAGTCTCCTGGGAATGAGCAGCACACGCCTCCCTCCCCCACCCTCACTCTCTCTCTCTCTCTCTCGACATCCCTCCATCCCGGCTCCATCTCCCATCGTCCTGGCCTCGCTCCGTCATCCACATCATCCTCTCGTCTCCCGATATCCCCCCATCTTCTTCCTTTCTCTTCCTCCATCGCTCTTCTTCTCCCCTCCCTCCCCTCCTGATCCCTTTCCTCCCCTCCAGTTTTTCTGGACTCCTTCTTAATTCGTCTTCTTTTGATCTCTCCGTGCTCGATCTGTTGCCCCCCTTTTTTCACGCTCTCACGCCCTTTCCGCTGCTATCCGACATCCCCATCTCGCCATTACCTTAACTCTTTTTCCGTCCTCACCTCTTCTCCATTTTATTTCCTCCCCTTTCTCATTATCTTGTGGTCTGCTCAGCTCCCTTTTTTTTTTCCATCCCTCTCCTCTCCTCCTCCCTCCTCTTGTCTCTATATTCATCTAACTCTCCTCTCCAGAGAATACGTATGTGAGTATGTCTGCTCAGTGCTGCCCAATTACTGCAAGGGAGAATTTGTGTGTGTGTGTGTTTAGTATCTACACGACCTGTGTTTCCAGCCTGTTTTGACCTACCTAAAAACACCTCCAGCATTCTCCGTCTCCCTCTGACTCACTGGATACACAAAACTACTGCGCACCACCATCAACCACAACTATGCACTAGTGTGCAAGTCTGTGTCTGTTTGTGTGAGATATCCAGACGTTTAATGTTAATGTGCATCAGTGCATATGTGTGGGCAAGCATTCCCACCACTTGTGTGTGTGTTTGTGTTCCAGGTCATGGTTAGAGGAGCGTAGAGTTTCCATCCGGGTGAATAGAGGCTATGAAAGCGTTGTTTCTAAAAAATAAAAAAAAAACGTGGGACAACTTGAACGTGTTCCACGGAGAAAGTTTCAGTGTTGCACAACATCGTGAAGCCAGATGATTGAAGAAAAATCTGGGCTCTTCCAAAAAACTGTGACTGGCAGTGAGTCACAGATAAAAGATAAAAGTCTCAGCGTGAGTGTGGGTAAAGGCAGCCGAGCTCTTTTCACAACAAAAGACGCTAAGTTTTTCACAATAAAAGCATTCGGCTATCAAAAACAGGCGGGTTAGAGCAGGAACAGATGGAAACTGCATCAAAACATCAGGTAAGAGAAGAGACCAAATGAAAGTCTATTAATAGTAGTTAATTATGATTATTATTTTACCCTGGGAATGGCTGTGCATTTAGTTGCAGTTGATCCAAAGGAAGCAAAGGGCAGAGCGATCATGACCAGTAGTCAAAATGGCCACAGTTATGAGAATATACTCTATGTCGATAACACCAGAATATGACCTTAACAGAGAGAGGGAAGCTATTACATTATCGGCCGAAGGGAGCAGAGGCTCAATCTCTCCGGCGACCCGAGAGACTTTATGTTACTATATGGACACGGCAAATTTAGACATATACTTCTCTGCAACACTGGAGTAAATGGCCTCGCTGCATTCTGCCTTTGTCGGAGGATGAACTGCCGCATTTCCAACCATCTGCAGACGAGCCACATTAGCCGAGGCAGGAGTATAATCAAATGTAATCATCTAGTCGTGGAGACACAAGAAGCTGGGATTCATTTCTCAGCACTTTCAACTCAAACACTCATCTGGTTTTGCCTTCATTTGTTACCATGAGCTCGCAGCAATTAAGAGTTAGTAGAAGAACCCCCCCCTCCCCCCTCCCTCCCTCCCTTTCTCACGCTGCACACGTTTCTTAATATGAACACTGCAGGAAATACTGAACAGACTCTTGAGTTTGACACCTAAATTGTTAGTATGCAGCGCAACATTAGAGGTTAAAGGGAGAGCGCTGCAAAGGCTTCTCGGCTCTCATGGGGGGCCACTAATGAGGGCCCCCCGTTTTTATCCTCATTTAAAATGACAGATTTCTATTCGGGGTCGAGCTTTTTAGTTCGTTCTGGGTTAAACTCAGGTTTTAGCTGTACATTCAGAGCGGCCATTGTTGGCTGAGGGATGACACGGGGAAGTATAACGGGGTCTGTGGAGGCAGGTCTCTCTGTCCTCGCCTGCCGTTATCACTCTGCTGGTAAATGGGATTTTTTTTTCCTTTTCCTATTGAGTTGAATGAAACACTAAAAACTTTTTTTCCTGCGAGAAAGAAAAACTAATTTCAGTCAAATGCGGCACATCTGCCGAGCCAGTCCTTCCCATGTGATAAGAAATTGCTTGCAGATATAGGCGGGCAGCATATGTACCCACACAAATACCCCAGCAGGAGGGGACGGGGAGGGATGGGGGGGTGAGATGTTTTTCTCACTGAAGGCTGTCATTATCCCCCCTCCCCTCCCTCCTCTGTCCACGCTCACCTCTAGACACCAGCCGTCTGAATGCAGCTCCGGATATGAACCGTGATCCCTTCTCATTTCCTTCCTCCCTCCTCCGGTGGAAGGTGACCCCCCGATACCCCTCACCCACCCTTTCACACGCACACCTGAAATACCTCCATATACCCAACCCCCGGGACCGGAGTGTGTCTACCTGCTCTGTGTGTGTGTGTGTGTGAAGGGACTTTGTCCTCCAGGAGAGTGAGAAAGGAGCCACTTCCTGTGTCAAATTGCCTCTCGCATTCCACACCCTCCCTCAAGCCGCCTCGTTCGGGGCTATTTTTTCCTCTTTCTTGCTCCTTCTCTCTTTCTTCGTCTCTCTATGGGGGGCTTTGTCTGCTGTTGGAGGCACAAAACACTGATTCATTCCATCAGTTAAACATGATCCTCAAGAACACAACGCTTTTCCGCCCCCCAACACACACACACACACACACTATAACACTATCACACTATCACGCACACTTCAAGGAGCGAGGGCTGGCGAGAACAAGTTTTTGGCAGCGGAGATTCACTATTTTTGAGCCCACACACAGACAGATGGACAGTCAGTGCTCTCATGAAGGCAGACGGATGTACGCACGCACACGCACGCACACACACACACACATACACACAAGCTATCCATGGGACATAACAGATGTCTGTGGGAAAATTGGTCTCCCGTGTAAAAATACAGTCGGCCGGATATGATGTCACCGCGCCGACAACAGGAAATACCCATTGAGACACAACACCAGGATCACTCGGCACAACACACGCACTTGATTTGAAGCCGAGAGGATCTAAAGAAAGATCTGTAAACGCATGTGACTGTGTGTGTGTGTGTGTGTGTGTGTGTGTTATTTCCAAGGCCTGAGTTGCTTGAGGTGAGTCTTACAATTATAGGAGTGTTGACATGTGTCTGTGTCGCCTGTTTGAGTAACACTTGCACCCAATCCGTGTGCGGCGGCTAACACAGTGTATATTTAAGTGTGTCACACCTGCCTCCACCTGTAAACGCAGATTAGGTCAGCTGGAAGCCGAGGATCTTTTGGCAAAAGACTGCGACTGACTGACCTGGTAATACGTCTACGATACAAATATTGGGTCTGAGGAAACGTGAGCAACAGCTGATAGGAAGGCTGATAAGATGAACTGCCCCGGGGCCCAAAAAAACGCTTCAGGGTCACAGCTTGTTGCACTGCTTGTTTAAAATGTGCCACAGACTCTGCATCTGTGTGTGTTTTTGTGACTCTTACTTGTGTGTTTGACCTTCACGGTTCATATTGTGATGCCAGAAGGCTGCATCTTCGTCTGAAAACATCTATCTGAGCTCTCTGGCCCCCCTCGGGCATTCGAGGTTAAGACGAGTGCGTACAAGCAGGATTTTGTGACATCACGAGCCAATCGCTGTGAAATGAGCACAAGCGTGGTGTTGAAGCCTGAAACTTTGAGCACACACACTCAAAATAGACTTCGCACAGGCTATTCACTGATTTTTTGATTATAAACCATGTCATTTCACATTTTTTTATGGAAACTTGACACTAAACATACAGAGTGGATGCTGCTTTAAGTCTAAGTCCAGGAGGGGAGAGGTGCTGCTGGTCACACTGGACTGAATGGGAACATGGAGGAGCACTGTACTGCTATATACAGCAGCAAGCAGTGTTATAAATAGCTAATAAACTGACTATCACTATTATCTGTAGCACTTATTTAGCCTCAAGTTACATTTGGATGAAGATGCACATCTTGATTATTTTTGGACCCTGCTTCTTTTCTCTCAATGATTCAATGAGCCGCCCCCTCCTTTCCTTCCACCTCCTCCTCATAGGATAAATCTGGATTAATCGGTAACGGAAGATGTGGGCGCGATATGAGGACGTGCTGCTGGGGGGTGGGGGGCTGGCGTGGATGGTTCCGGAGATGAGGTGTGTGTGTAGAGAGGGGGGGGGTATGGTGGTGGTGGGGGCTCGCGCATTCCTAATCACCCCCCCTCTCGCGATTCCCGATGACATCATTCCATCCAAACCTTCGTTCGCGCACCGCATCGCAGTTAACTTCCCCGTTACCCCACCCACTTCTGCCACAAACACACACACTAAACTCCTGTTGTGACGAGAGGATGGATGCCCCCCACCACCACCTCCACCTCCCCCCGCCGGAATGTGGCATCTGGACAATGAGATCGTCGATATCTGGCAATTAAAGCAGCGTGTACCTCACAGGTGGAGATGGGACATCCACTCATTTCCTCTCATACCCCCTCCCTCCTGCGCGCGCCCCTACTGTGCGACTACCCGGTAATAAAGTCGTTAAACCCGCAGTATGACTGAAGCCCCCCCCCCCCAAAAAAAAAAAAAAATTAACGGCAGGATGTTATCCGGTGACACAGAAGCAACACACCGAGGCCCCGCACAAAGACCCGTCATCAAGCTCAATTAGAGATTACTCGCTAATTACCAACACACACACACACACACACACACACATACACACACACACAACTCCTGGCTCGAGGGGACACAGGCCACAATAAACCCCGACACTGAGACACAAAGGCTGCGTGTGTGTGTGTGTGTGTGTGTGTGTGCGTAAAGGAGGGGGGTGGGGGTGCACGGGAGTCACCAGCCCCCCTCACGGGAGTCACGGTCGGCCAATGAGGGCTGATGATCGTCTATGTAGGTCGAGTGGAGGATTTCCTACCGATCACCGACCATCACTGTCTCATTAACGGTATCGCACCACCGCACTCGCACAAGCACAAGCACAAGCACGCACACACCACACGCATGCCCATAAAAATGCCCCGGCTCGAGTGTGTCTCCGTGTGTGTGTGTGTGTTGTGTCCGGTTAACAAAGGATCAGCGGCTCGTGCTTACCGTGGCGGCGTGAGCTAGCAGCGCCGTGAGCGACAACAGCCAAGGCAGCTTCATGGTCGCGGTGTGCGGTGCGGGCACAGCCTCCCGGTGCCGCCGCTGCCTTCACGGGGTTCGGGGGGAGGTGGGGTGAACAAAAGCCGCTGCCGGTGCTGCTGCTGCTGGTGCTGCTGCTGGTTGCTCTCGGTGGTGTCTCGGTGTCTCGGTAGTCTCTCCAACTTCAGAGCGCGCCGCCGCCGCTGCTCCGTGTGACCATCCGTCCTTGTAGTCGGGCTGGTTAATCCAGGGCTTCAGGCGCTGCTGCTGCTGCTGCTGCTGCTGCTGCCCGGTCACCGGTGGCTGAAGCAGTGAGGATCTCTCTCTCTCTCTCCGCAAGGCCTCCTCCTCCACTCGTGTCTCTTTCTCGCAGTTCTTGTGCTCCAGTCCTGATAGGTTTACTACCGGGAGACGCCAGACCTTCTCTCTCTGTCTCTCTTTCTCTCCACCCCCTCTCTCCGTTGAGGGCAGGATGTTCCGTATGGCGACGCTGCTGCTTGGCCTGGGAGACTGGCAGGAGGAGGAGGAGGGGGGTGTGTGTGTGTATGACTGAATATATATGTGTGTGTCTGCTTAGAGAGAGGCGTGTGTATGTGTGTGTGTGTAGGGGGGTAGGGGGGGGATCTCCGCGAGCAAGGGAGAGGATGCCCCCTGCAGCTCGTTTAGGCACCCGCAGCCCCTACATGCACACAGACATACAGTAGATCCATGACACACACGCACGCGCGCACGCTCATGGCAGCTCCCAGTTGTTGTTTTTGTTTAACACTTTAGGTGGTTCCGGTTGGCCGTGCGCCATTTTTTTTCTTTTTTTTTTTATAACCCACTCCCCTGGCTTGGCTGGCCGATCACCTCCCCCCTGATCCTCCGCCCTGATTGGCTGAGTCACGGTCCAAACGTGCAAAGTAGAATGGAGATGAGCTCACACCTGTGATTACGTCACAAGAATTAATATTAATACGCAGTTCGCTCTGTAGCCTACTTGCGTCGCCTGGCAACCACGGGCTACAGTTATTAAGATGGTCCGAGTACAAATCACACGTGAAACCTGCCAACATGTTAGTGACAACCTAAACTTGCATTTAGTAGTAGCCTATCTAAAACCTGTACACAACATGCTCTCAGATTTTTAAAATATAGGTTTTACACGTTTTGCTGCTATTTCATAAAACTACTCTGATCCATGTAATTTGTTTTAATACAATTTCCTCAATCGATCAACTTTATACACCATTTATGGGTGATACAGGGCCCTTCTGCTAGACAGGTATAATAAAGCTCATGTAGGACCCACCCTCAGGCCTTGTATGTGAGTGTGGTATATTCCCAAATAACTTTGCAATAAATCAAATGACCACAAACCAGCTGACACACAATAAATACAGGCCTTTGGGGCTCCTGTGTATTAGGGCCCAGGAGCAACCTTTCCCATTTTTATCCGGTTGGTTATTCAGCCCTGCATAAAACAACAGCCTGCAGGCCTAATGAGCCTTCCTCACAGCCTTAAACTTAAAGTACCTTCCAGATGGTTTAAAATCCCCACAGGTAAGGCAGACACCCTCACTTCCTCAGGTTTTATTAAACAAAGCCATGGGATTACTGTCACCAACATCACACCCAGTCTGACTTGTTCCTTCAAAGCTACATCTTTGTCATTTTTTTTTGCTCCAAACAAAAGCTAGACGAGCACAAACAGGTTTATTTTGCCCTTCAGTCTCTTTAGAAGATAAAACTGAAACACCACAAGGGGGATGGCGTGTTTTGATAAGATACCTGTTCGGCACGGGCATTGTAGTCCGATAATCTCTTGTTGCAAACCTTTGTCTCATAACTCATTTTACAGGAACATTAGATTACTTTATGGATTTGCTTTTTTGTTCTCTCCTCAAAACAGCGGCACTCCTTCACTTCACTGCTTGGTGTTATGATGGGAACACTTTCAATATTGCGCACCCTGTTGTTATCACATAAATAATTATCTGGAAAATGAAACCCAGGATAGGTTCAGAGTCTAATCACCTTTGCTATTGGTATCCATTACTGAAACTTAAGTTATTCCTTACTGGGAGCAGTCCTAACTGTAACTGATCGAAATTGATGGCTATCATTAGTCAGAGCCATGCCACGTTAAGAAGTCAGTCTCATTAATCAGTCATATTTATGGAGAAACTAGAGCACCAGGAGCGAGCTCCCCACTCCCCTCTGTGACTCATGCTTTGTGTAGCTGCAGTCATATCACTGCAGGCACGTTCATTTATATTGGCTGAAACGGACACTGCAGCCTGGATTATGACATGAGACGTTTCGTCCGTCTGCTCTGAGAGCGTATCAAACATCCAATGAAGCACACTTGAGACGGTTAAATTTTCAAAGTTTTTTTTGTTCAGTTTGGTTTCAAAATAAAGATCACACAATTGTTTAGAGACAATCTACAACAGGAGTTACAAAAAATAGTTGCCCAGGCAATAAGCATACACAGGTTCTGTTAACTATACACATATGGTTACAGGTGTGCTCGTAGTAAATATACACAAGGCTGCTCCAAATGTACACCGCGCTGTGGCGGGCTGCCTCTCTCACCCAAAAGGACATGGACAGTATGATACAGCACTTACAGCACTAGAGAAATGCCAAAAAACACAAGTATATCCTCTGTACAATCCATGGGTTTACCCCTGAAAACAGTCATGGATAATCAAGGGGTTTGGGGGGGTTTAAATGAGTAAAAGTTACTTCTCCCACCCAGCCAGCATACCCATACACATGACATATTTCATGGGGTAATGCATTCTTATAAAAAGATCTTTAAAAAAAAAAAAAAAAAAGGTCAAAAAAAAGAAAAGAAAAGAAAAAAAAACCTTCAACATAAACCAGAAGACACCACTAAGTCTAACAGAACGTGTCCAATTGGGAGTCAGTGGGAGATCAACGTCTTAAGTTAAGCAGTGACAAGATAAAGATAAAACCAAGCGTGGCGAATCTTTGTACAAGTACTACGCTGTATAGAAAGGGCTTTTCAAAACAAAAATTTGATATTACAATTTACAATATACAACAACTCATATGTCACAACCAAGGAGGTGAGAATATACACTGAAATGCACAGGTTTTTTTCTAAGATTTTTTTTTTTCCAGAGTGAGCTTTTTTTTTTCTTCTCATACCAAAAAGGGTGGTAAAGCACTTTTACATTACAAGGGTTTACAAATGTACAATTATACAGTCAGAAGTATGTGGTCACTACTAGGATACATTATAGATACAGATTCAACATCAAAAACCAGAAAAACTACAAAGTTTTATATATATATTTATATATATATGCAAAGGTCTACACCAAGTATACACGTTATATTTATAGAAGCAAGACCAGAAAACGAATCTCCCATGCTAAATGATCTGTCTGCTGGTTAGCTGATGGCATGTGTGTGTATTCGTCTATGATTCTGTGACTTCAGACAAAATTAAATACTCGTTCCATCTCATAGTGGTAAATAGCTAGGATGGGAGGAGGAGGGGACACTAGGATTGTGTATGCAGCAGTAGCAAAAAGTGAAATGATTTTTCAGTTTATCAGAAACGATGAACAGAGGAAAAAATGAAAGAGAAAACAAATGAAGGGAGTGGAGCGATGGACAGGACAGGTCTCACCTCTCTCTCCACTCCCTGCCCTCCTTCCCACCCTCCCTCCCTGGGCTCGGGTGGGGGAGGAGCGACAAAATCTGACAAAAAAAAAAAGAAGAAGAAAAAAAAAACTAAGGCTGCCTGTAGCAACAGGCTCCTCCTGAAGGGTTGTCATGGAAACAGGGGTGCGAGGGGTACTCGATGTCCTCGGTGAGTGGGACGTGGAGGGGAAATTGGGCGTGATGCCTTTTGAAGGACAAGGACAGGAGGGTGGGGCTGGCAGACATGACTCCATTAGGAGGGTGGGGGGTTCAGGTGGTAGACATGATTACGTGGAGGGAGGAGGGAGGAGGAGGGAGGAGGGGGGGGGACCCGTTTACATGATGCCGTTAGGTGGGCCGCAGAGTGGACCCAGGTCAACGCCGTTCTTCATATAGTACTTCTCCAGCTTGGCCAGGATGTGTTTTCCATAAGTGTACTTCCTCAGGGTGGAGATATGGGGCCGGATCTGAGCGGAGACAGAACACAGACGTTTGACTCACTCCACACCTCTTCTTGGTGTGTTTTTCAAAAACAAAAATTTATTTATTTTTTGTCAACATCAAACAGCAACACCCAAAATCAATGATTACATCAGCTCAAGTCAGTTTCTGTGCCGTTGCCTTGGAAACCATTGACACCAGTGACCCGAGTAAGAGCCTATTGATGTGGAGGTAACAGAGGGGCTGGCTTGATTGACACGCGCTGCTTTTCCTGCCCTTTCATGTACCACTTGAAGGTTTTTGAGACAAAACGCTGATATTTAAAACTAAATTTACCAATTTTCTGTTAACATTAACTCTAAAAAGACATTTGTGCGCTAATCCCTCCTGTCTCGATTTACCATCTTGTTAGATAATGAAGGGAAAATCTAATATTCAAAGTGGGATAAGCTACATTGACGCCTCTCTACCTACCTTGTGCATTACGATCTTGCGCTGGGTGGGCTCAGCCACGTCGATCATCTTCTGCACCACATAGTTGGCGTACTGGTCCTTCATCATGGTGTATAAGGCACTGTGGGGGCCCTCAGTCAGGCTGCACACTTCGTCTATCAGCACCGCCCGTTCTGCCCGCGACGCGTGGGTCACACACTTCTCCACCACATTACTGGACAAAGAAAGATTTTAAAAGGTTTTTACATGAAGTTGAAATACAAGGAGAAATGAAAACCCAGTTCATGGTCTGGCTCTTTCTGTGGGGAATCTATGGAAAAGTCGATTTTCCAAAGGAGGGAAGATAAAGTCAAACAGAACATTTGCATTAGGTTTTACCTGGCAAACTTGTGCTGGCTGAGCCCCAGAACGTTGCCTCTGATCTCCGCCACTATCTTGCTCTTATCCTCGGCTCGGCCGTGCTCCAAAACGTGCTGGATCACATAGTTGCCATACTGGTCCTGAATAAAACAAACCGCACAGACACATTAACTCAAAACGTGATGAGGACAGCTGGTGCCTCTGACGTCACATCAAACACAGCCAACTTCAAAAATCTGTGGAGGCTCTCAGAAGAGCTTTACATAAGCCAACTTGAGGTGTAATTATTCTGAAAAACATAACTGGTGGGAGTGAAAAGACAGCAGTGAGCGCTAGTGTGTGCGTGTGTGTTTGTGTTACCTGCACTAGCTGCTCTGTGTGTTGATGGAGCTCCTCCAGTATAGGCAGCGTCTGTTCAGGAAGGCAGTGTTCGAGAATGCGCTGAATGACTCGGCAGCCATAAGGATGAGTGGAGAGGGCAAAAACCTGAGAGACATATGTAATTATACATTGTTAGTCACAACACACACAAACTCAGTAACTGAACCTTTTAAAATACGCAGGGTAGAGTCGGTAGAAAGACCTGATGTGTTCCCTCATACACTGCACTCAGTCTTCATACAACTCTGACTAATGACCTTGTTTGAAGGCTACAAGTCTCCTGATTCCATCTGTACTTTAGCCCACATTAAAAAGCGTCTACCACTATAGGCCTTTTTATGGTAAATAACAGAAATAAAAAAGACGAGAAAAAAAACAGGCAAGGCAAAACAAACCTGACATTTTGTTTGTGCCTCTATAACTTTGGCTCAGTGACACATCGGTTGTAAACTTTTAAGAGTTACCTCTCCCAGGAGACCGGGGTTAGGACTGTAAACAGTGAAGAAGAGTAACCTCTTTATTCTGCCGACTTTATTTTTAGTCTTGTGCGTAATGCGAGGCTGTGTTTTAAGGGGTTAAACTCCACAGTAATATACCTTTGCTCAAACTTCCCCCCCTGTGGTGGAGAAGTCCCCTGGATTACAGCAGCAAATGATCACAGGCATACTTGCACAAACCTAGCCCTACCCTGCAGGAGAGGTGAAAACAAATTCCTGACATGCTTACAGCTACACAAACAAATGTGAGCCACAGGAGGAGGAAAAACATGCAGCCAGCTACACAATATGCAAATGCTTGAGAAGCAAATCATTCACATCAGTGAGATTTAACACCCTGAGTCAAATTTCAAAAGTGAAACATTTCATTTGTGTTCAACAAAAGACGTGTGCATCAACGCACAAAATCCGTCTTTCAACACTTTATGCTAATGTAACATTTAGCTGGTGGATAGGAGATGGCTGTTGCCACTGGGCTTCTGTTGCCACGGCAACATACCCATCCCTGGAAAGGACTGAGTATGTGTGCCTATGTGCTTTGGCAGCGACAATATGCTTGCCGCCTCAAGGCAGTGACAGTGTACGTGTGCACACCAGTGGATGTGTGTATGTGGATGTCAGCCAGCCACCGGCAGGCTTCAGTGATTGAATGTGGAAATAATTTGTGTGTGTGTGTGTGTGCGCATACAGAGGGGACCCACCTGTCCCTTAAAGGCGTCTATGATGAAGTGCAGTGCGTGAGGCTGGACGCACTCGATACACTTCTGCACCACGTGGTTACCATTCTGGTCCTTCACACACTTCAACACATGGCCGTCCAGCTCCCGCACCATCTCGCTCTGCAGGGAGGAGGAAGAGGAGGAAGAGGAGGAGGAGGAGAGGGAGAGCAGATCATGAAGAATGTAGAGAGGGACATGTAATTGTGAGAAATCAAATATTGCCTGAGAGCATTTTCCAAACTCTCCTTCATTTCTCACAGTAGCTCACAGCCCAACAAGTAACACTCAACTATAACAGTCGCCCTGAAGAAATCCATTGAGGTCCATTAAGGAGAGATGGATATCTTCCTACTCTCTGCCGCACAGACACACACCTTTCCCCAAAAGCTACTGAATTCAAGCAAAATCCTTTCCTGTTGATATAGAGCTGGATTTATCGTAACACCTGCAGTTCAAAATGCATATAAACTGTGGTTTCATCAGCCTCATTCATTGCTGACGACGGAGCGCCTGCGAGGAACCTGCGGCTTCACAAGGCAGCTCCAACATTAAACCCATAATGTAGTTGAAAAATGCCATTTCAGTGTGAGGCACACCTCTTTATTAATGCTGCACTTGCTGCACAGAATTATGGGCACACCGGCAGTGGTTAAGCTTTGAAAGTGGGACGCTGGGATAGTTTGCAGCTTCATTTCTGACCGGAACGACCAAATCACAGCAGGGTTATGACAGATTGTGTTTTTATTAAGGTCATTTTAGGGCACAGGTCCGGTCCGGTTGCCTTGTTTACACATGCTTACATTCCAGCGAGAACCAGTGTACTTACAATGACCTGCTGATCCGAGGGGATGAACTCCAGAGCTTTCTGAATGACCCTGCAGCCGTACATCTGCAGGGCCAGAGACAGCACATGACCTCGGATCCTCTCTGCCAGAGCCAGCTTCTGGTCCAGGCTGCCAAACTAAAAAACACAGAATAATTCTGTAAATCCTCTAATCCATTTGATAATACATGACACAATACCGTGTACGTAACACATTTACACAGGCCAGAGAGAACATAACAATCAAGTGTAGTGCAGGAGGATGACTGAACATCTACATTTTCCCCCCATATTCAATCTAGGAGACCAAAAATCACATCATCAATAACAGTTAATAATGACGAGCTCCTCACACACACCTCAAAGAACTTCTGGATGACGTAATTTCCAAAGACGTCGACCATGAGCTGGTAGGCAGCCTGCAGTATCTCACTGAAGACAAGCTGGCGTTCTGCTGAACTGGCTCGCTCCAGTTTCAGCTGGATAAACCTTTAAAAGACAGACAGGATAAGCATTGCATTAACCACGTATATCTCAGATTTTAAGTCCCACGGAATCTCTTGTTTTGTTATTCTTTGTTTTCATTAGCCTTTGCTGTGTATACAAGCCTCGGGGAGACAATGTAGAGTGTTAAACCCCCACAGTATATAGAGGGGATTTACAAAGTTTGGATGAAGTCAAGGCTGTACACAGACAGAGAGAGAGAGAGATGCTCCAATATCTTTAACCTGAGGGAACAGTCAGACAAAATGAGATTAAACTCAGGGTGGAGAAAACAGACAGAGAGTCGCAGGGTCCAGGCAGGCTGTGAGGTGAAGTGATGGATACCAGGTAAAAGGCAGAGATAAAAAAGCACGGAGGAGATGCTGCAGAGACTGTGGAGAGAAAATGTCTGGAATGTGCGGACCGGACGTCACAGTGTATTAATAGATCATTTCAGTGGAAAAGTCTGCATTTGAGGCTCTGCTGGTTCAACCCAGCTAGACCCAGAAACCAGGACCCCGGAGCGGCCTCCAGGGCCCCTGTCCCCAAATTAGAACGAATCTTTTACCATCTGGTAAGAGATAAATGACGCCGTTTGTTCTGTTATTAATACAAAAATATAAAAAAAATACTTGGGGATATACAGGGATAACACAAACCAGACTGTTTGTAAAAGGAAGCAGTGTCTGAAAGATTAATCGCTCATTCACAGAGTTTCCGCCCTCGTGCCTATTCATACTCTATAACAGTATAAACTGAGCGTGAACCTGAAATGTGACAGTGCAGTGATACAAACTCAGTAATGGCCTGAGGGCTGCCACCTGTTCACATTGTGCACTGAACATAAAGGAAGCTCTTTGATCTGGCGCTCAGTAATCCTGCACTGCCTCAGAGGTCAGACACTGTCATTGAGTCTAACACCATATACTTCGCTCAGTTGCTCATGAAGCCATGTGTGCTGTAAACCTGCGTACATGAAGAAATCCCGATTCTTCTACGATTTTTTGGATGGCGAGTGATTCTGGTTCTCTCGATTTTTAATCTGTTTTTTAACATTTATCTGCACACAAATACTGTAGGAGCCTATTTAATATTCCATTATAAAGTGAACTTAAACCCTTTCAAAACCTGCCAAATGCACATTGCACAGTATAAAAAAAAAAAAAATAAAAAAAAAAAAAAAAAAAAAAAAAAAGGATTTTTTAAAAAAAAATCGATTTGTATATATGTGAATCGATTTTTTCTCCCACCCCTACTGCGTACATAAAGAAATCCCTGCACATACGAGTGGCCTGGTGATGTTTAACCACAGCATTTTCTTCTGCATTTCAAGCCGGAGTGACTTTGTGTGTGTTTTACCTGCTGCCGTGTTGGTCCTGGCTGAACTCCATGATGTGACCGGCGATATCTCGGAGCTGCAGGTTGGGGTAGCGGTTGTTCCTGAAGTCCTCCAGCAGGCGGCTCCGACCCGACGGCATCACATCCGACATGCCGTAGCGTAGCCGTGACGACGGGAACAGCTGGCTGCTGGGTGAAAAGAGCGAGGAGCCTGAGCTGGCAGCGCTGCGGTACTTGGCTTCCGCTCCTGGGGCAGCAGAGATGAAACGCCCACTGCCGTTGGTCAGGCCTCCTGATGGGTCGCAGAGAACAGGGAGACGATTCTTACAAAGTCAAACAACTAACAGACTCAACAGTTATGACCATGAAACCATTTCCATCAAAGGAACAAAATGGAGTGAATTTTCCTCCCTCACATTCTTGTATGTTTTTAGTGTGATGGCACCGGACAACGTGTCCGGCAGGTTTTCAATTTACCAGACAAATGTTTGAAATTCCGGTCAAGTATTATCTGAATTGATTGAGCTTAAAATGATAAAAGAAATGCAGGCTATATAAGAATGATATTAAGGCATGTCATTTTATTAAAAATAAGGATGCACATTCTGAATATATTTTATAACCAATGACTGACGCTCGTTAACCGATTAATAACAGTAACTAATATGTATATAGGCTTGTGCCGATCAGCAACCCGATCCTCTATTGGCGATTGTTGAGGATGATCATACTCAATGTTTTTGTTTTTTTTCCTCTTGCCAATGTTATAAAACACACACTGCTACGGCTGTGCAGCCACATCCACTGAGCTCTGGATCAGCTGATCAGTGCTCAGATAGAAACTCCACATGTTGAGCTCTTTTTATCCAAAGTGCATCCAAACACCAGGCTAAAGAGAGAGGGACAGCAGAGCTTCTCTGACGGCTCCGTCAGCTGCAGGTCAGTGAACCAGCGCCATTTATTTATTTATTTTTAGTGGCAACGTCCTCACAAGCGACACACATGCAGACATCCGTTTATCGTCTCTCCTTCCTTCACAGGGCTTGCCCTGCATAAGAAGGCCTACCTATTCTCAGATAAAACACATCTGGACTGGCTCACACCATTATCATAACGCAACGTGCTGCCAACTTTAAATCAAATAATGTCCGTTCCCTATGCATTTGAAATATGGATGCAATAAAAACTCATCATAATCCTAAATAGTTTTTTAGTTTTTAAGGTTTGCTTGTTTCAACATGTCCGACCTCTCCCACTATTGTTGCTGTACTGCCTGGTGCAGGCTTTGAGTAAATGAAACACATGCGACGAGTTTAGTACAGCGTGAAAAAATAAAAAGTTACGCTGCACATAGACCTGGCCTTCACTTTCATAAAAATAAGATTTCGTTTTTTAAAATAAAATTACATGTGGAAATTGCCTATTTTAATTAAACAAATAATAATAATACAGAGGTAAAAAGAAAGGTTATACTTGGGAGACATTATAAAGGAGCCTTTTTGATGGTCATGGCAATTTATAGAACTTCAAATTCTCCCAGTCTCACTGCACTGAAAATGAAATACTGGTGTAATGATTGCTTGGATGAGTTAACACGTCAAGTGTTTTTTAACTGATGACACTGCAGTACTAAACTTTTCAAAGAGTATCATAAAAATTACATTTCATCTGTGCAGCACAGAACCACAGCACTGGATGGCAGCACTGCCTAGAAAAATAGTTTTCCGACACCATATAAAGTATTCAAATAAATTAGGTGACACCGCAAACAAGACAGAATTTACACCTTACAACCTCAACAAAAAGTGGTGAGATTCTCAGTAGCTCATCAACAAAAGTTAATGATATTGAAATAAATTAAATCCTTGACACATGAGTATTATTACCAGAGCCTGATTCAGACTAGACAGAATATTGATATTGTTGCTAGTGTCACAGTGAATTTAAAAAGAGAAAAGAAAAGGTGCTACTCACTGCAGCTTATATTATATCTTATGTTTAGATGACACCCCCACACTGCCAACAAAAACTGCTTAAACCATCTCTTACAGTCACTATGACACCTCTGCTTGGTTTTCTGTCTGGTTATTCCTACTTCTTCCTCACACACACACCAACAACAAAACAAAAGCCTCTACAGGTAATTGATCTTTAAAAAAAAAAAAGTACAGCATTCAGTTAGGGAATTCCCAACAGCTGGAAACATCCAGTAAGTTAATTTAAAAAACTTCCAAGTGTGCAAATGTTAATGTGAACATTACGGTTTTGGGACAAACATTTTCTGTTCAACCCGGCACTAAAAAAATTACATTTACATGTAAACTACTGCCCTAATATAATATGTGATCTTTTTTAGGTGACTGTCTTTAATAGGATCAAACACACAATATGTGTCTTTGAGTGCGTGTACTGCAGGTGTGTACAACGAGTCACAGCTGAAAACCTAATCATGTTAACTTTAAATTAACTAATATATTCTGGCATGTTGTTTACTGTTGTGTCTGACTAAACTGCACCGTTACCACAGAGCCGACTGTCAGAGAGGCTCTTCGTGAGCTTATCAATCAGTAGAAATCAAAAAACAACACTTACCGAGATTGAGGTTGGACGAGGAGCTGTGATTGGACAGGGAAGGCGGGGGTGTGAGGGAGTGGGAGGGGCCCTGGTTGGGCAGGGGCATGCCCACTGGTCCAGGGGAAGGACTGAAGCCCAAGGTGCCGTTGTAGAAACCTCCATGGCCGATCGGGGTGAGGCTGGAGGGGGTGCGTTTGTATAGCTCGTTGTTGCCTGTCAGGGAGTCCCGTCTGGATCCGCTGCCACCGCTGGAGTTGGCCACTAGAGGGAGACAGAGACATAAACTAGATTATCAAGCCAATCTGAAAGAATTGAGAAAGAACTGTTCATTTGTCTGTTTAAATGTTGAACAGCTAAGCTTCTTATGAATAACTTGGAGCACCAGAACAAGTGAAAAAGGTGTTTTCCTACCTGCTGTGCCAAAACCTCCCAGGGTGGCCCCCAGAGTGGCACCGAGGGAGGAGGAGGCAGGCTGGCTGAAGCCCAAGGAGGCAGAGCCGGGTCCAGGCTGGGCAGAGCCTTGTGAGAAAAGAGAGGAGCTCTGGGAGGAGGAGCTGAGGGAGGAGGACCCGTAGAAGGAGCTCCCACCTAGAGCGCCACCGGGGCCGCCCTGCTGCTGAGGCTGCTGGGACTGCATGGCACGGAACGGACCGTTGGCACCGCCGCCAAGACCGCCGTTGGCACCTCCTGCAGATGCTGCTGCTGCTGCAACTGCAAGAGGAAAAGTGTACAGTGAGGAGGGTTTCCTTTTCCAGATCAGTTCAGTGTCCTTTTCCTAAGGCTGAACAAACAATCATTCAAATATTTGTATATCACTTACAAATCTCATCCATAATACCAGGATTGATGTAAACCCCCGTAGCTCCCTTGATACTGTGCACACTGACTCGTGGGAACTCCCTTGTACAACAACAAAATACGGGCTAAGGTACAGTCCTATAATCTTTTAATTACACATTAGGTTGGATGGAGTATTAAGAACATGTTTCTTTACCACAATGTGTAATCCTTGTTTTATGTGCATGTGGACGTTGCAACACTGAGAAACACAGGCAGACCAGACTAGGGCTGGGTGGTGTACCAGCTCATACTGAATACCGGTCCTTTTTTGTTTGTTAACGGCGTCCAGAACATGCGCAGCGGTAAAGTGTTTCAGTGGGGACCCGTTTCCCCACGGCTCACCAAATAGGTGTGCAAGCATGGATGTGTAATAGATCCATGCGTGCTAGATGATTGTGATCGAGGGGTAATTTGAACACTGTACAATTAGCGCATTTATTAGCGCGACCTGTGTATGCGTACATGTGAGTGTGTGAGAGACAGACCAAGTCCAGCAGCAGGAGGCACTGACTACCGGAGCCTATACTGCAGAATTTCTTTTCTCATTAAAAGAAAATGTGGGTAAACCCATTCTTGCATGAAAAAAAAGTTAATTTATACCACTACTGGTCATACCGCCCAGACTTTTGACTGTGGCTTGTGCATTGCTGTGTTACCTGCTTGTGCTGCAGAGGGAGATATGATGACAGAGGCGGGGGCCATGAGGCGGACAGGGCCACTCCTAGCTCCAGTGTTGACCACAAGGGCGCCCGTCTGATCGTAGTAGGCTGCAGGGGCCAAGACCGGGTACCCTGGGAAAGAAACGGCAACAAAAAAAGGATATTCAGAGAGTGAACAGATTCTGGTGTGCAGGGTTTCCTCTAAACTACTGTGTGCACGTGGGGGTCGAGAGCTATTTAAGCTCAGTTTCAGCATCATTTTTTATAGGAAACTTGCGTTGGAACAGCAACTGTAATTGGGTGTGTTGGGAGTTTCGCCAGTGTAATAAAACCAGTTTACAGAGTGTCATACTCACCAGGGACTCCTGCTGCTAACCCCTGCCCAAAGGCCAGGGCTGAGTTCACTGCTGCCGCTGCAACCAGCTGGTCATTCTGCTGACCCTGCTGACCTTGGCTGGGGGTCAGAGGTCGCTGGTTGCCTCCAGCACGCATCACCTTCACAGAGTCAGAAAGAAGAGACGTATTGAGAATTTACAATACAAATACGTAAACTGATACAAGAAGGATGTGCTGATATCTTTTTCAATCTGTTCCAAAGCAGAGAGCTTGTTGTGTACTGTAGATATTATACTTGCACTTCAGTTTTCCTTAAGTGCATATATATTTGTAAGTGAATGTGCCTACACAGAGATACAGGGTGGCATGTCATAAATTGTTAGGACTAGAGGAGACTCCTGACATTAGCATAAGTAAATAACAAACAGCAGTCTCCTGCTGACTGGCTCATTATCTACAGTCCACAAAGACTTTCCTGTTGATAGATCCAAGTGGAGCAGCAGTAAGGCTGGATGCACATTTCAACTGGCACATAAGGAGCGCTCTGACAGAAACATCTTGAGCCAGTGGCAATCAGCATGCCAGTTTATCGGCCAGCACTCGACTGACCTGCTGTTGGTTCTGCTGGCCCTGGCCTGCTGCCTGCTGATTGGCCGAGTTGTTGGCTGCAGCAGCTTGCTGCTGAAAAAGGTTGGCAGGGTAGACCCCCCAGGGGGTCACACCGTAGTACTGGGGAGGCATCACCGCCGGACCTTGACACAAACAAATATGAAAAATGCTGGTGAGATAAGACTACAGTGTTTGTGTTTATGCACATTTTTAAATGGTAACAACAACAGCATGGAAACAGAGCTCAGGGTCTTTTCACAAAATGAGAGCGTCATACCGAGTGTAGCTGCTGCTGCTAGACCGGCAGCATACGGGTCTGTCCCAGGTGGTGCAGCACTGATGATGTAAGGATTGGGCACAAATGCTGGGGCCAAACCTGACAACACACAGAGGGAGAAGGTGAACCACGGCCACAAGGTTTTACATAATACATGGAGTTCGGAGGTATGAAGCTTCAAGTGGACTCCGATACCCGGTCAACCCCCACAAAAGTTTCCTTGTAGATTCCTTAGGCTTGTTCAGTTTAACACTGACAAGAAAGCTTAACTCCACATTAATTAGTTACCACGGGGCTGCAACAACATGGAGGGTTTTTCACCGACTGTGGTCTTCTGCTTCAGAACGACAAACCAGACTCTGCAACACAGCTGCTGATTCACTAATACCTAAAATACTAATACTGCGATCTGACCTATTACTGAAGGGAATATATGATATTTATTAAGTTGACTTCATCTTCTAATAAATGTTATATAGGGGGGTATATGAGGTACGGTGTAAAATCATGTTGCTCTTTCTTTTCTGCATCGTGGTATGTAGTGATCCATCACATTCCCATCTGTATTAAACTAATGTTATGCTTTAATTTGCATCAGACCATACCAACAGCGAGTGAAGGAGCCAAATGAAACGTAACATACACCTGGAATAACAAGATACCATGTCATATTTATGGTGAGTTATCTTGCTCAAATGCTTGTGCATGTATATCCACACACTGGCTCTTACCAATGTGAGGCTGCTGTGCTGCTGCCAAGGCGTACTGCTGCTGCTGGGCTGCTGTTAACTGCTGCACTGCTAGGGCGTTGTTTCTCTGAAAGAGCTGCACACATACACACACAACAACCGGGTCAATCACATCTGAACGCCACTGGAGCGGAGCCGAGTCTCACTGACCCGGTTCAGACCTGCTGTTAACATGGATCCGAGGACCGTCGCCTGAGACAGATGTTAATACCAGATCTGAACGGGGGCTCTGAGCTCATCAAAGGCTTGCACACGTCTCTTTCTCTCTCTCACCTGCTGCTGGTTGGTGTAATCAAACAGACCAACAGTGGGCGCCGAGTCCATGGGCATCTGGGAGTTGTAGTCGAACTGAAGCGGCTCCATCACCGACTCCATGGGGTCCATGGTCACGCCGCCCTGTTCTACGCCAGAGAAGTCTTCGGGGGGCTTGGGGCCTCCACCGCCTCCCAGGGGTGTCAGGCCCTCGGCCCCCACGCCCCCGGGACCACCCAGCAGATCACCCTCGGGGCCAGGGGGTGGCATGTTGCCTGGAGGACGACTGCAAGGTAGAGAAAGGGAAGTTGTTGAGTTTACAACTGAAGGCAAAATCAGTGTGTGCCTGCGTCAGACCAAGAACAAGCGTTAAGTCTAAGGACCTCATATTGTCCCAGGGCCAATGAAAACAGGACCTGAGAGACTTCAAACTAATTTTGTGATAAATTTGGAACAAGAAAAAAAAACGTGGTAACACCACAGTGAAGATTAAACTGATTAAACTGCACATTTTGTATAGGACACACAGTTCCCATTAACCCCACACCGATAACACACACAACACTGCTGATAATCACTGTCAGACTGATAATGATGTCCCAAGGTGGAGAGATACTCCAATTTTTGACATCATAACACTCCACAGCGGAGCCAGACCCTGCAGCACCAGTCTGTGACCTTATGACAGCTGCAGCCGGGGAAACGCTAACATTATTGTTGCTGGACTGCGAGCTAATGAGTCAGTAGCTAATGTTTACTGTGAGCTGACCCTTCGCTCCGACCGAGACACACATACTACTTGAACCAACTGGGTGAGATGAGTAATGTTCGTCTGTGGCACAGCATTAACAGCGTGTGTCGTTGAGTTTATAACAGTGACTGAACAGAAACTCACTGTAAGCGAAGTAGGGCTGCCAACTTTCACAAACCTGTCGCTCTGAAACCTTCATGGTTCCCTGCTCTTTTTTTTTTAAGTCCGTCTGCTTTGCAACATAATGGATCGACTTGTAGCTCAATGCTGAACTCTAGTAAGGAAATTTTGCATTTTGGATTTGCATTACAAATTCCCCATCTCACTACCTGAGCAAAGCTTTTGTTTGTGCCCTAGTGTTTTATTTATCTTTATGGCCACTTGGATTTTAACTAATAATAATAATAATAATAGGCTCTTTTTTGGGGGATGGTCTTTTATGTGTCTTAGATTCTAGGTAGATGGTGAAAACAAAAAAACAGTCCTACCCAAACTCTTTGACATCCACATCCAGGCCGTTCTGCACAGGCAGCCCGTTGGGGTTGATGACGTCGCTGATGACATCAGTTTCACCTTCTGTCAACTCTTTCAGTTTCTCTCCCTCAAACGTCGCCTTTGGTTTCTCCCTCTTCTCCTCCTCCACCTCTCCGTCCCTCTGCCCCTGTGTAGGGAAACAGAGATGATAAATATAACTGCTACAGTGGAAAACAGATAGAGAGGTGCTGACAACATGACAGTGACGGATGGCGAACGCAAAAAAAGGTACAGAGAGGAAGGCCTGATGGATATGGAAACAACTCTTGTGTCGATTTGACAATGACCGGCTGACGAGAGACAAACCGTGACAGAGGGATGAAAGATGAGATGTAAAGTCAAGGTTATCGATAGTCTGATGGATCCACAAGTAGCTACATGAAGAGTCAAGCTTGTTATGATAAGAACTACCACCATGCAGAGGATAATGACACTGATCATAGGAAATGTGCAACACAAGAGTGAAAACCGGCTGATGGAAACAGAAAATACTCACGTAGGGTCCTTTCCGGAGGCAGGAGTCCAGTTTGTCAGCTGGTGAGGAGGAGAGGACGTACTCCACCATGCTCACTCCCAACCCTCCACTCTCAGACCGTGGTGACATCACCGAGCCCACCCCAACTTCACCTCCGCCATGGAAACCTTGCCCTGGCCGACGGGACACCATGATTGGCTGAGACACTGAGTGATCTGCGACAAGGATGGAACGGGACTGTTAGATAACACTCAACACACGCAGGAAAAAACACATTTGCTCCACAAATTGTTAATAAAAAGGCAGAATGGGATACTACAAAAAACATTCAGGACAACGTAATTCAAGGTTTGTCTTTTGACTTCACCAGTACTTATGCAAAACAGTAACATCCCATAAAAAAAAAGAAAAATCAGCATAAAAGTATAATCTTGGAAAGTTGTTTACCCTTGTGAGCCAAGATAAACACTGTGAGCTCACTCTTATGTATCCACTTTCTTTGCTACACCTGTTTCTAATTAAGTGTCTCATGCAAATGTTTTTCCAAAGATTACTTTTATTGTGCCTACGATGGTCAGTGTTTGTTGTTGACACTATCAGGAAGCTGTTAACTCGATTATATGTTATAGGCTTGAGGCCATAGATATTGATGGTGTTGTACTGGACTGCATTACACTGAGAGGTGTTACTAATACTCTGTTATGGATGTGAAAGCGAAGAAACCCCCTTTTAATAAAATGTGAGTCCGATATAACACCCTGTTTAACTACGACTCAATAATAAGTATGAAACTGAATCAGCACACGTTCAACAAATTTAAAAAATGATTAACTTTGTGATTTTCAGAGAGTTTGGTTTAGGTTGGAGCTATTTCATGGGATGCTACTTGACATATAGCCACATGCAGATGCACAGTTTCACAAAAGCATGGTTGTCTTGTACTGTCCTGCGAGCGGAGTCCAAGAGACGGTTTGTCTTATAAACAATGAAACCAACGCAAGGATTTTAATCTACAAAATGAACTCCTAACCACCCGTCTGACAGTTTCTATTCATTTCAGCGAAGTGAGCCACAAGTGGGAGGTCTTCAGACACGAAGGGATATTTCTTTTGTCATCATGCCGACAGAAATAACTGCATTGTTCTGACATGATACAGCAGAAATCTTGGATCGTGCCATGTTCATTAGAGAGAATATCAGTGTGTTTTCAATTTGACATCAGCTTTTGAGCCCGACAGGAACCTAAATATAGAGTTTCAACACTAGACAGCGAGTGTTCTGGTGGTTTCTTGATGTCCTTGTGAAAAACAAAAACTGCCATGTTTCACAGACTTGCTGCATTCATGACACCCTGCTGTCTGCCACTGTTCCACAGACACAGACGCAGCCAGTGTATACCTGAGGCGCCCCACGCGCTGTCCCTCCACTGGTCCAGGAAGATCCCTTTTGGTCCATCCTTTCCAGAGTCATCCGTCTCCCAGAACTTCTTACCAGTTAGCAGCTGCTGCAGAGACACAGGGGCAAAAATGTTTACACTAGGGTTCAATCCATCACCAAGTTCATAAATTTAGAACTCATAAAAAATGTGCCATTAATTTGCGATTGTGAGGTAACTATTGACTATTGACATCATTAAATATTTTAAATGATCCTATATATTCATAAATATTAAGAGGAATATTCCTCAAGTGTTTAATATTCTTATCAATAATTTGCTTTATGCAAATGTATATTTATTATTATTGCAACAATCCGAAACAAGTCCATAATATTCTCCAGAACAACCTCTGAGGTGGATTGGTTGTACATCGTCTCTGTTGCAAACTATCCGTCAGGCTGCACACCAGATGCAATAATGATACATTGCTTCATTTTTCAGTGAGTACAGTTCACGTTCACACATGTTTGTTTTCACTATGCTCCAAACACCGCACAGCTGGCAGAGCGTCATGTTTCCATGGCGACTGCCCGGAAGAAGACGCCTAGTACGTTTACATGAGCCTCGATTGTAAAAATGAAACTCTGGGATGTAACGCTAAACTCTAACAACGGGAGCCTTTTTAGCTCAAACTTGTTGCGTACGCCAGGCACTTGGAGCGGATCAAGGTCGCATTCGCACAACAAACGAAACCGCACCAGAGTTTGATTGTAGCTGCAGCTGCAGCTGTGCACCTAAATGTGACTGTTGTGAACTTCACATTGACCCAAACACACTGCACTCATGCCCAAACACCTAACCTTAAACATAGCCTGTGTGAAAACACACATCCACTGTAAATGTAAGTAACTTTGGTCTTGTCTAGAGAACCATTTTGCAGGGCTTTGAAGCTGAACCTGCCATCTACATCCCATCCACGTGTTACTGCTGCATCGCTTCCAGGGATGCATTATACTATGAACCTTAATCGTGTTAATTAGTTGCATTAAAAGTCATTTGCATAACTCGTTATTATCGCAACTTTGGCAGGCCTAATCTAAAATAGGCCAATATCCCATAAAGGTACCTTAAAAATTGATGCATCATATTGCAAACGCACACACACACACACACACACACACACACCTGGTCATCTGAACAAAATCGCCCTCAGCTCTTACTAACCATATATCCATCAGAATGTTTAATTCAGCAACATTTTTAGGAAAAGACAGTGATTGCTGTATTACATTATCCAAATAATACACACATCTGCTGGAGTACTTTGACCCCTGTCTGAACCCCATACTAACAAATACAGATCATTCTAACTGAGTGAATAAAAAACAAAATAAATTGAATCCAGTGTCTCAGAGCAACCATACAGTTAGAGCTCATTATTTCAATTTCACAATGTGCTTGAACTTTTGACTTGTTTTGGACTTACTCTAAACAGACTCTAGTAGGGATGTGCACGGTTACCCGGGTACTCGAGTACTCGAGTAGCAATCTGCTACTCGGTTATGAATTTATTACTCGGGTACCCGAGGATTTAAAAAAACGGCAGGTCAGAGCGCAGTCTTGTCGGATCAGACTACATTATCATGCCGTGGTCCGGCTTTTTGTACAGTTTCGGATCAAGCAACGTGATTTTCTGCTGTGTAAAAGCGTTTTTGGATCGAGCCTCGGACTTTCAAACCTTTTACAAGAATCTGTGGTGGTTCTGGCGAGCTCGTCAGGTCTGGTAGAAAATATACTTTCACTTTACAAACCTTCCCTGTTATTTCCTGAAACGATCTGTGTAGTGTGGACTAATAAATAAGCACCGCTAATGATTTAAAAAAAAAAAGAAAAGAAAAAAAAAGTTTTCTCCTCCGTGGCAGCCGCGGCATAAATGCGCTGCGCTCAGAGCGCATGCAGCGCATTTATTCCCCGGCATAAAGATGCACATCTGCCTCATATGTGCATCTTAAACTCCAGTCTCTACTGTTATTATCCACCTGACATTGTGTGTGACGACGCTGTGTGTCAGTCATGCGGACTGTATGACGGACAGAGCGCATTTATGCACCGGCTGCGCTCTGTCCGTGAGACATGACGTCATTTTATTTTTATTAGAGTACTCGATTACCCGATTAGTACCAGCTTCGGTTACTCGATTAGTAAACTATTCGAAATGCCCATCCCTAGACTCTAGCACCTTACATCTTGGGTTTTTCTCCACATAGCCTTTCGTTTTCTATTCACGTCAGCTCCCTCTCGCTATAAAAACACATTGCTTCTGTAGCCACTGATCAGTATCTTCTGGAGACAGGAAACAACTCTTGGTTGTATAGAGGCTTAAGATATGTTAATCAATTGAAACTGATCTGCTGCTTTAAGAAATATCTACTTCTAGGTCAAAACTATTGCAATGTAGCATGTACATTACAAATACACTACTGTCCACAGCTGCACTATGAGAAACAACACTAGAAAACCCAAAATATTAAACAAACAAAAGGAAAACTAAATCTGACATATCATCGTCTGTCTTTCAACAGGCTAAAACTAACAGCGGGCACAGGTCCAACATTAACAGTTACTGAGCGTAGATTGCATTTTGTAAATGCCAACAGCCAGTCCAACCAGCTCAAATTAAAAAGCACGTCCGCTCACTCTCTTCTCATTTATCACAGTTTTCACTCTGGAGAAACAATGCAAACATAGGTGCACACACTGTCTAGCTCAACAGCCTTTCACCACACGGCTCTCTTCTTCCTTAAACTTCCTGTTATTCAAGTTTAACTCACTAATCAATCATGCACCCAGGTACATTTATGCTTTCCTCTCCAGCCAGTTTTATGTCAAGTGTTAACGTACAGCGTCATTAAATACAGATTTAAACATCCGAACTGGACTGACTTGTCCTGAGTCACCGCGGCCCAGCAGCAGCAACGTTAGCAGGCTTATCTAAGCCTCAGTCATGTTCTTCTAACCAAACATCAGCGCTGATGTCTCACCTCTCCCATGGCGCGTCCCTCCAGAGCCAGAGCCTGGAAGTCATGGTTCAGCTCGTCCATGGATCGCACCTGCAGACAGAAAGCCCAGTGAGACATAAGAGGCATGACACTGTGTCTAATACCTGACCACTGTGCAAACATAAGCTAACCTTTAATAACCTGTTAATTGGTCCTAATCAGTATAGCTGTTAATTTGTATACTATAATTAGCATCAACTTGATTTATGCATTTATGCAGATTGTAAAACGTGCACTTTTTAACATTAAATTTAAACATTGAGCTGAAACTATGCAAAATATGTTTCCCTAATCCCCCACATTTCCTTGTGTATTTAGCAAATACAGAATATCATTATTTCATTGTCTACAGTATGACTTTATGTTTACGTAAGAATATGCATATACAATAGAAGATATGATACAATAACACAACTAGCGTTGCAACAGTGCTGATCTTTTGAAAACACACAAACACACACCTGGCTGTCATGGATGTTGTCTCCAGTGGGCCAGCGATGTTTGCCAGGCTGTTCACCGTGCTGCCGCTGGAAGAAATAGTCTACCATGGCATCGTCCTGGGAACGTCCAGCACCCGCCACACCCTTGGAGACACACACATACACATTATCCTAAAATTACTGGCAACAGTAACAAGCGGCGAGTATCTGAGCAACGACTGGAGACACACAGGTATAAAACTAACCAAACAAAAGTGCAGGAAGAGAACATGCATATAGTATAGCCTCGAGCATGTGTACATCTGATCATGTGTCAAATACAGTGTACTGATAGTGATAAGTGTAACTGAAGGAAAAGCAAAAAGTTCAGATGAAAAAAGATGATCAACATACAAAAAAGTGTTTAACCACAGTAGTGTTTACAGCATGTTGTTTACAGTAACTGTTTATGTCCGTTAGAAAACAATAGCGGATATCTACAAGTTATTTAAGGTCTCCATTAATAGTGTAGTAACTTCATCTGCTAGGCAACAGAAGAAAAACATTGATGTCCAGGTGGAAATAGTCAGACGTTTTCTGCCTGGTCACTGTAAACAACTCATCCAAACACCTTTTCAACATTATGACCATGTATCAAAAAAAAAATCTAAATTCATCATTGTCATCAAAACAGCCCCACCGTAGGTTGAGGTATTTAGAACCACATCCTACGTCTAAAAAGGAGGCACTGTTTCTTTTTGTTGGCAGAGCTTGTGCTGACTTCCTCTCTTACTCTTTTTTGAGGGTAAAAACAAAATTCCCCACAAGATGCTGTCATCAAAGACCCAGTCAACATGTACTGGAAACAACTGGGCTGGGTCATTCGCTGCACACGCACAGCGTAGAACAAGTTACCAAGACGCCGTTTCAATCAGCCTAAATTGTTACTTATCAGATTGCCAGCTTCTTTTTGTAATCCCAGGATCAGTCATGAAAAATACTAACCTTGTTATCAAGCAGCAACACTTGGCTGATGAGCCTATTGTTGGATCTTGCACACACAACTGCACACATACACTGCTGTGCTGTTCAGACATTTCAGTGTTCAGGCCTATTAAAGCACAATCACATTTGAGAATGCCAAACAACTACATTTGGTTTTATTGCACATTTTAGTGTAATAGCATGTATTACACCAAACAGCATGGCTAGATTGTCTGGCTAACAGCAGCTCTGAACAGGCCAACAGCCACTCTACTTAACATCAGCAGCTCTACAAGCCAAGATGAGATTAAAGGTGGAGATTTTATGCTGATTATTAAGTTATTATTCATGTGACCTCCCTGCAGCTGCAATAAACAGTTTCCATATAAATCACTTATTTGTCAACCACCTCATTTAGCACAGATAATAATACAATAATTGAGTAACCAGCCTCTCTGTTTAGAAAAAGAAATGTAAACTATATGAAACCGAGAAAGTAACAGTTACATCTGTGAAGCTGAACCACCAAAATGATTTGTATTTTCACAGAATTAATGATGACTGGGGATTCAAAATTTAAAAGTGGCCATCCATTTTTGTCAGTGAACCGACTCCAAACCATTAATGAACTACTCATTGACTAGACATCATTGTCTATTCAGATTTTACTTCATCATAATCACACCCTAAAAGATTAAATCTACATTTGTCCATTTTAACTAACAATGATCCTCATAAACGTCAGACCTATGTAGCACCTTTATGGAAGACAACTGGAGCCAGCAGTCATATGTTTCAACCAGTTGATTCACACTTTGACCAAGCAGGGTCTACTACCCACCACCTTGTTTCAACCTGAATCAGCAGTTACAGCGGGGAAATTGTCTTCTGGTCTGTTTTTATCACTTTGACTAAAAACCACTCTCAGTTGCTTCCACGGCAAATGTCATAGTTTGTTGATTATGTTTCCCAAAACAAATTCAAAAACAGCTTTGTTACACAATGTCAACACAGATCCCATCTACCCTACTACAACTCTGGCAGAATACCAACTTCTGTTTCAGTGTGAACAGCATATTAATAGCCATAAGGCTGGAGGCCCGATAACGGCGGCTGGGTGGGGGGGCCGTGAAGCTGAAGACGGACACAGCTGTCCACCGGTGAATGGAGCATGTAAAAAGGTGTGAATGTGGTGGGTATTACCTGCTGGCTGGGAGGTGTGGCCTGAGGGGTCTGCCCGGTTGGTGGGGCATGTCCTCCGCTGCTCAGCACCACGGGCATGCTGGGAGATGTAGTTCTATGGTGGGGGCTGAATGAATCCTGCCAGAGCACTGCTTTCCTCTTCAACACACACACACTGCTCATTCCACCACAGCCTGTAACAGAGAGAAATACGTCGGTTACACACATAGACACAAACAACAGCGTACTGGATCAATATGTTGAACAAACAAAAAGTTTGATAAGCACTGAGCAGAATTCACTCAATCTGAATGGAGACCTCATGACCAGTAGGTGCACCTACCTAAAACTAATGCTCTAAGAACATAATCCAGTCAGAGCAGCGCAGCAAGTCAGATTCAGAAAGCTTTTATAACTATATCCCTCAATGACACACACACAGAGAACTTCTTTAAAACTCTTTGTACCAGTTCGCTGTGGAAGCCAATGTCTCCACCAAATAAATCCAAACAACAAACTATGATCCATGTCCTATCTTACTTCATAATTTGTTGTTTTTTAAATGGAGTTAAAACAAGTTGCTCATCTAATCCTCGGCCAAAGGTCAGTGTCACTCTTCTATAAGCCGTCACATATATCCGTCCGACATGAATGAGAGATGGAAGCACATGCAAACTAATGCAAATTGAGCTCATATCTTGGCTCATATCTTAGTCCCTTAAGTAAAGGACAGGTCAGACCAGTGATGCTAAAATACCTCACCCAAGATCACTGCTTGACTTTTCATGTCAAAATACACAGAGCTGCCAGTTTATTTGATACACCGAGCAAAAATGTAATCCAATATAACTGCACTGAAATAAATCCACACTTCATAGAGGTTAAGAAGAAGTGTCTCTAAAACTTTGTCCACCTAATTTAAATATCAGTGGGAGTAGAGCAGAATATATATTTCTACTACGCCACAAAACTACAGGCTCTACTCCATGGATGAAAACCTTCTCTAAAGTTGCCTCAACAAAAACACCAGTTTAACAGTTATACAAGGTTGGTGTATTCATTTTAGATGGGTGAACTGAGCGCAGACTGCACAGTGAGCAGTGTTGCCTCTGAGTGAGCAGTCTCCAAGACTGTCATAGCCGATGCGTTCATCCCATCTTATCTCCACAGTTGATCACTGTACTACGAACAACCCTCATTTGGTTGAAACAAAAATCTAATTTGTTAGATTAACCGGTGTGTGTTGGTCTACTTTGACTGTAGATCTGCATATAGCACTATAATAAATAGAATTTAATGCAAATAACAAACTAACCTAATAAGATTAATTACTCTAAAAACCCGAAGCACATGATAAAGTTCGTAGGTTGTAGCCACATGAGGGACAGCACTCGTATTAATCACATTGTAGGTCAAACCGTCTTGGGGACAAAGTGTCAGACTGTGCAGCCAAACTTTAAGAAAATGGACCACAGATAAAGACTGACTTCACAGGAATCATATGCAACATCACCGTATGATGCTTCCCTAGTGATCTGCATATGGGGTAGCTCACCAATCACTTCTCCTTGTCTGGTTGGAGGTGTTCTGCCCACAGGAATGTGGGTGTTATGAAACCCTGTACAGACATGGCTTGGTACATGTCTGCAGATCACTACAGTAGTCATACAACCTCACAACCTTACAGCTCAAACTCTCATTTGACATTTATTATGCACATCTAGCTAAAATTAATGAAGTATAATACAACACTACTGTAATAGCTATTACCTCCTTTGTGTTAAATTGTTATAGAGAGTTGTTCATTAGATTTAACAGTCACTGGAGTTTGTGGTGCTATTGGGATGTACTGTACTGTACAGAGGTGTTTCCAATATGAAACGCACCTCACTATAACAAGACAGCCCAATAAAGTTTATTTAGAGTTTAATGTACATCTATAAAACACAATCAACTGTTATTAATTGCATTAAGCAGAATTACTTTATGTTATGGGTTGCCTTGCAAACTGACAACCGAGTGTGTTGCGTAAATGGAACAATTTAAAAGAGTAACTTTATCCTACTAAGTTTGCACAGAGGGGGGGGTTGCTGACTTTTATTTGCAAAGAAATGGTGAGGGGCTGGTGGTCCTTACTTTGAAAAGGTCACAGAGGCTCCGTCATATAACCAGGGTATGTGACGACCAGCTGCTGCCATTATCTGTGCAGTGATAAGCCCACAAAATATGTCATATGTAAGGCCAAATCTGTGTGGTGGTCGCAGGCCAGGAGTGGGCACAACGACCTCTATGGTTTTCAGCAGTGGAGGGGGGTATAATTTGTATTTTACAGCCTCTCCTTCTCCAACAATCTCTAATCTGTGTTAAAATTACCAGTTTCACATTAGTGTCCCTTCAGGCCATGAGAAAATTACAAACGGGTCTTTTCACACCGAGCGATATACAGTAATTACCTTTGCAAAAGACTGTGACACTATGAATCTTCAAACACATGCAGCCTTTTCTCCAGTCAGTTGAAACCACTGTGCAACACACCCCCTCCATGCAGACCAGGAAAAAAAAACAGAAGAAAAAAAAACAGGAGCTGACCAGTCCCATAAGATAAAAACAAAACCAGCTTGCCAATTGATCATTCACATACATAGCCCTGTGTTTGTTTTCCTCTCCCACTCTCCATTCACAGCAACACGGGGCTGCTGGCTCTTCTTTATTCCTTCGCTGCTGCTCGAAATCAGGTAGAGAAACACCCGGAAATCCACAACCGTGTGGCCATTCCCTAAAGCGAGGCGCACAAGGCTTGTTATGCTACAAGTTTAACTCAACACCCGGAAACAGGCACTCTCTTCCATAACCTAACTGGGTTAATCATTATTCAATACCGGGGATCAATCCACCGCATACCGGGCACAGACAGGGGTGTGACAATACGAGCAAGGCAACCTGCAGCTAGCAAGAAGATAACGTTAGGTGTCTCAACATACACACCACATATTTCTCCCCCCAATCAGACATGACACATCAACATGAAAGGGAATATGTTGATGCTTCGTTAAGACGGGGGCAGGCGACAATTACCGGGGGGTTTCATTTTCATGCATCTGCGTCCACTCACGCCAAGTCTTAGATCTGTTATGGAGGGTTCACTGCCCATGTCTACCAACAATAACACGGCCTCCCGACACAAGCTCAGCCCGGGAGAACCGGTGGCCAAACACGGGCTCCGGACAATCTTTTAAACCAGCGATGGCGGCCCCATAATGTCATAGTCTCGTTATTAATACACACACCGGTGGTCCCTGTCTGTCTGCCGAGCCTGCAGCCCCACAGCTCCCCGTGACGCGGATGCTAACAAAGGCCCGAGAGCTGTCTGGAGCGGAAGACCGACACAACGGGAGGAAGGAGGCAGGCAGCAGAAAGGGAGGCAGTCGCTTCAGCCTCGCCAAATATTCCCGTTTAAACCCTCTCGAGGCACCCGTAGCGACAATACCTGCACCGATGGGGGGATAAACAACACCCCGTGATACCGCCACCGCGAAATACGTGATACTCACCGGCGGAGAGGGTGGATGGTCGCGGATTTCGGCCCCAGTTTCTCTCTGACACCCCAGGCTTTCACTCCGACAACATGGCGGCTCGACGGAGGAGCAGGCGAGAGCGCTGCATGATGGGAAGGGATGAGAGAGAGCGTGCGGTTCATTGCGCCAACCGGGAGGGGAGGGAGGGTCATACCGGACCGGTCCCTTTGTTATGTGTGTGTAGTCTATCTGTATTGTGGGGTGAATTTATAACGGATTTTCTTGCTTTGGCCTCATTCACATATTTGTCAATTGGAGGAAGAAAAAAAAAAGAAAAAAAAACCGTTTCTATTACTGACAAAATGAATAAATGAATGATAAATGAATGAACTGCAGCAGAAACATCACAACATAAAATAAAATTTGAGCACATTGCATCAGTGGCAGTTAAAACAAAACAGTGTAAACAGTGTCTTTATAATATGCAGATGTAGTGTTTTGTATTTTGTTTTGTTTTTATTGTTGGGAGTGGACTGTACACAATGTACCGGGGTCTCTACGGTAACGGGGTGCTGCTTGGCAGCCATGGCAACGTCCTGCGCCACACGGTCAGCCAGTGTGTGTGTGTGTGTGTGTGTGTGTGTGTGTGTGTGTGTGTGTGTGTGTGTGTGTGTGTGTGTGTGTGTGTGTGTGTGTGTGTGTGTGTGTGTGTGTGTGCTGGTCGCTCCGTTACACCTCGGGAATGTAAGTGGACAGTGTGAAAAGGGGGAGCGCGTGGCCCAGATAACAAAAATACCCCAGTGGCGGCTTGGAAACGTGCCAGTGGTGACCCCGAGCTCCTGCTGCAGCCCGGTGAGAGGTCCTGAACCGGCGCGTGGATGACGTAATGTGGATACAGTAGAAAGTGGCTGCCCTTTAAATAACATCTATGATAATGAAATGTAAATTTATAGGATAGGTATCCTTAACAGCCCTGTATGGTTCAGTCATGATGGATTAAACAGACTGAAGTGTAAAACAAGCATAAAAGATTATAATCTAATATATTTACATTAGGCTATATTATATTGATAAATAGGGGTGTTTATGTATCATCTGATCTTGATATAATTTGATGTATTATGTTTTGTTTATTACTGTAAGTAAAATGTGCCACAGAATCACTTTTTTAAAATTTGGAGCCTGACAGCAACAGATTACTGTTGTATTTAAGCACTTAGACAAATTTATAGTCATAGTGAAGATGGTACCCAGGAGTGTATTGCTTATCAATATTTACAGCAGCAAAGATAGTAGCAAATTATTATTGACAGTGATAAGGGTCGTAGCAGCAGATCTTGATACTACAGCCAGGGATATACCCACAAAATAAAAACAAAGAAGGGATATTAAGAAAATGTGTTACATGTATTATAGCACAGGCTATAAATGGATGGGAAGGGAGAAAGAGAGAGAGGGAGGGAGAGAAAAAAATGCTCAGTTCATCATGGGAGAAGCCACACCTGTCTAAGACTGTAGCATAAGTAAGGGATGTTCCAGGGCTCCAGTGCTTAGTAGTTAACACTGCAGCATTTTAAATAAACTGGAGGCTTTTTACACATTTTATTGTCAAGGATATCCTTGACAATAAAGAATGATTGTAGTCCAGTCTAGAGACGATCAGTTTTTCAGCATCCTACTGAGACCAATTTCACAGGATGTGTTGCATGTTTTGATTACAGGACATGTACCAGTCAAAAATTACTACACCGCTGCATAATATAACACAGGAGGCCAAGGTCAGTTATGTTGGTAGCGAGGTGTTAAGGGTCAGGAAGCTTCAGTTTTGTCTGAATTTAGTATAAAATAATTGCTGGATCTCAGGCCTTCATATCTTTAAAACATGCCAGAAGTTTGAAATTTGACTGGCAGATTCATCTCCTCTGGCTTCACAGATATTAGATACAGTTGGGTGTCATCTGTGTAACAATGGGAACCTATATGATACCTCTTTTTATTACCTAAAGGAAGTATTGGTCCAATCCCAGACCCCTGTGGGAGACTATGACTAATTTCTTCTTTGAGAACTTGAGAAGCGCGTTATAAATAAATAATTATGATTATTTTACTATTACTATTATTATTATTATATTAGTGTGTGTTTGTGAGTTGTGTTGTATCATGGAATTTATCTCCTCTGACTCACTACCTTTGTTTTCAGAGCAGCAACAGTGTCAAGTGTTGTGTGCACTGATGCTGCAGCACTGTCAACAATATCATCAACTTATGTGGGTGTTAGGTTGAGATAGCAGTCCGCCATAGAACTGACACTTGGCACCAGGCTAAATAACAATGGGGTTCTGTCTTTGATTATACAACATTTAGTTACTAGTGCACATTTCATTTACAAAATAGTAAAATAAAGAAAGCAGTACGTAACAGTAACACAGTGCTAGTTTTGTCATTGTGGTTTATCTATGAAATAACACAATCAAAGCTTCAGTGTAGACTGTTGATTTACCCTGAAAATGAACTCAAAATGAAGTCAGTGCTATTTTTGTAATGTTGTCTGAAAGACTATCACATTGTTTTCACAAATCAAATCCTCATTGTGCAATATCAGCTCACCAGGGTGCATCACTTGAATAATCTACTAAAATAATCTGGCAAAAAAAATGTAATTCTGTGCCTCTTAATCCAAATATTAATGTAATGTAATCAAAACGAGGAATGAAAGCACTCAATTTATTAGAGATGGAGTCACTCTCCGTGGGACGAATACGAGTCTACAGATGACAACACAAGTGATAGTTAATGTAGAAAGTGTATTTATTATTTCAAACACCCGATAAGGTCTTCACCTCATACCTGTCCCCCTCCTTCCCTCTTCCTGTCTCCCACCCCAGCTACAAAAACTACTCTGAACATGTCGCCGTGTACGTTCACAACATATCCTCCCGTCCTTTATTGCCACGGTCCAGTGGAGATCAGCGAATGAGCTGCAGGGGTGTATGTAGTTAGTAAGCCAGATGATGGGGAGAACTAACTGGAGGTGGGTTAAAAAGATGGCAGCGCGAAGATATCCAAAAAGAGAGAACAAGAGAAAGAGGTATGAAGAAAAACTCTGACGTGTTCCCCCGGTCCCACCCACCCCCTAATGCAACCCTCCTTTTCTAAATGTAACCAACAAAACAATCATTGGCTGGTTATTTACATGCACAGTATCCCCACTGCCCCCCCCCCCCCCATAGACACACTAATGCCTGATCCCAAAGCCATCTGTGTCCCTAATGAACAGTATTACGTACATGTACAGTAGGCTGAGTTTGTTTCCTGAAAAACTAAATAATCTAACACTGAACATTTGACTTGATTTTTGTGGTATCCCTGATAAGAAAGGGACAAGTGTGGTGATACCCTTCATTTTACTGTCTAGATTTAAATCCAATAAAAAGACCAAAATCAGCGGCGAAATAATCGGACAAGTGATTATAGTCTGTTTTTGGCGTAACATCTCTCTAAAACTATTATTACTACTATTAGGGAGCCACATTGTTGTAAGTAACATGTTCCTTCTTACAATTTTCCCACGATCACTGTGGATGTGGTCACTATAGGACCACATTCACAACGGGAAATACTCCCTAAGAATCTGCACTGTTCACTGCTGTTTGAGTGGTATTGCTCAAAACTTTTTAAGTAAATTATTTGGTCTTGAGACTGAGACACAAACACAGTGTGAAAGTTGAAAGGTATCGAGAGACGAGCAAAAGCTGATTGTTGATTTAAGACTTTTCATTGGATTTTTTTTTTCTTTTCTTTTTTTGCATTGAACTATATTCTAAAATAATTGCCAGGTTGGTCCTTTAATCAGTTCACCCTTCCCACCCCCTTTAGTACCTCATCAGGTCCCGGCTGAAACATAAAATGCTTGAATGTCAACAGTTTAACGGTGCAGGGGGAGAGATGGCTTTGGGAACGGGAATCATAAGACTGCTCTAGTTTGACATCACCACATTCTAAAACGACAACAGGTACGAGCCGTGCCTCTTTTTTTTTTTAATGAGACCCCATCCACATCCCCACCCGAACCCCCACACACCTCACACACATACAGACGCCAAGCACCCCCCAAAAAATAAAACAAAACTCACAAGGGCACTGAGTGGTAAGAGTCCAGGGTGCAACCACAAAGCACCATCTAGTCCTGTGGAGTTACGCAGTCACGCACACACATTACACACACACACACACACATACATACACACACACACTTGTGGGAGTGTTGAGAGCTGGCAGTTTAGTGAAGTGTGTCCTCGGTGATTTGACAGAGGTGCCCCCAGCTCTTGTTCTCTGTATCTCCTCTCCCCCGCCTCCTGCTTCTCCTTCATCGTACCACACCACCTGGCATGCTGGTTCTTCCCTGAGCTCTGTACATTCTAATCAGGGCTGTATTTCGTACTCGTTCTCTGATATTCACACACACACACACACTCACTCACAGACACTCACAGACACACACACACACAGACGTCACTCCCTCTGGGTGGGGTTAAGTCCATTTCTCGGGTAAACTGTGACACACAGAGTGAGTGTAATCAAGGCGACCGCCGATTTCCATCCACAGTGACACCGACAGGGTTTGGCCTGAAGGGGGCGCTACCAACGATTAACCAGCCCTGGGATGCAGAGGGGAAGAGATCAAGGCATATCAGATATCAATGTTACAGTAGGGTGCACTTTGATTGATATAACTGCACGCAAGGGCGCTTGTAATCGTAGCGCCACGCCTGCAAAATCAGTTTGTCAAAAGTTTGAGAAATCGGTTTAAAGTGGGAGTGTAGGATTTAAATCAAGTAAGCATTTATGTAAATGTAGGATTTAGCGTTTTTGTAGCTTGACCCACACTAAAAGCCTGAATAGTTCAGCATCAGTTCTGACTATATTTTATTTTCTGTCTCTTGCGAGTCTCCCACCTTTATGGAAATGTAATACTAAATGAGCAGAGCACCTCCTGTAATTGGACTCTTCAACATGAAGATCAGAAAGAAGGAGCAGGAATTTGAAGGGAGATATTTCTGTAACTCACGTGTAAAGAGGCTGCAGTTGAAGATGAGAGGACTTCTGAGGAGGCTGGTAGCCGTAAGAGTCAAAACCACCGATGAAATCAACTTCAAAAGGAGAGGAGAACGAGAGATGACATCAGTCCACTGTCTTTTTTTTTACAAAGTGTAGTATTTCAGGCAATTAACATCCCAGAGAAATACAAAAAGAAACACATCTTGAGATTGGGTCTCATCTGTCACACTGTAAAGGGCATAGCACATATCATATAGATAATAATAATAATAATAATAATAATAGCAAATGAATAGAGCACAAGTGAATGTGGTTCCTAAGCCAGATAGTCAGTAACTGGGGTCCACCTTCTCATAAAAGCAGGTACTTTTAGCTGTAATTATACAGTCATATATTCCATCATATAGACATGTTTTACTTTGTGTAACCACTGAGTGATCATGGGGGGGTCAGGCTTCATCCAATTGATAGTAATAATTTTGTCATACTAGTTTTATATACCTTTATAACACTATAAACATGTGACACCCAAATGTACAGAGCTGAGCCAGTGCCTCATCTTTCTCACTGCTTCTGTGTCGATACATTGGGATCCACCAACTGATGTGGTGCCGAATGAAAGTTTCTTATCTGCAATTTGCTTAGCTGCAAAGCTTTAACACATGTAACGCATCTGATACAATAACCCAGTGCAAGTATTAGGCTAGTTAGTTAAAACTCTCAAATATAAAAACTGATCTAGACCTCAAAAACCAATTATTCATTATCTGATAAATCAATGCACCAATAAAAAGTGATAAGATTACATTGTGATTTCATAATTACCGCTGCATGGCTCAGCCACAACATTAAAGCAGGGAATTGGTTTTAACCCTGTGGCTGATTGGTAAATTATTTTCCAACGGCTTTGTGGTTTGACAGAGCCAAATGATTCACTGACACAACTTAACCTCACCATTACCTATTTTAATGCTGTGGTTAGCTGGTGTATGTTGTGACATGCAGTTAATGCTGACTCAGCGTGCTGTTAACACATTACTGACACCGCGTGCACTTCACACTCATGCTGCCATGTTGTAACCATGAGACTTCATTTCCTCCACTAAGTGAGAGTAAAAACATTCACAAGAGGCACGTGAGGATAAGAAGAATCATTCAGACACACAGATGGCACACCCAGGCTGACAGTCAAGCACTAGCAAGCAGACAGACGGACACTCTGACGGTGGGAATACTCCGGCAGACATCTCTAATGCTCCCCGCAGATGGAGCGCTAAGATCACCCAGAGGGAATCCTCTGTGGTGATTCTGTTCATCATGACTCAGGCAGGAGAAAACAATGAGCTCATAGCACTTGCACCAACAGCCATGGATCGCTAACACGGCAGCCCTCTCCACAGTGTGTGACGCAAGTAGACTAAAGTGCCGGACCAGGCTCTAGAGGAGGGTTTTAGAAAAGCACTCACAGCTGTCCTCGTCGTCCTGGAAGACTTTGCTCACGTAGCAGGCGTACACGAAACCAAAGAGCTGTTAAAGATAAACAGGGAGGTCAAAAGGTAAGATTGTTGTTGTTGCGAGTTTTCACAGTGTTACTAAATGTTAAAACTGCCCCTGTGCGACACTGTGGAAAGACACAGTAGGATCACGTGTGAGGTGTTAGATACTTACAGCCAACAGGATCTGAATGGCTGAACTCAACACCTCGATGTACTGGTAATCGAGCAGACACCCGGAGACAGTGATGACATGGTGGTCATCAGGGGCCATATGCGAGTCTAGCACAGGCGTTACCAGGCAACCAGGACCATGCTCCATCCACCATGAGCGATGGAGGGATGTGTTGAACGTCATGAGGAAATCCTTGTGCTGTGAAACACGAACACACGTTTGTCAGAGAAGAGCTGCAACAAAGCAGCCTCTGTTTTCAAATCATCAGTTCATTGTTCCGTCGACAAACTGTAAGAAAATATTGAAAAATGCTCGTCACCAAAGGGTCACTAAGTAAACCTGAAGGGATACCTCAACACAGCATAGGACTTACTGTATTCCTTTCAAGCTTTTTTCACATGCATTATTTCAACATTTTATATAATTAGGCCTTTAAAACTCATTTACTGATATACCGTAACCTAAGGAGGAAAACCACATTTCATTTAACTGTCACAGTGTATATGAATGTAGTGTCAGGTAATTTAATAATTTTGTCAAAAATGTCCCTAGAGTAGCTCCAAGATGATATCTTGATTTGTCCAACCTAAACAAACAGATATTGAGTATTATAAAAACCTTCAAATTTGTCAATGAAAGAAAAACATTTTTGGGCATGTTTAAATCACTTTAAAGGTGCTATATGTACATTTTCTCTGGTACTTGATGTGATTTCTAGTCAACGTGGGTGGTAGTGGCGGTCGCTTACTGACATCTTCAGTCATCCATAAATGTATTATACAAGAGGTTATAATACACTGAATGAGCAGTGGTACGTCTTCAGGGCAGACATGACAGTAAAGTGACTCAGTATCAGAAAGTGACGAGGCGGACCAGCTGGGCCGGAACCAGCTGCTTAGCATGCTAACGTCAATGGAAGAAAAGACGCGACGGAAATAGAAGAAAAACACCTCTGAAGACTGGTAGGTTAACATGTGTTCATGATATGCTGTGTAACAACAGCAAAACTCACTAATAGTTCCTCTTATGATAAATCATCAGAGAAGTTGCTCATCAATTTTCTGTAAATCATTTTAATATATTGTGTTCATAAAATGTTACCAGCCTTTACTCAATTGTTGTCAATTTGTTTTTTTGTCAACCAGGCCACTGATAATTCCAGCACTAATGAAAAGAGTGTTTCTAATTACAGCGAATGCTCAAGTTAAAGGGGAACTATGCAAGTCCAGTTGCTTTTCTGCTGTGTTGCTAACCCTCTTCCTGGCCAAGTGCAATTGTTTAAAATCAAGCCGGAGAGAAATCAATCAGTAGAGCACTACATAACGTTATATATCATAATGTCTATATTTATGTTGTAGTATCTGTCATAAACAAGAGATTACAGGTTAGAGACGCTAGGTGGAAGGCAGAAAGCCTCCATTCTCCTTTGTAACAAGTTACATGTCATTTATTAAACCACCACAATTACACCAAAGCTGTTTAATTAAGGTAAAAACCCTGTCTAGTTTCTCTTTAATAAGGCAACCCACACAATGACGAGTATAAGCAGAGCTCACCTGAGACAGGTTCCCAACCTCCAGGTAGAAACAGATGATGAAGGAGTTCCAGCCCACCCAGAGGACCAGCCATACTGCATACTGCCAAACACACAGGGAGATCAGACGGTAAACACCACACAGTGCTCTCAAGAGGAGCTGCAACATCATGCGAAGGTGAGGAGTTCACTCACAAAGATGAGGTATCTGAAGCGAAACTGCACGGTGCCGAACATGCCCAAGATGACGGCCATAATGTGCAGGAAGTTGGCCAGGATGGGAGCCCACTGGTAACCCAGAAAATCAAACACCTGCCTCTGGAGGGCTGCCACCTAGGGGACAGGGTGGAGGAGGGGGAGACGGAGGAGGAGGAGGAGGAGGGAGGGGGGGTTGCATGAACACACATACACATTAGAGGTAATCCACACACATGCGAACTCTCATAAATGAAGATATATGCAAATACACATGTAAAAGCACAACACTCTAGAAATCACACACACACATACACACAGAGCGACAGGGACACACATACATGCACAGGTCTGCCGCAGTTGTTTCCATGGTAACTGCCTGGAGCACCAGCCAGTCCAGTGACTGTAAGAGAGGAGCACCCCCTAAAAGCTCCCCCAAACTAATGAGAATCTATGGGCCGAATCCCCCTGCTACACAACAACACTTATCAGCCTGGCAAACAATGGCCTCACACACACTGCTGCTGCTGCTGCTGCTGCTGCGGCCCATGCCTGCATCATGCTCACTACAGGAATAGATATTACTGTCTCATATTACACACTTATTACATTTTATAGGGAATAGTCTCAAGCTATTTGTGGGCACAAGGAACAGCTAACTTTAACTCCAGAATGGAGACCAGATGGTGAACAGGGCCTCCTTGTCCCTCTTGTGCTTAACATTCACATGGTTTTGCCAGAATGGGGCTATCACCCCTCTCTCTACAGACACGCAGACCACCCTGACACCAAAGCGCCCCCCTTGCCCTGCTCCCTCTGCTTCAAAGACACACACACACACACATACACACACACACACACACCCTGGCCTGTAATGTGGCATGGCACCCCAGCAGCTGCAGCCCAGAGCTTTTTTAGTGTGACTGTACAGAGAAGCTGGACAAAAATGTCTGATTACAATGTGCGGGTCTGTAGCACGCTGCTCTAATTATATCTTCATGGTGAGTGAGTAAGAGAGGGAGTCTTGGCTGTGCGCGTACACGCACGTACGCACGCACGCACACACACAAAAAAACATACACATAAACGTAAACATACACACATACTCACCAACTGCAGTGAACATATCACCAGCAGCGTGCATCTGCCGTCGCACTTCCCCATCTTGGAGGGCTCAGGACGCGGCTTGGAGCCGCGGAGGCTCCGGGGGAATGACGGGTCCCCGGTCAGATCCAGAATGCCTGGCCGTCTCAGCTCACACCATTCCCGGCTGAATAGACCTGCCCAAGGCCGCCTCCTCCTCCTCCTGCAACGCTGGTCTGGCTCTTCCACTCACAGTGACTGACCCATCTTGGCCGCTGGTTTTGTCGGTAAATACCAGTCGCGAATGGTTTTCAGGAGAGAGAGAGAGAGGGGAGCGGGGACAGGGGAGGAGGTGGGGGGCGTCCACTTCACACCGGCCCGCTGCGGTCCGACCACCACCGACAACCGAATCACCTCGGCCACACCTTCCGGAGCGGGGACACACAAAGGCACAAAGAGAGACGGAGAGCTGTCATAACGTGCCCCAGGCCACAGACAGAAATGAGCATCATATGATACCGGATCACACGGGGGCGGAGGGGAGGAGGGGACCGACCCCGCAGTGCTACTACGGCTAACGACGGGCTACAGGCGAGGATCCGCTACGGACACAAAGCAGCCCGTTGTGACTCACGGTTTTCTAGGAGCGGAAGAGTCCTCGTCCCCCTCCTCCTCCTCCTTTACCTCCCCCGTCCCGAGCCTCTCCTCCTCGAGCTATTCAGAGAAAGAAGTCAAGTTAACGGTCGGTCTGCTCACCGGTACCGGGGCTCTGGGCTCCTTCGCTCCGTCCAGCGGCGTCTTTTGTCAACAATCGGTGCCGGGGCGGGCGCAGGAGGAGCCGGGGGGAGAGGGAGAGAGAGAGGGAGAGAGACAGAGACGAGGGGGGTGGGGGCTCTCAGTCACCGCGACCCCCTCGAGGAGGAGCTGCATGGAGCTGCAGACCCGCGTGCGTGCGTGCGCGCGGCCGAGCGGCAGCCCCGCGAGGCGTTCCGAAGGAGCACAAAAGAAACGGAGGAGGCTCAGACAGACAGCCGAAAATAATAAAGTCTGTTACCGCCGCCCACCACCACCACCGGGGAGAGCGAGAGGGTGCAGACCGGGGAGAGAGCGGTGGTGGCCCGCGGGGCTGCTGCTCGTCTCCCCGGCCCGCGGTGGTTATTCACAGCGGAAAAACCCAATTAACAGCCATGTTTAACCTCGGCTGCTCTCACCACGAGAAGGGAGCTTCACATAGCCTAAGTAAAGTCAGCTTTCACTGATGGAGCAGGAGATAAGGACCGCAGAGACGGTTATCACCAGGCCATATGACAATCAATGGAGAATAAAATCAGTTCACTACAACAACTCCTATGGATCATCCTCCTCTCTGCTGTGCCCCTGGCTGATTAACTACTACACTATAACTGCTGTCTGCTCCGATTAGTCCACGTATACTTTATTTTATTTATCCAATTTTATTCAATTTGAACTCAGTAAAATGTTGAGTCACAATTCATTAACATTTAAGTGTTGAATAAACTGACCTAATTCATTTATGCAGGGACCAATCCAAGGGTTGATAAAACCTTATGAACTTCAAGGGGTAAACGTCAAGGAGTAAAGAGTTCAAAACATTTTATACAGATATTTTCAGTCAAAAAAAAAGTACTCTGAGAAAACGTAATAACCTCTTTAATTTTTTTTAAAGTTTAATTTATTATTTATTTTCATCTATTTACTGTTTACTGAGTTATTTCAGACAGACAGAAAATGAAACATAATTAAACAATACATTATTTAATAGTATGTTAACTATACTCTATAGATTGATGTATTAGAAAAATACCAATTGAAAATAAGGATAAGATTAAATGTGGGAAACCATAACTCGGTTGAGTGGGAAACCTTGAGGCAGTTCATAAGTTACATTTATTGAATTTAGAATGAATTAAAAGTTTTTCCACTTAATTCACCCTCAAAAACCAATATCTCTCTCAAGAGGATGTCAGACTCCTGAAGGGGAGGATGTTCTAGACTAAATAAAATTGATTTCATTTTATGATCAGTTGTCTAAAAGTATCACAAAAGGAAGACTGCTTCCCACCACTTCGGCACATTTAAATCTCCATAACTGATAAATAACTGGGAGGCTCCGAATATAATGTGAGGGATCTGAAAAACATCACAATAAACTTAATATTCACATTAAAAACAGTTAAATTCTACAGAAGATAGCTCCGGGATTGCCTCAGGGCTCATGTCAAAGTTCAACTTCTTTCCATGTGCTGCTGATTATTTTAAACTCTGAGAATAGATTTTACAAAATGATCATGTATGTCACCTTCTAACCCATCCCTCTCACAGTAACTCATTCATACCACTGTCAGAAAATGTAATGCCCTTAAACGTTTTTTCCTGAAAATATAGTGGATCGATTATTTGAAATATCTTGTATCTTTGCATAACCAGATCACAGGGTTCAAACTTATTTCTTTGCTTATTTCAGCATCAGTGGATGAAACCCGCCGCAGGCGGCACGTGAAACTAGCATGAGTCAAAATGGCAAAAGACTCCGACAATGTTTTACAGAATGTTGAAGTTTATTAAAAAGAAACAAATCAGAATAAAAAAAACATGTTGTCGAGGTTGTTGTGACTGAGCGTAATAAACTTTTAACGCGTGTCCTGAGGTTGTTTCTGTAGCACATGAAATTACAGAGACTCCTAATGCTGCTTTCAATGCAGGACCCTCACTTACAAAACACACACACACACACTAACACTCTAACACGCTAACACATGCACGCACAGTCTCACACACAGTCTCACACATACTCATCCAAGTTTCCACACATTAACACCCTACTGAATTTCTCCCATGTAGAGCCGTTTATCACTGGAGCCGGACAGCACTGTGGAGAGAGAGGGAGATGATTAAATCGTTATTTTTATTCATATTTTTTCAGCTAAGCTTGAGGTGGTCAAAACAACATGAAATTAAATCTTGTGTTTCAAAAGTTGTGGCAAAACTACATGAACATGAAAATGATCTCCCCTGCAGTTCCTCTACAAAAAAAAAGAAAACCTGTTCCCCCAGTCTCCACATATCTCCTGACAGGTATTATAGCTTGAAATCTGAGACTAACGCAGTGGTTTGACTCACCTATAGGCTCCTCTGGGTGGAAGGCCACTTCATTGACAGAGCCTGCGTGGCCAGGCAGCTTGTACAGGATTCGACGGGATGTGGTGTCCCATATGTACACAAATCTGTAAATACAGACAAAGTCAACACAAAGCCGAGACATGTTAAACACAATGGTTTTTGCATTGATTTTGTTTTCATTATGCTTCTTGCGTTTAAAGAAATGCAAAACTGAAATGTTGTTTTTCACAAGGCAAAATCATTCAACTTTCATTTGTAGAAATTGCGAATAACTAAAAATCCAACCATGGAATCAAACCTTACTTAACACTGGACCAATTAGTTGAATAAATGCATCTATGGGTGATTATATTACTTGTTCTTTTAATGTTTATGTTTTGAGCTGCCTTTAATGAACACCATTACCCACAGGCCTCGGCCCTTTGTGGGTTTAAAGTCCATGTGCGAGTGGAGTGGCCACAAACAGCTGAGACGTGGCTGCACTAACAGAGAGGCCCACAGAGTGTAGACATATGAGACAGCACAGATTACAGCTAAAAGGCTGGGAAATGACATTAGAAGAGAGCATTGGTGGACATTACCTACATGACAAAACCCAGTTAGAAACATGATGGAACTAAGTGCATTGCTGCACTGGTAAAATTTCATGGGAATTGTTTTTATGTGATACCAAATTATTAGTTGTTTGAGTTCATTTTTGTAGCCACTGTTGATTTTAAGCTGCTTGTATGTTTTAGTGAGCTCTATCTGTGTATATGTGAATGTGTGTGAGTGGTTTCCTCTCACCTGTCAGCTGAGCCTGCTGCTATCTTGCTGCCATCAGTAGACCAGGAGCACCTCAGCAAATTCTGCAACAGCGACAGACAGTTCAGATACTGCATTGGCAACATGACACAGCAATTGTACAAGTGAGCCACTGTTGCTACAATTATATGAATGATGGGATTTCCTTTCCTAGAAAGCACAGCAGAGACTGATGAGAGAAGCAGGAGAGGTTGGATGTAAATGTCACACACCAGCGCCAGTGGGATTGTAGTTGTAACTCATTCATGTACAAGGTTATAGACTGTTACTGCGGGATGGGAGGATGAATTAACTCCCTGCTGTATTTTCTCAAACACACACAATGTGTTCGACAGAGGAAAGTAGCACTGTTTTAATCCCTTATGTGCAAGCATACTTCATGTGCCCTGGAAAAGAAAGCAGGCTGCAAAGTCATTCATGTTACCTTTTCAAAGTTGTGGACATTGCCCTGGAAAATCTTTACACATCTCTCCTTGGGAGCAAATGGTCGAACGTCCCAGATACGCACTGCACAGAGACACAGACAAAAGTCAAATGACAGATCCAGTAACAGAGAACTGAGAGTTATGGTTTGTGTATATACACATGTCCTGTACCTGTGTTGTCCATGGAGTTGGAGAGCAGGTAGGATCCTTCAGAGCTCAGTGAAAGCCCAGTTACTGAGTCACCGTGGCCGTGCATATTGTAGATCAGCTTGTTCTGTCTCAGGTCCCACACCTGCTCAAAACAAACAACAGCTCCTGAAACTGCTTTTGCAGATGTAAACACACAGACCTGGATGGAGAGCCAAGAGGAGGCTTGAGCTGATGTCTCACTGGTAGATGCAAATTCATACTCAGAGGACAAAACCAGCAGTTTGATGGTCTCGCACACAAAGACACTGTAACACAACATGGCAGCTACAAAATCACAGAGGCGCAGGGCTGGAAACCAAGAGTAGGTAACAGAGCGACGCACAAAAACAATGATGTGATTGTAAAAGATGCAAGAGAGACACAAATCAAGCAGTGCATTCACTGTTTTATGGGCTTAGTGGCACCTGAGGGAGGCAGCTCTGCAGCACACTGACAGTAACCTAGATGATGGATTTCAATACATTATTTAAAATGCAGCGCGTTTCTTCAAGTACAAATTAAAAGTCTGCAGCTTTATAATTACCTATTTTCCATAAGATACACTGCATACTAAACGACCCCACTCATCTCCCTCAGCAGATGTACAGATGCAGAATACTGAAACATAAAAACTAGAAGATTTCAGCAATTCTTCTTCTCTATTACCCGCTGTCACAGATTTTGATATCCATGGCCATCCTCGCAAGCTGCAACATAATCTACCAGGGTTGATGCTTGGTGTGATCTAATTGGGTTTGAAAAGTGTGACAGTAACACAGTAATCTTTCTTAAAAATGTACTTATACGGTTATAACTGTGGTATTTCTTGGACTGAAGGAGGGGGATTTTTGCTCAGTGAGGATGAATGAATGGAAATACAAACAGACAGTAAGAGATGACATACGACACAGCGACCGAGAGCAGCAATGAACAGCTTCTTCTGTTATCTTTTATAGTTTATCTCTGTTGATTTCCTTTTTTATTACTATAATAAAATGGTAAAATAAATGTCTCTTGTTGGATATTGATGTTAAGTTTCATTGGACTGGATTGTGTTTCACAGTCAGCAGCCTCATGCCAAACAACCACAACATCTACACTCAAAAACACACATGGACAACCTATGCATATTTATGCCATTCCTCTCCAGTAACCATCTGCACTTCTGGAGTAAAATACTTTAGTAATAGGCTGCATTATTGATAATTAATAATAAGGATAAACAGAAAAACTGATACTTGCAACAGCATTTACTCATATTGGTATATATGCATGACGTCGACGCCCCAAAGCTTTCTCATGTCACCGTGTTATCATGGTGAGGTGTATTGTTGGGGATCAACTTGTAATTGTGTTGTATAACTCTCAGCAAACACCCAACAAGTACCTTGATGTCATTGTCGATGCCTCCTGACAGGATCTGGTCACTGGTGTCGTTGAAGGTGACAGCCAGTACCTGATAGGTGTTCTGGAAGGTGTGGATTGCCCCCTTCTTACGGACGTCCCACAGCTGTTGTTAAGATAAACAGTATCTGTATCAGTATCAGCTCATGAACCTGGCTGACAGCTCCCCAAATACAGGATCTGGTCTATTATTGTGGCCAAAGTTAAATTACCAAAAACTTTCAGACTAAGTTTGTTTCTACCCACCTTTACTGTCCCATCATCACTGCCGGTACAGACGAGCTGGGGCCCTCTGCGGGCTGGGTAGCAGGTGTTAACGAAGGAGGTGTGGCCCTTCAGACGCTTGACCCTCTCGCCGGTTTCACTGTCCCACACACCTACAGTCTTGTCTGTGCTGGCTGAAAACAGCACACTGAAACGTGGGGCAAAATGAACACAGCTAGTCAGAAAAATGTGGGTTTGATGTGTCTTTTGCCATTTATCTCAAACATCTATCTGTCACATTTGCTTTGTAGTTTGGTTAATACCTATCCACAAGTTTCCGAACATCATCTATGGTCAGAACTGGAAGCCGTTTTAGCATTTCCAGTGGAATTTTACGTTTCCATGGTTTTCAGTCGTTGAGGTAAAAGCATGGATCTATTAACGCTGGCTTTTAAAACAGACGTCAATTTGTGTGTGATATAATATCCATTGTTAAAAGCTGGTGTGATGATGATCCATGCATTTTACAGATTTTCATTGAAGAAAAAAAATCCATGCATTTACCGCGACTACTGAAACGGAAGAGCAAAACCGGCTCACGTTTTTGACTTTTGGAAAAAGGTGGATATGAACGATGGATAGCTGATGATGTTACTTGTATTAAAACTAAATGTTTCTGGCAGCTTTAACTATGTTTCATTCTGATTTCTGTCTCCAAACAGTTTGTACTTATGTTGTTTTATTTCTTGAATGACTGTTCCTACCTGCCATCTGTGTTGTAATGCAGCTCCATCACTGCTCCACTGTGGCCCTTCAGCGTGGCGAAATTGTCACAATCTCCATACACGTTCCACATCACTACAGCAAAGAGACACAGAGTGAAACAATTTGCCACAGCAACTGAGGCTAAGAACAAATTTAAGAGGGATGTGTAAGAAATGTAGCATTTGTCAGCTGTTTGAAAGAAAGTGATTGTTAATAACTTACATATGAGTCTATCAAACCCTGAGGAGGCTAGTGTGGCTCCATTGGGATGAAACTTGCAGCAGTAGACTTCACCCTCATGGCCAGACATCAGCATGATGGGAGCCTGCAGGCTGGAGCTTCGTGGAGGACCCTGCATGAATGAATGAATGAATGAATGAATGAATGAATGAATGAATGAATGAAGGCTTAAACATGTAAGTAATATCTAACACCTTTAAAGCAGAACTTAGCGTGTTTGAAAAGGAGTAGGAAGAAGCAAGGAGATAAATATAGAGGTTGTGACTGAAGTTTGGGTCGTGTGAACCAATCCTAAATGATCCATTGTGTATCCCTATACAACAGTTTTGCTGAATATTACTACTACAGTATTTTATTACGTGACGTTTTATAAAACCTACTCCTTTAGTTTATAATACAAATGTAAAATAGATGTTCAATGGCTGGAAAGAAAATAATTGTATGAGAACTATGAAACTGTGTACGATATGACTGCCTAGTCTCTGCAAACCCCAAATACGAGCGACTTAATGTAAAGTAAACACAGTCTTGCTTTTGCGCTGAGGCTATTCATCCCAGGTTATCTGTGGGGCCCCGGAAATGTAGCACCGTGTATACTTAGAAAACAACCATTGAGTCCAGTTATTGCGGACTCAATCAGGGCAAGTCATGCACTTATAACAACAAAGTGTTTGTTTTGGTCGCCTCTAACATTGTCTATACAGAGGACACCTCTGCTCACACCACTGTGTACTTTTCCGTACCATCGCCACGAGTTGCTGAGACTGAGCCGCCGCCACCAGCTCTGTCCGGGGCCGCTTCACGCCGACGGGAACCACCGCCATGTCCGCCGCTCTCTTCTTGGGCTCAATCATCCTCGATTGCAGGTCCAGAAACAGCGAAAACGTGAAATTTAACACTTTATTTTACAAAAAATGGACGGACGTCTTTCGTAGAGGGACGTCGAGCGGCGAAACACCAACGAAGAAGGGAAAGAGAGCACTTCCGCTACCTATGAGGCGTTTGATTGGCCGACCGGGTCACCGACGATGATGATTGGCTGCTCTGCTTGTAACGCTGCGCTGATTGGCTACTTTTCTTGTTGTCAAACCTGACCTGAACCGGATGTGAACGGAACCAGCTCCGCTAAAACGAAAGGTAGCAATATTTTTATTTTAATAATTTCTGTTCAATTACAGACATAGAATTTCCTTTCACAAAATGGTGTTTATATTTTATGCACGGACCGAATAACATGCGTAGAAAATATTTCCAGTTTAAACACGTTTAGCCTGATAATGAATATAATGCTAATGTTAGCAGCTAACTGCTGTTGTTTACTGTCATTCACTTTGTTACAGCAGATGTGAAGTTGGTACAGTTTTTTTTATACTTCTGCAGACTCTGTTTACTCTGTACAGCTCGAGTATAAATCCAGTCCAGCTGTATTTGATCCTAATGTGAGAGCACTTAGCAGCAGCTCCGATGAGTGAATAGACAGTTTTTCATATGCAGTAATTCACATGGAGTTTATTTAGCCTATGTCCTGCAAGTTTAGAAGTAAAAACAAAACAAAAACAATGCTCATAAAACCATTTTAGTTCCAAATCTTATTTAATTGTATCTGATGCTGTTCCTCGTGGTGTGATTTGGCATTATTCATTTTTTAAGAGCTTATAAGCTCAAAGAAACAGGAAGGAATCACCATATACCAAATGGATATTGTAATGTGAAGAAGGGTAAAAAGTTTTCATAATCTCAGATTCAGTTTTCTTAATGCATACATTGTATAGCCTAGATTTTAAGTTAGAACTAATTATTGCCACAAAACACTCAATAACTTCATTTTGAAGTGTTGGTATCTTTTACGTCATGTATTTCAATAACAGTTTTCCCATTTTGAGATACTACAAGTAATTTAACATTTATTATTCGGTCCTCTAGATCCACTTATTGATACCTGAGGTCTGCTGCCACTGAGACAATGTCTGACAGTGACGGTCCACCACCAGAGCCTGCCGGACTGGACGGTCTGCCACCTCTGTTCAGCATCGCCAAAGGAGAGGTTGTCTCTGTGCAAACCTATGGGGCTTTTGTCCGACTGCCAGGATACAAGAAGGAAGGTGGGTAGAAGGTGATGTGTCAGAATAGATATCTGCTGCAGGCATTTACAGGCAACAATTTAATTCCTCAGAACATTCATACAAGCCAGTTACAGGAAAAAGTGCAATGAATTACAATAATCTGAGAAAATACAGCAGTGAAAGACAGATGGAAAAGTAAGTAGCAAAAGCTTTATGGGAGACACATTAAGAATGTAAAAGGCTTATTAGTACTACAATATTGCAGAGTATGCAAAGAGTTCATACAGTGACATCTACTGCAATAGAATGAAACTGATAAGGAAACAGTTCAAATGAGGAAAGAGCAGAGCAATGCTAGGTCAGCACCTCCGTCCACTGCCAGGTAAAACCACTGCAGGGTGAAATGTAATGCAGAGTGAATGCAGATGATACAGTCGTGTCTTTATTCCCAAATTCAAGTGCATAGTGTTTGAGTCAACTTTTTTGTTGTGTTTTCTTTCTTTGAGTGGCAGCGCCAGCATCCTGTAATTTGTTATGATGCAACATGTTACAGGTGTTGAGGAAGAACCCGTTTTTTAAAATGTGTGACATACTTTTTACATGTTAGTGTAGTGACCGTTACAAATCATTTTAACCCAGTTTGCTTTTTTTCTAGTCACTGTGACCTCCCTTCAAGAGAGATCTAAGATAATGTGTATGTAGAAAGGAAAAGAGAAGGGAGGGTTGCTGAGAAGAGCCACAGATTGAAGGAGTGGATTGCCTCAAGTCTGTAGTTACACTTCACCTTTTTTCATAAAATTATCCAAAGCTGCAGACCAGCTCCTCATTTTCACCACTGGAGGGCGAACTGTGCAAAGCTTACAAAGAACTCAGCACCTGCTCCTTTGAGCTGAGAATGAGTGCTACATTCGTCACGCCCTGAAAAATGCAACAAAAATGTTTGAAATGTGTGAAACTATTTGCTCACGCCACCTGGCTTTAATTTGTAGTCGGCGAGGCCGCTGGGTTCGTTTCACATTTGGGCACCTGTCACTATCCTTTGGTGGACAACAACTGCAGGCTGCGCTGTTTCAAATTTCATCTTCAGCTTTTCTGTACCTCAGTTTCAACACCAAGATATCTGCAATAAGGCTCTAGGGTCATCGCCAGCAGCAAAGAGATGTCTTACTGCTGCTTAATCCTTTGTAATGAATGTACATCCTAAATCTCTATTTCTTTGCACACTCAGGCCTGGTGCATGTTAGTGAGATGTCAGCTTCACGGGTGGAGAATGCCTCAGAGATTGTCGATGTGGGGGAGCAGGTGTGGATTAAAGTCATTGGAAGAGAGGTAACCCCATACGCACACACAAAGAGTACTGTATGTTAAACATGTCTGAACAGACCGACTGCAGCTCTGTCCTCCATTTGCCAGATTCGGGGTGACAAGGTGAAACTGTCCTTCTCAATGAAAGCTGTCAATCAGGGAACAGGGCGGGACTTGGACCCCAACAATGTCAATGCAGAGTAAGTCCTTATAGTTGTATTATATATGGGGAGGGGGGGGCGTCTGTGCAAAGACAAGTATGTGCTAACATCACCTGTGTGTGATCGTAGGCAGGATGCAAGGCGACGGAGGCAATTTAGAGACCAGACTGGCAACAGGATCACACTGGAGGCTGTGCTCAACACAACATGTTCAAAGTGCGGCTGCAAAGGTACAACAACAACAACAACAACAAACAAATCTTGAAAGAACAAAATACAGAGATTACATTTCTATATCAATAAATGAATCCTTTTTTCAGGTCACTTTACAAAGGACTGTTTCTCTGCTCCGGGCTTGCAGTACGCTCTTGTGCCTGAAGAGGACGATGAAGAGCCACGGCAGCAGCAGCAGCAGAGCGCCACGGTTGCACCGAGGCAAGACTCAGACAAAAAGAAGAAGAAAAAGAAGGTGAGTTGTGACAGTTGATGCCCAGCGTTGCTCTCACTTCCTTGTTTATTCCAGTTCCTCGACCTGATGCAACCACCCACATGTCTGTGTGACAAGATTTCATGAGAAGTGTTGTTCGAAAGTATTAAACCACTGCTTGTTTATTTTTTGTTTTTTTCACATATCTCTTCCTGTTTGTTCATCCTGCAGGAGAAGAAGACGAAGAAAAAGGGGAAGCGGGAGAGGAAGGAGTCGGAGAGCGACAGCAGCAGCAGCAGTAGCGAATGTAAATCCAAGAGGAGGCGCCACGACCACAGTCGGGACAGAGAGGACAAAAAGAAGAAGAAACACAAGAAACATAAATCTCATAAACACAGCTGAGGGTCCACTCCACACACATACACAACATTCACACACACACACGCACACATGCAGTTATCACACAGACACAAAAGGGGAAGTGGGTAGCAACAGACAGAGGGACAGACTTCCAGGCCGTGTATTTTAAAATAATCTCTCTTCGAACATACAGCTGAGCTTACTATAAAAACGTTCATCTATTTAAGTTAAGGAAATGATCGCTCACTGTCCTGAAAACAGGGTTAGGGAACTGAAAACTTCAAAATCAAATGACGAGCCCCACTTGTCCTCAAGTGACCTCGCTCACAGCGGGAAGAGCGTAAACATCATACGGAGTCAGACAGGAGCAGCAGCAAGTGACAAGCCATCTTCAAAATCAGATATTGTTCACAGCTATCTGGTTTCTAATGCTCTGGGAAATCCATTATGCAGACAGCGGTAAAGCCGACTCTTTGGGAGGGTCTGACATGAAAAACCTTGTAATAATCCACACAGCGAATACTGGATACACACACACACACACACATTTACACCCACACACACAGGGAGAGGAAGAGGTAAAAACCGCAAACAGGAAATGTAATGTAGTACAAGTGAGCGTGACAGGAAACCCCCATGCTATGGTGATATCCTTAGGTTGTCCGCTGCTTATTGTGCGTCTGTGTGTACATCCATGTGTGTTTGTGTATCTTGTCTCCAGGGGACTGTCCACAGTACACACATACACACACACACGCACACACCTCTTCCTGCATGTCAACTGTTAACTCCATTAAAGGTGTTTTTATTTGTAAAGGTAAAACAAAAAAGACTCTTGATGTCTTTGTTCTTGTACCTTGAACTCATATTGTTGCTATTAAAATCAGTCCCTGGGGAACTAAAACACACACATGCACACACACACACATCCAGAAACATCAGAAATTCTCAGGTTGTGTCTGGTCAATCCCAGGGTCATGTGGAGTTAATGTTTTCAAGTGAAGCAAAAGGGCTAGATTGAGGGTTTGGGTTGGGTTTTGTTCCTCAAGGTAAAAGGCTCCATGTGAACAATGAAACGTGTTTTCCTATAACATGACCTCTCGTCAACATATGACCAGATAACACAACATTAGAGACTCAATATCTTGTTTCTTTTGTCCTGTTTTGACCTAGTTTCCGTGCTTGTGCAGTGATAGTTTCCAGCTGCAGTGGTTTGACACGGCTCCAGAGAGCACACTCCCCTGTTAATCAATTAATAAGAGTTCACTGGTCAGCGTCAGGGTTTAATATTTAATGCGAGTCAGAGCTTGCTCAACCACAACTGTTAGCTTGGATTTATTAATGCGAGTAATTGTGGATAATGGCATCAATCAACTGTCAGATACAGTCAAAAACAGTGGAGGTAGTGTTTATATTGACCTTCAGGGATCTGGAGGGTTTTCCCCCCTCATACAGGAAATCCATGAAAAATGTAACATTTGTGCTTCCCTAAGGGGATAAAATGGAATAACCCATTTATGTTTGGACACAATGTTGGAAGGATAACAACTTAAGCTTTGAGCTGAACCTGTTGACGTTCTGAAGATATTATAGAGAAGAGATATAAAACAGTGCAGTGTGGTGGTGGAGGACACTGTTTCCTCACATCTTCTTCTGTGGGGAGTCGTTCTTCCATGTCCTCCCATCGTCTAAAGACACGCACAACTGGTTGCTCTGTATGTGATCGACTGGTGACGGCTGTTAGAAATTCACCTGTTGTTGAGATATTTCAGACTCGGACAGTTATGGTTATTCCAAGCAAACTCTCTTCTGCAGTTGAAGCCCATGAGATGAGTTTAAAAGCTCTTGATACTGTATATGGACTTCTACACAGGGTGATTTAATTATCTTATTAAATTATTTTCCAAGGTTAAGTGTCAACTGTCAGTCTCAGTTATTAAACAGCTGTTACATAACTGAGACTGACACATTGCTGTGGATATTTTATACTGTGCATGCAGTTTATTAGCCCATTATTACTTTTTACTTATACAAATACATTTTAGTCTCTGTATTGTTTTGTTTTCTGTTCACTCACTTTTCTGCATGTAACAGAACTGACATGACCCCTGTCAGCATTCATTTTTTCATCTATTACAATACACCACTCACATGTTTGTGTAATAAATCATTCATTCATGTGAATGAAATCTCCTGCACTGGTGAATCCTGAATTCATCAGTGTTCAGGTTTGGTCTTTTCTTTTCTTTTTTAACATTAAATATAGGTTTTCGTCCTTTATTTTACAGCTTCCACCATATGGCTGGACCTCTTTACAGTTTATCTTTGACCTGTAGCTATTTAAAGCATATGTATATATTGACTTTTCAGTTTGATGGTTCATTTATGTACTTTTCCCCTCAATGCAAATATGTGTCTATAGTTGTCGGTATGATGTAAGGGGGCAGATGCACTGTGTACTAATCATTCCTCCTTATGGCCCATTCAGGTCAAAGGATCTAAAGCACAAAGATGCAGAAGGTCACTGACTCCTCCAGAGCCCTTTCACCCCTTCACCTCGCTCCTAGTTGGCACTCTGTCAAGAACACATGACACCAATGTACGGTGAGGGGCGGGGGTGATCCAAATTTAGCAAGCGCACACGTACACACACGCACACACATACATACAGAGCTAATGTACAAATGCAGCAGGACAGAACAGTATCTGCACACCTTGTGCTGGCTTTAACAAAACTTTCCCTTCACCTAGCCAGGGCAAAGCTCTATAATTAACCTGTGTGAGTCGCTGTGGTGGAAACTGTGGTCACACTCTTTGGATCGACTTAGATGTGTCCTGTTGTGGCACTACTGAACTTTTACACCCTGCTGTTTGCTATAAACAGGCTGGACTGGAGTTTTTTCAGACTCACCTCACTCCACATTTCAGCTGAACTCATGACATCAGCTTCTTTATTTATTTACTGCGGCCTTGTACTGAAGCTCTATCGATCACAGCTGCAAACACACCAATTTGACCAGAATAAACTGATATATTTGATTATTTCAGTGTCAGGACAAAGATCCAGTGGACAGTGGAAAAAATAAAAGTTTAAGAATCCCATGGTTTTACCAGTTCATCCACATGTGTGGACACATTTTTATTTTTCAGGTCTCAAAAATTTCAAAACGTTTCAAACACTTTTTCAGGTTTATAACAGGCACAATGAGTAACATATTTCTTTAAAAAAAATCCTTAGACCTGGAAATTTTAGAGAGAACACAACAACAACAAATCATTGGAATTTATTCAGTGTTTCTTTCAGTAGAAGGAACAACAGTATAAAGTGAAGGACATGGGGGGGAACGGAGGTTACAGTCAGCAGCAAAGTTAATACTGAGCTTACAGTATGAAGGAACAATGTGGGGAAACTGCAGCAGCCACACAGGCCGTCTGCTTGACCTGGGTTGGTGGGTGGTGTTAGGACGTTTGTGGTTCAGGGCTTTAGGCGATGCAGTAGGGGGGGGGGGACTCAGTGTTGGGTTTTACTGTGCCTTCTCGTAGCGACGCGTGCAAACGACCTGTCCGAGCGTGAGTGTCTGTGATGGACAGAAAAAGAAAGATAAGCAAACGCAGCAAAAAACGCAGATGTTTGATCGATGCATTTTGCGCGTGAGCACTTACCAGCGTGAGGGCGTTTCCGTTGACTTCCCTGACCAGGCTGGTCTCTTTGCCGTCCCACTTCTGTATGTGCACCATCTTCCCATCCTCTATTGTTACGATGGACTGCAAACAACAGCACATTAATAATGTTGTTACAATGAAACACATTTGCTCCACCTCGACTTATCTAACAGGAGTTGCTGAGCGAACACAAGAAACGCGTTAGCTAAACAGTTGCCACAACGGACACAAACATGAGGCGTTTGACACTTTGTGTAAGGAGTAGCACAACGGTGAGTCATAAAGTCAAGAAAGCGACGGTTACAGCCTACAGCTATACACATGAAGATGTGTTGAGTGCGTACGTTAACAAACATAAGCTGCCAGTCAAACCAGACGGGGTGAGGCTCCAGCAGAGAAGAGCACATTTTGTTCCTGTTAGCCTTTGATATTCATACAACTTTTTCAGTCATTTGAGCGAAATCACTTTGTGCAGATATGGTTTTGATTCAGACTGAGAAACAATGTGACTCATCAGGAACCAGAAATGTGGATCCAGTCTGTGGCTTACTAATAGTGAAACTTAATTAAACTTTTTTTCCCCTCCTCTGCAGTTTGTCCATGCGATACTTTGCCTACGAGATCTAATCATCTCTCCAACTGTGTCCCTTAACTACAGTTCACCGCTCCACCCACCACATTATAATAACATCATTTGTAGGTGGGGTCAACCTCTCTGACCTCTGACCTCTCTGACTCACCCCCTTATGTTCACACTTAAAAACAAGCATGGCAGCTTCTAAATGTGACGAACCACAGGTGCTTGTTGAGCCACCCATCCATCAGACTGTAATCACCACTCAGATATTTAGGGATGCTTCAGGAAATTAAATTTGCACTGTGTTTCACACAGTTATAGATATAGAGCCACTTACACCCCCTTTATAAAAGTGAATTATTTATTATCAAATGACTTATAACAACCTCCAGTGAGCAGCACACACTCCGACATTTGAGCCCTCACCTTAACCTTCCTGTCATCGGCGGTGACCTCGTCGAACTCCTCTCCCAGCTTGAAGGAGAGCTCTGTGTTCTTGATGGTGCTCTGGGTCTTCACCGTCACCTGGTCTCCCTCCACTGAGATAATAGTGGTGGGCTTGGTCAGGTTGCCCACTTTACGTGTGGCAAAGCCCACGCCTGCAGGGGGAGGAAAGAAAAAATATGGTATGGTATGTTAATTGCTGGTATAAAAGACAATGTTGACCCAACACACTGTAAACAAGCTTGTGTGAAGCTGTAACAATCACCCAATGAATGGATCAAAGGATCAGGGAGCACCCGTCCTCTGGGGAGGGTGTGGACATTAATGTGCTTCAGGCTAAAAGCTAACAATAGATGGTAACATGCAAATAAACTGTAAACACAAAGCACAGTTCAGACTGATGGGAAACTAATTACATTCTCAAGTGTTTTAAGATAAGAGATTTTAAGAGATTTTCCATTTAAAATCAAAAACTTGAACTTGTTGGTGGCTCCAGAGGAAACATCAGGGGACCAATAAAGTGACATATTTTGTGCTAATCTATCAAACAGATGTTCGTACATCTGGCGGGACAAGACAAAGGCTTCGGTGGAGCTAGAATTAAACCAAGAGATCGCATCATTCATTGCGATTCATCCCCCAGGGCACGTAAACAGTCATCCCCACTTTATATGTGCTGAAACACGACTGAATGTGTTAATACAGTAAATATCACCATGGTTAATGTTCGCGGGGTGAGGAGATGAAGTGGGTGTTGATAAAAGTTGAAAGCAGTTAGTTGTGGATTTGCCCTCTGGGTCTCTGTCATATGACATTACCCTCTAATCTCTGTTTGTCTACTGTCCAAACCTGCAGCATGTTCTGCAAACACGGCAGGGTCCCATTGACCTGACTGACTGACGGCCTGTCTGGGCATGTGTGTGTGTGTGTGTCTGTGTGTGTGCAAATGATTACTGGCTTTCCATTTAGGGTGTGTGTGTATGTAGACGCCTCATTGATCAAGAGGATTGAGGTTAGAGGTTGAAGGGTCTCTGGTTTCCATGGGGACCAAAGCGGACCGGTCGATTGTGACACACACACACAGTCAAATGGTTTGGTGGCTGTAAAAAAAGTCAGACCACCTGCCCCCATCACACACACACACATAGAGAGTACCTTCCCGTCCCATTAGAGCCTTGGCATTGGGGGTCATCGCAATATTCGACCCCTCCCATGGCCTCCAACAATGAACAGCTTTCAGTGAAGGTCACCCACATTGTGCTCAAGTGTGTGTGGGAATGCCAGCTACTTGCCATTCAGAGTTTCTCACAGTGGGGTGGATTTTCTTTGCTCCACTAAAAGGCGGCCCCTCCCTCCCTCCCTCTTCTCCTCTCCTCTCCAGCTCTTAGGCCATGCGGTCAACCGCTCTTCCACTTCCCTCCCCCTCTGCTTCCCATCTCCTCTCTTCTTTTTTCATCTCCCTTTTCCCCACCCTTATTTTTTTGAACCTCAATATTTTTCTGCATTCTCCATCTTGTTTCCTCCCTCCTCATTCACCCCTTCATTGTTCACACACCCTGCTTGAAATGGTTAAACACACACACACTCTCTCTCCCTTTCTCCCTTTATCTCTCTGTCTCTCTCCCATACACACACACACACACATACACCATGAAGCATTTATCTCATCAGCCCGCTTTTCACATGTGCTCACATGCAGCACCGGCAGCACCGCAGCCTCTCTCATTACACGCGCATGCGCACGCACTTACCCAGTTCCTTCATGTAGTCATCAAATTTCTCGCTCTCCTTCAGGTTCCATGTGCCAACGAAAGTCTCGGCCATGTCTGCAGCGGCGTGGAGGAGTCAGGGGGTGAGAGAGTGGATGAGAGTGGATGAGGGTGTGAGGGAGAGAAACAGAGAGAGAGAGAGAGAGGGTGAGTGTGAGTGTGTGTATGTATGAGGGAGAGACAGAGTGGAAGAGGAGAGAGAGTGAGTCTGCAGTCAGCGCCTCATTCAGCTCTGCGATCCTACTGGTGGATTTATACCGGCTGTTCGTGACGTCATCAGGCTGTGCAGAAAGGGCAGGGGAGGAGGGATGGGAGGGAGGCGAGAGAGAAATGTGTGATAAACTCGTCTCTGCACTTATGACTCACATGCAAATAACCTATAGCTAGACTGTTTTGAATGTGAATTTGAATTTGGTTCGTTTTCATCAGTTTCTTTTGAGTTTGTAGTTTTCTAAGGTTGTGTAGTAATGTAGTTGTAAAGCACAGTGTAATGTCAAGTGCAGGAATGTTGTGTTTTCTCATTTTCTGAATGCCTACAACTTTAAATAACTTGTTTTTTAAAATGTTCAAGAACTTTGCACGACATGTTTTGATAAGAAGATGGACATAGGCTGTATAAAAATGGATTTAAGAATAAGTAAGAGACAGAAGATCAGAGGGAGCAACAGGGCCGGTGTGAGAAAAAAAACGAAGCTTAAGAGTATAAAAGGCAGAGTAAAGAATGGAGGGGAGGAGGGGCTGATGATGAACAAGCCCCCTACTGTCACGGATAGAGAAAAGAGAAGAAAAGCAGATTGAGCCAGAGGGGAAGAGTGGGGTTGATTGATTGCTTTGCAGGGGGGCAGGGGAGAGGAGGAGGGGGGTGTAAAGAATGTCATGATAATCGTCTCAGCCCCTCGTCTCCCCTCGCTCGAGATCCCTCTTTCTGTAATTTTTGGTTTTTTAATGCTGGTTTGACTTTGACTGACCTCGACCCAGTCCGCCAGAGCTCACAGGGGTCATTTAGTGTGTAGCCTAAGTGTATAAACACATATACACACTCACACGTCACGTGATGGCAGAGTATAGGCTGTGGTCATGAGTGGGAGATAAGGGCAGTGCAAGGTTGGCTTGTTACCACTGAGAGTTTGTTTTTGGATATGCAGGACTTTGAATCAGTTTCAGCTCATTCATCTGTGATTTACAATAAAGCTGATCACTTTTAGTGTTGTCAACAAATCTCACTGTACTAAAAGCAACAATGTTACAATCCCAATAACCACTTTTTTTATAGCTAAATAACAAGTGGCAGTGAAAGGAAGTATAACTTAATAACATTTAATTGATGCATTTGTGAGCTGCTTTTAAAGATTTGTGACTTCAGTGGGAACAAACATATTAGACACAGTAGGAGAGGAGGGAGGGCTGCATTTATGCAAAACATCCTAACCTGCACACAAAGCTTTTTGTCCCATTTGTGGGGGTAGGTGGTGGATGAGTGGGTGGGTGGGGGTCACATAATGTGGTTTGTAGATAAAAGCATTACAAGTACACGCCTAATCTTAATCTTTATAGAAAATTGTTTGTAAAATACATTTTGTTACTTTATCTCAGATTTATAAATACTGATACGACTCTCGACTCATATGTGAAGCTACAGTTCATCTCCTCACAACTGCCTTCCCCGGCCTAGTCGATGGTTGGGGCCAGATTTCTCTCCATGGGGGTGCGTTTGGCATCTATCTCGGCTGACTTCACTGGACTCGGTCAGCGTGAACTTCCGGTGACACATAAAAGACTGCAGCAATATTGTACACAGTCTACCGTGAGCTCAGTCACCTGTGTTTTGGCAGCAGGTTTCATGGCACACAACTCATTTCAGAAACACTGCAACGCTTTTTTTTCTTGCCCTCATGTCACAGACTGTTTTGTAATCTAGGCTACTGTTTACTTTTTTGGCCATACATACATTTCCATGTGTCTTTTGACGCCTAAAACTTGAATACGTAGTTTTATGAATATAGGGTGATGTGTTCAGGAGGACCGGGAGAAAAATCACTGATGGAGGACTTAAGAATATGGTCAAAAAAAGTAGGAGCCACCATGTTGTAGAGTATGAAAAGAAATAAACACCCAATAGGACATTATTTATTTTACAATAACGCACCCCTGAACTAAACTATTTCTAGGCCTGGAGCAGTGGGAGTGTTCACATTAATGTAAACTACCAGGCTGTGACTATTACAGTGATTCTAATCTCACATCTGAAAACAGGGCGTAATCCCCAAAAAGCGTTTTGAAGCTTTGAGGACAGGCCAACATGTCCTTACCTGCTATAAATGTCCTCACACTGCAGGGCTAAAATTCAAATCAGTAACCCCCCAAGATAGTCACAAGAACACACACACACACACACACACACACTGCAGCATTCATTCACAGGCACTTACCATCTGTCTGTCTCTCTGTCCGATGAACCTCCCCTATCTGCAGATGGTCAGATGATCTCTGGAAGTTGTGTAATAACAAACAGACATTAAAAAACCACATGCCATAACACACACACACAGACACACGTGCATGCACGCACGTGCACACACACACACATGCAGACCTGCATTCCCCAGTCGTCTCACCCTAACAGCAATCACTGAAGGCCAAACCTGAACCCTACAAGTATAATGGATTGCCCATTTTTTCAGACTCCATGTTTCTCTCCCACTCACTCACAAACACACTAAAACAGCAGAAGCAGGGATTCGGAGAAAAAAAGTCAATAGTGAATGCAGTTACATCACATCACACCACATTACACACCCTGTCCCACTGCCCTTGTCCTCCATTGGCCTCCCCCCTCTCTCTGGTTTTGTTACTGTGTCTAAACTGGCACATGTTTGTGTGGTGGAACGAATCTGTGGTTGTGTGTGGGTCTTATATTTGACATAAACAGGTGTGAGGGACACACATGGCAGAAAAAAGAGAAGTGGGGAGAGAGGAGGTGAAAGGTCGAAATCATTCAGCCCCCAGCCTGCAATACATTCACAGGCTGCGGGGAGTATGTTTCGACATGTAGGTACTGTATGTGGGTTTATGTTTTATGTTATGCAATACTCTAGGGTGACGCTCGTAACTCACTGGCCTGTGCAGTTTTAGGTAAAAAAAGAACACACCTTCTTGCATGCACCCTACATAACCACTTGTAGGACGTATGGTGACAAGCTTTAGCCAGGCTTGATAAGGTCATGCGGTCTAAAGCTAAATAAGCACCATTCATCACATGAATGAGCGCAGACAGTAGCCCATCATTTGTACCATTGAATTCATGATCGTTATCTTCATCCTGTTAGTGTAGGATGAAGTTATCTCATTTTGAACTGTGCGTTAATCACAAAATCACTCAGTCAGGCCAAACTGCAGTCGAGTGAAGACGTGATCAAAGGGCCCATAGTGCCCAGGTAAACCCTGCACCCACAGCCTGTTTGGCCTTAACACAGATATCTTCAGCCAAGTGTGTGTGTGTGTGTGTGTGTGTGTGTGTGCAAATATACGCTGAGCTGACCTAAGCACTGACTGCTGAACAGGGTTGAATCCCCAGACAGCCAGAGGAGAGTGGGAAAGCCATAAACCAACAAGGAATGTTGATGTTTCTTCCAGCTTGTCCAGGGTTTTCCTGTGCATCTGTGAGTGACTGTGTGAATAACGCAGCTAAATCAACATCTGGACATTGCCACACCCTTGTTTAACACACACACACACACATACACTCATTCACTCAATCATTCACACTGCAGCCTCTTTGCAGCTCCACTGCACCTATCTGCACTCAAGCTAATTACTTGAATGGAGGAGTGGGAGCTTGAAGGACTTCAAGATAGTGCACCATCCAGAAAATAAATACACAGATGCCCATAGAGTTGAAAAGATTTTGTTTTCAGACACATAACTCTTTTTTTTCCTATTATAAAGGTTAATTGTGGTGTAATTTTCAGTCATTTGGAAGAAATTGATCAATAGAGTTTTGAGATAGATACACATTTTTTCTATCAAGAATAAATCACATCAGCCATAGAGTTTCTATTTATATATCTTCTAATAAGGGAGTTTCTAGAGCATGTGGTATGTGACTCATAGTTTCATCAACAAAATTAATTGTTGATGAAATGTGTGTTTTCCAACTGGGCAAGTGCTCAAACATTGCTTTGCAGGGAGGCTCCCATGATTAGAGCTTTGAAAGCAGTTGGAGGATAATGCTTGAACAAGAAAAACAGCACTCACAATTTTTTTTTTTGTATCTCAAAATCCACAAATGGTACATATTGTTGGTTTATAACTAATTCATGAAGCACCAGTAAATCATTTATGAATCATAAATAAAGTCATTAGTTATGACATATTAATCCTTGGAGAAAGAGTGCCATATTAGAGAGTGATGACATATCTGCAGTAACTGAGGCCTATGCAATGAACAACTGCAGCAGCATGGTGTTGCTGTGTGCATATGTGCAGATAGGCCTTACATTGCACTCCTTGATTTGTTCAATGAGTCCCGTGGTGGCCTAGCAACAAGTTGAAAAACAGGCAAGAAACAGCTGTATGAAGTTATTCATAGACACGTAGAGATTTCCCTCCCTCCTCTGTGGAATTTATGAGGTATAGCTTCACATAAAGTTGCGAGAATCAAATGGGAATCATACCACAGAGGGACTTAACAAAACACAGACAATAATGTAATGAAACCAGTGGAAAGCAGTGGTCAAACCAGGACCATTATTCCAGGGAAGCACTCGGCTCTGCCCTGCAGGTCATAATGCCTGAGTGCAGCTCATGTGCATGATTTAGGTCCGCTTGCCTCCTCTGGTGGCCAGACCCTGGTGGTGTAGCTGTGAGAGTTATGTCAGCCCATGGGGTGGTATACCGACTCCATATTGATTTGTGGGCAAGATATTACAGCCACAAAATCCTCACCACTGGTGGGTCTGAGAGAAATTGCTGCACATACAATGGCCACCACACACATAACATACTCAAGAACACTCAGTGGAAATACTTAGCTTTACATCACACCATTTACCAGTCATAAGCAGCATATAAACTTTAAAAAAAAACGGGGCATAGTGTTAAGTTTATATTTATTTGTGTATTTGTCAACAACTATAGACCTAAACTATTGTTGAATATCACACAGCCCTAATATTAGCAACAATTAAATGTGCACGTCACTGCTGATGTTTATTGTCGCATTTGCTTTAAGTCATTTCCATCTCTGTCTTTTATTGTTTACTCACAGTTCCACATTATTGCTCAGTGACTGAGGTGCAATTAATTCCCTCATAAAATGCTTCAATTAACAGATAGGAGACATTGAGTAAGGAAACAAAACAATTGTGGATTAAAATTTGTCAGCATGTTTTCCACTGGAGAAAAGACACACTGGTTAAGTCTCAGTGTTGAGTCCAGGATATGGAGCCGCAGTAGGAGCTGTTGCTTCCTGGTCCAATATTAACAGTATCCTTGGAGACAGAGCCACGGGGGGCAGTGTATTAAAAGATCAACACTATGTGTGTGTGTGTCCAAGTATCTATGGGTGTTTTTCTGTGTGTGCACTAAAGTATTGGATTCCATCAGAGAGTCTATGGTAACAGCCTGGCTGAGACTGGCAGTCCGACCCCCATCCCCCACCTTCCTTGTCAGAGCGATTTTTCACCATAACTCTCCCCCAGTCATTGTGATATAAAGGTTTTGTGTGAGCCCTCAGGTTTTTTTTATTCTCTCTCATCATCTACTGAGTCCAACATTTTTTTTCAATGGGACTGTGTGTGGGAGTTTGTTGGTTTTGAGCAACTTTGAAGACCTAATTTCTACTATGTGCTGTGTAGTGAGTTTGTAATTATTTTTAAAAAGTTTTTAAAGTTTTTTTAGTTTGTTTTTTTACATAATGACAGCGTGTGAGTTGACAGATAATAACGAAAGAGACGAGGGTGATGGTGTGTGGTTGCATTGTCAGAGTAGACCTTTGACAGTCTTTCAGCAACAGAGTGTCCAAACCTTCTTGGCTTGTGGCTACTTGAAATGAAGCAACACTTGCAGTTCCTCATCACTAGTTGTTACAGTATATCTAAATGAGCCAAACCCTGATCTTTGTTCTGCGTTTGCTTAAAAAATGTCTCCAGAGTCCAAAGACAGAGAAATATCGAGTAATTTACAAAATAGAGCAAAGATTAGATTGAAGTCATGTAGTAGGCCTAGGACATATTTTTTGAATCACATATTCGTCTGAGTGGGCTTTTTCTCCTTTGATTTTTTAATTCATCATCCCAAGGCTACTTAATAATGTTTATTCTCCACGAGATGGTAGTAGGCTCAAATATTTCTGAAACTGGGTAATTTACAATGAGTCAATAAAACCATTTTTATGAATACGGCATAACCTGAAAGTTTTGTTGCATTTTTTAAATACAATTAGGCTATGTGCCAAATTTAAGAATGTTGGTAAACCAAATTAAGACTCAAGTCTCAATTTAGTTGGGATTTCTTACTTTCGTATCTGGTGGCTATCTTTAATCTTTTTTTTTAACCTTTTTTTTTAACTAAAAAAAAAAAAGACTCTTCTCTGGAAACTTCTCTGGAAAAAAGACTCTTCTCTGGAAACTTTCACCAGAAAGTCCCCCTCTCTCTCTCTCTCTCTCTCTCTCTCTCTCTCTCTCTCTCTCTCTCTCTCTCTCTCTCTCTCTCTCTCTCTCTCTCTCTCTCTCTCTCTCTCTCTCTCTCTCTCTCTCTCTCAATTCAATTCAATTCAATTCAATTCAATTGGCTTTATTGGCATGACATACAGTATCTCTCTCTCTCTCTCTCTCACACACACACACACACACACACACACACACACACACACACACACACACACACACACACACACACACACACACACACACACACACACACACTCCTCCCATCAGTGTCAATATTCACAAAATAAAATGTAAATACTTCCGACCAACTCCTTCAAAATAAAGCCTCGTTGTAAAAGTAAACCGGTAAATGAATGAAGCCCATTGTGTTATTAAAAAAAAACTCTGCATCAGTATAAACCAACCACTTTTGTATTGATAGAATATGTTTGCTGGTAGATACGACATCCACACCTAAATGTTATGTTAATGATACGTCAAAAAAAAAAACTTTTATTTTGACAGCGAAATCTCTCCACTTCCGATTTTCCCTCTGCTATCGGCTTGACAACGTGTATCCATAGCAACCACAGTAGCCGCAGCAGGTCCGGTCATACTAGTAGCGCATCCCGTTACCTCTCCTGGAAGCTAACAGCCGAGGATATGACAGCTGCAACTCACAGAGGAATAAAAGCGAACAACCAAATAAGCTTGACAGAGGTTTTACAACTCGTTGTGTTTTGTTTTGAAAAGTTATGACCCCCTCACAGAGAGCCAGGTATGGATGCGGAGCGGCGCGTGACACTAAATGGAGAGTGACAGGTGAGTGGGATAGACCGGAACTGACGGATTTTACTGAGTATAAGAATAATTTTAAGATAGGCCTACTTTAAAACTTTTCTGAGTGTTAGGCTATAGTCAGGCCTCTGTTGCAAATAGTGACCACACAATAGTGAGCTTTACTAACTTTTAGCCTATTCATTAGCCTAAGGTCACCTAACCTCTGAGGTCATGATTTCATGGTGTCATGATGATCCCATCTGATAAATGAAAATGATAACACGAGTCACATGACGAGTTATTGCTATGAGAAACGTCCTGAAATAATAATAACCTGTCCCCCAACCCAGCATAAACAGACCCCTGAGGGTCACAGGACCCCCAGGCTGGGGACCGGCCACAGCTGGCCCTTTATGAGCTGCTGAAGCTGTGAGGGGACATTGAGGTTTTCTGTGTCCACCATGAAACGCTCCTATTGTTATGGTTGTGTGTGTGTGTTTGCTCACTCTCATGGGGTCAGTGGTGTCCTGTTGAAAGGGGGGGGGTGGGGGGCTGTCCATGTTAGGGGTATGGGATCATGTGTTTCTGTCTGTTGTTCTGCATCTGGAAAGAAAATACAAAACTGTGTGGCCCCCCCACTGACTGGACAGATAACATCTCTCTGTCTCCCCCAGCGCCAGAAAGTGAAACGTCAAAGATGCTGTGTGTCTCTAATGCTTCATTAATCATGCAGATTCAACTAAGCCCTAACCAGGTCAAGCAAGCTTTTGTTTAGGTGTGTGTGTCTATGTGTGTGTGTGTGTGTGTGTGTGTGTTATGACTTAAGGAAGCCTAAATAATTCAGCCAGTGGGGCAAAGTGCTTGAGGAATCTCAAATGGCTCTTGCACTCCATGTGATGGAAAACACTCAAATCTGATCAGGCGGATTTGTTTTCACACACACACACACACACACACGCGCGCACACTGACAAGGGATGAGGAACTGGTGTTGTGTTACCTACACAAGTCTACAACAAACCCACCAATGGGGTGATGACGTCAGCGTTGTTAAGTACACTTTCAATAATCCAATTTTTGTTGTTGTTCTCCCACCCATGTCCTTCTCTCTCCCCACTTCAGCTCCTCCTAATATCCCTTTCTTGAAGCGGCCTGGTGGGATACCCCAGCCATGGCCCATTCACCCCCACCCTAAGGGACAAGCCCACAAGTCCCACTTACTACCCCCTCCTGCTCCTCACCTGCCTCTTTTCCACACCCGACACGCGGAGGAGAGTGCCGAGCGTCCCCATCTGGTCACCGTCGTCCGCCCCTGTGGTCTGAGTGCGCTCAGGAAGGTGAATTCATTCAGTATTCACAGCTTAAACTAAATGGTTAATAACTCATTTACTAACATTTTAATGAATTAGTTATACGCTCACCTCATCTTGCTGTAATAATAAAACCGTCAGCCCTACAGGTAAAAATATAAATAAGTTGGGGAGCAAAGTTAGGCCAGGCCACAGTTCCCATGGGAACAACAAGTTATAACATCAAGGTTGCAAGCACTCACTGCAACTTTTATGAGGCTTGATTTAAGATTAGCTGAGATGTGTCTCGAATCCTTGACTGGCTTCTTTGTCATTAATTTTAATTGGTTCTAACTGATGAATGCTTTTGCAAATCAAAAGCGTACAATTACACTTTATCATGCTTGGTTTGAAGAGTATCAGTGTCCATTTTGATCAAATAAATAAATAAATAAATAAAATGAAAATAACGTTACCAATCAGGGTGCCAAATTTCTATTTACCGTATGCTTGTTCCATGGTCTCCCATGGAGTGTCAAGAAGAAGAAAAGGTAGACACACAATCTGTGTCTATGCAACTGCACTGTTTGGCCTCCAGTAAATGGATTTGGGTCTAGACACTTGGCAGAAGTGATGTGACAGTCCATTTGAGGAGGTCTCCTAAGAAATTAAACGGCTTAAAAGACAAAGCAAGAGTCATGATGGAGACGGATAAACACAAAGTAATTCTTCTTTCTTACTAATTTATTGATTACCAACTCTATTACTGTATTACTTACAGACCCTCTTTGACTGGTCCCCTACTAAAAATGGCAACACATCACCAATAGCTGATATGTTACCTTAGAGGGGAAAGAAATCTCATGTTTGTCATTTTCATATCTCTAGGTTACAGTGCTGTTGAACCGCAGGGGTGTGGTGTCCTTCGAACAGCTGCTATTGGATATCTCTGAGGCATTGGGGTTTCCTCGCTGGCACAAAGCCAGGGTCACACGCTTGTACACGACCCATGCACGAGAGGTGAGGCTCAGCTACAACCACATTAACCTGCAAGGAAGCTCTGAGGCAAAAAACGGCTGACGAGTTCCTTTTACGTAATGTAGGATGCTGAAATAAAGGCTCATGCAGACATTATCCTAATGGGGAATTATTAGTGTCATGTCATACAATGAGGCTACAAAGATCTTCACTGACAGTTCTCAAAATCAAATTATCCTGGGGCCACTGGTCAGATTATTCTCTCCTCGGGGGCCATTTAGACGCTCAGCGGGGGGGAGAAAAAACTCCAGTGTTACAATAATTGCCAATTATATACAGTACAAGCCTCCTTTCCCACTTGTGCATTCATAAGTACGAGGCTGTTTGAGATTGTATTCCTACAGCAACAGCTCTATCCACCTCGATAACAATGAAATCTATGACGATCATTCTACAAAAAAACAAAACAAAATAAAAGACTCAGGAGAAATCAAAAAGGTAAGATCCAAACATTTATTTCTGAGCTGGATGTATCAGTTGAATCTGAACATGTATGGTTCCTTATGACATTGTCTTGTGGTCCAGACATCTCGTAATGTGTCATTGTGTCTTGTTTTACATTTCTAGGTCAAAGGTGTATGTGACTTCTTCAGAGGCGAGGCAGCCTTCCTAGCGCTGGGTAAGGCTCGTCCAGAGCTGAGCAGCGTGCAGGAGGCTCTGGAGGAGCTGTTTCCAGACCAGTTGCACTACCGGGCTGACGCGCTGCGGGCCTGGGAGAAAAGGCTTAGTCCAGCACCGGACAAAGCTGCAAAGGCCGACAGTGGATACAGTGAGGGGGCAGATAGCAGTGAGACAAATCAAGGGACGCACCAGGACACACCTGCGCATGTCAAAACTCACACTAATACACACACACTTCACCATATAAACACACAGCAGCCTGAAAAGTATAACTCGGGTGTTCAGAAGTCTCATAAGAAGAACGGCAGAAAACCAGCACACCTTCCTAACCACCTGCAGAGACTACACGTGAAGGGCGGGGTCAGAGAGAGACAGCCCTCTATCATTGGTCCGTTTAAGGTTGAGGAGGGACTTAGAGATGCAGAAATACCTTCTCCTACATTTTGTGAAAACTGCTTAGCAATAAGAGCTAAACACCATGGTCTAGAGCGGATCAGTTCCCTGTCAGGGAGGGTCCCACTTCCCCCTGTGTCCAAAAAGCAAAAAGAAAGTGCTCATAAAGAACAAGATGTGAGAACACGAGGTGGACCTGTCAGTCCTCCTCCTCCTCTTCAACCAGTCGGCAGGAATGAAGAGAAGAGTCTGACACAGCTACAGCTTTTAAAGCCACTTCCAGATGTGGGTCCAGCCCAGAAAGGCGTACAGCAGAGGATGACCTTTGACTTTCCGTCAGACGGCAGCGATGTCACGCTGTCAGATATCGAGCGTTGCTACGAAATAGGACGCGTGGTTGGAGATGGGAACTTTGCGGTGGTGAGAGAGTGCCGTCGTCGTGACAGCGGGCAAACCCTTGCCATAAAGATCGTCGAACGCTCTAAACTAATCGGCCGGGAGCACATGATGCAGAACGAGCTGAGCCTCCTGGGTAGCCTGTGTCACCCTCGCATAGTGCGTCTGGTGGCGCACCACCACACGCACACCCACTCCTACCTGGTGATGGAGCTGGTGAGTGGGGGGGATCTGTTCGAGGCCATCAGTGAGAGAGGGAAGTTTTCAGAGGCAGAGGCCGGGCTGATGGTGTCGGACATGAGCGAAGCACTGAATTACATCCACTGCAAGAGCATCGTCCACCGAGACCTCAAACCAGAAAACCTGCTGGTGGGTATCAGGGTTAGAGAGAGGGAGTGAAAAAATGTGGTAACTCAAGTGAAAGTTGCTTTCAAAAATGAATCCCTGTGTCTCTTATTAATTTTATCACTAGAGGGAGCCAAAGAGCAATATGTACAATTCATAATGTTGCTTTAATAGATAATGAGATGCAGGACTGGTCTCAATCACCTAATAATAGGTACAGAGGAGAAAGTCTTAGTTCTGTTTTATACTTGCATGAAAATGTTGGATCACAGCTGTGATACTGTAATCCTTTTTATTTTGCTGACAGAGTCATGAAGTCTATGGAATTAACAAATTCACAAACTTTATAATTACTGACAAGCAGTCAGTGTGTCAACTGTCTCTGCTTTTATTGATCTTCTGCCAAGTTTTCCTCGCCCACAGTCTTCACATACCGCACTATGACACTGTATCATCTTACAACTCATTATTTAACAAGGCCTGAGGCTACCATATTAGTTGTCAAGTCAGTATTTAGAAGCACCCCAATGAAAATGTCAGTGATCTGTGCTGCAACAATGTGGTTGGAGTTGGAGTTTTTCTCCCTGTCTGACTTCTTTTCTGTCAGTGACTTGTTTTTGTGTGTCCTCTCTCAGATAGAGCATGTGGAGGCCGACATCTGTAGGCTGAAGCTGGGAGACTTTGGTCTTGCCATGGTTGTGACTGAGCCAGTCTTTACCATATGTGGGACACCCACATACGTAGCCCCAGAGATTCTCTGTGAGACAGGTTGGTGGTGTTCGCTGCCGTATCAAACACTATTTCACTTCACATTTTACTTTTTCTTATTCGAAAACTCTTTAAATACTGTATATTTCTGAATTTCAGGATCATTTTGTTTATTTTCAAGATAATTGTTTGTGATCTACCCAGGTTACGGTGTAGCAGTGGACATATGGGCTCTGGGTGTGATTCTCTACATCCTGCTGTGTGGCTTCCCTCCATTTCGCAGTCGAGATCGGGATCAGGAAGAGTTGTTCCAGCTAATCAAACAGGGACAACTCCACTTCCTGTCCCCCTACTGGGACCCCATCTCAGAGGGTGAGAAGCACAGAACTATAAAATACACAAACATTCACACAACCACACATTTTGTATGTCATCCTGTGTGTGTGTATGTGATTGTGTGCAGAAGCCAGAGGCCTTGTCAGAGCTCTGCTTCAGCCAGATCCCACAGTGAGGATGACAGCAGAGCAGACCCTGTTGCACCCCTGGGTGAAGGCTATGGCTTCAGACTGCAGGCAGAGGACGCTCATAGACAGACCACAGAAGAACGCAGCAGACACTGGAGCAGAAGCAGAGGGAGTTCAAAGTCCAGCTCAGGCCAATGCAGCAGAAACAATGGCAGACAAAAGACCAGGACACACCAGCTGCGAGGAGGAAATCACACAAAAACGGTTCAGCAGAACCAATGAGAAACAAACTGAGGTGAACACAGGCAGAGGGCAGGATGAGGACAAAGCGCCACAGCAACAATCAAAAGAGACAAGAACAGTTCACGCTACATCTACACAGGTCAAAGTGTACAAGATGGCAGAGGACACACCTGGTCAACAGAAGCCAGAGTGCACCTCTCCGGCTGCTGGCTCACTCAGCAGGGAGCCCAGTAGCCAGGAAGTACAGCATCCAGGTGTGAAGCAGCTGTCAAACCCAGACTGGGAACTCAGTCAGCCAGATGCCACCGAACACCAAACTGAATTCCCATCCCAGATTAAGACATAGTCAAAACAAAATCCCAGCAGTCACCTCCACAATCACCACCTTCACCCAATACAGCTCAACAAAGCACACAACACCACCAATCCCCCACCAAGTCAGCATGGACCCCGACGAGCCACCATCATCCATCCACTGAAACAGTCCCAACCTCTCTATCAAGCCTCTGTTTAGTTCTGATTAGATCAAGGTCGTCACTTTCATTGCTGCGGACAGTAGCACTGACTTCTTAGCAGCTGGATTCTCAGATGACCCACAGATGATGTGACGTACTCACTTGGGGATTGAGCAGCGTTTGATTGACGGGGCGAGATAAATCTCATAAATGTGTGTAATCCATTTATCCTACAGTCATTAATTGATCATGATATGTTGTGTAACACACCCTTCTAGGATTGCAACAGGGGGATGGGAAGTAGCATTGGGAACACTGTGTTGAAATTAATGAAATAGATTTGGTCAAGTAGGACTCAATTGGATTTAAATATCTTCAGTTTTTCAGTGTTCTTTAAATTGCGGTGTATTCATGAAGAAAACCTTTGGTAACCCTTTAATTTACAGGCTGTTAATTACCTGATAATGTCAAGAAATAGCCAAGAAATTACAAATAATTCCGTCATAATGTCTAGAAATAGCCTAGAAATAAAGGTCAATTTCATAGTAAATTAATGTTTTTCATAAAGGCAAAATTTTACACATGCTTTTAATTTTTTGGGAAAGGCCAGAATTTCTCTCCACCAAATCCTTGCAATTGACCATTATTTCTTGGCTATATTTCTCGACATTAGCTATAAAATTGACTATTACTTCTAGGCTATTTGTAGACATTATGACGCAATTAATTGTAATGGTAAATTTCATAGTAATGTCGAGAAATATAGCCAAGAAGTTACGGTGAATTGCTAGGACGTGGTGGAGAGAAATTCCGGCCTTTCTCAAAAAATTAAAAGCATGAAAAGCATGTGTAGTCTTTTGCCTTTATGAAAAACATTTATTTACTATGAAATTGACCGTTATTTCTAGGCTATTTCTTGACATTACTATGCAGTTTATTTGTATTTTCTTTTCTTGACATTATCATGTAATTAACAGCCTGTAAATTAAAGCGTTACATAAACTTTTTAATACATTTTTGTGTTTTCGTCTAGGTTGACCATCGTCTTTTTCTTTTTTTTTTCTGGCCAAACATGTTTAACATTGAAAATATATGTGGTTCTAACTATTTTGGATTTCTTGTTTTGTGACCCTGACTGACCCATCCTCCTTTTATACTCCTAGAAGTCCATTCATAGAAATCTTGGGATCATTTTTCTGGCAAACATTTGTTTACTACATGTTCATGAACTATAAATATCTGTAGCCTACCCAGTGGTTTTTGTTTTCATCTTTTGATTTTACATGCCAGTGTGTTTATGTTACATGTTGTGAGGGGCCTGTAACACACTGACACTTTCTTAGCAGGATATAATTATAAAAACTTAAACTGGGTGATGCCAAACAACCAGAAAATTAGCAATCTGTGGAGGAATTTGGAGAAATTAACATGTGGTCATATGCAGTGGCTAATAATGGGTACTGCCCCAGCGTTCAGGACATGGTGTGAGACCACATAGAGCTTCTGGGTAAACTGTGTGTGCATAGCTGAGGGTGGTATGGCTGCCTTACCATCCCACACAGACCAAATAAGGCATATCTGTCTATCCAATGGGAGTGGTTAGTGCTGTCCCTCCCGATTGCGGACAGCTGAAACTCTGACATCCTGTCTCACCTACCCCCAAGTACACTCACACAACCCCCAATCGTGTACACACAGGCACCCCTCCCAGGCCTTGAGGCAGCTAAGCCACAAATCTGGGGCACTGAGGGGATGAAAAAGCTTATAAATGCTTCTGACCTAGCACCGGTGGCCAAGGGCAGCTAAGGCTTTCTCTGATCACCCTCATTTTCTGCTTAAATTATTCATTCATCCTTAATGTATACATATATAAAGTCTCTTACAACCAGTTGATTCAATGTGACACTGAAACAAGGTGATTTTTCCCCACTTAAACTTTTGTTTTGAAAGTTATCTCATAGTAGTTACGTCATTATTAAGGTGATAAAATACGCGTTTAGCTGATAAGTAGTACAAATGTATGAAGGACGCGTCTTTCGAAGGACTGGCCTAAATTTGTCGCATATCAGGTTTTGGTCACCTTTCAAGTCCTGCCATACACTGACCCGCAGGTGCTCAGTACGCATGCGCCTTTAAAAACTCTTTAAATACCCCAAGTCATCTGCCACAACAAAACATTCCGCTGTCAGCCAATTCACGGCTGTAGCCTACACAAGTAGTTACCGCCACACAGAGGCCGTTTCCGATACACGCAAAGATATTTACTTTTACGATACGGAACTTGTATTTATTAGTCACGATCGAGTGAGAGCAAAAAAAAAAATTGACCCGGACTCGTTCAGGCTGTGCAGGGTGAAGTCGGGGGAGACGGCGGACAGGGGAGAGAGAGAGGAAAAACAAAAAAAAACAAAGATGGCTGTGTAGCCAGAGAGACGGAGCCCCAGCAGCAGAAGTGTCTGGAGCCACGGCTGTGATCGCCGACACGTCCCCGTGAGTCCCGTGGACCAGTCAGCCAGTCAGTCGGTTCGGTACCGGAGCAAGGGGGGCACGGTTAGACGAGCAGCAGCCGAGCCGAGCCGAGCTGGGCCGCTGGTGCACACATCGTTGTAGCTAATCTGCTGTTGTCATAGCGAATAATAATAGTAATAACGGCGTCGAGAGGCCATAACAACAACAACAACAGCAACAACAGCTGAGAGGACGCCTGGGTTGTTTTTGTTCAGCCTGGGCAGAGAGAGAGGAGGAGGAGGTGGTGGAGGAGGAGGAGGACCGCTGTGTTTGTGTCAACGTAGCTAGCACATAGTCTGCAGCTAGCTCCACTGTAAGTCTACTACTAAACTAGTCAACGTTTAATTACATTTTTATGCACATGATCTTGTTAGATTTCCAACTTCCGACGTGTGCGGTAGCATTATTAATAGTGATATTAATAATAAGTGAAGTCTCCGGTCCTGTCTGACAGCCTGCTGCCGGAGCCCGGCTAACGTTAGCCTAGCTGTCAGCTGACCGTTAGTTAGCCTGTGTGCTAACCCGAGCTAACACCTCGGGCTTCACACAGCGTGGTCGCGCCGCGGCGGGTTACATCTCAGAAATTTCCAGACAAGTCATCAACATCATCGCCATCGCCACCATGTCTTCACCGGAAGAGAGAGACGTGGGCGTTGCGGCCGCCCCTGGCTCCTCCTCGGCCGGCCTGGGGGTCGGGGCCGTGGGGGCGGCAGTGGAGGCTGTGGCCGGGGTCGCTGCCATGCAGGAGGAGGTCGGGATACGACGAGAAGGGCCCGAGCCGGACCAGGACGAGCCGCCCAAGAAGAGGGTGAAGGTGCCCGAGGGAGAGTCAGGCAAGCTGGAGGAGAGACTGTACTCAGTGCTGTGCTGCACCGTGTGCCTAGACTTGCCCAAGGCGTCTGTATACCAGGTAAACATGGTGTCAATCATAAAACCCCCTCCCCCACCCCTCATAACCCCCTAAACCTACCGTCAAACAACAGCAAAAACCAGCTGGAGTTCATACTAGAGGACTCTCAACCCACCCCCCACCCTATGTGTCCCTACCCCCCCCCCTCCCACAGTGTCAACCTGTTGAACGTGTTGGCCAGCTCCATGTATTTTTAGTGGTAGTAGATCCAACACAGGCCCAAGTGTCTGCAAATGGAGCCATGTCATGAGGCTGTGACCGGACACACCCAGGGGCCTGGTGGTGGTCAGCTGTGCAGGCTCAAGTTCATAACATTATACTGTGAACTATCCTCAAATAACCCTCAGCAAAAGCCACATTCCCAACCCCCCCACTCCCAGAATTCAAACATCCAGGGTCCAACAAATATCTAAAATGTACATACCGTATATAGATATAGATATTCTATCCCCTTCAGTCCACCCCTGTGTTCTCCTTAATGGCCTCAAACGTCTCTCTTCAATGTCAAGTGAACACATTTGTAATTAATGATTGTTGAGTTAGTCTAAACATTTACATGCCCTGATGTGTCATATGAACATTGAATAACAATATCGTGTAAAACACACATCAATATTTCTTCCACACGCGAAGCTTTAAACGCAGATACATAGAAATGTTTAAGAGAATTATAATCCATAAATAACATTGATATTACTCCTATCATACATCCTACAGAGAAACCCACACACTTACAGACCTCTGTATAACTTATAATGTTATACACCATCTTCAGTGCTACACACATTTTTGTTGTTCCACTGTTATGTGTCTCAAGCCAACCCATTGTTATAACTAGCTTTAGCCAAACATGTCTAATGACCTTTCAACCAAATGATGTGTTTTGATTTGGGTTTCAGCTGCAGTCTAAAATTAGTCCAAGTTTCTTCATTTATTTTGAAAGAGTCCAGTATATCATAACCCCATGTGACACATAATGCAGGTCGTAAGATTTTTCAAAAGAAAGTTTAAACATTGTATTCCAGGTTTTCACCTTCATCCTGCCACAGTATTTAGCATTTATGGTGCGTTCCAGGAAACCCTCGTGTTTTTCCGACCTGTTACCCTGAAAGTGCAATGGAATGGCAGTCAAACCCGTAACTTCCCACCCATGAACTCGTACCACATTGATGTACTCCCAGTTACGACCCCTAACGTCACAAAGCCCTCTAAACAAGCAAGGTATTATAGCAAGGTATTCCTTTAACGTTATTTATCTGCTAATGTTAACGCGTCATTGGCAGCAGCTCTAGCGTCACTTAGTTTTCAGTGCATTAATCAGTTTTAAAAAATACAAATAATGAAGGTATAACAGCTTCCGTTATCTGTGCTACATCTTGCTACCAAAATTCATTGCGCTCAGACAATTTGGCGTAGATTGCCTGGAACGCTACAGAGTTGTAAGTCGTGACTTTTGGGTTCAAAAGCCTGGAACGCACCATTCTCAGTTTTTAAAATTCTGTCGTCTCTTCTTAACTCACACGTTTTGTTTTATTGACCCATCTACTTTTCCTCCACCACAGTGTACCAATGGACATCTGATGTGTGCGGGCTGTTTCATCCACCTCCTGGCTGATTCTCGTCTCAAAGAGGAGCAGGCCACATGTCCCAACTGCAGGTAAACACATGGTTGACCGGCGTAGACACTGCAGAGCACTTCCTGAGCAGGGCACGGAGCGGCTACTTAGTCCAAATCAGCAGCAGCTGGGTACTTAACTTAATAACTGTGGTCACAGGGCAGGATGTGAGCATCACTGTGGATCATTACATCAGACTTGATTTTAATATTTTAATAAACATGCACACAAGTGTTTCCAGAACAGCGTGTCGTAGTGTGCACATACAGAGAAATCCTTGAGCAGCTAATTTAGAGGAAATATACACTTCTGTCTGACATAAATGATTTGACAGTTTTCTCTCTGCATGTACTGCATTATAAACTCTGTGATGCCAAAATTACTTCAGCATTGATCATTTGTGTTTTAGGCACCGGAAAACAATAACTTGATGAGTTTCTGTCAGTACTAAATGTCGAAATTGAAATTACCACCAACAATTGACGGAAATATAACAGAACTTTTCTCCTGCCCAGACAGCTACTCTTGGTTTTGCATTGTTCACAAACTTGTATGAGCATACTGTGCATACCCCAAATATTGTATGCATGCCACTGCGCTGAGGTGTGATTGGTGTTTTTTTTGGTGTTTGTGTAGGTGTGAGATCAGCAAGAACCTGTGCTGCAGGAACCTGGCGGTGGAGAAGGCTGTCAGTGAGCTGCCGACAGAATGTACCTTCTGCCTAAAACAGTTCCCCCGCTCCAGCTTAGAGAGACACCAGAAAGAGGAGTGTCAAGACAGGTATACCACACACACACAACACAGGCAAACTCACTAAAAATCCAGAGAGAAAAAAAAGATCCCAATATACCATATTTAGATTCACGTGTAAAAACAATGGAAAGTGTCTCAAAATCAGTTGAAACCGTCAAATTAAAACGGCCACAGATGATTCATTCAACTGACAGAAATGAAACAGAAACTTTAAATAGAAGCTGCACACATATGGACGCCACCTAAATGATTAAATCACCAGAATGATTTATACATGCGTGTGTGTGTGTGTGTGTGTGTGTGTGTGTGTGTGTGCGCTCACATGTCTTAACTCAGCACATTGGCCTGTCACATGGGGTTAATTTGGGGAAGACAGAGGAGCGTGTGACGTGCGACTTCATGAGGGGGAAAAAAAAACCCACTGATGTGATTACAGACTGTGTGTTTTGTTGCCTGCTTGAATTTGCATGCACGAAATCCTATGGGGTTGTTGCCATAGCTACAGGTGACCCTGCTTAGGACAGCTGTGTCTGTGCTGGCGTTGCCATGACAACTGCCATGGCAGTCACAAGGTGTTTTTTTTTTTCTTTTTTCTTTTTTTCATTGGTCAGGTCGGGCATAGAAATGAGCCGGCCTCCTGCGAGGACCCGGTTGCTTTTGACAGGAACATGCTGTTGCCGTCACGTGTTTGAGGCTGGAGTGAAACTTAACATGAAGCTCCGTGTTTAATATCGCAGAGGTTACAGTGTGTGATTACAACTTCTTTTTTTTTTCTTTTCTTTTTTTACATTATTCTGTCAAAGTAGTTGAAATGCTAAACGTATATGTAAAAAAAATAAGCATGGTTGTAATTACCATCAGCTCACTACTGGAACTAACTAGTACCTTTCACATGCGTAAAACCTCACCTTTACATTAATATAGTAGCAGGCGTTCATTGAAAAGCACCTATACCTGGCATGTAATTGATATGAATCCACGTTGGGCTCCGAGTGAACACGTATCATTAGAGGACGGTTAATTAGCTTCAGCTCGCAGCCTGGTTTAATTAGTACCTTTGATATTATTAGTACCCTCCACTCGCTGCAGCAAAGTACATACCGGTGAATTCTTTGCAAAGCACCTCAACATCTATACAAAGCCACGTCTCTCCTTCCTCCAAGTTTTTTTCTCTTAATTCACTTTTTTTTTTTACATTATGTTGCCAGGGTGACGCAGTGTAAGTACAAGAGGATCGGCTGCCCTTGGCAAGGTCCCTTTCATGAGCTGCCAGCACATGAGAGCGAGTGCTCCCATCCCACCAAGACTGGCACAGAGCTGATGGGAATCCTGGGAGAGATGGACCAGAACCACCGCAGAGACATGCAGCTCTACAACAGCATCTTCAGCCTGCTCTGCTACGAAAAGATCGGCTTCACAGGTACACGCATTAACATAACAGAGAGATGAGTGCAGCGCAGAAATATGCCTGTGAACTCTAAAGAGAGATTACCAGAGGAACTGGTAACTATATAATTCCCCCTGCTCCCTGACTCTCCACCGCTCTCTCCCGCCCACTTACGACCAGTTTGCCTGTTTTTAAAAAACTTGTCTTCCACTCGTGTGTCCATCCAGAGGTGCAGTTCAGGCCGTACCGCACTGATGACTTCATCACTCGTCTGTACTATGAAACACCACGCTTCACTGTCCTCAACCAGACGTGGGTGCTGAAGGCCCGCGTTAACGACTCCGAACGCAACCCCAACCTCTCCTGCAAGCGCACACTCTCCTTCCAGCTCATCCTCAAGAGCAAGGTACGTGTTCCTCCTCCTCCCCGGCTGACTGTGTTTATTTTTAAAGTTTTCAGGGCTGAGGATGCATCACTGACCATCAGGCCTGTAAAAGTTTGGAAGTGAGCTGAGCTGATGGTCGCTTACACAACGGCCATTATCCCTTGTGCTGCTGCTCAGTTCTGCTCAGGCCATCGATAAACGTGCACTCCTCATTTAAACCCCTGACTTTTACAATAAGACTCTGCTGCCCTGTCATTTTCCTCTCGTACCAACAGTTGATAAGATTGTGACAGTGAGCGATGTGGCGGTGGGAAACCAACAGAAATGTCCAAACAACACATGATATATCCTCCTGAGACCCGGCCCATGCAAGTGTGTCCTCTGTAGTGGACATTTTGTTCACCTGTATCTTCCTTAAGTATTTGGAGTTACCCAATCAAGCTCTATAGTACTCTGTAGAGGACATCCTGGGCTTTCCAGTGATGTGTCATGTGATGGGTTTGCATGGTGGGAACTTTATTTTTTTTCTCTATCAAGATGGCCGCCATACCAAAACACACATTTCATGAAGAGGGTAGGGGTAACACAAATATTTGTTATCTATTGCTATTTTTACCATGATAATTATATATATATTTGTTTATTAACATGTCAATAACAATATTATTACATCTGAAAGCAGTTTCATAATTTCTGTTTTGAAATAACAGTCCTTTTATGAATGTCAACTGTAGTGGACAAGGACCATTTTAATGTATTTAATGACAGCACTTTGTCTAGGAGAAATAAGTGTGGCAGATGGGATTATAGTAGATAAGAGAGAGATTCAGATTTTTTTTGCTCAGAACAGCACCAAATTTCATCAACAGTACAAACAGGGTCCCATCCCATAATACAAGGCATCAAACACCTGCAAGCTTTGACTGATTTCTTCTGAAAACAAACAAAACACAACGTATCCACTCTCCTCCAGCTGCTTCCTACTGATGCAGAATCCCTGACAAGTCGATTACCGAATGCATCAATGTTCCTATCTGTCTTCCCTATGTGTAGTTGTGTTAGGTAACCAGTTTAAGTGTTTAAGTTAAGTTTTCTCAACATAACACTAGCAGGTATGACAGGGAAATTGGCAGGTTGAGTTGCCAATACTGTCACAGTCAGCAAAGTGTGCATGCATTTTTGGAACCAATTGTGACTTGTCACTTTTCAACTGCATTCGATAATCGACTTGTTAGGGCTTATGCATTAACAAGAAGTGGCTGGAGGTGTGTGGATTAGTATTTTTTTATGTATTCTTGGGTTAATATCACTATTACACTACTATAATTATGTTAGTATAATTATCTCAATTCTATTGTATTTTCACACGGAAATCGTCCCGTTGTCCTCTACAGTGGACATGCTGTAAAATTGAAATAAAAAATAAATTTAAAAAAATAAAAATTGTAAGGTGTTATTTTAGGCCCAAACAGATAGGAAATCAAAAAAAAAAAGAAATTGTAAGACACTTTTTTTCTCTGGTTCTCAGGAGGATATAGGATGATATAGGATACGGTAGTAGGATTTTACACATCGATCTATTTAATTAGAGCTGTGACTGAAGATTGTTTTGATTATTGATTAGTTTAACAATTACTTTCTATACTAATTGTTTGGTCTATAAAATCTTTATGCCTTTTAATTGATCGGATGTAGTATATGTTGTGCCGGCTCAACCCAGTGAGCTTTACGACATCCCGATCAACTCAGATTTCTGCTATCCACCTTTTTCCAAGCATCAAAAACGTAAGCCAGTTTTGCTCTTGCAGTGGAATTTTATGTTTACGTTTGGTTTCGGTAGTCGCGGTAAATGCATGGATTTTTGCGTGGCGCAGTGGTTAAGGCAGCCGCCCCATAAATGCATGGTTTTTTTGCCTCCCCCTTTCCTGTCTATCTCTACTAATCTGTCAAATAAAGGCATAAAACGCCAAAAAAATATACTTTAAAAAAAAAAAAAAAAAAGAAAATGTGTAAAACACATGGATCATCACACCAGCTTTTAACAATGGACATCGCACAAATTGACATCCATTGTTAAAGACGAGCGTTAATAGATCCATGCGTTCACCGCAACTGTGACAACGACTGAAAACCATGGAAACGTAACATACAATTCCACCAAAACCAGTAAAACCGGCTTCCGGTTTTGACCATTGATCACGTTCGGAAACTTGTGGATAGAATCCAAAAAACGTTGGTTGCAAAGCGCCAACGCTGTTTGATGCGACGCAAACATTTTTGCCGTTACACAGTTTTTCCACCAGAGGGCAGCGACAGGTTTGACGTCGGCCGTGATTCGCACACGTCTCGGCTGCTACAGCGTCGTACATTGTACAGTAGTGCGGGTCTGGCTCTGCACTCATACGCTGTGTGTGTGTGTGTCTGTGTGTGTAGGTGAACTCGGCCCTGGAGTGCTCCTTCCTGCTGCTGAAGGGGCCGTACGACGACGTGCGGATCAAGCCCGTCATCCACCACCACTCCTTCAGCAACGACACCAACGAGACCGACTACGTCCCCCTGCCCATCTCCGACTCGGTGGAGTGCAACAAACTGCTGGCCGCCAAAAACATCAACCTGCGCCTGTTCATCTTCCAAGTCCAAAAATAAAGAGTGAGTGAAGAAGAGGAGGAGGAGGAAGAGGAGGAAGAGGAAGAGGAGGAGGAAGGTGGAAAGGACAAGGAACAAGAAGAAGAGTGATGGAGGACGAGGGGCTGAGAGAGAGAAAGAGGGTGTGATGAAGATTAAAGAGAGACACCACTGAACCACTGATACCTCTTAACACCTACACACACACACACATACATGCACACGCACACTCACACAGACACACACAATCACACAGGGTACACACACACACTCATACACACACACCACTAATTACACTTACCTCCTTTTACAAGATAGTGAGACCCCTTGCTTGCTTGGTTGGGGGTGGGGGGGTGGGGTGAGCTGTGAGTTGCTATGGAGATGGGTGGGCATTGATATGGGATGGAGGGTGCGGGTGCGACGGCACAGGTGGGGGGCCAGGGGCGTCAGGCGCGGCGAGCAGGGGGAGGGAGGGAGGGAGGGAGGGGCTCGGTCTGACCTTTGACCCCCTGACACCCGCAGCCAAAGGTAGCACACACACCGACCAAAGCAGGATTTGCTGGGTGCGTTTGTTGTGTGTGTGTGTGCGTGTGTGCGTGTTAGTGTGCGAGCGAGCGAGGCCGACAGACAGAGAGAGCGAAGCGGAGCGCGGCCCACGCTCTGCTTTACATGTTCAAATGTCCCAAACACACGTTGATAATGTGAAAATAGAGCGTCTGACTCTAGCGAGCTGTTGTGTGGACATGTGAAGGGACGTCGAGGGCACGATTGTGGGTATGAATGTGAGCCGTGCGTGTGTGCGTTTTCCCCCCTCCCCTTTACACAGTTTCGTCACCAGTTTCCTTCTGTTTTGGCAAAACTTCCCTCTTTTGTGTCTCAGACTTTGCCAGAACAGACGAAGAGACGGCGTCCCCCCCCCCACTTAACCCTCTTTTTACCTTTCAACACGAGGAGAGACGGCCTGGCTGCATGCATATTTTAGTTCTTCAACTTATTCCTCCAGCTGTGGTTATATTTAACCTTCGACACTACTATGATTTTTATTTTCTCTTAACCCTAAATATTTAAGTACCTGTGAACTTTTTTCTCTTTAGTTGGGTTTTAGCGTGCAAACAGCTGCCTGTGAGTGTGTGTGTGTGTGTGTATGAGTGCGTTTGTGTGAACAGATCATAACTGTGCGATTCCTGTAAACGTGTCCTAATGTGAACCAGAGTTACGAGCGTTGGAGTAACAGAACCAGCAAGACTGGAATACCAACAATCCTCCAGGGGCCCCAGGTTCACCGCTCATCACTTGTAGGACTGCCAACTATTTTAGGTATTGATTGACTGCACAGTGTTTCCTCAATTATGTCGGGAAGGAAATGTCAAACTGTAGTAAAAACAAAAAAGAAAAGAGAACAGCCATTACCATTCAACTGTAGATTTGTTTTTGAGATTCAGGATTCAAGTGTTCACATCTGGAGTGGCAGGAATGATGAATCTCGCTGAGTGATTTTGTTTCAAAGTTGCTTGATAGTAATTTGATTTGTTTGCTAATTTGTTTGGGAAATCAGGCCACTACAGCAGCCAATCAGCATTAATATGTAATCTAAAGGATGTGTGTCAACAACTAGGTCCAACACCTTTTATTGTTTTTTATGTTCTTCTCATATGGTGCAGTTATGGTTCTATTTTAAAAATGTTTTTAACCAACAGTTTCGTTCAAAGATGTTCTTAATCTCCACATAGTTATCACTGCAGATATCATTTCCTGTTGTCATGACAGGAGGTCAGTGATGCATCTTGAGCCCGGGAAACAATGACTTTTTTTTTTGCCATCAAAGTGAAGAATCAGCAGCCTCCGTCTGAAACTAACAGTGTTTATAAAGCAGGTGAACCCTGCTTTTTTTTCCCCCTAAAAGATCTTGTGTTGGATTGAAATCAGATAATCACATAGAGACACAAAGAAAAAAACAAACCTGGGGCCTGGTTGTGTTTCCAGTCTGAGAGAACTGCACAGATTCTGGGTCTTTGTGCAACGTATAATGAAGCCTGATGGGAACCTGAACGCCACAGGAGCCCGACCGGGTTGATCCGGCGGCCGCGGGGACGAGTCAACAGCAGCGACGAGGGAGTGAGACACAAACTGAGAGAGAGCGCAGAGTCCAGGGGCGCTCTGGACTCCTTTGTGCGCTCGGAGCTCCACGGCTCTCTGGAGAGGACAGACAGCGGATGTTGACGGATGATGTGTCTGTTTGACTGAGTGTGTGTGTGTGTGTGTGTGGCAGGGGTGGGGATGGGGGGTTTTACCTTACCACAGTGACATATTAGTGTTAGACTTTCTTGAACGAGAACAAGAAGATGTTACTTAAGTAGATTCTACTGTAAAGCAGATAGATCTCTCTCCTCCTGACCTCTACTTCCTGTATTTCTGTGTTTTAATGCTTTGTCTCTATGCCAGTGGACTCACTCATCTCACTATGGCTGTACATGTGCCTTTTATTAAAGATCATGGAACCTGCTCTGTGTATGTGTGTGTGTGTGTGTCTGAATGTAGAAAGGACAGAAATAGAGCCGGCTTTGCGAAACCATCGGTCGGTATAAATTATGCATTCGGCACCGCAGTTATGAAATCTAAATTTAATTTTAAAGCCGAGCGTGGATGATGGATATGTTTCATTGAATTTGATAGGGGGGAGAGAATATGAATCAATTTCAGTTCAAAATGAAATTACCCAGCATCAGGACAATAACACATTGGCTTATCAGTTGATGCTCGCATGAAAGTGAAAGTAGTTTCATCACAGTGGTGTAAAATGTTGCCTGACACACGACTCAAAAGAGGAACTGTTTCATACAATAGTGTCCCTGTGTGTTTGTAAAGACTAATTTAAATGTGTCTAGCTGGACATTGATCGGTTTATTTGACTGAATGTTGATATTTGCTGGAGGAGAAAGAGCTCAGGTGTGAATACCAACCCACTGTCACTGTCACTTAGATATTATTATAGTGTGACAAGGCCAGAAGATCTGCTTGTCTCTGGACATTGTTTTCATATTCATGAAGATAAAGTGATTACTAAATTTATCAGCAAAAAATATTATCAATATTCACTCATATTTTAATGAGAGAAAAAAAAAGAAAAAAGTCAAATTATAGTTTCTAAATGTGAAATGTGCACCATTTTCTGAGTTAATAGTGATGATGATGATCAGATGAAACAATACGGGGAACTGCTGTTGCTTCATCACTAACCCCTGAGAGTGTGTGGTTCTTCACAAAGGAGGAAGTAACCGGTGGTGAAATTTGGCTTCATGCATCAGGACGATGTACTGAGAGTGTTTGAGCAGGAGGGGGCACTAAAGTCTTAAGATGGAAATCCTCCAGTGGCTTTATTGGGTATGGTAACTGGAAATGTTCTTTTCTATTTTTGTAGATCGTAACAGATGTTATTTCGACTTCAAATGTAAAAAGCCTGAAGAGTCGCGCTCCTGCTTTAAGGCTCTTAGTGTCCTGATAAAACCAACGACAGACTCAAACTGAATGAAACACAATAACGTAACATATTTCACTGGCTCGTTATTCACGCGTGACAGTCGTCTCCCATTTATGAACTCGGCGGTGCCTGCTTCTGTTTCACTAGATCCTCATTTAATGCACTTTATTTCCTGTATCTCTTCACAGCTACATCAGCTCCCATTAGCATCATCATCATCATCATCATCATCATCAGACATAAGACGCATAGAGAGCCAGGATGAAATAATTCAGCCATAGGACTTTATTCTCTTCACACAGTGCATTTCCTTAAAACACAATATATAATTTAATATCAATATAAAACTCCATTTGTGTATATAAATTATGCATTCAATACAGCAGCTCTGATATATACTATTAAGCTTTGGTACAGTGGTACATTTATATATGTGAGTGGGTGTATGTTGTGTGTGTGTGTGTGTGTGTGTGTGTGTGTGTGTGTGTGTGTGTGTGTGTGTGTGTGTGTGTGTACATGCTTGTGCGTGTGAACGATGTGCCCTGCAGGCATCATCTGGAAGAAGGCGGGTGTAGGCGAGTATGGTGGGGGCTGGAGGTGCGGGGCGGTGGGGGTGGGGGTATGGTGGAAAGAAAAAGGTGTTAAGCGTGTGATGAATTCACGCAGGAACCGGAGCATCGTCGCTCCATCCGCCGCCGAGGCGTCGTCAGTACTGCGCGCTCCAGGCCGGAGCGCTGAGGTTGGTGCAGCTGGGAGGATGGCAGCCGCCGTGGTGGGAGGGTGAGGGCACCACGCAGCAGTACCCCGCCTCCCCCCCGCTCACCCCGCTCACTACTTTATTTTGGGGATAGGGCATTGAAACGCCTCCCTGCAGAGGAGACGGAAAAAGAAAGAAAGTCTGAGCGAGGTTTCTGGCACAACTTCTGCACAACTTTACTCCCGGGCCGACTCGTTTCGAGCTGCCGAACGTTTCCCTTCTTTTGACTTTGACAGAGGAATCAAACCTATGGCTGCTCTGGGGCGTACCCACCTGGACCATGCTACACTGATGAGAGGCCATTGTTGAGTAGTTCCCCAGCACAGCCTGCGCCTGGGTGAGGGAAGACTGCTGCACCCCCACGGTAGGGGCGTAACCTGCTGCAAACACACACACACACACACGTACCAACATTAGTTATTATGATGCAATTACAATCACTCACAGTTTGTGTGAGAAAAGAAGCCACGAGAGAGCTTCACATATATTAGTAACGTACATATGTGTATATTGAGAAAGTGATGTGAAGCTGACATGGCATGAACAACACATTCTGATAGAAAGAGAAGGCAATGTTACATGGTTGATTTGTTAATAAGTAAATATAAAAATGAATGCAGTGAACAATATTTAACACAGATATTTTATATATCATGTCTGGTTGGATACATATCTTTATTGACATCATTTAAAAAAAACAGATTTTTAATTCTGTTCCAGTGTCACTAGTTTGAGTCTTGTATAATGACAGTTATTTGTTTTAGTTTATTTTGTGAACACAAACTAGTGCGCTGTGAATTTTACTACGTGACAGTGTTGAGGTGTGTGTGTGTGTGTGTGTGTCTTCTTGGTCTTTACCCCTGTGTTGAACAGAAGCCGCAGGAAAAGAGACCGGTTCACTGTGAGACCCTCAGACTACATCTCTGACAGTGTAACGGCCCCCTTCTCTACTGCCACAGTCTGCGCCCTTTCAACCTTTACATGCACACGCACACGCACACACAAACACAAACACAAACACAAACACAAACAAACATACACACAGATGGGAGGTACCTGTTGGTTGTGCTATTTGGCTGTGCATGTGCTGGCTGGGGGAGACGGGCCTGCATCCCTGCTGAGGTGAGGTAGGGTACTGGCCGTAGTAATACATAGGCACCTGGAGGGAAATAAAAATGTTCCTATTAATATAAAAAAAATAAAATTCCTCTTTTACAGGATAATTCTGTAAATAGTCAGAAAAGGTGCGATAAATGTTGTGTGTCTTCCCACCTGAGGTGAGGGCTGGCAGTAGCTGGGGGGGTTGGGAGGGGGAGGAGCTGCATAGATGTAACCCTGACTGGGAGGATAGAGGGGGGGGGCTTCGCCCGTCGACTGACAGCTCACTGTCACGTGGCCGAACTGCGACGAGAGATCTTCAATCTGTAGGTCAAGAGAAAGGAGGTCAACACACACGCGTGCACACAAACAGGTGACCGTCAACACACACACACACACACACACAAACACAGAATTGCAGCGCTGTGCGGAGATACATACTGCGGAGTATGGCTGTGAGGGAGGGACAGGCAACATTTGTGGAGCTGTGTAAGAGACAGACGAGTACTGAACCACCTGCGAGAGACGGAGACACATGGAGACAGAGATAAAGACACAAACAGTGACATGTATGTGCTGCACCACGAACATGTCAACCACTTCCTGCTGGTTGTGTGTGTCTGTGTGTGTGTGTGTGTGTGTGTATGTGTGTGCGTGCTACCTGCTGCTGCGGTTGCTGCTGGGAGGGAGAGCTGTGCAGCTGAGTCTGGCTCCTGATTGGCTGCTGCTGGCTGTCTGGGGGGATGTACACGGCAGGGGTCCCATCGGGGTTCAGGAAAGGCTGCCCTGAGAGGTCGAAGGGTTGACTGTGATGAATGTGTGCGTGTTGTGTTACTAAAATCTCTCTGATGTGTGTGTGTGTGTGTAACATACCAGTATGTGGGTTGACTAATATGCTTCCTGGTGGGATCCCGTTCTCCATGATGAAGGCCGAGCTCTGAGTCTGCTCCTCGATGATGGGAGGAGAGGAGGAGTGGGGGTAAGGGGATGGCAGTCTGAACAGGGTGATTGTGCCTGAGAGAGAGAAATAAAAGATAAAGTGTAAGAGTAAGAGAAGTAGAGGCACATAACAAATTCACATGTCAACATCTCAATCTGATAAAGACAAGAAGAAGAAAAAAGAAAAAAAAAACCCACCACACCTGTCTGTGCTAAAAAAAAAAATGTTGCCCCTCAGCACAGCCCTCAGTGATGATGATGTATGTTTCTTCCTGAATATGCGAAGACGTCTGGAGGTGTTGTGTGAAAATTTACAGCTATGGTGTGAAGATTCATGGATTGGGTTAAATTTTCGCACCCTGAGCAACTTCCACTGCTTTTTCGTTAATTAACACTGCAAAATTAAGAAAAAAAAAGAAAAAAAGAAAAAAAAAAACACTCATCGTTTATAAACAGCAATTTTCCCAAGTGGTGGTTGGGGTGATGAAGTCTGAGGATAAGTTTGCAGGTGTAGAGGCATCTCACCCATGATGAGTGAATTTACACGTTGAAAAAGTGACATACGAGGCGATGAAAAAAAGAAAGAAAGAAAGAAAAAAGTCACTTGTGATTCTGACGCCATGTTTATAAAAAGACGTACCTGCTGTACCTCGCGCCTCCCAGCTCTTGTTGGCAGGTTGACGGGTTTTCGAGGCGGGACTCGTCCACTGGTAGGAGGAATCGGTGCTGTCGGTGCTGCTCCAAGGCCGGGGGTCGTTGCTATAGCGACAGTCGGTCTCCGTGCTGCTCTGCCTGCTGCTTCCCGTCCAACTGGAGCCCGAGCTGTCGCGGCTCCCCCTGTGAGACACGACCAGAATTATCCCACGGCCTTATTACGGCTGCCATTTACGTGAATGGGCGACAGAAATCACTTCCACGCCTGCTCACGTGTCACACATAATGAAGCACGGAGGGTTTTATATTCAACATTCATGAATGTAAAATATCTATAAAAACTTCCCCTGGTTATTTCCGTTCAGAACGGCAGAAACTCTCGCGCCCTGACACACACACATAAAAAACTAGGTCTCTCTGTTTCCACTGCAGATCCTGAACCAGCTCTGTGCCAGGCAGGCTGACCAGATTAAGATGATAAATGACTACACATCTGCGCAGAGGTCTACCTGAAGAGCTGCCTTCTCCTCTGGGTCTCAGCGTATGGATTGTACTCCTCCGCAGCCCTGCACACACACACACACACGCAGGGACATATATTAATGTTCTCATCTAAATATAATAAGCTGAAAAGGCACATGGAGAAAATACACTGCAGGCAAGGTTACCTGGTTTCTGCATGGACGCTCTCCTGGGTGCAGAGTGGCTGTAAAAGAACAGCAGAGAAATTAGTGAGTCTCCTCTTTGTCTCTGTGTCACGTCTGCCTGTCTGTCTGTCCGTCTGTCTTCCTCCGTCTCTCCCGTCTCACCTCTTTGTTAAAGATTCGGTCTCGCACTCTTTGGTACTCCTCCTCCCGCTCCTCCATTGACTTGCTTTGCTTCTCCCGCAAGGGGTGGAGTCGGGTCTGTGAGGAGAGAAACAAGAGCAGGTCAAATCGCTGATAGGATACGATCAATGTCAATTATAGAAGAAATTCCACAGAGACAGCGCCAGCTATAGATATATAGGAGGACAGACGTACCTGGTCGTCCGAGCTGCTGTCTCGCTTCAGAATAGTTTTCCAGCAGATGATTTCTTCTACTTTGTCCTTGTGTACCTTGTCCACAAAACGCTGCTCTGGTCTTTGTAGACAAACAAATGGAAAAAAAGAAGAAGAAGTCATAAGTCCACGGTAAAAGCCAAAAGGATTCAGATGCATATACTCACAGATAACATTATGCATGCTTACATGCGTGTGCCGCTGGTCCTGTTGATGATGACAGACTTGCCTGTCTGGTCTACATTGTGCTCCATGCCAAAGTAGGCCGCCACCCGATGGACCAGCATACGGTGGTAGGATGACATGTGAGGAAACTTCTTAAAGGGGCTGAGAGAGAAAGGAAATGGGGAAAGATGAGCAAAGAAGAAGAGAGAGGTGGGATGGAAGAAGAAGAAGAAGAAGTGAGTCAGAGGGAGGAAGACAAAGATAGAATGAGGGAGTGACGAAAGTGGGAGGGAGGAAGGTGAAAGTGAGAAAAGCAGCGGAGGGGGAGAGAGAAGGAGGTAGACTGAGACTGGGTGTATTTTTTTGGCTTCAGTCCAGTTTCATCCCTTGTGGTCTAAACACACCCACACTAACACAACTGACTCAATATATTGACCATAACACCAAATGGGCTTTATGGACACAACTATAATATACCAGCTGAAAACACATTTCACATCAGAATGAAAACTGGGTTGAATCTTTTTACCCTTTAGCCGACATTTTATTCATTTCAGCACATTTAAGTAGGTAGAAAGCACAATGAGGAACCAAGGTTATGTCCTCTCCTTCACACACTGCTTCACACACACACACACACACACACACACACACACACACACCTATTGCTGGTGATGAAGTCGATCATGTCCTGCTCCAGTTTTAGCAGCATCATGCGGTCTCTGGGGTTGCTGTTGAGGGTGTCGACGATAAACTGGTGCAGGTCAATGCCGGTGGAGTCGGTGTACTCCACGCTGGACTCTGTGAGCGACAGAAGGCAGGCGGGAAGTGTTACAGAGTCAACAGAAATAAAAGTAGAAATAAAAATAAATAAATAAAAACCTCACTGCAATATTTAACACCTCAGGAGAACTGCATCTAAATAGTGGCACCGTGTTCTGCTTTATTACATTTTCTGTGATTTCTCCTTCTTTATGAGACATCAATCACACACAAATACCTTTGGACAGCGAAGGTTTCTTTGGATCAGGGCTTCTCTCCTGCTCTTCTTCCTTACAGGAAGTTCTCTCGTTGTCGTGGCAGCTGGATGAGATGATTGTGTCTGGAGTTGCCTGAGAGAGATAGAGGAAAATGAAGAGTGGCTGGATTGTGGTGATGATGATGATGATGATGATGATGATGAGGAGGAAGAGGAGGTGGATGATAATGTGTGCCCTTGTGTGAGCGTGTTACCTGGATTTCTTCAGGTGGTGAGAACTCCTCGCACACAGCTTTGCTGCGAACTAACTTTCCTTTAGCCTGAAACACACACACACAGCAGCAATATTACAAATTCATAGAACGTATTGCAATCGATATTTCCGTAAGAATGAATAATGAGAGGCTGAATAATTTTAGCTTACCTTAACTTTTTTCTTTGGTTGCACCTGGGTACACTGTTTCTGCAAGTGAGGACACAATTTGTCATGAAGCAAGCATGTGAGCTGCTGCTGCTGCTGCTGCTGCTGGTCGGTGCATAATTTTCAATAGTACTGTAGGGCTCTTTGTTTGTGTCGCTTACCTGCTGCTCCAGCTTCTTATCGTCATGGTGACACACGTCGTCGTCCTTTTGATCGCAGAGGGGCAGACTCGGCGGAGGGGAAAGGCAGCCGATGACGTCACACGGCGTCGCGTCGCAGGGCTTCAGGAGGACGTTTGCACTTTCTGTAGCAGCTTCAGTCATCCTGCTGAACGACGCCACACTCACACAGTCAGGCTGCGTGTTTACCTCAATAATGTCTGTATTTGTATACTTTACTGCTATGTAAAAAAAGATAAAATCAAATCTTGGTTCTTGCATTTGCATGAGTGTGCGTGCGTGCGTACGTGCGATGCGGCCCCTACCTATCTGGAGTTGTTTACTGTTGAGCCTCACAGGTGAATGATGAGGTCATATATCCCATGTTCCCAGAGGGCGGCCAGAAACACAATTATCCTCTCTCCGCCTGTGCTCGCCTTCTCCACTGTTTCCCCTCTCTGCCGGCTCTTTACTGGTCACTGGGAAATAGCCTGAAGAGATTGAAAAAAAAAAACGGTGTTAGTGGTCGCTGTACAAGAGAAAGAACCCTACACGCCATTTCACACTCGTATCAAACAGTTGCCGGAGCATAAAAGCATGGCTGCTGGAAATGACATCAAGTAGCTCAGCTTATGTGTGTGTCTGTGTATCTGTACGGTTGTGTGTGTGTGTGTGTGGGTGTGTTAATGTCTGTCTAGGCTTCCCAAATGCTCTCCAGGCTTGACGGTTAATTGCTGCTTCAAGTGTATTACAGTAAGTGTGCCTGTGCATGTGTGACGGTAACATGTAGGCCTGGTGCTTGGACGAGGTATTTGCTTGTGTATTTACGTGTGTGTAGCTCATGTAAACGCATGTCTGGTGTGTGTGTGTGTGTGTGTGTGTGTGTGGGTGTGTCGGTTTGAGTGTGTCCTCGAGCTTTTCTTAGAAACAGCAGCTGTGGAGAGTATCATCCGATCCACCAGCACTGATATTCCCAGAATGCCAAGCTGAGTCTGTGATCCCAGCGGTGAGAATATTGCCGAGACCAAAGAGATAGATAGACACGCACACACACACACACACACCAAACACACACACACACACAGGAGGAAGTGACATTCCACCATCTTCTCCAAAGGGCCGACTGCGTTCAGCGGGGACACATTGCACTGTAACACATCGCTCTAGGGGACGCTTATTCCTGTAACACCTGGGACAGAATAACGAGCTCAGAGAGGATGCTGAATCCCATAGCATGGTTATTTAACACCCGACTGGAGATAATAGCTGTTTTGTTGTTTTTTTCTTCTAAAAAAGGGTCCCTGTCAGTCCATGTGCAACCAAAGTGGTGTTTACTTCCTATACCGCCTCAATGAAACACAATACATGACAGCAGCACTTCCACCCACAAAAATATTCTGAGTGGAGAAGAGAGGCATGTGTTGCTATATGAATATCTTTAGCAGAATTAATACGATATGTGGTGCCTTTATGAGGGAATGAAATCACACTGTAATTCAGTTGGTTGGCATTAATGGTTTCATTGGTTAACCTCTAATGAAATTAGGTAGTGATGTCATGACCACAAATGTTTTTTTAATGACCTGTATAGATGGTTGTATTGATAATTGTTCCAACCACGATGAAAAGATCATTTTACATGAGGGTTTATATTTGATATCTCTGACGTTGCTCACCATGTATTGAAAAGGAAATTATTTTACTGATCATCAATTTTTTTTTCCTCGTTTCTCCAATTTGAAAATGTGCTGCTTTTTCTTTGTTGATCGTAATATCTTTGCTGCTGAGAAACTAAATATTAAACAACAGTTCTGGTAAATTATGAAGCATCTCTGACGTTTTATTCATGGTAATTAATGGAGAAACTAATCGCCAGATTCATAGATAATAAAATTATTCTGTTGTTTTTCGAGCAGGAAGCAGCCAACAATCAGTATCTTCTGTCTTAGCATCGTTCTAGTCCACTGCAGTCTCGGGAAAAGGCAACGGTCTGGAGATATAAAAACACCCTAAAGGACATAATAAGTTGGAAAGCTCCCTGATGTGCTGTTGACAAGGTTTTTTTTGCTGAGGTGTCCTCTAAGCAAACAGGCTGGCTCCACCTGTGCTGAACTGTATCTGACCTCAGACGGAGGGAGGGGGCTGGAGAAAAAAAAAAAAGAGGGTACATGTCCTTTAATCAGGACAATCAAAGAGAAATGTGTGTAAAATAAGAGAAAGCCGCTGCTATTGAACTGTATGAGAGCTTTGACTCCACAGCAATCAGGAAAGAATGGGAGCACGGCCGAAGGAGACAGAGAGGAAAACGAATGACACAGGGCAGATACACTACAGAGGAAACAAGATGAATGGGAGGCGAGGGAAGCGAGGGATGAGGAGAGATGAGGAGACAGTCTGCAGGGACTTTAGAGGTGAAGAAGGGTGAAGGAAGGCGCTGGAGAAAGAAAAAAGTGAGGAATTAGTGATAGAGAGGCTTGCAGGCAGCGCAGTCTGTCTCCGGGCTTTTCAGCCGACGGCCGTGAAGAGGGGATTTGAGTGGAGCTACCAGTTTTTGAGCTGAGCGCTGCAGAAGCGGCCGGCCGCCCGGGGAGAAGGTGTGACACGATCATTAGCGCGTGACGGATGGCGGCGGGAGGCAGGGAGCGCCAGTACCCGCTACATCATCATCCATCTGCTGCTCTCCTCCAAGCCTCCAGCCTCGGAGCCACTTACTCACCAGGACACCTTTCTTCTCCAGCCAAAAGCTGCCTGGCTCATCTACACTGACACACACAAGGCAGGCCAGTGGGAAAACATCCAAAAGCTACTTTAGATGGCCATTGTCAGCTGAAGCAAGTTATATTAAGTCCTTAAGTCCGGCACAATCCAGCTTGTAATTAAGACCACTGAAAAAATCTGTCTTTGAATAGCAGGACTATAATTATCAGTGGTAGTTGCATTTCCACTGAGCTCTACCATTGTACAACTGTGTGAGTGGGGTTTTATTCTCCTGCTCTCTCCACTTGTGGGGCATTTATCACATTCTGCCATCTCAAGTTTTCTGTGTGTTGTTTTTTTTTTGTATTTGCATCTATCCATCTCCAGAAACTCCATCGCCTCTGGTCACAGAAAGCCGGTGTTTGTGTTTTGTCTCTGAGGTTGCGGCTGAATTTAAAATGTGATTTTGTTTTCTCGCTCCCTCAGCTCGGAGCTCATTAGGAAATGATTCAGCAGGAGACTAAAAACCAAGAGAGCAGGTCTCTGGTTTGAAATAATAATTGAGAATTTTCGAGGCAAACTCAAAGAGCCCTGAGCACTTTGTTTATCCTTAATATGCACAGACTTTGCCCCCAAGCCTCTATTTGGGCTGCTTTACTTTTCTTTTTTTCTATTACATAGAATTTTTTTTTCTTTTCTGATTCTTTATATTGCTGTATCTTCTGGGCTTGCTGCACATTCACAGCGGAAATCCTCTCCCCCTCTCTCTGTCTGGGCAGGTTTTTATTTTATCTCCATGCTGCAGCACATTTAAGTCAAATAAAAACAGGTCATGAATTATTTCACCCTCCACTTTAAGACAAGCGACAGAACAGAGCAGAAAGTAGGCTACTGGTGAAATTTAGGTTAGATCGTCCTTTGAGTTTTCAGCACCTGGGCAGCCACAACAGACGCCAAAGTGACTTGTGGGTGCGACAGCTGTGTGTTGCTCTGCAGCTGAGCTCAAACCTTAGCTGGAGGAGGAGGAGGAGGAGGAGGGGTGGTGGTAGTGGTGGTGGTGGGGGGGATACCTGCATGTGACACATAATGAAGAGATGGGTTTTAAAGGGCTCCTTCACACTAAATTATGCTATCTCACACACTGAGACTGATGGTGGGATCTGGACCGTGTAGCAGCAGCAGCAGCAGCAGCAGCAGCAGCATCACACGGAGGATGTGGTGGTGGGGAATAGACTACAACAAACAGGTGTCAGGCTCGTGTATAAACTCCGTGGCATCCTGTTAACCCACATAATGAGACCGACCAATGACAGGGCTCGACCGGGGAAAGTGCGGTCTACTTTGGGGGGGACAGGAGGACCTGGATGGGTGGTGAATGCGGAGAGGTAGTGGGAGCTGTGTCTGTCTGTCTGTCTATGTGTGTGTCGCATTACTGTGACCCGGACTAAGCTGAAAACACCGGGCTATTTTTACACCGGACCCGGGCGGGGAGTGGACCTCCTGCTCCGGGACTTCACCGCGCTGTCAGCTGCATGTGGAGACACGGACACACGCAGCAGGAGGGCTGTGCCGCGCTCCCACCAGTGTTTTATACAAACAGTGACAGGAAACGACTTTCTTTCCTAGGACAAATGTGACAACTGACAACTTGAATCGCCTTTAAACTCAAATTACTAACTCAAACACAGACACATAAGCGCACCCGGTAATATCACGAGAGGTAACGACCCTAAAATCCCGAGTTTAAAAAAAAAAAGGACAGGAGAAAATAAAGTGTCAAATTAACACGTAACAATTAAATATAAAGCTGAAGATAGTCAACTTGTCCAACACATTAGGTGACCGTCGTCATTCATTCAGCGCTGTGTCGCTGACGGTTCAGCCTGACGGCGGAGCTCCGTCCGGGGCGCAGTTAGCTAGTTACACCCGGCGCCTCCTGTCCTGTAGCCGCTTTTCACCGCCGACTTTCGGCTCAATTATCCACAATTTCACGGTGGTCTGGTGTGTTGTAGTGTGTTTAAAATCAGCCCACTTTCACAACCCGGTGTGTGTGATGTTCGATGTGTCAGGGTTGGCAATAAAAAAAAAAACACCAGCAAAAAGACAGCGTCGACGTCACCACCGGAGTGACCGTTAATAATCAAGCTAATCGAACAACCATCACCGCGCGGTGAGTCCGTTATCTTACCGTTAGCTGACGTCGCTCTCTCCCCGTCTGCCTCCGCGGGCTCGTGCCGGTGTAGTCTGCTGCCTCCCGGTCGCCGGAGCGTCTGTTGACTGTGAGGTCCGTTGTTGCTCCTCCTCCGCCTTTTGCCTGTCTGTCGGAGCAGGAGGGAGCAGGGGAGGGGGTAGAGGAGGGAGCAGGAGGAGGAGAGAAGAGGGAGGCGCCGGGGAGAGAGGAGGGAGGGAGGAGGGCGACAGCTCGCGCTGAACCCTGAGCCACGCGCCCACACACACGCGAGGAATGCACGAGAGCCATAGCTCCATCAGGAGCAGCAGCAGCAGCCCACTGAGTGGTGTAGTCTGTGTGATACTCAGGTAGGCTATACTCAGTAGTATACCCACTGAAAATTCATTAATATTTCAGTATACCCACTATAACAAAACTATCTAACTATACAGGCATGGACAGTGTACCCACCCACCTAAAAAAAGCAGTATACCCACTACAACAATTCAGACTACACCACTGGCCCCACTCATGTCCCCTCCTGTAAATGCTGTCTCCGTCCTCCATCTACGGCAGCCACTGGACAGACAGACACAGGAGAAAGTGTCTCCTCTTCTTACGCCAACAGCAAAGTTAAACTACTCCTCTTTCATGCAGTGGTGGGATGTAAGTAGGCCTACTGTACTTATGAATTTGAGTGTTCTGCTAAAACATGGATGGATTAAAAAGAGAGCAGGTAGATTTGTCGGTGGTCCTTTGGTGTCTCCCCTAGAGGTTGTTATTATGTCTTTGTGGTCATTATATGTCCATTTGAGGTCAACCCCATGTGGCTGACCCCTGTGACCCCATGGGTAACGGGGTCTGTGCACAGTTTGCCCCTTCAGTGATCCATCCTTATTGGTGCTCTATTACACTGCTATTTTTTCCTATTGCTAATTTTACTTTGAAAGAATACTTTATTGAGTGCTGCTATTGTAGCCCACTGAAATAAAAAAGAAAACTGGCCAAATTAAGTCACAGTGACTAAACAAACACCCTTAAATTGGAAAACATAAATTTCTATTAACAGAACAGTTTGCAGATTAGTGTGAGAGCTGCCATCCTCCATCTGTTACCTTGAAACCTAAAATTACTCCTGAGGATGAAGAACTGTTTAAAAAAAACAGTGGATGTCATCAGGCAGTAACTCTTGGCTCTTATGATTGAGTATAGCCTGTATACTTTATGTCCAACAGGCAGCAATTATACATTCTGTATACAGAATATGGATTTAATTAATAATTAACTGCACTGCCAAAGCACTACTTTATATCATTCAAAGTTGCATTTAAATCACAAACACTGTTCAGACAAGAGTTGGGAGAGGTATCATCTAGTGAGAAAAGGCTGTGTCAGAGTTGAGTTATTTGCACAATGAATGGCAATATGTCATGTCCCGTGTTTGCATCAATGGTGGAGGAAGGATGCAGCTCATTTTATTTACAGCTTAATACACTGCTGGATGTTTTGATGATCAACTGTAGTGAAATACAGTATTTCCATCTAAAATGTATTGGGAAAGTACAAATGTATTGATCAGTAATACACTACAAAATGTGTTTGTTTGTTTTTTGTCATTGAGAGCCTTCTGTGTGCTGCCAGGTATTTAATTTCTCTATCACTATCTCCAATTGGACCTACCATAGACTCCCTCTGGATCTGAGTCATAGACTCTTGTCTTTCTATGGTTACGACACAACAAATCCAAATATTAAGGTGTCTTGTTATAAGGATGACATCTTGTTGAATGTTACGAGCTTTAAATCTGTATCGGAGCCAGGTCCATTTTAGAATACCTGGGGTCATATGTCCAAGTTTTGCGATGCCTGCAGAACTGATTGCAGCTATCCACTACAAATACAATTGGGGCACTGCCGCATCAACCAGCCACAGTCCTGGGGCAGGAATGAGATACTGGGCCCCTATTAACCTCATGCAATGAATATATTGCTTTCTTTTATGGTGTAATAACATGCTCCCAGATTTACTCTGTGGTAATTTGATTGAACACTTCAGTTTGAAAATATGGAACATATAAATTGAAAATTGGAAAAAAAACAAAAACAAATTCATTTTGACACAGGGATCCCAGGGGAAGTTGCAGACTTTGCCCATTTGGTCGACCAGTCTTAATTTTTTTCAGGATTAGTTGTTTGGTTCCGGTACTTTGCCTCAGTTTTGTCCCGTATTTTCTTGGTATTGAGATTCCATATTGTACATTACTATAAAAACTAACAAGTGCTACCAATGTTTCCATGCAAGGATTGATAATCTGACAGTAAATTAAGGTTTGGTCTGAGTGAAGGGCATTTTCAATTGTTACCCAGTAAATGGCAATCCAACCATACTTGTCAATGGTGTCTCACATTTGAAGGATACTATGTATTAGCCTAACCTTCATTTGCAACTTCTGCTTCTTGTTGAGCTGGAGGAGAAATGTGGACTTTCTATGAATAACATCTTCAGGTTACTGCGCACCAGGAACTACATGTACACCCACACAGTTCACTTTAAAAGGGCTTCACCTTCTGTTTTTAACATGTAATAGCTTATAAACAAGTCCTGCCGAGACACTGCCTTATTTCTAGGTTCAACGATCCCTCTTATGAAAGCAATCAGGACCAGATGGGAGCGTGAGCAGGAAACACTGATCTGAGAGGAGATAAGAGTCTCAGTTCTTGAGGAGATTCATTCTTGTGTCATTAATTCTCATCTCATTCAGTTCAAAGTCATTCACAGGCTCCATTATTCAAAGGCAAAATTACACAAGATGTAGCCCAACCTGAGATCTCTCTGATATGTGATAAATGTAGCCTGGAGGAGGCAAACCTACTTAACAGCTTCACCCTTTGTCCCAAGATAGAAAATGACTTGTCTGAACTTTTTTTTTAAAACGCTGTGAAGTAGTTGATAGCCCTAACACACCAGGCCGCCGTTTTTAATAGTTTTGGAAATCCCAGAGCTGAGATTCTACACTGTAAATGACAACAGCCGATTCCCCTCCATTGCTTAATGGCTACTAAGAATATCCTTCTTATGCACTGCATGAAAAGGTCAAACTCTGTCTCTGTGAATTAACCAACACGGTTCACCTGGGAAGCTGAAAGTTCTTCTAAAAATTAAAGTGACGTTGACTTTTAAAGTTTGCTAAGATCTGCCAGCCTTTCATCTGTTACCCAGACACATTAAACCTTAACCCTAGGGCTCCAGGACTCTGTTTACATTTTTAATTTTATGTCACACTTTATTTTAGAAACAGCAAACGTCACTTTCATTTCAGGTACTACTTGTATTCCATTTGGATGACACAAATGAAAATAAATACTACAAGGTCACAAACATTTAATTGATGCCAAAACATAGTCAAAATAGGGTGAGTATTAATTTATAGTCGATATGAAATGTAGTGGTATCTTTTTAGGTTCTTTGATGCTGTTTCCCAGCCCATACTGGGTGTAAAAAACAGTAGCCTACATATTGTACATATATAACCAATGGGGGCAAAAACATCATGCAGACTCAGTGTTATAACCACAAGCTAGAGATGACTGAGCACAGGCCTCAGGACATGCGTCATCGAAAAGCTAGCAGACATTGCGATGTGTGTGCATCACTACTCCCCCTCCTTCCCCTTCACACACTTCTACCCAAGTTTCACATGTTGTATTGACACTTATTAACAAGGCACAAATCAATGTCACACTCAAATGCAGTGAAATCAATCCCACTGCACCCGCTCACCTAAACAAGTCATGTACAGACAACTGGTGTGGATATAATCTAGAATTTGTCCTGAAACACGGCCAATGATAGAAACTATCTCTCTCTCTTCCTCACACACACACACACACACACCTGCTCTCTGCTGGTTCCGGCAGTATGGCTGGCATGTGTGCACGCAGGACAGAGACTCAGTGGCGCTCGTTTCCCGTTACGCGTGCACAGAAATACCGCCACTGTTGTGGCTTGTTATATAAACACACCTCATTAGAAAGTGCACAGCTGACTGTGCGTGTTTGTATGTGTGTGCGTGTGCGTGTGTGTGTCTGTCTGTCTGTGTCGGACTGTTACATCAGTTCCAGAGCCTCACTGAGGTCCAGGGATGTCTGTTTAACGACCTTACTAGAAGTGAGATTAGAGTGGCCTGTGTCTCAGGGAGGCAGCGGAGGGTAAACTCACTGCTCTGCTAGACACATAAAGTAAGTCCATATATTATCAAATATTTATCTACAACTCTACCCTTGAAACTAGAGTTTTACACTGATGGACAAACTTATATTAGCTATAATAGTAAGCTCATAATTGACTTAAAAGAAAATACCCATAGCAATGGTTTTAACACTTTCTGTTAGAGAGTTATAAGAATACTTTATAACAATATGATAATATAAATCTCATATCATCACTAATTGATCTACATGATGTCTAATTTGTTTAATTCCCACATAAAGTGAGGTTTTTCATATCAGAATCTCTGCTAGGTGTCTTGCGCCTGTAAATGGTGGACTACATTGTTGTTTTTACACTTTTTTGTTTGTACTGATTAAATGACATGGTAATAACTGATGTAAAATGTAATTCTGCAGACAAGCACCATTAAACCATACGTTTTCTATCTTTGGCCAAAGCTAGGTGTCTCAGTTTTAATGCTAAGCAAACCAACAGCTAGCTATATAGATTACAGTGTAAATGAGGCATCACTCTTCTGATCGAGCTCATATAAAATAAGCCAGATATTTCTCAAAATGTCAAATAATTTCTGTGCTACCTTGTCGATATTTATATGTGAGCTTTATGGATGTTGTTTGGTTACTAACGCGAGGCCTTGGTTTTTATTTACCCTTACATCACAGCTCCAGAGCAACTTACACCATCACTCATGAATCTGCTCATGCAGACATAGCTATCTCTTTGATCATCAGTGTGCGTAAACGTCTATGTGTGCATGTGTGTACAAGAGATCGAGTGACACCTCAACAAGTGAAGCTCATAAATATTAATAAGGGCCTCATAAATATTCAGAGGGTGAGCTATGAATATTTAAACTATGATGGAGCATGTGGCCGGGTGACTAGACAGCCACAGACAAGAAACAGACAAATAGACCTCCTCCTTTGCTTCCTAACCTCAGTGAGATGCAGCAGCGCAGCCTTTCTTTTAGGCTACATTAATTCTAATTAGGAATACATAATTTTTATGATTTTGTTTTCATGTGAACTACAGCTCAGGATAAGAATAATGGTCTTAGTGATGTGTTGCAACAGGCAACCAGGCTTCTCCGTCCAAATGAGGTAAACATCCTTGAGTGGAGGCTTCCTAATTCAAAGCCTGCAAACTGTCCACATAACCAGGATCATTCCAGCTGCACATAGGCTACCGTTTACTGCATATTACACAGCCATTACTTATGCGTTATTACTGAAATCATTGCATATTTAGTTTAAAGTTTGAACACAGATAGATCTCTTATAGCTGATTATCTTTACATAAGGCATTTTTTGTTACTATCTCTGTTAAACTGAAATCTGTAGAGTGCAATAAATCTCTATATAGATCAGTCTAATCTATGTACTGTTCAATATCTTTGATCAATGGACACACTTGAACACCTTCAGCATCATTATTACTCATGTCTACTATTACATAACATGGATTTTAGGATGCTAATTGAAAAATATATCACAGCAATCAAACCGAGTTGTAACTAAGTGTTTGTGTCTGACTTAATGTTCCTACAAGAACCCATGGTGTAAAAACTGTAAAAGAATCTACTAACAGGTTTTATCTTAAAATAGTGTGTGATCTACCCAGAGTCGCAGTTCTGCATCACAACAGGGTTTACATTAGTAACACAGATATCACTATTCTGATTGGTAGGATGCAGGCAGATGTCACTGCTGTTTTGCATCACAAATGAAGAATTTGCTTGCAAATGTATTTGAGGACGTTGTGTGAAATTGTTAATAAATCTGCAGAGAGTAGAGAGGGATTGTGTGAAGTCAAAGGAGCACAGATCCTAAATGTACAGTGTGGAGCACAGAACGGGCCTCGTCGAGGAGGTTTCAGAGGTGCAAATTTACTGATTTCACAAGGACCGACTATTTCATTTCCAGGCATCGCTCACTTCTTCATGTCTCGCCCAGAATATAAACAGAAAACATTAACCTGATTTGATGATGTTCCTGTGGTCACACCTTTGTCCTGCAGTGTAAACCCAACTATTTCTGGGGGTACCTGAGGTAAACAAAAACAAAAAGTATATGAATCCCTGATGTAACTCCCCAGGGAAAGTGGATGATGAATTTAGATGCAGTGCGTCAGCAGTCAGAATTACAAAACTATGAGCACAGTGAGGAATAATATGGGTTCAAACGTGGGTTGGGCTGAGAGTGCGCACTCAGATTGTTCCTGCAGCGCGGAGCTAAAACAGTTAGCGGCGGCTCAGGGGGGAGCGAAGGAAGCATCAGGATGAAGAATCCACCTGACCGGCTTTATTTTCTGATCAATGAGAGTGACTCACTGTGGATCACCTTCTGCTGCATGGAAATAATCCAAGAAGGGCTTGTGCTCTGTGGACAAGAGTCAGATTCAGTGTGCGTAAATGTGGCCGTCTACACACCTACACACACATACGTATAACCTGTATCAGTGTGTGAGAACCGTGTGTGAAGGTGAAGAAAGTGCACCTGTCAAGTGATAGACCTCAGCAGCGCAATGGCTGTGTGGGTTTGTGGTCTATAACGGATGTTTGACAGGCTGATGAGCTCTGGCACTAACACACTCCTTCCTCCACACATTCTCCCCTCCTCTGCCTGTCTTCTCATCTCTTTAGGCGGTGGGCGTAAACTCCCTCCTTTTCTTCCTAAACGCCGTCTTTTCCATCTCCACTCTCTTCTCTCTCTCTCTCTCCCTCCTGCTCCTCAAATCCTTCCATGCATGTTGTTTTTCGCTGATTGCGAATTTGACAGGTCTTCAGAGAGAGAAACGCAGAGGGAGAAGCATCAAACAATCTCCTCAATTAGACAGCCCACACAAATGTGCGTCTGAACTCTGTACCATCTTCATCAGTTGTCGCAGTTTTCATCTTTCAGTCGCAGACACCTTTGTTCCCGAGTTGAAAACACACTGTTCACAACAAAGGCAGAGAAACCATTTAGCTTTGAAGAACAGAAAGCCACGACAAGCTTTTAAGGTTTATTTGCATCGAGAGGAGGGAGTCTCTCGGCTTTCGCTGCCTTAATTGACCCATCAGTTTTGCCTGAAATTCGCAAAGGCTGCACAGCGGCCACTAATGTGAGGGCATTCGCGATGCAAATGGATCTCTGACTGATTTCGTTATAAGATTTAATATAATCTCACATTCAAAGGGCCACATTTCAGCAGCTTAAAGGCAATTATTGTGGAAAAAGGGGGGAGACTGAGGAAGTTGCTGTTGTGGTCCGGTGTCGTGCTGTAATTACACCTGCTAAATGATAATGATGAGATCCTGTTGTATTCCCGATGTAAGGAATAAGTTTAAACAGGAAGTAGGGACACAAAGTACAGTGCACACAGACTCTTTGTCTTATGTCACCAACCAGATTTTCATCTGTCACTGAGCGCTGATGACTAAACGTCAAAGAAACACTCATGATCAGATGGCACTGTCACACACAGTGCAGAGGGATGGATGGTTATAGAGGAAGCGAAAGAGAAAGTGAGACACAGGAAGCAGAGAGGAGGTGAGACAGGTAGAGTCTGTTCAGGACCTCCGGCTGGTCAACAATGGGATGAGTCAATACTGTAGTAATACTGTGGTGCACTGCAGCATACCTGGAGGGGGCTCAGACCTGTTGATGCAATCAGCGCTGGATGTCTCCCGTTTTCTCTTTCCTCCCATCTGTCTCCTCTCCACTTGGCTGTCAACCTCCCTCACAGCCCCCACTCCCATCTTTCCTCCCACAACTCCTGACTCTCCTCTGCCTCTCTCGTTATATACACGTTGTTGGGAAAAGAAAACGCCGGCTCTGCAAAAGTCTGTTCCTGGAGATGAAGAAAAAAAAAGAAAAGGAAAGAAAGAAATGAGCCTTATATTCACAAGTCATTCACACCATCTCATTATGCTATTTTAAGTCATGTTTTCTCCACCACTTCTGTTTTGGGGTTGTGTCTTAATCTCGCTTTTAAATCACCGGTTTAATTTCACCATTTATTACTGAAGCTGTGCACGGGTATTGAGTGTGAGCTTCAGGCTCCGCAGCTCCTTCATACAAGTGTAGTTGGTGCATAAAAACAAACTGGTTGACATTTGAAAGCACAAACGTTCTTTTGTCTCCATCCTCCATCTCTTTTTCCCCTCACACATCATCTTCCTCTTGTTTACATCCCATCTAAGGAACTCGGTTTTTTCCCTCCCTCCCTGCAAATCTTAATTTCCTCCCTCTTTCTTTTCTTTCTTTCTTTCTTCCGTCCAATTGTCTTAATCACTTCCTCCGTTTGTCACTCCCTCTTTCTGCGCATCCTAGCTCCCATCCTGTATCATTGACCTGGAAGCCTCTGAGCTTGTTCGCTCTGCCGTGGGCATCATGACCATAAGCTGAGTCGCAAGGCTATTTATATTTGTTCCTAATGAGGTGAGATTTCTCTCCGCCATAGCAACAGTCTCTATGGATACCCTGCACTTGGATACCAGATCCCATCCTGTTTTAAATGTCTTATTATGGGCTGCGCCTTCCCCTGTGTATTGTAGCCTAATTAATTCTGAATTATCACCCTTTGCTGTGTGAACGGCGCCGAATTGTCCTGAAATCACCAACAAGACGACGGCATCCGCACAACCTCACATGAAAAATACAGGTTAGAGCTGCACCGGTCCATTCGCATCATCAAAAAGATCACAAATAAATCACTTAGGCATGCAACCTGATGCACCGCTCACTCGGTTTAAATTGTCAACTTCAAGGGAGTAGAGACCTCTACAGGTGCTCTCATTATTTGATCTGAGACACACACACACACACACACTCACACATGCAGGAGGAGTATGTGTCTTCTGAGCCACTGACGGGCGTGACATTGATCAGGTCTGAGCCACCGAGCGAGGAGCTGGATGCAGAACAAGACCCAGGCAGCCGAGTCCAGATCATTAAAGGATCTCTGTGACCGGGGTCACACAGGTGCTGAAACCAACCAGCTCATTTCCTGCCAAAAAGCAAAAACAACCAGTCAATAAAGCAGCAGAGTAACTTCTGGAGGAAGCCACAATGACTGAAGAGCACACATGAACACAAACACACACATACAGACACACAGATAGACAGATGATAAATTAAAGGGGAAAAACACAAACCACCAGAGCGCATAAGTGCGGTATTGAGGCTACAGGTCTCGGTCTCTGGACCTATGAAGATGCTCCCTCATTTGGTGATAGTGGTGGTGGATTATGGAGCGCTGTCTGACACATCGCTCCATAATCTCCCACAGGTGTTTGAATTTGTGTTGAGATCTAAGCTTGAAGGTTGAAATTTATGACTCACATCATTGCATACTAAAACCAACCAGTGTGCCCCATGGATGAGGGCACTGTGGCCCATTATTGATACATAAATGGTGAATCACCCAAGGCACTCGCATATATGCATGTATTATACTGTCAATATATAATCTAGATTCTGTATTGATTTTTTTTTTTTTTTGTCCTTCTCAACCGAATCATTTTTTATATACTTTGGAAACATTGTTTTTGAAACTTTTCGTGCAAATAAAGCAGCTTTGAATTATATATGTATGCATGTCTGGATATATATATCTACACATACACAGATATGGATAGTCTGTGCGTCTTTGCATTTACAGTAAGACTTAGAAATGTTCTGCTTTCGTCTGATGACAGACACCAAGACAGCTGCATGCACATGTACTCACACACAGGTACACACAGACACAGCCACACATAGACACACACACACTGACAGGTGCTGCATTGTTATGGCATGTCCAACTCTGGCAGCTTGTTTTCCTCAGACCTCTCACCCTGTGTGATGATTCAGAGACGGGGAGATGAAAGGAGAGGCAGGGACAAGGGGGGAGGGGAGACGGGGGGGAGTGGGGAGTGGGGGGGTCTGACAGGAGGGGATGGGAGGGGAATTGGAGGGGGCTAGGATAGCTACAGTGTAAGAAGGTTAAGTAAATCATATCATTAATGCTATGTTAAGAGATTGCTTTGACCTCTGTTTGGCTGTCTGTATATGCAAGTGTGTGTGTATGTGTCTGGCCTTTGTCCCAGTAAAGCAGGTGGCAGCAATGACGTCCGTCTTCTTCCCAGCAGCACACACACACACACACAACCACACATACACGCACACCTCTCTCCTGCTCTGTGCTCTCCGGTGTCAGTCCCACTAGATTCTATCGCGCTTGAAATTCACCCATCATATCGGGTGGCCTCACAGTGCCGCTCGCTGACACAGGAGCGTGCACGCATGCAAAGACACATGCACGCATGCAGCAGCACTGCACAGTGGACTGACTTGATTATACAAGCAGAGCAAGCTCAACCTGACAGAGGAACAGGCACCAAAAAGGAAACACGAAAAGAATATAAAAGGCTTATTTGCCCGTGTTGTATAAGCATGTTTCATCTTCCCACTCTTGCCTACCCTCACCCACACAGGTTAGATCCAATAGCTGGTGCCAGGCCTCTCTATCTTGCAACACAAACATCTCCGTGTGAAGGAATATTGCAGTCGAGTTCTTTTTCATAATCTATTCCCTCTACACCCACACATGCACATAGTGAGGGGGTGAGAGAGAGACGGGGGTAAAAAGGAGAGCTGGTAAAAGAAAATGAAAAGAGAAGAGGTGAGGGTGGGGGCGGAGAGGAAGAGAGAGAGGGAGAGAAGTGCTCATGAGAGCCAGGAGGTAGTTGTTATAGTAACTGTGTCTCTATACCTGTCAATCAGAGCTATTTCAGGCATCTCGCTTCTATGGAAAAAAAAATAAATAAAAAAATAAAATAAGAATCGCACACACCAGGGCCACAGAGCTGTTTCACTGAGGCAAAAATTATCAGCCAACGCACATGCACTGATACTGGCAACTTGTAAGCTGATAGACTGATCAAATTAACACCGTAAATGAGATTTCAGCACTATGTCATTCTTTGCTTTTTAAAGATTCTCACATTTCCACTTTCGCGCTGCACTTTATGAAAGGAAGACGAAAGCAGGATGACAGCCACGGCGCAGGGATCACAGTTGCATTCACCCTCCCTCTTACACCACTCTTAGTGTGAAATCACTAAAAAACAGTTCATATACCAAAGCTGCACTTTGTTTGCCTGTTGTACCTTCGTGAACTCGAGTAACTCCCTCACCGACACCACTCGTCATCTTTCTAATTTCATTCCAGCTGAAGTCAAGCAGGATGATATTTAACACTATCAGATCAGAAGCTGGGCCTTTCTCTTCATCTAAGCTCCTCTATTTCACCATTTTATTCATGACTTTTAGCTTTTTTTGCACTATTTATTATTAATTTTCAATAAACAATTTCAACTCAGCTGCACCATCCATTGCCTGCCCTCTGCTTTCACAGTTGATCCATTACTTTTAACAAACGATGACAACTGCTCATCCAGTCCTCTGGTTTCAACCATTTATCTGTTCCCTTCACCTGACATGCAGCTCTTTTTCCAACCTTGTTACTTTTCAATAAATACCCATTAGTTCCTTTTAGTTTGCCATTTCAGCCATTTATCCTTATTATAGCTGACAGCTTAAGACTAACCTGCTTGCAAAACCAGTTTTCACACATACTTGGTCCTGTTTTTTTCTTCCCCAAATTAGCCGAGCTACTCCTCAATCCTCCCACACAGGCCCTGGCAAACGAGGAAATATGCATTACAAAATATGTTTCCCCATTTAAGAATCTCTGTGTAATTACAAACTTCATAGGGAAAGAAAACCTTAGACTCTCCTCTATTGCGGACAAACACATGGTGAGGAGGAGAGAGGCAGGCGATGAGAGAAAAGAGAGGGGGAGTAAGAATAGTGTGAGCACCAATGTGGCTGAGTGCTGAGTTTGGGAGCCATTAGGCAGAAGGTAATTAATACCTGTCACTGCAGTGCTCTGTTCGCTGCCTTTATTCTGTTTCAGACCAATTAAAATATGACACTCCTCCGGTGGAGAACGTCTTGTTAAAATTAAGCGCCTGAGACGTACAGACACCTTTGATAAACACATCTAGAGCTACAATTGGCTTTGGCAGCAACGGCATGCTGTATATAGATAAGAGAGGGGGGAGAGAGAGAGGGAGAAACATGGCAGCGTGAGGGTGTGTATGTGTTGTGTCGCTTCCAGTAGGAGATGTGAGCTGTTAGATCTGATTAAAAATGTGTATCCTATCCTTCCTTGTGAGTTTCACTTTCTATCACAAACACACACACAGACACACAGACACACACTGGAGGAGACTGACGTGATGTTATGAGACATGTATGAGCCAAGAGATACTGACCAGTGAAGACAACTCACTGCCAACGATTTGCGGCTTGGACGGCAAGGACAGATGAATGGTAAGCAAAAACAGATGAGCCAGGGGGAGAGGAGAAAAATGGAGGAGAGAACAGCTGAGGATATAAAAAGACAGGTGGTATAGAAGGAAAAAACAGCTTAGGAGCAAAAGGAAAATATGATGAAGAGAGTGTGAGAGGAAGAAAAAAAAAACTGGGAGAGTGCTTAGGGAAAATGAAGTGAAATATGGCGGATTTCTTTCTTAAAGAGTTGGGCTGATAGGAACTCGAGAAGACAGATTAGACGGAGAGAGGAAAATGGAGAGAGGTGGAGTGATGGATGCAGGCAGGGGACCAGCAGCTCTCTGCCAACATCTCCATGCATCCTTCCAGACATCACACTGCGCTGCCATCTGCCTTCCTGCCACACACACACACTCACACACACACACATACATACAGGGAGGAGAAATGTGAAATCATTAGCGTCTCCTGACACTGAATAAATATCTGGGGATGAAATCTGTCTGTGGAGAAATCACCTGCGGGGAAATATGATTGGATGAGATCACAACCTCGCTGGAACATAATTTGCATGTCATCTAAATGGGATCTGCCCCCGATGCTCGGGAGGTCAAAAGGCGTCCGATTAGTCGGATGGGACGACTCCCGTCCCCTGATTGGCCGAGAGGACGCAACAATGGCAGGTGAAGTGCTGCTTGCTCCCACTGAGAGCTGCAGGACTGCCCTCTTCTGGCTGCTTTACAAAGCTCCACAGTTTGATAGCAACAGGAAAACACACATACGCACAAACACCAACACAAACATGACATCCTGTATTTAAAGACAGACAAAATTCTGGCTGGCAGTTGTTGTTTTTAATCACATTAGAGCTGAGGAATAAAAATAAACACAAAGAGCATGAGAGTGCAGTGCACAGAGTGTCTCAGTTAACCACATACAGAGTCTTATTTATACATATATTTATATAATAGAACCATTTCTGCCACTTTTACAGCCTCTGATTGTAACACAGAAATATACCCACAATCCCTAGATGAGAGAGAAAAGAGCTAAAGAGAGCAGGACCCTCAAAAGTCATCGTCTACAATAGAAAACCTACAGGCCATTCGTTTTTATAGGTTTATACATCAGCGAGGTGTCAGTATTCATTACAAAAATAGGAATATAGTTGATATAGAAGCACTGGGCGCTGAGTGGGTGAGGGGGAGTGAGGATGTGGCTGCGCTCTCCCATCAGTGACGTTTACTGGTAATGACCACCCGTCTGTCCGTCCACCCACCCACCCAACACGCACATATACACACACACACACTCCCAACCCAGGAGATGGAGAGCCATCCTGGGACACTGTGTGCCTCCATGAGTGATGTACAGCAGTCCAGCCCAGACATTGAGTCAGTTATTGATGAAAACCAGTTACGGTTTAAATTAAACTGTTAACAAAGCCATTAGAAAATGGGTACATAAAAAATAATCTTGGAGGCAGGAGGAGAGGGTTAGTGCTTTGATGAAAGTGGAGATAGTTCAGGAAAAGTGCCGTCAGAGCCAGGGAACATGAGATGGAATAAAAAAAAAATGTAAAAAAAAAGGTGAGGGTGAGATAGAAATAGAAAACCTCGGTGAAAGATGAAGTAAAGAATAGCAAAGTAATAATGGGTTTCAGGGAGAAGTGCAAAGCAGCTCAGAGATGCCATTCACTTGGGTTACAGCTGCTGATAGTGAGAAAAAAAAACACAAAAGATGAGAAGAAAAGGACCTGGGGGGAGATAAAGTGTTATTGCTGGGGGTAGTTTTCTTTTATTTGGTGTTAACGTGTGAGAGGAGGAAATGAGGGGATGGAGAGGAGAGTTATTGCTGAGGGTAGTAGGGCTGCTGCTGTGGTGGTTGCTGGGGGTATCCAGGGTAAGGCTGTCCGGCAGGAGGGGCTGCTGGGTATCCTCCCTGTGCTGGGGCCCCCTGGTAGGGCATGTAGGGCATGTTGGGCATGTTGTACTGGCCGTAAGGGTAGGGGTTGTAGCCCATAGGCATCTGGAAATACCTGCACAGACACAACAGAGAGAGAAACGCAGGAGATGAGCCAGTTAACTATTCAGATGATGAACAGAAACACCCACATGAAACTGACATGATGAGATTAGTAAAGTCATTTCGACCCATTTCTTCATTAAAAAAATAATGTTAATGGGGTCCTGGGAGCTGTTTTTAAAAGGAAAATGTTTTTTAAACTTGTACCTGTGTGATGGACTTGAATATACAAAGCAATACAAATACCTTTTGAGGGTGTTGTTAAAAAGCTTTGACCAGAAATTGGCTTAGTTTTTAAGGAACAAAACAACATTTTTTGAAGAGAATTGGCCAAAAATGACTCAGCTATGCATCAATTGTAAGACCCGACTTCATATAGATGGTAAAGGTAAGGTCAAACCCTTCAAGAGGAAATGTGTTTCCTCTTAAAGTGAGGAGTTTGAGGATCGCAGGTGTTTTGGCAGCTGAAAATAAGACTAAAAAAAATGGAGAGTGGCCATCAGGAAACAATCCCACTGTTCTCTCCGTCCTCACATCAGTATAAATATTCCACTCATACACGTCAAACGTGCTCTGAACCCTGGACGCTGCGGCGGAAAGCTCACCCTGGGTAGCCTTGGTAAGTGGGGTAAGGAGGTCCTTGAGCCTGGGTGGGTGGGGCCACAGGTGGTGGGTTGTTGGTTGGAGGGCCGGTGGGCGGCGCGCTGGTGGGAGTCGTGGACGCTGCCTGAGGGCTGAAGGCGGGAGGAGGAGGCCTGGCGGGGGGCTGGGGCTTCGCGGCGGGCTGCTGCTGCGCCTGTTGGGGCTGCTGCGGCAAAGAGAGAAGGACGACAGGTTGATATGTAGCCATCTGCTTTTTATAAAGTTTGCAGGTATTCAGTGTTTGGCTCCGTGAGCCGCCGCTTACAAACACAGTCCTGGGTGCAGGGGTCGGGCCGGGAGCAGGGGTGCTCTGATAGGCCGGGACGTTGAAGTTGGGAGCGCTGGGCTCTCTGGCGATGCTCTGCTGCAGCTCCCTGAGGGAAGAGGTCAAACATTAACCAGCTCGTCACGAGACCGCCACACAAACCAATAACGGACGAGGACGTACTTCAGTAGTTCATCCCGCTCCGTCTTGCGAGCGAAAACGATGTCGCTGCATTTGTTCTGGAACTTCAGCAGGATTTCTGTCAAGTCGTTGTAGAACTGATCGAGGAGAAATGAAAGAGGCACAAAAATAAATCTCACCTGGTTCGGGAACCAACGTAAAAAAAAAAGAGTTAAAAAAAGCCAAGTGTAACATTTACGTCGAGACATGCATCGCTGCGCCGTGTGTTGTGCTGAGTGCGTACCTTGGTGCCTTCGCGCAAGTTGCTGCTGATCTCGACGTAGCTGTCGTGGGCCGAAGCCAGCTTCTTCAGGACCTCCTCCCTCTGGTTGGTCTCCGTGTTGGACTGCTTCAGACTGCTGAACTCCTGGTGGGACGTCTGGAAGGCGATCACAGGTTGAAAACAGAGATCACAGAGATCAACCTCTGAAACTTCGTGGAAACCGAGTAGATTTATGTTCAGCGAGCTATAAATTCACAGGGTTTCAATCACTCTTTGGATTTCATCTGCACCTGCTGTGAGATCTGCCTGCTTGCGCGTTTTTCTGTTTGGTACAGGTGAGGCTTCACACCTGTGCCACCTGGTGTGTGTGTGTGTGTGTGTGTGTGTGTACCTGCACTTGTCCCAGCAGCTCCTCCTGTGTGCGGAGGCTGGCCTGTACTCTCTGGTTGTAGGCGCCGTACAACTGGTCGAGCTGGGAGAGCGACAGCTGCTCCTCGTTGATGGCTCCGTCCTGGGCGAGCGCCGTCAGGAAGGTGGCAGACATGTCGAAGGTCACGGCCTTGATCTCTCCCTCCAGCGTCTCCCTCTCCCTCTTCACCTCGTCCAGCTGGGCGAGCTGGGAGCGTAGCACGTTCACGACCTGGAACGAACACATTGTCACTTTTCCATGCGGTCTGCAGAGCCCCTCACCCCCCTTTGTTTTTTGTTTTTTTCACTTTAGCATGGATGCAGCGTTTCTTGAGACATGCACTTCTTCACTCTTTCCCCAGTTCTGCTTGCTCCGTTCTTTAAGTTCCCCAGTGAAACACAATGCAAAGTCAGCAAACAAAATGAAAAATGGAGCTACTGTGGGGAGGAGGGGAAAGAGCCATAAAGTACACAGTGTCCGCCGGGTGGTTGTGTGCAGCTGTGTGTGTTTATGTGGCGACACAAAATATCCGGGGACGAGGCGGCAGACAGCGAAAAAACAAGTGTAGCTTCACATTAACCGGCCGCTCAAGCAAAGATATGAAGAAAACGGGCGGACGGACCTCGCTGCCCTGCAGGGTTTTGGTCGGGTTAGCGGAGGGGATGGCGGCGTTGAGCTCGTCCTCGGATTTACACAGCAGGGCGATCATGTCACAGTGGGTGCTGTAGCGGTCTCTCACCACCTGGTCGGCCTGCACGGCCTTGTCCAAGATGTTGCGGAAGTTTGTTCCCTCTGGGTAAAAAAAAAAAAAAAGAGGAGAGAAGAGGGAAGGTTAGAGAGGACGAGAGCGAAGGACAGATGTCAGTGAACAGGGAGTGGAGACAAACAGGAAGTGTATACAAGTGTGTGCGTGTGTGTACCTGCGCGAAGGGGCTTGTACAGGTCTCCAGAGGGGGTTCTGTTCCAGCGCTGGTTGAACTTGGTTCTCAGCTCGTTGTCTGTTGTCTCTTCATCGTCCAGCATCTTCAGAGACTGATGGACAAAAAACACAAACTTACTGACTGAGTGCAGACAGGAAATATTTACACTCCCACTAACACACACACACACACACTTTAAATGATGTGATGACCAGGCCTTCATTACTCATCACGTTGGGTCGTGTGTGTACCGACTTCACTGGAACTCACTGTGTAGTTACTCAGCAGTCTTCTGGCAACAATACAGGAGACACATTCATGTCGGGCTGCAGCTAACAGCTTTGTTCATTATTGATTATTTGCTCTCATATATAACTCAGTTGTTTTGTCAACCAAATGTAAGACAATAAAGTTAACAAGCCAAAAGTACTGAAGGAAAGATTTAAAAACCTTAAACCTGCAAATGTTTTTTTTTCTTCTTGCTAAACAACTGCTTACGTCTTTCCAAAAAAGTTAAAATCACACAGTTTGCATTTAAAACTAATAAATAAACAATATACAGTCTGTTTCTTGGCCAGCAGATATACACTTTTCTGTTTTTTTTAGTTCCCATTTGGAGTTATTGCTCTTTGTCTGTATACAACAGAGCTGCCGACTTTTTGGGGGAAATCAGGACTTTTCCACTCTGCCAGCAAACTTGGAAGCAGATTGTGTTTTATGTTTTATGTTTTACCTCCCATCTGTTTATTTGTTTGTCAGTGAGATGTCTAAAAAATGGGTTGGCTGACGTCGGTGGACAAACAGTCCTTGGCCCGAAGATCAGTGGATTAGATTTTCAGTGATGATCCTGATCTGGGATTTCAGCCATTAGGAACGATTATGAGTTTTTAGTCTTCATGTGTTCTTCTGGTCGTGGTGGTAGAAAACTCCCAACATCTAGGATGTCCAAGTCAGCTTTTCAGCAGCATTACATTCATATGCTGCTTTGTCAAGGAACCAAAGCCGTGTGAAAAACAAGCTTGTAAAGTGGTGCTACTTCTAATTGTGCCGCCTTTACTTTTTAAAATGACTTCAGAGGACGATTTGTAACGAGGTGAGAGGTTAGATCGCTGCCGTGTGTTGTAGTCACGTGTGTGATTCAGTGCGTCTCTGTTTGTTCCCGACACCAACCTCATCCAGGATCTCTCTGTTGCGAGTCAGAAGCTCGGGCAGATCTTTGATTAGCTGCTCGATGCTCTGCAGTCCTCCCTGCTGCACAATGTTTCTGGCCTTCTCAGCAATGGATTGTGGGATAGAGTCTCCTGACAGATCCTCCAGAGCGGCCGGCAGGTTCAGGGACGCCAACACTCTGATGGACAGTTACACAAAATCAATTGTTATTACGGTGTCTAAAAGGCTGTCACCAGCTACACTGCTTATCCCTGAACAGGTCTCCAGTCTATCACAGGTCCAACACGTACAGACACACACACACACACCTTAAACATCACCAGGTCACAATTTCAGATCAAAAAATTGTTTTGCAACGTTCAACTTGATTCATCAACCTGTTACATGATTGCATATTCACAATCTTAACATTAAAAACTAGGCAATGTAACTAGTTTGACATCATAAAAGTATTAATTCGATGAAAATATATCATTAGTATTTTCAAACAGTGTGAAAAAAGGGCTCGACTGTTACTACAAAACATTCTGAGTACCGTACTACAACGTTTTAATGATACCCGGTGCACCATTATGTTATGAATATTTAATAGATCAATCCATGCCAGACAGAGGCACTCACAGACATGCTCTTTGAAAGACAATTACACAAACATTAGTGCACACCGACATGCATGAGCCCAAGCAGAGTTACTTTTATTACAGAGTGAAAGGATAACAGACCCGTTGCAGAGGTTGGTGGCCTCCCTCATGGATCCCACCAGTCTGTTGATCGTCTCAGCCTTTCTCTGGCCGTAAATGCTCATGGACTGCTGCACCGCCATGGGAACCATCTTCTCAAACAAGTCTGAAGAGGAAATAATGATCGATTAGAGAAACAGAAGCCAGTGTGTGTTCGATGAAGTTACCAAGTATCTACAGGATTAGTTGATGTTTTTAGAGTGAAACTTTGAATGGAGTTAAGTTAAAATAACTATACTTTGATTATGTAAAAATGAGACAGTTGCTATTTGCATTGTCTAATAAATGCTGAAACTAAGTTAAAACTAGTTATCACACATATCAAGCATGTTTGCAGTTTTGTGGAAAGACTGGAACTAACATGGCTCTCTCTGAAAGTAACAAAATGCACCTGCCAACACCTCGTATGTTAACAGGTAGCGAAGACAATCATTAACATAATCAATCAATTTCTTCAAAACTTATGATGTCATCTGTCTCATCACTTGCTGCTGATTATTAGTTTTATGTCTCTGGGTGTGTCGGGCTGTCTCAACAATGGGGAGCTGTGTGATGTGTGGTACCTGTGAATTTCTGGCTGAGTGGGGGAGTGATGGCTGTGGCCTTGACCAGCGCTGCCTTGCCGATGTGCTCCAGGTCCTTGACTTCAGGGACACGGTCGTGGTAGATAAAGTCGTTGTCTTTTTTGGCTGCGGTGAGGGCTCGGTTGATCTTCTCAGTCAGATCTTTCACGCTCACGTACTCATCATAACGAGAGGCCACCGTCTTCACCAGCTCTGCTGCATGCTGGAGAAAGAGGAGAGTGATTTACTTTAGATTGAATTTGGTTTATACATAAGAATTCATCCAAATTATGATGAATGAGAGGCCACTGCTTGAAAATAAAACACATTATTCTCTGAGTGTATCTGAGACTGCGACAAAACAATTAAGTTATGCAAAAGGCGAGTACCTGCAGGCGAGCGATCTCCTCTCCAAAACGCTTCTTCTGCTTAGCCAGGATGCTCTGGTGCAGCTCGGCGTTGGCCTGCATGATGCAGTGCTTGGCTGCCAGCACCGGCAGCACTTCCTGAAAATAAAAATACTGACCAGGGAGAGGCAACCACAGAGCAACACACAGGCACACAAACATATATCCACACCACACACACACACAAACACACACAAACACAATGGCAAGGCAAACCACAAAAATGGCAAATGCACACCAGCAAAGTCAAATAACGAATGACATCACAAAAGCCAATCACAAACAGGCACAAGCGGTCAGAGGAGGAGTGCGAGACACAACACACAAGCGCACGCACACCCAATGCCAACACCACCACCACCACGAGGGGATGCAGAAAGAAAGGAAGACGAGAGAGAAAACAGAACAGGCCATGAGTGTTTAACCTTTCAGCAAAAGCTGCTTCACCCTCAGCAAACCACCCACAGCTGCGTGTGTGTGTGTGTTTGATTTCAGGTATTCAGGGAGAACAGAGATGCTACTTGTCAGATTTGGATCAAAGTCTTTAAACATGGTTTCCCATGTAAACACAAAAAAATGGCATCTTCGTTCCAAACACCTTTACAAACATCTACAAACTAAAGTGAGTGGAGCTGCTGTCAACGCGGAGAGTGACATGATTCATATAAAGTAGATTTACAACAAGGATTAGGTCACTATCGCCTGTTGTGTTCATGCAGCTCAGGTTGCATCATTAAAACATAATGACTTTAGTAAAGCCTGGGCAATCAGCTGTTCTCACTGCTGCATCACAAGCTGCAACTGACTCAAGAGTTGGTTAACAATCATTTGTGAATGCAGTTTTTATTAATTTATGCACAAATGTGTGATTTCTTCTTTTTTTCCCCCCCAAAATTAAATGGTGATATAGATAATATTAGTATCGCTGTGTGACTGTGTGTGCGTGCGCGCATGTAGGTGTTAGATGATCAGATGGTGAGAAAATCAATCAGGATGAAAACAGGTCAAACTGCAAATCAGTAGTAACCAACCAATCAGACTGAAAACAGGATGGAAATGGACCAATGAGAACAGAGAGAGATTACAAACTGGACAGTCCCACAACCTGAGAGCCACTCTTCAGATCGTGTTGTTTTTTCTTTCACACACACACACTCGGACACACAAAACAAATACACACACACACACACACCATACGGATGCAGAACCATACAGAGTCCAAGTTCTGTGTTGATCTCCACCACAATGAACTCATGGCTGACTGTGAGTGTGTTACTTGTTTTTTTTTATTACACCTGAGTTTTTAGGTTAGTGTGTGACTGTGTGTGTGTGTCCTACACATACCTTGGGAAGGTTGTCTTTGTACTGGCATTGCTTGAAGGCGTCCCCGTAGAAATCTGCTGCCTGATTGGCCAGCTTTGCGATGACGGCGTCTTTCATCTTATCTATTGGTTGAAGGAGCACATATCAAAACACGGCACGGCGCAGATAACGAGCTGTGGTTTCCCAAACCGTACATCAACCAATCGACCCATCTGTGGTTTGCTTACAACAAAAATTCAGTCACACACAAGACGTTGCATAACGGCAGAGATTCTCCACGTGGTTTCACACCAGCGTCTTGTGCATCTAATCCATTTAAAACCAGTGTTTACACGTCTCGTCTTACTTCTACAGAGTAAAAACTAATTTACAACAAAGTCATCCCTCCCTCTCAGCAAAAACATTTACTTTTTTCCATCTTTCCTTCTATAAAAAGAGAGCTTATTTTATGATGTCACTTTCAAAAGTACTGTGCTTAAAAACTCTGGTAAGCAACTCCCGGGACAGAACTGGGACGGAGGCCGTGTGCGGCCCGGATCACTGTCTGCTGCCACTGCTAGAAATTACTCTCAGGCAAAAAATAAAAAATCATGACTGTGTTATTAATGATGCTATTTATTTAAAGTACAACTACTCCTCTTCCTTTACATCAGCAAGACTTGTGGTGGATGTTTGACACCAGTGTCCCTAAACACCGAAACTTTCCAGACACATTACTGAGGAAACGTCTCATTAGTGGTCCTTTGTGTGTGATGCACTTTTTAAAACTAAGAACTGGGACTGATTGGGAGTCACGTGGTTGTATTTCTCAGTGAAGTTGCAGTTCAAATCCGTGTTTGTGTGGACGCTTGATATGAAAAGAGATTAAGAAGACTTTAAAGAAGTTCAATAAAAGCTTTTTAGTGTATTTTGTCAAAAATAGTGTAAATGAATTCATGAGTTATGCTCAGAAACGTGTATTACAAGGTCAAAGTTTGTCCTTTGACCTTCAGCCACCAACTTCAACTCCTCCCCGAGTCCAAGTGAATGTTGGTACCAAATTTGATAAAATACTCAGTTCATAAGAATGGGAAGGATGTGTGTCTGTATTAACGTCCCTGCAGTGGTAGGAGAAGACGACTGTCGTGTTTTGTCTTCTGGTACCTGCAGTAGCTTTGAGGAAGAAGACCTCCTGGGCCTGGGCCAGCATGATGAGGCTCAGGGTGCCGACGGTCTCAGGGGAGATGTCCATGGTGGGCTCCCTGTTCAGCGCCGACAGCACTGTGTCCTTAATGTGACCGAATGCGCCGCTGGCCAGCTGGAGAGAGGGAGACGAGGGGAAGAGGCAAAGAACAAATGAGACATTAAGGCCACGACTAATATTCAGATAATAGGACATAACTGACCCCCATCGTCTACCGAATCATCACGTTTGAGCTCCGTCACACCCAGCACATACAATCTGCAACCTGTCAGTGTTCACCAGACACAGAGTCTCGATAACAACTCCTTTCTCCCGAAGCTTTCCTTACATGCTCGCAACCCATTACACAAAAACAATTTCCTACCACTGCTCACACACACAGATCAGTGATGGTGGCAGCTTCCACATCTCAGATAAATAGATTAAATGCTCACGCTGGTTCACAGGCAGAGTTTATTTTGATTTATAAAACATGTTAAAATTACGTGACATTCACTTTTGAAAGTATAAACCGAACATAAAGTAAATGATGATGCATTTTCCTTGCCCGACATTATCAAGGTGTGACACCATATTCCTAAACATTGAGAAGCCCTGGAGTAACTTCTTCTGACAAATATTCAGGGAATAAAGAAACACAATCAATTATGTTGTTTGGATCTGCAGAGTGAATAAAAATGAGGCGTGCAGCTGCAGTCGAGTCATTACATCTGACTGAGCATCATGTATCTGTATCAGTGTAACCCTGTTACTTCATCTTGTGATTTTCACTGCTGGTATTTCAATCATGTTACACACATTACTACACAACTGTGTGCGTGTGTGTGGCGGTTCACCCACCTGATAGTATTTGGCCGCTGCCTTCAGTCCCTCATCATTGTCCAGGTTCTGCTCCGAGGCGATCTGACTGGCCAGAGCTGCTGCGTTGAACAACACGCACGTCTTCTCGTAGCCCAGACTGGCCAAAGCTGCGACACAGAAACACTGTGGTTATTAAAATTGAATGAACTTTCATCACGCACTCACGCAAATTTATTCCACAGAGTTTGAGCCACTAAGGTCTGTCATGGCTTCTTTCCACAGGGGACAGAGTTACATGCATCTCTCATGTCGCTTAGATCTCACGCCTGGCGTCAACTTCTGTCTTTGCGTCGGACGCAGCTGTCTGTGTGGCGCTGGCTGGTTTTCTCAAGCCAACATTTTCTACTGCTTCATTCTACATTTTCTCGCCCAGAGTAAAGTGGAAAGAATCTCACAGTCATGAGCTCCCACAATTCACCACAGAGGACAAAAGATTCAAGCGTGAACAGAATAAGTGTGAAGTGTGGACTGCAACAAAGGGCCAACTAAAGAACCAGGGGATTTTTTCCCCACTGTCACTGCTTTAATTTCACATCGGCTCGACACATAAACGTATATTTTTTAAAATTATTTTATTCATTTATTTTTTATTTGTGCTGAGGACCTCTTAGCACTTTGACCCTGAAACACACATGCCTGTGTCATTTCTGTCTCTCCAACACATTCTTCTTTAAACTTTTTACCACACCTTGTCAGGTCTGTGTCCTGGATGTGAAGTCAAACTGGTCCATTTCGTGTTGTGTGTGTATGTGAGAGACAGACTGATTCAGAGAAAATATGACTGATATGAACCTGTACAGATATTCTTCCATGGACACAAATGCACTTGATAAGATGCAACTGCACCTACCGAGCTTGACTGAGCCCCCAAACAGCGATCCTTTATCAAAGGCATCCTTCCATGTGAAAGTTAAGCAGAGCTGTGGAAACAGAGAGAGCCTTTGTGAGAAACTTCTCCTGTCTGGGAACGACTGAACGTCCAACCCACAATCATGTTGGCTGTAAAAAGCAATTACCTGGTTTTCAGAGAAGGGAAACTTGGGCTCGACTGCACAGAGCTGGTCATAGTATCTGTGGAGAGAAAGAAATGACAAGATTAGATCCATGTTTTATTACATGTCTAAACCCTAAAACACTTGTGCATTTGTTTTGCACAATTCACGTGTCTGTGTGTTTGAAGTCAAGCTAAAAAAATAAATTAAAAAAAAGGAGTAAAATGAAAGAAATATGCGACTGTACAGTGAGTAATCATTGGGAAACTAGGTTAGGGGGTAATGCTTATTATGACATAACTGCAGCTTTGTGATTTGAGGAAGCGCTGCCATTTCAGAGACACTTGACAATGAGTCAGGAAAAAACATCAGATAGACAAACACACTGCAGTGCGCGCACACACACACTGAGATGCAGAGTCCATGACTGCTCCTCACCTATTCATTTTATCACTGTCCCTGCCTGTGATCGACTGTGTGAACAGTCTATTATTAGAAATGACAACATGTCGAGAGGCAAGTTCGGGAATCTCCTCGCTCACCCTGTTTTACCTGTTTTATTCCAAAGAAAGAAGGGTGTGCAGGTATAAACATAAACAAAATTTCTGGGATTATATTTAGAACAATAAACAATTTTATTGTGATTTTTTTTTTTCATCCTTGTTTCTCAATCAGACAAGGACACACACACGTGCACAGAGGAAAGCCGAGCCGGGGTGTGCCCTTCTAGTTGACTGAAGAGAAAAAGAAAACGTCCCGAACAAAACAATGGTCGCCACGGTGACACAATGGTTGTATATCTGCTGGCCTGTGAAAAGGATAGGCCCCGTTGCCCTGGCTACCTGGCATGTTGCTAACAGACGACATGTGCACCGAGCCAAGGAGCCACAATGCTAACACTCAGCAATGGAGGCCAAACTTTGCACAGAGACATTACCTTCTACTGTGTCTCTAATGACCTGAAACCAGGCGCTGACCGTCCCCCAAGATTTACACGTTAAATACAACACCCTCCGAAATCTCTGCACATTTAGGTTAGGTAGGCAGAGTTAGGTTAAAGGTTCAGTTGGGGAATGCTGTGAAAAATGTCCTCTTTCTTTGCAGTACAGGTCTTTTGTTAAAAATGTCATGTCAACGGAACGATGCAAAGGATCAGTGCATCACGAACTTAAACTGAAACAATCAATCGCTGTCTTATCACATCACAGGTAGTTTGTTTCAGAAGAGCATCACAGATCCTCAGGTGTAAACATTAACACGTTATGCTAAAGGTGAGTCAATGTCTGTCATGGAGCTTAATCTTGGCAAATACAAGGCGACTCTTTTTGTCACTCGAGGCAAAGAAATAACTCACTGCGGAGAGTGGAGGACCAGAAACCTGCAAGTGAATTCCTGGCATCTTGCATAATGTGGACAATCCTCATGCTCTGAATAACTAATGTGTCATAATGAACAAAGACTGAGGTGCCAAAGTACAAAGTCTGCTTCTATATGTGACATACAGTAGGAATGGACTAATATTGATAATATAATGACTGTTAGCATAACACCGCCTCCATTAAAGATTGAAAGAGATACGAGTCTGCATCTATTCTGTGACAGTGAGGCGGCCAGCTTCCTCTATGTTGACCATGGGACATAGAGGAAGTTTGTAACAGTCAAATAAAACCCATGTCCATCACAGTAACCCTATGCAAAACAGTTCGCACTGTGACTCTCTTTGTTCTGTATATTTTGTATGTGTTTTACAATTGAAGAGCACCTAAATTAAGTTTAAAACAATATCCACTGGCTGAGTTCATACTCTATGTATATAGGCATTTGTGAGACATGTATATTTAGCTAATTATATAGAGTTATGTGGTTTCTCTACATCTATATATAGACATATATAATTATATAAAGGGTTAGGTAGTCATATTAATCTCTCCTTGGGGAAATAAACCGTGCCACATTGTTGTGTCTGGTGGTGGAGGATGAAGTGCCGGCCTGGGCTCCACCTCCAGCTGATTGACACCTGACAGGAAAGAGGGTTTTCTCACCGATACTATGTAGCTACATGGCTAAAATTAAAGTTTAAACATATCTGAGAGCAAACGCATAGATGTCTTCTTCACAACAGCTGTAGATTTACACACAGGTCAAATCACCCATTCATGCTGGGGATGACATAATGAAGTTAAGACTAATTGTAATGCTCAGTAAAACCAGTTTTCCTAAGTCCTTTCACAGCTAATACCATTAACTGGTTTCGCCCCACATGGCTAATTTCTTCTTCTGCGTCTGTGACAGTCCAGTTAGACGAGGTAATAAGTCCGGGCTGTGCTCTGCTGACAGGGGAAAGTTAGCACAAATAACAAATGAGTCAGTTGTTTTGGTGAGAAATGCCTCCTAGCATCGTTAGCTCCAACTAACTTTAGCTCCCTCATTAGCCACTCGGAGCTAACACCACACACATCTGGGTGCGGCGATGACTGGGCAAAGCTAAGCGCCACAGGTGAGGAAGTTAGCGGCAGGTAGCTCGTCGTGGTGTGCGTGTTATAAAGCGGTGAGGGTGTATCTACCTGAGGAGGATTTCCAGCGAGCTCTCGTGTTTGTCCAGCGGCCTCCCCAACGCATTTTTCCGGAGCTTGTTCAACTCCTCCACGGCGCGGACGTATTCCCCCTGCTCCTCGCCCGCCGAGTAAGTGGCCGTGACAAATTTCGACAGCGGTTTCACCAGATCCACCTCAGAGGACTTCTTTAACGGGACTGAAATAAACGTTGCCATTTCGGCCCCCCTGTGTCAAGTCGAAAACAAAAAAAGGGACGACAAGAGACGATTAGCGAGCAACGACCACAAACAGCGCACGACCCACTTCCTGGTCTCTCGCAGGGAACGTCATAGATATATACACGTAGATGCCGCATCTGACGCTGCTGCCCATTGGAACGGACTGCCGCCGCCGCCGCCATCTTGTGCAGGGACCTCGATGTTAGAATGCAATGATAATTTCACGTGGGTGATCTAGAAAAGTCCTTAAATTATTGTAAATACCGTACTTGCTCATTCACCAACAATGCAGAGATGTCAGTTCTTCTTGAGAAGAAGGTGTGTAACTTTTACTTACTGTAGTACAGAGGCAGAGGTCTAGCCTTTATATAGGTAGCGTCTACAGTGGTTTACACTCACTCGCCGGCCTCATCACCATAGCAACCACACACTCGCTACTACCACAGCCGGGGATAACAGCTGATAAGCCGATAGCCTACACATACAGGCAACAAAATAACAATTAACTAACTACCGGTATATGCACTAAACGTAACACCTATCTCACCCTAGGATACGTTACCTTAGTTTCATTTATATCAGATATCTTATCTACATCAAATTCAACAAGTTCATAACAAATATAAAATAACTTATTACTTGAGAAAAGTTATTCCATGTCTCTTCGTTTTGGCGTTTATTTCATGGGAACATCCGTACGCGGCACAAAAGTTTGGCATTTTGCCAGATTCACAGCTGTCAAACCCGGTCTGAGCGATTGCTTGTCAGATGGAACCCCTGCACAAGATGGCGGCCGTGAGGCAGTCCAAACAAGCCCGAATGCGGCATCTACGTGTATATATCTATGAGGGAACGTCAGGTGACGTCATGGGAAACGGCACCGCGCAGAATCACTGACGCTCTGATGGGAAAACAACAACAGAATTTTTTTATTTTTTTTAGCTTCATCAGCTCACAGACACCGTCTCTCATCCCCCACGACGGGACTCTACAGCCGGATTAAGCTACTTGGAGACCCCTTAGATAAAACTGAGCTGCTGGTTCCCTTGAAATCCCCCGTTTATCCCCATCTCTTTGTTCTGTGTTCACTATTCCCATGATTGGATATTGTATGGTGTCTGATTTGGTGTGATAATACAGCTTCCATTCCCATTGAAAGATCCAGTGTTCATAATTAACTACCAAATAAATATGTATAAAAATATTATATTACCATGAGTTCGGTAAGGTTCATAATTAACTTAGTATTAAAATATATTATTTTCTGATATCAATCAACTGTCAGACCCATTATAGGAGATCACCTAATTAGGTAAAACGAAAACACCTGTGTAGCAAGCATTTAGTCTGTTTAATTTGATCAGATCACTTCGTGGACCTGTTGAATTAATTGTTACATATCTTTTTTCTCTTTCAGACCAAAGCAAGAGGGATTTATAATATAATAGGCCTATTTATTTGTCTTTAACATAAATCCTAAGACAGGCCCTTATAAGGTAATAAAATGCTATAGTACAAAACAAGAGACTCACTGAAATGCCCCTTGAGATGTTCAGATGTGTTACCAGATGTCATCAGTCCCCTGGGATACTGATGACTTGCTATTCTTTTGGTAAATAATTGCCACAGCTGTATTCACTCCTTGTCCCATGTGATTCAGTTACTCATGAAAACATTTGCATATTATGCGTCTTTAACATCTGCAAACCTACTACTTAAAAAATACACAAGTGTCATTAAAATGTCACCTCAGTTATTTATGTTGTTCATCTTCATTTGAATGATGTGATCTTCAAAATAAAAACAGACCTATTTGACTGACAACTGCCCAACATGTTATATAGTTTAAATGAGTTTATCTGGATTATTGGTGTGTGTGTGTATATATGTATATAGGCTGTTGTCTCATAATTTTGCAACAAGACACCAGAGAAAGTTATGAAATCATTTATTCCCAGCACATTGTGGTTGTGTACATCTCCAGCATACCATACTGTGCACACGAGAAGCATCATCATTGACATTAGGCTGTACATAAACAGTGGTCACCTCTCCTGCTCACACTCTCTCACACACTCACAGACAGACGATTGGTCAGGCCGTCAGGGGATCAAAACTGCTCGCCAGAGTATTGCCTGACTTGGTTCTCACATCCACTCTATTCTCACTCGTTTTATTTGTGAAGTCGAAGAGCACAGTTTACCGAGCTGTGGTAATCACGTCCTTGTAAGCACCACAAAGAGTTCTCTGGCTCCGACACGCGATGAGACGTAAAACAGCTGCTTTTTTAGTCTCGACATTCTTTTTTTTTTCTGTTTTCCTACTCATTAGGTGGATAAGAAGAGGGTGTGGCTGTAGGACTACTGACTACACATCAAGCTTTAGTTTTTGTGATTTTTCAGTGCAGGCTTGGTCTCTAACATCTGGAAAAAGAAGGAGGGGGGTTACACTCACCAAGGACCAGACTATCCTTCCCTCCCTTCCCTGTCTTCCACATGCTCTTTACTAAACAGCAAGCTAAACACAGTTTCATTATACCAACAGGAAAAAAGTTTATGACAACTACTGACATGATTAAGTTTTTCTTTGTAAGAACGAAAAATGTTAACACATGCACACACACACATTCTGACACTTAGAGGCGTGCAAACTGTGCACTTCAACGTTGCCAGACATCGTGTACCAAAAAGTGAGAGGGTGGGGTGGGGTCAACTAAACCGACGGTGCCTCCCTGCTACTCCCCGACCTGTGTGAGGTTTTCCTGTCACTTTTCAAAAGTAAGGGCACTCAAAACACATCACCTGTGCTGCTCCTGTGTTCGGCTACATTAAAAACACAAGAGTTTGAAGATGGCCGTGGAGCTGCCGTGATTTTCTCGCCTACAGGATGAGACTAAAGAAACCAGGCTGCAACACTGTTGCTTCTCTACCAGCCTGCTGCACGATGGGTTGTTTGTTGGAGAGCAGTTCCTGGAATGGAGGGTTTATCACTCTTTACAAGCAGCTCCACAAGATGAGGGTTTTATTCACCTTCTGACCAATTATTTTAACGCTTTAACGTGAGGCTTGTCATCAAAAAAAAAAAAAGAAGCCTATCAGTCTGAAACCCGTTTGGTCCACATTATAGTAGGTTTTTGGATAGGCGTTGCTGCTCTGCATGGCAGTCTTCCACTGAGGTTTGCTCCTCTTTTTCTGCGCATTTATGGCCAAAATCCCAAGAGGTGTTAACCCCCTGATCTGATAAACCAGTGTTTCAGTCAGCACGGAAAGCAGAGGAGTAAAAAAAAAAAAAGGAGGTGGATGTGCTCTGTGTGTGTGGATGCAAGTAAAAGGTTGAGCTAAAAAGCCAATATGGCACCAGAAACAATTTAGGTTGATGAAAGCAATAGAAACAGCGTATCCATAAATAAAGCATCAACTAAAAAACAGTAAAAGCGCAGGCCAAACAAGACGTGCGTTAAGAGAGTTGAGCCGAGTGCGACGTCGTGTCAACAGACAGAGATATGGCTGGAAGTCTAAAATCACATAGGACGACTATGTGACACGAGTCAATGAAATCAGTCCATTTGACAAAGTCCAAGAAAACAAAACAGAAAAAAAAAATCTTTTCTGAATGTTGGTGTTAACATCCATTAAAAAAAAAAAGTTGACGCCACTTCCACAAATTTAGCCTGGATATTTCAGGGGTTGTCCAAGCTCAGCTGATCAATAAATGGTTTACTACGACAACCCCGAGAGAATGTTAAACAAGCAGAGTAAGTTGGGATTCTCCTTTAAGCGAGTTAGTATGTTGAGATTGCATGCTGTTCAGCAGTTTGGGTTAATCGAATACTGGCCTAGTGCTGGTTGTGCGCGTTGTGTAGGAAGGGCAACGAGCAATAAGGAAACTCTGCTTTCATTCTGTCTCCTGCCGGCCAGATCGTACTCTCCCCTCTCTCCTGGAGCCTCTCCCCTCCTTTCTCCACACACAAAAAAAAACCCATATAAAAAGACAAAAAAATAAAATAAAACCAAAAATACATAAAAGATAATTATCTTTCCCCTAACCCCATATCCTCCCCCCAGTCTCTCCTCCTTTAACTAACCTCCTCCGTTAATAGTGTTTTCAATATGAAACAGTGGACGCACCCATGTCAGATTCTAACATTTACATGGCTTTAACGCAGTCTCTCTGCTTTCCGTCGAGCAATCGTTTAGAGAGAGAGGGAGGAAGTAGAAGGAAAGAGTAGAGGCAGGGAGAAAGGGACAGAGGGAGGCTTCTGCTCCAAAACAGAGGGTGGAGTATTAGTGATGCCATCTGTCCTCGTCACTACTTCAGGATTAGATGGAGTCCTTCACCCAGTTCATCTGGAGGAGAGAGAAGTGTGACAAGAAGTGCATTAAAATCCCTGCCAGTTACAGATCCTCTGAAGCTCATTTCACAACAAAAGACGCGTCACGAGCTCACCTTTGACAGTGCTGATCAGAAAACAGCTCTCGTCAGGGAAGTTGTAAACCATCTGGAAACGACAAAAACCGACAAGCTGAAAAGCTGCAGCTCCTTTAACATCACTGTCGACTGTCAAGAAATATTTGTGGATTTTTTTTTTCATTTTTTGGTGTTTGAGAAGTCACTGACATGAACCGATGGAGCAGCTGAGTCAAGAGAGGAGTTACTGAAAGCAAAAACACAGTATGTGTGCGATAAGAGAGGGCTGTAAATTACATGCAAATGTGTGATGGTACGGACAGTAGAGCTGTTGTTCTTGGTCGGACTGCTCATGAAATAGTGACGCACAGTTTATGTCTTTCTCTGCACAAAGCCACTTGGTCTCAGTACCAGCCCGGACACTTACCCCGGCCTCATCCACTTCAGCCAGACCGATGCTACCAATATCTGCTGCTGACAACACTGTTTCAGCTGTTTGAGCTGAGAAATTTTCATTTTCTTATTCTAATCTTTTTTTTGGTGATCAATTTTTTATTTTATTTTATTTCATGACATTTTCATTCAACCAGACCCGTTAGAATAAAAAAGCATTTGATGAGGATACACAGGGAGATGGAAAATTTATAGTTGTTTTTATATACACAATCTGGACAATAAGCTAATTGTTTGTTGAAAAATACACATTTACAAGAAAACAGCACAAACTGTATCGCAAAAGCCAAGTGAGCATCGTCACTCAGTATTCATGTTGATGCATCCATCCACAGTTTACTTTTGTCCCTCTTAAAATCTTTTACTGATAGAACTGCTGCTAGTACTCTGTCCTCTCTTATATTCATGCAGGTTGCTATCTGTTTTCTTATTGTTATGCAGGTAGCTTCCTACTCTTATCCTTTTGTATGGTATGTCTGTCCATCTTTAAATGTGAGGAATATGGATAGAAATCAGTATCCTTTTACATGTATGGTATGTCTGTCCTTGTCAAATAAATGATGAATGAAAAATGAATGAGTGTTGAAATCCGATGATTTACATTGTTCACGTGATGTGAGTGTGGTACCTGGTCACTAAGCAGGATGAGTATGCCTGTCGGACCCTGTCTGTACACCTGGTTGATTTGTCCCACTGGGAGGCTGCACACACACGCCATCTTGCGGACCAATTCTGCAGCTGTCAGCTCCTCTAGGTACAGAGCGTGGTACACTGCACACAGACAAGAGAGAAGACGCTTCTTTAAAATTCAGCCCGTTCACATGCCGCGTCTACTTGCTACGCCGAAGGGCCAAGGACGATCCATGCTGTTACAAACAGAGTTTATATATGTGTACCGAGTAAACTAGGGGTGACGCTGTGGTCTCCGTTCTCACTGGTGCCAGGTCTCTCCAGCAGGGGGCTCTCCCGGGACGCCTCCTGACAGACATACACCGTCAACCTGGGACACACCGATCTAAACACACAGGAGAGAAAAAAAATAAACAACCTTAATGCAAATGGAAACACTGTAACATTGTTGCTTTCACAGCTACACAACCACAACACATGACACGCAGGGTTACACACCTGGATTTAAGTGCATTGAAGAGTCTGATCCCGTCTGCTGCCCCACAAATCTGGACCAGGTCGTCCCTGGTTAGCTTCAACAAATCAGAACCTACGCAAAGACAGAGGGAGAGTCTCTTGTATTGCTGTTGTGTGTGTGTGTGTGTTTAAGTGTATCCGAGTGTGTGTGTGTGTGTACCTGAGAAATGAGAGAAGAGCCTTGTGTAGGAGTTGAAGCGGTTTTTCAGCAGCCACTTCTGTGCGTCCTGTATGGATGCAGTGGGGCTCAGATGCTGTTGAGGAGGACAGGGACACAGAGGGCGTCAACACCTGGATGTGGATTCATCTTTACCCTCTCATATTCAACAATCATATCAAACTGCCTGTTGTGGCGCTCCTGCTTTTGTTGTAAAGGTTTCTGTACAACAATAATGAAACGATGTCTTATCTTATTCGCTTGAGGACAAAAAAAAAGGGTCAATATGTCTTTTGTGAAAAACATTTCATTCTTCAACTTTTCAACCAGTTCATGCAGGTGCTAACACAGCAGACTAACCTCCAAGTTGCCATGGCTGCCAGGGTCTGCCTGGTGATTGGGAGAGGACGAGTCACTGGAAAACAACAGACAAGAGGTGAGAGGTGACACAGACGCACTTCAGTTTAAAGGACAATTCCGGTCATTTCCGGTCAACGCTCTACAGCTCTAGGTCGCAGAGTGTGACCATAGGAAAAAAAATCAGAGAAAAATATGTGCAGACCGAACGTAGCTCTGCTTCTTTTATTCATATTAATGCTTTTTTTCCCACCCAAAATAATTTTTTTCTTCCTAAATCCATGTTTTCCTCACTTTTTTGGATTTTTTGATATGGAAACGGTCCCAAGCTCGACAGTCAACTAGTAAGGTCTACCCAGGAAGCTAGAGTAAACAGAGGTACGTGATAAAAACACACACGTTAACACTGCTCTCTCGTATTAACAGAGTTATGCACACTCAGTGTTGTGTGGTAAGGCACTGGTGGATGTTGCAAAGCATGTGTAGTGATATTTTGAGCATCATATAGAGGACAAAGTCACGGTTAGAAAAATTGGCCCCATTACTTTGCTGTTTAACTGCAGTGTATATGTTATGGTGTTATGGCGTTATTTGGAAAATGACCGGAATCCTCCTTTTAGACCCAACTGAACACACACACACACACACACACACACACACACACACACACTCTTACCTGTCTGGTACTGAGGAGGCTGTGTAGGTCGACAGTGGGGTTGAGGCGAAGGAGGGAGTAGCTGCCTGGTTGGTGCTGACGTACGCGTTGTCTGGCCATGGGGAGCACTGAGGGAACACGTGCACATATAAACGCTCAGTTACACCAAAGCCTCACGGAGACGACTTGCTGTTAATTATAATTGAAGGCCAACTCAGGAAAACAAGGAGCTAAAGGTTGAGGAAATCTCAAGGGTGTGCTAGGGAACTTGGCACTGCACCATCTCCACCCCCCACCTAATGTCAAATACATCCCTTCCCCAGCTGTTGAGGGTCTAGTGTGGACAGGCTCAAGGGCTGTGCATGGAGTGATGGGAAAGAGGAGTGGAGGAGAGAGGAGAGCATGGTGCTTACACTGCCTCTCTTGGCCAGGGAGTCGCCACAGTCAGCGGGAAGTGTCCGCTTGCTGGACTTTTTCAGCTCGTGGTCACCTGCATCCTCTATGATGGGTTCAAGCCTCGTCTGCGTACAGACACACAGCAGCATAAAAACACACACAAAGCAGCTGACTATGGACACTTTTGTGCAAAGATGGACTTGTATTTCAAGGTACCTGGGTGTTTGATGGTTGGGATGATGTGATGGAGAACTGTTGGGAAGAGATGCCTGTCTGAATTCCTCTTTGGAAAATCGTGCATAGCCACATTCTACAGACATTTGCTCCTCTACCTGTCGTTCTTATTGTTACTATTATTAATATAATTATTTATCTTATTTTTTAATTTACCTCATCTTTTACGCATGTAATTTTATTTTTGCTTAATATACTTATTCTATTTTTGTTTAACTTAATCTATATAATCTATAATAATAATAATAATATGATCTATAATAATCTAATAATCTATAATTCCTATTTAAATTGTTTTTATTCTAACTAATACTCCTCCACTGCCTGTCATTTACATTTACTATATAGTTATAAGACAGGAAATGTTTTGTAATGTTATGTAAAAAGATTAAAATGTTAAATAAAAAGTTCTAAAAACAACAACAACAACACACACAATAACTCCAGGGAACACACTCAATCACTGTGTGAATTATCTGAGAGATATCTTGGTGTGGCATACAAGTTAATGAAATGTAAAAACCACTGCTTGAGCATCAAGATGAACCCTTTTCCAAGCAGTCGCTTCATTTCACATCAAAACAGCATTGAAACAGATTAGCAGAGACGAGTAATCCATCACTGTTGGTGTCTCTTTCTTTTCTGTGCGTCTAAATGATGTGCCCGTTTGTCGCTGTGCTGTTGAACATCTGTTTTAGTTGCTAGTTATTTTAATGCAAAAGCTGCAAGTTAAAGGAAAAAGTTAAAATCAAAACCATAAAACAACAAGACGGGGAAAAAAAGGGTCTCGGACCTGGTACCGTTTTGGTGGCTGCTGCAGTTTTTTTTCCTAGGATCTTGTGTAAAATATTAATTAATCCAATTGTCTGCTGGTAGAAAATTAACTGCCAACTATTTTGATTATGGATAATTATTTGCTAGTGTCAGTCATCAAACAAAAAATAGGTTACAATAACTGGAACCAGCTTTTCAGTACGGAGGATAAATTGCTTTTCTCGCTGTTTTAAATGACTGTAAAAATGAAATATTTTGTCCAGACAAAAACACGTAATCTCAGCATGTTAACAGACCATGACTGTCGAGACGGTAGGGCAAGAAAAATGTGCAGAAATGTTGGAGAAAAAGGTCACTTAACCTCAAATGTCACGATGTGGTGGGCAACTCTGCAGAAACATGTATTTAACATGGGAGGGGGATCAAACTTGGTTGCTTGCAGTTGCAGCTGTGCACTGACCTCTGACAGGATAGTGGTATCGTAAGAGGGCTGGTACTTTTCTTTCTCTTGAGGTGTACGTTTCTCCATCTTCTCCCTGTCGGTCTTCTGCTTACGGTCCGCCCCCTTTGGCTAAACAGGAACCAGAGAGGGAGAGATTTTATTACTGTGAGGAACGACACACGAGGTGGCGAAGAATGTCGACATGTTTCCAGTCGGTGGAAACATTTCCCCCCCCGCTAGTGAGAGTGAGTGCGTACCTTAAAGACTTTGATTTGGCAGGAGGCAGAGTGGAGGTGCTCCGTGTACTCTCCGCCGTCTCCCAGGGCGAACGTGTCGAACTGGATCCTGAAGGGGACGCCCTTCTCCCCGCCATGTTTCCTGGGAGTGAACTCCGTACTGATGCAGTGCACCTGCAGACGGCGAGAGAGACCGGGGGTGGGGGGGGATGAGCGTGATCGAAATATGCGTTTGATGTGGAAATTTAACGGCACGCCCGACAGATGGCACAAAAGGGAGCTGTTGTGTGTGTGTGTGTGGCCTGTGTGGGCGAGGATGTGTGCATGCGTGTTTTACCTGCACAAAAACAGAAGTCCTTTTGTTCAAGTCCCACAGGAACTCGGCAGCGTTGAGCTGGGAGGGGTGAGTCTTCGGCTCCACAATGCCCACTGACATGGGGATATCTGTCTCACACACACACACACACACATAGATATTTGAACTCCACAATCACACACCCAGGATGATAAAAGTAAACATTTCTCAGCAGGCGTCATTACCGATGTCAAGGAGACGGTCGCCAGGACGATTCCACTTCCAGCCCTCCAGCTGCTGGTGCTCCGTGTACTGTAGCCGGCGGTCATGAAACACCACTCGCACTATGCTCTACACACAGACACACACAGAATTAGGAACAAAGTGTGCTTGGTGTAGTAAGTGGAAGTCTGCCCTCCAGCTGAGAGGATCCTCTCACCTTCACCATCTTGTTGGTGAGCTCTGGCAGCTCCCCTGCATTCCTGTTGTCCAACATACGCACCTCATAAGACTGGCCTGAGAGAGGAGGAAACACAGTGAAAGGTTACATGTACACATTCCTTATATTCCCAAAGTCTACAGGCTTGGTTGTTGTGCGCAATTTAGAGGAGACTAAGAAGAAAAGACTCTCTAAACCCAACACACCTACGGACTAAAATGCAAGAACTATATAAAAAGGAAATAAAACTTTCCTCAGTGCATTTCTTTCATCACTCACTGAGATCAACAAGTCAAACTTCTAGGAACAAAAAACATTGTGTATCGCTAAAAAGGGGCTCGTGTTGAGATTTAGAGACTTTGGCCAAAACCCTGATTTCTGGGCCAGTGGGAAGCGCAGCCACCTGAGCCGCCACTTTTTGGGGAGTCGAGTCTAAATATAGACCAGGGCTCGTTATTTAATAAAATGTCCTTCATCTTCCTCGACATCCTCTGCTTCGATGATTATGAGATACTCAACGAGTAAGTGATTATTCACAGATAACAAAACGCCTAGTGTGTTCTCTAAGAAGCTATTCGTGACAAGTGATTTCAACCGCTGTGTTGGTCTCTCTGCTGCCAATAATCTCCACTCTTTGCACGTCCCTGTATGAATTCTGCTAAATTCTTTAATTCAATTATATCTGGGATCAATGAAATGACGGACGGTTTCCATTTAGCAGTAAAGCATTTCAAGTCAAGCAAGTCCATGTTGCAGGGTTTAGTTGCCACTTCTCATTAAAAAGGGCGCAGCTCGTTTCTCTGTTCATATCAATCTGTTTATGTGCCATTAAATTAGAAAATCCTTATTTGTGCCAGGAGGCCAGAGGCCAGGAGAGGCTGACGCTCACCTCAGCACAGGTTTCATCTTACAGTCATCACACTGATGTGCAATAAACTCATGCGGCAGTTATATACTGGTGTTAAATGATGGCCGCGTGTGAACAAACCAGGTCGAATACCATCGTCTCTATGCGCAGTTTTGTAATCCAAATAAAGTTACTGAACAAAAGAAACAGAATAAACGCCAGTGGGTGGAAAACAAAGAGACTTGAATGCATGAGCTGAGTTGCATGCCTCACCTTGGTTTAGGTATGTGAGCGTCTCATCATGCAGCTTGACGGCAGGTGAGGTGGCGGCACACAGCACATACTGGAATGGGGGATTTTTGGTCTCACTTTCGGTAGGAAGGGTGGAGTCCTCCTGCTTAAAGATGGGCAGAGCCAGCACATCGCTGAGGAGGACAGAGACAGGACACACAAACAGAAAGTCAGTATGGATGTGATGCAGGAGTGACAATCAAGGAAAAAACACCCAGTAGAAAATTTAAAAATAATAATAATCTCATTTTTTTCATGCTGAAATTTAGTTTCAGTTTATTTTTTCTTTAGTTGCTTTATGTCTAAAGTTTATTAAGTGGTTGGATCCGCCCTGATGTCAACATAACCACTGTCGTCTCCCTGACTTTGTTCTGCAGTTGTTTTTTACTCCATCAAGCCATTCTCTCCACAAAACACAACAACTGGACTGCGCTGCTGAAACCGTCGCACGCGCCGCTCTTTGTAAGACAATACCTCACATCCTCGTAATGTAGGAATTATTAAATGGATTGGCTTATTTTAGAATAAGTGACGAAGAATCCCCATCGATCAAACGGCTCTCTCTTATTATGTATGCATGAGGCAGCTGCGGGATAAATGAACAAAAACACCCAGAGATAGCCTGAGCTGCTGACACATACTATCTCTCACACTTGGCAGCCACTCTAGACAACCAACCCGTCCTCAGCTCACCCTGACAAATGCTGCAGGAGTGTCAACGGGGGCACAGTGAGCAGGAGAGAGTGTGCGTGCGTGCATGTGTGTGTGTAGCTATCGGTGCCTGTGCCATGCTAAGAAATGTAGATCATGGCATCTCATTACCTGGAAAAACTTTTTGGCAAGTCATGATGCTTCTCTATACTCGAGCCAAACTTGGAAGAAAGAAAAAAAAACCCAACACAGACACAAAGGCCTGATAATTTCAAGACGTTCCAAAATTTGCAGCCTGCTCAATTTCAGTCTGAGTCTCTGTGAGTCGCTGTGTGTTTTCTCTTCAGCCTGGACGATGCCAGTCTGGGTGCCACAGCCCTGTTAAGCCCCCGCTGCCCAGGAAAACTACATCTGCTTCCTGAAATCTGAGGACCTGGCTCGGCTGAAACACACTGAGACATTCTGTTCCCACCAGCTGCTGACTCCAAACATGCTCTGCAACCCATCCCTACGCCACAGATAGCACCACCACCACCACCACCACGCCTGCCTGCTGCAGCCAGACACCAATATCACACAGGGTTTTCACTAATTGACGCACACGCAACCCCATCACCTGAGCACTGGTGAACTTGAGCACTCGCATGAGAGAGGTGCACATGCCTACGTCACACTCAGATAAACACAGACTAAAAGCAGATGGTCATGGGGATCGTTGATAAGACCCGCTCGCGCCCCCGAGAGCTTCTCGCCCCTCGTCACACAAATGTCAAGTCCTCCCATGACCTATTACCAAACACGGTCCACGCGTACCAAGAGTTACTAATTGAACAGGTGGTTTACACAAATACTAGTCTTGACGCCAACAGACTCCTCCTTTCGGCACCTGAGGAGGACGGACACTGAAACTTTGATTCCATCTTCACAAGTCTTAACATTCACAAGATGCCATGTTAGGGGAATAAAAAAATGTTGTAAACACCTGGGCAATCAGCATCTGGAACAAGACCAATGTGTCACTTGAGTACACAGTTAATATTTGGGAGTGAACATTGCTTAGTGAAGTGAATATGCTCCCTGCAGCTACTGTATAGAAACAAAGGCTGAATGTGTAGCAACACAGATAAATCTCTGCACTAACAGCACGGCAGCTTGTTTTAATATCACAGACTGGGTAATATAAAACATGTTTCAACATCTTTGAAGGAAAATGTTTATTCAAACGTCATGTGTCGCTAAGGAAGACTGCAATTTAATCTCCTACACAGGAAGTCAATCGTGGAGCCTGTTATGAGCCGGTCGCCAAACTGTTCAGTGAATCTACCAGAATAAAATAAAATAAAGAACCGCACGAAAAAGGAAAATATCTGATAAAAGAAGGTGTAAACAAACTTAAGAATCTGACCGAGCATTCAAAACACGCTCTTCTGTGTTTGACACCTGATACGTGTTCCTATGGATACACTGGTCAAATTCAGTTCCCAGGACTATCAGCTACAGCGGCGCCCTCGTTATGTCACCTTCTTGGAAAGAAAACATTGTGAGATAAAGAAATATGTTTGTGTGAAATCATAAGAACCGAGTCACACCATTCGTCCTGAAGTGTTTCTCATCGTTAGAGCTGACCAAGTGTTTGTTTTACCATCGCTATGGGCAGCGAATGGACGTCTGAGCTCCTTTCACAGGGAGGAAGTAAAGGGGAAGCGGTGATGAAGCCTGGGTCACTTACACCGTCATGTCAGTTTACTGGTGTGGAGATTTTCATGAGTCAGAAAGATTTAAGTCAGAGACAATACACAACATTTTGTTTCCACACACCACCGCTGGTCTTCAGGACCTATTTTGCCAATCAGAGGTCAAACCAGGACCTTTTCCTGTCCACTTCTTCAGTGTTATCTTGAAATTAACACAAAGAGGCGGCCTGACACACAAACACACCTATCTGGGCAACAAAGCAACTGGTACGAGATCTTTGTCCCTAATTGCACAACACGTGTCTTTCATTTGCTTTTGTGTGGGATGTTGTGAAATTAATCTGTCCCTGATCATGGCACCCTGCAGTGACTGCTGCCCTGCTCCAAATCCTGAAACAAAGAGAGGCCATCACAGCCAGTACAAAGACAATAACACACACAGACAGGGGGGTGTGATGTTAATAACACCTCCAGAGAGAGAGAGACAGTGTGTGTGGATGTGTGTGTTGTCCCCTCTCTCGAAGAGCCAGGTAGCCGGGGTTTGGTGTGTTGACTCTGGGCTCTGACCTCATGCTGTAGGCTCCAGCCCCCAGCTCCTGCCCGATGCCGGACAGGCTGGCATCGAAGTCGTGCACCAGCCCCGACTCGATGGTGGCGTCCTCCATCTTCAGCACCCAGGCCATCGGCCCCAGCTCCTTGTCCTCGGCTTCTACCTGGAGGGCCGCCAGCTTTGCTTCAGGTACGAGGGGTCTGCTTAGCGAGGAAGTGGAAGTGGGCTCTGCAGCTTCTGGGCGACGCCGCCGTTGAGAGGAAAGTTACGCTGCTAGCCCGTTAGCCGCCTCGGGGCGAGCTGGGCAGGCGAACTGGTAGCTTTCCACACTGACTGGCTGTACCTCCATAGCTCCACTCGGGGGGCTTTAACGCACAAAAATGCTGCTCCCCCGGCCAGCAGACAGTCCGAGAGTAACGATAAGTCCGGATCCTCTTAGCTAAGAAGCGACGGTCGTGACTGAAGATGCGAGCTGGTCCTCAGCATGCTAACGTTAGCCGAGAGCTAGCTGGCTTCACAAAGGCAACTTAACAGCGGGCTGGGGTAAAAACAGCAGCGCCGCTGTTACCCCCCGAGCACAGGCGGGGGTGGGAGCGGGCTTCAAGCGAAGCTGGCTGGCGTTATCTCAACAAAAAGAAAAACAAAACAATAACAAAAAAAGCAGAGAAGGTGGTATTTCAGTCCACGCACCGCATCCCACGCAGCGTCCGCACAGCTGTTGCTACCTAGCCGCCGAGCTAACTAGCATCAACTTCACTGGTGCTGGATCTGAACTGTGTGTCTCTCTCTGTGTATGTGTGTGTGTCCGGTGACCTAAGAGCTGCTCTCCTCCTCCAACCCGCCCTGTAGCACCACCACAGCCCGCCGCTCTCCTCTTCTCATCGCGGGGCAGGACAAACTGCTGCTAAGGCTCCGGGTCCTGGAGGCGCAGAGCTACAGTAACCGTCCACAGTGCAGCAGCAGCGGTTGACACGAAACCGAGCATCAACATGGCTCCCTCCGCTCGGTCTGTGAGTGTGTGTCTGTTGTGTGTGCGTGTGTGCGGAGCCTGCGGGGCTGCCACCGCCAGCCTCAGGAGGAATGCCAGGACGGCGCTCAGCCAATCAGAAGCCGCCTTCTGTGCCCAGCGCAAAGGGGATCAGCCAATCAGAGACCTACGAGCTGCCGTCATTATTGTGTCCAACTGTAGCTGTGCCTGTTGTGTTTCCAGAAACTACAGTATGATAGTATTTAATCATAATATATCTGCAAAAACTGTCTCTGTTATCAAAGATGGGAACTGTTAGTAACCAGAGTAGTTATTATTCACACAACAAGCAAGTGGCGTAAGTAGATGTAAATACAACACATTAAATCACTTTTTTTTTTTCTTTCCAATTTTGTGTTGGTTTCTACAGAGTCATACCGTGAGTAGCTGCCGCCGCCGTGTCTCTGTACGGGAGCCTGGAAGTTTTCAGTGTAAGACTGCCAGAACAACATCGTGTCCCGGTCCGGTGCTCTTCACTCACTCCTGTAGCGAATAAACACGACTCAGCCCGGTACCGAGGAGCAGGAGGCCCAAACAGGAGCTCATGTTCAAGTCAAGTCGGTGTTGAACAGAAGAGGAGTCCAGTCTGACTGGAGCTGGGCGCAGACCTGCTCTCTGTCTCTGTCTGTCCTCTGGTCAATAATTATCCACCTGTAGGACACTGGACGTGGCGCACGGTCAAGACTCCGTGTGGCGAAATCTTTCCGAGCAGGGTAGACACTCTATTTTGGCTTCAGGGGGGGAGGAAAGACCCGCCTCACGGCTCAATTAATGTCTCCCTGTCTCACTCAGACGTCAACAGACTGTATGCACAACATAGTAAAGCTCAACATACACTCACATTAACAAGGACACCAGACAATTAAAAGTATTATCAGTAAAATGTACTCAAAAAGTAAAATCTCTTAAGAATGCAGAATGTCTTCTTGCAGTGTAATCTGATTACTTGTGTAGTATCTGTAGTATATTTATGTTGCAGCTGGAAGTCATGTTGTGGAGAAGTATAATGTTACATGAAATGGCAACACTAAATTAGTAAGTACAAGTATGTCAAAATTGTACTTAATGTACTGCTCACAGTCCACCACAGCTCGTGGATGTCCACTCCTTAAATATAACCTCTGCATTTGCCTAAGAAGGGAATTGTTTTGAGGGCAGACAAGAGCAGAGCTGGCAGGCCGGACACGGCAGCAGGAGGGTCAGGGGGTTTACGGGTCAGACTGGTAGATGCTGTATCCCGTACCCTCTTTAGCTGCACCTAAATTTACAGCCCAGAGAACAGATGCATACATGAAATTCAGCACCCCTTTCTCAAATAACCATGTTGCATAAGACACAAATGTTATCTTTTGCACCACACGTCTGTATTGACCTGCCTTATCGACTAGTACATACTGTGAACACCTGCACATTTTCTTGCCAGTGTTGGAAAAGCTGCGACCAAAGAATCATTGGTGTTGTTTATAAAAACCTTAGAAAATAAAGAAACAAAAAAAACACAGAGGCAGGGCTTATCATTATCTGTACAAGTTCTTAATTTTATTGTAAGCACAGCTTTGTAAATGCACGGAGGAAACACAACAGTGAAAACTAGAATGTTACAAGAGGAAGGAAAGAAAGACACGATGAAGAAGAGAAAAGGGTGACATGACAGTTTTCTTTCAGAGCTGTAAATAATACATTTCTACAAATTTCTCAGCAGAGAAAAAATAAGTGTGAGAGAGAGACTACGGCACGCGCAACAGAGAGAGAAGGGGGGGGGAAATAAAAACAAGGATGGGCACAGGTGCGCGTGTGCACCACCGCCCTGGGCGACTCTCCTAAATGACACCATTATTGGGTTTTCCATTTTAATATCATATATAGATACATTTCCACTATGTGATAATTAAGCCATGTCCTGTCATACTTCATGTAGTAAAGCAGCGCACACCCATCTTCCTCTCAATGTTCAGAAGTGGACTGATCCGAGATGAGCTGGGAGAAATGGAGGGACACCATGGAGTTATCTGAAAGGGGCGGACATTTTCACATTAATTTAAAACCCCCAGTCACACTACTCTGACTCTCAATAGGACCCAGATAAAAAGTTATCTTTTTTTCAAAAATTTAGTCTCATGCATAGCTAAGCACATAACGCCTCCTATTCTTCAGAATCTGCCAATGTATCTGTATTTGCTATGAGCAGGTATGACCCACTGTGACTCGCGTTAGTTAGTGTGCAGGGTTTGGTCGGTCGTACCTTTACAAGCTCATCAGCACCTTTTTGAAAGAGAGAACGTGTGTGTTCATGTGCGAGATAAGAGAGAAAAAACTCCAGACGTTTAAAAACTGCTGCGGTAAAACCTCATTGCGTAAAATAAATTCAAACTATGACACAATGCAAATTTACATTCCTGTCTAACCTGGCCCCCAAGTTACTCACTGTTCAAGAAGAGAAGAAACAAAACAAAGACGGCACCGGTTGTTGGTCTCAGCGCTGTTTGGTGAATGTTGTCCCCCCCGACCGCACCCCCCACCCCCCAGAAAAAATGAGAACCATGCAGATGCACCACTTCATGTTGACATCAAGATGTTGTTCAGAGGGGATACTGTTGTGTTAGCCACGTAAAGGAGAGAGCGGAGAGGACGGACTTTTCATATCTTCGAGATTCTTGAGCGATTGAACCTGGGTGGAGAATGCGACTGTATGTTTGCGTCTGTTTATGGTTTATGCAAATTTAAGGGTTCAGTTCAGTCTGAGATCAGGGTGGATCCTCAGCATCCTGTCAGGAGAACTACAACACTCCTCCCCTCTGCACCTGCAACCCCCATCTTTGCCGTGTGGCAGTAAATGTGTAAGGACTGTGTGTACCTAGGCCTGTGTGTATGTGTGTGTGTGTGTGTGCGTCACTCTGCTGTCCAGAGTGCAAGCGAAACGTGTAGATGTAAAGCAGTTGGCTCCTGTGAGAGAGTGTTAACATGTCTGTTTTTTTTATTCTCGGCGTCTGTGTGGATGTGAGCACATGAGCAAATGTTTTATGTTTGGTGGGCAGAGTTGCAGTTCTGTGGTTGCCCTGCGGGAGGGCGCTGTGTCTCCTATAGACCCTCGGTTGGGGGTTCGCTGCCGCCGGAGCCGGTCTGGGCGCGCTTGATGTATAGATTCAACAGCTTCACCTACAGACAGAGAAAAAAAAACAAAAACAGAAGAGAGGGTGGACGTGTAAATGTTTGTCTCTCAAGGTCACACAATGTGTATCTAAGGTTTGTTCTTCCTGCTACCCAGCTGGCTAAGAATATGATTTTAATGTGTTGTATCATGCAGGATCTTCATATTTTTAAGCAAATACACTTTGCATCTATGGCTGATACTGCTGGGACAAACTTGAGCCTGGGATGAACCTAATGTTGATTAAACAAACCAACATTTAGTTTGTATTTTAACATTTTTTTGTGGTTTCATGTATTCTTAAATATCTAAAATCTATATATAACAGCAGATTCAGGTCAAATCAAAATGTGCAGTTCAATACAAAGAACAAGTGTTACTGGGAATAAAGGGCTGTGAAACATTGATGTAATTGTTGCACATGTTAGGCTTTACATCTTGACACGTCAGCTTTGCACAGTTTAAGACACTGAGGTCAGTCACCTTGCTGCTGGCCAGCTGGCTGAGGTGCGGTTTGAGGTCCTCTCCGATCACTGCATAAATGGCCACCAGGCAGAACACACAAGCTTTCCTCACACTGCTCTCACAGTTGTCGTAACCCTGCTCAACCAGATAAAAAACAGGTTACAAAAGGAGTCAGAGAATGCGATTGCGTGTGAATGTGTGGCTTAAATGAAGATAGGGTACCTGTATGAGTCCTGGCACTATCTCAGGCAGCAGGCCGATCAGAGCCTCTTTGGGAATCCTCTCCACCACTTTGGTCTGCATCTTGATGGCAGCCAGGTTGATGGGGTACTCGGCCGACTGGATGATGGGACACAACACCTTGATACACTGATCTGGACTGATGGACAGAGCCAACATGGCCGCCGTCTCCTCTGCTGCTCGAACCACCTGCAGGAACACGTAATTCAAACGTTATGATGATGAATGTTTTTGTTTATTCAAGCGATCCATATATATAAACTACGACACAACTTTTGTTCCAGCTCTTCACACAAGTCTGAAGTTCTCATCATAAAAACTGTTTTGTGTGTGTGTTTAAATGTACCTCCTTGTGAGGGTCTTTGTGAGACTCCAGGGCCTTCATGATGGTGAGCTCTGCATAATTCTTGAACCTCCAGGGCTGCTTGCTGAGAATCTCCCTGAGCACCCGGAGAGCCAGCGTTCGGATCACATGCTAGGAGGACGGAAAAGATTCATGTTAAAAAAAAGGTCGGCTTTGGCCTGTTTGCGCAGCGTCATCGCAGGCTCAGAGTGAATGTGGCTACCTCTCTGTCGCCCATCGTCTCGAGCAGGAGCAGCAGGATGGTTTTGAAATGTTCATCCCACACCTGCAGGGTGTTCTCACGGATAAGCTTCAGCAGCTCGCACAGCGCCGCCTTCCTCTCCTCGATGCGCTCGTTGTGATTGGACAACTCCTTCAGCAGCTCGGCCACCAGCTCCGACTGGTCCAGGCTGCTGTCTGCTGAGACACAGGAGACAAGAAAACGTGTCATTGTATTTTTTGTCTGTGGTCGATGTTTGCCTGTGATTTTTTTTCTCTGCAGCGTCTTTGTGTACCGTCGGTGAGATGTTCAGAGTCGTCCATGCTGGTGTCTTTGCGGTGTTTGTAGGGGGAGTCGGAGAAGTGCTCGCGGGCACCTCGGGGGCTGGAGGAGAGCAGGGGGGTGTTGAGGAGGGAAGTCTTGTTGTCCAGAGCCATGCGGCCGCCGTCCATCAAGTCCGACACTCGGCCGTCTGTCCCGCTGCCGCCCTGCAAGACATGACACCTGATGTTAAGGAGGCCTGGTCTTTAAAACTAAACCTTCACATCTGCAGTTTGGTTCACTCAAAGAAATAAGGTAAAGGATGTCTTTCAGTTCAAGACAGTTTTTTTTTCAATCTGACTCATTTAGAAATAAACCAAGAGGTTTTAAGTTATAGGCGAGAAGTTATATCGACTAGCAGACAAATGATTCATTGTACACATTTTGTTGACAATGGATCGAGGAGCAAAATCAAACAAAGTTTGGCATGTACAAACAGGACAACAAAGAGGCCTTTTATTCTGTACTCAAGTGCTGAGGGCCCCAGGACAGAAATGTGGTATGTTTATCAGTGTGTAAATCAATATGAAAAAATATAGTTAGATTTTTGGCATAAAAATTAAAAAGAAAGAAAGAAAGGGTGGAGCCGTGAAGGTGTGCAGCACCTAAAACCCTGGGCGCTACTCTGCTTTCACAAGGTAGAGATGCTGTTAAAACATCAAACTTAATTGTCCGATACGACAATCGGGACCACTTTAGGTACATGGTGGTGAAATGTTGGGTTCAGTTTTCTTTTCCTGATCAGAACGCTGCTCTGGAAATCCCTGCTGGGATTCAAAACAAGGCAGCGCTGCAAAAGGCAAACGCAGAGCAAACCAGGTGAGCAGAAGAGCAGAGTGAGGGTGTGAAAGTTTAACATACTCTTGTTTCTGTTTATATTTACACTCAAACCACTAAAACGTCTAAATGTCTCAGTGGAGGTTTGTTGAGTCAGGTGTGCTGTGACTGGCAGGCTGGTGACATGTGGGATGGTTGGATTTCATATCCATCTCATGGGGTAAATGTCAAGAGGTCACACCTCTGTACCAGAGAACACCGTGTCCTTTAGAGGGTGTCGGGGTAGTTGGAGGGGGGGGTCAGCAAAAAGACTTGCCATGACGTCTCAAGTCATAAAACTGAAATAGCAGAGTATAAGCACTTATTATAATATTTAGAAGGGAGCTTCTGTAGCAGCCCAGTTCATAACAAACAATTAACAGGATTTTATCAGTAGCTGTAGAGGATAAAGTTCAGTCATCAGTCCCATAAACACTTAAATGTCTGACTCTCAGCTCCATCTCTGCAGGGGATTTGACTGGTCACCCTGATCAGATGTCAGGCTGACAGGCAGCACATGTGGCAGCCATGTTTGTGTGTTTTAGGTTCTGGGAAACATATAATGAAACAGGACAATGACTCCGAATGAGAATCCATCGCCTTTTCAGCTGGAAATGAAAAGCGTCCGTAAGTGTCGAGTATCAAAATCTGCCGTAGGGAGCGGGACTTGGCAGAGATTGTTTTGTCAGATCTTGTTTGCATATTCTTTGAACACATATTTAAATCATTACTTTGACATTTTTACACTGCTGTAATGATATACCAGAGCAAATGTCATGTGGCTGCTTGTGTTAAAACTGGATTTTACACGGCTGTTTGGTGTATTTTCACAACCACCAAAACAAGTAATTAAAGAGTTTCAGTATTGTACAAAAACAATGACATCATATGACATTGGGCTGGGTTTTATGTCACAATCAAATTAATGTGAACAGCTTGAAGTCAAACTTCACTTGCGACGGCATAGATCCTTCAGTGTACAGTAAATATCAGTGTTTGATGCACAACGCTTCCTGCCTTTGCTGCATTATAAGATATTATCAGCTCAGAATCATAGTTGATCAGGTTTCATGTTGGCAGTGAACTGAACTCCATCAACTGTGTCTTCAGCACCTCTGCTCTTTTCTATTTGTTACTATGTTCTGACAGATTGTTGCCTTGGTAATTTTCACTCCCACTCATCAACACCATGACACTGATTGCAAATGTTGGCTGCTCTCGCAATCATCTGTCAATGTTTCATTTTCCTTCTCATTCTGGTGAGAAAATAACATGTAAAACATATTAATAATTGCAAAAACATTTCTTTGAATCCTGAGTGTTTTTAGTGCAGCTCTCGTGGTTTCATATCAGACTCGATACACACCTGTACTGAAACTGTATAAATGCATACACACATACAGAATCCCTCCGTCTCCTCTGCTCACCTCCTCTCCGTCCCGCCGTTGTAGCGGATCATTCATGTCCTCTTGGCTGCGGACGCTGAAATTCTGGATGGCCTCAGTGACTCCCTTCAGCGAGCTGTAGATGTCTTCTGAGTTCATATTTTCTGTGTCGTAGTCGAAAGCACTGCACACACAGGAAAAACAGACAAAATTTACAGCCTTTTCCAAAAGTGCTGCTGAACATCATACAGTATATCGTTATATTACACATGACGTAGTGTTGTGGTACTTGAGGCCGGTCTTGAACGCATCTTCAGTATCCATGATTTGAGGACCCACAGGTGTTTCAAACTAAGTAATTGGTCCTACTCCAATCAGAAACACAACTCAAACTGAAACACCTGTGTTGGTCCTCAACATGGCAGGTGTAGGACTACATTTGAAACTCATGAATAACCTAAAATCTAACCCTTGGTCTTCATCTTGACTCGGTCCCTCAAAATCTTAGTCTTGGTCGACTCGGACTTGGGTGGTTTTGACCACATTACATTTAGATTACATCTTTTTCTTTTCTTTTTTTTTTTCAATTTACAGACTGTTTCACGCCTCTCATTCTTCATACTGTATAATCAGCTGAGGTTGTGCTGATTCTGAATATATGTAACATTTGGGGAAACCTCTAAATTACAACTTTATTAGTAACACAATGGTCTGAAAAGGGGTTAAGAAAAGAAATAAAGATCCTCGAGGACACCAAGTCAAACTGTTGTCCGACTGTAGTTGAGTTTATGAACATCTGTAGTGTTTCTTTTTAAAGTGCACATCTTGTCTTGTGTTCATGACGATTCGTCAATGATTGGTGGATGGATTTCCCATTTTCATGGATCCTGGTGAGTGAAGGTGTGATTAGGACAAGTGTGTGTGCTACCTTGGTGAGGGGGTGTTCTGGGACGTGTTGGTGGGGGAAGTGACCGGGCTGGACCAGCTGGCCGGAGATCGAGGGGTGTGGCGCGTCAGAGGGCTGCCCATTGGCGCCTGAGGAAGTGACCGCAACAAGTTAACATGAGGAAGTAGAGCATTCACGTTGCAGTGTAATGATCAACAACCCTTTGTGTCTCAACTAGTGACACGTCTGAGACCCTTCAGTGAGCGTGTGTTGTTTACCTGTGCAGCGTTGCCAGTGTTCTTCAGGTGGTTTTGAAGCAGCTTGGTGGCTCCGTCCTGAAAGGTTTTGGGCAGAGCCGCCAGCAGCATGGTGAACTCTGGCGTGTTGAGCTGGAACAGGGCGATGAGCACCGACTGCGCTGCCTGGTGCACACAACAGACAAGACTTGGGTGAACCAAAGAAGGCAGCAGTGCTAGTAAGACGGGGATAAACTAGAGGGAGTTGGAAAAGTCAAAGTGGCTTTTGACTTTGGCAACGCAGAATATCTTAAAGGGATACTTCACCCTAAATCAATAATTCACCAATTTTCTATTCACCGTCATGCAAAGAAAGGGTTTGGAGTTCCAGGAGGGGGTCCGGCTGGCAACGGATTTTCATATAATGGTAGCGGATAGAGCTCACTTTTGAGTGAAGTGTCCTGAAGCTGCAAAATGAAAAAGTTGCTCGGAAAAATTTAATTTGATCTCTGTTTTTAGCCTTGTTGTAGCAGGAGCTCCCAGTGGCTCTGTTGATGTTTGTGCGCATGCGTGAGATTTGCTGCGAGATATTCTTCCGTGTTTACATCATACATCCAATGGTTTACATCGACGAATGAACATTGCAGCAACTCTCGCGCCGCCACTGGGAGCTACTGCTACAACAAGGCTGAAAACAGAGATCAAATTATTTTTTTCCAAACAACTTCTTCATGTCGCGGCTTCAGGACACTTGGACGAGCAGTATGGAGGTATTTGGATGTTTCATAGCGTGTGTTTTGGACCATTCAAAAGTGAGCTCTATCCGCCGCCATTATATGAAAATCCGTTGCCAGCCGGACCCCCTTGGTGAATTATCGATTTTGGGTGAAGTATCCCTTTAACGTCAGAGTGTCTGTACCTTTCTGACGTCAGAGCTCTTGGGTTCAGTAGTCCAGGTGATGATGCGGGAGACGGCCAACCGAGTCTCGCTGGAGTTCACAAAGTCTGGAGCATCCATTTGTAACGTCAGTGTCTCAATGTACTTCAGAATGGCTACCTTCACCTGCAACACACCCACACAGACACAGACACACACACACACACACACACACACAAATAATTAGATAACCTGGCCAGCAATGAAACGGCATGGCCAAAATTCACCTGAAAATACGCAACAAAACAAAACGTAATAACACACAAACACACATGAAAAGAGCTACAAGCACACATGTGAAAAAGGTGAGCACAGGTTCACAGTCAGCATGAACAACCACAGCAGATTGTGCATCTCTTGGAGGTCTGAAAACCAAATGGTGTGATGAATCAGTGCGAGAAGACCAGAGTGCATTCATGGACATGCTGTATGATGGAGAAAAAATATATCAGTCAACATAAAAGTGATGACAAACCAAAAGGAACCAATAAGTGCAAACATTCACTGCAGGCTCCGAAACGCCACAACAACAACTGACTCCTGCCCTGACTTTCCTCCATCACTTCCTCCTCCTCCGTTTCTCTAACAACACATTATGCACCTCGAGGCCCAGAACCTCCTCCAAATCACTTAGCAGCATCGTGCGCGCCATATAATTGCTCCCCCCGGAGCGCACTGACCTGGGAGGACTGGCTCCAGGCTGCGGCCTGCTCGTCTAGAGAGCAGGCGTGGCGGCGCGCTCTGGGGGGGAACAATTTTACCCCGGACCCTCCCCTGCCTCGCCCTCGCCCGCAACACGAGCTCCGTACAGGCTTCAGAGAGAAAGAGGAGAAGCACCGCATCAATCAACGGAGAGAGACAGGAGATGAGGACAGGGATGGCGGGGGGGAGACAAGATGGGAACAGGAGGAGGGGAGGGGGACGATGAAGAGAGTTCAAGGAGAGAAAAAAAGATTGCAACGTGGGCTTGGTGTAATTTAATCGCTCTCAAAATCTGCAAATACACAATGCAATTGTTTAGGCCACATGATGGCAGCAAACGACTGTAACGCCTGGTGTGCTGACATCGACTGATGGTTTATGAGGCTTCATGCAACAGTTAATAGGCTGGATAATGACTGCTGCTGCGCTGCTGAAATGCTCAACAACATCAACGTACTTATGATGTCTGTGTTACACTTTTATCACGATTAAAAGTAAAATACATTATCAGATAAATCCTGGTACTTAATGACTTAAAATCTAAAAATCCTTAGAGGCCAGCATTGGCATACAGTGCTGGTTCCTGATTTGCAGCATCACTTGTACATAGACATATTTCTACTGTCTCACATTATATTATTTGATCATATTGAAGCTGAACAGAGACTTTTAGCAGCGAGCAATATTTTGGATTTCTGAAATATTCTTTGTGCCACACAATAATAGTTCAGTGTTTCATAACTATGACATAAAACAGTAGTAGTAGTAGTCTGAAACTGAAATTTGAGAAAGAAAACAGCAGGAATCTTTTTAGGATTATTACATTTGTGGCAAGAAATTTGTGAAATTGTGACGCTGATATCATCTTTCAGTGCCCAAGCCTTGTTGCAAGGGAGAGAAGCAGAGGGATAAGGAGGAGTGAAAGGAAGTGTGAAGAATAGGGTTAAACATCGAGCAGGAAAGGGAGAGGGAGGAGGAGGCAGAGCAACAGGGAGATAAAAAGGGTAAGGGGGAGTGAGGAGGAGTGAGGAGTGAGGGATGAACCACCAGAGAGTGAGGAGGAGTGAGGAGTGAGGGATGAACCACCAGAGACTGAGTAGAAGATGAGAGAAGGTCGAGGGCTAAGTGAGGTGAGGAGTTGGTCAAACAGGTTAGTGAGCGAAGAGGAAGTGCGAGTTAAGGGAAAGGAGTTAGAGGAGGAGAGCCTGAAGGAAGAGTCCACACTGCAGCAGAGCAAGAAGCCAGTGGAGCGGCTTGATCAACCGCTATCCAATCACAGCCCAGGATTCAGGGGTTTTGTGGGGGGTTTGGGAGGCGGAGCCAGCATGGGCAGGTATGAGGTCATTTCAGTACAGCAGTTACCATAGTTACAGCATCTCTGAATTCCCAGCTTTATGTCCATCCTTTCCATCCATCCAACCTTTAGTCAAACCTTCACATGTCGGCTACATACACACAGATACACACACACAGATACACACACACACACATAAACATACACAGAGAGACACACACATACGCACTGAATTAACTCGTCATTTACCTTGAGGTTGGGCGTCTGCGTCTGATCGACAGTGAACCTCATGAGAATAGTGAACTGGAGGTCGTTAGGGAAAGAGTCTCTGCAAGCAAAAACAGAAACCCACATCACAGTGTCAGTGTGTACATCACCATGCCCCACAGCCCACAGGCGGAGATCAATCACTCTGTCGATACAGTAGGAGGAGTGGGCAGCGCTGCTCCTACAGCCTATTTATTCTTCATCATATTTTATATGTACAGCCCACTGTGCAAAAGGTCCAGGTGCTTGAGATGTTTAGATTCTTTACAAGTGATTTATTCTGTATCATGACAACGACCCATAACACACAAAGAACTGTCCACAGTGACAGTCCACAGATGGTCTGGTCCCCAAAGAGTCCTGATCTCAACAGCCACCGAGACATTGTTTTTGAAAGTATCTCTGCACAATCCTGAATACTCAACAAATACTCTATGCCGCGCGTGGTACCGGCCCGACTGGACTCGTCCTTTTTGCGTTTCCATTATGTAAAAGTACCTGGAATCTGGGACTATTTTTTATTACCTGCTTGGCCGAGGTTCCAAAAAGCCACCTGACCTTTTCCTGAGGATCATATTGAACTGCCACACACAAACTTTCTTCTTCTATATGTGCAGACTTATGTTAATATTTAGTCATACACATGTCTAATGTATGTGAGAGCGACACCAACCTTGTGACATCGAGGGCTTTTTGAACTTTGGCCTGTACGGAGCCCAGCAGGTCGGCTCCCATCTTCTTCAGCAGCTGCGTGAGCAGGACAAACAACCAGTCCTGCAGGTCTTCCTTATGGACAAGTATGAAGTCAACCAGCGTCTCCAGGAACATGCTGAAAACCTAGAATCACACACAGTGTCGGGGTCACGCACGAGGAACGAGTCACTGAACCAGTCACCTTTTCCATGCACACGCATGCAAACACGGTACACCTGCATGTACAGAGTTTTCTCAGCATTAGTTCCCATTGTCAAGTTAGTGGTTATTCACTCATCACTGCAACACACCCCTTTGATTCCCAATCACCAATTACTTACATCACCCACATTAATGTGTAATGAGTGTTAATATCATAAGACCACAAAGAGAAAACAGACAATCTGACAGGAATTAGTGAACACCAATCAGGCGGTGCGGTGACCTTCCCCACGTGCCAGTGGTTGATTTCCAAAGGACAGCATAGTTACTGTACAGGCAACACCGTGTGAGCTGGGTTAGTGCGTGTTATGGTGTTGCCATGGTAACCGGTCACCCAATCAGATTAATGAAGCAGATCATCATTCAAGAACACAAAAATCGAGCACACTAACACTGACTGGTCGGACTTACTCTCTACAGAGAGTTCCACAGTGGGTTGGCATGAGGGAAAGAAAAACACATCCGTTAGCATCAGGGCAAATAATGTGCTGTGAGTGTACACTTTAGATTTGCACAACAAAACCTGTAAAAAAGACTGAAGTATCTTCAACCAGGTAAAAGTCACAAAGTGAAAAACCTGAAGAGATGTTGTGCGCACTCTAGTAAAAAAAGAACTCAAAGTTGGAGAACCATGGGAGATGAGAAAGAGGAAGTGGGAGCAGTGTGGGACAAAAAGATAAAGGCAGAGAGATTCACGGTGAGATGCGGTACCTTGAAGGAGGCTGAGCTTATACCGGATTCTGCCGTGCCGTACACCCTGCCGGAGTCTCGCTGAAATTCATCAAATCGTCAAACGTCAAACGAGAGGGGAGGGGGAGAGGCTCACACACCTTACGGCATGTGTGAGGCGACGGGCACTCAAAAACGCCGAGAGACAAGTGGCAGTGTTAGAGAGGGGCGAACCGCAGCTGGTTAGTCAGAGAGAGGAGCTGGCAGCCCAAACATTTGTGCGCTTGTGTGTGTGTGTGTAGGTCTGTGAGTGCGTGTGCGGTCAGTGTTTTGTCGCCTCAGACTGCAGGTAAGGAGGGAAAGAGAGGGGAGTGCCAGTGAATGCAGTGAGCGCAGCCAGCGGTTTGGCTGCAGGACGGTGACAGAGCAAATCCCACAGGACGGCGGAGAGGGTGTGAGGTCACACGCAAACTCAGGCGTGGCATGCTGTTAGAGAACAGTCTGTTGCACGCTCTGCATGCCTGTGTTTATGTTTAAGTGTGAATATACTTGTGTCTAGAAGACAATGGAACCTGTTTATCCCGACTTTTATCTCTAAAGTTATTTAAGTGGCTAAATTTAATATCTGTGTTTGCTGATGTGCGTCTGTGTGTGCATTAACAAACAGATGGAATAGTTCTTTTTCTTTGGCAGAATCCGGTACAGTGAAGGATGGTAGGATAAAAATAAAACAAACAAACCAAAAAAAAAAAAAAAAAAGTCATAGTAAACTCAATGTGAGTGAATCATGAACTGTGGCATGACAGTGTAAATGAGTGCTGCGTGTCTTTGTGTGGGTCCTTGCGCTACATGCACTCATACCTTACTGTGAGGGTCTGCAAACATCCTGGTGAAGATTTCACACAGCCTCTTCAGCTCAACCCGACTGCAGATAAAAATCAGATTCAGAATCACTTCATTGATCCCCGGAGGGAAATCTTTCTCTGCAGCAAATAAATCTCTTAAGATTTATAAATATTACTGAAATAAAAAGCAATAAAAAAATAGAAAAAAGAATAAATATATAAAGATAATATATAAGAAAAGAAAAAGAAAAATATAATAGAATATAGAGACTAGAATATGATAACAATTTAATATAATATAATAATTAAAACAAAAAACTAAGTTAGAATGGAAAAAATGAACCCAACAGTCAATTTATAATGTGAATGTGACACATTTCCCTCCTGTATTAATGACCTGAGGGTGCGTTGGTTCTTCAGTAACGCCTGAAGGCCTAACAGCCCCTCCTTCCTCTCAGACCAGTTGGCACTGGCGCAGCGATTCAGCACCTGGAAAAACCACAGACACAGACACATGCACACGTACAAAGGCCCGTTAGGACTTCTACACAGACACAAACAAAGAGATAACACTGGAACACTGAACCCGATACAGAAGTGGTTGCTCACCTCAGCCACGTCTTCCGTCTGCCTCATGTAGGTCGGGATGGCTCCCCCGTTTCGGGAGCTGTAGGACCTTTCTGAGCAGGCGCTGGATGCGTCGCTGTTGGCGTCGTCATCCGAGTACATGCCGTAGTTCTCGTACCGCCGCCGCGCTGGCTTCTTCTGCGGGAGGGATGGACAGGGCGCGAAATTAAAACAGAAGTCAAAGCAAGAGCACATGAAGGAAACGTGCACCTCTAGAACACACGTGCTAACACACACACGTCACACAGGTAAGAGGCAGGAGAGGAGGCTGACCTTGGACCGCATGTCTCCCAACAGCTGACAGCGTTAAACAGAGGTAGAACGAGGGGTTAGTCAACACACAGACACATTCCAGGAAGTGTGAGCTGCACATGCTGACAGCCGACTGGAATGTGAACAGAGCTTCTGTGTGTTTCTCTTTATGTGTTGGGTTGTGCATGTGTATGTGTGTGTGTGTGTGTTTCATACCAGTGCGTCTGCGAGAGCCTCTTCTACGTCCGAGCCCGTGTTGAGGACCCTCATGGCGCTGACAGAAGAAGAGAGACGACTGGACTGACTGATGCCGAAGCCTGATCCTGAGGAGAGACGGACAGTAGACGAGGGGACGACAGAGGACACGTGTTAAAAAACGTCAGATAAAAAGTTAAATTCTGCAGACGCCCCCCACTCATCTCTCATTTGTCCAACTGAGGATCCACTCTCGCCATCATCCGTCCTCTGACATTTACTCAACACACGCACACATTTCCCATGAGCCATCCCTGTAAGTTAATGTGATGACTTGTTAGGTGACATTGCAGGTGGCACTTGGGGGAGGAGAAAGTATGATTGACATAAAACGCAGGAGAACGCATTGGTGTCCCCAAAAAGGAGGGGCAGAGCTGAACAATGGGCGCAGGTGAAACTGAGAGAAATGGTTGTTGACTGTCAACTGAACGGGCGGAAACATGCGATTCCAGAGGAAGGTTCGACATCCTGGAGCAGAATGTATATTAAAAAAATAGAAATTAAAAAAAATAGAAACAACTGAAGCTGATGGGCAAGAAAAGAGACACGTTGACAAAATACAGGAGAGGATGCTTGGCACGAAAGAACAAAAAATTAAACGGAGCGAAAAAGAAAAAGAAAAACCAAGGCGGAGTGGGTGGGTGAGGTACGGAGAAATAGTTGTACTCAGCCTTCACCTGCAGCCCCAAAAGCATCAGGTGTGTGGAGAGCTCCAGTGGAGCGAGAGTAGCTCCGCGTTGCTGCAACCAAATTCAAAACACACATACAGAGTTTAACATTCGCGCTCACACAGACGACAAACACACACAACCCTCGCACTGATCGGGCAGGTTGTGAGAGTAGAGAGAAAGGCTGAAAAACATGCAAACAACATGCAATTGATTGTTTTTTAAATTTGCCTGATCACCCTCGACTTTGATAACCTCACATACTTTACTAGGATTAAAAGAGAAAGTTTTTCTTCTTCGATTCTTACTCGTCTTGATTCAACAACTCATCCCTCGTGAGTAATCGATCCGCTACTGCTACTCACCAAGTGGTGTGAAGGAGCGTACGGGGCTGGTGTCCCGGCTGCTCTCCCTGCTGGCCTCTCTGCTGCAGCCCTGACTCATACTGGGCCGAGGGATACGACTGCCCCGAGCTAACGCCGCCCGTGTTACAACGCCACACCGCAGCGGAGGAAGAGGAGGACGAGGGGGGAAAGAAAGAGCAGCAGAGGGAAGAGAAGTTTTAGGAGGAAACACAGAGGAGGAGGAGGGGAGGAGACATCAAGAGAACCACAAAAAGACAAAGAAGAAGAACAAACATGAGCAGTGACAAAGAAGAGGAAGAAGAAGATACATGGATAAAGACATAAATAGGACAATGGAGGTCAGAGAGACGGACTGACAGAAACAAGACAGACAGTGAGCGCAGGTGGACCGGCCCCGAGGAGCATCTCATCAGACTCACTTGAACTTAAAACTGAGATTAACAAATACTGTTTTGTTTTGTTTTTTTGACAGGCCTGTAATTTGTGATTTATCTGTAGATATAATTTTGATGAACTGGTAAATCATTTTGTTTATTAAATGTCAAGAGATAGTGAAATAAGATGAGCAAAGGTGTAAAACGATCACTCATAGATTTGAGCTTATAGGGTTGGTGGAGTCAAAAATAAAAAGAGCAATAATAGGAACTGTTGCAGGCTTTGTGTTAACTTTATAATCTGTAACAAAAACTGTTTGGCTCTAGATGAGATGCACCTGACAGGAGAGCCAGACTGCTGGACTCACATTTAAATGAAACAAAGTGATATTCACATCCACTCAGGCACGGACAGAGAAGAAAAGAGTGATTTGAGATGAATTTGAAGATGAAGCGGTGCGGGCAGAGGGGAGGGTCTGCGTTTTCATCCAGTAGCGTTGCAATCAACTTCATCGTTCATTGCTCTGTTCATCAGCCAGTCAGAGTTAATCACAGCCTACAAATGACCTACAAAGCCGTGATGAAGCTTTGCTGATCCTGCGACAAGGTTCGATCATCGGCCACTAACTCGTTAGTGCGGAGGAGGAGGAGCTGTGTTCAAAATGCGCGTACATTCTGCTCATCACGAGCACCCGTCACCACAACAACAACAACAACAGCCATGAAGTCAAACACAGGTTAGAGACATGGGCTCTACGAGGCTGAGACAGTCAGCTACTGCTTGATGGTGGGAGAGATTGTGAGATTTGTTCTGATGGGTGGAGATCAAAGAGGAGGCATGAGAGGATGGAGGGATGATATAAATATGAAGAGAAATAGAGGATGAGAATAGATGCATTAAGGTGGAAGAGACGGATGGGAGGGTGGTCTGGTCGTGGTCGGGGCCTTACCTCCTCTACTCGCTCCGTTGTAGATTGAACTAATGCTGGAAGGAGCTAGAGGGCAGGAGGAAGGAGAAGGGAAAGGGGAGAAATGGGAGAGAAGCAGAGGAGGAGGAGGAGGAGGAGGACAGGGAGTCGGAGGGACAAAAGAGTTGAGATCCTTGGGTTTATCACCAATAGAGAGTGTCTGTGTGTGATGCTTTGAAGGAATAATCGATCATCCAGGACAAATATTTAGATAAACTGTTGGTTATAAAAGCAGTCCTCACTTACAAACATTAAACGTTCATTGCTTTAGTTGTAATCAACAAAAAGAAATAAAACTTATTTCCATGGGGAAGGACGGTACATTTTAATTTAATGTAAATAAAAAAAAACTTATTAAGGATTTTTGAGCTTCATTTTAAGAAACTATAAACTGTTTGCTTACCAACAGACAGGCGGGTGGGGGAGGAGTCTCTGGAGCAGCCTTGGCTGCGGGGGATGCGGCTGCGCCTGTGTCCGTCGCCAGAGGAACCAGCCAGCACCCGGTGGGCCCCTGAGCTCATGGTGCTCAGGGCCGTACTCGTCAGCACACGACCAGGGGACCCGCTCCGGCTGCCGGCTTCACGGGACGCAGAGAGGACGATATAGAAAGAAAAGGAGAAGGTGAAGTCAGAGCCGTACTCACAACAGGCGGCTTCTACTTCTTCATAATAAAGGACACACAGATAATCAGTGAGTCGCCCTCTGATGTGAGGACTGAATCAAAAAAGGTTTTCTACACATACAACTGATGAAGACTGCTGCTACGTACTGTATGTAAATAAGTACAGTAAAAATATACAGAACTTAACAGTTCTGACGTCAGACGTCAGCGGAGAGAGGATTCTTGGAGCGAGGAGAGTTGAAAACCACAATGAGAGGAAAGAGCATTTGATAATGCAAATCAAATGATCACAGCTCCTCTCTCCTTTTAGAGACACAGGACAGTAACTTCAGTGTTTTGTGCCAAATGAAGACATCTGCTAACAGAGGTCTCAATTCCTCCTCCCCATGACATCCTCTCTCCGTGTGCAAAGCCCACAGAGTGTTGTTTTCTACGACTCACTTCACTATCCAACCTGAAGTCAAAGAGTCGAGGAGCAGCTGCTCTGCAGTGCTGAACGTTACCAGTGTGAACAGACTTTTGGAGAAACAAGCTCCAGTGCACGACACGTGAAGCTGCACCTGAACTCGTTCAACGTGAGCGCAGAACAGACCGTCTTGCACTCTCTTTCGCTCACTGACACACAAAAACTAAGGTCACGCACACACGCACACAAATACATCCATCTGAATGACAAGAAAAAGATAACTGAGTTCAGGTGTATTATAATACTTCTTAACCTGTATGTACTAGCACGTAGTGACACGGAGCTAAATACATCCATCTGAATGACAAGAAAAAGATAACTGGGGATTGTTCAGGTTTTGGAGGGGATATTATAATACGACATGATCACAGAGGTTAACCACTGATATACGACGTATGGTGATGTATTGAATTGATGTTTATCATGTGAGGAATATTTGAAACAATCTGACCCTCTGATGATGACCTTTATCATACTTTTTGGTCTTCCTTAACCAGTCAGCACATCTGTCCTTTTCCTTCTCCAATTACAGAATTAATTCTAGTAGTTTTACTGTCAATGGATTGGCTATGACAGATTTTTTTTTTAAAGTCATAAATGGCTTTCAGCCTGCTAATAGGGACGTTCTTTCACTGTGTAACTCTCTTTGCCTCTTTCACACTGGAGAATAAACTTCAGCTACACCCAGGCACACATAAGAGTGCAGAAACATGAGTCTCCCAAAGCAGTGTGTTTAGCATGAGCATAGAACAGCCATGTTGCCATCATGTGCCTACAAGTCCCAGCATGCCTCAGCCAGAGTGGGAGAAAACTGTGGTGCCCTTTCTGGGTGCACGTGAAGGAAAAGGGGAGTCAGAGCAACAGGGGAAAGGCAGTAAAGATAAAGAGAGCGGGTAAAAAAGAAGTAGCGTTATAATCTTACCACCAACAGGGGTAGCAGACTGAGATCCTGAGCCATTAAGCCCATTGGTTGGGAGGAAGGGAAAAGCAGAGGCGAGGGGGAAGGAACAGCAGATTAAACCAGATGAATTATGGGGTGTTAGCGCCAACAACGAAAAAAAAAAAGCAGCGTCATGGGAGTTAGAACACAGAGTACGATGGGAGCGCATCCTGGTGTTCAATACCGAGAATGAAGGCAAAGCTGCAGCGCTTAAATCAAATAAATCCATTTATTAAAAAGGGAAAAAACGTATTGAAGATGCATCGCTGAAACCACAACACACACGCACACACTGAACCAGCTGCAGATGAAGGCCTGGGAGAAGCAGTGCATGTTGGGACAGCTGTTATAAAGATACATTATGGAGCAAAGCCTGTTCACAATGAGAGAAAAAAAAATGCTTGAAAGCAAATATGTTGAAAAATATCCACACAACCTCACTCCCTCTCGCTCACACGTACACACAAATAGAAATTATTCTAACCCTCTGTGCAGCTGCCATTTTCTCTCTTAGGCTCTCTGAGGTCCGGGCTTTGAACTCTTGATCAGACAACATTTGGCATTTGGTCTTTTATCCAAATGTCTGTGGTCCAATCACTTTGCACTTGTATACTCGTCTCCAGCCGCAAGCAGCGTATTATCAGCAGGTCGTCGAGAAAAGCAGGTCCGGTAACAACTGCTTTTTGTGTAGCAACAGTGTAGCTAGCTCAGTGGCTTGTGTTACACTTCCTACAGCCTATGAGTATTTCAAATGACTTGAATGACAGCCAGAGCCGGGCTAGTGCAGCCGAAATGAACTGTTCCACCACACCACCCTTAGTGATAACACACAGCATGCAGAGAGTAAAAACAAAAACAACACCACACGAATGAACTCACAGTCACACGCACACACGCTCACAATCCTCTTCACAGAAAAGACCTTGATCAAAATGAGAGCGATAGCGGGTGGGCCACCATTCCCACTGTGGTACACAGAGACACACACACTGACTCTGACACACAAACAGAATACCTGGTGTGCAATCGGATTCGTCGGAACCTGAAGGCACAAAAACATTCACATGGAGCTTATCGTCACCGTGAAGGCAACACGAGAAGAAACTCCACAATACCAGCCTGAGAAACTACAAGCACACACTCTGAGGAAACTATCTCTCACACACACACAATTTCTGTTGTTGTGCATGTCGTGTTGTGAGTGGACTTCATACCCACGGTCTTCCACTCATAGCAGGGTTTAAGTCATATTGTGTGTTCGGGTGGCGTGAGAGCGGGTACATACGTTGTGACTGGGAGACCATCTTGGTGCGGCTGCGTCCTCGTGAATCCACCTGGCTGGACATGCTGCTGGCAGTGGAGAGGGGCTGCTTCGTGCGTACGCGACCTGAACGTGCGCGGAGAGAGAGACGGGTGTAAATGCACAAAAAAAACAACACGGGGCGCCCTGCACCAAAACACATCGCTCACAGACTGTTTGCAGCCCAGAATTTAACAAGCTACTAAAGATGACGAGAAGCAACTGAAGCGGGAAGCTGAAACATCAGATCCTAAAGTAAAGTAGACACTTACACCCAGCCAGGTGCGCACACAGATAAAATACACCAGGGATGCTTCGGTGGACCGGAACCCAGTCGTAGCGAGGATTCAAATTTGAAACTACTTGTCAGCCCAAGTTATCCATCTTTCAGCATGAAAGATTTGATTTGAAACTGGCAGCTATTGCATTTGATAATAAATGAGACGTGAGACATTAAAGCAGCTGCGATGAACAATTATTTTCACGTTGGATTAAGATGCAGATTAGTTTTTATTGACCAATTGCCTGAAAAAATATTAAACTGATGAATGGATTACAAAAATAGTTGCCAGTTTTCTTTTTGCTATTGCTCTACTAAGCCATTTATCATCTCAACTTTGTTATCACTATTCACTTTAACCTATGCATTGCATCACATGATCCAATTCACTGCAATTTCCATTATATGAAGCCATTCCTCAGTTCAAACACTGGGTCGTATGGACCACTGAGAAAACAATCAGTGATATAATGGAATTGCTCGATAAGGTTGGATCTGTGATTGTAAATTAGAAAATCTACAAACTCAGGATGTTTATTTTACTAGAACGCCCCTAAAAAGCAAAGACGAAGACATCCACTAGCTACAGTCTTACCATTATCTGACCTGGTCCCTACAGACAGACAAAGGAGGAGCATGTTGTAAACAGCACATTTCCAACTAATATGCAACACATATGACAATCATCAGTGAAAAACCTCAGTAACTTAGTGCAACAGTTTAATGCAGGTGCGTGAAAATAAGATTAAATTGCAGTAAAGCATAAGATGGTCTGAGGTGTGATCAATTATATTGATGATGTGATGAGGAGGACAGTGATACAATGGGGGGTTGAGTGTAGGGCTGACAGCAGGGGGCGCTGTGGCCACGCACTGCAGTAAAAGGAGATAACGTGGACTGGGATGAAGTGAGGAAAGGAAAAAGAACAGAAGAGAAAGAAAAGAAAGCATAAGCAGGCTGTTTCTCGTGAAGCAGAGTGAGATGATCTTACCATCCGTTTTATCAGAGGCATCATCTTTAGAGGCAAAGAGAGAGATAGAGACAGAAGGTACAAGACGGGAAAGAAAAGAAACAAAGGGAAACAAAAAAGGATTCCAAGAAATGATTATTTAAAAGGTTAAGATATACAAATGGAGAAAGGAACCAAATGAAGGGGAAATTACAGTAAACACAAAGAATAATGAAAAGTAACAATGACAGAGAACGTAGAGGGGAAAGAGAAAACACACAGGAGAAGAAAGGAGCACAGTGTGAATTAGTAACATACCATTTTGTTCAACAGAGATGCACAGGTAGGGATCGACACGGAAACAGACACAGACACAAACCAAAGCACAATATAGTGCATCTACAGAACATGCACACAGAGAATACCCATACCAAAACATAACACAGGCTACATTAACAGGCAATGAGCAGGCAGCAGGAGGAGAAGAGAGCACAGGAGCGGAGAGGAAGAGAGGCCAGTCCAGGCACTCGAGTGTGTGAGTGTGTTCGGTCCATCCTCACTGACTGGTCTGTAGGTCGAGGTGCTGAGCTTTTAACCTGCTTCTACCTGGGAGAAACCTCAACAGCGCTACCTCTAAGCTGTCCCTGCGTCATCCTGCGGATCACATGCTGACCGACGTCTGCGCGGCCTGACTATAGTCATCTTACTCGACTGACAGGGGCCCTTACCCAGTGAGGAGTAGGAGCCAGGGGCCAGTCGGCCCGCTCCACCAGCCGGTCCAACGTGCCGGTGCTTAGCGACGGCTGCTGCATTTACGTCCACGTCACTACGGGAACGCTGCAGGGAGGCCGCCGACAACCCACCCTTTGAACCCGCAGGGACTGATGGTACAGGAGGAGGAGGAGGAGGAGGAGGAGGAGGAGGAGGAGGAGGAGGGATGGGAGGTGATGAAGGGATATATACAACACAAACACATGCAGGCACCACACTACACATACACAATATTGATACCAAAACAGAAAGGCACAAAAAGCCATGTGCAGACACATATACGCATCTGTGCACACATGTGTTTTAACATAAAGAACACAACCGGGTGTGACTGTACAGGAGTGGACAACGGGCAAGATGTAAATGAACGTGATGGTAGATTTACAGATGGACTGAGCTTTACTGGAGCCGCTGTGTGTGAACTTGTGTCATGGTGTGCACCTGTTTTCACAAGAGCGAGTGAGCATGAGATTATGTGTTTGCGTGTGTGTCTGTCACTCTGTGTGTGTGTGTGTGTCTGCTTGACTCACCTCGCCCTGGAGCTGCTGACCATTTAGAGGACAGAGGCCGACTGACAGAGGAGGAGAAAAGTAGGTCAATACACAATAAAACAACCACATCAGGATGATAATGTTGTCGGGCCAGGCGAGAAACAAAACAAGTATGTTCATTTCCTTTTCCTCAGTGTAAAAACAGAAATGTCTGAATAATCTTTCTGTCAAATTAAATTATAACACAGCTTTCTAAATGCAAATTTATCTTGCAATAATGATTTTTTGTTTGTTTTTTTCCCCCTAAAATGTACCTGTATGCAAGTACTGTAGTATTGGCCATTGCTTATCATTTGTTACTAATGTCACCAAAATGTGTGGCTCGACTGAGAAAATTCAGGCGCCACCTATACAGTAAACGTTTGTTATCAATAATCTACTTATTTCATCCAAACTAAATTATTTTTACTCATTTAATTCCATTATAATATGTTTTTTTATGAACATGATGTGAATGGTCTTAGTATAGTTGAGATAGATATTTTATATAGATAGTTTATCTAAGATGGCATGAATGATGATATATTCTTTTAGTCAGCACTGGCATGTTAGTGCTTATTCTACGTGCTTTATCCACAAATTTCTAACAGTACGCTGCCACAGTGAAGACTAGTCATTGCAAAGTCTAGAATAAAAAGCAGTGCAGCGGGACTGTGCTCTGACTTCAGCTTACTCTGGTGTTGTGTTCACCAGTGAAATGCAATTTGTTGAGGCAAATCAACAACAAATCAAATGTGCTGGGGTTGGATTGAGGACGTGCTGCCCTGGATAACCCTCTATGGGTGATTTTGCTTTACTCCCTCAAAGTGGATAAATTTAGTGGGAATTTTGTTTTTCTCAAGACAGGAAGTTTTTCCCTCTCATTATTTACTGAGACAACCTCAGGGAAGAGTGAATGTTGACTGAAAAGATCTGATCCTTGTAGAGCAGGGGAGTCAAAGGGCCTTAAAGGGATTCTTAAAAACGACTCCTGCCAGAAAAGACTTCATTACACTCAAAATGTAGTCTTAAAGTAAACCTAGAGGTCTAAACTACAGAGACACGGCGCTGATTACTTGAGGCTCTCCTGAGAGGAAGATGAAGAGCGGTCACTCTGGGGAAGTGAGGCCACGCTGCCGGAGCTCTTCAGACAGGACTGAAGGGTCCTCTGGTACGACGACTCCAACGAGTTGTAGAGAGCGTCGGCCTCCCCTGGAAAGTGGTTCCTTAAACCCCAGTAGGCCCTGAGAAAGAAGAGGTGAAGAGATTCAGACAGGAACCGGAGGGTGGCTAGATATTTAACAACTTCTCTCTCACATCAAGAGGTGCCTGTGTGTATGATTATGTCTTACTTGCGGGCCTCCACTCTGGCCTCTGAGTCAGCATCTCGAATTCCCTTCTTGATGCTCTCAACCAGAACTGCTGTGTGCCTGCAAAACAGAAGGTGAATGAAGTGTGAACAAGTTGCAAAACAGGTTTTGAAAGTTGGTTTATTCTTTTATGAACCACACGCATGTGAATCCTGCACAACCAGGTACGATGTCGATGTCAGTCCTCACCTCTCTAGAGAGTGGGTCTGCCACTCCTGTAGCAGCAGGTCTAAGAAATCATAACAGCGCCTGGAGAAGAGACATTTCCGTCAGTTTCATCACCACGACCTCACAACAGCATCCTCTCCTTTCTTATTGTGTTTTTATGCTCATTAGCACATTAGACCCTTGATCATCATGGTGCCTTTGATAGCCTCACCTTCTAACAGCCACAGACTTTGATGTGCAGTTACTGGTGATCAGGGGGATGAGCCTCGGGACGTGCGTGTGCTGCACAGAAGGACAAACAGCAGAGTGACAGATGTGAGATGGAAGAGTCAACAGAAATCCAATAACAGCATCAGCAGTAGAAACAGTGGTAGCGGCGCTCACACCGACTCGAATGTGTTGAAACAAGACGGTTGATGCTTTTGTAAAACTCACCCTTATGATGATGCGGATGGCGGACACACCCGAGGTGGCCATGACTTTGGCACAGTTGGGGATGAGGTTGAACAGGACAGGAACAATGGCCTCGGCTCCATGGTCAAATTTATTCCCCAACACTAACGAGAGGTGGCTACAAGAATACACAGGAAATAACACACAGATAATAAGTTAGGATCAGACCACCGAGCCGTGTCTTGTAAAAACCAAAGTCTTTTAAAATTAGATTCTAATGACAATGCTCTCCCACTTTGTACTTGGTATATTACAAGTATAGTCAGTGTTTCCCACCAATTAACGAGACGATGGTGCCACAGTTCCGCCACAGTCTCGTTTCAGCCCACCAAAAAAAACAATCTTTTAACAATCTCTCATCTCCGTCAGTCGGCCCCTCCTGCTGCTAGACTCCGTCTGCCTCTCTCATACGCTCGCACACACATACACAGGTCATGCTGGAACACTAAATAACACTAAATGTGGTAAATCGCTTATTGTGCAGTGTCCAAATCCCCTCCTCCCATCCCTGACACCCTCCCATCATAGTCTCCTAAAATTTAAAATATTTATAGTCTCAGGAAAAAAAGGACTTTCTGAGTTAAACTTCAGCTGCAAAAAGGAAAAACAGTAGAAAACAAACACTCACGCCACAGTGATGCAGGCCTCTCGGACCACTTGTGACCGCAGGTCTTTAGCTGACAGTTTGAACGCTCCATCTAGTAGCCGTAGGTGCTGGTAAAAACAGTCGTAGTTGGCTGCTCCCGCCACCAGCAGCGAGCGGATCTTCTTCATCTGTGAACGACACATAAAAGACACCGTAAACGGTCGGATGGGGGAAACACTGTCATGGCAATGTCAGAAAAAGAGTTGATGTTATTGTTGTGGAGCTAAAGAAACTCCTGAGGGTGAGTCTACTGACAGCGTTGGCTCTCTGGTCCCAGTCGTGTTTGTCATCGGAGCAGATCTCCCGGATCTTATTCAGGTTGTCCTCGAGATCTCTCGACGAGTAGATCTGCATCGAGGCGGAAAGAAGGAGAAGAGGAGGAAGGAAAGGGAGTAGAGCAAATACGTGAAAGAGAGAAAAATTCTCCGGCAGCTGGTCCGAGACAGTCTGTATGGATATCATGTTGTTAAAAACTGTGGGTGATTGTTTGACCCGTGTGCGTCGTGTACCTGGACAGTAGGGACGTCTGTGAAGGCTTTAATGAAATCATCTTCATCAACTGCCCCGGCGCTTTCCTTAGAAACTGAAAAAACAGAGCAAAACTAATTAATATGTGTGTGCATTTATAATGTGACGTACAAGCACTCAGCATTTAAGGATCCCGTGTCGGCTGTTTTAACTCAGAAAAACACAAAACCACCTCCAATAAAAAACAGACACAACCCACCCACCCATCCACACGCTTCACACAGAGGGAGCAGCCTGTGTTTCTAATAGACTTCCTGCCAGTAATGGGCACGTCAATCATATCTCTCTGGGGGCTGGTGGCTCTGTGGACGACACCTCCTACTACTCCTCGCTGAGGGAAGCAGGGAGAGGAGGGAAAGACGAGACAAAGAAAGAGGCGCAAAAAAAAAGAGGGGGAAAAAAAGCAGCAACCGCGCAGCTGAGAGCGACCCAGGAGAACGAGTATTACAATAGTGAAACAACTGGAGAGGGGATGTTTGCATGGGAGGAGGCTGAAGAATCCCTATAAACATGGTGGCGGAGAGTCGGGTATAAACACAGAGAGAGAGAAGCAGCAGCATGTTTTTTCCTCCTCCGTCTCCCTGGGGTTGGTTTCCATATCAGGCCGCGCCACAAAGATATGTCATGTTAAAACTCTACACGACCCCCGAGAGAGTTGGGGAACATCGACGGAGCTGGTTGTCCGTTGCCTCAGTATTCAGAGACTCTCGGGGTCTAATGAAGCAGCCCAGCCTGAGCCATAACAGCTCTCCATCACCATTAGCCTTTATTTATACTGCCAGTGTTGTGAACTGGAAAGGTTAACAGCGTGAACCTTTATGACTCCAATAATTATTATAGTTATGTTGAAAACTAATTTGTTCCTGATTGTGAGAACTAACTTTGATGTTAGAAACAGGTATTTCATCATAACACAAGTTCAGTTTGAATAAAATATATTCCACCTCACATAGTAAACAAAGTGTGTTGTTACTTGTGGTACTGTTGTGACTGAAGAGCATTTTGGCCGTTGACAGGAGGCATGCTGTGATACTCCGTCCCTCCTGATACAGCTGTGCACCTTTTGTCTTTTGCAGTCCTTTCTTTTACTGTCAGTTACTGGCAACACTGAAACATCCGTCCTCTCTCTGAGTCTGTTGTGTGCTGCCAGGTTGTGTGGGTGGTGCTGTCATCTAAATGCAAATGCGGACAACAGGGTCTCCTATTGCTGCCATCGTGGGGACTATCCTTACATAGCAGAGGAAAATCCAAACATCTAATATGCAAGAGGAATAAAAGAAAGACCAAAATAAAAATGTGACACACTGAAAGCAGGTGTGTGTGTGTGTGACGATTACTGATCTGTGGCGGTGGTCTTTTCCCTTTTATCACATTTATCTGAACAATCTCAAGGTTTTAGAGCTGTGGCTCTGTTTGAAAATACCCAGCATGCCCTTGACTTCAGCCTCTTGCTGCCACTCCACGATCAATAGAGCTGTAATGATCCCAGCGACGAGAGATCACAGTCTTGTGTTTCCAACCAAGAGAGCAGCGTAGCAGGACTCAGACAGACTGCTTGTTTGCACCGACACCTACGACTGTGTGTGCGCATGTGTGTGTGTGACACTGCTGACACAGATGCATTAGCGAGCAGCAGCAATCGACTACATGGTCGTGGGAACACGGCTTTCTTCCAATAGAGAGAGACAGGAACGATCGATACATGCAAAGAGGAAGCAAACACGGCACATAGTAGAACGGGCTTGTTCAATGGGAGGGATGGCACAAAATGTTTCAAAGGCGAATCTGCTGCAGACCTGAGATGTGAGCATAGATATGAGAGCGGTGATATAAAGATGAGAGTATCTGATTTCTGAGGAGACACAAAGGGAGTGGATCTCTTCTTCTAACAGCGCCCATAGTTCTTATACTGTGGCGGCCACAGTACAGCTAACAAAAGGCTGCATCCACATCCTGGGAAAATGTGACCACACTGAATTGTTTATGAGGACAATAAAGGGTAGAGAAGATTTTGTTTATCTTTAGATGTAAAATATTATGTTAAACATGCATTTAGGCAGAAAAGAAAACAGAGAGGGCACAGATATGAGTTCAGTGTAGTGAAGCTCTCCCAGGCCTGTGCTGCTGCTGCCGTCTGCACCTCTGGTTTGTTTGTTCATACTAGTTCATACTCTTGTCCTAAAAATTAAGCTCCAACATCACAAGCCAAAATAAAAATTATGTGGATGGACGCATACATATGTCTTGGTTATTAAAATGCCAGGATCCATCCATGTGAAGATAAATGTTACATGTAGTGTTTGGAAAATGCTCAGGAATTCCAGAAAATCTCCTCCCAACGCTCCCTCAAGCTGCTAAAGTCTTTTTGTTGCAGTTACAGTAAGAAATGCAATTGTGAAATTATTAAAATAAGAATTTTGTCAATCGATCAGCTTTGTATTGTGATCCAAGTGAAGCTAGTCTGGAGGCTTGCTACCAGCCATTCAACTTCCTGTCAGCACAAAATCAAACATTTCCCACTGGAGGAGGATACTGATGAATTCTTAATGATGCTTTATCGTGCTGGAGTCTCTGGGCCGTTTTTCAGTCAGAAGGACTTTTAAGAAGCTTAAAAGTTCAACTCAAGTGTTTCTGCATTCAATAATCTGTAAATCTTAAATACTCTAATGAGCGCTGAATACAGAAATGCTCGGCACAGTGAGAAACTGCTTACGCCGACTTCCACAAAGCCAAATGTAAAGCTTTCCAATTGTAACGATATTGATCGTTTTCATTTGCAACTCATCTCGAGGTGCCAAGAACTAACCAGCCATGAATAAAGCCCACTGTGTCGGAATAGAAATGTGATTTATTTCTTCCCGACTTATATAAATATTAAATAGATGCATCACTTGTGAGTATGTAAATGTGCATTAGTCTAAGTACCTAGCTTGCTGCCGGTAGCGCTGGGCCTGCGTGTTGCCGACTCCGCAGGCTTCTTGGGAACTTTTGGGACCTTGAACGCCGCCTGGGCCGAGGAACGATTCCCATCCACACTGTCATCATCCTCAAAATTGCGATCTGGAGGGAGAGGAGAGAGATTTAAACATTATTATCAACATTCAACCTTTTGCAAAGTCTTACAGAGTCATGTTCAGACTATACACAGCAATATCAATGCTCAATGCATTTTTGCACATCAGGCCCTGAATAGACTAAACAGTGAAACAATTATTTGTTCCCAACCTGCTGGATTAGCTTTTTAAAAATGTCAACTGAAATGTATAAACTGTCAAATCCTCCAGCTGGTTCTGAAACATTTCCAGCACCTTGGGTTTTCTAGTTGCCCCTTTTTATGCTGAGAAAAAGCAGAGGGGGAAAAAAGTAAAGAGAGACAAAGCATGGAGGAGGTTGTAGTCTACAGAGAGCTTGGTCAGAAATCACTAAATCAATACTAATTACAGACACGCCACAAGAAAAGAAGAAAAAGCAAAACCCACACACATAGACAATCACTTCCAGGCCCAAAAAGACATCAAAGGATCCAAATGTCCCCCCAAGCAACCAGTGACTGACAGAAGTCTCTGGATCTGAAACCCTGGAGCTGCACGCCAGCAGGAACGGAGCTGATTCGAAAGCTAGAACATGAAACTTGAGACCCATTTGTAAGAATGGTGCAGCATTTTGAATGTGCAACTAGCAGCGAAACGCTGCGTGGGGACAAACACAGACGTGCACGCGCGCGCAAGTCGGCTGTGATGAAACTGTTGGCATAGGAATGCAGTTGCGCTCCGGTCGCTCCGACAACCAGCCATGGAGAAATGCGCCAAAGCCACCACCCTGCACCTTGACTCATACATCAACTTACCTACACGCTCAGTCCACACGCACAATCAATGACACGACACGCATGTATGTGTGAACGCACAGGACACTTGTTTATACAGATGGCAGAGTCTGTGGCGTCCGGCTCGGTCAACATTAAGTGGATATGTAGAGAAACAGACGTGTAGGTCGTGGAGCCTACACACACGGAGCCATCGACACACACGCACACACACACACCAACACACCCAGGTCCATCCCTGCACTCACAGTCACAGATCCGCTGGCAGATAAGACGCCTCATGCTTCTGGGAGGGCGTGGTATCGGGGTCCCCCCTCTTCTCCGAACCGTACCCCTCGACACATGCACTCAGCTCACACACACTTCATTGTGGGGCTGGAGCTGCGCGCACACACACACACGAGCAAGCACACGCACACTCCTCACATCGCTGTCTGAAAATCCCTCCACCCATACAAGTGCCGGCATTTTCTTTCACTCCTCTCTACCTATCTCCGATCCCCCCTCTCTCTCTCCCAGCATCTCTCCGCCTCCCCTCAGCAGCCTCGCAGCCAATCGGACGAGAGGTGACATCATCGTGTTGCAGCCAGTGCGGAGGCAGGACCATGAGTGTGTGTGTGTATGGGAGAGAAAGGGAAAGACACACACATACACAGACACCCCAGGAATATTAACAGGGCTTCTCTGTGTCCCTGCCAGACCAGCTAACCTAAACTCATTACCATTGACAACACACTCTCTCCAGCCTCTTACTCCCTCTCCTCAGACTCTCATGCAACAACCTCTTAACACAGTTTTTATGCTGCTTCGTTTAGCTGGACAGAAATACCACAATTGTTTATTCACACACTCTCTCTCTGTACGTAAACAAAAGAACAAAGGATTATGGAGAAATGACCTGAGGAGGGCTGATGATTGGGAGAGAGGAGGGGGGAGGGGGGAGAAGACCACACCCCTCCATCTGAGGCCTTGACCCTCCCACTCTCTAACACACACGCACATGTGTACACACATACAACACAACAGGACCATTAGGACAGTGACATGCTCTTGGTTATTTGACTCTAGTGAGACGATGCTTTTATTTGAAGCTGTTTACATCAGATGAGCAGGAGAAATTTGAAGCAAAAGGTGCAGAAGATTTTTGCTATAAACCTGAGAAAGTCATCTCCAAATTTAAAGCCAAGCTATAAATCCTTTACAATCATTGACTAACTTCAGGCTTCAGCAGTCATTTGGCTTCTTTCCTGCTGCACCTTGCCAGGACTGTACTGCAGCCATCTTCACTTCTGGCTTGTTCTGGGAGAGTTTTGCATTCAGTCTGGTCCAGAACAACTAAAATGTACCTTCACTTCTCAAGGTTGGTATAAATTAATATGTCTAAAATGTTCACTTGACCATATATTCTGTGTTTTTCCCCCCCAATAGGCTAGTAATAGCTCATCTTCTCAGAGATCTGGTCTAAAATAACCATTAAAATGTCAGCATCGGAGGACAGTAATAAACATTATCAAAGAGGGTATCATGAACGCAACGGGAATACATAGATAAACTGATGTTGACATTTAAATTATAACAGTACACCTGAATAAATTTTAAGTATAAGATGCCAGCTGAGTGAATTTAATTGCGTTCTGTCAAAAACCCACAGGCCCATTAGCATCAATCAGTCATGCATCGGGGATCTTAGCATTGATTAGCATCACTGTTAGCATGATGAGCATCTCCTGCTTTTGTCTAGTCAGATCCCAGGAGAGTAAATGTCTCAGGTTGAAGGGCAGAGCAAAGACATGAGAGAGAGTGTGGGGGGGGGGGGGGCACAGAGGAGAGAGAGAGAGGATCCCAGACTGCACACATGCTGTTGCCATGGCGACCGATGCAGACCAGCTTCTCAAATGAATAGAGCAGCAAACAGAAGAAAATATGTTCAGTAAGCCCCCCTCCCCACCACACACACACACACCTTCAATCTGGTTTGATCAACAGTTGGATTCACAGTTTATTCACAGATTGATTACATTAGTATTGATTCTGGTGTGATCAGCAGGAAAGAGCCTCCTGGCAGCATCAATGTCACCATGGAGACACAGCGCCAGGCCAGATTATGGCACAACACCCAAATATCAGGTTTAAACACACAGATAGGCTACACACAGGCCACACACACACACACAGTGAGAGATATCAGCTCTACCATGTACCAGGCTGCGTTGCCATGGAAACTCCAGGCCATGATTCCCTCCCCTCTTCATTTCAGAGGAAGATTCAAAAAAAAAAAAGGAAAGAGAGGAGGAACGACTGCCTTAAATATAAAGATCTGAATCAGTGGTCCATCCAACTGAAGACATGTTGAAAATAAAACCTGCACCGACGCCAAAGTGAATCGATCCCTGATCCATGTGGATCAGGAATAACGGCAGAGATTTTCCCAGGAAAAACACAAAATCTGAATGTAAATATAGGAAGACACAGGAGAAGTGAATTGAGATGGACGCGTTGTTGTCCATGTCGGCAGAGGAGAGGATTGGATTGGAGGCGGAAGTTAGACGGATAGAACAAAGATCTGATCAGTCTTTTGATTATTATTTAGTGATTAACAAATCCCATACACACACACACAAACACAGAGAAACACACAGAGTGTTTGCGTTGTGACCACATGGTGGCAGCACCAGCTCTGTTACTGGTAAATGTTCAGGCCAGTGAATGGAGAGGGGTTGCAATAAATATGATAAAGAATAAGGACCATGATGCAGCAGGAGTGCAGAATCTGCACTTTATGCTCCGTGCTGCTTATTTATTTATATATTACCTTTTAATCATATTTTACCCTTATAATAGGTTCTTTCAATCTGCCCATGATATGTTACATGTTATTTGTTGCTGTCCATTTATGTAATGTGTTTGAATGTCTCGTATCTTCCTGAAGTGCAAACCCATTTTCCCTGTCAAAAAAGATACTTTGACAAGAGTGACTGCTGGACGATTTTTTTTTTTAACTTAAAAGCAGCTTTAGCTTTTTGTTGGTGCCAATAAACCAACACCAACCAGTCACAGCATTTTGTGTTTAGTCTATTGACCACAACGTTCTTTATTAATGAAAACTTTTTGCACAACAAATACGGCAGTTATATAAACTGTACGAGCCATCAGCAACAGTAAAGAGTCAGAGTTTCTGTTTTTAAGTCCCAAGATGTCCTGTGAGCTGGAGCAAACATCATCTTGAGCTTTAGAGCCGCAAATCTCAAACATGCGACAGAGAGCATAACCAGGCATCTTCTGAGGAATTAGACCAAATACACAGAGAGCCTGTGTTCATGCTGATCTGCTGTAAGCTGTAGGGGAACAGGCCACGTCACATATTCTCACCAGGACCATGTGACAACTAGTCTCATGCAAAAGATGACACATATTTTGATACTGCACAGCTCTCACATGAGGAGAAGATGGAAAGAAGAACATGAGACGCCCAGCAGCAGCAGCAGCAGCAACACGGGCCGAGACAAAAACTGTTAGAAAGATCATAAGTGCCTGAGCTCCAAAGTAAACTAGAAGAGGTATGTGTCAGGAGAAAACTAGACTATGAATCCCACAGCTATTCCTGCAGAAACCAGATTATAGGGAATGTGAGGCTGACATCATGCCATGTTGACTTTTGGGTGAATGACATCATTTGTTTTTGTGCCACGCTGTGAGGGTCCTGTTGTCTTCCTGGAGACAAACCTAAAGGACAAAGTGTAGAGGACTAACCTGTACGATCATGTCGACATCAACTTATACCAACAGCAAATACCAGGCTGCTACAAGTTAATCACAAAGGCAAAGCACAAATCAAAATTGCAATATGGCAATAAGTGCAATATTGAAACCTCAGGGGCCGCCTGACAGTGACGTTGTTGCGCAATGTGAGCGCCACAACTGTTGTGTTGCTACAAATCATACTCTCAAGACAGTAGAGGACATGTTTGTTTAGTACAAAACCAAACATAAATCACATGATTATGGTAATTCAATATCTTTCATGTGAAAATGAAAAGAAAAAATGACTATTCACACTGAAATCTCATCACAATCTCTGGGTTTTTGCAGTTGCCTTTCTTACTTTTTAAACTCACACAACACATATAGACTATTTACACTGTCCAGGTATGTGAGTGGCGGTTAAAGTCACAGGGACTAATCCAGTCTTGAGCTGCCATCTAACATGGCTTTATAAGATGTTATTTCACCTTTCAACTCTTTGTCAAACAGATTCAAACAGCTGAAACAAAACAAAAGGTTTACAGGTGACCACCACCACAGCAGGCTCATGTAAACAAAGTGTGATGATCCTCACAACAACATATCACCCCAGTCCGGATAAACCAAACACTGGGACATAATTTTACATTCTTCAAACAAAAAAGAGCCATTACCATCTCTTCACTATCATCATTAGAGATGTTTGCAGCACGGTTACCATTTCTAAATCAAAGCAACTCACAGAATGAGATGCATGAGACCGTAACAGCATCATGTATGTAAATGCAGTCCAGCACAGACTCAACCATTCAACGGTGTAGTAAACGATGACTAAAAAGGTGCAAAACAGGAGATACATGCTACATGAGAATAAATGCAGCATGTAAAAGGGAGTCATCGAGACAAAATAAGCTCCTGTGCCTCCAAAAAATTATATTTAATCAATACTGATTAAATGATTCATGTGTTGCTGATCATTTGAAAACATAAGGAGGACAAATCTAGGCGCCTAGTTGTTTCTGGGACAGACAAAAAGGGGAGGAAACCAGGAGAGAGTTGGAGACTTGAGGTTGAGGCCTGGATTTTCTAATAGGAGACAGCTCAGCTCAGGGAAAATGAGCTTCTTAGATGAAGACACACACACACATACACGGAGAAAACACACAGACACACAGGTATAATTTGAGTCCCAATTCCAAGTCGGGGATGGGGATAAACCATAATATTCAGAGGAAAGCTTTGCCATGGCAACCAGCCTAGCCTGGAAACGGGGTCATGATTTCCTTTGCAGAGCCGGAGATGCACTGAAGCAGAATGAGCATGTCTGCGAAAGAGTGAGTGAGTGAATGAGTGTGTGTGTGCGTGTGCGTGCCAGTCCCTGTCAACAGTGAAGAACTATGCAAGCAATGAAAGCTGCTACTGACGGTCAGATCGCAAGGAGCTGAATATCTCAGGGCTCCCAGTGTGTGTGTGTGTGCGTTTTTGCATTCACTCATTTTGAGACAGGTCAAAATAACATTAAGCAGGAGCCCAGCGCGGTGCCAGCGGCGCTGACATGCTTTACTTTCTCACAGGCACCACCAAAACACTACAATGATGTCTCATTCTCCTCTGCACACAACTAGAGAGTTTGTTGTCATTTTGTATGATGTCATTAATTTAACAACCATCTAAACAAACAGCTCTTCTTGCCGTCACGGGGGCAGACAGTTTTGGTCTGATGTCGGTCAAAACAAACTATTCAAAAGTCAAGACAAGTGGAGTGAGCTTTGACAGAAACATCTTGTTTGCTCATAATTAACCATCATCAATCACACTGACACCTCTAGTCCACAACTTTCTAAAAACAAACAAACACACACAACAAGAAAGAGATGAGGTAGGAGAAATGAGGCAGATAATGAGACGTGGGGTGCAAAATGTCAGTAAAGAACAAGAATCAGACAAAAAATATTTCCCTCACTTTCTAAAGCTGACTAAATAGAGAAACTGTGCACAAATGTCCCTGTTGGCTTCTGACTGTGTAACCGTGGCTGAATCCTGAGTTCAAGTCAGGCCTCAGGCTACGAGTGATAACAACAACCATCTCTCAAATATTTCCTGTCGCACATTTATATGAATTTCAAAAGAGAAAAAAAAGCAGCACTAAGTTATAAACATACACACGTGCTCTGGTACATGCGCTTTACATCTATACACAGTCCTACACACAAGCAGTTTTCTCTTACAGACGTGTAGATGTAGCCGAGATCAGAGCAGGAGCAGAAAGTGCTTGGACTCTAAGCTGATTTCAATTTAAAACCATATGCTGACAAGTCTTTGTCTGAGTGCCAACATGCACAGCCCGATGAGATTAAACACACACACACACACACTCTTACCATCACCATCATCCCCTACTGCCATGGTTGCAGTGTGTTTTCGAGTAGAAAAACTCCCTGTTGTCTTTGTCCGTGTTCGCTCCTCTCCCTCTCTTCTCCAGTTCTCTCCTTTGTTTCTCCTCTATCTCTTTCCCTCTCTTGTTTGTTCAATCTCTCTCTGTCTCTGTCATGATGAATCAGGGAGAGGCTGTGATAGGCACAGCGCTGTGACTCGGCTACTGCCAGAGATCTCCGTCAGCTTCCTCCCTCAATCCTTTGCCCTCCCTCCTTCCCTCCCTCCCTCCCTCTCTCTCTCTCACTCGCTCCTCTTCTCTCAGCAACAGCTGCCACAAAACCTTTAGAGTGAACGCCAAGAGCTGGCCTAAAAGAGATGTGGGGCAAGGGCAAGTGAGGAACAAAGTTGTGTGAGTATGTGAGTATGTGAGTGTGAGTGCGTAGTGTTTGGAGCAAAGCACCTAAATCTCACACACTCACATACGCTCATCCCGTCCTGTTTCTGACCTTTCACTACACTCTTGGGTTATTTCGTGCCAAAAGAAAAAGTAGAAACTAGTGTTACTCACTGAGGGCCAAACACAGACACCAGCATTAGTTTTAGTCATTATATTAGTATTAAGAATAAATTTAGCAAGCATGACATCATTGCTCAAACAATTAGTCACTTAACAAACCACCAGAAAATGAAATATGTAGCCTATACAACTGATCATGGGCTGAAGACGTGGTGGTGGGGAGGATGACATACAGTACGTAGCTGATTTACACGCAGAGACTCAAGCAGTAAAGTTATTCTTTGTCACAACAATCTACAGATGCCCTTTCAACATCTCATGTGCAGCATCGGCAGACACCAGCCAGTCTGCTGCACAAGGAGAAGTCTCTATCCCACAGTCGGATACTCCAGCACCTGCAGCTCAGACAGGTGTGGCCAAAAAAACAGTGAAATAAAGCATGATGCTAGATTTATCAAAGATGAAACAAGAGTGATTTTCTCGTTCAATAGAAAACTGGATATCTGATTGTCAGTAACCCTATGATGGTCATTTAAAGACATGGTGAGCAACATCTAGAGAGGTGCAGCGAGAAGAGTCCACTGTTGCATGACAAGCTGCAGCAGCTGAGAAATACAAGAGAAAGAAGCTTAAGTACACTTGAAGCAGCAGCCGAGGCCAATCAACAGGGCGTGCAGCCAGAGTTCATTGTGGTGAGCATCTGTGGTCGCTTTCGCTTTCATAATCTGGTCAGTGTGGTGTGTATGGTTGGACTAAAAAGGGCATATGAAGTAGATTTTTTCTTTAAGTTATCAAACACTTTGCTTCAATATCTGTGAAACAATCAAACCATTTGACCAGCCTGTTGCATTAATATCTGACTGTTATGTGGTTTGTTAACCACTTGATTGGTTGTTTAATGCGAGCAGGAAGAAGTTGTAATAACAAACACTTCCACTTGATGTTGCCTTGACCTTTCACTGGGCTGTTGTAAAGTGTACTCCCATTGTCTTTTCCCTTCTGTTTTAAATTGAATGCCTCTTTGTAAATATTGACAAGCACTGCGTTCATCTCCAGCAACACACATGAGAAGATGGATAAGACTAAGAGATGGAGTAAAAAAAGAGAAATACAAGGAAAAAGGAATTACATCATCATCATCTGATAATAACAACTGCACAATCACAGACCACAAACATGACCTTGCTCTAAACCTTAGGGGAGCGGGGAGTTAAAAGTGACACTCCCTCCTCCTCCCACTGCTGCCACCAGAGACAGCATCATGGCAACTATACCCAGTACATGCCCTGAGCTCCTCTGCATGTCTCTCCTCATGTCTCACACTGTCCAAGTCAATAGGCTGCAACAGCCAACCAGGCACCGACCAACTGTCGCTGTGGGACAGACAGATACAGTGACAGAGCAGCCGAAAGGTACAAACAGCCCATGACACTTTCTGCTTGACACCAACATCAGACCTCACTGAGAAAAGAAACTCAGCTTAAAGCCACACAGTTCAGTTTCATTTGACTGGAGATAGAGGAAAAGACAGGATAGGAGGGAGTCGTACATACGCATGCTTTGTTTTTTACTTGTTACATTATCATTAAGCCCTGTGGAGGACGGCAGTGACTGAATGAATCCAACTCATGATGGAAGCATTAAAAGAATCTGCATTAGTCACGCCGTTGCCGATCCCATGTCTTATCTCTGAGGGCTGTGTCAGCAGCTGTGCTGAGTGGTCCATCCCTAGCAGGTAAAAGCTTCTCTTACTACCAAAGGAATCTGTTGGTGGATCAATATGTAGTGCATGATTTAAAATGTTTCATTTCTTATTAGGTGCCGATAAATCCCCAAAAGTGGTAGGGAATCGGATTTTATGTTCAAAAAAGTGAGAATAAAGGAAACATGCTGTGTTGTCAGTCAATACAATTTGAACTTTCAATAGTCAGAGCAACAGAGGCTAAGCCCTGAGCTCCAAAAGATCCACGGTCCACACTAATGCTGGACGGCACAACACTCGGCGGCAGCAGCAGCAGCAGCAGCAGCCTTCCATCTCAGGTCTGGCTCTGCCATAAAACCCACAGCATCACACTCAGATTAAACCATTAATCCTGTTAGGTCTTCTTACAGGAGCCCATGGCAACAAGCACAACCACAAGAGCACATGCAGATTTAGAGACTAACGCACGCACACATACATACATACACGCACACACACAAAATCTTGCGCTCCTCTCAAACATAGCCAGTACCTGACAACAGTGAAATTATCTCGACAGCATGACTCAACTTGGTGGCTCTCTGGGGCCAAGTTAACTATGACACAGAAAATGAGAGAAGGCACTGACCGTGACTTGGGCTGAGAGCCATGTTGCCTGAATTCAAGGCTTCATCAAAACGGGAAAATATTGTCTGTAACCTGCAGAGAGAGAGAGAGAGAGAAGATGAAAGGTTAGACAGATGCACAGATATGAACGGCGCATACACGACAAAGCTAATGAAATCAGCACAATAACCGAATTACATACGTCCAGATGAGACTGAATTTGAAACACGAAACTCAATCATCTTCGCTGGTAGAATCGAGACAAAGACAATGCACAAGCAGGTGGATCCACGCACAGCACAGAGCTCTGACCTAGAGACAGGCAAGGTGCTTTGAATCCCAAGTGAGAGTATCAGCAGCAGCAGCAGCAGCAACATGTGGACGGCCCGCCTGTCTGCCTGCATGTCTGCCTGTTGCAGGGTGGGTGTGTCTGTCATGCCTGTCACACTCATGAAGCTGCAGGAGCAACATGACCAGAGTCGTCCTGACGTGCCGCCCAGCACCAAACACACAGACCGACCGACACGCCGTCACCACCCAGATCGGCAGAATTGTGTGATTTACAGGTGAGATCTGTCTGCATGGCAACAGTCATTTACAGACAAATTTACCTCAATTGTTCTGCACAAATAAAAAGCAGTCTAGGCACACGCTGATCACACCTGACAAACGCTTAACAGACACAATAACCCATGTCTAGCAACATGCGCTGATATCTCCCGGCCAAAAAAGGATGTGGATGTGAGCACACAAGAATAAGAGTCATACACACCGTCTTCTGTCTGTCTGTCTCTCTGTCTGTCTTTTGGTGTCTGGATGCCGGTCAACGACCACCAGACAGCTTAGAGTCTCCTGATAAGTGACGATTAGCGTTGCAAGGAGCTGCTCAGCCGTGCAGCATTTTCACGTGGTTCCCTTCCTTTCATTAGCATTTTAATGTAGCCGTGTGGTTCAGAAATATCTTCTCCTTTAGTCTTGTTGCTCATTTGCCTCAGCATTTCCCCATGGGCTGATTAGTAGGTTGCTGCGCAACATTGCATTAGCTCCCATGCTAGTGACACACTGGTCCTTGGCTCTCCTCAGCTCTTTGTATCCAACATGGTGCAGTGGCTCCGAGAGGGAGGGAGGGAGGAGGGAGGGATTGTGCGCGTGTGTGTGAGGAGAGAGGGAGCCAAACAGCGAGAGCCCAAAGCATGCTATGGGCATGCGACAAGGCACCACCTACTGTCGCCCATATGTACTGTATGCTAAGCACACATCCACTAAAAAAAATCTCCACAGTGACACAAAGGGTTAAATCTCAAGCAGCGTCTCTGTGTGTGTGAGACAGAAGTGGGTTAGTTTGTGTGACGGGCAGCAAAGAGATTCAGTTACCCTTTACATAACCTCCCTCTCATACTCAGACACACATATACACACACTCGTCAGAGGGGGAGGGGCAGACTGCTCCTCCCCCTGCTCCTCTCTCCTCCTAACCTCACTTGCCTATACGCCCCCCGTGCTCCCTCCTGTTCCTCCGCTTTAATCCTCTTTTTTAAATTTAAGGATCCCCTGATCACTGTCTCACCTTTTGCACCAAAATGTCTGTTTGGGACACAAATCAACTGCGATTGAGAAAGGGTCACGCCCAAGTCCAGGGGACAGCGATCTCGTCTGTGTTCTGATTCAATCTGTAGAGACTGCCGTTGGTTCACTTCTCTGTTGTTGCTGCCATTACAGACTCAGAGCTGTCTGTAAATCTATCATTTTAATTCTAGTTTTACTTCTGTCCACTCAGCGGGAGACGTGGCTTAAATAAGCACACTGATATCTAGCTACTATGGCCTGTAGCAGAGACACAAACAAAGATTTCCAGGTGGTGTCTGACCTGCATTTAATGCAGGACAGGATGAGCTGGCTCAATCAGCCAAGTCAGGTGACTCAAGCTCATTGAGAGCCGACCGCCAAAGCCGGTGTAACCTGTGACACTGACGGTCACAATGTGTTTCAGTGTTCATTACTGAAAATAAAACTATTTTCTAACTGTGTTGTAAACGTTCTGGGTCTTCTTTAAACATCCCCATCATTTATCAGTCATAACCTCTCTTAATATTCAACTTCAACACGGTCCTTTAACCCTCGGCAGCTCCCAGACAGAGCAACCTTCCCATGTTTGTAAGTGCTAAATAGAAATATCTTTTAAATACTCATAATCTTCCTGCGTCATCAGATTGGCTAATTTACAGTATTTCATCTCTGTAACAGTTTATTGAACAAACTGCATTTTGCTCAGACAGAACAACTGATTGAGGTAAAACTCTGGGTCCTGACCTGCACGGAAATGTAATTATGCTCATTAGTCACAGGCTGCAGGCCTACTCCCAGTTATTCTGGTTTGCAATGTAAGCAACTCTTCATAAGCTAATTAAACACATTTTGTGTGTGATTTAAAACTGTTGGCTTGCACGCTGTTCCAGGCATTTTAACAATAAAGGGGAGAGGTGTCCTTTAAAGGCTTTGCAAGGCTAAAATAAAACACAGTCCTTGTTTTTCCTTTTCTTTTTCTCCTCGTCAAAGAGGGGGTTTCCTTCTTTCAGAGATATGAACACATGAGCAAGAGTATAAAACAAAAGTGCAGGAGTCATCCACCTCCGCTCTCATTATTCCTCCCTTCCCACCTGGCCTCGACACTCCCATTCTGTCATGACACTCTCCTCCTCTGGCTTATCTGATGCTGGCAGCTCCGTGGAGTTGATATGTGATCTTGTCGGTAAGACCCTCGGGCTGCAGCCCTGAATTCCACTTGGCGACCATATGCTAACCCAAACACACCAACACAAACACAACCTCAACCTCACCTTCGCAGCGCTCAAACACGATCGGCAAATAAACCTGACATGACATATTTATGCTGCGTGCAAATATGAGCAGGAATGTCATTAAAGCTGCAGACTGCGTGCTGCACAAAAAAAGAACACGCGTTTGTTTCAGACATAAATCAGTGCATCTCTCAGACCTCTTCATGTCCCCCTGAAGCGCACAGACACACACTCGTCTGCATAAATCCCACATACACAGACGGCATGTTTACACTGGAGACAGACAGGCTTAATATGCACAACACATGACACATGGCCACGGCCAGCATTCACAGACACAGGACTCATACTGAACAGTCAACACACAACACTGGCTGCTGCTGGGCTCTCACACATGGGACAGAGAGGAAAGAAGGAATTGGGGGTGGGGGGCTGCTGCTGCTGGGGGGGGGGGGTCAATGTCTGCTTAGAATAACCCTCAAATGGCCATATGTAACCAGGGAGACCAGAGAAGGACAGAAACACTACAGTGGTACTCTTTAAATGACATGAACACACACACACACTTTTCCCAGTTTTTCCCCCCAACTCTGTTACCCCACCCAAGGCCCTTTGTAGCCCATCTGCCCCCTGACACCCCCCCTCCCCTCCCACAGTCAGTCAGCATTGTGCTCTGGATGAAAGTGCCTCTGTGTGTGTGAAGGGCAGAGTGGTGCATGGTGTGGCCTGGGACAGACCGAGTGCCAAGGCCACGGGACCACAGACCCTCCACACAACTCATCCCTGCTGGGTGGGAGCGCACACACACACACACACACACACATGCAAATGACAAAACCATCGGCCCTGATGTGGACAGAGACGATCAGTATCCCAGAGAAGAATAACAATAAAATAAAATAAAATAAAATAAAATAAAATAAAATAAAATAAAATAAAATAAATCACTCACCGTGCAGCAGGCAGTCCTCTCTTTCCAACGTCTGCTCTGACCCTCTCCCCAACGTAGCGATAAACATCCACCAGTGTTGTTATGGAGGCCTCACGTACCTATGGACAGCAGACATGAACCAGTTTAGTTCCTCACACAGGTAAAATTAAACTGCACTCTCACATAGCACACACAAAGGCATCTAAATATTTATCCACTCAGTGTAGATGCGGCTTAAAAAGCGACAAGATTATGGTTAATTCTTTCCAATAATTCCATAAAGATTACACTCTTTATCCACTGCCTGAGATTACAGAGAAAAGATAACGCGAACGTAAAGGGATATTAAAAAATAAAGCCTTAAGGGCCCGAGCTTATGCCCGTAATGGGAGACATCTGATTTGCAAGTTATGGTGTGGGCACTGCTGTGATTGGGTGGTGGGATGCTGCTAAAGGGATTCTCTGCAACTGAGGGTAGGTGGGCCGGTTGTGGATGTTGATTGGTCGGGACAGTGTGTGGGTAGATAATCATTGGGTAGACGATAGAAGCAGATTTCAGCTTTGGGGTGCAACTCCACAGGAGGTTAAACCAACCTCTCCTTCATCCCCCTCTCTCTCTCTCTCTCACACACGCACACACATTCGCAGCTAGTAGCGTTGTGTGGCTGGGTGACTGTGCTCGTGATTCAGCAGTGAAGCTGGGTGGGGGGGCTCCAGAGCCCATCTCCTCACTAATAACAGTAATAATCACAGAGCTGTCTTCAGATGCCTGCCAACACACTCTGGATGCTGAGAACTAAACCACAGGCTTAGCTGCAAAGTGATACTGGGAAAATACAAGGGAATCAATCCAGTCGGACACAGACGTGTTCATCTTACGTCATGTTCCTCGGTGCTTTGCCTCTTACCTGCGGGTTCTGATCTCCAGTCAGGGAGCAGAGATGAGGAACTAGTTTACTGAGGCTTAGCGTGTGGGGACCATACCTGAAAAACACACAGAGAACAGCAACATATGATCATGTTGGCAAATGATTATCTGCCAGAATTCATGTCCCATTTTCAGGACTGAGGACAACACCTGTTCTCTCGGGAGGAAATAACAACATCAACTAAATTGTAACACGACACTAGGGCTGGACAGTTAATCGAATTTTAATCGGGATTTACATTTTAGATCCAAACGATCTCAAAACTTATATAGTAAAAAAACAAACATTTTATTTTGATATTTTTCTGAGACTATTGGGATTTTAATCTGTCGTCCTGCGCCGTTTGGTTGAGAATAAAGGTGGAACAAGTTCTCAAGTGTGGGAACTTCAGGAGCAAAAACATAGGCAAGACTTTGGCACACCACATAAGTGTTTCCGAACACCGCTTAAGCCAAATGAACGCGCAATTAAAAAAACAAAAACTTCACAAATGCAAATGAAATGAGTCATTGTTGGCTGGTGTTGAGTTAGTTCGTTTGCTCCTCTGGCCTGTTGTTGCTGGTTCATAAAAAATACAGGTCGTTGGTACCAAGTGTGGTCAATACGGTTAAATTTGACTTCTTTTTTTTTATTAAAAAAAAATAACCCTAAAATAAAAACATGAAAACTCAGGAGTAGACCATTTCTGAGTAATGTTTCACTCATTCTCTCCGGCTTACTAAACACCAGTGTAAACATCTCTAGACTTCCTATCATGTAGCAACTTTAGCACAACCCTGTCACTTTCCATTAGCAAAAAGATGCCAAAAGTAGCACAGTGACTCTAACAGCCAAAAAGTGTTGTTTGTGTAACATTAAGGTGGAAAATACAGTAAAGTACAACGTTAACAGATCTGAACTGCTGCTGAGCTGCTGTTGTACAAGGTGCAGGAACCAAGAATATGTTTAGTCTGTTGTGCGTGTGTTTGATAATTTATCATTATGACACCTGGAGGCTGGAAAATGTAGGTTAACTATGACAGCAGTGTCTGTATAATCCAAGACTGACAGAGGAGCAGAAATCCTCTCATAACAAATGGAAGAAAATGAACTGAGGACAGAAGAATGCGCACAGAATACAATGGAAATCAAGACAAAAAGGATTTGGATAAAGCCTAAAGAACAAGCAAAGGAATAAGAAACTAAGCATGTGAAATTAACACTGGATAATGACAAGACATAATGTGCTCAAAGAAGTGAAAAGGGTGTGAGAAAATGGTCTGGTTTAGCCTCTAAGCCTATGCAGGAACTGACAAATATTCGTTTTATTTCTATCACACATGCGTGCCTTTCTTTTATTATCCCAGAGTTTAAGTGGGAGGCCTCCTGCGGCTTCTGGAAAACATCTCAAGATGGACCAGCATATTTTCTTTGGAGCACAGTAGTCAGACACAGACCCTCTCCAATCATTTGTTCATGTTGATTTAGAAAAGCAGGTCCTCCATCAGGCCTGACGGCTGAGCATGAGAGCGTAGAAGAGTTTGGGCTGGGGTAAATCGAGACCAGACTTTTAAAGACTCTGTGAAAGCAACACATGGCGACACGTATGCTTGAAGACTGTAACATCACACGACAAAAGTGGCGGCGGCGTTTGCTGCACGTGTGCCACCTCTACCTCTAGAGTCACACTAACAGCTAAGAGGATTAATCCTGGAGACAGAGACTGTGTCTACGCTCTCTAACAAACAAAACAGGGACAGTTCATAGAAAGTAGTCGTTATAACAGAAAGACAGGACCAAAAATTAAATAACTTGATTAATGAAGGTTTGATTTTGTATGTTTAATTATTAATTTGCTCTAAGGACGAGTGCGTGTGTTCCTGTTATGTATTATTTCACTTTTTTAAGTAATGCAGATGAAGAGGGGGAAGTTACTCACGTGCTGAGCGTGGCACTGAGACACAGGCAGACTCCTTCTCGACTGCGGAAGTTCTTGTGTTTAAAACCAGGAAGCAGCCTTTCCCAAACGTACTGGACAAAAGATAATCAGGAGGATATGTGTGGGAGGGAGGGAGGGAGAGAGGGAGGGGGAGAAAGAGAGAGATTCGGTAAGAATGAGCGCAAGTAGTTTCGACAAGGCAGCTCAACAGGGGTTTGAGCAGATTATGGAGCACAGAGAAGGTTACAATCTGTGGTGAATGTAGATAAGACAAAGTAGAAAGGAGCTGGATCCCATGTTGTTTGTCGTATATCCAGAAGAGGGAGCCCCAAACACAGAGAGTACCTCTGCTGTAGTGATTATCCATTATTGATGTGGAGGTGGCTGTGATTTGTCTGCCGTCCTGGGATTGTGCATCTTATTAATTCATTTGAATATACTACAATTGTCCTGAACAGGCTGCTCTTCCACCAGTATACAAATTAACTGTTTCTCACCATTACGACCTCTCTAGCCAAGAGACTTTCAAGAGGAACTATGCAGGATTTGTAGCTTAACTATGATACATTTCTACCTTAATTAAACTGCTTGGAGTAATTGTGATGGTTTAATGAATGGCTTCACTTGTTACAGGGAGAATGGAGGCCTTCCACGTGCGCGTCACTTATTACGTCTCTTGGCTGAAAACCAGCTCTGCAAGATCGGGGCGGACACAAAAGCGCCCCGTAACCCGTAATCTCTTGTGTATAACAGATTAAACCACACAAATATACACGTGGTAACATCATACATTATATGTAACATCTACTGCTCTATTGACTGATTTCTTGCCAGCTTCATTGTAAACAAATGCACATGGCCAGGACGAGGGTTGGCAAAACAGCGGAAAAGCAACTGGACTTAAATAGTTCCTCTTGAAATTCATCCCCTAACAAAACTATTGAACGGAGCATCCCATGTTTACACACTTAAGTTATGTTTTTTTTCTTTTGTATGTGTGTGTGTAAGTGTCTCACCATGGGCGAGGCCGTCTGCTCCATGCAGCGCAGGATAAGACCTTGGCTGTTCTCCCTGACCTGGTCCTTCCCATCGCCCAGCCTGTCCACCAGAGGCGGCAACACTGCAGACGGAGGGAGAGAAGGAGGAAAGTCAGTGTACAGCGTTTTGCATCAAGCACAGGAGAAATAAGGCAACACACAACCCTGACTCTTCAGCGGATTTAAATGACAAAGACAACAAAGAGTGCCCCCAAGTGGAGAGAGCTTCAAACACAGATACTCGAAGAGACAGTATGTGTTCATCATTTGTGTCTGGGCGTGAGAGGGAGAGGAGACTCGTTGTACTGTGAGAGCTTAGGCAATGACACCATCGACGCGATGGCTCTGACAGAACGAGGGGAAGGAGAGGACAGGAAATGACAAATGGACCGTGACTAAAATAATGTCAAGATAATCAAACGCTCCCGTGTCGGTTCCACTTCAACGCACAACTGATTCGGTGGTGAGGCCGATGTAATGCGGTGACCCATACAATAAAGAGTGAAAAGTAAAAACCTTTCAACCAAAAGGCTGTGGCAACTACTCAAATGTTTCAGATGCTCGCTCTCGAATCCTTCATGAAATGAAGAACAGAGGTGCCATCAGCTTTAAGCTGTAACATCAGAGGCTCAGCAGCTTCTGATCCAAAGGCCTGAAATTTGACCGTACCACGAAAAGGAGGGTCAACAAATTTACCCCACTAGCAGCAGACATTGTCAGTGTATCTGATTACTGAACACTTCACTGGGGCAAAATGTTTTCATTATCCACAGGTGAAAACAGTTTACAAAAAAACAAATTAACTCTTTTCTTCCTGTTTGAGTAATATTTGCACAGTAAAACAGTTAAAAAAAAAACACAACAACAACAGGGAAGAAAAGTACAAAATCATGGAGAGACAGGTTAACTTATCTCTTCATTTTCTTTTCATGAGATTTGTTGAGAATTACAAAGATATAAAGTACGTAAAGTACTTCCAACTTCCTCCTTTAACTTTTAAAGTCCATGCAACAGTTTAAATGGCTTGTCTGAGTCAGCAGCCCATAATATATTAAACACTGGCGAGTCTCTGTTTGACCATCAGGTGGAGACACTAAACTTTTTGAGTTACATAAAACTCCAAACCTCCCTTTGACATTCACGTAATGAGATAAACACAAATACACATTGAATGCCATGTGTGCATACACACACACACACTCCTACCCACATTTTTAGTCTAAAACATCAGCGAGGGCGGGTGATGTCATCTGTCCTTTTCCTGTATGTGTGTGTGCATGAGCGTACATCATGTTACCATAACAGCTGGTTGCCTAGGCACCACGGACAATTCCCTCAAACAGAAAAAAAAAAAAACTGACAGGGGGGGCATTGTTGTATTGTTGCGCACAACGTCGTCATCTGGAGTAGTAAAGATGAAAACACACAGACGCACTTCTCCTGCATCTGGCAAGTTGCCTCGTGAAGTTTTATCTTCTTCAGCAGCCGGGCCAATCACGTCACTTTGTTTTACCTGACACACCTGACACGCCTTATGTGATCTATATGTATCAGCACTTATACCTCACATCTGGAGCTACTCGGCAAGACGGCACCGAGCAAAACACAGTATAATGGCAGCCGCTCTGTACAACGAGCTAGTCCTGTAGATCAATACAATCACTGTCTCAGTGATCTCATCTTCCTCCTCTCAGTGTTTTAGTGTGTGTGTGTGTGTGTGTGCGTGTGTGTGTGTGTGTGTGTGCGTGTGTCTGTGTGTGTGTGTGTGTGTGTGTGTGTGTGTGTGGGAGGAGGGTGGGTGCAGGGAGAAGGAGAGAGAGAGAGCACAGGAAAGGAGAGATGGAAGTCAGATGGAGGGAGGGAGATTCCAGAGGCAGCGGTGGCTCACAGAGATGTTTTTACCATCAGCCTGAAACACACACGCACACATTTGACACACTAATACACACAGCTCTGCTAGGGCACTGTCCTAGACAGGCAGCGAGATGTGTGTGTGTGTGCAGTGTGCAGTGGCAGACTTTGCACAGTGCGACAGTCACAGGTCCAATCCTCCCCACAGCTGCACTGCAGGGTCGAGTGCGTTTGTCGGTGACAAGAGCCAGTGTGGCTGACAAAGACAGCTGGTGACACCTTAAGCGGGCGCACGCACACACACAAGGGCTGGCACTGACATAACACACACACACACACACACGTACACACACTCGCAGGGAATGCAATCTGATCCTAGATTCAGTCTGTGAGGTCATATGAATGTGCGCTGTGGTTTTGGGGTGTAATAGGGTGAGCTACAGTAATGGCAGACGGTCCAGAGCCTAAATACAGACTAGAGGATGTGTAACAGAGAGAGGGAGGTGCCAGGCTCCAGAGCAGCGCTGCTCGTCTGTCTCTGAGGAACTACAAAGTGGAAGTGAGAGACAAAATGGAAGGGCAGCTAAAAACGCTGAGAAGTCTGTAAACAACACACCAAGCATCACACTTCATGTGGTATGAAATAGAGTGCTATAGGAAATCTGCTGTTTCAAAATGTGTTCATTAATCAGTTCAGAAATTACAAAAGCCAAGAGGTCGAACCCAGAGAAGGAAGGGGGCACTTTGGAGAGGACTTCGAGCTTGATGAACTGAACAAAGAGATCTTTCTAGTCTCGTCTGCAAAGACTAACAAATGATGACAATGAGTGTGTGATTAAGTGGATGAGCTGTGGAGAGGCGAGAGGAACTGGTTCGTACAGTCGCAGGTTTGTTCTCCGTTTCAGAGACGAGAGAACTACGGTGAGTTTTCATTTCAGCGTGGGGTGGGGGGTGGTGGTGGTGGTGGGGGGGCAGGGTATCTCACCTGTGCCAAGGTATCCTTTGAACCTCTCTCCCAAGCGGTCCACGAACGCACCGCAGATGTCTATCCCCATCAACGCCACCTACGAAACAGAGTGAGAGAGAGACGTGGGTTATTATGGGTCATGCACAATAATTAATGCGTTGATTCCGACTCGGACATATCACAGGACTTCCTTTTTTGTTTTGCGTGTGCATTTCTGCATGCACAGCAAACACGGTGGCGTTGGCTGATATAAAGGTGATTTTGCCCCAAGTCTGAACAAACCCATAAGGCTGGAAAGAAATGTCAGAAATTTGAATCTATAATGACAACTCGCTCTTCTCCATTCACTGCTAACATACAGTGCAAAGCTAAAACAAGTCATACTCAGGGGGCTTTGAGTTCAGATTATTTAATGACACAGATACTTTAAAAAAATGGCGCTTGGCTGAAGTTAAAAATGCGGGTCACTGGATTAAAAGATGATACTTCGGTTAAAAAAAGGTTTCAGTCATTTAACAACTAAAACCTCTCTGTGTCGAAGGTTATGCAAACAGCTGTGGTACTTTTGATTATGAAACCTTTACCCTAACTCTCTTCATACACTCTGCATAGCAACAGCTGATGGATCGCACAATAATTTGCAGTTTTGGGGGGAATTTGGTTAAACCTCAACAAGCTATTGCATCAACACCATGATGTTAAAGCGCTGAGACAACAAAGCGTTAAGAAGTGCGTCTGAATTCACAATCTCATGACACCTCTTTTATTAACCCTTGGCCATCCCCCTTTTACTGTCTCACTCTTTTCCCCCCACTGCCCTGATTTGGCTCAGTCACTAAAAAGGAAAATTGGCATGTCATATGACTCGTAGGGGGAAGGTAGACTTTTTTTGTCTAGTGGTAAAGTTGAGTTTTCCACTGTGTTTCTGATTAGGATCACTTCCCACACTGCGCTGTGCTCCTGGAATGCTTGTTTTGGCACCGCCGCGGTAAAACTGAACAGTCCAAAAAGAAAATCCATTAAAACATTATTCTCCAGACTCCTCTGTCATGCTCGGAGTGGGGAGGCAGACTGCAGTTTTTCCCTATTTTAGTCAAAGGAAGAGCAGAGCCAGGTAACTACAGAAACAAAAGAGGGGGAGCAGCGGGGATAACAGCCAAGTAATACTACAGAGAAGAAACACGAGCTCTGGGTCTCAATATGATGACTACATTACATTGACCTAATTTTGGGGGAGCAGGGGAGGAAGGGGGGAAAAAACAGCAGGAGAAAGAAGAAACAGCATGGGAAGGAATCGGCCCTCGGGCCTCCCCCTCCCCCCTCCCCGCTCCCTCTCCTCCACCCAGCACCCCAACAAGCCTGTCGCCCACAACCATATGGCATCTTCATGTGGAGAGAGATGGAAAAGAGGAGACAGAGGACAAGAGATGGAAAAGGCCCTATGCTTACTATCCACCTTGGACGGGGGAAAGTGAACAGGAGGTGGGGACGGTCGCTTCCTGCTCTACGGACCATCTGCGGATCAACATCTGGCCGTGGGGTGAGGACGAGGGTGTGATATCAAAAGGCTACTTAAGTATCACCTCAGACGCTGAAAAACGTGTGAACAAAGCCGTGTTGAGGACGGCACAGACACACAAACATCATTCTGTAACACAAAAATACTTCAGCTTCAAGTCTGCAAGCTTCAAAACAGCGGCGGCTGCTGAGGTATGCTGAAGGAAGAAAAAAAACAGTAAATATTTAGCTCTGCATGAATGGGTCTTTGTGAAGACTCAGGTTGCTGCGTATGGTGGCTTAGTCTCTAATTCGCATACCACGTACAGGGTTTATTCTGGATTCTAGAGAGGCTTAACCCGTTTTGCCCCACTGGCAACAATTGTTGCCGAAGTGTATCACTGTCATTTTCTACTCACAATTAAAAATCTCAAAGGTACTAATGCAACTTTTTCCACTTATATGCTAGTAGACAACTTAGACAAAGGTTTTGATTTATAAAAAATAGTTTCTAAGTATTTCCTATCACATGACATCATCTGCTTCCTGCTCCTTCCGGCGGAAAACATGGCGGATGCAAATCCTCCTGGAAAGAGGTCATTTTCATACATTTCTTATAATTTTCCCCCAAAACATATTATTATTATTTAATCTCTCCACTCTCTAGAGTAACCCTCCACCAAAAAATTGTACCTGGGATAAATATTTTTTTGCTCATGGGCTTATTTCTGTGAGTGGCAACAATTGTTGCCAGTGGGCACATAGCTTGTACCGAACTATAGGAAAACAGTGTCTGCAGGATTGCTCATAATTTACTTATTTCAAGTTGTAGAATGATGTACAATGGCTCATTTTAGTCCTCTTAGAATACTCTCTCTGCCCCTGGAAGCCAAAACATGCATAAAGTGTCCTCATGGGGGCCAAAACACGTGCTAAAGTGCCCTCTAGGAGCCAAAACATGTGCTAAGGTGCCCTCTAGAAGTCCAAACACGTGCTGAAGTGCTCTCTAGGAGCCAAAACGTGTGATAAAGTGTCCTCCAGGAGCTAAAACATCTGCTAAAGTGTCCCCATGGGAGCCAAAATGCGTGCTAAAGTGCCCTCTAGGAGCTAAAACGCATGCTAAAGTGCCCTCTAGGAGCCAAAATGCGTGCTAAAGTGCCCTCTAGGAGCTAAAACGCGTGCTAAAGTGCCCTCTAGGAGCCAAAACGCGTGCTAAAGTGCCCTCTAGGAGCCAAAACGCATGCTAAAGTGCCCTCTAGGAGCCAAAACGCGTGCTAAAGTGCCCTCTAGGAGCTAAAACGCATGCTAAAGTGCCCTCTAGGAGCCAAAATGCGTGCTAAAGTGCCCTCTAGGAGCCAAAATGCGTGCTAAAGTGCCCTCTAGGAGCTAAAATGCCTGCTAAAGTGCCCTCTAGGAGCCAAAGCGTGTGCTAAAGTGCCCTAATGGCAGCAAAAATGTGTGCTAAAGTGCCCTCTAGGAGCCCCCCCCCCCCCCTCAAAAAACAAAAACAAAAAAACCCTCTGACATGCTATGTATGTAAGATATCTTCATAAAATAACATAGGTACAAAGGTTATTTATGAAGAAGCCAGTTTAAATTGTTTGCCTTTTTGAATTTTATATAGGCGGAACCAAGGTTTGAGCCATGATTATGAGCTCCCATGATAATATCCATTAGTATCAATGTACCCCCCAACCCCCCCCTCCGACCCCCCCACCCTCACCCACCCCCCACACACCTTTTTGTTATTATTTATTATGACTATATTATTATTTTGTTATTACTATATCATTATTATTATTCCTATATTACTATTAGTTGACATTTGACCTAGTTACAAGCTATGTGCCCATTGGCAACAATTGTTGCCAGGCATAAAAATGCCATTTTCTTCAAAACAAAGTACAAAATGGGGAAAAAAAATACATAACATGACTCAGAGGGACTCAACTGATAAAATGATATGCCTTACAACTCCAAAAAAAAATTGGGCACAAATGGGTTAAAGTAAGTTGTGGACAGGAAAAAACATGGTCTGAGGCTCTGATATACGCAGCTACATTTGACAAGACGTAGACCAGGCACTACTGAAACAATTACACCAAGGCTAATTTTCATCATCCACTAATCCACCAGTCATCCTTTAACATATTGTCTGCAAAACACAACAAAATGGAAGAGGAATGCCTCCCTGTTCTGTTCAAACACACACTCCAGCTGCAAGTCTATACTCACTTTCACTGTGTACTTTGTTGGCAGGAAGCAAATTATTGTTTCATTGTCTGTTTTACGTAATGACAGGCATCACATTAGCCTATTTAATTACCACGTTGGCCCAATTACATTTGATTTATCAGGTTTTCCAAAGCTCACAGCACAGAGAAAGGTGCTTGTCGTTACTGTGGATGATGGCAAAAGACTGTGCACGACAAGGCACATGACTGATATTAGACCAAGACACAATAAGCACCTGGAGCTTTTTTATCTCAGCCGCTATCCTCTGACTGTGGCTCACCGGTTCCTGCAGCTGCTTCCCACTAAAAGCTGCGATCAGTTCTCTTAACTGGAAAGCTTCCACTACGAGGCACCTGCAGGAAGAGTCGAGCTGAGCAACACGACCAAAACCAAGATGTTTCCATTGTTGAAAAAGGGTGTGATGAAGAATACATTGAAGAATGTGCAGTGTGGTGTATTTAACTGGTTAAATCTGAACCTTGGAGCGTTTGATCTGTTTTGGGGTTTTTCAGACTGAAGCTCCCATTGTAATATATATTGCATCATCTCTTCTCGTGCCAAAACAATTTTGAGAGCTGAAGGCTTCATCTTCATTTCAACAAAATCCCACAGATCAGAGTGTCTTTCGGGACGGCCTAGCGGCAGCAGTGCTGATCCTCAATCAGTCCAGTCAGTGTCCAGTCATCTGGCCCTGCTCCCTGTAAAAGCACCGTGCAATATTAATGCCCTGTGTTTGTGCGTCTCGCATTGGCACTGCGGCCTCTGTGATGCTGTGAGAGCAGAGAGCATGGGGTGAGTCTGCTGCTCACACAGAACAGAGAGAAGACAGTCCAAGTATAAAACTGACTCATTGACCAAAAACGACCAGTGAAGGGTATGCAAGTGAAATATAGAGGAAGACAGCCAAGAGACTGAATGAAGACTATTTTATCCACTCGTCAGAGCAGAACTTTGAGTCTCTTTATAGGAACATTATTTTTATTCATGGATTCTTTGTTTTCCGCTTTATCTCAGTTTACCCGATTTATCTCTCCTGTTTTCCGTTATGCTCCTTCACTCTCTTCCTCTTGTCAACTCTGCATCATCTCTCCTCTCTTCCTTCTCCCCGTGCTGACGCAGCATCTTGCTTACACCTAACCCCTCCTGCTTTCTGCCCGACAGGGAACCAATCAGTACCACTAAAAAGGCTTCTGTGCTCGGGGCTCTGGGGGGGTCGCGACTCACTTGCACATCAGTGCCAGACTCTGATCTGTGCTCGAGTTACTGTATGCGTCATCTACATCAAAGACCAGATTTGTACAAAGGGAAATGGTACCGCAGCTGAGGATGAACTGCACAGGGATGAAACACATGGAGGGAGTGATGAGCCACCTTCATTCTAAACACGTTGCATCTGGAGGATGTTTCTGGCATCTGTAAAAGCCATAATGAAGAGTACTGAGAAAAATCTTTTAGTTGCAACCTTTAACCAACACTCAAAATGACCTCTCCACTATTTCCACCAGCTTCAACAACTGTCTCACTATCATTATCATAAATGCATTACTGGCACTTACTGAACTGAGTCTTTAATTATTCAGAATTTGGTAAAGAAGAAAATTGATAAACCCACAATAGCTGTCATGTCCCAATGTCAAGCACTGGATGATTGATCATTTGTCAATAAAAATAGATGTCTATTAGATACTGAAATAGTAGCAGTGGTGCATTTAGTGACTGGTGGTAACCCAGACTGCATAGTTGTTATTAAAATAATATGATGACAAAATGACGGCCAAGCCATATGAGAATAATCTGGCACTGTGTAATTGAGTGAGTGATGTCAAAAAAAAGTATGCTTTCGCCAAAGCAGAGCGCACAATTTCCACACTCTCACAGTCCTGCTGAGTCGAGCATATCAGTGCAGACATTGTTAATCAGTTCAAAAAGAAGCTCAGGAGTCATATTTCAGCACGCTCTGAGAAGAGAGATTTCAGACTGTTTTGACTCTCTTTCTGGGTTGGTGTGATATCATGGCAAAAATGTCACATTCCAGCATTGCTGAATTGTGGCACAGAGTGCAGACAAGGTCACCACACACAGACACACAGACACAAACAGCTGTGGAGAGTGTATGAAAAGGGTGAGACTGAACAGGAAAAGAGAAAAGACAAAAAAAGGAGGGGGGGGGCTGAGAGAGTGTGTCTGTATGTGTGAGGGCGAGTGAGAGAAAGAGGGAGAGATGGAAAGAAAGCATAGTTCATAACAATGAGTCCTCTGACCCCTCCCCCATCCATCCAGCCCTCCAGTAGTCTACAGTCCTCCTGACAATAGGTCTCCTTAATACAGACACACACTCTGCCAAAACAACAATATAAACCCCACCAAACCCACAGGAATGTCCTGCAAATGTCCTCTTCTGTTGCTGGGATGAAATTTAAAAATGTCAGCCTCCTGTGAGACACAAAGTGTGTGGGGAAAAGAACAACAGCCTCTTCGCCTTTTATTGCAGGATGAGAAGAAGATGCCATGCTTAAAAAATGCTAATGAGATCTTGTTCCCTTCTGAATTCACATATGTTTAGATTTAAATAAAATAAGCGGAAACCAGTTCATTCAGCTTTGTCAATATCACACAGCTATGATGATGATGATGATGACAGCTCGTGTAAATACCTGCTGAAGTTCTTCGCCTAATAACTAAGCTATCGGGAAGCAAGACAAACCCCCTCAGCCCCCATCCCGTTTACTGGGTAAACTGGTGAATAGTATCATGGCAGACATGAACAGGGCCGAGGGGATGACTGCTGCGACGACACCGTGATGACTTGCCAAGATCTCTCACCTTGAAATTGCTGGAGTTCACCCATCCCGTTAACTCATCTATGGTCTTATCCAGTCGGGATTTGTCCTGATCCACGTCCGCTGAACGGTGCGAGTCGCTCAGGTAGTCAATAAGGTCCTGGCCGACCTGCAACCTCCGGGTTACATCTTTCTGCTGCACCTGCTGGTAAAAATAGTCCATGTTGTCATGATCCTCCATTGGGCACTCAGTGCCGAGCGGCCAGCCACAGGAGCCGGCCTGAGACAGGAGACAGCGGTCGGATGGACGGGTTGTGGACAACCGAGGAGGATGTGAGCTGTAGTCCCCGAGGAGGAGCAGAGAGACTGGGCGGCGTGGACTGACTGAGCCTGTCTGACTGACGTTTAACCATCAACGTGCGAACCCTTTTCAAAAACAAACAGATGCATTTAATTTAACAACAAAAAACTTTCTGTCGCACAAAGACTTTAGCTCGCTGCCTCCTTTCCCGGGTTGTGTGTTAGTTAGTGTTATAGCTCACGCGGCTAGCTCCAAACTTCCAGAAAGTTCTTGAAAATGTGGTATTGTGGTGGACCCGGCAGGTTCCCTCTATAAATCCGCATCAAAACAAGCTCGGCGACTCGGTTGGCTATCTACCATGCTAACAAAAATAGCGCCTTAGCTAGTTAGCACAGCGACCCAAACAAGGGCAGACAGACCGCTGCACATCAGCTAGCTCCGCTGCTGCTAACCGACGTCGGCCGGGCCCCGCTCCTCTCCGCCCCTCTAGTCCATAACCGCAGGGCTGAGAAAGTCTGTTCGGCTTCAGCTGTCGACGCCTTCAGCACCAAACTTGCTCCAAACTTTCCCAACAAGCAGACAGCTCCAGTCCCGCGGTGACTGGTTTTCTCTTTAATCCGACAGTAATCGCCCGTTACAAGGCGCTGGGAGCTGCGCGCGGCCGGGGACTGCGGTTCACCAGGAGGCGCAGCCGATCACTGATCAGGCCGATGGGTCCTCGGCCACCGCACAGCTGGCTGCGCTGATGCCTGATGGAAAATGTCAAACTACCACAAGGGGGTGGATCGGGCAAGGCAAGACAGCCACATTTATTTGGATGGCACAATTCATCAAAGTGGCATAGAATAAAAAAGGAAAAAAAAAGAAAACTATTGCTACTCATAAAAATTGCTTTATTTTTTTATTTTAAACCGTACACAGCAATTGCTTTAACTATTTGCATAATACTACTTTCATAGAAAAGTTAATGATTAAAATGATTCGTAATTTTAAGTTTGAAATATTATAACTGTATTTCCGACGTTCATTACAAACCAAACCGTTTGAAAATCGGTCAAAACGTGAGCAAGTTCTGGTTATTATAGAACATGCAGCAGGTTTATGTTCTGAGGGAGCGCGTGGACCGACGCAAGGTGGCGGCGGTGTGGCGACGCTGTGTCATCATCGGGCAGCAGCGTCGACATCTAATCTTCTTTTATTTATTCTACCAAGTGTATGGGAAATAAGGGGGTAGGTATACCAACCGTATACGATCACATATTCTCATTAGTTCATTACCCATGGCGTGATGATTAGCCTAATGTTTCCTGTAAGTCATGAATCAAACAAACCCCGCACCGTTACTGCGGGTGTCTGCGAGTCTTTCACGGCTCTTTGGTGACATCTAGCGGGTGAAACTGCGGGGGACACCGTGTTCAGTTTGCCGCAGTTCACAGTCAACACTGTCTGTGGGACAAAATTTCACACCGGAGACACAAAGCACATTTACTATTAGTCACTTTTATTTATTCATTTGTTTATTTTTTTCATTTACTTATTTATTTTCATAAACATAAAACTGTTAAAACAGCTGTCAAAGAGAGGGCATTAGTATCACAGCCAGCCAAGTCAGCTATGTTTCCGAGTCGGTCTTCATCTTTCCATCTGCTCTCCTTCGTTTCAGTCCCATCCATAGTCATGCCAATCTCCCCAGTCTTTGAGCACTTGGCACTACACAGCACTTGCCAGTCTCTTTTATTAGCACAATATTGCGAGATGCTTCTGCTTTGTATTTTCAGTGCTTCCAGTGGTTGTATTTCATGCCCCATACATGTGTATGGCAAGACAGACAATACTGAGATCCTGTTGATTTGAGGGAGTGTCTGTATAGAGTAAAATAAACTCTTGGTTCTGGGGCTGTGCGTAGGTCACTGCATGTCACACTCCAGTTGTCAATTATGTCTCGTAGGATTGGATAAGTGGGAATTTCTTGAAGATTCAATCTCACCAGACCTGTGTCGAATTCTATTTCTAAATAATTCCCTGTGTGCTATTTGGGGCATAAAGCAAGTTAAGTATAGTGAATAAAGACAATTCATTATATCCTATATCATCAGTAAATTGCCAATTACACAAAATTATAGGCTACTAAATTAACCTTAAAATACGTACATTCACATGATTGTCAAAAGGTTGAGGTGCATTTGCTCACATTCCAATATACACCACCTCAGTTTGGAGTAAATTTCCATTTCATTTTGAAACAAAGTTGCACCAGCGTTAGCCCTGATTGAAAACTAAATACACACAGCAACAAATCTGAATAATGGACTTTGCAGTCCACTTAAAACGAGTGGGCATTATCAGAACTGTTTCATTGTTTCTAAACATACTCTGAATAGTAGGGAGACTGGAAACCCACTGATGTAAACAAGTTTGTCTCTGGTGCTAGTCTAATCCAGGATGTAAACAAATGCTTAAGTGGTCAAGTGGGAGCTAGTGCACAGGGCAACTGACAGGATTGGATCAGGGCCTATGAGCCAACATTACCACACAGTACACAGGAAGGGCCACACATCCCAGTGGCATACAGCGTCAACATAATGCTTTTAAACACAGAGGGTCTGAATCATAGGTACAGTTTCTTCTTTTCTGCCTGAAAAAGAAAGACAAACATATCTCCCTCTCATAGACAGGCATGGACAATTACAATAAGCACTGGAAAAAAATAAAATAAACAATATTTTGTTGGCCTACCCCAGTTTTGAACGAGTTGCCGTAAGTGTAATTCTTTTTTTCTTTTTTTTCAATTGCAAAACATTCTCTGTACAAACAGAATCAAAATCTCAACAGAAGTTTCTCAGATGCACGAATATGTCACATGTCCCGTCCTGTACTTCCTGTTCCTTCCCAACTCTTCCACAATAGAGAGTTGAGCTGGCTGTGCCAAAGCAACACTGTTTATATCCAGAAGATCTGCATTTCCTACAACCCAGCACTCCTCCTCCTCCTCCTCCTCCATGCTGCGTGTTTATTGGTCAAAGCAGAATGAATCACAGAATGGTCACAAAGAGGTGTCATGTGATTGGTTGAGATGATACTCCACAGAGAGCGAACTCTTGTCCGAGATGACAGTATCGTCATTTTTTAATTTTTTTTTTTTTAAGTTTGAGCATGATGCATTGTAGTCCCACTGTTCTTCAGACCTCCCATCTGCAGCTGTCCAGATGCCTCCTCTATGCCCCCAGGTGGGGAGTAAGGGGTGTGAAAAGCAGGATGGAGTGGAGAGCCACCTGTTTTTTGTCCTTACAGTGTGTGTGTGTGTGTGTGCGTGTGTGTGTGTGTGTATGTGTGCGTGTATGTGTGAGATAGAGAGAGTCCATCCATCCATCCATGGTTCTTCTGCGACCCCTCTCCCACCAAAACCCCGGGGCTCTGCTGCAAAGCTGATTGGTTCAGCAAGATGAGAGGAGGGGCGGGTTCAACTGATCAGGGATCAGTGGCGATCAGTCTATGTATTGATCAGTGATCAGGAGCAGTGAGCGGGTCCAGCCCCTCCTCTCCCCTACACCTACCCCAGTCCCCCCTCCCCAACCCTGCCCCCCCGCCCCCCAGCGACGCCATTTTTAGCCCATATCAGAGCAGCAGGACCTGTAGACAGAGGTGGCCCCCCCTGGCCCTCCACTGTCAGAGGATGATGCAGCAGCGGCACAGACGCTGGCCACCTCCATGTACAGAGGGAGGGGGGGTCACTGGGGCAAAGTAGGCGTGGACCTTGATCTCTGGAAGATGGGCCTGTGTAGGGATGGGTGAGTCAGTAAAAGGGTATAAACAGCCAGACAAAACATCACAGTACAACACACATATGACTGTCATTCTTTTAACTCTTCTTCAATGAATATGTAAAGGGATAGTTCAACATTCTGGCAAATTGGCCCATTGCCATAATGCCTATAGCCCTATAGTACTGCTATGACTATAGGGATTATGGCAATTGGCCAGTTTGCCAAAAATGTTGGACTATCCCTTTAAACATTTTTTAACTATGAGGCTATGGCAGTGAGCAGCTTAGCTTAGCACATACATTGGAAACAGGAGAAAATATAACTAATTTTGTCTGAGGGTTCAACAACAGACAATAAATGCCCTTATGATGATTATTTCTTGTCACAGCAATGACGACACATTTCCAAGAAGATACTGTTTGCAGAAAAGGAGATTGTAACCTCTGTGAAACGGTGGCGATGTCCTTTTTGTGTAAACAAACAAGACGTGTTTTGCTCATTATTGAGCTTGAGGGGTGCAAGGTGTTGGACTGTGTCCCCCTCTGAGCCTTTAGACCCAACCTCTCTGCTGCCCATTGTTTCTCCTTTCTTTAATCGGTTCAGCTCAGGCGCCCTCACCTTCTCTTCCAACCCCCACACCAACCACAGCTGCATCGGTCCACCAAGGGCTGGCAGGCCCTTACCCCCTTCCCCTCCTCCCCACCTGATCACTCTGCCCCTCCTCCAGCAGGTCTCCCCCCTCCCCTCATCAGCCCACTTCCCCCATCCGCTGAGTCCACCCTCACTCATACTGCTCACCAGGTGAGAGGGGTGTTGAGGAAAACCTCATTGTGGAAGACATCCTGCATTACCCCTGTCCCCAAGACAAAACACCCCAGGCACTCCAACAACTTCCGTCCCATCGCCCTCACCTCACAGAAAATGAAGATGTTGGAGAGGCTGGTACCGCACTGTCACAGGTGCAGCAGACCCAGGACCCCCTCCGGTTTGTTTACAGGGAGGATAGAGGTGGGGGATGCTGTCCTGTATGCATTTTCTCCATTGAACCGACTCCTACCTCGAGGAGGGAGGCTGCGCTGTGAGAATTCTTATTTCCGATTTCTCAAGCGCGTTCAACACCATTCAGCCCCCACTACTGCAGGAAAAACTATCTACCATGTAAGTGTACCCTCTCCTCACCTCCTGGATAACTGACTACCTGGCTGCCCCCCTTCCTCTTCGCCTTGTACACTGCTGAGTTCCAACACAACTCTGAGCTCTGCCACATGCAGCAGGTCTCACAGCAGTTGTAGCGTGTATCAAGCAGAACAAGGAGGGGGAATACAGGAAACTGGTGTGGTGCCAGAAGAACCAGCTGCTCCTGAACACCTCCAAAACAAAGGAGATTGTGCTGCTGGACCTCAGGCACCAACCCCCCACCCCACTCCCTGTCTGCATTGAGAGTGAGGATACTGATACTTGACAATAAACACTTATCAACTCTACAAGACGGGCCCGAGCAGACTCCACTTCCTGCAGAGGTTGGCATCATTTAACATCTGCAACAAGCTGCTACAGATGTTTTACGACTCCATAGTGGCTAGTAGGGCTGCAGCTATCGAATATTTTAGTAATCGAGTATTCTACTGAAAATTCCATCGATTAATCGAGTAATCGGATAAAACGTATTTTTGCTTGGTTAAAGAGCAATTATGAATACACAAGAGAAAATAACATATTTCACGTGATTATTAACATCGTATATCGTAATATCATATTTTTAGGCGTGATAACGTTGCCTGAAAGCTTTAATGGAACTGCGAAGGAGGCTCAACATAGCAGGGTTTGTCTTTTTCAAACCGGCTCCACATTGGCAGTGCAAAATCTTTTCTGGATATCCCACAAAAAAGCAAACAACGCAGCCCAATACATTTTCATTTAGACCAGGAGTCTTCAACGTTTTCCAGGTCAAGGACCCCCAAACTGATGATGAAGTGGACCCCCCTATTCTTTCAGGGGGCCCAGAATTCCTAAACGGCCTGGTGCCACCGGAATTGATTCTGGGAACATTTACACCGGGCCCCATGTCATGTCTCGGTAATACGGAGCTGTGATGGCCTGACTGCGCTATTGGCCGCGCGCGAAACGTCACCCTCGTTTGAGTGTGTGCTGTTAACGAGTGTGTATGAAGAATAAAAACTAAAGTCCCATAGTTGTGTAGCTGACGGTGCAGAGGCCTGCTGTCACAGCACCACTGACAAAACCTCTAGCCCCGCGGTCTGAGTTAACACGGCAGGCTACAACAAAGTTTATCAACTTGTTCCTGACGCTCGGCTCAACAGCTGATCAACATGTGCACGCGGAGAGAGTAAACAGCAGCGGAGCAGCGTCAGAAACCACTACCTAACTTCACAGTAGACTACTGTACGTCTGCATCCCTCCGTCTCCCCGTAGTTTGCTTTCACGCTCAGACATGAGCTCCGCGGGCGCACAAGCAGCGCGTAAAGCCCCCACTCCCTCACCCATGTCCGCCTCCTCCTCCTCCTTTCTTCTCCGCTCTTCCCTTACGTAGGTGACGTGAGTCCGTTGTTGTGCCACATTGAAAGTAGTCTGTGCGGCCGCTTTACAGTTAAATTAACGATTCCTCGAGGCAGAAAAAAATCCTCGGACCATTTTTTGTAATCGAGGTACTCGAATAACTCGAGGAATCGTTTCAGCCCTAGTGGCTAGTGTACTGTTCTATGCCGTGGCCTGCTGGGGCGGCAGTGGCAGCGGCTGAACAAAGCTCTGTGGTGGGCCTAAAGCCGGACTCTGTAGAGGAGGTGACGGAGCAGAGAACACTGACCAGATTCAGGGCGATCATGAATAATGCCAACCGTCCACTGTGCTCTGCTTTTAACCAGCAGAGGAGCACCTTCGGCAACAGACTGCGGTCCCTGAGCTTCACAACAACCAGATGCACAAAGTCGTTTATCCCTCGAGCTATCAGACTGCACAACTCTTTGAGTGGGAGGAGGAGGCGGGGGGAGGAGGAGGAGGAGTAGACAAGTGATGTTGGGGTGAACAGAAAGGCAGAAGCACTGGAACACTTGGTTGGTGGTACTATCACCAGTTATTATTTATTTTTTAGTATTTTTAGCTATTTATATTCTGTATTTATTGTTGTGTTGTGTATGTATGTGTGTATGTATGTATGTATGTATGTATGTATGTATGTATCTATGTATCTATCTATCTATCTATCTATCTATCTATCTATCTATCTATCTATCTATCTATCTATCTATCTATCTATCTATCTATCTATCTATCTATCTATCTATCTAATGGAGGTCTTACATTTAAAGGTTAAAACCAGCTTTTTATCTAAGTCTCAGCAAGACTGTGTGTTACCACAAATATCAAAACATTAGCATGATTTTTCGATTAAATATAATGAGTAGAGTAAATCTAAAGAGAGACCAGATCCAATCATCCATAAGTGCACATTTTATATCTGCATGATTTCCACTGACCCGGATGCGTTTGATGCCGGCCCTGGTGACTTGCTGACAGTCGTAGAGCTCAATGCGCTCCAGACGATGGCAGCTCTTCAGGTGCTCGAGGGTAACGTCAGTGATGAGGGGGCAGTTGTCCAGCTCCACCACAGTGAGGCGCTCTTGGCCACAGGTGCTGCTGCTCAGAGCTCTGATGCCGTCGTCTGTGATCAGCTCGCAGTGTGACAGGGACTGTGCAAGACACAGTAGACAGGGATGAAGACACAAAGATAGATGGATTAAAGCTCCATAAGCAATGCAGACAGGTCGATGCAGAACCTGGCACGAGACCAGAGCTGCGGGTGTAAATGTTTACCAGTGCTTGCAGGCGAGGGCAGTGGATAGACAGCTGAACCAGGGTGTTATCTGTCACCTAAGAGGAGGAGAAGCTTGATTAAAGCACTGTTCTCACATGTCTAGAGACAGTAGAGACTTACTGAGAGACCCAGTTCCCAGTTTTGGAAGGCATGTGTTGCATGTTCATGTCTAGCTCTAAATCCTGCAAAAACTTTTTCTACTGTGTCCCTTTCTTCTCTCTCTCACTCCCTCTCTGCTTTCTGTCACAAGTGATTTATATACTAAGGTCATTGGACTGCTCGCTCTCCCTCTTGGCAGAAAACAAACCCTGCAATGCTCACAATCGTGTCTGTCTTTTTCAAACCACGCAAAATCTACCCAAACAAATAAGAGCCAAGAATTGTTCTAGATTCAACATAAATAAAGACCATGGAAAGGACAAAGTCTTACCAAAATACATTCTTCTAAGTCCATTTTTTCGAGTTCATGGCAATTCTGTGAAACAAATAAAGAGACTGTTTAGCTCTTTGTGAGGAAAGCATTTCAGTCATCTCAGAGATATTGAAGTGAAATGGGCAATTGACCCCACAAAGGGTTCTCGGATGAGGAAACGGGAAGAAAGCTGATTGAGAAATCAAAATCACCCTGGCGAGCACAGTGAACCCCGCGTCCGTAACATGGGAGCATCGTGCAGCTTCAAGAATCCTGAAATGACACAGACATATGGAAAACCGCTCTGACTGGTGTGCAGCTGGAAACACTGAGGAATTATTGTGACTCATTGTCTCATGCAATAATGTGTAAAACATCAATAAATCATGAGGCTATTTGAGGTGAGAACTGAAGATCACTGCAGGACACATGGGCGGGCTGCACTGTGTGCTTTTCTGTCAATTCTCAGGAACTAAATGCTTCTGCAGACTATAAATGCTTACAGTGATTATAATCCATTTTTGAAAATAATAGCAGTCACACAGCCAGAGAAGGATATTTTGTGCATATGGTTGGTCTCCTAAAGAAGGATGGTGGGACAGGTGCATCTTTGTGTGAGTATTTATTTATATATATGTGTTTGTTTTTCTCACTTGAGTCGGGGACAGTTGAGTCCTAGTGCAGTGAGAGAGGCATCCGTGATGTTACTGCAGCCAGACACACAGAGGATCTGTAGCTTGTGGCAGCCTCGGCACAGACTGACCAAGCCTTCATCTGTTATTTGCTGGAAGAAACAGAGGACAGTGAAAACCAATTAACAAAGCAGAGGTGCATAACAACACATTCCTTGTGCTTTAAAAACAGTCTCTCCCTCCTTCCATCCCACAACAAAATATTTATCTTACTGTGCAAGATTGCATGTTGATGGTGGTGAGTTCTGGGCAGTGTTTCTGGAGGTGTTTCAATGCTCCATCATCCAGCTGGGTTGAACACAAACACATACAATATTGTCACAATATCAAAACAACACGTATGTGACTGTGTTGATGTACCCGCTGGGGCTGAAAACCAGTATCAGTGTGAATTACTTAAAATGTTCCCTAATAAACAGCGCAACCTTTGATCAATGTCACGCTGTTCTATGTTTTTCCAATTAGTGAAATTGATAGTGATATTCATGTGTAACTACAGAATCATGGGGGTTTCAAGCTTTTTCCCCCAGGCAAAAAAAATTGGCCTGTAAACCTGAAGAAGATGTTGTTTCTACAACCCCAGCCCCTCACAATTAGAGGGGAAATATTAGAGGTAGTAGACAAGTTCAAGTACCTAGGTACATATATTGATTGTAACCTAAACTTTGGTGCAAACACTGACTACATTTTTAAAACCTGTAACTAACGTCTCCATTTATTGCGCAAGCTCAACTCCTTCAGAGTGAACAAGCACATTATGGAAACAGTATATAAAAACCTGATAGAGGGCATTCTAACCTTTAACGTGACAATGTGGTATGGAAATCTAAACATAAAAAGAAGAAACAAGCTGCAGAAAATTGTCAACCTTGCATCAAAAATCATAGGGACAAGACAGAAACAATTAAGTTGTATGTATGAGGAAGTGCTTAGGAAAAAAGCTGTAAAAATAGTAAACGACCCCTCTCATCCACTCAATAGGGAGTTTGAACTTCTTCCCTCCGGTAGACGTTACAAAGTGCCAAGGGCAAACCGTAACATTTTTAAAAATTCCTTTATTCCTAATGCAGTCGCGGCACTGAACAACATGCCCCATTGATGTGGTGTAACTGCCACTGCTGTTTCTCTTCTTGCCTTGAAGATGTCTGTGTGTGTAAGTGTTTGTTGTTGTTGTTGTTGACGATGATGTTGGTGTTGTGCTGTTTTTACTTGTTTTTTATGAGACCGAAGATAAATCTCCACACTGTGGACAATAAACTTAACTAACTAACTAACTAACTAACTAAAAGAGCAACAGAAAAAGAAAATGTCAGCTAAGCATAAACCATTACAGCGAAAGCAAATAAACAAATAACAATGTGATTAAAATAAAGGTAAAAAAGAACAATACCATGGGATGGAAAATATACCATTTAGGGGGAAGTAGGCACATATTATTTTTACACACGGATGTGTGTGCGTACTTGTAGAGACACTGTACCTGTGTGCATCCTCTGAGGAATAGTGCTCGTAAACCAGTGCAGCCTCTAGCCAACGCCTCAATGCCATCACGTGTGATCTGGTCACACCACGACAGGTTCAACATCTCCAGCATTCTGCAGCCATCACTGAACACAAACACCCCCACACATTGTTGGATACAGAGTTAGACACAGAGCGTACAGGTGTGGAAGCTTTGTGGTTTTGTACTGAGTTTGACTGAAAACTACCTGAGAGCCTTGAGGGAGTGGTTACTGATGGACACACAGGAAGTGAGATCTAGTTGTTTGAGTTTGGAGCAAAACTTGCTGAGGCTGACGCAGGTGCTGTCTGTGATCTTGGTGCAGCCGTTCAGATTCAACACTTCGATGTTTCTGCAGTTCTGAGCAAACGTCCTGGGAAACAGTCAAACAGTGACGAGGGAGAAGGGGAATTACTCAGGAGTAGCTTCATTGAATAAATAAGAAGTCAGATGCTGCTGCGAGTTGCTCTGGAGCCAATTAACAGAGTCATCTGCAGGCCCAAGGGAGGCTGTCGTAACGTCTACTGCGTGTTTTCTTTTTTCTTTTTTTTCTCATCTACGAAAACCTCCAAGGAACAGCTTGTGTTACTTTAAGTCAGTTGCTTATAGAGGTGTTAGAAAGTGAAGCTGTGTAAATCTACAGATTAGGAGGTTTATGTAAAAAACAAAATTACATCACCAGTGGCCTTCCTTTGTTTTTGTTTACTATGTGTGTGTATGTGAGCATAGTAAAGTGAGATTAAATGGAATCAACAACAGAGAGAGTCCCACGGGGCTGAACAGCCACAAGAGGCTTTAACGTTAAATATTGGGACAAAATCAAGCAAGTAATCAAAGCAACAAGAGAATGACTTATAGTAAAAGCCATAAATCAAATCACACGATAATTGATGGTCAGTGAATGCCAGAGAGATGATGATGGTGATCTCACTTCATGGAGGCATCTCCCACGCTCAGGCAGCCCCTGAGGCTCAGCTGCCTCAGGAAGCCTCCACAACGCTTAGAAATGTTCTCCACCACCCGACCCTGAGAGACACAAACACACAGAGAGACAGAGAGAGCGCTATGACTTGGGCCAAAGGACAGAGGATCAGCTGTGACGTCACAGTCGGCACCAAAGCCTACTGACCCAGCACTAAGCCTTGGGCTGGATAATGCTACTCAACAAGCACACACATTCACACAAATGCAGCACATACTGTATAGGAACCACACACATACACAAATACTACCCACACTGCCCCTCACCTCTATGTCTGTCTGGAAGTTGAACAGGTCGATCTTCTGCCAGTTGCTGCCATCTAGAGCCAGGACGTTCCACGCCTGCGAGGTGGTGGACAGAGACAGACAAGTGGGTCAGACAGACTTAGGGGGGAAAGGTGAAGCTGTGTTTATAATACGTGGGAGAACCTCGAGTGTACAGCACTCCCTAGATTTAGGCACACAGAAAACATTTTGTATTTCTTTTTTTCACAGAGTAAATGCTACTGTTGCTTTTCTCTGTTCCCTTTCAGTCGATTCACTCGGTACAACACATATTGTATGGGATATCACGCCCCCGCAACTGAAAAACAGATGACGTTGGTGATTGTGAGGCCCCGCCTCTATACGTGCTCCACCACAGTCATCCTTCAGTTCTTACGCTTTCACCTCGCAAGAACACCTCTAAGTCAGGCTTTCTAGCTGCTGCTGTTGCTTGGTCTTGTTGTGGCTTCTGTTAGCTTAACTGCCCCTGTTGGTGTTAGCTGCTGCTGCTTTGATTGAGCGCTGATTTCTTTCGCTTGTTCTGGTTCTTGTGTCTCAGCGCGGAGCAGAAGCGAGCAAGGGGAAGTCTTCCGTTCTCCTCAGGGGTGCGGCTTCAGAGAAGGACCTCCACGAAGCATGTCCCGTGTGTCTGGGGATTGTCCACGCTCGTAGAGCGTTGATCTTGTGAGTCCTGTCACAAAACTCAACCCTGGAAAGACGGGTCAAGTTTCTGGAGAAAGTCCTGGGAAAAAGAACAACCCCCTAAATCCGTCCGACCGAGCTCACCCAGTCGAAGACTGGGCAGAACATGGAGTGTGCTAGCGGGTTAACTTGAGCCGGCCCCCTCCGGGGCGCTAGCCAGCCGCTACTCGACCTAGCCAGCTACCAGGATGAGGAGGACACCCTGGACCTCGGCCTGGACGTGCATGGTTTGTCGGAGGACGAACAGGAGCCTTTGTCGTCGAGTCAGTACGCCGCCGCTTCTGCGTCGGTTGACCAGGTCGACACATCCTTCCTCTCACTGTACCGTCGTGCAGCTGAGAGACTGGAAGTGAACTGGCCCTCTCCTCCGCCGGCTCAGAAACCGTCACGGTTCTCGGGGTTTTTTCTTCCTCCCGAACCGACGACAGTGAAGAACAGCCTGCCCAATTTTGTCGCGGAAACATGGAACAAACCGCTGTCTACCCGCGCCAAACAGTTTTTGGACCTGGATGGAGCTGAAGCGGCCGGTCTAGTCAACCTCCCTCCCATGGAGCGTCCCTGGCAGCCTATCTGGCCCCGGCCCAGAACCAAGGGGTCGGTGGTGCCACCACGCTCCCGTCCAAGCACTGCAGGTTCTCCGCGTCGCAGCTGGAGAAGATTTACCGTAGGCGAGCACGGCCCGTGCACTGAGCTCCGTCACCATGCTCCAGACATATCAAGCTATGTGTCTGGCGGAACTTCGGATCACTCATGTCCCGTGACAGTCCACTGTTCCCCCTCCTGAACGAGGTTCGAGTCGCCACGGATTACATCCTCCGTGTGTCCCGCTGTGCATTCCACGGTGGTGGCGCAGAGGCACCTGTGGCTGACTCACGTTCATCGGGACAGAGCGGTCTATCTGGACGAGCCAGTGTCGGCTGAGGGTTTGTTCGGTCAGTCTCTCACGCTCCAGGCTAAATTTGAGCTGAGGAAGAAGCAAGCCGAAAGCCTTGAGCAGTGATGCTAAGCCCAAGCAGCCAGCCAAACTGCACAGACCGGCACCGCCGCCGCCTCCTCAAAACAAGAGGGCTGCGCCGCCCGTGAGCTCGGGGCCCCAGCCGGTGAAGCAGAGATCATCCGGCCAGAATCCACGCCCTTCGGCCTGGAACAATGGTCCTCCACCGGGCCCCCAGAAAGCCTCAGCGACCTGGAGGAAGAAGAAACAGTCATCCTAGCGTGAGGATCGACTCGAGAGGGGCCTCAGCAGCAGGGAGACACTGCTGCCCCTCAGTTGTTGCCGCCAAAGAGGCCGCGTTCATGTTCAGTTCAGGCGGCCAGTCCCGTGAGGCGCTGCGCTCACCTAACACAGTCTCCCAAGCACAACACCCCCTCACACACATGTGCCCCCAAGATGGTGCCTGTTGTTCACTGTGTGAATGTTGTAAATGTGCATTTATTGAATTCAATAAAGACTCCGTTTTGTGCCCAAAACATTGCAAATCAAATGAGCCAGAGGGGACCAGTGTCGTTTCCCCTCCGGCGCGCCAGAGGGCGACAGCCCCTCCCCCACAGTACTGCAGGTCAGTCGGTTGGCGGTTCACCTTCCTCGGTGGCGCGCATTTTTCACCTTGGGTAGAGAGGACCGTTGCCAAGGGTTACCGTTTACAGTTCGGCACCCGGCCGCCTCGTTTCCACTCTGTAGTAAACACAGTAGTAGAGACAAAGCAGCAGTAGTTCTGAGGGAAGAAATAAACAACTTGTTGAGCAAAAGAGCGATACGAGTTGTTCCCGACTCCTTGGTACAGCCGTTATTTCGTTGTCCCAAAGAAAGGAGGGGGGCTCCGTCCTATTCTAGACTTGCGAGTGTTAAACAGGTATCTGCGGACTTACAGGTTCAAGATGCTTACACTCAGACAGCTGCTGGGCGCGATCAGACCGGGGGATTGGTTTACAACAATCGATCTGACAGACGCTTACTTTCACGTAGCGATTCAACCACAGGCGGTTTCTAAGGTTCGCATTCGAGGGCACAGCCTACGAGTACCTGGTGCTGCCGTTCGGCTTGTCACTCGCCCCCGCACATTCACCAAATGTGTCGAAGCCCCGCTCCGGGAGAAAGGCGTTCGCATATTAGCCTATCTGGACGACTGGGCTATGGTTGCGAGCTCCAGGGAGAGCAGCGGCTCAGCTGTACAGACCCTGTCACACATTCAAGCGTTGGGCTTTTCAGTAAATCTACAGAAAAGCTCACTGACACAAGTCAACAATTTTCTTTCCTCGGTTTGGAAATATGCTCTTGGCCATTCACCGCTGCCTCGCTCAGTTTCAGTTGGGACGAAACTACGTTACCGCACGGTTTTACAGCTGACTGGCATGATGGCATCTATGATCGCTGTAGTGCCACTCGGGCTGTTAAAGATGCGAGCGTTTCAACGATGGACTCTGTCTCACCGCCTCTGCGCGCCGCGTCACCTCCAGAGGAGGATAACAATAACCCCGTCCTGCATGTCGGCTCTTCTCCCGTGGAGAGATCCCGGTTTATTACAACGAGGGTCTCCTATAGGGAGGGTGTCTTTTCGCAAGGTGGTGTCCACGGACGCTCTGTGCGAGGCGCAGCAGTGAGAGGAGTTTGGACGCCAGCGCAATGCAGGCTCCACATCAACCACCTAGAGCTATTAGCGACACTTTTAGCTCTGAAGCATTTTCGTCCGGTTCTGACAGGCCATCATGTTCTGATCAGGACAGACAATACAACAGTGGTTTCCTACATAAACAAGCAGGGAGGGACGCGCTCCCTTCCCCTGTTAAAACTGTCTCACTCTCTGTTGCTCTGGTGCAGTGTTCATTTTCTGTCCCTCAGAGCCACACACATTCCAGGGCACTTGAACCTGGGGCCGGACCTCCTCTCCAGGGGAGGTCCTCTTGTGAGAGAATGGAGATTGCATCCACTAGTGGTGTCTCAGATTTGGGACCGCTCCAGGGCAGAAGTGGATCTCTTTGCCTCCAGAGCAAATACCCACTGTCCCCTGTTCTTCTCCATAACAGACCGCAGTGCTCCCCTAGGAACAGATGCGCTGGCACACACATGGCCCAACATACTGCTGTATGCATTTCCCCCAGTGGAAATGATTTTGTCGGTTCTGGAGAGGGTTCGCCAGCAGGGGCTCACCCTGATCCTGGTGGCTCCTCGCTGGCCGACGAAGTCATGGTACAGATAATCAGTCTGCTAGCAGCAAAACCCTGGCAGCTCCCTCTTCACAGGGACCTTCTCTCCCAGGCGGGAGGAGAAGTAATTCACCCACGCCCAGAACTGTGGCGCCTGCATGCCTACCTGTTGAGAGGTCCAATTTAATAGCTCAAGGTCTGCCCCCTAATGTGGTGGCAACGATCCAGAGTGCAAGGGCATCATCTACTAGAGGCCTATATGCCTACAAATGGCGGGCGTTTGAGCAGTGGTGTCAGGACCGTAATGTGCTCCCATTTCAGTGCTCTATTGTGGATGTTTTAACATTCCTCCAGGAGCTGCTGGATAAGGGTCTCTCTTTCTCAACGATTAAGGTTTATTTGGCAGCTATATCTGCATGCCACGTTGGTTTTGATGGAGTGACGCCAGGCGCTCACCCTCTCACTATGCGTTTCCTGAAGGGGTCCGCAGGCTGAGGCCTGTGTTTAAACCCAGCGTTCCCTCATGGGATTTAGTGTTGGTGCTTGAGGCTCTTTGTGGACCCCCATTTGAGCCTATTGAGTCTGCAGATATGAAATTGCTTTCATACAAGACTGCATTGCTGCTTGCTTTGACTTCTGCAAAGCGAGTGGGTGACCTTCATGCTTTGTCTGTGCATCCCTCTTGTACCCAGTTCACTCCGGATGGATCTAAGGTTACATTGCGCCCGAATGCAGCATTTGCCTAAGATTATCCCTGCAGCCTAAATGACTTTCGAGCTCTTGAGCTACTGCCCCCCTCCATTTGCATCTGAGGAGCAGAGGAGGTTACATTCCTTGTGCCCTGTGCGTGCACTACGCACTTACATAGACCGCACCCAAGGTGTACGTTTATGTGACCAGTTGTTTGTCTGTTTTGCTAATCCGGCAAGGGGCAAGGCGCTGTCTAAACAGCGGCTTTCCCACTGGATTGTGGAGGCTATCTCCCAAGCATACAGCAGCAGGGGTCTTCCGTTACCCCAAGGTGTGAGGGCACATTCAACCAGGGGCATGGCGGCCTCATGGGCCTTGTTTAAAGGGGTTCCTGTGAGTGATATCTGCGCTGCAGCCAGTTGGTCATCACCGCACACTTTTGTTCGGTTTTATCGTTTGGACGTGACAGCCCCTTCAGTGGCTCACTCTGTCCTTTCTGCTGGGTCTACTATGCACTAGAGTATTGGAGGTTTGGCTCCGGTTCGGTGGCTGCTCTGCGGGCGTGTATACATGTCCCATACAATATGTGTTGTACCGAGTGAATCGACTGAAAGGGAACGAAATGTTATGAATATAACTACTGTTCCCTGAAGGAGAGGAACGAGGTACAACACTACAGGGCTCGGTGAAGAGCGGCTATCGAACTGAAGGATGACTGTGGTGGAGCACGTATATATGTGCAGGCGGGGCCTCACATACGTCACCACCACGTCATCTGCCGTAAAGGCGTGAATAGAGGTTTCTTCAGTTAGGCCACGCGGGGGCGTGATATCCCATACAATATGTGTTGTACCTCGTTCCTCTCCTTCAGGGAACAGTAGTTATATTCATAACATTTCGTTTTCTTTGCCCACTTTGACTGGATAAAAGAAGCCACTTGTCTCATACTTCAGAGTCAGTACAAGTTGATTGTACTGTACAAATTAATTGGTTAATCAAGACAATAAATGGACAGCCACCCAAACCTAACAGTGGTCCAGAGCTCGCCTGCACGAAACCAGGCCCCGAAACACATGACGGGAAAAAAAAACATACACTCAAACTATACTTTGTGCTTTGCCACAGAGTTATACATTGGAGCTTTTGTAAAAGAAGTAGCCACCACAGCATCTGCATTCACAGTCCACATTGCAAGCTCTTGTTATTATTCACAGACAGCTCATTCATAAATGGCTTTCAGCTGCAGTGCACTATAGCAAAGCAGCAGTCCACTAACACATCACCAGCAGATGGCACTACATCATAGACATTTCCAGAGAATTCAACAAATTTTAACTGGATTTAGTTTAACCACGTCATAGTTTAGGAATACACAGCTACTCCTACAATGCAGGGTGAGTTAGGCCATGTTGGGAGGCATGCAGGTGCAAAGAGGGAGGGGCTTACCTTAGATACTTGGGCACACCTACATAATGTAACCACATCTAGATAGGAGAATATTCTGTGAGGAGAGAAACAATAAAACAAGGATGAGCTTGTATGAAGTGAACGACGGTCATCGTATCAAGAGGTCAGCTTCGAGTTCAACTTTCTATTTGGATATCTTTCCATTCGTGTGAGTGAATATATGTTTTTACGTCAGTAGAAAACAGAACAATCCCCTGTGTTTGGTTGGTGGCAGGAGAGCCCCACAGACAGGCAGTGTTTGAGCTGTGGGCCGGTCATCCACAAAGGGCTGCATGCAGCAGGCTACTGGGTCAGCTCAATCCATTAATCTGCCAATGAGTAATCTCTGGAACTCAGACAGGCAAGGCCACAGACAGCCTGGGATAGATAGATAAACATATATACAGGAGCATGCACACTTATACGACCCCCGGACGTGTAAAAGCTCCTCTGAGTTCCCGATGGATATAGTGCTCAGACGAGCGCCTCAAGAGGGCAATGTATACAAAATGTGAGGTTTTCAGAGAAATTGTCACAGTGCCAAAGCTTTGAGTGCAGCTGGGGTCTGAATGTCCTTTTAACCCTAGGAAACAGGAGCTGGCCATTGTTTCCTTCATATAGACGCAGACAAAAGCTGTGTGTTTTGATGTGTGTTGGGCCGGGGCATGTTGGGACATGTCCGTATAATCTATACCGGAGTCTTGTGTCAGTGAGTACACGTATACAATCGACAAAGCAACGGACAGACAGCCACATGCGCACGCTCACACACTAGCCTACTAGTCCTTGAAATGATTGCAGGCCACCAGAGAAGCTGACCAATCAAGCGGGGTGCTCATCGATCTCCGTTCTGATAACTGGTTAATGGCTGTGACGGTGATCATTGATTGACTGTCTGTTTTAATCAAACACTCCGACTTTCCATTATGTGTGAAAGAGGCCTTTTACCCACCGGAGAAGAATTCTGCTAATCCTTCTCACAGGGAAGCAATCAATCAATCTGATTTGATCAGCTCAGCTCGGACTCTTTAGATGAGGGGAGGTTCCTGATTATAGACAGACTTTATCACTGACATGGAGTTGTTGTTTTTTTATCCTTACGAGAAAGAAAAACAACAGGAAGGGGAGTTGGTGACATAACAGAGCCGACATCAGACAGTGTGTGAGGACTATGTTTTTCACTTAACTACATGCAAGGAGGCCCTAACATGGGCAGAACAGAAAATACGTTAATAGCCTTTGATTGCTCTCTCAAATCCCGCGTGGCTCTGCCCTTTTATTCCGACATGGTACATAATAGGATTTTAACGGAGCATAGTCACGTTTGTTGACAAAATGTACACCTGGCCCTTCAAGCATGGCTAGATATGAGAGAGTACAGCCTTCGCCGTGAGTCTGGGACCGGTTGCCATGGTAACTCCAGTCAGACATGAATTTGGTTGATGGCGGGGAGGGTGCTGAGTCAGTGCTTCTGGGTAAGAGGACCCTGAACCACTCTGAACTCTCTCCAAGGCTCGTCTGTCAGACATGGTTCCTCTATATCGCGGCACAGTTTTCACAGTTTAATATCCATGCTGCACTGTCCTAGATAACAGCTGTTTACAATGCAGGAAGGCAGACGAGCGCAAAAACAAGTCAGGTACTCAGGCTGGCTCGCAGTGATACATTAACACTGGTGCTAATGAGGACACTAATTAGTCAGATTAACAGATGAATTAGCCAATATTCCTGTGGGAACATACCTGCCATTGCAAACCACATGGGTGATTGACTCCAGTGGTTACAAACCTTCATGTGGATGCTTACAACTCCATGACACTGATCAATTCCATGTGTAGGGCTTTGTCTCCTCTAAACTTGAAGACAATTGATTAGAAAATAATTCTGATTAACAAACAATCATTATTTAAATTAATGGAAGCGAAAGTACAAAACTCAAAGAAGATTTTTTTTAATTTTGAGCATTATTCATACTTTATCTTGGCAATGGGAATTTATAGCCCTGATTAGCATATTATTCTACAAGTGATGTAAATTAGGGGCACAACATTTGTGATTCTACATGCAGATCTAACGAATGCTACTCGGACAAAACAATGTCCCACACTGTGTGTTGTGGTGACGAGGCATAACCGAATTATAAATATAAAAAAGGCCCGAGTCAACCCACTTTCCATGGTTTACAAACAAGATTTACTGCCATTACAATGAGGCTTCCTCACAGCTGATGTTGTGTAAGTGTCTCAACATGACACATGTGACAGTAGGTCATGTGTCGTAGCCAGCAAGTGCATGTGAGTGCATCTTTTTTTTTTTCTGTCCACCGGTGAGCGAGTGCGCTGGTGGTAATGGGTGCACTGGTAGTCTCCGTGGAGACACAGCTGGAGCAAGTAGAGGAGCACAGCACTGCGGAATTCCCCACCAGCTAAGACAAGCTATTAATAGCATACGTACACAGACATACAGTTTGCATAGACCCAGGGGTGTTTCACATATGCACACGCGCACACATGCGCACGCAATAACCAAGTGAAAGAAAACAAACAGTCCGCATCATATGTCTGCAGAGATACATGCAGGTGCATCCATTTTTAACACACACACACACACACACAGGAACACAAACACACATACAGTATATGAATCATTGTGGAGGACGAGCACGGGTGAGCGCACGTGTGATGTCAGATTTATGGGTCATGCTCAGCTGCTGCAGTGAGAAAAAATATTGGTCTGTAGGTCACTGTTAACAGAACCTCATTTCAGACTAGTGACCAACATATATCACACAACACACACACACAGACAACTACAGTACACAACATGCACACACTCTCCAACACTGGGTGTTCAAGGCTGCTTCAGCTAATGAGTAACCCTGACCCAAGCCCTTGTCCCAGGGTATCTTGTGTTGTATGTGTGTGCATGTGTGTTATTATTATTCTCACCTAAGAAGAAGCTCTTTGGGGAGCTTCTTGTTAATGGGGGCTTCATCGCTGTTTGAGAACACCTGCCGAGACACAAGAGAAACAAAAACACTGAGTGAGCGCGTGTGCGTGTCAATATGTGTGTGTTTGAGTGGTCAAGAGCAGCGAGACAGAAATAAGACACAAGCTGTTACAATGGCAACACAGATCAAAACAGAAACCGGGGAGCATCATTATCATCTCCAGCAAATCGACCAAAACAAATCAACAGCAACTGCATCTAAACCATTATTTTATTTCACCAGCTCTGTGTTTAATAAAAAAAAAAGTCCCTGTAGACCTGCATCTGCAGGTACAAGTGATAAACAAGCCATTACTTCCTTAAACTACACCAATATATGAGCTACAGCTACTTTTGGCTTTTCACATCCCCTCCTTACAAGCTTATAATTCTGTTAGCCTGGTCAGCTTGTTGACATGCTTATCTCAATTAGTCTACTCGCTGGATGTCTGGCCATCTGCTGAATGGCACACACACACACACATACACATATACACATACACACACAGGTGATTCAAGTCAGACCTCTCTATATGAGAAGAACAGAGGAAGAACGTTCTAGATCAGGTGGGCTGCAGTCAGCCATGAATTTAAATTACGGCAAACACCCACATTCGCAGAGCCTCTGCAGACGCGCATCGTCCCAGTGATACACTTGTATCCTCAAAGACTCAGAAACTGTATCTAATGAGGGGGGACTCCCTGCTGCTTCGCACGCAAACACAAACAGCGAGATGTGGGGAAACACAAAAGGGGAGCGGGGAAGCACAGGAGGCAGCAAAGGTTGATCCTGTGAACGTCTTGGTTCGGGCTCCAGCTCCGAGACAGACATGGCAACACCCCCCCCCCTCGAAAGAGAAAGGAAGAAAGGAAGATGGGTGGAAGAGGGAGGAAGTGCAGAAGCAGAGGGAAGTGAGAGACAAAGGCAAAAGCAAACAAAAGAAATGGCGCTACAGTCAGGGAGGGGGGGGACTGCTGGAAAAATATGTGCAAAAGTCATTATTGAAAACAAGAGGGTGAGAGGAGATGGATGAGAGGGGAGGGGGGGGGGGGGGGGTGAGGGTGGAGGAAGGAATGAAGGAGTGAAGGCCAGCGCGGAGGAAGCGAGGTCAACAAGAGAGGGTTGGGTCCAGTCACGGTCCAGCGAAAGATTAACCACACTGGTTTGAATTTTAACATCTATGTTGAGGTGACAACAAAGCAGACAAAGTGGTCTGAAACACAGTTCTGAACCCATTGATTAATTATATCCAATAATAGCTCCAGGTTATGGTTAAAACCTTGTCGATCCCGGGTCCCCACATGCCCCTGTTTTCAATCAAATAATATCACAATCACAATCTGCCCATTAGCGTCAGGGGCACCTGCCTCTCTAAAGGTTCGATACAATAAAGCCTTTATCATTACCATGTGACCCACTATCAGTTATATTTAGAACAGCAAACGGAAAGTAAATTGACCTTAACTGTACAATAAGTGTATGTGCTGGATGTTAGGAGGAGGACTGTCAACACACAGGGCCTACGCTACGTTAACTCGGTGTGTCTCTAAAGCCAGAGGTGGCTTAGGATTTAGGACTAAAATTAGACTTAATTCCAAACCACCTCTGTAACACATCACTCACCTTTGACCTCTCCCTCCACAGACGCATGGTTACAAACAATCTAGTCGGACTGGGATCAAACCATGTGGATGTTAAACCACATCAGGCCACAGTCTTTAAATGATCTGCCATCTGAAACATAACTTTTATAAGTGCAGCAGCGGCGGTGGCGGTGTCATATTCCACATCAGCTGGACATTTAAATTACTTCAATTCAGATTCACATATTTCAAATTACTCCCACGCTATTTGTTGATTTGTCAATTGAAAGAAAGTGAATCAACAGTTTTAGTGTTTGAGTGATCATTAAGGTCATTCATCACTATCACATGCCCTTTATTCTCTGTGTAATGTCACTTAGGACTAAAACTGAGGATTATTTTTCACTAATCAATTTGCTGATTATACCTGATTAATTTGTTCATTTGCTGTGAGAAATACCTATCTAATATATTTTTGGTTGTTGGATTTACTGGCCAGATAAGGAAAGACATTTAAGAAGTTAGGTGAAAGTTTTTAGGTCTAATGGTGGAAATGCTCCTGTATTAGTTGAGAACAAAACAATTAGTTGACTAGTCGAATAATATTATGGAAAAATTGAATCTATAAGATTGGATTAATTATCTATGAATTTCATTTGTGTGTCACACAGTGGAGAGAAAGACAAACCACACAAAGAAGTTAGCAGCATATGGCCTCTTTCTCTCTCTACCTCTGTGTTGTGTAACCCAAACCCCTATGAAAGACGTTGCCAGATGCGATGGCATGAACACAGTATTTGGTGTGTAATCTCCGCCGTAGATATGGCATCATGACAGCAAGGGTCAAAGCCATCTCTGGTACGCGTGCTCCATTAAAATTATCACCTCAGCATTCTGGTGCCCTCGTTCCCTGTGCCAGCAGAGCAGCATTCCCAAGCAGGGAGTTCCTCTCTGCAGTCATACTCCTATTCCTAGACAGTGTAGCTACAGTACAACAGGGTGGATATGCAAATCTGGGTTCTGAACTTGTGTGTGGCGGCTCAGGTCTAGAGTTTCGTCGCCCCACAATAAAGCAACTGTGAGGGAATTAGATCTCTGTCATATGCTGGGGGTTCAGTTTCTGGCCTGCAACTACAAGGGCCTTGCATCAGGTGTTCAATATACAGCATCATCTCAGGTGTGAGGTTATTAAGCAACCCTCCCATGTCCAACTCTATTTCCCCCCCTCCCGCCGCCCCCACCACACTCTCCATTTCCTCTCTCTCTCTTACACGCCGGCTTGTTTCCCACCGTACACTGGTTTTCATCTAAGAAGCTTACAGCTCTGTTGAGAAATCCACTGATATGGCAACACACATCAGCACCACTACCTCCTTCTGTTCTCAGTCGCTCTTGTGTAGACACACATGTTCGTACACTAGCGGCTGAAAGAACACCTGACGGCGGAGAAAGGAAGAGGAAAAAAAAAAAAAGTCAAGTACCATCAAGTCAAAAAGAATCTCAACAATGCATGAATAACATTAGAGATAAACAATGCCAACAGCTTCCAGGAGTCACAACCAGTTGGGCGGGAGCTGATTTAAGGCTTGTACGAAACTACAAGGAAAACTGTTGACGCTGCAGAACATGGTAATTATTATGCCACAGGTATTACAGATCAATCGAAGCGGAGTGAACATTAAAACTATCTGTGTGCAGCTGAGCAGAGCTGGAGAGTGACAGTCGGAGGTGTTTGCTTTGTACCACACTCCTTTATTTAACCACTTCTACTATATTTCAGAAGCAAATATTACACTTTATACTCCCCTATATTTACTGTACACGACAGCTGTAGTTGAAAGGTACTTTAAAGATTAGGTCTGAAAGACAATTTCTGTATAGAAATATGATTTATTATCCTATGCATCATCATGTGAGGTAGAAAACATGACAGCGTAATGTTAATTCATGTTTATTGTTTACACTTTGCAGCTATGATTCTGTACTTGTATGTGTAAATACAAGTAACATACTGAATGGAGTTCCTTGAAGGTTAAGCATTTTTCTTAAACCTAGAGTTACTGCCACTTTTATTTCAGATGACAGCACTTATTTCATCAGTGCAGATGAGCTCTGAGCTCTGACATGCATGGAAGGGCGTGTGTTTACCACTTTCCTGAAAAATCATCATGGAAATGTGGAAAGGTTGTGGGAGGAAAACACGATCGTTTATAGCACTGGTGTAATAGCTCGTGTGTCATTATTACTGATTCCTGAGCACTAAAAAACTGTCTTGTGTGCTGTTGTCATCATTGACTCTCCTCCAGCCACAGCCACCATAACCTCCTGTGGCACCTGTCATTCACAGGTATTAGGAGTAGGTGTCACCTGCTGCCAAACCCAAGTGATGACTAATTGAATGCTGCTGCCATACACTGCTTTTATTTACAACGTTACTCTCCATCTGCAGCCCCCCTCTCTCTTCTGAAAGCCAGTAACCTCAGGCGACAGTGCCAACCAGCCAGCCAGCCAGCCAGCCAGCCAGCCTCGGCCCTGATATATTGACAATCCTCAGCCACAGCCCTCTCCTGTCCCGCAGTCCTGAGCTCCATGTTGTCGCTGTCTACTGGTGCGGCAGGACAATAACAGGATTTCGGATTACCCTTGACCAACAAAACGCCTCGGCTCCTGACTGCATGTAAAATTAGGAGCAAAGCGCCGTGGACCACACACGCACACACATACACACACATGCACGCACACACACACATTGCTTATACAAACCCACGACTCCCACGTCTACTAGAAACAAACAGTTTTAACCGCTGGTGGTCCACTCCCTCTGTCATACCTCGAACCGGCCCTTGGTGATACCGTTCATGTCTGCGGCGGCGGCTCGTCGCTGCTGCACACCGCACCGATACCAGCCCACAGCCGCTTGACGACTGCCCTTATTGTTTTTGTCGCCGTTTTATTTTTGGTCGGTCGGAGTGTAGGTGCTGGAGCTGGAGCTGGGTCCTCACACCCGCCCTCCCCACCTCCTCCACCTCCTCCCTCCTCCTCCACCTCCTCCTCCACCACCTCCTCCCCCCAACAACCAGCCGTCAAAAAGGCTCCTGTCTCCGGGTCAGCGAGGCGGCGGCGGCGGTGGCGGCGGCAGCGGCGGCGGTGTTGGCGGTGGCGGTGTTGGTGGTGTCGGGTCCGGGCCGGCCTGCGGTAACGTGAACGGTGTCTGTCTCGGAGACCGACGGCTCCCCAGCCCGTCTCATCGCAGGGCCAACCAAAATAACAATAATAACATGGACGGTCTGTCAAGTGACTTCACTTCCGCCTCTCCCTTCATCGCTCCGGCGCAGGTCAGCTAGCAACACAACTCACAAGTTTGATTTAGACAGAAAAGAAAAAAAAAGGAAAAAGAAAAAAATGCGAGACGTAAAATAAACGTCCGCTTTCATCCCGCGTGCCGTATTTTTTCGCATCGAACGCACACTCGGCGGATGACACGAGCGTTTTATCTTCCTCTGTTTTCTGTTTACTTGCGGGGAAGGGGAGGAGCCCGCGTGACGTCATTGCTGCGGGAAAAGCACGCGTGGTCGATTTGTTTTGATTGTGGGGGGGCTTGCAGAGATTTTGCCCAATTACGGACGAACGACGGGTTTTGTTTGACAACCTTCACCGGGGCGGCCACGGAGACATCGGCAGCGAAACGTGACCTGACACGAGCCCCGCTGGGTCTGATTAAAGGAAACCCACACAGATCTGAGGACGGTGGATCCACGAGCAAAGAGCTTCTCTCCACTAGAGATCTCCGTCACTGTCACAGTCAGGATTCAACCTGCACACTATGCCAAATGGGTCTTTTCATTGTGTTAACCTATGGCCTATTGGATTATCACTGATACACATGTAAGATGCAAAACCATAGTCATATAATGATATTTGTGTCCACAGTTATAATATTTAAGCCTGTTTTTTATTTCAATCTATAGAAATGGGTACACATCAATAAAAAATAACACAGGCTGCAGCTGCAACAGTATTCTTTTTTTTTAATACAAACTGGCTGAGTTGAATACAGGTTGAGGTGCTCCTACAACAAAGTGCATTTGTTTTCAGTTTTTACAATAAGGATTATATCCACAATAAAATGTGCCAATACTCAATGTGAATGTAGTGCAGTTAACTAAAATGGAAAATGAAAATGCTCATATAGCCTAGGCTACTTAAAAAAGGCTGATACCTGAAATCACAGAAACTGTCTGTAAGCAATATTATTATATTATAATTAGTCTAATTTACATTTACTACACTGCAGAGGTATGCTTTACTTGAGTATTGAGCATTGTAGGTTACTTTATATTTCCATAACTGCATATAATATTTCTCACAGCACTTTGATGGAAGGTGCTCTATAAATAAAATTATTATTATTATTATTATAACAATGTGTATGTCTAGTTGAGACTCGCTTTCATTAAAGAAATATTATTGGCCTCTCATGATATTGTTTAAAATATTTCATAAATCCATGTTGCCCAAAAAGAATATGAACAGGGCAGATAGTTTTATTGTTTCAACATACAAACTTTTGATGGATTATTTTTATTTTGATGCATTGATGCTTTTACTCAAATAAAGGAATCTAGTTCTTTTATTTTATATTTATTATTATTTGTATTTTATCTTATTATTGCAGGTTTGTTGTCAGGGCTGCAGACAGATCAGAGTGTGAGTTACAGATCCAGAGTGAAATATCTTGACACGTGTTCTCACAATCCACAGCTAGAGGACGCTCTGTGCCATGACACTAATCTCTGTTCATCCAGTACTCTTGACATGACAGAGAGCCAGACACCTGTGCTGCCCGGCTGTTAATCCTAACCATGAATCTACCATAACTTACATCATAATAATTTGATCGATGGAGTCAGGGGTTCCCAAAATTTCAAGGCCTCTGGGAGGATTTTTTTTTCTTTCAGCCCTGTAACCTCTGATTAAAAGGATTAGAGGATATACAGTAAGGGAGGTTTGTTAAGGTATTGTTAAAAAAGTAAAGGGGTGTTAGTGGAGGGAGAAATACCTGAGCAGACATGTCACACTTCTAACTGGCGTTCACAGTGGACGAAGAAAAGGCAGGAAATGTAAGCATTACTTGTATACACTGGATTATTGTGTAACATGTGGATGGAGGTGATGTGACTCAGACTGTGACTGTGTGTACACACGCTGGCAGGGACACATATACCTACACTCCATGATGCATGTGTTAAACTCTGGTCTTACGTCAACGTGCCGCACGTTCTCAGTCTTTTCGTCAGCCTGTGTCACTGCATTGCTTGGTAATTAACAATCTCTCATCAAAAGTCAAATTAATTAACTCAGTTCTTTGAATAGCTCCGTGCCCTTCTCATCCTGACTCAGCTGTGGCTGGCAGCTCAGTGTTGAATGTGTCCTGATGATCATAGTCACTATATTAATGTCAAGCAGGGCCAATCCTGTTAAACGCCTCACGCCTCTACAGAGTTTTTCCAATGTAAAGTGGAGTGGACCTCAGCTGTTCATTATGTATGTTTATTAAGTTATAATGGGTTTGAATACTATAATTTTTTGTGGTTCACTCATAAAGGTTTACAGACTTATTTAAAAAAGTTTAGTATAGCTAAAAGTTGTATTTATTGCCTCCTCTGATATTGCATTTATCATGTTTTCTTGTCTGCTTGTCACATTTTTATTTTTATTTAGGTTTATATAGGTTTCAATATTCACTATTAGTTCTGTCAACATGTTGTAAATCTGTTTTAATTCAAATAAAGATTATTGTTAATGGTTATGACACTGTAGGAAAACACTTTCTATTCTATTTCCAGCTTCATGTACATCCACAATTTATCACTTTCACGTCAGAAACATGTAATTTGGTGCTTGTCAGCTGAAAAAAGTGTTTTCTTTGCACATGCATGAAAAGTTAATATTTTGGAGATACGTGGTTTTCTCTGGACAGTGAACATACACACACATCAATCATCCCTCTCACCACATTTTCTCCTGTGTTTTTCTGGACCCTACCCTTGGAGGTTTAAGTTGCTGTTGCCATGGAGACAAAGCCATTCCTCGCACTGTCTCTGGGCTTTCACCGCTGCGACCGACGACTTCCTGTGAGTCAATCACACCTGCACTACACCTCATCCTGACAGGACATGTCTCACATGGGAAGTCACTGGTCTCGCACATAGTCAGAGCAATCTTGTGGTTGACGTGTGTGTGTGTGTGTGTGTCTGTGTGTGTGTGAGAGAGATAGATAGAGTGTTTATCTCCTTGGATTGCCTGATGGGTGTGCACTGGAGGTCCTGTGAGATCACACACCTGTGTGATGTCTGGACGTGTGTGTGTGTGTCCCCTATCAGAGCACCCCCCCGCCCCCCTCAGACACCTGCAGCAAACATAATTCTCACCAGCCTCTCTGAGATGGTGCAGGTGTGAATCACTGTCTCTCTCCTCCTGGCCATCACTCTCTTTTGCCTTCTATACAACCCCCACCTCTCCAGAAATAGCCCACCATTCATGAGTCAGGATCCCACCCCACTTCTAAACCCAGGATATCCTTAGTGCGAGAGAGATGCTTGAGTGCAGTGACAGAGAAACAGAGAGTGACTGCAACGGGAAAACATCTGTCAGGGACTTAAAGCCAGAATGATGCAGCAGCATGGGTGACTCCACTGGGAGGGGGGGGGGGAAGGGAGGGGAGGGGGGCAGAAAATGATGAAAATGAACAGGGTGGGATGTGGAGAGAGATGAGTAAGTGTGAATCTCCATAAAGGTGTCACTCCACAGGGAATTTCTTTGCTATTGTTTTTTTGGTTTTTTTTAAATCTCATTCCAAAAATGATTCCTCCATTTCTGCACACACACACACACACACACACACACACACACACACACACACACACACACACACACACACACACACACACACACACACACACACACACACACACACACACACACACACACACACACACACACACACACGTATATTGCTTCTGCAGTTTTTCTCTCACCAGAAATCACACCCATCATCTCTCTGGGTGCAGGGAGCAGGAAAACAAATCATCTCTCTTTTCTCTGCTGCTGTTTCTTCTTCATCTTCTTCTTCACTCTTTCTTTAAACTGAACAGGAGACAAGAAGAAGAAGAAGTCTTCTAATTTTTGACATAGTCTCCAAGTGTGACTAGAACATAAAGTACAGAAGTGCGGTACTTCCATTTTTGTACCCTGTATAAACGTTTTCATTTAATGCCACGTTATGCTTCTGATTCTCCACAACTGTCATTTTTGTTGGGATGTTATATGGACAACATATGATGGGTGTATCAAATATCTGATACACTGTTATAAACCGAATTATCAAACGGTAAATACATCTAAATTAAAACTACTCTCAAATTCTCAAGCTTCTCAAAAATGAGGGCTTGATGTTTGATCCTTTATTCAATTCACACTGAACTGAATGATTTTGTAGTTCAGCCCTTAGAATCAATGAGAATTTTCTGTTACAAATCAAATAGATTATCAACTGAGAAAAATGATCAGAAGATTAAGCAAACATATGCATAAAAATAGAAAAATGCATCAGTAATAATAACCTAATTATATGATATAGCAGTGCATCAATTACTTCTACTCTTCCTCTATTCATTAAGTCTCATCAACATCGATCCAGCTGCTCTGGAGCTTTTCAATCACATCGCTGGATCAGACATGTTGTCAAACTTCCATCTCTTCCTCATCACATCGTACATTTCTTGATCTCACTGGCTTGAAACTTGAGAAAACTTCAGAGGAGCTGTGAAAATTGAAATGTCTTCATCAATAAATCACCATCTGCTGACAAAGATTGCATGAAAGCTCCAGGACAGCTACTAAATGGACATGCTGATGATGAGATGACTGTGTCTACGGTGAAGACGGACTCTCAGCTTCTAAATATTCCACTCTTGTTGCACATGAGAAGAAATGCTGCACATCGTACACTACACTCTGACGCATGTGATGCTCATGTGCATGCATCCACATGCAAACGAGAAAGAGGGAGATTTTTAGTTGTTTAATGAGAGCATTCGTTAAAAAGAACCACTGGCTATGTGCAAACTGTGATTACTTTCACGCTCTGTATCTTTACACTCTGCAGCATTTTTATAGGTCGTAATGTTGCTTTCAGGTTTACCAGTGAGACTCAAACATGTGTGGGTGAGGGTTATCTTCACCTGCAGATCCTCTGAAACAATGCTCCAAAATGTGCTTTATGTGCCGCGGTCCACCGTCTGTATCTCCTCCACCAAATGGGACAGACAGAGAGAGAGACCAAAGAGTAGTAGAGGGGACAATTCACCTTAATTAAGATTATATGCCCAAAGGATCAGCTCCATTTGCCTGTGCTGAACCTGAGGTGCCTTTTTTTAGCCACCGGATATTAAATTGCCTATAAATAGCAATGCAGTGTCAAGGCAATGTGTAATTCTTCAACAAAAAATCCACACTTTTTAAACATTTATCAGGAGGGTTTATTCAACCCAGCCCTCACTTAGCAGGTAGTCTCTGTGCCTTGCTCAGGGGAACTTCAGCAGCACCAGCACCAGCTCTTCCTCTCCCACCACCACCCTCCTCTTCCTCTCTATCTAACCTCCCTTTTTTTTTTTTTTAAACCCACCCTGAGGATTTTGAGGCCGTGACGTATTTACTAACGGAGACACGCGAGTTTTCACACCGGTGCTCCATCTGCTTGCGAGGGCGACTATTTGTGGAGATAAACTGCGCCTCGCTCCTCGAGCCGCTCGGACCGTTTTCTTTCCGTTAACACCCGCATTTGTCAACACGCTTCCACCTTCCTCACTCCACCTCTGTCCACCAGGAGGGAAATAAGCTGCAGTTTGCTCTCCACCGACACTTCTTTTCCTTCTGTGTCCCTGCAAGATTGTGAATACCACTGGAAGTTTTTTTGTTTGTTTGTTTTTGGACACTTTTTCCTCGACTTTCAGAGGGGAAACCAGGAAGAAAAGGTTCAATTTAACGCGCGCGTAAAAAAAATTAAAAGATGCTGGACCGTTGGACCCAAACTGCTCTGTCATTGGTCTTTGGCTGCCTGGCCTGTCTTGCGGTGACCTCTGTTGTAAACGCAGACGGTAAGTTCAGATTTTAACTGGGGAAAACACCAAAACACACAAATGTGACAAGGAAACCAGACACTTCATTAGAAACTAATTAAAGCAAAAGTTAGAGGTGCTGCTGCGCACCGAGAGCGCGCGCAGCCACCTGCCTTGTCACCTCGTGCGATCGGTGATCATTCTCTCTCAACCCATAAATTCAGTTTTCTACAGTAGCTTCTCTAAAATATGTGTTTAATGGGTATAAATGCAGCTTTAGTGCGCAGCCATCTTTGTTTTTCCCCGGTTTCATCATTTGTTAAAATTAAACTCTTAATTTTCTAAACAGCACAGCCCAGTTTCTGTAGTGTTACTGCACCCGGGCTAATGATGTGCCAGTGGAGGTGATAATGAAGTTGCTGTGTTAATTGGTCGCACCTGTGGCCAATTAACCACCAGAGGAGGAGGAGGAGGACAAAGCAGCTGTTTGGACTGATCACTGATGAAAACGTGATTTTATTCAGCTAGTGAAATATAGCCATTACAGTAACTGTCATTTTATGTGTAAATAAGTTGTTATAGCTGTTGTAAGGATAAAAAAAGGCTTGATAAATTATTGTTTTACACCTGTCTTTGTACTCTTTGTAAAATATAAGTAGAAATTATAAAGTAGATATATTATAAAACGGATCACCTGTCACCTATCCCAGTTTAAAAAACTCATCTCCCAGCACAAACTGTTGGCACTTGCATACTGTAGCACATATATAATCTACTTTTACAAATATAGTTCTCATATCATGTGTTTTTTTTTTTTCAAGATGATGTTGTTTAGGTTTTATCATAACCCACAAAATCTTTTTGGAATTGGAGGTGTCTAGTTTTACACATCCATCCATTAACTATAGAGGCTCACAGGTAATTTTTCTACACCTCTACCTGTCACTCTGTGATATATGAGGTGATAACAGGTAAAAGGAAGGAGGTTTTCCCCTTACTCCCCAGTCTGTCTCTTCTCAGGTCGAGTGTTCGTGTTGGACCTGAGGAACTCCTCCGACCTTCAGGGTTTCAGAGACGCTGAGCAGGCTTGTGCCTCACAAGACGCCCGCTTGGCCTCAGCAGAGGAGCTCCGTCACGCCGTGGTGGAGTGCTTCTTCTCCCCGTGCACCCGCGGGTGGCTCTATGGAGGCACAGTGGGGTAAGAGAAGCAAAGAAAAGGAGATGTTCGTCCTCATTGTTTCAAGGGATGTGTCACGGACTGCTGATTTCCAGAGATGTCAAAGGTCATTTGTAGTGTGTGTGTGCTTCTGTGCGTGTGGCGGAGGTTGCGGGAGTGGATGAAAGAGAAAGGAAGTAGAGGCAGCAGCGGCAGTTAAAGAGAGAGCAGGAAGATAGAAGAAGAGAGTGGCACATTTCAAGGGGGGAAGAGAAAAAACAGAGAGGAAGAGGGGGAGAAAGACTCCTCTGTTCCTTCCTGGAGGAGGAGGGAATTCAGAGCCGTGGTGTCATGTCGACAACTGCCTCCATTTACACCTCTCATCTCCACGGAAACATGACACACAGCTTTCAGCATCCAGAGACAGGGACAGACACACACACACACAGAGCTGATTTGGACCTGGAGGAAGTCAGGTAGCCTATATGATACAGCCAGGTGTCTGATTGACAACTTGTATCCTTGGCAACAATTACAGAACATGGAGTATGGCAGCCGTCATCCTGGGGTTTCATAAGCCGATGACAAGGCTCTGTAGTTATAGTCACAGTCCTAGTCAGAATAAAACATTTAGACAATGGAAAGGGAAAAATAACACAGTGCTTTGAGTGCTAACAAGCCAACATGCCTACCGTGACAATGCTAACACGCTACTGTTGAGCTCACACTTGTCAAACTGGCCTTGTCAAAATACATTTTTATGTGGACTTTCACATTTCTATTATTGGTGGCCCGCCAGTAGAGTGCTCACACTACTCACATGACAAATCCCATAATACACTGCAACAGTCACCGTAGGGTCAATTCATGCCCAAGTAATAGACCACCAAGTGCCACCAAACCCTATCTGCTCTTCTGCAAAATTGTGGCCCCCTGTCTGATTGAGTTTGACACCCCTGGTTTAGCCGGTTCGATGTTCACCATGTTCACCATCTCCGACCTTTACTAATTATATTCATTTAGTAAAAAAACTGAGGTGTGGTACTCCCAAGTCTATTTACCTAACAATTGTGTCAAACAAGTGTGTTTTTTTTGTTGTTGTTTAGGCTTAACCCATAGGCTAATGGTGCGTTCCAGGCAACCCGTAACTTGTGGTTTTCCGACCTGTTCCTATGGTTACCCGTTAGAACGTACAGTCAAACTCGTAACTTCCCACCTGCTCTAGATGATCGATCTACTCCCCGTTCCCAGTTGTAACTCGTAACTTGCCTGGAACGCTACAAACTCGTAACTGGTGACTTAAATTCGTGACTTACGGGTTCAAAAGCCTGCCTTGAACGCACCATAAGTTCCACCCATGGATCTTCTAGCCATGATGTGACAGGGGTAGACAATATACCCATGGATCTTCTAGCCATGATGTGACAGGGGTAGACAATATAATGGCATCAGCAATGGGATGGGGGACTGCTTTTCTAACGTGGACTGGACTACAACACGTAATGGAGTGGCCTCATTTCCCGCTGGTGTAACATGCATCCTTGTCAAGGAAAAGAGCCAAAGTTTGGTCCTGGAGGACAATGACAACAATGTGGCTGTTTCTTCTGCCACTGAAGAGACCAGCAGCAGCACTCAGCACACAGGAGTCAAGAAGAACGGACAAAAATCAAGAATCCCAGAGAAGAGCGTGAACTTAGGTGATTCTACTAGCTCCACATCTGAAACACATGATGTGTTTCTATTGTCGTTGTGAAGCTGCTCACCAAGAGCCGTGCTGCATACATCTGGGGTGTGCTGGTCCCTTACCACGTGAGCCTATCCACAAGTTTCCAGCATCATCTATGGGCAAAACCGGAAGCCGTTTTTGCCGGTTTGGAGGAATTTTCCGTTTCCGTTTCCATGGTTTTCAGTCGTTGTCATAGTTGCGGTAAACCCGGTCACTGTCAGTCAGGAAGGATCTTCTAAAAGCCAGCATGTTTTCCAGACCAATGAGTCGGGGTGACGCACCCGTGATGGAGAAAAAGATCCAAACCTCTGATTTGGACCAGTATAATGGCTTGGTACAAACTTTTACCTTTAATTGACTGACCTACAGATTAGCGAGGCACAACAAATGCTAACATGACTAATGCTGATAACTTTTTCACAAGTACGGTATGTTGATTCTCTGCACATTCTTCCCTTGGGATGTTGTTTAATAAGGTAAATGAACAATAAACAGTTAAATCATCACTCGGTGTAGAAATATTCAGTGTTACGAAACTGAACCTGCTTCAAAATGGCGGCTGCCCGAGAATGATGAACGTCTGGTCGGTGGAAAAGCTGACACATTTTTTTTTTCTTTCTTTCTGTACACTCCCTGCTCTCTACGTGTTGAACAGTGGACATCAGCTTTCACACCCGCTTACCATGTTTCACAGTGTATCATCTGTCTTTGGCTCCGTCTGTTGTAGTTCATCTCCATGCCTCCTCATCACTCTTCCACCTTAACTCCCTTCATACCTCCTGCGTGTTGGTGAAGGAAGTCTAGTGACGTTAATGTTAATCAGAAAATATACACAGTGAAATTCATGTTTCTGATTATTTTAAGCTAAAGGGACACTGTTCTTTTATCCTGTTTGCTCCATGAACGGCCCCAACATGTCATATTGTATGCAAGCGCCACATTTAACTACGTCTATGTGGTGATGGAAGTATTTAGAAATTGAATATGATATAATGAGAGGTAATAATTTAGATCATTGACGATCCCGGGTTCATGTGTTGTTGTGTTATTGTATAAAAAAAAAACAGGTTAAATTGCATGTAACAGTGTTTCTGATCTTTTTTGTTTTTTTCTTTTCTTTTTTTTTGCATTGGTGACATTAGTGATGGTGACTTGGCACAGAGATGTGTAATTAGGCTGTATGGTCAAGTGTGTCTTAGGCCCAGAAATCAACAGGGTGGACCCTTTTCGACATTTTCTGATCCATTCATGACTAATATGAAATGGTAAATCAGATGAGAAACATTCAAATGGCAGCAGAATGAATTCGGCTCATGTGTGGGGAAGGGCTTATCAATTTCAAATAATTTGTTTGCAAAGTTTGTAGTTTACATAGGCTGTTCATTTTGAGGTGGGGGTGTGGAAAACACAGTCTATTCCTGTGGTTACATTTGTGCTGGTTTGTCAGCTTTCCAGAAGGTAACGCTCTGGTGTGAGCGCCAGTTGACCTATAGGCCTCGGTGGTGCCTTGACATAATTTTTAGGTCTGTTGCGTAAGAACAAGTCCCTCTCAGATGGACTCTCCTCCTGTCTTAACATCTTCGTCTTACCTGTCGATCACAGTCCTGCTGCCGTGGTAACCAAACACAATAATACAAACTGAGTTTCATGCAAACACACACATCCTTGGAGGTTTTCCTGCAGTTATGTCATGTAAGGTGAGCATTTTGAGAAATGCTCAGCTGAAGTGTAGCCTACACGGCCCCTGGTAGAGGTCTCTCTCTCCCTCTCTCTCTCTCTCTCTCTCTCTCTCTCTCTCCCTCTCTCACACACACATACACACACACACACACACACAGGCTCACACTCGGAGATGCCTGCGGGAGCTATAGTTTAATGTGAAAACAGTCTTTGTGATTTTTGTCTCTGTCTGAGTGTTTTCTTGGCGATTTCTGTCTAACTCCACGTTTCTCTCGCTCAGACTTTTGTCCTTATAAGCTGAAGTTAGCGTGGCACAAGCATGCAGTATGACTCACACCGCTCTCTTCTCACAGTCTCACTGCGCTGCCAGTCAAATTCTTTCCAATTACTGATGCTTTGATTAACTCAGTTACACAAGTTAGTCCTCACAGACACTCACCCGCACAGACACACATTCACCAACACACGTGCACAACTCTGGACCGATACCTTTTCCATTTAATGATGTCTGATGAATAAAAATACCGGTCAAACCTGTTATTAATGAAAAGTGTAATATGGCCTCTAATTATGTTTCTAAGCTCAGTAAAACGTTGCTTTGAATTTTCTTTCCACTCGGGGTTGAGTGGAGCCGGGAGCTGCTATGGGAACATGATTTGATTGGCCTGGGAAGTTTGAGTCAGTCTTATCTGGTGCTCTTGGATGATAAATGGGCTAATGATGCTATAAACCTTGGTAATAATGAGGCAACAAAAATAGACTATTTACTCAGCATTTTTAGCCGTTGGAGCTTCTGGAGGCTGTGGATCGCTGACATTACTCATCTGGTCTGTGTGGAATAAGTATTATATTAAGTCCCTGATGTTATGGTTGTTCTTTAAGGAGCTGGTTGTACATGGGAACATCTATTCCTAACGTACCACTGTGTGATAACATTATGTGACTGCTGATACTGCAGCATGTCTAAGCCATGATGTGTGTTCCTGACCTCTGATGTAATGCTGTAATAATATTTGAAAAAGCAGCAAATCTGATGGCAACTGAGCGTGCAGCAAGTCATACAGTAGTATGTCGTCATCTTACATTTATACATATAAACCAGAGCGACTTATGTGCTCGTGATGATGAGCAGAAATCTCTCTTTTTAGTCAGTGATGTGATTTGTGGTGGAAAAAAGTATTCAGGTCTTTTTTTGAGTAAGTGAACCTGTACATTAATACTGTATAATAAATCATCAGTTACACCTAGTTAAACAGAAAACGTCCTTTTGTTATAGGTCAATGTGGAGCTAGTAACTACACGATTCAATATTTAAGTCCACTGGTTCCCGACCAAAGGGTCAGAAGATAATTTTAACATTTTGTTAAATGTCACAGAAATACTATCCTACCTTTTTAGGCCATTTAACCGAAACCATTAGGTACATAAATTGAAGCAATAACACCTAATTTTGAACATGAGAAAAGGACCCGGCAGGACAGAGTCCGGAAAAACCAAAAAGCTTCAGGACTGAAAGAAACAGACTGTATCTTATCATGTGTTTTTACGTTAAAGCTTAATCTGAAAATAAACTTTCTACTAAGGCTGAAAAATAAACGTAATGGAGTAAAAATGACTGTATTGTTTTTAATGTTGTGGAGTATAGAGGCAAAGGGTAATGATACAGTAACTCATAACTATACCCAACAGTGCTGGAGTAAACGTAACAGTCAACTTGCACAACAGGGTGTAATAATGTTCATGATGTGCAGCTGAGGGAGTGTGTGTCTGTGTGAGAGTGTGCCAGAAATAAACAAAATGGGTTTAATCATGACCACCCTCAACGCTGGAGTCCCATAGAGGTGCTTAAGTGCTTCGCTGCGGGCCGTTAGCTCTCGTATCTTGTTGAAATTATTGGGTGTGCTTCTTATAGTCTGCCTGTGTGTGTGTATCCACTTATTTGCAGGACCACGGTGTGTAATGGTGTGGGCAGCACACTGAGGGCCGTGGATGTGAGAACGGAAAACGCTACGGAGGACGCCGCTCACCTGGACGCCTTCTGTATCAAAGACAAAGGTCAGTGAAGACACAAACACAGATGCGCGCCGCACACACAGTCATGATTTATAAATGTGTGCATAAAGCTGTGAGTGGTGATCGGGATATGAATGGACAAGCTTTGTGCGTACGCCATGTGTGTATCTGTGTGCAGCTCTCCTTCCTGAGATATTTACTGAGGTGTGAAAGAGGCTGTGTTCCTGCGTTCCTTCCATCTACACCTCTACTTTCAACACTACTCCCTGCAAGAGTGTGTGTGTGTGTGTGTGTGTGCATGTGCATGTGTGTGCTTCCTACTTCTATGTTTTTACTCCTATCTGTCATCGTGTACCAATCTATAAGCCTTCTCACGAATATCTAAGTGTGTGATGTGATCCATGAATGTACTTAAAGCCCTGACGGGGCTGAAGCTACATTCCACACACCTATTCCACTGGCGTGGACCTGACAGGGGAGGGGGCCAGCGAGTGGTTAGTTTTGGATCAGACTATGATTGGACACCACCCAGAAGAGATCTCTACCCCTTCCTCATACACAGTAGAGCTACTGTGGCTGTGTATATACCACACACCCCGGGGCTGGGACAAGCACTCTGCTGTGGGAGAAATGAACAGTACGGATCCACTTAACACAGAGGAAGGCAATGACATAGCTTCACAGTCGGGCTGTGGTTGTGGCTGCGGCTGCGGTTATGTAGCGATGGTTATAGTTACGATCTGAGGTGTGGAGGTATGCTAGTCCCATTATCAGGGCAGCACACAACTTCCACAGTAAATCAAGTCATTTCTTGTGAAGTTGGTTTAAAATACGATTTTAAATAGGTTTTTTGTAGCTTAAGTCCATGATATGGCTATAGTAAATACATAATAGTCTGTACAAAGTTATAATAATAAATAATAATAAGTGCTGGTTTTGTCTGTTGCTGTAAATTAAGTAGTTGATTTTAAATTTATGAGAATTTATTGTTCAATGTTACAGTAAATCAACAACTGAATGTATTATTAAAATGTTTTTTATCATTATTATTATTATTTAGGAGCATGAATAAGATAACTTAGAGTGTGTTTCCTTAGTGTAATTACCATGAAAAATTGGACAAGAGTCGGCACAATACATAGGCCTTATCTCATCCCAGTGGCATTGTTAGTGGCTGTGTTTGTCGAAATTACATCCACATTTTCCCCAAACCCCACTGCTTCCTGTCCCTTGAGTTTTTCTTATCTCTTTCTGTTTACAAATGGGATGGTGATGCTGTAAAGCTGGATAATAATAATAATGAATCATGTTTCATTAACCAGCCTGTGTAATACTGAATAGGGACGGCATCATCTTTATCTAGGAATTCTCACTTCAGCGACACATCCCACTGTATTTGTAGCCTGTGTCTTGTTCTTTCCTTTTTAACACTATATGCATCTCTGTGCTTGTTGCTGACCAGGTGTCCCGTGTGGAGACCCCCCATCGTTTCCCAATGCCCGTCTGCAGGGGCACACTGGGTTCGAGATGGGCGATGAGCTGCTGTACAGCTGTGTGCCAGGTTATGTGATGCCCAGTGGACACAGTGCCTTCAGCCTGCTGTGCGACAGCTGTGGAGAGTGGTATGGACTGGTGCAGATTTGTGTCAAAGGTCAGAAGGTGTTTAAACCGTTTATCTTGGAGAGCAGGGGTGGGTGCAGGGTGGGGGGCAAGAGGCAAAAAGAAAAAGACCCCTTTTTGCTCATCTTCAAAGTTATGAGTTTTGACCCAGACAGGAGATCACACCGTGGGTCAACCTCCTCACTTGTTAGCTCCCAGTGTTGTTCGGTGACCGGTGCTTGATTTCTGGCTTTTAGGAAACAAAGTCTTAGTTGTGAGTTGGGAGGAAAATGGCTGCTGTGACACATCAGCGTGACATACCATAGTGTGTCCCAGTTCATAGTCGAAGAAGGAAGAGTCTATAAAGTCCATGGTCCATGGAGACCAAGTCATGTTTGTGCTTTAAAGCAGCGGTTCACAATCTGTTGAAGAGATAAAAGAAAAATAAAATCACATTCACCTCGCATCTAGAATTTTATTTTTTAGTCATATGCTATACACTTTCACCTAGTGAAGACTCTTGATAACCTTCAAATAAATTGGCCATATGATGTACTAAAGGATAACAAGTCAATACTGGTTTATTTTTAAAAGATCAGTTCAGTCTTTGGGGGGAAATATACTGATTTGCTGAGAGTTACAGTAGAGTTTGCTTAGAGGATTCAAATCAATCTGTTAAAAACATCTCAGCAGGGTTGAGGCAGTAACCACAGAAGCTGTAGCCTAGTTTAGCATAAAAGCTAAGCATCTGGCCAGGCGTTGTCCACCTACAACCAAATCCACCGACTTGCAGCTCTAAAGCTCACTCATTAACAACAAAAGTCCAAAAATAGAATATGCTGTTGTTGGTATTTGGATCAGAGCCAGTTTGTCCAATGAGTCATCATCATCCCAAAAGTCCAAATTACTCACATATTGTCAGAATATGAGACTTTCTTGAGTTGAGCTGTGTGATCGTTGATGTAGAGATCTGATGCTGCTTTGTCAACTAATACGCCATGTTTCCTCTCTGTGTTTTCTTCAGATGAAACTGAAAGTCATGTTGACTACGAGGACAAGTTCACAGATTCCTACAGAGAGGAAGAGCATCACAGTGAGAGCCCGCAGGAGGCTCATGGCCAAGTCTACGAGGAGGTGCAAGGACCTGCCTACTCAGAGGAGAAGAGGAGTCAGGAGGAGCAAGAAACAAGCTTCGACGTCGAAGTAGAGCAGCAGCATCAAGACCAGCACGGAGAAGATGTGAAGATGATCGGTAGACAAATAGATGGTGGTGTAAAAGGGGCAGAGAGAGATGAAGAACGAGCCGTTGAAGACTTCACAGGGCATCCGAAGTGGGAGCAGGAGAGGAGGGAGGTGGTCAGGGTCGATGCAGCTGCAGCCACAGAAGCTTCTGTCTCTCTTCTCTCCCAGAAACACATGTTTTGGTTCCCGTCCGAGGCCTTTCAGGAGGCGGGACATCCCGTCTCCACCCACCCAGTCACACAGACGACACAGAGAGCCTCCGGAGCCCAATCAGAGGAGAGCAGAGAACACGAGAGTCAAGAGAGGCTCCGCCCGCATCCGGTTGACGTTGACGACCACGATCCCGGCCAAGAAAGCTATGACGATACGGACGGCCAGGACGATGGCGACGACAGCCGCCATGACGTCCGTGAGGACAGCCACCATGACGATCAAGATGACCTCGACAGTCAGCAGCACGAAGATGACCATGATGACCACGTCACACACTACATTCCAGCTCAGCATGACGATCTGGATAGACGGGACCGCCACGATAGCCATGACGACCATCATGAGGACCATTATGACATGGGCGAACACGAAGACGATCGCACTCGTTACGGCAGCCAAGAGTATGATGATCGAGATGACACTTTCGATGACCACCAGAGCTACGAGGATCACGAGGACGTGACAGACGATCACCATGACGATTCAGACCACGTGGAAGACTCTAGGCAGCATCCAGACCATGACGACCATGACGATGGCGGGGACCATTATGACCTGGAAGAGCACGACAACGACCATTTCACCGACCATGATGATCATGACCACGATGACCAAGACAGCTACGATGATCATGATAGCCACGAGGACGACGATGGCGGTAATCAGCATGTGATCTTTTCTATAGCAACGGGTGAGCGCGGGAACGGCACTCAGAAGGGAGCGGAAGCGAAGGCCACCACTGACGAAACCTGGCTGGACGGGTATCCCGTCGTTCCAGAGGAGGCAGAGAAAGGCGACGCCACGACAGAAAGCGTGAGAACAGAAGACAGAGCAAGGGGGACGACGGACAGACCCAATGAAGTGGAAATGCGCGGACCGGCCCTTTACACCGGCTCACCTGAGGAACACGAGTCTCCCACCTCCGAGCCTGAACAGGAGGGGTCGGAGGAGACGTGGCCGGGGTTCATCGCCACCATTGCTCCTTCGTCTGACCATTTAGCGCCCTCAGACTCCCCCTCGTCCTCCGACACCCTCGACTACGTCACCCAACAAGCGGCGCCCACCCACTCCTGGCAGGGCGACCTCACCGAGCACCCCGTGCTAGATTACGGCCCAGCTCCACCAGTGCACGACCACGACATCCACGGCGACGTGATGGAGGAGCACACCGTGCGCAACCTGCCCGGTGAGACCGGCGAGAGGGCCGAGGTGGAGGGGGAGATGGGGGAGGCGATCTGCACAGGCGAGGACTGCCCTCCGCGTCCTCCGAGCTCCTCCAGCCGAGGCCCCACGGTAGCCGCCATAATCGTGGCGGTGTGCGTGGTCGCCGTGGCGGTCACCATCGGGGTGTGGTGTTACCGACGGCAGCAGAAAAAGAGCTCGGTGTACGAGATGAACGGGAAGGGCCAGAGTCAGAGCAGACAGGCCCAACAGATAGAGATGCAGCAGAAGGTGTAAGAGCAAGAGACGAGGACAGAAGGACACTGACGGAGGGCAGAGACGTTCTTGGGTGACAGGACGATTCAGATGAACTTGAGAGGAGAGCACAGCCCTTCGTCCTGCTAGAAACTCCTGCATGATTGAAGATGTTGGATAGGTATGAACAGATGAGTTGAGCTGCAGCCCCGTATGAAACCTGTCACGGCGCTGGTTCCCCTTCCTTCTCACTTAGCAATCTTAAGGAAATCCAACCGTCTTTTTTCACACCTACTCATTATTTTCAATGCTCTAGCATCCAGCTGAGCAGTGCAGGGGCTGTGTCGCGACCGGACTCCAGGAACAGATAAAAGAGATTGTAAGGAAATGACCGTGTAGGAAAACCACAAGAAGGCCTGCCTGCCTGAATCTATGAACTGAGACTCCAGCCTCCAAAGCTCTTAGACATCGTGGTAAAGATTCTCTGTGTTACCTTGCTGTTGTTTCTGTTGACTTTACTGAGTGCTCTGTTGATGTGTATTGTTCTCGATTTATCAATCTCAATCTTCTTTTTCTGTTTATTGTGTTTATAAAGAAAGTGTATCCCACTTATTAACCAACGAAAGGTGAAGTTCAGATCATCGCGGCAGATTTGGGCAGGTAGTCCTGAACAAACGACCCGGCTTCTGTCAGACCAGCATGAAAGAAAACAAAAAGACGAGTGACGGGAAAAACATTTGAAGACTTAACTCTGTTGGTTTTGACAGTAAGCTGGTGAAAAATACAGAGTGGGTGTCCAGACTGCAGACTCAACCTCGCGTGTGTGCATCTCTGTGTGTGTGGATATAATAGAGTCTGTGTGTGTGTGTGAGAGTGAGTGTGTGAGTGTGTGTATGTGTCTCAGGTTCGTGCAATCCGCCGCTCAGCGGTACGTCGTGTTTGAAGTTTCCGACTGAGGAACCAGGGTGGATGCTGACGGCATTCAGACCAAGCAGAGATCAAACTTTGTGGTGCTGCCATGGCAACAGAGAGAAACTATCCAAAATGATATAGTTAAAAGATTTGTGATATTCTGACATATTCTGATATATTTCCTAAATGTTGATGAAAGAGTGGAGTCGGTGAGACGATGACTTAAGGTTAAAATTACGGCTGGATGTCATGCTCTCAAATGTGTAGTTTATTTCATTTAGTTGTATAATGATAAATGTACTTCTATACATTTGAATACACCATCTGTGGGTTATCTTTCTATTCTGCTGTCTGTCCTGAACTGTTATGGCGGTTCTTCAGGACAGAAATGTCAGTCAATGTAAATTCAGTTTTCAATTTGTTGATCAAGAAAAAAATCAGATAATGATTTAGGTAAGAAAACCATAATGAGTATTTTTGTTGTCCAGCCCTAGTTCAAAAAAAGATTTCACTTTAGCACTGTAGACTGTGATATTTACACTTTCGCTGTTTCAATATTGTGCCATGCACTTGAGAATAACGTCAAAACACTAACAGAAATTTCCTAAAAAAGGTACAAATGTAAATAAAGAACAAAGAGCCATAAGACGATTTAAACCAATATATAATGATGTAATACGTTACCATAAAATCTGTCACAGGTGGCTGGTAGCGCATGAATGATGGTTACATTTTCTCACATATGTCTCTAATGTAACTCAATATTCTGTTCTTGATTATAAAAAATATGTCTAATGTTATTTTCAAATTGGTAACGAGGAGTTGTTGCATTTTGATGGCTTAAGTGGATTAGAGCCAATATCCTTCCCACACTGATTTAATTCAGCTTTTTCTGTATCGTGATGTCTGAAACTATATCGACACTCTTCATGGAGAATGAAGCCTATATGTTTCTGTAAATATGGATCTATGACTGTATTAACGAGCTGTACATACTGTAGCGTAGCTGGTGTCTAGAGAATCACCTCACCGAGACGGTCGAGGTCGGTTAACATGAGAGAGCTCCTCTTCGTACGCAGGGTCAACTCATTTCCACCCCTCAAAATCTCCTCCGCCACCTGTTACATGTACTACTCCACTCTGCTGTTGAAACACAAGTACTGTACACCCAAATAATAATAAATAAATAAATAAAAACACACTGTAGAAAATCAACGGAGGACCTGTTTGATCTCAGATTAGCCACATGATGTGATGCCTCCAGACTGATTGTAATCATTAACAACGGTGAGGTTGAATGAGTCACTTGAGTTTTGTGTAAGAGCATGACGCTGTCGATGGCCATTTTATCATTGTCCTATCTCTTTCACATGACACTGCACCGTGTCCATTTTGCTTCCATTTCAAGCAGCCTGATGTGTAACTACACTGTATGTGTTCCCTCAGTCACAATAAACTCTTTGACATTGGGCTAATGCAGTAATTATCACTTTAGATGTGGTTTTAACTAATGTATATTTGTATTTCCAACAGGGTCAAACAGATACAGTCACTCATGGAGATATGGATCACGTTCAATAGTGCATTGTTTACCAATCATTGTGTAAGTTTGACCTGTGACCCTGATCTTGACAATCCTCCTTTTATCTGATCTCTCTCTTTTTTTTTTCTTTTTTTTTACCAGCCATTATCTTTCTGCTTCCCCAACATTTTCAGAAAAGAAGAGGCAAAGATGTAAGGCCCTGTGGAGGGAGAGGAAAATAAAAGACATGTAAATATAGACAGGAGAGGAACAAGAACGCAGAGTGGGAGACAGAGAGAGACACACAGTCACACAGAGGGAATGTTCCCCTGCGGGTTTTTAACATCACTGTGTGACAAACTGCACAGAGACTCAATGTTCAAACATTATTAAACAACTCAGTGTTTTCTCTGGCCATGTCTGTGCAGCACAATCCAAGGTTTCATCTAAAGGACACATGCAACTAGCTCCTCTCTCTAAATGATGATGTTTCGCCATCACTGTAAATTGGCTGGTTGAATACAAAAAAGTAATTTGAGTACATGAATTTAGGATTTATGAAACTGTAACATTTATATTTAACTATTTATATCACATATTACAGGCCAGGATTGTAATAATTACTTGAGAGCTCATGTTTGGGAAACTTATTTTATTGTGAAAAAGACCATTTTTGAAAGACAACAGCGATAATTCACAGTGGAGGAATGAATTCATAGTAAGTATGAACAGTAAATATTTCTGCTTCTGTTATCTTCACTGACCGTCAGTCATTACGCTACTGTGCTGAATGTCCGTACCTCTGAGCTTGTTATTGGATGTTTTCAAAAATATTCAGGCTTGTGGTGCTGCAGGGTAAAAAAATAAAACACAGTGACCAATCAGAGCATCTTACGAAACCCAATAAATACAAACTGGTGCTTTTCTTGTTGTTTGTGTTTGTTTTTCAGTGTTTCAGCAGAGTTTCCAACGTTGGCTATTCATCCTCGTCCAGGAACTCATCTATAAACTCTACCACCTCCCCCTGTGGAGACACACACACACACAAAGAGGAAGAAGAAGAATCAACCAGAGACAACTCAGGAGACACTGTTTTGTTTCAAAATGACATTTTGCTCCAAGTGACTAAGCATAAATTCTCCCACAGGATGTTATAACTGTGATTTCTCGTACCTGGCATTACTAAAGAGATTACAGTCAAGAAGTGAATGGTATTTGCCACATACAGCCTGTAATCCTGGCTAATGCAGGGTTGCCCTCATGGCCACAGTCCTTGTACTTGCAGCACAACCAACAGAAACACAGCGTGGTGCTGCCACCTCATGGTCCTATAAGATACTGCAGCTTGATAAAGACAGGGCCTACATTGTACTGCAGGGCATCATGTGACCTGACAGAAGAATCCAGGGTTTTTCCATAAGTTACACAAGGACAGAGGCAACGAGAAGTGTTTATACCTCATTCAAAATCTTTATGACCTCATGGGAATTATGTCTATTTCTTAACTGTATCATCTGTGTCCGACTGTGAACTCCTGGAAATGGCTTGTGACACACTACTGTAACACACCCACAAAAACAATGTAAACGCAGGTACCTCATCATCACTTGCAAGGCGCTGTCTGGAGAACTCCAGCATCTGTAGCTGCATCATGGTCTGGTTGTGGTACCGCACTGCCTCCTACAGCGAGCACACACAGAGGGAATAAGATGTGTTATATTAAAACAGTGGCAGAAAATTAGAAATATTCGGTTAGTCCAGAGAACCTGACAGGAATAGTATGTTGAAAATTAGTTAATACGCTTATTGCTTTTGTTCCTGGGAGTTGGATTCCCATTGACACAACTGACCCAATTACTGGCAGCAGGTAATCAGAGTTTAGCACAGACATGGTCAACCTTAATGCTGCAAGAAGGTTCACTTCAACTTTCAAAAAAAAAAACAACAACCACAAATTAGTTAGAACGTGTTCAGTGAGTTTCTGAGGAGCTGGTAGGTACATCTTGTTACCTGTAGGTTACATGTTTTCTCAAGGCTTTTTGCAGCAACTTGAGGTTTTACCAGTTGTTTTGTGTTGGACCCTTTATTGGGTGGGAGTAGTGACTTCCTGGAGTCTCGTCAACATTGTGAGGTTGTCAGGAAATCGACAAAAGAGTCCCTCTAGAGTCTTTTGCAGATTCATGCTAAGCTCAGCAAACCAGCTGGTGGTTGTGGTTTCATATTTACCACACAACATGAGACTGTTATTAGTAAGAGACAAGAAGGTGATAATCCATCTTTCCCAAAATGTCAAACTATTTCTGTGCAGCAGGTTTAAAGTCAACAAAACAGACATCCAAGCACTTTAAGGCAGAGAAAGAAGAAAAGTTAAAAACTTTATAGGCCTATTAAGCAACATCGACACTGTTTCAGACCAATAAATAAGAGCCAGGAGCTGTTTATGCTTCACTTTGTGCGTGTATAAGGTGTATAACCATTAACATGTCTCACTGATCTGGGGAGGAAGTCCTCTTCTGTCAGATCCCACTGGCTTTTGTGAAATTTGTAATAAGCCACGTTGTTCTTCATAACTTCATCACTGGGGTCAAACAGCAAGTAGCTGACTGCACATGGTACCGCGTTCTTCAGGTCACTCACTGAAAACAAAACAGATCATCACTTAATACAAGAAATATACTCGACTTAAGTCACACACAAAACAACTGGCATTAGAAATTAGTAGTAAGAGTGCTCCAGGACAGGTTAATAAAACACTACTCACATTTGTAATAGGCAAACTGCAGGTAGTGGTACATGGTGGCTACGAATTTCTCAACAACAAATCCCCCTACAACAGGTGTCAGGTCACTTTCACACTTCACTTTCCTCTCAAGGACTTCGATGTAGTGATCTGAAAAAGAAAAGAAATCACCCGAGACGTGTCAGAGAGATGAAAAATATCAAGAAAAAAAAAGGGGGTGAAATCAAATAATAATGTAAACATGTTGGAGAAAGGGTTTATATCCATAAACAGTCTGGAGGGAACTGGTCAACTAGTGGAAAAGATGTAGAGTTATACTGACCAGCTATGGAGGGGTAAAAGTCCTTAAAGTCTTTGACGTCCCTCGGGCCTTCAGACGCAGCCAGACATTCATCGTAGACTTTGAAGAAGTCCCTCAGAGCCAGCTCCATGTCTGACACCGAGGTTCGGAAGTTGTCCCCATTATATGCTCTCACCGCACGCACAAACAACGTCTGGAGTACCATGTGACAAAAAAAAGAAATAAACAGTGAATGAAATATGTGTTCCTCTCAAGACCAGGACAAAATCCACCCTCCATCCTCTATATTTTGCCCCGGGTGAATCATAGGCAGCCGCCACATCAGTGCAGCCACAGAGCCAAGAGTGGAATAGTTTGTGTGAGTGCACTTAAATAGACATGTGAGTATGGATGTGTGTGTGTGTGTATATGTGTATGGGTGTGTGTATGTGTATGTGTATGTGTATGTGTATGTGTATGTGTATGTGTATGTGTATGTGTATGTGTATGTGTATGTGTGTACCTCATATGATTTGGTCTCCAAATCTTTGAGGTGCTCCTCAGCCCCTGGCAGGCTCTTGTAGTAGGCCATGTTCCTCTGCATCATCTCATCATCTGGGTGCTTCAGCAGGAAGGTGTGGGCAGCAGACACGGCCTTGGCCAGGTTGTCCGACTGAGATAAACACATAATGTTACATGTAGGATACATTACTGAGGTGCAAGTTAAATTATTTTTAAATTATATTATTATTACAATAGAATAATGTCTCAGGCTACATCACACAAACTGCAGTGTAATTACAATCTATTGGACTGTTAATCATTTAATTATATTATAATAATGGATAGTACATAATAATAATAATGGAGTGCATATTGGACATTGAAAGTTATATTAGTCGGTTCAGTCTCATCCCCTCTCACTAACAAATTTCTCATTATTTTGCAGTGTAGGCAGGGGACTGCAATTGAGACAAAGAGAGGGGTAATTATATTAAATATCTTAGCCTCTACGGTATAATATTAATTTAGGGTGCTTTCTGTTTTACTGTTTGAGTTTCCTGAAGACCCATTAGTTTTTAGCATTGGCTAAACTGTGGTTGGATGAAAAATGTGAATATATCATTGTTTTACACTTGTTGGAGAGGAACTTTCTAAATTCACCTACATCTCATACTGACCTGAAGCTTTAGTGTTTGCTCTCACTCACAGCATAGATGCTGGAGCAGATGTGCTAAATGAGTAAATGTCTTGTAGAGTAAATGAACATCAGGTGCACCTATGTATGTTTTGTCATGTTGTTCATTTCATTTACATTGTTCATGTTTTTTTTTCATTTGGTTTTGATTTTAGTGAAAGAACAGTCACAACTACATGTAATAGAGTTACATGTAATAACCCTGTCTAACTTTAACCTCAGTTCTTAACCCCATAATTAACTCTGATTCAAAAAGTTATTCTTGTGGAAATCCTTTTTAGACACACATGTGGATGCTTTTATAGTTTCTATATTCTAGGAACGAGTTTTCATTCTCAGCTGGAAGAGCATGAACACAAATGAGCACTAGTAGAAGTTCAGACCTCCTGTTTTGCAGAGCAGAGCCCCCCCTGTGCACCCGTGGCATGTACTGTAGGTGACGTCAGGAAAAACCACTGTCAGTCAGTGACATTAAAATGGAAACTGGACACACTGGAGTCCACACAGCAGTGAGGACCAAATGAACCCACTGACCTATTTTTAATACCACCATGAGGCAAACAAAGCTGTGACACTACACTCTTATTCATGGTTGGACTTTTGGAGGGGTCTGGATACTTTTAGGAGCAGCCTGGCGACCCCACATGATTCAGATGTTTGCTCACCTTGAAGTAGGCGTACTGCAAATATCTGTACGGCTCCCTCCTCTCAAACTCATCTATGGTGTCCCGGCTGGGCATGGTCTGTCTGAAAGCGGGCAGCCCTTGCTTGCATCGCTTCAAGCACTGCGCCCTCTTCATAACGTTGCCAAACGCCCGCAGCTCTGGAAACTCCACAAACTTCTGCTCGTCGTCCAGCCTCACGGAGCTGCAGTTGAGGTTGCAGAAGGCCTCGCTGTCCCGCAGCAGCCGGTAGAGCCGCAGAGACACCTCTATGTACTCCACCGTGTCCAGCCACTTCTCCCCGGTGTACTGGTCCAGTGCGTATTTGTAAGCGGACTCCAGAGGCATCAGTTCGTGCCTGGGGAAACTCCTGAAGCTGTATTTCTCATACTGGGAGTTCACCACACAGAGGGAAGACGCGATTATAAACGCAGCAAAAAGTTGTGAAGAAGTGGAGGGTGCCATCTTTAAAAAGAAAAAAAAACTTTGGTTAACGGTGAAGACTGGAGAAGGGGGCTGGTTTTGGATTATCCAGGACGGTCCGTGTTGCGTGGGGACTCAAGGACCGCCTCAAGTTCCACCACGTATCCGGACGAAGCCTCCCCTCCCCCGGACGCAGAGCTGGAGCAGTCTCTCCGGCGAGTGGGGGCTGCTGGAGCTGCTCCTCCCACTGAATCACACAAGTAAATCAGTGCTGCTGCTCTGCCCAAATACAGTACAAGTTAAAACATGACATGCAACAAACCATTTATAACACAAACATCACAAATGACGCAGCGGTTTGTGGGGCTACACTTTTATTTTGGATGAAAATCTAGAGTTAGGACTTTTCCAACCTGTTTCCTTTGGGCTGCTAATTGAACCCCCGGTGAGAGTGGATGGTCCCTCCCCCTCCCGCTGCCACGTAGAAACATTCCTGCTTGTGTCCCCCCCCCCCCCCCCCCCCCCCCCCCACCCCCCCCCATGACTACCCGAGGGCCTAAACCCCAGCAACAACTCAAGAACCATGTTCACCACCACCTCAAGAAACTAACTTTATGTGATAAGCTTGTAGTGAAACATCTGTGTGCGAACCAGAGGTGCAGCCAGATGTGCGCCTTGTTCTCATGTATTTCGGATCCAGAGGGATGTGTCTGCAGCTGAGTGGAGACCCCTACGTTACCACGTTGACACATCTGAGAAGCTGCACTGCGCAAGACCGATACGTGGTGCCCAAACTACTCCATTCAACACCAGAGAGAGTCAAGCTTGTTAGAAAGAGAGAGCCCGGGGCAGGAAACACTTCAAAATAAAAGCACCATTAACCACGTAAACTTTGATTTTATATTTGTGTCCCAAAGAGACATGGGTGCATATATATTTTGTCCTATTTAGTTGTATGTAAGGACTTAAATGTGAGATTTAGGTCATAAAGGGTTTAGTTTTGTTACAGTTGAACCGGATGTTGTGCGTTTTTTCCCCCTAACTTGACAAGCAATCATTCCTGAGCTTGGAGCCAGGGCAGGACTTGTATCCAAGCCGGAGTAGAGGAAACTAAAAGTAGGCTACCGGTGAGCAGGGAGGGCACACACGTACAGGACGAGCCCCGCAGGTATCCTCATAGCTAAGTCGTTGGTAGGCAGTGAAAATGATCCAGTGCGTGCAGACGATGTTATATCTGTCGGTTCTGGTGGCGTTCGCCGCCTGTAACGCGCCTCCGGTACCGTTAGACGACATCCTCATTGAGAAAACTTTCGTGCCAGAGCAGTGCGTGCGCGCAGTCAAAGTAGGTGACTACGTAAGGTATCACTACAATGGCATGTTTCCGGATGGCAAGAAGTTCGACTCGAGGTGAGTGAGTGGCACCACGCAACACAATTGCATTTACTTTGCTCTCAGGTGGTTCTGCAGCAAACCGGGTGCACGGTGCGAACAGCGTGCGCGATGCGTAAAAGTGCGCGTAGCTAGTGGTTTGTCCCTGTGAGCCACGCAGGCAAGCGAGCTGACTGAGCTGTGGGTCAACACAGTCTGTACTATGTCCAGGGGCTGCAACACTTTTCCCTTCACTAACAGAGGTTAAACTCTAATGCTAACAGAGAGTTTTACATTAACAGTAATTTGATCACGTTGGTCTTTTTTTTATTTTTATTTTTTTAATTTTTTATTGAAGCTCACGCTCAGGACATCTGGACCATGGGAACCACTGATGTAGTCATCAGTGGTTCCCATAGAAGGCTGAATTGCCACCTAGACAAATGGGGCAGCTGACTGTGGCCCCCAGAACCCCCCAATACCCCAGAAACTCCACTGTTTCTGTTAATCTAAATACCCCCCCACTATCTGTAAAGTCGCATGTGATATTAGTTAATTTTTGTGTCTTGTGCTCAAGTTGTATGTATTCATCAATAAAGTAAAAAAAATAATTCTGCATGTGACCCCACTAGCAGCCTAATTATTTAGCAGTCTAAAGACATTTTGGTGCTTTCACTTACAGAACATGACCCTGAATTCTTGCAAAAGTTTTGCCAAAATGTGATTTATTAGAGTGAATTGTCATTCAAATGATGTATGAGATTTCTTAGTTCCACCCAAACACTTGTGGCTGTATACTGTTTATATAAGTCTTTACACCAAACAGATAGATAGTCACTGGTACATGTCCTGTTGAGAACTCATATTTACAGGGAAAACAAGGATATACAGTATAATGTGTTATAGTAATAATATACTGTGTTAACCTGTTTCAGCTACGACCGTGGCAGCACCTACAACGTGTTTGTTGGTAAGAAGCAGCTGATTGAAGGGATGGACAAAGCTCTGGTGGGGATGTGTGTCAACGAGAGAAGACTAGTCAAGATCCCACCACACCTGGCCTATGGAAAGAGAGGATATGGTGTGTATGACTGAGCGTGTGTTCACCCCACACCCTGTGATATCAGGCACATCTCTTTGTACCCATCATGCCTCAGCCTGATCATATGGAGTCAGACTGAAACATGATCTCCACTCACTCTGTGGACGCACTGTTTATTCCTCCCAGGAGTCGTTGTAAGTCCACAGATGAGTGAACGCACAGCTGGCACCGCTCGCCATAACAGTGAGGGAATTTGGTTTGGACTCTGGCAGAAACTTCAGGGACAAACACAATAGTCTTTAAGGAAAGCACTAGTTAGCATTGTATAGAGGAAGAGAGGGAGGGAGGAAGTGGGCTGCTCCCAGGCGTCCATGGCGGATGATGTCACAGACCAGGAAGCTCTAGATCGAGTTGTTATGAACACGCTGCAAATGCTCCAACATCAGCAGCAGCCAGACGCACTTAATGCACTGTGTGAAACTGAAGTCTACTTCTATAAGAACATAAATCCTCAGGCAGTGTTTACATGCAGAGGCGGGTGTGTGACTGTGAGAAATATTTAGATAATGGAACAGAGAGAAGAGACGGGGACATGTGTGGACAGGTAAAGGCTGCGGCTGTATCCTCTACTACCGGCCTGCGTTAGAGGGAACAAGGCAGAGAAAGAGCAAAACACAGTGGTGAGGTTTTGCATGGAGGTGGAAAGAGAATTAAACTGAGAGAAAAGCTGCCAGTCATAAAGATTTAACGGCTGCTGCCTACACCGTCCTTCCACTCGCCTCCAGCCTCCCCCCACTGCACCTTGTGTCGGCTACATCCCCGATACAAGAGAGAGAGATAACTGTTAGAAACATTCATGCCCAGGAATAATATGACATGACATCAGTACTATGAACAACGTGCTCACATTTGCAGTTGTTATAATTAAAACCACAAATTCCTCTGGGCAAACAAAGACAGTGTTCTTGTATATTTTAGACCTTTAGATCTTTCTCTTTATCTGACTTTTTTTTTTTTAGCAAGAAAAGAAATAAATAATACAAAAGAGAAAAAAAAGCTTTTGATTTAACAGAAATACATACCTCTGATAGGAAGGGTTATGTTTGCCTTACATCGATCTATAAAGCAAAATGAATGAAAGAATATGAGAATATTCTTGGTACTATCATTATAGCTATGTTGTCAAAAGAAGTTTACTTTCCTTATTTATTTCTCTAAAATTAATTTCAGTTGAGACGAGGCCATCTTAAACGACCATATAGTGTGAAGAACAACTTTATAGAGTGATAAAGAGACTTGTGAGTCAACTTACAAAAGTTTAGTAAGAGCATTAAAATGAATCCTTAGCCATTAGTCTCACATTAAAGTTGCTCTTAATGATGCAACAGGCATTGTTGGAGTTTGCACCCCTCAGAATTTGACCCAGTTTATTGAAAAGTCCTAGCTTGTTTCCCAAGAAAGCATGAGACTCCTGTTGTTTTTCAGGCTGTTTGTACATAGTATATAGGCTACTGTATGTTCAATGTGACAGGGCGTCTTTTCATTATCATTCCTTCCATTTACAAACACATCTGAACAACTAACTGGAACCAGGACTCATTTGGCATTTGTGCTTGGGTTTGACGAAGCAGAGCTGTAACTATAAAGCACTGCTTGACTTGCATCACTCTCCTCTCCAGGCGACATCATCCCTCCTGACTCCATCCTTCACTTTGACGTCCTGTTGCTCGATGTGTGGAACCCAGAGGACGGTGTCCAGAGCAACACCTACCACACACCGTCCACCTGCTCCAGAAAGGTGGAGGTGTCCGACTACGTCCGTTACCACTACAATGGGACGCTGCTCGATGGGACTCTCTTTGACTCCAGGTTTGTTCTGTGTAATGATCACCTCCACCGCATAAAACACACACCAATACACACAAATATGTGACGTCTCTCCTCCACCCGACTTTCTCTCTCTAGTCACACCCGCATGCGCACATACGACACTTATGTGGGGATTGGCTGGCTGATTGCTGGTATGGACCAGGGGCTTCTGGGAATGTGCGTCGGAGAGAGACGCATCATCACAATGCCTCCATCGCTTGGCTATGGAGAGAATGGAGATGGTGAGTCATTCATTCATAAAACTCTTGAAAATACACTCTGAGTGACTATAAAGTTTCCACGCTGTCGAAAGTTATTATATATTGATGAATTTAAAGCAGGTGCAGCAGTTTAACACATGTACAATACCTTTTTATATATGATAACATAAGTTGATTAACTTATCATGTATAAACAAACGTATTAGAAAATTTCCAGATCTTTACACTAAAAGCCAGTCAAAGTCCTTCAGTTTTCATCCTCAGTTCTCTCCTGAATCTCCATGCTCTTTCATGTCTTCACCTCTCCTTCTTCTTCTCCTCCTCCTCTCTGCAGGCAGTGACATCCCAGGACAGGCATCTCTGGTGTTTGACGTTGTACTCCTGGACCTCCACAACCCCAGAGATGGGATCACAGTGACCAACCAGCAGGCGCCTGAGTCCTGCACGAGGAAGACCGTCTCTGGAGACTTTGTCCGCTACCACTACAATGGCAGCCTCCTCGACGGAACCTTCTTTGATTCCAGGTGTGTTTCCGTGATTAATATTCATCATTTCAATCACACAGTAAATCTTTGGGCTATCAGTAGAAATCAATGTTTCAAGTCTGCTGATCTTTAAGCGGCCACAAGATGGCAGCATCTCTCCGTGTCCTGAAGTTGTACTGAGTGATGACTTAAAACCAGTGATTCAAACTGAGCAGCATCTACTGTCATAAAAATGGACTGTCTGAATAGTTTTTCTTCTTGTGCTGTCACTCTAATGATCGACAACTATGGAATAATTATAGAGTGAAGGTCTTTGAAATATCCATAGTTATGAAAAAGAACACACGACACTATGTAAATCAAGTTAGGGAGTCTAGATTAGGATATATAAATATGAGTTGTGTCCTGCAGCATATTGTTTGAAAAGTCAAACATTTGACTCACTTTTTAAAACAAATTACTATTGAAAGCCGTAACTACCATTTAGGACACCGAGGTCATGACCTTTGTGTTTTTTTCCGAACCAACATTATGACATCCACATTATGTGACAAGCACAGTGACATGACACATTTTATCTTTAAAGACAGGGGTGTCACAAGGTTTTAAGGATGAGGGAGGGGGGAGGCACAGGATGTCAGTGTATGTGGTGCAAGAGCACAAAATGTTACAAATGTCACAGCAAAGACTGTGAAATTGCTTGGACAGATTAAAAAAAGGCAACCATTATAGTTTTATTTCAGTGTTTTTTTGTTTTTGTTTTTTAAAGAAAGCTAAGACCTGTGAGATTATTACAGACGTATCTGGAGTACAGTAGAAAACTCTGCCCCCCCCACCCCCCAATGTACACCACAACAAGATGATTTCAAAAATCCTGCGTACGGCCCTGGACGCTTTGCACCTGCTTTGATCATTTTCATATCAAGAATTGAATTGAAAGAAAATATTCGTTGTGGCGACTGAGGTCTCTTTTCTGCTTTTCTGTTCTGTTCAGATGTCACCCATCCTGTTGTCACGCCCTGATTTTAATTCTCGGAGGAAGTGATTATGTGTCCTTCCTACCACAGACTTTTTCCGATGCGATGTATCGCATGGCTAGGAATCTGTTTTCATGAAAAGAAACCACAAACATATCCTTCAGGTTCAGCTGTGTTGCAGCTTTGAACCAGGTTGTCATAACAGACTGTTGTTTTGTTTCCTGTTAGGTGGTGTAGGGGCGAGTGGCATTGCTTTTATGATTATGAAGAGATAATTGTGGTTGGGGGAGTAGGCGGATAACTGCCTAGAGTCAGTTACGGTTAGGGCATCCTGCATTACTGACTTTTTGGTTGAATGCATGGGTGTGGGTTGGTGAAATGAAGTCCACACACAGATCTTGTTTTTTAAAGTTAATTTTGTTCCTCATAACATTCAATTACAAAGCCTTATGCTACCACCACACTTCATGTTGACCAAGTCAGTTTGTTCTGTATCTCCTTGATAACGCCCTTTCTTCTGGGCACAAGGTCACATACTATGAAGTGAGTGTGCAACAATTACATTTTCTGTATCACATTAATATCTTCTTTTCCACAGCTACTCACGTAATCGCACATATGACACCTATGTGGGTCGGGGATACGTGATCGCTGGCATGGACGAGGGCCTGATCGGCGTCTGCGTTGGAGAGAAGCGCACCATCACCATTCCTCCACATCTGGCCTATGGAGAAGAGGGCACGGGTGTGTGTGCACGGATGACTTGGATACAGCACTGATCTCTATAAAAAATGTTTTACTTCCTCAGTTTGGCCTTCATATAAAGGCTTTCTGTATCTGTATGTCGCCCTCAGGCACCAAGATTCCTGGATCAGCTGTCCTCGTGTTTGACGTCCACATCATCGACTTCCACAACCCTTCAGATAGCACGGAGGTCACAGTGGTTTACAAGCCAGAAAGCTGCGACAGAGAAACAAAGAAAGGAGACTTTGTCAAATATCACTACAATGCCTCCCTGATGGACGGAACATCCATTGACTCCACGTGAGTGAACGTCGACACAGTAACAAAGTGAATAGGAAAGTGGTTGGAAATATTGTGGAAATTTTGAATAAGTGAAAAATAAGACCTGTGTTGAGGAAAAACTAATAGGATAAAATAACACTCTCAAAGGGTGTTCAATAAGTCGCACGGATTATATGTCAGGCTGCCGCACGATTCATCAGCCACTGATATTGGATCCATCATCCGTCATTCAAACATCTGAGACGACACACACACACCGAGCTCGGTCTCGCCCCAAGCTTTGAATATCCCGCCCGCTCGATAATGACCAATCAAATTCGTTTTCCTTACTCAGGTAAACTCTGTACTCTGCTTGGTATATACCCTCCACCATATACCTGGTGCTGATTAAGGAAACAATCTTGATTGAATGGGCCATTGAGCTATCCCACACCACTTAACAAAATAAACTACAAAACTGTTTGAACTGTTTGAAATGAAACGCTGGAAAAGACAGATCTGAAGTAGAGTTGTCTTTAATTCACTTAAGAACAAAGCAAAGGAAAAACAACCCGAGTCGCATACATAGACAAAAGAAAAATAAAAGTAAGGAACTTCATGCAAAGTATTGGACTGCGACAAACAAAAAGCAAGCAACTAAATCAAACTGTTAATGCAGGGGTTTGTGTCGGGTTGATGGGCTCATTACTTTGCATTCTGGCGTGAAATAAGAATCAGTTTCTTACTGTTGTATGCAGCCAACTTTGGGTCAAGTTTAATGCTGTAATGTGCCTAACTGACATCACACAGGAAACAAAGCAGATGATGATGATGACTAATATAACAAAATGTCTGAGTTTGTTTCCTCCTCGTGTGCCTCTTTTAGTTCTAACACTGTTGTGGAACTGAAAGTCTTTCAGTACCACAACAAAAGTAAAACTGTCTCAACTTCATCACCACCTCAACTAAAGCTGATTGAAACAAGAAAGATAGACAACATCCAACATATGAGTGTCTTGAGCTGTTCTTGACACTAGTTTCACTCTCCTTTTAACCTCTGCAACACTGAAGAAATGTAGATGTAGCTGTGCCATCCCGATTGTGAAAAATTAACATCTGTTTCAGGTATAATTATGGAAAAACATACAATATCGTCCTCGGGGCCAACCAGATAGTTCCAGGCATGGAGGATGGACTGTTGGACATGTGTGTGGGAGAGAAAAGACATCTTGTTATCCCCCCTCACCTGGGCTACGGGGAGAGAGGAGTCAGTAAGTTACAGAGAAACACACACACTCACACACACACAGTTAAGAGTCATGGCCTCAGATTCTGCACTAGTGCGTGCTTTACTTCAGCCTACATACTTTCACAGGATATTGTCACTAGGTGTTAAAAAAATAAAATAAATAATAATAATAATGGTTTACATTTATATAGCACTTTTCCCAACACCCAAAATGCTTTATAGAAACCATTATACATTACACATACAGTAGACAATGGAAGACTTTGGTGATCACATGCCCTGATCATGAATAGCACATGATCCCGTAGGAGTCTAAAAGGCAGATGTTCTGGGTAGTGGAGATGAGTTCTTCTTTGCTGATGATGACTGATGTTCAATTAGCAGACAGTATCTGAGCCCCTGTGTGTGTTCACAGCTGATGAAGTCCCAGGGAGCGCCGTGCTGGTGTTTGATATTGAGCTGGTTGAAATGGAGGAAGGGCTTCCCGAAGGCTACATGTTCATCTGGAACGACGAAGTGTCAGCTGACCTCTTCACGGAGATGGACGTGGACGGCGACAAGGTGGTGGAGCCCTCTGAGGTGAGTGATAACCTGCCGTCCTGCGATTATATCCCAAAAATTAAATTGTGAAGTGTGCACCATGACAAAAAACATCTTTTACTGTTGTTGTGGCAGAAAGAGGTGTAACAAAAGAGGAATCAGATGGTCGAGACACAGTGTGTATTGGGTGTACCGATCTCGTCCTGTTTACCAGATATTTTGGCATTTTAACCTAAAAGAGAAATGGGGGGATTTCCTGTTGTTGTTTTCAAATTGTTTGGCGCCAGTACAGGTCACAGTCTCTGATCTCTTCTTTTGTCTCACAGTTCACCGACTACATCATGCGGCAGGTGAATGAGGGCAAAGGCCGCCTGGCTCCCGGCTTCGACCCCTACCGCATCATCGACAACATGTTCTCCAACCAGGACCGCGACGGAGACGGAAAAATCACAGAGGCAGAGTTCAAGCTTAAAGCAGATGAAGCTGCTGCTCACGATGAGCTATGACGGGACTGAGCGTAAAACTCAGGTTAGGGTTTGGGGTCAAGGGTCAGACCGGTGGGAGGATGCGGGTGGTTCTGGAAGGAAAGGATGTGGGTGTAAAGTCAGCCAGGGTTAGGGAGGGAAACGTGCTGAGAGGTATTCTGTGTTTTTATACTGAGGGCTGAGATGATGGTAAAAGGGTGTTTTGTTTTTAAGACCCTGTAAGAACCAAATGAATCTGAAAGGTAAAAGTTGGAAAGAAAATGTTTAATATGAAAACAGTGAATTTTTAATTGTTTTTTTGGTTTTTTTTACCGCTTTTTTTCCATCTAGTTCATTCTGTGTTTTCATGTGTGTTATTTTATTTTGAAGGGTATAAAAGCACTCCTGTGTTAGAGAACAAATCAAGGCCTCACTCCACCATCTCTACATTCAACATTTCCCCCTGACTTTTTTTGTGGTTGTGCGTGAAATTTTCCATTTTTTTCACTGGGAATCAACTTTTCTTTTGTTTAAAATACATGAAAAATCTTTTGGGAGCAATTAATCGGTCATCACTCACTGTGATACACTGTGATTAAGTTACATGTTGCTTCTGAGGTTTGCCACTCATTTGCAAGTGACAATAATAAGTGAGAGATTCAAGAGAGAAAAGGATTTTATTTACAGTAGTTTATGTGTGTTTTACTTTCAAATGTCTGGATGCCTTCTGTGTTTTCTGCTGTTTATATGATTCATCAGTTGTCCGTCAACACTGAAAACTCCTAAATGTTGTTCACCAGCTTCCCAGTGTGTTAACTATTGTAGGTCAACTGGTTGTCCCATCACCTGTTGTTGTTGTCTCCATCCACATGTCAACCGCAATTTAGGACTTGGTGTGCTCATGAGTGAGTGAGGTAGTGAGTGAGTGACTGAGTGAGTGACTGAAGTGTAAGTCTTACTTTTTTATTCAGGTTAAAATTGAGGCTTGATGGTTTCAATGTCAGCACAGTCATAAGTTTGATTAAATTACCTGGTTTAAAAAAAAAAGTTTAGTTTGTGTCAGTCCATTTGTTTATGTGGTATATTGATGATGTATAGATGAAAATAAGTGATCACTGCCGACACGTCTTCACTTGTATTCAAAGAGTTTATTTACAAGAAGGAAAACGGTGTACAAAAAAAGACGAATCCTGGAGCATCTTCGGTGCCAATATGAGATCTCTCTCTCTCTCTATGGCTCAAAACCATAACCTCATGCTTTCTAACTCCAAAACTCCACCTTCTCCCGACATAAGGACATAGCTTATGTTGAAGCCGATCTTGACTTCCCTGGATTGGTTGATGCAAGGAAGAATCACGCTGCACGACAGTTGAGAGTTAAGAGTAGAGATCTCTTGTATCTTTTATTGAACAAAGGCCTTTGGAGAACACAATACAGAAACGTCTGCGTCTTGAGCTAAGTGCCCTGTGTTCTGTGGGAAGACACACACGGAGGAGTTTTAAGCATTCTTGTGAAAACCCCCTCACTCTGCTTTTATTCTGCTGGGGTGTGTTTCCGTTCATTATCTTTAGTGATCCATCTTATTTGCGAGTGTTGTGCAGCTGCTGTCTCTTCCCTGGACCCTCACATGTATTTCTCCTTATATGTAGTTTCTCCCAGAACACAGTGTACACTTAATTCCTTTGAGTATGTGCAACAGAGCAAGCACATTAACATGAACGATTCACCTATCTGTTAATCTGAACAATTCCTGTTTTGACATTCATGTTTTATGTCTATGAACATGAGACAGGCTCTAGCCTCTAGAATTTTATGACCCTGCATTCATCTTCTGGACGAGGCTCTTATTGTCACGCCCACTGCACCCTAGTCTCTCTCTGTGTGCTTGATTTTTGGGAGCTCCTGTGCTGGGGGTTGGGCCTCTACTCCACAGCTGCCATCCATCAGCCACCGGCCTCTACTTAACCGGTGCTTCACGGTCACTCAGTGCCGGATGATAGTCTCAGTTAGGACTGCAAGCTCCGTTCTGCACTTCCTGTTCGACCCCAGCTCATCTAACAGAACCTCCACGGCCTGAATCTCCCTGCAATAGATCCGAGGAATAATAAAAGATTGCACTGATCTGCTGCCTCTGCCCCTGAGTCCTTTTACCTGGTCTTAACACTTATAACATCTGCCTTTGTTAATATTTGAATATAAACTGTCAATCATTACAAATTAAATTATTTTCGTCCTCCAGATTTGAATTGAACCTGCACTAACCTAAATTGAACCAGTCTAAGCGCCTTTGTGTCTTTGCATGTGTTTTCTTAAGCTTGTGGTATATTGATGTGTTGATGAAAAGAAGGGATCAACAGAGAAAAGCCCTAAATGGTAAGTGACCCTTGACCTACCCCCTAACTTTTAGGCTAGAGAGAACTCCACAACTATACGCTTAACCATTTAAGGGAGACAGTAGAATCAACAATCACCTTAAACCAGACACACTCCATTCAATCGTTTACTTCTAAGCAAAACATGAAGTCCATTCAAGCAGAACAGAGATTCACATTGTTGGAGTCTGGCCTGACTTCCCCTCAGTTGGTTGATGCAAGGAAAGAACCACGTTGAAGAGAGTTGATATATCAGAATTTATTAACAAAGATTTTTGGAGAACACAGCACTGTGATATGATCAACCGCTATAACCGCTCTACTGCCCTACATGGAAGGGTCACTCCACCATAGACAGATGTTGGCAAATACTGCTTTAACTAGATAAAAGAGTCACGTCACCGAACCGCTTCTTTTGCTACATACGGAGAGGTTGTCTAACATAAGAAGAGCGTAGGTATTGTGAGGAAACAGATACTTGTGTTAAAAGATAAGAGTGACCTTTGCTTGCCCTAAGCTAAAGAAAAACAGGAACTGATTTATGAAGAAAATGCACTGTGAAAGTCTAGCAGAAGTTCAAATGAAGTGCAGATGAAGCCAAACTTGTAGGTTGTGTCACCATATGAGGAGAATAACTTAACGGACATGTATAAGGGGAAGAGAAAGATCATGTAACGGAAAGATTGTGTAAGGACTAAGATGGGACGTAATGAGATCCTAAAACATATATGGCAAAAACTTACAATTTCTGTGTTATGATTGGCCGGTTTGCGGGGCAGAAGCCCTATGCAACTAGCCTCGTAAACCAGCCTCCCCCGGAAATGCATTTCATTTAATTTCAGAGGGGGAGTCTGGCCTCATCTCCGTTGTAACCGTTTCGCCGAAACACTCCGCCTACCGAGCCAATCAGTCCCTGATTGGCCAACGTGCTGAAGAAGAACAGCGATAACGTCTTTTCCTCCAAGAAACTCAACAAGCGCCGACTCTTGCTCTTGTTTAAGTTCTGTAATTGATGGTATTTCATTTAGAACTTCCCTTATTCCTTTTTTTATGCCGCTGTTTGACGCTCCGCCATGTTTGTTGTAGGTGAGTCCAGTCCACGTAGTGATATTTTCAGGCCCTGATTGGCCAACGTGCTGTGTCAGTCACAGCGGCGACGCTGATTGGCTCGGTTGCCAGACGATTTCTGGCGAAACGGTTTCAAAGGGGATGAGGCCAGACTCTCCCTGAGAAATGAAATGAAATGCATTTCCGGGGGAGGCTGGTTTACGAGGCTACTATGCAACAGAGTACAAGAAGCACCAACAGAAGCAAGACTATCAGAACACAGGGAGCTTAGCGCAAGAGCAGACTTCTTTCTGTATTGTCTTCTCCAAAGATCTTTGCTAAATATATTTCAATCAGACAACTCTGGAATGAGAAGAAATCATTTATTGAGTATAAGCATAGCAAGCTGAAGCACAGCAGGGATAGCAATATTCTTGAGCATGGCTGCAGCAGGTTTGGCATCAGGCTCTGACTCATATTCATTCCCTGAATGATCTGCCTTGCCAGGCATTACAGGGAATGAAGCAGACCCCGCAGCAGGGAGTCAAGAGACAGAGCCCTGTGGTGGAATTTTCTATGATAAGAGACATAAAGGTTCGAAAACAACAAGACCAATGAAAGGAAAGTTATGCCACCCTTAAAGATCAAGTCAACCATAACCATACTACATTTTATGTTATTAAGTGTTGGTTTGAATAGTTAAAAAGTAGTTATTTTGTGTCCTTATATTGTGTTGTTATATTGTTCAAAAATTACAGCATGCTCTTTAGCACCACATAATGGATGAGAGTGTGCATTTCAAGGAGTGCAAGGCGTTAGTGGTGAACAGGGATGGATGTGAACTGTGTATGAACCTTGAAACACTTTCTGCTGAGCCAGGAGGTTTGGCTTCTGGTGCAGTTACACAGAATGGCCACTAGGCAAGGATTGAGAATGGCAACATCTCAAATAAGGTTAGGAAAGTGGTACATTTCCGGAGAAAATGAGGGTGAAATCAAGGTCACAGAATAAAGTGCTGAGTCAGCGGAGATAAAGTTCAAACAGGTGGGCTGGGAAAGTACCGAGATCAAAACATGCCCAACAGTATATAAGCCACACACTGATGATATGAATTTGGAATGAATGAATGAATCTTTTGCTTATGTATGCGACTCGGGTTGTTTTTCTTTTGCTTTGTTCTGAAGTGAATTAAAAACAACTCTACTTGAAGATCCATCTTTTCCAGTGTTGTGTTTTGAGTTAATTTTACTTAAATGGGGAAGGAAATCTACGGCCCATATAAGACGATACATATACGTTATATGTTAATTTTTTCTTCTACAGCCCACAGGTGGATGCTGGGGAGGTGGTGGGTTTGCAAAACCTCATGAGCAGCAGGGCAGCAAGGCAGCAAGGCAGCAGCAGCAGAGAAAGGCAGGGCGGCAACAGCAGCAGAGAAAGGCAGCAGAAGCATAGCCAGGGACGAGCAGGTAAACTGGGGGATTTAAATAACCCGCCCAATCAGGGCGAGGAGAGCAGGCGACTGATCAGCTGATTAGATTGGGCGCAGCCTGAGTTGTCTGCCTGAACTAGCTTCGCAGGCTTCGCATCATATATAGCCTATTTTTTGGGGCATTTCTTTTTAACCTTTTATGGATAGTACAGTTGAGACAGACAGGAAACGGGGGGAATGACATGCAGTAAATGGCGCCCGACACAGAATTCGAACCAGGGCCGACTGCAGCGAGGAGCCTCTATGCATGGGTCGCCCGCTCAAACCACTACGCCACGCGACGCCCAGATCTTTGCTAAATAAATGCTGATATATCAACTCTAATTCTCTCGTGCAACGTGGTTCTTTCCTTGCATCAACCAACCACGGGGAGTCAGAGGTGGAGTTTTAGAAACATATATAAAGTTAGGACCTTTGGCCAAGAGACAGAGACGTCTCATATTGGCTTAGAGGCTTCTCGAAGAAGAAGAAGAAGAAGACTTTTTGACTTTTTTTATTTTGTAATAAATCTTTTTTTTTTTTTTTTTACCATCTACAAAGAAGACGTGTCAGAGTGGTCATCATTTCATCAACATCAAAATACACCACACTCACCCTCATCTGTGTCTTTTATAGCCTACTCTTTTCTGTCAGGGACAAGCCCCCCTCACCACCACCCCACCCCTTGTAATGGGAAAGTGTGATATCCCACGCTGCAAAGGAAACATTTGCTGTGGTCTTACACGATCTTCACCCCCACCCTGGTGTTTGCACTTCTCCTATCTATCGAGCGGCCTTCCTCAGAACACAGTGTAGGATTCCCTCATACAACTCAGTTTCATGCAACACAAGCATAGAGCAAGCAAAGTACGCACACACATTTCAGATAGTGATTAGCTAATCATTTCCTAATTTCTTCAGCTCCAAAAATGGGCACACAATACAAAGAAGAGCATAATACTGATACAGGATATTAAAGCAAGAAAGTTAGGCTATAGCCTACTACAAGCTGTCTTTAATTTAGCTGTAAGCAACAGATTAAAAAAAACCAAAAAAACAAACGCATTTATTACTCTTCATATTAACACATTACATTTTATATTTTCACTCTTTTATCCATTCATGTTGTGGTTCATGTTCTTATTTTTTCACCAGGATGTCATAAATTCCACATAATGTTTGGATTAGTACTGATGACCCTCTGGTCTGAGCGACCATCACGTTGCTCCGGGGCAGGGAGGGGCGGAGGTGGGCGGGGTATATGAAGTCACACAGCTGCAAGACAGGAGGCTGAGTTAATGCGCCTCCTGTAAACCAAACAAGACTGAGAAGAAGGAGAAGCAGCAGGACAAGCTGCACTGACCGTCCACATGGACGGGACACCTCGGCTGCAGAAGAGAAACTTAGACGAGTTAATTTGAGTTGGACTCGACGGATTTTTTTTTTTCACGGGAGACGTTTGACGAGAAGTTTCTACGCATCCGCAGCTAATAACCTGCAGTAATTTCCTGTTTTGAGAAGTGTTTTTTTCTTTTTTCTTTTTTTTTTTTGTGTGCTCTCTGCTGCAGTAGCGTTGAGAGTCTGTTGAGACGATGGAGGGCAACAGCCTGAACTGCCAGGTGGGTGGATGAGTGAATGTGTGTAAGCGTGCGAGGGCTGTGTGTGCGTGTGTGTGTGTGGAGGGGTTAGTCAGCGAGATAATTGAGCGCAGAAAAAAAGTCATCAATAGGTCTAATGGAAACAATTCGTCAGATTAGATGCAACTTCCCGTGCAGCTGTTCAGGGGTCCGTTTTGCAAAGCAGGTTTAGTGAAAACTCTGAGTATGTTAACCCTGAAATGCAGCTGTTGCCTAAACAATTGTTCGAGCTGCAGGGTTTAATACAGGTTTCTACGCTACTTTCATTGTTTGTTTAAGTTTCCACTTGCGGCTTCAGTTGGACCAAACTCAATGTTTTTTGTTTGTTTGTTTTCCAAATAAAATGTGTGCGTTTTAAATATTTTTCACCCACATCACAATCCTTGATGTGGGAAATTTCTAGGCCTATAATGGTTCAGATGTGTGGCTTTTTTAATTTATTGCAGATTATGGTAGGCTTTATGATGTGTAAAAAGAAGTTATCACCGGTCCGCCAAAACGTCTCAACTTGTAAAAGAGTTAATTACAAGGAGGAACAGTGTTTTGGGTAGTTGTGTGGTATATTGATGTGTTGATGAAAAGAAGGGATCACCGCCGACACGTCTTCTCATGCGTTCAAAAAAGAAGTTTATTAACAAAAAGAAGAACAGCGTACAAAAATGTCGAATCCTGGAGCATCTCTGGTTCCAATCTCTCCTTAGGCTCAAAATCCTATATACTGTCTAACTCCAAAACTCCACCTTCTCCCAACATAAGGCTATACTGTATCTGTCCATATTAGGCATTGAATGTTGACTGATTAACATGAACGAACAATCCATGTGTGTGTTAATCTAAACGACTCCCTTAAGTGTTTAACATAAGCAATTCATGTCTTTCGTCATTAAACATAAATCAGGACTTAGCCTATGGAGTTTTATGACCTTACATTCCTGTTCCGGATGAGGCTAACATAAACATACAGTAGGTGAAGTTCTCACAGGAAAAATGTGACAAAAAACATATTCATCTTGGGTGCATTTCACAAAGGTCACTCATCTCATCTAAGGTTACTAAACATCTAATGCAACATCTTTATATAATGTATGTGCTCCAAGAGCACACATACAAAGAAAAACGTAATACATAATGTTAAAGAAGAAAGTTAAGGTGGATAATACACTACAGTTGTTTTTGTGACTCCATGGGGGCCTGAACAGCTGGTGGATTTAGCTGGGTGTGTACTTTGGAGGAGAGGCAGTAACTCAACAGGTCAGTTAGCTGAGAACGCGCCCACTGGCCTTGAAGCAACTGCCAAACTGAGCTAGCTGTCTCTGGACCTTTCAACCAACGTTTCCACGCCCTAATTTATGCACCTAATAATAGTTAACCCCCCCCCCCTTCATGACGATAAAACATTTTGCTGGATGATATTGTCCCAAAATTATTGCTGACATTATGTCAACATTATTTTGAGACCAAATTAACCACTAATGTAATCATAATATATCATAATAATGCAAGTAGCCTACACCCTTTTAAAAGCAATAAACTTCTATTTACGTTTTACCATTGTAATTGGAGTGTCAGGAACTTTTAAGTATCCTAAATAAAAATTTACAACCAAAAACAATAGACCCTGTCTCAAATATAAAACCACACACAACCAAAACAATACATAAAATGGCTTATCAAGTCTCAACAAAATTGCACTCCAATAGTTACTGATACTGTGTCATCACAGTATACAGTATGAGATGAGTAAGTGACTGAGCTGATCCAGCCCCTATCCAGATGGTGAATGACCTCTGACCTATACCCCGTAACCTTTAGGCCAACAAAGTCACCATATCCTGTATCCCTCAATGCTTAGCCATTAGAGAAAACAATCATTCACAGTGAACCTTACCAGACACATTCCATTAGATCAGATTACGTCGTATGCACACGACTGGAAGGAGGCTAAGCAAAACAGCAGAGAAGTGACCGGACTTGCAGATGCACTAAAAGATGCAATTTAAAATTCAAAGTCGCATTTTGATCAACATTATGTCTCAAATTATTTCACTCATAAGCCGTGTAATAAGCGAGATAATGTAGAGTTAGAAGTATCCCAAAATTGAAGTAATGTAACGGATTACTTTTAGTTACTTTTGGATTACTTTAATACCAAACATATGCAAATTAAGTCACGCAGCCATCACGCCTCAATTCACGAAGACCATAGATGTATTATACATCCATAGACTACTAGATCACTCAGGAAACAGGAAATGAAACGCACCGAGCATCCGGTAATTTTCAAAGTAAAACACAATGGAGTGGAGGGTAGCTTATCACAGTTTATCATGCAAGAAAGTCACAACAAACAGGTTTTGCACAATGGTTTGGCAAAGTCTTAAAATTTGTGCAACCTTCTCATCACAATCCACGCCATCTAGTAGCCTACTGTTGAAGTCGGCCTGACTTCCCCGCGGTTGGTTGATGCAAAGAAAGAACCACGTTGCATGAGAGAAGTAGAGGTGATATATCAGCATTTATTTAGCAAAGATCTTTGGAGAACACAGTACAGTCTCCGTCAGGTAAAAGCCGCCGTTTATTCCTCAAATTAAACTCATGAAGTTGTTCTCCGGTACAGTTATCCATCAGTGCTGTTGAATTAGCCGCTAAACTGCTGGACACTAAAACCGAGGGGGCCGTCTGTGTGTTTATAATTACGAAAGCAACGTAACGCCGTTACATGTGGTCCGTTACTCCCCAAGCCTGGGAATCTATGTATGGTTTCATACATCAAAACCTCATTACCCTACATTATCTATTACATATTCATGGGTGTATTCAGATTTTGCAAAAATAAATCTGGCCAATTATTATACACTGGACATTTAAGCAGAAAAGGAAAAAAGGCAGCAGAGTCCTGAAAATGTTGAGGTTTTACTGAAACACTGTACGCTACTCACAAAAAGTTAGGCATATCCGACTTTAGGGTAAAATTTATGTTAAATGTGAGGTGTATTTTCTGCTATTCTCTGAGATGTGTCTTATAAAATCCTGCTAATTTCAATGCTGCAGTTCGAAACAAATGAAATTTGATGTTGTTCGGCTGCAAGAAGACACTGTCAAGTGGAGAATGTCCAAGAGGAAGCTGATCATCCACCTATTGAGGACAACCCTGCTTCCATCCCTCAGCCATCCCTAAAGAGACCAAGGACCTCATGTGTATTGGCAAACTTGCTTGGTGCTACGTATGCCACCACTGGTGACAATACAGCACCAAAATTAGTAGATGACGCTGCCGCAGCTGAGCTCAGGGGGTTTAGAAATCAGACCTCTGAGTTCATGGAGGGACCATGAACAGGAGTACCCTCAGCTATTCAGAGTAGGAAAATGTTTCCTGTGCATTTCTGGAACAAGCGTCTCTGTGGTGAGTTTTCTCCTCCACAGGAGACATTGTGAATGAACAGAGAAGTGTCGTGAAAGCTGGGCATGTGGACCAGCTCATATTCCTTCGCAAATACCTTGAGATTGAAAAATAAGCATTGTTGTACAAACTGGAGCAACATGTAAAATTCAGTATCTCAGAATGTTTACCATATTTAATTTTTGAGTCCTACAAGTAGGGTTGTCACGATACCAGGATTTCAGTAGTCGATACCTATAACTGAATTTCCAAGATTCTCGATACTAATTCAATACCAAGATTGAGGAGGAACAAAACCCCCCAAAAAACAGAACCCTGTAGCCTACTTTTAAATTCACTACTTATTTTACTGTTTCAAACTGTCAAGTATTTAACATAACTGTGCTTCACCATCTTTTTGCTGAATTTAATAGGGCTGCCCCCAAATAGTCAACCAAGCAAAAAACATTTGGAGCCCTGTCTTGTCAAAATGAAGTCAAAATCATGACTAGGACTTTTAATTTGAAGGGCTGGATACATCAAGTCGTGACACTCACTGTCAGTTTTTGTTGTTGTTGTTTTACACGGCGCAGGGCAGGTCTCTCTCTTTCTCTCTCCTTTTTTTCGGGGGTCAAAAGCAATTTTTTCCGACGTTGTAACTGACGCTTCTGTATTGGAGACTCCGACATGGAAGCACGTATCTCTGCTGTTTCAATCATTAGCAGGTTCTGCCATGCCCGGCCCCGTGTCAAAGCACTCACCCAGCGGTCAGTGTCACGGAGCAGATCACCGCTCCACGCCGCTGCAGTCAGAGACCCACACCGCTCCACACCGCGGAATCCCCATCCCACCCATCTTACACAGCCTCAGCACCAGATTGTATCAGTACCCACCTCATCTAGCTACTGTGTTTATTGGTGATAAACGGGCATACTGCCTGTAATAACTGTAAAACCCGATCACGGGCAACAACAACAAAAAAAATGAGTGTGTGTGTGACCCCCGTTAATTCCGCCAGGAACCAACACAGCTCGCCATGGGAAAAGTTGTAATATTCGGTTCTTACGGTACCTGAAAAAAGCAGGTATCGAATGAATTTTTTCCTGTTGGTATTGAGTTGGTACGGGTACTGTAGTATCAGTTCTTGTGACAACCCTACCTACAAGGTATTTCATTTATTTAGGCAGATGGGTACATTCCTTTATTGAGATTGCACAGAAAAAGTGGATGTTGCAGGACTTTGTGCTTTTTTAAATTAATAACTGTTCAATTTTTTTTTTTTGTTAAAGACCGTGTAAAGTGAAATCTGAGATTTGATTGGAAACATATTTAGTAAGTGATGTAATGTGTGATTATGGCTGGTGAAAAATGGTGAAAAATGTGTAAATGTACTGTATTGTGGAGTTTGCGGGTAATAACTTTTTCTTCTTTTTTTTTTTAGCTATATTTTTTGGCTTTTTATGCCTTTATTGGATAGGACAGTTGAGAGTGTGACAGGAAATGGGAGGCAGAAGTGGGGGGAATGACATGCAGTATAGGGCTGTCCAATACGGGATTTGAACCTGGGCCGCCTGCATCGAGGAGTATAGCCCCAACACATGGGGCGGGTGCTCTACCAACTGAAAAACACCACCCCAGTAAAAACTGTTTCTGAGGAACAGGGCGGGACTAAGAGGACACCTAATGATGTTATTAAGTGCCCAGCTAGCTATAAGATTAGATTTGAAAGATTAGAATCTACTCTAATCTAGTTAAGAATAAAAACAGACAACATTTAGATATTGAAGGCAAGCTTCAAGAGGTGGGTTCAAAACCCAGAGGTTTTGAAGGTGGACAGGTCAGAGCAGGTGCGGATGGGTTTGAGAATGGAGTTCCAGAGGGAGGGGGCAGCGACACTGAAGGCTCTGTTGCCCCAGGTCTGGTGCTTGGTCATGGGGGGTAATGACAGGAGGTTTGCATCAGAGGAGTGGAGGCAATGGTTAGGAGAGTGGGAGTCAAGGAGATCAGTGTGGTAGGAGGGAGCCAGGTTGTGAAGTGCTTTGAAGGTGAGAAGAAGGATTTTGATATGTATGTATACAGTAGGGAACAGGAATCAAATGAAGGTTTTGGAGTATGAGGGTGATGTGGTCATGAGTGAGCAGGCGGGGAGTTCTCAACGTACTGGAGTTTATTGAAGGTTCTGGATGAGGCCATAAAAGATGATGTTGCAGTAGTCAAGCCTGGTGGTGATGAATGTGTGGATAAGGGTTTCAGTGGCAGAGAAGGTGAGGGAGGGATGAAGTTGGGCAATACTTTTCAAATGAAAGAAGGCCGTACAGGCTAACTGGGTGATGTGATCAAAGGACAGAGTGCTGTTGAGGAAAATTCAAAGGTTACCCATGTGGGGGTAGAGTGTCAGGGAGGTGTTGTCGATAGAGAGTGAAGTTGTTGGCAGATTTAGTGAGGGATTTGGGACCAAAGATGATGGTACCTGTTCTGTTGTAGTTTAGTTTCAGAAAGGTGAGATGCATCCATGGTTTGATGTCGTTGAGGCAGGAGGTGAGGGTGGCGTTGGTGGTAGAAGCCACCGTGAATAACCATGGCTAACCGCCACTGGCAACAGCTGAGCCTTGAGGGTTATGCCATGATGACTATGAGGCCTGCTGCTGTCAGCACGGTAGTCTCTGCTAGCCCTGATAGTGCGGCTCGGCGATATTGCAGAAAAAGTAGTGTTATGTTTGATTGTATAGGAACTACATATATTTGCAAGTATTTGAGACTTTTACTGATGGGTAGATAGCCTATTAATTTCTTGGAGATGTAAAGATGGATGTCGTCGGCATAGCAATGGAAGTGGAGACCATGTTGGCGGATGATGTTGCAGAGGGGAAGCAGGTACAGGATGGAGAGGAGGGGACCAAGCATGGAACCCTGGGGGACACCTTGGGAGCGGGGGGCAGTGGGAGGAGGAGCAGTGGTTGATGTGTATGAATTGACAACAGTTGATGAGATATGACTGTATCTATGAGAGTGCAGTTCCAGTGATGTTGAGGTTGGAAGAAAATCGGTGTTCTACCAACTGAGCTAAACACCACCTCAGTAAAAACTGTTTCTGAGGAACAGGGCGGGACTAAGAGGACACCTAATGATGTTATTAAGTGCCCAGCTAGCTATAAATTTAGATTTGAAAGATTAGAATCTAATCTAATCTAATCTAGTTAAGAATAAAAACAGACAACATTTAGATATTGAAAGCAAGCTTCAAGAGGTGGGTTCAAAACCCAGAGGTTTTGAAGGTGGACAGGTCAGAGCAGGTGCGGATGGTTTTGAGAATGGAGTTCCAGAGGGAGGGGGCAGCGACACTGAAGGCTCTGTTGCCCCAGGTCTGGTGCTTGGTCATGGGGGGTAATGACAGGAGGTTTGCATCAGAGGAGTGGAGGCAATGGTTAGGAGAGTGGGAGTCAAGGAGATCAGTGTGGTAGGAGGGAGCCAGGTTGTGAAGTGCTTTGAAGGTGAGAAGAAGGATTTTGAAATGTATACAGTAGGGAACAGGAATCCAGTGAAGGTTTTGGAGTATGGGGGTGATGTGGTCATGAGTGAGCAGGCAGGGAGTTCTCAATTTACTGGAGTTTATTGAAGGTTCTGGATGAGGCCATAAAAGATGATGTTGCAGTAGTCAAGCCTGGTGGTGATGAATGTGTGGATAAGGGTTTCAGTGGCAGAGAAGGTGAGGGAGGGATGAAGTTGGGCAATACTTTTCAAATGAAAGAAGGCCGTACAGGCTAACTAGGTGATGTGATCAAAGGACAGAGTGCTGTTGAGGAAAATTCAAAGGTTAAGAGGACACCTAATGATGTTATTAAAGGGATAGTTCAACATTTTGGCAAATTGGCCCATTGCCATAATCGCTATAGTCATAGCAGTAGGTTCGTTACCTTTAATTGTAGGTGTAAGCTATTTTTAGTACGGCGGAACACAGCAGCAGGCTGTTCAGGGCTATGCTATGGAGGCTAAGGGAATTTCTTGGTTTCTCTCATTAAACTCATCAAATACAACATCCCAAAGTTGTGACTGGCAAACAGCGCTATGAAATTGAGGGTTATGCCACGACTATGAGGCCGCTTTCAGACGGTAAATACAGGGTAATAGTGTGGCTGCTTTGCTGAAAAACTGTCCCTGAATGAACGCGGATCAGCAGTTTTGCATGAATTTGAGACGGCTTTTTTTTTTTTTTTTTTTTATATTTTTTGGCGTTTTTCATGCCTTTATTTGATAGATTAGCAGAGATAGACAGGAAAGTGGGAGGCAGAGATTGGGGAAAGTACATGCAGTTTAATGAGGGTCTGCCCGAGCGGGACGCGAACCGGGGACCTCCTGCAGTAGGACTGGCAGCGTGGCTGCTCTAACAGCTGCAGCTCCCGCGCCCCGTATTTGAAAATAGACTTTTACTGATGGGTAGATAGCGAATTACTTCTTGAGATATAAAGCTGGATTATGGCAGCAATGGAAGTGGAGACCATTTGCCAAAATGTTGAACTATCCCTTTAAGTACCCAGCTAGCTATAAGATTAGATTTGAAAGATTAGAATCTAATCTAATCTAGTTAAGAATAAAAACAGACAACATTTAGATATTGAAAGCAAGCTTCAAGAGGTGGTGAATTGACAACAGTTGATGAGATATGACTGTATCTATGAGAGTGCAGTTCCAGTGATGTTGAGGGTGGAAGAAAATCGGGAGAGGAGGATGGAGTGACTGATGGTGTCAAAGGCTGCAGTGAGGTCAAGAGGGATGAGGATGGAGAGGTGGTCAGAGTCTGAGGCAAGGAGGAGGTCATTGGTGATTTTTAAGAACTATGACCCTTCCCTATGACCCTGAGAGAGCGAGTGCATAGAATCTTAGCAGCTGATATACACTTAGCAGTGAGGGAAAGGACACACAGTCCGAGTGAGGTGCAGGAGCGTCAGATCCATGGCTAACCGCCACTGTCAACAGCTGAGCCTTGAGGGTTATGCCATGATGACTATAGGTGCGTTTCCATCAGCTGTTTAGATGCGCATCTAGTTGTATCGCATCGGAAAATGATGATGGAAACGCTGTGATTCAAATTAAAATCCCCTGATTCGCACAAACTTAAATACGCTCGCTATGGCCGGGTTTTGGTTGATTCGAAATTAAGTGTGACGTAGCACACTTTCACCCCGTCTGCTCCCGTGTTTGCAGTTACAAGACAACGTCAGGGTTTCAGCACCCCCACGGCAAAATAAAAGCCCCCACACACCTTCATAATGATGTTACTGCACAGTTCTTCAGCCAAAACGACCGGAGTGCTGATATCTGCTTTAAATCCCTTCGAGACAGCTATGCCAGTCCGAGACATTGCGAGACTGAGAGACCCAAGACGAGACAAGACCGAGACCAAAGACGGCCGAGGTCGTGACAAGACCAAGACCACAAAAATCGACTCGGGAACTGCAAGTCTAGTTTCATAATGGCAAGAGTAAATAAATAAAAAAACACATCGTCGATCACCCTCTCAATTGACAACAGAGGATCAGGTTGCTGGTGCTGATGAACAAGTGGTACAATGACTCGTGCTCGCGGTCCCCTGATAGATGTGCACTGTCAATGCATTGTGGGATTTGTAGTTTTAGTGCTACGTGCAACATACCAGTGGGCCATAATTAGATACTATCATGCGGGCCAAAGATAATTGGACACTATTAAGCACTCGCGGGCCACATAAAATGACGTGGGGCCACATCTGGCCCGTGGGCCTTGAGTTTGACACATGTGCTGTAGAAGATCCTACCCCCTCCTTTTACCTTCTTACCTGCAGTGGAAACACTGCTAATGACCATCTCCCTGGTCTTGGTGCTGTTTAGCACCAGGTTGTTTCTGGTGCATCACTCCACCAGTATCCCAATCTCCTGCCTGTAGGCTGACTTGTCATACGCAACACAGAAAAATTATCTGTCTGTACAGCATGGTCCGGTACCACAGGGGATAGCCATGTCTCTGTGAAGCAGAGGATATTGCAGTTGCGAATGTCCCATTGGAAACAAACCCTGGCCCATAGTTCATCCACTTTATTATCCACGGATTGAACGTTGCCGAGCAAAATGCTTGGCAAAAGTGGACAATGGACGTTCTGTAGGCTCTGGAAATAAATAAATATATATATATATATATATAAGCACAACAGTGTCTGACATAATTAAATGTCTGGATTGTTCTGGTAGTTTTAATGATCATTGTAGGAGAATGACAGGGTCCAGGATGCTTATCACATCATGTCCCTGGTTGGGCGCCAATAGGAGTGTGAGAGCCAGGTCATCATGGACTTGTACTCACACCAAACAATTTAAGAACAACAACAGGAAAAGCCAGAACATATTGGGAAATAGTGAAACACACACAGGAAATCTCTGCTAAGCTCCCTGTGTTTTGTTTCACCCATGTCTTATGCATGTTATTCTTATGCATAGGGCAAGCAAAGTACACACATATATTTCAGATACATAGTGATTGATCATTTCCTCACACCTGACTTCCCCGCAGTTGGTTGATGCAAGGAAAAAAACCATGTTGCACGAGAGAAGTAGAGCTGATATATCATCAGCATTTATTTAGCAAAGATCTTTGGAGAACAGACTACAGAAGATCTGTGTCTTCAGGCAAGCTATCCTGTATGTGTGGTCTGTTAATCACATTATTCCTGTGAGGGTCTCAGTTAAGTTAATTAGCCTCATCTGGAAAATGATGCAAGGTCGTAAAATTACATAGGCAGGACGTTCATTAACATACAACATTACCTTTGTATGTGGTGAATACATATATCTCTTATACTCTTTGTGCCTTACAATGTGCCTTAATTACATGTATGCAAGACCATAGTGCACACCAGGAAGAGCACATCTGACTCATCAGACTGACCATACAAGGCAGCAACTGTACATGCAAAGCAGGAACGGCTACTGACCACATCCTAACGGACCCAAATGGACATCTGACATTTAGATTACAACGAGCAAACTACACCTCTAGACAAACGTTACCTTAAAGCTGCCAAGCAACAGGTGTCAGCAGACACATAGACCAATCAGAACATCACACGCCCTCACCGGTAGAAGGGACCAGACACACTCTACATAAGAGCAGACACATAGCGAACCAACTCAGATCTTCCTGGTGCTGCTGCTTAGGCTGTACTGCTGGATCTCCGCTCTCTGCAGAAAGCGCAATAAATACTTATACTTGATTCAACTTCCGGCTCATCGTCTCTGTGTCTCCACATCAACGGACCGGGTGAGATCGCGACCACGGGCGATCTCAACATATGTTAAATAGATAGAGACAGAAATAGAATTGATTAGATCTACAGGAAACATGGAATGCTCATGTTAATGACTAGGGCTGTTTTCGACTAAGGATTTTCATAGTCGAATCTGATTCGTCAGATTTTGCCGTAGTCGACTAATAGCCAGACTTTTTTTTTTTAGATAGCAGCAAGATCTTATTTGCAACTTTTTCCCATTTCAAACAAAAGAGCTAAATAAATCAAACATCCCTTAACGTGGTGAAGGAGAGCGGTGGACACAGAAAAACCGGGTAAAACATGTAGGCTAATATCAAAACAAACTGAGGTCAGAAGGACTTGACAATCCATACATTACGCTGTGTGTTGATTGTACAACTGCAGTGGGTGATTTATTAATACATAGTAAGAAGCTAAGACTACCGTTTAAACGCATACCTCATTTTGAATGCTTTATTAACAGAAAGTAGTCGGATTTTGTATCAAAATAGGCTTTTTATAATGAAAAAAAAAAACACATTCTATGTAACAATTAATGCTCAGCAGCCGATGGCACCCCCATATAGTCAGAATGGTATGATTCGACTACGAGGTTCATAGTTGAATCAGACCTCTCTGAGTCGAATCGTCGAATCATCGACTATTGGAGGTCAGCCCTATTGACAACAATTATTGCATAAATATAGAAAGCCATATCTTTAGGTTCGGAGAAGATGGAGTTTTGAAGTCAGAAAACATAAGATTGTGGTTTTGAGTTATAGGGAGATCGGTCTCACATTGCCACTGAGATGCTCTAGGATTCGGCATTCTTGTTAATGAAGTAGTTTTTTGAATGCAAGTGAAGACGTGTCGGCGGTGGTCCCTTCTTTTCATCAATCGCAGTGTTTTTATTAAAGCAGAAGTAAGCGATCCGGTCGTTTTGGCTAATGCTGCGTTCCAGTCAAGCTTTTGACCAGACTATTGTCCAAGTCCCTCCGATCTGAGTCCCAAGCGAGTCTCAAGTCATTTGGTTCAAGTCTCAAGCAAGTCCCAAGTCTTTTCTTTTGCGGGCAAGTCAAGTCAAGTTGAGTCACAAGGTTATATCAAGTCAAGTCGAGTCACAAGGTTATGTCAAGTCAAGTCGAGTCGAGTCACAGGCTATGTCAAGTGGTCAGATGGTCAGTAACTCCATCTGACCAAGTTCAGCATCTGTAATCAGGTTCATAAAGGCTCTTTGCTCTGTGCTAAAACAATCTGTCATGGCAAAAATCTTGTCATATGTGCAGAATCGTGACGTGGGACCCCATACATTGTCTGTCACGACGAGAAAATTTCTGACATGTCAGAAATTTGTCGGATGGTCGGCGACTCGTCTTTAGGGCGTCGGGGCGTGACGCAGAGCCTCACTAACCATACGTCCCGACGAGGGCTCACGACCCCACGATCTCGCTACGATTATGCAAATTAGGCTGCGACTCGTCGGGGACGACAAAATCGTGGCAAAATCGTACAGTGTAAGCCCGCCTTAAGGTTACTAAACATCTTATGCAACATCTTTATATATCTATAAATGTATGTGCTCCAAGTTCCAAATAAGAGCACACATACAAAGAAAAACATAATACATAATGTTAAAATAGAAAGTTAAGGCGGATAATACACTACAAGTGATTGCTGATGGACTAATTAGGACTTATATTAACAAAAACATTCCACTGACTTATGCTTTAAAAAATTGGCCGTATTCTCTCGTTGTTTCATGTTTGACTTCCTGCCCGGCTTGATGCGATCGCTCGCGGCTTGCGCACCAGGGCTGAACTCTGTCTCCTTCAATATCATAACATATGTCACAGTGAATGTGAACATGTTGTGTATGAGCAGTAAATACTGTATGTCTCTAACAACTCTAACAGCATCGTTGACCGTCGGAACATCATTCAATGTATCGAAATGTTTTCTCATTGCTGTCATTCAGGCCTAATATTCACAACTTTAAATCAGTTTGTATCAAAGTTGGGATCACGTGAAACACAGTCTCATTTACAGTCAGTCATGTGCGTGCCTTGGGAGGATCAGCAAGCTATTAGCAGGGTTTCTACATTATGTACGGAAGTAATGATATTAATGTGTGTGTGTAGGGGTGGGGGCACATGATAGCATCATTTTTTCCAACGTGTTATGAGACTGACAGCACCAGGACAGAAACAGTAATCCCCCCCGCAAATCACTCCCACTTCGAAGTGTCTGAAGTGGGCCAGTCTGGGGCATGAAACTGAAAATGAGTCCCACTCCGGCGCTGGTGTCTCAACACTGTGCGTGTGTCTGGTGTACTTTGGTTTATGGTAGTATTTCGAAATATTTCCAGATGTTTCCTGTTTTGGTTTGTTTTTGGAATCAGTACAGGTCATCGTGATGGTTTGACCTAGTTCTTACTCTACAACAACTTTTGTCCAGAACTCTTTGTAATCAGTAAATGGCAGTGAAGTTCTTTGAGCAGGGAGATGAGTTAGTTATGTAGAAGTGTCAATTGTCAGACTATGGTAGGAATCAGGAAACCACCCTACCCTCCTACCCTCCACTCACTTAAATTCCTTCACATGTTTATTTCTCCCTCTGCTGCTGTGTGGTGTTGTGTGGTGTATGTCCGCCCATCCGTCCGAGCCTTAACCATAAAATTGGGTACATTGTAGAAGGTTTCCTGATGTAGGAAACTGCACCACGAAACAAGTTAAAATCAGGGTTGGAACAGGATTTGGGGATGGATACTCTCAGAAAGTTCTTCACATGTGTTTTTACATGTGTGCATGGATGATGTTAGTACAAAGGCCATGAAATGTATGAGTACAAGGTTATTGGTTATCTAGATAGAAGAACCCCATCATATTTTATGTATTCCCTACATAGGAGGTAATTGGAAAGCCTCAGTGTTTATTGTATTGCATTAGGCAATGGACCTGGGCTTACGTTAAAGCGAGTAAGCCCAGGATTGATCTCTTCACTGAAAAATCAACTACAAATCTTCGCTCATGTTAACCAGCATCCCCTATCTTTCTTGTTGTAGGTCTGTGTCATCACATATCGAAAGCCGTTGAGTTTCCTGAAACATGTGAACTCAAACCATCATAAACGGGTGGGTTATAACCTATTTTACACCTGATTACCTAACACCTAATTATTTTATTTTCAGGGATTGGTCAAAAAAGGGACAATTTCCAACAACTGTAACAAAAACAATGGTTTGTGCCTTAAAGTAGTTGTGTTGACCCATTAGTGGATCAAATACATGTCAAAAAGATGATACCTTGTGACCAAAAGATCAAAAGTGACATAATCTGCCCGACAAATTGAAAAACACAACAAAGTCCATTTCAAGTCCAGTGACTAGCTAATGTTGACCTTGAGACCTCCAACTCTTAACTATCACTCTACCTTCCTGAGATCCCCTTTGGTCAGTTTCAATTTTCCTGTTGCCACATTTGACGTTATTAAACCTACTTTGCATGTTTCTTGTTCTCCACCAACAGAAAATGAAAGAAGTTTTCCTAGAAGGTAATAATACTTTACCCATAACTTTTATGTAACAATTAATTTAGTGTGTTTTTCCTCCAAAGAAATGTGTTGTTCAGACTCTGTGTTCAGTTTGTTAATTTGTCTCCTGTTTGCTTCTTTTTTAGATATCAGGAAAGGTGGTAAGCTGCTTCTGCTTCTTAAGTGCTGGTACTAATCAATTACGGGTTGTCGTCATATTAGTGATCACATTAGTCATTTATATTTATTTGAATAAACAATAAACGTATATTTATATCATTTATAAATTGGCTGCTCAGACATTATTGCTAAAAGTGTGGATCTAATTGTGGCAGAAAAATGTGGATTAAGAGAGGAGTCAGAAGGCGAGGCACAGGTGTCGAATGAGGAGTCACCTTCATTCACAGCAGCCCTACTGTACTAACAACGCAATCAGACATATTTCAGTCTTATAGAACTTGACATGCCTTTTTATATTGATGTGTCTTCAAACCCAGACTGGGCTGGATTCTGTATTTTGCCTCTTCAACCACTCTCCAACCAATGTTTTCAATACACCAATATAAAATACACAAGTGGAACAGGGCCCTACCAGACAACACAGCACGACTGACTTAACCCTCCTTTACCACACCATTTATACTTTTACAACAAACATCGGACTTTGACATGTTTTACATAAATTTGCATAGTGCTCCTCTGCTCCTCTCCACCGTTTCTCCAACTGGCAGACTGTGAGGGTCCTTCTTCTTCCGCACAAACCTCATCTACCCGTAGCTGATATGACTGCAGACCCCTCATCATTCATGGCATAAGTGCCCCTTTTGTGACCGGCCAGCAAAGAACGGGGCTGAACGGCCTCTCTTTCTGTAGCTCCGTCCGTTGGGCCCAACTACACTCATTACAGGGTTCAAGTACAGGCCTGAAGTTCACAGAGGTTGTATGGTGGAAGTTCATTCAGCGCAACATGAGTTCAAATAAAGGGCAGCCAAATGTTAGAATGATATCATAGTAAGAGTTTAACATAGATTATCACGAATGAAATACACACTTTTGTTTATAATGAATTTAGGGCCTACACATTCTATGTTCTCCTTCACTATATACTGTAAGCCTTCATGTACACATTTTTACACTACATGACAAACACACCCAATTTGTACAATTTGTCTGTTTAGAGATGTATTATACAGTCTATAACTAGCATACTGAGTCATAGCCTCCTTCTTCTTTGGAGGAGAGTCTGGCGAGCGAGACTATAGCCTACTAGTGTTTGAACTGAGAAATTTGATCATTTGTAAATTTTCATTGTGCCGATGTCCACCACTCTACCTGTATGTTAAGTAAAATGTTTTTCTCAGTATTTCAGTAGTAATATTTTTTTTTTAACTGTTGCATTTGCTACACAGGAAACATTCCCTTCATTGCTGTTGTCAACTCAGATGCCACATTTGAGATGAGGGCACCCATCGTAGGTTAGTAAAAGGTTTATAAGCACACTTTAAAGTTTTAACTTCATTAGTTATTATCCCTAGGCAACAGACCACAACTCACGGTCTGCTCACAAGCCTTTTCATCTCTTGGAAGCTGTGGTCTTCAGGATTGTGTGACATGTCTGAATGTTCTTGTTTGATTGTGAACCTGCGTTTGAGCAGGTTTGAAGTTGAATGTTTGAAATGTTAATGGCATAAACAAACTGTACTTCATGTGCTTGTTTTAGTTTTATTGTATATGACTTTTATACTTTTGCTGGATCAAGCGATCACACTGACCTTTGATGACTCATTATGTTTGAAGTAATTATGCTACTTTAAATGAACTTTCTTCCAGGCTTGTCCATGATGTCTTTATGCTTCAGCTCACACACAAAGACCTTTTTCTACCTGTGCCACATCTGTGAGGAAAAATGTGAACAATTCAGGATTTTAAACCACCTCTCTTCTGCTGACCATTGCATCAACTACTTTGTAAGCACTCAGTGTAATTCAGTGTTTTTGAATTTTGAAGCAGAATTCACGTATTCATGTATGATATGTTTTGTATTTTAGAATTACACAAACCCCGACGTACTGAATTTCTCCTGGATGCCGAGTAGGGAAAGGAGAGACATTCTGGGGCCTCAGCACACACAGGAGATGAAAGAGAGAGGAACTGGAACATTACAGGTCTGTAACCTGGCATTACAAATGTAAACACATAATGAATAGTAAGAGCGCATACAATTTAATTGTATTGGCAGCAGATAACATGATTATTTGTATGTCGATGGAATCACTCAAAGTTATGTGATGGAAATCAAAGCATCAGAGACAAAGTTTTCAGAGCAATAAAGGTCCTAATTAGTGTTACAATAATCTGTGTTAGACAGAGAATGGTAAACCACGAATGCTCAAGAATCAGAAAAGAAAACCCGAGGCTGGACATAGAAGTCCGTCCTTTTGATCAAAACAGAATACAGATAATATCTTTGGATGGTTTTAACATGGGTTAAGAGTACAGTTGTTTGCGCCAAAATCCAACCGGTTCTGCTGCTCCACAAGGTCAGGTTGACCTGGCCCCCATCTCAACTTGGTGTCGACATAAAAGCTGGAAACGTATCAATGTTTTCTGATCATTTTACCATTTCCACCACAATTTCGTTTTGCAGATGCTGGAGTTACCTCAAAGCCTGATTAAAAAGCTAGAAATAAGTACCTACTCTGAAGGTATGTGATTCTCTAAAACAAAATATTTGAGTTTAATTAGAATGTAATGTATATTAATTAAAATGGTCTGATCCTTCCTCTCAGTGATGCACACCCTAAATGAAAATGAAAAGCTTCGCAAGCTGCTTGAAGGTTTGTTCAGATTTTATAGTTATTTATTTACCAAGCTCTTATTTAGATCACAGTATTTAGTCACAAATAATCAAAACAATTGTTGAACACTTGGTTTATTCCCTTCATCTAGCTACCAAGTCTGAGAGGAAAATGATCCAAACATACCAAAGGGACAAAAGCAGAAAACATCCACTTCTTGGTCGGTAAACGTACCCAACATTTAACACCTATCTACCCTACAAAATATAATTGTTGCTCATAGAAGGCAGTACTTACACAAGAAGATATACATTTTATTGTGTCCCAACATAGATATGATTAACATAGTTGTAAATATCTTCCCCTTTTCCATTTAGGTATGCAGCACCTTGTTGAATGCATCTGTGTAGGACCACCTGAGAAGAGATACTACCTCTGCACTCTCTGCAAGCTAACTTTCACCGAGCATATGATCATCAAGCATGTCCTGAGCTTTGACCACATCTTTAGTTACTTTGTAAGTAGCTGTGATTACATCTGACATTCGTAAAGTAAAGAAGTGTAATCTATGATAGCTCAAGGGCGCTGCAACCTAAGAAAATGTATGCAGGACACAAATGTGGTGCAAATTCAGAAAACATCTTTTTCACATCAGTTTTACAACAAAAAAAGAAACAGAACACATGCCAAAACCAACAAGATGGCAAGACCAGGAGGTCAGAGTGTAGCTGTCGACTAACTGGGTCTGTTGTTATCTTTGTGTAAACAGCATTGGACTGGGACCAAGGTCTTGGACTAAGGTTCATGCTGTCAGACTGGTGCGATGGTACAATACTGGTGCCAGTGGGCAGTGTGCTTGCTTTTGTTTTAGTTTCTCATCAGCTTCTGGTGTATCTAATCTGACTAATGGATCTCTGACAGCTATTTGTCTTTCTATTGTCTGGAATTCACATCTGTTTTAATCTGTGCAGAAAGTGTGGCACCCCTCCACTCTGCTGTCAAAGGAATGCTACCGAGAGTATAACTTTTACTTCGTCTCCATGATGCGAAATCTGGCAAAGCAGACAGAGGAAATTCATGCAATTGCTAACACTGATATGAAGGTAATATAGTTAGCAGAATTCAGTATTGCGTATTATATGATGCACCTGTTTTCCCATGTGTTCATGTGGAGTCCTGTGTGTTTCTGTTGCAGGAAGTGAACCTGAGCCCTGCTGAGTTCCTATCTGTGAATTTCAAGTCTTATTTAGAAGGTGGATTTTCACCATTCATTTTATACTGGACACAGAAACTGATAAACCCATAGATTACAGTCATGTTAACCTTTTTATTGCACAAAGAGTAAAGGACAAAGAAATTGTCACAACCTACTAAATTAAATTAACAATCAAATAAGTAATGATTTGATTACCACATTTGGCATTAAACACTACCATACTATTGGTATGTTTCTCTGAAAGCACCAAACCATCAGACGAACTCTTGCATGATGATTTACTGATTTGGATTTCTATAAATTTTAGCTCTAAAGAGGCTTGAATCCATCGTGAAAGAAACCAAACAATGCACATTGATCACAAGCATCAAACCAGGGAACAAGCTGGGTAAGTGTCACGTCAGTTTGAATTAGTTTGTCCAGTGGGTTATAGGGGCTGTTTGTATTACACCTTACACACTGGCTGGAATTAAATGAAGGTCTATTAGTCTATGTGGTGACAAAAGTATATCCATAGCTGCCTTTACCTACATTAGCAAATATGTCAAATCAATGAACCAATCAAGAAACTATCACACTGTGTGTGTGTGTGTGTGTGTGTGTCACAGTCACCTTTACTCTTGTTACACAGTCACTGTGTTTTGTCTACATTTGTGGAAAACAGTGACTGCGGAATGCCACTATGCCAGTGTGTTACAGAGACCATTGGTCTGAGTTTAAAATATTTAATTGTTCAGTCGCATATGTTCTATATAGATGGAATTATAGATGAAATAGACGATTCCCTAGACCTTTTTGTTGTGGATCCCAGGAACCCCCTCTAGGATCCTTGGGGGTCCTGGAACCACCGCTTTGAGGATGTTTAATTTGACCACAGGATGTTTTGGTTGTGTAAGGTCACTCTTAAGGGGGACCAGACTCCAAAAAGAGAGGAAGAATGAACAAAGGGTGAACACAGGATGGACAACTAAATACTACCTTTCTGTTTTTGTTTCTGTGTTTTTATTTTTTGTAGAGTATCATCCTGAAGGAACAAAGACTCCTGAAGAAACAAAGACTCCTGAAGAAACAAAGGCTCCTAAAGAAACAAAGGCTAAACCAGCACAGTACAAACTTTGGTGTCAGGTGATTTATGCTTTTGTTACTCATAATACACCAATGATCTGTGGTTTTGACAGCAGAGAGAACAAGCTTGTTTGAAGCACTGACCTTTGTGTATCCCTTACGGCAGGACTGCAGTTTTGTCTATGATAAGATATTTCACTATAGGCGACATCTGACAGATCAGAGACACATACAGGTATGGATCATGACTACTGTTGACGATATGCTGAAAAATCATAACCCACTGAAGACCTACAGCTTATAATGTTTTTGTCCCCAGATGTTGACCAAATTCTGCAGAGAAGGTACATGTTCACCTTTCTCCTAGTTCCCATATTTTTGTGTATTGTTAAGCTCATTTAAATATCATGTGAACATGTCCTCCCCTTTCCTTTCAGATGAAGCTGCCTATGGTTTTGATCAAAAAGGTGCAATTTTCTCCGTCTGTGAAAACATACCATGATTGAAATGGATAAATGTGAATCTGTTTTTATGTCAGAGCAGATTCTTTTTAGGTTGAGAAAAAAACCCACAGTACCACAATATGTCTAAATGTTTTTGTTTTTTTCCCCCTTTCCTTTTCTAGAGTCTTGCATGCCACACCTGGGGTTATACACAATCATCGGCAATGGCTTGAAACTAAATAAACCAGTTGTTGGTAAGATGACCCGCTTGTTATCATTTTACAAGTTGTGTTCTTTGCATATAATTTGTGTTCTTCCTTTGTTTCTTTGATTAGGTGCATCCCTGATTGTGACTTGTATAAGCACACAGGTTCAGACAGACAACATTTATGTGTGCTTCGCTTGCAAGGAATGTTTTCTTGAGGAGACTATTGAGCAACACCTGAATTGTAAAAAACATCTCATATTCACATTGGTGAGTTAATTGAGATCATTTTCTTAAATGCTTCATATTGGCTGCATTAATGTATAGTCAGTTCAATCACGTTTGGGTTTGCATGTCTAATGTTTTTTGTCAATCAATCAATCAAACTTTATTTATAGAGCACTTTTCATACAAGGACATGTAACACAAAGTGCTTTACACACAAAAAGTCACCACCTGTGTGTTTGCAGTCTTCCTTTTTTACGATGATAAAACCTGTATTTGTTTTGTTTTTGGTCTTTTAGCTGTACCAGAATCCCTGGCGTCTTCCTTTTGCCTGGGATGACAAGGTGGATATGGATTTGTTGAAGTCAATGGCATGGGAAGAGGAGAATGAAAGGGGACCAGATCAGAGGCTGATGAAGGTAAATGACACAGAGCACCTAGACAGACCTTGGCTGATGGAATGAAATTTAGCATCTGAAGTGCAGCTAAAGTTTCCACTTTTCTGACATTGTAGCGTCTGTCCTCTTGTACTAAAACACAGTTCCTTTTGTACAATGAGAAAAGACACATTTTACCAGAAATAATTAATAGGTTTAAAACATGAACAGCATGGACAAACAAAACCTGCTGCTTGTATTAGGGCTAGGCAATTGATCCTATCCCATATACATTTCTTTTCTTCAATCATCCCCCATCCCACCAAGTATTGGGAAAGAATCCACTCTATTATATCAAAATTTATGTGGCAGGGGAAACAACCAAGAGTTAAGCTCTCCACCACACAGCGTGACAGAACCGCTGTTCCTAACTTTAGACTTTTATGCACTGGCTTTTTCTCTTAGACCACTCTCTGTATGGTTTGACTCTCATGGAGGGAGATCGAAGAGCAACTAGCCCACCCTTACAGACTTCAGGACGTAGTATATTCTGCAATCACTCCTAAACAGGCCAAAGTAATGTTCGGTCCCATAATATCACATTTGTTAAACAGTTGGAAATCTACATTGAAGATTACCAAAACAACCACAAGGTGGCACAAAAATTCTCCAATTTTTCATAACCATTCACTACTAACAAATTCCCATCCTTTTCTATTCCCTATGTGGTCAGAAAGAGGAGCACATACACTTAAAGATGTTTGTAATCTCAAACAGATTTCAAACAGCAGTACAAATTACCTGGCACTTTGTTTCTCTTTTATTTGAGATTAAGATCCTCAATGAAAGCATATAGGGTACCCTGGAATAGCAAATTGGAAACACTGCCCTTACACCCTATTAAAAACATTGGTCTGGTCTCATCTATATAAATGTTTCTTGATGTCAACATGCCGACCACTTGTGCTGCAAAGTAGCTGGCAGAAAGATCTATCTCTAAATGGCCCTGGAGACTATTTTTTTCTAATATCAAATTGTCCTCAATAAATCCAAATCATCATCTTATTCATTTAAATTTTTTACACTGTAGTTATTTGACACAAAAAAAAACAACATGCAATGAAGAAAATTGATTTCCCACTCTGCACCCTCTGTCAGCAGGATTCTGTTACTGGCAGTGTAGACCTGTTAAAATACTTTTGGGAAAGTTTGTTTGTACTTATCTTTATGGTGGCTGGCTGGCTGGTACGAGATTATTTCCCTTACTATTAATTTGTCGTGTCCAAGAGAAAATGTTTATTGCTGCTTTTGTAACAATTAATGTGAAATAAGATAATTGTTCACAAAAAAAGAAGTCATGGACATTTAGAAATGATCGTAACATTACCAGTCATTACTAATGGAGGTTTTGTTTTTCCTTTTCAGATTCTTGACTTGCCAGACTTCATGTTTCAGAGCCTCATGCCACCAAGTTACCCAAAAGGTAGGAACTGAGTATATCAGAATATAAAAAATAGTTGATAGATGGCCAAGAAAAATAGATTGAGCAGCCACAAATCCTTGTAGATATTAGCGTTAGGGAAAAATGTGAACCTCCTATGCAGTCTTGTGTGGTTAAAGGTCAGTCCCTCTGTTCTTATAGTTGAAGGCTGAGAGTTGCCCCCCTCTGAGATATACTACTGCCTGAGACCGTTATCCACCCCTGCACTCCTCCCAGGAGCATACCAAGGCTGTGTTCCCTCCTTTTGTGTCTTCAATTTCATTGTTTGGCGGTTTCCAGTGAGGGCTGCAGACCTAGGTGATAACTGGCGCCGTCACCAGATAACACTTTGCGTGTGAAGAGAGAAACCATTGTTACTTTCCCACCACCTTGGGAGTGTAAATCACAAGGCAAGGCAGGGCAAGGCATCTTTATATACTGTATATAGCGCATTTCATACCAGTTGTGGTGGAAAATAGCTGTGATGGGTATTTATCTGTGTAATAAGTGGTAAGGTAGTCTTTGAAGTGTTGTAGCAAAATCTTGAAGCAAACCTGTTAACTCCATGACTGACTATAATGAACCTGGGGCAGAGGAAGGACACTAGAATGATTAACTACAAACCATGTTTACTAATTGCTCTAGGCTGTAAATTCCTACAGGTAAACCCCTGGGGTAGACAGTTATTGAGTGAGTGAATTGTTTTGATGTCTGAGGAAGCTAGAAGTTTGTAGTAATGAAGTAACCAGAGTCATAAAGTGAGGTATAAGAAGGGTTTCCCTGTAGGAACTTACAGCCTAGAGCAATTAGTAAACATGGTTTGTAGTTAATCATCAGTCCTTGCACTTAGCTATATTAAAACTGTGAGCACTGGCCTGTGAAATGGTTCTGGTCATGTGTGTCTCGTAGCCTGTTCAACAACATGCTCCTTGTTTTTTTTTGTCTTTAGTGATGGACAGACTTCAACTATACCACACTCTCCTAAAGAATCGAGGTTGGTGTTGTAATGATATTTAGCCTTAAACAAGTAAACACAACTTGGATGCCTTGATTACTGACGTCTGACTTCTACTTGTTTGTCTGTCTGCACCTGTGCAGTTCCACGCTGTGAAACATACAGCAAACTCAAAGAAAATGAGAGGTTCCCCCTGCTTGGTGAGTACTGCTGGTTAAGAAAAAATCTTGCCTATAATCAGAGGTGTTTGTGGGTGACTTTTCTTTACGTGCTTATTGTAGGCAAACAGTTCCTGGTCATGCATGATCTCATCACAAGACAAGAGACACATCGAATGGGATACCTGTGTCTGCTCTGTCAAAGGACACTGTCTGATGCTGAGTTCTATGCTCACGTGTTCAGTCGTGAACATGTAGCAGCATTTCTGGTGAGTTGGTTTACTCTTTACATTACTACCTGCTAACCACTGCACCACCGTGCCGCCCTGTTGCCTCACAGCAAGAGGGTTCCGGGTTCGAACCCGGTGTGTCTGGTCAATAAAGATGATCGGTTCTTTTGTTTCCCCAACTGATAACGGTTTTGGGAGGCAGGATGTGGTGACTTTATATACCCTACAGGTCAACACACATAGGTCAGGGGTCATGTAACATCTGGTTTAAGGCTCCTCTCTGTCCGGAGAAAGGGGAGTCAGTAAAGTATATAAGTCAGGGTTCTGGGTCAGTCGAGAGAACTACTCAGAGGACTTCTCAGAGAACTTGTCAGAGGACTCTTCTCACATTGGCACAGAGAGGTTCTAGGATTCGGCATTTTTGTACACTGTTCTTCTTGTTAATAAACTTCTTTTTTGAATACAAGTAAAGACGTGTCGGCGGTAATCCCTTATTTTCATCAACTCATCAATATACTACACCACCTTCAGTGAACATTTAAGAAATTCAAGTGTAGCTATCGTGTAAAGTGTTGTGCTTAAGACCTGTTTCAAACAAAGGTAAACAAAACCTTGTTTTTAAAAATGAAATAAAATGGGGGTGGGGGTGGGGGGGATAATGATTTTCGCATGATGAAGTCGTATAATAGCCTATTGGCTACATCCACGATTAAAACACTGCAGCAGAGGGAGCTCAGCTCCTGCTGGCTGTAGCTATAGCCGAGGCGAGGGGGCGGAGCTGAGCTCTCGAGGGCTCCGGCCCAACTTAATGACAACAGTAAGTACAGTGTTGTTATTCTGTGGTGTTGTGATGGTATCTCTGTTCCCGCGCTGGGTGGTGGAAAGTTGTGGGTTTGCTGCATAGACTGTAAAAAAAAAAAAGTTTGCTGCCAAGATGTGAGTCGGTGACGAGTTTGAAGGGTGAGTTGGTAAACCGGTCAATTAATGAAGATGTAGCCATTGTAGGGAGGGGCGCTGCCGTTGTTTACCGTAATGAACGGAAACATTAATCTCGCTTTATTACCGCCTTTCCAGTTCAGAGGCACAGCGTTATTTGCAGTAACGTTAGTTTAGTTGTGTTGGCTAAGTTAGTGACTTAACATTTAAAGCTAATATTAACATTAGAAGATTCAAAAGAAGCAAACATGTTTGATAATAAAACGACGGGTGAGCATAGCTGGCTCGATATGATTAATACTTTTTTTTTTTTTTTTTAAAGTTGAGCTGAGCTATTTAGCTAACTGTCGCCATGATGGGAAGAGCTTCCTAACACCACCTGCTACCACGGTGTAAGGATGTATGTAGGCTATTTATTGGTACTTTCGCTTTCATTTATAGTTTAGATTTTTATAATAGTTTGATTAAAATGTATAGTTTCGGACTAGTTATGACATATTATGATAAGGAAATATTGGTAGATGAAGCTGCTGTGGCATCATAAGAGTTGACAGGGCTGCTGCATTTAGCTGTGGAGGTTTCTCTGTCTCATAAAGTTAACTTGTTTAAAATGTTTAGGTTTGGGCTGTTTTTTACTTTTTTCTTTTCTCATTTTGCCCTTTCCTTAATCTGATATTTGCACATTTGTACTTTCAATTCCTGTGTAGTTATTGTTAGATGATAGAGCTCTTGCAAATGTTAAAAATCATGACAGGGTTTTTTTTTTTTTGTGGCTTTCATCATCATCATCATTTTTATTCACATATGCAAAGATAAAACAGATCATTAAAATATTTGTAATTTCATATGTGAAATGGGACACCCTGAGAAGCTCAAGAGCTTTTAAAAAGGGGCCCAGAACTTTTAAAGAGGGGCCCTTTTGCAGATATGGAGCACTTTAAAATACTTTTATACATTTGTACTAAAATTTGGATTTAGGGTTTGGATTATAGGTCTACCATAAGCATACTCACCTTCTCCATGCTGGTCTGGTACGGTCACACAACTGCACAGGATAAGACCTGGCTGGAGAGGGCAGTACGCCGAGACTTCCCTCACTTACATCACTTTACACAACAAGACCTATCATTGCTTGTTTTCCTGGACTCACTGACAACATACTAAATGTATTGTGTGTATGTATGGGTGCAGGACCGTTTCCACCAAGGCTCGCAGACGCCAAGTACTGATGCAGAGACCTTACTGGACCTGGCAACACAGGCGGGGCGTATTCACTCCATAGCACATGTACAGGTATTTTATGCAAAGAATGATTTGTCTGTATCTGGCCTCTTCTCTTGTCATGTACTGTACTGATGCAATGTTTTTGTTTTTCAAAGAGAATTAAGCTGGATGATCCTATCAGGGAGCCGTACTCTTACCGTACCGGTAAGTGTGTAATTCCATTTATGTTACACATTGTCGCCTGTAAGTAAATTGGTTTCTTGATTCTTCTCAAATTGTTTTGTCCCAGCAACAAGCATCTTGACGTCTGTAAAAAGAAGAACTGGGGGAGGACAACTTACACCAACGGTAACACCAAAAATGAAACTGAGTAAGTCCAGCAAAAAAAAAAAAATATTTTGAGCATCATTTAGATGTACAAGTACTGTGCAAAAGTTTTAGGCAGGTGTGGAAAAAAGCTGAATGCTTTCAAAGATGGAAGTGTTTTTTTTTTTTTTCATCAATTCTAGGTACCTGCACACAGTCTTTGAAGGACCTGGGCCGGTGTGTTTTTTTTCCAAATATCTTGGAGCTCCTCAGATCCTTCTGTCTCTACATGTAATCCCAGACAGACTGGATGATGCTGGGGGGGGGGGCAATCAGACGCCTCACACGCCTCACTGATGGTATTGCATGATGGATTTGCATTCTGACTTAACAGCATTTTTTCATGCCTGCCTAAAATTTTTGCACAGTACTGTAGATATGTTGTGTGTGTGTTTGGTTCCAATCCCATATTAATATACGTACCCTCAGGAGTACATTTGGCTGCATTCCAGTAATACTTATGTCTTGAAATCACCTGTTAGTAAACTTAGAGGAACTAAGCAGGATTTCCCTGTGGCTATGCTACATGTGTATCCTTAATTAAAACGCTCTGGAGTAATTGTGATAGTTAACTGCATGACTTGAAACTTGAGTGAGAATGGAGGCTCTCTGCCTTCCACCTGGCTCATGGCTGAAAACCAACCTTGCAAGATTACTTGGCCGCCGCCCCGGTGTCCCAGCTCTCCTATCTGTGGGACCACGACACAAACATGCTCCGTAACCCGCAATCTCTTGTTTATGACAGCTAAAACTACACCAAATATACACGTCGTAACATTGTATATGTTATATAACGTTATCCACCACTGCATGTACTGATTTTTTTGCCGGCTTTGTTAAAAACAAATGCACATGGCCAGGCAGAGGGTTAGCAAAACAGAGGAAAGCGACTGGACTTGCATAGTTCCTCTTTAATTTGAACAACTGATGTAGTGCTCTTCATGTTGCTGCTTGCTGGATGGTTGACAAAATTACATATTTCTCAGCCCCCAAGAAAACCCTGGGAAATGTGGACAAGGTGGCAGACAACAGTCAACAATGTACAACGAAGGAGGAATCTAAGGACCAGAGCAGTCAAAAAACATCAGACAACACCAACAACGTCCCTGAAAAGATTTCAGGCGGACTTAATTCTGAAATTGTTTCACCAACTAGTACAGATGAGATGAAGCCTGCAGGTCGGGAGCCATGCCATCTGATGAAAGAAGAGAGGGAAGAGATAGAAGTGCCTATAGATGATGAAGCACAGGTTGGAAAAGAAGGGAACACAATGTGTAACGGTGTGAAGAGTTATCCATGTGACAGAAACGAAAGAAAGAAGGCCAGAACCATTTCTGAAAAATCACAAGATGACAAAGGTTCTGACAAGCAAATGGTGTTAGAAATGGGTTGTAAAAGACCCCAGTGCACCTCAGAACAGGATGCATCTGCAGAACAGTCCCAAAAAATTCCAAGTGATGAACTTAAAGGTGTGACCACCGCTGACACAGGAGGGAGTGGCACATCAAGTTGCAAGACTATAAAGAAAGAAGGTATGTTAATCTATTATGAGTTGTCACATCTCATTCTTTTGAGTAGTTAATACACTAATGAATCTTTATCTTTCCTTTTCATAAATTGGATGTTGTAAATGATGGTATTTTACTACGAGGTTGTGCGGGTTATTTCTTCTCTTTTCTCACATTTTAATTTTACATTTATTATTGTTACATGGGAGATTGATATCAAATTATTAATGAGTAATGTATTTTCTAGGCTCATGTGTGTCTTTTGAACGCCAGTGTGATGGAGGTGACTCTGCCCACCTCTCTAAGAGCTCTTCTGTGAAGGCGACAGAGAAGAAGAAAATCCTCAGCCATGTTACTGGGTCAGAGGACCAGCGGATGCATTTGATGGTGAGCTGAGAGAAGCTCTGTGTGCTGTGTAGCATGGCGTCTTTATTATTGTAGTAACTCAGTGACAATATCACTTCACAGGCATTAGGGAGAGGAGGAATGATTGTAGTGACCACTACACAACATATCAATATTGTTTTTAGTTTCTTGTGTGCGCATACTTTGTCCATTTCACGTTAATATATTAAAAATGGTTGTGCTCCATTGTTTCTGCGATATAACATGTGCATATGTGATGCACATGTGAACAAGCTCATATTCAAAGTGCTGTGGTCAGTTTGGTGACAGTGGAACCTTCTCCCCTGTGTCCCCTGTTCTCTGACGCTAGGTGTCAATAAATCTCCCAACCCCATTAACTGAGCAGCAGAGGAAGAAAATCAAACATTTGGCCACTTTATGGGATCAAGATCAAGGACAACTTCAGGTTTGCACCAGCTCTTCGTTCTTTAATTTGCAGACATGTTTCCATTTGTCACTGCGTAAGCGCAGATAGAAGAAATACTCTGTTCCCTGCTGGTCAGCCTGGGGCAGCAAGTTCTAGGCCACACAGCTGAGATAAAACAGGTGACTGATTCAAAACAAATTCACTAAGATTTATATCTGTTTGTCGGGACTTTAGGTTGCTGAGCTGGATGACAAAAAACACAACACGTCGGAGCAAAATCTCAAGCTGGGTAAGGGAACACATTCCTTTAATTTTTGTAGCATATCCCTGTGTTCATGCTGGCTTTGGTGTGCAATGTTTACTTTGTGTCATTTCCACAGCCTCACAGGCAGTGAAGGAGCCACTGACTCGGCAGGTCAGTGAGTGTGGCCTCCCTGCGGCCTCAGGGATGTCTGGTGTTAAACCTGTGCACTCCTCAGTCGCTGATCATGCTCAACATGAGGTCTGCTCCGTCAGCGGCAACACTAAGGTGAGTCTACTTGGCATCTAACTGTTTTGTGAAGATAATTTCCTAGTTTTTCAGATTGTCACACAAAAGTCAAGTCATGTTGGGTGGATGAAATTTTGCATGTCTCCTTTCGAAACTTACCGTTCCCCTCCGGTCGTCGCCGCCGCCGCCGACCTCCCCCCACCCCTCCACCACCTGCCACACAGTCTCCATGCAAACATGTGGTAAATACTGTCGTTTATTAATGGCAATCAACGCTAGATGCGCCGGCTGATTAGTTTCGTTTTCGTTAAGTTTCGTTTTCTCCCCCCACTGAGCTGAAACTCCGCAATGTTGCTTTAAAGCAGGCAAAATACTGACTTAATTGCTTTAATGCTTGAGTCTGAGTCATCTAAATGTTGTGGATGGTTTCTGCTTATCACATCTGTTGTGTCTGCTCTGCTCTGTTCTTGCAACACTAGGATTAATTCTCTTCTTCTTCTGTCATTTTGGTCCTTTTTAAAGTGCTACCCTCTCCAAAGTTGGGGGCAGGAAGTAAATGAAGAATGGCAGTTGTCTGAATTTAGGAGTAAAGATATGAGCATGTTGCCTTAGAGGATAACCAGGCCAACAGTAGTTGTTCTGGTGTGTATGAAAACAGCTGATAAATGGACATTACATATTATTAAATGTGATTGTGTTTGTTTTTAAAGGTGTTGGGGACTGATGGTGATTCAAAAGTCTCAATGACACAGCTGTCGTCAGTGCCTGCATCCACATATGTGGTGGCTCAGAACACCTCCAGGTGCACCACCACAACCACTACGAAGAGCAGAAAGACAAACAGCAAATCTACAGCTTCAACCACGAAATCTGCACCGGTGCCCAAACTGCAGGAATGCAAAACCGAGGCTGCACCCAAAGTTACGGCATCCTCCTCCTGTAAAGATGCACCCACAGGATCCTCCACAGTGGTGCGGCAAGTCACCAGAAGAACTTCATCTTCCGAAACAGAATCAAAAATTACAGTCACATCGGAAACTACAGTGACAATTTCGGCCAATGATGTGGCTAAAGCGACAGTTCAACACAAAAACACTCAAGTATCTAAGGCTGTGCCACTCTATCATAAGGTTAATCTACCTGCTGCTCCTCACCAGACCCTGGTCAGGCCTGAACCCAGGAGTCCATCCACAGAGCCCTCGCATATCATCGCCACTAAGATGAAACCAATTGAAAGGCCTCCTAAAGTTGGTAAGTATCATTATTCATATGGGGAAAACAACTTGATAAGCCTGAGTGGTTTTAATCAGTGATCTGCTGCTTTGTGTTACAGGTGTAAACTCCATTATCACAGTGACGTGTAGAGGAAAGCAGAAGCTCTACTGTCAGCTGTGTGCGGTCAAGTTGAAGAAATCTGATCACCTGTATGATGACCCACGCCACAAGTATAACTATGTGGTGGGTGACTGTGTCTTGCTGTAGAACATCTGTGAGTAAAGCAGCGTAGTATTACTGATGTAAAACGTGGGTGCTTTCTTTCCAGAAAAACATGTTGCCTAAGGTGCATGTCAGGCCGGAGGAGGAGAGTAAATTGGACTTCCTTGTGGGGCTCTTGCTTGAGGTGGAGAAAACTAATGGATGTCCAAAGGGTCAGGTGAGCTGCACACATCTCTTCAAACAGTTGGTATGTTTAAAAATGATTACTAGGATCACCGGAAGCGTAATCTTTAAGTGAGAATGTTTATCAAGATGTTCTTGCGGTTAAGTGTCCAGAGAAAACACAAGGTGTTGAGACACTGAACTTAGAACAGGGTTGCACAATCATTCTGTCGTTTTTACCAGTTAACAATTTGATTTGCTGTGCACTCGCTGCGTTACCCTGGAAAAGAGGAGACGTCCAACGAGACAAGACATCCTAAAAAGCGAGTGCCTAATTTTGCAGCAGAAAAAGAAACTTAACTGAGATGCTGATGTGAGGGAGCTGTGAAACACCCCTATGGGTATTAGGGATGCACATTTTGTTTGTTTTTTTTGTTTTTTTACCTACGCTCATTAACCGATTATTAACCGTTAACTGATTACAACACTTGTGGCGCACATGTGTATTTAACAGCAAAAAAAAAAGATAAGTATTGGTGATTAATTTTTAGTTAACTAGAATGTTTTGTTCTTTCTTTTTGCCAGACTATAGAAGTGACGACTGATGAGTACATGGTGCTCGGTGCTCTCTCGGACTATGAAGGTAAAGATATTCCAAATGTCTTTGTCTAATTTAAGGATCAGGAATATTTTCTCAATTCACTTTTCTGTCTTTTGCCTTTAGGTCTTAAAAGGGTAGAACAAATGCTGGCAGAGAAGAACATCTATGCCCCATCACCCTTCGCAACAGCACAGGCTTTGAGACAGAAAGCTGCTCTCATCGCTCCATATGAAGTTGCAAGCCCAAATTATGGTAATTTTACATCATTTTAGAGAATCAGATTGAAACGTATTATTCACCCACATGCAAATAGATTTGAATTTATGATTTTCTATTTACCGTACATTCCTGTGGGGATATTGTTTGTTGGACATGGTAGATAAGTCCACTTGAGGAGCTTGTTGCATTATTGTTAGATTATTCTGAGTTAAATTGTAGTGAGGTTCTGTGAGTGAGACACTGAGGTCTGGATTATCTTTGACCAGTTTATGTGGTTTCTTTCTCTCAGAGATGTACATGCAACAGAATGAAGCATCAGGAATCTCTAATAAGAACCAACCAAACCAGCTCCAGATACAAGGTAAGAACAAAAAGGCAAACAACGGGGACACCCTGTTCACTCACCTGGTAGAGGATGTACACTGTCTGCATTTTTTCAGATGCTTTATTGTTTGGCCATTTTGCATTCATTATTACCAAAGGATTTTTGGTCTGAGAGGAAAAATGTTCTGAAGTTTCCTGCTATAGAATAAATAACTGCTCTTTATTCAGAAATGAAATCCAACCAGACCATCGAAAGTGACCCCCAACATGTAGCAGGTAAGATGATTGCCTTTGTTATTAATAGAGAATGAATCTTAGTAACGTTCACATTTACAACTGGACTAAAAACTGATTTCTGCTCGATTTAGTCTCTGTCAAACAGGAAAGGGTCTTGCAATATGTGGAGGCCCATGCTCATGTTCCAGTCTGTTCTGCAATACAGAGTCCTGGTAAACACCAAGCTTTATCTTTCAGCTTCTCCCACATGCTTATTTTCACATGCTTTTACAATTGCAAGTTTATTTAAAGAGCATGATTCTTGCAGTTCCTTTTATCAATTTTCCTTTTTTTAATCCACTTTGTGTGTATTTTATTCTTTTGTGGAATAAATTCATTGCATTATATTTACCATAAATTTAAATACAAAAGGTATTAGTTTGTGGCGATTTTGTTATTGTTGTTAGTTTGTCTCCCCTACTTATTCTCACATCTTGCCCCTTCCCTCCTCCTTACCTGCCAGCAGCCCATGGTTGCGCAGATCTTCCAGTCACGCAATCAGAATCTGTGGACAGCTTTGCTCAAATCCCTTATCCCTGCCAAGAGGCTCCTGAGGACCGACAGCAGCAGCAGAGACGTGACCCAAGGACACAAGACACAGAGAAGACACCACCTGTAAAACCCCACAGCCCAACCCCTTTCTCTTCTGCAGCTGTGGTGAAAACAGAACAGCAGCACCAATCAGGATGCAGCCTTGAAGCAGAACATATATCCAAACCCCTCAGATCCCGTGGAAGACCTGAGCAGCACAAAGCAGTGGAAATGCACCCAAAAATTTCAGTGGGTAGGTATTAGGCATTTATTCTGCACTATATGGATTTATGTCTTTTATCTTTAACATACTGATTTGTTTTGTTATGTTGTACTGGTGTCGCAGGGGAAAGAATTCAGGGCTCCTCCGATTTATCCAAATACTTAGGTGTGAAGAAACTGGAACCAATTGGTGGGTGTGCCCATCCTTGGACAACATTCCCTTTTAAGCTCCTATTATTTCATTTAATGTCACAGAAGCATAACATATGTAATGGATACTGTGCTCTCATCAGGTCTGGGCGACGTGTGGGAGTGTAAAGGGCCATCTAAAACGTCATTCTTCTTGTGTGAGAGCTGCAGGGAGAAGCTGTCACTCAAGACCATCTTTCAGCATCTGACCAGCACTGATCACATGGTCAAATACATTGTGAGTGCTATGCCAGTAATCTTGAGAAAACCTCTTAACCATAAATATACTACATGGGCTCTCACTTTTTTTTCTCAACTATGTGATATTTATGTCTTTCAGAGTAGGGCATATCCGCAGCATCTGAATTTCTGGCAGTGTGAGGATGTGACCCAAGAGCAGAAAGAGTTTATTTTAAAGGGCGTCGCACAGAAATTGTATCAGCGGGAGCATCACAACAGGATTGATGCACAGGTACCCTGACACCCTGACATTTTGTCCACTCACTTATTCTGGGAAGACATGTACATATCTTTGTATGGTTTGCAATACTTTTTACTTGGTTTTCCCATGCACACATATGACCTATGTGAAAAATATTCTAACAAGCATATTTGGTCTGCATCACTTATGGTGGACAAATCATGTTAAGGTTTCACAATTGTGCTCAATTGTCCTGGGGGGAGTGAATGGACATCCATTATTCCAGTTGTAATCCTGTATTTCTCTCACAAAGGGTGTAGCGCTTGAAATGAACCTCTACGAATATGTACGGACTGCTCCATTCAGTAAAGGTAGGAGTTGGTTTGATGTGCAGTAGTTGAGTGTATGGTGTTACAGAGCAAACACTGATATCAACCGAACTGATTGCTGAACTGACAGATTTTCTTTTGTAGCTTTAGAAATGGTCCAAAACATTGGGAAAGCAGATAAAGTGAGCGTCATGTGTCCATCCACCAATATTCCACAACAAACAGGTTAGTGCAAGCACCCAGAACAGTTAGAGTTTGGAAATCAGAAAATCTTTACACTCATTGCACGAGTACAACAGGCTATGACATTTGATTTCTGCTGCACAGACACACCGTCTGAAGAGAAATGGGAGAGTCGAGAGGAACCTCTTCCAACAGAGGAGCCTGAGACAGACCAGACAAGTGACCAAGGTACGAAATATTGTCCCATTGGGAAATGTACAGTTTATGTATCATGTACAATTCCTTGTGAAAGTATTCATACCCCCTTGTACTTTTCCACATTTTGTCACCGTACAACCACAAACTTGAATGTATTTTATTGGGGTTTTACGTGATAGACAAACACAAAGTAACGCACAATTGTGAAGTGAAGGTAATGTCGTCGGATGAGAGTGACATAGACTGATAATCCCTGTATAGCTATTGCTTTAATACTGTAGTGTTGCCATCTTGTGCCGCCATGTTTGTACGGCAGCCCGAATGGAAAATCCAGCCAGTCAGATAGCACGTTTCGTGAGTTTCGCGTTCATAACCAACAAAGAAGTAGGCGGTAAATAAGTTTTTTTTTTGTCCTCGTAGGCCCTTGTCACTTTGCTGATGGGAGGGGTGAGTACGAGTGTTCGCTGCAATCTAGAATCTGAATGCTAGATATCACAGTTTTCCCCCCATTTTACACACTTGATCTAAATTTGTAGTTGTAATGTGACACATTGTGGAAAAGTTCAGGAGGTATGAATACTTTTGCAAGGCACTTTAGGTACCATATATTTAGATCGATGTAGCCTACTGGCATCTGTCATTTCTTTCTCTCAACTATGATAGATTAATGCTATTTTCTGGTGCTAGAGGCAAGACACAACACCGATGAACAGAATTTGGAAGAAGAGACTGCAGCGGCTGGACATTTGGATGAAGACAAACATGGAACAGTCTGGAGTCCTCTGCGTGTTACCGGTGCCTCCTCAAATGCTGATTCTGTTGTCCCGCCATTCCTCTATGACACAGATCTCAGGCACAGAGAGACCTGCAAGAGCCCCTCTATACAACCGGAGCCCGGACCACCAGACATTCAGCACCAAGTACCTATTATTATTAAAGTGGGACAGGCAGAGATACAGGAAGAACCCCAGTCTATGGTTAGTCAGAACACTATGCAAACCCTGCGAGTTTCTCCTACAGATAAATCACTTGTACCAAGGAAAAGGCCAGCTGAGACATCTGTTGAGGCACTGCTCAGAAGTTGCACTGATAACCCCCAACTCAATGAGCCTACACCAGCCAAATGCACTCGCAGCTCACAGCAACAGGACTATGAACCCAGATCGGAACCAGTCTGCAAGTCCTCTTCTGTTGACTCCAATGCAACCTCCACCACCCTGCCTCAAGACAACAAAGGCACAGGACCTGAACCTTATGCAGATGAGGAATGTACACAGCTTGTGGACCTAATAGCTCAGATGAGAGAGGATAGGTCTGAAGTAAAGGTCTTTCTTTGCAAGCCAGATCCAGATGAAGCTGAATCTGAAAGTGGTGTGGAAAGCACATTGGATTCAAAGTGTGAGCTGGTTAAAGCTACATCCAAGTCAGATGGCACCATATTATCTGCTGCCAGCACTGCTGACCCCAGTGAGCCAAAAACCCAGAGTGTCAGCACTGAGACCATCTCAGGCAATGTGATCAAGCTCAAACCTCGTTATACTGACTGTGCGGTCACTAGTCATAATGCAGAGCAGGTATCACAGCCACAAGGAAACATGCAGACTGAGACCAATGGTGTTGATCATATGCCCATTAGCACCATCATAACAGTCGGGTCAAACCCAACCAACCAGCAAGGGGGCGGCAGCAAAGAACAGAAACACACTGAGGGGCACAGTGGCTACCAGGTGGCTCAGAGCTCCACAGATACGTCAAACCCCAGTAACACTCAGACATATTCGGCAGGGTGTTTTCAGTACAGCCAAATGTGTCCTGTCAAAAATGGAAATTCACATCAGCTTTCCACTGCAGCTGTTGCAGGTCACCTATCACCAGACAATCCAGCTGTTACTCCAGGATGTGTTGACCTTGCAGCGCAACAGCAATTATGGCAACAACAGCAGGAGCAATGGCGGTACCAACAGCAACAGCTATATCAATACCAACAGCTGCAGCTACAGCGTCAACAACAACAACAACAGCTACAGCTCCAACAAGAACAGCAACTACATCTCCACCAACAGCAGCAGCTACAGCACCAAGAACAGCAGTTGGAGCCACACCAACAGCAGCAGCTATACCAACAGCAACAGCAGCAGCTATACCAACAGCAACAGCAGCAGCTATATCAATACCAACAGCAGCAGCTATATCAATACCAACAGCAGCAGCTACAGCGCCAACAACAGCTACAGCTCCAACAACAGCAGCAAATATACCAATACCAACAGATGCAGATGTGGCAATACCAACAGCAGCAGCAGTCGCCGCCACCGCCGCAGCAGTAGTAGTGATACTCATGAAACAGTGACAACCAGGATGCTGGAGAAAGTCACCAATGATGCTGAAACAAACACAGCTGCCAGCTTTTCTCCAGACCCTCTAGCCCTTCTCCGTTCTCCTGCAGCCAAAAGTAAAAGTATCCCCGAGGCACCTGCAAACCTTTTTCTACCTTCTTGTTCAGGTTTTATTTCAGTTCTCTCTCTTCAATATCCGATGAAACTACCAGGTAAACTATGGTGAAGACATATTTCATAACGTAACGTGCTGGTATACTACGGATCAAAAAGTCTTGCAGATTTCAGTTTGTTATACTTTTTCATCTTGATACAAATGTTGTAGTCAAGTCATTTTTCATTTTATAACATTTATTTCATTATATTTGTGAATTTGTGTATTCACACAGGCATGGTGCCATATGTGTAATTATTGTTAAATCTGTTCAGAGTCGAAGTTGCTTAAGAACTTAAGCATATTGTTATACAGTACGTTGTAAGCACTGTTAACTTTCTATGTGAATATTTAGTTTGTAATTCTGTCAAACCTTTTGAAATTTTGAATATTAAGCTGCTGTTGCTCTTTTCACTTTTTAACTTTTTTAATGCAACATTTTCAGCAGTAACTACTGTGGTTTTTTGTAAGAAGTTTTAATATTCATATTTTGTGCACTTGAATAAATTTTTTGTTAAACAGACCTGTTGCATCTTTATCTATCTTATCTAATTATTTATCTAAATTGATAGGACAGGTCAACCTGAGCTTCTAGTTGGTAGACATACAAACTGTCCACATGAAACCTGTCTACCGTCAAAACTAGAGCAGAGCTGAAACAGCAGGACTTCTCAGGTGACACTTGCAACTCGATGAGTGCTTAAGCCCTCTCCTCAACCTTATGACGCCCCATAAAATGACATCATCTCATTAGTCAAAGAGAAACTGAAGATGCCTTTCGAATGTCTATGTAATGTTTTCTCCAGGCATGGTATAGCACGACATGGATGAGAATTACCTGTGCGTAACCTCTTATCACTATGTGTGATGAGATTAGGCTAAAATCTGAAGTTCAATGCACTTAAATTCCAGCTTGTGACAGTGATGTGACCGTTGTCAAGTAGAATTGAGATCCTTTGGAATCAGTGAAACCATCTCAAGAACACAGAGGTCTGATTGATGAAATACGTAATATTTACTGAAATCAAGTATAATACGATTGACATACAAAATGTATGATTTCTGTAACTATTAGAGAAAAATTTGAATCTTGGAGTCTTGTGTGGTTAAAGGTCAGTTCCTCTGTGCTTATAGTTGAAGGCTGAGAGTTGTTCCTCTGAGATATACTGCCTGAGACTGTCATCCGCCCCTGCACTCCTTCCCAGAAACATACCAAGGTCTTGTTCCCTCCTTTTGTGTCTTCAAGTTCATTATTGGATGGTTTCCAGTCACAACTGCAGACCTAGATGATAACTGCCTGGTGCCGTCACCAGTGAGGAGAGAAACAATTGTTACTTTCCCATCACCTTGAGAGTGTAAATCTTAATCTCAGTGTTTCTCCCTTTGCAGGAGGGCCTGTGATGGAAAAATACCTGTAGCACTCTAAATGAGGGATGAATATTACCATATAAAGCCATGTTTCAAATTGAGTTTGGTGTGAAGTAATCAACCTGTAAATGGGAGGGAGTGGGTGAGTTGTCCATAGCATTGAACCTCAAGAGTGTAAGCTAATTGGGACCTGGTTCGTGAAGATGTCTCTGGATGATCCACCTGACCAGCCTATGAGGAATCCAAGTTTTGACAGCAGACAAACAGACAGGATGGATGGCTACTGCTGGTAGAATTGGGAGAACCTCCACTCCCCCCGCCGCTGGGGTAGAGAGCTCCCGGGGGATCATTTAAGCACTTGGCACTTGGATTTATTGTGACTTTATGAACAAAGTGCAGTACTTTCAAAACAGACTACAGTATTTCTTGTTGTGGGTTTATTGTGGCTTGCTGAACGCTGCCTGTACAGTATTCCTCACTGTGGATTTCTTGTGACTTTGTGCAGAAATCACAGTTTCTCCACTCAGTGGGATCTCTGTCCAGCAGGAGGATTAGGGAGCATTACAGTGGCCAGGCAGAAGCCATACCGGTTTATTTCTTAGGATCAGGGTTAAGAGTTTGATTGTGTGATTTCTGTGATTTAATGGTCAGGGCCCAGTTCAAAGGAAATCTGATCGGATTTTGGATAATGGATTGGATCAAATCTTGAAAATGGGTTGTTCAAAATTACAAACAGATTTTGAGATTGGATTAGATCACGTAATCCAACTTGATTTTAATGGATCAAACCCTCAGTTTGTGTTGTTCAACACTTGAATAGGATCAGGATAACTTTGATTAATGAATTCAAGGTGGATTTGTTATTTAAAATAATTTAAAAATGATTGATTGACCTTATTTTAAAACCAAACAGTGATAAGTAAATGAAGTTAACTTTTGATTATTTTACAACTGAAGAACTTCTGGATAATTTAATTAAATTTGAATTTGAAACACATGGGAAAATATTCACAATGTATCTGTATATTTGCTTTCTTAATTTTTTTTTAAACAGATGGGGTCTGTTTAAAATACATTGAAGAAATAAAGAGCACATAAAACAATACATGTACACCCCATTTTAAAATAAATCTACTAAGAGTGAGCCAATGCTGCTGCTCTACCTGTTTTTTACAGACGTATCAGCCTTCAGTTTGATACACAGTCACATTTAGAGCACTCGTTATCTGGATTTAGTAATCTTTAAAAGTTTGGATCTGGATCAGACTGATCCAAACCAACTTTGATTTGAACAACTGGGAGAAATGTAAAACAGATTACATGATCCTGAATAGCAAAAATTCAAAATTCAAAGTCCAGATAATTTAGATCCTGATTACACCTTTTGAACTGGGTCCTGCTGGTGATGCTTTATCCTTGCTAAATTCCTGCAATAAATAATCAACCTGAATTAGAAGAGAAAAAGAATCATTAGAATTCAGTAATCAGTTCCTGCTCTAGGCCGTAGAAGCTTAAATCAGAAATGGAAATGTTCCACTGTCAAACACACACGCACACAGACAGAAGTAATGGTTAAAAAATTGAATATTGGTAACTCTACTATCAGCTCCTGCTTATTCGTGTACGATTAGATCAGCCTCTATAAGACAAATTAGGTTTCTGACCATCTTAAATGTATGATAACTAGGCTTATAAATGTATCCTCTATCATCTCTAGGTCTCTTGAGTGTTAATGTGTCACAAGAAGTCTGTTTTGTTTCTCTATTCTGGGGACTGGGAAAATGGAAATTAAGAAATTGACTTCTCTGGTCTTACACAACTCAAAAAAGCTTTAAAAAAAAGAAAAAAGAAAGTTCCTTTAGACGTTACAGTCAGTCCCATAAGGTTTATTCACCAGGCAGCTGTGTCTCAATTTAGAGCAGGAAGTGCACTTCTGTTCACCACACAGCCACTTTGGTTAGGAGCTTAGTTATACTATTGTTAGGATTATTGGAAGCTGATACATGGTTTTGTGTGCTTGTAAATATTTTTTTTTTATTGTGTAGAAGTTTTATTCCCCAAAAGCTTTAGGTATGAAAGATAAAACTGGAAGTCCCCCTTACTGCGGTCCATGACAGTAAAAAAATGGATAGAGTGAGAAGAGAGGGGCCAGTGTGTGCGCCAGCATGAGAAAGTACAGTGTTTGCATGTAGCCACCTGCAGGACAGAGTGGACACTGAGCTGGACAGACTTGGCATGTGGCAAAATCTGATAGCCCCTGATCAGGCCAGAGATTATGTTAATGAAGGATGACACCATTATATCTGGACAAACTACAGGGGCTAAACTAAGGACACCTCTCATTTGAATAAGAAGGTGCGCTTTTACAATAGATTAAAATGAAGTCACAGAGATAAGAAGTTAGTCTGGTCTAGAACAGGCTCTGCAGGTTTATGTCCATTTTGGGGGGGGTAAACTCTAATGCACCAAACTTTGTTTGTCTCTGCTTTTCTAATAATTAATTTTATGAAGTTTTGATGAGTATTTTTTATGACTTTTCGAACCCCTTTGGATACTGTACTATTGAATGTTGGAAATAAAGAGCCTCAACCGCAACTGGCCCAGCTATGGACCTTTTTTTTTTAACTGACTACTATTGAATTACAAGGATTCAGACCCTTTGAACTGAGAGCTGGACCAATAAGGAGACCTCTAACCCTTACAACAATGAGAGAAAAGGTAGCAACCTGCATCAATATAAAGGAGGAGTAGCAGCAGTACTAGCAGCATTTGTATCAATAAAAAAAAAGGAAATAAGAGAACAGTAACCTGCATAAATGTACTGACTGTTGTCTTACTGACTGATGAGATAAAGCTGAACCTGTGTCTCTACACTGGAGATTGCCAAGATGCACACAGTGACCTCATCAGAACTAACAATGAACACATATTCTCCACTTCTCCACAGTAGATTGAGCACTTACACATTTTACCCATTTAAACAAGTTAATCCGAGTGGAAACTTTTTTTCTTTATGTAAATTGTTCTGAACTGTATTTGACCTGTTGTGTCCTGTTGAAGAATGTGAGGGAGTCAAGCATTAGCCCCGTGTTACGAAGGGTTAACACATGGAGAGAGAGGAGCCAGGACATATAGAAAGATTTATGTATATGTTTATGCTTTCACTTTAGGTAGTAGTAAAGTTTAGTCTCATGTTTTAACGAACCTATTGTGTCTTGAGCCACAGTGAAAGCAAAATATCTCCAAGGCCGAAGGGAGGAGAGGATGAGAGGCCTGTGAGCCCTGCTGAGGAAGAGTTTTAATGATCTGTATTATCTGCCTTGGACCCTCAGACACCTAGGATGGAAAATTCATGTCGGTGTAGGGAGGGTTTTGTTGTGTTTCAGGTCCAGAGGTTTGTGTGCACTGGCGACCCAGCCTGAGGGCACCAACGAAATGGGGGCTAAATCTAAACCACAGCCACTCCCCACCTGTTTTTGACCAATAAGAGTTAATTACACACACATAAAATTTAACATAACGCTTTTGTCTTGTGGGGATGACAGAGAATTCTCACTCTCTTGGGTTGGTGATTGCAGCTAACTGCATGCAGACTGCAATTTCTTGAACAGGTGAGTTTTTTGTATCTGATTCGTTTGATGATCCAATTTAACCGGAAAGCCACTGTTTGTCCTCTCTTGGAATAAACAAACATGCACGTCAGTTTTCCTGTTTTTTCAACCTGAAAAATCTTAAAATTTTCCTGTTTAAAAAAAAAAGCTTACCCCTGATGTCCTGGTCTTCTAGAATGTCTGTGTGCTTTGATTTTGCTGCTAATTAACTTTCTTATTTTTAGGGTTTTTAAGAGTCTGACAAGGTTTCCTGGTAGTTTCCTGTATGTTTTAAATGTTTAATTGTAACTGCTTTGAAACCTGTTTACCAGGTGAAAAGTGAAAAGTGCTCTATGAATAAATTTAATCCAATGGGTTTGACTGAAATTGGACATTGTTTTGATTTCTGAGGTTACTCCTTTATACAAGTTTTAAGAATTCGTCTTTTTAAAATTGGTCTAATATGTGGTTGTCTAAGGCAAAGGGACCGGGTTTTCGCTCTCACACTCCATAAATTTGCTGTATTGAGAAAGGTTTTGTTGTAAGTAATGGGAAACTTGGTTTCTGTCCTGATGAGTTCTGAAATGTAATCGATCTAGTACCTCTACCCTTTAGCAAAACTGTCCTTATTGAACAAACAAGTATGAACCTCTCTGAACCTCTCTCTTACCTAATGTTTAACGTTTTGTAAGTTTGAGACCTGTACCTGTTGAACTGTCTGGACAGACATGTATATGTGACCATCAGTGTATAAAAGTCTGACCGTATCGTTGATCTGGGTCCAGTGTCTCGAGACCCCCATGGTTGACAGACACTGCACCCTATTCGGCCGAATAGCGAGACTAGGTCTCAGATTCTCCTTGATGATCATTGTTGACTATTGCTGCTTGTTCATATTAATCTGATTTGATATTCTGTAATAAATTCTATAAATCTCAGTAAGATGTATTGCTGTCTTTACTTCCTCACCATAGAAGCAAACTGTTGTCTCTACATTGTAGCAAGCACGTGCAGGAACTGTTATTTTTGTAATGATAGTAAACATGTACGTATGTGTTATCTTTTTATCTTTTGAGACTCTCTGAGCCTCGTAGGGGGAAAGTATCTCAACCCCCTGAACCCTCTTTTTCTTGTGGGGTGTGTTTTTCTGTTCCCCTTTCCTGTCTAATGGAGTGTGTTTTTGGTGAAATGTGTACCTATGTTTTTCTTTACCCAAAAGGTTAAAAGGTAAGGTCAGAGGTCATGGAACATCTGGATAGAGCAGGCCCCTCTCTGTTGTGAGAAGGTGGAATTTTGGGGATAAGAAAAGGGTGTTTTGAGCTGAACGAGAGAGGTCGCACATTTGCCCCCAGAGATTCTCACAGGTTCGGCAGTTCTTTTTAAATAGGTTAGGCTACAACAAGAGAAGGCCTGTCGTGGTCCTTCTTTTCATCAACACATCAATATACAACAGGGGAACCTCCACTCTTCGTTTCATGTTTTACTCAAATCCCTCAACTTATTCTGGTCTGACGTCTGCTGTAAAAACAAGACACAAAATAGATAAAGAACCTTTATTTTCTATCATTCAGTACAAAATCACAGTCTCAAAAAAGTCCAATATAAGTCAGAAAAATGCTTATCAAATATAATCGTGTGATCTTTCTTCTATAAAATCCCTGCACCAACTAGTCGGGGCCTTCGTTTGATGCTAGTTGTGTTATGTCTTCTCCTCATGTAGCCTACTAGTTAACCATTTTTGTGCTGATTATTTCTTGTCTAAACACAAGTTGTAAGAATTTAATTTATGTCAATTATTTGGATACATATAGCAAACCGTTCTGGTGGGTGCACATGCCTCATTGCTCTGGTGTTTTAATGAGGTGCTGGCACACATAGGCCTACACTCACTACAGAGACTGGTGCCTCTTGGTACACCTGTTGCAGGCTACTTTCATGAAGCTGCAGCTCTGGGTACTTTCCAGGTCAAAGTTCCCTTTTTCTCCCAACAGTATACTCCTCCTGCTGGCTGGCTACATGTTGCAAACACTGTAATTTCTTAAAATAGTGCACACACTCACCCTTCCTTCTGACTCTCTTCTGAGAGGTTTGTGAACTTCATGACAAGGTTGTTGGTTTTTTTTGTTTTGGTTTTTTTAACCCAACAACATCAGGCTGGTGATGAACCCAAGTGTGTTCAACTTCATATTTGGACTCATCTCTTCATTAATGAATAAACCACTTCAGAAAAGCATCTGCCTGCAGCACAACAGACTGTCATGGAGGATGTGAGGATGGATTAAATGGTGGCGAGGTAGAAGTTCACCAGCATTTTCAGGGAGGTGAAACTTCCTCAGCTGCCGCAGGAAGTATATCCGCTGCTGAGCTCTCTTGGTGAGGGAGCTGATGTTCTGCTCCCATTTGAACTCCTGGAAGATGGTGCTCAGGAAAAAGAAGGACTCAACAAGGTCACAGAGTCACAGAGGATGACAGCAGGAAGGGCAGCCATGACACCAATCCATCTCGCTCCTGTAGGCTGACTCGTCCCCCATCAGAAATGAGGCCGATGAGTCTCAAACACAAAAATGTTTTTTTTTTCTGTATTCTGTGGGTATATAAATACTGTTGTATATTGGTGTGTTGATAAGAACAATGTCACAAAAAATGCACTGGAGAATCTCTGGTGCCAACGTGAGATCCTCTGTCTCCTCCAGGCAGAGAGGAGCCTCTGTCCAGGTGTCCCATATCCTCTGAGCTTTTTAAAACATATCACATCACCAAAACAAACATCATTAGTCAGAAAATGGGAACCCAGAAATACATCCAACACAAAGAAGACTGTGGTATATTGATGTGTTGATGAAAAGAAGGGATCATCGCTGACATGTTTTCGCTTGTATTCAAAAAGAGTTTATTTAGGCTACAAGAAGAATAGTGTACAAAAAATGCCAAATCCTGGAGCATCTCTGGTGTCAATGTGAGATCTCTCTCTCTATGGCTCAAAACCATAACCTTACTGTAGACTATATACTTTCTAACTCCAAAACTCCACCCTCTCCCAACATAAGGATATGGCTTATCATATTAAGCACATTAACATGAGCTTTCCATGTTTCTTGTAAATCTAATCAATTCCTGTATCTGTTTGAACAGTTCATATTCTATGTCCATGAACATGAGACAGGATCTAGCCTATATAATTTTACGACCTGCATTCATCCCCCAGACAAGGCTAATCAACTTAGTTAAGACTCTCACAGGAAAAAAGTGAAATGTGAAATATGAAATGTGAAACAGGAAACACACTCTCCCAGGGTACATTTCACAAGGGTCAGTCTCATCTAGGCTATTACTGTTACTAAACACCATGCAACATCTTTATAGGGCCTAGCCTCTCATCTGTAAATGTATAGGCTATGTGCTTCTATATCTATCTGTCTTATAACACCGGCCTTCGATTTGTTTACTTCTAAGCAAAACATGTCCAGCAGAGCACCAATTCACACTTTCCTTCAGTTCCAAAAAAAGGGCTCACATACAAAGAAGAACATAATACATGATGTTAAGGCAAAGGTTCAGGTGGATAGTACGGTCTACACTACAAGACAATTAAATAGTTCAGGGGGTTAATAGAAGACAGTTCACAGGATAGCTGGCTAGTTCATTAATATCCTTCAAATTTTCAGTGGGCAAAGAACATTTGTACAAGTACAATGAAAGTACAATGAAAGCCCTCTAAAATCTCATATATAAGTATGCTATTTCTGAATACTGATTAATACCAGAGACGTTGTAATACTTTTTGTTTCCACAGATAATTCCACTCCAGACTGAGCACAATATTTTAAATGTAAATATTTTATTTTGAAATTCAGTCCTTGCACGCGCGGCCGTATGCAGATCAACGTTGATGGTGGAGGCTGGCCAGACCGCAGACGAAGAAGAAAAAGAAGAAGAAGAAGAAGAAGCCGCCTGAGTTCATAAGGTCACAGCCTGTGTGTGATCAAGGCAGCGGGAAGAACTGACTGACAAACTTTGTTTGTGTGAAAGATCTTCCATTTATCGGCTTTCATAGCACAGCAGCAGCACGGTTAATTAGACAATTTAATACGACTTGCAGCACACACCGCATTTTTTATCGGTAAGTTGAGCGACGTTACAACGGGATGTGATGTGTGTTTACCTATCAAACAAATGTAAGTTAACGAGCTAGTATTGTTCAGCACTGGTTTATTTTGGTGACTGTTGATAGAAAACAAACAAAAACTTCCCTTGAGAAGATAGTGACTCATTTTTAAATATCGCTCGACAACAATTTTGTGCACCAACGGTTGTTAACGTTTAAAAAGATCCGCCATTTAGTGACTTTAAAAAAAGTTAAGCTGTTGTTTTTTTCTCTCTCAGCTCGATGGAGGAAGTTCATGCTGCTCGCACACTGAACCACTGATTGACACCACCGGTGAGTATCCTACAACATGTATGGTCCTTTTTCACTGAATTGGCCTTGTAACGTTACAGTGAAACGTTAACGGTGAATGAAAACTTTTTCTTTTACTTTAACTTTTCCTGTTGAAAGTCAACGTGAGTTAAATTTCGTTAGATGGTTTTCTGACAAATGAGGAAGAGTTGAGATTTGGTTTCACAGGATGAGATTAACAACAGAAAAAACAACAAACTGTTATGATTAATGTTAGGCACTGGCAAGCCACAATAAACAGTAAATTACCAGGGGGAGCTGTTTTCTGTTATATTTAAAAAAATATACATCAGAAAGCCACAACAGTAACTAATCAAAGTGAGGTTTTGGTGAAAAAGTTTAAAAAATCACTTCTACAACCTGATGTTGACTAGTGCATTGATTTGAGTGTTGTAACGTTATCTGAACAGCCTGTGATGACAATGCAGCTCCATCTGGTGGTTACAGTTTAAAGCAGAAGTAAGTGATATATTTGTGTTAATATAAGTCTTAAATAGTTATATCTTCCGACAGCAATCACTTACATAGAGTGTTTGGACCAAAACACGGGTCTGTCAGTCACTCTGCTCTGAGCCATTTATCGTATCCTACAGTTTTTATCCAATGAGGAGAGAGAACGGCATGCAGGGCTGTGTGTGCAGCCAAGGAACGCCGTGAATGTGGCGACGTAGGGACGAGGACTGTTATGGTGCGTTCAAGGAAACTCGTATTTTTCCGACCGTGAAGTGGTACCAGTTCGATCTGACAGGTCGGAGAAACAGTACAAAGTCGTAAGTTGTGACTTGAAGCTGTAATTTACGATTTCAAAAGCCTGCCTGGAACGCAGCATTAGCGAAAACGACCGGACCACTTACTTCTGCTTTAACTTAGAGCCACAGTGCACTTACAGTTACACTTAATGACTAATGAGAGACAAATGAACAAAAAACTAAAAGACTATTTAAGATTGGTATAAATATTCAAGGTAAGTTATCATGGTTTCTGATATGTAGACAATCTGGAGGAAGTTAGGTTGACTTCTGTTTTTTGTGAATTTTGATATATTCTGCATTGCATAACTTGGACACAGTATGCTGCAGCAGTTTTCTGCATATCCACTAACATAAGATAGGCTAATTCTCAAATTATACGGAGCAGGATATAAAAAAGCACCCTGCCTACAGTAGCCTACTACTTGGTGCTGACAGGAACAATAGCTCAACAGTGACCAGCGCATGCTAAGACAACAGTTGCAGGATCTCTTCACACTCCTGTGTGGCCCTCTGTAGTCACAAAACTCTAATAAGATTTAGGACTTTGTTTTAAAATTCCTCTGGCAGCTATTCGCCACTGACCTTGAATGGTAGGCAGCTGAAGAAGTACACATGATAAGTGTGTCCTTGAAACAATGTGGGAGTCTAACTCTGAGACTGAACGAGTAAGACTGTCCAATACAACACACCATTGTGCCAGCCACTCATTTGTTTTTTACACAGGAATGTATGGGTGACACTAGATAACATTATGCGGTCTTCTTCTCTCTAGATAAACAAGAGACAACACATTATTTTTGACTTTGATAAATGTGAGAAAATATTATTTTGGTTGTCTATATTTCTTTTGAATTTTTCATGAAGTTTTGAGGGAAAAAAATGTTGTGGAAGTTGGGCACAAGCACATTCATATTAACCCTCAGAGATGCTGATCACTATCTGTCTGTATGAGAAAAATACAGTTTCCTTCAAGCAAATTGTTGGTTAAGGGTGTCAAATCTATTTAAGACACAGAGAAAAAGTTAAAGGTGCCTGTTAAGCATTCTGAGTACCCCCATGTCTGTTTTTGTTACGCTTAACTTGGCACTACACCATGTAGGGTTAAAGTGTCAAAAGAAGTGACGTGTGCACTACAGGTGTGGAGCATTCAGAGTGCCGTTGTGCTTTCTGTCAGTGACCCCATTTTGATGCTGTTCAGAGTGAACACCTGTGGGTGTATTAAACTAGAAAGACTAGAATACATTTAGAAATTCCCACAACACTGTATAACTTCATGTACACTCCAATTCAAATTTCATGCAGGTAGAGATCCTACAACAGCAGCATGCATACGGCAAAGGGACACAGAGGTATGTCTTCCTTGTCGCTTTGAATGGGCTAATACACTTGCTTTGCCTATCTGCATACCTTTTCAGTTACTATTTTTGACTGATGTCTTTCTTTTTTTTAGGAGATTCAAGCAAAAGCGAGCTGCTCAGTTCTCTGAAGGTGTATCTGAACAACAAGAACAGACTACAACCCATTATTGGTACGTAGCAACAACAGCTTATGAATTTCATATGTTCACCTGTGTGTCCTGTGTGTATTTAAATGATTTGTTGTTTTATTTCCACCTAGGCCTGGGCAGCATCATAGAATGCGTGAAGGTGGGAACATGTAACAAAGAAGTGTTGTACCTATGTGTGGTGTGTATTTGTCGACTAAGTAAAGCCGACATGAGGAACCACATCATTGGAAGTCTCCACAGATACAACTACATCGTCAGTATTACTACAGTCAAAGTCATTATGCCAAATTAGGGTTCTGTCTTGGCTTTGTAGTTTAACGTGTTTATTTTTTACTCAACAGAGAGCCTACTACCCAAGCTTAGTGTCGAAATGGAAAGAGAACTCTGACCTGTCTAAGCTGGCATGGCCTTTAATGGAAATAGCCAAAACAATTGAGGGAAAAGAGGGAGCTGGAGAGGTGCAGGTATGTACATTTTTTAGCACATGGTTGTTTTGGATGCAGTTATTTAAAAAAAGAAAAAATCTTTTTCCACCTCCACATGAAGTTGTTTGCGGTTGAAGATGCTGTTTACCAGAAGATGGCAACACACAGTGAAAATGATGGTAAGGGAAAAGTCCTTTTTTAAAAAAACAACTTTTTTTTCATGATTTCCATGGGGTGTCATTTTTTTCTCGTTCTCTTATTCAACAGCTGTAACTATGATACGTTTTTTAAGAGACTGGCACAATGAGCCTGTGAGTGCTTCAGAGACTACACCTGTGCAGATGGAGGACCATTCCAGCCAATCGCAGAGGATTGTATTGCTTTCTGGGAAGTCCCTCAAAGCTGACAAGATATCACACAAGACTTCAAGCACACAAACTAACAGTCCTCCTCCACATGTGATGCAGTCGCCAGCCGACTGGCTCAAAAACATCTCACCATCACGCAATACACAGATGTCACCTGAAGCCTCTGTGCTGTCAGAGAGCAACAACAGCTTTCTTAATGGCTACACAGGAACCACACCTCTTATTGGTGAGTGCAGATCAATAACAATAGTGTAGGTCAAAGTAGATGCCAAATGTTAGTTATTTAAAAAAAAATTGCTTGTATTATGTTTGCACCAGGTCTTGTTCGTGTGGTTGAATGTAGGAGTGAAGATGGCAACATGCATGTTTTCTTATGCCACTGCTGTCGCATCAGATCCAACAAAGAGGACATCATTGATCACCTCACCAGCTCCTCTCATCTCACCAACTACTTGGTCAGTTTGTTCATTTCGGTTATTTATTTATATACATAAAACAAACACAAATCATTTTTCTTTAAGCCTCCTGAGGCTTTGAAGAACTTGCTTGGAGAAAGTTTGAAGTTCACTGACAACATCTCTGTGTAGACGGAAAAACATCCTGAGCAGATGGGTGTAATGACAGCAGATATTAATGACAACTGTCAGTTAATCCAATCACTCATCAGGAAAGTCGAACAAGAGGAGGGCAGAGCAGAACTGAAGGTATTGTGTTCACTTTTATGCACAGCTTATCCTGCTTTGAAATGACCTGTAACTTTAACCCCTCACAGAGGAGATCTTGACCTCGCCTAAATTTGTCTCTCAATCAGTTCTTAAATGTCTTATGTTCCTAGGTGATAAATGTACCAGAATCACTCTGTATCCCAATGACTGGCAAAAGTTACCACTGGTGTAAGTACAGATTCATGTTTCTTTTTTGGGCCATAAACAATTGACCTCTTTAACTTCAACTCTCTGCTCTTGAAGAGTCACTTATGATGTAAGTACAACCTATATTTTCCTCTGTCCCTTCACGTTATTACTCTTGCTTTCATATATTTAAGAGGTGGTGTAGCAGTAGGTGCTGTGCATAAAAGAAACACTCCATAAGGTCTCAAATACGGTATGAAAAAATTCCTCTAGTAACTACAATAAATCCACCAAAGCTTTTGTTCTCTTTTGCAGCCAACACTTTGTTGTAGAGGAAGTGAGTTTTATTCACATTTGTCCAGACCACGTATTGATAAAAGTATTTATACTTTGTGGTTAAAAAAAAAAAGCAAAGTAGCCCATGTCTTATATTTTGTTATCTGTATTTTTCACCCATTTTCTCTCTTTCATCTTTTGTCCTCTTACAGCTTCTAAACAAATTGTTTATTTTTCCATGCAAAGATTTATGTTTGTATTTTTGTTTTGTATACTCTTGGATTGTCTTTTATTCACTTCCAGGTATAAAGATGCTATGTAATGGATTGACACTTGCAGGCACCCATAAAAGCAAAATCACAGGTGTGTTCATGGAAACTACTCTTCACTTGCAGAAGTTTCTTTGGTTCTGTCAATGTTGAAACAATTGGGTAATTTTGTGTTGCTTTTTGCTCAGGGCCAAGATGGAACAAGGACTCGGTTGAGGGCAAAACAGAGAAAAATAAAGCAGTGCAGCTGAAATGGACAAAAAGAAAGGCAAAAAAGAAGGTAAAGAAAGTGGCAAATACTGTGTTCAATGTCAGCCTGCCCCTGACCAAAGGTTTGGTGCTGCTGGAGAGGTCGGCTTTCCTTGAGGACAGCCCCCCCATGTCAGAGTCACATTCATCGGCCTTAGACCTCACTCCATCTCCCAAGACAGAGGACTGTGACTTGGGCTATGATATTGAGCAGGACTTCTACAGTGGAGATGCAGAAGCGGATCAATACGTGGGACCAGAGAGAATCTTCACAGACACTCCGTACCAAGAGGAGGACAGTTCATTCAGTATTAACGAAGACTTCAGGCAGTCTGAAGATGTTACTTGGACAAATGATCAAAAGGTTTACGGTGAGGGTAGTTATGGCACACAGCATGCTTCTCAAGAAACAACTAAGAACTTTGGAGACCTACAGAAAGAAAACAAAGAGGTGTCACACGCTGTGCACAACACTCAGGACTGGGCATCTTACAACTCTTCCTACAGACCTGAGGACGGTTATGCTTCACAGTGGTACAGTTCTGCTCCACAGAATCAGGTTGGGACAGGAGAGAAAGTGCCAAAAGAAGAGAAATCGGATATGAGCGTAGCTGCTGCTCAAAGTTATTACCAACAACAACAACAACAACAACAACAACCCCAAAACCAGTACATGGCAGCAGATCATCCCAGTCATCTGACAGGTAGTATTGGGCATCATAGTTTGCCTGGTCAAACGATCCCCTATTCAAATGCTGCTTGGAACAGTGGGTATCCTCAGCTAGATGCACCTGCTCACAGTGGCATCATGGCACCTCAGCCTAGAGTACAGTCTCTTGAGACTGAGCAGAGATATCAGCGAACATACATGGAGTTCACTAGCAGCCATGTTCACACAACCCCACAAAGCTATGTGGCGCAACCTGCAGCCTATCAAGGCACCTACATGGGCCACGGGGTAACGTCTGCCCCCAACTACAGTTATGATCTGAACTACAGTAATCTGTGTTATGGAGCCTACTCTGGACATAGTTACAGAGACACAGGGCCACCAGGTTTGATGCCAGGAAGTGTAGGAGCAGCACCTCCTCCTCCACCATTTGTGAGTGCATATCCCAATTTAAGTTCAGCATACATGGCCACACCCTATAGAGACCAGAGCTCTACTCATGGTAGTGGTCTCCCCTATTGAATTAAATCACATTTTGATGGTCAAGCGATGTGATTGTTCTAATTTAAACTCTATATCTTATTTCTGTCAGAAGTGAGACTTCTATTATGTTGCCTGCAGTGAGAGTTATAGCCTCTAACATCAGTATTCTGCTTTGTTGCCTTTTACTTGATCATTATTGATCAAGGATTGTATTTTTTTTTATTTTGTGGTAGTAACACTGACAGGGATTTTCATTTATGTAAAATGTAAAAACAGAACTTTTGAACTATAAATGAGCGTACCTGATATGGAGTTGTATATATTTGTCAAGATAGCCTATGCTATTCTTATCTGAAAGTGCAAGGGACTTGATGCAAGGGACTTGATGCATACAGGCAGAATTAGAGATACTGAGTCATTTAAAATGAAAAGTGCTGGGATATTGCTAAGTTCACGTGCTCTGACCAAGTGAGGGTGAGAACCATTCAGTTATATTAAGCATCAAACTTTGTTTGTGTGGCAGCTGGCTGTTATACGTAAAAGTCACATTATTAATACTATGGTTTGCAGTTGTCACTAAATGAATATAACTGCTAACCTGTATTTCTTTTGAACCGTTTTGCCAGGTCAACTGCATTTATGTATAAGCTGAGCCCAATGAACTCAATTTGTTATGAAACGTCAAAGCGCTACAGAAGTAGTTGCTGCATAAAGCACTGCTGAGGTGGATTACTTTGCCCCTTTTGTTGATTGTGTGCACCACTAATGATATTGTATTTGTGTTGACTCTACATAGAAGTTTTGTTAGTGGGAGTTCAAATGTCTGTACACAAAGACTGTTGTTAAGTTCTTTTAGTGATTTACTGCAAGGCTCCTTTGATACAGTTACTTATGTACCGGTATATGTTTATGATGTTTGTTGTATTCTGGTTTCCTGGTCCAGCAGAGCATCTTTAACCTTTCACCAGCAATACCCAAGTCTTCTAATTGAACTTCCATTCAATCAATCCAAGGTTAAATCAGCAGTAGCCTATTGACTTAATAGAAATCAGATAACGGCATAATCACTAAGCAGTGATGCACATTTTTTTTTGCTATGACCAAGATTTGGGAAATGATGCAAGTGATGATTATGTTGTGCTTTAAGAATGTAAGGCTTTGAAACAAATCTCAAATGCAACTGCCAACTGATTTGGTGCAGAATAAATGCATTCTATGCGTGATATGTCTTTCTGTTTCATCATTTAAGAGGTTGAAATATTTTTAGATTTAGACTTGGACATCTTTATTAATCCCAAGAAGAAGAATACCTCAGCAGTTTACCCAGTCCATACAACCTTGAAGTAAGTAAATAAATACAAATTGGTTTTTGGTCAGTTTTGATATATTGGTAAATGAGAAAGATAAATAAGTTGAAGGTTATGTCAGAATTCATATTGTTCATGCGAGCTTTATATTTTAAGATCAGGATTCCCCTGATCTCCTCTTTCATGTTCAGCATCATTTTATAACATGGTTGGGAATACATGATATTCCTGGCCGATTATATCAGATCAGGGCAATGAAGGGTGTACAAAGATGTACAGTCAATGGTTTACATGCCGCATTTAATACGGAGTGGATATTGTGATGACAGCGTACAAGCTGCACAGTTACCGGCAGCGATAATCCTACAATAAACAGAGTAATTACCGCATCATATTACACAGACTGTGAAGTTTAATTTGGACGCAACAAGATACCTAGACCAAAAGACACTAGCTCTTAATTCTTCGTCATATTTATCAGCCAGACGACTTGTCATAACGGGATCTATAATTTCCACTGGACTTGAACGCACCGTCGCTGTCATACGGAACTTGCGGAAGCGCTTCGTGCAGTGTCTGCACTGGTTTGTCCGAAGCGGAGCCTGCAGCAGGGCAGACCCCTTCCCCCCTCCTCTCCTCTAACTACCGAGACGACAGCGGCGGTGGTAGCCAGTTAGCATAAATACCGTGTCTTCATCATAGGAGTGGTATCGTATGGTATTTACCTTGAATGGCTAAAAGTGTAGTAACGACTGGTTGGCTGTAGGTAGGTAAACAACATCTGGGAGGAACATTGGAGCTGCCTCTCCCGGTTTCTCACACTCCCCCCTGATCTCGTCGGTAATATGTCAGCTTTCTCTGAGGCGGCTCTAGAAAAGAAACTCTCCGAGCTCAGTAACTCCCAGCAAAGTGTGCAGACGCTGTCGTTGTGGCTCATTCACCATAGAAAACACGCGAAGACCATAGTCAACGTTTGGTTCAACGAGTTAAGAAAAGGTAAGGACGGTACGAGCTAAGCTAATTCCTCGTGATAAAACACGGCTGTAGCATGTTTACACAACTTAGATGTAGCTCCTGGCTACATACGCTGGCTAACTTCGGCAATGCTGTTACTAAAATTACATTAAACCTGACTGACAACGGACTGTTGTTAGCAGAGCAGTTGCTAACCAACGCTAGCCAACTTTCAGTTCAAGGAGGTTTAACTCATCAGCATTGTCTTAACATCAAGGCTAACGTAGCATGTAACCACGTTATGCCCCCCACTAACGCTGCTTTGTTTCTCTCGTAGCCACGTGAAATCTAATGAAGACAAGTCAGCATATTGATCTCGTGGTTTTCTAAATGTATGCATTCATGTTAGCTTTGGTAAACGAGTCTCTAATTGTTTAGCCCTGATGCAGCAGACTGAACCACCGAGCTGCTCTTTAAATTAACTCCCACAGTACACATAGTACATTCATATTAAGATGGATTTTCCTTTAAGCTGTAGAAATAAAGATTTCACCCAGTTAGCAATTGAGATCATGGCTATATGTGTCAATAAAGGTTGTTGCTCATATTGATGAACACTCAGTAACTCGTGAGTTGGGTGGAAATTATCTATCAGTCACACGAGGAGTTTTAGCTTCTTCCAGGTCAAGAAAATGAGCTGATCATGCTCCATCATGTTTTGATTTTGATTTTTAATTTAGTGTTAACTTTTATGAAATACTCTCTGTTCATTGGTTTTGGTGTTCCTAATATATAGCTGATAAGTTCTCCTTTCCCAAGACACTGCCAACATTTGAGTTTTAGTGAACTAAATTAACATTGAACTCTGGAAATAACTGGGCCACCTGGATAGTAAGATGGTACTGGTCTAATGGTCTGGACCAGGAGGGAAACTTGGACTTAAATGCTAGAAGTTGGTCAGTGCGACTTAAGCTCTTTGTAGCTGCTGGGGAGGGTTTACTAAGTCTTCATTGAAGCTTTAGCTTCTCGGTCATTAGTTTTGTCTTGGTTGCGTTCCCTCTCCTTGTCACAGTAGCACAACACAAATCGGCTCGACTCAGATCTGAATTGCACTATGTAGCCCTGAATCATAGATGTAAGATTTGTGATCATTTAACATTTGATGCTGTTTGTTTGTTTTGTTTTATACGTAACTGTGTCAAGTAGTTCAGGCAGCATCATGATTTACAACACATGATTTTTACATCTTTGTGGACTGATACTGAAATACACTGTAACGTCTGGTTTTCTGTGGTAGTTTGATACTCTTTGTGTAATTATATTTTTGGCTTATTGTCACAAAAGATTCATAAAACATGGTGTGCCACAACAAAAACTGATGCAGAGTGTGTAACCAAAAAAAAAGGAGTGGCTGGTGGTCTGTATGCGCATGTGTTTTTTTTAAAGATGCAACTCAAAGTGCGATGGAGGTTTCAGACCACCAACCTGCCGTTTATAACTGCCTGAAAGTAAATACTAGCTCTGAATTTATTGAGTAGATGCAGGTAGAGCTTAAACACATAATCGTTGAGCTGCTTACAATCTTATTTTAAATGTTGTGTGTTGGGTATTGTTGTAGCTAATAGAAGCCCTCTTTCCCTTAGGGTGCTCCTCAACAACCTAATGATATCTCAAGTGGATGTTGTATTTTAGGAGCTCTGTCTAAGGACTGAAAGTAGTGTGCAGTGCTAATAGCCGTGGGGATAGAGATGGCACATTTTCTCTGGAGCTTTAAGCTTCGCTCAGTGTTGACTGTAACCTGTGCAAAAACAACAGACGTACAAATTCTCACCTCTCTATTATCAATGTGCAATGGAGTCTTTGCTGGTGGAGAAAACACATAGAGAAGAAATATAGAAGAAGCAGTTAAATTAGAGAAGAAGAAAAAAATGACCTCCGACATGAAGTTCTTCAGTGTTTCAGTCCTTGAGGCTTTTATGTCGCCATAGTGAAGAGTACCTGACTTAAGTGGGTGTTTCTTTATAGATTTTGCTCTTAGTTGTGATTATTTTCTGTGAGGTGATTTGTTCAACCCTCTTGGTTGCATTGTGGTCTTGCTTGCTGAGAAAACATGCTATCTTTTTTTCCTTTTTAAAAGCTTAATCAAATCATCATAAATAACATTTTGATACGTTATCTGGTGATCAAAACACACTTGTTGCATCCAAACCTATGACTGTTTTGCTCAGCCTAATGTCAGGGGTTATGCATCATATCCAGATTCTCCAATGTAACATGTGTGTCTGCATCTGAATGCTTGCAGCTCAGGTATCACGCAAGTTGACCTTCCTTTACTTGGCCAATGACGTCATTCAGAACAGCAAGAAAAAAGGACCGGAGTTCACCCAGGACTTTGCACCCATCATCGTTGATGCATTCAAACACGTATACAGGTCAGATTCTACATTACTGTTTCAGGTCTCTGTGATTGGTTCGTTTGTATCACTAATTGGCTATTCCTGAAGTTCATGTTTCAAATATTGAATTGCGCTAGAAAATGTTGTTGAAAATGAACATTTCAAGAAACACTGGTCAGACTTCTCCAATAATCGTTTCTGAAATTCTTAAGCATTGCAATGTGATTGAGATTACCTTTTCGTTCAGGATGTGATGCCTTTAAACTTTGACGCAGCATATTGCATGTGTAGCATATTGGCAGTGAAACAAAGCAGTAAAAAGTACGTGCCTGTTGTGTGTTGTGTTCCTGTCCAGAGAGGGCGAGGAGGGCTGTAAGAAACAGTTGGGTCGGGTTTTGTCCATCTGGCAGGAGCGAGCCGTGTACGAGAACAACCTGCTGGATCAGCTCTCGCAAGTCCTATGTAAGTTGATTCACTACTAACCTGTAGTGGGACTGTATAGCTTGGAAGTAGCGCTCAAAACCCAATCATGTCTACGTATGTATGTATTGTACTTACTACTCACAACAACAATTCAATGTGGTGGCTGCTTATATACCCTACCAATCTGCAGCTTTGGACCTAACGTGCTTTGCCTCCTTTCCGTATGATGAATTTTCCTCTATGGCTAATCATCTTGACAACTGTGAAATTATACAGTTGCTCTGTATTTCATCATTTAAAATGTTCACCGTGTCACCGATGTCACTACACCAAGTTCTATTTTTAACTTTTCATGGCTTTTGCTTTTTTTTCTTGTAAATCACAGATGGAGAAAAGAAGGCGAAGAAGAGGTCATATGAGGAAATCCAGCCAGATGATGAGGACTTTGCCTCTCAGAGCTCCCCAGCTGAGCCCCCACAGGTGCTGCTCTAGACAAACAACGCAGCCATAAATACAGGATGCTAATGAAGTTGTGCTGTAAACCACATAGGGATCATTTGATGATACTTTTCACAGTTGACACAGCAGCTTTTGGAAGGATGCGTCTCTTCATACTGTCTTTCTCTGCTACCTGTCAGATGTTGTTCATGCTTGGCACATACTTAATCTCAACCTGTCATTTACCACGCTCTCTTCTTTCACTCCTCTCATCTCCTTTGTTCCTTTCACCTGCGACCTCAGACAGCGGAGTTAATCCGAGCTCTGCAGGAGCTGGAAAATGCAGCCTCTGGCGACTCAGTGCTGCGTCAGCGAATCTCTTCCCTTCCTGCCGAGGTGCAGGACACGTCGCTGCTTCACAGGATCACAGGTGGGAGACAGGACACAGGACGTTATTGTGTACTTGAGTCACATGGAGCATTTTATTAGGAACACCCTAAAAACACTGGATCAGGCCTCTGCTTACATTTGCAACAGCCTCAGAGCTTTGTGACATTGCGTTGAAGTATCCTCAAGAACAGGGGTTTTCAGCATAAAGCTGTTAATCAGTGTGCTACCCCCGACTTCTTGTTTTTGTTGGTCAATCGCTTTCTGCTGCCTGAAGATAGCAGAACACATGTCTCACACCTCCTGCCATTTAAACAGTGTGGGTGCTGAAGCTGCATTTGGTATGAAACTAGCAAAGACACAGACAGATGCAGACAGATGGTGTTGATGTGCAGAAGGGAAAAATAGATCAGAATTTAGCTAATCGGATAGTAACAGCCCAGCAGCAGACTGGACTGTTGACCATCTGAATACCTCAGCACAAGTCAACGTTCATCTGACCTGTCTATTAGGGATGCTCCGATAGCACTTTTTTTTACGATACCGATAGTCTTGGATCTGAGTACTTGCCAATACTGAGTACCGATACCGATCCCTCTACCACAACAAAAAAACAAACGATTAGGCAAAATGCAATGAATTGGAAGACAAATTTTATTTTATTTTATGCTTGTTACAACAAAATTTGTTCTTCTGATCTAAAAAAAAAAAAATACAACAAAGATGCAAAGCCACCCTCTGATTGCGGTCTTCATGCAGAGCAATTTCATGCACTGGTATCGGTTCTTGTACTCGCTAAAATTCACCGATACCGAGTACAAGTATATTACAACAGTATCGGACCAATACCCAATACCAGTATTGGTATCGGGGCATCCCTACTGTCTGTGTTTGCAGTCTCGAACAGTCCTGTTGTTGTCGTGGTGATGACTTCTGCTTTTGGCCAACAGTGATGAGAAACAACATGGACTTCTGCTATTGTAGCTCATCTACTTCATCTACTGTCTGGCGGATCAGAGGATCATTGCATTAAAAAGCAAATGTCCAGGTGTTCCTAATAAAGTGCTCACTGATTGTACATTAAAATCTGAACATTCAGAATGTTTAAGTAGTTTTAAAGCCTTTTAAAACATTATAAAGAGCTCACTTTTCTTCATCTCAAGAGACAAACACTACCGGCTGATGATCACTTAAACAACACACTTGAACTAGAATGAGTAAAAAGTGCCCAAAATGCCTCAATTCATCATATGAAGCAATGTTAGAGCTGCCAGTGATTACATAGTAGCTATTTACTTGGTCCAGGAATGGCAGATGTCTGAATTACCTTCAGCTGAACCCTCTGAAGTGGTTATTATTGAGAATTGTTCCCTGTTCTCTGTATGCTCTCTGTGATTCAGATAAAGAGTCGGGGGAGCGTCTCTCCCGGCTGGTGGAGGAGGCCTGTATGCTGCTAGCAGACTACAGCGGTCGCTTGGCAGCAGAAATAGATGATAGGAGGCAGCTCACACGCACACTAACGGTCTTCCTGCAAAGCCAGAAGGACGGCCTGACCCAGAACGAGCAGAAACTTGAAGTGCGTAAATCACTTTCTTTCTTTTCACTTATTTTATATGTGTTTATGTCTTGTCTACCTCGCCTTTTGTGTCATTAATATCCATTCTCAGTGGTCATCCTCCATCTAGCAGCATGCTCACACAGCTTGTCTTCCCATGTTTTTGAAGTAACATTTCTGTTTATGTATTTCAGCTGTTTCAGTCTTACTGCAGATTTCAATACAAGTCTTAGGCCTCATTGCATCGCCAAACAGGAAACATTCTCACACGTCCAAGTGAGATTTTCCCATTGTCACAGAGAAATACTTGAACCTTTTAGTTAGCTGAGGTCACTGCGCACTTTCCACAAGATAAGAGTATCGACCAAAACAAATCCAGCCTTCTAGCGCTGAACAACTTCTCTACAAAGTTTCTTGTTTTCCCATAACCTTGATTTCTTTGTGGTGACAATAACTGTCCAGCCTTCATTCACAGGACACCAAGAGGATCTTGAATTTGTAACTTCACCCAGTCAAGTCTCTTGTAATAAAAAACTGAAAATAAAAACTGAAAATAATTTTGTGAGTGCTTTTATTTTGCTGTAACACCTGCAGTTGCTGGTGGTGTGTGCTTTGTTTGATATTTCCATTTTAAGGATGTTCTATGCTAACAGCATTAACAGTTTTTTTTTCTCTGGTATTGACACCCTCAGGGTTTGAGTTGAGCTAAGTTCAATAGAAGTTGCAGATGTGCTCAAATGGAGGGGAACTCATTGTAGGTTAAATCAAAAATGTTAGAGTAGAACAAAGTTTTAGGAATCTAGTATAGCCACAAATAAGTAAATAGTGTATATTTATTATCCCCTGATCTGAAGAAATGTGTTTTGCTTGTACAACACACCCACACATCAGCTGTCCAACTATCATAACAAAGTAACATCTTAAAAGTGATGTAACTGGAGCACAGATAAAAAACAACAACATCTGAGTAACATTTGATGTGTCTTTTTGGTGTTAGCATAATTAGACTTACATGAATCAGGTGAAATTCTTTCTTATGTTAGCTGTTTCACGGCCCTCTCTAGATTTCATACACTCCATAACATGCCCTTTAGATGTTCAGTTCTTGATCAAGATGTTAAACTGTAAACACTTCAGTCTGAGTCCTTAATAATGACTTGAGAAGTTTTATGGACATAAAGTAAACCAAGAAGAGCGTTATCTATGAACCAGAGGTAAATACAGTGAAATATAAATGCATTCAAATCTCATCCTAGATACGGTAATTTGTAAGATGACTGATGAAGTCTCATACAACCTTTTGACAATTAATATGATTTCTGTTTTCAAATAAAACACATTGTTACATCACTAATATTTCTATTCTTATTTAGTTTTCATTTGAGTGATTGAGTCTTATCTCTGCTTCCTGAAATATTTCTGATTTTAAGAAAAAAAAATCACACCATTGCAACCATGTTTCTATGTTTTGACAGACTTGTGCTATGGACTTTTTCAGGAATACAAACGTAAACTGGCGAGGGTGACCCAGGTCCGAAAGGAGCTGCGTTCGCGTCTGAACAATCTTCCAGGGGGACTCTACAACTCTTCAGACTGACTGAAGTTTCACCTCCTGAAGTTTACACCTGACCCTCATGCTACTAAAACATCTCAGCATTGTTTCTTAGATATTTGATAAGCAACATTGCCACAGCCCTTATGTTTTTGATTTTGGAAAGTGTCTGTATGGTGACTTATGGTTCTCATTCTGTCTTGGATAAATAATTTATCCACATGGCTTTTATTAACAGAAACATCTTTTTTTTTCTCTCTCTCTGTGAGCTCATCTCTTTGTGCTGTATGTCATGGTACACTGTACATGAAGATGTATAATAATCAGACACAGGCCTGTCCTGCTCTGGCCCCTGCCCATCAAACCTTTACAGCTTTAAAGTACGTAGTACGGATGATGCTGGTGACATATTTTTGTATGATAGTGACTTAAAATAATACACCAGAAAATACTCCTTTAGTGTGACCATTGTAATGATTTTCAGTATTTTGGATTGCTGTCATACTTTTAGTTTACTTAATTTTCCTCACTCTTGGTTGTAGATTATTGCAGCAGTTTTTCCAAATTGAGATAATTCATTTTATTGCCTCCGAAGCGAAATATGTTTTTGTTTGATCATTGGGAAACCATATTGTGAAGCTGAGTAGTATGCCATGTTCCTGAAAGCAAACACATGTGATTATAATTTACATAATGCCTCTTTGTGAGAGGGGTGTGTAAATCATTGGTAAGTGTACATATTCAAGATTGTATATAGATATGAAGGCGTTGTACCTTTGAACGCTCATGATTTCCCTCCATGTGAACATGGCTTGGACGTGGTCATTCAGTCAGGTTATTGATTTTCTTCTTTACAAAGATATGTTTGTAGTTGCCCATACCTACATGATAAGGAACTGCTGAGTGAAGGAGTTTGACGTCTTGTTAACTGTAACATTTGTCTTCATAGTTTTATCCTTATGTCTACTGAACGCTGTGCTGCTGATGCCTCGCAGTCGGAGAAGTGCCCCAGTTTTCAAAGCCAGGCCTGAAAAGCAGCTGTTTGTTTTTGTAACTATGGAGCAAATTATTCTAAGAACCAAATAAACAGAAAAAAATGTATAAACCCTTTGCAGTCATGTCTGCTGTTAAGTTTGTGACACTGAGCCTGTTATGCCCGGGTAGTGTCCACCAGGGGGCGTAGTAAAGGGACGTCTGTCAACTTGTCCCAGTGTTTTTAAACGATGTGCGCTCGTTTTGAACGCCTGGACAGAGGGCGGGGGGCGGTACGGTACAAAGGCTCACTCCGCCCACGTGAGCTTCCTGCGGCGGACGACACGAGCTCACAGGAAGTTGTGTCAACGGAAGGTAACGTCTCGAAGAAACAAACCAAACCACACACGAACGGACAGTGTTTTTTACTTATAAATTGCTAATATAAACGTAAATATTACGTCCAGTAGCCTACGTTTTCTAAGTTGTGAACATTTTAAGTCTTTGTTAGTCGTTAAACTTCCAAAATGGACAATTTTGAGACACCTTACGACGTTGAAGCTGAATTCATTGAGTGCACGGTAAGATAGCTAAAGTTAGCTTCACCTGCTAATGTGCATAAGGTCCAAGAAAATATAAAACATTTGTACAAGTGCTAATCACTATTTACACTCGGTTGATAGATAATAAGCTAATTATATTAACGCTAAATTAGTATGATTAATGCTCAGTTCGTGGTTTAAGCTGCTGTTCACCGAGAGATTTCATCCATTTTTGTTTCTCTCCAGGTCTGTGATAAATCCATAAGAGGAGAAACCTTGTACAAGATCCACCTGACCACACCTGGGCACATCAAGGTACACAACACCATTTAGTAGTGAAGGGAGCTATGTAATCTGAAAATTGTTTTGAAAATTAACATACAAAATATTTTGTGATCAATTAATGGTAATGGACAACAAGCAATTTTACTGTGACTAGTGCTATTGTTAAATTTAACCTGACGATTTTCCTTGCACATAACAACAAGTTTTCAACAGGACAAGGTAAAACTCAAAGCTAGAAACAAAAGGTGTCATCTCACTGTCTTCACGAGCTGTGGAGATCTCTGGACTGTTGGTTTATTTCTCTCCTTGTGTATCCTGCAGCTCTTCCTCCCTCAGTCCTGCCGTCTTGTGTCATAGTAAAAACAATCTGGTGGGTAAGTCCCACATCAGTGATAACAGGCAAGTGCCGAACATTTCTTCTGAGTGAGGCTTGAAACTGAGATTTTGGGCACATTTGCAGATTGTATGTGCTCTCATATAGCAGTCTTGCTTTCATGTCTGAGCATTCAGGCACTTCTCTTGCTTCAAGAAACCAACATGCTCTTTGACCTTTGTGGGTTAGGGTAAGACATGCTGATGCTGTGCATCCAGGATGACTATGATGTCTTTGGTTGGTGCACCCTTCAGTGGGCATCATAGTGACAGCTATGACTTGATCTCTGTTTTCTTAGTCTTCTTGTGTGACCGATGTTGTTTGGTTCGGACTTGCCCTGAGCGAGGATTGATCCCACGACCTCCCGCACCGGAGGCGGCGATGCTAACCGCTTTGCCAAGAGGTTGACAACCGCTTGGCAGGTTAGTTAGCAAGTCTTTTTTATGGGTGAGTGAGTTTACTTCCGGCACCGCTACCGCTACAACCCGTCACTTCACCTTACTGGTCCCTCATGACTGTGGCACACCCGCAGACCTCCGTTACACTCACCCCCCTAAACACACTCAACCCAGGGCATCCGGGTCACGGCACCAGTGTGACCGATGTTGATTTGGTTCGGACTTGCCCTGAGCGAGGATCGATCCCAGGACCTCCCGCACCGGAGGCTACGATGCTAACCGCTTCGCCAAGAGGTTGACAACCGCTTGGCAGATTGGTTAGCACGTCTTTTTTTATGGGTGAGTGAATTTACTTCCGGTACCGCTACCGCCACAACCCGTCACTTCACCTTACTGGTCCCTCATGACTGTGGCACACCCGCAGACCTCCGTTACATTTGTTCATCATCATCATATGGACAGTTGTGATAGACTGATCAGTGTCAGTCTCCTTTTGATAGAACTAGAGTCACTGTCCCACATCCACTTTCTGGAAATTTTCTCCAACTTCCTTTCACCAAGTCAGGATCTTGCAAGATTTTTGGACCTTTTATGCCGTCACCATTGATTTGACCAAAACTGGCAACACACCAAGGTTTAGAACATGTGAATTTGTTCTTGCACATGACTACATCTCACATCCTTCTCTGAAGATTCATGTTTTGGTGGGCAAGTTGGACAACCTGCTTCACACTTGGTGGTTTCCAGTTTCTACTACTGGAACGCTGAACATGGAAGACTAATAATGCATAAACATGGACTGTACTCTGACAAACCGGGCATCACACTTACAAAGATGCTGCCCAGGCATAGAAGCCTCAGTCCTCAGTTGGTTGTCCAAAAAGGATCCGTTCAGCGTACTCCTGCATGGTCAGCTGCATTTTGGAAGAGCTTTTGAACTTCTTGCACTTGAGGTATACAACCTTGGAGAAAATTGACATTCAAAGCTCAGGTCAGAGGTGCAAGACCTGTATGTCTTGCATGAGTAAGGCCTGTTCTGTCTGAAGGGATGATGTCTGATCAAAACAGATTTTAGATTTTGGTGTTTGTCAATTAAAGGTTGCACCATACACACACACACACACAGCTGAATCCATTGGCATTGTTTGTGCTGAAGAAAGAAGAAACCTTGCAACCAACTATTTCTCTCCACACAGACAGCCATTTCACGTAAAATTTGATCTTTAAGTATTGTGATAACCTTCTCTTAATAAAACAGCTAAATATATACAGTTACAAGCAGAAGGAAGTCTCAAGTCCTTAACTGCTTCCTTTTCAAATAATACCAGGTTAAAAAAAACTTAAAAGAAGACAGGTGAGTTTATGTTCCTTTTCTGCACCTCAAGTGGTTTTAGTGAAAATAACATGCTAAAACATATTTTTGTGTCCATTACATAATGGTTCTGTTTTTAGCAGTGGTGAAGCCTAACCATTGTCCTGTTTAACCCAGTACTGATTGACTTGATTCTTGTTGCTCTCCTTTTATTCCTGGCAGAAAGAGGAAGCCCTTGTTGCTGCGGGTAAGTAGACTTCATCTTCAGCCCTGTTATTTTGTTCTGTTCTGGCCAAGAGTGTATTTGCTGTCTGTTCAGATGAAGGTAACAGAGGTCAGTCTACTCTGTTGCTGGCTTTTTATGGACAGCATTTTTAGTGCATTGGTTGTGATCCCTGTTGAATGAATTGAGGAACTGGAGAAAAAAAAAAATCAAAGAACATGTCATGGTTTGGACTGGATTATATGAAAAATGTTCCAGCACTCTAAAAACTGAAATACAAACGCCACGATTTCTCCTTAATTAAGGGAAACTTCGACTTGCCTGCACAGAGCCCTGACCTTGCCCCTTGAAGACGGGCGGGATAATGGGTTTTCAAACTTGTTTTCTAAGATCAGCTCCAAACTCACTCATGCGCTTGTGGCTGATTGGGAACAAATTCAGTCCAGTTTCTAAAATCTTATGGAGAAGATCTGCTGCTATAGCAGTAGATTCATGCCCATAGTTTTGGAATAAGATGTTGAACACCATCACACATGTGTCATGTACTGCAATGCATATACTTGACATTGAGTCTATGACTCATCAGTTGCATAAATCCTGCATGTCTGATTGTCAGACTAATGCAGGTATTGTGACAAATGGTGTGCCGGAACTGGCCCACCACTGGTTTGATAGTGGGTACTGAAACTGGGCAATGGTTTCTGGAGTGCAGCTGACTGGAGCTGATTGATTGTTGAAATCAGCCAAGTCTATGTGCCCAAAACAAAGGACAGCAAGAGTTCCACTTTGTACCTGGTGTGGTTTTTGGTAGATGAATTATTCAGAAATCCTCAATGACTGGTGTAAAGCCTGTGAACCTCTCTGTCTTTTATATGTGCTGCACAAAATCAGTCCAGGAGGTTATAGGGCAATCTTTATATTCTGGGCCTCTGCAATGTTTACCAGTTGGCTGTGCAGCATCGTGTGTAGTCCCGTCAAGTCACTGAATATTTGTCTTAAAATTACCCCAGTTTTGACTGACAGGCTGGTACATTTACCAGTAGCATAATGCTGACAAGGCTACCAGTGCGACTGGATCCAGCCTCGGATGCAATGGTATTAGGCAGACGGGTAGCTTGCAAGCTGGGCTCAGTGCACTATACGCAGGGCATCTTCCACTGTGTGTCCTTGTTATACTGGACTGTGTGGACACAACTGGTTTTCCCCACAAATGCATCTGCTGATGCCCTTGGAGGAAACACTTTATTCATAAACGTCATTCATCCGCCCATCAGTCAAATGGGCGACAATTACCGAAAAAAGGCAGCATAGGCCAACCTACATGTCTCCCCCAAATCCTACCTGTACATTTGGCCACCATATTTGGTGGCTATGTATTAGACAGAGCAGGATCACATCCAGTTGGTTTGGGACTGCATCATTAATGAGTGCACCAACACGCAGCTGCAATGATCCTGACTTGGCTGATGCCTGGCTGCTGAAGTAGATGATGAAAGATGCAAGTAATCATCTCTGTAGGTTTATGCAGAGCATGCATGCATCCCTGCACATCAAACAGTCTGACTGTTTGATCCAACTTTCTGTTTAGAGGAGGGTTCAAATGAAAAAAACCCCCAAAAACATTCATGCCGCTGTGCATATGAAAGAAATGGCAACAAATACTTCCAAGAGATACTTGTGCACGTTTTTGAACATGCAGCCCCAAAGAAGCATGTTCCAAAGTCATCTGACAAAACAAATGGTAGAGGAAAAATTGGTTTCCTCTACTCTAGGAATAATGGAGGTAACATGGGAATGTGGTAGTTTTACTCCTCTAAGATGGATGTCACAGGAGGCAGAGGCTATGATGCCTCTCTTTCTTGCAAAGTAAGTTTTTTTTTATTTATCGGATCTTGTAATGATTTCAGAAGATTTCATTCCATGTTTGTATCAAAGAGATCCCCTCTGTGTTGGTGTATGTAAAGCAGTTAGTTAAGCTGCATTACAGATACATTGGCAATGAAAAATAAGCATCTGCTGTATGGAGAACTCAGCAAAATGAGTCAGTCTGTACCAGGTTTAATATAATTAACTAAAACTAAAACTAGCAGTGAAAAATAATTTAGTAAACTGAAATATAAAATAAAAATGATTTTTTTTTTCAAAAACTGGGAACTAAATACTACTACATTAAACAATGCAAAACTAACTTGTAGATAACATTAGCTTAGTTTTAGTTTTCTTAGAGATGGCAAAGTTGCAAAATGCCACAGCTCAAAATGGGACTACTTCGAGTACGACCCACAGGTAGATAAGAGTGAATGTAACGTGGTGAGGACTGATGGGAACATTATGGGATCCCACAAATTTGAAAGTTCATCTTCTTCAAAGGACTAAAACTAAAAAAAAACTGGTCAATTCTTCAAAAAATAAAACCTAAACTAAAACTGCTTAATCATTTGTTGAACTAACTACAACTAAACTGAAATAAAAGAGCAAACTGAAAAACTGAATAAAAACATAAACGGATTAATTTTTAAAACTATAATAACCTTGGTCTGTACACATGATATGAAATATAAAATACATTATACACTTGAAATCATCTCTGTGATATTTTCCTTAGCTAACTACCAGTGTTTTGGTTTCTTAGGGGCTGCAGTCAAACAACATGCCTTACCAGAATTTATGGACATTTTACAGTATCTGGACTACTTGAAGCTTGATGAACCCATCATCGGTGAGTACTTCAATACAACATTTAACAATAAACAATCCATTTAAATTTAATTCTGATTTAACATTTTTGGGTTTTATGCCTCAGGTTTGAGCTATTTGGATGAAGTCCCTGGTAATGACAAGCAGGCTGGCCCCTGTTATACCTGTAAGCTGTGCCACATGACTTCGAACCTACCAGAAATGGTCCACCATGTGATTGGACGTAAACACAGGCAGAAATATGTGGTAACGCACTGTCAAAGTTTTCAGAAATCTATATATAAGCCCTTTGAGCGTTTGGTTTGCTTTTCAGCTGAGAGGACTGAAGTGTGACTGTCTTTTGTGTTCATGCAGGAATTGAAACGGCCAGACTTGGTGACCTGGGATAAACAGTCCATCATAACCCAAGGAGGAAAGATCATACGAACCAGAGCAGAAATAATAGAGAGACAGGATGGACGAGGAAATCCAAATGTGAGCCATGCAGCTTTCAGTAACCAAATATATTAAATTGCATTTATTTTTATAATTTTAAATTATTGTATAGGTTAACATACGCTCTTTGTGATTTATTTTTTGTGTTTCAGCCAATGGCCAAAAGAGGGACTGGGGGCAAGATAAATTTTCCAAGAGGTACACTTTTAAAAAAGTTGAATGCTGCTAATACATGCAATATTAAATTTTGATCTCTAAAGCTGAATTGCTGTATGTAGCACATGGTTGAGGGTCACTGCATTTATCAAGGAGTTATTCATAGTGAAAATGCAAATGAATCTATAATAAGATGTATTTTGCTGAAACTGTGTGTTTACTCCTGTTTCACAGTTCAGTCGAATCAGAAGCAAAATTGGGGCCGAAATAACAACCAGAGTTTCACACAGCGAGATGTACCACCACATCTACAAAGGTTCAATGAAGATAAACCCTTTCAGCAGGGGAGGTATCCCTCAGTTTACCCTGATCCATCATTCCAGCCAAGTGAAACTTACATGAACAGAGACAGACAGATGTACCAACCGGAGGACACTCTCAGCCGTGACTACATGGAAGAAGACCTGCATGGGGGCGAGTACAGGGAAAGTAATACACACAGACAAGAATATGAAGAGGAATATGATCAAGAGCCGTACAATCCTGGTGGTGTTTCCAGGTATGATCCTAGGGATGAGATGCCAATGCCGCGTGGCCAGCCTCGACAGGTTGGGTTGGGTTACCCTAAAGAGGCTCCTCCTATCAAAGGACCCTTCCCAGAGAGAGATGTTCTGAAGGAGTTCTACACTCAGGAAGTTCGACGCAGGCAGATGAATTCTGAGTATCAGGCGTCACAGCAGACATACCCAGAAGATAAACAACGGTGGTCCATGGAAAGGGAATCTGGTAGATATGCTGGTATGAACAGAGCAAGTAGGCAGGGATCAACTGAACCAGAGGCCAAGAGAAGGAGCTTTGCCACATCTACTGAGAGTGATGATCCCCATGATCATTTATTCAATATTATCAAAGATTATCAGCACAAATTGAGAGAACCACGTGGAGAGGTAGCAGTTGCTAACCCTGGGCCAAGCAGAACAGGACCCCCTTCCTCCCATAGACAAGTGGAAGTTACCAGGACCATGTCTGGCATCCCAGAGCCATTCAGGCGCTTTCTGACAGGGGCCTCTGATGATGATGATGGACATGGTAAAAGGAAAAGAAAGAGTCGCTTCTCTGATGCCACAGCCGAGGAGGTGGAGATGACAAAGGAGATGTGAGTGATAACATCCCTGGTCATTTATCTGTCAAGCATTCAAAACATGATTTGTTTTATATTGTTTGACTGAATGGTCTGTTTTTTCATCTCCACGTGTTTGTTTTATTCTCGAAGGTTCAGTGATGATTATGGACCTCCAAATCCAAAGTTTGCTGGTCATCCCAGACCAGTTGGTGCACAGCTGAGACCTGAAACCCATGGAGCTCAACAATATCCTGATCCCTACACAGAATCACAGGTAATCTGTCATGACATAAAGCTATTCTGATGAAATAGTATCCTACCAATTAATTCATATGAATAGTCATTTTCTACACCATAGAAACACACATTTCTTAAACTTTTCTGTGGCCTTGTACTGGTCCACAGCCTGGGGATTGGGGACCACTACTGTTTTCTACTTCTAACTATAGTAATAAAAGAACATGATGCTCTTATTTAACATAACTGATGTCAAACTTGTTGCTTTTAGAGCCCACATCATTCTGAGATGTACCAAAGAGGTGGCTCTGGGTCAGAGAGTGTCTTTGACATGCTGGTAAGTTGTTAAAGTGAAAAGTATTTGCAACATACACAAGCAGAGAGGTGTCTGCTATGCAAGGAGGATCTTAACCACGTCTATTTTCCATGTCACTTTTCCCCTTCCCAGAAAAGTATTGAAATTGAGAATGCAGAAGAAGCTGACTTCCTGAAGAATAAACTTTGCAGCCTCCTGAAAGAATTCAAGTCCAAAAAATCAGACAATACTGTGGTAGGTGTCGCTGTGCACACGGCCAGTCTTTCTAATAAATATGCACTTTAATTGTGACCCATTGCAAAACTGTTGAAATAAATTTAAGAGGAATTTGTTTCTGTTGTAGCAAAGAAGCCAAAGTGGAGCTGTTGTCAACAGCAATTACATCAGCTTAAAGCCAGACTCACAGCTGTCTCCACAACAAAAGTATGAAAGAAGCCTCAGAGAGGATTTAGACCTCAGACAACCGCAAGACTATTGTTTCCAAGATGAAAACAGAGGACGAGGCTGGAAGCAGCCTGATGAGCGACTCCAGGAATACCATGGGGAACCCAGACTCAAAAGTAGAGGCCAGTATGAAGGTAATATAACAATACAAACTGTTTAACTTGATATCAGTAATTGTATAAGTGGGGTTGTATGAGCTACAAATGGCCAGTACACTAGATGCAGTAGAAAGGTCTCTGCTCTCCCTCACTGAGAAACATCGACACATTCTGCTGCACTGAAACACAGGCAGTACACTGTTGTCATCAAGGGACAGTTAATCAGTCTCAAAACAATACACCAGTTCAAGAGTACAATCTGAAGTAAAAATTTACAATGCATCGGCTGGTCGGAAAAAAGTTTGTTTATCTACCCTACCCAACTCCTTGGTCCTCCTCCACACAGGAAGGCTTTGATGCCCTGTTTCACTCCACCTCTTCCACACACCGCTGACTCAAACAGCTGAGAGAAAAATATGCTGATTAAATGTCCCTCATTGACAATATTGCACTGCCTGTGTCTCGAAGTGCGATCGCGCCAGTGTTTCTCAGTGGGAGAGAGCAGAGACCTTTCTATTGTATATAGTGTACATAATGGCCATTTGTAGCTCATACAATCCCACTTCAAAAAAGATGAACTGTCCCTTTAAGGCCTGCATATCGGTCATATTTAATTAAATATAATTCCTCATTAAAGGTATCATATAGAAGAACTGTGAAATGTGTCTTTCATCTTGTGATGAACAGTACGCTACAGTTGCTGGTGTCCACTCTCAAAAATTATGAATTTTTCCCTCGTCCCTTTATAAGTTCTTCTTTTTGAATCCCAGGGGTTTCTGGCCGCTCTGAAACATCTTGGACACCACATGCTACCCACTCAGATGAGCCAGGATATTATCGTGAAAGGTTTCAAGAACCCACACACCCTCAAGAATACCACGCTGCTGCTAAGGAGTATTTTGACTCTCACTCATCCACATCAACCCTACACATGGAACAAACTCCCAGGATGCACAGGGGCCCTCAGTACTCCAAGAACCTAGACAAAATTACCTCCACCCTCCTGGAGCTCGTGGCAAGAAAATAATCATCATAAAAATGTACATAAAATCACATGTTTGCAATATTCTGAAATTGTGAATTGTTGTGAAATTACCTTCCATGTTTTTGTGTTATTTGCCTTTGACTTTTATTAAGTTGTTTCTTTTCAAAAAAAAAATTCAAGCATGATTGTTTATGTAATCATTAAAACATTTGTCTACTACAGCTGTAATGTCTGCTAAAATTACTTTCCATGAGTTTCAAATGTAGTCCTACAGTCTGCCATGTTGAGGACCCACAGGTGTTTCAAACTAATCAGAAACACAACTCAAATTGAAACACCTGTGTTGGTCCTCAACATGGCAGGTGTAGGACTACGTTTGAAACTCTTGAACTCATGAATTAGCACCAGCAATATTATTGTCAGTTTTACAATATTAGTTTTTATCTGTATATCCTGTTTAATTAAATTGAACTTGATACAGCTAAAAACTGATCTACTGTAGTATTTTTAGGGAATTGCTGAATCTGTATTATTGATATTATTATTATTAGCAGTAGGACCAAATGCAATAGTTTAGTGATATAATTTTACCCGACCACGTTAATTCCTGATAATTTGAGTAATTACAGCGTTTAATAGTTTACTTAGTCTCACTGTGACCAATAATACTTGCGAAGTGAATAGCTTGATAAAACTCATAAACACATTTTAAAATACATTTTTGATAAAAGGATGGAGATTGACGGCGTCACTCCAGGAGACGTAACAGCTACGTCATGACGTTCGTGCGTCCAACTCTTTCCGGTTCGAATAGCAGCCATCTTGTTTCCCCTTGCTAGCTAAATAAAATAAATAATACGCTGAGCAGGACTTCACTTCGAACCCGTAAAACAAAGTGAGTAGGAAATTAAAATTTGCTTTGTGTGTGGAGCGTCTGCAAGAAAGGGGTGCGTGTTGTGTGGAAGTAGTGGCAATTAGTTCACTTTTTTCATTCGCTGTTCTTGACCAATAGACGATTGTTTTGGAAGATGAACATAGGCGCCATTTCCCTCCCCGCTCTCTGAGGCGCTTATTGGTGGCCCGCTGAAGGGATCACGGGCGGTCAGGAAACTGATGCTCTTTGTCCGCCATGTTGGCTCCCGTCTGAGCGAATTTCAGACGGACTGGCCATTTGTGCCGGGGCCCCGAATGGCGTCAGTTACAGAACGAACTTAGCCCTAAAAACCTTGATTGGTGGAATCTAGTCCGAGGTTTGATTGGTCTGAAGGACAGATCCAAACGTTGTCTTTATTGGTTAGACTGCTTCTTCCTAGCTTTGGAAAGCTCTGCAAACTTTCATTTGATGGCAAGACTCGTTGTCCAGTGGCGATTAAAATTACACACATAATGCGGATGGTCACCTGTGCTGAGCAACCGTCAGCACTGTGCATCTCCCTCAAGCTAACGTTAACTTCACAAACGTGGAGCTCCCTTTCAACAGTGACCGCTACTAGTACTGAGTCTGTGTTTAAGGTTGCTGTCATACGAATTAAGCTGCCGATATGCTACAGCGCTGCGTTGCATTTAAACATTGTAGTGAATTTCAGCGACCGTGGTATGATGTTTAAAACGGACTTCCATCTGCTATCTGTCTGCGTCGGCATTCGTTGTCTCCGGCTAGCCATTTTGTCATCCTAACTGGCTTATAATGTATAATGTAGCGACCTAGTTTACGTGCGACACGGCATTAAAGGCTGACGCGTTCAAGAGCAAAGTTGCCCTATTTCCAGGAAAAATGCCCAATTCTAATTATATGTAAATGTAAAGTGTGCCTCTGTTTTGTTCTTGGGGATGGTGGGGGCACATAAGTGTTCTTGATAAACTCAATTAAATGCTGTGTAACACTTCAAGATAACCTTAAATTCAGCTAACTTGTAGTATGCAGAACAGGAATAAACAGTCCTCCATAAGCTTTAGCTGGAATTTCTCTTAGCATACAAAATGCAATGAAGGAGTTTCAAAGGTACTGTAGCATCCCCCACTCCTCATTAGCAAATGAAATAGTGTACAGTTAACAGCTTGATTTACTTTGTCACTATGCATGCACGTTTATAACAACAGTGACATAATAGTAACAGTGTCTGGATGAGACCCATTCACACATCATGGGACTTTTGCTATTCCCTGAGTATTTTATGTGCAAGTCACTCAGCTAACCATTTAATTAAGTATGTGTACATGTATTTTTGCACGTTTGTTGGTGAATGCGTGGTTTGGCCTTGCTACCCGGAGGTTACTGTGTGTGTATATGAAACCTAAAAGTCTGGCAGGTGAATGTTTATCTCTAAACAGCATCAGTGAGAGCAAACATGTCCCTGGTACGGGCAGCATGGGTCATGGGAAGGTCTCATTTGTACAGTGACCTTGCCAGGTGTCATTACTGTGGCATTTTGGGTAGCTCGAATGCACTTGCAGAAAAACTGCTCTGGCACGGCAGCCATGCTGGAGAGATTAATCTTTGCGCGGCTCCACTCTAATCATTAACTGGATCGCTGTAGTACCTGCCCTAGTCCCCATGCTCCTCACTAAAATAGAAAAGAGAACATTTAGCTTTGTTTCTCCTGAGTCTCTATCTTGTTCTCTCGTCCTCTCTCCACTTGTTCTACCCCTCCCATCCTGTAACAACTCTCCTCTCTGTCCTTCTCCATCCTTCCGGTTCCCCTCCCCCTCTGGGTTTTTCATTGATGGGGCAGGTTTGCTCTCTTTCTCTCTCTCTCTTAAGCTTGTTGTGTTCCTCACTACTGTCAGGATTTGCAGTAATATGCAGCATAAAGCTCTAGGTCACATCACTGCGGGTGCACAAGTTAACAGTTAAAAGCTACTTTAGCTGAAATGTCATCACCATCACACCTTCACTTTCTGTCCCCTCTCCACACGACTTTGTCTAAGCCTTTACACGTCTCGGTGTGGAATTAGTGATGCAGTCAGTGGTGCATTAAACACCATGAGTGTTGCACATGAGCAGCAGCGTCCTGCCTCTTGAGTTCGTAGCAAAGGTTACTGTGTTGAAAGTATGCACATTAAACCGGTGAGTTAACAAGAAGGACATTGTATGACATTGCTGATGTGGTTTTTTGATGACGTTTTAATTGTGGAAGTTGCTGTGAGCGTAGTTTTCCCAGTCAAGACAACAATGTCTTTGTTTACAGACTTTCACCCATATCTCTTAAGTCTTGTTTATCCACAAATAGGACGAGAATCAAATGCACTCTTCCCCTCCACCCCCCCCACTTCTGTGGCTGCTGCTCACCAGTCAGCTGATTTCTTCTTCATTTTGTGCAAAGCTCTACAATGGTTTTGCAGTAATTATTTTTTTTTGTGTGTAAATGTGATTGACACCATAATTAGGTTTTCACTGGATTCATGTTGTGGTTGTAGTAAGCTGCATAAGTGACTGTTTCCGTGAGTCATGAGAATTTGTTGAACATAAAAGCCTAATTCATATTCCAAACGAATAAAGAGTGGTCATGCATGTTGATAATTTTGTTCTCTAGTTGGCATAATATTAAGAAGAGCACAATGAATCTCATTATAACAAGTAGGCTGGTTGGAGGCTAGATGTTTGCAGCGTGTACCTGTGGCTGTGAGCAAGGATGAATGAGAAAGCAAGGACAAAACATGGATGTGAGTGTGTGTGTGTGTGTGTGTGTGGATGTGCGTGTACGCCTGTGCACACGTATGAGACAGGAGTCTGCCTAGTATGCTTTTGTACTTTAAATCATGTGGATGCAACATGCGGCATCCATTCTGGCACTTCTTTCAGCCAGTGAGGGCCAGCGTGGCCGCCTGCATCACCGCGCTCTCAGCCTGTAGTGGCAGAGAGGAGGCGGGGCTTAGAGAGACATTTAGTTTGACATTGTAAATAAGCAGAGAGCAGTTGTCAGAGAGCAGCCAGTGGAGCCTTTCTCATCCGTCCGGCAGCAGGAGAGGCAGAGGGGGAAACGCTTGAGGACAAATCATGCCGAGGCAAGCCACCGCGAGCGACACCCTCACACACCCCCACGAAGAGCTTTCCGCAACTTTCTTTGCTCTTTTTTCACCTATTCTCCTCTTTACTCTCTCTTCCTCTTTTCTTTTCCCTGACCCCTATCCTGCAGCTCAAGGTAACTTAGAGCAGGAAGTTGGCTGTCGGTAAAAGGGGGTTGGGCGGAGGAAAGGGGAGGAGCAGGGGACGTGTCAGAGCCGATTGGTGTGCGCTGCGTCCAATGGCAAAGGAGGACCCTGTCTTCCTACTGGTTGCGAGGGTTAGATCGAGGTGGGAGCCGGGTATGAGGCGGGGTCTGAGTATCATGTAGCATGCTAGATTGATTACTCTTGAATGTTAAAGGGGAAGGAGGCTAAAAAATTTTTGTCTGTGAGTCGACTCGGGAGTGCCGCTGTACTGTTTGCCTGCTGTTGCCTGCTGCTGCTGCTGCTGCTGTGCTGGCTCTCTGTTCCCCCCCCCCAACACTTCGCCTCTCGTCTCTCTGCGCCGGGCCAGGGGTCAGCTCAAAGACAAACGCACAGGTCACCGGTTTTAAAGGGAGCGAGAGCTGCTGGGTTGGAGAGTAGAAAAGACAAGAGAAACACAGAAAGGTCAGCGAGTTGAGGGGACTTGGCCAGAAGAGAAGCAGGAGAGACGGGGCTGTATGTTTAGGCAAGAGGAGGACGCTGGGGGGGCTGCTGAAGGAGACAGGGCAATGTGTAAAGGGAGAGTGGGAGAGAGAAGGGGGAGGGGTAGAAGAAGAGGGGGGGGGGCTCGCTCTTCTGTGTGTCCGGGCTGAGAGAGCCTTTTTTTTTTTTAAAGCCGTCCAGTGGAGCCAGAGTGTCTTTTGTCTGGTGATACGATCAGGGAACTGGAGGAAATGAAGGAGCTGGAGAGAGTTTTTCTGTCAACCTCTGTGCCTCTTCTTCTTCTTCCTGCCGCCGCTGCTGCTGCTCTCAAGGAGACTTGAAACAGGGGGGCTATCTCTGTTCTACCGGGGCAGACCGCTCACCATGAAGGGCACAGGGGTAAGTCCGACCGACCGCTAGGAAACGCACGCACGGAGAGGAGAGACTTGTCAAGTTGGGCGAGAGTTAGATAAATCGATCACCTCTGTTCACTTTCCGATGTCTTCTCTCTCTCCATCACGCTCTGCAGTGATGAGACTGTGTCTGTCCTTTACAGCCGTCCTCAGTCAGCCCCCCCCCCCCCTCCTCCCCTCCCTCTCCTGTCCTGTAGTACTCTCCTTGGGAGACCGGAGTTGTGCATTTTGTGAGTGTGTGTGTTTTGTGTTTCTCATCCATGTCCTTCAGTTATCCCGTCAGTACAGTATTGATGCTCTTAGAAAAAAAAAACAATATAGGTGAAGTCTTTTTTGTTTTTGTCCGTGCCGTCACTTGTTGTGTTTGACTTTGGACTATTACACACACACTTTAAAAAAAACGTACTCTGCATCTCGTCATCGGCCGCATGGACGTGCACAGCTGCCAGACTCTGACTCTGTGCTCAGATGTGCTTCAGTGTCTCGGCGCTGCTGGTGTCCTGGAGGCCTGTGGCCGCAGGACCTCGGGTGGTGGTGGTGGTGGTGGTGGTGGGGGGGCTACCGGCCTGGACCCGGACCCTGCTCTCCCCAACGCACTGTCCTTGTTTACATGTCAGCGCCAGACAGTGACGCAGAGCCGAGCAGCAGCGACGGCCCCCACGTAGAAAGCAGATTTTGTCATATATGTGGGGGATATGTCTTCGTGTTGTTGTCACTGTTGGCGTGAGGGGGTCTCCAGGGGTGGAGGTGCAGCTGGTTGCAGTGACCTCAGGACCCCTCGGGCCCCCCCCCCCTCCCCGACAGTGCCAGACGCCCAGATGGGACAGACTGTCAGCCTGTCAGCTCCAGGGGCCGGGGAGGCTAATAGTTTGATCTGATCTCTTCTGATGGGATCTTTGGAGGGTGGCTCTTCTCTCACTTGCCTCCGACTCCCTTCCTCTCCTTTCCCTCGCTCCTTAATTGAAAGTTTCCATTGGTGCCTTTGACAAAACAAAGTCCCGTTGGGGAAATAGAGAGAGAGAGAGAGAGAGTGTGAGTGAGTGCGAGAGACTAAAAATAACTCTTAAGTTGAAGCCCTTGCTGCCAAATCCCAGGGCTGGCTGCTGTCTGCATGAGATTTGAATATCATTTATGCCCTATGTTGTACCACAGGGATACCAGAGGAGGAAAAAGTAAACGACACACGCAAACCACTTAGACATAGCTAGGCCTTTCACCTTATCACCGCTGTGCATTCACTCTTTTGCCCTTGCCCCCCCCCTCTTCCCCCCTTCCCCTCTTCCTCGTGTTTTTACATGTGCGCTCTGTCAGTAAAGACAGTGCGTGTGGGCAGCCAGGGGGAGTCAGCTGTGTTCCTGCATGTAATATGCAGGTAGCTTTAGCCCTGCCTACTTTGACGCCAGGGACGGGGCCTAGCATTGGATGAAGGTCACAGGAATGTGAGATTGGCTCCCTGCAGTCTCTCCGTCAGCAACAAGACGGAAACATGTAGTGGGAGATGAGAAGTGAAACTCAAAGGGGGACAGAGAATGTAGCTAATATGTAAAGTATGTGATGTTTTTATTAAGCTTCTTAGAAAGTACACAGCCTGAACCACTGGGGTCACTTAAGTGCTGCAGTGAAAGTTGAAAAACGTGTCCTTTTCTATCCCCCCCCCCCGTCCCTCCCCTTCTCTCTTTCATCTCTCTCTCTCTCCCTCCTCCCTCTCTGGTTTCTCTCTCTCCTCTGTTGAATGACCTTGGGAGATCAGTGACTAGCACTTCCTGGAGTTGGCTCGAAGCAGAACCAAGGGCAAAGTTTGTGGGGCCGTTCGGGTGGCTGGATCGGTCCAGCCGTGCCGTTGAGATGTTGCACCGCGGGTCACAGTGTCCACGACCCGTCTGTCGTTATAACCCTGTTTGTTTGTTTTTTTTAAAAATCACAAGACATTTGCACCAACATCTTTGAAAATGTTGTGCGTTTCCCAGTAGTTAATCTGTAATTCCCGGCCGGGAACTTCTTGTTTCTTTGTTTTGATTGAGTAGATCATTTACCCTGCATGTTGTAACCATGCCAGTCTGTGTGGCATTTGTGATTGGGTTCATCAAGGTGAGCGCTTTATTTGTAAATATACCCCCCCTGGTTTATAGCCATCAGAGTATTTGTCACTATGACATGTGGTATCTACTAGGCTGTATTTATTGTCTGGATACTGTACATCAGAATAAAACAGTCGTCGTGAACGTTTTAACGTTAAACATTCAGTGGTTCATTGATATATCCTTGTTTACGGTAACGTATGTTGTGTAAACACAGCTGCATTCCTTTCCTGCTTCGGAGGCCAGCTGAAACCTCGCAGACATCGACCTTTTGTGACCTTCCTGCAGAACTGTCCATTCTGCATCATTGACAGTTTCACACTACAGCGTGTGGAAAACCAACCTCTTGCTAAATACATGTCGGTGTAGCAACTCTCGTCCCGTAGTTGGTTCTGTGTCATTTAAATAGTAGGCCTATTTTTAGTTTGATTTCATCATTTATATTGAAACTGAGTGGGGACCAGTCCATCTTGGTACATATATGCTCTTTGAACACACTGATGTTTTGACTTTAAGGACACTTTAAGGTCATAGTGGTGGTTTTTCCCTCCCCTCTTTTATGCCCTTGCCTCAACATTTATTCAGCACAATTTATGTCAAATTTCACTCGTCCACATTTATAAACATCCACCGTGTTTAACAGGGAGCTGTAAAACAAAACAAAAAAATTAAAGTAGTGATGTGAATTGTGATTGCATTGACTTACTGTTTTAGTTTCTGCTTCGGATTATAAAAACCAATCAAATCAGCCAAATGGCTACATTGACGAGTTTTACACACAATACAGCATTTCTCTGCGAGTACAGTGTATTCCACTTTACTTGTGTAAGGGTGTAAGTCAAGGCTTCTTAATGCACATCTGCTTCAATGTGAAGTGTCAGCTCTTCTCCGGGGAAAGATCTGGGATGAGATGAGTTCTTCCTCAACACTGCAACAGACTGGTGCTGAAACACCTCAGGGAAAAGTTGACTTTTTCTGTCCAAATAGGACTTCAGGTTCTCCCGAACTGCCCTGCCTCATTACTACTCAACTACACTCAGCAAAATGAAGCTCACTTAACTTTACACCAATTGTTAGGTGATTAAGGAACAATTAACTGTAAAACATTTCCCCCCTAACCAAACGCCAGTCAGTTAATTTGCTTCACTATACTCTCTTTTACAATTCAGTCTTTGCTCTTTCTCTTTCCTTTTCTACACATATTTTTTAGGAGCAAGTAAATAGGCGCATGGCTCAGAGATGCTATCTGGTTGTTTTTTCCGGTCTTTAGCCTTTCTGCCTGCGCCCATCCAAGGTCCGATCAGGTTTATTTGGACAGGAATTGAAGGCTCATGTAAAGTGGTGTGATGTCAGAATTGGAGCGAGTTGTTGATGCTGCTGCTGCGAGTGGCCACTTGATGTGACGTGCCAGCGAGCTCGAGGAGGGAGGGAGGGAGGGAGGGAGGGATGAGGACGAGAGAGATGGGAGACTCAGGACTGGGTTTGCGAGAACATTAGCGCTGATTCAGCTGCTGCAAAGCAGAGCAACATTGACTTTACCGGAGAAGTTGGAGGAGAGGGAGATCAGGTGAAAGTAAGTAAGACAGGAAGAGAGAAACGCACACCCGCAAGTGACAGAGAGAGATGGGAAGTACTGGAGAAGAGACAGGAAGAGAGATGTAAAGCCGCTGAAGGAGGAAGAGCAAGTTGCTGTGTTGGACAATGTCGACAAAGTGCAGACATCACATTTGTCCTCAAAGATACACGTACACAGAGCAGAGCTCCTAGGAAACCCAACACCAGCATCTCTCGGTCTCGGTGACCTGATGAAGGACAACAGGACCGCAGGGAAGAGGAGAGCAGAGATGCACAGTGCAGAACAACACCGTGTACCCTAATAAAGCATACAGTGGCAGCTTAGAAAAACACAGCGTACATGATCTTGTCAGGCTGTGATCCACTGCATTATCAATAAAAATAATCGCATCATCTGGAGGTAAAACTGACAACAGGTAGAAAAGTGAAACCAACTAGCAAGCTTTGACAAATTTTTTAGTACAGATTTTAAATAAAGTTTTTGTAAAACTTACTCTAGGTTGTCGACCTGTAAAACTCAGAGGCAGACAGGACCTATCAGTGCAGATGAAATAAGCCATCCAGACATTGGCTTTCTATAGTTATATGTATCAACCTCCAGACCATTATAAGTTTTATAATGCTGACATTTACTAGCTTTCAGGGGAATTTCAAAATTGATTTTCTTTGTGCAGCGGAGAGCCCCACTCAGTTTATTTGACTAGACCCAGACCGTCGAAGGTGCTGCATAAAGTCAGCCGAAGACATAATGTTCTGTATTTGTGTGTCAGACATCAGCGTTCTCCCACGCAAACTTTCCATTGATGCAAAGCCTTGGGAAATATGGTAATATTGGTGTACTGTAGGTTGGGCTCTGTGGCTTGGAGCAGCAGCAGCAGCAGCAGCAGCAGCAGCAGCAGCAGCAGCAGCAGCAGCGCTACTTAAGAGCATGTTGATATTTCGCCCTCCTCTCTCACATATGTTCTCTTTCTCTTTCCCCCACTCACACTTCAGCCGGCCTCTCATCACACTTGCACTCTCATTTCTTCTTGCATATTATTGACTCCCCCCACTTCCCTCCCCTCCTGCCGCTGTGGTTAGCGCGTGGCTGTGTATTTAGATTGAAGGTCACGGGGTCAGAGAGAGGGGGTTGGGGTGTGTGTGTGTGTGATTTAATAACGTCTCTCTTTCTCTTTCTCTTTCTGTTAGTGTTTTAAAAGTAAAGGCAGGAAGTTGTGTATGAGAGCAGAAGGACGAGTTTGGGTGGTACTGTGTGCTTTTACTTATCTTTTTTTTAATCAATTGAATCATTTGCTTATTTTAACTTCTATCCTTCGTTGTTTCCTCCGGGGCTTTAGCGTTGTTACCATGGTAATTAGCCCGATGGTTGTCTATAATGCTGTTAAGTGAAATTCCTAATTATGGTTTCCTTATCAGGGCTACCAGTCGGGAGAGAGCCACACACAAGCTGGCAGCGCACACGCAGATAGACAAGGTTGCGTTGTTCAAAAAATGATCACAAGATCGAGAGCTGATACCAGTGGGTAAAATGCCATCCAGCTAGAAAAACAAATCTCATCAGCGCCCGTGTGTTTTTCACTCTATTTACATGGCCACGGTGCCGTAAAGTACACAGCGGCCGGCAGAGGTCAGTTCAACCATCAGGGTGGGGGGGGGGAGAGGAGGGAAAAAAAACTACACTTCCCATCAGCCATTCCTGCCGCATGGAATCCTGGGAATGTTCCAGTGACTGCAGGATTTCAATCAACCTTGAAATGCAACTGGACACTGGAGCATCAGACAGAGAAGGGGAGACATTGTCAAGGTCAATCACTAGCCTGGCATGTCATAGCTACAAGCGCCCTGATTGATTTATATAAACCCCCCCCCCTCCCCTCGCCCCCCTACTGCCATTCTGTCTCATCGATTTAGGTTACACTCTCTGTCGAAAAACTGAATGACCGAACAGGACGCAGCAGTTGCTTCTTCTGTATTATTCAGTAACTTCCTCAAAAGGCCGGAGAAAGCGATCTTTCCCTGTCAAAAATCAATCAGGTAGAGGGGTTTTTGCACTCTGAATTAGTGATTTATCAGTGTAAAATATTCACAGCTGCACTTAACTGCTATGAATAAAAGGCGCTGACCTGGACCCAGAGTCAAAGCAGCCTCATACAACAGCACTGTAACAGGACCTGGAGGCGGACACACTGGATGGAGTGTTTGAAAGCCCGTCTTTTTGTATTGTATCGGTCCGTCAGCTGGACCTGAGCTGCAGCCATTCATGACTCCGAGTGAGAAAAGAAAGAGAAGATAAAGAGGAGACCCCCCCTCTTCTTCCAACACTCTTTTTCTTTGTACTGTCATGTCTCTCTTGTTCTCTCCGTGTCTCCCTCTTTCTGTCTTGTTTGACCCACATAGCTAGTTTGCACAGCAGTCCGACTGTGGCCCTGTCTGTCTCTTACCTCCCCCTGCTAAAGCCTTTGGCACTTTGTCTTAGTGCTGGATTAATGCTGAACTGGACAAGGCACCTACCCCTCCCTCAGCAACACACATACACACAAACACACTCCGTCTCCCTCGAGTAGCTCCACACACTCATCTCTTGTTCGGTCCCCCCACCAATGTCTCTCTTTCTTCTCCCTTCTGCCGAATCTATCGAGGTAGGGGGAAAAGCGAGAGAGGGAAAGAGTGCGATCCAGACACTCCAAGCTCTGCGTGCTCAGACAGGCAGGCCAATATTCCCCCAGCAGATTCCTGGCATGCCATAGTAACCTGCTGGATCCTCTTTCAAACCGTCAGACCCCTTGTAGAAGCAGTGGCTTTCATGTCTCTATGCATGTATGTGCAACAATTGCTTTATTTCAACTTTTGAGTCAGGTTTAAAAAGTGTTTGCGTATGCGTTTGTGTTTTCGTAACGTGCAGCTACCGACTCAGTTGTTGTCAGGAGAACGCTTCTCTATCTCACACACACACACACACACACACACACACACACACACACAAACACACGTGTCCTCAGTGCACAGGGTCACCAGCAGCAGCGACTGACTTGCATGCTTGAATTTGCAGAGGAGCTCCAGCTATGGGCCAAAGGTGATAGAGCCATTCATAATCAGGGAGTGTGCAGCTCGTCTGGTGGTGGGTTCTTGGGCATGTCAACGTCCCACAAGGACAAGAATAGAAGCCCATCGGGGCTCTATTTTAGATTTCACTGTATTATAATTATAGGCTGTGATAGGATATGTGGTTGTGACACATGGGAAGAGCACAGGGCAGCGCTGGTCTGGCCTGAACCGACACTGTATTCTGTATCCTGTTGTCATTTGTTCTTGGTGAAGGACCTGTCTCTAGTGTTGTCACCTCACGCCTCTGTTTTTGTACTTTTTCTAATGTTTTACACTTTGTTTCTTCCTCTCTCCTCCCTGTTGCAGCAGAGTAGAAGATGTCTGCAGATGCGTTTGGAGCCGCGGGCAGCGATGCCCAGCAAACCCTCCAGTCTTTCTGGCCTCGTGTCATGGAGGAGATCAGGAACCTGACTGTGGTACGTTATGCCCACTGAAATAGACCAAACCAACACATGCTAGTGACTAATACAGAGAAATCCAATGGTTTCATGTGTTTTCAAACATACACTAATGTAGATGCTAAAACACAAAGTTATTTTGTGCTCTACTCCGTCTTTGATCTCTCTAACAACGCATGTGTTTCTTTCAGAAGGATTTTCGTGTGCAGGAGTTACCTCTGGCCCGAATCAAGAAAATTATGAAGCTGGATGAAGATGTCAAAGTAAGAAAACAGTTTGAAAAATGACGGTGATGTGAAGTGAGTAAAAGATTGTCTGTAACAATACCAACTGCCACATCATCATCCTCCTCCTCATGAAGCTGAGAGGTTAAATCCACTACAAACATGAGCAAGTAAATAAAGTCACATGACACTCATGCAAAACCTTTGAAATGAGAGGAGAGCGAAGTTCACTCAAAGGTAAGATGGGGGTAAAGAGGTTAATAAAGGTCGACAGTACAGTACAGTGATTTATAACATCTGATTTTACAGTTTTCGTATACATATATAGTTTCTGTGTCAATTATTTAAAACCTTATGAATAACGTTTCTCACTGTGGCCTTGTTCCTCAGAACGTGCAGCGCCCGCTGGACTCAACACCAAAGATTATTTTATAATGGAAAAATATTATCAGCTGTTGCACATTTAGCAGCGCCTGTTGATAAGAGGGCCATTATTTATATCAAATGGGTTTACATCAAAACGTATTAACTGCGTGCATATGGCAATAATCGACCATCATTAAGTGAAATTACTAAACTGATTGTGCAGCCATTAGAAGATTAGAGGGTTGGCTTTAGATTTTCACTGCTTGTTGACTTTTTTTTTATATAAACACTCCACATTTTTACAAGTTGTTGTTTATGTTGAATATGTAGTAGAATAAACTACCAAGCGAAATTGAATTGGGCCTTTTATAGCTCACAGCACTCAAAGCACTCATTGATACCAATGCTGGTATATATGCAGATATTCTCAGGGTATGGCTGGTGTTTGGGGGCATGTGTGCACAAGCTCCATTCAGAGGAACCTCCCCATCTCCTAACGTTTGTCAGTGGCATTCAACAAGGCAGTTACAGCACATGGTGGAATAATTATCCCCCCCATTACACCAGATTATCAACCAGCGCCGTTCGTCGTCTCCAAAGAGAAAGCCTTGGAACATGTGCATGTGTGTATGCGTGCCCCTGTGCGCGCGCGCATGTGTGGCTCGGATGTGCCGTGTCAAGAGCACTATCCCCTTAGTTAAGCAGCAGCTTATACTGGTAAAGAGATCAGGAGATCACAAGCATATCTGTCTTCTGTCAGCCCCGACACTGTCGTTTTGCATGTACTGCATGTGAGCAGCGTGGAATTATTACAGTTTATTTACGCTTCACAACAATTATCACATGACTTAGTCTGAGGGAGTTCAGCTCCAATCGATATGAAGATGTAGTGTAGCTTGCAGCCGTAAGGACAGAGAAGTTAAAGTGTTTGTTGAGATGTAATAACGCTTGTGTTTAGAGCTGGGGCATTAGCATTTTAAACAAATCATTCTGCAGCACCTGTGAATGTGGCGCAGCCTTTTGTGACTCAGGTTCAATGTGATTGAAGTTTAATAGTCTGTGGGTGTATTTAACCAAGTGTAATTCCATCTCCTCTATACAGATGATCAGTGCAGAGGCTCCGGTCCTGTTTGCCAAGGCGGCTCAGATCTTCATCACAGAGCTCACACTCAGAGCCTGGATCCACACTGAAGACAACAAGAGACGCACACTACAGGTCTGAGACACACACACACACACACACACACGAGTCGTCATCCTCCTTTTACATCTTAACATCCTCCTTGAATCTCTCCTCTGTTTTCGTACACTACTTCACGCTCATTTGTTGGGATCACATCCATTAACTGTAATAATTACACCACTCGTACTGTCATTTTGTTCCCCTCCCTCTTTCTTCCATCTGTGCATATCCATTTTCTGTCAACCTTTACCTTTTCACTTCTCCCACACCTCTGCGTTTAGCCGTCACTTTGGTTTGTTAACTTTCTATTCACTGACGTATCCCTGTCTGTGAGCACATACAAGCGGAGGCCCCATACCAGCATCCCCTTGAGGACTATCCCTCTGTTTAGTTCTTTCTCCCTCCATTGACTTTGAAAGCAAAGCCAGGCGGGCGCTGGTGACCCAGTTTTCCCTCCGGTGCCATTTTGCCTGCTCTGCTGTCCCAAACTCGAATAAGATGGACCCTGGAATGAGGCGAAAGGGAGAGAAAGTAGTAGAGAGCTTTCGAGGGGCCGACGGGAGCAGCAGGGAAAAATCAGGCTAGTTTGTCTCACCTGGATGTCAAGAGGGGAAAACTGTGGAGCAGAACATGAAAGCTCTTAAGTCCACTTTATCCATTCACATACCTCTGAGAGATTAGCAGCCCATGGATATGTGTGTGTGTGTGTGGTGTGTGTGTTTGTGCACGCACCAATGCAGGTAAAAAAAAAAAAAAAAAGAGACAGGAATAAACAGAAGAATCTAAAATTGAAGACCTACTTTGGAAATGTGTTTGGCTTCCTGTTGTCTTGGCTTATCTCTGTCCGTGAGTCCTTTTCATTGTTGTTTTAGTATGAAACGCTCTGTTGCTCGGCTGAGTGCTTAAAATAGAAACTTCATTTTCTATGCAGGTTTACATGTTAATTACATTTCGTACGACAGACGGCACACAAGCTCCTTGTGACTCTTCACCTCATGAATGTGTGATCTTCTTTTCTCAGTAAGGGAAAAACAGTTCCCCGCCGTTTCCACATGTTCGCAGATACACACTGAGCCCGAGTCCTATTGTGGAGAGGGCACGCCGGTTGGGGTCACCATAGCAACGCTCATCAATAGAACAAGTGTAGATGTGACCTGGTGTTACCAGATATTAATCAAGCTGCTATAAATAGCCTCTAGTGCAGGGAAGGCCACAATGGGGGGTCCTGACAGCCAATATCCTGTGGAAAATTCCACAGAGACAGCGCACTGCTGTGGATATAGGAAGGCGTTATAGAGGCAGAGCGTTTGCGCACGAGGGCAGGAAAACGTCATTCTTATTCATTTCTACCCATGTCACACACTCCACAGTTCATGATTATGACGCTAGGTTGGTCGGTTGGTCTCATGAATCCATTTGCCCTTATTCGCATTTTGATTAAACTGATCTCAGGCTGCAGCTGATCATTAATTTCATTATCACCTAATCTGCCAATAATTTCCCTGATTAATTGTTTTGTATATAAAACAAAAGTGTGAAGGTGACATGTTGAAATTACTTGCTGTGCCTGGCCTGCAGTCTAATGCCAAAATATATGAAGCTGAAATAAGCATATTGGGTTTTTTTTCTTGCTTGAAAAGTCTCTTAAATTGTTAATTGATCAATAATGGAATCTCCGTAGGCTAATTGTAACAATTCTCAATGCTCTGTCCTCCTTTAGGTCAGTCGTCAAAGCAAATACCTGCTACAATGCTACTGGGAACCTCATTTCAATTCCAAAGTCGCCCCTCGTGTGGCTATTTTTAGAGCGGGTTGACCTTAGGCCTTGAGCCATGTTTATATATAGGTTGCTGCATATATCAACTCTGACCTAATCACCTTCTATGTCTCTTGTTTTTTTTGTTTGTTTTTTTTACAGAGGAACGACATTGCCATGGCGATAACGAAGTTTGATCAGTTCGACTTCCTGATTGACATTGTGCCCCGGGACGACCTGAAGCCCCCAAAACGACAGGTAGGGAAGCGTACACGTCCAGGGTGGTCTTCTCTCACACTGACAGAGCATCCAAGGTTTATACGAGTTCTTTGCAAAATAGAAATTAACGCCAGGGTTGAGGTACGGCAGGGCCGGTCATTCGGATCCTCATCTCGGATTCTTTTCATTGTTGGCAATATTGGAGGGGCTGTAAACATCCTTGACTGGAAGCTGGGGTTTGGTCAGTGAGGGCTTTCAGTCGGATGTTTGCAGCATCTTATTGCCTCTGACAGCCAACAGTAGCCTCAGACACGGCGCTAGTTGTTTGAGTCAGTGGATCACACTTACTCGTGATGATGTCATGTGTTTTAAACATGTCGCCTCACAGGAGCTAATTTCACAAGGGCAGTGAAAGAGGACAGGATATCGTTTTGCTCCCAACAGGAATTATGTCCTGAACAAAAAGATTTTGTACAGCAGATGGAGGAGTGAGATATTTAAATTTGTTGTCAAGTAGACTGTCTCCAGGCATGTAAACATCCTACACTCTCAGCTGTGTTGTCATGGAGCTGGGAGAGGGGTGTTTACGCTTCTGGTGATGGAGAAACCTCATCAAGATGAAGCCACGCTCATTAGTCAGTTATGAAGCAGCCGAGCGCAGGTCAGTGTTCACAGATAATTACGTTAGTAAGAATTGTTCGACCTGGGTCCGAGCCCCCCACGCCAACAACCGTTTAACCTGCTGAACTGTGCTGAGTAAACCGAAACCCATCAGACTCCGACACCGCATTCATGTGGCTGACCCAGGGAGGGCATGGACAGAGGTCATTTCCAAGCACAGATCAATAACCGGCACCACATTATTAGTTACTTCACTTACTTGTTTGAGTTACAAATATTTGAGACAGTTTATTTTTTTATGAGTTGGTCCTGACTGATCAGAATACAAACGTAGCGTACCTGCCTCCAGGCGTTGCAGCGTGTGGTATTGACCAGTATGATGTCTGTAATGGAGCTTACGTCCAGATTACATTACTTCTCCCCAGCCGCATCCCATCAGTTATTTATCAGACCTGCACTTCTCTTCTGTTACACCAGCAAAAATAATTTATGGAGATGTAATGGACTGATAGGCCTTCTTCGGTGTGCGTGTGTGTGTGTCTCTGTGTGTTTGTGTGTGTGTATGTTTCTCATTTTCAGGAGGAGATGCGTCAGTCAGTAGCTCCAGCAGAGCCGGTGCAGTACTACTTCACCCTGGCCCAGCAGCCTGGAGCCGTGCAGGTGCAGGGAACACAACAGGCCCAGCAGCCCGGTGCACAAACGGCCACCACCATCCAGCCCGGCCAGATCATCATTGCACAGCCACAACAAGGACAGGTACTACCAACACCTCGTTTGAGGAGCTCTTCACAGCTTTTGTCATAAAGCAGTTCAGAGAACAACTCGTTAGCAGAAGCAAAAGTTAAACTAAAGATGAATCCCACCCTGGACTGCAAGAAAGGAGTGTGTGTGGGTCTGTGTTGAAGGATTGCTTCTCCCCAGTGGTGTTAAATAGCACATTCTCAACTCCACCCAGTCCTGGGAATCCCGCTGCAAAAAGGCTTGTTACTCGGGCCGTGGTGCCCAGCTTTATTGACATTAGTATTAGCTCACATTTAGGAACTGACCACTCTCCCACCAGCAGGAATAGCTGAACCTCAGAACACACCCTGCACACATAACACATATGCACGCCCTCCCACTGAAACCCTGGAGAGTAAACATTTGATCTGAGTGTCTCACCACAGTGAATATTTCCTCTTCCTCTATTTACTCATGTGAATTATGTTTATAGACACACTGCAACTGGTTGATTTGAAATTCATCCTATCACTCCCTGTTACTTTTTTTTTTTGGAGTATTGCAGCCTTTAAAACTTTGAGTTTTCAAATTGCACAGTGTATGTTTTGCCTTAATATTTGAAGTACACAGTGAAAAAAGGAAAGGAAAATCCGTCACCACTTTAAAAATGTATTATCGCTGGACTTTTTCTCTTTTCGCTGTTTCTCATCCTCACACACACACCATGTTTCAACTACAGAGAAATGAGCTGAAAGAGACACAAAGTGAAAATCGATACGTGATTCTTAATAAAAATGAGTCTCTAACGTACACACACACACACAAACACAACACACAGACTTCTCTCCTCACACTCAGAGACTATTAGCTAGATTGCATTCCTCCTCAGGATCACAGTGTTTCACTAAACAGTAAGATGACAAACCTGTATAATTAGGGACGCTGTTCCATTGTCTCTCTCTCTCTAATGATCTCATTCCCACTACTTTTTGCTCTTAAGCGCTTTCTCTCTGCAGCTTGGTCTCTGCATGTCATGTAGCTGTGCTGCTGGGCTGCTGTGCTGTTTCGTGCTGCTTCAGCAGACTGCCTTTAGCTGAGCTGTCATAGTCATTTAGACCTGGCCTGATTCACCAGTGCTGCGACTGCTGCAGTCCCCGCTGAGAGCAGAGAGGTCGCACAGTGACACTCACCTTACGTAGACCTCATTGTAACTTATTTACAAGCTAGCACTTTAAAAGGTGGGCCTTTAGATAATCAGTGGAAGGTTTAAAATTCACTATTTGACTATTTATCTGACAATTTGCATCCACGCTATCCCTCTTCTTTCCTCTCCAGTAAGTGTTTCCTGATTTAATAAGAGTTCAGGTGTCACTTCCAAACACGTTATGTTTGGTTCAGTGGTGTATGGAGGGAGTTTTTGTCAGGAAGTCCTATTAAAGAAGAAAGAAGTAATTTGAACAAAAGAGAGTTTTCTTTTCATATCTTTTATTTATCCTTGTGTCCTTGTGCAAACCATTTAGCGTTACTCGTAGTTACTTCACCAACTTTCATGAGCACTGATGAAACCTTTGGCGTTACTTGTGTTCATGCATTTTTAAAACCTCACCTATTTTTTTGTTTTTGTTTTGCTATTTTACCTCAGCTTCTTTTTCATTCCTCCTGTTTTATTTGCATACATCATAACCATGCTCCTAAGTCCATTTCCTGCTTATATGTCACTGTTTGCCGTGTTAGCATTGAAGCTTTCTGTGCACACACTCCACACACGCTTACATTTCACGTGTTGAGTTGTTGCTGCTGCTGCTTTTCTCACCGTGTCTCTCTCTCTCATTTTCCCATTCTGTTCTATCGGCCATCAGATGCTGCAAGGTGCCACCATGCAGCAGTTACAGCAAGTGCAGGTGCAATCACAGGGCACACCCATAACGGTAAACACACGTGCACGCATGCATTTATTGTCACTAACCTCACATGCAGAGGCCAGCGCTCAATGTTGCATCAGCCCCTGTAGGTGTCTGCTGCTGCTGCTGCCGCCTGTAAGCTCGGCCCTGCTCAGATGACTCAGGTCTGTACGGGCGGCCGCAGTGTGAGATCAGGTGACCTACCTTGGATAGTGTGACAGGCAGAAGAGAAAGAGAGGTCGTGATACCTGCATTGTCACCTTATGTCTCTAAGTCTCTGTCTTTTGTTCCTGCCTGATGATCTCCTAACAGACCTTTTAATATTTAAGGACATACGAGCTTCGTGCTTCTGGTTAAAATCACATTCCAGGGGTGTTAGTGATTTCCTGGATCTCTGTGTCAATGTCTTAAACTACATGCCTGCACCGGTTGTCCAGTGACTAATATGTTACTTCTGTCTCTTTTTTCCTCTTTCTGTCTCTCTATCTTTCTTTTCTCTGTGTCAGAGTGCACCGGTGGCCATGCAGGTGGGTGAGGGCCAGCAGGTACAGATCGTCCAGGCTGCAGCAGCTCAGGGTCAGGCTCAGACCGCTCAAGCCCAGGGCCAGACCATGCAGGTCATGCAGCAGATCATCACCAACACGGGAGAGATTCAGCAAATCCCGGTAAGAGATGGCGCCACGCTGCAACCGAAAAGTGATGGGGAACAAGGGGGAAGGGGTTGACGATGTTGAAAGAATGAGGAGCAGCGGTTTAAACCGACACTGTGGGACTTTTCAAACCTGGTGCTTTTGGCAAATGATCATCCTTCACTGTTTGACGGGAGCCAGGAAACGTACGGTTTAGAAAGTTAAGAATTAACCAGAGGAAAGTAAATTATTCTTGCTGCTGTTGTCTAGAGCAGGAAAATGGCTGTGACCTCTTTGTTCAAATGACCTTTGCTCTTAACCAAACTCTGTCTCCCCCTTGTGTTGGTCGACTGTAGGTGCAACTAAACACAGGCCAGCTACAGTACATCCGTCTCGCCCAGTCCGTCTCCGGAGCACAAGTGGTCCAAGGACAGATTCAGACTCTTGCCAATACCCAGCAGGTAATCATGACAGCGATGTAGATTAACGATTAGATGACAAATCTGATGATGTCCAAACATTTACATTGTTTGTTTAATTGTTTTTTGTTTCTTCTCCTTTGTTTGTGTATAGATCACACAAACAGAGGTACAGCAAGGACAGCAGCAATTCAACCAGTTTACTGACGGACAGGTAACAACTGCAGCAAATATATCAAATGTGTCCAAGCTGTAGAAATGACATTGACATTTTCAGCAACTTAAGTGTGTTGGATTTGTTGCCACGTCATCCTTGTTTGCAGCATTTTTTTTTAGAATCACTCAATCCAACTGTTGTTTAACCAGGAACGCCTGATTTAGACTTAAAACCTTTATTTCCCTGGCTAAGATACAGTCAAAGACAGCTATTGTTAACTCAGAATGTTAGAAATGTAATTATACGGTGTGTTTTTTTCTGAGAGGCTGCCTGATTAGCACATTTTTACAATACTATGTAAAACCTTGTCACCGTGTCCTCCTGTTGAAATCCAACTACAGGCGCTCACCCTCTCTGTCTGTCTCCGTTTCACAGCAGTTGTATCAGATTCAGCAGGTGACGATGCCAGCGGGACAGGAGCTGACCCAACCAATGTTCATTCAGTCCACCAACCAGACAGCTGACGCACAGGTCACGCAGGTCAGCACTGACTGAGCCCAACCAGCAAACCCCTTACTTCACACACACAACATGCACACCAGCCCATGTGACGCCCGACAGATGCCGCCAACCTCAACAAAGGACGCTCGATAACCTTGATTTTAAGCACTGCTCATCTAGACAAGGGACCTGAAATGAATAACACTCATGTTTTTTGTAATAAATTTAGTACACTGGAAAACCAAAGGGACACCGATCGACTCTTTCACAATCACTTGCTAAGTTGCATCTGTGCTCAGTAACCATTCTATGTTTTTGTACATCTGTAGAGAAAACATGCATCTACTGCCACATCCAGCGTCTCTCCATCCAGTAACTCTTCCTCTCGTCTTTGTCTGAACCACAAGGGTTTTTAAACATTAAGTGTTGGCTTTACTCTTGACACCTTCCTTTCTTCACTCCATTTGGAAGTGAATTGGAGAAAGTGTCTGTCTCTGTCATGATCTGGTCCTGGCATATCTGTGACTGAAGGAAGCTGTGGGATTCTTCACCTCCTGCTTTTCCTCCCAGTGAAAACCTGAATCATACCTTCCTCTTTCTTTGTCACGTAATTGATATATGAAATGAAGCCATATACCTCAGATATCACTTTCTACCGCAACTCAATCTAAGGGATCTCAAGAAGAAGCTATAGGTTCATTGATAATTTCATGTAGTTTCTATGATGTTGTTTTCCACATTGACGACGAAGCATGACTTTATGTTGTAAGGGCTTCAAACTGTATAGGTAAACTGTGTATGTGATGGTGTGTGTGTGCTTGTGTTTCAAGCACCCACGCTGCAGTCATCTTTACTCTTCCATCTTGTTTCTTTATTCGAATGCTTTGTTCACCCCTCTGTCTTTAGAGCGGGGAGGCTCCTCTCTGCCTCTATGCAGTTTCACATAACCCCCTCTACCCGGGTGGTTTTGGAGTCTTGTGCCCTGGTTTAAGTCCCATGTACAAACACATGACTCCATCTGGAGAAAAAAAAACACCCTTTTTATAGGAATATTTTTTTTCCGATTCAAGTGTTTTTCTTTTGGTTTTGAAATGTTTGGCCTCATATCTTCCCCTTAATTTTTGTACAGTAATGATTATTATTAATGTTCTTATTATTGTTGTTTTTGCATGTAGTTCAAACTGCCAGCATGACATGCAATAGATAGGTACAATTTTATTTTTGATGTTCTTTTTTGTAAACAAACTTTGTTTGTGAGAAAAAATAAAAAAACATAACTTGTCTAAGAGTCCTGTTTTTACAGAATCACTCTGAGTGTGTGTCATCAGCTGCTGATTTTTGTTGTATTGTTCTGTTTTAGGAGAAATAAGTTCTTCGTTTCTGCATGGACAGTAGGCAGGGAGGCAGGAGACAAATGCTACCGCACTCAAGAGATAAGACTTGAACCGTCCCAATCAGCCATCGTCTGTAATTCCAGGTAGACGCATCTCACCACCAGAGCCTAAAACACCGTTGCTGTTGTGTTTATTGTAACTTTACCATTAGTATGAAGTGGAACCAATATTATAGAGCAAGAAGTATTTTAAATGTCACTTTAATGATGGGCACAAGAAATGGGTTTTAGCTGTGCAATCCTTGGTGTGGGTTAAGTGTTGTTTTCCAAAATGGCCACAGGAGGGCAGCACTGGTCTAATGTCACTGATAAACTAGGGCATCTGATTTATTGCCAAACACAGGTGTACAGTTTTTCACCAGGGGGCATTGTTTAAGGAGTACACACGTATCCAAAGTGCACAGCACCACAATTGTCTTGCAAAAATGCGTAATCAATGTTTACCCACGTTGCACCCAAACCGGGCTATATGAACGCCACTAATCTTACTTCTGCTGCCCCCCTCACATGCTGGAAAAGCTTCATGTGCCACAAAGGGCAAACAGTTAACAATAGAGTCACGAGTTATTTGGCTGGAGACTGCTCAGCTCCTGTGAGATCAGACTGCATTCCTTATCCGACCTAAATCTTAAAAGGAAGAGAAGTAATTATGGTGGAAGTGAAAATTGGGTACGCAGGGAGATGCATGATGCTCATAATGTCCCGCTTTGCCCCCAAGTAAAAGGTCACATTTGGCGTGGCGTCAGCTTTGAGTCAAAGTTCAAAAGTTGGAAGTATCCCTTTGAAGTGCTTTCCCATCGAGCTGTGTTAAAAAAAATGAATCCCTCGTACACACGCACTCACCCGCAGTGACTGCTCACAACACAGTTGTCTGGGTAAAGCATGGTAGTCACAGCCACAAGTAAACATTACGCAACCGTAGGGCCCTTTCTTAATCGACTTAATCGCCAAACAATAACTGCATTAATGAGTGCGGACTCATGCTCGGCTCTTTCTAATAAGAGGAACAAGGATTGTGAGAATGTTTGAGCTTAAGTCAAGCGTGAATAGGATTGTCTGGTGGTATTTTTCTTGGCTGGCCCGTCTGGTCACATCAAGGCAGCCTTGGCCAGATGAAGTGGGGCCGACTGCCTTGGCTGCGGCCTGGACCTTGTGATTGGGCCACAACACCAGTTGGCCTCAACAAGTTAGCAACAAACCCCATAACAGGAGTGGATGTTCACTTAGATGGAGGGGGTTTGCGTTTGATCCCCTTTTTCTGTCTTTTGCGAGGTTTCTGGAAAGTTTGTTTTAATTACCATCAAACCATAATACAAGCTTTTCCCAGGTCCTGGCGTTTCAGTGTTGTGTAAGAATAATGTGACAGTTCAATAGTCCACATAGTAAGAATTTCTTACCACTCCCCCTTTTTCAGGAAGCACAGAGAGCAACCAAAAGAACCCCCCCCCAAAACAAACAAGCAAACAAACAAACATGGGTCTTAATCAATCCAAAAATCATTCAAGTATTTCTAAGGCCGCACTCTCTTTTCTCAAACAGATTCTAGCCATTAATATATGAAGAAGAACGATACTCCTGTCCAAGTGGCCCAGGTTAATTCAGGGCAACTGAGGAACATTGTGTCAGTTAAAGGATCCCTCGCCCCTGCGGTACGAGACCTTCAGAAACATGTTAACTGTAGCACTTTCTGCTCTCAGCTCTTTCGTATTCATGAACTTCCTGTTCTTTCTTTTGGCTTCACATACAGAGGAGTAACTTTCAAGAATTCAGGGAGCAAACTGAGATTTTCCTATCAATCATGTTTTATTTTTAAAAGCAGGGCCAGGTTATACAACTTTTCAATACTGCTGCTTTTGTGCATTTGTTCAGTCTTTTTATAGCTCAGAGTTGTATGGTTCAGGGTTGTTTTTGCCTGATGGAAGTGAAGTCGTGTCTACTCCGCCCCCCCCCCCCCACACCCAGCCCCTCTCCCTCTGGTTGTCAGTGAATGCCGCACAGTCATTGGAGAAACACGCTCAGTCACTTCTGTAAAAGTTCGAAGAGTGGCAAAAAGCTACAAAGGATCTTTTGACTGGTCATGAATGGGCTACAGAGAGCGGCCTCTGCCCGAACTGCTGTAATTTCCTGACTGCTCTCCTGAGTCACTGCATGTCGTGGTTGACACCTGTGTTGCTGCGAGGCAGACTGTCCAATTGATTAACGCAGAAAAGCCTCCCTGCGTCAGTTGACAGCATCTACGTGATGGTTGGAGAGTGTGTTGCTCGGCGGGTGTTGCTTCCTCCCAACACAGGGCTGTTTGAAGGAAGGTCATTTCATCTCTCCGAAGACTACGACCAGACTTATCACAACATTAACCCAACAGACACTGTATCAACAATGCATCTGGGCCCCTGCTCCCCTCTGAGGAAGGGAGGTCCCTCAGAAGTTTTCCATTAAGAAAAGCTGTGTTAGGGGTGGTGCGTGGCACAGTGGGTAAAGCGGCTGCCTCATGTCGAGGCTACTGTCCGGCCCCGGTTCGAATCCTGTGTCGGGCAGCCCTACTGCTACTCTCTACTGTGCTATCAAATAAAGACAAAAGGCCAAAAAGATATATATACTTAAGAAAATCTGTGTTAAAGAGAAGGAAACAGATTTCAAACAATAAAATGAAAAAAAAAACAAAAAGGCAGACGAGAGAAGAGATTAAACAAAGGCAAACAACAGTGTGGTCTGGGAAAGCCATTAAGTGGTGTAAGTAAACGTCCAAGTGCGCAGCGGAAATAAAAGGTTGGTGGGGGTTTGCACTGTGCTATGTGTAGCGAACAATTGCTGATGTGAGTATTTTTAAGTTCCCACATAGATTCCCTGAGTGGCTGTCGACTCCCGGAGCTCAGCGGGCTCTGTGGGGCGTGAGTGAATGCCTGGAGTGAGGAGTGCAGTGAAAAAAAACACAACAGAGCCCAGAGAGGTGGGCTTGAAGGGAACACAACAGCCGCCTCCTAACACTGGGCCCCTGCAGTCCCGCTCCGGGTCATCCCCGCCTGTAATTCCACCCGCGTAAAGAGTTGTTGCTGAGTGCCACCAAATCTGTTTATACGAGTGTGTGCGAGCTCTTCCTGATGGCCTGGTGGCGTACGTTTGTGCATTGAACCATCCGCTCCGCACTCACATTTTACAGTCTGACCTTGCTCAGCTGTTGTGTGTTGTCACACGGCAGCCTTTAGCCCAGAGGCCATGTTGGATACTCTGCCCAGCTCCAAGTGTTGATTACGAGATGAAAGTAACACTGGAGCGGAGCTGGTACTGTAATAGAAAGAGGGGGAGCGTGAGTTTTGCCTCTGGGAAACTTTGATGTAAACCCCCTGAGGGTAAGAGCAGGGCCGGCCTGTCCGTCGACACCTCCTTCCTCTGTGGCCTGGTTTGGACCGCTGAGAGACGGAGAGGAGGAGAGATGAGAGAGAGGAGGAGGAGGAGGAGGAACGGAGAGAGCACGCTACACAGAGAGAAGGTTGTAGTGGGAGATTCCCATTACAGGATGTCGTTGGTGTAGATGTGTAGGTCATACCCCTCTTCATCTTCTTCCTCTTTCATCATGGGCTGTTTACAATCCACAAGACTCAACTGCTCCCAAATTAGATGCCCTTATCCTCCATCTCAGTCATTTACATCTACAGTATATTGCTATTTTAAGAAGGCGGAAATACTTGTTACACCTTTGCAAAGACGTGTGGGGGAGTGGTAGTTTCACCTTCACCCTTTTTTAAAACCCCTGTGCCCTCTAAATTAAAGGGGTTTTATTTATAAATCAAATAGAAATATCTGTGTGATTCTCAACTCAACTTCATACCAATACCAGTGCAATACTTACTGCAAACCAATACTTTTTGATTCCTCACTGTTATAAACAGAAACAAACTTTACAATAGCATTTCCAAAAATAAAAAGGTCAAATCTATTTGGCATTTCAGAGAAACTGGGCCCCACACAAACAGCAACACCAGTATACCTTTTGTTAAAGATAATAAAAGCTATAATAGAGAGTAGTGCAATACGTAATACATTTGACCTTACATTGCAGACACATTGCTACTAAGCACAGCTCTTAGTTGATTCTTTCATTTTGCATTTACTAATCTGATTGTCAAAGATCACTTAAGTTTCCCTCATTTGTGATGATATCCACACACAAGGTTAAAATTCATAAAAAGACAGTGGTCATTGAAAACATTAGCAGGTTACTCCCTTAGCTGACCTTAAATCCATCAAGAATCACCTACGTTCAGTTACATAATGGCCGTGCGTCTTGTGAATAACGTCTAGATTTGTGGCATTCCCACATGTCAGTCTGCGGTCCTGCTTGTTCCATAAACCGCCAGCAGCCACAAACACCGTGAGCCTGAGTAACCTTCCCTCTGCTGTTGTTACCCAGCGCCATAAAACTTACACAATACCAAACACGTCTGAGGTTCACGATCAGCTTCTCTGTCTGATGGAGCCAATCATAAACATTTTATCCAAGACTACTTTTACAGGAATGTAGTTAAGTAGGTGTCAGAGGTGTGAGTGATATGGTACTACTGGAGAAAAAGAGCAGATTCATTGTTTGTTTTGGAAAAACTTCATAATAAGAAGACGGAAACTCTCTTTTTCTCTTTCAGGAATAAGGAATTTAACCTGCATTTACACCAAGTTTACACTTGACTTGCCGTTTCAGAGCTAAATCAGCTCACCGTGAATGATCTCGGCTTTTGCTGATGTTACTTTTACTTTTCGTTGATCAGATGACACAATGAGGCCAGCAGGAGTTTGGGGACCACCTCGTTGCATTCCTCTGAGGCCCCTCCGACAGGTGATGTCTCCACAGGGCGCTGTGCTCCATAACCTCAGTATTTGTGTCATAACCACAAGCCTATGGGTGTGTGTCACAGTCATAGATTTAGAAACTCTCTGTGCACTGAGGTGGAGGAGGCAGTGGTGGTCAGAGTCGCTGTGTCCCCCAGCACCTGTCTCTGCTGTCCCAAACTCCTGTAGCCATGGATTCAAGCCCCCTCCCACAATAAACACAAGTGACATTTTCATTTAGATGAAAGACAAAGTGAAACTTTTGTTGCAACCAGAAAGTGTTTAATAAGCTGAAATCTAACAGAGCACGTGCATGCATGGGACACTTTGACAAGATAACTAGTCATTATGCAGCATTTAGGCTCTTATGCATAAGCAGCAAGTTGCAAAGAAAATAGGAGTCACTGTCCGGTCTGCACCCCCCCCCCTCCCCCCGTCACTGCGTCCATCCCGGAGTCTTCGCCTCTAACCAGCGCTCCTGCTCCTCCACGTCAACTCAGCCGGCGAGGAAGGAAGGAGGTTTCCATCTTTGCAAGCGTTTGCAAATACCTGATTCAGATAATCATGCGGCCTTTGCACGCACTTTTGGAGTTTGCTCGTCTGCGATTCTTGACATCACACTGATGGTCTTCATCACCCCTGCGCGCTGCACCCCGCCTGCCGGGGCGGAGGAGCGCTGGACCAGAGAGAGAGACGCGCAAAGGAGGTTAGGGCAGCCTGATGTTAGCAGCTGTGGAGAGGCTCAGACCGCCAGTTAAAACTACAGAGGCGCAGCTCAGACCAACTTAACGAAACAATTGTGAGTCATGGGGCCGGTTTAGATGACAACAATTTGTTTGCTTTGTGATTTAATTTGCATGTCTAAAGTGTATTCATAGGGATAGGTTGGTGGTTTGCCTGGCTGGGGCTCGGCTGTGCTGTGATTTCTGCAAAGTGATGGCAGGTCCTCCGCAGCTCACTTTCATATTTCTCCTGGAGTTGGTGCGCGCGTAGCTCCTTCTGTGCACCCCGCTGTTTACGTCTCTCATCTGACTCTTAACAATGATCGCTGACGTTTCAGCGCGACGCACTTGTCCAAGTCTTGTGCATCTTTTCCTTTGCGACAGGGACTTGATCTGCAGATAACTTTAAACATCTTAACGAACCAGTCACATGCTGTGATCTCACAGGGATGATATTTACGCATGTGTTTTCATCGGTAGACTACTTTATGTCCACTTCACCGGACTATGACTTGGTCTAAACTTTGCTTTGCGCTCCTGCGGACGATCCGTTGAGAGAAAGAGTTATCAAATCTTATGTAGTTAGACTGAAGATGTTAGGAAGTCCGTCCAACAACGGCGGCATCAGAATGCTGGCGCCACCGGCTCCCAACGACGAGAGGCGGGTAGAGTTCGTGGCTCTCACCGCTGTCCACACGGAGAGGAGCGAGCCGTCCACCCCGGAGCGCGGACACCCGTCTCACCGCACGGGTCTGCTGGGCACCCCGCTGCCCGGGCCGCCTGGACCCCGGGCCAACTCCTCCGCCTCGAGCAAGCGTTACAGAAAGTTGCAAAACTGCCTGTACAACGTGCTGGAGAGACCGCGAGGATGGGCATTCATCTACCATGCTTTCATGTAAGTTCACCATCCGTTTCATTATTGTCTTTTTGTGCGTGTTTGCCCAAATCCAACCACGTGCTCTTTCTTCTTCAGTAGTTTGAATTGTAAACATTACTTTCTAAAAGTCTCATAAAGTTAGTGAATGAAGCCACATGCTACGATGTAAACTCCATTACACGTTTCCACCAATCATGTGTTTTTATCAATCCACGCCAACAGTCCTTTGATGAATTTTCCAATTAACCAAGCAGAGTTGCTTATGCGGCAATTAGCACTGTCATATGCCATACATCATCTCAACACGGGGTCCAGTGTTCAATTTCCCCGTGTCTCTTTCTGATTAAATCATCAGTAGGACCTTCCATAATAAATTTAATCTATCCAAATCCACTCAAAGTCCCCTGTAAACATTTTTGAAACCTGCTGATTTGTATTTTTTTCCATTGAATTACTTTGCAGAAAGTTTCTGTCTTTAAATAAGTTGACATGCTTGACTAATGAGTTTAATAACACGAAGTGCAGCACATTTGCAATGACAGGGAGCAGAAATACACCAGCATTGTCGTAGGCGTCATTAAAAACTTTTGACTTTATGCTGAGTGGATGTGAGAGCGAATCAACCTGGGGGGTAAAATTTCACCAATTAAACACACTGAACAAACATAGATCTCAAACTGAAGCAACTCCCACACTGTATAGAAAGTATCCTGTCAGGCGTTTAAAGTACCTCTGTGCCATATACTCTATAATGTATACACCATGTAAACACTAGAAAAGGATGAGCTGACTGGTGGCTGTCCCTGCTCCACACTGACAGACCAACAGACCAGGACTAATATGTGAAACGCGCAGTGCTCGTTTAAACCTGACATAAAACCAAACGGCACTTATTTGTCATTTGTTTGAATTTGTTCCACTTCAGAGTTTTTATTCAAACTTTTAAATGTCTAAACAGGAACAATTCCAAGATTAGTTCTCACTAAAAGCCAAAGTTCGCTCAGTACATGTTGAAGTCTGTCTCTGTCTCTTTTTAAGTGAAGCCCCAGACAGCTGTGCATCAGCAGCTGTCTTCCAGCAGTGTGTGTGGACACAGAGCATTATGTGTGGAGGCTCCTTGGACCGGGCCGTGCTTTCTGTGTCGTTGTTTAGACAAGTACAGCTGTCCCCCTGCCAATGCCATCATGTGTTTATAGCAGAGGGAAATCCCGCTGCAGGGCTGCCATGACTCTCATGCATGTTCGCTTCATATACTGCCAGCACATCGGTGAATGTGCACAACCTGACCTCCACATCTTTCACTTCTTACTTTCTTTTCCTCCTCCATTTTTTTTTTTTGATTCCCAAGAGCCTGCACACACAAAACAACATGTCCCGCCTCCACGCCAAGTGTTCCTCATTAAGAGCAATGGCCTTTTCCGGGTGGGTTTGCTGGTGACATTCTCCTTGACTTTACTGGGTGTCGGCGTGGATGGCAGCTCTGCCACTGTTGTTATTTCTCTGACAGGGAGCCAGGGCAAGCGCTCGGAGGTGCCCAGATCATGTTTCAGATGCCACGGCCTCAAAGACAGAGGTGGACTGACTTTGGAAGTGAGCTGCCTTTGTAATGGCCTGTTTAATGTCGCTTAGACTAAGTACAGACATTTTTTTTTTTTTTTAGAAATCCCTGCACTTTCACACGCAATATGTTGAGTGCACATATGTTTTCCTGAGGGCATCGCTCCCATGATATCCTATCACCCTCAGCTGTGCATTTGTTTTCATTAATTACATGTGCAGCACTCGCCATGCTGAGAGCTGAACCATGTGCGAGGCAAATTTATCGTACGGTGAAGCTCAATTAAGGCGCCGTTGATCTATTGTAATTAAATTGCGGCATACACTGCTGTGTAGGGCGCTGCGCTAACTTCCCTAGATCCTTTAATTAGTCCTGCATTGTAACGGATGCTGGAACAGATGCGTTGCTTCTGGAGAGCCTGTCTTTGCAGGTGTGTGTTAGAGTGTGTATGGAAGAGGGGGTGAGGTGGCTCCTCACTCTAATATCTCTCCACAGGCACCCACTTAAGTCCCGCCACACTCCTCATTGCTGTCACAGCTGCACATAAGATGCACCCTCGCCGAGACAGATTTCTCTGTTAGATAAAGGTCTCGGGCTGTTTTAACATCCTGTCTTTTTAGCGGTTCAGGTTACCTTACTGTAACAAGTTTCACATCTGTATGTCAGCCGACTCCTCTGCACGAAACACTTCCCCAGACACTCTCCTGTAAGTGTTACAGCTGTATGCTAATTCAGAACTAGCACTCTCCTCTCCTCTCCTCTCCTCTCCTCTCCTCTCCTCTCCTCTCCTCTCCTCTCCTCTCCTCTCCTCTCCTCTCCTCTCCTCTCCTCTCCTCTCCTCTCCTCTCCTCTCCTCTCCTCTCCTCTCCTCTCCTCCTAAGTTAAATGAACTCAACTGCCTTGTTTTGTCCACATTACGAAGGAAGTAGGGAGGTGTAAGAACACAGAAACTTATTAAAAGAGACAACCGTGTTCCCGGAAACGCTTCGGCTACAACAAAAAAAATTCCTTTGCTCTCCAACCTGTTCGGTTGCTTGGACACACAGCAGGTTCCTGCACTCACTGAGACTCTGGTTCAAATGATGCATGGATCATTTGAAATGTGAAGTGCCTCATGTTTTGGTATGGGCCCTTCACTCTGTCACAGTAAAAACATAAGACCTCTTTGTGACCTTTGAATCCCTTTGCTGTTTTTCACTCGCAATAAAGGCACAATGTCAGCTGGAGGGTTGTCCTGCTTGTCTGAGCTCTTTAAATCCGCTAACATTTATAAAAACACCAGCGGCACAGCAAGTAAGTTTGTGAGAGTTTCAGAGTTCAGACACGTACAGTAACTCCATTGTACTGTTCAGCCGTGCATGTAGCAACATTGAATATAAAGAGTATCTGTGTGTGCTTATAAGAAGCTCTGGTTAGGGCTGCTACATATCTTTTTTTTTTATTATTCATTAATCTGATGGATTATTTATTTGGATTTAATGTTTTTCTCAAAAAAAAGGAAAAAAAAAGTGTAATAATATGATTATTTCCTATCACTATCTTCTAGACACTGGGATGTTTTTCAAACTCTCTGACCAGTTTAAAACCCTAAGATATTAAATGTATGCTATAAAACAGAGGAAAGAACCAGACAATATTGGGAATATTGGCTTCAACATGGATTTAAATGGACGACAGATCATCAAATATTTTTAGATTAAATGTCCATATCCTCGACTGACCCATTATTTCAGCTCTACTGCTAGTGCTGTTATTTCTGTGTCCATGCATGTACAGAGTCTGTGTGTAAACTTGCGGATGCCCAACAGCATTCAGAAGGATTGATTTCAATGTTTCCCTTCACCTTTGACCCCTTACTGTCTCTCGCCATAGGCAGCGCCACATATAGACTCACATAGATCACATGAGGCCGCCTGTCGCACCCATAGTAATTCATCCCAGCAGGAGGTTCTCCGGGGCCGTGGTCCTCCAGACCAGGCCACCAGCCTCTGATCAGGTCATGCTGCACATTGCCAACTAATACCAGCACAGTTGGAAATCCAAGAAGCCGTGTGATGTCTTGATGTTGGCTTTGGCCGCCAAACTCCATCTTAGTCCGCAGCATTCCTCTGGACTCCGTCCTGAACATACAGTAATAGCGCACGTGGGTTTACAGGAAAAAGAGTCAAGACCCGGCACTGACCAGCCGGAGTGATTGATTGGCTCTAAGGAGGGTGAAAATATAACGGTCATGTATTATTGATGTCTCACAGAGGTGCAGCAGAGATGTAGGGCATAATTATACATGGGACTAATGTGAGGTCTTTAGACTTGAGCTTGAGCAGTATCATCTGTACGAGCAGCGTCGTGAGAGAAATCTTGAAAAGTAGTTGTTTTATGAGGAGCTCCGTGCTAACAGGCTAATTGACAATTTAGCAGATTTGTACTTGAGAATATCATGTGTCATCATGTTAATAGGTCCTCGCTCAGGTTAGAAGATAACATGAATTTTACACATCACTGCGAGCTCGCCTGTCAGAGGAAGTGACTGTCACAGTAACAGTTGGATGATGAAAGTCATAGTCGTCTATTGAAAGATAAATTATAAATCATTAAGCTGACTCTTTTGTTAGATTCGTGCGCTTTTGTTGTGATGGTTACAGTTCAAAACAGGAGGTGAGAGTTTGGCTACAGTTTGCAGCTGTGGTTATAAAAAAGCTGATTGTTTATTTTGAACAGGAAACAATGCAGAGCCGTAGATGTGAAAGTGAAATGCGCTGCTGTCTTTCTGTAGTAACCCCACCCGACATCCTTCTTTGCCCCCGTTGGGCTGTGCCACTTCACTTGTAAGAAAATGCATTTCATCTTCGTGCACTGGCTGAGGTAACTGATGCTGAGACGGTCCACTGAAAAAAACAAACAGGAAGTGTTGGACCAGTTGACCATGAAGGAAAGATCTGATAAGTGATGGGAAGTGTTTTTGCCCATAATAACCACAATAGAAACCAAAACTCTATGTCACCTTCTACTTCATTACATTATATCACTTCCTTTAAGATGTAATCTTTAACCAGCACACCTTGCTCTGTAATAACTGAATGCAAGAGAAAACACGGAAGCGCTTGTGAATCTATTGCAACTTTAAGTAATAAATTGTTTATGCTTTTAAGGAAATGAACGGCCCTCGACACTCACATCTCTCTCTCTTTGATCTGGAACAAAAGCTTAACAAATTTCCCAAGTACGTATCCCATGCCCGATAAATCTTCATATCACATCTACCCTTCGGTCTCCATGGCGTGTGGGAATTCCGTCACCTTAACCTTTTATGGCACAAGCACCAGTGATGGTGTCTGTTTATGAAAGCCGGAGCGATCCTAAAGCCGCCTTATTTATAGATGCGGAGGGAGATACCCACAACAGGACTGGCAGCGCCGTGCTCTCCATAACCTCTCCACAGATGGTGGTGGTTTGCTCAAACGGCCTTTGAGATATCTATATGGTGACGGTTAATTCTTCACACTTCTTTTGTGCTGTACACAGAATTCACTTTGCAAGCTTTTCATTAAAGTTGAATTGCCTCTCTGACATTATTAAAGTCATTTAGCTCAGACAGCTTGTTGATTGAATACATTCCCTCTATCTGTCTGTCCTTGCAGTTTTCCCTCCCTCCCGTCTCCACGTTGAGCGAGCTAATCTGCTTGGGTCGGGGAAAAAACAGTCCTGCTTTTTCCAGGTTTTCAACCATGCGACACAAAATCCACTAAAATTGCCACCCCCACCCCTCAAAAAAAAAAGAAAAAACCCACTGATGTGTTTGGTGTTGGACCTTTTTTATTATTAATGGTCAGAGTAATGTCAGAAAATAGCTTTTTGTTTTGTTCTGTTCTTTTTTACTCAGCACATGAATGCGTTTTTATTGATGACTAAGTAACAGAGAAAGAAGAGTGGAGTGGAGGGGGAGAAGTGGCACCGTAAAATGGTGACGGGAGAAAGCCACTCGGCACTTTGTGCGTGTTTGAACCTGCTCAGGACTGCAGATTGGACGCTTGTTGTTCATTTACCGCTGCTGTTTTTTTTTTTTATCTGTTCACCTCAGCAGGTTGTGTAAATTCTGCTCCATTAAGAATCCTTAACGGCCCAAATGCCTTTGCTCTTCCCTCACTCTCACTCCATCATTCACTCCTTCCCTTCCCTCCTCGGTGGGAATATCATATCTCATTTGCTGTGCCACCCTGTGTGATTGACCCCCCCCCCCCCCGCTGCCTCTTTAAGTCTTCCCCCCTTTCATTCATTCAGTCCTGACTGGCCGTCTTCCTTCTTGGAACGGTTGTGATCTGCTATGTGAGAGAAAAACACTAATGGTTGCATTTCCTTTAAGAATTAGTTAATTGATAAGTCGAATGACAGAAAATTATGAACTATTGATTAATCATTTTATTTATTTTGGAAACATTTTCCTGTTGGAAGTTGGGAAAGTCTGGAAAATTACAAAAACACATTTTCTCTAATTTTACGTAATTGACAGAATTTATATTTAATTTATTAGGGAAATAACTGACACCGTGGTCAAGAGTTTTTAGTCTAGTTTATATAATCTGTCATGTATTTACGCAGGATCTCCAGTGTTCAGAGTTGACCACCAGTGTAGCCTCAGTAAAGCTTCTGGTGGAGCATCCTGGGCATTTGCTTTGATTTGACCGAAGGAGGAACCAGCATCCAGTCGAGCTGCTGATGAGATTAAGGCCAGAGTAACTGGATTGGTGCAGCGTTCTTGAGATTTTAAAGACACAGTTTTGACAGACACAAGGTTGGTCAAGATGTCGTGACCGGATGCATCTGTGCTTCCTGAGAGGGCGACGGTTCATCGTTCATCTGATAGAAAACAAAGTTTTAAAGGCTGCACCCAGCAAAAACGGTTCAGTGAAATTTCAAAGATCCATATCTTTATACTAAAAAAAAAAATACTAAAACTGTCATTGATGTTTGTTTTTTATTAAAGGGAATAGAATACCTAAATGAAATAGTGAATAAATAGTTAGATGATAATAAAATAAACAGTTCTTTCCATTTATTTATTGTTCCCTGATGGGAATATGTCCATCTGGGGAAGAAACATCAACCATAACTTAACCTTTTTTAAACTCTTGAGGTCTTCCCTGCTCTACTCGTACACCTGGCCCGTGTTCACCACAGTCTGTCTGAGTGACTTTTGTCCTGATGTCTTTCTGTTTCAACATCCTTGCCTGCCATGCTCTGGCTTTATTTTTTCATCGAGTGGCTTGCTTACACCAAAGCGCGACACAGAGGACAAGCAAAAGAAGGAAAGAGGAGGACGGTGGTTGATTGTGGTTGCTAGGGATGATGATAATTTGATACTATATCGATTCCTGTTGGAAATTTCTCTTTTTGTTTGTCCTCTACGACAACATCAGCTAACGGCCCCAGTTGGTAGAGATCTAGTGTCTTGCTCAAGGGCACTTCAGCAGGGCAGATGCTTCTCGACTGGTTGTTTCATCCAAGCAGATGAGGGGGTGCGGGCAGTGGGAGATGTCGGGAATAAAGAAAACACTTCTGATTCCGAGGTGTTATCCTTTGAAGGCTTTATCGTCCTTCAGAAGGAAGCAATGACTTGTAACAGGACGAGTGATTTGTGTGCGCATGGAGGGAAAGATACGGAGAGCGGCAGTGGGCTGGAGAGAGGAGAGAGTCGAGGTTAGTTGCTGTATTAATTTCTCCTTTCGGGGCAAAATGTTTGTCCCTGGGGAGGGGACTGTCTGTCCTGTGACGGCTGACCAGGAATCAGGTTTCCCCCCCAATATACAGCCCTGCTCTCTGTGCTCACTTTCACCCAGGCAAGGGTCATGCACACACACACACACACACACACACACACACATACGCTGACCGCTGCACACACACAAACACATATAACCAAACAAACACCATTGTCATCAGGGGAAAGCAAACTACAGATGTTTGGTTATTGAACAGTGCAGAACATGCAAAAAGGCTGAAGGTGAAATGCAGTATACATGCAAACATGTGCACACACACAGTCACACACACACACACACACACACAGATAGAGAGAGAGAGAAGAGACCTTGACGCACAGACAATAGGTGATCATGAGGGGTGCTGACACCCCTTAATCTGCAGTAATCTGTGTTTATGTAATGATATTGTCACTGAGGCAGTCCAGAAATACTGTGGCATTTGGCCGGGAGGGTCTGAGGGAAATGCCAAGAGTTTATTTTGACTAGTCAAGACCCTCTAAACACTCCAGATCTGCTTTCACAGCCAGGAAAATCCAGAGGCAGCCTCCCAGCTCCCTTCTACTTTATATCTTATTATTACATCTGTGAAATATATAGCATCTGCACATTCTGCAGTGGTGGCGAGTCTCCTCAAGTAGACATACCACAGGAGCTGCAAGAAGCTGACAAATTGTCGAGTTATTATGTATATTTTCTTTTAGCTGTCATTCACTTAAACAAAATGCTGTAGGTGAGGGACTTTCTTAATTTTCACATTTCCGTAATGGTAAGGAGGGACAACCTCTGTCTGAAGATAAAAAATTGACACCTAATGCAAACAAGATCAAGAAAACAAAATGTCAGAGGGAAAAGTTTTTTACCAGGGTAAAGTGTAAAAAGGGTTGATAGCCGATTTGCCGACTGTCTGAAAAAGAGAAATTTGTTAAGCCGACTCTTTGTTTTAATGGTATCGATGACAAAACCTGTAATCAGCTGCCCAGCCAGTTTAAAACAAAAAGACACTAACAGCATATCTACGGTGGCATGACTATGGTTTAATCATGCAAGCGAAACGTGCTCTCTAGCTGGCTGGATTTTCCGTTCGGGCTGCCGTACAAACATGGCGGTGCAAGGTGGCAATGCTCTCTATAGCAAGACCCTTTTATGTATATAAAAAATAATAATTATAAGGCTACGAAAACTTTATTTTATAGCGATTATACACTTATACAAATATATTCATGGGTAGTATATTCAGATTTTGCCAATAGACCTAGCCAATTATTACGCACTGAACATTTAAGACGTTGTTGGTCATGGCTTGATGAGCTTTAGGCCGGAAAACAACATGATTCAGTTTAGGGGGGGAAAAAAACATTGTTTGGATTAAAGATAACTATTTTTAATGTTAGATTCAAAAAGAAACGAAGAAAAGGAATCAGAAAACATTCAGCGGTTTCCTGTGTCGACTCGTTCATCCACCTCAGCCTCCCTTGGATGAGCACTCTTGATCGTTATGCAGAGTCACTTGACTTTCTCCTTTTCTCTTCTCATGATTCACATAGTTCTCACACATTTATGGTTTGTAATTAGCTGCTCACATGAAAGACATATGACCAGCAGCAGCACCTTCTGCACAAAAGGTAAACATTTTCTTTAAATTGTTCATGCTTGCTTGATTTCACTGCGCTTGTCCAACCCTGATTGATGTTATTTGATTGATCAACATCACTCTCCCTCCGTTTCCCTGTTAAATTTCTCCAGACACCTTTCTTCCTGGTTGTTCTCAGAACTTTCTCTTGGGAGTCTTTACTGTGTTTGCCACCGCTTTGGATCTCACACTCTCCTGTTTTAAATCAATGTTACACTGGACTGTCAAAACCCCACAACCAGGCAGATAGGTCAAACAGGACAATTAGGACACGGGCGACAATAGACAGCCCTGCCAGTAACATCTGCCTCTCTTTGGACTGGAAATGTATTGTCACCAGCCATGGGAAAGCTGCTCTGTACCGTCACCCGCTGCTAATGTTGCACAGTTGCTGCGTCACTGAGCAGCCACTACTAAATCCTGTTTGTATACAAAGTCAGAGAATTTCCCCCCCGACCGTCTGTACAGTAACCATGCCAGGCTGAGCTTTCGCACAAACTTTTTTCTCCATTGTCCACAATCATCCTCCTCTCTCTTGTCTGTTCAGTATCAAAATGAGCTGGTTCTTCAATGGACGGAGCAGACGGCTGTGCTGCGTTCGTCAAGATGCTCAGTGTTAGTGAGAGTGTTGCAGAGTGCTTAGGAAGCAGGGTTTGTGTGTCGCCAGCGTCTGCGAAGACCATAAGGCGGGCACAAAGTAAATCAATAGCTTTAGCTTAGCCATTATCTCTCAGCAGCAGCAGCAGCACACTTAAGGTCTGACCCTAATGGGCGGCTGTAACTGCACATGCCGATGATCAGCAGATACTGAGTAATGTGGAAACTAACGCTGCAGCTAAACCGCTGATTAGAAATTAACATGTTAGTTTATACAAATGTGGGAAAGCCGATCGTTGTCATCTCATTCACAGGTCTGCTTGACTCGAAGTAATGAATCTAGGAGGTGAAAGGTTCTGCTTGTGGCGCAGAACTTTGATCAAAATCTAAGAATAACAGGAAATGCGTTTTTTTTCCTTTAAAAAGCACCAGAAACCAAAGAGGAACGTCAAATGAGTTGTTTACAAACTCAAATTGTTGAGGTTGAAGTGAGGTCATATGGATAAAGCCTACTTGATGGTGATATATATTATTTTAAAAACAATTAAAAATCCATGTAATGCCAGTAAAAGGCAGTTCCTGCTAGAAGAGTTGGGTCCGTCACCATGTGTTTGCCTCTGTCAACTAAAACTTGAACGTGAAAATGCTAAAGTAGGCCTGAACCTGAACTCCTGTTACTCATTACGATAAAAGCTTCATAGCTTTATGAAGGCTGAATGAAAATTGAACTTGGTTTTGTGGGAGTAAAGGCAGATCATCTGTGGTCGGCCACTCTCTCTTTGATGCGTCCGGTTGCAGCCCAAACAGCTCCTCTACCATCAGACGGTGTCTCTGGCTGCTTATTTTTCTGGTATTAGATTTTTATTCTGTCCACGTGTTTGTAACTCGAACCACATCAGGCACGTGAGGATACAGTTTTCAGGAGGAGGAGGCGGCTGCGTGACTGTGCAGGGATACCTGGAGTGTCTGCATAGTTATAGAGACACACGCACCAACCGCCGTCGACAAAACATCCTCAGGTTTTTCACTATACCTTTGTAAAGAACTGCTTTTTCTTCCTCTCTCTCCTCATCGTCTCCCTGCTCCGTCTCTGTGTCTTGTCTCTCCACATCCTGGGATAGCCCAGGATAGGTCTCTGTGTGTCTCTCCTGTTGTCCCTGCCTGGCTGCACCCACATGCACGGCCTCGCTTAAGTGTTGTTAAGATCATTTTAATTTATAACGGCCGTCACTATAAACATGTGAGGAAGCAGCACCATGGAGACGGAGCTCAAACAAAATCACAATGTAGGACAGTATTTATAAGGTCTGCCTTGCCTGCAGAAAGCGCTTTGCAATGTGTGTATATACTATGTGTGTATGTGTGTGTGTGTGTGTGTGTGCCATCGCTCATGTGGCTGAGTGTGCACGCTGTCAGATTGTCTGATTGGCGTGCGTACATTTGCAAAATATGTGTGCACTCATCCATGTGCAGGTTTATGGAGATGGTGCGCTTGTGTGTTAATGCCCGGCCAATGGCACAGTGGGCAGAGCATAAACAATAATCAAATGTTAACGACTGAGCCGTAATTACGCAGGCTGCCTGCCACTCTTGTGAGATTGTTCTTTTCCTGCATTCGCCCTCTTCCTCCTCTAAAATGTCCTATTTGCACAATTGCTTCACTTGATCGCAGTGTCATTTCCTCCGCTCCTGTGTGACAGTTACTTTCAGTTCCTGTTGCTGTAATCTGCCTCTTTGCTCTCGCGCTGTATCTCTATTTCCATAACAACTCGGCGCTTTCTCTTCGTCTCAGCTGCATCCGCTCGCCTGTTTTTCCACCCTCTTTCCCACAGTTGTCTTTCTCCTCATATGTTTTTATTTCCTTTTTCTTTATTGTTTCTGTGTTGGTTGCTCACTGCACGTAGAGGTTCCTTGTCAACAGTCGCTGTAAGGAGAGCGGGGGAGAGAGACTTTGTCCAAAAGCCATCTTGCCTCCAGGTCGTGTGCTGCTCTGGCCTCAAACGACATTAATTCACTTCTTCTTTAACAGTGGAGATTGGAGGTTATGAATGGTTATTAATGGTGAAAACTTTTCAGGTGGTGTCAAAACATGTTTTAGTGAAGAAAGTACAGAAATGCATCACACTGTAATGGATTATGTTGTGGTGAACGAACATAAACCTGTCACATCAAACTGTCTTGGTTGTATATTATGACGTCACGTGAGTCCTGTCAGACCCTTTTGTTTTTTTACTCTCTTTGCGAAAAAAAAAAAAAAGCCAACGCAGCTCCACACACACACACACACAGTGAAACCATCCACGTGCTTCTAGCCATGTCCACGGTGCAACAGTGTGTGTGTCTGTGGACCCTCTGGTCTTCTCTTGGCCCTGAGATTAAAGCAATGTCAGCAAGTGTGTGATGAGACCTCACAGACGATACCTCATCTCTCCCTCTTTTCCATTCTGGCTCTCTTCGTCTCACTGTCCCCTCATCTGTCCGATCCATTATTCAGCCACCTCTTTCTGTCTCTTGTCCACTATTTTTTCTCATTATCTATCTCCTTGTCGGTCTGATACTCGCTCCTTGTGGTCGTTGCTGCTTTCCTCTTCTCCCTCTCACTTCTATTTCTATCTATACATTTATTACCGTACTATGTCTATTATCTGTCTTTCTTCCTCTCTCTCTCTCAGCCTTCGCTACTTATCAGCGCTCAATCAATCATTTTGGCCCCGGTGCTGCCAGACCTTATGGTGTCCTGTGATGTCTGAGCAGTGTCCTGCACGATGCACTTCAGACCAGGCCAATAAAACTTGTGAGGAGCACATGCCTCTCTGTGCAATCAGAAAATATAACCCTCAGACTGCTTTGGCCTAAGTTGTTTCCATGCTTTCAAGTTAGCGTTTCCATCAGACAGCTGCTTCAGCCACAGCTGGATGCCTTTGTGGAGAGAGTGATTGAAATTAACCTGATTTTCTAAAATTCATTATAGCCCCTCCCGCTCTGTGATCGTAGCTGTTCGCTTTATGGCCCACACAAAAGAAAGGGAAAGCGCCGATCACTTCAGGCCAGCTTGTTTCAAGCATACCTTTAGTGTGAGTGAAGTGAGAGACGGGATGGACAGAGCTGAGAGAGGATCAGTGCAGAGAGAGAGCTGGGGAAGGGTGGAGGTAGGGCGGATTTCAGTAAAAGGATGAATAATTCAGAAGTGTATTATCTCTCTGCTCTCATCCGCCATTGCCCTCCCTGGTCTGTCATCTAATTGGTTGTAATGAGTTAAAGAGGGGGGCGGGGGTGGCTGAGAGGTCCACAAGTGGTCCACTCTGGTCCTGGCTCTGCTTCAGCTACAATAAAGACAGGAGGAGAGGAGGAGATGACAGGAGGCGTGGAGTGGACAGAGGGGCAAAGTTAGGGTGAAAAAGAGGTCAAAAAGAGATGAAAAAGGTCAAAATGTAAAGTTAATGTGCAAAAGAGGCTTGAAAGGGTGCATATTGTGTATGTACTGGGAAACATGTTATTCAGCCATGAGCTGCAGTTGTTACAGTGAAATTTGGAAAGCGAATGCTGACATTTGCCGTCCCATATGGGAGATACTGAGTTGGGTCTGAGTATCCAGTCTAGTAACACGAGGGAGGCGCTTGGTATTTGGTCAGAATGTGTAAACTTTATGAATGCTCTTAGTCCTGAGCCATGTTTTTGTTTCGCCCACAGGGGGATCTGTTTCAGAGGGGAAAACTGTACATGGACGAGATATTTATGACCCCAAATTTAGGCAAACAGAAGGCCAAGTCCAGGCGTTGAAAATGTACTTCCTGTGCTGTTCTGGGTCAGCGAACAAGGGTCAACTGTTTTTTAACATAGTGACACAGTTGTGCAATGAATTAAGTAAAAACATGGCTTTGTGTTTACTGTTTACGAAAGCAGAGGATGAGGAGCAGTGGCCTTTATCCTACAAGGAAGCACTTCCCATGTTAGCTGTGCTCTTTTGCCCACTGTTGTGAACAGTGATATTGCTCAATGTACGAGGAATAGAAAATTAAAAAAAATGAATTAAGAGCAGCAAATGCTCCGTACTGGCCAACATGCTTCGTTTGTGGAAACTGACAAAGTTGCTGTGAGCGTGGTATCTATGTGTGGAAGGTGGTTTTTTCAGGGCTTCCCAGGAAGGTGATGCAAGTGTTTTTCACGTGGCTCTGGACTCTGTCTTAAAATTACACATAACATAAAGAGACTACGCTACTTTACACAAAGACACGCAGAGACAGACACAAAGATTTAGTTTGACAGGGAGGGATAGCAGCACTGACACTGGACTGAGGAGTAACACAGTGCAGCCCCTCATGTGATGTGACCTGGGTACCAGTGTTTGACTGTAAGAACAGCAAAGATAACGTTAGCAGACAGATAGCGAGGCGGACTCCGAGCGCTCGGCACCCGTATACACACTGCATATCTGTCCCATGCCAGCTGAGGGATCACCATCAAAGCTTTGGGGGCTGTGCAAAGGCCTATGAAAAGAACCCGTGGCTTCGGGCAAATTGTCGCAGATTTAATGGATACTAAAATTTCCCCTCTTGCAGCTCTTCACTGAACGGTGACGAAGTAAATAATGATTCTCAAATATCACACACTGCTCACGAGGGGATTTTTGAGGCTGATGCCATCGTCAGGGAGTAAACAGTTCAGATAAAACTTGTCAACTGATGTTCCTCAGTTTACATAAACACATGTTTTTGCAGTGATTCCTTGAATATGGCTCAAACACTTGACAATTACGTGTTGGAAGCTCACTTGATAACTTTTATTCAAAAGGCCTCAGTGCAGGAAAATGTAAAAACAAATAAATGAGATAAGTACAAACTGAATGGACATAAAACTAATATCATTTTTCTCTATTGGACTTCCAATACAAGGACATAATTCATTTAACCCACCCAGTTTACATATTTATCAGCAATGTTTGAAGTCAGAAATATATTCAGTGACACCAATATTCATTATGAATGCACAAAGACAGCACAATATTTAATAATATATTTGCACAAATCGCAGCCAATTTAAAAGGGATCATAGATCGGTTTCACACAGTGCTTTAAATGACCTCAGAGCTTGGTATTAGTAACGCTGCCCTTCACATTACTGCAGCCGTTGTGATCTCCTCCTGGAGATCCGCTGACCACCCGGGTTGTGTGTGACCCTGACTCACTTTCTCACACCCCCATGCCTCAAACGTCTGGGCCAATCCTATTACCACGGGTTCAAATGTTACAGTCACTGCTCTCTTTTTGTTGTTTCTCAATCCTGGAGAGCTGCCCCTGACCTCCTGTAATCCATCACCAGAGATCCCCGCTGCCATGGAAACAAGATTAGACCTGTCACAGAGTAATGATGATCGGCCTGAAATTCAGTCGTAGCCCCGGTCAAGGTGGGGAGGGGGGGTCTAGGGTGTTTAGTTTGTGTGTTTTGGGGTCGTAAGGTTTCCTCCTCATGACTGGTGCGTCGTCTGGTCCAAGGTTTGAAGTTCTCCGCTGCAACATATTTTGATATTGTTATAAACACGCTCAGAAATGTCACATGCCCCACCCACCCCTACACCCACCCCCACCCTCTGCTTTCCTTTTACAGTCTTAACTATTAACGGTGACCCTTCCCCGACAGCTAACCCTGCTGATCCAAGCTATGTGAAGGTTGAGCTTGCGATGGTTAAATGTCAGCGTTATAAAAGCACGCTGCTGTGTGAAGTGGCAGCCCCCGGCCCGTACACCTACTAAAGGGTTTGTTGACTCTGTGCTAATTGGCTCGCTGCTGTAACAATACCCCAGCTAAATGTCAGCGCTCTCTCAGCACTTCGCCCGCGCCCTGGTCGCGTCTCCCGGCTCCGTGTAGTACTCTTCACCAGCTACTAGTGCATAGGCAGCAAACAGCGTGAAGCAGAGAAAGCATCAGGGACAATGGAGCGCATCTTCACAGGACGTGTATGTTGGACTGAGATGAGTGTGTGTGTGTGTGTGTGTATCATGACCTACAGTGGAAAGACTCTTTGTTTGGACTTTTTTATTTCCTGTTTTATTTTGAAATAACTTACCTTGTATGTGTGTGTGAGAGTGTGTGAGAGAGTGAATTCATGCATAATTTTAAGGTCATTCTGGTTTATTATGATGGTCTCAATATTTTCCACTTAAGTGAACAACTGATGACGATGTTGTATATAAATCTTTCTCCTTTCTCCATAATTACGAATTCTCTCTATAATTTACGTGGACTGTTCCACACTGGCGCTCATAATATTCACACAGGATTAGGGTTAAGAAACACTAGTCATCAAGAAACTGTGTGTTATTACTATTAATCCAGGTTTGTCCGGCATGAATGTCTCCTCTGTCTGTGGTCCTCCCTTTATTTTTGCTCCATTTAAACATGTGACCAACTGGACACACGTCTCCAGTCTCCAACCACCTGTACCACCTATCTACAAAGACACATGTCAGTGAAGCACCAGACACCATTACCTGTCAGGTAAACTTGTCAAAATCTGTAATAAATGATTATTGATTTATTGCACCATATGTGTGAAAATCCAATCCAATACTTTTTATGACTTATTCAGATACAACATGGAGGAATACTGTGTCAAGAAACATTAAAATTCTGCTTCATTATAACACATGAATACGTTTTCTTTAGTGGATCATTACTGATAATGAGAAGAAGGTGTTTCATGGTGTAAATATGAAAGATTAATTGTACAGAGGAGACACAATAACAAATCAAAACAATCTTGTGGTGTAATTGTGTGTAAATGCCTGCAGCTTTTTTACTTACATTTAAACTACTGTAAGACTTAAGTGTGAGGACGCCAAGATGAAAGTCGTAGTTGAGCTGAAGGTGAGTGCAGTCAGGTGATAACGTGTGGTCACGAGTGACCCCCGACTAGTGCAGCTTGAGGTCGGGTTGGATTTGGTTATAACTGTCTAGAAAGGATATGTTTATTTACAACATGTTCGATATTTGTAGTTCATGGTTGTCTAATATTCTGCCGCGTATAAAGGGATCATGTGACTTCATGATGTCAGATTTTGGCTAATGCAAAAGAAGAGAAATCATTTCACTGCTCTGATTTCATGACGTAGCTTGTTATGGCGGAGTTCCTGCTGCAGTATTTGAGTGTCTTCCAAAAATAATTGTATTTCAATCATGCCTTGGAGCAAAAAGTTTGTTTTCATTTCATTCTCCAAAAGAGATTTGTTGAAATGTTTTTGAAGGCACCTGAAATCACCTGATCAAACGAGTACAGGAACTTGAATTTGCAGCGCTGCACCCTTTAATCCAATGTGTGTGATGCTTTGGTATTAAAGTGTTGAGGGGTCAGGTCACTAAGGAACAAACCTTCAGTGAAAGGAAGGAGCGCTGGTGCTCTAATGGAGCTGGAGGAGTAGCTTCAATGAATCAAAAGCAGGGAACAATACACTCAGTTACGATGTGATGTAACACTGGCTGAGTGAGAGAAAGTGTGTTTGTGTGTCTGTGTGTGTGTGTCATATGCAACTTTTAGAGGCAACAAGTCCTGGCCTCAAATGAGAAAAAGCTGATTTTTCAAGGTTACTGTAGGTCACTTCTCCAGGAAATTATAGTGTATGATGTCGTCAAAAGTGACCTATGACAGTGTGTGTGTGTATGTATGTGTGTGTGTGTGTTGATGGCAGAGCCTGTCATGACTGGGTGTGACATTGTCCAGCTTGGAAAATGTATCAGTCTAATTGGCACTCTGTTTGAAATGCATCATCCCGTGGGCAGACAATGGAACAGCGTGGCAGTCAGACGCTCTTTTGGCGAGTGTGTCTGTGTGTATTTGTGTGATTGTCTGGCTGCGCAGTGGACTTGTGTGTGTGTCCGTCCGCTGAGTGGAACTTTTTGCGTGTGTGAAATCATTTGTGCGGAAGTGTCCGCGGTAGCAGCAGGCAGCGGCGCGCGTGATGCAAACTGCCAAGGCTGCACCTTTGTGAGAAGTGTGACCAGCACTCATTACACGAGCCTGCTGCTTTCTCTCACTCATGTAAATAATTGATCCAGTCACGTAATATTCCTGAAGCTCGTGGAAAACAAACACATTCCTCTCATTTTTTTTGCACAACACTCTCATGTCACCCCCCCACCACCCTCTTTCTCTCTCTTCCCCCTCCTCTGTGCCAGAGCCTCTGAATCGCTCCGTCAGCTGTTTCACTCATGAAAAAGCACTTTTCATCTCATATTTGTTTGTGTTGTGTGTTTTTTTCCTGCCTTGAAAACTTTGCTGTCCCAGAAGAAGAAGAAGAAGAAGTAGAGAGGGAGGGGCCCAGAGACCTGCCTGCTCTGAGATGCTCTGCAGCCTGTACCTGCCCACACTCTGCCTGCAGTCGCTATTTAAGGAGAATGAATCTCTATTAATATCTTTCTACTGTTTCCACCTTTCTCCTCTCTTTCTCCTCTCCCTCCCTTCTCTCTCTGTCTGCTGACGACACTCTCACTCCTCCTCCTTTTTTTGTTAGCGATTTGCTTCGGTGAGGTTTGTTTAGGCCTGTGTGTGTGTTTCTAAGGGGACAGCAGCAGACATCAGGCCACAGACACGCGTGTCGGACTCAGCTATAAATAAATCTCATGTTCTAATTGTGCCTCCGTGATGTATTTGTTTAAGCAGATCTATATGTTTTCCTGTGTGTGTGTCCTTGTGGAAGGTGTCACCGCAACTGTGTGTTCGATAATCAGACCGCGCGCGTGCTTCCTTTTTTTGTTTGCGTATTTGTGCACCTGCAGCATGTGCACAGATTGCGGGTCAATGCCTGAGAGCCGTTTGTCAGAGCCACATTGATTGGGGCTGGCGCCGCACACACAAACACGCACAAGTGCACCGTACAGGTACAGGTGACATGACCTCGGGGCCTTTTCCCGTTGGTTATCCCACCTCCACCTCTCACTTGCTCTGTTTTTAACTTTAACTCTTTTCTTCTGCAATTGTGCTCTTCAAGTGGTTCTCTCTCTTTTGGTTCATCAACCGTCAGTCTTCACATCTTTTTTACGTCACTTTTATGTGTTTCTCTGCATCTTCCCTCTCAGTCTTCTTCATCGCCCTCTCTCCTCCCTCTGCCGCCCATGTTGTGTGTAACTGATAGCTGCTCTATCATCCAGTCATGATTGAATCAAAGGTGCATTCTCCTCTGCTCCCCCCCGCTTGCCCGGCACACAGCAGAGAGTGCTATATCCTCGTAAACACATACACACACACAGCGTAATGCAGCAATACACAATGTCATATATTTTTATTACCACTTGAGATACCTATTTATCTCGCCACAGTATTTTCACAGGCCAGTCAAAGTAATGTGAGATCTCCTTTTTCACTTATGCAGGTTTACAGGAAAACAGCAGTGAAAGCACCCAGTCCAGCCTCCATTAGAAGCAATCTGGTCGTCTTGTGCTGCTGTTGTGCGTTTATTTGTTGTCAGCCCCCACCAGCGGCCCAACAGCCCTCGCGGCCAAAGGGTGTCTACTTTATACATGCAGAGGCATGTGGTGTGTGAGTGATGGGTCAGAGTTACCTGTGATTGCGATGTAAGAGATTCTTTCTTTCTTTCTTTCTTTCTTTCTTTCTTTCTTTCTTTCTTTCTTTCTTTCTTTCTTTCTTTCTTTCTTTCTTTCTTTCTTTCTTTCTTTCTTTCTTTCTTTCTTTCTTTCTTTCTTTCTTCCATCTTACTGTGCTTGCATTTTTCTCTATTCTCCTCAGTGTCTGTGAGACAAATTACACTCAGTCGGCTTTGGGAGAAAAGTCAGATATTCTGTGTTTATAGCAGAGCATGCATTATTCTTTCTAAAAAAAAAAAAGAAGTTCTGGAGCAATTACTAATGTGGACAGCCTTACAGTAAACCTCCTGAGCAACTTTCATAAAGCACTGTATTCATTATACCATGAAGGTCTTTTTGATTCATGACACACAGTGCATCTGTACATTAACATTCCCATTTATAATGTATATAATGAGCCAGGCTTTCGCTTCCCTTTATCCTCCCTCCACCTTGGGTTCACTCACATGTACAGTAGCTGTAGTGGAGGACACACTATCCTGTTGTGAAGAGGATGCAATTATCTCTTTGATTGTCTTCACCATGGGAACAATAATCATAGCGATATATACTTTCACTCCTCGACAAATCCTAATTTATGAACCTTTATGCTAGACTTACTCTTCGTTGAAATATTTCAATCTGAAGATAGTTGTTGATGCAGAGAAGCATCAACAAAACCCCTGCATGTCCTCCTGAGACCATCCCTGCAGATTGAATGGATTTCAACTGATGCTTTGCTTTTAATTGACATTTCCCTGAAAGGAAGGAGCGGTGATGGGTGTTTCTGTTGCATGAAGGTGGATGAAGTGCAACCTCAGCAGAAATGTCTCTCTGTCTCTCTGAAAATCTGCTTCATTTATTCACGTATTTGTCTATCAGTGTATTTGTGTATTTATTCATCCACTGGCGACAGCAGGACAGATGTGAGCGGAGGCGTTGTCCTGCCGGGTGAAGCCCAGGTCATTTAATTCCATGTGAGAGGCTAAAGCCGAGCGCTGAGGACAAGAGCTGATCAAACAGGGCAACACTTGTGGTTTTCCATTCTTAAATAATAAATGAACGGGTGAGGGGGGGGAGATGATCCTCGGTAGTCAAAGTAAACATGTTTGAGCTTTTGATGGAGGCAGCTGAAAACTCACAAGATCACCAGTTGCTTTATCACAGTAACGAATGTTAAATCCAATGACCATCCATCCGATAGCTGCTGGAATATTTCAGTCAAGAACAAAGCGGTGGATTCACTGACTTAAAGATTTATATTGCTGTTAAATGTGCCATGAAATCCAAATGACAAGCTCAGACAAGCAAAGGAAGTTGAGTCGTCTAAGATCTGATTCTGGCCCCTTGATGGGCTTTGTGTAGGCCAGCATTTGTTTGGTCGGAGAACGTCAACACAGACAATGTAAGTGGTATTTTTACAGCCAGATGTGAGTTTGGCGGGTGTGACTTGAGGCCTGCCTGTGGCTTGTGGTCTGGATGAAATGAGGTCTGACGGGGTTGTTACGCGACACCCGGCAGAAGTCCACATTGTGACTATACGCAAACTGGCTGTGTGTGTTGGCAGCAACTCATTGCAGCGGTTTCAGACTTTTTGCATGTAAGCAATAATACTGTACTCAGGTAAATGCAGAGTCACAGGTTGTGTCTGTATTTCTGAAGAAGCCAAGCTGTCGATCTGGCTGTGTCCGCTGTAACGTATCATAAAAGGACAAGTCAATGAAGGAAACCACATGGGATTCTGACCCAACTAATCGCCTCCTTATGGAAATACACACAGCGCTTTGAGTTAATTGAGGGGAAAATGACAGACGGTTTACTCAGCACATTACTCAGTTGATGAACGACCAAAATGCATTGTTTGCAGAGAGCCATCTGAGTGCCTTTTTCAAACTAACTCTACTGTAGCTGAAGCACAAACTCTCCTCTGTGCTGCATCAGTGGGCTGAGAAATACACAGAGGTAATTTGGGGGTGACTGTTTATTTACACTTGGTTTCTGGTGTCTTTCTAGCTGTCTTAGAGCTACTTTGTCTTTCTATTTGTAGCGTCTCGCCATCTGGGAACCTGTGGCTGGAAAGGCAGACAAAACAAAAACAGTTGGACAAGTTGCTCATTCACTGACTTTTTGCACAATGTTTTTGTGCGTGGTGTATGATCGAGAGAAGTGACGACAGAGACCAGACTTTAGAGCCTATGAATCACTGCTGGTACAGTCCGCTCAGATATCCGCTTGGCTAGTAATTCTGTGTTAATGGTATATGGGCCAGTTTTCAGGAATAACATACTTTTAGGAGCTAATTCTCCACACAACGGTGGTTTCCCATCAGATGAGCACATGTATTTCTTCATCAGCTCCAAATGTGTGAAGAAAAATGTTGCAATGATTAGTGAGCATTTAGGTTGGTTTGGGCGAGATTTGCATTTGAATTACTAACATTTATTCACAGCCTGCGGACTCTATACCAAGTATCTTAATTATGTATACTTTACAATAACTAAACGACATGTTGGCTGTGTGCAAGACAGATATAACCCACACCATCCGCAATGCCTATATTTAAACGTTTGATCTAAATAAACATACGTCTCCGTTACTAACTGGCTGTCTTGCAGTTTCAGAGGCTTTTTAGGGTTTACATCCGACTGTTTGGTGAAGGTTGTAGCTTGTAATATTCTAATATTTGTAATTGTGACAACATATTTTCGGTAAAAATCAAATCATAAGAATTAAATCACAAGTATTTTTCAATATTGAGCTCATCAAGCCACATTGTCCCTGGTACAGTAAGTGCAGATGTACCACAGAGGGGCATATGATGAACCTTTGGTGAGGAAACCATGCTTGTTGTTGTTGTTCCTTACAGTGTAAATTAGTCAAAAGGTCGAAGGACAAATTCTACATAAACTTTACTTTTCTTCCGTCCTTATTGTCCTCTGTCATTACTGGTGAGTCTGATGCAATACAATGTACACTATACAGTACCATGGCACTCTGTGACTCAACCAATTAGACTCTGAGAGGATATGGGTCTTTCTTCTTACTTCCTCTTTTGTTGAATCATTGCAGACGAATCCATTGACTGTTTCTCTAATTATTGTGTGTTTTTTCCCGCCATCCTCTCAGACTTATTCCCCTGGAAACGTCTCATCAGAATCAATAATCCAGACTATGGATTATACAGTAAGCAGTCCACTATGTGTATGTTTCAGCACCAGCCCGCCATTGCTGTGTTGTCTGACTCAGACAGCAGGCTTTTAATGTCAGCGCCTAGAATTCATTTCGCCTCACAAACATTAGCCCGATGAGAGACTTGCTCATTGCATTACTAATCGTGCAGAAAGGGAACCATTGTGTGAGGCTGTAGGAACTGGTTTAGCGTCCAACAAGTGTTCTTCAACTCTGGACTCTGACATCCAGACCAGCTGGACCAGCAGCTGCTGTCTGGTTAATCCTGCCCACTGTTCTGTTCTTCCCTTGGCACAGAGACATGGCAGTCCTGGTGTGTGTTTGTGGTTATTTCTGCCTCCCTCTCATTTAATGTTTTTGCTCTCACACAATCATTCTCTGGTGAAAATGTTGTAAAAGTGCTTTGGCTGCTGTAACACTGTCGTACTTGAGGAGTTTGGCAGCAAACACTTGATTACTGACACTGTAGTATTTTTCCAGGGGACTGTTACAGCTCTTAGTGCCCTGTCAGCTGCTGTGATCACCCGAATTTGATAAAGGATATCGATATAGATTCTGGTGCTCTATTGTCATTGGATGGTGAAGAATGGGTACTTATTGTTAATAGATATGACTCATTGAAACAGATCCAATATCATGATATGAAAAATATAGGAAACTCATAACAGAACAGTAATAATCGTCAGAGCTTTATCTGCTGGGTGTCACTTTAATAACAACTGGTAGTGAAATGTACCACACAGGATACAGTTTGCAGATTTTAGAGCTTTAGTACAAAGATAACTATGAAAATGACGACCATGAACAGAAGCAGTGTGTGTGATATTAAAAAACATTAGTTAGTACATTATTAAGAATTAATATATAAACTAATGTGTTAATTAATGCTGAGTAATGCATAATGATAACTCATTATTTTTCAACTTTTATTATTACTTAATAATTTATTAACTAACTTTGAGTAGTAAACATTAATTAACTGCTTACTACTAGGCTACATTAATTAATGGGTTTCCAAATCCTAAGTAATACATAATTTTGATTGTTAATATATCTGTAAACAGTTAATTAATGCCTAATAATGTACTAACTAATGTTAATTAAGGGACCCTTATTGTAAAGTGTTACCAAAAACAAATCCAATGGTTCTGAAAAAATATCATGAATGGACATTGTTTCAATGTTAAGCAATTTTACAACAGATTTGCTCAGTTGTAGTGTTGGTCCTTTTAATCTCTCTGTCGACGGTTCCACTGAAACAACGTCTAACAATAACTTTTTCCACTGGTTAAGAGGGACAGAGTGTGGCGGTTACTACACAAGTGCGGACATTATTCTTTTCAGCAGCACACCATTCCTAATGTAAATGTTTTAACTTTAAAGTCAGAGTTAATATATCATCCTTAGTGGAGATTTTTTTTTGTACTTGAAGGCATAGTTGCTATTTGACAGATAGTTTATAACCTGATCCTAAAGGATTTGACCGTGAGGAAATTCTTCTTAAATTTTCCCTCTGACAGACAAGAGGAATTCACAGGGATTGTGACGACTGCACAGTGACACTAGATTAAAGTGTGATGATAGTTTTGGTAAGTTGGGAACAGAATCCATGTTCATGCCTCCTGTCTTAACCCTGATTTAATCACGGTGATCGAGGAGTGGAGACTCAACGTTTCTGTGGAGATGAAGTGTTTACACTAACATGAGAGCACCTCGAGCATTAGGCACAATTTACTAGAATTTATGTTGTGTTTTATTCTGGAGTAGTTCTCAAACTGAAGTGGCCATTACTTCTGTGGGACAGTAATTTCTGTCCTAGCAGAGCTGCATCGTCCCATTGTTTTGTTGAAAGGGGAGGATGATACCAGTCATCCTACAGTAAAACATACAGTATGTTTCATCTGTGGGGTTCAACAGGTCTGGGGATATTCTATGTCTTTGTTATTGTTCACAGCCTCAATTTCTCAACCCTCATCCCCTCATCTACATCTTGAAAATCAGAAAAACATAAATACATATTCATCTACATTCTTTTAAGAGGCAAAAAATGATTTCCTGAAATGGCTGCATATTTTGAAATATGAGATTGGAGTAAATAATGCATTTAGGACTGACTCAGAATGCCTCATACAGTTTTTATGTTCATCACAGTGAAGGGAAATGGCACCCAGTGCCAAACTGTGGCTCAGTGATGTGTTTTTAATGGTTTCTGTAGATCAATGGAAGTACATGAAGAAGAGAAATAAACAAGCTCAGTCTCTTGGCTACGCAGTCAACAGCAAGTCAGCCCTCTGGTACTAGAAGAGTTAGAAACATGTAATTTGACACAATAACTGGAAGTTTTGTGAATCCCTCCCAATAAACAGGAGCCCAATCAACCACATGGTGGTGCTGCACCGTTTGTCTGATTAAACTCAATTTGCAAGTCCAGTTCAAAGTGATTTATTGGCTCAAAAGTTTTATTACATTATTGGCTTATTACATATTGGCTTTATTACATTTGAAATGGCCAAAATTATTACCAGTTAACGGAGTTCCTGCGATTTTTAATTCTTTGAGAAATCAATTTTTTTGTATCTCTTCCTCTACTGTGGTGTCACAAGATATTCAATATTCCTTGGACCAAGGTTATTAAAACATGTTTAGCTTTTTGATGTCTTGTTGAGTTAATTTTTTTGTAAGATGCCACAAGATATTCAATATTCATTGGACCAAGGTTATTAAAACATGTTTAGCTTTTTGATGTCTTATTGAGTTATGAAGATGTAGAACAATAGGAGCATGACAGGACTTAAGTGTGACCTATTTATTAATACGGTGTGTGGCATTTATTATCATGTAGGTTGATTTACAGTAATAAATGCTGCCTGCCATATCTTCAAATACAGATATTTTCATTAAGCTGTTTTCCCAGAGGAGCAAAGCTTGGTTTCACTGATCTGATTGTTGTGCTACTGACCGAATATGAGTCAGCGTGCTGCGTTTGTTGTTATGGATCAACAAATCTTTTCCTGCTTATTTGCAATTTAGGTTTTCTCTGTTGGCTAATCACGTGGAGCGTGAACAAAGCCTATTTAAATGGGTTTTATTTAGACCATTTACTTTATCTCAAACGGGATTAGCATAACCCCAGATTGTTCTGATTTCTGATGTGTGTGTATTTTGAGATGTGTTCATGTTCATTGACCCTTTGTGTTTGTGTGTGTTTCAGATTTCTGCTGGTGTTCAGCTGCTTGGTGTTGTCCGTTTTCTCCACCATCCGTGATCACCAGAAAGTTGCCAACCAAGGCCTCTTCATCCTGGTGAGACCCCCCCCCTCTCTCGTTCTGTCACACAAACACGCACACACACACACACACTGACCTCAACATCCACCCTCACACCCGTTCAGACACACCACTCACTCACTCACTCACAGCAGTTTATGTGCTTGCATGCATGTTGTTTTGTTTGCCGGTGGAGGCGCATGCAGACAGCCATGTAAGCAGGTGGGGGGACTCAGGTGTTGTTGACAGCGCAGGAAATCACAGACAAGATCCACTAATCCTAATAGCCATCCCATAATCCCCCCTCTTCCTCTGCTTTATTGAAAGGTAATGGACACTTACTCTCCCCTTCCTCAACCTGGCTCGTCCTCTGTCCTCTGTCAGCCCCCCGCCCGCCCCCAGCCCCTCATTCCACCTTGCTCATCTTTACGTGTTATTTAATGGTTTGATTGACTTCCACATTCTCTCTGTTCACTCTTCCAATCAATCACTCAGCCATTAGCCGGCAATCAGCCATTATTCACCTTTACTTACGCGAACATTTACTCTAATGACTGACTGGTTCGCCGCACCTTCAACTGTCCGTACAGTCCAAAAAAACCTGTGGCTAAAAAAAAAAACACAGAGAGATGACTCACAGTGGTCATGACTTTTGTGGTATATCTTTTATGATTCCTCAATATTTTGGTTTAATATTGAATATTGAATTTTGCAACATTTCAGCCTTTATTTGATCCCTTTTGCCGTTACGAATTTACTGGTAATCAATCAATTAAATATATGATGTGATAAAGGATCAAACACAGAGAGTAAAGATCGTGTAAATTGCGATTATACGTATCGGTTATCAGAGTGTCTATAAGAAGGAGCTTACCTGGAGAGGTGCAGATGTGTTCAAGTGCTAGAAATAAAGTCTGGAAAACTGACTTCCCAACCTGTTTATGTGACGTACTCTGAGCTTTGTCACTTTTTATGGCGTCACAGTTCCATGATCCTTTCCTCAACATTGACGTTGATGTTTGCTTATACTGTATTCTTGCCCTCACTGTTTGACATCTCTTGTTCTTCAGAGTCTAATTTGTCCATTCGAATGTGAGATTTCAAGTAGCGCACTCTCCCATTCAGCACAGGATGCACTCATACGTATGCCAGGCTGATGTAAAGTGGGAAGGAACACTTCAAAATGGCTTTTTTGATTCACACATAACAAAACCATAAAAAAAAGGATCATGAGAACGTGCTAGGCTAATCATAATAATTAAATTATAAGATGACAGACTGTAATTTGGACTGGATTTCACCTTTGACTTTTAAAATAAAACATCTACGCAAAAACTGGGGGGGGGAGTTGTGTGTTTTGATTTGATTTGACCGGTATCACTGACCCGTGTCCCTCTCTTTCTGTGTGTGTGTGTGTGGTTTGTAGGAATTTGTGATGATTGTGGTGTTTGGGTTGGAGTACTTCATCAGGATCTGGGCCGCCGGCTGTTGCTGCAGATACCGTGGATGGCAGGGGCGGCTGAGATTTGCCAGAAAGCCGTTCTGTGTCATAGGTTAGTGTTTGTGTGTGTGTGCATGTGTGTGTGTGTGTGTGTGTGTGGAAAGCACACAAGGCCATGTCAAAGTGCTGTGTGAACACTGTGAGATCACCTAACCCTCGTCCCCTCTCTGTGTCTCCTCCCCTCTAGACTTCATAGTATTCGTGGCGTCGCTGGCGGTGATCGCTGCAGGTACGCAGGGCAACATCTTTGCTACCTCGGCCCTGCGGAGCATGCGCTTCCTCCAGATTTTGCGTATGGTTCGTATGGACAGACGGGGAGGCACCTGGAAACTACTGGGCTCAGTGGTTTACGCACACAGCAAGGTGGGAATAAAAGGCTGCTAAATATATCTTCCTCTTACACCTGTTCTCCTACAAAACACACCTACTGTACTCTGGTTTATGTTCGAGTGTATTTCACATGCCCCAGTTTCACAGACATACACAATTTAAAAGAATACTAGTGTACAGTATACTGGTCATATCCAGCTCTATGGATCATTGTAAGTACAGGAAGGAGGTTGAGGAGGGGCTCTCATTAAAAGGCTGCTGATGATGGTTACGATGGCTACTAATGGGATGGATTAATAACTTTCAATGGCGAGGGAAACACCAAACTCCCCATTAATGGCTCATTTTTGGTTGTTAGTGTTTGAACTGACGTACTCCAGAACGCTGTATGATGATGATGATGATGATGATGATGATGATGATGATGACGATGATGACCTGGTGCATCTCCTGTCTAAGCAGAACTGCACAGCCAAGTCGAAGTACAGTAGAAGCTAAATGTGATGATGGTGGGAATTTTGCCAATAATGATGACAGTGGTAATGACGTGAGGGATTATTATGTTAAAGATGCTGCTGCTACTTCTGCTGCTGACAGGTGTGATTGATACATCCTCCTCTCTCTCTCTCTCTCTCTCTCTCTCTCTCTCTCTCTCTCTCTCTCTCTCTCTCTCTCTCTCTCTCTCTCTCTCAGGAGTTGATTACAGCCTGGTACATCGGTTTCCTGGTCCTGATCTTTGCCTCCTTCCTCGTCTACCTGGCAGAGAAAGACATCAACTCAGATTTCAACACCTATGCAGACTCCCTCTGGTGGGGGACTGTGAGTACTGCATAACACACATGCACAGACACACACCCTTTCGAGCTAGTGCGGCTGTGGCAATAGTCTCTGTGAACAGACTCTTTGTCGGGGACTTTCCAAGCTGCAGATAATAGTCAGTGCATTTCAGATGACCAGTATGTTTTTAGCCAAGCAACTGGTGGAGCCGTCTTAACGCAGTAGTTCACAGTAGGTTTTTTTTTTTATCTTAGTAGGCATAAAATCTGACAATAACACATTGTAACACATTCAGATTGATGAGTGATCATCATAGAGTTTTAGATTAGATTATGGACAGTTTTCACATTGATTCATGTGACTAGAATAATGTAAATGCTGTGCTGCTGAGACTTAAAGTCATGCTAAATCTTTTGAGCAATGTTGCATTCTGTGTATAATTTTATCTCAAGTGCAAGTATTTTTTAGACGAATGCAGCCTCTCTCTTGCATTTTGTTAAACCCATCACATTGTGTGTGTGTGTGTGTGCATTTCCTGACACTGGCAGATTACTCTGACTACTATTGGCTACGGTGATAAGACCCCTCGTACATGGCAAGGGCGGCTCCTCGCTGCAGGCTTCGCTCTTCTGGGAGTCTCCTTCTTCGCCCTGCCTGCTGTAAGTCCCCTGTGTGTTTACTCATATCTCCATCAGTGGCTCCCGTCTGCTTGGCTGCGCTCTTGGACTCACATTTGACCTCCGACCTTTAGGGAATCCTGGGGTCAGGTTTTGCCTTGAAGGTTCAAGAGCAGCACCGACAGAAGCACTTTGAGAAGAGGAGGATGCCTGCTGCCAACCTAATACAGGTAATATTACATGAGGTCTTCATGTAATACGGTGTTTAATGAATTCAGGTAGTGTGTTAACTTTCACGTTGCGTTTCTGTTTTGTGTGTTCATGGCTTTGTGTAGGCTGCATGGCGTCTCTACTCTACAGATCCCAAACACTCCTATCTAACAGCTACATGGTACTTCTATGACAGCATGTTGCCTTCGTTCAGGTAGGCGCTGCCATCACTCTACATGTTCAGCACTGAATGGATTCAACCAAATGAAATCTTGTATCTACCTTTGCTCATTTGTTTGAAGTGCAATTAATGCAGACAGAGATTTGAGAGGTGCATCACAAAGGGGTGAAAACTATACTTTTGTTTTGATTCTGCTCATACTTTCATTGCATTATAATAAATCAACCTGCTACCTTTAACCCATGAAGAACCCCTCTCAGTTCTGTGCAGTGGTGGTTTTAATAAAAAGCCGTAGTGTTGATTTCTCTGTTTAAGTTTTTAAATGATTATTTTTAAATTAAACTTTGGCCCAGCACTATGAAGTAACACTGCCACCACTGTTCAATTCAATTTCCACAACTTTTGTTCTACACAGTGGTTTCTTATATTTTGCATTTATGTATTAATTTGACTAATTTTTTATTTGCTTAAAAGGAGGGGATCAGAAACACAAATAGAAAGATGCATCTATTCTACAGTGACATCAAGTCAAAATGTTCTCTTTGCAATCTTAAATTTTCAAGTTTTTAACACATCACATTATTCCTCTCAAGTATCCCTCTTCTTTTGAGCCGTTGGACCATTGATTTGGCCTTTTTGTGAGTTGATCATTATTTGTTGCTTTTTTGTTCATTTGTCATGTGTTTTTTTGTTTTGTTTTGTTTTGTTCTTTTGTTTTTTTTTTATTTGTGCACGTGGGGTGTCAGAGAACTGACGCTACTGTTCAGTCACCTCCAGCGACAGCAGCGTAACACCAAGAAGGTTCTCCACAACTCCTACCACACGCTGCTGTCTGGGCTGCGGCCCTACAGCTCCCCCTACCTGTCGGGAGACAGGTACGCACACCGCCACCACTCATGACTTCACAGTGCATCCAGACAGGTGGCCAAAATCTACCTACACACACACACATTCATGCACACATACTGGGGACATACAGAAGAACACATTCAACAGGTGTACACACATACACACCCACACACACACACACACATACACATACATACACAGACATAAAAGGTCATCAAGGCTGAGTGCTTGTGGAGCTTTCTGCATGGACGTGTTGTGTGTTTAACAATACTCCACTAATGTCTGATCTGAGACCACTGTGTTACAGGACCCTCTGCTTCTCAGCATCTTTGTCTGCTTAGCTCATGCTCTTGCCATCTCCACCGCCTCCCGCTTATTCACTCATCGGTTTCCTCTTCCTGTCTTTCCTGTCCTCTTTCTTTTTCGTTCCTTTCCTTTGTGTCTTTTCCATGCCATCCATCCATCCTCCATCCCTCATCTGTTCTCAGGAAGGCAGAAGGTCCATTCAGGTTTGTTCCTCAAGTCATGAGCTGTGCTTGTCGGTTGGAGGATATCCGTAATAATTAGGGTGACTTTGCTGCATTAGACTCATAACTTTGTCTGCATAAAACCTTTAACAAGCTGCCAGGGTAATAAAGGGCTTGATTACGTAAGCACTGGTAGATCTGACTTGTGCATGCGTTAGATGAGAGGAGCATATCGGTGTTTCTGAATAAAACGACTTTTGCTGGTGGAAGTGTCCCTCGATTTGAGGTGCTGCTCTCACGCCATGTTGTTTAACGGGCTGTTGTGATGAATATACTCGGGTGAGACATTGCAGCCCACTACTGTTGCATGATCCTCCCCCACCCTCACCCCCTCACTGAGCCTGTCTCTGTAATCCAAAACCCTCTCTGAAGTATAATTCTCAGTTTTTCCAAGAGCTTTGGATTATTGAGATATCACACTTCACTCTCCTTCTCTGATTTTTTTCCCCTTTACCACCCTTTATCCTCACGCGTTCCCAGAGTACGCAGGTTTTGTCCCAGAGCTCCTTGTCCGACCTTCACCCTACCACTCCCTCCACTGCTCTCCTCTCCTCCCCTCACCCTCTCTCCCTCTACCTTGTGTGTCTCCTCAGTCAGCTCCTTTCTAAAAAGCGGGGTCTCTTCAGGATTCACGCTGGCCGCAAGCAGAGGTATCCACGGCAACGAGCCTGTTGCACGGGGCACGCTAAATCGTCACCATCCGATAACACCACTCTTAACTCCTCCTTTAATGCACACATTCTACTCACCTGAACTTGCCTGAAACACTCAAACATCTGTGGACCGGTGCAGTGGCTGGATAAAAAATAATGTGTTATTGTTGAAAAAATCAAGTTAAGCTCAATAAAAGTGGCTTCGTAGCAGCAGATGCCATGAGATGTTTCTTATTTTCAATGATGTCCTGTTTGAAACCCTTAAACAGCCACTTGTCTCTGTCCATGAATGCTTGAATGAGTCCTTCACTGGGAGGACGTGTTGTGTTCTGTTTTTCCGATAGGATGTTTCTCCAGCTTGGTCTTTATTGGAGCACTGGAGAAACTGGGACTGAGTTTGTTTTCTTTGCCTTGAAGGTCCTGATAAACCATGCGTCGGTTTATGGCTGTGACAAGTTTTGTACATGTGTTTCCTTTCCATCGAACGTCTCTGATGAAACGAGGAAACTGAATATTCACTCAATATTCACAAGTAAAGGGGAAACCCCTGCTGTAGACCTGCTTCATATTTCCAATTCAGTTCACTGTAAATGATTCAGCATGCTTTTACATTTCCTATTAGTCGTATGAGCCCTTTCTACCAAATCAGTTTGTTTGTGCTGTATTTGAAAAAGGTTTTTATGAGTGGAAAATGCCTCTGTCTGCATGCGATATTCTTTCAATGTTTCTGAAAGATGCAGTGAAATTCATGGACTTGGATGCATCCCAATCATTTACTTCCTTTCCCAACAGCATGCAAAGGCCTTTCAGTCTCTCTTCCCCCATTTCCTCCAGTGTACCTGAAACATTTCAGCCTTGCTCGTATGAAATGCCGTGTCCACTCGCATCCCTTAAACTGTTTAAATTTTAATTTAAATGGCTTGCTTTATAACACACGCACAACAAAGAGTATATATCATCGTAAACATGTTGGAGTGAACGACGGGGTTGGAATTGCTCTGTGGTGCATGACGTTTGCATTTCCTCATGGATCCGTGACGGTGTGTAACATGGAAGTGGCTGCAGGGAAGGAGCGGTCTCCAGAGCATGCTACAGTACAACGGCAGCGTTAGGAGTCAATGCTTTGGAGAGAACGGCCGTCAAATAGCTCTTCTCCTGTAAATAGATGACGTTTCCTCGAGCTGCAGTGAGTGGTGTAGAGCAGCTAATGAGACACCTTTTTGTATGGCTGCACTTAGGAGTCAGTATTCCGATGCTTATTCACTCTGTCGAAGGGATTAAGGATGTGTCTTTGGTCTGATGGTAGGTGGAGGTGGATTTTTCCGCCGCCCCAGCATTATTACAAGTCTTGAATCAGGTTTCAGTCTGATTTTGCTGAATCAGGTGCTATGATAGGCACATTAAAAAAAAAAAAAAGCAGAATCAGTTTTAAGCTTCATTGAGTGGTCTCTCAGGTCAAACTGCCTCCATGATAAGTCAGCTAGTCTGTCTTTCATGGAGACAAAATGTAAATGTTTGTTTGTGTCGCCGTTTTGTCTATTTGTCTCTGTGAAGACTGTTATAAAAATCATAGGTCTTTTTCTTTTTGAATGTTTGTGTGTGTCTCACTTTTCCTAACAAACTCTTCTCTAACAAGCTCAGGCTGCCTCTCTGCTGCTCCTCTTAGCTCCCAGGATTACATAGTCACCCACTAAGGTCAAAGGCATGGACATTGTGATCATTGACAAAGACTCAGTGCCTCTCATGATCCGAAATGAATACCCTGCTTATAGATGTTTGACGGTTTTATCCTCACTGTCAGCAGTAAAATGGGCTTCCGGGATCGGATCAGGATGAACAATTCCCGATCTTCCCAGACAATTCGGAACAAGGCCTCGCCGCTGCCCCCGGGCTCCGGTGTCAGACGCTCTCCCAGCCAGGAGAATGTCCCAGAGATGACCAGCCCGGGGAAGGTCCAGAAGAGCTGGAGCTTTAACGACCGCACACGCTTCCGCACATCGCTTCGGCTCAAACCACGACCTCCTGCTGATGGTGGGCAAACACACACACACACACACACACATACACACACTTTTCTGCATTGCAATATCTCCTAATATCTTCCTTCTATGTTGCTCCAGTGGAGGGGGTCGGGGAGGACAGCGTGGAAGACAAACCATACTATGACGTGGCCATGGAGGAGGTTATCCCTGCGGTGAAAACGCTCATACGAGCTGTCAGGTGAGACATTTAATTGATCTCTGACAAAAACATTTGCTCCAACTGATCACCAAACAAAACAGAACAAGCAAAAAAGCAATATGTTGTAAAATTTGCAGACATAGACCATTCCCTGTTCACCTTTACACCACAGCAATTATGTATAATGTAGAAAATACACACAAGTGTCCTCGGATTTTGTGCTTTGTGTTTTTATATTGTTTTTCAGCAATCATGAGAGGTATCACCCAGGAACGTTATTACAAAGTCATCACCCTTTTTATGGTGCATGGATTTAAGCAATTAAGCTCAATAAGCCTTTATGAAACTTGCAGCATCCCCCCACCCCGCTGCCCCTAGTGAACTTAATTTTCAACATCTCATTATTTGCTTTACTAAACAATAAAGCACCAGAATTAAAAACATTGATTACCTTTAAGTTTGTGTTTCCAGGTGCTACACTGTACATATAGCAACAAATCACTATGTTATGGTGAAAACTGGAGCTGATGACAGCTGGTCAACACCGGATTAAGGTCACTTTGATCATACAAACAGTCTGTGCATTAATAGGTGAACATGCTGCTACCCACCCCATTTAGGTGCTGCTGTGTGCAGATACAGCTGACGGAGCAGAAATGTCCACTTAGGAGAGGAAACCGAGCCCTCCTGCAGGCAGGGTTAGCTCCTACTGTATGTCTGACCTTGTCGCTCAGCGAGCCCAGCTCATTCAGGCCGATCGTGTAAAGTGGCGTGATAGGACTGCCTGCTAGAGGTCACGTGAGCACGCTGAGGAATTCAGTAGAGATGGAGACAACTGTAATAACAGCTGATCAATCGCTGTTACCGTGTTGTCTTTTCCTGTAGCAGAAGCTTTGTGTGTGTTTATGTGATGGAAGATGTACCACGTTAGTAATTAATCACAGCTCTCTGTGTGTTTAAATATATAGATGTCCCACAGAGAGCGATGTACCAACAGTAAACGCTGACCTACCCACACCTCACACTCACACAGAATTACACACAGTGTAGTAACAGCGTAGAGTTTTTCACTGATGGTGGCAGAAAAACTACAACTGCTAGCAAACATCTGGTGTTGGGGCCGGGCTGCTCCTCTGGGGGAGAGGAGGCAGATGAGGGTGGATTACAACGACTCTCTTTTTGGTCCCGTGTGACAGTCACATACGTTACCTGGTTTTCTCAGGATGGCGTGACGCTGTGTTGTGGCGTGTGGTTCTGGGAAACATTGTGGATGTTGAAATCGAATAAGAAGTCAAAAATATTAAAGAGGGTTCATATCCTTCCCTGATTTTGTCTGTAGTGCTTCTGTTTCTATCTGAAGTGATTGTAAGAATAAGATAAGACAAGATATTCCTTTGTTTGTCCCATGCTGGGGAAATTTACTTGGTATTTATTTGGTAAACAGTAGATGCACAATTTTTGTCAAGTTTATTCTTCAGCATCGTCATAATGTTGAATGATAAAGTATAATTTAGCAATTAATATAACATAATTTGTTTGGTTTTTTTTACATAATGTATGTTAAGCATACAAGTGGGTCATCCATAGTTAGGGTTTGATCACCAGCTCCTGTTGAAGTGTCCTAGACATCGACCCTCAGTTTTCTCCCTAAACTAAGGCAAGTACCTGCTGTCAGTGTGTGCTTGAGTGGATGAGAAGTTAATCTCTATTAATAAAGTCCATCCATTTGTCTTTCATTTTATAAGTGAGCACATTGTCATGTTAGTAACACTCGTCAGCTGACTGAACCAGGGGCTTTGTTCACTCTTCACTGAAGGCTTCTCCTTGGCAGACGTACAGCAGGTGGATACTTTTAGTTCAAGGGAAGCAGCTTGATTTATTATTGTTTGATGTTGTCGGGGCGCTGATAGAGTATTATATGATTTCTCCTCTCGGGTTTGCACTTGACTCAGCAAATAGCTCTGACCTCAGCTGCTCTGTGCTGCAGACAACAGGAGAGAGGGAGTTCCTATAGATAGTGCTGGTGTGTAAACAGCAGGTGCTTCACTGTGTTAACACACACACACACATCTCCATGCAGTGTCTCGGTGAGGTCCATGATTGATGTCTGTGAAACAGACTTTTGGAGCAGGCCGTAGTGCTGAGACTTCAGTTTAGAGAGAGGCGTGTGGTTTATCAGAGCCGGGCTCCCTGAATAAATGCACATGATGCTCTGTTTACGTACGGAGGGATGGGTAGACAGAACAAGAGGACGAGAGGATGGGGAAACAAGGTGTGATAGTTTTTGTTCTCTCTTTGCTTTGACTCTTTGCACACACAAATCCAATACTGCTTCTGCAAATTTCTGCACATTTGCAGTCTCAGATGAAGTTCCCACTTCATTAAATAAATAGTTTGGACATGCGACCGTTTATAACCATCTTTGTTGTCGTCATCAGTTTTTCTAGCATTTCAGCTGCAGTATTTTTAAACTCAGATAATATTAATGCAGTATATTTCTCCTCAAGAACGACTGAATACTCACACTGTGCATTAGATTTTGTTACCCGTGCCCCTGCAGTGACTCACGCTACTTGGCCACGCGTCATCTTTAAGTCAGTGATAAAACCTTGTTATTGGAGACCGTCAGGGATCCACCTTTTGCTGAACTGCAAAAAATATTTGTCCTAGCTATGCAAGCGTTTTATTGCACAGATGACACTTCCTGTCCATCCAACCATCGCTGTGTCTTTACATCTCAACTTCCCAACATCACGGAGGTATGATATCTTTTCAGCGAGCGGTGCCAGCTGCCGCCGTGTCGCTGCGGCTGACTGTTGCCACGTCGCTGGAAGTTTTCTGTGAGGAGGAGAGAGAGGGGGCACACTTGGATCTAACCATGTATTATGAAAGCCATTTCATCGACTGAGAAAGAGAGTCAGCATTTAAGAAACCCTCTAAGGATCCAAAACGAAAGTCCACCCCCGCCCCCTCTACCTCAACACGCCATTTCCCCAGCCTTTTCTTTTACCCGCACCTGAGACCCACCCTGGCAAAAAAAAAAAATCTGCATCTACCTGCAAAATAAGAAAAAGGCCGCCTGCAAAAATACCCCAAATGCAGGAGTCATCAAGAAACAAGAGTGCTGCGTGAGGGGGAAGAGTGCGCTGACGGCTGCTACGGCACCAGCTGTGTGGACCACCACTCCTCCTCCTCCTCCTCCTCTCACTTTTCTTCCCCTACACTCACATCCTCTCTTCTTCATTGTTGTAGCGCCGGTTTATACTACACACAACTTGTGTGCTGTTTAGTGGCTGTGGTAAATGCAAGCGCTGCAGGCCAGGATAAAGGTTACTGTGGCTATTTCAGAAAATGACCCATCTCGCACAAGTTCAGATTTCACTTCCTCTTGCTTAGCCTGTGTGTCCGTGGTTGTGTTACTCTTAAGTGTGTCTGACAAGTGTGTTATTATACTTGAGCAAGCGTTTGTGGCATAATATTTCCGTTTTTGTGCACGTGTGCGCGGTTGTGTACGGAGATCTGCGAGCGTGGTGTTTTCCTGAAACAGCTGAGAGTTTCAAGACCTTTGATGTGATTTCTTTTTTCACCCTGTGAAGGCAGCTGGGAGTATTATAGTGGACTTAGTCATCTGGGTGTGAGAGATAGGATTTCCTCGTTATAAAAAAAAAAAAAATCTCCTTCTGTACCATCCCTCCATCCCTCCTCCTCCTCCTCACTTCCTCATCTCACCCGGCTTGTCTCGTATAGTGCAATCCATCACATGATGAGATGACAGCTTGAGTGTCTGTATTTTGTCTCGCTTACATTTGGTGTTTTGAGTCCTTCCTGCGGAGCCAGCATCTCTGAGCCGACCCATCGCATAAGTGATAAGAAGGGAATTGAATGACCCACCCAAAACAGAGCTACGCACTTTCAGACACACACACACAAACACTTGAACTTTCCTCTGCTATATCTTGCATGCCCTCCTCTGCTCCCTCCGGTGTGACGTTCAACTGGAGCGACACCCCGGCTGTCAGTGCTGCGTTGTGCTGGGTCGACGTTCCTCGGTGTGATTCCCCCCACAGTGGGATGTGGGTGGTGATGATGAGCTGTGTGTGCAGCGGGTGTGGGAGCAGCTGTGGTCCACCAGCGCCTCTGTGATATGAGTGTCACGCTGACAATAGAGCAGAAAGAGGGTGAAGCTCTGATAGAAGAGTGTGTATGCATGTATGTGTGTGTGTGTATGCGTGTGTGTGGATGTGTGTGTGGATGTGTGCTAATTGCTGAAACGGCAAGAACTGATAAGCAAAATGTCTCTGCAAGATGTTGTCATCATCACAATATATCCATATGGTTTAGCGGGGGCTGTTTGTGAATGATAAGGTCGCTGACTGTAATTAATCTTCATCAGGGTGGGCTGCCCCTGCATTTTTCCAAAGGTTTACTGTACCGTATGTCCCTGTGTACGTGGACGTGAGGCCCTTTAAAGGCACCCAGAGCAGTGATAACAGCCTGAGTTATTTTGGTTTTGATGTTTAGGATCTTAAAGTTTCTTGTGGCCAAGAGGAAGTTCAAGGAGACGCTGCGTCCGTACGATGTGAAGGACGTCATAGAGCAGTACTCTGCTGGACACCTGGACATGCTGGGTCGCATCAAGAGTCTGCAGATGCGGTAGGTTTCATGTATTTAGGTCCTAATGGTTGTAATGTAATTCTTTGTTTGGGCCTTGAGATGGAGATGTGTGATTATGCAATGACTCATGTTTGCTCTTTGTGCTACTGTTTCTTAATATTATATATATTATATTTAATTTCAGGCAAAGTGTACACCTCAGCTTCATAAGCTTAGTTTAAGATAGAAGCACGGCTAGTGTGGCTCTTCTCAGCTAATCATGGCAAATAAGCCTATGTCAAGTCTTCATTATATTTGTTGTAATTTCTTGTATTTGTGTTACAGGGTGGACCAGATAATTGGACGAGGAACTGTCCAGCCTGATAAAAAGGCACGCCCTGAAAAAGGAGAGAAGACACCACCAGAACTGGACCCACTGGATGAGCTAAGCATGATGGGACGTGTAGTCAAGGTGGAGAAGCAGGTAACAATGTGATTTGTACAGGAAGACAGCACTTGCTGTGTAATCACACACATCCTTCAAAAAAAAATCTGATTGGACTGTTTTTACTGGATTAAAAAAAAGTACAGGAAGTGCAATAAACTGAGAGCAGGAAATTATGTAATTTAGCAGCTGCAGTCCCTGTTCTACTTAGTCAATGGGTTTTCTATCATCAGTCTGTTTTGACTACAGCTCCCAAGAGGTTTGTAGGTTGTTTTTGAATGCTAAGACATAATAAGGTATTGTGTTACCAGCGTTAGTAAATACCCATTTAGCCCCAGTGTCATCATCCATCTTATCACCAACACTAGTGTAACCAGGATTTGCCAAAACAAAGTGTGACAATAAACTCGCTGCTCGTGTTTCCTCAGGTTCAGTCCATAGAGAACAAGCTGGACCTTCTGCTCAATTTCTACTCCCAGTGCCTAAAGAAAGGTTCATCCCACTTCACCTTGTCCTCCCTCCTGGAGCCCGACCTGACGTCTGACTACCACAGCCCCACGGACCAAAGAGACCTCTTCCCCTCTGCTAACACGCTCAACATCTCCCAGTCGGAGAGCGGCAACTTGGAATGACAGTGAGCCGAGCAGTCTGGGGGCCGTTTGAACACAGACACAAACCCTTTACAGTACGTCTTCTGTCAGCTGAGCCCTCACTCCGAGCAGCCCCGACTACGTCTCCCCTCTTCTCCTCAAAACTGCATCACCCCCCCCCTTTTTTTCCTTTGAGTGAATGTCTCTCTGCAGCTGATACAGACAGAGGCCACCAGATGGCTCCACCTCCCAAAGATGGAGATCAAGAGAAGACACACAAACGACTATTACTTGACTACTGAACCACTGTCACCCACTCACCTCATCCTTTATATCTGTGCCTACTTTGAAGCTTCACTTGTAGATAATCAGACACTATGAGCTTCGAAGTTATGCACGTCTTTGGAAAACCCACTCCCCCCTTCTCCTCCTTCATTCATCATTTCAGTTTTTTTCCTTTGGCTGCTTGGATCAACTGACGGAGAGTTTTCTGACTCCACTGACAGTGCTGCACGTGCCACGCCACTCGTCTGTTCAGTACCTTAGGATGGCATCACGGTTCTCAAATGAATGTATTGGGTACCACCTGCAAACTTTCCATTCACACCATTGGAAAAAACAAAATACATTACTAGAAGAGAAATAATCTGCTCCCCCCCTCGGATTTGGACGGGCTGACCTCGCCAAACGGTACAACCTCCCAACCCAAACAAGGGGGTTATAAATGTGTAAATCCTGCTTTAATCGCCCCAAACTCGTCACATGAAAACAGAGCTGGAAAAATGTGACTGATGTGTACTGTACATTGTTGTTTGTTTTGATCTTCATTCCCTCTCTCAGAAGTTCTGTCTTCAACAAGCCCACTTGCAAAAAAAAAAAAAAGACATAAGACATTATTCCCTGCTTGGCTGGCATTCAAGTGAGGAATGTTCCCACTTATTTAGGATTTAACGGAGCCAAAATGTCCTTTCACAGGTATCAAATCCCTTCTTTGCTGCGTTTGAAGTATTCCAGTGACTAGAATTTATGTTTTCAACACAATCTCACAAAACTCTGCCTTGCAGCCCAACCTACCAACGTGCATGTTACTCAGATGAGTGCTGTAGATAAAACCTCACGGTCAGAATTTAAACATTTAGGTTATTTATTTTCTGCCACCAGTCCTCTCAACTCACATCAAGCCTCAGGTCAGGTTTTACCACATCAGCTGGTTCAGGCAGTCGGCATTACTTCACAGCCTATCTTACAGCAGGATACCTGTCACTCTTACAGTCATGATCACATGGTACATGAACTTGCAGAGACTTTTTGGCCAGTTTGATGCAGTTTTAAACAATGAACAACCTGTAAGGAGTCCAGGTCCGGCGCATGAATACCAGGCCATTGTCCTCATGAATGCACGTGTCTTAGGAAATGGTTCCGGCCTTACCGCTTCATCACAAACAGACAGCGTGCAGGGTTGAGTCTCGGCCGTCACTTTATAGGTGTTACACTGTCAATGCCAGTCCACTTTACTCTCGTCTGTCTTTTCTGGTTCTTTCTTGTCGCACAGTAAATGCTCTGTGCTTGTGGACAAAACTGGAGTGCACAAAGGCACACACACACGTAAACACGATGAAAGCAATTTCTTTACTTAAATACTTTGGCACTTGATAAATATAACACATTTTTTTGTCATGTGTAACTTTTGTCATTTTGTTTTATTACTTTACTGTAACTTTGTTGATGTACTCAATTTTGTGTAACCTATAACAGCAAATTTCTATGTTTTTGTAATGATTTTATTTTATTTTTGGTTGTTAAAGTGAATGTAGGGTTTAAGGTAATATATTTAATTCTGTTAGATATGATCTTTAAATAAATGTAGCATTTTTGTCAAGCTAAATCATGGATGACACAACTGTAACTACACACAGCTGATCAGGTTGACACATGCACACAACTCGCAGAGCTCATATGTATTTTAATCATGTTTTTTTTTTTATGTCATCAGATAATTGCTGCCAGCTTCAACTAAGAAAACATTCATCATACTGTTATTTGGCCAGTGAAAACATTTCTTCTGTCCCTGCAAGTCATTCATTTATTTGGTTCAGTCAAGCCAGTTGACTCAGGTGCTCCACTTCTCCATTCAAGCCAAGCCTAGTGAATGTACAGTACTCCATTGCTCGGTCTATTTAGATCTATTTATTTTAGATCGCTGCCATGAGGAATAAAATGGCACTTCAACTTGCTGTTGGCATTGTAAAGTCTTTGCATTCATTTCAAAGAGAAATGCTAGGTAGCTTTATTGTTTGGCCTAAATTATACCAGAGATGTCTCGTTATTAGAGGCGTCGTTACTCTGAACAGTACTGTCACTTCATTGTCACCTGGAATGTTGAGCTTCATGAAAATGTATGTGAGACCACTGTATTGCATGTTGTTGTTAGTAGTGGCCCCAGTATTAGAAAAAAAAAATTATTTAGGATGTCTTCTGTGAAGCCTTGAGTCAAGTCATGAAAGGAAATGACCTGTGCCTTCTATGTCCTTGTTCTGTAAATGATATGGTGCAGCTTTCTGTTTCAAACTTAAATATTAATGCTGCTTTGATGACAAACAGTGTTGATAGAAATATCACATGAGGATAGCCATTAGCTCTTTTTCTGCAAAAATGCCGATCTAACTAAAGGAATACTATCAAATTTGTTTTTAGGGGTGGTGGTCTTTTACCACTGCTGCATCCTTTCATATCTTCTGAGAGCATATCATTGTAACCCCACCAGGACCTCTGTGCATCGATGCCCTAATTGTATTTTAACACCTGTCAGATCTGGCAACTGGGGGCATGGACTTTTGAATCACCACAGGAAACTCTGCAGGCATGTCTCCTTTCATAAGCATGTCACTTAGATCAGTATGGCTTCCACACAACTACCTCTGAGGCCACTAGGGGGCACTAGTCTAGGAAACCAAGTATGAAAAACAAGTAACTGATTGTCTAACTGACTGAATGCTACGCATGATTCAATCTGCATGTTCTCTTTTCTCTTCTTCACTCTGTTCTTCTTCATGACGTCCTTTACCATCCGTCGTTCACTGACTTGCTGCCATTTGACATTCCAGCTCGTTGCCCTTTAACTGCTCTCTTAGGTATTGGAACTGTTGTTGAAACGAAACACAAACTGATCAAAGCAATAAGCAAAATGCTAACCTAACAAAGTCTTCCAATTCCAATTGATGTAGCTACTGGTTGATGACATATGGCACTTATCTTATTTTCTAATCTAATGCACACCTCTATTTGATCTTTTAAAGAGATACAAAAATGTGTATCTGCTGAGGATAAAATTAGCTCACTTGACTAACTTATTAATTTATTTGTTTCAATAAAGCTCTTTGAACTGTATGTTGATTGTTCTCTTTTCTTGAAAGTGGATTCATGCAGGGGCTGAAATTTGATGGCAAAAATAGTGAAGCATGTCAAGAATGTAGCAAAACTGAATTTATTGATATTCAGTCAGAGCAAGATGTTACCTGTTAGATTGTAATTACTTGAAAATAATATGGGGAAAATAAAGTGGGAAAACCAAGACAACCTGTAAAGGCAGACATGGAGTTAAGGCCTATGTCCAGTTCTTCACTGTCACGACGTGAAGATTCCAACGCCATAAAAGTGGTAGAACAAAGTCACATGTCTTTTGAAGGGGTCAACAATTAAATAGGCAAACGTCTGCTCCTCCTCTTGTCTCCCAGGGTAACACTGCCCTAACTTATCCTGCAAAGAATTAAAAAAAATAGTCGTCACTGGTTTGAAGATTATTGATAATGGTGATGTAATACCTCTCCTCAGACACACATTTCCCATGCCATTGACACAAACACTCAACTAGTAACTTACATAGGCCCTGATTTTAAGCACCGTGGAGACAACACTGATCTTCTTCGTGTCTAGATCCTTTTGAACACTGCAAAGTAAAGCACAAGTTGATCTTTTTAGTTATCTTTTATAAATTACACAGATGGGATGTGTGTTAATACATGGAGATGCGGGGAAACCTGATTTGACTTTATGTTTAGGTTAGCGGTTTGACCAGATTCTTCTCACCTGATGAGATCTTTGTACACTCTCTTTGTGGTGTTGATGTAAGGATCAATGGTGTCTTCATACTGACAGAGCTCCCCTCCGAGACACAGGTGCTTGAAGAGGCGAAACAGAAACTCTCCTCGCTCCTCTCTCCCAATCAAGTGATAGTGCTCACTGTTCTCCTCCTGCAGCATCTGGAAGAACAGAGGAAGACAACCACTGACCTCATGTCAAAACACATAAATATGGATAAGACAAACAGACCGAAGTGGATGGAGAGAATCACCTGTCTGAGTTCATCATAATCGGGGTAGACGTCATGCAAGCATTTAACTATGTGTCCAGAGGGCCTCAGGATGCCACAAGAGTTGATTGGGTCAAACAGCTCCATGGAGACTTTAGTGCATGGCACCTCCTCCACACTGACGGACACCACCGGCTCGTCTACGACACACACAAACACAAAACTCAAAAACATTCCACAGAGATCTGACAGCAAATATTGCCCGAGCAGATGAAACCAATTTCCTATGATCAGTGATGAAAGGCTTTCTGTGGTATGTTACATACCAAGAGGCACCCAGACTCCGGCCTCCATCTTTTTCAGATTGGCAACTACATCAGGGTCTCTGAAGAAACACTGCACACACACATAGAAATCAGAGCGCTCAGATACAGTATGATTAGAAACATGGAAAGTTTTATTAAAACGGACAACCTGCAGTTGTTTTCGTTGTTTTGTTTTTGTGATGAGTTCAGTCAGAGTTTAGGGATAGCCTACATACAGCTATTTCCCCCCTGGTATCATCACATTTACTATTCATTTCAAGATTTGTAAACAAAAATGATAATGTATGACAAAGTATCTGAGAATTTTTATAAATTGCTTGACAGTTGCATGACATGATTATCACAATAGTTTCTTTCTCTTGAGTAGTTAATTAGCCTAAATCTTAGAGGTTACGTCTATTACAGTGAACCAAGAGCATGATCTAGTTGTAGTGGGTCTTACCAGTGCAAACTTGTCACTGTTGTATGTGTAGAAGCTCTGGTCAAAGCTGTAAGACTCAGCTGAAATCCTCCCCAGCATGGACCTGAAATTACATTACAAGTCATGTCATAGGCTATGCTATGCTTTGCTTAACACTCAACTTCTCTAGTTAGCTAAATTTATTTACCATTTCATTAACAGTGATACAGCTTCTTTGTCCTGTAGGAAACAGAATTTCTTAGAGGGAAGAGGACTAAAAGAAAAAGTTTGTTCAAACGTGGATTCCTCTCCTGCCATGTTTACTCCTAATTGTTGTTAGCAAAAGAAAAGAAAAAGAAAAAAACCGTGAGATCTCGCTCGGATCCACAAACCCGCAGCGAGTTTGTAGGCGTTCACAGGCCAATCAGCGACAGGTGTGTTCACTAACAGCCAATGAGCGCCTGGCTTTGTTACTTTGTTCCCGCATCCAAGAAACGACAACAAAGTGAGACGTCTCAGTTTTCTTCCCATCTCAGACTCGTTTGTCGTTACCTTGACAACCGACCCTCGTAACGTCTTCACTAAACATTCTTTTTCAACAGCCAAGCTAACACCATTAACTGTTATCCTGGTTCAGTTTATCTAAGGCGACCGTCTCTTTGTTTCTTTATTTCACTCTCTTGAATATGTTGAACAAATTTCACCAATTATAATCAACGTGAAAGAGCGTTCACCACGGGGAGGATGACCTGTTACAACCACCAGGGAGCGACCTTGTCCTGCTTCAAACCCGGTCAGAACCATAGAACTCACTTCCTTTACCGGATGTTGTCAGTTGTCCACGTTAATGAAGATGCCTTTGTCCTCCATTGTCTTCTCCATCATTCCCGTAGTTTACACAGGATGTAAACAGGTAATTATACGATAATCTGTCAAGGTGTTTTGGGGGATGAAGTTTCCCTGTTAAAAATCACATTATGCATTCAGCTTGACAAGTCATGATTTTTAAAATATTGACATTACAAGAGAAGGCATGTTTATTTGTGTTACCCATTTTTACAGTCTGTCTCAAGGGTTTTTACACAGCATCCATCTTAAACAATCTCAACTGAAGCTCTACTAGCCTATACTTTTGTGTAATTCAAACTGATATGCCATGGCGAATAAATCAAACCAAACATATTTTGATACAGTTTATAACCCAGGTGTTTCAGATTTGACCATAATTGGCTAAACGTGATAAAGTTTAGGTTCAATCAAGCAGAAACAGCTGAGCCTCAGAAACTAACAAAGGCCAAGTGCCCTTTAACCAGCAGTCTTACATTTATAGATAATGACTTTTTCATTATATCCAAAGGGCACTGTGTCCTCTGAAGCCTCTTGTCGGATGATAGACCACAAATGCTTTTGAGCCTGATCTTGCACTTGTGTTTACTCTTGTACAACCTACGTAGCACTCCCCCACCCCCCAAATAAGTCTTTCTTCTGACTCCCTGCAGATCCCTACAAATATTTTATTCATCCTGGCTCAAATACTCATTTCATTCCCTTCATTCCCAGCATTCCTGTATGGTTGAGGATGTGGGATCCTTTTGATCCACATACCGACATGGGACGACAAGACCCTGCTATTCCCCACGAAGGGAGCCAAGAATATCCGGTGTGGGGACACCCTGAAGTCATGGTAATGTAAATGTTGTTGTGTTTTATCTTTCATTTTGTTGCTCTTGGTCATTAGAGTGTGTATCCTTCAACTTTTGGTCAGGTGAGATTTATTACCATTCAGTGTGTGGTTTATATGAATCATGCATGAAGTCACAGCGCAGTTACCTTCAGTCAAAGCTGGAATATCTTATTAATGGATTGAAGGACAAAATAATTCAAAAAGATCCGTGACCTTTTTAATTAAAAAATGTTTTGAAATTGCAGGTTCAAGTTGCATACTCTTTTGCCTACTGGGACTATTATGTTGATGTAAGACCACTGTGTAAAACAATGAACCACAAGTTAACTATTTTACCATCTTCAAAATACTGATGGTAATTGTAGTAATAACTATATTTAAACTTTATGCTGTCATGATAGAAATTGATATATATGTCTGCCTAGCAACAAGCCTAACGCAAAACATGACAGACTCAAGGTGGGAGCAAGTCCAAAAATTGACAGAGTGAGGAAGAAAATTGTGCCAAATTGATGTTTTGACACTTTCCAGCTGAGTCAGGTCATTGAAATTAAAGCATGCCTCTCATTGTGGTAATGGCACTTGATTCCTCCTCATTAGATCCATCAGGATCAAAACTGAAACTTGGCAGGCAGGAGAGCAAAAGCAGGTGAGAAGATGTCACTGCTGAGGAATGCTCTGCAGTGATCGCTGTCTGTGATTGTATCTTTTCCCAACAGATAAAAAGATTGGGCAGTCGAGACTGAGCTTTTTTCAGCTGCTATGTAATTGCATATACTGTATGCAACTGTCATGGAAACCACATGATATTTGCTTCATGACAGAAATTGAGAAAGAGATAGAAGAAAAAACTATCTGGGAACTTCAAATCCACAGTGTCTAAAATTTTCTGCTGTCTAGCCAATGACAAAAGAAACTAATAATAGATCCAATCTCATCACCCTAAAAATGTCTTTACCAACAGAAAAAATATAACTGACATGAAATACAATTTAACTTAATTACATATACCAATTGCAATAATATTGCAGACTTTCTTGAGGGGCTGTAGGAATAATAATAATCTCAGCCTTTCTAAAATCATGGCTACAGCCCTGAGCTCATCATTTTTAGATTTAATAAACTTAAACCCCCTGCATAATTAAACTGCTTGGCCATAATATAACAAAATCATAACAGAAAAACTGGACTATTGTTTCCACAGTTGAGCTGGCCAAGCCAGTGACCTCCGGGAATAGGCCGGATGACAACCATGAAAGTATGGTGGCTGCTGGAAAGACAGCTGACAACTGGAAAGACAGTAACCGGGGCAGCGAGGGCCAGCAACCTAAACTGCAGCTCCCGCAAGGGGGCACCCACAAGCAAGCTACGGAAAACCCTACTGAACTATACCCCCAGGGGTGCCCGAGAGGGGGGGAGGATGAGCACCCCAACAGGACGGATAAACAGGTATCGACCCATGCTAACGGAAAAACGACGACGAGTGCAGTCTGTTCATGTGGCAAGGTCTGCAAGAACCGGCATGGCTTGAAGATCCACCAGGCCAAAATGAAATGTTTGACGGGAGAGCAGGTGGTGCAACGCACAGGTCAAGAACCTGGTGAGACGCAGGAGGAGCAAGGCCCGGAGTCAACCCACAGTGCCCAGGCCCTCCACGCCCCACAAGCCCCATCCTATGTCAAGCAGTCAGAACACCGCCGAGTCTTGTGGCCTGCTGCCAACAAGGAAAAGGAGTGGCTCCAGTTTGATGAAGATCTGGATCAAGTTCTCGAAGCTACAGCAAGGGGAGATGCAGACCAGAAGTTGCGGGCAATGTCCACAATGATTGTCAGCATTGGAGTTGAAAGGTTTGGCATAAAGGAGCAACAGCAAACCAGAAGTCGAGGGGAGCCAAACAGACGAGAGGTGAAGATCAGCCAGCTTCGGAAGGAGCTTAGACTGCTTGGGCGGCAGTTTAAGCAGGCAAGGGAAGAGGAGAAGGCCGGGCTGGCAGAGCTCCGCAACATCCTGAGGAAAAAACTCACCACCCTCCGTCGAGCCGAGTGGCACAGGAGGAGAGGTAGGGAAAGAGCCAGGAAACGTGCGGCCTTCATCTCGAACCCCTTTGGCTTCACCAAGAAGATCCTCGGGCAGAAAAGAAGCGGCCACCTTGCCTGTACTGAAGAGGAGGTTAACAAGTACCTCAGTGCCACCTACAGCGACAGTGCAAGAGAGGAAGAGCTTGGGCCATGCAGGACCTTGATAACTCCATCAGAACCCACCTCAGCGTTTAACACCAAGGAACCAACTTTGAAAGAAGTTGAGGAGGTCATCAAAGCGGCGAGAACCAGCTCAGCACCAGGCCCCAGTGGAGTGCCATATGTTGTCTACAAGAGATGCCCCAAACTGGTGAAGCGACTATGGACGATTCTCAGGGTCATCTGGAGAAGGGGGAAGGTGGCACAGCAGTGGAGACATGCAGAAGGAGTCTGGATTCCAAAAGAGGAGAACTCGAGTTCCATGGAGCAGTTCAGGGTCATCTCACTCCTCAGCGTTGAGGGCAAGATATTCTTCAGTATAGTTGCCCGGCGCATGACGGAGTTCCTTCTGAGCAACAACTACATTGACACCTCCGTGCAGAAGGGGGGGGTCCCAAAGGTCCCAGGCTGCATCGAGCATACGGGAGTCGTCACCCAGTTGATCCGGGAGGCACGGGCAGGCAAAGGAGACTTGGCAGTCCTCTGGCTAGATCTTGCCAACGCCTACGGATCCATTCCACACAAGCTGGTGGAAACCTCGCTTGACCGACACCACGTTCCAGGAAAGATCAAGGACCTAATTCTGAACTATTACAGCTGTTTCAGTTTGAGAGTCACTTCCGGAACATCAACATCCTCATTTCATCGGCTAGAGAAGGGCATTATCACTGGATGTACCATCTCCGTGATTTTGTTCGCCTTGGCCATGAATATGTTGGTGAAGTCAGCAGAGGTGGAGTGCAGAGGCCCACTCACCAACTCAGGTGTGCGGCAACCCCCCATCAGAGCATTTATGGATGACCTGACGGTGACTACAACATCAGTCCCGGGCTGCAGGTGGATCCTCCAGGGCCTTGAGCGACTCATCAGCTGGGCTCGGATGGACTTCAAGCCAGCCAAATCCAGGTCCCTGGTGGTTAAGAAGGGGAAGGTTGCAGACCAGTTTCGCTTCGTGGTAGGAGGCATCCAGATTCCATCGGTGAGTGAGAAGCCAGTAAAGAGCCTGGGCAAGATCTACGACAGCACCTTGAAGGACACGGGAGCACTCCAAGCAACATCTGAGGAGTTGGGGACCTGGCTGACAGCAGTAGATAAGTCAGGGCTACCAGGTAAATTCAAAGCTTGGATTTACCAACATGGCATCTTGCCACGTCTCCTCTGGCCGCTGTTGGTCTATGAAGTGCCAATGACCACCATTGAGAGCTTCGAGAGGAAGGTCAGCTGTTTCCTGCGGAGGTGGCTAGGCCTGCCGCGAAGCCTCAGCAGCATCGCCTTGTACGGGAAGAACAACAAGCTGAAACTACCATTTAGTAGTTTGACGGAGGAATTCATGGTTACCCGAGCAAGAGAGGTGCTGCTGTATAGGGACTCCAGTGACATCAAAGTCTCCTCAGCTGGCATAGAAGTAAGAACAGGCAGGAAGTGGAAGGCTCATGAGGCAGTCGACCAAGCTGAGTCCCGGTTGCGACACGGGGAGTTGGTGGGAACAGTGGCGTCTGGAAGAGCCGGACTTGGGAGCAACCCAGTACCTCGTTACAACAAGGCCCAGGGAAAGGAAAGACGCCAGCTGATCCAGGAGGCAGTCCGAGCAGGGGTGGAGGAAGCCCGCTGCAGTAGGACAGTGGGGATGCGGCAGCAGGGGGCGTGGACCCGATGGGACAGGGTAGCTGACCGGAAGATATCGTGGACAGAGCTATGGAGAGCTGAGCCACACCGGATCAAGTTCCTTGTTCGGTCGGTGTACGACGTCCTCCCAAGTCCATCTAACCTCTTCCGCTGGGGTTTGGCTGAGACTCCACTGTGCCCCCTTTGCCAGAAAGGTGGATCGCTGGAGCATATCCTTAGCTGTTGCCCCAGGGCGCTAGGAGATGGTCGATACCGCTGGCGACACGACCAAGTGCTGCGGGTTATTGCAGAGGTCATCAGCTCAGGGATCTCCACCAGCAAACACCAACAACCAGCAAAGCAGTCCATCACCTTTGTTAGGGCTGGGGAGAAGCCACAGCAGGGCCGGAGTCAAACAGGGGGGCTGCTGGCAACAGCGCGGGACTGGCAGCTGGAAGTTGACCTAGGGAAACAGTTGAAGTTCCCGGAAAACATCGCAGTGACCACACTCAGGCCAGACATGGTCCTGGTGTCAGCAACAACAAGGCAAGTGGTCCTGCTGGAATTGACTGTTCCCTGGGAAGACCGGATGGAGGAGGCCTTCGAGAGGAAGAGGGCCAAGTATGAGGAGCTGGCAGGAGAGTGTCGAAGCAGGGGATGGAGGACCCGGTGCAACCCCATCGAGGTCGGATGTAGAGGATTCGCCGGCCAGTCCCTCATCAGGGCACTCAAGATGTTGGGAGTGAAGGGACTGCAAAGGAGGAAAGCCATCAAGAACATCACGGACGCTGCAGAAAAGGCGTCGAGATGGCTGTGGATCAAGCGGGGAGATCCGTGGACCACACATGCTACTTAGACACAAGCCGGGGCCTGATCAACCCCGGCTGGGTCGCCTGGGCGAGGGTGTATGATGTTGCGAGACCCGAAACACCCAGTGACCCCAGGTTACATCACTGATGATGTGTCTAAGTTGCACAGTATGTGTATGTTAGAACCACATGGTGAGGCAGGCCATGGTCATTTCTACAGGAGCAAAGCTGCTGATACTGTTAAAAGCTCACGCAAAATACCTTTACATGTTTTAGTGGGTGGACTGAAGCCTCCTTATCTCTGCATCATTCCACTCATAGTGAGAGATAAACGCCACATGTGTGTGTACATTAGGTGGTTTTCCATACCCACCTGGCTGTGCCTGGGCAGCAGCAGTCTGTTGCTGAGTATGAGACATCTTCCCAAATCAGTGAGACTGAAGAGAAAAAGATAAACAGAGGGAGAGAAGGGAGGGGGGGTTGGAGTTGAGGCCCAGTGCTCTGGGTGAGGAGAATATTTCAGTAATATCATCTCTTAAATTGAGAAGCCCTGTAGCAGCAGACCACTCACTCTCAGTGATGTGACTCCTGGTTGGTTAAGTGAACTGATCATGTTTCCAGGCCCAGTGACATTATCTGTCAATGCAGGCCGTGTCTCCCATTCCCAAATGTCACTTAAACAATTAAGAGGCTTAACATAGCTTCAGTTTGCACCATCCCCAGAGTCACAGGCCCCCAGGAGGACCATTCTGAGCCACGCCATTATCTTCATGGGGTCAGCCTTCAGTATCTGCTACGCTTTCCTCCTCTTATCATATGTCACTTCAAGGAGCTGTTTCTAAGTTCTCCCTATTGCTAGACCACATAGCACAACATTAGCGTTAAGAGCTGTTGACTTGTCACTCCAGAGTCAACATTGAGTTCCCAACAAAGACCATTATTTTTCCCACCAATAACTGTCTCCAGTGGTGGAAATCAACCTTTTTGCTTTTCTTCTGTTTCTATTGCTTCTTTCCTCCATTGAGGTTAACATACTAATCCGCTAGTCCTGGTCTAATTGGGCTCATCTCATCACTTTTCAATACAGAGCCACTGTAGCATTGAGTTTGCTATGAAGACGGAGCATTTGGTGATGAGAGGATGTTTTATGGCTGAAGCTTATCTGACAGCTGGTAAGTCAACAGCTCTTAATCTTAATGTTAGATATTTATTTCTCATCTATCTCAAAACTTTTAAAAAATTAGATGCTTTCTTTTTATTCTTTAGATTACAAAATTTGGCGTTGACGTCTGAGTTTCGTTCTAGCATTCTAGCAGCGTTCATTTTGCGGAGCTCAGAGAGAAATGTTTGGTCAGTTTGACTAGAGATCAGACACCCACAGATGATGCTGAGAAAGAGGAAGTGAGGTGAGGAGTTGTGCCCAGACTTGGAGAACAATTCAAAAGTCCTGCAGTATTTTGATTGTGACTGAATCACTATCTGAAACTTTTCCTAGTGATGTCATGTGAACTATACTGAGCTTGTTTCATTCTGTTCAGGGTCAGGCAGCAGTCCCAGTGGGAGCAGGGTTATTCTCAGTCACACTGCACTCTGCTCCTGTCTTTGTATGGCATATTGTGATGCTGTGGAGCAGTGTGGTGACTAACCAGCGACAAGTACATTTTAAAGCTGGGGTCGACGATCCTGTTCAAAAGCACGTTTTGTTATACTGGGTGAAACGGTCCCTCTGTTGCCAGAGGAATTAATACGTTATGACTTAATGAAAAAGAACGTGACTAAAAATCCAGCGACTATCTGGCAACTTTTTTCTGAGAAACTTCCACCAATCATTGCCCAGACCCGAGAGGGAGCAACCGATCCAAATCCTTCTGCATCTGTTTGTGGTTTGTTCCAGTGTGTGGGGGCCCCAAAACGGGAGGGGGAGCAGGGGGTGGCACGTATTAGATTTTCTGAACATTTTGTTTTTTTCTCTCTTTGATATCATCTGCATGTTTGTGGTTTGTTCACCCCAACAATATTAGATTTTCTTTCGTATGTTCTTGTTTTCTTTCATTTATTCAATTTCAACCATTTTTTATGAATTATTGTTGATTAGAAGATCATCAGCATTCCAAATAATCAGATAAATGCATTTACTTGATGCAGTATGCAGCTGTTTCAGCATGTGTTGGTTGACCCATGAGCTTTTAATGTGAAGAAATGCCCAGTTGTGAAACATCCTCACATGGTCATGAGTTGTGCAAGTTTAGGCAAAAGTGAAGGATGTAAAGATAAAAGAAGTAGAAGTGTCAAAGTATCACAAGAAATAAATAGAAAATAGTCTGGAATAAAACAAAACAATTTCACTTCTGTTTTCCAGAATATTCTTTGCTCTTATTCTGTCTTTGTCCAAATACAACGGTAGTGTCAGAAACCAGCGGTAGTTTGTTATGTCTACGTCTAAGTCCGCTCTTCTTTTATTTTCCCTTGTTTATTAATTTTCCGCCATGCTTTGTGATAGTGTATCTAAGATATTCTGGGAATTTTAGAGGAGCCTTGCAGCAACATGTTGAGAAGCAGGAATATGGAGGAGGGGGAGAGCGAGATGGGAATGGAATGGGAAGAGGCCACAGGTGGAACAAGTCTCTTGTGATAAGACCCTCACTGATGTGGCTGGCCTTTAATGTGTGTTTGATACCATCTGTGGGTGGGATTGTCTGCTCCATGTCTCCTCGCCGTACTGTGCCTCTTGAACCTAATCCTGTCGGCAACTTAACGTGAACCGTATTGATGGATAGCAGGTGCTGTCATCTAACAGTGATGCTCTTAAGGGAGCAGTGTTGACGGGCTTACAGTGTAAGTGTTGTGGTTTTACAGACAAAGAGGTTCCAGCTTAGCAGGGGTCAGATGTCAGGACTATTATATGAAGTGGCTGATGCATGGGTAATAGCTGGGGTTTTTTTTGCGTACGTACTACATAATTTTTTTAACCAGTCTATTCTCAACAAACAGCACTCAAATATACACACCCGCACGACAAGCAGCTATTTTTATAGCTTAAAATAGTCTCAACATCCACTCGACACAAGTGTTGTGAAGTTGTTGTGATGTTTGGTGTTTGGTGACCAATGAGAGGTGATTTATCATGACAAATTGTACTAGATGAATGTTTGTGGAAATAGTATGAGTCACTTTGAACAAAGGTGCCTGCTGTGAGAATGTAAAATGCCTGGTTCCCAATGAAGAGACAGGCAGGAAAGGATGATAAAGTTTGTTAACACAATACTGTTAATAGATTCCTTTTAAAGCCATGTGACATGCATTTTATATTAGCAACACTTTCCATTCATATCATTTGTGCAGCGACTTGATGGCTGAACTTGTTCTCTCTCTCTTGCCTCTCTCACCCACTTGACATTTCTGCATCAACCCAAACACCCTCTTTATGCTGCTCGAGAACTCAAGACTTCTGTTTGGACCAATACTAGTCCGGTCTCCATCGTAACCGTCCCTGTGTGCAACCATCTGACATGGTGCTGGATGTTCCACAGTCGTCCAGGAATGAATGCCATTTCATGTCTTTGCCAGCTTGTTGTAGACCCTGACTGAGACAGTCTTGCTCCTGTGACACTGACTGGTATCAAAAAACTCATACAGTCCCTCTCTGTCCTGCACATGCTCATGAAACCTTGCATGTGAATATGTTTATATGCTCTTTTTTGCACTGGTAAAAGCGTCTTGTAGTCAATGAGAACATCCACTGCTCTGCTGTCCTTCACAAGAAGTGGATGGTAAACAACTTGTTGAACTGAGATAGGAGAGCAGAGAAGAAGAAGGAATCACACTTTTCTGAAAAACACACTTTTCTAAAACAACACTTTAGAAAGCCTTTAAAAAAGCATAACTTACCAGCATAAACAAAGCAGCCGAACTGTTCTGAAGCTTGGGATGTTTCTTCAGTCTTGAATCCCATCAGTGGATTGATTGCGCAACAGTTGTGTGTGAGTCAGGATAAACAGATGATAAACACAGGAGAGGTGAGGAGCTCTGCTGATGCTGGCGCCCCCTGAGCCTCACCACTGGCCTTGTGAACCCCACTCTGCTCCAAATAAAACAGAACTATTTCTTTGGGCCAACACTACTTCCACTTTATTTGTGTAAAGGATACTTTTGAGGAAATTAAGCATGTAAACGTGTCATGCAGTGAGGAGTCATGCCACTTTAAAGGATATTTCTAAAATAAACAGTGTATTTATTTACAAGGTGATTCAACATTTTTAGACCCTATAAGGTTTGTTTTACGTAAAGATTCAAGCTGGTGGACAGCAGAACAGGTCCGGTCAGAAACTGGCACAGTGAATTATGTCCTTGCAAATTCAGACTTCTCGCGGGGCTGACTGGTAAAGTAATTTGGAATGAAAACTCACAGCTAGCATTTTGAAAGCTGGAAACTTGCTTGTTGTCTTTCCTGTGCAGTTCAATGACCTGCAATAGCATTGTGAACTCAAAGATTATTATTAAATTACAGTAACAAAAAAGGTAATAATCCATGTTAGATTAATGGGAATGTGTAAGCGTGTTACTTTTTAGCCAAGTCAAATCTAAATTTGCACAGCGTATTCAGCGTATCATAAGCTAGACACAAGATGGACAGATGACTGGAAAAGGTGCCTCTGACCCTGACTGCCAATGACAATGAGGCATGATAAATTTGGATGTAGCAACTCAAATAATATGGTGGTTCCTACTTCCTATGTTGTAATCTGTTTCTCTGTGAGCCTTGAAGGTCAGCACTGTCATGAAAACCTGCTGACGGTGCAAATACACATATGTGTCAGAGTTTATCAAAGTTCAATTTGATGCAAGGATTTTGTGCAATTTTCCTTATGATATTCTAAATTATGGAGAGACCAGACGGCTGCATGGGTCAATACAACACACCTGGTGGCTGTATTTTGTCCCATTAGTAATGATGAGTGCCTGCAGTGGATGGATGGGTGGCAGATATTGAGCGAGAGAGCTGAGACTACCATGGGTGGGTCAGTTCCTGTGGGGATGGAGAAGATAGATGGAGGGGAAAGGAGAGGACAGACCACCTGAGGCCTCCTCTTGTCTTTTTGTTTAAAGTAAGCAGATGACATCATTGGTAAGGAGGTGGATGGGATGGGGGTGTATTAGAGGGATAATGTGGTGCCTCTCTTCTCCCAGTGGACACACACGTCTCAAATCTGGACAAATCTGTATACTGTAAGTGTTTCCTTCACTGTCCAATGTTACATTTTCTCCATGTGGGGGGTTCTGCTTGTCTATATGTAAAAGCACCACTAGGGTAGCCTGCATTCAGTTTAAAGAAACAAAACAATCAAAGCAACAAGCCCCTGCATGTCTCACAGAGTAAATTTCTACTTGTGACCAAAAAAAATGCAATTAGACAACGAGACACCTTGAGGCAATGTTTCGTGTGTAATCTCTGGCTCTGAAAATACTGAGCAGTGTAATTTACAGTGATATGATATCAACAGGGATCTTCAAAATAAATCATGACAAGCTGAAGGTTTTAGTGTTTTTAAAGGAGCCGAGGCAAAGTAACGCTTTGATTTCATAGCAGTCATTAAAATGATAAAAATCACTGTCAATAATAATGGTTTTCATTACTAAGTCTTGGAAAAATACCTGAACTGCAATATTGCAAAACTGTGAATGACTTCATGATAAAATTTGTGATGTCAGTGTAAAAGAACCATAAATTCTTAAATAATAATTTACAACAAGGCGAACATGTCTCTGGCTTGCACATATTGTATTTTCCCTGCAACTTCAGTATCAATAGATGTTCATCCAGACTGAGAAAACTTTAAGCGTCTGCTGAGCTTGTGACTGATGAACCAACTTGTATTTAATTTTGCTGACATTAATGAAGTTCAAGAATTTTTAGCAACTCAGTTTTTCCTATGACTTTGACAGAATGATTCAGAATCCTTAGGTTTTCAGTCAGCAAGAATCAGCCTGCAAGCCGGTGGTTTCACAATCAATATGAATCTGATGTGACAGACGATCAGACGCGTGTGGGTGTGAAAAGTGATAGACAAACTGACCTTCATGGCACTTGCATCCTGTAGTGCACGCTGACTAATCCATTTCTTCATCTCATGAAGATGACTGTGCTCGACACTGACAGAAACTGGGGAAAAGGGCTTAGATGTAGAGGTGTACTGTATATGTTATCTGCTAAGAGACAGAAACTGTTTATTTAATTAACATTTAACCACAACCACACTCTCAATCTTCCCCTAAATTGTGTCTAAACCTGATAACAGCACTCCTCTTCCCCCAGAGCCACAAAGCAGTTCATTTACTTACACAGAATCCAGGCAGTAAAACCTTCTTGTATTACAAAAGTTCATAGCATATTTTTTGATAATGATCAGATATATCTGTGAATAGTGTTTGAGTTGAAACGTTTGTTGCCTTTGCCCTTTAACACATTCAGTCACTTTCAGGAATTGACCTGACATCCTCTTTCCACTGTTAAGTTTCAAATCCGCTAACATGAGTGTCAGAAGTAAAAACCATTGCCATCCCTGTCATTGCTCTGCTGACTGACAGGTGTTGTGTCACTGAGATCCACAGAACAAAAGCAGCTGTAGATTCCCAAACTGGATCGAGACCTGTTTTACTCAACGTGAGAAGCAATTTGATCCTGAGACTGACCTGAACAAGAGGATTAGGGGGCTAGTATAGATGTGAGTGTGTCTTATTTCCACACGTCATGTAGCTGTTTGTGTTTTGGTCATTTCATAAGTACGTCCACTTCTCTCAAAAACAAAGCTGTCATGTGCTGTATCCAGCTGCAGCAGAGAGAGAACAAACAGTACAACGATATTCTGACAGTCTCCCAAATGTCTCTTGTGTGGGTGTTTTTCCACACACCTGCTGCTGCAGTCACTGCCGCAAACATCCAGGAAAAGAGTCGATGCACTCTGTCCACGTGCATGTCGTCAGCACGCCCTTTCTTTTTACTACCAGCAGCATACATCCTACATGTTCTTGGAAGGGAAAATGCTCTAGAGAGGTGGAGACGGCTCTGTATCCACTCCTCCATGGGGTCAGGGGAGCAGACCTCCACCCTGACACAGTGCAGCTGGGATTCCCGGCCTCAATGCGTAGCATCACTGGAGGATTGTGACGCAACGATCTTGAAAGAGAGAGGGATTGTTCCTCAAGATGATTGTGTGTGTGTGTGTGTGTGTGTGTGTGTTTCTGGCCTACACCATATGCCGGTCAGGTCCCATCTAAAGGTTGAGCTTCTTTCCTGAAAGTTCCTAATTAAACACATTTAAAGTCTATTCATATAAATGAGCACACATTAGTGAGTGAGTGCACACAACTGTCTTTTTGTCTGCGTATGAGTGTGTGTGTCCAAGTACAGAATGTGTTTCCCTGGAGTGTCCCCGCTGAGCGCTCCTTGTGTATGTATAGGCTCTATTGTTACCATGTGTGTCCTCAGCCTCCACAGTTCAGTCTATTTTCGGGGAAATGACATCACAAACAGAAGCACTGCTGAACCCATATCTGTTTCCCTTTTTTTTTTCTGTCACGGTTAAACATCTGGAGGCCTGAGTCACTGCAGGGTTGGTCAAGCGTGTGTGTGCACATATCAGATGTATGCTGTGACATGAGTCTTACGACACACCACCTACAGATCCTGTAAAACATACAGCATTTGTAACAGCCATCCATTGTGATTCACTCTCTTCTTTACTGATGAATTGAGGATGAATCACAGACACACACACTCCCTCGTCTGGTGACTTCCTTGACTGATTCAGGGGTCTGTTAATGGCTTATCTGAGGGTCCTCAAACACACACGCACACACTCAGACATATGGCTACAATCAAGTTCTTGTGCATTTACCGTCAACGTAGAATCACAGCCACACTCTGACGTGCATGAATCATTTGCTGTCAAAGTACACATCAGTCTTCACTGTTAAGTAAACTCAAAGGTGTGATGATGACTGAGTAATAAATAGCTTCATGCACATTTCTTCAGGAAGTATCCGGTTGTGTAAAAGCTTTCAAAACCATAATTATAGTGTTGTATGAAAAGCAAACAAGCTAACCAGAACTGTCTCATCTTAGTCACATTATCACAGAAACTGTTTGCGAGCTTTTCACCTCTGACCTGTTAGTCAGAGTCGCTATCTTGAATCATATCATGCATATTACAGATTCAGACTTCAAAGGTTAAAATCAATCGCAATCATCAGAATTTACTTTTTGAGGATGGTTATTTCATACGAAACTCTGTGAGCGTGACTATGGTGTTTTGCAATGACGAGTCACATAATATATTTCTTTAGTTAAAGAGAGTAGTCATGCTGATGCTGTGTGATTAGTTTTGAGTTTCAGATGTCCAGATGATTGCTGACATACATCTCACATAACAGTTTTTTGTATTAATTTGCAACAAGTATTGGCCAAAAGTGACCAATGATCAATCAACCAGTGACCAGAGCAATTGTCATTTCTGATCAACAACTCAGCATATATTATATGTCTAATAGACATTACGTGTGGTCACTGGTCTCTTTTGTTCTGAGAGGGTTTTCTGGGGATCCCTGCCCGCCCTCCCCCCTCCCTCCTCTGTCTAACACCCTGCTGTGTTACAGTTATTGATTCAGCCTTTAGCTTATTGATCAACCCAAAGGGGGGTCCATGGGACAGCTGTGTCCTTCGGGACCACCATGTCACTCTCCTACCTATTTAGTGTTCTTGTCCAGAAATATACAAAAGGCAGAAAAAAATAATTCATAGTATACTATTAGAAACAATAGTGCTGTTTGTTTGTGTATTTTTACTTAATAAATAACCTATAAAAAATATTTCACTCTTAGTTCAGGTTTAAAAGGACAAAACAGAGACAGAGGATGTAAACAGATTAAAAACAACTGACATGTGAGTCATGCAGAGGGAAAACATCCGTAATTTTTTTATTGAGCGGTCAGGGACTTTGGCCTCCCTAAACCTTCAGCCAGAACCCCCTCTCCAGGGTCTAGTTTGTACATTTCTAGAAGCTGAGTCCTCTGTAGGCTATTAATTTATTTCTTGGCTGCCTGAGGTGAAGCTTTCCAACCAGTGTCCACTAGGTGGTGGGCAGGAGGTCAGTTTGAACTGTGTCTACCACAAGAAGATGTGACCCTGCAGGGGTAGCAACAGATAGGGCAGAGGGAAGTGCTGTTTGTAGAAAGTGACAGTGGGAAGAGAATAGCATTAGGAGCAGCAGAGTGAATGGAGATGTGGCTGAGTGCAAAGCAACGGTTCCAGCCTGATAAGAAAGGGAAAGACATGAGGAGATATCCGACCTGTGGGAGTCACAGGGAAAGCAATGTGAGTGTGAATGTGAGTGAGGGAGGGAGGGAGGGAGGGAGGGAGGCACTGAAGGAAGGGACAGAGGGCAAAGAGTGGGGGGTGGAGAGAGGGGTCGGAGGGGCGGAGTGGTTACTGCTCACTGACTGCCTGTATATAGAGAAGACAGAGCCTGACAGAGCAGATCCTGTGAGAGAGGCTGGGAGGGAGGTTCACATTTTACCCAAACTGACTCTACCTGTGGGTGACTTCCCGAGCAACACATCAACAGAGCTTCTATCGGATTACAAAACCCGGATTTCTCTCTCAGCTCAAGGTAAATAAACAGTTCACTTCTTTTTTCTTCTGTTCCACAGCAGGTCTGTTTCGGACCAGATCCGAAGCAGGTGCAAACTCAATGTCACAGACTTCCCTCAAGTTACTTTATGAATTAGGGGAAACCTTTAAACTATTTTATTCTACAGTACATGTTTGCGTATTTTTCCTTGTCTTTTCTTCATCCTCTTTCTCTGCGTTGCTACTTTCTTTCTCTACTGAGCCAAAGGCGCAAAACTTAGGTGAATCGAGTCTTTACCGTTGCAACATATTTGCCTTCTGGGTGTGGGATTGTACAGTAGGACACATAATTTGAGATGTTATTAATAGATTCAAGAACAGTGATAATGAGACAGTTGAGATTTAGATTTCACTTTTCAGCAGTTTAGGTGTAGAGTTTATGGCTGCTCATTTACAATGAGACTGATATTACATCAAGAGCAGTAATCTCTTCACTCACCTGTTGTGGTTCAGGTGTTTTTAGACACCTGTACAGCAGTCTAAATGCTGTCCACTGCCCTGACCCGGTGGATGTTTTGAAAATAGAGCTGAACAGATAATAGTTGGGGTCTGTGTCACACAGAAGGAAACAGAGCTGAAAGAGCTTTTACACAGATATACCGAGCCAAGATTCCAGGCTCATCTGGTGGGTGGTGCCGAGATATCTCAAAGGTCAGTAGTGTGAAGGAAAGTGAAAGCGTACACCCACAGAACATGTGTTAACAAGGGTAAAATAAAAGTTAAATTCACCTAAATTACACTCAATCACACTCACAGAGTTTCAACCTCCACACCAACCCGATGCTGCAGTGAACAAATTTTAAATTTCGGGTTCTGATGGCATTGAAAAATCGCATTGTATTTCAGTATGCTGTAAAATCTTTCTCAGAGGTAATTTATTTAGTTGAAAGTACTTTTAAAAATAGTTCACAAAGGTCTTTGGTGATTTTTTTTAATTGCACATATCTCTAATAATAGAAATAATGAAAAAATGTAATGAAAATAGTAATAGATATAACAATGTGTTGTAGTTTTGGTGAACTGACCCTTTATAATGTTTTAATCAGAGGTTTTCCACAGTGGTGTGAGCGGCCAAGAACATGTAGGTTGTGTGGTTTGGTCCTGAAGCTGTGACTGAAGTCCAGCTGTGACTCTCACTCCTACTGACTCTGTGGTTCTCTGAGTGATATATGTGTATGTACATTTTGTATATCTGTGTGTGTGTGGGTGTGTGTGTGTAGCCTACTGTATGTGTCGGCTGTGCCAAGGGTTCATCTGTCCTGTGGCTTCAGAGTGGGATCAGTAGCTTGGCTGCAGCTGTCCGGACCACTGATGGGCCATATGGCAGCTTCACTGACACTCAGTAAAAGCCATACACCATTAGTTTAAAATGAGCTGTGCATTATATGTTCAAATCTAATCGATATTATCTATTACTCAGACTCAAATACTGTTTCTTATTTATCAAACTTGGCAAATCACAAGTTTTCTTATGATTAAGCGGTAGAATTTATGGCGGAAATCGTGATGTATGAGGAGGCTACTGACAGGGGACTGTCAGCAGGTGTCATTGTGACCATCACTTGGTTTTACACGGACACTTTGACCTGAAGGCCTCGGCAGCTTGTTGAGCAGACTGGTGGGTGTTTTATTGCACTGCTGCTCACAGTCTGCCACAACAAAACACTTGTGTAAAGGAGGAGAACTGCCCATCCCATGCTGCCATATGCTCGTGTGTGTGTGAATGTGAATGTGGGGTATGTGTGTGTGTGTGTGTGTGTTTCGTCTGAAGGCTCAGTCATGCATAAAACAGCACAGCAAAGATCTTTTCCGGAGCCCTGCTTTATGTGTGGAGTGTCTATTGTGCTCTGAGATCTGATTGGATAATTAATGATGCTATTTATGTAAGCAGCGGGCCAACCCCTCGTCTTTGTCCAGGCTTACGTAGACTCACCCATTCAGTAATCTGAGACAGATGCACTTGAGCAAATAACCATATACATATAGATGATTGTTTGACCTTTGTCAAGACTTAGAGAGATAGTTGTAGTGCTCTCTCTCACACACAAACACCAAGCTGGGCCAGGGTACTGATACACAGACAGTACTTACTGTATAGTGAGGATGCTTTCAAAAATAATACCACGATACACTTGCACACAGTTTTTCGAGGAACTTGACTGGAAGGTTGTTCAAGCATCTTGGAGAACTTGCCGTAGTTCTTCTGTAGATTTAGGCTGTCTCATTGTCCTCTGTCTCTTCATGTAATCCCAGACTGACTCAATAATGTGGAGATCAGGAATCAGTGGTTGGGCTATACCACCTGCTGCAGGATTCTTCTTGTGAATTGAAATAGGTACTTGGCTGTAATGTTTGGGTCATTGACAGACCATCAGAGGTCTCTCAGATGATGGATAAGAATCTAAACATCTGAAGTGCCTAAAACTTTTGCACAGTACTGTACATGAACTGTCTAACAATTAAAACCAAAATAAAAGAAACTGTAATACAACGTACATTATGTGAAGTCATATACTCTCTCAGATTTGTCTGACATGCTTGTTGTGAGACTCTGCAGCTGGAGCAAAAGTATGATTATCATATGATTTGTATTGAATAGACATCTACTGTATGTGTGCAGTCCCTCTGGCTGCCCTGCTGCCAGGCCCCAAAATGGCATTTAGATAAACTTGATTGTTCATACTTCACATGGACTGTGTCTGTTATCCAGGCTATTTCCAAAAGGATGACAGATTAGCTCTGACAGCAGGACATTACTTTATTTCCGTGACTGCGATAGCATCCTAATCTTGGACGATAACGTCCCTTCCTTATGACAAGTGAGTGCACTGGCAGGTTTCTCACACATAAAGTGCAATATTTAATTACAAGGTGATTATAGTGCAGCTGGATTTATATGGCTCTGCTGTGCAACTGGTACTGTGTAAATAAAAATAAAGATAGTGCAGGAGGGACTAAATACCAGCATAAACACAGAGGAGCAGAGGACAAAAAAAAAAACGGGTAGAAAACTAACCCTTCATACATGAAGCAAGACACTGAAGGCAATCTCTGTTTGTATCATGCCCTATCAATTTTTTCATCACTTTCTTGCTGAGTGCATTTTCAGATTTAGCTGCTGTTTGTCTTGGCAGCTTGAAGGGAAAAGTTGGAAAAAGTAAGCAGATGATGCTCCAAGGAACATGTGGGTCTCTATTTGGAACATTTGCTGCCAGCTTTGAAAATTTATCTCACGTGTGTACATATGCTAGCAAGTGTAGGCTATGCAGCAGTATATGTGAATTACCCACTGCAGGAGGAGGATAGTGTGTTGGCAGTAGTCATACCCCAATTACCAAGCTCACTGCGTAACCTCCTCACCTCGCTTCTGTGAAGTGTGGAGCAGTTGGAGTGTCTCTTAGGAAAATGGGCCAACTTCCACAAATATTTTTCCACTCAATCTGTTCATTGTTTTAATAGCAATTATATATAATATTATAATACTGAAATAGTGATGGTAAAGAATGACCTGAGATACCTGTTCTCCACAGATTCATCATGAAGCTCATCCTGTTCATGGTGTCGGTGCTGCTCCTGGTGGTGGGAGACAGCACTGCAGACAGAGTCCTGTCCCGGAGGACCAAGAGGGAGCTTGCCAGTCCTCTCCATGTTGGTGGAATCAGGGACCCATTTGGCTCATACTGTGAGAGGAGAGGAGGCTGCTGCCCGGGCAGAGACGACCTGTGTACAGTGCCTTACCTGGACACCATTTGCTACTGCGACCTGTTCTGCAACCGCACCGTCTCGGACTGCTGCCCTGACTTCTGGGGTCACTGTTTGGGCGTCGAGCCACCTTTCATTGGTAAGTATGGGTGCACAATGTGTATGTGTGGGCTTGTCGGAGTTAGTTAAGCTCAGCCAGAAAGCATCAGAGAACCCTGCTGACAAGCTCTGTGCTGGACCACAATGCAAAGCAGCATGACACCTGAAAAAGGAATTACAAATACATACCTGCTCTCTCTTAAACTGGCTTGAAAAATGCTTAGAATTGGGGAAGAAGTGAAGAGAACTTTCTAGTAAACATTATTTAGCTTTACATGTAGTTTGTTTCTCAAAAAACAGGCATCTGTTTTCTATAAGTAACATGTTTGATTCTGGGGAAGATAGAGAGTACTGTAAATATTTACAGTGTCTCTACACAATACATCTCAGAAATATTACCTATTACCCACTCAGCAATAAGAAGTATTACACTCACCATTTTGACCTCTTTCTTTCCCTAAGGAGATGAGTTAAGCTTCACCTCAGCTATCTGTATGTTTGTGTATCTTCACATTAAAAGTACCATTCTCTCAGTGCAGAGGTGTAAAATATGCCAGCAGAGGCCTACCTGAGAACAGAGCAGCGAACAGTAGGCTTCTTATTAACCCAGACACAGGGAGGGAGGGTGGATGAAAGGATGAATGGAGGTCAGGAGAAAGAATGTGGGCTATGTGGAGGGAGGAAGAGACAGACAACGGGTGCAGAGGGGGGTTGCAGGTATGTGTTACCTGGGCGACAAGGTAGGGGGATCACGAGGTGGGACACACACGCTATTACACACTCACACATATTCAATGTGCAGCCTGGAGGAAAGCTATGAAAGCTAAAGAAAGGAAGTGACAGATCTTTACAATGGCTCTTTTCTCTTATCGCTGGGCTCCAGTCACAGTTTGTTGTGGTCTCTAACTCAGTATTCAAAGCTCTATTCAGCTGGATTTTGCTCATTATGTTGTCAAAGTCAGTATATAATTTTCAATTTTTCACCACCAGTGGATTTCAATTAAATTAAGTTAAATCAAACTGAAAAAAATGTACACATCATAAAAAAGTCACAACCACCCATTACATGAAATCACATAGTGCCAGATCAGCAGGCTGCCTCCTCCATAAAAAACCCCTCAGTGCAAGTGTGTGGCAGCTCTGCAGTAACTGAGTTGTGACAGAGCTGTTTGAGACAGCTGTGTGTGGGGTACATCAGAAGACCTGAGTCATAAATCACACCATCATCTCATGGCCTCACACCAGAGACCTGGAAACCTACTCACACTGTAAATTTTTCATGCTGTAAATTCCACATGAAATTCACGCTGACAGCACCCTGCGCTGTAAATCAAACAGTAGATAAAGTGTCAATGTGAGCCTGTCACCGAGGACGTATAGTTTTCACAACCCGAGAGCAAACCAGGTTCAAACTTCATTCAAAAATGAACGCCAACACTGTGTCACTCCTGGATCAATTTTTGTGTATTTGTAATAGTGTGCACTCAACCCTGGCTGCCGCAGCTCAACAAATGCCAATATTTTTTTTTTTCTTCAATCTCACAAGAGGTGGTGAATTTGAGCGTAAGCTGGTTAAAGCATGACGAGGGCCTGTGAAGCCTGGGAAGAAGCTAACGCCACATTCCTACACTGGATTACTGGAGCTCAGAGCTCCTTAGACCTCACATATTCTGTGTATACACTTGCACACAGACCCACACAGACTGCACACACACACTGGAGGAGTTACCGTGAACATGTTTTGTTGTGGGTGCAGGTGGATGAATAAAACCAGTGTGTATTTGTATTGCATTCATTGTGAGAGTTCTGTACATGTAGGTTTTATTCATCATTGTATTTAAAGCTCTCTCTGTGAGATTAGTGGCAAGATCCTTGTTGTTTAGCCACAGAAAACCCGCATATTAAGATGCCCCTCTTTGTCTCCTCTCAGGCGTCTGCGAAAGAAATGGCAACAGGTTCTTTACAGGGCAAACATACAAAGAGAACTGCAATTTATGGTATGTAAACCCGTCTTTTTTCCATACTTTTCTCTTTCAACCTCTTAATTCCTGGGCTTTCCCTCAAATGTCCCCTTAAGTAGCTTAAAATTTGAAAAAACATTTTCCTTCACCCTTTGACTGTTTCCCTGTTCTCCTTTTTCTAACACTTGACATGAATCATTATATTTTGATGATATTTTACTGAGTAAATTGTTCAAGCCCATGACACAATGTTTTTATGGACGCACCATTACCAATAATAGATGTGTTTTGCATCACAGTTTCCTACCTGTGCACTTGACTTGGTGTTGTGAAAGGCTATCTATACTGGATTTTAAAACAACAACATAAATGATGGCTGAATACCATTTAGCTTCAGTGTTCAACTTGAATACAACAGAATCACAGTGTCTCCTCATAGTAAAAGGCTTTTTGTTGAGCACCTGGACTGCCCGGAGTACTTTGAAAATAAAAATCACTGTCCTCTAATGCACAGTAATTGAGCCTGGATATTATGATCTGCTGAACAGGGTTGTATCAATTTGTCCAATTCAGGGACTGATGGATATTTATATAATAACGCTTCCCCTTATGATCCCCTTATGATCTTAACGTGGTACGAAAACCATTATTTCAGTTTCACTCAGTGGCCTGCAAAGTGACTTTTATTCCCATGGCCTTCAAATGAGCAAAGGATTGTGTGTAGTTGTGTCTCTGAACTATATGGACGACAGTCAAAGAAACATAAAACAGTCCTTGAGAGTCTCACAGGAGACGGGGGAGGTTATGTGAGTGAAGGCAGTGAGAGCGGAAACAAAATTCCTCACCTGTCCTTGTGGCTTCTCACAACTGTGCCATTTGATGCTCCTCAAAAAACCTGTGAGTGTATATGTGTGTGAACATGCACACTCACACACAAATATTGATTTAACATCCATTTGTGTGTCAAGATTATATTTAGTTTCATGCAATGTGAAGCCACTGAAGCTGTTTGTCATGACATATCCAATGTAAACCAGGCTGACCCCGCTGATCTCATCATCATCCACTTGGAGCTCCCTCCCTGCTCTGCTCTGCTCTGCTCTCTGCAGTAGCTGCGGTGTCAGTCTGACAGCCCTGAAGTGTGGCTCTTATCAGAGCAGCTCAAATTGGTTTGACCTGAAGGCTGTGATGGGCGTGTAGATAGGCGAGGACGCAGGTTGATGAATGGCGCGGCTAACATTTTTTCGTGAGGAAAGACTTGTGGAAGCAAAAACCGGTTGCATGGTTAAAAATAACCCCAGGCGTTGTTGGATCACTAGAAAACAGCATTTATGTGTTAACTCCCCCTCTCACCAACAAACAAAAGGGCGTTATGCACATGCGCTCTCACGTGTGCTTGCTAAGGCAATACACATGAACACTTGAAAAATTGCACCACAACTTTGGCAGACAGGAACAAACGCACTCCCTTTTCCTGCTCCCACTCTCTTCACTTATTGATTTCCCAAATGTGCGTCCTCTTGGATACAGAGCTGGAGGAGGAGGACAGAGCTTCCGCCTAGAGTGGACGGGCAGCTCTCCCTTTTATCCTCCTTAGTCTCTCATTAACTGTGATGGAGCCCACGCTCTCTCATCTGCACCTCTCACATGTCTTCACCGATTTGACTTTTAAAAGTTTTAGCAAGTATCAACAAATAGCACTCAATAAATTGATGTCACAACCAATTCTAGTGTTGTTATAGTCTGGAACAAGTCAGCGTTAGTGCTAGACAGAAACAATTCAACCAGACTGAGCATAAGTTATTAGAGCAATGTCATGTTTACAGCAGTGTACATGTGTGTGAAGATGTACAGTGATAAGTGTGGCTGTCTTTTGTTGTGTTAATGGTATCTCCAGCTGAGGCCTTTTCCTGCCCGTGCTGCTGGCATCCTGATTGCTCTTTATCTCCTCCAAATGATCTGAAACGTGGCGCCTCCTGCTTGCACCGGCAATCTCACACAGGAGCGACTATCTCAGCTCAGATTTGGCAGCAGCAGCAGCAGCAGCAGCTCTGCCCTGTACTTCAGATCGGACAGCAGCCAATGCTTCAACTTTTTTTTTATGTTGTTATATAGTTTCTCAGACAGTGTTGATATGTGTAACAAACATGGCTCTGGGACAATACAACTCCTGTCACCCAGGTGTCTATGGTCTCATAGGTGGACAGGCTGTCTCTAGCAGGGATGTAAAATATAGCCTCCCACTGACCTTTATATTTCACACTCTTTGCCCCGTCTCCATAAGTCTGTCATTACTCCTGTCCGTGTGTGTGCGTCCAGCGCTATTGCTGATTGGATTTATTGCTGTTTGTGACCCACTGACACTGAGCTGCATGCTTGTGGTCCTGCTGCTCGGGCAGAGAGGTGAAAGGTCATTGTGTCTTTCTCCTAATGAAAGCCATCAGACAGAGTCAGTCCTCTGTGGGACACCGGGCAAACAGTCTCTGCCAGTGTGTGTGTATATTTGTGTGTAGGTGTGCTCGAACATTATATTTGCACATGTGTAGAGACTCAGCAGGGAGGAGTGAAGTTTGAGAGGTGATACACCCTGTATGATTCAGTGTGACTAAAGGGGAATTCGCACTCTGTGTGTGTGTTTAATGATCCTCTTGGAAACGTTCCCTACTCTGTAAACATGACGTCTAATGCACAGTAGACATTATGGATGGTGGCACATACATGCCTGTGTGGAAACACCCCTCATCCATTCTCTCTCACACTCACTATATAATATACCCAATTTGGCTGCTGGCCTTGTGGCTGCTGCACACAGTCATTTATAATCATTTATAGTCAATTCATAGGCGTAGCAACTTTTTACAGTCACACAATCAAGCAATCAAGAAAACGCCATTAAAGTTTTAACATTTTCTAAGAGGAATGAAAGGAACTCAGTTAAAAGATGTAAAACAGCAGGGTATGTTCATTGTTTTTTATACCTTAGGACACAACCAGGCTGCTTGTCTTATGCTGAGCGTACCAACTAACTAGATTTCTAGATTCTAGGCTAGCTAGAAATTATTAATCACTATATCAGTGTCTCTGAGTGATATCATATAATTTGACCCCTCCAATAATTTCATGGTATGAAATACTCTTCTGAAAAGTTAAACATCGTTACTACAGTATATTAATGGTTAGAAAAAATAAAAATGACATTCTGGTGAAACTATACATTTCTTACAACAAGGGGAGCCAAAAGCTTTTTTCTGGGACAACTTCAAGTTTGTTGTCTTTCCAGTACTTTACTGAAGTATTTAAAATGTTATACTTTGTTGCTGTATTTCAAAGGGAAAACGCTTTGCCTTTCTGTTGAAAATTTCATCCAAAACTTTTAAGGTTTCAAATGATAATCCAATGCTTTCTTTGAGTGTGTTAAGTAATTCTACTTTAATACTTTTGCTTTTACTTTTAAAAAGGAAGTACTTTTGATGCACACAGCTTTTGTTTTGATGTTAATGCTTCCAACTTTTTCTTTTTTTTTCACACGTGTGACCTAACACACAGACAAACACACACACATGCATGTATCAACACACACACACAAACCCCTTTGTGGTGAATCATCTGAAAGTACACAGTGCAAACTCTATTTTTAAGCATCCCCAAAGTAAACATTGGTCGTTATTATTAATATCCTGTGCTCTTATCTCGTCTGTCATCATCTCCACTTTTTCATTCGCGCTGACTAAAAATGGATCTACATTCTGCAGCCGTAAAAGGCTGAATGTTCCCTTTAACATTTCCTTCTCTTTTCTGACGTTCTTCCCGCAATTTATTTCTTATTTAGGAGTCCCACTGAGACTCTGCATTTTTGTCTGAGTTCTGTTCTTTCTTGTTTTGGTCACTAGCTTTGGTATAAATATGGAAATTGCAGTTATTTTCTATGTGACCACCGATGTAATTGTCTTTTAATGGCCTCATCTTTGCTCCTGCAGTACATGTGGGACCACAGGACGATGGGAGTGTGAGCAGAATGCCTGTCTGATGGAGCCTGACATGATCCACGCTGTCAACAGAGGGAACTATGGGTAAAAACAAACACACGTGAACACACATACTTAAAGGCATATCATAGTTATGCATTGGTTTTAAAAAACAAACAAAAAAAACATTGTATTTTCAGGTGGAAGGCAGCTAACTACAGTCAGTTGTATGGCATGAGTCTGGACGAGGGCATCCGGTACCGTCTGGGCACACAGAGACCCTCCAGGACCATCATGAACATGAATGAGATCCAGGTAAAGGATAGTGTGCATCCTCAAAAGTGGATCATTTTGGAGGTTTAGAAAGAAAGTACAGTAGGGGCAAAAAAAAAGAGAACTTGTATATTTGACAGGCTATGAAGAACAAAGCTGCCTGATGCTTTATTCTTAAGAGGCTGAGTATTTATTAAAATACACTGAATGCACTGTCAAAAATTGGATGAAGTGGAGGGGGATATGCCTGTGTGTGGTGGGCCGTGGGGGGATATTGGTGGAGGAGAGCAGAAAGTTTTACCAGCAGGTAAAAATACAGAGGAAAATGTAACTGTTCAACTCTTTTTGAAAATCTTCCTGATACTCTCTCTGAATTTGAGATTTGTGATATCAAGCTTTAAGATCTACAACAACAAAGGAACACTGATCAAAACGTTTCTCACTTAATTACGGTGCCTTGTTGCTGGTCTGCGATGGCGTCTCCATGTACAGTAGGAACCTCCGCCTACTAGATCCACTCAGTCTTTGTTTACATCTTAGCCAGACAGATTACATAAGACGGAACCAAAAGTCAGACAAAGATAGAGGCGATGGTGGCTGGCTGCTTGGAGAATAAAGATCAACCTCTTCTCCAGTCTGCACCTCCCCACCGTCGCCCTACATCCATCCTCATCCCCCACTCTCTTTACCTCTCCCAGCATTCTTCAACACCCCCCACCCCCCACCCAAAAAAACCCTCACAACTCCCTCTCCTCCTTCCGCTGTCAGCGTGTCCCTACCTGTGCCAGGATCCAGATCTGAGCCATGTAGCCCATTCATAAATCTCTCTCCCACTCTTCTTCCTGTCTGTCTGTCTGCAGACTACTGTGTAATGGGATGGAAAATTGGAGACTCAAGTTTGTTACCATTCTTGCACCTTATTCGTACAGCCAGGTCTCCTCTTTTACCACACCTTTACTGTAGGTGCATTCCTTCAGGTGCCTGTGTTTTCGGACTTTGTCCTTCCTCTACTACAACTCTCTGACCAGTAGCACATTCCTGAGCTATGTATCAGGTGGCTGTTCGTGCTTTGAATACCTCACCGTTTAATCAGAGGAATGCAGCTCAGGCTGCTACATCACACATAACTGGGACATGAGCAGAGCATCCAGCCTGAAGTGGAGCCTAATAGACTGACCTTGTTTATCTACCAATTAGCAGTCATCATCAAATTGATGATAAATGCTTAGTTTCTGAATCAGAGTTATCATGAAATCCGATCAAATCACAGGGCAGAAGAATTCATAATAATCGCAACACTCGTATGCCTCCATGGACACTGTGAGGTTCAGTTAATTTTACACTGATGTACCCAAGCGGCCCCATGGTTTCATGGAGACAACTGGGGATCAAAGGTTCCTGTCTGTCCTCCAGCGTCAGAGATTGACACTGGGCCAAATGGTCCTAATCACCTATGAATAAGTCCCTTCTCCTGCAGGGTTGATTAGCAGACTTATGTAACCTGCCTGTGATCAGAACTTGTCATACAAAGCCGGCCACAAGTATTTTAATTGCAGCCACCAGTTTGCGTTCTGTTGTGGGCAAACAGTTACTCTGCACTGTCCCGCTGCTACATGTTGACCTGTCAGTTACGATAATGGCTGTTTTTACTGAGAAATATTAATGTTTTGTCAATATAAGGGAAGAGCTGAGTGAGTTGAATTCTGCACAGAAAGCAGGGCCCACAGGCTGTCTCTAACTTCTCCTCACTCTATCCCTCTGTCAGATGAACATGGACCCTCAAAGTGACCGTCTGCCGCCCTACTTTAACTCAGCAGAGAAGTGGCCTGGGAAGATTCATGAACCTCTGGACCAGGGAAACTGTGCTGCTTCTTGGGCTTTCTCCACTGCAGGTAAAAGAACTCAGTGTAGAAGGACAATGCATTGAAATATGGGATGAGACATATAACAATGACAGAGCATAGGAAGGGAACATCATATCTTACCTTATCTTTTGTGCAAATGTTTGCAAGCCAACTTTACTTGAAAATAATTTATTAGTAAATAATTAACATTGGCTATCACATAGTAATTCATTGAAGGTGTTAAATTACAAAGCCAACATCTAACTTGATTCAGTATATTTGGCCTGCAAACTTTGTAACACTCCTGATCTTTCTCATCAGCTGTGGCCTCGGACAGAATCTCTATCCAGTCAATGGGTCACATGACTCCTCAGCTGTCGCCCCAAAATCTTATTTCCTGTGACACACGCAACCAGGGCGGCTGTGCTGGCGGTCGCATCGATGGAGCCTGGTGGTACCTCAGGCGCAGAGGGTAAGCGCTCGGTGAATAAACTCCAAACAAAAGGAGCTGTTTGTTTTCGTGGTGATTACTTGAAGGCAACTTTCCCTCCATCCTCACAGAGTGGTGACGGAAGACTGTTACCCATACCGACCTCCTCAGCAAACACCAGCCGAGATCGGCCGCTGTATGATGCAAAGCCGCTCCATCGGCCGGGGGAAGAGGCAGGCCACGCAGCGCTGCCCCAACACGCACAACTACCATAACGACATCTACCAGTCCACGCCGCCTTACAGGCTCTCAACCAACGTAAGCAGCGCATAAAACACAAAGCAAAACACGCACAGACAGACGAGTATCCCACACCTGATCAACTTTGATTACATCACTGTACCTTCTCCTTCTTCCTGTTCTCTCCTTGTGCTACAGCAGACATAATCTCTCTCACGTGTTACATGTGTTTTTGCACACTTTCCTCATGCGTACTTGACTCCTTGTGAATGAACATGGGAATGTACAGGATTAAGTGCTCCACAGCTCTTCACAGGCAGGCAGACATGCAGTTGGACCCAGTATTCAGAAGGCTGATTGAAATATGATGTAGAATTATAAAGTAATCTATTCTTACTTATTAGATTAGCTTGCCTTGAAATATGTTGGATAAACTGGGCAGTGAGTGAATTATACCAATTTACAAAAAGCATGTTAGATATCATCATCTATAATTCTGATCTGCTTTCAGTCCAAGGCTCAAAAGTGAATCTGGAATTACATTTCTGTGTTTACCTTCTAATATCACATTACTCGACTCTTTGCGAATGTCAGTAAACACTCTGTTTGGTTAATGATATCAAATAGCACAACTTTCCGTAAGAGTTCATTTCGAACTAGGGGGTGATGAGCTGTGTGCAGGAAGCCCCTCTGCTCTTCCTTATCTGTGTAAAGTGTTGTGTAACAATCACTGACACTGTTTCCAGGAGCTGCCCCTGCACGCAGCTTTGAGCATCTCCTCTGACTCAAAGTCGACCGCTGAGCTACAGCCAACATGTGGTTTTATCAGCCAACATCCATCAGAGCTAAATGACAGCTAATGCCTCTCAGAATCATTACAGCCTGTTGTTTCTGTCCTGTGAAGTCAATAAACCAGGCATTAAGGGCAGAGGGCCCTGCTGGACTCAATCTTGTTATCTGACTTTTAACATCCAGGGGGTTGTTTTCATCCTCTCCCATTTCACTGACATGTAATGATCTTTCTGTCTGTCTCTCTCTCCTCGGCCTATAAATCGTTCTGTTTATCTTCTCTCTCTCTCTCAGGAAAAAGAGATTATGAAGGAGATTATGGATAATGGCCCTGTGCAAGGTAAGGTGATGCCTTTATGTGTGTATTCTCTTCTACTTCAATAAACTTGTAAATAATATCTTCATTTCAATATTTGTGATACTGCATTGCCTGAGGGACACACAAATCCAAACATTAGCACCTTAAAGCCCCGTGCTGGGGTATATGACAGAGGATGATGTCATGTTTGACCTTCTCACCCTGCTGCTTGTGTCCGGGGTTTCAACTCTGACCTCAGTCACCTGGTCAGAAATGATGGGCCCTTTACTAGCACGCCTCTCTGTCTGGTGCCCATCTGGACCATTGTCAAGTACACTTGAGTGTAGGGGTCACGTGTGTTTGTGTGTGTGTGTGTGTGTGTGTGTGTGTGTGTGTGTGTGTGTGTGTGTGTGTGTGTGTGATTCTCTGAGGAACTCCCCTCTGAGGTTCTTGTTTTTATTGTTTAGGAGTCCAGGAAGACTTATTGGCTTCATTTCAAGTTTCCCTTTTGCCTTTTGACTTTCTCTACTACACAAAGGCATTTCTGTTTGTGTGTGTGTGTGTGTGTGCATGTGTGTGTGTGAGATGCATTGTGATAAGACTGAAGCTCCACATAGTCTTGCAGGGAACACCGGATTTAAAGCAGGTAGAAAAAAAGAGAGAATTTCTGAGCTGTACATCCTGATGGTTATTCCCACTGAGCTGGAATCAAAACGTCACATTAACACACACACACAAGCATACACACACGGCTTCCCTCTCTAATGTTTGGGTGTGTATGACTCAAGGGGAAAATTAGCATTTGTTTGGTAAAATTAGGTAATTACTTTTAGATTAATTGAGTTTGAATAAGATTTTTATCTCCCCCCCTGATGGATTCAGCAGAGCTCTTACAAACGCCTTATATAGTCATATTGTGTGTGTGTGTGTGTGTGTGTGTGTGCGCAGGTTATAGCAGCCTACTAATTCTCTCTGCCTGTTTGTTCTTGCAGCTATTATGGAGGTCCACGAGGACTTCTTTGTCTACAAGAGTGGGATCTACAAACACACTGACGTCAGCTTCACCAAACCTCAACAGTACCGCAAACATGGCACACACTCAGTCAGGATCACTGGGTACGTAACCGATGTACAGTAACACAGCAAAAACATTCACCATTGGTTTTGTTAACAAAAACACACACCACTTTGTTAATCATAGCACGGTATTTGTGGTAGAGGTTTGGTCTTTGCACAGTCTTGATTAGACGTCAAATAAACACACTTGCTTTTGAGTGTGTACCAGGATCTATTGTGTTTGAGTTTGATAATTAAAGCCTCTGTTCAGTCTGAGTTATCGACAGGAAAAGCATCTGTAACACAAACTTCCCCGGACAAACACATTAGTCCAGTCTCATCCCAATCCAAGTCTTCATGTGTCTAGTTTTACTTTAGCTTGTTGCTTGGACACTGTTTCCAGCAGAACGATAGTTTATCAAGGATGAATCTGGTTTTAACTGAACAGCTGCTGCTACTAGACACACTGCTAAGAGAGTGTATGTGTGGACCATCTTCCCTCCCAGTCTATTGCTGTTGCAGACACACCTTAGCCCCACTCCCCTGTCTGCCCCAACCTCCTTTATGTACTGTAGTAACTACGGCGACCACAAATATGCAGGCGGGCAGACGGCTAACACACCTGGATTACCTGCCCCCACCGTCTGTCTCTCGTCACCCCCCCTACCATCTATTCTTCCTCACTTCCCTGCCTCAGTTGTTCTTGGTCCGTGGCGTCTCCATCATCACTCGTCAGCTCAGCTGGCCTTCTGATTCACTGACCCTCCTGCTTCCTCTTTTATTCTTCTCTCCACATCTAAGACAGAACACAGCTCATTCTCATTCACCCCCACACAGACAGGTGGTTGTTTTTTATGTGTTGTTTGGAGTGCAGTGAAATGCCAGCAGAGGTTTCTGACCTGTAAAAAGCCATAAACACCCCTTTTTTCACTCACAAATATATGACAGGGCTCTTATTTTTCAGGCATCCAGGTGGTGTGTACGTCGAGACAATGATATGTTGTGCTCACTAGTCTCACTTTTCAAATTAGAGAAATAAGCAGCTACCTCGTAATGGGTCTATTATGGGGGGCTAAGGAATGAGCATCTGAGCTTGTCTCTGACTTGAAAAACAGTCTCTGAAATGACAAAAACTCCAGACAGGGGAGTTCAGCACTACGATAAAAGCCGCTTTTATCAGATTGGCCAGAGATGAAGACAAAATACAACCCGTCTACAAGGGAGCCACAGTTTTTCTGCCTCTCTCATGTATATTTCACAACATTTCATGACAACATACTATGTCATGTATGGGCATGTGTTTGATAAACACTGAAGCCTTCATCCTCCAACCTGCACTTAGTTTGTTCAATTCACATACCTCAGGAGCACACACTGTTCTGAGATGCGTTGTTGACTGTGGATGCATGAGGATCACACTGTACTGTGGACTGTAATTACATCTCTACACTATTTCAGTAAACTGCATAGCCGTGTAGACTGTTGAGATGATGCTGAGGATGAGAATTCCTAGCTTTCCTGAACGCCTCATGCGCTTTGGCTCCTTGTATTGATGCTGTGATTCCTCGCCACAACTTGGGCTAGTGGATGTACCCGCGACATGGGTTTAGGGACGGATGGAGCAAAAAGAGGGGGGGCGGGGGATGAACATAGTGTTTTGAGCTCCAACCTGCCAGCCACAAGCATCAGTGTGTTTACATAGGCCAAATCCCATAGCGGTGCGTTCCTTTAAGCCCAGGGCCTGGGAAAGTTTGTGGAAAGAGCATTGAGGTCCACTGTGGTGGAAAGGGCATTGTCTGGGCTGCTGATCCTGACTGCACCGGACAGAGAGAGGGGGATCAGTCCCCCGGAGAAGAGGTCAGGGGTGGGCTGAGGGGCGTTGGGGAAGGGCGGGGCACATGGGCACAGCGGTATGCCCATCATTGTCCACGACTGAGCAAGTGAGCTGATTGGAGGCCAGATAAGAGATCAGCAGTGGTCCGATTCTGTCTGGCTCTGTCCATACCAATAAATATGCAGGCAGGCAGGCATGCATGCATATGGGTTCATCCCACACGTATACAGGTGTGTATGCGCCCTTACTCAAAAACACAAATCCCGTCTCTCTGCGGCCTATCTCAGATTGTAGTTGGCATCTGTTGTTTACACAGCTGTTTTTACTGGTCTGCGCCGGGTCAATGTGACGTCTGACTCCACTCAGGACAACTCTGGGCTAATAAAGTCACTCGCTGATAGAGGGTTGGCACTATCTGCCAGCGTTGTGGTGGCAGGCTACTGAGTTGGCAGAGTCAGCCGGCCAGCCAGCCCCTCTATTTCCCAGCATTCCTTTCCCTTATAAAAGATAACAAGCAGTCGGGCACCGGGAGTCTCTCTGGGGAAACGAAAGGCCGGGAGTGCAAAAACAGGATGGGAATTGGCTTTGGGAGAATGTTTTGATCATGACGAGCAGAAGTGGCAGGCCTCTGAAAGTTGGCAGCTGCTAAGCTAAGACGAAAGTGCAAGGCATGATGGGAATTTATGGAGCTTTGCCAGGGTTTCCTGAGAACAAAGCTCGCTGGCGAGGGAGAAGGGTAAAGATAAGAGTCAGAGTCACACTTGTATAATTGTGTGTTTTTCATCTTTAGTGTTGTTGGGTGCTGTCTGTACAGTGGGTGAGCTGTGACCTGCCCTCTCCTTCCTGCAGAGTATGGAAATAGCAGAGGAAAAGGGAATTCCATGTTCATGTTCATATTCTTGGAACGATGTAGAAGTGCAAGTAGCTATAAATACACTGTTTTCAGGATGTTGTTTTCAAGATGAAGTATTTCTTTTCTTCTCATACTTGAATGCCACTCACACCTCTTCCTGCTTTTCTTTATCAATAACGGCAAGTGTGTCCACGTGAACACATTCCTGAGAAGTGTTTGCACCCTGTGGGAAGTTCGCTGGAAATCATCCCCTTCTTTTAAAAATACCTGTGTAACTCTGACACAGCCGATTTGACGTCTACAGCATCTTTTTTTCCTGTTGTGTGACTTTTCACATTCTTAGGTGTTGAGTAACCGTCCTCTTTGTTTTATGCTACAGGTGGGGAGAGGAGAGAAACTTTGATGGGACATCAAAAAAATACTGGGTAAGTGTGAAAAACAAACAACCACAAGAAACAAATCTTTCAATATTGGCATCATCACAACAGAAAAAGTTAAAGATTTCACACCCAAATCATCCGTCAATCAATATTCAAAAAAAGACAAAAAAAACATTTGAATTTTATTGACGATGCCTGTATATTGATATCTTTTTTATACATTTACAGATTGCTGCCAACTCCTGGGGAAAGAACTGGGGGGAGAATGGCTACTTCCGCATCACTCGTGGGGACAATGAGTGTGAGATTGAAGCATTTGTGATTGGAGTGTGGGGCAGGATCACGATGGAGGACATGCACAACCATCATCACCACCATCACCGCCGACACATTTAGAGACACAACAGGTGTTAAAACCCCATCAAGACATTTGTTTTTTATCCCACCCATAGCAAGGTGACGCCCCAGAGGAGAACCACATCAAGAGTCTGAGAAGTTCATCAATTCCCCTTGTCCACCAAGCTGGCAGGGACAGCCGCAATATTAGCCCCAGAGCCCTCTGTTTTTACACCTTATGTTACCGTGGGGATCAGTAGAACCCTTCCTCTCCTCCACCGTTGCCCCTTTAAGAGGACAACCTTTTCCGTTTCTCCTCTCCTTCAAGGTTTATGGCACCAAAAACAAAGAAAAAGCTGAAATAAAAGTTTATTTGTGTTGCCTTGCAATTTAACACCTCAGGTACCAACTGTTCCAAAGACCACACTTCCCAGAATCCTCAGCGTAATATCTGGTGAAACATGTTCATGTCAAGTTGACTGATGACAGAAGAAGAAGCTCAATCTGATCTTTTTATGCTTTCATGTGTCAACCTGAAACCACAAAACTACAAAACTACAATCCAGTGGGGAATCTGAGAGCCAGATTATCGGACATCAGACCCCGTCAGAAAGACACGCCCAGCTTAACTGTGTAACATGATAATATATCATTGAAGACCTTGCTGACACTTAGCTGTCAGTTATACACAGGCACAGGTTCACTCCCTCAGTTTAAGAGAGGACACCCTTGTAAAGAGTTGGCGGCTGCAGGCAGGAGAGTTTCTCACACATTCCACACTCAAAAACTCTGATTTGGGATTTTAGGGGAAATGACAATGACAATGCCACTGACCGAAACTTAAGTAAGAATCAAAGGTCCTTTGATTTTTTTCTTTTAAATCAATGTGCTGTGATAGTAAAACAGGCCTTTGTATATTTATACAGGGATGGCCAGAGTCACTGAATAAAAAGCATTTGTTCTTGGCTGTAGGTGAAATAAACTATGAAACAATAAGGAAGAAAAGTTAGCCACGGCGCCATCCCTGATCCCACCATCTCATTAAAAATCATAAAAGAAGAAGATTAAAAGTTGTTTTGACCACTGCAAAAAAAAGATATATGTGTATAGTAGTCTTAATTTGCTCTGTTCTGTATACACTGTTACATTTTGACATGAAGATGTTTTTTTTTTTCGTTCTGTTGCAGTTATATTTTTTAAGTTTTATTTTCCTACTCATTTTACGATGTACTGTATGTAGTAACTTTCATAACACACTCATGACTCAGTTGCTTTTCTGCTTCTACATAGCTGTAACTGTTTGATCACAGCGAGGGGGGAGCAGGAGAGAGGGTGGGGGGACGGGGCGCTGCTGCTATATCCAGTTTGTGCTACAATAGCTGTCTTTAGTTTGATGCATTTCATTTGTAATAGATATGTAAAGCCACTTTGAACTAACGCTGAAAAACCGGTTCAAGTCACACAGGTTGCAGATAAGCTGTTTCGCTTGGTATGTTCTCATTTTTATTTTTTATTTTTTATTGTGCTCTGCTGGAAATTTAACTGGTTCCAACGCAGCAGCCCTGCATCTGTCTCCGCTATAGCATCACAGTGCTGTGTGATGTCTTTATTTCAACCGATTGCAGGCTGATGGAGGGATTTTCAGACCTTTTCCGAGCACAGCTTCACTTGAAAAGGAAAACATGGTGTATTATTACTGCTGACCTTATATTACATCTTGATGTGCTTCAACTGTAACTTTAAAAGGTTTTTCTATTTCTATATCATCAGGTCTTGTGATCTTGTGTGTCGTCTCCTTCAGGCACGGATAGGGAGATGGACATAAAAGCAAAGAGAAATGTCCGGATGGACACACAATGTGCAATGTGGTGAAGGAGCTACAGATGGATTAGCAGTTGTTGCATATTTCTCATGGGTCTTAAAGGCAGGGATGGATGAAGAGCAGCCCATTGACATGAGATGCACAACCGGTTTACAATAAATGACAATACACAGAAAACAATGTGAAACTGACCTCTTTGGCCTGAGGGGGCATTCTTCAATTCTATATTTTCATTTGTTGCTAGAGAGAAGAACAAAACTTAAGTTACTCGACTTTTTTTATTCTACCATGATGCAGTTCTCACTGGCAGAGATAGATAAGATAAGATATTTCATGACCTTCCTGCTCAAGAGCAGCATCATTGTAAGATAAATAACTTTTTGTGTTTCTGGGACAAACCAGGGTCATGTTTCCTAAATGCACCTGAAGACTAAGATGTTCATTTCAAGCCTGTTGGCTGAGAGCATCTTCTCCTTGAGGAGCTTTTTGACAAAGGGAGGCACAGTAACAGGCAGTGTAACTGGTGTGTATCGGGGCCTAAGTGAGTTTTTCATGCAGAAGAAAGTGGTGGGATCTGACCAAAGCTGGAATCATCTTGTTTCCATTGTGGATGGACATCCTGTTGTCAGTGTTGGTTTATGTAGCTTACAATATGTCAGATTAACAATCATAAATGCCAGGCGGCTATGCAGAGAAGATTTGTAAAAGCTATTAAAGTGTCCAAGAACTATACATGTACCGATTTATTATGACTATTCTTGCATAAAGCTTAAGATGGGACCAATACCAACTAAAGATTCTCTGCTGAACCCATACCTGACCCGTACAAATTGGTGTTAACTTCAGCCAAACAGTTTCCCCCAACTACACAACCTCTCCTCTGAAACACCCAGGAGTTGCAGCAGACATCCACTCACAAGTTGTGTATTTTATGTAAAATGAACCACTCCATAGTCACTGATGTGTAGACTTTATTTATGACAAGATGTGTAAATTATATTCTTTTATTCCTCCTCGTTTTCCTGTGCAATGTTTTATTATCTCTCTGTCTCTTGTACTGTGTGCACTAAATGCAATACCACATTAGTGTTTACTTGTGCAGCACAATAAAAGTCTTTCCAAAAACAACACTGTCTCATCGATCAATAAATGATAGCCTGTGTTGTATCTTGCGTTGAAAGCGAGAGATATTATCAGTGGAAAAAAATGTCTGTTATAGTATGCAGATTAGATGGTAGAGAAGGTGTGTGATTTTTGGGAACATTTGGGATCAGTGAGCCACAAAGAGAGAGACAGGCTGCGCGGTGATCAGGGAGAAGCCCTCATAGGACGTGGCTGGGTGGGATGAGGACAGTTTTTCTAAGGCCCTGCTGTGTCAGCGTTATCTTCCATCACTAAGCGCAATAACTCTGGCCATCACTCAGAGGAAGACCAGGCCACAGAGTCTGCAGCATGATCCATCATAAATGGATACAGTATATGCCACATTGAAGCCAGTTAAGGACACACAGTATATCTGAATCATATACTATATCAAGTAGAGAGCAATGATTTATTCGTATTTATAATTAAGAGTTTGTATATACAATATTTCCTCCACTATTATTTAGCAGTGAAGGTCTGAAGACTGGGTTTGAAAGATGTTCAGGTTGGAACTTCTCTTTTTCCACACTCAGCTGCTTTTATTTTATGTGCGATGTATTGTGGGTTACTGCAGGGCAGGCATAGTTGTATGACACAATAATTAAGCCTTCACTTTTTTATTCACATAGACAGAAACATCAGACAGTCTCTGTCCTTGCTCCTAAAACAGGAAGAGTCTATGCTGTTTTGCGTGTGTCTCTAAAACGGATTTAATTAAATAATCAAATAGATTAAAAACATCCACTTTTCTGCACAATACTTAATAAAATACATTATCCGTCCCTCTTGTCAACATTGCCTATTTATGTAAGTGCGAACTTCTGTGTTTTGCATGTCTGCGCCTCTGCGTAAACACCTGGCTAAACATCTGCCTCCGACAGAGACCGTGTTCCAACCTGGAGAATGGGCACCCTTCTTTTTGAAGTGCGAGAAATTGCAGGTCTGTAAAATTAGCCACATTGAGCAAACTGCCACATATATCAACAGGTGCTGTCAGTGAAAACTACCAGGTGTTTTCACTGACAGCGCTGAGTCCCTCGCAGACGGGTGAGCAGACCTGGAGGATGACCTTAACCTTGCATGCCTGCACCGAATCACTCACCTATGAAACTTTTTAATGGGCTTTGAGTATGTGCATTGCTCAATTAAAGTTACACTTCAACCTTAAGTGCACAATCAGTCTGGACAGTCTTAGATGTGCATTTTTCTTAGACTGAGAGAGCAATCACTCAGTTTAACTTAATAATAATACATGACAATATGCAATTTGTCTCCATTACTTTGCCCCAAACAATGTTTTGTCTTGTAATGTGATCTTCTCAGTTGATTGAATTTATTAGGAAACTAGCTCCTGTGTGCTCTCATTGGTAACATTTTTATTAATTTAATGCGTGTGAGATTAATGAAAAACCACTACATTCACCTCCTCAGTATTTATTATAAAACTTCCCTCAGTTTTTCTGTAAGAATCAGTCAGCTGATTTGCTAAGATGTGAAAATTTGCTGTGTCATCCCACAGGTTGCTCGCATTAGGCCTCAGTGAAAATACTTCAGAGTGGACACTGGGGAGAGGATGATATCACAGAGCGTATCTCTTCGCTGCAGCCACAGCGACCAAGTATGGAAACTTGGATCATGAGATCTGTCCGGTGACTGTTTACATTTCTCTCATTGTTTCTGCGTCACCAAGTAGCCAAAGCATTCATTACCTCAGCGGCTACTGCTCTGTTCCTCCCAGCTGATGGTCGAGGACTGGGCACACACAAAGAAGCAGCAGGAAGCCATTATTAAAGACAGGGGGGATGGAACAATCAGTGGCTGGAGACCCCACCCTGGTCTCCCCGGTCCAAGAACATGATCTTGTTCTCAGGTTGTGCTCTACTTTATATGGCATGTTCCAGCCTCAGACCCCCCTCACCCCCCTCCCCCTACCCCCCTACTCACACCTTCCCACCACTTTTCCCATACTTGAATACACTGAAGAGATGTCAACAAACATGTTGTGGAAAATCTGTCTGGCAGCCTGGATGCTGAAGCCTTTTCTCATAAGCAACAAGCCAATAAAGAAAATACTGCACGGTCCTTGGATCCACGGGCCAAAACACACAGCTTCAGGGGGAATCTTTGGACAAACATATGGACTGTATAACTTTGATGTATTGTTCTTGGCTTTGTAGACTATCTCTCACAATATATTTTACCTCTTGCAACTACAAACTGTTTCCTGAGGGGAAATGTTGCTTCCGTTATGAGCAAATTTTCTCTAATGTAAAGAATCACAGGGCTGCAGCTGCAGATATATTCCCCTGTATCTCACACTTTTATTAGATATTCTTTAATTTAATCCTGATTACATCTGTAATGTCATGCCCCGGCCCCTATGCCAGTGCCCCATCAAGGAATACTTGGCTCTGGTGGAGTGCTTTGGTGCTGCCATCTTCTGGTGGCTGTTGAGTACAGCTACAAAAATCACACAAACTTTTGAGGACGAGTTTTATTTAATGTGCCAAATTACAGAAAAATTTGAAAAATAACTCCTGAAGAGAGAGTTCAGTAATACCAATATCACATTACAATAATTAGACACATGATTAGTTTAGTTATGTTTGTTTTTTCACTTTACTATCATCACAAATATTCCTGAAAATAATCCATATCACAAGAAAGTGACTTTTAGAAACCATGTTAAGCAGAATGTCAAAGGCCTCCAGGCGCTGCATCAACCATTATCTCTTCAGTAGATCAGTCAAACTGCCTTAGCCTATTGCTCTTCTCCCATTCAAAGTGGCATTGTCCTCTTTTTTTATTAAAAAAAACAAAAACCATGCTGTTTGTCTCCCTCTAGCGTGGGCCGGTTCCTCTCCTGCATTCACACATTCTGTAGGCACATATGTAGAATATACCTGCAACAGACAGAGGCAGCATGTTTGGTGACTGTGTCATACAACAACATTAAATTCATAATGTATCGAGAGGAGTAAAGATGATCTCAGGTTACATGGCAAATGTGACCTTTCTCACCTGCAAAGAAGGTCATAAGCATGGCCACCCAGCCCAGTATGTAGGACCAGGAGAAGCGCCAGTCACCGAAGCGCTTTCCCAGGAAGTTGATTGTCACGCCAGTGTAGATGGCCATACCCAGCAGAACGAAGAACGCTGATGTGGACAGAGGAAAGTATGTGTGTCAGTTATAGGTGAGGTACTTGCACTTGTATGACGTGTGCATCAGGTTAGAAAACTCAGGTCAGATAACTCACTTGAGACGAAAAACATGATTCCTGCAGCAAAGGAGCGGTTGAACCTTTCAAAGGAAGAGAAGTGTGCGAAGGACATGATGCCAGCAATGATGCCCGCGAAGCACGACATCCCCGAGAGGATCATGAAAGCCCTGGTGGCATTCCAGTAAGCTGAAAGGAAAGAGGCAGAAAGAAATTCATATCAATTATATCATGTTTAAAAGAATGCATTTACAAACATACAGTTATGCCATGATTCATTCTGATGTGACATCATCTCATGTCAGTCCAGAGTAGCAGGAGTGATTTTTGCCTTTTAATGTGTCATTGAGTTGATCCAATGTTATTTTGTCACTATATAGATTTGGATCCTAACCAATACATAATTTACCCATTAAAGAAGTTATTTAAATTCAATTGCTGCTATATTTCTTAGAAAAACTATTTAAAGTGGTCATTCATGCCAGCTTTTGAATGAGAATACAAGAACAAGATGGAGCCATGGCTGCACAGCACCAGACGGCAGCTCTCACACTTTCAAGAACGGCTTCTCTCTTGCATCAGCTGATTGTGAAATATGCAGGGACTTAGAGTGAAATGGTGGGCAGGGGTCCAAAGTCTTGTCAAGCCTGAGCCTCTGCAGTCATTCTTCAACAGTGCAAGGTCAAAGGTAAAATGAAGCTACCCACTCCCCTGAGAAAAAAAACAAAACAAACTTGTACCTATGCTGTCAGTCTGCATGTAGCACTTGTTGGACATGCAGTATCTCCACAGTCCCTGGTGGGCATAGTTTCCAGAGAGACGGTACTGCATCCAGTAGTCAGTTGCAGTGGAGACCACCAGTAGGATATTACCCACAATGGCACAGAACAGGCCCCCTCCCATGAAACTGTACATCTTGAGCTGAGATAATGGGGCCGCTGCAGAGCAACTGTCAAAGAAATAATACAGTTAAGAGCCAACACTGGTTTGCTACTCATACACTACATGTGCACGAAAAGAGTCACAAACACAGATGCAACATAAGAATTTAAATATAGCCTACAACTAAAACACACAATGATTTAAGATTTATTCCTGTTGTGGCACTGTGTTCAGTGTATAAGACGATATAATCTTAGGTATCTTTAAAAAGTACAACATATTGTGACAAAACTTCACAAAAGATCTGGAAAAAGAATTTTGTCATCATGTCTCAGTTCACTGCCAGTCGAACTGAAAGAACAACCAGCAAAACAAGAAACAAATATCAAACTGAATATATTACTCTGTGTGAATATGTATCAAACACATTTACAGAAGCTTGAACCCCTTGATTTGCAAGAAACATCTAAAGATGAGTCTGAGTGGATTTCTTCAAACATATATTTACCTCTTCTTTAGTGGAAACATCACTTTTAGTGTAAAGGAAAACCACAGTGACAGCTATACTTTATGAAGCTGCAGATGTTTGTTGCGGTTCCCCCTTCAGATCCACACCAGTGTTTGTTCAGCCGTAATGAGGTTTTATCTGATTCTGCCGGCCTCTATCCAATCACAGTCATCATAAATGTAAATGTCCTGCTCTCACATCCACACACAAAAAAATATGAACACTTACCTTGTTTCTGGAAATATGCCCTCTCTACTGCCCACCTTCCAGAGGTAAAGATAGAGACAGGTGGAAGGAAAAAGAGAGAGAGAGAGAGAGCTGTTGCTCACTTGGTTGGAAAGAGAGAGAGTCACTGACAATACTACAACCAAAAAGTTGTCCCCTCGTTTTTTCTGTTGATGAAAGCAAAATCCTTTTCAGCCATCACTCTCCCTGTGTGGGATGCACTTGAATGAGACACTGCAGGGGCCGCAGTTCATGTGACCCTGTACATTTCAGTGTGTGTGTATGTGTGTGTGGTAAAGGGGGGGGGTTACATGTTTCTTTTTTTGGGGTTTTGTTTGTTTGTAAATGGTGCGCTCTAGAACTGGGGATATGCATAGGTATGCAGGACTGTCTGCGTCAAAGCAACATGCTGAAACAGACACTTTTCTTTCAGTGCAGTCACACTGTGGCGGCACGGAGGGACACATATAGAGGGAGCGCTCTATACAGCCAGTATCTCTTTCTATAGGACCATCTTAGTAAGATCAAATATCATTTCTGTTATTAAACACCTTATAGGTATTTAAAAACAGAGATTATATTTCATAATCGGATCAATATTTAGAAACTTTTTAATGAGGCAATGCAACTCACACAGACGAAATACATATGCATGCTCGCTCTCTCTCACGATCCCTTTCACGCACACTCACACGCGGTCTTTCAAAAGTGCATTCAGTAGACAAAAGATTTATTTTTGTGACCAAAAATGAGACAGAGAGTTTACTCTAAGGAGTAATATCGTGGACGTTCTGTTTGCATTGTTCGCATGTATGTGAGGGGATGATTCAGTCCCTCAGTCTGTGGTAAATTAATCAATAGGAAATGGCTGATAGACTATATGACACAAAGGTTGTTAAACTGGGCTTAGTAAATTGACAGCTGCTGATCCTGGAGCAAGATGCCTAAAAACCTCATACCAACAGATTAGACTGTTGTTTCATTTTCCAGGTGTGCATACAGGTTGAAATGTTAAAATACGACGGCTGCAGGCGCTTCTGGTCAAAGCCATGGATGACTCTTGAACAGGTCTACATTCACTCAGTCACAGACGTGTGCAAATAAATGATCAAATACACAATAGATAAATCAGGTTATTAACTGATTAATTAAGTATGACATCCTACATGTTAGCAATCCTTAGCTTGAAGAAGCATTGTATTGTATTGTATTTCTAAATAGCCCTGAGATTTTTCTACTGGTCCTTTCCTGTAGGTTTGCAAATAATAATAGATAATCATGCATAAAAATGTCATCTTAAAACATCTTGTTTTGTTGAACTGATGGTCAAAAAACTGAAACAATTATTCATAGGGGGAAAAGCAGCAGTTTCTTTTTTATATTTGAGGAAACTGGAAACATGTTTAACATTATTTTATTGTCAAATAAACTTTAGAAACGTATTGATAGGCTCAGAATTGTTGTCAAGTGGCTAAATGTTTTTGCACTACCTTAGTTATTCATTACATTTTAAGACAACCTGTTTGTTGGACTGAAAAAAAAAATTCAAACAACATTCATATCACACAAAGTGAAACCATACTGGTTTCTATATGAGTAACCAGTATTGACACATGATCAGTGCGGGCTGCCTCAGACAACAACAATACATAACAAATAAGTGCTTAAAACTTCAGGGCAGCGCTCCAGACTAACTTTTGTTACGAGGAGTTAAAATGAAAAAGAAATCCATGCAAATAAGTTTTCCTACTATAGATGCCTATAGATTGTGTCTAAACGTGGAAGATGATCTCCAAGTGGCTGTCTCCAAAATTACACAATCTCAATAGGAGAGATTAATGCTAAAACAAAGTAATCCCCAATATGTAAATTTTACAGCTCAACAATTTTCACATTTACTCAGTACTATGGTTTATGGATTACTTTGACTGAGATATTCTTCTAAAGTAATGTGTCAAAATTAAATTTGCATATGACAGCAACAATTCAACAGTGTTCACTTATAAGTTACATGGATATTACTTGGACTGAGGTATTCTTCTTTTATCTTAAAGTAATAATAGCTATAGTAAAATCATACCCTTGATGTTCTGTTCTTTTGTAGTCGTTATGCCCATGTCTGTATGCATGACTCAACTCCAGGGATAGTGGGGGTCACAGTCTATGGCACTTTGGGGGTCACGGGCTGAAAAGTTTGGGAACCTCTGGTCTTTGTGATACTCACGTAGGCTATACTAAGCATACCCAATAGCCTATCAGTTCACAGACTATAACGAAACTGAACTATAGTCCATGTGTAGGAACAATGTACCCACTACACCAAATTACACTACACCATTGGGATGAATTCTGGTGTTAACACTTGAGATGAGCAGGAAAACAACTGAACCAGTGTGAGATTCGTTCTGGAAAAAAAAGGTTTTGACCTCTTATGACCCGGAAGCTGACGGCAGACCAGAGCTGTTCCATTGGTGGAGTAAAGATGGCTGACCAAGGCGCCGCAGATCCTGGTAATAACAACAATAATAAACCTGAAGCCTCGGAGGGAACTATTATTAAGGTCACAGTGAAAACCCCTAAAGACAAAGAAGAAATCGCCATCGCAGAAGATGCCTCTGTCACTCAGGTTGGTAGATGAAAGAGGCGCGGAGCCTGTGTGCTGCTCTCACGTCATGCCGCCGCTGCCCACAACTTCAGCTAAGGCAGCTAGTTAGCCGCGTTAGCATCTGTCGTCACTCCTACCGGCTAACTGAGACTGTGTGAAATTAAAGAGGTTGTGTGTTGTGAAAGTGTTACTGCTTGTGTTAACGAATGTTCGGCGTTATCAATGTTGTTAGCGCCGAATAGAGATATATAACTACGTGATTATATGAGGTGGCTAACCGGCTAGCCGGCTAACGGCTAACGTCTTGCTAAGGTAACGTTAGCTCCCTGTGTAGCCAAACAAGTGTCAGCTGACGGGGCTGCGCTGTGGCCGAGCCTCAGCGGTAATGGTGATGATGATGGTGGTGGTGATGATGATGGCCCGATAGGACCGCAGATGTGGGGGTTTTTGGGGGTGGATTTGGAGTCGCTTTGAGTTCCCACCTCAGCCCATCAGATTGAACAGATAGCCGAGCATCTAGAAGCTTCTCTGTGCTGCTGCCACAGAGTCACTGAGTCACTGAGCTGCCCAGGGAGTAAACTGCTGTCTGCCGCCTGGAGACGTGTTAACACTCAACACAGTGCTGCCCTGGGGCCGGGGTGAAACCATAGTTTCTATAGCATAGACCTCCGTGTAGTCGTTACTGTTTGATCTTCAGAGGCCATTTTTTTCCCTGTTGTTGATTGTATGTGTGTCATGGTTCACTGTTCAAACCTTGGACTCCTGAGCATGTCTTGTCATCTTTTAACTATGTGGCTTTACACATAATGTGAATATAATGCTGTCTTTGACAACAAATGTTATATATAGCCTATATTCACCCAGCTCTTAGCTATTAGTTACACCAAGCTCAATCTAATACAACCAAACAATCCTGTATTGAACCCTCCATGTATGAAGGCTATAATATTTGAGATTTTAATTAAATAAGCTTCAGAAAGGTGTTTGTTTAACTTTATGGTCCTTTTGGTGGCCACAATTTGTGGTGCTGTTGAACTGAATCATGTTATACTGACAGGTGTTTCTGTTATCCACAATTATATCATTGAGGCCTGCTAAACAACGGACACACCTCCCTGTTTAATTGGATACAGTGCAGCAGCACCACAGTCTACATCCACCGAAGTGATCAAACGGTATCACCTTGAAATCAGTAGGATTTGTCATAAGACTGTAATTGAGTGTCTGTCAGGTTTAGCTACTGTAGATGTACCCGCTTAGCACGAACTGCCATTAAAATTGTCATGTGGAGTGCAATGGAAAAAGCACACAGATTATAAACAATCAAAATAAACAACTACAAAAGAAAAGGTAATTAAAAATTCAACACACAGAGCCAGCTAGAAGAAAATGAGAAATCTTAGTGAGATTAATCAGATTTGTTGAAGTGGTTTCTTTTAATCTTTTTTTATATACTTTTTGGTCTATCTTTAATAGCTAATTGCTGGCAGAATAAGCTCTATGAAGTCTACCTAAAGCTGATGTATTGCATGTAAATGACACTAATACTTACTTTAATTCTGTATGACAGGGCTCCTGCTGTTCTTTTGTCGCTTATGTTTCAATTAATTAATTTTACCTATCTACTCTTACCTGCTCATTATAAATTGTATTATGCTGTACAGTGTGTCTTGTTTTGCAGATTATATGTATTAAAAGAAAACTATCCATTGAGGCGAACAATATAGTCAATTGTTAGTATGTCAGTTACCATACCAGCACTTAAAGTGGTTAATTGTGGCACAGTGTTAAGATGAGTAAAAAGTAATTATTTACAGTGGAGGTTTTAAATTGAACTGCAGGGTCTTTCAGTCTGAGGTATTTTCTCTTTGTGATTTATGGTTCATACAGTTAGTCAAGGGGTAACCGTGATTTGGCAGATTTAGAGACCACCGCTAATAGGATAAGTACAGAGGACTTTCTTGGAAATGGGATCTTTAAGGCTTGAAGGTTGCAACAGAACAGAGACAGATTAAAATAGCACAACTAACGTGTAACCATTCTGATTAATACCAGTGTCATTTCCTGCTTCTTACTCACCTTGTTTAACTCTTCATCTCCTGTGTTCTGATTAATTGATTGTTTTTTGACACCTTTTTGCTTTCTGTTCTACAGTTTAAAGAAGAGATCTCGAGGCGATTCAAAGCCAAACAGGACCAGTTGGTTCTGATTTTTGCAGGGAAGATCTTGAAGGACGGCGACAGCCTCAGCCAACATGGCATCAAGGATGGCCTGACAGTTCACCTAGTCATAAAGACAGCTCACAAGTAATTATTATGCAAAGCACAGCTGTTCTATTGCATTTGTAGTTATATTGATATTTAACTACACTGAGTATTCAGCCAAATGATCAGATTTTATATGTACTGAATCTGTCTCCACACATTACCTCTGCAGGGCAGGAGATGGTGGTAGCACCTCAGCCGCTAGCTCGACCTCCACTCAAGCAGGCAGTACATCCACCTCCAGTCCAGGCGCCAACCCTCCCTCCACAGCAGGCTCCACCGGCTCTGCCCCGCCGCCCACACAGACGCCCAACATACTGAGTGAGCCCACATGTTTGTAACTTTTTTTCTCTTCAATCACCTTTTATTCGTTTAACAGCACAAATGTTCATGTCCAATCATGTTTAATCATCACCCGCCCGTCTGCCCTCCCCTCAGCTGGCTTTGGTGACCTGGCAGGTCTGGCTGGACTGGGCATGGGCTCAGCTAACTTCATGGAGCTGCAGCAGCAGATGCAGAGGCAGCTCATGTCCAACCCGGAGATGCTTTCTCAGATCATGGAGAACCCGCTGGTGCAGAACATGATGTCCAACCCCGACTTGATGAGGCAGATGATCATGGCCAATCCTCAGATGCAACAGCTGATGGAACGCAACCCCGAGATCTCGCACATGCTCAACAACCCTGAGCTCATGAGACAGGTGAAGCAGCAAAGTAGAGCTGATCGCCACCTCAGCAGTTCCCACTGATTCACTGGATCAGAGCCTTTATTCAGCATTTTGCTGCTTTGTTTTTTAAAGACGGCTTCAACTGACTTGCCTCCTTTCTACTTTTATCTCACCTACCAGACCATGGAGCTGGCCAGGAACCCAGCCATGATGCAGGAAATGATGCGGAACCAGGACCGGGCTTTGAGCAACTTGGAGAGCATCCCAGGAGGTTACAATGCCTTGCGGAGGATGTACACAGACATCCAGGAGCCCATGTTCAGTGCTGCCAGGGAACAGGTAGCTAGGAGGATTGTTTACTGCATTAACCCTTTCTGAGATTTGTTGTCATACATGTGTAACCTTTTGTCACTGTTTTATTTATATATATTTTGATGACTGTTTTTGTTTTTAAATGTGTCTGATCTCTTTCCCTGTAGTTTGGTAGCAACCCGTTCTCAGCTCTAGGTGGCGGCTCTGAGTCTGGTGCCCAGCCGTCGCGGACAGAGAACCGGGAGCCCCTGCCCAATCCCTGGGGCCCACCAAATTCTTCTAATCCCGCTGAGAGTGGAGGGGGCACCACAGGAAGCACTAGCACCACTGGGGGCACCAACCCCAGTGTGTCCAACCCGCTGGGCATCAATCCTGGCAGTCTGGGAAACGGTAAGACTCAAAGACTCACAATAGCACCATCTGTTTCATACCGGAAAGCTATTCAGTTACTGAAAAAAACAACAACATATACACAGGTAAAGATCAACTAGGTTTTGTGGTGTTGCAGGCATGTTCAACAGTCCGGGAATGCAGAGTCTACTCCAGCAGATCTCAGAAAACCCTCAGCTGATGCAGAACATGCTGTCTGCTCCCTACATGCGCAGTATGATGCAGTCACTGGCTCAAAACCCAGAGTTGGCCTCCCAGGTAAGGAGTGAGAAGTTGCATGTACACACACAGTTCACATAGAGAGCCAACACATCAACACACAGATGTAGTCGTATCAAATTCAAGCTTAACATGCAGTGCTAGAACTCTTTGTTGTTCAGATTGCCAACCACATGTGGATTTGATTGTTTATATTAAACTCTTCAGTTTGTGATGAATTGTAAATAGGGGGGATCTTGCAAGGCCTGTTTTGCATTAGGCCGATAAGCCCTGTTATTTAGTGCACACAGAGAACAGAGGGGATTGTCTGTTAAGCTCACTTACATTCGCAGCAAACTGTAAGAAAGCGTAAGCAACACAGCTCTGACTTATTTGAGTGTATGGTGAAGTAGAAGTTTACAGTGGTTTACTTCATTTGCGGTGACATGAAAGATGAAAGATAGCGCTTCTGTTTTGTTTCATTCAACATTTTAAAAAAAAATCTCTCTAAAGGTGTGAAAACACATCATTTAAATATCAGCTGTGGTGAGTCAGAAGCATGGTCCTCTGTGGAATGACAAATTACCCTGACTATCTTTCTCTCCCTCCATCTCCATCTCTCTCTCTCTACACCAGGTTTTGATGAATAACCCATTGTTTGCTGGAAACCCACAGCTGCAAGAACAGTTCAGAGCTCAGCTGCCCATCTTCCTGCAGCAGGTACCACTCACATTTCTGTCCAGTTACTCAGACCTAGGTATTGATTTCATGGGTTCTTCAAAAAAAAAAAGAAGGCACAAACAGTCCTGGTAACCCAACAGAGGATGGCACTGATTGGCCCATAGGGGGCAATATATTGTAACAGGTCATAATCCAGATGATGTGGAATTGATATGTATCTGTACATGCTGAACATTTCTATCTCAAGGAGTACAGATGTCTGTCATACAGTTCAGATTTGTTTGATAAGCCTCTAGTCTGTTACTCCAAAATTTGTGGACAAGAAAAAAAAAGAGGCAGAAACAGACTTCTATTGACTTGCGTTTTTTTGAGTGGTCCATTGATCAATTGATTTACTCTTTCTGTGTGTATGCAGATGCAGAACCCAGAGGCTCTGTCAGTTATGACAAACCCCCGGGCCATGCAAGCTCTAATGCAGATCCAGCAGGGTCTACAGACACTGCAGACAGAAGCACCAGGCCTCATGCCCAGGTATGCACAGACACAGACAGATACACACATGTTGCACTTTTTCTTTTTTTAAGTTGTTTTTCAGCTCTTGTTTTTTTTCTTTTGGCCCTAGCTTGATGCCAGGTGGAATCCCTGGCATACCAACAGGAGGAGGCTTGCCCGCAGAAAACCCGGCCTCTTCACCCAGCAGTGCAGGAACGAATGCCGCCCAGCAACAGCTGATGCAACAGATGCTCCAGATGTTTGCCGGAGGAGTTGGAGGAGGTGGAAGCGCAACGGTAAAAACACCTGCCCACATGCGCTGTTGACTGCAAACCTTTCACACCTGTATGATGATTTATTTTAAACCTGCGTTAATGATCTCGGTGTAGACCCAGACCCCGGAGGTGCGGTTCCAGTCCCAGCTGGACCAGCTGAACGCCATGGGCTTCATCAACCGCGAGGCCAACCTGCAGGCCCTCATCGCTACTGGAGGAGACATCAACGCCGCTATCGAGAGACTGCTGGGCTCACAGCCCTCGTAAAGACATACAGTGCATACTGACACACAGACACTTGCATACATACATACCTAACTCATACACACACCCAGCATCTACAGAGAACCAAGAGAAATTAAAGTGTATGGTCCCAAACTTTACAGAATAAACTCGGGCAGGATCTGTTAGACCCTCATTCTACATCTGTTCTCAGATCATTCCCTAGTCCCCATATTTTCTCTTTTTGGCGTCATCCACTCAGATCTCTGTCCCAGAGTGCTGCTGTAGAGCCGGACTGAACCACTCTGAACCACGTGTTCTGGTGCAGAGAGAAGGGGCGAAAACCTCTCCTGAAAAGGGATTCCCAACCATTTCTTCATTCATTGTTTTCTTCACATAAAACTGGAGTGCGAGCGTCGCACACAGACAGTTACACAATACAGATTAAACCCATGTGATGTGATTGGCTGTTGGCTCTGTTTCATACAGAGGGCCTACAGCAGACAGTTTGTTAGCATTTAACTCACAAATCAGTACATGAAGATCTTCTGGTATACAGACAGAACATCCTGTGTCCATACAGGCTTTTCAGTCTCATTCCTCTCTCTTTCCCCGTTCTCCACATTTTACATAAGTAGCTGTTTTTGCCCAACAATTTTCACTATTTATTGCAAGCGCTTCAGAAAATGACGCCCTCCACACTTCCCTAAACTTGTAATTTGTCATTCCAGATGAAAGTGCCCACTCTCGGGTTCACAGTGTCTTTTCCTTCTGAGGCACCACTGCTGTGCCTTCTGTCCTCCCCTGCCCTGTACGAGCATCGTCAGCAAATTACACCCTCACTCGGCGGGTTAATTAGAAACCTCTGATTTCCACACAGCATCATCCAGAACTGTAACCATAATCAAACATCACATTGCAGCAGCTCTGAAGCAGAGGACACTGTTAGAATGATTGTGAATGAAACAAGCTTTCTTTCATTTTAATCTGATTCTTTCTTTTCTTTTCTTTTTTTTCTTTCTTTTTTTTTTTGAGGTGCAGTTAGTACCTAGAGATAACTTTGATTTGTCTCGCATAAAATAAATGTGGAAATCATGTGAGTATAAAAAATAAAAAAAGTTAATGATGGAAAGGCTTTACAAACAATTCTGATATGGTGGCACCATACATTTCTAAAAATCAAGTTCTAGGTTGTCTTATTCTTTTTCCTTTTGAAAATCTCAGCATTGTAGTTGTGGTAACCTTGGCAACTGCTTCAATAGCTTTGCTTTGTCTGTTGACCTCAGCTGAAAAAAAAAACCCATCTCCCAATTGAACATGTTGGAACTAACTTTTAACAGTACTGTACTAAAAAAAATAAAACATGGTCAAAAACAGTCTCCGCCCCGTGTCGGTTGATTATGGCCTTGCGATTCTCTGGCGTTTGACTTCCTGAACCGTCCGTTGAGTTCTGCATCCGCTTTTGTTTGTTGTTTGATTATAAAAAATGTTGCAGTTATGAATGCAGTTTGAAAGTGATCTGTTTTTGGGGGAAGGGAAGATCACACTGTGAGGTGTGTTAGGCAGCAGTTATTGGTGGCACTTTATTTTTCCGATGCCAGATTTCCCACTGATTTCATAGACAAACCGATACGTAACCCTAAACTCATAGGCAGAATGTAAATTGGAAAGGTAATAGTAAATGAAGTCATCATCACCATGCTTTTTTTCCCCAGTTTGGATTAACAAATGCCAATTAAAACATTGTTTTTCTTTTTTAAGAGGAAATTCCTCTGGAAATCCCCCATCTCCACACAGCCAGCTGGGCACAGACACCTGCCTCTTAATGTTGTTTTTAATTTCCCTGGAGGTGATCAAATTGCACAGAACGTCACAGTTAATGCCCTATTGACAAGAAAATCATTAAACTGTAATATGAAGTGTTGCGCAATGACGAATAAGGCAAAGTCTTTTGTGTCAATGTAATAATCCAGTAAAACCTCTGACAAAGTTAAATTCTTCACTTTAACCATGAGAGTCTGTGGCTGTTTTGTTTGTCACTGGGCTGTGCTGCACACTGCCAAGCCCCAGTACAATCAAAATAAGACATGAGCATTAGCACATGAAATCACAGTCTCTACCCTCATCCTGTTGTCATCAGACAACAGTGGCAAAATGGCGACACGCTCTGACACACAAATCCACCTGTTAGGTTCAGGTACACTGTCATACAAATGAACCGTCACTTTGGTGAAAGGAGAGCAGGCAGCAGGGTGGAGTCTGTTCCCGATGACTACCTGCGAGTGGTTCTACCTGTTCCACCTGCTCTCCTCCTTCCACCAACCCCCCGCCGGCCCTCCTTCGGGCGTCAGCTGACGAGGGAACGGCAGGCCACAGGACTCCTGCCCGCCTGCCTGTCCTCAGTCAGGATCTACCCCTATACACAGATAAGGAAGACGAGCAGGTGGGTACAGCTGAACCTGTTCTCTTCCTCTCCTCCACATTCACCTCCAGGGTGGAGAGAGAGAAAGAGGAGTGAGGTTGCATTTGTTTTTCTGTCTTTTTTTTCTTCTTCTCTGTTTTCGGGAGCAAACGTTGAAGGTGGCTTCAGGATATTGACTGAGGGAAGCAGGCGCCTGTCTCCATTGAACATGGGGTCTGATGACTCGTACAATTTTGTCTTTAAAGGTGAGTCGTGTTTACTTAAGCTGTGATTGTGCAGGAGGAGAGTGTCGGTCGTATATCCGTAGATGTCAGAGCAGACAGGTGCAGCTCTGTCTGTGGCTGCCTGGTTGTAATTTCAGAGGCAGGAGACAGAAACAAGGAAGTGACAGCTCTGTGTCCGTTTGGCTGTAAACCATCTGACCTTTGACCTACTACAGAAACACATGATCTTGCATTTTCTGCCGCACTAAGAGGCGGTTACTGTGTCACTGTTACTGTGTGTGTTTATTTCTTTAATTAGAATAAACCACCCATACGTTTTCATTCCATTCATTCCCAAGTAAAGTCAACCACAGGGTAGATCTGCCACGCGGATGTGATGTCATGGTGTCATGGTGTCTGGTGAGGGTGACAGAAAGTCTGCATGTGACCAGTCAGATGAAGGATATCTGATTCATTACAGAAACCAGTTGTTTTGGACCAATGAACCCTGACTGGATCTCTCTCCCTTCTCTCTTCTTTTCAGTGGTTTTGATCGGGGAGTCTGGTGTAGGAAAGAGCAACCTCCTGTCTCGCTTCACCAAGAATGAGTTCAGTCACGACAGTCGCACCACGATTGGCGTGGAGTTCAGCACGAGGACCGTCCAGCTGAACAACTTCACCATCAAAGCTCAAATCTGGGACACAGCGGGCCTGGAGCGCTACAGGGCCATCACCTCAGCGTGGGTACACACACATACACACAGACATTATACACAATTATACATACCCATAATAAAGATGTGAGAAATAACTGCTTCCAAAGCATCACCCACATCACATTTTACAATAACAGCTCCCAGTGAAAAAACACGATCCAGCCTGTTGACGTCTGTCCTCTCTCACACCTGGTGGACTCAGGTATTACAGGGGGGCGGTGGGAGCGCTGCTGGTCTATGACATCACCAAGCACCTGACCTACGAGAGCGCAGAGCGGTGGCTGAAGGAGCTGTACGACCACGCAGACCCTCACATCGTGGTCATGCTGGTGGGAAACAAGAGAGACCTGGAGTCCCTCCGGACCGTGCCCACAGAGGAGGCCAGAGACTTTGCAGGTCAGAGCAGTGATGCTATTTGTATTGTCATTGGTTTTCAGTTGAAAAAACACATCCACAGATTCCTATGAAAGTGAGAATGATGTTTAAGGCTCAGCGCTGTGATGTCTGCTCTTTGAAAATACCTGTTTTTGTTGACTGTGACCTTTTGCTTTTGATCTGGACTTGACCTTTGGACGGCTCCAGAGAAGAACAGCCTTATGTTTATGGAAACATCAGCTTTGGACTCCACCAACGTCGAAGTCGCTTTCAATGAAGTCCTCACTGGTAAGAGGAGGGGTTCAGTAAATCAGCAAAACACACACACTCACACTCAGTTTTCTCTGAATGACCTGCTGCTGTGTGTCCATCATTTCCAGCGATCCATAAGAAGGTGGCCAGCAGGGAGGTGACCCGCGGCTCCATCAGTGCCGTCACTTTAAGCAGCCCCATCGGACCGACCAGCGAGGCACAAGAGGAGCGCAGAGGCTGCTGCGGCGGCTCTTAACAGCCTCCCATAAACATCCGCTCTGTCCAAGTCCAAGCTTAAGCCTGACATCAGTCACAAACAAATCGAAGAGTGAGGTACCTGCTTGACCTTTGAGGGAATCAATGTACAAACCTCCGTAAATATAAAAGCTGTATATAACTCAGAAAGAGCAGATGCAGAGAAAATCCATATTCTTTTTTTTGTACACTGTATTTCGTGTGGTGGTGGTAATTGGTGCGCAGTTTGTCGTCTTTCATTGCTTATCTTCATGTTTTTACAGAGGAGTTGTAAGACTTTTTTTTTTATGCTGCTTTTATACAGGATTGTACGGGGATTCACTTGGAATAAATTATTTATGTTAGTCTGTCTGCATGTAATTAACCACACGGAAACATGAATATGTTAAACAAGCATTAGAGAGATGAGTGAACTAGATGAGGGAATAAAAGAGAGGGAAAATCAGACTCAGGCACTACACAGCGGTGGTACTAAGAGGTCATGAGATGATTACCGGGGAGGAGGAGGGGTGGGAGTACAGTACAGTACAGTTCTGCTGCATAGCTTTAGAAATACTGTGTAGTTTTGGTTTATGTCTCCAGGCCTCCCATGAAACTGTCTGAAAAGAGAAAATTAATTTTTGATCAAACTTCTAACACCTCGTAGTCGTGCAGCCTGTGGGGCTGTTGCCAGTAGACACTGCTTCGTATTCAGGTCCCCATCCTCTCAGACCTTCGCTGTGCAGAATCAGTATGTGCCCTGTTGTACACTACAGAGCTGTTTTCACATTAACTATTAGTTTTCTCTGGGCTCACATTAAATCTTAGCTTGAGATGAACTAGTTGAGTCATCACAACTAGTTCAAAGCAAATCCTGGTCCAATATTTTATATATAATATTAGATCAGATATATATATAGGTGCAGAAGTGTGATCAGGAAGTAAAGAAATGTTGCTGCACTAGCAGGAGTCAGACGTCCTGTCTGCTCTCCGCCTCTAGGTGGCGGTGCTGATGTTGGACGCTGCATTAAGACTCAAGCCTCTGAAGTGTGTTTGTTTCCCCCTTTCATTTCTTTATTAACTCCTCTGAACATCACACCACCATCTCATCCCATATTGTTCATTACATTCATCATCAGGGTATTAAGCTCATGCCGTGCGGTAGCGTTGTCGCCATGGTAGCAACCTCTTCAGAAGCTAATCAGTGCGCAGATGAAGTAGGAAATTTAATTTACACTTTTACCCCAAATAGTAAATTCATTCACAGGCATTATGTACACACACACACACACAGACACACACACACATGATCTCCAGACTATGGTGTAATTGGACAGGCTCACATGGCACGACTGAGAGAGTATAAATCTACAGCAGTGGTGGTTAATGACATTCTGGACAGATAGTGCTCTATCTCTGGCTCACAGATGTGCATAAGGAGCTTTTACTTTGGTTTTTGAGTGTGAGAGAGTATGTGTGTGTGTGAGTGTGTGTGAGCCTCCCTGAGCAAGATTTCTCCACTGGAGATCATTTCTTTGACAGCGAATTGACCACAAATGCTTTTATTAAGTTTCTTCTTATGAAAATATGAAAGAGAAACCTCTGCACTGGGCAGTAAATGTTTAATTATTTCCTGTGAATGAGGATATTTTTATAGGCTGAGTGAAGGCATCTGCTGTAATAATCCATGCAGGCTGAGCAGACTGCACAGGTTGAAAGATTGGTCATGAAATCTGTAAATCTCCGTCTGTCCTGCATGAGCCCTGAGGTGAGACTGATGTTCGCAAAAAAAAAAAGAAAAAAGAAAAGACGAGCTCTTTATTCGTCATGTCAGAACGAGAAGAGTGAACAATGAAGCGAGAGATTCCCTCTGGGTGTGTGTCTCTGTGCCTTTCTGACCTCGACTTTAAGGAAAAGCTCAAAGCTGTTGGAAAGAATTGGATTTAGCAGATACATGTGGTGGCTATTACCCACATGCTACTAGACATGTGTAGCCTGTAAAAACTGTGTCTGAAACCAGGACTCGTATCTTCTGAACTGATGAGTGGTATGGCACCTTTGACCCCAGAACACCGAGCTGTTTGTCTCCCGTTTACGATTCCTGCTTCTCCAAGAATTTACAGTTGTGGCATCACATCTGCATGGGTTTAATTGTGACCTGTGTGATCTCGCGACCTTTGACCCCACCGAGCAACTCTAAAAACTCACACTTATGGAATCTATCGCTCTGGTTGTCTGTCTGTTTCTCCTCTCCTCCCTCAATCCTGATTTTTTTTACAGACTTCCTGACTTTTTCCAACATGGCTCTGCTTAGCTGTTATTTTTTTTTTCTGCTGCTGTTTATTTCTGCTTCCTGTCTCTGTTTGTTTATTTATGTGTTGGTACCACACACCCCTCCCAAGCCTAACAAGTGACGCAAACTGTCACTAACATGCACAAGAGCTCAAGAAATATCTCTACTCTCTTGTCCCTGATGTATCTCTTTTTCTTAATGCGAATTTAACTTTAAATCTGAGATGTTTTTCTCTCTAATTCAGCGGTTGGAGGTTGAATCCCGGATCCTCCTGTCCAAGATAGCCTGAACCTAAAAGTGCTCCTATTGGTCAGATTTGCACCTTTCATGGTTCACTTACCTGATTTTCACTGAATAGCAGGAATATGTTGGTATATTATAATGTTATAATATAAAGCTGCACATGCACCTGTCACTAACATCCACATTTGTGAGTTGTTACTGTGTCTAACTGTGTGGGTGTGTGACTGCTGCATCTGTGCATGCAAACACGAATCCAAAGTCATGCAAGCGTGAGTGTGTTTATGTAGCCCATGTGTGTGTGTGTGTGTCTGACAGCCTACATTCCTCCATCATCCTGCATCTGTCAGAGCATGTCAGAGCGGAGGACACGAATGTAAGATTATCCACGTCAGCTGACATCATCACATAAATAGAATCAAAGTCAATGCACGCTGATTACCATGGTGATGTTGTTATGGCGACCAATCAAAGGAAGAGGTGAGCTGATGGGTGGCTGAGTGTGTTCAGACTATCTGCTCCCCCAAAATGCGCAGTGGAGAGGGAGCTGAGAACGAGCTGAGAGGTGGATTATTGCCTGGAGGTGACTGCAGAGAAAATGTTAAGAGTGTGTTTATCACCCCTGCTTGAACACTTGAGCTGTTTAGTCTCAGCTCGGCTTATTATGAGATTAAAACCTGTTAAAAATAAAAAAAAAACAACCCTCCTATAGCATTTGTATGCTTTCTTATATTTCACTGTATCAGTTCTTCTTATACTTTAGTCAATTACCTCCTTTAAAAGGCTGTAATTTCATGATGGAGCCTGTGGCGCTCGGCCGTCCGTGCTCAAGGCCCAGCTGGGGTCACAAGATTCCTTTCCGGCAGGCAATTAAGCAGGTTGCCAGCGACAAACGCAGTCGAGAACCCCAGTGTCGGTCCACTTAACATAATATTACATACCTAGGTTACCATGACAGCCGCTGTGTTTGTCTGTGAGTCTGTGATGCTAAGCGGCTGCAGGTGTAAAGTGATGCACTGAACTCTCTTAAGAGCGCTTCTCTGAGCAGAAACCTGAGTCCAGAGACGGTGTCAAAGGAGACCGGCATTAGCATATTATCTCCAGTGGGACACATGATCTTTCTGCGGAGTTTACAGTTGTGCTTAAGGGGTGACATCTGCAGAGTAGGAGGCAGATCATGTTTTAGTCAGTGAATGGGGGCTTTTTCAGACATATGGCGTAATGAAGATGTGGACCTAAAAAAAACTAACATAACCAGACTTTTGCCTGGTTTGGTTGCAGCTGCCCTGACCACAAATCCAACAACGTAGAAACCCTCTAAAAGCTGACCCAACATCCGAACCAATCAGAACCAAGTTTCACACGATTACTTGAATGGCGATTTCTCACCTTGGCGCAGCCGCTGCCACTTGACGAAAGAAAACATCTGGTTAAAACTCGAATATGTGAGACTCTGAGCCTTTGAGAAACTTCTCAGCTGCTCCGTCCTAAAGGAGGGAGGAGGAGGAGAGGAGGGCAATAATACCACCCAACCCCTAAAAACGCTCTGCTCTTTCTCAGAGAAACACAAAACGTCTGGCAGTACAGTAAGTGACAAAATGGGCGTTAAATTGAGTTTATGAGCAGATATTTCCATGTGTGTATTTTTCTCCTCCTCAGTTTTTCTTCCATGCAGTGTGTGGACGAAGGCTGAGGCCAGATAAAATGGCTCAGCTGGGAGATGTGCTTTGCCCGTGGTTCCTTACATAGGTGCCCTCCACCTACTCTGGTTTCAGCTAGTCATTTCCCTGATTGACCCTGAGAGGAGCCTGTTTACTTTTTGTCATTTCATTTCATTCATATTTCATTTCATGTTTCTTATGCACGTCCTTGCAGCGAGGTCTGTGCTTTCTAATCAGAAATGTTCCGAATTCATGTGCATCACTGATGAAAAGGCTTGTTAGTTCAAGCACAGGCTCACACAGGGACAGAGTGTGAATGTGTGTCTTTTTTCCCTCCTTTTTGTGTGGAGCACAACAGTTGTTATATCGACAGCCTTCCTGAGCCAAATCTCTCTGGAGTTCACTGTTGTGGGAAAACACATGTTGTTGTCGTCCACTTTGCTGATACAGAGCAGGAAAACATGCTTGGGCTTGAGGACAAGAAAGTTGAACCAAGGTCACTCTGCCAACTGAACTCTCCGAGGATGTGCATGCACGTGAGTATGTGTGTGTGTGTGTGTGTATGTGCGCCTGAATACAAAGGCACGGTGGAACATCGAGTTTGAGTGATTGTGATGCAAAATAAATGCACATCTGCATTAAAGCCCCCGTGCATGCCTGATGTTTTTGGCTGTGTTGTGTTGTAGTTTCCTCTCCACGCAGCATCTAAAAATACCACGGGCCCAAGAGGAAAAGCAGCGAGGATGGAAACCAGTTAGAGGAGCATACGAGGAACACGGGGCTGCTTCCAGCAGACAGCAGCCTGGGAGGGAAGCCTGCAGAAAGTCACTCTGTGACCTAGAAGGGAAGGATTCCCCCTCATTCTTTCACAGGTGCAGTTTTATTTCTGATACACTTGAGACTGAAAAAATGAAATGAGAAATAAAAACGAGTTGGCATTATTTTTGTTTTATATCAAGTTACACCCCCAGCTGTGCCTCACTGCATGTGTACACAGTGTGTGTGTGTGTGTGTGTGTGTGTGTGTGTGTGTGTGTCTGTGTGTGTGTGTCTGTGTGTGTGTGTCTGTGTGTGTGTCTGTGTGTGTGTTGGCAATGAAGGCTGCACTAATCCAGGGTGGTACTGTACATTCATCAAGGTAATTTCCGTCTATTTAGGCTCCTGCATTGAAAACAGATTTCTGGGAGATGTAGATACAGTGAGGGGCGGACTTGTACACAAATCGTGAGGAGATGAAGAAGAAGAGCAGGAGGAGGAGGAGGAGGAGGAGGGGGCGGGGGTGAGGAGGAGGAGGAGGAGGAGGAGGGAATCCAGATGGGAAGGAGCAGCGTCGGCGCCGCAGGAGAGAGAGAAAGAGAGAAAGGCTGTGGAGGAGAAGACGCAGAGCCTGCCTGGGGATGAAAGATACTTTGATCAAACACTGAACAATCGGATTTCACTTGGTGCCGCCATGTATTTTGGTATGTAAACGACGTATCGTGATTTTTAATTTTAAAAAGAGTTTTTTTTTGTCGCTGATAACGCGGCGGAGTCACTTGTTGCTACGTTGGTGTGGATGTGAGCGCGGTGAAGTCGGTCACCTGCACAGAGGAGCAGAGCAGCTCAGTCAGACACTCAGTGTATCTCTGACACCGTGGAGCCTGGACCGTGTTTGTTTTCAGTTTGATCCACGTGGGAAACAACAGACAGGGAGATTATTCAACAGCAGACAGTTGACACAGAGACATGATGTCAGAATATCATTTTGCATGGTGCTAGATACAAGATTATAAACCGTGGGAGAAAAAGCACAACTTTAGTTCGATTATTAAATAGAAGTTATGGAAACCACAATTCATGCTGGGCAATGGGTTTTTTTTTTCTGGAAAAGTGGCCGTTGTATGTGCGCGTGTGCTCTGTCTCATCTTGTCCACGTGTCTCTTGTATCATAAATTTCTTTCATGTGATTTCTTGAATCCAAATATTCAGGTCAACCACTACCGCGCGCACGCACGCACGCACGCACGCAAGTATGACTTGTTGTATGAGCTAGTTTAAGGCAATCAGACTAATGGCACAGCGGATGGGTGTGTTTGTGATTTTGATTATGATGATTACGCACGCGGGCTGGTCCTGAATCAAAGTGTAATCAGGCTCAGAGAACATGCAAACTGTAGGAAACAAGCTCCACAATCAGGACTCAGCAGCGCAAACAGGGCGCTGAGCACACAGCACTTCAAGTAACAGCCGTGTGTGTGCGCGCGCGCGCGCGTCAGGTTGCCAGTGTGCATGCGTGTTTAGGTGGACCTGTACCAACGAGTTTTGCGTGCGCGAGTGTAAAAAAAATATATAATAGGCCTAATAATAGGCTTTGTGAAGTGGCTCTGTGTGTGTGTGTGTGTGTGTGTGTGTGTGTGTGTGTGTGTGTGTGTGTGTGTGTGTGTGTGTGTGTGTGTGTGTGTGTGTGTGTGTGTGTGTGTGTGTGTGTGTGTGTGTGTGTGTGCGTGCGTGCGTGCGTGCGCGCGCACTCTATAACTGTCACTCTTTATTTGATTAACCTTCAGTTTCCCTGTGTGTGTGTGTGTGTGTGTGTGTGTTTTGTGTTCACCATGTCTTTAACAAGTCATTCTTATTCTGAGCTCTAAAGTTGCAACATTAAATCAATAAATCAATATTTGATTGATGACCTTTAATCAAAATTTCCAAAACACAATGGCTCAAGTCTGTAATGTGAGTTTTTTCCTGGCTCTGTAAATAAACTATGACAATTAACTTGGATTTTGTGCTATTAGCCAGAAAATGAAACATTTCTGGATATTTATAATCCACACTTTGTTCTACTTTGCGTGTGGACAGAATGATTCATTGATATTGAAACTAGTTATTAGTTTTAGCCCATATGTGTTGTGCTTTTGGAAGAATCAATACATGGTGGAAGAATCAATATTTTCCTACGGAGCATAATCTCACACATGCTGTTGGTAGCCTAGCTTCTATCATCATCTGTGTGGGAGGAACAAGTCTGCAGATCCTTAAGTGTGCATACTAAACTGTATGTTATGTATAATATATTATTACTACTGATGGAACCATCTGTAATCAAGGTTTAATTAATCAGCAAAGAACATTGTGCTGCTAAGTGCAGTGAAGTAGAGATAAGACACACTAGAAACATTAAAGTACCTTGGCACTTTAGTTCTGTATGGAGCTGCACTCACAAGGTCCACATCTTTACTCATGTGGATGAGTGGGTGTTTTAAAACATTAGATGATATGATGTTTGATCTGAGAGAAGATTTATCTAATTTCGGTCACTGCCTCTATGGATCAGTGAATTATCTTTGCATTTTGTCGATTCCATGTTGTTATTGTGTTTACTCATAGGGGACAATGCACTTTAATCAACACAGGCATTCAACATCATCAATGCAAATGTCCTTGTTGGCTAAACTGAGCCAATTAAAAGCTGACAAATGAATAGAAAGCATCATGCATGCAGAGGTAAAGTTATTTTGGAAGGAATCACAGAGGGAAATGCATCAGGACTCTTTGTTCTGACAATTTTAAACAATACGATCAATTTTTGAGCAATAAAAACTTGGGGGCGCAGCATGCCTTCGCCTCTATTGAGTCACTGCACCATATGTTTATCTGTCTGCCTGTCTCCTCCCTGCCATGCTGTCTCCTAGGTAATGTGTGTCACAGCGTTGTGCCACCGCTGGCCCGTCCCACGCTGTGCAGGACCCAGCCCTCCCTCGACCCAAAGCCCCTCCTCCCCTTCCACCTGCTGCCTGGATTCACCGACGTGAGTACTACTGTCATTCACTGTAGTTGTCACGGCAACCACAATCTCACCCACTGTACTTACCTTTAAAAAAAAAAATTGAAACCCCAAATGTTGATTTTTTTTTCCTGCTGCGAGTGGGGGAGTTTATTCCATGGCCTGCCAACCTGTGCAGTTATTGCTCAATACACAGACGTATGAAGCGCTCTGCCTACATCTCATATCGCCTCTGATGCAGAGAGCTGTGACATTTCCACACAACCTGGGGGTGGGGAGGTGGGGGAGTTGGGGGGGAGGTGGAGCCGATTCCTTGGTATTCCTCACGCAGAGCTTTTCTCAGAGCTGTCTCTGCCCCCGTGCTGGTGAAGGGTGAAGGTGGAGAGAGAGAGCCAAGTGCAAACCCTGAGGAGAGCCGGTGTGTCAGGTGGAGCTGAGGGCTGACGTCTGGTTGTGTGTGTCTGTGTGTGTGTGTGTGTGTGTGTGTGTGTGTGTCTGTGTGTGTCTGTGTGTCTGTGGGGGGGGGTTGTGCCGTATGTCTCCATGTACCCCCTGCTGTATGATGATGCTGTGTGAAATCATTTCTTTTGTGGCCTGACTCAATGCAGTCTATGTGATGTAGCCAGACTTCACAGCTGAGATGCACTCGCTGGCATGACAATACTTACTCGTACACATCTTCGTGTGTGTGCTTTGAGCACATCAAGCCAAGGAGACGAGATGTGTGTGTGTGTGTTTTTTTTCTGTCCTCGCACTTTTCACTAATACCAAACCTAATATGAAGCGAGGAGGCTGAAAACCACTAATAAGCCCATCACGTAGTCTTGCCAAATAGCCACTCTGAAGCAAAATTGTCAATTTTCCTTTTGTCCTCCCTTTTCTTCCCTTTGGTCTCATCTCTAATCCGTGATGTGCTCTCAGATGCTTAGAGGAGATGTACACAGAGACAAATTGAGGGTTTTAAAGAAAGAGAGGGTCGCTTGTATGTGTGTGTGTGTGTTTTGCTGGACTGTGCAGTGTGGTAAATTTATGTGGGTGACGACTGTGTTTGTGTGTGACCTCACTCTCTCAGTCCCTGGTCTGGGTCTCAGTGCTGCCTCTTTCCATTTCACCCCGCTCTCCTCTTCCTCTTCCAGCCCTCTCATTCATCCCTTCCGCTGCCTTACATTACTCTTGCTCCGTCGCCTTGTCCGCTTCAGCCTTTTCTCTGTGTGTGTTTTCCACTTTGTCTCCCACTGTCAGCTTCCCGATCCTTCACCCTCCCTCAAGCTTTTCTTGCTTTTTCTGCTCATCATCTCTCCATCCCTTTCTCCGCTCACCTTATCCTCTTCTATGCTAAAAATAGTAAATTCCTGATCAAATTTGTAAGATTTTCTCCCACTGGACAACCTTGACTCTCAAGTCACAGAGTTAACACAATTAACTACCATCTTCTCCCTGCTGAGTCACATCCTCTCTCACCTTCTGGAAACTGCGTCTTTCTCTTTTTTCATTTTATTGAATCTCAAATTCTTTAGTCATAGCAATATGTACCCTATGTTTATTGTAGGGTAATGGCTTTGTACAGTAAAGTAGGAGAATCAGCAGTGGATAAACATGCACATTGAAAGCTCCCTCTGCCTCCTCTGATGGTTGTTTTTTATTATCTGTTAATCTGCTCGTTATTTTCTTGAATAATCTTTGCATCTATAAAATGTTTATTTTTCTAATTTCCTGGAGGCCAATGAATCTCAGAAGTTAGATGTCTTGTTTTACCTCATCAGCAGCCCCTAACTACTAAAATACTCTGCACTGGGAAGAGAAAGTGGAGCTGATTAATTTTGGGTGTGTCAACTTAAAAAAAAAAGACTGGAATAAATTACTGTCAAAATAGATTAATGTTGAATTCGGTTGATTGATCGATGAGTTGCTTGTTGTGTTAAACATGAATGATGCCCTTGAGGTCGGGGTAATGTGTCCTGTGGTTGCTTATGGAGGTTGTATTTAAGTATTGTTGAATGGAAACCTGCGGTACCATTGAAAATAGTTCAGAAAAGATTTTATCAGCAAACTGAATTGGACCTGTGAGTGTTTCTTAAGTGGCCACAGAGCTGAACTCTGCCTGCCTGAGTTTCTTGTGTGTGTGTAACCCTCCAACCTCTTGTGTAGATCTAATGTGTGTTGGCCTCTGTAAAGCAGTTTGTTTGGAGTGCCCACATGTGCATTGTCATGGTTACAGGGTTGCACGCAAGATGTGTGGATGTTTGTCGTGAGCAAGGGATCCAGTCGTACAAACTTCACCGGCTTTTTCTTTTCTTTTCTTTTTCTCTTTTGTATGGAAATAAAAGAAATGTGTTTGTTTCCAGGCAATAATAATAATAATTTCAGTGACAAAGAACCAAAAGCAGCAGCTCATTCATCATCCCCCACCCTGTTTTAGGTGCTTGACGTCATGCGTTCACACGTAGCTCTCACGCTGGTACATAATGTAAATCCAGCAACATTCATCATTACAAATGTTCAGGCTCTTGACTGCGCTCCAGGTAAAAGTCTGCTTTACTTCACTCCACCATATGTTTCAGCCATAAGTCACTCCCTGGAGCGGAGCAAGTCTGACACATCAGCACTGCTTCGTGTGAGGACGTTTCTAGAGGGAACGAGCGGATTAGAAGCGATGCTCTCTGGCTGGATGTCATGTCTTTATTTAGTGAACTTAAGTCCACTGAATGTGCTGCTTTTATTGCTTCTCCGATGATCTGTGCGCACAGAGGGGAAGAGTGAGGAAGAAGGGCGAAACGACTTCAGCACAGGTGCTCGGCCATCGCAGAGAGCTGGGTGGGAGAGAGGGCTGAGAGAGAGAGAGAGTCAACAGGGAGGCAGAGAGGTGACTTTGATCAAACGGAGGCGAAGGGAGAGGCAGAGGGTTCAGAGGGGAGCAGATGGAGGGGTGAAGCGAGAAATGTGCGATGGAAGGTCAGATGGTGATTCAGGACCCTGGGGCGGAGGAGGGGAAGCTTTCACTGACGTTGAGCTGCTGCGGCTCATTCAGAAAAACAAGCGACTATACGCTCTGGTCTTATTTATGTGTCATGTCATAAGCCATTGATTTCCAACTATCTCGTGAACTATTTTTTTTTATAACAATCTTGCGCTTTGCCGTTCTACACATGTTCCACAAAAGAGCAACGTTTGTTTTTATATTTGTCTGTTTGAGTTTCATGTGCACAAACAGCTGCAGGGGAAAACAGAGGGAGATCAGAGACCAGTGAGTGAAGACATGCATTCCAGTGCAGCAGCCTGGAGTAGTGATCAAAGAAAATGAGCAAGAGCGCACATGCATGCACACATGCACATATGCACACACACACTAGGGATAGACAGATAAAGACAGATCCTGGTTGCATTTTTTTATACTTTTGAAAAGCAAAGAATTCATCTTTGGCACTAAAGAAACAGACACTATCTCCAGCGCAGTGCTCCATCGTTCCCAGGTTTTACACAGAACGAGCTGGCAGACCCATAACAACACATAAATTCTTACGTCACCTCCAGCCACATTTCCATAAAGCCTGCCTGGTTGTGTCTGCTTATACGACTCCCTACATTTCATCACAGGTAATAGGTTTGGTTTGCTTTGCGCAGGCCTGTTGGGTTTTATTGTGCTGTGCATATGTGCTCATTAAAACCTCCAGTAGGTGATGTCCATAGGTGCACAGCGCTGTGTGGTCAGTATTAGGTGTACACACACACACACACAAACGGAAAGATGTAGGGAGATTTACTGCCTTTTCTTACACTCGTAAAGAACACTATCCTGCAGGTGGAAAGGTATTTTTTATTATTACCTGTGTTTTTTTTTCTTTTTTCTTTTAATTGCAATTGGCAGTACAGAGAAACCCAAACACAACAACATGTTTTTTTTAAAACCACACAACTTGTTTTTTCTGGATGGTGATGGAAACTGATCACACCTTGAAAGGCATGTTTCCAAACTCCACCTTCATTTCACACTGGTTCGGTGCAAAGAGCTTCTGCAGGGTCAGTGTCGGGGGAGTCCATTTAATTCAAGGCTGGACAAGGAAACACTCACCCTCCTGTAGGTTTTAAAAGGTGCCTGTAAAAGGTTTGTAGTTTTTCTCTAATTGAGAGCAGAGGATGTGGTCACGGTAGCTTCATGGTGGTCTGAATGAATTCCAGTAATCACTGCAGAAGAAAAAGGATCAGAGCATCATCATTTGCTTCATCCTCAACTTCCATGCTGTCTCCAGTGCTGTGCTGGTTATGTAGGATCAGGCTAGCCAGCGATTAAGCTAGGAATTAGGAACTTAGTGCAGTGTTATGGTTTAGTGTGGGTCTGGTCTCTCTCAAGCACAGGTCACTTTCACAATCTGGACATCTTCCTGCTGCTTCTAGTAAATGGTTGTAAATGTGTGACTGCGTGCACATTATGTGTATGTGTAACATGTGTTGCCCCAGCTGTGTGTTTGCTCTTGTGTCCGTGCACCTGACGGGTTGCCAGATCAGCTACTCTCCAGCTACTCCCGTTCAGCTGCTCCTTACAACTCACCACCTCTAACCTGCCATATTATAAATCTTTGCTTTTTCTGAAAGGAACGCATTCGCTTGCAGACAGCGTATCATTTACAGCCTAGGTGACCGATTTCAACACCTACTCAGTCTCGTCGTTTGCAATCCTAAACCAGTCGGGACCTTAACGTCACGCTTCTGCTTTCTTGCAGATGGAGCACGTCCATAAAGCTGTGATTGGCCCAGGCTTCGGGCTAAGCTCGCCGCTGAAGAGGAAGCCCAGTTCCTGCGGAGTCTGCCGACTGAGGTTCAACTCTGAAGTGGGTGGTGTCACACTTTAAATTGTTTTTCTGACAGGGTGCTTTTATTTCTCACACACACCCTTGAATGGCAGTTGAACGGCTGAGGAGACCTGCCCTAAATGTTTGGCTGTCGTGCTGGTTCTGAAAGGTCGGATTCGCCCGATTTTCTTAAATCACTGGGTGTAGTGAGCACACCTCTCATATCTGACCTGTGTGGCACATTACTCACTCTGCTGTGATTATTGCAGAGTGATTCGTAAGGACTATAACGTGCTGCAGGGCAATTTCACCGTTCTGATTTCAAACAGAAAATGAACGTCTGAGAAAGTGTAGCGCAGAAATCACTGTCTGGAAAAATACATTGGAAATTGCAACTGATGTAAGCAACCAATTATATCAGCAACATTACAAACTTTGATTCACTTGTGTTTGTATTAAAACATCTGTCAGTCTATGTGGGAATAAGAGCAGCCTGTAAGAGCTACATTTTTCATTCTTTCAAGTCAGATTTTGTCGTTTAAAGTAAAACATATTGTCAGGTTTACATAACTAAACAATTGTGTGCAGTTAGTTTATACCCTCTTGTCTACTGTTGTGCACACAGGTGCAGGCTTCTTCCCATTACAGTGGCACTAAACACGCGAAAAGGCTGAAAGCAATGGACGCCCCTGATTCAAAGATCAGGACCTCTGAACCCGTCGCCAAGGAAACCATATCGCAAATCCTCCCGTCGCCATGCTCACATCCCTCCAGCGCTGAAACAACGTCAGGAGGTGTGTGTGCACACATCCCCTGCATATATGTGTGTATATGCAGACATCAGCTGTATGACAGGGTTAGATATACAAACACACAGCTCAAACCTTCTTTTCCCAGTCATGACTTTAACTCTTTGATGTGAAAAACCTCCCGCTGCTCCAGGTTTTACAGTGAAGAGATTAAAGGTTGAGCATTATCCTCTGCTCCTTCCTCATGTCTACATTTACTGACCTCATTCAGTGGCCCCCTGAGATCAAAAACATACCGCAAATACTTTGCATATGATCTGTGGGAAGCTGTCAGGTCCGTGTGCTGGTGCAGGCACATACAGAACATGTGTGGCCGCAAATCTGTCACAGAAGTGCAGAGGTGTGTCGACGACTTTCCAGTAATATATATACTGTATATACGCGCTAGTGCTGATGTGCTACTTTTGCAATTGCGTGGGGGGTGCTGAAATAAAAATACATTTTGCTGTGAGCCAAAGAGCGAAAAGACTGGAGAATTTTTTCTTGATGCCGCCGATATGAGTTTGTTTGTTTGAGAGGGAAAAAAACGAGTGATCACTTCCAGTTTGCAGTTAACTTGAGGGAAGTGGATGAGATGGCAGGAGCGCTCTCTGAAGATTACTGCGGAAAACAGCCTTGTTGGCCTCTCTGAGTGGAGGAATCAATGGTAACAAACAGACACTTTCTCGGCTAGGCAGAGCTAATCATCGTTATCAGCAAAGAGTGAATCCTTAAATCAGTATGCACTCCTCCAGGGAACCTCCACAATCCAGTCTCACAAAAGATAATAGAGCCAAATCAGCTCTGTACAAAACTGTTCTTCTGAGTGCTGGGCGACACATCCTAGGGGAAATCATTGATTATTAGTGCGATTAGAGAGGTTGATGGAGCTCATAATCACCTGTAGCCTGGTGAGTTTTTATCTCTGTCTGTGAGCGCTTCATGAAATTAGAGAATCTGTAAGAGTTTAGGAATTTCATACAAGTGGGAAAATGTTTGTCTTCCAATCATCCAGCTCAGCTCAGTCTCTCCTCTCCTTCTCTGTCTGCTTTCCTGCTCTCACACTACTCTCTGTGCACCCTGTCCTATTAATGCCACATTGTTCTGTTTTATTCTGGGTTTTATTACAGAACCCTCAGCCCCAAACTCTACCTCCGAGGCGGCACCATTGAGCAGCAGCCCCGCTGAAACTGTGAAAGTGCCCTCCGAAACCTCGCTGTCACCCAGCCAGGGTACAGCGGAGCAAGAGACGCCAAGAGACGGAGACGTGGGGGTCGCTCCCGAGGAGGAGACGGAAGAGGAGAAAGCCATACGTCTCCTCTACTGCTCCCTCTGCAAGGTGGCTGTCAACTCTGCCTCTCAGCTGCAGGCGCACAACAGCGGTGAGAAACTGTGCTCGCTGAAGTCGTCCACCGGCCCTCTCCCATTTGCACTGTGTTTATTGACTCCGACGATGTGGCTTTGTATCCGCACAGGCACCAAGCATAAGACGATGCTCGAGGCCAGAAGTGGCGATGGAGCCATCAAGTCTTTTCCAAGAACGGGTGTGAAGGCCAAGCTGAGCGTGCCGTCTGAGTCGTCAACCGGACTGCAGAACAAAACTTTCCACTGTGAGATTTGCGATGTGCACGTCAACTCCGAGACTCAGCTCAAACAGGTTTGTTCTCAAGAACGGCAATTGAAAAACAAAGCTATAAAGCAGAGTTTTATTCATACTGATCAACACAGATGAATTTCACACTCATATTTTAAGTTTGTATCGTCATAAACTGTGTGTGCGCGTGACGCAACACAGACCATGAGCTAAAATGAATCATAGTCGCTAGAAAGGTCAAGTGGGCTAAGCACTCAGCAAATGAGGATTTCTTTTGAAAATGTATAGCTACGAAAAGGTCAACTGTCACACATTCAGGCTATAACAAGTAAAATAGGTGATAGGTGTGAACGCGTCACACCTGTTGCTGCATGTGAATTAAAATCACAGATCTTTCAACATAATGAGCACGCTAGACCCTGTTTCACTGAGCGCTAGAGTGTATACGATGTTCGCATCTCTGCTCGTGATATGAATGCACAGTGTCGGCCTGCATATCTGACTGTTTAAAAGTTAACTTCGGCCAGGTGCTCATGAATATTTAACAGTTCACTGCTGATTGTGTGTCGCACTGGCCAAAGCCATCTGTTTGTGTTGTCAATCAAATCAAAAAGAGATTTCCAAGCCCACCCCTCATGAATATTTTGAATCTCAAAGTCAGAGCCGACAAGATATCAGCAGAATAAGAACTTTGATTAGATTTCCTTTAATTTCCTCTTTACTGATTATTCAAATTTCCGAGCAAAGGCGCCTGTCGGAGTCTTTCTTTGTCTACTCTGTCTTTATGCCGTTGCCTTTCGTCTGTCAGTGTTTATTAATCCGAGCGCTTCTCTGTCTGTCTCCCTCCTCCACTCCAGCACATCAGCAGCAGGAGACACAAGGACAGAGCAGCAGGTAAACCAGCCAAACCTAAGTTCAGCCCCTACACTCCCACCCAGCGTCACCAGAGTTTCCAGGCAGTGAGTACTCGGCTGTTGCCTGATTTATTTTCACCCTCATCAGTGTGTTTGTGTACATGAGCTGATTCTCTAGAGCTTTTTCCAGGAAGCTCCACTCCCTCCTGCCAATGACACAAATCGTCAGTGATAGGAGTTGAAGAATCTTCTGTCTAGAATGTTTTACTCCCGTGATGTTTAAAGGGGAAAAAAAGGACGATTGCTTCGGAGAAAAGAGCAGATTCTTGATAAGATTGTTTGGTGATAACTGTGACAGCTCATGCATCCACTGGCCAAATAGCTGTAAGGCTTCATCTCCTTGTCCTCCTCTGGTTTCCTACTCTACGTCTCGACAACAATTTCCCTCTCTGAACACAATCTTGATTGCAGTTTGTTTGTCTGTGTTTGTTCCTCAGATTCGACTGGCTCTACGGAAGAACCAAGATCTCACCAAACCTCTGGCCTCGTGTCTCCTACAGCGTCAGCTTTCCGTTGCTGCTGCCGCCGCCATGGCAACACTTCCCCCCTTCACTCTCCGCCCTGCCTCAAACTCAAACCCTGGCCTGTTTCAGAGTCAGGCGCTCCCTCAGGCGCTGCTGCATCCAGCCCCTGGACCCATCTGTTCAACACACACACCGGTTCTGTTTTCTCCCTACTGACCCCCGTCGATGTCTCAATCAGCTCTGAACTACAGCTAAACGCAGACCTGACACCTGAACAAGATGTGATATAAGACGGGCTGGCTGTACGCCACATGCCAACAGATACTGTGGGTGTCACGGACCAGGACTGAAGACTTTTAACTGGGGCCTGAACCGTTCGACAGGTTGGGATGGAGGAAATACAAAGCAGCAAATGAGCTGTGATGTGAGTGCGTGTGTCTGTGTGAATGTGTGTGAGTGCACGCACAGATGTAGCCATCACAGAAGTACAACTTTTTACAGTGTTTTTGTTCTGTTCTATTTACTTTTATAGATTTACAGATATGTGAAACATTCAAGAAAGTCTCTCTTAAAAAATGGACTTTGCAGTTAAATTCAATATAGATTTAAGAAAAATGCAGAAGGGTGAACCTCCATGATGACTATAACTCTGTGTGTCAGCGTGTATAGATATGCATATATGGATGAGTGTATGAATGCCAAGAAGAGCATGTTTAACTCAAGATGTTATTTTCCCAATAAAAAAATAGCTGTGGATACTCCTAATGGATTCCAAACAATTATTTATTGACCTAACTGTTGGACTGTGGTGTAGCCCCAATGGGTGAGTGATGAAAATATGTCCAAACACCAATTGAATGCCTCAAAACATGCATTTTATTAAATAGTCACGAAAATGTCTTTCTTGCAGAAATCATCTGTGAGCAGCTGAAATAAATTTCCAGCTGCAGTTGAAATGGATAAAATGAACCGCCTGAAAAATGAAAAAGCTAAAGATGAAAAATCTAAAAGATGAAAAAGAAGCTGAAATGTGAGAGTGTTAAATGGTGACTGTAGCAGAAAGTATGCAGAAGTGTAGCTGTGGATTGTGTGGAGGATGATTGGAAGAATCTGTCCATTCATTTCAGCTGTAAATATTTCCTAAGAAAATGAATAGCTTATAAGAAATGGAAGAAAAAGCTTAATATAAGCAAAAGATACTCAATATATTAAGGTGTGCATATGTGCGTGCATTGACATGACGACTATGTCACATTTGTGATTATATTTAAAAGAGGAAGGGGTCATTGAATATAGAACTCCACAGAGTAGTTGAAAAAGTCTCTTTGGCAGAAATTTCCAAAAGTTAAAGTGAAATTTATTGAAATTGCGTTGCATTATCGAGCTGCTTAGAGTGTGAGGTCACTGTTATCACTGTTAAATTCTGACACCAGTATAAATATCTGGAGAGCACAGACAAAAACAGGCGCACTAAGAATCATTCAAAAACTATAAAACATTTCTTTAAAATACTGATTGATAGGTCAATAATAATTATTGGTATAAAAAGTTCAAGTTCAACAAATAATGAAGACTAAAAAAGAATAATAAAGACCAAAGAAAAGAGTGCTGCGTGAATCAGTATTCAAGTGCAACTGCATTTCAGCATATCGCTCGTCTGCGATGGATCTTTGTAACAACAGATTTATTAAATAAGACACAGTGCAGGAACAAATGTCTAGTCATTTCAGCTGCTTGTGTACGTGTTCATCCAGATGCACACAGAAATGTTGATGTGCCAGGATGCAGTCAGGCAACACCTCCTCCCAATCCCATAACTCTCTGTACTCAGACACTGACCTAAGCCCATTTCATCCTCTACTGCTACTTAGCAGCACGCAAAAAGACTGCAAGTCTTTCCTTGGTCTGTATTCAGGTATTTGCATAAAAACATAATGAAGGACACATCCGTCCATTTTATTTATCATCAGGAAATTTTGACGGTATTTTTGCACTATTATTATTTAAGAGTACAGATACCCCCCCTCTCCCTGCTGCGTCCCCTCCAGCGTCATTCTCTGTGGTAAATCAAAACAGGAATGTTGTCTTTTATTGTCTAAGATGAGATTTGATATACTGCTGCCTCAAGCAATGGTTGGCAATTGGTAAGCTGCTAGAAGTACATTTTACAAGCCTGAAGTTGTAGAGAATGTGTGGCTGTGGTACGGCTGTTGATCTGAGGAGCTGCAGTGAGTTTATGGTTTGGATGCACGTCATGCAGGCTTTTGGATTCTACTGTTTCAAGGCTGTGGAAAAAGTCACGGCAGTATTTTAATTCTGAGTTCATTTGAGTTATCGCTGATGAGCTTCCAGTCGACATAATCTGAATGATGGTTATGTTTAACCTCCCTCAAAGACTAAACTCCGTTCATCAGGTCAGAGGCTGTGTTGCTATTGCTTCTTCAACTCTCTGTGACTTCTTGTCTCTTCGTCTGTCATCAAGACGGCTGACACCGAGCGGCAGATTAATTAGCTGGATACTTTTTGCTTCTGTCTCCCACACCCACTCCAAAGTAAATAATTCCACCAGCCAATTCGCAGAATTATCATCCAATCAATCACTGCCTCCCAAATCTCCCAGTTGTCACAGCAGTCATTATTATTATTATTAATTGTCTGGGGTAGTGATTGTGAACATCTGTGTGTGGGATGCTTGATTCTCCACAGGCTGCAGGAATCCAGACCTCCTCTGGCCCCTAACTCCCTGGCTCACTCCCTTGCCAGCCTTCACTGCCTTCTCTCCTTCACCTTTTGCCCCACCCCCACCCACCTACCTTATCGCACAGCTCTCTTTGCTCTCTCCACTGGCTCTCTGTCTCCTACCCCTCCATCAAATTTGTGGCATATGCACACATTCACACATAAACAGTTGTCAGCAGCACAAAAGCCTGACTTGGCACCCATGGATTTTTTCTTTTATTTTCTTCTACCTGGAGAGAGTACAAAGGTACAAAGTGGAGCTGTGCATGCCATGTGAGGGCAGTTTTGCTCGCTGTTCACATAGAGACAAAAAAAAGGACTTATAATAGGCTTTTGGCATGAGGATTCAGCATTTGGACTTCTGCACACTGCACTTCAATTCAAATCATAAAACAAAGGTGGTCATGGGTAATTGCAATGAGGCTATGAGGATCTTATGAAATTCAACTGGAAATTCAAATATAAAATACGTCACCAATATGTCCTCTCAATCCAAAACTTCTGAGGTCTGAATACACATCAGTGCTGTATAAATAAAGCTCTACTTATTTATACAAGTATAATAAAGCACGTAGGGATACATTTTGATGCTTTAAACTACATCGTAAATTGAAAGTTATCAAGTTAATGACTGTAAGAACAGATCAACATCAAATACAATTTGTTAAAGAGTAGATCGATTCTTCGGCTTTAAAGGGTAAGAAAGGGAATAAGAAGAAACAGTGGGCCTGAGTTTGTTCAAAGGTAAACAATAAAAACTTGTGTGTCTACCAGCACCTCTAAAAACTGACAATATATTGTTTTATGGTAGGTTATTGTGGATCTGGGGTTGTAGTGAACTATTTCTTTACCAGGACCAGTAACTTTATTCAAAACTGGAACATGAACAGACATTTGAGTTGATGTTTTACACTTTGTTTTTGTATGGATTAAACACATCTAGTAGAGAGCATTAATTGGGGAGTTAGATGTGGATAGGAGGGTGTTTGCCCTCTTCAAAGACATTGTTTCCAGCCATCACATTGACCTAAGCTAACCAGCTGCTGACTATAATAACATATTTACCATACAGGTGTGGAAAAAGTGTTTAGATTTCTTATCTTGATCTAAAAGAAAAGCATATTACACTTTATAAGGTATATGACTGAAAAATAACCGAATGATGATAAACAGCAACCCCTGCATTTTAAATTATTGAAAGTATTTTAGCACATATAGGCTACAGGTTGGCAGACCAGCACTATAATAGCTGTACAGCCTACACTCTGCCCTGTGAGAGCTGTGTTTCTCCGGCTCTAGTGGGCACACAAAAGGTGAGTGGGAGTGGAGCTGTGGCACAAGCACCATCTGTCTCCGGCAGCACATTTCCACAGCTGTCCAGGGAGCAGTTGAACAGTTGAAAGTTCAGGTAGAGGCATTAATTTGCCTGACCAGTTCAGTCCTAAGTACCTACCTATTGTTGCTCTTGCAGTACCAGACAGCATTTGTTTGGTCCCTGTGAAGCTTTCCGGTCCAGCGGAGGCAGTGCAGCAGAATGGCACGGAGCAACAGATCAGTAAATGGAGGGGATGTTGGCTGTGAAGTAAATGGCTCAGCAGGGTGTTGAGGAGCAGGCTGTAAGGCATAATGACCAAGCTGCAACCTACGGTGAACCAATTGTATGTCTGTGGCTGGGTGTTTCTGTCATCTCGGTTCAAAGAGATGTGCTGGTAAAGCAGTGCTCCCTTGGTGTGGTTTGTTAGTAGTGCAGTCAGGCAATGACTATTCTAACAAAACTGCTACAGCTACTGAGTCACTCTGCAATAATAAATCAATACGGAGGATTGTTGAGTTAATTTACCGGTTTTCTCCTCTGTCAAGGAACACTCTAAAATCATACAGCATAGTAATGGTAAGACTGCATATCTGTCCCTACAGTTGTGCATCAATTTAAGACCCCCCCAAAAAGCTACAACCTCCTCAAAGTGCCTCTGTCTTGAAGCTCTGTCTCTGCTTTTGGGGTTGATTACACAACCTGTATTATGATTTCATTACCATAAATTGTGAGCATGGCACCATACGCATATTTTCCATATTAAACAGTAGGGCTGTGTATTTTGGCTGCAGCTGAGGTGAGTGCACAGATTAGAGCTAATACTTTTCATCTGGCAGAAAAGCAGATGATCTTTTCATTGGCCAGTCAGAACGTCTGGACAGGGATGGTGCAGCTGAAGATCTGACTGGACAGAGATGAGCTTGTGATCTCTTGATAATGATAGCAGTGAAACACAGGTAACATTGATTTGTAGAAGCTACTGTTTTACCAAAAAAGGAAATGTTTTCATAGGTGTTGGCATCCACAGTCATCTATTCTTTGTATATTTATTGTGTCTTAAATTCCCTGGCTGCCACAACACTCACTCCATTTTATTTTCAGTCCCCCCCCTATTCTGTCCTTTTCCTGTACCTGTGATAATAAGTTTCTCTCCAGGCATTTGACACGTGGATAGTCAGGGGTGGTATGAAATGACTGTGTGATGGATTTGTCCATTAAAGCAAGCTGAGCTAAAACCTGCAGAGTCCCTCTGGCTGTCTTTCTGCCCGATTTTCTGTGTTTCCCTCCCTCCCTCTCTGTCTATCTTTTTCCTTTTTAATACAGATGGACCCACAAAAACACTCTCACACACAAAACACACCACTCACTATTTCCCCGCTGTGAGCGAACAGCTGTAACATTTACTTGCTTTTAGCAAGAATAATACACCTTTTATGTAAACAGAAGTGATCTTATTATTAAAACAGTGAGTCATTTCAGGTTTGTATGGCTCACTTAGTAACAGAGCACCCCTACCTACAGCACTTACTCAAACCTCTAAGGCCATGTCTCTAAAGATGTCGGGTTTATGTGGGATTTTCATCTGTAATGCATTTTTGTATTTATTTAGTTTGTAATAAAGCTTAACTGCTACATATCCTTACATAAGAAAGTATCCCTTTGCAAACATCTGTAAGAAAGTAAGCCAAATCAAGAACTGTCCCTGCTTTCCCTTATTTTCTCGTCTGAAAGTACAGGCCTGTTTTACAGCTGAGGCATCCGGCTGAAGTCATTTGTTTTCAGAGTGACACTGACAACACCCACACTTTGCCAAAGTCCTTTTTGCAGCCTCAAAATGCCATTCAGTTGGCTTTCATGGACACTTTCTTGGATCCTAACTGACAAGGGGTCCAAATGGATGTTACATTAGCTCCAGTGCCATGCAGTAAAGGTGCAAGTTTCTTCCCTGCACCCTGCCAAGTAAGACACATGCGTGTTTGACTTTGACTTGGGAAAGTAAATGAGATCATGACTAGGTATTCACTGTAATCCAATATTTATGGAACATTTATCGAGCAAAACCTGAGAGGGGCAGGAATGGGCACTTAAAGCATGGAAGCATGGTTTAAGGAAAGACAGTTGACAAGCCATATGCAGAGATGTTACAGAAAAAAATAAAAAGGAACAGTAAAAGACAGCAGCTGGACGCTAGAACATAATATAAGACTTAATAGCTCAAAATGATGAAGTTGCCTCCTGAATTACTGTTATCTAAGTTTGAGAGAGCCACAAGAGTTTCAGAAAAACCTCAAGGAATAACTCAAACACTGCCTGTCCATGGGCTTTTAGATTAACACAATTATCAGCTCCATCCATGCAGCACTTTACAGAGCACCGCTCAAGCTCTTATCTCTAGCAGTCAATTATAAACACTCAATTAGTCATTTTGGAGGGTCTGAATGAGACTGACCCTTGATGAGTACTAATCCAATTTCCATATTTAAAGTAATGCTCTGTCTACACCTTCATTTATTTCTCAGTGGTGGATATTTGCTTTATTTGTCACCCAAACAAACAGACAGACAGGAGAAGAAGAAAAAGATGAATAGAGTCTGGCTAAAACATCGTGAATTATAATTAGATATTTGGTGCTGCACAGTGTGATAGTCTACATACAGTTTAGTCTCTCAAGCAGACAAAAACAACGCATAAATCTTTACAGCTCCTCTGCAGGGGAAAGCCTTCTGCTGGACATCAGCGCCCTCTAGCTAACAGTCCTTTCACTCGGAGGAAGTGACGTCAGCTCATATTCTGACCAATCAGCGGCCACGGTACGAAATTCGAACGTCAACTCGCTGCGAGTCGGATAAAGTGAGAAACAAATGCTACTTTTTGCTGCCTAATTTAACGATAAATTAATTTTTTGAAGGCTTTGATTCACGTATCAGCTAATTTGGCCATAAACGCATGCTGGTAAGTTGCTTTCGTATGTAACATTTTACCGCAACTCCAGGAGACTGTTGGACTAACGTTTATGTCAGCTAGCGTGCTAACTTGCGTGCTAGCAGGTTAGCTTCGGTGTTTTGTTTTACCATCACCATCATTATCATCGTCATGTTGCGCTGTTGATCGGCTATTCAACGTGAGACCACTTTGAACAAAGATCTCGAGTCATGGCGAAAGAGCGGGCCCAGAAGAAGTCCTTCCAGCAAAGTCTGGAGGATATCAAGGACAAGATGAAGGAGAAGAGGAACAAACGGCTGGCCAGTGCCTCGGCTCCAAACAGAGGACGGTCCAGAAAGATAAACAAAAGCAGTGGTGAGGAAATTAAAGCACAATTTGAACGGAAACGGTTTAAGCTCACTATTTTTGTCCACAGTTAACTTCATTCACTTACAAAATGCAGGAGGTGTTGACACGGAAATGGGATTTTAGTCTCAAACAAACAAACAAACACATGTTTTCTCTCAGGGACTGCTTCCACACACACCATCCTGATGGGTGTCCAGCAGAACAACAAGTCGCTGGCCGTAGCCCTCCAAGCTGAGAAGGAAAACGTAAGGCAAGCCAAAGCAGTGATCCTGCAGCTGAAAAGAGAGCAACAGGCTCTGTTCCTTCACCTCCTTCTGCTCAAGAGGAAGCTCAAGGAGCAGGAAGCTCTGGCAGCGACTGTTTCAGAGGTACAGTTTGATGGAGACATATCCAGTAAATGTTTCATCTAGAGGGGCTTCTGGGTTTCACTATGAGTGATCCAAATATGGAAATTATTATAAACTATAATAGTCGTTGTAAAAAGGATGATATTTTGTTTCTTTTTGATTTAGATGAAATCCACTAATGTCCCGGCTGAGCCACAGCACCATGTCAATTTGACAAGGTAACTTTTATATCGAAAATCTACCACAGAAAATTTCCTGGAAATGTCCTTTATCAAGATTTTAAGACGTTTCTTTTTGATTTTCAGGAGAAAGCGGGTCAGCCGGAGTACTGATGAGCCCACAGCGTGCAATTTCTCACCAATCTCTGCTGGTACACACACACATGAACGCACAATACAGCAATAATACATATCAATATTTAGGATTGATCATAACTAAAATGTATTGCCGTTGTTTGATGGCCCAGAGTTTTTATTATATAGATGGCCAATAAATTATTCCCAGACTGATCTACAACCTAAATTAAATGTAGCCTGCTCTTCACTCTGTGATAGCTGTTGTGTAAAGTTTACAGTGTTAAGAAACTGTTGCATTTATTGTAATGTCCAAATTGAGTTGTTATTTTTTTATAATGTTGATTTTTGTCTTTTGTCACAGAGCATGAACCCTCTGAAAAGAGTGGACCACATGAAGGCGACAAGCATGCAAGTTTACCATCTGCAGTGGGTGTTCGGCGTCGGCATACAGATAGGAGAAGCAGGAGAAGATCTGGGCGTGTGTGGGAACGGAGGTCATTGGCTGAGGGGGACAACACTGCAGGACTGGGGGCGTTGGTAGCGAGTCCTATTCTCAGTGACGATCCAAATCCAAACCAGCAAACAACAGAACCAGAAATGGCAGATCCCATTGACAATGAGGAGTTTCATCACTCTACTCCTGAACCTGCTCCATCTAAAAAGAACAATCAACCCCCTAAGAAACAAGCCCAGCAGCAGCAGTCCCGTACCAAACCAGAACCGGCTGTGCGGAAACCTGAGAGAGGCCGCAGGGCAGAGCGTGCCCCATTAAAGAAACCTTGGGAGAATCCAAAACCCAGAGCTCGCTCCAAGAGTCGGGACCGTTCAGCCACACGTTCTAAAACAGCACCTGCAACACAGAGCAATAAGCTCAACACCTCGCTGGGATTTAATGACACGTTTGACTTCGACTGTGAAGAGAAGATTCACATCACGCCCTTTAAGGCGAAGGCAGAGGACAGTCAGGTGTCCACGCCCAGCAGTCCCAAGGCTTCAGGAAAAGGACAGGCCCAAACCGAAGCATTACCTGTCGCTTCCAAACAAGATGACTCCAGCTCGTCATCACCATCTTCTGAATCAGAGGACAGCCTTTATGTCCCCCGAAAGACCAAGAGGAGACAGACTTTGACTGACAAGACCAAAGTGATCACCACCCGAAGAGGACGGCCCTCTGAAGTTAGACGGAAAGCAAACATCCCTCCAAAACAGGAAATCTCAGGTGAAACTTTAGACTTGTCCCTTAAACTCCTCCTACTTCACAATTCATTTTATACCTTTTATAAGAGAAGGTAAAGTGGTTAAGATTAAACCATTTATTTCTCTGTTTTGTGTTTTACAGTCTTTGCAGATGAGGAGTCAAGTCCTAAGGCTGCAGAGACTGGAAAAGAAGAAGCTCATCACCATCAGTCCCCCGACTCCAGCTTCTTTAACAGCCCTAACCCTGTGGGGACAGAACAGGAAAATCACCAAGGTGAGAACATATCCCGAAACAAGTCAACTTTATGTTAGTCTTAATGGTGAAATGGTGTTCATGTTCTTATGCCACAGGGAGACTGAGAAAATGTGGTCCCGATATTCACTCATGAGTATTTAGGCAGTAGTAATACACAACTTCATAACAGGTGTAGGGATGGGAATTTATGAATGTATTGATCTTAGAGGTATTACTGATTCTGCCTGTCACCTTAATCCATCGTCCATTTTTATTTTGTAGTGTAGAAACTAAGTACAGTAGCATAGTGCCATAATCTTGTTGAATAACAAAATATGTCATGAACAGACCTGAGGTCGCTGTGTGATTGTTATCTAATAGCTAGCATGTAAATATAAGAAAATTGTTGAAAGTCTATTCTATCTATCTATTCTGAATTATCTAATGAAGGGTCTAATTTGTGAATTAAAGGTGGTCAATGTGTTTGTTTATCTAGGTCTGTCGGAGCCTCACAGGGAGGTTATGGAGAAGGACTGTTTGCTCCCTGTCAGCCCTCTGGTTGAAGCCGAGATGATGAGAATAGACAACGTCTTATCCAATTTTGGAGATTCCTCCTGCGATGCACCACCGCTTCTCCCCCACCAAACGCCTCACAGGATCAAGACGTGCAAGAAACGTAATATTTGTCACTTTCCATACTTGCTTGTCCAAATGAAATTTCACTTGTTGACCTCTAAAATCTCTGTCACACCATAAGCGAACACACAAGATGCCTGGTTAGATGACATTGTCATTGTATTATCACTTCTCCATGCCCTCATTGCACTCTGTGTTTTTAGTTTTTCACTGGTGTATGCACAATATTCACAACACTTTCCTTTTCTCTTTCCTGTGCATCACACCTTCCATCACGTTTCTGCAGGTGGGCTTGGTATAAGGACAGCAGGGCGGGGCTTGAGTCTGTGTGATGTGACCAATCTGTCCCCTGCAGCCTGTCGCAAGTTCTCTGACACCCGATGCTCCACCCCTGTTCCTGCTCGCAAGCGGCGCTGCACAATGGTGGTGGACTACAAGGAGCCCTCTCTAAACGCGTAAGTTCATGTCAATGCTGCTTGGTTGACTGTTGTTTTTTTTTTTTACTTTTTCACTATGAATGCTGAACAGTTATCTTCTCGTGTTGACAGGAAACTCCGTCGTGGAGACAAGCACACAGACCTGCAGTTCCTACGTTCTCCCATTTTCAAGCAGAAGTCTGGCAGGAGGTCTGTGCAGAAATCAAGGAACTCAATGAGCCAGCAGCCATTTGAGAAATACAATGAGTCATTTGTCGGATGCCGCTGAGAGCAGCTACCTTGTTTTGAGAGTTCTGTCCTTTATATACAGGTTCAAAAAGTGATCACTCATTTTTATACTCTCAAGGCTGTTTCCTTATGTGATGTGATATGTAATGAGACTGTGACCAGTAGAGTTTTATGTGTGTGTGTGACTGATTCATGCATATGTTTATGGTCTTTCTTTTCTCCATTTCTACTCTGTATCTCTGAGTAAATGTAATAGTGGCTACTTTCCTGAGGATCACATTTTACAATTTTATGTCATCTTGCTTATACTTGTTTTTGTTTTTTTAATGAAATCCTGAATATGAGGACATATTATTGTCTAATAAATTCCAGTTCATGTTATTCCTTTTTATTGTAACTTCTGCTGTATGATGTGACAATAAACTTAAATTTGTCACTTACTGTATCTTACTGTATCGTGTTGCATAACTTAACATTGCCATTCATGTGTGGCTGTGGCACTAGAAAACAGGTCTGAACTAGTCAGAAGGTCGGTGGTTTGATCCTTGGCCCTCTTGGTCTGAAACTTGAAGCGCCCTCGGAGACGATGCTGAACCCCAACTTGCCCCTGATTGCTGCTCCATCCTTGTACGGTAAGTGCAGTCAATGTACCATGCCACTGAATGTTAATTCAAAATCTTTTGTTGGTGTGAATGAGAAATGACAACGTCCCTAATTATTAGACCTGAGCATCTCCGTTCAAAATAAGTATAAAAAAACTTTCAAGTGCACCCTGGGAAAATTGTTGAAAACTTGAGTTGAATGAGTACAGACACTGTTAGCCTCACTTCTGTTTTATTCAGTCTATAAAATAGGCTAATACTATGTCATTAAAACCAGTTGTACAAAGAGCATGAAATAATTTTTCCAGACATATTACAAAATGTATTTTTTCCTAAGGTTTGAAAAGTACAAACACCTTTTTACAAAACGGCAAAACTACATAGTATTGCACAATCTTCATTTATCTCCAAAGTATAAAGTTATCAATCTCCATCTGCAGGACAAAAATAAGAAAGAATAAATTAACCTTGTCTTAAGCATAATTCTTTTAAATTACAGCACATAAATAAGAATAAACTCTAGATAATTAAATTAGTCCTTAGTCAACAGCGGTAATTTATATGTCAAACAAATTCTGAAGAAAAGAAGAAGCTCTCATTTATGTTTACTAATACTTGGAAAAATAAAAGTGCATTTTGATAGTCAAACAGCCCTAGGTGGCTTATACAAAAAAGAAGACTTTTTAGTTCTGAAAGAGAAAATATATGTTATATACACATTTAAAATATACAGTGGGTATAAGTGCTTTAAAATAATTAAAATCTGTACAAATTTAAAGTATGTATTCCTCTTTTGGCAGGATGAACTCATCACAGACAAACTTTGACCTCATCGGTGGCGCGCACGCTCACAGGAACAAGATTAAATACGACAGGAAAATCTAATCTCTCAGTCACGGTTTCCTCGAAGGTAACACTTGTGTAATGACTTCACACACAGTTGATGCCATTGCTGCTCACAACATCTCTACCTGAGTCAACTGAGAGGAGGAGGGGGAGGCAGGCATTCATGAAAGAAAAGGAGAGAGGAGACGGAGAGACACAAAGTAAGGTGTGTGGAGAAACTTCGATCAGCTGTCTTCCCGTGGTGCTTGTCAACGTCTAACACTAACTAGAGCAGAAGCTTTCTGCTCTGCTCAATATGTATCACTTTTACACCTTCCACTGTCCTTTCTTTCCTTGGCACCCTTGGGAAATCTGATGAAATACGAAGACACAACGCTTCTTTTATTTCACATCAGCAACAGTCTTGCAGGTTGTCGATGAGGCCTTCCCTTGTGGCCTTGTCTTTCAGTGTAAATATCAGTCTAAGCTACTGATTCAGGATCTGGGCCTGCATACAACCACCTTTAAAACAGGCCTGATCTGAGACCCGTGTGCACGTTTTACATTAAGATATGTTTCTCAAACCGAACTGCTCCAGAATCAGTAGTCCTACTCTTGGCTTGTGTGTACTCTCTGCTGTCACTTGCATTACTTACAACCCGGCCTTAACCACTGACAGACAGTCCAAGGGCCCTCTCAGCCTCTGTTGTGGGGAGGAGAGACTCCGTCCTCTCGTCTACTTCTCGATGAGGCCTGCTTCTTTGATCTTGGTGTAAAAGAATTTCTCCAGCAAGTTGGCACACTTGTAGTACTCGCTCTCCGGAGGGTTATATTCACGACAATTGGTGAAGATGCGCTGCATGTCGGCCATGAACAGCTTGCGTGTTGTGTAGTACCTGCTCTTCAGACGCTCGCTCATCGTCTTGAGGTCTGTTTGGAGAAAAAAAAGTCAAATGTAATATCTGCTTCTTTTTTCTTTTCTTTGCAATGTCTGTTTCTCTTTTATTATTTATTATAAAGCCTGATGTTGAAGTGTCTCACTTCACCTTGTCAGCTTTACTCATGTGAATACATACCCATGGGGAAGCGAATCACTTGGTAGTACCCAGGTGCCTCTGTTTTCTTCACAGGCTCCATGAAAGGCCAGGCATTCTGGTGACTCTACAACACAAAGACCACTCTTGTTGGAAACAGGTGTGAATAAATGCACTTTGAGTATATATGTCTGTCGGTCCTTCACCTTCACATGCTGGAGGATCGTCTTCAGAGTGCTGTACAGTTGATCAGGGTCTTTCAGCTCTTTCCTGAAGTAGAATAAATACAGAATACAAAAACATCACAACTGTAATAATAATAAATTATGGCGTTATAGTGAGGATAAAAGAAGTAAAAAATATTTGTCCATATGCAAAATGTGAGCTGTTTTCCCATCCCATTGACGCAAATTGTTCCCATGCTTCTGTCTTAACTTAATGAAAAAGTGCAGACAGTGTGAGAGTCTCTTCCTATCATTGCTGACCTTAGAGATCTAATTATATTTCTGCCAACTTGTCTTCAGTCCTCAATTTAGAAATTCCACTCCTTGCCAGCATGGAGAAAACATTGGCCAAGTCATTTGGCGAAGCAACGCAAAAGATACTCTTCACATCTTTCCCAGTAGGGTCACACTTACCCTTTGCCTACAGGTTTCCAGCCAGTTTCACCTGTTAATATAACAAAACCAAGATTAGCCTCATATTTAACACTGAAACTGTGTTGAGGAGCTAAATGTTGATGTGAAATACTTTAAGATAGACGTGTGCCATTTATTGTAAAGTCCATATAAGTGACTTACGTATGCCAGGAATGCTTTCTATGGGAATCTGCCGAACTCCTTCCTTAAAACAGGAAAGTCCCGGATAGACTTTTCTGATCTGAGCCTGCTTCCGCTCTATCAGCTTCTTAATGATCTGACAGAGACAGATGGGAGTGGATTTTTAAAAAAAGAAGTTATTACAGGGACAGAGAGAGATGATACGTCTTAATTTAAAATGTAAACACCCACACACCTCCTTCTGCTTCTTGATAATAACAGAGAACTCTGTGTAGGGGATACTGGGGTTGAGTTCACAGCCCATGAGTGTGGCTCCCTCATAGTCCTTGATGTAGCCCACATACTTGGCCTTGGGAACTTTGATGTCCTTTGAGAAACCCTGAGAGGGAGGAAAAGATGTTTGTTTTCCTGCAGTGGTCTACAAAGGGCCACTGAAACCACAGAAAAAAAACTAGCCCATTTAAAAACCACCCATCTCATTCATGTAAGATGAAATCCAAATTCCAGTACAAATGCTGCCAAATGTAATTCAACATGTCAGTATTGTAAAACACAACAGACTGCAGCAGCAAATGTTCAGACACATAGATTAACATCAGACAAGTAAGAGCATCATTAGGTAAGTGGTAGGTTTTATCTAATGATTATTAATATGACATGCATGCATCATTCGTATTAATGGACAAGAAGTTACCTGTTTCTTGAAGTAGCCAATAGCATACTCATCAGCATACGTGAGGAAGTTGAGGATTTCATGCTTAATGTGATATTCCTTTAGGTGGTTCATCAAATGGGTCCCATAACCCTACAGCCACACAGCCACAAACAAGGCAAAGGTCAAAACTGACCAATCAGACTCAACGCACTACACCAAGCTGACAGGCAGGGACCTCTCTCACCTTGACCTGCTCGTTGGAGGTGACGGCACAGAAGACGATTTCTGTAAAGCCCTGTGATGGAAACATCCGGAAGCAGATCCCTCCAATCACACGGCCATCCTTGATCAGTGACAACGTCTTGTGCTTCCTGTCATTGAAAAAGTAGAATTCAAGTCACCTCCTCTACATCTCTGACTGCGACTGTGACGATGATGCAGCAGCATGGTTGCACTCACGGGTCGAAGACCAGCCGGGTGATGTACTCCTTGGGCATACGGGGAAGCTGGTGGGAGAAGACGTTCTGAAGGCCGACGAGCCACATCAAGATCCTCTTATTGGGCTTCTGGTTTAGGGAGTTACCAATGACGTGGAATTCAATCACCCCACGCCGCTCCTCTAGACGGGCCGCTTCATCACGAGCAGAGTGTGCTGACAGCAGACTGGTCTGCACCAGAAGGAAGGTATGATCATGATTATCACCTACCTTTACTCCAATCATCAACATTTTCATCAAAATTGCTTTCTAGTTTTGATCTTAATTATATTCATAGGTCTGTGTGGGACCGATTACTTATTTTTAACATTACATAACAAATCTGTTTTTTCAAAGTGAGCTCATGCACACTTCTAAGAAGTCTTGGCGACAGGTGGGTAAGAAAATGCAGTAGACCAAAAACAGCACACTTCCTTTTACTAGGAAGTACAAGTTTGCAAGTTTTACAGTGTGCAAGAATCTTTTTACAATTGTTGTTATTTAAAAATAACTGTCTTTATTATCTCCTTTAATAAATTTACATTTCTAACTTATGTAAAATGGGACACAGTTCACATAATTTCTTGATGTTTTCTGCTATTACCTCAGGAATAGCAGCAGGGTCAGTGATTGTTGCCATGACTTCATTGATGAGATCCATGGGGATGTCACCCACCACCCTGGGTCTCTTGTTCTCCTCATGGGGAAGAGGTTCTGAGGGTTTACGCTTCTCTCCAGCTATAACCATGCACGGAGAGAGAGGAGGTTACAAATCATCATCTTGTAGAACCAGCATCTCCATGTGTTGTTACCTACTGTATGCATGACGGCAAAAATGCCTCATGAAAATGTGGACATAACACAAGGTTAACTTCACCCTGGTTCTTAGTGTCTCCCGGTGGTGATTAAGATGTTATGTAATAACATGGCGGCAGTGTGATCTTATGAGTAATTGCAGGTTTGAATGTAACACCTGGGTTTGGCTCCAACACTGATGCTGTTTTCCTGGCTGGACTGACACTCCCACAGGAGGACGGATCCACCGACACAGGGCTGGTGCTGTAGTACAATGGCCTGGCCACAGGGGGCGCACTGATAACTGTGAAGCAACAGGAAGGACACGTAGAGTAAGAGATCATGTTGTTGTTGTTGTTGTTGCATTTCTCTCAGAAGGCTCAAGAAACTTTAATGTTGCTGCGTCTGCATGGGTGTGTGTTTCTGTTAAGCCTGTGAGGGTGTGTGTTACCTGTGTGTATGGGGATCTGCCCTCCTGCCAAGAAGTCTTGGCTCCAGATGGGAGAGCTGTGGCTGTACACCTCCTCCTCCAGCATAGACAAGAACCTGAGCCAAAGAAAAAACAACAAGCACAAGTTTGTTCAAAAACAAAAAGGTTATCAAGTATGCTTGTGTGACCACGATGTGGTTTGACGCTAAGAATATGCTGCACTCGTGGTGTATGAGTGAGTGGTTGTGGTTACTCCTGTGTGAGAGTGCAATCTCATTGTTTCTGTATGTGTGTCTTTTCTTACTTAGGAAAGTGTGTGAGGATGAGTGTGCGTTTCTCAGGCGGCAGCTTGTCCTTCTCCTGCCTGGCCTGCTCCAGCAGCTGTTTCCTCATCACAGTGAACACCGAACGCAACAGCGTCCGGCCGAAGATCTGAGTGGTCTCGTACCGGGGTAGGCTGTCGCAGAACTGAGGTACATTGCAGTAGCAGAGCCATCTGAGGTGAGCACACAACAACATGAGTGCAACTGCGACGGTAAACGGGTGTGATGCGTGGTGGTGACAGGTTAATGCGCTTGTGCCGTTACCTAGTGTAGTTGGCTTTGTATCCGGCTGCGTCGTCATTGGGTACCCTCTGGCGCCTCTGGGAGGGCGTCTCCAACTGCCAGTAGTTGATCTGGTTGAGAAACATCTTTGCGAGTTCCACGATTGTTTGACGTTCTTTAGACGGTAGGTGGCTGAATTTGTACTGGACAAAGTTGTTCACCCCCTTTTTGGGAAAGACAAGGAACAAGAGAATTTACAAATGAATGTAGGGCACAGTAAAACAGTTTTATTGTATTAAAGCAGGGGTGTCAGACTCGTTTTAGTTCAGAGGTCACATACAGCGCAAACTGATTTTAAGTGGGCCGGATCAGTAAAATAATATAATATACATACAACCTATAAATAATGAGAATGCTAAATTTTCCCTTTCTTTTAGTGCAAAGCAGTAGGCTACATTATTAAGATGTTTACAGTTAATGAACTATCCTTTTACAAAACATATTATGAGCAAGATGAAATTGCTTGAGAAACATAACTGCATTTCAACAATATTATGCCTCTTCTGTTTTCTATGTCATTTGACACCCCTGTATTAAAGTGTTGGTTTATGTAAACATGTAATCACCTGCTCAATGCTGGGCTTTTCAAATGGAGGACTCTCCTGTGCTTCTAACATTGGCTTACCCATCTGTAGTATAGATTTCCTCAGCAGCTGAAATAGATACAGAGAAGGAGCGTGTATGTTTTTGCTTGCACACAATGCGGGTTGTAAAATGGTGTGTCTGCGTGCTGTAACTGTTTTAGGCTTACTTTGAAGAGGGAAAAGTAGACCTGCTTAGTGTCAGCGTCCTCCTCTTTGTGAACGCACGTGTAGAGATACTCCACATCCAGGACGATACCTAGAAGTCTGTTCATTTCCTCCTCCGAAACGTTTTCTAGATGGGTCACATGATCACCTGGGAGATGGATAACAAGAGAGTTGGTTCATCCACCGGCAGCACTTCAAATATTACATCTCTAACTCGTGCTGCTGTCTTTTTTTTTTCTTTTTTTTTTTACGTCTGTCCAAGTCACGCAGACTTACCCAAAGTGTGGGAGCAGCTCCGGCAGGGCTCCTGCAGGTTGACTGCGTTGGACTGCTGGTCAGTTCGTGGGGGGGTCGGAGGGGGGTTCTGACTTTTCCAGCCGTTACACTTACAGGCTCCCTCGGCCTAGGAGAAACACAGTTTAAATGAATGATTGTAGATTTATACTCAAGTGTTTTAGAGTCACTAGCAACAAACTGATGCCGGTTTTAAGGTAAAATTATATTTCCTTACAGTGATAGAGTTATCAGTCACTTGCACGATTTTATCTGCTTTCCAATTGGTCAGATCTGTGCCTAAAGAGTAAACTTCCTGTATATATTATTCTAATCGTGAGGAAGTGTTTACCACAGCAGCACACAAACAACTTAAAACTTGGCAAGGCCTCTCAGGTTAATGGGGATCTGTTAGGACTGACTTTGTTCAGTGTGAGAAGGCGGGGTCAGGAGGCCTGTCACCATCAGCTGGAGGCGCTGCACTGAGCATGCGCGGTGAAACAACAACAAACTCCGCCCCCTCCTCCCAGCAGCTGTCACCCTGTCAAAACAAAGACCCTGTCCCTCTCTGCGGATCATACCCTGCATAAACCCAATAAATACTCCCCATTTAGCGCCGAGCGTTGACAGACGGCGGAGAGACACTGTGAAATTTCCCGTGGAAAAGCGTATGAACGCGTTTATGCGCACACACACAGTCACACACACACCCTAGGATACAGCCCCAGTGCTCACAACACAGCTACTCCCAAGCTCCAACGCCAAGCCAATGTTTACGTTCACCAACCCCCCACCTTGACAGAAACATAGTAACACTGTAAAACAGACAGTATGCAGCTGGAAGCCCTCCGGCATAAAGGTGCCACGGTTAAAAAAGAAAAGAAAAAAGATCGCTTTACCCAATATAATTTTGATATTGCTTTTTCAATAATTGGTTCGTGCATGCAAAATGAAAAAAAAAATGAAGTGCGGCAATGGCTTCCTTTGCTGCGCTTGCATTTTGTAAACTATTGCAACCGCGCGCAAGCTTCGTCAAAAATACGCCCTCAAACCACCCTTCCTGAAAAGTCACCGATGTGCAGACATAGCATACTTTGCAGGATGAATACACCCCGAGTTTTTCCAGTTTCTTCGGCCGAGGTGAGGAGCGGAGTTGCGCCTTCTTCACGGCGATACGTGCGGATCCTCCAGCGGCGCCGGAGCCCTCCGTCCCCCCGGCTCCAGGAGCGGCCGGAACCGAGCCCGCAGCTCCGATGGCCGGCGAACCCTGCTGAATCCCCGCGCTGTCGGCCATAATTCGCACCGAACCCCGACGGGACCCCCGGCCCGGGAAAAAATCGCTCAGCCGTCAGCTCTATTCCACAAGCGGAGGATCAGACATGGCGCTCATCCTTATTTTCAATTTCTTACTGTAGGCCCATTTTCCTCCGCTAGGGGACTGAGATGGGATAGGCCAATTCCACTACAATTCAGAGAGGAGAGGTCACAAAATGCAACCATTTATAGCAAAATTTCAAGGTCAAATGTTATGGAAAAGTATGGCTTATGGGGCTGTATCCACACAGTGACTGGTGGATCATGGTCATGTCATGCAACACAGAGGAATTACTGGAATTAATAATAACCACATACAATAACATGTGTTTTTTATATTAACATTAATGTCACAAAGAGAAGCCCACATGGAATCTTAACAAATTTAGACAAATACTATCAGGATTTTTGTGTGCGTGACTCGTACAGAAAATCTGTCATAACTGCAGGAGACAAAACATGACAAACAGTTAAAAATATATTGTTTTTAAATTACTGTCCGTGGAAAGTCCTTGAAAAAATATCCATGCACACACACATATACAAACAGTCTGATTACAATAATAAATGATCAAATTTATTTCAGTATTTATTTGGTCATTACATAACAGTACTGTAAAATGCTTGCATTTTTTAATGGTTTCGGCTGCAATTAAGTGTTCATAGCAAAAAACAAAAAACAACAAAAGAAAACATACAATTTACATCCCTATTATGTGTTAATTTATTTATTAATGAATCACCATTGTGCCAGATAGATGTTACACTGTTGCTACAATATTGTCACAATGTTACTGAGATGTTATTGGTGGGACAGTAAATTGGTTATTCCGTCTATTCTGTATTGTGTCTACCTCCTTTGGAGTTTTTACAACCAGTGTCTCTGGAGGTTCAGGTCTACTTACAGGGAGGAGAACTGGACTGAAAAGCATCGAAGCCTGATACCACTAAAAAAGAATTAGTGAACTCCAATAAAGATATAATGTTAAAAAATAGAAACCAAAATGTTTGGATTTTTTTTTTTTTCTTTTGAGAAAAAGGTACAAGACAGACAACTAAATAAATGCGATTTCCTCCTCTTTTTTTCTTTTGCTAATAACACTACATACATTTATAAAGACCACCACTGATTATAATTTAACCATTTGTGTGAAAAAAAGGAACAGCAACAAAACTCCAAACCCAGATTGTAGCTGTTTTTTTCTGCTAACTGTACAGTTTTTTTTAATGATTATCTAGACAGCTCCCTAGCAAGCATTAGTCCTGTCACTGGTAAATCGAAAAAAAGTAGACTACACTGCAACACCCTATTTACAGTATATTATTTATATATTTATATTTTATTTATATATATTTATATCACACTGGCTGTAATTATGACAAGATATATTCATGAGCATCATTAGTGCAAGGCATGAGTAAGACAGACCTGTAAAAAAAAAGTTATTAACCCTATGTACTGTATGAATGTGAGTGTGTGTGTGTGTGTGTAATGCATGGCTGCATGTATAGTGTGTAGGGGAAGGCTGGGATGGGGAAAAGACACAAATATGTGATCAACATAAGTGATGGAGTGGTGTAACAGACTGTGTGTGTGTGTGCTTATGTACAATGCTGTTCAGGTCTGAGAGGATCTAGAGGGAATAAGTAAATGTAATGTGTGTGTTTATGTGCAAATGTGTGTTCAAACATACACACACATTAATGGGCACGTGTGAGTGAGTCAACGGATGAAATCTGTCACCAGCCAGAACAACCCAGGCCCAGTTTGTTTTTTTTGTTTTTTTTACACACTGACACATAACCGTGTCTAAAGCACTTCCTAATCAAGAGAAGATGGCAAATAATTATAATTCAAAGGTGATTTTGAAGCAACCTTAACATATTGCAACTCCCCTACCATCACCTTCGCTTTTTACCATGTGCAAACCCAGCAGCGGTCCTGCAAACATTACACAATGGAAAATCTGCATTAACTTAATCATCAAAAGGCAGAAACCCAATAACCCCAACATAACCACTAAAGGGTGGTCTATACACGATCTATGAAAGGACACTGCATCAGAGGATATGGGGGAGGGGGGGTCACTGTGTTGCAATGGTCCTTGCAGATGCTCTAAATCACATCTAAATACTATGAAACATTGCACAATGCCACTAGGGACAGCTATAAGCAGGCATGGCCCCAGAATGGAGCCGTAGGGTGGTAGAAGAGAATGTACACTAGTGCTACTAAAGGTTTTCAGGGTAAAAGACGTGGAGAGCAGTGGGCAGGCAGAGGGAATTAGAGAAAGAAAATCTAAAAGGACTACAGGCGACATGTATTAAACTTTCAGATAAAAGAGTCCCAGTTACAAAAGATAGGCAAGAAGCTTCGGGTTCCTCTCTGTCTGCCTCCACTTTCCGCTTTTCCTCTTTCTCTGATTCACAAGAATACCCTCCTCTTATACACTTTTTTTTTCCTGTGCTACTGCAGACAAAAGGTAAAACACAGTTTCTTGTTTTTCTATTTTTAGGCCATATAAGTATGTGCATCCATAATTTTGACAAAATTATAGAAAACAATAACAAAATTGTCAACAAAATGAACAAAAACAGAAGACTGGTTTTAGAATTGCTGTAGTTAAGTCTTAAGCTATCCCCAAAAGGGGAAGTGATCACTTCCTGTAAATAACTCATATCTACACACTTGGAGGAAGATGATGGAAGGCAGGGTGCAGTAATATTCTCTAATATCGGCCGCCATTAACCATTCAGTCAACCCCGATAGATGTTGATGGCAGAGGGAAAGAAGGGATGGTTAGGAGGCTTCACCAGGCAGCAGCAGAACCGCAATGTAGGAAAAGAAGCAGAGCCACATTGAGAGATCAGTGTAATGGCATTGACTTCGCTACTGCAAAATAAAAAGTTGGGCACAGGGCATCTTTTCTTGTTTTGTCGATCAGAGAATTGGAGATAAGCATTAGTAACTGCAGCGGCATTCAGGGCATCCGCTGCATTAGTTACTGCTGTACAGGTTGTTTGGAGGGATGATGTTCTTCACTTTAGTTACTGCAGCAGGGAGCCTTAGCTGGCTGAGCAGCTTCTGTCAGGTCCACTCCCCGGGTCCGCCCGCTGTTGGCTCCTGCGGCCTGAGGCTCACTCTTCGGCAATCTCTTTGCTGAAACATAAAAACACTTAAAACTAAACAACAACAAAACAGAAACTACGATTTTTCATTTGCAGAGCAGAAGTAACAAATGCAAAAAACGTGATCCACGTTCCTCTCAAACCATCGATCTGATTAGACTTTATACTTCACTGAATTATTCCAATAATTTGGTTTCCAATTACCTACAAATGTTACCGCTACAAATACACTGGCAAAACCTATGAATAAAGTATCAGTAGTTACTCACCAATAGCCATAAATATCTCATTCACATTCATAGATGTCTTAGCTGACGTCTCCATGAAAAGTAAGCTGTTGTCATCTGCATAGGACTGGGCATCCTGTTAACACAATGCAAACACCATCAATTCTCTATAAATTCTGGCACTGGAGACAGACAGTGAGAAATGATATTAAAAATTACCATCTTGGCAATAGATCTAATTACTTGTAATGCATGCTCTGGATGTATTCACATTTAACAAAACCAGAGGCATGCTGCACATTTTGTCAAGGCACAGTTTGTTTTGTCAGACCTGGAAGTCCACAGCTCTCTTGTTGGCTAGGTCAGCTTTGTTGCCTGACAGAGCAATGACGATATTAGGGCTAGCTTGTCTCTGCAGCTCCTTCACCCAGTTTTTTGCTCGTGCAAAGGACTCCTGCAAATAGAAGACATTGTGCCATTAGTCAGTACATTCAGCTGTACTTTCACCTGTTGTACGCATCTGGCTGCATATTGCAAACTGAATACATGCAAAGTACTATCAGAACAACTTAAAAGTGGAAAAATGTCAGGAAAATTGCATGAAGAACTGGGAGGTGGATGGACATGCCTCGTTTGTGATGTCGTAGACCACAATGGCAGCCTGTGCTCCTCTGTAATACATAGGTGCCAAGCTGTGGTAACGCTCCTGACCTGCAGTGTCCCAGATTTCAAACTTCACTGTTGTGTCATCTAGACACACTGTCTGGGTGAGAAAGGCAGCTGAAAGGATGAGATAAAATGAGGTGTGAGTCAGCAATACAGACAATCAATATCTACACCAAAACAATACTGTTTGCAACACCATGTAAGTGAAAATGGTCATATGAACATAAAACATTATCTATTCCTAGATGAGATAAACTGTAGCTCACATCGCTAGAGTCAGTCTGGAGAACTGAGTTACTAAGTTACAGCTCAAGTTCATATTTCTTTTAATCTGTATGTTAACTAACTGATAAACCCCAGCCTCTGAATATATAGCTCACCTCCAATTGTGCTCTCCTGGAATTCATGGAACTGGCCCTTGACGAAGCGAAGCACTAAGCTGGACTTTCCAACAGCTGACTCGCCCAGCAGCACCAACTTAAACTGACAGATCTTGTTCCCTGCATTGGGTCCATTGGGTCTTGTAGCTCCTCCCCGATTGGCCATGACCTAGTCAGATACCCCGTCGTGCTGTGTGCCCAACCTCACTATCAGGACTTCTGCTGCAAGAACCAAAAGAAGATATTTCTGTTTGCTGATAATCACCAAGTAGAAAGCACTATAAAACACTACAGAGAATCACATCGCAGAGTAGTAAATATAACAAAATATAACTTTGAGAATAAATACGTCCCTACATTACTTTGTTTTGATATGCTAAGGGTCTATACATGGTTAAAATTGAACAAAACTTTTGGTTTACAATGACACACTTGAGTTAGACAAAAACAAATAAAACCTCCTGACTAATTATCTAGTGAACAGGGGTGGTTTTAAGTAATATTAATTAGTAATCTTTACAGCTAATTAGAGATATGGGACTTGATTTGTCTAATTTGAAGTAAGTAATTAAACATGGAGGCTCTTGCCTCAGTGATCATCATCAAAACAAACATTAGTCAGCACCTTTGCAATGCCCTCCATTCTCTGTTACTTGTTAATTGAATAGTCAGGCTAACACTGACTGACTGTGTCAATGGTGTCCACAGAGCATGCAAATTGAAAATAATGCATTTCACATCCACACATGTTTTGCATTCCTCCAGTTTTGCAGAGACCACACTACCATACTCACTACAAACAAGTAGGCATGACGTGTCAACAATGCCTTTATGAATGACATTATCAAAGAGGCAGAGAAAGTCAGCCACAACCACATACAATTAGCACGCAAAAGAAGCCTTGACAAGAACCACAACAGTTGCAGGAGGTTTCACCCTCCCACCCACCCACACACACATCACATCACTAGAGCCACCTACAGTTGCGAGAACCCCTGTATGGATGCATACCACGCATTGCTTGCTAACTTATTTAGGAACGAACTGCTGACTAATTTGTATACAACAGATGGCTGTTGTCAAGAGATAATCACAGCCTGTGTCTGATTTTGCACAAAGACTCTGTCCTGACTGTGCATGTTTTGTTGAATCTCCTTATTCCACACCACCAACATGATGATGACTTTCAGTGTGCACCCCACACTCCCTTATCCAAGAGACTACATAACTGCAAAAAAACAAACAAAAACATTTGCTTGTCATACTCATACCTAACGTAATTATGTCCAATGGCTCTGCAAAAAAGCTACATATGTGTATCATTAGACATGAATTTCTAGCTGTTATATTGTGAGGCCATCCACTAAGGATACATAACCCTTTTCTGTTGACATAAGTAACAATGTTCAAATACCTGTCATAACAGAGGAAAATACCACATTTTCGTTCAAGTACTATGTGGTTTTAGTCTGTCAAATGTTGGCTTTAGTCACATCAGAGCATATACGCAAATCATAACTGAAGCTAATAGCCTCTGTATTACAACAACCTGTTCGTGTTCAAATGTTTCACACCTGTGTATGTCTTTAATCCTTTGGTCGCAATGCCAACGACTCTGTTTACCCAATAACAAAGTAAGAAGAGATCAATCTGACAATAACAAACTAAAAACTGTCAAATCCGGGGGTTTTGGCATGAGACTGTCCTTGTAAATAAAACGCTTTGAGGCGCAAAGCACATGAAGACGACTGGTGAGGTTGCTTCCAAGGTAGTTAGACATAAATGCTTTACATTTCGCGAACAAATCCATCCTTCAAACGCATCCGAACAGGAAGAAAACAAATAGACAGTCAGAAATTGCAGCGACAGAGCAGTAATTGCGTTAACTCTTGGCACAGTCTGTCAGCACTAACGCTGCGCACTGCGTGACTGCACTGCTTCCACAATGTGTGTCGTTAGTTTACTGTAAACACACTGGCTGTTGTTGTTAGCTGTAGCTTTATATCTCATTTGGGTTTTTTTTTTAGAGGAGGACGCCATTTCCAAAGCTGTTTTTGTTGTCTAGCTTGTTAGCAGCCTCCTAACTACTTTATCAACAGCACGTCAGACGACAACAAGCACAGCCAAATAAAAACTAAGAGGAGTGTGGTGGGTCAACAAGCTAGTCGTTGTCCTGCTACATGGTTTCATTAAAACTGAAATGCCGTGCTGACCGGATAAGGTTGTTTAATGGGGAGTAGCCAAGCCTCAATTAACAAAACACTAACGCTAGCTTGTGTTAGCAGTGTTAGCATCCCACCCACTGACCTGAGTCCACCCATGTAGCCGTCAGCTAGCACAGAGTCACTACTGGCCATTTGCTAATGGCAACACATCGACACGGAGGGAGTCGTGCGACAAAGGCCATTTCCCCCCCTGCATGATCTTGACTGCACATATCACCGACATTAAATAGCTGGAGCCCGCTAGCGACAGCCTGCGCTAGCTCACTTTTTAGTCCCCGATGACAACTGAGCAAAACGTTAGCGTTAGCCAGTCCTCCAGCTGGAAAAACACACAACTTCTTCACGCCGATTCACGGCAAAACTACCGACTTACCTGAGAGCCAGGCGATGTTTTGAACTTTTAAAATGCAGCCGCTGTTGTTATTTACACAGGGGACCCCGGGGGGAACTGTGGTGAGGTGGTGCTAAGGGAAACCAAGAAAATTTCAACAATCCCGTCACGTCTCCTCCTTTTCTTTCTTTCTTCTCGCAACTTCCCCTTAGAACCAAAACACAAACAAGCTCTTCCGCCTCCCGTGCCACGTCACACAGCACGTCTGCGCTCCACAAACGGGTTCCTCAGCCGCAACACCCACAACACCCCAGCTATGAACACAACTAGGGATTTTTTTTTTTTTTTACATGGTAGCAATGTATGAATTAAATCTGCTGCGTTATGTATTTTTAATATTTCCCCGGGGCATCTTTTTTTTCTTTTACTACTGTTGTAAAATTTGTATTCATGGTTTCTACTGTTTACATGTTCATTTTATAGCCCCGCCTGATTCAAATAATCAATAGATAGAGGCAAATCAAATCTATGAAACTTGTGAATGGAAAATATATTCTAGAAACAATAAGGATTATCACCTGGACAAAAGAGGTCCATGTCATTTTGGTTTATGTAATTGCAACTCTGTTCACACCGCTAATACAAAATGTCATCTATGTACAGTATAGATATGTGTAGCCTGTTAGGCCTATGTAGAGATAGAGATATAGCCTTGTCCATCTTGTTGATTCTGTCTAGTCACAATAGTTATATCTGAGAAACTAGAAGAAAAAAGAAGAGGGAAGTTGTCGACTTAAATTGTAGTGTTGACTAGAGATGACTATATTTTCAGTAGAGTATATCAGATTCATCAGAGCAAAGACAATATCTTTGATCAGAGTCAGGTGCCTTCAGAGAGCTGCTGCAGCACAATAAAACGTCAAGAGGCGGCGCTGTTGGAACAATAATAACGTGTCGGGGAGGAGCAAAAGAAGAAGAAGAAGAAAGCTCCGCCCCGTCCCTTCGTCTCTTCCGGATAAGGCCACAACAGCACGTTTTATTTATTGTAGAGTATATATTTTTATCTCGGGTTGGTGATGTGTCGTTTTTAATTACCCCGGTGTTATAACAGGTTGTTTATCTACCGGTCGTCGGTTTGTTGTCGCTGCTAAAGGCTCTTTACTGAACAAAGTGAGCAACAGCATCAAGTCATGGAGGAGGGGTTAGTGGAGACAGCAGAGGAGCTGCTGGCAAAGCAGCACCGCAAGGAAAAGAAAGATCTGCAAGGTAGCTAACCTCAGCTGTTTTCATTCGCCCTGCCTGTGTTAGTAAAAGGTAGCCTTTGCTCGTTATGTGTCTTCTTTTATTGTGTTGCATAGGCTATATGTTCCTCATACAAGTATACACCCACTTTCTGTTTATAAATTCAGTCATTCAGAATTTATTCCAGCAGTCTTGCATTATTGCACTATTGTATCAAAGGCATTGTAGAATTGTTGTTCATGGTTGCTTACTTTATATAAATATATTAATGTATGCATCCGTTTTTCATATGCTGGTGTTTACATAGTAGTTATATATTCATACATACATTGCCAGCCTGTTTTTATTTTATTTGTCTCTTTATACCATGTAATAGTACTTTATTTCATTCATATTCAGAATGCTGCAGCCAAAGTTTTAACAAGAACCAAAAGGTGTTAACACAACACTCAGATTTTACCATCTCTGGCTTCCAGTGAAGTTAAAAAAAAAAAAGATTTTAAAATTTTACTTATGGCTTTTAAAGCTCTGAATGGTGCAGTGCGTTCATACATCTCTGACATGCTCACTGAGACACACCAGACAGATCCTTGGGATCATCAAGTAAAGGTCTACTCACTATTCCAAGAGTACATTCAAAATCAGCTCATGGTGCTTTCAGTCATTATGGTCCTACTCTTTGGAGTTCCCCACCACACAAACCCAGGTCTGCTACAACAGTATCTTCTTTTAAAAGCAGACTGAAAACATTTATTTTGTCACAAGCTTTTAGTTTTTAATTTGTATTACATTCTTTTTGTGTGTTTTTGTGCTTTTATATGTATTTTAGGTGTATTGCTTATGTAATGTGCTTTGTTTTGTTTTTGTAAGGCACGCTGAGTTTGCCCTTGTCGTATGAAGTGTGTTATATAAATAGAATTGAATTGAATTGAAAGGAAGGAGGTTCAGCAACATTTTCCAATTTATGGTTGAAAGAAGGACATTTCTCTTAACCTATAAGCTCACTATAAGGTGCATCAGTATCACCTCACCTTTGACTGTATCAGTGAAGTGCTTCTAGTTCATCTAAGACTCTTATATTCTGTATAAAGTGTTTGGGGTTGTTTTATTGAAGTATGTTTTCTGTGCTTGTGCTTAATTTTCAGCCAAAATCCAGAGCATGAAAAATGCCGTTCCCAAAAATGACAAGAAAAGGAGGAAACAATTGACTGAGGAGATTGCCAAGCTGGAAGCTGACCTTTGTCAAAAACATGAGGAGGAAATCAAGCAACTCAAATCCACAGATGACTCAAAGGTAAAAGCATTCTCATGACTGACAAATAACATGGTTATATATTTAACAAATACAGTTCAGTACCAAGCTAGTATGCACAAAACATTCAGATTTGTATATCAGAATTCAGGTTTGCGTTAAGAATGGTTATTTGATTAATATAAATGTATGACATAAACACAGCTCTGCTCACTTAATTTTTCAAGGTGGAGCAGGTGATAAATGGAGTTGAGACCATTGATATGGGGGATGGAGAACCAGAGGACGTCAAACAGCCACGTGTAACCAAAGCCCAGAAGAGAAGGGTAAGTAGGTCTCTTCTCAAATAGAGCAGTTTTAACTGCTGTGTGTTTTTGCCCACAGCATTTGATTCAAGTCATCCCAGATACCCAAACAGAGGTTTGGTCTGAATAGAAGTATCTTGAAAAGATGACTAACCTTAATTGCTTGCTCCTGTCAGACGATTGCTTGGGTGGGCACATGCGTATGCCACAAGTGAAGCTGTCTACCTAACCAGTCCTTATCTGCATTAAATACTATTTCAATGATCCTCTTCAGGACAAGAAGGCTGCCCAGGAGAAGGAGAGGGAGAGCAGGATAGCAGAGGCCGAGGTGCAGAACCTGCAGGGTGTGAGGCACCAGGAGGGTTTGAAGCTGGCTCAGAAACTTGCCCAGCAACAGCTTCAAATCAAGGAGATCTCCTCTGATGGCCACTGCATGTACCGTGCCATTGAAGATCAGCTGACACAGCGAGCAAAGGTACACATTGATTCGAAAGTGTAACCCTTATTTCTCGGTCAGTAGCAGACAAGTTGGAAACAATTCTTTTTTTTTTGTTTTCTAATAAACACCACCTACATGGCAGGACATATGAGTCAACTTTGCTCTACTCTTATAGTAGGATGTGCAACTCATACACTGTCACATTTATACTTGTCCCTTCTGCAAACAGTGGCAGGTTGGAACCAAACTGGGTTGTTAATAACCAACTTGAATGTCACACCTACACATTGTATAAGCAAAATAATAAAGTACTGCAATTGCACTCAACAAAGTGGTACGCAGTAATCATATGACATACATAATATTGCACCACTCAATATGATGAACTGATAATTAGAATAATTCAAATGTGCACAATGATGAAGTTCACATATGTATTATAGCTGTAGATGTTGTTTCAATACCCAGTCGATAATGTGATGAGCAATAAGTGTGCAAAATAAATAATAAAATAAAAATTGGCAACTTTCGACACGGTTTGTACACAAAGGGTACAATGATGTGTTGTTTTTTGTTCTAGCCCGGATTGTCTATGAGTATGAAAGAACTGAGGACCCGCACTGCTGATCACATGAGAAACCATGCTGATGACTTTCTGCCTTTCCTCACCAACCCCAGCACTGGTGACATGTACACAACAGGTAACACTGTTATCTTTGCTTTGGTAAAGCAACCAAAAATAGAAGCCACACACATTGCATTTAGAAAGTGATTATGCACTTGCACAGTTTCCAAACAATCATTTGTGGGTGTATTGGTTTCCAGATGAGTTTGAGAAATACTGCGGTGAAGTGGAGCACACAGCAGCCTGGGGTGGACAGCTGGAAGTGAGTTTTTCTAGTTGTTTCACAGATGTGCTGTGTTGTTACTCCTTGTTTTTTTTGTTTTTTTTACAGTAATCAGCCTCTTTTTCTAATCTTTCACCCAACAGCTGCAAGCCTTGACAAAGATCCTCCACTTGCCAATAGAAGTGATCCAGGCTGAATCCCCGGCCATAAAAATTGGGGAGGAATATGATGGTGAACCCATCACCCTTGTGTATGTTGTTTATATGTTTTTACTCAATGCTGTATTGTAAGCTCTCTTAGTTTTATAAATGTATACAGCATAATTACATTTTAATGAGACAGTTCAGTCATACTGTGGGAACCAGACAAGGCATTCATGACAATGTTTGCCTACTGCAAGGTTAATCCGTAATCTATAACACCCATTATGTAAAATAAGCATTTATGAAGGGCTGTATCAAAGACTTCTCTCATGCCCTCACCAGTTAAAGTCAGCGCTAGCTTGAGTAATTGATATCAAAGACGTGGACTGTACTGTACAGTACTGATCTGATATGACAGTTTTGAATCCTCATGTAACTACATTTGAATTTTATGCATCTTGGGCTCACACAGAACATGAAAACAACCATAGAGAGAAAATTTGCATATAAAACTATACTCTGATATTGCGCTATAAAATTTGTGTAGTTTTGTTGTGTAGATATCTGGACTCAGAATTTATTATCTTATTGTATGCAGGTACATGCGTCATGCCTATGGACTGGGAGAGCACTACAATTCTGTGGAGCGGCTAAAGGATCAAGCTAATGCTGAGGACAGCTGAGAGACAGCCGAGTCTTGGTTTGACATGAACCAGTTTGTGTAATGCAGAGTGTTCAAACCACTCACACCAAGGGCCCCTGAATACAAACGTATTTGAAAGGGTGTATCGTGCTAATGAAAAATAACATAGGAAGGAAATTAATGTGTTAACAATTTTACATTGGACACCCTTGGTCTAACCTATTGACCCCCGGGTTTGGGGAGGGGGGGGGCTGGGACTCTGTGTGTTTGTTAAGAAAATCCACATGGGCAGGTGAGCAGCTGTCGACCACGCATGTCACTCAACCACTGTAAATCAACAGAGTCCTGAGAGGTTATTGAAATTTTGCAGTGTTCTTGGAAAGAACTGAGTTGTCGAACCTGTCAACCATATCGATTGTTGTTACATAAACGCATACAATAATCATGAGATTGAGTTGTCTTATCGATTTATTTGTGGCATCTCTGAGTGGGATATAATCATTTTTATTTTGAAGTGACGTTTTATTATACATGAGTGGGAAAGAGAGAGAGACGCACACACACACACACACGCCCCAGCCAATAAGTTCTTGAATAATAAATACTGGCTATTGTCTTGTCTGTACAAAAATACCAGAGCTCTGCTGTCTTGTTCCAGATTTTATTCTACAGGTCTAATGTAAGATTATACTGTAAATACTAATAATCTTGTAAATATTAACCAAATAATATAATGTAAATATATATAAATAATATATTTCAAGTCCATTTGGTATCTATCATGCCAATCTATAATCAAATTTATAGTTTTTCCCATTATCTTTGAAAGTGCAGGTGCAGCAGCTGCTATGCTCCGCTATTACCACTAGATGTCGACATTGCCTGAACATTTGATTTGTCAGACAGCGTCTTGTCTCCATGGAAACTTGAGAGGGACCAGATTAGTTTGGTTTATCAAATGGCCGAGTCAGTGGTCAGAGTCTTGTTTGCCAGATCCACGTCTTTACATCTGAGCTCAAAGAAACTCAAAGAAGTCCCCTCGTGTGTTTCCGCCATTAAAACCCTGTCGGTTCTTCACCTGAACAACAACGCCATCACCGCCCTGCCCGCCGAGCTGCTCTGTCTACGACACGTGAGTCTCTCCCGTAGACTGTATAGCTAATGGGTTAGCTCACCTGGCTAATTCGCCGTAATGCTGTAACACTTTGTTTCACACGGCATGGAGGTTTGCGACTAAATACTTTAACTTTTGTCTGCAAGCTGGAAGAGCTGAATTTGGGAAACAATGCCTTGAAGGAGGTTCCTGCTGTCTTGGGCCATCTGGAGTCCTTGAGGAAATTGTACCTGTTCAGAAACCAAATTACAGCGGTGCCACCTGAGGTGATAGGTAGGCGCTCACTGCTGTGCACTATTAACACCTTGGAAGATTTGTTCAAAAACACAAAGCTAAAATTGTCAAATATTTATTTATTTTTACAGGTGGCTTACAAAACCTTGTTGTGCTCAATCTGAACCACAACCAAATTCAAAGACTTCCACCAGAGATTAAAAGGTAGATTTATGGCATAACCGATGCTTTATTTTACCTCTACATATGTTTGAACGGCACAAAGATGGGTAAGGTTGTTTTCTGTTTTAAAATCCCCCCAGTTTACTTAATCTTCAACATCTCAGTGTGCTGGACAATAAACTGGAGGAGATCCCTGCAGAGATCGGTCATCTCACTAAGTTGTCCGAGATAAACTTGACTTCTAACAAGCTGTCATCGCTACCTCATCAGTTGTACCAGTGTAAACACCTCACCAAGATCCATGTAGCCAGAAACAAGCTGACCAGCCTACCAGAGGTATGTAACTTCTCAAGAAGTACTTCTGACCTCAGCTTACACCTGTAGTTAGTGAACCTCTTTCTCAAAGTATTTCCTGTCTGTTAATTTTCTCTTTTTGTACTCATCAATGCACAGTCTGAATATTTTCCATGTCATACAGGGAATTAAAGCACTGGTAAAGCTCCAGGTGATGGATGTGGCAGGGAACAAGTTGTCCATGTTCCCTGTTGAGGTACAGTACATTGTCTCATTGAGACCATCATGTCATAGATAAGTTGGACAAATCTAGAAATAAACCTTGCTTTCTGCTCTCGGTGACCCTGTCTAGTTTCACCTGCTGAGCTTGAAGGAGCTCCATTGCGAAGGCAACAGGTTAGTGCGTTGTGCGCCACAGCCATCAGTACAGGATGCAGGCGTGCTTACTCTGAAGGTACTGTCATGGAAACACTATCTCAAAAATATTTCTATGTGGGTATAGAGTAAATGCCTCATTGTTCTTGTTTAATCTTTATTTACTAGGAACTGGTTGCAAGATTTGTCCTGTTTGAAGACCAGCACAAGTCCTCTCTGGTCCACAGGATGCTCCTCCACTACCCGTCTCTCTCTGCCCTGTTGGCTCACAGCAGCTGTTGTGCACTCTGCTCAAGACCTTTCCTCAACATCTGGCTGGAGTGTGTACACTTTATCAGTCTGAAGAAGGTTAGTTGTGCCCTATCATTAAATTGTGATTGAAACAAATGAAATGTTTCTAATCGATATGTATTATGTATGAAAACAAAAGTGGTTTGTCATTCTTATGTGTGTTGCAGGACATGAAAATGAGGAATTCACTCATTATTCCAGTGCGCGCCCTCCTTTGTTCATACAAGTGCTTTAATACGGCTGGACACTCCTATTATGGTGTTGCTACAAGATAAATATACATCTGATGAACAAAAGGTACTATGCACAAGCCATTATAATGCTCTCCTAATTTTTTTTAAAGAATAATAGTATTGACACTAATCAGACATTAATAGGCCTCATCAAGACATTGCAGTGATTATTTAGAGAGTTTCCAGCAACATTCATCTGTCTTACAAACACATCTTAGGTGATATTTTACTCTGTGGTCATTAGGTGGCAGCAAATGAACGTTGTTATTTTTTACATTTAGGACACTCTTCCACTGCTTAACATAGTCTTCAGCTAAATTTGGAACACTTTTGTGATATATGCTAATTTCAGCTACTGATAATAGAGTAAACATGGAAAAATTCCACATCCACCAAAATTCCACTGTTTACTCACATGATTTACAGAAAACCTCACATGTATAAAAATAGACTACACCTGTCCTTTTTCACACTGGTGAGTTAGTGCAGGTGTGTAACTGAGAATTCAAGCAGGTTTATATGACATTAAGGTCATATTATGATGATGCAGCGATTCCATTTAATGGTAACAGAAGTAATATGTGAACAAACACATATTTCACACATTTTCTACACATATTCTCACTGTTTTTATCCAATGGGATCTTTTTCCCATGTCTGTGCTAATCAATCTGCATGAACGCCCCATAGCTGCCTCATCTTTATCTCCATCTCCAGCCAGTGGCATCTGTTCCAACCTGCCAGACAAGAGGAAATATATATATAAATATATATGGAGAGAGAGGAAGAGGCAGGGAGAACTTAATTTCTAGCAAATTAATTTCCCATCCACGCCTCCAGAGCTTGCTAGCTCGTTCGCTAGCTGCTGCGGCCGCTGCTGCGTGTGTCTACTGAGTCGGAGCCTCATGCATAATGCATCAGGTTTAATTGCAAACCCAGAAACTAATGACTTTGGACTGGTTAACAGCAGGGGAGCCATACATCTCGAGCAAACTGAATGAAAAATCAGCTCAGAGGAGAGAAAAAAAGGAGCCTAGCCCCTAATTGATGAATAATTGAAGCGGCGAGCTACAGGGCATAATTGTGACATTTTGTTTCAATCAATTTCCAAGTGGTGTGGGCGAAAGTGCACTTAAAGGGAAAAGGCAATGACAATGAATGAGAAAGAAAGAGGGAGATAGAGAGAGAGGCTGGTGATGGAAATGGACATTGGGTCTTCAGTCATTGCAGTGACATTTGCTGGGGCAAAAGACCGCACTCATTCAAACACAAAATGACTTTTCTCTCTATCTCCATCTCACTTTGTCGGTTTTCTGTCAAACTCCTGTTATGCCACCATGAGGTCGCTTTTTCATTCTAGTGGATCCATATCGTTTTTTTATATTTTTTTTTGTTCATTTTCACTTTCACTTTTTCACTCTAACAGTCCTTTTCAAAGCTGCTCTACTACAGCACAGGGAGAAAAGCTGCTCTCTGCTTGTGTGCGTGTACAATATTTTCAGCAAAGCCAAAAAATTTGGCTTAGGTAGTTTACTCCAAGTTAGAGTATATAAGGGCAGTGGCCCAGTCAACCAGTGTGGCGGAACTAAGCGCCACACCAGTCTGTCTTGGCCTCACTGGTGTAGACTGGATGAGGCGTCGGGGGTCAGGCAAACAAAGAGCAGCAGGCAGGGCCACAGGGGCACATTGCCATTTGAGCTTATGCGTTTGTACCACATTGAAACTCTTTCCAAAAGCAGATATCATGTAATGCCCTGAGACCCGTCTGTACCATTTAACATTCAGTATTCATCAGCAGGACCAGGCCTCAGTTGAATACATAGACGTGTAATGCAACTTGTGTTCAACAGTGTTTGTACAGCCATAAGCTTATCAAGTATCTCCAACCTAAAATTTTTCCCTCAGTAATCACAGTGGATGCCATATCGGATCTTATATTGCCCATGAAGTGCAGCTCTGGCGTAATATTAATACATAGCAGAGAATTTTGCGTGGTTACATCACTGCTGATTTTGTTCTCCTGCCTGCGGCACTGGATAGGAGCTGCATGTTCACAAATCTACATTCAAACTTTTTAAAGACTTAATTGCCATTACTAAGATTTTAACATAAATGATACATAACTTCACTAAATATTCACAAGATTTACATAATAACATCACAATGGAGATTCAGAAATCATCTTAAGGCGTATGAGTAAGCAAGGCTGATAAATAGGTCATTTCAATCTACTGGCACCGTACTAATGGGTGAAAGGCCGACAGTACGTGCCTTCTTGCAGGCAGCAGATGTTGGGTCCTGAAGCAGTGGAGCAGCAGCAGCAGCAGCAGCGCCACTAGCTCAGTGGCCTCAGGACCTGTCTGTGAGTCGGTCTGGTGTCTGGTGTCTGGTGTCAAGCTTTCTGTGTGTATTCACACATACACACATGGCTCTTTAACACAAGGCAGAAATGCAAACACAATCACTTTACCCTCTCTGCACTGATGGCAGATCATCAAGATAATTTTGCCCCCACTCTGTTTTCATCAGAGTACACACAGTTGCACCCCCACGTGTGCAGAGTAGACACACTTCTTCCATATCACTGAGCTGTCCTTTATGATTGCCATATTCAGAGAGCCCTGTGTTTTTGTACAGAACGTTTCTAAAAAAAACCACACACGGCTTGATTGACATCTATGGAAATGAGGAGGTTGCATCCTCAAAGGAGACACCATACGGATGGGAGCAGCACACTGACGAGAGGCATCTACAAAAGGCGCTTGTAAATTCCTGACATGCCTAGCATATGTTAATGAGCCATTCTCTTGCTCTGATATAATTACTGTGAGGGGATATTGCCTTTGGTGGAAATATCTGTCTCGCATGGCATGGCTACCTCATGGGGGTGAAAAAAGTAAAGAAAGATAAAGTAGCGGGTGCATAAATTCTCATTTACCATGCTTGGAGGTAAAGAGAGTGATGTTGGCAAATTCACTCAGGATGATATATTGGGTAGAAGGCACCTTGGGTTCATTACATACCTCCTTTGTTAAAGTGCTTTCTGCAGTCTTGTATCGTTTGTTACGGGGTATTTAGTCTGTCTTGTCATTTGGAGCACTTACTTAGGATGTCTTTAGAGGAGCCTATGGCTGCTTGAGCTCACATTGCATCTGGGGGCTAGAAAAGTCAAGTGATGTATCGGCTAAAAACAGTATGTAGGATGCTGGTTGCTAGCTTTCATTGTTATGGATATGGTAAAGATGTGTCTGCTTGCTGCTGAAGGTCACATGCAGCCTTGTCTCCATATGTTTGAGTGTGGTGCATATTCTACTCTCTGTATCATTATGTCTGTGTGTTCTCTGTCGAGGCTTAATACCTCATTTGCATTTTCTGTGGTTGTATATAAATCCATCCACACTTTTAAGTTTAATAGTATAATGCTCAAACAAGTATTTCCAGCTGGTTTCAATGACAAGCACTGTGCAGACTGATATCCTTACTGCAATACTGTATATTTGATCATTCTCTGAGATAAAAAATCAAAGTCGTGATTGCGATCTTCACCTCCAAAGCATGATTTGACACTGGCTCTCTCTCTGATTTCTCCTCTTCTTTCCTCTGGGCAACAGCAGAGGTGCTATTAAAATGAGTGGCATTGATTGCTGAATTAGAGGCCTTGTAACAGGATAGAGAGAAAAACAGCCATTCAGTAGCGAGTGGTAGCCCAGTGTCATAGCCAGGAGTGTGCACCACTCCAATCAGTGGAATCTATTGTTGTGCATCGCTGCCCATGACAGAACTTGGTATCGAGCCACTGGCAGAGTACCAGGGTGTTGTCTGGTTGATGGCTGCACAATCAATTCGGTTGTGATCCTAATGACTATGGGCACTAGGGGGCAGTGTGATTCTCTGCTGGCCCTCAAGCAGATGGGGAGAAAGATGCAGTGATGCACAGCACAGTGAGATATGCCTGATGAATCTAAGAGATAGAGCAGCTAATAAAAGCAAGAACAATGAGCTGTTATTGGAATTCAAAGCTTAATTGAAATCTAAGCATCAAATCAGAGCTTTGTAACACACGTGTGACTGCAAAATCTTATATGTGCAACGGAATATGAGAAATAGGTGAACTCAGTGATGCATATGAATAGAAAAAGAGATGGCAAAGACACCAGATGCACAAGACAATAACTGCACTATCTCCTCATCAAAACCAATCAACAAATCTGACAAAAGAGCCTCTTTGATATAGAAGGTGAGAAGAACTGATCTAGACATGCAGTCCACCAGACTATAAAAAGATGGTACAATGCAGAGCCACCCAGATGTGCCAATCTAATAACCCAACTTCCTTCTAATCTTTTTCTATTTTTTCACATCACATCACAAAATAATATAAAAAAAACAGAATGCAAGAAAATAAACTGTGTGTCCTTTGAGGTTACAAGGAAGCAATGCCATTACTGAGCCATTCCTCATTAGGGGAGCTGAGACATGAGCGCGGCCATCAGGCCAGCAACCTCTCTCTGGCAGTTCTGGGTCAGCACCAACCACACTGCGAAAACACCATTACCATGCTACATTTGTCGAAGAAATAAGACAAAAACACTGCTGGAACTTCAAAAGAACTAATAAATCTTTAATCTTGAGTGTCTTTGAATCTCAAACCAAAAGTTTCCTCGGGTTTGGTAATAACAGGGACTGTGGAGAGGGACGAAGAATCTGTGTTTCTGTTTGTTCGGAAGACAGTGACTGTTTATTTATATGGGGAACAAAACTGGAGGGAAAAGGAGCTGAAAGAGATGGAGATGCTGCATTACATCTTTTGATGTTACTTCAGATAGTTCACTCAGTAGAGCATCATGTGGTCTTTTATGTGTGTTTTGACACTGGCATTTTCCAAAAATAGTTCTTTAGGATGTGATATTCATTTTATTAGCTATGGTTTTGATATTACACCTTTTTCTGTGGTTGAATTTAATGACAAAACAAACATCTTCTGAGTCACAAGCATGTGAGTACTTCACACTTATGGATACTTTATTTGATTTATTATTCAAAACACTCTGGCACATGGATTCGGCCTGTCAAATACACAGTGGTGGACCTGCTGAGTCGACCCTGTGAAGTCTTTCAGTTCCAGCTCAGCTCTACTCTATCATAAAAATGTGATTGACGGCACATTATCTCAAAATCTAATCTGAGGTCATGTGATGGCCACTGGAGCATGCCCAGTATAGAGGAGCGGCAGGCGGGTGGAACACCAGGTAGCAGCATCTGGTCTCCGGGTTTTTCTAGAACACACAGTGCCTGTGGCATTGCAGGCTTGGCTGGCCGAACATCTGTCTGCGATGTGCAGGCCGGCTGGATGAGCAGACCCACAACCCCGACCAACCAGCCAAATGAACGTCCTACACACATGCATGTCCTTCAGGAATATGTGGGTTAATGTCTCTGTTATCGCAGTCTGACTCCACTCATTCCTGTCTGTAATTTTTCCAAAGCTGCTGTCGTCATTCTCTCTTTGTTCTCTTTAAATAAAAAACACATTTCTCTACAGCTCCATGTTTATTAATGCTTCATTTGTTGTGAAGCAAACATTTTCTTTCAGCATTGCACACTTCACAAAGTAGCTGCTGCCTGCAGTGACAAAACCGAATCCAGAATGCTTTTTCTTTGCAATTTCAATTACAAACGTTGGCTTTGTTGCTACAGTAAGGCTGTGTATATACTCAACTAAAGAGGGTACTTTTGTTGCTCATCTTTATTTTCTAATCCTTTAGCCAATCCAAGCCTATTTGTCATTTCAAGCACACCTGTTTTGGTAAATGCACATGAGAAGAATGACTAACTTTTCTTCTTTAATGGCAAATCAACATTGTGACCTGATGTCGGTGCTAGATGAATGACTTAAGGGACAACCACGGTGTATAGGATTCATACACTATTATTGAGATATTTCAGTTTGGACCACAGTGGCTGACAAAATGTGTTGAATCATTTTTAATGGCTCTAAGTCATCTTTTATATATACAACACATTTAAAATTCATTGGTTACAGTGGGATAGATAGAGAAAATAGTTTATTGTTTCTGTGTTCAGACTGACAAGGACCTGCTGTGAATCAAGAGGCAGGAATCGTAACCTTGCCAGGATAATTGAAGAAACTTTGTAGCCACAGTCATGTCAATCAAGCATTCATGTGCTGTCTCCCCGTGAAGAGGGGTAAACATTTCCAAGATAATTAGGAGAGAGTTCAGTTAGAGAAAAGGCAATCGTTTGCATGTGGTTTTAATGAATCCAAAACATTCTGTATGGGACATTGCTTTTGTGTAATTAGCATATGTTGAATTTTCTGATTTAAAAAAGAAAAAAAAAAGGTGTTAATGCCCCTAAGCTGCAATTACATTTAACATGGTGACAACCACACAGTTGCATTTCGTAACTTATTGAATGCAAAATGTAGTTTATCGTCTTACGGTTGTTATTGTGGCTATGTAACACCAGTAGGAGTGAAAACAACACAAGCACGATAACAACTCAACACTTCACACAGCTCAGACCAACAGAAAAGAGCAGCGTGATGCATCGTGCCCGCTTGCCCCCTTCCAAAACAGCCTTGCCGACAACAGATGGCCATCTCTCCCACAATGCCGAGCGGTTGCAGATGCCAACAGAAGAGGTGACAAACACTCTGCAGGTGTCTGTCCCTTTGCGTCTGTGGCATGTGCGCACATTTGTGTGTGTGTGTGTGTGTGTGTGAGTGAGTGCGCGCGACAGGGACAAAGAGCATCTTTCTTGCAGGGAGAGGAGAGTGTAATTGATAGCAGAGGACAACCTGCAGGAAGGAAGTGCCATCATATGCTAAATGGATGGGTTGGCACAGACTGGCACAAACTGTTGGCACAGATGCAGTAAAACTCAACATTACTCATTATGGAAACTTATATGTTGAGAATCTCTTTTCATTTCAAATGGGTTTGTGAATTATTCTTTCCAATAATTTGGTGACTGATATTTGAATATTAACATTTAGTGTAGTGAATCCATCTCTGATATAGTGTCCTAAAAATATCACACTTGTATCTTCTGTAACACTATGCTGAACAGCACATATAATCTGTATCACTGCTTTATTTCATGCTGAAATGTGGGACTGTTTTTGACTGCACTGTGCAATCTGTTCCCTTTCCCTGTGTGCTGGCCAGGCCAGGTGTGGTGGTTGGCAGGGGCAAGCAGAGCCAGGTGAGCAAGCTGGCCAGGTGCCCTCCAGAGGCTCGCTAGACTGACCAGATACCAGATGGCTGTGGAGCACCAGCAGGAAGGCTAGTGTACTACCACGCGCACACACACACGCACACACATGAGAACGCACAGTAATGTGCATAGTTATATACCGTATACACATGCACGCACACATGCACTCTTGTGTGCACTAAAAAGGAGAGCATTAGGAAACATTGCAGCCCTCCAGTGAGTTTCAAAGTGAAATGCTTAATGTGTTTTTACTGTATTTCTCTCCCAGCAGCTGAGCTAGAAATCATGCACAACACAGCGAGTACAACTCACTGCACCTCAGAGCTCACATAAATGTCACTCATAAAGTCTAAAGCTGGACTAGATGCAGGATGCAAATTTGAGAGTTTTGGGGACACCAATTTTGGTGCCTAAATAAATTCTTTGGCGTGTGAGTTAAGCTACTAATGGAAATGTTTGCCTATGGTTTCAAGAGATACTACAAAGAAATTATGCATGTCTTAAAATATGGTTGTTGAGCTCTAACCCTGGTATTAAGGTTTCCTTTCCATTTGATTTCCTGTCCCTAATGATTTCTGTGCAAATAGGGTATTTCCAAGTTGCTAAACCATTTTATTTTTACAGCATACATTCACTTATGTGCTTCTGAAATGTGTGCAAAAAAACAAGCATGGGTTTAACCACCCACTGGCCACAAGTCATGTTACATATCATATGAAAGTTCTTTAAGCATATTACATGTAAAGGCACAGTATTTGTGCCAGTAGTTCATCATAACTAGCTTTGCAGCTCCTCTGTTTCCACATAGCCGCCCACGCCGGTAATAGACTGCTTTGGATCCAGGGGTTGCTAATCTAGAGCTTTGAATCTCAGCCCAAACCCGATTAGCCTGACTCCTTGGGTTTGGCTTGATTCAGGATCTAATTCCCTCCGGCTCGAATTAGGTCAGGTTTAATTTTATTCATCATTTCCCCCTCTAAATTGGAGCACTATTTATTTGTTTATGTGAATACTAAATTAATTGAAGTATGTTTTGAATGTAATATCTGATGTTGTAATGTTTGATCTTAAAGTTTGTTGTTAATGCCCAGCTTTTGCCTGTAATCAGCTTATTGGGAGCCAGCCTAGAATCTACAAATTGCTCTTACTCTACTAATAAAGCCAGATCATTTTCAAATAACAGGGTTAAAATGGCTCTTTGGATATCACATATTGCAGAGTTCAGTTCAGGTGAAACACAGGATCTATACCAGGTCTAGTAAAGTTATTTTAGAGCATTAATATATTCCATCTACTCTGTCTCCGTTGCAGGAATCCACCTATTCTGACAAGACCTGACAGCTATTACAGTAAAGAAAACCTTTATAGGTTAATACAGCCTCAAGAACCTGTTTAAAGTCGGCACAAATTCCATCCAGACTTGTAGTAGCAGCTTCTTGTGTATTTATAAAACCATGTCTAAGACATGAAATACCATATAGCTATTTATGATACATGTAGTGTGTAATATCCAGCCTCCATACAGAAACAATGACAGTCGTTTTTTCCACATTAACTGATGGTTCATAAATCACACTCGTGGGCCTGGTCGGGAGAAGACAGATCGACCATCTGTAAATATTTATTCAGCATCTCTATAATTAAACAGAGCCAATGCATCATGTCAGGCATACATGTCTGATGACGCCGGCTCACTCACAGCACTGAATTATACAGTGTGGAACAACTCGGTCAAACATTTGTTGTAGATCTGAGAGAGAGCGAGACAGTGCAATGAAGCGATAGAGGATAGATGAGTCCAACATGTTAGAGGAGTAGGGGATGGATTGATGAATGCAAGATGCCGTTGGACAAAGAGTGATAGTTGAAGAGAAAGCAACAGATGAAATGATAAATACAAGATGTTGCAGCAGAGAGAGAACGGGTGAGAAAGATGAACAGCGGGGAAAGATGAATCCAAGATGTCAAGGGAAAGAAAGAGACAGAGGGGGGATGTCTGATAATGGCTTGTCAGTCGCTGTTTGACCTAATGCAGCCCACCACAGATGGAGTCCCGCCTCTCCACAAATGGGATGAGTTGGGATCATGATTCACTGGGATCTAATCCACCTAATTCTCTGGATATTGCCATTTGGAGGAACGTTTTCCTGACTGTGTGTGTGTGCGTGTGTGTGTGCGTGCGTGGGAGGTAGAGAGGGGAAAGTTCTTTGAATTGGCCGGGGTATGTTGCAAGTCTCATTAGAGGGAACTTGAGGCACAGACTAACAAAGTTTAGTAATTTATAGCTGGACGAGTGGCGCAGACAGTAACTGAGTGGCTGGACACACCATGGAGTTCTGAGTAGCATGAAACAGACAAATTAGATCCTTTTTTCCCCCCAGAACATTAGATATCACATGTCTGTGCTTTCGGTTCTAATAAGTCAGAGGCTCTGTAGCTCCTTTGCAAAACAAAATCTGACTGTAACTCTACTTGTTTTGACCCTTGGCCTTATTACAACCCAGAAAAACTAGCCCTTGCAACTGTCTCTGTTAGCCTTAGCCTTTTTGTCATGCACAACAAACTGTTTATTATGTCCCTGTTATTTGTAGAAAAATTGTAGAAATTCACATTGTGACCACATTATGTATATTTTAGGTTGATCTCAAAGAATTTCTGTCTGGGCTCAGTAGCCACATGAAAGCTGCATTTAACATTTCCTAAACAAGACTCTAAACATAGCTGCAAACTACTATTCTCAATCTAAAGATATGTCGGAGCACTCTGAGCAAAGCAACTATGTAGTAGTACCTAGTATGAGTTTCTCTGTCCTTTGTTGTCATATCTGATCCGGCAGTGAATGCAGAAGTTTTTTGTCCGTGTCATTTGTACGTCTCTGGTCTTTGACTTCTTCTACATCTCTGTTTTCACAAGGTAGTGGCTAGATAGGGCATGATAACATTCACCAACTTGCTCTTAAATGTTGCTACTGCTATTAGTATCAGCCTTGTGTAGGACATGTCATTGGTAGCATGGGCTTGTGATTGTGAGTTGTTTGCGTACATTATGTCGACTTTGCTGACTGAGAATTGTATGCCAGGGGAAGTAGCTATACGGAGACAGGAGAAGTGGGTGGCAAAGCATTTGATTTGCTCTGTTGGTGCTCTGATGTGGTCTCTAGTGGCAGTGAGCATCTTCTCCCCAAACTTTGAGGAACTTATGGCACTGCAGAGTAAAAAAACACGTCTCCAAAAAAAATAACATGACTCCAAAACAAGCCCAGCAACAAGTATTGGTGTATAGTTTAAGACATTTAGCTGATCCATTAGTTTATTTGTCACCTCATGGAAATTTTTCTTAGACCCACGAAAGAGCTGCAGTTCTGTTACACACCACAAAAACAACACATAACCCACACAGAATACATGCAACCCACATAAAGTAACCATTACTCACTTTGACTCGATTTCCCACTGAGCTACACAGTATAAAAACACTTAAGCACCTACTACATGGCCCTATTAAGTTGCAAACCGCTAATACTGCTTACCCTTTCAGTCACAGGAGTCCTTTTTCTTGCTTTCCTCTATCAAATGAGAGTCCAAAATTCACTTATCCCTGGTTTGGTTTTACATCTCTGGAGAAAAATATCCAAGTCACTCTAGCCCGCGAGATGTTTGACTTTCTTCACCACCGCGGATGTTTTTTTCATCAGGAACTCAATGTGGAAAATTGCTTGCTGAGTCTCAGTGGAATTGGCAGTCGTTTGATTCAATACGTACAGTACACCTGAAATATTGCTTCATATTGCTTGAGCATTAGTTGTAGGAAGTAGTAGGAGTGATTTATAGTGCAATATTTTTTCCTCTTCTTGTTTGTATTCAAACTGTATTTAATTAAAATTTATATAGTTTCTGCATGGTAACTATATACCGATGTGTGCGTATGTGTCTCTGCTTACGTGCGGTTTGTTTATTAGAAGCTGATTGCGTCTGGATTTGAATCCACGTGGGAGCTGCCATTTCGTTTCATGCAGATATAGAACAATGTTGCATCCTCCCTCGCTCCCCTGACAACCGACCCTGGATAATCTTCATCAATCTTCCCTCCCTCTTACACCAATCAAATTTGTGTGCTCTGGGAGAGCAAAGAAGTCCCATGTATATTTCAACAAAATACCTCCAGCAGATCTGCAATGCAAAACCAGAGAAATGTGACATTTAGAATGAAAAATTTATCCCACTAACAAACGGTTCACCAATAAATAGCTTTTAATCAAGGCGGTTTGACGTGCCTGTGGTGTTTCTATCACACTTTAACGTTCTTATTAATACATAGCATTGGAATATTTTTTTTATATCATCCACAGGGACAAGCTCATGAAGTGCTCCACTATAAATAATCCATTGGCCCTGTCATGCTTTCCTCAACTTTCATCAATTCATTAATTTGCAAACCTTTTTTCCTGACAATTAGGACAAACTTAGTAAGTAAGCGAGCACTCTAGAGAAACCTTCAGTCACATAGGTATTGTTAATACAATTCTCGCCAGGACAACAGGAAACTAAAAAGATAAAAATTTCTCTTTTTATTATTGAATTGAATTGAATTTGACTTTTATAACTTTTTTTCCCGTGGCAGACAGCCACTTTGTTATCAAGAAAAACCTTCACAGCATTCTTTTGATACTTCATAAAAACCAGTGTAAACAAACCTGAAAGGTGAGAACACGTCCAACCAAGTACAAACTACATTATGACCCCATATTATGTATTCGGACAGTATTTACTTGTTAAGGTTTGGATTGTGTTTGCCAAACCATGCAGATTATTTATGTTTCTAAACCACTCATCATCGCTCCAACACTCAGACTCAGAGGTGAGTGCTAACTTTGAATGCATTAGTATTCTGTCTTATCTTACCCCTGATGGTGTTAATGTCCCTAAGTCATGACATATATTTCATTCAGGAACACTCTCGTCATGATTAAAACCATTTATAGCCACAAATTACAGTTCGGCTTGGCGCTGAAGCTCCACTCTGGGAGCTCCCTGGATGGACAAGCGCATGCTATGTCGCTCCAGGGAGACAATTTAAACCCCCCAGAGTGGAAGAAAGCACTGAGACACTGAGAAGGTGGAGGCTGGGGTGGAGGAGGCAAGCTTTTCCAGCGCAGCAATGCGCAGCGATTACAGCGGTGTAGAGGGGGGAATCAGTGTGACAGCCTACATTTAAATAGACCGCCTATGGTAGGAGCATGAATGTGATTGGACAGAGACTAATGGGCTGGCTGTCAGCTGACTACAGCTGGGGCTGCCGACTACCGTGCCCTAAATGAATTTACGCAGGCTTCATTTCATTCAGGAACACTCTCGTCATGATTAAAACCATTTATAGCCACAAATGGAATACAGTTCGGCTTGGCGCTGAAGCTCCACTCTGGGAGCTCCCTGGATGGACAAGCGCATGCTATGTCGCTCCAGGGAGACAATTTAAACCCCCCAAAAACAATGGAGCCCAACGCCAGCCTATAAGCCCATGCGGAGCATCAGCCACTGCTTCTAAGCTTGCCGCAGACCTCAGAAATTATGATTTAAACGGGTGCAGCATGCAACCCAGAGGAGGTCATACTACCTTATGTGCCTACATATGTGTCAGAGAGGCTCTCTGCGGACCTTAAATTATATGTTTTCATTGGGCGCAAGCATGCATCCCACGAAAGGTCATCCTACCTGAGTGTGCCTAAATATGTGTTGCAGAGGCTCTCTGCAGACCTTGAATTATGTTTTAATTGGGCGCAAGCATGCATCCTGCAAAAAGGTCATTCTATCTGGGTGTGCCTATATATGTGTGGCAGCCGCAGGCTGCTGACCTCTGACCCTCTGACCTCTGAATTGCTAAATGAGAGCAGCATGCTACTCAGAAGAGGTCATACTACCTTAGTGAGCCTGTGAGATGCAGCGCCTGCTGCAGAAGCAGACCTCTGAATGCGCAACAAACGAGGTCATGACTTTAACAAATGCAACTATCCCAGCCATCTCCTCAGAACAGCGTTATTTTATAAGCAGCATGTTAGAGTTTGCAGACTCTAATTAATTTGCTCATTGCTCATAATAAAATAGACAAAGAACCCCCCAAACCCACGAACGAAAGCTGCAACTGTGATAATTCAATGCCAAATATGATTCTGCATTATTGCTATGGAGGTTGAAACCCAGCGCGAATTAAAGCAAACCGTTCCTTGTGTGATGCTCCGACCGCGTGGCAGCATGGCTTGCAACAGAACCTCCACAGCCCGGAACCGGACAACCGCCGTCAATCAATGGAACAGCTGAGACGCCGCCGCACCTGCCAGGTGTGCCCCGCTGGAGAGAAGCAGCCCCCGTGAGCTTCGCAGCGGCCCCATGACACGTCAGCCGCCGCCGGTCCGCATCGACACGAGCAGCAGCAGGGCGAGCACGAACACGAGCAGTAATCCTTCCCTCACGCGGAAGCCCGACTCGCAAAACGCAAAACCGGCGGCGGAAGCAGCAGCAAAAGCCGTGTACACTAACCATGACACTTAAAGCTATAGTGCGTAACTTCAACGTGTCTAACGTGTCCAAGCTTTTCCAGCGCAGCAATGCGCAGCGATTACAGCGGTGTAGAGGGGGGAATCAGTGTGACAGCCTACATTTAAATAGACCGCCTATGGTAGGAGCATGAATGTGATTGGACAGAGACTAATGGGCTGGCTGTCAGCTGACTACAGCTGGGGCTGCCGACTACCGTGCCCTAAATGAATTTACGCAGGCTTCATTTTGTGGCTAAAATCAAACCATTAAATGCAGGTTTATTGCAGCAGCCCCAACTCACGCCCCCCTTTGCTTCCTGGAAGCTCCAGCAACCCCCAACTGCACACACGCAGACATACACATACCTCACATGCCCCCTCAGAGAGATGGATGGCGTGCGTTCCCATCCTTCTCCCAGGCCAGCATCCAGGTGCACAACAGCTGGGGAAGCTGGGGGGTGGGGTTGGTCCGCTGGATATGGAGGGATGGGAGAGACAGAGGACCAGAGACGGGTGGGTGGAAGTGGGGCCAGGGGGGTTTAAAGGATGCTTCAGGAATAAGCTATAAATTTCTTCAGGAGTGCTTATGGTGTCTGTCTGGACAGCAGTACAAATGTGTAGTGTTGCTGTTTCATCACACACCCGCTCTGCTGTTCATTTTGATAGGCAGGAACAGACGTATGTGAATGTGAATAAAGAAAGCATAACAGTGGTTGTAAACAGGAGAAAGAAAACATAAAAATAAGAGGTAGAGAAGTTGAGGGGAGTTTTTCACATGGAAAATAGATCCTGCTGATTTAAAACCCTCTTTTGGTGCTTTATTTAACATTAGAAAGAATACATCACAAACGCTCACTAGTCACATACTTGAATTTTTCAATCAGTGAGTAACTTTCTCTCTCTGATAAATGGTCCAGGTCTGTGATTTAGCCTGAAGTATTCAACTAATGCTTAATAACGGTGCAGAAAGAGTTATAGGCTCAATTCGCCCATTTGTAGAAGCGAGGGCTTTTCAGGGAAACACACCACACTGCCGTTCTTTGTATATTACATTAATGAACAAGGTTATTTATGACTGTTCAGGATACAGGCAAATCCAATGTGCCGAGGAGTTTCTGGAGTTGAAAGAAATACTGCTGGAGGTCACAGACGGAAGAATTAAACCATTAAAACATGTTCTCAAGGCTATCACTTGTTGAGCTGAAACAATTAGTTGAATAACTGAAAATTAACCAGCAACAGTTTTGACAGCTAATTAATTAATTAAATGTCTAATCAACTGGAAAACTTGCTTCTTTCTCACTAAAACCTGATAACTGTAAACTGAATAATTTCACAAAAATACTTATTAAAATAATAATAATTAAAATGTTGCTTTAAACCATCAATCAATTAATAAAAACACAATAAAAACAATTATGTTAATTATAAGTGGCGGCCCTAATCACTTGTATGTTTTCTTGCACACACAAACATCTCAGTCAAGGTCACGCTACAGACCGATTTATCACTGATCGCACGAACCAGGATGATAAAAAAGGATATCCCAACTATCCATATGTTGCGGGGTTCACATGAGGCTTCACGTGGTGTCTATAGGAGATGACTGCGTGGTGGTTGAATGGTATGGGATGGGATCCACTGAGCAGGAAACAGTGGGGTTCAGGATGACGGATGGAGTGCGATGTCCCACTGTGTGTCATGGTAAACTGTTTTTGGATGTGATTTGGCTCAGTGGGTTTAGAGTGAAACAGAACGCGCGGAGAGAGAAAATAGACAAGCGCTCTGAAGTTACCATAAGGCTTCAAAAGATAAATGGGAATCAGCTAATGCCAGTTTTTGTTCCATATAGTACAACCTGCTGATACGCATTTAAAACAATCACAGAAATGTAAATACACCTTTTCTCATCACTGTGATATTCATAGAGACTGAATGCAGAAGCACATCCACATAAACTTCAAACAGTATTATCTGTATGTGTGTGGGTACTGTAACGCAGCGTGCCATCCATCATTCGGTAAAGGCACAGTAGGCAGTATACAGTGTGTTTGGCCTCAGCTCCTCGTTCAGCTCTCATTAACCATCAATCACCCCCTCTCTACTGGCTGCCTGCATGGGAGACCTCCTGACTTCACGTCCTAGCAAGATGTTCACATAAACCCCACCCCCACCCACACACATGCACATGCACATACACGCGTGCACAGGAGGGAAAACATATACCACCTCACTCCGTGAAGTCAATGTCAAACACAGGGATTTTGAGAAATATTTATTTGCTTAGAGGTTAGTGGCTGTGGGGAGTTGTTTGTTTGCTAGTTATTTGTGATTTGATGGTCTGCCAGTTCTTGAAGTTAAATGGCTTGTTTATCCTGTAGACTACACTTCGATGAGAGTTTGAAAATGTCAAGGAGAGTCCTTCATCATTACAATAAGCACTTTGAAAGGGCAGCAATTTCCATGATTTTCGAGCTGTTTTTAATAATGAAGGGTATGGATTGTCATCTGATATTGTGTGAGAATGTAACTGCAATATTTACTGTTTACAGAGATTCTCTATCATTTTCCTGTAAAACTGTCATAGAGGAAAATTTCCATTTAGTATGCTGGGTTTAGTATTTTGTTTTGTCAGATTGGGAAAGAAGCAGCCAGACGTGTACATATACGTTTTTTAACAGCCTAACGTGATCGAAATTCCCCATCCACTTCAAGCTTTACTTCTCCACACCGAGCAAACGTGTGTGTCCATGACTGTGTATGCCTGAATGTGCATTTCTATTTGTGTGAAACAACTGTGGCTGTTTCAGCTAAGACAAATGCATGGTGGATTATAGGATGCTGCCATGGGGGGAGACTGGAGGAGGTGATAGGGAAGGGGGGAGGGTGCGGAGAGTAAAGAAAAGGAAAAAGATTACTTTTTTTTATTTTTATTGAATCTTCCTGGTGAGTTTTCAGTTTTCCCCAGGGACGTAAGGAAGCCTTGTGTATTTTTTTTTCTTCACTCACCTGCTGGGAGGCCATTACTTGACATTGATAGCTGCATGGGCTTTTGTCCTTGGCCTGGACATGCCACAACTGAACACACTCTACTGCACTGCTGAGGAGACATAAGGTTAGGGCGTTCCCTCACTCAGCAAGCTACAGTGTTTGTGGTGTAATTGCAAGTCTGTCTCTGCTGCATGGTATCCCTCCTTCCCCATGTGTTGGGCTAACTAGCAAAGAACCCCCCCCCAGTGCAACTCTGAAGCATGATCCACCTCTGATCAGGAAACAAAGTGGGTAACGATCCCCTATATACAAGTGTCAATGAATTATTATTATGGCCACTTTTATACCACTGATGGAGTCAACCCCTGACTTCCTTCCTCTTCCTCTCATACTCTCTGGCTTCCTCCATCTATTCCTCCAGCTCTCCTCATCCATCTCTGCCCCCCTCCCCTCCACCTCTATCTCTTTTGGTGTATTTCTTTTCCTCACGACTGTTCCCTGTGTGTGTCTTGACTGTGTGAGAGAGTGAGAGATGGATTGAGAGAGGGAGAGAGGCTGAGAGAGATCTGACACATGGGCCCAGTTCCTTAATAATGTCATTCGGTGTGAACGCTATTAGCAGATTACCCTTGGCCCAGGGCAGCCTAGCCATGTGCAGGAACTAGATAACCTTGTGTTCGGTAATTTAATATCAACACTTCCCCTCTTTTCTTACCACGCTTTACAACACACAAATACCCCGCTTGTCCCCTCCGGTCCTATTTCTTGAAGAGAGAGAGGGAGGGAGAGGGAGAGAGAGAGAGGATTACACGATAGTGACTTCTTGAAGACTCCTTTCCTCTGCTGAGGAGTGTGGCAAATTGTCCCTTGTCCATGGTTGTGAGAAAATACATAAACAGGCTTATAGTGAAAATTCCATCAGATTTAATGCAGTGAATTTAACTCAGCGCAACATCAAAGGAGCCGCCCATCTTTTAAAAAGCCCTAGATGGGGTAATGTCATTTTCCCCCTCCTTCTGGTTTTTCTCCTGGCGGGCTATCATAGGCCCAACATTTACCACATATCAGGCCTATATGAAAAGCGCAGAAGAAATTTCCTGTCACACAGTTTGATACTGTAAGAGTGGGTGAGGGAGGCAGGGGCAGATAGAAAGGGAGAGAGAGAGATCTACCACTTAAAGGAGCAACCGTTATGGAATCAAATCCCACGCTCTATCCCCCACAAGCTGAATCACAATCCTGCATTAGCTGAGATATCACACCTCGTCCTGCTGCTGCTCTTTTTCCCACCGCCCGTGAGCCAAGCGGGAGCGAGAGGCCAGACGGCCCGGCCCTATCACTCACCGGCACTCTCTCACACCGGCATTACCACGCCTTTATCTCATCTCCTGCAGCCCGCCACGGCCGGCCGCCTCTCGGTCCTCCAGGCTACTTTACTAATAACCTATTCCTTATCAGTCACTGTGCACCTCTGCCTGTGATCAAAGAGCCAATTAATGGAGCGGGGAAAGGTGAAGCATTCAAATAATGGAGACAGCTGTTTTTCTCTGTTTGAGAAAATCCATTTTGTATTGTTATCGGCTCCAAGCAGCCCCCCCCCACCCCCTCCACACACTCTCCCCCGACCAGCGCTTAATTCAAGTCGCTGTCTGCTTCTGCCTGGCTTGATAAGAGAGAGTGAGAAAAGACAAGGGAAGAGAGAGACGGGGGGTGGAGTGAGTTGAGGGGGGAGAAGAAAAGAGTCATGGTCACAATGAACTTTATGTAGAAGAATGTGGCAGGAATATCACAGCAGTCCAACTCATCCCTGAGCTTTATCAAGTCCAAAGCGGTTCAACACAGAGATAAAGACGGGGGGGGTGGGGGGGTGGGTCATTGAAAGGCAGAGCTTCCGGGGCTGACGAGCTGCTTGACGGCTTCACTGTCATTCAGCGTGAAAGGGAGCAGCTGATCCCAGCTCTTTCAGGTCCAACACAATCTTGTCAGGCAAAAAACCTGAGGTTAGTTAGGAGGTTAATTGTACTGGTGTCACTGCAGTATATAAATAGCTCCATCAAAGACCCATATCGTAACAGCTTTGTTGTAATGTGTGGTATTACTCCTTTATTTCAACAGTCCATTTAGCCTCGTCAGCTAAGCCTGGTGACAATTCAGGGCATGGGGTAAGTTTGTCACACCAGGATGTCTAATCAGTCTTTATGTCCAAGATGGAACTTCCTACAGTCCAACTCACAGTAGAGTCAGCGATGACTAGCCTAGCTGGTCTGTTTCTTAATAAACAACCAGCGATAGGCTACATGCCCAGGAAACATATATTAATGAGACTGTAATTACTGTTTAGATCACAGATTGGCTCTGGCTGACTTGGCTCAGCCACCTGAGGCTGCCATACACGCTCAATATCAGTCATTTAGTACCTGTTTTCATTTATTAAACAACGTGGCTGGTCCGCCAGGAGGAATAATTTACAGCCAGTCAGACTGCAGGATGAGGGCATTTGAACACAACGATTTTAATGGATGCAGTGCTGCAGAAGACAGTATATTTTTTTTATCCCTCGGTCACTTGACAGATGGTGCACAAGGTTGTCCGATGATTTGATGTCCATTCAACATCATGTCAACCTTAGATAGCTGTTCATTTCCTTTTTTCATTTCATTAATTTTAGGTAACATTTCCCAGAAAAGGTTTTTTATCTTCTGGATATTGTATAGAATTATTGTCTAGGATGTTTTCTCTGTGGGCGTCGGGTTCAGATTGTATGTGATGTTGTCTCAACAGTCATTACTCTGGAAAAATTTTAAAGTTGCGTACACAAACTTAAAAGTAAACTTACAATCAGATTCAACAAATTTTCCACCTTTTACACAGGGTTCTGTGGCAGCCAAGGTCAAAACAAATTCAACTGGTTTCACAGATTAATTTAACAACTATCAATTCACTCCAACAACTCCTGTTGTAAATTAGCTCCCACTTCCCAACTAGCACAACAACCTGTCTCCCTCCCTCTCAGTTAGTCACAGGAACGTTGTCTAATACAGATCACATGTCTCACTGACACCTTACAACCTGGATATAGCTATCTGGAATTATTACTGTAGTAATTTCTAACTGGATTAAACTGAACACAACAACCTATAAAAGAACAGTTACATTAACAGGTCTCCCTGTCCATTACAATATGCTGTCTTTTGCCTTATAAGCAAGACATTTGACGTGTGTGTGTAAAGTAATTTTATGTTTTGGGTGGACTGAATTGGGAAGCTCTGCCAACATGTATCGGCAGGTGTATTATTCCTAGACCTCTAAATGTATTTCACATTTTCATTACAGGCACACAGCTGGTATTCAACACTAATCTGAAAACTGTGTGTAACCTTTAATTGTAATGGTTTTATTTGCAGGCTGTGCTGCAGTGTTTTTGTTTGGAAAAAACATCCTATTCATAATCATATCCTCCATCTCTTCCCTCACTTCCCATCACTCTGCGCTCTTTCTTTTTTTTTTGTTATTTTGGCACAGCACCAAATAACCAAAACAACAACCAACAACAGCAGAACAACCAACAGCAACATAACCTTAATGACATCATCAGTATTTGTAGTAAGTACCGTCGTCAGTAAGTAATTTTGGATGCTGCTGCTGCTGTAATGAAAAAACATGAGTCTCAAGTCTCTGAGGCAGGTATTAACATATTTATTACACCGTAAAGAGAACAACAATACCAGAATTATACTGCAAAGTTTCACAGACTGACAGACCATAGTTTACAGCCCAAAAAAGAATTAAAAAAAAGAAACTAAAAGAAATAAAATCAACAAGAAACCACAGTTCTGACATAGTAGACTGGAAAGCTCTCTAGAGGACACTGACCCTAAGCGATGGAGAGACCGCTCAGCGTCAGCCTACCACTAACCTGTGGTTTTCATGTCTCAATTAAGTATTGCACAACAACTTCAAATCATTTGAGCTCTTTTTTTTTCACAATAAATTTTCTCAAGAGAACGCAAAATAAACACCCTCCCACCCCTCAAGTTCAACTCACTCCCCCAGATTAATGCTATGGCCTTTGCTGTTCACTGTTGGCCCCCAAACATTTCCCCAAAGTTTTTTTGTTAAGTAAGAAATATTTCCCCCTATTGTGAAAAAACAGGCATGCCTAAATTCATAGCCTTAGTCTTTTTATGTATTTATTTTTTTTACAAGCTTTTATTTTGTATACCCACCAACCCCCCCCTCGTTTGAATTTTACCCCAGCTGAACAAGTCGACAAGCACTTTAGCATGTCTTCACAACGGAGAAGAGAAAAGGAGAAAAAGGTGGAGGGGAAACAGGGGAGGAAAAAAGAGCGAGAGAGAAACAACATTTCTTATCTGTGACCTTAGCTTATGTCATCGAAATAGGAATCGACAACACTTTTCTTTAAAATTAGCACAATTTCTTTTAAAATCTGTTCAAACAATTCAAACTCTTGATGTACTCTAGAAACGCCACAGGCATAAAGGAACATAACAAAAGTTTTTTTTTCACTTTTTTTTTCTCATTTCTATTCATTTATGTTTCATTTATTTATGAGGTCTGCATTGTTACCAAGTAGTGATATGGTTTTGCAGCTGTATGAGCTTCGACTTTGGGTTTTTTATTTTCCTGTTCTCTTGTGCCCATTTGGTTTCGACTAGACCAGTATCAGCGCCGCGACTGATGCTCTTATCGTGCTGTAAGAGGTAGAGTGAGACTTGTTTGCCACCGAGGAATTTGTAGCAAAACACACATAGAGGAGGGAAGAAAGAAAAAAAATAGAGCTTCTCAAATAATCATTGAGCGATAATGTTTGTATTCCGTTTTTTCTTTTCTTTTTTTCAAACCCAGGTTTTGCCCTGATAATGATGAACACACATTGTTTGTTGTATACTTTCAAATACACTAGTGTTAAAACAGCTTTGCTGCTTCTTCACAGCTTCTGAGGAGTCGTGAGTAGGGTGTCAGACACCTTTTTGGATTGTTTAACCCTTTTAGAGTCAAGAATGCAGGTGTGAGTGTTTTATTTAGACAAGATAAGGGAGAGATGAGGAAGTGCAGAGGGAGAAAACTGCCCAAAACCTTTGTGGGCCTCCACTTGTTCCTTGAGGTCAGAATTTGTAACGCGCTTCTGTGTAGCACCAAGGTGTTTGGGGTGAAGAGCCTTTGTGTGCGTCAGGGTAAGTGCTCTCTTACTGCGAATGAGAGGTTTGTTAGATTTACATTGAAGGTTTACAACAACGCTGTTACTGATTATCTATCTCCCAAACAATGACATACTCTGATATAAATAAATATACAACTGCTGTAAATGATGTTGGTGTGAAAGCCCAGTCTCACATTCACCTCTTTGAGAATAAAGAAATTAACTGCTTAAAGCTGAAATGGGCACTTAATCTGACATTTGTGTAATGAGAAAATGCACAAACAAGATAAAAATATCCCAAGAATTTCTCCCGAAAATGATCACAGAAGTTATTGGTGTTCATGTCACATTAGTTATTATTGCTCCAGTTAAAATGTAACACTGCTGTGAAATCATTATGTTATGTAATATTATGTTTAATTCACACCTTCTCATTCCACAATGCAAGATGAGTGCTGTCGGTTTCCAGAAGAAATTAAAAGGAATGACTTTATGACACTTTAGTTGTTTTTGTTCTGTGAACGTGTGAACAAAAACCTGCAGAAATAAATAACCAAATATTTGTGTGAACAAACCTCTTTTAAAAAGTTGTTTAAATCAGGATTTTGGTCCTTGGTGTCAGTCTTTGGCTGTTTTTGGTGATTTTTTTTGTGTTTATCTCTTGTGTTAATACTGTGTGTTACCTGGCGCTTTGCAGTGTTAAAGCTGTCAATCGGACTCTACACCTCTGCATTTGGAAAGTTAGTCTGTTAGAATATTTTTTTTATTTATTTTTTCTACTTTTTTTGGTGGTTTTTATGTTTTCCTAAAAAATAACAAATATTTAACAAACGTTCAGTAATGTGCATGCACTGTCTGTAACTATTTTTTTTTTTAAAAAAAGGAGAGAGAGAAAACATTATGGCTGCTTCTGATAGCATGTTAAGAAGAAAAAAAAAGTGGGTTTGGTGATTTTACATTTTTCCAGCCCTCCCTCCCTCATTCCCCAAAAATGTAAAAACAGATTATGCTATCACTACATACAAAATGCTTGATGAATTATGGCTCTATACCGACAACACAAGTATGCTGAAAAGAAGCATGCTGAAATAACCTCTTTGACAGTGCAAATACATGTATGTATGTCCCTTGTACAAAACATTTAGGGTTAGCATTCCACGCAACATGCTAGTTCTCAGAAAAGATCTGGGTCGGACTCAAGTAGCAGCTCTGAGATATAGCTTGTGTCTTTTCTTGAGGACAAAGGGAAGTAAAACTTATAAGAACTACGAGGGATCTACCACTTACACATAGAATAGAAAAGCAGCTCGGAAAAAAAGATAACACTTCTTTTTTTTATCTCTTTTTGCACCAGCTGGAGAGACAGAGAGAGAGAGAGTTATGAAGGACTTGTGACTTGTTTGAAGTACTATGCATTGTCACAATAGTCCAACACATATACAATAAATAACCATTGATGACACCACAGGACAGAAGTCTTAAACACCATGACATCTATAGAAAAAGAACATGAAGAAAGATGAAAATGTTTTTCAGCGTTGAGACAGGAGGGGGGCGTCTGGGGCGAGTCTCCACTCTGCAGGTTTTCAGCTCTACGTGGCCCAGCGGCTGCTGTCCAGGTGATTTGACAGTCTCACCAGTGGGATGATGACTTCACTTCCTGTTGGAGAGCTTCTGTGTCCCCCCCTCCCCCTCCACCTCCCCAAGCATACACGTGTGAATTGTAGTCAGTACATCCTCCACATGTGCAGTGGGCAAAGTTTTGTATCTTGTCCAAGAATTCTTCCTTTTACATCCTTCAGGGAGATGGATTTGTATTTCCCAGCCCACTGACCTGGATATTATTACAAGTGAGAGGGAAATAACATTGGTTGAACAGCTGGCTCTGCTTGCAATCTGCTGCACATCTGCCCATTTCATGGCGGTCTGTGGACCAGAGATTCAGTCCACCCCTCTCCCCTCGCCAGGCAGCAAATTTGTTTATGTATCCATCCGTTGGTGTGTCTTTCAGAGAATTTAAATCCAATTTCTCTCGCTTCTGACATTCTGCAAGATACATACAGTATGTTCCCTTTGTTTGCTGTTTGGTAAAAGATCTTGAGGTTGACTAGTCTCATGTCCCAGGTACAGGAAGGAAACAAGTGTTAATTCAAGGATGGAAAAAAAAAAACATAAAAAAAAAAAACAGGGAGGGCGGGGGTTCGGATATACGTGTCTGGAATTCACGGCAATCTCTGCTCAGTCTCAGTCTTGTATTTACAGGAGAAAATAAGATAAGCTACAATGACAGCAACATTAACAACAACAGGCACAACGACAAACGGACAACAAGAATAGCAAGTGTAACGATAAAAGGATGTCAATATTTAAATTCATTCATTCAAAACAAAGAATATCTTTGTGTTTCTTAAAGTCATGGCAAGTCAATATGACCTGATTATGGACCTCCTCCTCCTTCTATGACTACGCTGCAAGATAGACAGAAGCATTGCCATCTCTTTCTGTTAGCCACGTTAGCTTAGCATCTTTGCAAGGCAATGTAGACAGTCATGCTGTTTGTGGGGTTGAGGGCCAGCTCTTAGGCCCTGGAGGCTTTTGCCTCCATCCTCTGTGGGTCTCTTAGCGTGGTGTGCCATCTAGGGCAGAGGAGGATGGGGTGCTGGGGGTGGATGAGCGAGGGGTAGCAGCAGGCGGGGTAGCAGCCGGACTCCCAGTCCCGCTGCTCGGGGTGCAGGCCGATGAGCTGATGGGAGCAGGGGTCTCTGACCCGGGAACGCCTCCCTGCTGCTGGTTGGCCTGCTGCTGCTGGGCCTGGAGGGTCTGACCGCAGACGTGGTGGTGCTTCTCCCAGTCTTTATGCTGGCAGAAGGAGCCGCAGTAGCGTGCTGTGTTGCAGCCGCTGCACGTCTCACTGGCCTTGCGGCCACAGTTCCAGCAGCTCTGACAGACAGATAGAGATAAAGAGTTAACTAACACAAAACACAATCCAGCAGCAGGATTCACAATCACACAGGCAGTTGGCTTGTTCAGCTGATGAATATCTGATAAAACTGTAATCAGGGACCCTTGTTTGTTTTATATTGTGCTTCTATACACTTACATAGATGACGATGTTTGATAGATGACAGCAGACAGCCACATCAAACAGAGAAGTAGTGAACATGACTCTGAGATTAGCAGCAGATACCAGTGAGTGCCCCAGACTGCACATTAACAGAACAAACGTCTGCTTTTACAACTAGCTTAAAACAAACCGCAGACAGATCAAAAACCCATCTCTTATTGCACTTAGGGCCTCTTATATATCTTAGACCGCAGAGGGGGATGTTGGGGCGGCGGCATATACACAGGAAACAGGAGAACAAGGTTACAAACAGCTTCTGAAAGTTCTCCTCTGGGGCACCTCTCTCATAAACATCACTCCTGCAATTAACATCAGATGTGAGTCATATATCCCTCTCACTTAACTGATTAAACGTCAAGGTCTCCAATGGTGATTAGCAAATGAAAGCTCCTTCCCTCTTTTCCTCTCAGCTGAATTGGTAACACCGTTCTAAACATGCTAGCTACTCGGTCGGAAAAATAAAGAGGGAGCAGGAAATCGAGGGTAATAGATGCTTGATTAATCTTGTTTTGATTTGTTGTGCTCTGTCTCTCGATCTAGAATAACCTCTGTTAGCAGGAGCATTTTAAAGCTGTGAGTACTCAGCAACAGCTTTCACGTTTGTATCATCAAAGTGACACCTTTTGATGTTTTGAGGTGTGTGTATATTCCTACCTCGCTGGAGTCCTCCTGCTGGTTAATTATGGAGAGTGCATCCTCGGCCGCCTGCCGCTTAGCCTCGGCTACCGTGCGCTCCATCTTGGCCCGCTCGCTGCTGATCATCTCGTGAGCCTTGCGCTCAGCCTCTGACACGGCCTTCTGCAGCTCTGACATGGCCTGCCGCTTTACCTCATTCACCGCCTCTTCTGGAAAGAGTGTGGAGACAGAGGAAGTCAAGCCTCCCGAACCTGCAATGTAGTTTGCATTATATCACACTGTCGTTGGGACTTCATTTGTTAACAGTCACTCATGTTTTTACTTTTTGCCACAGTTTCACTTTACATACACACAAGCATGTTAGAGAAAGTTAGATTTTTTTTGTAAAAGCATGTGTCACTTTAAAAATGTGTGTGTGTCCACCGTTCTAAATGCAGTAACACTTTTCTGAGAGTTTAATTCAACGGTAGTGGTGTCTAAGATTGTGCCTGCTGAAAGATTAATGGTAAAAGCTGTTTCATCTGCTAAATGTGTAACACATCTGGAGGACAGAACCCGTAACCATAAAACCAATGCTTTCACTCATTTTTATGGGAGGACAAAATCTGCGAGATGTACTCTGTAGTTCTGAAGATGATGAGAATCATTTTACTTGGCAAAGAAAACTACTGCAGTTTTTCTCATTTCTAATTTTCAGACTTCAGGTTCTGACTGAACATCAAATCTGAGTGTGGTACATACAGACTCACAAGTTGATTTCATCAAATTTTTTTGTTAAACATAATTAGTATACTGCAGTACTCAATAGTATATATTGCTATGACAGCGACAGTGATGGTGGCGTGTTAAATCTCTTAGTTCCTCTAATGGGTTAATGTGTGATGAAATTGGAATATAATTTATGATCATAATCTCATCCGAAGATAAGCAAACAATACATTTTTTCTTTTAATTTGAATGACATCCTTGAGACAACACCGTGAGCCAATTAATCCCAGGTAATCACTCTGAAAATGTGCGTATGAGCTGGAGCAATGTGTTATTTTATACTTGTTTTTTGGAATGAATAACCTTGCCGCGCGGGTGTTAAGCGGTGGTATTTCAACCCAAACGTCAAAGCAAAAGGAGGCCTTTTTTGTTTGCTCCCATCAAGCCTGTAACTTGACTAATTGTGTATGCAAATCAGGCAATTTATATTTAAATTATGCATTTCCATTGTGATCCCAGATGCCCATGCAGTGAGGGGAAGTGGGAAACCGGTAGGACACCGTGCAAGGTGCTTGAATATTTATCACCAACTGTAAACATTTTGCCCATTTCAAACAGATGTATTCACCGCCACACTCCATTGTGTTAAAAATCCTATTTTGCAATCCTCCCTGGGTCACATTTAAATCAGTCCCTCCTCAGCCAGAATACGTGCAATTGAAGCGAAAAGGATAACAGAAATACCGAGAAGAATGCAGACAAAATGGAAAATAGCAGTCACCATTTATCTTACAGACAAAAGATAAATGCAGCTTTATGCCTGACAAATATGCTTCACTTTACTTTGTTTCCTTTGTACAAATTATACATGTATTACAAATGTAAAATCAGGTTCAATAGCAAACAGAATGTGTGCTTTTCTAAAGACAGAGATATTTTCTCTTCATCGTGACTGAGCTAAATTTTTAAACTGGGGTGGTTTTGTCTTTAACCTACTGTGCTGCCTGAAGTCATGGAAATTGCCCTGGTGCCGTGTGATATATGCCTTGTGCATGGAATTGTGATTACACACCAAATGCCTTAGATGGAAGATCGATCAAAGCTGGTGAGAGGAGGCGAGACTGGAGAGCAGGGAGAGTCCCGATGGTGATACTCAATTCAATTTAAATGCATATTACTTGTTCTGAGTATCTCACACATCATGCTTGGTCAAGCAAGGGGACAATTTCTTTTCTCCAAGGGGTTTAAAAAGCAGATATACTGTATCACTGATGGTGAAAAACAAAGTGGATTCCTCAAGCATCGAACCCTCAGTGGAAAATTCTTTCAGTTTTTCAGGACAGCGATAATGATGATTGCAGCTGCGTTCACGAGTTCAAAGAATGCTGTTTGTGTACACTACAAATGTAATGGCGACTAATGAAAGCTGTTAAAGCAAGAAATTAGTTTCGATACTTGATCTTAACTGGCTCAACAAATTTGCCTCCACAATTTTACATCACTTTCTTAAATAGAATAGCTGCAATGTCTATCGCTGGGGGGATTATAAAGTTCCAAAAGCAAAAGGATACCTAATCTTGCTACTGTACTTTAAACAGCAGAACCACTGGACCAGCTGCAATAGCTACTTATGTCCCTTATTTGACTGGTGCAATAAAAACATTTTACGGCCTGACATCATATTTGGAGTGTGTCGAGTGCGGTGGTGGAACTCTTATTTTTTAACTTCCTACTGTATCAAATATAAATGATTTTCTAAGAGCCGCCTGACACTTAAAATCAGCTCAGCTTCAGCAGGGGAGGAGGTTGCACACAGCACACGATGCTGGGATGAGATGGGAGAGTGGGGTTTAAAGGAGTGCCTCTCAACCACTTCCAGCCCTCAGACACCTCAGTGAAAAAGACGGCTTTGATTTCAACAAAGTAAAATGTCTTCAAAACTGCAGAAAGATAAAGAGAAAACAGAGAAAAGTGTGCGTGTGTGTGTGTCTGGCTGCCATAAAAGTTCAGCTCACCAGCTTTCTTCCAGATCTCTTCGGGGACGTAGCCAGACACAGGCCGATGCAGCAGCTCCCTGTGAATTTCTGGGAAGACACAAACACATGCATGACACAATGCAGGAGACTGCAAAATAAATAAGTGTGGTATTGAACCTCTTGGTTACTCTGATATTCCCATCAAAAAGTTTCAGGAATAAAGTCTAATTCTTGTGTGACTGGCCGAATAAATTTGGGAACTGTAAAATGACTGGGGACACCAACATGTATAATAATATGTAATATAAGTGTCAGCAAGATAATCATACTCAACAGTAGAGGACCTAGAATTGAACCCTGGGGGACACCATAGTTACAGTCAGCTTCTCAAGACAAAAAACTGCAGGAGAAAAATTACTCATGTACCACTCAAGTCATCTAAGAATAAATCATCTTAGACTAAATAATTATAGGGCTGACAACTGCATATTTACGTAACTAGGAAAAATGACAAATTTCAAGGAAATGTTTATAGTGCTTGTAGAGTCAAAAGTGTAGAGAGGATAAATAGAGGCAGAATGACATTTTCCAAATTCAAAATATAAACCCCCTGAGGAAAAAAATGTGTGGAGATACCAGAGAAGAACATATCATACCACTTAAAAACACTTGCATGAAAACAGTCTGAAATAATTCACTAAAAAAACTGGTTGTTGGAATCAACTTAAAACTTACCGATTGCAACAGTCTTGTAATGGCTATATTAGGTATTTATTTTACTACCATGTTCTTGTGTGTGATCCCTCACCTGATGTTGGGTTTTCCTGTGCTGTGGGGCTCTGCTGCCTCGACTGCCCACTAGTGGTGCCCTTCTTCAGCTCCTCGGCGTCACTGTATCGTCGGATCCAGTAGTTGAGCTCCTCACGATCGGCCTCCTGGCACCGCCGCAGTACTGTTAGCGAGCGCCTTGTTTTCTCCACCATGTCCATGATACAGTTCAGCAGCTGGGGGGGGGGTTGACAGAGAGCAGACATGGCGCTGAGTTTCAACAGATGTAAACAGATTCATTGAAACTAAGTAAAGATGTGGCGTGGTTTTAAATTAAAGCCGTATCTGTCATGTTACTTTAGTTATAGCGTATCATTTTTGTCTGTTCATGTGGATGGTGGAGAGCGATTCCAAAACAACAAGTGTATATATTCAATACACTCACTGCTGAATTGTTGATCCAGTTTGTCAGATCACACTTTAATCTTATTCCACCCTGTCAGTCAATACGTCAGGTTCATACTATGTGATGGGTGATTCAATTTTAACGTCAGTGAGGTGAGATACCGTCATATTTCATGCAGTGTGCAAATGAAGAAAGTAAAAGATTAAAATGCTGATGGGGAGCACACACAACAGTTTATCACTATTTTCATTGTAGACACACTTCACATGCAGGGGTGCAGTACACATCAATTCTATACAACAAGAATAAATTTAAATATTTTCACTGTTCTCGTGCACATTAAAGACTTCTTATTCTGTAGTTAATGCACATAACAGAGACTTGTAGGGCAATCTCATATAGCATGTTATAATCTCATAATTCTTAGCAGAAATGAGAGCACAGATTATCTCCGTTCCTTACAGAGACATAACTGTAATGTATAGTAATAAAAAATGTTATTACTTTTCTTACATGGTCAAGGTGCTTCCACTCCTCAGCCCACTCTCTGTCTGTCAGCCTGTGGTCAATCACTTCCTCCTGCCTGGTCCCTGTGTGCATTCCTGTAAGAAAGACGACAGACAGACAGACAGACAGATGGAAGGATAAACAAAGGGCAAGTCAGCATGGCACAGAGGATCAATTTAACATTACTCCACCACTTGCTTGTGCTCCCTTTCATCCATCTTTCATTCAGTCCCCGGTTGCCACATTCTCTCCATCCATTTCTTTCTCTTCCTCCCTCCCTCCCCCCTTTTCTTTGCTGTCTCTCCATTGCTCTCTCTCACCCTGAGGGCAGGACTCAAATAACGGAGCTTCTAGTCCAATAAACATTCATCACAAGGCGAGACATGGTAAATGTCCCCCTATTTTTGGAACGGAGCCAAAGTCGTCATTATAGCTTCATCAAGGCTCGGTCTACACTACGCAGAGAAATGCCTCTAATACAACATCACTGGGCCTAAATGTGCCGCTGTTGTGTGCGATCAGACATGTCGTAGTGCATCATTACAGTCTGACTTCAGGTGGTTTCAGAGGCTTAAGTTGTGGTGAGTGCTGTGTGAGGCCTCAGACACACGTCCACATGCTACACCAACAAGCATCTGCCAGACAGAAGTGGACGCTGACACTGACTGATTATCATTATTTTTTAAATTTACTGATCTTGGTATAGAAAGAAGTGAGAAAGCCTGAGAAATGATGTAAAAATGATGTAACTGTTGTAACTGCATACTTTTGTATATGAAATCCTCTTTATGTTTCTCTTTGACACTGTTCCATACAGTGGGATTAGTTTTTGTCTAACAGTTCAAACGCACGCACACACACACACACACTGTGTATATACTGTAGTCCCACAAGTTCTCACCGATGGACCTCGCTCTCTCCCTGATCTCCCGATGATTGGAGGCGGGGTGTCTGTAGGTGTCTCGGTAGTGATGGGCAATGGCCATGTCGTCCAGCCTGTAGTGCTGCGGAGGGAGAGGGCCTGGGTGGGGCAGGCCGTTGGGTTGGTAGGACAGTCCGTTGGATGGGCTGAAGCGCTGGGCGGGGCTTATGGTGCACGGCCTTTTGCTCGGGTGAACATCCTGGTGAAGGGCACCATCTCGCTCGAAGCCATTCTCTTTGGTTCTGTGAGGAGACGGAGAGAGATGATTTTTGAGGTGCATCTAACGCCGTACACCGTCATTTCAGTTTCAGTTTAGAGGAAATTATTGGGGATTTTCACAAGAAAACTGAAACAAATGTATTAAGAACTTGCGGCATTATTACACCCTACTGGCGAAACACTTCACATGTTGCAAGTACAATAAGATTTGACACCAAATATGAGTGGATTGTTTGCTGTTGTTACTGGATTTGAGCACATTCTTGTTACAGTGACAGCCTGGCAAATAACAAAGGACCCCTTGTGGCAGAATGGAACAGGAGAAAAGAAAAGAGGAAATAAAAAAAGGGGAGAGGAGAGGAAACAGGCACAGTGTGATTTTTATATCACACCTATTTTGTAAAAACGACTGATTCAGAATTTGTTTGAATGTGAAACATATCATCACAATAACTGTTTTAGCCCTTTGTGCTGCAGTGACGCTTTGAATTCAACCTCTCACCAGACAAAGGAACTTGTGTGGGGAAAAAAAAATAAAATCTTGGAATCATGCTGGAATTCTTTCATTGAAAACATGAGCATTCAACACACAACATGTGTGATCACACAAATTACAGGTACACACACTCACACAAGTAGCTTCCAGGGGATCAGGTGGATTTTTGTCAGCCTGCTTCCGAAGATTAATGTGGCCAGGTGTGTTTGTGTGTGTGTGTGCATGCTTGCACATGTGTGTCCAAATGTCTGTGTGTGTGTGTGTGTGTCCTTAGCTCTGTCAGTTCACAGTTAAATCTTTCCAACCCCCCCGACTTGATGCAGTTTCCTCTCTCTCTCTTTCTCTCTGTCTCTCCATCTTCTCTTCCTTCCCATCTCTCTCTCCGATGAACAGATTGAACTTCTTAATGAGCTGTTTTTATGGGCTCCTAATGCTCATCCACAGCTCTCCATATGCTCTTTCCCTCCATCCGTCCGTCTCTCCCTGCCTCCCTTGACTCATCCATCCATTCTTCTCCCCCCACCAACCACACTCTTCTCTCCCCAGCCTTCCTGCTGCAACAATGTTTATATCTACAGGCGCTGGAGTCCATGCATATTCACACTCACCTATACGGGGCTATCATCGCTCAGTCACACTGTAGATGCTTACAAGCCAAGTTCACATGCACCTGTCAATGAACCTGACATTTTAATACAATTTTTAATTTATGAAAGATGCAAACTTCTGTCAGGGCCCCTGCTCTGTCATACCCAACACACACTCACATGCACACACGCTCACACACTCTACACAGTGCGTGTCAAGATTTCTAAAATTGGGTCCTCATTGTCTCCACTGTAATGTGATTAACAGTGTCTCATAATGACCAACATATATTATTAGCGTTTTTTTTTCTCAGCTGAAGAAAGAGTCACACTTAATATGAGATAGGGCTTTAATTTTTCACTTTCCTTGTTTAATGAGTGGACTTTATCTTATTTTAGTGAACTATTTCCCTCTTTTGTTGTTATATAAATGTAATATTCCAAGTATTTCACGTTACGAACCTTTCCGATTTACAGGGGCATGATGCCTTTGCTTGCCTGGGAGACTTTTGCTGAGAAACAGCTGCAATACGTGTCGGCTTGCGTTAACAAAAGCAAGTGAGACGGATCAGAATTAATCAATTAGTGAGTGAGAAGAGTATTTCTGCTAAAAAGAGACACTCAGAGCAGTGAAGTGTTGGGTATTGGGTAATTACGTTGTATGCCATTGATGAAATTAATGCTGTGAAAATATGCTGAATTAGACTGAATTTACCATGCGAGCCATTACAGTACACGTACCAGTAATTTTGCACTCCTAGCTATTTAAATATCGCTTTTGGAGTAAGAATTTATAGACCACACTACTGTATATGTAAATCTTTTTTTTCTGCTGTGCATATTGTTCTGTGATATTCCTGGTCTGGTTTTCTGCAAAGAACGGTATAAATCAGAATGCATTGATAGTGCATTGTTGTCTGTAATTAAGGATTCCCATTCAAATTCCAATATTCCAACACAAGGCTCCAATAAGTGAAAATGCAGAGCAGAGGTAAGCAGAAAGCAGAGGTGCTTAGCCAGCCATATTGGTGCTGGAGCCTCATCTGTATGTGTTATCAGCCCATCTCCCTAGGTACACACACACACACACACTCACACAGAGATGCACATACATGAACCATCGTTATACTTTCACACTCAAAAGACAATCATGCACACACACACACATTCATACAAAAAGACCACATTTTCTCACAGAATACAGATGCCGACTTCTCTCACATTTACACACACATATCTTTTCCCTAAGCTTGCTCCCCTATGCACCAGACGGACTGCAAATATGCAGGTATTACAGAAAAAGTCTGCCTATCCGACTGTTGGGGGAAAAGAGAGGTGAGAATTATTAATATCGCATTTGGCATTTTTTGTCCCTCAGCAGATATAAAAAGTACATTTTCCTCTTCCCCTGCCTGTATTAAAAATTTGCGACCCCCGGGAGTTACTTTTTTATTTCAAAAGACCATGCACACATTGTACTCATAGCACAAGCACAAAGTCACAACAAAGCACAAACAGAAAAATGCTCACAAATCTCTTTCCAGGAAGTTAAAAAATGCTTCGTAACGTCCCAAAGAAAAGTGTTTGCATTGGTCTGTGCTCGTCTGGTGGCATTTATTGAAGGTATGTTCATGTCAGTTATCATCCTGATGAGTTAAATCCCTTTGTAAGTCAATTTTCTGTGAAAATTGATACAAATGAATGCAGATAGACTGAATATTAAATTCAGTTTTACTCGCACTGGCCATTTCTGACACACAATAATGTAGTTTACTGGGCTGGGGAATGAGCCGCAGTCTTAAACGTGGCCAAATGTTCAACACACTGGTCATCTGTGTGTTCCTGGATGGCACGTCTCGCTGCTCATCCATTAGAGCACGGAACATTGAGTCATCGCTGAAGTCCATGACAACAACTGATTGTAATGATGTGGCTGGGAGCGACGCACAGGCGCACACGCTGTACTTACACAACCAGTTGAGCATGGAAGTAAATGATATTCATACAAATCCACACTGAATGGTCTTCCTTCGTTCTTCTGTCCTGAGGATGTGTGTGTGTGTGTGTGTGTGTGTGTGTGTGTGTGTGTGTGTATCCAGGTCTATCTTCTATCTCTTCCTCTCCTCAGTTCCGGCCCATTAAGAGCCGGAGCTGGGAGCCGAGGTGTCCAGCGGAGCACGTCATGAGGCCCGGTGGCGCACTGACAGACACTTCCCATACATACATTAACACATCACACTGTTGCCTTGTGTTGGCTCAGCCTCTGTCTGTGGAGTAATGTATGGGCTCATGGGGATGAAGGCAGACTCAAAGGGATTTATGCATGAGATCAAATAATAGACGAGTAAGAAGCCTCAGCTGCTTTTATGTTCAGAGCTGGTAAATTCATAAACTCCACACTCTGATCCCTGTCATTGTGTAACCACTCTTAACCCAAATTAGGATGCATTCACACCTAAAATCTTATTTCTAAAGTGGTTCCCGCTTTCTGATTCGCCCACCTGTCTGGCGTCCTTCTCTTGCCGTTCTCGTTGACGTCCAGCAGGAGCTCGGAGGAGTCGACCGGGGAGGTGGTGCTGGTGTCCAGGAGCAGCTGCTCGTGCTGGGCCAGGTACTGAGCCGGGTTCTGCTTGGCCAGCCTGGCACAGTGCAGCAGCTCCCTCTGAAGGAGTGGCAGGTTGGCCTAGAAAGACAGACAGCACTGAGTTATTAGAGGAAACTCTTGTATACTGGGAAGAGGGTGAAGAAGAAGAAGAAGAAGAAGAAGAAGAAGAAGAAGAAGGCGAAGAAGAAGAAATGTTTCCTTTTTGGCTAATTTGGGAAACAATGATGATATTCACTCTGAGCTGATCTGTCTATCCTAAAATGAAACTGCTGCTTCTTGTAGTGAAAACATGATAGAAATCTTAGTTCTATATCATAAGAAAGATAAATTCAATAAAACAGTTTAATGTCAAAATGTAAAGCTTTACTGAATCGAAACTGAGCTTGCTCTCAGGGAATATTATCTGATAGAGCATAAAAACCTCCAAAAATATAGGAAACTCACATAAGCTCATGCTGTTATAATAATATAAAAATAATAACAATCATTTCATTCCAGAAACACCAATTTGAGGTCAGAGGAGCTCCATTTCTTACATGTCATCCAACCCCTGTTTGCTCATTACCACTGAACCAAGACCACTTCCTGTGATCCAGAGTGCATTAACGCTCTCTCCACAGCGCGCACACACATTCTCTTTTTAAAGAAACAGCAGCTATTTTCAATCTCTTTGGCATAACAAGGAGGTCTGCTTTCTTATGCGGAGTTACAGGGTCATGCAGGTATGTGAGCGTCGACTTCAAAGGCATCTGATGGGGTGCATTTTGAAGCAAGAAGATGAAAGTGTTGCGTCAGGCAGGTTCAGAATGAGAGTGGGGGCTATTTTGGCGAGGAACATCACAAGAGCCTTTGGAGGGGCCATCTTTGTTAAGTTTTAGGTTTGTTAATCTTTGTTTTGTTCTCACTAACACAATACGTCTCTCTCTCGCAGGCTCCTGCTTGGTTTGTTTTATTCTTATAATCTCCTCCATTCTTTAGTCTTTTATTCACTCCATCCTTTTGTCCTACAACAGCCGATGAATTGTTTCCGTGTCTTTGACCTTTGCGATCTCATGTTTGCCATCTGCATACAGAAATAATACTCACAAAACACAACTGTGATTTCTTTACTGGTATTTATGTTTCATAATCATACAAAAATCCCTCTCCAGTAATTGGCTGTAAAAGAAATGCCAAGCACTGGCCTTCACTTTACCTGCCTGAGTTAATGGTCCGTTAATAGTTTATGATCGTAATTACCCTCTGAAAAAAAGAGCGTAAAATAGATTGCTTTGACCCTGGTGAACTCATCTTTCATTAATTGGAGGTCATCCTAATTGCCAGAGATGTGGGATGCATTAACAAAAAGTCTAAGTCGAGCAATGCAGACCGCTGAGGGGACTGGATCATTTTTCATGTGATAAACTATGGAGATTTCCCTGTGTGTAGTTATGGCAACCAACGTCTGTACATAAAAGGATAATTCCAAGTGTTCGTTCAATGGCTGTACGGCTAAAACCTGCTTAGGATGATTTATTGTGAAAATGTTGGATCTGTCACTTTTGTCAAACGGTGCCAAAATAACAATTCTGAATATGCCATGTTCAGGATACGCTGCACTTCATCAGTTTCTGTTTCCTGTGTAATTTTCCTGCGGGAGGAGAATGGAGATGACTTTGTTTTTGTCCCATTTCAATTATTTCCTATCACCACTCTTTTTCGCTTTAGCTAAATGTGTTTATTCCTCTGTGCCGCAGCGCTCTTCTCACTCCTGCCTGACACAAGAAAAACAAAACGCTTGACAGCTAGGAGGAAGAGAAACTTAAAAGAAGCACAACTTTTAACTTGAAAACAGAGAAACACTGTTACTTTGTAAGCCCGTTGTCTCGTGTGGCAGGCGTCCCGCCAACACATCACGTCACTGGAGCTGTGTGGTTTCTGATTGCCTCCTTCCAGTAAAGAGTCCCAACCAATTTGTGGTTTAGTATTAAGAGAAGGGGAAAGGAGTTGAGTGGGTTTGGGTTGGAGGGGGTGGTGGGAGGGGGGGCTGGTGGCAGACTGGAGGGGTCGGCTCGGTCTAACATTAGCGTAATGAAAAACTGTGAGATCTGATGCGCATTGTTGCAGCTGTGCTTCAACGCACCTATAAAAGCTCCCCCACACCTCCAACCGCTCTCTGCTACCATATGGTAGCTGGCATTAAAGGCCCCGCAGTGGGAAGACACTAAAATTAGACTGGGGAGAGAGAGAGGCAGAGAAGGAGCGAAGGAGGGAAAAAAAACGAGTTGCATCTTTGATTCTGCCGCCATCCCAGTGATACACTAACCATCTGGCGAGGAGAGGAGAAAGGAAGGAAAGGCTGGAGGATGGATGGATGGATAGAAAACTGTAGATAAACAGACACGGGGAAGGTATGAAGAAATGGAGAAAGAAGAAAAAGAAAGAAATGAGGAAAAACTTAAGGACAAGGAAGGAGAGAGTGAGGACACACGGTCCCTGTTTGTGTTGTTAACAGCCAGTAATGGTGGCTCTAGTGGGACCAGTTTCTGCCGCCCACATCCATGCAGGACCTCAGTGGATAATATAAGCCTGTGAATGTCAGGTCACACGTGCACACATGTGCGGATTCGCTCACGCACACGCACAGAAGCAGCAGAAAATGAGACGACATTGTACTCAGGGAGAACTAACTGTCTTGTTTCATGAATAACATTTACCTCACGCCTGTCACTCAGGCACAAAGCAGATAGAGCAAGGTAGGGAGGGACAGGCGAGGGACAGAGAACAGATGAAGAGGAGGACTGAGGGGAGACCTAGATGGCACAATATGCACATAAATAGTGACTAATTCACCTGTAAATACAAACAGGAAAAAAAAACACACCATCTCTCTTCATTTTAATCTCTCAAGGTGACCGGTGACAAATGGGCTGAAGCAAGGGCACGGCTGGATGCTTGAGAGAGTGCTCTTTCCTCTGCTAATATACCATACTAATGGCTGAAAATGGGAAATACTTGCTGAAAATGTGGCTTTAGTGGGATGAAGAATCAATGACAAAACAAGCCTGAGAGAAAGAGGAGAAGGAGGCTGGTGAAGAGTGCATGAAACGGGATGATGTCCTCGTGCCAAAACCACATTCATTGTGCTCTGTTCCAGCACAGCAGTTTCTTCAAAAATACATAAAACAACACTTTCTTTCCAGTTCAAATAGTGTGCAGAAAACTAGAGTCTGAACAAAGCTGCTAAGTCTAGGTTAAAAAAGAGCGAACCAAAAAGAGGCAGTGCTGAAACAACCCGTGCACTATTTAACTTGGAGGAGAGAGACCGAACAAGGGAAAGAAAGGAAACGACATGACAGACAAAAGGAAAACGACAGTAGCTTGTGGAATTGTAGAGAATCAGAGTGACAAGCAAAGACAAACCAGGTTAGGGATAGATGTACGAGAGAGATAAAGATTCAAAGAGAAGAAATGGGGAGAAAAATAGGGATATCATGAAAATAAGTATGCATCTGGATCTGGGCTGGCTAAATGTTTTCCAGATTTGCTCAATCAAGCAGGCGGGCGGAGAAGGAGGGAGGGAGGGGGAGAGAGAGAGAGGGAGGGAGGCAGAAGCGTGTATAGTAATTGTATATTTGAATATCTACCTTCAGAAAGGGTATGACAAAAGGTCGCAGCGGGAAGTTGGTGGCTTCTTGGAGCTTGGAGTGAAATTCTTCGATGGTTAACGTGGAATTCTGGAGGAAAAGAAAGAGAGAGCGACAGAGGAGAAAACACATGAATCCATGTGGAAGGCATTAAGCGATAATATTACTTATTGGAAGCTAAGCTATATCCTGGCCTGGAGTGAATGTTTCAGGTTTTTGTAATAGGAAGCACATGGGCCGGCCGCAGTGAAAAGAGGCATAGAAAACAAAGACACACATCTCCTTCGATTAACAAAACAAATACACATGCCGGTCTGCCGGAGTCACAGAGGAAAAACATACAGCACGATACAGCAACAGAAACTCAGTGTTTTACTAAAATAACATGGGCTTGAATGTGAATTTTTTTTTTTCATCCGTTTGCTTTAGATGTTGAATGGCTCTGTTCTATTTTCACATTAGCACATACCTGTTTATTTCTGACGTGGATGAAGATGGGCTAATTTTTGCTGTGCATTTTATGTCAAATGAAATAAGCACCTCACGGCTCACACAAGGTTTTCCTGGTGAATATATGTGTGTGCATGCATCGCATCCTCTGCCTTATCAACATAGTGTATGAGACTTCATGCTCCGTGCCTGTGTTACCTCTCTCCATCAGTGCCAACCGAGTAACTGTCTGCCTCTTTTCACAGACCAGATAAGACCAAGGTGACCAAAATACATTCCAGCTGCATGTGCTTTGGTGGACTGGGCAAATGTGCAGTAGACAGGTGAGGGGGGGGAGGGTATATTTAGTGGTTATTTTTGCGTTTTTCAGTATGTTGTGTGTACTTTATCTGAGTATTTGCAAAAGTGGGTTATGCATCTCAAGTCTAGTCTCTACATCTTTTCTTTTGTGGTTGTCTGTAACTCAAATTAATGGCTGACAAGACAGCAGTGACACTATTTTTAATTTTCAACACGATGTATTCCCAAGATGCGCGGAAAGAGTGAGAAAGCGTTAGAGAGAGGTGAACGCACACAGGGGAGTGAAATCTGCTACATAACAAGCAAAAATACAAACAAAGAAAAAAAAAATCAAGCGAGTCGGAGAGCACATAAAGAAAGGAAAAAAAAAGCTGCAGATATTATTTTTCCTCCCCACACTCTCAGCCTTATTTCCCAGACCTGAATTTTGTTACATTCAGCCTTACATCTGTTCGCCCAGATTGCGTAGGGGCTGTTCTTGACAGCTAGTGAAACCTCCTGAGTCTCCCTCTCTCGCTCTCTCCAGCACACAACTAGCTAATTAACAGTGTCACTCTTTTCAATAAGGCAGGGGGAGGGACACGGAGAGAGAGAGAGATATTGTGGAGGGAGGGGGGGTTTGAGGAGTGAGGGGTGTACGCAAGCCAAAAGGACACAGGAGAGGCATGCACATATGCAGACGGTGAGAAAAATAAACATAGTGAAGCCAAAAGGAGGCTATGCTCTGTGTGGCTAATTAAAAAATTCCTCCCTCCATCTCCTCCGCCTCCCCCTGCCCCTCCCCCTCTCTGCACAACATTCAATCACTATTTCTGTATTCCCCGGTTTGTTATGCTTCACATTTTCTCAGATCACACGGACGGCGCGCTAAATCTTAAGATTTGTGTTTTATTTACCTCATGCACTTGGTGATGTAGCCTTGATAGAACCATCAGCTGCAGAAACCTCTGCACACGCCGTGGTTGAATACTTTCATTTGGCCCCGATGTTTTTGTTGTTTATCTTTTCTATTATCCGTAAAAATCAGACATGCTTTAATTGCAATTTCGAACGTCACACTGTTTTTAATCGCCGGGTCGTAATTTGGTTTAGACGTAATTATTGGCACTGCTTTCATCTGTGCATCCTCTTAAGGACACAATCATCAGTTTGTTGTATTTCCAAAAACGTATGAGTTAAATAAATAAATAAGTGCTTAATATTGCAACTGGCTGAGTCATGTCAGGTTATCAGGCACCTGCACAACCTTCGTGATACCGTTAGATTGATGTTAAAATAAGAAGCCTAATCCTCATTAGTGCGAGCCTCTGGTTTTCCAAGCCGCTGCGTGTTGTATTTCAGTTTAAATGAATGTAAAGCAGTTAAATCCTGAGGGGATCAGGTGAATAAAAAATGGTAGTTTGATGGTTTTGATGTGAGTCTTTGTTCTCCTCCTTCCCGTGTTTTGCCAGGCATTGTGTTACACTGAAGAAAGCACTGACGGATGTCAATCTAGGAGGCAAAGTTTTACAAATCTCCCCAAGTGTTTATTTTACACTTATACCTCAAGGACCAGATGGTGAGGTTTCTGACATAAGAAAACACAAAAAAAGCTTTGAAAAAATACCCCTAGCTGTTTCCCTAATCAGTGATAAGTATTTTAAAAATTATTTAAGTTTTCATCTCTGTGACTGACAACTAACCTGCCACTATTTAAACTTTCACGGTTCAGTAAACGCCCTCCATCTGGTGCTTCAGGCAAAAGAGAAAGCAAAGAAATTTCTCAACTAGCGACTAAGTGATTTGCTTAATCCTGCTAATTTAAGGACCTGGTGTCAGCTTCCACTCTACGAGCCCTTTGAACCCCAGCTCACACACACAGTAGCCACTCACCACTAGTCCTAGCACTAATGTGCGGACCCGCTCCCCGATTTCAGGTGAGATGTCGTTGCCGAACTGCTGTAGAGTCGTGAGGAAGCGCTTGAGTTTGCTGAGCTGCCGGGCGCCGCACGCCGGCGGCAGCTGCTGGTTGGCCAGCGACGATGAGGAGGAGGAGCTCGGGCCGTTGCTGTAGCCGTTCGGAGGGGACGGGGCGCCGTTGAGCGCCGTAGGAGAGTGGCTACTGCCGTTGGTTACTGCGTGAGACAAAAGGCAGAAATAACAGTATTAAAACGAGGGAGGGTGAAATGAAAAGGATTATGTTTTTGGTGAACAGAATTTCCATGGAAACTGTTGTGCCAAAACAACACTGCGTTCCTGCCTCACTAAAAATAACCTGAAACTCTGTCTGCGCTGACTCTTCGTCGAGCACCAACAAAGGAAACAACGCAGGTCAGCTTCATGGCGACCTAACCCCTGATTTGAAATGATTTACATTCCCCTGAAAACATTCACAATCCTCAACATTTGTTTCCAATCAGGGCGGCTCGTTTGATCCTTTGCGGCATCCTCTCATAAAAAACATATTTCTGCATTTGGAGCCTTTCTCCTCCTCCTTCTCCACTTCTCTTCTTCCCTGCAGTCTAAACAAGCAGGGACAGTGTGACCCCCTGTCTTGCCACAGCACACGAGCTCTATGTGTGTGTGTGTGTGTGACTGTTGGGGGAGTTGGTGTACAAAGAGATACAAGGCGGCATAAAGCTTTCTCTCTAATGAGATTAGGTTTTGACTAGCGATCCACTCACTCCCCCTCTGGCCGCCGTCCAAAGCCGCCACTGTAAAGAGAGGAGAGAGAGACGAGATACTCAAACTGCATCTGGTAACAATTACATCGGGTGGAAATCAAAGCGCGCTGCTTTGTTAAAACCTTCGGCATGCGTAATGAGAGAGCTAGGCCTTTCCTCCCTCATTGCACGGAAGCCCCGACGTTAATTGTGGAGTGTGAGCGTTTGCAAGAGAAAGAGCAAGAAACAGACAGATACAAACAGAGAGAGAGAGAGCAGATACCATAGACCAAGAAAGGCTGATTGAAGGAGAACAAAAATAATGCCTCTGTTGCAGAGAAGCACCGCTGCTAATGCAGACTTGAGTGCTCTGAGCATTTTGAACCACAGGGCCTTTGATTCTAGTGCTCTAAATGCAAGTGGTTAAGTATGTACTTCTAAGTGAATACTAGGGTGTAATTTACTCGTCACTGGCTATGTGCACGTCATGGCAACGCTCCAACAGTTTGTAAGCGTGGGCGTTAATGAACTTGTTGGGGGGGGCGTTGTTGGGAATGACTGCAATTGAAAATCCAATGCAAGTTGTTAAGAAGGTCTTGTTAGTTTTTCTTTTTTTTTTTCTTTTACCATTGCGTGTCGCCACTATCTTTGCATGTCTGAGCACGCGATGTTTCTGTACAACTAAAGCGCACGTGCTTTGTGGGAAACATAATCGCCGGCTGGATTACATTCACAGGCTATGTATTTTTTGAGTGAATGAATCCGCAGTTTTATTACTGTAATGGCGGTGGAGTCGCCAGCGGGTGGTCGGGGTGAACGGCAGGTGTACAGAGTGCATGAGGGCGGAGTTCCCACCCAGAGTCCTGTCTGTGGTTTGGTTTCTTCAACAAAGGCAAATATGTCGTCTCTGAAGTCACCGTGAACTTCTTCAGAATTAAACCAGACTGCAGCCTCGAGTCTTTAGCACTGAAAGATGGTATTATACTCGAAGACTGGAGGATTCAGAACATTTTTACTGACACGTTACGCATGAATGTATTTGCAAAAGTTTGCCAAATACTAAAATTAAGAACGAGAAGATATAGATTATTTGTTGTTGCAGTTTAAATGTAATCCCTAAGAGGTGGAGTTTGAACATGTGTAGCTGCTCTGTTTTAGTTAGTTAGGTTTAAAGTAGAATAATAACTCACTGTAATTCAGTATTATGTGGTTCAGCTGTCACCTTATTACTGACTGACACCTGAGCATCACCTTTGTGATTCATTTCAGGATGTAATAATCCAATTTACAGTCAAACTTAGCAACTTGGAGATGAGCACAACTGTTCAACAAGGATCTGAAGCACTGCTGTTGTTACACTGTGACCCCTCCATGAATGCATTAATATTAATCTGTCTCTACTTACAAGTTGTGGGGGTGTAGGAGCTGTTGCGTGGTGCTCCCTGTGTGCTGGGTGGGGGCGGCATGGTAGGGGGGGTCAACCTGGACTGTGTCTTGACGTCCGCAGGTGAGTCGGGCATGGTGGAGCGCTTCCCAGTGCGATCTGAAGGGAAAGACAAAGAAGATGAGGAAAAGATTATACACTAATAACACACCCAACGCAATATGCTGATATCTTAACACAGGAAATACAAAACAACTGTTGAGGCCGACGCACTCCACATCTGTGCGCCTAGAAAGAACCGTATCATCACCTGCACATAAACAGTGGCAGGATTTAATATGATAGCGAAGCTGCTGTTAAGGTGCACCAGACAGACGAGATGTGGATGCATATGCTCTGTCAAATGAGAGAAGAGAGTGAGTGAGAGAGAGGAGAGAGACAGGCACACAAGCACACAGATAGACAGACGCCTGAGAGAGAGAGAGAGGCATAAATCTGCAGTGAGTATGGGTCTCATTCCACCACCATCTGTGCCATCCTGCATGGCCGTTGTACAGAATGGCGACACAACACCTCTCCCTCCCCTGCTAACGACCGCAGTGCTCATTACACACACACACACACACACACACACACTGCCCAAATGCTTGTATCTCTGGATGCTACACTCACATCTGTTCAGGATGGGAACAAGGCAGACGACCGACTATGAATTGATTTCAGTTCATTAACAGATACAAACTAACTTGTTCTTCACCTTTGATATTCTATGATAGGCTACTTCTCACTGAAACCAGATGTCTGAAAATCAGGGAAGAAAAACACCCACATGTTACTTATGAGCTATTTCCAAGATAAAACATTAATCAAAAACAAAACATTTTCTTTGATTACATGCCCATTTTCACCTAATTCAGTTGCTTTGTGCTCAGCAGATAACTGACCATATCAATTGTATAAGAACAGCAGCGAGACATTATCACCATCCTGCACTGGTGCGAGGGCTGAGCCCATATTGTGCAGGATAAGATACACAACTTCTCTCAGCAACAGCAGCAACACGCCTATCACAGAGTCAACAGACTCTTATCAACTGTCTCTGTGGCACATTGTGAGGGGGAAATTAAAAAAAAAGAGGAAGAGAGAGGAAGGAAGGTGGAGGGCAAAAAGATAAAGGAGAGAGGCAGAAGGAGGGAAGGGAGGAGCTGCAAGAGAAACAAAAATACTGTCTGTGAAATTAGAGAAATGTAGCTATGATTCAAACATACACAGGTTGGTGCAGGTGTTTGCTGCAGAAACACCACCTTTCTGTGTTTTAGTGTGTGTGTCTATGTACAATTTTGCATAATGAATACACATGTTGTTACATAATCCTATACTTTACATGCAACCATGTTTGTTTGCATATTTCCCCTCAATGTTTGTGCAGTCAGCTGTAAAGTTGCAGGCTGCATACATGCAAGAGCTCCTCTGTGCCTACTGTTTGGATCCATATAGTGTTAATTTTTAGGCAAAATGAAAGAGAAAAAGTGATGTGAGAGAGACAGAGTAGCCTAAGCCTGTTAGCTATAGGCCCGAGCCTCAGTAGCACTCTGCCTCGCTGCTGCTGCTGCTGCTGCTGAGGTGCACTGTGACTAAGTACTTTAGTCACGCTGGTTCGGCTTTAGCAGCCAGGCGAGTGAGAGATGGAGATGTCACTGAAATTCTAAACACAGCTCGCTCCATAGCTTCATTTCCAGACCAAAACCTTTAGGTCAGTTTTATTTCTTCCACTTGTTGACCTTTTAAGGAATAAGCTGGAAGAATATGATGGAGATGAATGGAAGAATCTGAGATGTAAGTCCACGGCAATTACACCAAGTGTCGTGACCAGGATCATGTTTGGGAAGAATAATGATTAGTCTCTCTATGCTTTAAAGGTTTAACACACAAAGCGATGTGACATACATGAAAATAAGGACTTTTGAAGAGTGTTTTGTTTTCCAAGAAATAAGAGTCTGAAGCTGCCCAGAGATGCTTCACTGTCCAAACAAACTAAAACGATTTTAATTCACTTTCGTTGAGCTCCTCACTGGGACACTGATGTATATATGGAGCAATATGCTGTTAGCAGGATACTTTGTTATTGAATGTGAGAAACAGTGGATTTCATACTCCAAAGATACTGTATTGTAAGTAAAGGGATCCAGCGATATAGTCAGAGAGAAAACAAAAGGAAAGACCCATCACATCCTTCCCCCAGACAGAGGTCACACTCCTGCTAACTAACCACGGGGCGCTGTCCCTCTCAAGCCATGCTCTCTCTGGTGCCGTCCTAGGAGGAGTCCACTGATAAAGTCACTGGGAAGGAGGGGAATATCTGGCTCCCAGCACATTGGCATCAAGTGTGTGACTTTTAGAAAGAACTGGGAAATTTAGACCAGGCCTGAGAAGCAGAGCACAACAGACTCTAAAAGCCTGAAGTCCAGTTGGGTCTGAATCTCTCAAATTGAAGATTCAGGTTGGGTTATTTAATTCTACAGTTAATATGTATTAATATGAATGTATCACTGACTCACACTAAGCTTTAGCTTAGAAATGGAGGATTGGAATGACGTGAAGGGAAAAGGGGATAAATTGCAAGGGAACAGCATGAATGGATACAGAGCAGAGATTAGTGGAAAAAAGCCGAGTGATTAGGAAAGCAGAGAATAGAGGAATGGAGGTGAAAGACGAGTCAATATGAAGGAAGAACAGGGAGAACGGAGCGACTGCCCAAACCTTTAACTGTCTGCCCACTCTGCTGCACATTTGGTAACTGTCTGTGTCTATCTCACTCTTCTACCTTTCTCCACACACACACATGCACACTCACAAACACACATTCACTCTCCATCCTTCCAACCTGGCCAGACAGAGAGAGCTTTACTACTCTAATTTCACCCCAGAAAAAAAAGGTCTAACTATTTATTTTATAAACTCAGGATGTAGCAGAATAGCTCATGAAAACATATAGCCTTACCTCTGGCTGCCAGCTATCATATCCTGTATGCCTGCCTAAAATATGATCTTTGAAAATACAAGGTTATTAAAAAAAACGACGGCCGGGTGACAGGACCCAAGGTAATTCATCATTCTCCAGTCAAACACAAAGACTTTACATGTATATACTTAACGAGCCCAAGTTAAATACAGAGTAGTCACCATATCACACATGGTTGTACTTATCCTGCTTCAGTGGATCTTTGAGCTCATGCTTTCCATACGTCTGTATATTGCCTTTTCTAATTGTGTGGTAATTTATGACCCAGTTTGCATGATGTATTGTAGATAGTGGGACATCAAATTAGGATCCAAATCATCTTATAATTACATTAATCTTTGAGACTAGATAGGGAAATGGATAAAGTAAATGACTCACATCACCAAGATGCAATTTGAAATCCCTAGGGTACAAATAATATAATATAATATATTTTTTTTAGTTTACAACAAAGTGAGGTGTTTAAAGAGACGGCTAGAACATTATCCCTCAGGGTGTTATTCATGTAAAAGGAACATAAAATATTTTTTTATTATAAAAAGTCAATTTGAATCCAAACATGTAAAGGGAGGACTAGACTCAAGATCCACCTGAACTCCTGCATGGCATTATGGGCCCTGCGGCGGCATGGAAAGATGAGTTTGGTTACAGGCTTGTAATTGGGGATTAACACCTGGGTCAGTGGTATCGTTGGACGGCAGTTGTCGGGTAGAGATGAGAGGAACATAAACCCTGAAAGCATTTGAAACTCATCTGCAGTCCCTCAGGTGAAGAAGATGAAGGATAAAGAATGAATTAGTGTGAAATCCATGCACACGGCAAACACATACACATACACATGCATCCCGGCAATAACATATTCTCCCTCTCACTCGCTCGCACACACGCACAAGCCCACGCACACTTTTGTGATTTATAAACGGCATCTTCTCTGTTTCTGATTTGATTGAGAGCACTGCAAAGAATATAAGCAGAATAAAATCAATGGCTTCATACTAACCAACAAGGGCTGTACCCAGCCATTCACTCAGCAATTACTATGCCACTTGAATCAATAGCAATACTCCCTCCACAGGGTAATTTACCCAGTCTTTGGGAAAAATAAAAATACATCTCACAAGTGAAGCACATTACTGAAAACACACATGACTGTGTGCTCTCCATTTTCATGTGCAAATATAGCTTCTATATGTTGAAATGAGAAATATATGTACAGACAACAGCCAGACAAGCCTCCGTTTGATTGCAGCAATAGAGCAGGGCTGAACAATAGCAAATTCATGCATAATTCAATTCAAAAAAGAACAAGCATTCTTAAACAACCTTGAAAACAAAGTCAGGCGTCTCCTCCAGTCTAATACATCTGTTAAAACCTGATGGCTGAACTTAATGCACATCCATTGTCCATTTATTAGCCCCGTTACTGCCCCATCAGTTGCATATTGTAGGCAAAGCAGATCTGCGGCTGGCCGACGGATGGTATTCCAGGACAGGACAGGTATCGATGTGCGGAGCTTTAATGGAAATAGGGTGATGAGTGCTTTGACTTTGTCTAACTCACTTTACGACTTCTCAGAAGTGCTGTTGTCCAGGAATTAATGGATTGAAGAGGATGAGGATGGTTGTTGAAGGGGCGGCTATTAGCTATAAAGGAAGAGAAGAGCCTCCAAAGTGCGTGTTGATTCATCGAGCAGGCGCAGGTGCCAAACCTATTGATGATCATGTGTATGGATGACAGTGATTAATGTCTCACAACAGCCACTTGGTGCATGGTTTTATATCAAGCATCATGAAGGAGCTCTTAGTGCAAATATTTGTAATACAAGCGTCCTGAATGAGACTCAGACCCATGAAAACATCAGAGTGTAGTGGTGCTTCATTAAATGCATCTGCTGCACTGTTATCAGCTATCACATTGTATGTGTCAGCGGTAATTACACTCAGATGTGACTGACTGATGGGCTCCAGCAGGGTTGGGGCTTTTGTCTATATAAAGTCACGATTACACTAACAGAAGTGCAGTTAGCATCCTGAGTGGTGGGAAGAAGTGGCTACTCCTAACTCAGGAGGTTGCATATGTGTTTGAGCTGTGAGCGCCGCTGCTGCTTTTGTTTGACTGGTTAATAACTTTTAGAAAACAAGAGGAGGGAAAACTTTCTCAGATTCCACAACATTTATCAAATATGTATCTTTCGATCCACTTAGTTGGAAAGTATTGATGTATTTTGGGCATAACAATTTGATTATGCTAACTGCCCTCAGCTCGGCTCTGAGAGGCTCTCTGTTAAAATAACAAAGTTGAATTTCTCTTGTTTGTAACTTTCAGTAATCACTTTACAATCCATCCCTACGACTCATAGAGCAATCCTAGAAATGAGGCAAAACCCTGGACAACTACCTGCCACTCAAGGAGGATGTCTTCACACTTACATCACCCGTTTGCATCGTCCGTGATCCTCAATGTTTGCAAAATCTTGCTTTCTTTCCTTCTTGCCTTTCTCTCCCTTTCGCTTGTACCCTCTTTCAGCCAAGCTCAAAGAAAGGAGATTTTTATCCCCCCGCTGACTTGTGATACACGCCTTTTCTAAGGTTACACGCAAGTTACATCACTCGCCTAAAACAAGGTTGTTGCAATGAACGATATCTAGAAGGAACGCGGTCCCTGAGAAGCAGTTCAATATGTTACAGAAAGGACTCGGCTAACCCACAACTCAAGGCGAAAAATACATTGTTGTATCAAAACCTTATACATTTCATCATCGCACACAAAGCTGGGAGGTCATTTCGCATTCAAATCACCTTGTAAAATGAGGACAACATTGCCCACCCTTGCTATTTTAGATTATTCATAGAGGCTACAATGACTTTAAAGTCTGTCATCAGAAGATAGAGTCAAACAATCTCCATTACACACTTCATAAGCTAGAATTGCCTCTGTGTGCATGCATGTGTTTGCACGGGTGTGTGTGTGCGCTGCGATCGTACAGTTGGAGACCCAGAAAATGATGTGATAACAGTGGCAGTAATATGCCACTCGAGAGTACTTCACACAGGCAAATCCCATTTTTCAAAACGACAATGGATTTCAATCACGCTGGGTGAATTTTCAAGAGTTGGCGGCTGTGACATAAACAATTTGCGTTGCGCTGGCGCCTGTGTGCACACAAGATTGTATTAGTCAGACATAAGATATCATCATTATGGAGTTAAATGGAAAAATGCATATAGGGTGACCCACTAATGCCCTGCACACACGCACGCACACAAATATATAATCTAGACGTGCATAATACCGTCAGTGCGCACACTGATTTGTAGGTGCGGAGGTGAAAACTGTGAGGCACTGAAGCTGCAGGGAGCCTGTGAATTGAGCAGTAATGTCCACAACATACCAATGTCTGAGCAAAATGGTGCCTCCGGGTGTGTTAGACCCACACACGCATACACATACACACCTACATATACACAATAATGTGCGTAGAGAGGGAGCAGGACAAATAGGTAATGGAATAGATGAAGCGATACAGAGATGCTGTGATAGTGGCTTGTGGTGATTGCCCGGTGTGTTGGGAGAGGGAGCAGGGGACGGACACAAGAGAGTGATAAAAATGGGGGAGAACGAGAGGACAGATGTGTTAAAGAACACAGCTGAGGGACAGGTGGGACCATTGAGATTCAGGCGGCGTACACGGTGAGACAAGAGGAATCTATCGGTATGCAAGTATAGTAACCCCTCTTCTCTTTCCATCATCCCCTCCTCTAGACCATGCACGCACACGCACACACAAACAGATTCACCGGCAGCCAGATGGAGCAATATGCAGAGCATGTCCCATCAAACTCCACCCACTTGTCAAGAAGATGTATGGATGCAACGCCCTACCGCAAACCCACAAACACACAAATACATACACACAGCTGCAGAGATGCATGTGTACACTACAAGCAAGCAACAAAACACAACTCTCTCCGTTCTCCTCTAGTGCACACGTATAGATCTGATTTCCATCATCTAATTTATTTCCCTCCCCAGCAGAGGCGGGATGCGGAGGAGAGCAGCACCACCATCAGCGCGTCCCCTCGGACTTCTCTCCCTTTTCCCTCTTTCCATTTCTCTACCTCAGTCGCCTTGCTCTTTCTCACTTTCATCGCTGGTCCCACCCTTCTCTCTTCCCTCCCTCGATTCCTCTCCTCCTCCTCTGTAAGGACTCACTGGTGAACACATGTTCTTCTTAAAGGCTCCTTTTCACTGGTGGCTGCTGCTTCCTTGTTTCCCATCAGAATGACAGTAAATGAGGCAAAGACTTTGGCCACAGCGTAACAAGGCTTATCCTCCCTAGTAATGGTGGATGGTCTTCACCCGTTCCTCTTCATGCATTTAATGCAATATTATACTTTGCATGTTACTCCAGGGGCTCTGCTCAGCTGGTGAAATCCTCTGTATTTTGATGTCCGATGCTCCTGGCAACTCATTGTATATTAAATCAAAGTGGTTGGAAAAACAAGGAAGCCTTTAATAACAGACATATTTTGTGATTAGTAATTGATAGCGTGGATTAGTGGACTGGTACCATGCAATGTTTTCCCGACTGAGCATCTGGTGAAGTAGTTTAAAAGAGTTTAATGTGGTCCACTAATCTAAATATCATTAGAGTTTCTCTTCTCCAGTTATATTGTAGACATGTGGGAATTTGGTTATCTGAAAAGTGGCTCTCTATCAGTGTGGGAGTATCTCCCCAAGACTGGGCAATGCTGGAGGAATGTTGGGGTCAAAGGTCACTGTTTTAGCTTGTGATGGATTATTTGTATCATGAGAATATTCATCCCATCTTTGATGAAACTCTGCTCCATAATAACTGATGATATATAATAGTACATCACAAAATAAAATGTGAAAAACTGCACCGGCCAGAACGTGTGTTTTCCTCTTGTCATTTTCTGAGTTGTAAGTCTGCCTTTCCTCCTTTTTACCTTTTAAATGATGGTCCCCTAATGACTGAGTGTAGTAGTATGAGTGATGGTACAACCACAGCACTGGAGCAAACAGATCTGCCTCTGATCAGTGTTGACAGTCCTTTGCATCTCTCACCATATCTGTATTTTTCTCTCAGTGTAACATCGTGTGTTTACACTTTGTCAAGCCAGCGAAGACATAAGGAGATTTCTCAGTCGCACACAAAGGTCTGAACACCATCTGTTCCACCGCACAAACATTAACGCGCACACGCCCGCGCATATGCACACAAACACAAAAATACATAAACTACGCAGACAAAATCCTGCAGAAGAACGCAGGCTTCACTCACTCGCGCACACACGCACACACACACGGCGGGCAATAAAACATATGTGGCGTATAACATTAAAAGTCTTTCGCTCTTTTTCAAAAAATAGATTTATAGTAATGTCTGTTTTACCCATCTGTTGAAACAAGGTCTCTGTTGCAGAGAGCCGGAGAGAGAGAAGTGTTAAGGAACAATAAAAATGATTCACAGTGCCCGTTACACATCCTCTCAAATCGAACCGATTCCTGCCACATCTTGTTGCCAGGCAAAATTAACCTACAGGGTCTTGTAAAAGAAAAGACAAGCAATAGGAGTGGGTGGTGGAAAGAAAAAAAATACAGAAAAAAGGAGTGGAGGGGGGGGTCAGGGAGAGGTAAAGGTAAAGAAAACATCATGCGACAGGAGGAGATAGCATGAGGAACAGACTGACATTATATATTATTCCACAGCAGGGTTGTGCGGGGGCTGAACATACTGAAAACACTCCATTGAACATCTTTTTATTTATTTATATAGAGCTGGTTTATCATTGTCATTAACAACGTGACCGCAGAACAATGACATAAATGTTGCTCTCTGCTGGACAAAATGGAGGGACAGGAATCAAATGTAAGCCTTGGTTGAGCTCTGTTTGCCCGTTTTAATGGAAACCAGCCTATTGAAAATTGCTTTCTGTATACAGTTTGGTTCATTTCTGGTGCCACGCTGACACAGGGCCAAGTGAACCCAAATGGATCTGGGTGTTTTCCCAGGCAAGACTTGATGCCAGCAGAGGACGACTCACACAAAACCCTCTACACACATCCTAATGCCGACGACACATGGTTTTATTTTCCTAATCTTCGCACGCAGACAGTGGGTTACCTTTCTTTGCCTTTGTTATAATTTGCCTGTACTGTATATGTTGTGCGTAATACCGCCGCATCGTATATACGAGATAAGACCCCGTGCAGTATTGTAACAACAACAAGCTCAATGTGGGAATCTCATTTTTGGTCGATAAACACAGAGGAAAGAACACACACGTACACAAAATCCTCTGTGAACTGTTTGACCCAAGTAGCACAAGCACAATTTGAAATCACTGATGCATCCACTCAATTTCTAAACACAAACACACACATACACACGCACACCCAAGTGGCAATTTGTATTTTTTTTGCCTGTCGTGCTCCCTTAAGCTACATTGAAGCATCTCTCTGCAGTCAATTTCTATCTGTGTGTATCTGTGCGTCCTGTCTTCGGGAGCAAAATCAATTTTCAACAGACTGTAAAGGCCTTTGTGTTTTACATGTCAGTTATCTTTTACTATGTGGAGACAGGCAGAGGAAGGATGGGGGACCGGTTGGGAGGATGGAGTGATGATGAGTAAGGGGCACGGCTATTGTGTGATGTGGGGAGAAAAACAGACAGCCGGGGATGAAAGGATGGAAAAGCATGTGGCGGGGGGGAAAAAAAAACGAGTTCAAGAAAGAAGGAAGAGGTAGAAAAAGGGAGGTGAGGATGCTTAGGAGAAGGACTGAAAAGGAGAGATAACAAACGCCTGTGAGAGACAGATGGGGAAATCAAACACGAGAGGCAGAGGACAAGCACAAAAAAAAGGGGGCAGAGGCTAACAGTAAGGGAGGGAGGGTTCCTGGGAAGGGGGGGAGGGAGGGGGGGGGGTACGGTGGGGGAGGGAACAACCCGTCTGCCTGGTGTTTTCAAAATATCACATGACGGCTGCCATGTGTTGGAAATTACTGCCGGTTAACTATCTTCCCCAAAACCGCTCCGAAAAAATATGTCTGCAATTTATGAAATGTGTTCCAGGGCTCTGCTAAGTAGAACCAGATTTTCAACACTGAGAAGAAAAAAAACCTTTACCCCTCTCTGCCCCTCCTCTGAAAACCGCTACTCTCTTTTCTTTTTACGCTCCCTCTCTTTCCCTCCCTCCCTCCTTTCCCCCCCTACAGGAGAAGATGTTTAAAATGGGGTCTTAGTCACATCTGGTGAACAGGAAGGCTGAGAGTGGTGGCTGGTGTGACCTCGCATCAGGGCTTTTCCAGGCTTACATTGTGTGTGTTGTGTGTGTGTGTACATGTGTATACCTGTGTGTTTTGTGTGTGATATGGTGACCATGGTTTGCTAATGGCTCTGAGTGGCTGAAAGTAGAGTATGACTGCAGACGCGGATGACAGAGGGATGGCCTTTTGCTCACAAACATACGCGCACAACAAGCACCAGTGTGACCGTTCCAGGTCAGCAATGGGTCTTTGTCTCCTTTCATGTAACCATTACACACTTTCTCCTGGGCTCTTTTCTCTCATTGTTTCACCTTTCACTGGCTCACCTCCCTGTCAGCTCACAGCCACCCGAGTCCACTGACACACACACACACACACACACACACACACACACACACACACACACACACACACACACACACACACACACACACACACGAAGAGAGTATTTCGACACAGGCAAGGAAACCAGTTCACACAAACAAAGCTTTGACACGCACAGACCTGTGAAACATCAGTGATAGCGACGAGTCCACCATGAACTTGCTGTCTGCTGTCTTTAAAAAAGAAGTATATTTCAGCATTTAACTTTAAAGGGACAACAAGGAGTTTGTATTTGGTTATAAAAAAGTCTCATATTAATGTAGATGAATCTACGTTACCCACACGGGTCCATTTTTGATAAATATATCGTTTTGTCTCTATCGTTATTTTGTTATTATTATTAGTGGTAGCTACTTTCGGTTTCGCCGACGCTGCCTGGGTCATGAGAATAACACCGCAGAATCGCCGACGGTACGACGGTATCTGATCGTCTTCAAACCTCTGACTTTCATTCTTGATGAATGAAAACATTCTTGGCAAGACGTCCGTCTTGTGCCGGTCCAAGAATTTCACAGCGCGCACAGAGGCTCATGGGAAATGTAGTGTGAAAACACTTTGCTTTCCAAAACTCCTCGTCGTTGTCCCTTTAATATTACACAACCTGTGACACAAACGAAATGATTGAAAACAGAAATAGCAGAAGGAGACGGTGTCCAACACTGTCTGTTTACAGCTGGAAACAAACAAGGCATCATTTAAGTATTTTTCAGGGGAAACTAGCAAAAAAGATTGATGAGCCTTGTATATGCATGTAATATATAATTAAGTGAAATTGCAGAGACCTGAAATGTATTTATACATGTGTGGCTAAAAATCTCAGTGACAGTGTCGTCATCTCTCTGATCCATGTGGGCACTGAGTGGCTCCAACAGTAAAAACTTTGCTGTGACTTCGTGGAAGTTACCTCTGCACTGTGGGACACATGTTGCCTTGTCTTTGCTCTGCAGGAGGCGTCTCAGATCACTGACCGTCCCACGTCCACCTCCCACTCTCCATCAAACAACCGCGGCTTTTTAACCAGAACAACTCTGAACTCTGTCCCCGCTCCCACCACTGATACTACTAATAGCATCATCACGACAATCCCATTGTTTTTGTTTTTCTGCGGCATAAACACAAGTGCACATACGCACACACATTCACACACACAGAGAGAGACTCAGACACACAGCCTAACCGCTCTCCAGTGCTACAGATGGATGCCACCACTCTCTCTGGAGCGTTGCCAGCGCCAGCTAGTGAACAGCTTGCCTGGCACAGCTCTCTGAGTGTGTGTATGTGTGCGACTGTGTGCGCCTGCAGAAACAGTAGCGAAATAGCCTAGCGCAGATGGGTGGCCAAAATACCCCCCCACCACCCCCATCCCCCTTCTGCATACACACAAACATGCAACAACACAGACACACAAACACACATATGCTCCAGAATAGAGACACACATGTAGACACACAAACACACACACACACAGTGTCTTGGTTCTGCTTAAGTGTTCCCGACCTGCCACACGCTGCCGCTTGCACAGCTGCTTCCTCAGAGGCACACACACACTTATAGACTCACTCACACAAGTCACACACAGCAGAGGATTGCAGGATTGCACACACACACACACACACACATACATCTGCGCTAGGTTTACACTTCCTGTTTAAGACATGGGAAGTATAAAGTCCACACTCCCCACTCACACACAAATAGGCTTATACACGCACACATCGTCACCACCGCTCCCACACGACCAGAGCCCACACGCAGACAAGACATGCATTCCTGTGCATCTAGCCACACATAAATAAACACACAAACACTCGCTAATATGGTTCTTTATCCTCGGTAGCTATTCAACCTTGTGCGTATCTGCTTGTTTTCTCGCCGCGCAGACACAGAACATCAAGGCGTTCGGCTGGAAAGCCTCCAGTGCTGGCAACCTGCCAGCGGAGGCCTATAGATCAGCATGATCATAGCGGTGCGTTAAGACACATCACTGTTTAATGATTTGACAATGAAATTAAGACATGAAAGCTCTTGCTGGAACAATAGAATAAACACAACGCAATTACAATGCAGCTGTGTACAGTTATGGCCGTTTAAAGCGCTCAAGGTGTGATGTGCTTTCTCGCGAAGGCAACGCGATGCTGCTTTTCATTAGCAACAATCGGGAGGCTCAATGTTCATTTAGGGTGAAAGGACGCTCTCTACGGATAAAAAAAAAAAAAAAGACAGAGAAACTTTACCAAGTGAATAAGTCAGTCGGTAGACAGCCTGCTACTCAGTCAATGAGCTTAGGCGTCTGGCAGCAGGTACCCTCGCCCCAGTACATAGGGGAGAGCATGGTGGCTGGCAGTGCCAACTGTGCACTGCGTAGCGGTGCCAACTCTGCCAGCCTTGCAGTGTCTGTTTGCCAGTGCCATCTGGGAAGAACAGCTCTGCGCACGTACTGTACCTCTCCTCAGCTCAGAGGGCACACACACACACGCACACATGCACGCACACACAAATGGATACCCACAAGAAAGCAAGGGCAGACATGCACACCACATACATGCGGCATGCACAAATATGCATGGTATGAGCACTGCACACACACACACAAAGACATAATGGCACACACATACACACACGCACACATGCACAGCCGGCCACTGACAGCTCACCATCTGTGAGCTGCCTCTGACTTCTCCCTCTGCTTCGTTCTCTGCCCTTGTTTTTGCTTTCATAAACTCTCAGTCCCTCTCCTCGCTTCCTCACATTCTCTCCTCTTATAGGATGAATTTCCAAGCCACAGATCGGAGCATTAAATCACGAACACCTGTGTGTTGACACTATATATTTAGATATGTTGTTCTTTTTTACATCACATGGCATATGAGATTAAGATGTGCCATCGTCGCTCAGGTCTTTTTCACATTACCTGGAATGAAACAAGACAGGCAGAGTCCCACAGAGGCTCACTTTTAAATGCCCTTCCCTCTTTTTGCCCAGTCACTCCCCATCAGATGCACAGATGAGATGAGGGACCGCGAGAGCTGTCCTTAAGTGGGTTACTCGCACTGAATCACATGCATGCAGTGAATACACTACACACCTAGGAATTCACGCACATAAAAAAACCAACATCAGATTACCCCGAATACATCACACAAGACCTAGAGAAAGATGAAAAATGGAGAAACAAAGGGTGCGAGCGTGAGCTAGTGAGTAAGTCACATTATTCTTCTTTGGAGCATTGTGAGTACAAAGGAGAGAAGAGGAGAGGAGAAAATAAAAAAGGCAGAAGAAAAATAAAAAGGAGGAGGAGAAGAGAAGTGGGGAGGTAATATGAGTTCAGAACCGTGGAATTCACATCAAAGAAAAGCTAAAACAGGTCAGTGTCTTCACCAGACTTTCGCCTTAGGTCAAGCTCTCTCTCATATGTTTCTCATTTAAACCCTCTGAACCACTGTTTGAAAATGAAGTCCAAGGAAAGACACAAGTCCTCTACACGAATCCAATCTCCCTCCTCTCTCCTTTTTTTTTTTGTTCTTGTAGTTGCCTGTGCTCTGCCAGAGTATGTTCACATGCGATTTAGGCAATTAGTTCATTTGCTGAAAACGATAGTATCGATAAAAATCAGTATACTTTTCCAGATGGCGTTCTATTTATCTTAATATTTTTTATTCCTATGTCACAGTTTAACAGTTCCGTACTTGGAAGAGCACCAAGCTATTACTTTCCTCTGCAATGCAACAGCTGTAATATTTTCAATCACAACCCCCCCCTCCTCCCCCCTCCCCCTCCACCCCCAACTCTCCTGTTCCTCGCACCATTTATTTCTTTCCCTCTCACTGGCCACCGCTACCTGCAATAACTGATTGTCTCTGCCATCATCTATCCTTCCCTCATCCCCTCTTCCTGCTAGCGACCGCACAACACCCACTACCACTATTGTTCTTATTCTCCTCTGCTTCTCTCTCTTTCTCGGTCGGCCATACCTCCTCCCAGCGCTCCCCTCGCCCTGCCCTCGCTGCTCTCCTTTTTTATGACTTCCACCCTTCTTCACCACTCATCTCTCCTCCATCCAACCCCCAGAAGCAGCACATGCTCTGGCAATGGCAGAAGAAGTAGCCTCATTACAAACAAGGAAAATCCATTTGGAGCAGCCGTCTGCTGTTTCTCTGCCCCCCTCTGAACTCTCTTGAGTAGAAATGCCCCACATCTCTCCTCTCCTCTCACTAATTATTTCTGTCTTTTTCTCTTTCTTTTCGTGTTATCTGTTTATTGAGCCACACATTTACAAACCTTATCTGTAACAGATTCATATTGCTATAAACCAGGTCCCTATTTTATATCACATGCTGAAAACTATTCAATTATCAATTTGTGTTCCAGTATAGAAAATATACTGTATGCAAAATAATGTCAAAGTGATAAGAAACTACAATGAAGATTTCAATTACATTACACAAACTATCTAACATGAACTGTGCAAGGCCAACCAACATTGTCATATTTAATTAAATTGCTTGGAATCACTGTTTTGAATGACATGTTAACAATAGTTGGGTTGATCAGTGACACATTTGACTTTCCATCATTAATATAAAAACAATTACCATAGCAACATTAGTAGGTACTAAAGTATTACACATTGGGTTTGTTTGTATGGTACTTAAGGCAGATATCAGATGTTACTAATAGGTTAACACATGAAAACAATGATGATTAAAAATAAAAAAATAAAAAAATAAAACTCACACTGTGCATGGCTAACGTGTCCAGCAACAGGAAACATTTATCATTCTTGCTCAGTGTCTCAAACTTATAGTGTAGATCCGTTCAGGTAAACTAATGGATTGGATCGATTCTCAGCAGTGGGTTTTTGCAGTTAGAAAATTAATCACTGCACCATTTCCTGTCATTTTCTCTGTTCTCCACATACCTCTCCTCTTTCCTCCTGCACGGCTCCCTTTTTCTCTCTCCACTCTCGCTCCCGTCTTTTAAAAGCTCTGCGCTTCTTTTCACCCCTCATTCCTCCCTTCAGTGCTCTCTCCCTCTCCCTCTCTTGCTTTCTCCTTCTGCTCTGCCATCATCACAACATCTGATTAACATATGTCTGGGCTTTCACTCCCTGTCAGCTTGCAGGCATCTGCACACATGCACACACACACACATTCAGGCGCACACATTCACACACATTCCTGCACCACGTCTCTGGTTCAGAAGGGTAGACGACCCAAAAAAGAAAATGGAAAGAAAAAATTGGCACCAAAATTCCCAACAATTCCTCCTTTTAACTGCATTTACCTCCTTTCCAATGTGACAGTGTGTGTGTGTTTGTGTGTGTGTGTGTGTGTGTGTGTGTGTTTGTGTGTCTGCCCACAATGTTGAGGATGAAAGACAAAGCATCTTAACATTATTGCAGGCCAACAAGCATCATGTTCCCTAGTGAACTACTTAAAATGCCAGTAATGGAGGAGAGAGAAAATGATAAAGACATAGGACAGCAAGAGAGACAAGATAGAGACAGATGAGAGTGTGTGTGTGTTAGTGTGTGTGTGTGTGTGTGTGTGTGTGTGTGTGTGTGTGTGCGCACAGGAACTGATAAACAACAGCAATAGATCCACCAGCTCCTCTGGGACTTGTGGCATCTAAAATTACTCACATCCACATCCACATCCACATCGTCTCTCTCTCTTTAAGCTCGTGTTTCCTTTCATCAGAAGACATTGATACAAGGAGTTTAGCTCTTCGTGAACTTCACGTCCCACCTTCCAGTTATCGTAATCAAAGATCTGCTATTGATTATTTTCACCTCAAGCAGCAGGAAGTTCCCGTCATGCGAACCGCGGCCAGCTCATGCCAGTCAAGCTACGTGATCAGCGAGCAGTGGAGACTTTTCTTTCTTTCTTTTTTTTTACCTGATAAGGATTTATTGGCTCACAGCACCAATGAAATCATCTCATATGTTTGGAAGCATGGTGCTGTGGGATGCTGAAGCCTTTTTTTTTTTTCGACTCATTTGTTCTCGGTCCTCTCTCCTCCCAGATTGCCTGGAATCAGTCCCACTTTCACCATCTCATCCGCAACAAAAACATGTAATAACAGCAACAGACGTAGGCAAGCAAACAAATACTTTAGTGAGAGGCATTGCCAAAACACATAATCCAACTGACAGCAACAAAAGCTCTGCGAAGCTCCGCGGCCAAATAGTGATGATTGTTTGCATTGGTCTGCGTTTTATAATACCTATAATTTCACCTGTTTGTTATAATGGCATTCCCTGCCATTTGGACACTTTTGTTAAAAAGGGACAAATACATTTGAGGCTCTCACATTGCAAATACCACATTTACAATTGTAGGGGATATGAGTCGTGCTGTGTTAAATTACGCTCTCTGTGTGCGAGCGTGCCTGTGAATGAGCATCATGGGCTTACTTTATGCAAGTATTAAACAACTCAACTTGTCAAAAAGCAACAACACTGTGGCTTTAAGTGAGCTCGCTGAATCCCAAGCGCAGACCTCTGTCCTCTTGTCTCCTTCCCTGCCTCCTAACACCCCCCTCCCTCCCTCCCTCGCCTCCTATTCAGACTATTAAAGAGTCGTTCTCAGTGGATGGGTTAATATATGTGCTTAAATTCAAAACAGCCGTCTTCACAGAGGCGCATTAACAAACTGAATGGTTACACAATGCTAATGAGGACAAAACGTTTCGATAAGGAGATTTCAGTGGACCGTCAATGCTGTTTTGTGTGGGACGGAGCCACCCTATGAGCATCTGTGTGTGTGTGTGTGTGTAAGGGTGGTGGTGGTGGGGGGGTTGGCTTCAACAAGAAAGAACGGGAGTGACTTTTTTGTGGAAGACTTGATAAACTCAATAGAGCTTTGGAGGGCCCACTCAATGATGAGTCAATGAGGTGGACTTGAATAGTGTGGGTGATGGAGTGAGACACACACACACACAAAATGCTCTCTTTCTCTGGCTTTCTCACACACACACACACACACACACTGAAGCTCCGTGAGACGAGGCTCCGGCCACTCGACATGTGTATAGGCTTAATAGCACAGACCGGTGTGAGTGAGGGGAGGGAAAAGCAGGAACTAGAAGCAGCAATATGCAAACGGAGTATAGATGCAAAAGCATGTAAATACAGGGTTGACACAGTAGTACAACTACACCACATCATCACACACACACCCAGACAGAGATACTCCCTTTCCTGTCTTCCTTGCCCACTATAACCTCTGCATGTGTGCTGTTGCAGCTTACAGAATGCACACAGTTTACACCCCAGTGGAAACCATTACTGGTCCTCTCTAGCAGACACACAGAGTCTGAGAGAAACACAGGAAAAGCAGGCAAAAAGTGGTGAGGGGGGAGAGAATCAGAGAAAAAAAAAGGATGAGAGAAAGAGAGAGATGGTGACAGACTGGCAGACTGATACACAGACACACACACAGATGGGAAGATAAATGAGCAGATATTCTGGCAGCGCTACACAATACAAAGGGAAAAGGAAAGGGAACATCAGGGCAAACGTCAGTACTCTTCCTCCCTGCGACTTTCTCTCCCTCGCTCCTCTTTCGCTGTCAAAGGATCGACCAAAGATGGCCTCAGCTTTAGTGCAATCTGATGTAACTCGCCAGAAACAGAGTCTCAATACTGCATATCAAACACAGCCGTATACCCCAGTCATCAAACTGAAGAACGAGCCTCTGTGAAATCTGTCCAGAACGTGTCAGACTTTAAGCCGGACAGTTAGTGCAGCGAACAAACTCTAGTCCCGGTAAGCCTTTTAATTAAGGCTATAGTGACGGCCGTGTATTTATTAGTGAACATATGATCACAAGGAGACAAGGAGAAGAGAAGAGAAGAGAAGAGAAGAGAAGAGAAGAGAAGAGAAGAGAAGAGAAGAGAAGAGAAGAGAAGAGAAGAGAAGAGAAGAGAAGAGAAGAGAAGAGAAGAGAAGAGAAGAGAAGAGTGAGGAGGGATGGATGAGGAGAAAGGAGGAGGTGGCTGAAAAAGAGACATAAAGGAGGAGAGGAGGAAAGAAGGGGACCAGCTTGTGTGGAAGTGCAATGGGCCACAATAGGCGCTCCACTGGGCTGCACTCAACTGCACTCTGCCTCCTGGTCACACATCGCCTCTGTCTGTCTGTGTGTGTGTCTGTGTGTGTGTGTACGACGCCGGCTGCATGTGAGCAACAACTCTGGAGGAAGGGAGGTTACATATGGGCTTGGCCTTTGTGTGTGTGTGCGTAAGTGTGTGTTGATGGAAGTGAGAAAAAGAAGGAGCAGCAGATAGACAGCAAGTGAAAGCGAGTGCAGTCGAAACGGTGCAATCAGCGGAGAAGGAAAAAAAAAAGAAGAAAAAAAAGCAAGCGAGCGAGAGACTCCCTGTGTGTGCGGCAGGTCCCCAGCCATCTGGACACTCTCTTCCCCTCCTCCTCCCCCGCCCCCCCTTCACTCTCCTCCCCCCTCCTTTTCCTCTCCTCTGCTCTGCCGACTGGTGTGCTATTCATGGCGGACCCATTTCACCTTTCAGTGTGTTACGCCTGCTCGCCACAATACATGCTAATGAGGTAGAACAAATGACTTTTTTGCTGTGGGTGCATGCGTGTGTGCGGGCCTGTGTGTGTGTGTCTGTGTGTCTGTGTGCGTGTGTGTGTGGGTGGATGGGTTGCTGTATTCTTCCAATCTCAGCTGCTTGCTACCAAACCAGTCGGTTAACTGCTGTAAGAGTTGTTAATGGTTATGCAGAAACCATTTTTTTCCTCACCTGAAGGCACAAGATAGCAGCAGATTCCTCACACGTGATCTGATGTCTCTGCACACAGATGCTAGAAACAGTAAACTCTCAATATCGCCAACAACCCCTTTTTACACTGAGTCTAGGGAGCTGTATTTTAGAGTCCCCTCCCACTGTGCCTCAAGGATCAATAGCAAATAAACCATATGATCATGATAGGGCTCTACCCCCATTTCATTCCAGCTTGGCCAACCTCACCCAGTCCTATAAATCCTCGCTCACAGCCACCTTCCATTTATCCGGCACTGAGTGACTTGGCCCGGCTCCAATCTGATCTGCTCACCGATGATAAAGTGGAAAGGTGGCTGTCAGCGGAGACAGAGGAGTGGAGAGACTGCACATTTCCAGTTCTCTGTAACGCGGATGACACGAGATGAATGGAGCACTTGATTTGTTGCAACAGTACAAGAGACGGCGCGACTGACATCGGCAAGAGAAGTGGCGACGGGGAAAAGAGAGGAGAAAAAAAAGGAAGTAAAAAAAAGAAAATGAAGAAAACGGAGCAAGAAAGAAACAGGGGAGCGCTGAGGTGTTGAAAGATTGAGGCGCAGCACAGGAAGGGAGAAGAGAAGGAGGAGAGAGATGCTTGAGAAGAAGGGATGCGAACGAGAAAACAAGGGGAAAGAAAAGTGTTTAGTAATACAGACGGAGTGACAAACAGTTTGTCAAAATCAAGTCTGTCACCAGACGGGGGGCTGCTCCTCTCTTCTCACCGCATCACTAGGTGGCGCTAACGATACATCTGTACACCTGCCAACTCTCTCCCCTTCCCCTCTTCCTCCTCTCTCCCTCTCTCTCTCGCTCCATAGTGAATCACTGTGACAGCCCGGCTTGGCAGTCGTAATTAACCGAGTGCGCTAGCTAGTGTAGCGCTCCACAGTGAGCCAGGAGTCTCAGAGGGAGAGACTTAAAGAGAAGCTCAGAGTGGACTTGAAGTCACACTCGGAGCTGCCACGGCGACCCACGGCTGTGTGTGAGTGTGGGAACAATTATGTGTGTGTGTCTGCGCAGCCTCAACCCCGTGCAGACACACTGAATTGTGTTTTCATCACATCTGACGCCCCACGGAGAGAGTGTGAGTTGTTCTTGAGGATGGGGAACAGAGAGAGAGCCATGTCAGTGTTATTGTCCTCTCTGTGGATAATTATTGGTGCTTGGCTGCTGATGAAGTCAGCACTGGGCCATAAGGTACCAAATGATCCTAAAAAGTACTGCTGTCCACAATTGTTAGAGTGAAATGAAAGGAGTCACATTAAAGGCTGATGGATGACTTCCTGCACACCTTGACTTTTGCAAAACGACATTATCCATTTGATATAATGGAGAATCTGAGTCACTCCACAAATCCTGATGAAAACCGAAGCCATTTGTTTTTGTGCAACATGTTCTACATGTAAAACACACACTTGTCCTGCAACAGCTGTGGAACAAATTGTGTTATTAAGTTATTTTAACAACCAAAGCATTCAATTAAACTGCTCAATTCTCCTTATCAAAGTCATTGTTCTCTGAAAACGAGGGAAGCAACTCTACATGAATATAACTGTTTCCGCACAAATATCCCTAAAATCAGTTTCACAGCAGTTATGACGGACTAATGGAAACGCTGCTACAGTTCCTTTAACTAGTACAGCAACAGGAACCAGGCCATTCCTGGCTCCCCTCCCGGCCCCCGGGGCCCAGGGCCCAGCCCAACTCGCCACACAATGGGCCGGCAGAATGAGAGGAACCGCCGGCCATCCAGAGATAGCCCCGCTGGTCAGGAACCAGAAAGGGAACCAGAAGGAACCTGGGAGGGGAAGGGGGAGAGGATGGGAGTCGAATGGATGGGAACCCAGGGAGCAAAGGCAGGAGGAGAAGGGTGGGGATGGTTGGCTGGTCGGGGTCAGGATGTGTGTGAAGGGGACACTGTTTGTGTGGAAGAGAGTATTGCCCTGTTGAGATAAATGTCTTGTTCCCATGCAAAACACGCTACGACACATGCACACGCAGCAGCACGCACACACATCATACACCCCAGTCGCTGGTTCTCTCTCTCTCTCTCTCTCTCTCCGGATCCAGGATGTTTTTACTTGTTTTCAAGTAATTAAAGCTGGAACAGCCATTGTGGGATGGAGGGTGGATGGAGGATAGTTGATGGAGCAGGGAAGGTTGGGAGGGGGGTGGAACCGGTGGCCCTGGACCTGACCCCATCGTCCTGGCTCCTGCCCTGGGTAAGCGGACTGTCCTATCTGTCTTCCTCAGACGCTGCCTGGGGCATCGAACGGTGAGTCAAACCAGAGCAGCGGTGGCGTATTTACTGATGGGAGACAAATACTGAAGAGTGGAGGAAGTGGAGAGTCAGAGAGGCCTGAACGTGGCCCTGCTCCTCCTCGCCAGACCTTCTACTCTTCTGTTTTATTTTGTGGGGGGGGGGGGGGGGGGGGGTCTCTCCAGTGAAGCACACGTACATACATACACATACACATGCAGTGCCTACTGTTTCCATGACAACAAGAGCAGCAGATATGCTCTCCTAACTGTCAAAGGACGCACACACATGTGCACATATATGCACATGCTAATATACACGCTCGCAGTGCAAGGATAGGTGTGTGCCAAAGTGCTATTGTTTTAGCACCTACTCGGCTACTGGCGTGACGGAGAGAGAAAAGGAAGCAGAAAGATAAAGAGACAATGGTTAGACCGCAGGAAGGAAAGAAAGAAAAAACAGAGAGAGAGAGCGAATTTAAAAATATATCGTTACACAGACTGTGGATTTTATTTTACCGCCAGCACTGACTGCAGCGTCTTCTTTCAATTTACCTGAGTGATTATTACAGACTAGTTCAACTCAGAAAATATGAACCCACTGCCTCTGACCCATTATCCTCTCGCCGTTTGCCCGACTGGTAAAATAAAACACGGTGTCTTTGCATCTTCCTCTGGCACTGGTGCACCATTACAGCTGCTCTCAGACATTAAAGGGAGACTGACAGAGCCGGTCTGACCTTTCCTAAATGAAAACCACTCAGCAACATCAGGCCTGATGCAGGGATGTCAAGAGTCTGTATGTGAAAAAAAATATTTCTGAGTGCATTACTTTGTGTATTGTGTATGTCTATTGTGTCACTGTGGTTCCTGAGGGGCCACGCGACTCAGCTCTGTGACAGACGCATACACAGAGAGGGAAACGTTCTTGTTTAAATAAATGAACTATTTTAAGATGTGAATTTGTGAATGTAATTTTCTCACAGTGTCACATTCATATCACAATCCAGATTCTGATTTAATTTGCAGGGTGTGAATAAATACATTGGCACATTTCAAATGAAAAGAAGCAATAAATTCTAAATTGGTGCAGAAAAAACTGCATGCCACTCTATCCATCTCCATAAAACAAGGCAGCCTCACGCTGACAGTCCTCTGAAAAGCAAGAAGTTCTATTAGCTGCAGGCTATTTATGTCACATTTTACAAGCTCTTCCACATACCATGAATACAGCATTTTTCCCAACCTCTTAATTCTCACTTGCACTATAATTTTCTATTACAGTACAGCAGCTATATAAAGTGTAGGCCTATAGTGTGGCTCGTATGTAGCTGTGGTTAAGAGTTGCTGAGTGAAGTCCTTCACATGGACTAGTTAAATATAGGTTGACTGATCTCATATGTTATTTTTCCCCAAATGCTGAAAAGCCTCTGGCGGAGAAGGAGACATGGCTGCCTGAGAGAGAGACAGAGACTCTCAAAAACACATTAGAGGTCTAAACGCTGAAGCTTGTATCCGAGCTCAGCAATTTGGAAACTCATAAATGTTGTTTAACATCTCATACGGGGGTTATTTCTTTCTCTCCTTTTCTCTCTCTGTTGTCTGTCACTACCTCCGTCTCTCTCTCCCTCTGTGGCTTCTGGCATCGGTCTCCAGCGGTTTAGAGTCGCTCACAAATGTGTCCCACTTGCTTTTCCTCTCCGTTTCCCACTCACTCTATTTTCAGGGTCTTGTTCTCCAACTGGCGCAGGCAAACAGGCTTACATCAGAGCCTCAACCTCACTCACCCTGCCTAATAACCTGGCTTTCATTCTTAAACACAAGAATCACATTTCTGGATTGTTCCCACTGGCCCGACAAAGCCCTGGTACCTAAAGTCTGACAGGGCCCATACTCTCAACACACAGAAGTGTTTAGTCATGAGCATTATGTCAAATCACTGCATGTCTACCTAATACAAAACAAATCCCCTGATTATTACAAGGAAAGCTTTGTTCCATTTTTCAAACATGCAGATGTTTCTGAGGCAAAGTAGAGTTTAGTTTTTGTTCCAGCAATGACTTTGGCAACGTCTGCACCTGATTTCCTCACTTGATGGATATCTTGCTCCGGTACAAATCGTCATTTCTTGCCTATCTCGTCTGCCCCGTTTCACCTTGCCTCACCCTCTCCCCTTGTCGCCTTTCTCTCTACCCCAATCTCCACTTTTGTCTCCCCACGCCCCTTTTGTAATCACAATCTAATCCTTTGCAATCAATTCCCCACGGAGATACCACCCGCCCCCCAACACGCACACACACAGATTCAACACAGCAAGCAGGCAGAGAGGTGGCCATCGCCAGGCTCCGTCTCAACACACCACTACCTGCTACCTGGTCACAGTGAGGTCACATCACATACACAAACTTTAAATCTTGGCATATTCAAATATTTAAGATGTCATGTGAAATGTTGCATGTTGCATTCATTTTTTTTAAATCAACATTACTCTGTACATTTCGCTACAATTGGAATCCATTGGATATCGTAATGGGAAACAAACATGGCCTCAGCCAAAACACACAAATGTGCCTGAACGGGTGTAGTTGTGCGACCTCCACCTCTGATCAGCTGGTGACTTGGTCTTGTTATTGTCCTACCAGGCAAAAGCCTGGGGCAGTGCACGACTATTGCATTAGTGTCTTTGGCAGTAAGGGGCATCTGTCATTTGTGGGCACATGTTTTTTTTTTGTGTGATTGTGTCTTGTAGCCTTGGGCAAAGCAGCAAAACCAAAGACCCAAAGTAAATACATAGTGACTGAGCATGTGGTATGAATCCATGCTGAGTCTTTAAATGTAAATGCTGCATTTTGGTGTTAATTTCCATTTACTTGAAATCCTATGACAGTGTGTTGTACTACTGATTTAATAGAACACAATTGGCAGTAACAATGAGCTCAGCTTGCTTTTGTTAAAGCCCCAGTATGTGAGATTTACCCCCATCTAGCGGTGCGGTTGCATGTCGGCACGTATTCTTGCTGTTGCGTTTACGTAAACTCGGGCAGAAGTCAGAAAAACAACAGACGCTGCATGTAACAGGATAAACAAGCCTCTATGTAAACAAACGAAAGGCAAACCAATGCGTGACAGTTGTCATGGTGATGTGTTTAACTGACGTTTTACCGTCTTTCTCTCGTCGAGTTCGGTTTGCCGACGGCGTACTGCATGAAGGCAACATCAGCGCCTCTGTCCTTCCTCACACCAGAACGGTGGTGACAGTTTTAACAGGCGCCGTCTGGAAAACTTTCTCCCCGAGACGAGAAGGTCCGGCGGCCCGAGTTTGTGGTTAACTACAGCGACGGTGACACTGAACGTAAAACATGGCGATTCAACATGGCAGAGAAGGTTCGGTGAACCCCCCCCTGTATGTTTGTAACGACTTGTAACATCTCATTCTAAGTTACGAGTAAGCGCTCGTTTGTATGCGGGCGCGATTCCACTTCATTGAAATACGTATTTATGAAAGACATATTTGATTTTTGTCAATAAAAAGCCAGTAAAGTCCCATACTGTCCCTTTAAGCTGCTAAATGACAGAAAGCATGGACAGAGGTATGTGGTAGACAGAGAGTGATACGCATGTTCTGAAGAGACAGAGGAATTGCAAATGTATGTTACTGTAATATGTTCTGCCACACTCTCCTCAAATGCTGCCTCCCCATCAAATACACATCAGTGACACGCGCCACCTTACACGACACCCTCAAAGCTCCCTCCGCATTCCTTCGTTTTAGATTGACAACTCTGCCATATGGTGCGTAGCTGCGTGTCTTTGTCTGAATATTCAACTTCTTCTTCTTCTGTGAGCATGTGAGAGTGAATCGGTGAGCGCACACCTGTGTATCCATTTGTAGATGACGTGTGATTGTGTGTGTGTGTGTACTTGTGTAGCTCAGTCCTGTGTGCGAGATGGTTAAATTCGCAAACATGAAGTCACAGCTGCGCCACAATGCGCGATCCCTGTGCAGCTGTGAATTATATGTGGACAATTTAATACAGCCAAAGAGGAAATGGCAAATTAAGGTCTTCGTTTAGCTGCGCCGCTAAAGTGGGCAGCGACAAATGCTTGTGTGCATTTATTCCCAAATAAACCCGTGTTCCTCCTGCAAGTGAATTGATGCAAAGTGTCTCTGATTCCACCCAGCACCCTGAGCAGCAGCTTTGTGCTCTCCACTCCTAAATGGGTAGTCGAGGTGCACACAGACACCCAAGGGTCCTACTCAGATGCTTAAGGGGAAGAGGCTTTCCTCTCACTAAAGCATCCTCAAACTAACATCTAGGCAGTAATTTGTCCTTTCGCAGGGGAGGCATAAAAACCAGAACCCCAAATTCTTTGCAGTTATGGAAAAAATGAAGAGAGAACAAAAAAAAAAGCCAAAATACTTTATCTCCCCCTCTAACTGAAAGTTATTACATTTTCTGAATGGTATGACTTTCTAATGGTTAGCATATGTGAATATGTGTGCACAGAGAGAGAGCAGTAGTTGAGGATAAGTTAATAGCACAAGCAGAGGGGGAACTGCGAACCCTTGGCTTATAAAGGATACTTGTTTCCCTGCCGCACTGAAAACCAGATGTTGATAAAGAGACATAAGGGGGAGGAGAGAAGACAGATGGGTAAGAAATTACCGTCACTTGGGCCAAACATCTTGAAACATCTGCAAAAAAATTTCGGACCTTACAAGGGGAGATGGATTTATGCTCTCTCCTGGATTTTTATTGCTCCGTGAGAGCCCTTCTCCCTCCTCTGCTCTGCGCCTACTCTCAGTGTAACCAGGACTAAAGAGTTTTTACCGCAATCTGGAGCTGTTTAAATCCTGGAAAAAGCTTGGATTCTTCCACAAATGGCTTTATCATGTAGAGAAGACAAACACGTCCGTACACTGTAGGAGCCATAAAACTTCTGAGTGCGCCGTGATATCAAGTCCACACAAGTTCACCACCACGCCGGCTAACTCGATATGAAACACCATAAATGTCAAGGTACATTGCAATACAGACACCAATGTGTGGAGACATCATGCACATGTGGGACCAAAAAAACATCCTTTATATCATATTTCTAAAAGTGGAGTTTGGTTACTATGGAGACACACCATCTACGCTACTATGAAACGCGCAGCTGAGGATGACAAGTCCATATGGTGAGAGTACGACAGAGGGAAAGAACAGATGCTTTGATGAAAGGGCTGTCAATCGCAAATCCATAAGAGCAGCTGGGGTCATGAATGTATATCAGATGACACAACAGATAGATAGATAGATAGATAGATAGATAGATAGATAGATAGATAGATAGATAGATAGATAGATAGATAGATAGATAGATAGATAGATAGATAGATAGATAGATAGATAGATAGATAGATAGATAGATAGATAGATAGATAGGTGATGCATCATACTGCACTGTCTCTTCCAAGGTTTTCCATCTGTAACACGCTTACACAAGTGTTTGCGCGCGCACGCACACACACACACACGCACACACACATCTGAGGAGAGGCAGCTCTTGAGATCTCTATCTATTCATCGATACACAGCTCCAGCCTCACACCTAATCCCCGTGTCCAACTGAATTACAGCAGCTTTCTTTACTTAACCACAATTTTCAGCCAGACTGGACTTTTTTATCCCCTTCAAGTGAAAAAAAAAACCCAGCGAGTGTGATTATTCTGAGCATAATCTTCTTTTTTTGGGGGGGTGGGGGGGTGGAAATGCCATCAAATATCATTTCTGTCGAGATAAAATGGACTGTAATTTTGCTCCTGGCAAAGACTGTATTGACTGTGAGCATACAAACACTTAGCAGGGTGGCTAGCAACAATTCAGGCTATTGCAGGTTGGATGGGGATGAAGAGGGAGGGGGGGGATACTGAGGACAGGATGCACTACAAGTTAAACAAAATGGGGCTTTTACTTGGCCCCATTTTGGGAAAATGGACCAGCTCCTTTTATTTCTTTATGTAACCCCCACTGTCTCCTCTGCCACTCTCCTCTTTCTCTTTGAGCCAATTTCTAAAATGGCCCTTCCTTGAAATAACTGACACTCTGCGTTTATCACTCGAGGCACCTGCTGTCGGTTTGACAACAAGACAATCGGACGGAGCAAGTGACCGTCGTTCCATTGTCCTATCTCCCTGTTTGTCTGTGACACTAACCGACAACAGCTGGAAGCCCCCACTCTTCCTACAATACCCATCATGCAAGTCAAATTCGACAACAAAAGGGAAGGGGCTTCGTTTATTTGGCTGCAGCGGTGTGGATTTAAACCAGCAAAAGAGAGGAAACAATGATTTAGTTGTGTCTGCTGATGTGAGATAAAAGACTTGGAGCAACTGGTGCAACAGTGGAAACGTCTGCTCTACAGTTGTTGACTGTGTTTTATTGTGAATATTAGAGAAACACATCTTAAACGCAGATGTGTGTTGGCTGTTTGCACTTACTCACACACAAACACACATCTCCTCGCGCGCGCACACACACACAAACCACGGACTCCTACATCCTCCATCTCTTCTCTCTCTAGCTGTAATTGACTGAACACGTCAATACTCGGAGGGAAAAATACAGAGGGTCCACTGTCTGCATCTATTGATCGGCGCTTCTCTCTTTCTCTCCCTCTCCCTGTCTGCTGATCTTAATTACACTTCTTTTTAC